>OX465292.1:53185871-56166327 GCA_949987695.1 Merzomyia westermanni | reverse complement strand
CGAATAGTGCAGCAACTTTGTGTTCAGTGTCTCAATTATTCACAGCTGCTGTCTTCTCAAACTGTAGCTTGAATACCTTTTTACCTGGGGAATACTCGTTAAAGCAGTTGGACGATTTACTTGCAATTTTATCCTGCCGTTCTCTGAATATCTCTTACACTTGTGTAATCTTTCCATCTTGCACTTCTAGTTTTGATGATCCCTTGCCTTCTGCTCTTCCAACTGCGATGAGATATATGCCTTCTGTTCTTTCATTTGAGATCTCATATGCCTTCGTTTCGTCTGTTGAACTGAAATATGGGACGTCATGTGTGTCTTCTGTTCCTCCAGCTTAGATACCATGCAAGTTTTCTGTTCTTTCAATTCGGTCGACAGAGTCAATACAGCCAATATCATGTTTGTGTCCACACTTGCCACTGTAATCCTAGATTCCTTCCATTTTTGTCGATGCTTCTTGTAACTCTGATTTATTGCCGCGTTCTTTTAACTTATTTTTGAGTTACTGAATCTTTAATTAATTCAGCTTCGCCATGTCGTTGTTATCTTTGAAATGGTATTTATTTAATAATACGCGTCTGACACTAATTGTGAAGAATTTGAGGATTCCTTGATTATAAGCCCTGGGTTCGATCACTGTAAAGTCAAATAAACACACGCACAGATAATGTAACTAATAGCTAGTTTTATTTACTAGTAATAGACGCAATACAAATTTAAGAGTTTGGTAAATTTACAGTAGTTCACTGAACAACACTTGAAAATAAACTGATCATCCTTCCTTGCTTCCCTACGCACCGATAACTTTATTGGTTGTTCGCTCTTCGTGTTCTCGAAGGGTCGGTGTTATTTATTGGCATCTCCTCTTTGCATCGTATCCGCAAATACTCCCGCGATCTCTCTTCTTCTTGCTTGGTACATGCTTGCACGCATAAGCGTATCCAGCGTTATCTCTGTTGTGTTTATGTAGTGGTGGAAGTGTTATTGAGTTAGGGATAGTACATGCTTGAGAATAATCGACACAGTATCGTTAGCGAAAGCGTGATACGAGGGTTGCCTTTTATATTTTGCGCCTAATAATGAAAACACAGTCAAATGTTAAGGCAAATAGTTTTATTGTTTTTCAAAATATTCTCCATCCAAGTCAGTACACTTCTGCATTCGCTTGAACCAATTTTCAAAGCACTTTTACCACTCAGAAGAGGATACCTCTAAAACGAGCTGTTTGAAGGCTTCTACAGCTCTTCCAGGCGGCGAAAAACGTTCGCATTTTTTTTTCTTGATGTTCGCGAATAAAAAGAAATCATTAGGTGCCAAATCAGGGCTGTAAGGCGGATGACCCATTAATTCGACCCTTTGAGTCCTCAACACCTCTCTTGTGTGAATCGATACGTGACAGCTCGCATTGTCTTGGTGAAGAATGATTTGTCTTTGTCGGTTGGTTTTTCTTAATTCTCCAAAAAATTTTGGCAAACAAATGGCTGTATACCACTCAGAATTGACCGCTTTAAGTTTATCTAGTGGAACAGTTGCGACATGGCCAGATTTTCCGAAAAAACAGGCGACCATTTGCTTTGAGATGATTCTTGGGAAACAACTTTAGTTGGATTAGGCTCGTCTTGTAACACCCATACAGTCGATTACTGCTTTGTTTCCGGTTCATAGGCATAGATCCAATATTCGTCACCTGTTGCGATGTCATTGACGTGTTTTGATCCGCTGCGGCTAATGCGGGTTAATTCCATTTGTTTACGCGACATCGGTAGCCACACTTCCCAATCCCAAAACCATAATATTCATTATACACATATTTCCTGAATTGTACATAAAATAATACCGGTATACATATTTGTCATGAATTGTATATAATCTCATTATAACGCATGGATTACTTTATATTTTATTATTATTACATTATATTTACTCATCACAACTTATGAACTCACCTTTAGATTTAAGTGTTAAAATTGGAACGATTTGGGACGTGTGGCAACCACGCGTAAATCACCCCACACCAATTCGCCGCACAGCTGACAGCTGGTCGGCCATCATTTTCTACTTATTATATTATTATTGTTATTAGGTTTGCACCGGCTTTATTAACTTTATCATTTTTTTCAACCCGTTTTTGTGCGTGGAAAAGAAATAAATTCTTATTGGTTTCTTTCTTATACTGTGAAATAAAAAAACTCAAATATATACAAACCCTATAAAAATAAAAAAACCAAAACGAATAATTATAAAACCTAATAAATGTCCTACTACCTAAATTGTGATTTTCTGCTATAGTGCATATGTGCTTGAGAATTCGACTTATCTTGAAAAATTTTCTTCTCTGTGAAAATTTGGTTTTGTTTATCAAATAAAACTGCATTTAATTAACTAAACAGTGTCTACAAGATTTTCTAAACATTGATAAAGCGGTTGGGAAATACCAATTACGGACACATCCACACAGTAGCACATTCCTGGACTCCCCGCGCGGTAAGTTCACCAGATTAACTAATGGTCCTTCTTCGCCATTGAAGAAACCAGCCCCTGCCCATACATTATAATAATATAAAATTATAATCCCCATATTATAAATCCGAAATTTCAATTTGTTGGCTCCCGCCAAAAACAACTTTTTCCCGCCAAATTTAATATCTCGTTGAACCCAAATCCCTTAAGGCGAAAATTCGCACACACACAGAGTTTTATTGTACACTAAAATACCTTGCGGTACACATTTATATATAAAACCAAAACACAGTGGGCCTCATCGCCAATTTCACCCAACAAAAAATTGAATTATTTTCTCACGTGTTATAATAAAAATAAAGTCCCAAACTTTAACAAATCCAAGTCGGTACGTACCCCAATTAAGAAGCACTACAAATAGTATTATAACTCCCATTAAATTAAATTATAAATAATCCCCAAAATACCGCTCTGTGTTTATACCGACACACATTTATATATACTAGAGTTCGCCCTGTGGTTGAAATTCAACCAATAAACTTTATTTTATTTTATTTTATTTTTTTGCTGTAGGTATATTTTATCCGCCTTTTTTTCTTCCTTTCTATGTCGTTCCTTTCTTCTAACATATTTTTATTTTCCTTGATTTCTTTTTTTACTCTCTTATTTTGTTTTTTACTTTCCTCAAACTTCTTTTCCTTTCCCTTCCCTTCCTTTTGTTTTCTTGCTTTCCCCTTCGTTTTCTTACCTTTCCTTTAATTCCCTTTTCCTTCCCTTCCTTTCATTTCCTTACCATTCCTTTCTTTCCTTTAATTTTCCTTCCTTTCCCATCCTTTCCATTCCCTTCCCTTTCCTTCCTTTCCTTTCCTTTTCTTTCCTTTCTTTTCCTTTCCTCTATTTTCCTTTAATTTTCTTCGGTGTTTAATACTCTTTATGAGTAATCATTTATTTTATTTTTGTAAACCCTGTTTGTAGGTATCAGCAATGAATTTTACATATTTGCTCATATTTTACATTGCTTGTTTAATGTATCCAACAAAGCAACTTTTCGTGCTCTCAGGAGAGCAGCTGACACTGGGCATCGTAGGCAGTAATCAATACAATAACAACAACTAAAGCAAAAATGCACGACACAACAGAGTATCTATAGTGCGAATACTTATTTTTCATTGGTCCACTACCAACTCTTCGCACTCACAGTGAGAGCCGACAACACGAATAACACAAAAACATGCATGGCAAGTCTACTCACACTACTACGGCTCTTAATTTTTTCCTACAAAGCAACTCCTCGGCCATGCTCACGATTCACGAGTACACAAAAAGCAAGTACACACACGCAGCGTGTCTATAGTGTGAATAAGTAAATGTGTAGTGGTGTGACTTTTATGTTAAAGTTTTATATTAAAATGATTTTTAAAATTTTTTTTATTTACGGATAAGAGTACAACTTAAAATTTCCTATCTATACATATATAATTTTTATACCTTAGAATTATAGTTTAGCAGAAAACGGTTCTACATTGCATTCATCTTGTCTATTTATATATAAGATAAGGTAAACAAGTATATACAATAAGTACACAGCGAATATCCCCTGAACAGTGGTACATCCCCCATCAAAATTTTATTTCGTAAATAAACGCAACAGTCTCTCCAAATAATTCCCAAAATTGCCACCGTAAAATTAAGTAAATCCCTTTTCAGAAGGACTACCGTAGCCGGAAATAAATTTATTTCCGAAACGGATATGTGTACGGATTATTGCACTCGGTTCCGCTCAACCCCAATCCAAGATAATACCGAGGCAGCCCTAAAATTAAAGGACAAAAACATAGATTTTTTTTGGTCAAGAGTACAGAGCGCGTACGACGTGGTAGTAGAGACTGACGACCAGGAACTCGTCAAGGACTTTAAGTCCGCCGCTTTCGGTAAATACCTAGCCTGCCTAATCGCATATGAGGACACCAAAGCTCAAATAGGCGACCAACTCCAACTCAAAGCATTGAGTAACCCCGCGCCTCAAGAGCAACCCCAACCCTCCCGAGAGTCCTCCCATATGAACCTGAAAGTCCCCCCATGTGATACAGAAATTTTTTATGGAGGGTATGATCAATGGCCGTCCTTCCGAGACATGTTCACGGCGGTCTATATCAACCACTCGAAACTCTCCAGTGCCCAGACACTGTATCAACTCAGACATAATACTAAAGGAAAGGCAGGTCAAATAGTGGAACAATTCCCGTTAAGCGACGACAATTTTGCCCTAGCATGGGAAGGCCTCAAGTCGCGTTACGAAAACAAAAGAGTCCTGGTCGATAATCAAATCCGAATTCTCATGAATCTAAAAGCGATTCCATCGGAAAACAGCGATGAGATCCAGAGGTTACAATCCTCAGTAAACAACTGTCTCCTAATTCTAGCGACACAACAAGTCGAAACCTCCAGTTGGGATCCCATATTAATATATCTGATAACCTCAAAACTTCCAGAGCCCTGTGGGAGCGATCATTAAGCTCCAGAAGAGACCTGCCGAACTGGTCCCAAAGAACCAGTTTCTGACCACTCGCTGCCAAACCCCAGTATAATCCACCTCCAGAAACTTCTCAAGGCCTCAACCCAGTCAGAACAATCCCCAGTTCAGGCAGGCTCAACCGCAAAACCACAGCAACAACTCCCTAACGCAAACCAAATCTCATGCCACAGAGCACCAAAAATTTTATAGCTGCAAATTATGCAAACAGTCCAACCATACTCTACAAAGCTGTTTGCGGTATAAAAGGTTGCCAATCTCAGAAAGAAACCAATATTTGCGAGAATTGTTTAGCTCAAACGGATGTGCTAAAAGACTGCCAAAGCACGAGAACGTGCATGCACTGCCAAGGCCGGCATAACACCACCCTTCCAACACAGCAAGCCCCAGCACCAGTTCCGGAATCCAAAGGACACGATCCCAGGTAGCCACAATAGAAGCCAGCAATACCAGGCTTCAGCACGTCAGCCAGGCGGCATCCCAGGAACGAGAACCCTCTACGCCCTACAGTTCCCCAGTACAGTCGTGCCATGCTGAAAATGATAACCAAATCATCCTCCCTACAGAAATAGTCTTGGTAGAACACAGAGGGGATCTATATAAGCTTAGAGCCTTAGTGGACCAAGGCTCCGAAAGAAGCTTCATATCCGCCAAAGCTCTGACCAAACTCGGGCTTCCCTATACCCACTCCCTGTTTGAAATATCGGGTATGGGAGGCGGAGTGGTACAAACATCCAACAAGCTGTGCTCGTTGACCCTAGTCTCAAATGAAAAAAAGGTGAGAATAGAGGCCCAGGCAATAGTGCTTCCCAGAGAAGATGCCGAACCCGAGCCCACAATCGAAGATGATGGAATTGACGTTCCACAACCCGACTATAATGAGGTGCGAATAGCAATATCCCGATTGAAAAACAATAAAGCAGCTGGCGCTGATGGTTTGCCTGCTGAGCTACTCAAACACGGAGGCGAGGAGCTGGTAAGGCGCATGCATCAGCTTCTATGCAGAATTTGGTCGGATGAATGCATGCCTGAAGATTGGAATCTAAGTGTTCTCTGCCCAATCCACAAGAAGGGTGATCCTTCAAACTGCGCCAACTATCGCGGAATCAGCCTTTTGAACATCGCATATAAGGTCCTATCAAGCGTATTGTGCGAAAGACTGAAGCCTGATGTGAACAGACTGATTGGACCTTATCAGTGTGGCTTCAGACCTGGTAAATCTACCATAGACCAGATTTTTACAATACGCCAAATCTTGGAAAAAACCCGTGAAAAAAGAATCGACACGCATCATCTCTTTGTTGATTTTAAAGTCGCTTTCGATAGCACGAAAAGGAGCTGCCTATATGCCGCTATGTCTGAATTTGGTTTCCCCGCAAAACTTATACGGCTATGCAAAATGACCTTGAGCAACACCGCCAGCTCGGTCAGAATTGGGAAGTACCTCTCCGATCCGTTCGAAACTAAACGAGGTTTCAGACAGGGTGACCTCCTATCGTGCGATTTCTTTAATTTAATGCTGGAGAAAATAATACAAGCTGCAGAACTTAACCGCGCTGGGACAATATTTTATAAAAGCGTGCAACTGTTGGCATATGCTGACGATATGGATATCATTGGCCTTAACAACCGCGCCGTAACTTCTGCTTACTCCAAATTAGAAAAAGAAGCGGAGTAAATGGGATTGGTGGTGAACGAGGGCAAAACGAAGTACCTTCTGTCATCATGCAAAGAGTCGGCGCATTCGCGCCTTGGCAACCAAGCCACTGTTGGCAGCAATAATTTCGAAATAGTAAAGGACTTCCTTTACCTGGGAGCCAGCATTAATACCAACAATAATGTTAGACCTAGAAATCCGACGAAGAATCACTCTTGCAAACAAATGCTACTTCGGACTGAGTAGGCAATTGAAAAGTAAAGTCCTCTCTCGACGAACGAAAATAACACTCTACAAGTCACTCATCGCACCCGTCCTGCTATATGGTGCAGAAGCGTGGACACTAACAACATCTGATGAGGCGGCTCTGGGAATATTCGAGAGAAAGGTTCTTCGAAAGATTTGTGGACCTCTAAGCGTTGGCGACGGCGAGTACCGAAGAAGATTTAATGATGAGCTGTATGAACTTTACGCAGACGCCGACATAGTTCAGCGAATTAAAACACAGCGGCTTCGCTGGCTAGGCCACGTAGTGCGAATGAGCGAAGATGCTCCAGCCCAGAAGGTATTCTTATCGGCACCCGCCGGTGGAAGCAGAGGAAGATGGAAGGACCAAGTGGAGACCGATTAGCGATCCCGCGGTGTTTCCAATTGGCGCCAGTTGGCGCAACGAAGAAATCACTGGCGAGCTACGTTGGACGGTCAAAATCGCCCAGGCGGTTAGATGACCATTTAAAGAAGAATAGTGCTTCCCCGCCTCACTAGGCAGCTCCCAACATTCAGGCTGAACGACAGCCAAAGGCGCAAGTGGTCCCATCTCAAATTAGCGGACCAGAACTGCCAGAACCCATCCCAAATCGATCTGGTATTGGGTAGTGATCTTATCCCTCAAATAATGCTAAATGGCATAGAAAAGATCTCTCCCAGCCTGCTAGCCCCAAATACAATATTCGGATGGATCATAAGCGGCCAAACTCCCGAAAAGGTTGGACCACATTCCTCATAAGCATGGGAAATCACAAATATTCAGGTCAATGAACAGCTGAGACAATTCTGGGAAATCGAGGAGATACCCAGAACTCGAGTGGAAGGCCCTGAAGATGAAAGGTGCGAAGAAAGGTGCACAACCACTCGAATGAATGACGGTCGATATATGGTTCGCCTCTCGTTTAAATCATCATTCCCAAACAATATCGTACTGCAGCCCTACGACAGTTTCATGGAATGGAACGCAGTCTCTCAAAAAAGGGCGATCTCAAACAGCAGTATGACCAGGTACTCGAAGAATACCTGTCCCTCGGCCACATGGAAGAATGCAGTCCAAATGAATTGGAATCCCAAGGAAAATACTGCTCTTTCTATCTCCCTCACCATGCCATCGTCAGACCAGACAAAAATACAACTAAAGTCAGAGTTGTATTCAATGCTTCCAAGAAGACAGGTTCCGGTCACTCCCTTAACGATGTGTTATGTATCGGACCAAGCCTCCAACCCGATCTCCGACTTATGTTGTTAAAATGGCGGACATATAAATATGAGTTTACTGGCGATGTAGAAAAAATGTAAGGCCAGATACTCTTACACCCCGATGACCGAGACTACCAACGGATAATATTCCGAACTCCCAAAGACAGTCAAAAAAGGACTTCAAGTTGAAAACGGTCACCTTTGGGGTGAATTGCGCTCCCTTCCTGGCTAGTCGCACGCTACACGAGCTGTCGAAAGATATAGCCAACTCCCATCCACGCGCAGCCCCAATATTAAAGTCCGAGACGTATGTTGACGATATTTTATCCGGCAGTCATGATCTTCCCTCAGCCGAGCAATCCCTAAAAGAGACTATTGATGCTCTCGACTCAGCCGGCTTCCCTTTAAAAAAGATCACGGCAAACCATCCAGACATACTCAAACAAATTCCCAAGGCGGACTTACTTGAAACCGACTTCCTCGAGTTCGAGAAAAGTAGTACCGCCACAACCCTAGGAATTCAATGGAATGCGCTCTCGGACACATTCTCGTATACTGTGGACACAGACCCAGCCCCAACAGCAGCCACCAAGCGGCAGATACTCTCCTCAATCGCAAAACTTTTCGACCCCGCAGGGTGGCTGACGCCAGTCATGATACAGGCAAAAATCCTGATGCAGGAATTGCGGTTGGACGGGACTGATTGAGATGAACGGGTCAAACCGATACGTCTCGTAAAATGGACGCAATTGTCCAGAAATCTGCAGTCAATGTCAGATATACAAATACCCCGATGGATTAACTTCGCCCCTGACCATCTGGTCGAGCTTCATGGTTTTTCCGACGCCTCTGAAAAGGCTTATTGCGCAACTCTCTATGTGCGAACTACTGTCGGCACTCAAGTTTTCTCTCACCTCCTAGTCTCCAAAGGCAAAGTGGCTCCTCTCAAAACTATAAGTCTGCCACGCCTGAAACTTTGCGGAGCTCTCTTACTAGCTAAACTAGTCGCAGTAGTGCAACCCCATCTCGGCCTCACTTGAAGAAAGTTGACAATGTGGTCGGACTCAGAAATCGTGTTAGCCTGGCTCGAAAAGCCGCCTCACTCATGAAAGACCTATGTCTACAATCGAACAGCCCAGATCATAGACCTCGTCGGTAATGTCCCTTGGCGACACGTGCAAAGTAAAGATAGCCCCGCAGATCTGGGAACCCGAGGTTGTACGCCTGTCGATCTCTCCAATTCTGCCCTCTGGTGGAATGGTCCAGAGTGGCTTTCCAAACCCCCCGAAGATTGGCCTCAACTAACAGTTCGCAACGTCAACCCCCCAGAGTTACGTAAAGTAGAAGCCCTACATGCTACGGAAGAGACGGAGGATCTCTTAGATCGGTTCTCTTCCTACCCTCGTGCTTTACGTGTAATAGCTTACGTTCTCAAATTTGTACGTCGGCTAAAAGACGCTGTGAACGGTATTAATGACCCCGCCGAACCCTCTCTAACTTATGCTGATCTCAAAATATCGAAACATCGCCTCATAATAATGACCCAAACTCGATACTTCGCTCTTGAAAGATCATGTCTAGAAAACTCAAACCCCGTTGGAAAACGGAGCTCCTTACTCGTACTCAATCCCTTCCTAGACAAGAGCGGAGTCCTCCGAGTGAATGGCTGACTCGCCCATGCAACCCTCACTTACAATGAGCGTCATCCCATCATCCTACCCGAAAAGTCCTACATGCGGAAGCTCGTCTACTGCAACAATTTTTAAGGCAAGAATTTTACATTCGCCGTCTCAAAACAATTATGAAAAGGTGCATATTCCAGTGCAAAGTCTGCACCACTCACAAACAACAAACGCGATCATAAATTATGGCAGCCTTGCCCCCCGAACGTTGTAGATTCGCTCCACCCTTCACCACGACTGGTGTGGATTTCGTGGGCCGGTTTAAATTGAAAGCATCCATGCTCCGATCTCAAACCCTCGTAAAGGGCTACGTGGCCGTCTTTGTCTGTTTTACCACCAAAGCGGTCCACCTGGAATTATGCTCAGACCTCACCAGCAAGGCTTTTCTTGCCGCCTTCGCCCGATTTGTAGGACGCCGAAGATACCCGAACCAGATGATGAGCGACAACGGCAAAACGTTCATCGGCGCCAAGCGTGCTACCGAATTGGAATTCGTATCGTTCCTGAAAGAAGTATCACCGGATTATGGGAATCCGCTGTCAAAAGCTTTAAAACGCACTCTAAAAAGATCGCCGGAACCCACAGCTTTACCTTCGAGGAGTTCTCAATTTTATTAATTCGAATAGAAGCCGTACTTAACTCTCGTCCCATCTCCCAGCTTTCTCAGGTCCCGAATGACCTCACCGCCCTCTCGCCAGGTCATTTTCTTCGAGGAGCACCAATGCTCTCTCTTCCCGAACCGAATGACGAAAATCTCTCTCTGATAAATAAGTGGGAATGACTGAAAGTTCTGCATCATCAGTTCAGCAGACGCTGGAAAACTGATTACCTAACCGACCTTCAAAAGCGGTACCGTTGGAAAAATGTTCAAACTCCCCCGAAAATTGGCGGCCTAGTCATCATTAAAGAAGACAACTTACCTTCCCCGAGTGGCGACTAGGTCGATTAGAAAGCCTACACCCAGGACGAGACGGACACATTCGTGTCGTAGACGTCCGCACCCAGAACGGAATTCTCACAAGACCTCTCACGAAACTGTGCTTTCCACCGTCTTCTGAGAGTGAGGAGGGCCCTCAGTGCCCACTCCCATCTCCCTAACTTAATACAGTCCACAAAGCTCGTACTATCGTTAGCACTCAGGCAACAACTTAGGCACTCCCCAAACCTAAGCTTAATCCCAGGCGTCGGCGACCGCACTATCCGATGCACCGCAACCGGCTTACGCACCGCCACCTACAAAAATAAGTTGGGAAGGATCTTGATCCAAGAAGCCGTTTGTGCCTTGCAGGAGTTGCAGCATACACTAGGCGCTTAGTACGCCTAGGGGAGGCAGAATGTTTACGAGACATCGGTAGCCACACGTCCCAATCCCAAAACCATAATATTCATTATACGAGTACACATATTTCCTGAATTGTACATAAAATAATACTCGTTATACATATTTGTCATGAATTGTATATAATCTCATTATAACGTATGGATTACATTATATTTTATTATTATTACATTATATTTACTCATCACAAGTTATGAACTCACCTTTAGATTTAAGTGTTAAAATTGGAACGATTTGGGACGTGTGGCAACCACGCGTATATCACCCCACACCAATTCGCCGCACAGCTGACAGCTGGTCGGCCATCATTTTCTACTTCTTATTATATTATTATTGTTGTTGGTTTTGCACCGGCTTTATTAACTTTATTATTTTTTTCAACCCGTTTTTGTGCGTGGAAAATAAATAAATTCTTATTGGTTTCTTTCTTATACTGTGAAATAAAAAAACTCAAATATATACAAAACCTTTAGAAATAAAAGAACCAAAACGAATAATTATAAAATCTAATAAATGTCCCACTACCTAAATTGTGATTTTCTGCTATAGTGCATATGCGCTTGAGAATTCGACTTATCTTGAAAAATTTTCTTCTCTGTGAAAATTTGGTTTTGTTTATCAAATAAAACTGCATTTAATTAACTAAACAGTGTCTACAAGATTTTCTAAACATTGATAAAGCGGTTGGGAAATACCACTTACGGGCACATCCATCATTTCATGATGTAGTGTTGCGAAGGCGCAAAATATAAAATGTAACCCTCGTACTCCAACTATATCTTACCAATTAATCCATAACGGCCGATCATCGACCAAGGGAATTGGCATCGGCCTTATTTCCGCTTTTTTGCATGGCGTTTTTGTTTTTACTTTTTTACTTTCTTTATTGTTTTAAACATGAATACATCTGAGCCCACTATAATAAATGTGTTAAATAATTCTGCTTTGCGGTTACTGACCATTGCAAAAGCCCACTTAGAAATGTTTCTATCATAAATAATGAGGGAGTAACATATTAGATATTACTATTGTCAGTAGTCACGCGCTGGAATCGGGCTTTGAGCATGGGTATTGGCGCTGATACCATGAAGCCAGTGCAATGTGTTAACGCAATGCGCTAAGTACTCTTTGGCGTCACGCAATAGTGTATAGATGTCGTAAGAGGCAACGAAATCCGAAATAGCTTGCACGGCAGTAGGGCTGTGCCTCAAGATTAGGTAGTGCTCCGATGTACTAGTCCGTAAAATGCTTAAATTCATTGTATTTTATTTGAATAGTTTTAATTGCATGGTGGAACGATTCAATAGAACACCGAAAGAAAGTAGTGGATAAGTTCCAGAAGGATTGGGATACGCACATCACCTTGTTCCTGATGGCATATCTAGCTCCAGTACCTGAAACAACGGGTGATACCAGTGGCATAGCCGGGATTTGGGAAGGGGGAAGGGGAATCGAAACCTGGAATTGAGACACACAATGGCTAGACTCCTCGCCTGTGCCCATTCATTCATACAGTGGCTGCCATAAATTTACATATAGTTGTTTTCTACGATTTTCAAAAATGTTGGCCTTATTAACATTATTGGAACAAAGCTTATATAAAAACATTTGTAAAATTGAAAGAAAACTCAAAGAAATTTTATCAAAATCTAACATTTTTTTTTTAGAGATTTTGGAATCTTCGAGTATGCAGTTTTATGATTCATTAAATTCTAATATAGTAACGTATCAATCTTAAGTTTGTGAGACATTTTTATGATTTTTTGCAATTATTTTTTCCGAAGATCCAAAGTGTTTTCTTTCATATAAAATAAATTGCTTTCATAAACTAGTATTGAGGAAAATACAGAAGTCCCCAAGAAAATGTAATTACTTATAAGTATAATAATAATAATTAATTATAATTATAAAGCGAGGGTTAATCTTCTTTGCTTAAAACACATTTTTCCAAATACTTCTTGTGTTGTAATGGGCACATCTTTATGTACCACCAACGTCGTTTAACCATTTAACCGCTCCTTAATTGTATAAAAAGAAGGGATAAATACCATAGGATATTAAGCAATTGTAAAGCATAATGTGCATATGAATATTTTAATTACTTCTCTTCTTCAAATGCATTTCCATTATTACATGATCAATAAATGTATAAAAACCAGAAATCTTGAAATAGTAAACATCTAGGTTGCATGCTTGCAGACTTTGACCAAATTTTAATTAGTTCTGGTAATTGTTGTTTGAGCGGTGCTCAAATTTTTATGTTTGTTTGTTAATTGATATTAGAGGAAAAATTACAATGATATGGTATGGGATGACATGTCTCGAAGTCACCAATTTGATTTCAATATCCATGTCACAAGTTCTGCACACTTTTTCAAAGTAATGTTCGGCGAAACGAATACGTCGTAACTCCACTACCAAGTCTTTTGCGAAATTAACTGCAAGCACTAAATTTATCTTTATCTGTTGGGGTTTACGAGTATTTTTAGTTTTGTGTTAACGAAAATGCTAAAAGACTGCGTTTTTTATTTAAAAAAAAAGTTTTTAATGTTGACCTGAGAACTTTATAATATTAAGCAATAGAGAAAATGTTGAAATTTTATAAATTTTGCATCTGCATAACAAAACTGACACCGTAAATTTTTTAATAAATGTCCATGATTGGCACACTTTTTGACAACTTTTCCGTGGCACTTTACTACAAAAACTAAAATTTAATAGGTCATAAAACTACATATACAAATTTTTTATAAAAATTCGGATTAAAAGGTATGGAATATTGATGAAACTTGGTTACATTTTCCTAGGTTTTGAACAAAGTTAGAAATTTGTTCTTGCTTGTTATACCTTTCATGAACTTCAAATAGTATTATAACTTGTCTCTGACGTTTGTAAGTATGAGAAGAAGAAGAGATAGACCCACCAATAAGTATACCGAAATGATCAGGGCGCTGAGCTGAGTCGATTTAGCTATGTCCGTTTGCCCGTCTGTCCGCAAACTATTCCCTTAGTTTTAGAGATATCTGGGTGAAATTTAGTATGGTGCCACCATTTGGTAAAGCATTGATCATTTGTCGGAACCAGAAAGATCGGATCAATACGCCGCCTAGCTCCCATACGATCGATTGTTCCGATAAACGGGTTTTGGCCTATATCTGTTGCAATTTTTGCCGGTTTGGGAATATTATATATGTAATATGTGTAGGGATAATCACGCAGATTGGACCAACATAACATATAGCTCCCATTCAATCGATTGTTCCGATAATTGGGGTTGGGGCTATGTATCTTTAAATTAACAGTTTTGCAGAGTTTGTACTAATTGTGAGTAAGGATCGGCCACTGATATCCGTGATACGTATTCATGAAAGGTATAAAGTCTTCGGCACAGTCGAAGACAGCCCTTTTCTTCCGTTTTTTGCTAGATAATAGGCTATACTTTCATAAAGAACCTATAAAAAATGTGTGTGGAATTTGCCCTCTTACTTGTACGATAAACTATCAATAATTTTATAGTATCTACTAGTCCTAGAATTCGATTCCAGCCGCCATTCGAAGTAAGCTAAACAAAAGCAGTTTAAAGAATATCATATTCGATGTATATTGGAACGATTTTTCGTCATCCCTTGTCAAATTTGGTTTTGAGACAAACCGGTTTCGGCGTTGTGCCATCATCAGTGTCGATTTTCGTTCTGATCTGTTGTGGTCGTTTGTCTTGTATTTATAATAGGTAGCAGGTAACGTCAGCATGGGTGTCTGTTTGTGTACGTGTGTGCATGGGTTGTGTGTGTACATTCAGAAACGGGGGTGGTTTGCATCGATCGGTTTTTTTGTGCTTGACTGAGGCAGGTAAAAGTTGGTGATTTTTGTTGTTTGACCTTTTTTGCTTGTTTGTTGTTTTTGATCTTTTGCTGTTTTGTGCTTATTTGTCGGTGCGTGTGTGTTTGTTGTACCTGAGTGGTTGCTTTGTTTTTTGTAAACCAATTTTAAAGGTTCGAATATTGTGTCGGAAACAGTGTTTGTCTGTTCGTTTATTATTCTACCGTCGAATGCTTTTTGTTTGTAGATTTCCATGTTTTCGAGTACGTTCAGACGTCTGCCTTTTGCTTGTACATGTAGGACCTTGACTGTTTTTTTGATGTTTCCGGAAAAACAACAAAACAAAATAAAACAATATCATATTCTCATATTTCTCTACTTTATCACCTAATTCAGACCGACCATCAAGATTTACCTAATTAGTTAGTTATTGATACAATCTTGTTAATTTTAAGTACCTATTTGTTTACTGTTTTTTTCTTCTCTTTTTTATTTTTTATTTATTGTTATTAAGTTGTGTTTTTTGACCCACCGTGTACTAGGTCACAGGGTTTTATAGTTTCGGTCATTAACTGTACAAAATAATATATCAAAGTTCTTAGAATGAACAGAGGAATCCATTGAGACATGTCCGTCCGTCCGTCCGTCCCTCCGTCCGTGGACACGATAACTTGAGTAAAAATTGAGATATTTAAATGAAATTTGGCACACAGGTTGCTTTCCGGCTAAGATAGGTTGCTATTTGAAATGGGCGAAATCGGACCATAACGCCCCTTTTTTCGATATCGAAATTTTCGAAAAATGTATAAAAACCGGTTAATTCAATAACAAAAGGAGCTTCAATGATGAAATTCGCTAGATTTATTAATTTGGTTGTCCCATTGACGGTTTTATCCAATTTTTGAAAAAGGGTGGAGGCACACATACGAGTATGAATGAATAAATTTTCAAATTTTGACTTTTAATAACTTTAGAAATCGTTTACGCTAGTATAACAAAGTTTCGTAGGAGGCATACTATTGTTGTGATAAATGCACCCATAGATAAATAGGCGAAATCGGTTTTCGATCAAGCCTACTTTTTCATAAAAGCTATGAGGAAAGTAGGTAGAAATATTGAACTGCCCATATCTAATTAAATGATCCAGGTGTATAAATATAATTTGGTACATACATCTGTTTTCTTATTCTTTATGTGATTATTGCAAAACTTTTGGAAAATAGGTGTGGCACCGCTCACTTATGAGTCAAGCAAAATTTTAAATTTGACTGTTAATAACTTCAGAATGGTGTAAGATAGAATAACGAAACTTAATACGAGGTATACTATAGACATGTAGAGTACGCCGACGGATAACAAGCAAAATTGGTGGACGACCACATCCACTTTTGGACCAAAGTTTTCTAAAAGAAAGGTAGGAAACCGGAACATGCCATATCTCCTTCACTAATGGATTTCGTAGTTACAATGACCTGATGATCTTATTAATGATTCATTTTAAATTTTGGAAAACGGAAGTGGCACCGCCCACATATAAATGAACAAAATATCAAATTTCTGCTATTATTAACTTCAGAACCGTGTTAAATAAAACAAGTAAGAAAAGGGCTGTCTTCCACTCTGCCGAAGACCTTATACCTTTCATGAATACGCAACACGGTTTTAAGTGTCCGATCCTTACTCACACTTAGTAAAAACTGATCATTTAAAAATACATAGCCCAAACCCCATTTATCGGAACAATCGATTGTATGGGGGCTATATGTTATGTTGGTCCGATCTGGGTAATTTTCACTGCACACATTCCATATATAATATTTACTAATACTGTAAATTTTACGTTCCTAGCTTCTTTAATTTCAACAGTTATAGGCTAAAACCCGTTTATCGGAACAATCGATTGCATGGGAGATATGCGTTGTAATGCCCCGATCTGTCTGATTCCGACAAAAGATTAATCTTATGCAAAATGGCGGTTCTCTACCAAATTGCATCAAGGTATCTCAAAAACTAAGGGACTGGTTTGCGGACAAACAGACAGACGGGCAGACGGACATAGCTAAATCGACTTAGCTGAGAGACCTGATCATTTCGGTATACTTATTGGTGGGTCTATCTCTTCTTCTTCTCATACTCACAAACATCGGACCAAATTTATAATACCATTTCATGTTCATGAAAGGTATAAAAACATAAATGTATGGCGCGATATACAGCAGGTATATCATCATAAACCTGTTGAGAGATTTTTGCGCCGAGCTTCCCTACAAATTGGCGGAACCTACGGATATTTGCCGACTTCGAACGGTGTCTACAAAGGAGATGAATTTTTTCTGAGAAGCCTTCCATAACAGAAAGACACTCGGAGAGTTTGCCAAACCACTACCTAGCGGCGACCACGTTTTGAAAAACTTTTTCAACCCACTTTTGATGTTACCTTTCCCAGGACTCGAACCTTGGACCTTCGGTGTGGTAGGCCAGTAACACTACCGCCACACCACGGCACCCGCCATTAATTTATTTGTATATTAATAGCTTCCTTACCAACAACTGCTAACCACATTTTTCAAAATACCAATACGTGCACATTTTATGTTTGAAAAATTTGCGTTCAAATAGACAGACAGACAGACAGACGGACGGGGAGACGGACATGGCTAAATCGACTCAGCTGATCGTCTTTATTATTTCATATTACTTATTGATGGGCCCATCTCTTCTTCTTCTCGTACTTACAAACATTTCATGCTCATGAAAGGTATGCAAATCAAAAACGGTATGTAACTTATCTATTGCAGTATTAACTACTTGCCCGGATATTTTGCTTGTGTGCTATCCGGTTTGGCTAATTTTTGGCAGGGGAATACTATATACTATTCAGAAGCAACTGACCAATTTTGATTGAAATATCTATTTGAAACTAGAAGAATTTTTATGCTGAAAAGTGGGCGGCGCCACGTCTATTTCCACAAAGTCCACACATTTTTTTTGCCGTAGAGTTTTGCTTAAAAAGCTTATTATGTGTGCACGATCTTATTGATACAGCTTGCATGGTTATAAAAATATCGCGTTTTACATTTTACAAACAAATTTCTCAGAACTATGTTGAAAAGCTGGGCGTAGCCGTGGACCGACTTCGCCTATTTTTACAACAACTGTATATATTCATTGAGGGTTTAATAATATTTTCAGCATTGGAGAGAACTCTTTCACAGCTTTCTGAAGTGGCTGGAATCGCTAGATATTTCTTAGGTCGTAGCCGTAGACCGATTTCGGGCATTTTTACAAAAAACATTAACCTTTATATGTACAAGATTTTCGCCAAGTATCGTTTCGGTAAAAAAATATCTGTCGGAATTATGGCATAAAAGGTTTTGTGGTATAATCCGCTATAAAAGGATTGCAAATAATTGAGCCTTATTCTAGTACCGGTCTTACTAATGTCGTAAAAAGGGGTTTAGTTACACAAGGGTCTGTAAATTCTTTTGACCATCGCTTAACGAATGATAAAACACCTCTAGATTTATTGACAGTTGCATTAATATAAAGGTTGAAATTAAGTTTGAAATCCATCGTATCTCCCAGATGAACGAAATCATACACTTGGTCAAGGCTATGATTATTGATTGTGTAGGAAGATGGTTGTGAAGTTCCGCGTGAAAAATACATGTATTTACTATATATTTGTAGGCACTTCACTGCACTTTCACTTCCCGATTCACTCACCTTGGCACTCGATAGCTCAAAAAAAAGACTTTTATTATTTTAAATTTACAATTGGGCGCTTTATTTCGCGGAGCGATAACCAGAGAGATGTGGCGGGTACAAAAGATAATACAATTGTGTTTTTGTAAAAGTGTAGGCGTTTTTTGGTGTTCACAATTTGTGTGTGTATAACTATGTTAGTGTGCGTGTGAAGTGTGGTCAAGTGGACGGCCGCAGGGTTGCTGCGATCGCTATGATCGTTACGGCTCAGTTAGCCATCCCGGCCCCCCTAGGCGAGTCATCAGCCTAGCAATCGCTGTAGCTGCTGCAGTGCCTCCACGACGTTGCTTAACCCGGTTGGGCGTCGGTTGCGTTGCCTAGGTGGTGGTTGACGTGATGAGGATGCTGGGTTACGGTACCGAGCACCCGGATGAGACCACGACTGTGGTTGCTGTTGTGACTGCCATGGTGCACGCCGAGGTTGTGAGGCGCGTGATAGTTGCGATCTCGGTCGCACGTTGTTGCGGGGCGGTGGTGCCACGGGTGCGCTACGCCTGGCTGTTCGGTGCAGCAGCGTGTGGTGTGGCCTGTCGCACAGTCGGCACAAAACGGTAGAGGTGCACGCTTGTGTGGTGTGCCACAGGGCCAAGCAATTGAGGCAGTGGCCATGCGCTTGCGCTACCTGTTGCCGTTGCTGTGGTTGCATGGCCTTAAAAATGCCGCATAGGCGCAACGCATGCGGACGACGACAAAGCGGACAGCGTACACTGTGTGCCGCTACGGGATCCCTTGGGGACGGTTCTTCAATGGCCGTTGCATTAGACCCAGCCGTGGCCCTACGTGGTGCTGGGGACGGTGTATTTGCCGCCCGAGGGGCGTTGGCGCGATGAGTGGCAACGGGCGTTGCTCGTGCTCGTGGCACGGTAACCGCCGAGCGGATGCTTGGTGTCGGGGCGACTGGATCGACTTCCATGTGCGTTGACATCTGTTGGAAAATACAATCGACTTTAGTGTCTTATAAAGGCATGTGGGGTGCTTAGTTTAAGCACTATATCAATACATACATATGTGTAATTATTATACTTATAAGGCTTTAGCATTGTATGTATGATTAGCGGTTTTATTTGCGATATAATGAGATACTGTTCGCGCTTTTCGTTCGAGGAATCTAGTCCTTCGACCTACCTCTTTATGGGTAAGGTAATGAATTACAGTTTGGTAGCAACATCGCTTGGTGGATGCATTGCTCTATATTTGATTTAAGATTATTGACTTTAGTTATTTGCGCGATTGGTATTAGACTCGGTTGGAAGAAAGCAAAGTTTGACGAGCGGTCGCGTTAATTTTCCGTTTTGCGTACGTAGGTCAACTACCCGGATGTGACCGTCGGAACCGTAATGTACCTTTTCGATGCGGGCTAGCCGCCATTCGGTAGGTGGGAGACAGTCATCATGAATTAGGACACATTCTCCAATTTTTGGTGCTTCTTGCGTGTTTTTCCACCGATATCTTTTATGGAGGTCTTTCAGATACTCTTCCTTCCATCGGCGACTAAATTCATGATGGAGAATTTTGATTCGTTCCCATCGATTTATGAGAGAGAGTGAGTCCACGTTTGGTTCTGGTATAGCCAGAAGTGGAGCTCCTCGAAGAAAATGCCCAGGCGTGAGGGCTGTAAAGTCGGAGGGAACTTGCGAGAGCGCTGATAGCGGCCGTGAATTAAGAACGGCTTCAACTCGAATGAGTAGCGTTGTGAACTCTTCGAATGTAACTTTGTGATTGCCAGCGGCTTTCTTGAAATGCGATTTAAAGCTTTTAACCGCTGATTCCCATAGTCCACCCATATGTGGGGCGCTCGGGGGGATGAATTGCCAATTAATGCCTTGAGGGGCGTATTTTTCTATGACATGCGGCGAGACTTCCTTTGCGAACTGTACGAACTCTTTTTCGGTTGCGCGTTGGGCACCGATGAAGGTTTTACCGTTGTCGCTCATGATTTTGGAGGGAAATCCTCGCCGTCCGACAAAGCGTGCAAATGCCGCGAGAAAAGCTGACGTTGTCAGATCGGAGCATAACTCTAAGTGCACTGCTTTTGTCGTAAAGCATACAAAGACGTAACCTTTCGTTATGGTAGATGTCCTTAGCATCGAGGCCTTTAACTGGAAAGGTCCGGCAAAATCAACACCCGTGATGGTGAAAGGCAGAGAAAAATTGCAGCGTTCAGGTGGTAGAGCTGCCACGATCTGCGTGCGCATCTTTTGCTTATGTAGCGTACAGACTTTACACGTAAAGATGCATTTTTTAATCAAAGGCTTTAGTCGTGGTATATAGAATTCTTGTCGGATCATTTGTTGCATTAGCCGGTGTTCGGCGTGTACCATTAAAAGGTGAAGATAATTTATAAAAAGAATGGCAAATGCGGATTTTTCCGGTATTATGATTGGATGCCGCTCGTTGTAGCTCAGGCTGGAGTTCGCTAGCCTTCCGTTGGCGCGAATAAGTCCTTTAGAGTCTACAAAGGGGTTAAGCACTAACAGAGCGCTCCTTTTGTCAATAGGTTTTGATCCCATTAGCAGTGTTCGTTCACTGTTATAGTAGGGAGTCTGCGTGGACTCGATTAGGGCTATTTTTGCCCGCTGCAAGTCTTGGTGCGTTAGAGTATAGCTTTCGGTATTCGTTATTCCTTGCACTTTGTTTTCTAAGCGATTTACAAATTGAAACATATACGCTATTACCCTTAAGGCTCGGGGGAACGACGAAAATCGCTCTAGGATATCCGTGTCCTCCAGAGTGGCATGAAAGCCTTCGATTCTTCGACTTTCTGGGGCTATGATATTTCGTGCAGGTGATTTCGGCCACGCTTCTGGTGGTTCTACTAGCCAGCTTGGGCCATTCCACCAAAGTGTGGTGGTTGTTAACTGCAATGGTTTGCAGCCTCTTGTGCCAAGATCCGCAGGGTTATCAGCACTGGCAACGTGCCGCCAAGTTGCTGGTCCAACTAGGTCAATAATTTCCGCTGTGCGGTTTGACACGTATGTTTTCCACGTATGTGGTGGTTTTTCTAACCAGGCTAGGACGATTTCTGAATCGGTCCATAAATATAATTTCCTATTGCTCAGGTTTAGGTGTTTTTGCACGGTCGAGGCTAGTTTTGCGAGCAGAAGTGCGCCGCATAGCTCGAGCCGCGGGAGGCTTACGGTCTTAAGATGTGCGACCTTGCCTTTTGCCACTAATAAGTGACTTGTCGTTTTGCCATTATGCTGACTTCGCACATAAATAGCTGCGCAGTATGCTTTCTCAGAAGCATCGCAAAAGCCGTGTAGTTCGACTTGATGATCAGGTGAGAAATTCACCCACCGAGGTATTTGTATCTCGGAAATAATGTGCAGGTTGTTTGCAAATTGAGACCATTTTATTAAGCGGAGTGGTTTAACCACTTCGTCCCAATCGGTTCCATCTAGCCATAGTTCTTGTATCAAGATCTTCGCTTGTATCATAATTGGCGCAAGCCATCCTGCGGGGTCGAAAAGTTTCGCCACAGATGACAAGATTTGTCTTTTCGTTTTTGCGGATTTTGCAGATATCGACTCAAGAGTGTATGAAAATTGGTCTGATATTGCGTTCCATTGTATGCCCAGAGTTTTGGTGGTGCTCTCCTTTTCAAACTTTAGAAAATTGGTATCTAGCAAGTTTTCTTTATTTATATTTGCCAGTATTTCTGGATGATTAGATGTTATCTTTTTTAATGGAAACCCTGCCGAATCGAGGGCTTCGATAACTTGAGCTAAGGACTCGCACGCTAAAGGAAGGCTATGGCTTCCAGACAGTATGTCGTCTACGTACGTTTGAGAGATAAGCACCGGGGCGGCTAGAGGTAATTTTGCTTTTGTATCTTTTGCCAGTTCGTGTAATGTACGAATGGATAGGAAAGGGGCGCAGTTTACGCCAAATGTCACTGTTTTCAGTTTATAGTCTCGGATTGGACTACTAAGTGAACTGCGAAAGATAATTCGCTGGTAATCCTGATCGTCTTCGTGTACTAGGATTTGTCTGTACATTTTCTCGACGTCACCATTGAATACGTATTTATACATACGCCACTGTAGTATAATGGTTGTAATGTTGGTCCCGTATATAATACATCATTTAGGGAGTTACCTGAGCTTGTGCATTTAGATGCATTGAACACCACTCTTACTTTTGTTGTAAGTGTTTCAGGTTTTATAACCGCGTGGTGTGGAAGATAAAAGGATGAGTGTTTGCCTTTTGTTATTTTCTCATAGGAATTTACTGGTTCCATATGATCCAATTTTATGTATTCCTCAAGGACGTTGTCGTATGAGGTTTTAAGTAGGTTTCTTTCCATACTTAGAAACTGCTGTAGAGCTGAGGTTCGTGAGTGACCTTAGGCGAGTGTATCCGGAAATTGTTGCTTGAATGGTAGTCGAACGACGTACCTCCCGCTCCCTGATCTTGTAGTTGTGGCTTTGTAAAAGGCTTCACAATACTTATCGTCAGTTGTAGTAACGGGAATTGGCGGGAGTTCTTCGACTTCCCAGAATTGCCTCAATTGTGAATTAAGAGTGTCATTCGAAATATCTTCCACTTGCGTTGTGAACGTGGAGATTTTCTCTTTGACTTTACCGCTTAAAATCCATCCAAAGATGGTATTTTGGGCTAATAGGTTGTTGGAAATTTTCTCAACACCTTCAAGTATTATTTGGGGGATTAGATCGCTTCCCAATAATAAGTCGATTTGATCGGGGGTATGGCAATTGGGATCGGCAAGTTTCAGATGCGAAAACTTTTGTCAGTGCTCGCTATTTATATTATAGCTTGGGAGCATGTTTGTCAGTCGGGGCAGAACTATAGCTTGTGCTTTGATTCTTTGATCCGCATTTGAAGACATCAAGGTAATGAGACAGATTTTATTGGAGTTTTGAACTACTCTTCCGCCCATTCCCGAGATTTCAAAGTTGGCTGATTTGGTTGGTAAATTTAAAGTTTGTTGAACCTTCGATGCTATAAATGATCGCTGTGATCCTTGATCGATTAAGGCCCTTAGCTTGAATATTTCTGCTCGGTGTTCGATGGAGACGATTGCTGTAGGTAATAAAGTTTTGCTTTCATTTTCTGAATGAAGCGTTTGTATTCTCGCTGCTTTTGAGCAGCATGGTTGTTCTTGACAACTTTCTGGACTTTCCGTTTCGGTATTTTCAGCTGTTGCCGCTAGTCCAGTGGTTCTATTGAAAGTTCGACTGTTTTGGGAGTTATTAGTATTATTAGTATGGAGCATTGAATGGTGTCTCCCCTGGCAATATGAGCACTTGTGAACACTCGGACATCTCTGCACTGGGTGAATCTTTGACAAACAGTTTGTGCAGAGTTTCTTCGTCCTGACTAAATTATGTCGCTCGTTTATTGATAATTTTATAAATTTCTCGCAAGATCTTATTGAATGACCTCCGTTACACAGTTCGCATGACCATTTATATGTGCTTTGTTCAGATGTGAACGACTGAGATTTGTTAAAACTCTTGTTGTTAGACTTATAGTTACTCCTACTATGGGAGTTATAATTACCGGCTTGGGGTTTAAAGAAGCTTTTATTTTTGTCTTCATTTGCATTTTTCGGCTTTGTTTCTTTTGTGCCTACCCGTTCTGCGATTTCGAACTGGGTGGTGAGAAAATCTTTCATTTGTTGCCACGTTGGGCATTTTTTACGGGATGAGAGCGATTGCTCCCATAAAATTAATGATTTTTCTGGTAATGTGGCAGCACAAATATTGACCAGAATAGGGTCCCAGTTTTCAGTGGGAATTTTTTGGGTTTCTAGAACCGATAAACAGTTTGTAACTGTGGACTGTAATTTCAGAAATTCCTCACTAGTTTCATTTTGAATTTTTGGTAAGTTCATTAATGTCGTTATTTGTTTGTCGACTAAGACTCTTTCATTTTCATATCTCGCTTTTAGCGCTTCCCAAGCCAGATTAAAATTGTCATCGTTAAGTGCGAACTGTTTAACTATTGCCGCTGCTTGACCTTTTGTTTTGTTTCTTAAATGGTATAATTTTTGCGCTTGTGATAGCTTTGGGTGGTTTATGTAAACGGCTGAGAACATGTCTCGGAACGACGGCCATTGCTCATAACCCCCATGAAATACTTCAGTATCACAGGCCGGCACTTTAAGATATATGCCTGAATTTGTTTCTTTGTTTTGTGTTTGGGGCAGCTCTACTCGTTGTTGAGTAGGTGCAATAATTGGCCTTAAAAGTTTTAATTGATCAGAGATCATGGCCTTAGTTTCTTCGTAACGGTCTAAGCAGTTTTCATATTTGGAATAAGCCGATTCTTTAAAATTTTCGGGCAAGTCTGAATCATCGGTTTCGATGATTGCGTCATATGCCGCTTGGAGCCGTGTCCAAAATCTGTCAAGAGACTTATCTTTGACTTCTAGCCCCGATTCTGTATTTTCCTCTATGGGAATTGAAGCGAATCTAGTGCAGTATCTTATGATACTGTCACTTTCTGTTATGAATTTTGCAGCTGAAAATTCTTTGCCCTTTTTTTGCCTTGCACCCTGTTTTGAGCGGGTACCGTCAGCAGGGCTGCCATGTGGCTTTTCTTCTTCACCCATTTTGGGTGGCTCCACTACGATAAGAGGAGATTTTGGATCAGACATTTTGTCTGTATTATATTTTTCGCGCGACTCTTGGTTTCAAGTCGTTTATAAATTTTTTTTGATAAATAAACCGATATATAAATGCAAATATATATAAATATATGCTGTTTTTTAATGTACCGAGATTTTATAATTGACGATGCTATTATTTTACGCGCGAGTGTATTTTCTACCTTGGATTTATTTTATGAAATTATACCAAAGGCTAATTAAAATTATTACCCCTTATAATTCTCTTATATATTTTTTATAAGTACTTACAGTATTTTTTGTAAGGTTTAACTTATCTGTATGTGCTTCCGATATTTTTTGTTGGGTAGATAGTTAGCGAGGGTGGCTGCTGCACGTTTGTGTGCTTGTCTATTTGTATACCTTACAGTGAAGAATAGCAATGCAGGTACACAATAGACTTTGTTCTGCTTGCTAAGTTCAATGCAATTTAGTGCAAGGAACTTTGTTGCTTATATTTTTTTTTTTTTTTGGGATGCTGGACTGTAGCTTTTTCGCACGTTTTACTAGGAGACCAGAACTAGCCTTGCTAACAATTTAAATATTTTCTTTTATTTTTCTTTATTCTTTCTAGGTACTGCTTATTTTGTTAGTGCAATCCTGCCTTTGCTTGACTTATGTGCGCCAGGGAATGCAAGCTAAAGGGGGTATTGCCGGGTAATTTGCAAGTAAAAACTTGAAGCCTATATTTTGTTTTTGGATTTTTTAATTTGTGCTTGACAACACGAAAAATAAGCAGTAGGTATGTCCGCGGTGAGATTTTGTATTTAAGTATTTGTTGTAATACTTGGTGCGGGACTTAACACGGAAATTCAAATGTTTTTTATATCTATATGTAGGTAAATTGGATGGTCGGACTTTGACCGAGATCACTTTTATATATATATTTTCTCTGATCCTGTTATTTCAAAATGCCGTATTTTGCTGGGAAATTTCGGCAGTATTAAATTTTTGAATATATGTATGTATGTATATATTTTTATATGTAATATAGTTCGATTTTGGGTTATACGGATTTGTTAAAAATTCCGTACAACTGCCAAATGAACGTCTTAATAATCAAAAATGATACAACTCACCGCTCTGTTGTAAGGGTTAAGGGGGAATTTACTTAGCCTTTTTTTTTTTTCAAGCTATTTATATTTTTGTTATTGTTGTTTGTCCTTCCTTCCCTCGATTTTTCCTTTTATATGTGTATCAACAATTTTGTTAAGTGATTTAGTATTTTTGTCCGCGCCCGGTTTTTTGTTGTTTTATGGTTTTGTTGTCGTTTGTTGACCGGCGCGGCCGATGAAATTGTTAACTTTACTTTGTTTAAATTTTTAGTTTGTTTGTTTTGTGCAAATTTTATTTAATTTTTTTTTCCACCCTAATGTGGGATTTCACTTTGCACGTTTTTGTTTTTGTAAATTTGTTTTCCAAAATTTTTATGTGGACTGTAAATTGTTGTTTGCTTAATTTGTTTGTTTTTGTTCACTTTTGTATTTTTTACCACTGTCCATATGTTTTTGCGCCTTTTTTTGTTTTTTATTGTGGACTTTTGTTATTTTGTATTTTTTTTTTTCTTTCACTGTCCATAGGTGCTTTTTCTTTAAGGCGAAGATGGACCATATATATTTGTAGGCACTTCACTGCACTTTCACTTCCCGATTCACTCACCTTGGCACTCGATAGCTCAAAAAAAAGACTTTTATTATTTTAAATTTACAATTGGGCGCTTTATTTCGCGGAGCGATAACCAGAGAGATGTGGCGGGTACAAAAGATAATACAATTGTGTTTTTGTAAAAGTGTAGGCGTTTTTTGGTGTTGGCAATTTGTGTGTGTATAACTATGTTAGTGTGCGTGTGAAGTGTGGTGAAGTGGGCGGCCGCAGGGTTGCTGCGATCGCTATGATCGTTACGGCTCAGTTAGCCATTTACATTTTTTAAGTTTAAGTGGCAACAAGTTTACGTTACGCCATGTACCGAGAGTATCAAGATCTGATTGAAGTAAAGCTCTTTCTTCGTTCATCGTGTAAACCATAAAAATCTTCACGTCATCAGCGTACATCAAAACCCTTAAAACTTTATAGTGCTGGATATATCATTAATGAAAAGCAAAAACAGAATGGGCCAAGATGGCTACCTGAAGGAACTCCCGAAAATACATCAATGACATTGGAAAGCATGTTCTTAAAAATTACTCTTTCTGTCCTGAACAGGGCCGCAGAGAGCCGAGCCGGGCCCCCTAAAAAATAAACTCAATCCAGTAAAAAATTAACATACCATGTATTTTTTAATTCAAATTGTCAGTTTTATTTCATATAAAATAAGATTTACTGGTGCACTTAAATGAAATATTAGATTTCGTTGTTTGATTTGATTACATTAACTTTTTCTAATTATATTTTAAGAGCTTGAAAAAACCGTCTGTATATCACTGAAAAAATGCAGAGAAATTTGTACGATTATGTATTTCACATATGAAGCTTGGTATTGTGTTTTCACATGAAAAATGTTGCAAATTGCATAAAGACTATTAAAATCACATTTTCGATATTTAGAATGAAAAATGTATTCCTGGCATCGTTTCCCATCATATTGAGTTATTTTTACGAATTGAAAACGTTTTTTCAAAACGTAGTATCCGTGGCAACATTTTTCCCCAACAAAACTTACATATGCACAAATATATCGCCCATTTACTCCAACAGTAACACTTTCCAAAACACAGAACTTTTCAAGAGAGCAGTTTTAAGATTTCAGCAGACACATTGCTTCGAGACATTAAAGTTTAAAGTTGAGTACTTATTCTAATTTATGGGTAGTTGGGTTGTTGCCCGGCCATAAACAAACTCTATGCCCATAAACAAAAGTATACAAATATGAGCATAACTGAAATTAAAAAAAAAAAAAAGCTTTGGGCCTTTTGCCCCTTCATATATTGGGCGCGTAAAGCTAGAAATACATTTTTATCTCAAGCGCTCAATTTTCCAAGAGTCATCAAGAGTTTTTCACACAACATAGATCATGATATTTGGCAAATTTGTATTTAACTGTAAAATCGTGATTTTTGAGTTATGACACTCTCGAAGTAAATGCGTGATGCATTCATTTTTTCATTTCATTTATTTAATAGATTCGTACGTTTAAATTTTATAAATCTGTGCTGTATATGTTTTTAGAAGGCTCGTGAAGAATTACAACCGAAATTACATTTATAAGTTAAAAAATTTACCAATAATTTCACTACTGAGAAAAGAAATACGAAGCTTGCAACGATTTACGCGAAACTGACCTATAAAAGCTTATCCACGGCATACTCATATGTTTGCACAAATTTGCGCAAAACAAGTCAAGTGTACTAGTTTTTTCAAATTAACGCTCTAGCTTATTATCAGCCTTTATTTACAGATGGCGCTGGCTTTTACAAAAATGAAAAAGCAATACGACCAAACCGATAGTATTTGATTAGATGCTTATGATTTTAGTTTAGTGATTTGGTTAAGGTAAATGCTTAAATTTTAAAACAATTTTTTGTAGCAACAAAATATATATGTATGTATCTTTGAAATCCTGGTTAGAGTACTGTCAATTCCGATTTGCCTTGCCAGGCCCCCAAAAACCTTCCGGGTTGTTGAAAATCTAATAAAATTTGCTATAAACAATGCATACAAAACTTTTCACTATGCTCAGTAGGTTCGAAGATAATGAACAATCAATACGGATTTCCCCTTTTTGTTTAAGTATAAAAAAATTTGTAGGTACTTTGCGAGGAGATATATCGAAAACTTTTTATTTTCTTCCACATGTTTGTAAATTTTGTTTTATAACAAACAAATTAAGCTTTCATCCAATAAAATCGATGGACCAATACAAAAGTTATAAGCATTCAAATAAATATAGCCATATAATACTGAAGTACCCTACACGTACATAAGAATTATTATTCATATTGTGGCAATTATTCTCAAGGATGTATCATCCCTAACTCAATAACACTCCCACCAATAGTTAAACATAACAGAGATAACATTGGTTACGCTTATGGATGCAAGCGTGTACCAAGAAAGAGGAAGAGAGATGGCGCGAGTGCTCACGAATACAAGGCAAAGAGGAGATGTCAAAAAGTAACACCAACCCTTCGAGAACACGAAGAACGAACAACCAAGAAAGTTCTCGGTGCGTGGGCAGGCACCCTGTCGGACTATATAAGTCAGTGACCAAACAAGGCAGGTTGATCAGTTTATTTTGAAATGTTGTTCAGTGAATTACTGTAAAGTTACCAAACTCTTAAAATCGTTTTGCGTTTATTACTAGTAAATAAACCTAGCTATTCGTAACATTATACAAGGTGGCGCAAAAGTAATCCTCCTATCAGAAAATGCTACAAATTTTTCGATTGGCCCCTAAAGTCAGTTCTGTTTTGACATTTGTGTAGTAAACACATGCGAAATACACGTTAATAAACAATGCTACGCTACACTGCTCCAGAACGCGGAATATTGCTGACTATTTATTTGACCAATAATCGGTCGGGGCCAGACGGTTACTGTGAATGGTGAGCGCTGATCAACGAGTTCTTTTTGCCGCAACTTGATGAATTGGGATTGGAAAACATGTGGTTATAAACAAGACGGTGCAACAGCACACACTGTATGTGCGTGTGTTTATTTGACTTTATTGTCATCGAACCCATTATAAATAATCAAGAAATCATCGAATTCGTCACAATATATGTAGGTAGATTTTCGAAGGATTATTAGATACAGAAAACTGTTAATGCCCTTTTCTCAAGCAGGTAAACTTTAAAATTTCAAACCCAGGTACATTTGAAGCAAGAGCAAGGTAGTGTTTTCTTTGTATAACTAAGGAACTTTTTTGTCTAGGTAGGCTTCAATTTTTACTTGATCTGATGTCTATAAGGCTCACCGGATACCGTTTAGTCTATAAGTGTATTTTATAACCCGTCCTTTACTTAAAAACAATAATATGAATAAAAGGGCGCGAGAGTTTGAGTGTAAAAATGATATGTTCGGTTTAATCTGCGGTCAATATATTGTTAAAAGTATGCGACGTGTGTTTTCAAATCCTTCGAAAGTTACATACAATAAGTATTTTGGCATTCAGTTTAAAAACACTGGAAAATCATGGACACCGAATACTGTGTGCACAACATTTCGAATCGAATTGATTTATCCGGAATCCGGAACAAAAAGGTGCGTAGTAAAATTTAGGAATTTGCTAATTTTTAATGCATATTTGACTAATTTTGTGAAACTAACTACTCAGGCAATATATGAAATTTAGTACACCAATGAAGTGCAGGGAAACAAATTGCCATTCGACGGACTGCTATCTTTGTACTAGAGAAGTATTTGGGGTTGGAAAGTGAAGAAAAGTAACGCATCCCAGCTTATCTACAGCGTCATTGCCAGTACCAAATTCAACGGAAGTTGATCATCTAACTACATTGCCATTGCCCCATTCAACTTTAGTTACGGGTCGAGTTTCATTGTCAACAGCAGCATCTGATTACGCGGCAACAAATTGTACCGAACTTCACACGGAAAATGAAAGAAACGCTTTATCACAAGCACAACTCAATGATTGGATAAGAGATTTGGAAGTGTCCAAGGTAAAGGAGGAAGCACACGCAAAAATTCCTTAAACTTGTCAAATATGAAGAGCATGATTGGAAAATATGTGCTGAGGTACACAAAATACTGTTGCCTTCTCTGCAAATGGGATAGCCGAGCTCGTCAAGACCACTACATCATAAAGGATTGGTCAGACCGAATCGAATTTAAAGTAGGTGTGGATAACATAAAATACTCCCCTCTTATAAAGAAAGAAAAAATTATTTTACTCCCGCTCCACATCAAGCTCGGCTTTGACAAAGAAGGCGAAGCCTTCCGTCATTTAAAAACCATCTTTCCAGAGATTTCAGAAGCCAAGATAAAGGAAGGCATTTTTGTTGGGCCGCAGAAAAGAAAGATGCTTAACAATAACCAATTCAAAGAACTATTGTCACCAGTGGAGGCAGCAGCGTCGGATTCTTTTAAAAAGGTCGTTGCTTCTTTTTTAGGCAAACGCAAAAGTCTTAACTACGAGATGATAGTGACCGACTTAATCAAGAACTTGCGAAAATGGGTAAATAAAAAAACATATTTAAGGTCGTTTTCTAAAGTAAACTTTAAAACCTATCTTCCCGATCAACAAAAAATTAAAATTTTAAAGTTTACATGACAAAACGGCCCTAAAGCTGAATTCATCGTTCAGTATCAAACACATTTTTTGTTAACATTTTGCTCGTTCTCTTCTCATTCCGTATCAGGGAAGTGGAAAAATGTAAACAAAAAATGTGTTCGGAACTGAACGCTGAACCCAGTCTAAGAAAATTACACACAAATCTGTCACTTATTTATCTAATTTACTTATTTATTTTCTTTTCAGGAGTAAATATGTCTTTAAAAATTCATTTTCTGCACTCCCATTTAAATTTTTTCCCGTAAAATATTGGAGACTGAAGTGACGAGCATGCCGAACGGTTTCATCAGCAAATACAGTTAATTGAAAGTCAGTATCAAGGATTCTCGGATGTCGCAATGATAGGTGACTACTGTTGGTTTCTCATAAGAGAAACCGATCCTAATCTAAATAAGCGTCAAAGCAAAAAAAAGTGGCTATAAAAACTGCAACAAATATAATAGATACCAACTCGGCATATACATTAGTCCAAATGAACCCGTCAACTCCACCACTGATTGCGCTACCAAAAATCCACAAGCCAGGCAATCCAATGAGACCAATCATTAATTTTAAATCGGCACCATGCTATAAGCTATCTAAATATTTAAAAACAGTATTGAAGGACACACTAGAACTTAGCAACGAACACACCATAACTAATACATCTGAACTAATAAACAAACTTAGGACCGTTGAAGTGACAAAGGACAGCAAATTGGTATCTTTCGACATAAAAGATCTATACACATCAATACCACTAGCAGAGACATTGAACATAGTAAACTCTATAATACTACGTAAAACAAAAGATAAAGTAAAAAGTACGCAAATCACGAACACGGTAAGAACCACACTACGTCAAAACTATTTTCAATTCAACAATAAAATATACAGACAAACAAACGGACTTGCGATGGGAAACCCAACATCGGCTATTCTTATGGAAGCGTTTATGCAAAACCTGGAAAAAGAGTATATACATAAATTAAATTCCAAATTAGGAGTGCTATTTTACGCAAGGTACGTGGATGATATCATATGCGTTTTAACTACCAATAACGAAGAGCAAGTACTGGAGTACCTCAACAAGCAGCACGGGAACATAAAATTCACAATGGAAACCGAAAAAGACGGAGGAATCAATTATCTGGACCTCACAATAAGTATTGATAAAGCTAGCAATAAATTCAACTACGACATATATAGGAAACCAACGGCCACCGACACAATAATACATAATACCTCGAACCACCCACAACATAATAAAAATGCAGCGCTAAGGCACTTAGTACAAAGATTGGAAAGAAAACCTATTACACAAGAAGCATATAGAAGAGAGCTTGGAATAATATATAACATCGCTACAAACAACGGATATAAAAAAGCACTAGTAGATAAACTCAGGAGAGACCTTAGAGAACAAAAAAGAAACAATGGAGAAGAAAGTACACAAACCTGGACGACAATGACATATACTGGAAGGGCAACATATAAATTAGCAAATTTCCTTAGAAAATACAAAATCAACACAGCGTTCAAAACATCGAACAATTTATGACGGAAGCTAAGAACCAAAACTAACTCAGAAGATCCATTTAGCAGCCATGGTGTATACAAGCTCACTTGTGAATGCCAGCACAGTTACATATGACAAACCGGACGACAAGTAAGAACGAGGTTCAGAGAACACATTAGAGATAACAACAAAAATATACGGAATCCAACCATCATACCAGAGTCCAACTTTGCGAATCACATGGCGGAGAATAAATGCCCCCCCGGAAACATCAAAAAAACAGTCAAGGTCCTACATGTACAAGCAAAAGGCAGACGTCTGAACGTACTCGAAAACATGGAAATCTACAAACAAAAAACATTCGACGGCAGAATAATAAACGAACAGACAAACACTGTTTCCGACACAATATTCGAACCTTTAAAATTGGTTTACAAAAAACAAAGCAACCACTCAGGTACAACAAACACACACGCACCGACAAATAAGCACAAAACAGCAAAAGATCAAAAACAACAAACAAGCAAAAAAGGTCAAACAACAAAAATCACCAACTTTTACCTGCCTCAGTCAACCACAAAAAACCGATCGATGCAAACCACCCCCGTTTCTGAATGTACACACACAACACATGCACACACGTACACAAACAGACACCCATGCTGACGTTACCTGCTACCTACTATAAATACAAGACAAACGACCACAACGCCGAAACCGGTTTGTCTCAAAACCAAATTTGACAAGGGAATGCGAAAAACCGTTCCAATATACAGCAAAAAAATCACTTTTTCAAGTATAAAATAAGATCATAGTGTTTAAACAAAACTTACATACATTGTTATCGTCTCATATGTATTTTTAAGGTACTGAAGTATTAGTACCTGGGTGACCGAGCCTTGCTCGGTGGCAACCCTAGGTGGCAATCCTACTTAAAAATATTCTGGTTGGTATACGGCCTCAAATACCTTCCGTTTGATACCCATATTGCCATATATTGCTTAATATTTAAAAAAAAATCGGAAAGGTGGCAACCCTCTAAGCTTCCTTTAGTGGCAACACCCTAGTAGAAAATCTTAGAAGGAAGCATACTATCCATCTACCAAATTTCATCGAAATCGGTTTAGCCATTCACGAGATAGTGGTCGATATCTGAAGAAATAAATAAAATGCGGGCAGGTGGCAACCCTACTGGAAAATACTTTGGTTGGTATACGGCCTAAATACCATTCATTTGATACCCATATTCCCATATATTGCTTAATATTTAAAAGAAATTGATATAGGTGGCTACCCTGTGAATTACCCCAAGTGGCAACAACAAAATAGAAAATCTTAAAACAAAGGATACTACCCATATACCAAATATCATCCAAATCGGTTAAGTCGTTCCTGAGATAGTAGTGGATATACAAATATACAACTATACAAATATACAAGAATAACTCGTTTAAAGTTATAAGATATTTATTATATTTATTTGAACGCTTATAACTTTTGTATTAGTCCATCGACTTTATTGGATGAAAGCTTTTTTTTTGTAATCCGATATCGATATCCTTCTTCGCAAAGTACACATTTTTTTCATTTTTTTACAAAAAAAAGGGAGAAATCCAAATTGATTGTTCATTATTTTCGAAACTAAAAGGCCTAACGAAAGGTCCGTATGCATTTTTTTATAGCAAACTTAGTTTTTCAAACCGTTTAGGAATTGCTTAATTTGTTCCTGAGATATACATGATTAAGTGGAGCCATATTTTTTTCGATTTTCGGAATCAGGGGGTGGTTTTAAATTTTAAAAAGTGAAGTATTAGGCAATATATGAATATTTTTAAGTAGGATTGCCACCTAGGGTTGCCACCGAGCAAGGCTCGGTCACCCAGGTACTAATACATAAGTACCTTACAAATACATATGAGACGATAACAATGTATGTAAGTTTTGTCTAAACACTATGATCTTATTTTATAATTGAAAACGTGATTTTTTTTGCTTTGACGCTTATTTAGATTAGGATCGGTTTCTCTTATGAGAAACCAACAGTAGTCATTATTGCGACTTCCCAGAATCCTTGATACTGACTTTCAATTAACAGTATTTGCTGATGAAACCGTTCGGCATGCTCGTCACTTCGGTCCCCAATATTTTACGGGAAAAAATTTAAATGGGAGTGCAGAAAATGAATTTTTAAAGACATATTTACTCCTGAAAAGAAAATAAATAAGTAAATTAGATAAATAAGTGACAGATTTGTGTGTAATTTTCTTAGGCTGGGTTCATCGTTCAGTTCCGAACACATTTTTTGTGTACATTTTTCCACTTCCCTGATACAGAATGAGAAGAGAACGAGCAAAATGTTAACAAAAAATGTGTTCGATACTGAACGATGAATTCAGCTTTAGGGCCGTTTTATCATGTAAACTTTAAAATTTTCATTTTTTGTTGATAGGGAAGATAGGTTTTAAAGTTTACTTTAGAAAACGACCTTAAATATGTTTTTTTATTTACCCATTTTCGCATAGTTCTTGATTAAGTCGGTCACTATCATCTCGTAGTTAAGACTTTTGCGTTTGCCTAAAAAAGAAGCAACGACCTTTTTAAAAGGATCCGACGCTGCTGCCTCCACTGGTGACAATAGTTCTTTCAATTAGTTATTGTTAAGCATCTTTCTTTTTTGCGGCCCAACAAAAATGCCTTCCTTTATCTTGGCTTCTGAAATCTCTGGAAAGATATTTTTTAAATGACGGAAGGCTTCGCCTTCTTTGTTAAAGCCGAGCTTGATGTGGAGCGGGAGTAAAATAATTTTTTTTTCTTTATAAGAGGGGAGTATTTTATGTTATCCACACCTACTTTAAATTCGATTCGGTCTGACCAATCCCTTATGATGTAGTGGTCTTGACGAGCTCGGCTATCCCATTTGCAGAGAAGGCAACAGTATTTTGTGTACCTCAGCACATATTTTCCAATCATGCTCTTCATATTTGACTAGTTTAAGGAATTTTTGCGTGTGCTTCCTGCTTTACTTTGGACACTTCCAAATCTCTTATCCAATCATTGAGTTGTGCTTGTGATAAAGCGTTTCTTTCATTTTCCGTGTGAAGTTCAGTACAACTTGTTGCCGCGTAATCAGATGCTGCTGTTGACAATGAAACTCGACCCGTAACTAAAGTTGAATGTGGCAATGGCCATGTAGTTAGATGATCAACTTCCGTTGAACTTGGTACTGGCAATGACGCTGTAGATAAGCTGGGATGCGTTACTTTTCTTCACTTTCCAACCCCAAATACTTCTCTAGTACAAAGATAGCAGTCCGTCGAATGGCAATTTGTTTCCCTGCACTTCATTGGTGTACTAAATTTCATATATTGCCTGAGTAGTTAGTTTCACAAAATTAGTCAAATATGCATTAAAAATTAGCAAATTCCTAAATTTTACTACGCACCTTTTTGTTCCGGATTCCGGATAAATCAATTCGATTCGAAATGTTGTGCACACAGTATTCGGTGTCCATGATTTTCCAGTGTTTTTAAACTGAATGCCAAAATACTTATTGTATGTAACTTTCGAAGGATTTGAAAACACACGTCGCATACTTTTAACAATATATTGACCGCAGATTAAACCGAACATATCATTTTTACACTCAAACTCTCGCGCCCTTTTATTCATATTATTGTTTTTAAGTAAAGGACGGGTTATAAAATACATTTATAGACTGAACGGTATCCGGTGAGCCTTATAGATATCAGATCAAGTAAAAATTGAAGCCTACCTAGACAAAAAAGTTCCTTAGTTATACAAAGAAAACACTACCTTGCTCTTGCTTCAAATGTACCTGGGTTTGAAATTTTAAAGTTTACCTGTTTGAGAAAACGGCATTAACAGTTTTCTGTATCTAATAATCCTTCGAAAATCTACCTACGTATATTGTGACGAATTCAATGATTTCTTGATTATTTATCGTGGGTTCGATGACTATAAAGTCAAATAAACACACGCACATATAATGTTACGAATAGCTAGGTTTATTTACTAGTAATAAACGCAAAACGATTTTAAGAGTTTGGTAACTTTACAGTAATTCACTGAACAACATTTCAAAATAAACTGATCAACCTGCCTTGTTTGGTCACTGACTTATATAGTCCGACAGGGTGCCTGCCCACGCACCGAGAACTTTCTTGGTTGTTCGTTCTTCGTGTTCTCGAAGGGTCGGTGTTACTTTTTGACATCTCCTCTTTGCCTTGTATTCGTGAGAAATTCGCTGGTTACGTATATTCGAATTTCGAATTTTTTGTGGCGTTATGTTGGTACTCATGTCTCTCACTTATGCCGACAAGCTCGGCCATTTTGAATGTTCAGTTAATTGTTGACAGCTGCTTTGCTTGCACGTGTTTTGGATCGCCTTCGATTTTTAAGCGAAATTCGTACCAAAATTGCTCAATTGTGACCAAAAACAGCATCGCATGAACATTGCTAATGAGATGTTAAACTCTGTCCGCGACGACCCAAATTTGCTCCAGAGGGTCATAACTGGTGACGAAGCGTGGGTATATGGTTATGACGTGAAAACCAAATCTCAATAATCTCAATGGGAGCTGCCGCACGAACCAAGACCGAAAAAAGCGCGCCAAGTTCGGTCGAATGTGAAAGTTTTGCTGACAGTTTTCTTCGATTGCAGGGGCGTGGTGCATTATAAGTTCTTGCCACAGGGAAGTACGGTCAATAAGGAATATTACCTGCAAGTTATGCGCAATTTGCGCGAAGCAATCCGCCAGAAACGCCCGGATTTGTGGAAGAACAGAAATTGGCTTCTGCACCACGATAACACCCCTGCTCACGCATCGTTGCTTGTGCGCGACTTTTTGGCCAAAAACAACACACTAATGATGCCGCAGCCACCGTATTCCCCAGATCTGGCCCCTTGTGAATTTTTCTGAAGAGGCCCATGAAAGGACGACGTTACGCTTCTCTTGACGAGATAGAGACGGCATCGAAGGAGGAGCTGAACAAGATACAAAGAAATGATTTTTTGAAGTGCTTCGAAGATTGGAAAACCGTTGGCACAAGTGTATAATATCTCATGGGGATTACTTTGAAGGGGACAAAATAGATATTCATGAATAAATAAATAATTTTTGAAAAAACACAAAATTCGCTATACTTTTTGAACACACCTCGTATGTACGTGTAGGGTACTTCAGTATTATATGGCTATATTTATTTGAATGCTTATAACTTTTGTATTGGTCCATCGATTTTATTGGATGAAAGCTTAATTTGTTTGTTATAAAACAAAACTTACAAACATGTGGAAGAAAATAAAAAGTTTTCGATATATTTCCTCGCAAAAAAAAAGGGGAAATCCGTATTGATTGTTCATTATCTTCGAACCTACAGAGCATAGTGAAAAGTTTTGTATGCATTGTTTATAGCAAATTTTATTTGATTTTCAACTTTTGAAACCGTTTGGGAATTGCCCAATTTGTTCTTGAGGTATACATGATTAAGTGAAGCCATCCTTTTTTTTTTAAATAACGGTTATTCGTAAATATCTCAACGGTACTATTGTAATGTGAACTATTAAAAGGAAATAGGTTTGGGTAGTGCCATCATTCGGCACCAAACATAAATTAATTTATTCAACATATTTTGGTTCTATTTATACAATAAATTCATATATACTACTTATTTACCATAATACATATTTACCTAAATTCTAAGCTCAACCAAAGTATGTAAGCCAGCGTATGCAAACGCTCGCTGGTACATTCATACACAAACATTGGCTTGTGCATTCGTACATATGTTCATACATATATTCGTATGATTGCAACGCATTTGTGGGCATTGCCGCATAGCGTGTGACTTTGCTGACAAAGCGTATTCGACAGTTTTTAATAGCTGCGTGCCGACTGTTTGTAAGTATGCAAGTATTTATGTATGCATTTATTTTGGCTACACTACATCTACCTCTTCAAAAAGTTTTATATATATAAATATGTAAAACTCTAATTTGATTAATTCTTATAACTTGCTTAGATTTTGTGTTTATTTACTTTCCGTCTTAAGTGTAAGTTGATACAGTTTGTTTATGTGACAAAATTTTGTTCTTTGTTTACTTTATTTTCAAGTGGACTATTAAATAATTAATTTCGGTAACATGTTGGTTTGTATATTGGTGCATTTTTACGACTTTTTTTTAAACATTTTTCTTAAGTGTTGCGTTACATTGAGAGTAATTAAATGAAACAATTTTATTTTAATAAGATTTTATTTGTATACAATAAATTTCCTAATTTATGGGTTTGTTTGTAAGTGTACAATAAAAATTTATGAGTCAACATGTGAGTCAAAATGCAGTGTATTTATTCTAACAATTTAAGTCTATTTTTGTGTATTAAGATTTTCTTATTCTCATTACTTATAATATACTTATTATTCCTATCTATGCTTTCTACCTTATAAGGAACTAGAGTAAAATTATTATTTCTATCAATATTTTCTACCTTATAGGGCCCTTTATACCTATTTTCTAACTTATGACCTGCTTCATTTCTGACTAATACTAAATCTCCTATATTTATTTCCTTATACTGTATTTTCCTATCATAGCTAACTTTTTGTTTTTGCTTAGATTCCTGTACTAATTTTCTATCTTTCTGTTGTGCTAACTGTAACCTATACTTAATTTCCTTATCGTATGCCTCATGATTATATACTGGGCTAAGTACATTTTCTTTTAAAAATTCGTAAGTCAGAGGTGTCTTTCCAAAAACTAGTTCAAAAGGGCAATAGCCGTGAACTGTTGAAGGTGTTGTATTGTAACAATACGAAAAGTATTTAAGGTACTCATCCCAATCGTCTTTGTCAATGGATATGTAGGAACGCACATATTCATTGAATGTTCTATGACTGCGTTCGACAGTACCTAAAGTTTGTGTTGAGGTTTTATGCTCTATTTTTAAGAGCTTGCACAATTCCTCAAATAAACTATTTTTGTATTCGGTTCCCATATCCGTTATAATTGTTTTCATACAACCATAAATTAGAATGAAATGTTCAAATACTGCCTTAGCAACTGCTACAGCATGTTTGCTTTGGACGGGTACTGTAACCAAGTATTTGGTTAGGTCACATATAATAGTAACTGCATATTCATTTCCCTGTATTGATTTTGGAAATGGTCCTATTGTATCGATCTGTACTATATCGAAAACCTTTGGTGGCGTCTCCGTTATAGTCATTCGTTCTTTCAGGTGTTTATAGGTTTTATTTTTATTGCAGTGAATGCAATTTTTGATATGTTTTCTTATGTCATTTTTCATATTATTCCAGTAATACTTTTGTCTTATTTTATTTGACGTACGATTTATTCCTGGGTGGCCACCAAAAACAGGATCGTCGGGATATTTATAAAGAATTTCTTTAATTTCTTTGTTATTCGGCACATGCATAACCTCCGGAGTTAATGCTATAGTTAGATTTTTGAGAACTTGGGTACCTATTTCTTTATTGTTATTATCCTAGAATATTCTGCAAAGTTTGGAATAAATCTTTTGTAATAATTGCAAAATGCGACGAATCGTTTCGCTTCATCCGCATTTTTAGGAGTTGGATAATTTTTAAGAATTGGGATCTGGAAAAATTCCTTTGTTTGTACACTTATGACCAAGGTATGTTACTTCTTGATTGAAAAATATGCATTTATCCGGATGTAATTTTAAATTATACTTCCTACAAGTTTCGAATACATCCCGCAAGTTTTTAATCATATGTTTTTCGGAGCATCCTAATACGACTAAATCGTCCATGTATAGAAATGCTTGTGAAGGTTTTGAGCCTGAGAATGCCAATGTCATCATTCTCTGAAATGAATTTGGGGCAACCTTAAGGCCTTTTAAATCGATAGGTGCCATTATCTGCTGTAAAGGATGTGATATCCCTTGACTCTGAACTGAGTTATATTTGATGAAAACCGGACATTAAATCCAAGCACGAGAAATATTTAGCTCTTCCTAATTGATCTAGTATGTCATCAATTCTTGGCAGCGGGAATTTTTTTGCGGTTAATTTTTTATTTACTTGTCTGTAGTCGACAACCATTCTCCATCTTTTTTCTGCGTGATTGGGGAGTGATTTTTTGGGTACTAATAAAATTGGACTATTAAATTCTGACATTGAAGGTTCTATTATCAGCAGCTACTTTCGAAAATGAGAGCGGCAGAGCACAGCGAAGTTATTTTAGCTAACAGTGACCGAATCCCTGTTAACAGTGTTGGGCATGTTAGTTTGCTCTTAAATGTAAACAAGAAAAAAATTGCTACTGATGTTCGAAACGTTGAATATGTACCAAGCCTTTGCGCAAATCTACTGTCAGTACGGCAAATAACAAAACAAAATAAAAAAGTGGTGTTCGAAGGCAACGAATGCAAGATTTTCGACGATAATGGCAAAATAATAGCAAAGGCGTATGCGGATAACGATTTATACAAGTTATATTGTGCTAAAAGTCCAATTGGCAAAGCAATGACAGTAGTTGACAATTTTGAGCTTTGGCATCGCAGGTTGGCACATATTTGCAAAGAAAGTATGAAGCAGGTGCAGAATTCAACGCTTGGTGTCAATTACAGTGATACAAGCGAAAAGGGGTGTATTGTATGCTGCAAAGGTAAACAAACCAGAACATTAAATAAATCAGCTGGAACGCGTGCTGCAAATTTGTTAGACGTCGTACATTCGGACGTGCTTGGTTCAATTAGCACAAAGTCGTTCAGCGGTACGAGATTTCTGTTGGTGTTTGTTGACGATTATTCGCGCAAAGTATTTGCTATACCAATTGCACGAAAATCAGATGTATTTGATAAATTCAAACATTTTAAAAGCGAAGTAGAAACGCAATGTGGCCGCAAGATAAAAGTGCTGAGGACAGACAACGGCACTGAATATTGCAATGATCAATTTATAAATTTTATGCGTGACTGTGGTATTGTTCATCAAAAAACAGCTCCGTACACGCCCGAGCAAAACGGTGTGGCTGAGCGCATGAACCGTACTTTGATTGAACGTGTCAGGTGCATGTTGTTAGATTCTGGGCTTGCAAATATTTTCTGGGCAGAGGCTGCGAACACGGCAGCGTATTTACTGAACCGTATTCCATGTAGAGGCAACAACCGCAGTCCGGAAGAAATATGGTCAGGAGTGAAACCGAATTTAAAGAATTTGCGCATATTTGGGTGCACGGCAATGGTTCACATACCAAAGCAAAAAGGAACAAAACTTGATGCAAAATCAGAAGAGTGCATTTTTGTAGGGTATTGCGCTGTATCAAAGGCTTATCGGCTGTATCGAAAAAGTGATTTGAAGTTTATTATAAGCCGTGATGTAACATTTTTGGAAAATGTAAGCAACACAACGAAACGTGTAGAACCAAATCTAGTTGTTGATATTGCTAATGCAAGGGAAGTTTATGACATTGACAATTCAGAGGAGAATATTGTAAGCGAATTATCAGATGTCAACGAATCTTCGGATAGCGAATATGATACTCCTGATGAAAGCGAAACTGATAGTATGCCTGAAGTGAACGACGACAAAGAGGGCGCACTCCGCCGTTCAAAGCGTGTTGCAAACAAAGCTAAAGGAGAGTTATTATTGAGCGCAGTGTCGAATGCTGATGAACCTGTTACCGTTGAAGAGGCCTTGAGTGGCGCAGCGTCGGGTGCTTGGAAGCAAGCTATGCAAGACGAGATGGATTCTCTCAAGTCAAACAAAACTTGGCACCTTACCAAATTGCCTGCAGGTAAGAAAGCAATAAGTTCAAAGTGGGTTTTTAAAATAACACGTGATGCGGCTGGTGAGCTTGTTCGCTATAAAGCAAGGCTCGTTGTAAAAGGCTGTTCGCAAAAACCAGGTGCTGACTATTCGCAAACGTTTTCTCCGGTAGTCAGGTACAACTCACTACGTTTCTTGTTCGCCATGGCGGCGAGATATGACTTAGGGGTGCATCAATTGGATGCGGTGACGGCATTTTTAAATGGTGAGCTTCAAGAAGAGGTATACATGAAGCAACCGGAAGGCTATGATGACGGTTCAGGCAATGTATTTCGCTTATTACAGTCACTGTATGGCCTAAAGCACGCAAGCAAAGTTTGGAACGATACATTGAATGCAGTACTGATCAGTCTAGGACTAGTTCGAAGCGAGGTCGATCAATGCATCTACTACTGTGTGAAAGAGCGAAGCATGGTGTATGTAGCAATTTACGTAGACGACGTTTTGGTTTTCTCGAATGACAAAGACGCTACAGAGCGTATCAAGAACGAGTTGTATTTCAGATTCAAAATGAAAGACATGGGTTCAGCGTCATCCGTACTTGGCATGCGAGTTCAAAGGGATGAGGTAAAAAAGCTAATAAAACTTGATCAGTCTGAATATATTTCCAGTGTACTCAAACGTTTTGGGATGGACGACTGTAATGCTGTTTCCACACCACTTGACTTATCACAAAGGTTAAGTGCTGAGATGTGTCCACAAACCGAAGAGGCCAAGATGGATATAGAAAAGCTTCCATATATGGAGGCGATTGGTTGCCTTCTGTACGCAGCGCAGAATACTCGTCCAGATATAAGCTTCGCGGTCAATTTACTGAGTCGGTTTTCAGAGAATCCCGGCAAAGCTCATTGGCTTGCAGTGAAGCGTATAATGCGTTATTTGAAGGGCACTATTGACAAAGGCATCGTGTATAAAAAGTCAGCTGAAGGTTTAACTGGGTATTGCGATTCTGATTGGGCAGGGGATCTTGATCAGCGCCGATCAACTTCTGGTTACATGTTCGTTATGCAAGGTGGTGCTATATCATGGCCAACACATAGACAGCGAACGGTTGCTTTGTCATCGACTGAAGCTGAGCTGATGTCAGTAGTGGGCGCAATGCAAGAAACAATTTGGTTGAATCGGCTGGATTCTGAATTAATTCCTGGTGGTACAAAAGCAATTACTTTGTACTGCGATAACAAGAGCGCTATTCACTTTAATCGTAACAACAACTTTTCACCACGCACCAAACATGTAGACATAAAAGTAAAATTCATACGAGAGAAGCTGGAAGATAAGTCGTTAAAACTGGAGTACATTTCCACAAACGAGATGTTGGCAGACAGTTTAACAAAGGCGGTACCAGCTGTTAAGAATGAATTTATAAATTCCGAAATAGGTTTACAAAATGATATGTAATTTTGATACAACTTTTGCATTGTAAACATATTGAATTTTTATTAATGTTTTGAAACTTTAAAAACTAAAATGCTTTTAAATGTTGCCAGATCTTCTATTAAAGGGGAGTATTGTAAAATAATATAAATCTGGCAACCCATGTATCATTTCTCCTTTACACACTATTTCTTTGTATCCACATTCGAATTATACTGAATAAATTAGTCGCCATCTTACTTTGAAACTGCGTGTACATTTTTCTGTGACATCACTTTTTGGCCAAAAACAACACACTAATGATGCCGCAGCCACAGTATTCCCCAGATTTGGCCCCCTGTGACTTTTTCTTGTTCCCTAAACTGAAGAGGCCCATGAAAGGACGACGTTACGCTTCTCTTGACGAGATAAAGACGGCATCGAAGGAGGAGCTGAACAAGATACAAAAAAATGATTTTTTGAAGTGCTGCGAAGATTGGAAAACCCGTTGGCACAAGTGTATAATATCTCATGGGGATAACTTTGAAGGGGACAAAATAGATATTCATGAATAAATAAATAATTTTTGAAAAAACACAAAATTCGCGATACTTTTTGAACACACCTCGTATATTTAACTATTGAATAATTATCCAAATTTTCTGTTTTTATATTAAAAGCATGAAGTATTACATTTTCATCTGTTGTATTTATAATTCTGACGAATGTTTGCTGTGAATTTACTAGACAATTCTTGTTGTGGAATTAGTAAATCAAAATTTTTATTTTCAATGTGGATTTGTCGGACTACTTCCGATCTTGCGGGAATTGATATACTATTTACTGTCGGTTTATTAGTCATTTGAATTATTATATTTTCTGGATAATCATATGGTCTTAATATTAGGGTATCCCCATCTTTGTGGTAATCTAAAATGCAATTATATTTTTTAATAAAATCCAAGCCCAGTATTCCATCACATGGGATTGGAAAATTGTCTTCTACTACATGAAACTTGTGTCTAATGAATAGGTAATCATCCTTTAGATCTGTTTTAACTGTGCCAATAGTGCTTGTTATGCCTTGACCAATTCCTCTTAAATCTGTTTTTTGTGAATTATTAATAGTGACATGACTGTCAATTTGACCCTTTTTTATAATTGATATATCCGCTCCTGTATCGATTAGGAGGGTAGAAATGGAATCATTCAGAGTTGTTTTGGAAGTTATGTAGCTATTTAGGTGTAAATTGAAAACATATAATTTTCTATTTGTTGAGGTGGAGTTTGCTGGTGTTCCTGTTGGATAACATTCCTTACATTTCTGGTATTATTCCGGTTATAACCTCTTGATCCAAAGTTTCGACCAGATCTTTGATTATTTGCTCGGTTATTATTATTATTATTGTTATTGCCGTAATTGTTAATTGTACGCCTCTGATTTCTTCTATAGTTATTGTTTTGGTAATGATTTTGTTGGTGAATATGTAACAGTGAATTTGGATTTCCAGTTACTTCTGTGCAACTGTTAGTGAATTTTGATATGGCTTCGTTCATCGTGGTGATCGTTCCAGCCTGCATTATAGTTTTTACTTTATCGTTGGAGCAATTTTTACACATAGCTTTTACAGCTGACTGTGTACCATACTTGGTAGCTAACTCCGGTGTTAGTCCGTCAGATATGTATGCTCCTTCCAACGATTTTGTGAGTTTTTCAATCTCAGCAGTGTATTGATTTGCAGTTCAACTGCGTTGTTGGATGTTCAGGAGTTTTGCCGACAAAACTTCTACTGATTCACCCTTAACTTGTGACTTCAATCTTTGTTTAATTTCCTGAATAGAGGATTCAGTACTTATTATGTTTCTAGCTGTCGGCTTGAGTTTTGTTTTTATCATGGATACCGCGATAGCCTCCTGACTATCCTTGATTTGCTCCTGTATATCAAGGGCATCGAGAAAACTAGACAGATTTTCTAATTTTCCATCAAAATCTGGTAAGATCGATGATGCAGTTTTAATGAAATCGACATTTGTCAGTGGCATTTTGGCGTTTTCTCTTTGTGATTCTTTTTCAGTAATTTAAATTTTTACGGCTTCCTCCAGATTGGGTTGAGCCTCCGGCAATAAGATGGCAAAATCTAGTTCTATTTCTTTTTCAAATGAATTTGGGACCAATGCCTCAATGTTATATCTAGCTAGTAAGGATACCAATTTATCCCTGACACTGGAAAATATTTGTTGTACCTCTAGCTGATGCTTAGCTGTCAACTTGCTTTACACCTTTTGTGTGGCTTTTCTATATTATTCTTCTTTCTTTCTTCTTCTTTAAATGGTCATCTAACCGCCTGGGCGATTTTGACCATCCAACATAGCTCGCCAGTCGTTTCTTCGTTGCGCCAACTGGCGCCAATTGGAAACACCGCGGGATCGCAAATCGGTCTCCACTTGGTCCTTCCATCGGAGTGGTGGTCTCCCTCTTCCTCTGCTTCCACCGGCGGGTGCCGATAAGAATACCTTCTGGGCTGGAGCATCTTCGCTCATTCGCACTACGTGGCCTAGCCAGCGAAGCCGCTGTGTTTTAATTCGCTGAACTATGTCGGCGTCTGCGTAAAGTTCATACAGCTCATCATTAAATCTTCTTCGGTACTCGCCGTCGCCAACGCGTAGTGGTCCACAAATCTTTCGAAGAACCTTTCTCTCGAATACTCCCAGAGCCGCCTCATCAGATGTTGTTAGTGTCCACGCTTCTGCACCATATAGCAGGACGGGTGCGATGAGTGACTTGTAGAGTGTTATTTTCGTTCGTCGAGAGAGGACTTTACTTTTCAATTGCCTACTCAGTCCGAAGTAGCATTTGTTTGCAAGAGTGATTCTTCGTCGGATTTCTAGGCTAACATTATTGTTGGTATTAATGCTGGTTCCCAGGTAAACGAAGTCTTTTACTATTTCGAAATTATTGCTGACAACAGTGGCTTGGTTGCCAAGGCGCGAATGCGCTGACTCTTTGCATGATGACAGAAGGTACTTCGTTTTGCCCTCGTTCACCACCAATCCCATTTTCTCCGCTTCTTTTTCTAATTTGGAGTAAGCAGAAGTTACGGCGCGGTTGTTAAGGCCAATGATATCAATATCGTCAGCATATGCCAACAGTTGGACGCTTTTATAAAATATTGTTCCAGCGCGGTTAAGTTCTGCAGCTTGTATTATTTTCTCCAGCATTAAATTAAAGAAATCGCACGATAGGGGGTCACCCTGTCTGAAACCTCGTTTAGTTTCGAACGGCTCGGAGAGGTACTTCCCAATTCTGACCGAGCTGGCGGTGTTGCTCAAGGTCATTTTGCATAGCCGTATAAGTTTTGCGGGGAAACCAAATTCAGACATAGCGGCATATAGGCAGCTTCTTTTCGTGCTATCGAAAGCGGCTTTAAAATCAACAAAGAGATGATGCGTGTCGATTCTTTTTTCACGGGTTTTTTCCAAGATTTGGCGTATTGTAAAAAAAAAAAAAAACTGTAATATTGCCGTGAGATGTTTCAATACCGTTACTCTTTGTATGGGTATACTTTTGTTAATACACTTATATGATATTTTCGCCAAAATTTTCTCTTCCACCAGTGTATTCAGAATGGTTTCCCATTTGTCCATTGGGGTATATAATTTTCCTTTGGGTTTAGACCTTGTCTAGACCATCTGCTCGGCTCATGTATTTTTTCTTTAAAAATTTGTTGTGAGCCGAGTATAATTTGAGAAACAAATTGAGGCAAGTACAGATTGCCAATATTATTAACAAGATTTTAATAAACTCTAGTGCCTCAGTGTTGTCGGCTATTTGGATTGAGTTAATCACATTAGCATTAGGCTCTTCCACTTTGGATTCTTAGCCTCCCATCGTAAGAAAAACTATAAATGCAATGATTTATTTTATTTTTGGTATTTTCTTTATTTAAAAAAATTTTCCTTTTTACATATATTTTTCCCTTTTTCATTTACGGTTCTTTTAGGCCAATTTTTATTAAAGCTCGGACTGTTACTTCTTCCATTGCTGTGTGATACTTAATATCTTCAAGGGTTGGTTCCCTAGTCATTCCTATATATTCCCAATGACTTTTAAGCCAAACTAGTGTTTTTCTTTCCTCCTCAATTGCGCTTTTACTTTCCAAATTATTAACGACACTGTTGATAGCCTCGTAACCAAGGTCATTAGGCAAAGCGCTGTCCATAGAAAAAAAAATTTTAGCACTGCAATGGAAAAGGAAAAAAAGACTTTTTTATATATCCTTGATCTTTTTTATTTCGCTTTTTAAGCGGATTCTTTCCTCCGTGTTTGTAGTTAGATTAATTTTTTGGTACAGTATTGCTACTGCTCTTCTGTAGTTAAATCTTTTTCCTCCTCTCTTTCTTTTGCTCCTAATAGGTTTGGGAATCTTAGGTTCCTCTACCTTTATTGGTTTCGTCCTACGCCTATATTCCTCTATAGTTATTGCTTTACGGCCTTGTTTAATTATTTCTGCTGCTTCTATCCTTACTATTTCACCTACTTCTTTTGTTTTTATCTATATCCACTTTATCCTTCTCTTCTACTATCAATTTCCTGTAACGCAAGAATATTGCGTCAAATTCTGCCTGACTTATGATATCTAACTCCTCATTCATTTGAAAAAAAATTAACTAAAGTACAGAAAGAGAAAAAATTCTTATTTTACAAGCAAAAATCTACTTTTTGCCCTTAATGGCAGCAGCCGTTAGGTTGCTATATGCTTCTAAATATATAGTAAAATACTTAATATAAGTCTCCATTGCTGCGGGATTAGTGCTCAGGCCAGCATCAATAATGGAAGGTTTTGTAAGGAGGCTGCCATGCATTGAAATGAAATGAACCAATAAACCGCTTCCTTGTCCACATGAATTTCGTCCGTGTAAATGGTTGAGCCTTCACCCTTGCCGCGCGATTTTTTTTTTTATTCCACCCTGTTATGCTTGTGTTTTGAATTTCCTTTCGTAATTAATTAATTTTCTTTGCCATAAAGTGGTCTGCCTTTAATGCAAGCAGCAGACCTGACAGGAATTGTAAAGGGAGTCTGCTTTTGAAAACAGCAGACCAGGCAGGATCTTTATAGAAAGTCTGCTTTTAAAGACAGCAGACCAGGCAGGATTTTTATAGCTGGCAGGATCTTTATAGCTGGCAGGATCTTTATAGAAAGTCTGCTTTTAAAGACAGCAGACCAGGCAGGATCGCCATGTAATGTGAACTATTAAAAGGAAATAGGTTTGGGTAGTGCCATCATTCGGCACCAAACATGAATTAATTTATTCAACATATTTTCGTTCTATTTGTACAATAAATTCTTATATACTACTTATTTACCATAACACATATTTACCTAAGTTCTAAGCTCAACCAAAGTATGTAAGCCAGCGTATGCTACATTCATACACAAACATTGGCTTGTGCATTCGCACATAGGTATGTTCATACATATATTCGTATGATTGCTACGCATTTGTGGGCATTGCCGCATAGCGTGTGACTTTGCTGACAAAGCGTATTCGACAGTTTTTAATAGCTGCGTGCCGACTGTTTTTAAGTATGCATGTATTTATGTATGCATTTAATTTGGCTACACTACACTATTAAATCAAAAATAACCTTGATTTTCGGAATCAGCCGGAGGTTTTACATACGAATTTCGCGTCTCTGGTGGTTTTTGGCTGTAGACCAGTGTAAGCAATATTTTTTCATTAAAAATATAGGAATTCAGACTTGTTTCGGTAAAGGAAATTATGTTGTAATTACAGGGAACAGATTTTAAATAAAGTTCAGTTAATTTTGTATTTAAGCTTCTGACGTTATGATAGTACATATTTATAGACTTTACACTTAGTTTTTTGATGCGGTATTCTCACGTGGGATCCTAGCTACATCCTGGACGTTTTTCTTCGGTCCTTAATTAGATTCCCGCACGAAAGCGCCGGGTAGGCAAAATTAGCTGTTTAGGATTGCTTCAAAATCACTTAATAAAGAAACATCGATTCTAAAGGAGGAGATATTTCTTTCGTAACTAAACTTGAGTTTATTTATAGTTAAATTGCCCGTTTTAATCTTCGAAGTTATGTAGAGTTTTAGGTCCTCCTCTGTGTTATCCTTCTCAAAGCGAGACACAAAAATTGATTTGCTTCGGGGAACTACAACCAGATTCCCAACGGATTCAGATGCCACCCTAAGAGAGGGAGGATCGGTGATTTTCTTTGAAGTAGTCTTCGAGGAAGCATCCTTGGAAATTGATGCTTCGGAAGATGGATTGGGAGACGCTAAATCAATAAGTTCAAGCATTCGCGGTGGAAGAGCAACTGAAATTGGTTCTAAAGTATCATGACTAGGGGAGTCGTCGGTACGCTTACGATTATTTTCAAGACCATCTTCGGGCGGAGTGGGTGTAGTTTCGTCCAAAGACTTAAACGTTTTAAAAATGGTATCGTATTTCATGAACTTTTTATGAATAACGCCAGATCTTTTGTATATGACACTTAACAAACACAAACGCAAACAGCTGTGATAAAAGAATGAGGCAATAATAAGAAGTGCACACAAAAATCAAAGCAAGAATAAACACGAGCCAATCACTGCAACAAATACAATATGGAAAATGACTCGGCAAATGAGATGAAAATCAAATTAAATGGAATTACTTGTATGCACAAAATATGAATTTAACAAACAAAACAAGTTTTATTTTACTATTAACAGCAGAACACTTATTTTTCGCACATCATTTTACCTCAGGAAAAGATGAAAAATTAGGAAAATTAATTAATTTATTTTTTTTTCATTATTAAATAACCCAGAAAAAATTTCCCTACTTCACAGCTAAGATGACCCTTTTTCAATCCTTTTCAAAATCTTTCGTATGGAAGTGGGAGTGGACCTTAACCGATTTCACCCTTTTTTCCGGAACATACCTTGTATTAATATAAATATGTGTGCTAAATTTCGTTTCGATATCTTGAACGGTTTTTGATTTATGATTAATATTATTTCTCAATATGACTTAATCAAAAGTGGGCAGTGCCAGGCCTATTTTAAAAAATTCCTTCAAAAAAGTATTTTCTGCTTTAAATTTAATGTACATACCAAATTTTATCCTTATAAATGTATTATGTACTCCTTGCGTGCGTAGCACTACTAGGTATAAACATGAATGTGTGTCTGGCGTCCAAAGCACTTACCGATCTTTATGAACTTTTCACAGTAGATTCTCGGGTTCATTGATTACAGTATATGCTATATATAATTTTGTAAAAGTGGGCGGTGCCACGCCCCCATGCTAAATACAATTTTAATCTTGTATATGCGCCCAAGGAATTCAACCGATCTTTATTAAACATTCATAGTAGATTCTTGGATTCACTGGTTACAGCATAGGCTATATATAACTTTGAAAAGAGTAGATAGTACACCTCGTATCATGTTTCGTAATTTTATTTAACACGGTTCTGAGTTTAATAATAACTGAAATTTTATACTTTGTTCATTTATATGTGGGCGGTGCCACTCCCATTTTCCAAAATTTAAAATAAATCATTAATAAGATCATCAGGTCATTGTAACTACGAAATTCTAACATTCTATCTGCATCAGTGAAGAAGATATGGCATGTTCCGGGGTCACCCCCTTCTTTTAGAAAACTTTGGTCCAAAAGTGAACGTGGTCGACCACCGATTTTGCTTATTATCTGTCGGCGTACTCAACATGTCTATAGTATACCTCGTATTAAGTTTCGTAATTCTATCTTACACCGTTATGAAGTTATTAACACTCGAATTAGAAATTTTCTTGACTCATAAGTGGGCGGTGCCACACCCATTTTCCAAAAGTTTGCAATAATCATATAAAGTATAAGAAAACTGATGTATCATTTAATTAGATATGGGCAGCTCAATATTTCTACCTCCTTTCCACATAACTTTTATGAAAAAGTAGGTGTGGTCGAAAAGCAATTTCGCTTATTTTATATGGGTGCATTTGCCACAACCACCGTATACCTCCTTCGAATTTCGGTTATTTAGCATAAACGGTTCTGAAGTTATTAATATTCGAATTTGAAAATTGCTTGACTCATATGTGGGCGGTGCCACTCCCCTTTTCCAAATATTTGATAAAATCGTCAACGGGACAACCAAATTAATAAATCTCGCAAAATTTCATAATTTTGGCTCCTTTTATTATTGAATTAACCGATTTGATACGTTTTTGGAAATTTTCGATATCGAAAAAAGGGGCGTTATGGTCCGATTTCGCCCATTTCAAATAGCAGCCTACCTTGGCCGGAAAGCAACCTGTGTGCCGAATTTCATTTAAATATCTCTATTTTTACTCAAGTTATCGTGTCCACGGGCGGAGAGACGGGACTGTCTCAATGGATTCCTCTGTTCATTCTAAGAACTTTGATGTATGGAACTCCATATCTATTGATGTATATTGGAACGATTTTTCGTCATCCTTTGTCAAATTTGGTTTTGAGACAAACCGGTTTCGGCGTTGTGCCATCATCAGTGTCGATTTTCGTTCTGATCTGTTGTGGTCGTTTGTCTTGTATTTATAGTAGGTAGCAGGTAACGTCAGCATGGGTGTCTGTTTGTGTACGTATGTGCATGTGTTGTGTGTGTACATTCAGAAACGGGGGTGGTTTTTCATCGATCGGTTTTTTGTGTGGTTGACTGAGGCAGGTAAAAGTTGGTCATTTTTGTTGTTTGACCTTTTTTGCTTGTTTGTTGTTTTTGATCTTTTGCTGTTTTGTGCTTATTTGTCGGTGCGTGTGTGTTTGTGGTACCTGAGTAGTTGCTTTGTTGTTTGTAAACCAATTTTAAAGGTTCGAGTATTGTGTCGGAAACAGTGTTTGTCTGTTCGTTTATTATTCTACCGTCGAATGTTTTTTGTTTGTAGATTTCCATGTTTTCGAGTACGTTCAGACGTCGGCCTTTTGCTTGTACATGTAGGACCTTGACTGTTTTTTTGATGTTTCCGGGGGGCATTTATTCTCCGCCATGTGATTCGCAAAGTTGGACTCTGGTATGATGGTTGGATTCCGTATCTTTTTGTTGTAATCTCTAATGTGTTCTCTGAACCTCGTTCTTACTTGTCGTCCGGTTTGTCCTATGTAACTGTGCTGGCATTCACAATTGAGCTTGTATACACCATGGCTGCTAAACGGATCTTCTGAGTTAGTTTTGGTTCTTAGCTTCCGTCCTAAATTGTTCGATGTTTTGAACGCTGTGTTGATGTTGTATTTTCTAAGGAAAATTGCTAATTTATGTGTTGCCCTTCCAGTATATGTCATTGTCGTCCAGGTTTGTGTACTTTCTTCTCCATTGTTTCTTTTTTGTTCTCTAAGGTCTCTCCTGAGTTTATCTACTAGTGCTTTTTTATATCCGTTATTTGTAGCGATGTTATATATTATTCCAAGCTCTCTTCTATATGCTTCTTGTGTAGGAGGTGTTCTTTCCAATCTTTGTACTAAGTGACTTAGCGCTGCATTTTTATGTTGTTGTGGGTGGTTCGAGGTAGAATAATAAACGAACAGACAAACACTGTTTCCGACACAATATTCGAACCTTTAAAATTGGTTTACAAAAAACAAAGCAACTACTCAGGTACCACAAACACACACGCACCGACAAATAAGCACAAAACAGCAAAAGATCAAAAACAACAAACAAGCAAAAAAGGTCAAACAACAAAAACGACCAACTTTTACCTGCCTCAGTCAACCACACAAAAAACCGATCGATGAAAAACCACCCCCGTTTCTGAATGTACACACACAACACATGCACACACGTACACAAACAGACAAACGACCACAACAGATCAGAACGGAAATCGACACTGATGATGGCACAACGCCGAAACCGGTTTGTGTCAAAACCAAATTTGACAAGGGATGACGAACAATCGTTCCAATATACATCAATCATTCACCCTGTCGGAAAAACAACAAAACTCCATATCTATCTCTATTGATTTGTACCCAAATGAAATTTCCATATCAATCGGTAATCAAAACAATCTTAAATGTACTTGTAGCACTTTCCTTTCATTGGGCAAAAGCAGTTTCCAGTTGTCAAAATCAGCTTTTCACAAGTGGCATATGATTGCAAATTTTTGCTATTTAAATTTAAAATTGCCACTGGTATTAGGCATTTTATAGCTGTAAATCCCTAAAAACTCCTTTAACACAGGGATAAGGACTTTATGACATTTTCAATGTTAATTGAATCAGAGTTAATTTGAAAATTTTGTAACCCAGCGATGTTGAAGGCCTACTTGCAGAACGGTAGGTTATATTTTCAGCTCAGAGTTACCCTCTCATGAGGGGTTAAACTGGTAATTTGTCTTGCACAGGAAAGGTTTAGCAGTTAAATCAGAGTTAAATTAAAAATTTCTTAACGCAGCGATGTTGAAGGGTTCATTTGCTAGCTCTCTGTTTTTCTGTCAAAATAAATGTTTATTTACACTTTAAATTCCAAAAATTATTACAAAACGTTGAATTAAAGAAAAAATGTGCATGCACTAAACAAAGATTATAAGCGAATTTCTTCTCTCGAATGACGATGAAGAATTTATTGAGTATATCGAAAGGGATTTCTTCAACAGAACGGTTGCAGAGCGTAGTGACCACGCTCTTAAAGTCAAAGCTTTCATAGAAGATTTCGGCTTCAGAAGGAAACAGTTCAGGTTTTATTAGACAAGCTAAAAGCGCGGCTAGAAAGTTCAAAGAGGTTTGTGCTTGATTTTATAAATTTTAAAGTCCCACAATTAGTACGTTATGATTTTCTAATAGCGGAGCATTGTCTCCTATGAGCCAACTGCTATGTACTTTGCGATTCTTTGCAACAGAAAGCCAACTTTTGACCTGCGGGACTTTGTTGGTGCCCACGAGTCAACAGTCGGCAGAATTGTGCATAAACTGACGGATGCCATAGCCCGTTTGTACCTTCAATATGTACGTATGCCCTCTGATGAAGAACAAACGAAACAAGCAGGGAAACGATTTCACCACGCATTATTGGAGCTATTGATTGTGCTCATGCGCGGATAAAATCGCCAGATATATATATATGTTGTTGTTTTTGTAGCGATGTTTCGCCCTGTCTATTCGTCACTATGTGTACCTAGCATATTTATCGAAATCGTCTAAGGGAAGTCCCAGGAAGATTCCGCGTTCAAAAGCTTTGGACCAGAATGAGATTACTGTTAGCATTCCATTTTTTTAACACCGAGCGTGGCTGTTCTGAGTGCGGTGTTTTTACAGACCTGCAAATTTCCCCAGTTGGTGTCAGCAAGGTTAGACTTCCATATAGGCGCAGCGTAATCTAACCGGTCGTCCAATAGCTTTATATGGATCTAGCAAAGTTTCTTCATCTTTAACCCAAGTGCTGCCAACAAGTGACTTAAGAGTCCGGTGCTGCTTTGTACTTTGGTGGCAATCGCGCCTGGGAAAGTAGCAAAATTGAACACGTCACTCCTAAGATTTTGGGGTGTGCAACAGTCGGAACCTTGAAGGCGTCGACGTAGACCTCTACTCCGGAAATAAGGTAATCGAAGATTAACTCGGTGATAGTGCCAGATTTCGCCCAGCGAAGGAACCGGACAAGGACGAAAGATAAGAATGGATTATGGAGCCCAGCTCATTGATGGAAGGGTCGTTATAAAATCGTGCAAGCATCAGCGTAGTATTTAATAAGAGCGGGATAGTATACCACCCAGTTTAATTATAAGTCGTTTTGATCATTCGCTCCAGTGGCGTAGCCAAGGGGGGAAATAGGGGGATAGATCCTTTCCTCCGTCAATGAACTAATATTTTTTTGCTTTTGATTTATAATTTTCTTATTTTAGACCAATTACAAAGTACAATTTTATAAATATGTGGAATTATCGTTTGAATATCAAGCCTATATACTCGTACATATATTAGCCTTTGCAGACCTTCTAAAAATTCACTAGCCTTTCAAGCGGGCCGGCTTCGACGTATGCGTACACATTGGTTATGGTGGTAATAAAAAACTGATTGAAATAATACCGTAATTTTTGCTGTCTGAAATTGTTGACCTAAAACTGTACTCCCTTATCTCTCACGTCTATAAAAATCCCAATCTGAAAACATTAGTGTGTGCAGGCTCATTAATTTAATCAGAGTACACATTGGCAAGAAAATAGATAGCGCCTAGAACTTTTTACATGCTTTCTATAAAAGTTTATCCCATTATCTTATAAAAAATATGCAAAACCAAATTTCCAAATTTGTACTAAACCAAGGACAATTCAACCAAATTTCATTAAAATTTCACTCTTCAATCAGATATTTTATAAAAAACTTGGGTATGCAGTTTTATGACCTATTAAATTTTAGTATTCATAATAATGTGTGAGATTGCCAGAAAATAGTGCCAATCGTAGGCATTTATTGATAAATTTATGATGTCAGTTTTTTTATGTAAAAGACGCCAAAAGTTTAAAATTTCCACATATTCTCTATTGCTTAGATTTTAAAATTCTTATGTCAACAAGAAAAATAATTTTTTTTTAACAATAAACGTAGTCTTTTAGCATTTTTGTTAACACAAAACAAATCCCTTACTAAAGAACGGTGCCTTTGTGCAATAACCCTGTGGCCAAGTCAGTAATTAGTGAGAACAATTCCTGGTTCAGAACTAGAGATAAAGTGGCTAATAAGAACTAGTGCGGTAGGAACCAGATTTTCACTAGTTCGAAGCAGGCAGTTGTGTAGCCATTAAAAGGCATTTGGATTAGAATTTGGAAAAACGTTCAAAAGTGGTTTGAAAAAGTTTTTCAAAACGGGCGACCCGTTGGCAGTCATTTGGCAAACTCTCTTCTCTCTCTCTCTCTGGAAGGCTTCTCAATATACAAATATATTTTTTTATAAACTAGCTACATCCAAACTGTCTAATTTTTAGCTAGTTCGGAACTATCGAAAGGTTATGGAGCGGGGGACAATTTCCACCGCCTAGGACATCGCCATGTTAAATTCCCCAGTTGATTACATGTAAAAGAGATTGAAGGCGAACTAGTAGGGGTTCGCAACGCACTAGAAGCGCACCAGTTCAGAACTAGAGATTTTCCTCGAATCTAACAATAGATTTTGCACTTTTAGTGGATTTTGCAAGTTACTTAATGGCGGAGTTTCGATGTATTCGTTCCGACGAGCATTAATTTGAAACCTTTGTTCAGAACTTGTGAAAACGATGCAAACGATCCCACAACAGGCGGTTCTATTGTACCGGAGGACTCTAGTTTTTATATCCGAACAAGGGCACACAGCAGCTCACAGCTACTTTCTACGTAGCACTTCTCCTTTAGATGGGAGCAATGCTGAGCGACAGCCCACCTCCTTCCCAATTACAACCTCCCCTTCTTCTTCCAGCACTAGCACAAATGTAAGCCAAAGCCACCAGCTCCTGGTCCCTTACACCATGCGCACTGTTTGTCGGTTGAGACTATATACACCTGGGGCATCAGTCAAATGCAACTCTTGCCTTGGCCTATGTCAACTGCTTATATGTTTTCAACGCGGTAACAGGAACTTATGGAGTGATAAGTACGCTGCGCCATCTTGTCGGGCTACGCAACCTACAATGTCGACATGTCGACAGATTCGCCTCCTTCCGGTGGTGCGGATCCCTCGTCTTCTAGATTGCGACGCAGTGCGCGACCCAGCCTGCTCTTCCACCGAGGCATACGCACCAGTCCCTGACTCCCAGTGTGACACTTTCTGCCCCTTCTGCTTAACCGGCAAAGTTAGTGAGATAGTGAACTTCACGAAGCAGCAAAAGATCAAGATTGCTGCTATTCAATAAACAAAGCTAGGCGCCTAATCAGATCTTCGGACCTGTGATGGCTACAAAATTCACCGGGGTGACCGGCGGTGGGGAAAAGGCGTTTCTCATGGTCATAGCTTCAGCCTCTAATCAGTACATTCCGTCAGGTAAAATTAAGGAAGTACGTCCGTATTTTCCCGGAGAGGCAGCGGCCCTGGCAAATGATTGCGACCATGTGCGACACTAGGACCCTACAGATCCCCAAATTCAAGATCTCAATGCGGAAACCAGACGATTGGTTGATCAACACTAACGCGCCAAATGGGAGGGGCACCTAAGTTCCTGCAACCTCTCTGCTGGTGTTGGCAAACTATGGTCCAATGTAAAATCCTTATCAAATCCGACCAAACCTAACGACAAAATATCCATCACCTTTGGTGATAAGGTACAGTCGAAACAGAAGAGATGCGCGAGCGCTTTCTGCCAGCAATTTGTACTGCATCCTCCGGTTGACAAGGAAATTAGACTAGCCATAAGGGAAGCGCACAAACGAAAAAATAGCCAAGCGCCCATCGCCATCACCACCACGGAGACCTAAAAGCTCCAAATAGTTCGGCCCAGACGGTATATCCATGCTGATGCTAAAACATCTCGGAGAAGAGGGAGTAAGGTATCTAACAACTGTCTTCAATCTGTCTATGACCACCTTAGTTATTCCAGAAAAATGGAAACAGGCAAGGTGGTGCCACTACTAAAGCCCAGCAAGCCGGCCAACGAGGAGGAGTCTTATTGGATAATATAACTTCACTCGTTAGTAGTGAAGGCCTTGGAGACGGTACTGCTCCCTTGCTATACGGCTAACTTGCGACTGGCCGAACATCAGCATGGATTCCGTAAATTGCATAGCACTACCACCGCGCTAAACGGCATCACCACTCAGATAGGTGTCGGTCTCAACCAACATTATCCAAATGACAGTACCGTGCTATATTTTGTTGTGTTGATCTTCCGACAGGGTAGTAAGCTGATTTATGTTGGAACAATTTTCCGTCATCCCTTGTCAAGTTTGGTTTTGTGACAAACCGGTTTCGGCGTTCTGCCATTTTCAATGCCTAGTTTCGTTCTGGTCTGTGTCTATCCGCTGCGTTGTTTTTATAGTCCGTGGGTGCTGTGGCAGGTAATGTCAATATATGTGGTCGTGTTCGGTAACGTTAATATGCGTGTGTGTGTGCGCGGTATTGATACGTCCGAATTGTTATCCGTCCCAAGGGTTGTTTTTGTAGGTATGAAGACATACCGCTTGTTAGCTAAGCGGTAGGTTGAGGTAGGTAGAAATCGGTGATTTTTGCAGTTTGGTTCATATTTCGTTTTTGCTTGTTCATTGTCACGTGTTTGGTTGCTGTACCTGCTGGCTTGTGCTGTTTTTTGTAAACTAGTTTTAAGGGTTCAAATATTTCGTCAGAGATAGTGTTGGTTTGTTCGTTTATGATCCTGCCGTCAAATGTTTTTAACTTGTATATCTCCATGTTCTCAAGTACATTAAGCCGCCGGCCTTTTCCTTGTACGTGAAGTATTCGAGCCGTTGTTTTTATGTTAGCTGGGGTGCAGTTGTTCTCAAACATATGGTTCGCGAAATTTGATTCTGGTATTATGGTGGGTTTTCGTGTTTTTTTGTTGTAGTCCCTGATATGCTCTCGGAATCTTGTGCTTATTTTTCTTCCTGTTTGTCCTATGTAGCTGTATTGACATTCACAAGTAAGCCTATACACTCCGTGTCTGTTGAATGGGTCATCAGAATTAGTGTCGGTTCTTAGTTTTTGTCCGACGTTGTTAGATGTTCTGAATGCTGTGTTGATGTTATATCTTTTAAAGAACTTTGCTAATTTGTACGTCGCTTTTCCAGTGTATGTCATTGCCGTCCAAACAATTGGATTTTCCTCTACGTTTACTCTTTTTTGTGTTCCATGGCTACTTCTGAGTTTATCCACAAGTGCTTTCTTGTATCCATTATTTGCCGCTATGTTATATATTGTATTAAGCTCTCTCCAGTATGCTTCCTGTGTGAGCGGCGTTCTCTGAAGCCTATCCACTAAGTGCCTCAATGCTGCATTTTTGTGCTGTTGCGGATGGTTTGATGTAGAGTGTATAATGGTGTCCGTGGCAGTCGGTTTTCTATAAATGCCGTAGTTGAACCTATTTGTTATTTTGTCAATCCCTATAGTTAGGTCCAGGTAGTTCATTATTCCATCTTTTTCTACTTCCATTGTGAACTCTATGTTGCTATGTTGCCTGTTGAGGAACTCTAGTATTTGCTCTTCGTTATCGTCATTTAGGATGCAGATGATGTCATCCACGTATCTAGCGTAGAATGCCACGCCAAACTTGGTTTTTAACTCCTGTATATATTTTTCTTCCAAGTTTTGCATGAATGTTTCCATGAGAATGGCCGATGTAACCCAACATTCCTAGTCCGTTTGTCTGTCTATATATTTTGTTGTTGAACCGGCATATCAGGGACTACAACAAAAAAACACGAAAACCCACCATAATACCAGAATCAAATTTCGCGAACCACATGTTTGAGAACAACTGCACCCCAGTTAACATAAAAACAACGGCTCGAATACTTCACGTACAAGGAAAAGGCCGGCGGCTTAATGTACTTGAGAACATGGAGATATACAAGTTAAAAACATTTGACGGCAGGATCATAAACGAACAAACCCACACTATCTCTGACGAAATATTTGAACCCTTAAAACTAGTTTACAAAAAACAGCGCAAGCCAGCAGGTACAGCAACCAAACACGTGACAATGAACAAGCAAAAACGAAATATGAACCAAACTGCAAAAATCACCGATTTCTACCTACCTCAACCTACCGCTTAGCTAACAAGCGGTATGTCTACATACCTACAAAAACAACCCTTGGGACAGATAACAATTCGGACGTATCAATACCGCGCACACACACACGCATATTAACGTTACCTACCACGACCACATAGATTGACATTACCTGCCACAGCACCCACGGACTATAAAAACAACGCAGCGGATAGACACAGACCAGAACGAAACTAAACATTGAAAATGGCAGAACGCCGAAACCGGTTTGTCACAAAACCAAACTTGACAAGGGATGACGGAAAATCGTTCGAACATAAATCAGTACCGTGCTAGTTGCTCACGCACGACGTGGAGGATTCAACCCTTTCCCACGTCTAAAGCTTTTTACCGCCAACTATCTGAGTGACCGGCAGTCATCGGTTGAATTTAGAGGCGAAAGATCAAAACCACGTATAATTAAACAAGGGGTGCCACAGGATGGTGTCCTATTCCCGCTCTTGTTTAATTACTACATATCGAGGCTCCCTTCCCCACTAGAGGGTATCTCGATCGTCTCATACGCCGATGACTGCACAATCCTTGTGACGGACCCCTCCGTAGACGAGCTCTGCTCAAGGGTTAACACATACCTGCCATCCCTGTCCGGTTTTTTCGCTGGACGAGATCTGACACTGTCGCCGACCAAGTCCTCGACCACCTTATTTACGACGTGGCCAGCGCAGGTGAACATGGAATTTGCCGTCTATGTCGACGGCATTAACTTTCCGAATGCCACACCCCCAAATTCTTAGGGGTCACGTTTCATAAGATGTTCCACTACGGTGCTCATGTGTCCACGATTGCCACCAAAGTACAAAACCGCAACAAAATCCTCAAGCCACTAGCTGGCAGTACTTGGGGGAAAGATAAAATAAACGTTACTGGCAACGTACAAGGGAATCGGCCAGCCGGTTCTGAGCTACGCGACGGTTATATGGTCGCCGGGGCTAGCAGACACACACTGGAGGAGGTTGCAGTCCTGCCAAAACACCGCACTCAGAACTGCCACGGGGTGCCTCCTTATGTCTCCCGACCAACACCATCACAGGGAGGCAAATATGCTCAGTGTAAAAGAGCACAGCGAGATGTTGACCAGGTAATTTCTGTTCAGCTGCTATAAACCGCAGCATCCGAACAGGAACCTGCTCAACGAAAATCCGCCACCCAGGAGAATAAGGAGTCATATTTTCTGGCCGTTTGATCCAAAGCTGCAGCGGCGGGCCCTCAATCTCATTCACACAGAGTCGGTAAACTCCTTTGTCAGCCTTCGTCCCGTGAATGCAGTCCTACAGGCACAAGCTCCACCTGTTGCCGATGAGGAACGCGAACTGCCTAGGGAGACAAGGGCGAAGTTTCTGGGACTTCCGTTAGAAGAGCCTGATGACAATGTTGAATAAAAGAGGTGATGCTTTAGGCAGGTTAAATAGTCGCTACCACAACAACAACATGCAAACGACAGGAATATTGAAATCACAAAGGACTGATACAAATCCAGTCAAAATCTATGTACAAGCCTTTGAGTAATATGTTGGTTTCAAAATTTTGGTTTTTTATCCATTTATTGATCATATAGTATTGGAAATAGATACTCGATGCACTGAACGTAAAATGATATTCAGAGGTTTCGCTTCGAGTTGTTCAACAAACCACGGTGAAAACTATTACACAAATTTATTAAAGCTTGCTGCATTTTATGATCCACTTGTTAAAAGCCAAAACATAGTGGTAACGCCCATTTTCGAAACTTTTAAGTTTTTGGATTTCTTTGTTTATGGAAACTTTAAAACTGAAATATAAATGATGTAAAGCTATTTTACGCAAAGTTATTGCCTATTTAATATATCTACGATCCTTTTCCAAATCTTTCATATAAAAGTGGGCGTAGACCTTAGCCGATCCCGCCCATTTTTTCCTGGAACATTCCTTGCATACCTGTAAACCTGCGTGCTGAATTTCGTTTCGATATCTTGAACGGTTTCTGATTCATGATTAATATAATTTCTAAATTTGACTCAATAAAAAACGCCCATTTTCAAAAATATCTCGAAAAATTTATTTTATGCCTCAATCTCAATGTATTCACCAAATTTTATCCTTATAGGTGTATTATGTACTGAGTAATCACTTTTGTTGTGTTTTCGAAAATATATATATATAAAAAGTGGGCGTAGCTATCATCCGATTTCGCCCATTTTAAATAGCGCTCGGAGATGAGTGCCAAGGAAATTTACTCAAGTTATCGTGTTCACAGACGGACGGACGGACGGACATGGCTTAATAAATTTTTCTTTTCGTTCTGAACATTTTGATATATATAAGTCAATATCTATCTCTATCCGTTAATGCCGTTACGTACTGCCGTTACGCGACTAAAGTTAATATACCTTGTGTGCGAAGCACCACTAGGTATAAAAAGGGTGTCTTTTATAGGCGTCAAAGAACTCAACCGATCTTTATGAAATTTTCACAATATATACTTGGGCTTACTGGGTACAGCATAGACAATATATAGTATTGGAAAAGTAGGCGGAGCCACGCCCCCAGGCTATATAAAGTTTCAATTCGTCATAATTCCGAAGTTTTTTGGTCTAAATTAATGAAATTTGGATATATGTGTCACTTAGTCAATATCTACATCATTTTTCAAAAGTGGGCGGTGCTACGCCCACATATTTTGTGTTTTGTTTTGCTCTTAAACTTTCATGATAAGTTCAGGAGTTCGCTGGCCACGACACAGTCTGTATATAGCTTTCGGAAAATCCCCCAGGTCATATAAAGCTGCAGTTCGGTATAGTTAGGAGTTAATTTAGTTCAAGTGAATGCAATTTTATATATAGATGTGTTCTATTTATCAAAACGCCAAAACAACTTCTACCGAGTTTGATAGTATGTTATAAAATGGCGAAAGCAAACGCCATGAACGCCATAGTGAACTTTTCTCTTCTTGTTCTCATACTTACATACATTTAATGTTTACGAAAGGTATAAAAATCAAAAAAGATATATAACTTCGCTATTGCAGTGGGCTATTAACTACGTGGCCGAATAATTCGCTTGTGTGTTTCCCGATTTGGCTAATTTTTGGCAGGAGTATAATACATACTACTGAGAAGCAGCTGACCAATTTTTATTGAAATATCAAGATCGAATTATAAGCGATTGCCTTTGAAAATAGCAGAAATTTTATGCTAAAAAGTGGGCGGCGCCAAGCCTCTCTCTCTATGGCGCGATATACAACAAGTATATCATCATAAACCTCCTAAGAGAATTTTGCGCCAAACTTCTCTTCCAATTTGTGGTGTGCCGATTTGAATTTTCCCTACAAATTGGTGGGACCTACAGTTTTTTGCCGACTCCGAACGGCATCTACAAAGGAGACGAATTTTTGCTGAGAAGCCTGTAATGGCAGAAATACACTCGGAGAGTTTGCCAAACCACTGCCGAGGGGCGACCCCGTTTTGAAAAACTTTTTTCAAATCACTTTTGATGTTACCTGTACCAGGGCTCGAACCATGGACCTTCGGTGTGGTAGGCCGGCAACACTACCTTCACACCACGGCGGCCGCCAAGCCTACTTCTTCGAAATTGAAAAGTGTTTCTTAAAAAGCTTATTATGTGTGCAAAATCTAATTGATATAACTTGCTTAGTTGTAGAAATATCGGTCTTTAAATTTTACCAAAAAAATTTTCAGAACTATGTTAAAAAACTGGGCGTATACATTAACCGATTTCGCCCAATTTTACAGCAAACAGTTACTTTTATATATTGAACATTGCCACCACATTTCGTTCCGACAAATCTTTTTTTTGCGGAGTTATGTCATAAACAGTTTTGTGGAATAGTCCACTGTAAAAAGGGACACAAATTATCGTGTGCACAGACGGACGGACGGACGGACATGGCGTAATCAATTTCTCCTTTCGTCCTGAACATTTTTATATATATAAGTCAATATCTATCTCGATCCGTTAATGCCGTTACGTACTGCCGTTACGCGACTCAAGTTAATATACCTTGTGTGCGAAGCAATACTAGGTATAAAAAAATATAAAACTTCGCTTTTGCAGTGGAGTATTAACTACTTGCCCGGATATTTTACTTTTTATCCTGACCGTTTTGATATACATTAATAAATATATATCTCGATTCGTTTATGCCGAATGAAGTAGTATACCTTGTGTGCGTAACCAAAATAGATATAAAAATTAATGAAATTTGGATATATGTGTCACTCAGTCAGTATCTACATAATTTTTCAAAAGTGGGCGGTGCCACGCCCACATATTTTGTGTTTTGTTTTGCCCTTGAACTTTCGCGATAGGTTCGGCAGTTCGCGGGGCACGACATAGTCTGTATATAGCTTTTGGAAAAGCCCACCGGTCTTATAAAGCTGCAGTTCGGTATAGCTAGGAGGTTATTTCGTTCATGTTAATGATATTTTATATATAGATGTATTCTATGTATCAAATCGTCAAAACAACTTCTACCGAGTTTGATAGTATGTTATAAAATGGCGTAAGCAAACGCCGAATTTCAGCATTCTTTTGTAAAACTGAGAGACTAATTTGCGTTCAAATAGACAGACGGACAGACAGACGGACGGAGGGACGGACACATAGTATATCTCTACTAGTAGCGCAACTAACAGCTGATTGCTAAAAACGCATATAAACACACGCACAGTTCTCGACACATTATATGAAGAAAACTTTAAGATTTTTAAAGCAAAATATCAAAAAGCCATAAACCTAGCATATTTTTGAATATATAGCCTTTATAATATCCTATTTGTTGTTAAAAGAAGAAATTCTTATATTTTAATCAAGTTTTTTGTTATTTTTTTAACTTTAAATTAAGGGTTAGGTCCTTTTTTTCAAAACTATATATAGCCTGTACAGTAACCAGTGAACCCAAGAATCTACTGTAAAAATTTCATAAAGATCGGTTAAGTACTTTGGACGCCAGACACACAGACACACATTAATTTCTATTTATGAGATTGCGCACATGGTAGTAGAAAAAGTGTGAAACCTCTATAGGTCATAACTCCACAACAATTGAGCACTTTTACACAGCTGGGTATTTAATGTTCGGTTCCACCCGAACTTAGGCTTCCTTACTTGTGGATAATTGTATACGACCGCCACCGAGTGCGTAACCACGTCAAAGAATGGGTAATACTTTACATCCAACGTCAACTGTGAAAACTGCACGAGAAATGTCGATATTTGTACCCAGCGACGCGTCACGGTCCCAGGAACCATAATCCTGGAAACGATAATAAGGAAACTCATTATTTGTAGTAATTTAAAAGTTATTGGCAAAAAACCAAAAAATTACCCAGGTCCGATCCCAAATAGGGGGCTTGCTCCAAGGTATTTATGTGCAGAACAACTTTCTGCGTAGGCGGCCTTGGGCCGCGCTTCAAAAACATAACGCTTAGCTGGTCCAACACCGACTACGCGATCCACAGTATTTCTTCGCAACCACACACTTCTGCACTTTTCGGTACACCCTATATCTTTGTCTACAACAACCACATGAAAATTACAGAAAGTTGTTAAGTTCGCTTGCAAATATCTTGCAAACTACTAAAAATCTTGGATTTCCCCCACCGGATTATGGTTCCTGGCACCGTAACGCGTCTCTGGGTACCAATATCGACATTTCTAGTGCAGTTTTTACAGTTGACGTCGGATGTAAAGTATTACCAAAGAATGTTGAAAGAGGTAAGAGAAAAGTGTTAACTTTCTTGCAAACTACGAAAAATGATTGTTTCCCGGACTCGGATTATGATTTCTGAAACCGATACACGTCCCCTGATACCTCTTCCGACAATTTTGTACTTGTTTTAGCAGTTGACGTTAAATAGAAAGAATTACCAAATGACATTTTTTATGCTATTCATGTATTTTCGTATGAACTTATACCACAACAATTAAATATACGATAATTTTTACTTAACCTAAGCAAAATAAGTAATCAAACACTAGCTGGCAAATTTTACATATATAAAAATTGTATGCTCAGTTAAAATTTGAGCAACATATAGTTACTATTTGCAAATTTCGTACTAAGTTTAACTCCTTTTTTGAATTTTAGGGTTTTGTGCGAATTTTGTCGAAAGTCCACGACACTGATCTTTCATTCCACGCAGCCGAGTACCCTTATCCACTGCCTCCCACTCAAATTCGCAAAATGGCTAAAAAATTAGATGCCAAACTAGTATAGGTAAACAATGGACGGACATGGCTAAATCGACTCCGCTCATCGTGCTGATCATTTAAGTGAACATTGCTCGTCCTCTTCTCATACTTACAGACATTTCATGTTTATGAAAGGTATGAAAATCAAAAAAGATATATAACACCGCTATTGCAGTGGTTTATTAACTACGTCCCGGAATGTTTTGCTTGTGTGTTTTCCGATTTCGCTAATTTTTGGCAGGAGTATAATACATACTACTGAGAAGCAGTTGACCAATTTTGATTAAAATATCAAGATTGAATTTTAAGCGATTGCCTTTGAAAGTAGCAGAAATTTTATGCTGAAAAGTGGGCGGCGCCACGCCTATTTTTTTCAAAATTGACAAAAATTTTTTGCGGCAGAGTTTTTCTTAAAAAGCTTATCTGATTGATATAACTTGATGAGTTGTAGAAATATCGCGTTTAAATTTTACAAAAAAAAGTTTTCAGAACTATGTTAAAAAACTGGGTGTGACATTAACAGATTTCGCCCATTTTTACAGAAAACAGTAACCTTTATATATTGAACATTACCACCACATTTCGTTCTGACAAATCAATTTTTGGCGGAGTTATGGCATAACAGTTTTAAGTTTTTGGATTTCTTTGTTTACGGAAACTTTAAAACTGAAATATAAATGATGTAAAGCTATTTTACGCAAAGTTATTGCCTATTTAATATATCTACGATCCTTTTCGAAATCTTTCATATAAAAGTGGGCGTAGACCTTAACCGCTCCCGCTAATTTTTTCCTGGAACATTCCTTGCATACCTGTAAACCTGCGTGCTGAATTTCGTTTCGATATCTTGAATGGTTTCTGATTCAAGATTAATATAATTTCTAAATTTGACTTTATCAAAAAAGGCGGTGTCACGCCCATTTTCAAAAATTTCTTGAAAATTTTATTTTATGCCTCAGTCTTAATATATACACCAAATTTTATATAGTTGTATTTTGTACTAAGTAATCACTTTTTTTGTGTTTTCGAAAATATTCTATATATAAAAAGTGCGCGGGGCTATAATCCGATTTCGCCCATTTTAAATAGCGCTCGGAGATGAGTGCCAGGGAACCTGCATACCAAATTTCATTAAAATATCTCAAAATTTACTCAAGTTATCGTGTTCACAAAAAAACGGACGGACGGACATGGCTTAATCAATTTTTCTTTTCGTTCTGAATATTTTGATATATATGAGTCAATATCTATCTCGATCTATTTATACCGGTAACGTACTGCCGTTACACGACTAAAGTTAATATACTTTGTGTGTCTACTGGGTATAAAAATACAGCAACTTTATTTTTAAAACTTTATTAATCATGAATACCCCATGTAATAAAGTAGTAGTATGCTAAAAAGTGGGCGGCGCCAAGCCTCTCTCTCTCTATGGCGCGATATACAACAAGTATATCATCATAAACCTCCTAAGAGATTTTTGCGCCAAGCTTCTCTTCCAATTTGTGGTGTGCCGATTTGAATTCTCCCTACAAATTGGTGGGACCTACAGTTTTTTGCCGACCCCGAACGGCATCTACAAAGACGACGAATTTTTGCTGAGAAGCCTGTCATGGCAGAAATACACTCGGAGAGTTTGCCAAACCACTGCCGAGGGGCGACCCCGTTTTGAAAAACTTTTTTTTTTTTTTCAAATCACTTTTGATGTTACCTGTACCAGGGCTCGAACCATGGACCTTCGGTGTGGTAGGCCGGCAACACTACCTTCACATCACGGTGGCCGCCATGTACATTTGAAAAAAACGAACATATATGTACAAGGTGGCGCAAAAGTAATCCTCCTATCAGATTTTGCGATTGGCCCCTAAAGTCAGTTCTGTTTTGACATTTGTGTAGTAAACACATGCGAAATACCCGCTAAAAAACAATGTTACGCTACACTGCTCCAGAACGCGGAATATTGCTGACTATTTATTTCACCAATAATCGGTCGGGGCCAAACGGTTACTGTGAATGGTGAGCGCTACAGAGCAATGATCAACGAGTTCTTTTTGCCGCAACTTGATGAGTTGGGATTGGAAAACATGTGGTTCCAACAAGACGGTGCAACAGCACACACTGCACGTGCCACAACCGATATGCTGAACATCGGAAGCTTACTTTTGCGCCACCTTGTATGTATTATGCAAAGAACAGCATATGCACGTATGAACGAATGGTCACAGGCGAAGCCTCTAGCCATGGAGTGTCTAAAATTTGGTTATCGATGCAAAGCTTTTTTCATCTACACCCCTTCCTCTAATCCCGTCTACGCCACTGGTTTGCCTCCTCGTCCCCCTTTTCGTATGTCAGTCGGATTTGGAAGAACAGCGAAGGAGCTCTCAGTTTTTTTACGAAAACCGCTCAGGCAGCTTAAAGTTGTCACGGTTTTCTGCAGGCAGGGCCGGTTGATAGAGAGGATAATCGGTCCATGATCAGATAAAAGAGTTAACTTCGGCCGCCAGTCAACGCAGTTAATAAAACCTGCGCTAAAGGTGGTGATGTCTGGCGAGCTACTGCAATTTACCGCTACTCTTGTTTGGGCGTCCCAGTTCACAGTGCAGAAACTCGAACCATATATTTGCTCGGCCAACTCCTGTCTACTGCCATCGCCCAGAAGGCTTGAGTACCAGAGGTATTGGTGTGCGTTAAAGTCTCCGATTACAAGATTCTCGCCTCTGAGTAACGCACTATAGAGATCAGCATCGTCCGACCGTACAACAATTGCTTGACGCTCTAAGATGTTTTCCCCGGGGTCGATGTTTGGTTAAAATATACGATATTGCACGGATAAGTGGGTAATAAACGCAAGTCCAATCCCAATTCCTCTCGAGCGATCACGGAGATGGACATTGTAGCCGTCACAAATCCAAGGACGTGACCGGGTGCCGACTTTTGTCTCCTATATTGCGGTTGTTTCGATGTTATACCAAACAGGGACCAGGAACCGGTGGCTTTGGCTTACATGTGTGCTGTGCTCGAAGAGGAAAGGAAATTTGATGGAGAGGTGAAAGAAGACTGCCGCTCAGCAGTGCTCATATCCAGCGCTACACAGAAAGTGTTAGTGAGCAGCCGCATCAAGTGGTGCCGCCGAAAGGCTCGAGAGACATCGTGAGTTTCACACTACTTGCTGGGCATCTTCAACATTGATCACATTGAAAAGGGTGTAAACGTTTTACATAAATCTTCTTCCAGCAAACGCCGCATATCCAATCTTTTTGTCCCGGGTTGGGTTCAACTTTCGGCCGAAGCATGAGGGGATTGAGCAGCCCAACTGCCAGGATCTGCTGAGAGGATGACAATATTAGTGGGATTTTGAGCGGCAGATTTATAAACTCGCATCGATTGTATACATATAACTAGTCACCTTTATATGATTTTCAGGAGGAGAATATGCGGAAATACTCGTATATAGAAACAGGAAGTCCTCCTTTTCTATAAATATCCGAATAATATGTGTCGCAGATCTTATGTTCAACTATGCAAGGTGGCATGGATCTTCTCACGATTCGCATATTCGGTAAAACTGCAAACAGGGTCGGCATTTCTTTCAGGGAGCGTGCACAAATTATTGCTTACTTGGCGATAGTGGTACGCTCAACCTACGTTTACGTGAACACACCAGCTCAATCTTCATATAATAAGTCCTAGATCAGAAGCAGAAACACGATAGAGCGAACTTTTGGGATATGGAAAAGAAGATTTTCTCTCTTGTCTAGAGGCATTCAAATGTGTATAAGCAGAGTGCCTGGAATCATAATAGCCACCTCCGTTCGACTGCAAAATGATCCCGACCCAGTAATAAATGCAGAGTACCCTCCAAAATTAGATATAATAGATGAATGGAATGAAATACAATCGTTTGATAATTCCTTGTTATTGAAAAAACTGAATACTGAAACTCAAATTAAGCGCAAATGCATAGTTTTACAAAACTTCAGCTTTTTATTTGTCAATTCATTTGGTAAATTTAAAATAAATTAAAATTGCAAGATATCCTAATCTATCATTAATTATTAACCCTTTCGGTACTTCTTTTTTGTTTTTGGTCTTAAAAATCTGTTTTTGCGTTTTTCTTACTCTTTAAGCCATCCTAATGACCAATCAAAAATAATTTTTCAAAATTTTTTTTTTCTAAAGGGGTTTTTGGCACCATGCCGTATGGCATAGAATGTACTTAACGGAAAGAAATTTCACATACGTGGGTAATGTAGCTTCAGAGGTTTTATGTGTGAAATATACAAATTGTGCAAATATACATAAAATTTGAAAATGGAAAAAAATATATATATATTTTTTTAATAAATCCACTGTAAAATACCGTTTCCCTACCATTTTTGTAATTTTTAGGTACAACCAATTTAAATAAATAATGTTTTTATTTTAAAACTTAAAAGGCATAAGTACAAAGTATGATATATTGATTTTAATAATTTACATAGATAACAAAATATATAGAAAATAAAAGTAGAAAACATGAAATGTGTATCCAAGGTGAACTCAGCTCAAATTCCATGTACAAAGTAGATCCGCCTCCGCCTGAAAAAGAAAAGAAATAAGAAATTAATTAATATTTGAAAATAATATTTAAAAAAAGTAGAACTCACCTAATTTTTCATGGTATTCTCTGAAACAGTTCTTTGTACCATTTGGAATGCATAAATGGACGTTACATTTTGAACAAGTGTATCTAGAATATCCCTTGCATCCTTCAGCTTTACATACACGTCTTACAGTTGTGTGGGTAACCCAATGATCAGTTCCGTCGAATCGAATTGAAACCGAAGGTTTCCTTTCATAAGATAGCCTAGGTCTCGAAGTTGATGGCGTGCTGGAACGGTCCTCATCCACAGTTTGTCTGGGTCTTCCTCGTTTTCTGGAAACGCTTGCAGCCGACGCCTGTAATAACAACCCCTCAGCAACATCATTTCGGAACGCAAGTAAATCCATTTGATCTTTTTTCTTATATTGTTGTTATCGCAATCAATGCGATATTCCAGCCAAGAGTTGCACACAGCTAAATCAATAAAATGGTCGAAAAGTTTAAGCTTCCACTTTCTGCTTCGTATAGAAATTCGATACAACGATATTAAAAAATCCATCTTGTCAACTCCTCCCATGTATTTATTATATACACCTACAATATTAGGTTGTGGTACAGCAATTTTCTTCTTTTGTTCAGCACAAAATCTGGTTACCTCTTTGGTTTCTCTGTCACAATAAATAGTCGAAGCCAATTGAACACATCCACCATCCAACCACTTTAGAACACAAATATTTTGGTTTCTTTCAATACAATAGTCATAAGAACCCCTTCCTAATCTTTTCAACTCCTTCTCTGTACCTAGTGGAGCTTTTCCATTTCTATTTCCACGTATGGTGCCTGTTGCCCATATTCCCTTTTCTCGCAAATATATTAATAAATTAAGAGTGGTAAAATAATTACCGAAGAATATTTTATGGTTTTCATTTTCTGGAATGGTTTTGCAGAGATGAATTACAATATCCAAGCAAAATCCTAAACTGGATTCCCCAACAATAGTATTTTTTCCTTGATATATTTCGAGATCATATACAATTCCATTCGAGCTACATAGGCAAAATACTTTTATTCCCCATTTAATGGGCTTTTTGGGCATATACTGTTTCAATCCAGTTTTTGCTTTGCAAGGAACCATCATTTCGTCACAGCAACAGTTTTCTTCTTTCGGAATTTCATAAGATCTCTTCAAAAAAGTGTTAATAAGGGGACGAACTCTGTAAAGCTTGTCGTTTGTATTCTCCTCTACAGTAAACTTGAGATTATTGCGTATCAAATGAAACCGGTTTCTTGTCATATTTTGACGAAATGATGGTATTTCTGTGGCTTTATTCCAGTACATCGATAATCTTGGAAATCCGATCGTTCCAATTATAATTTCTAAACCTATTAATCTCAGAATTTCTTCTCTTGTAACGTTAATTGCGTTTCCGCTATTTAAAAGTGAGGCTTGATTTGTTGCCTGAACAATGGTGTCAATAAAGTCATAGGCAAAGTATTTTAAAAAATATGAAACTGGAGTTTCTAGATCGTGCTTGGGATGAGCTACAGAAAAATCTAAGCTTGGAGCATCCCACGACCATTTTGCCCACCTAAAACTATCTATTTTATGAAATCTTGGATTCGTAGATTCAGCGAGATCCGGAATATCATCTGCGGCATCTAAATTGCTCTCAAATAAATGGGTATATGGGAATATATGGGTTTGTTAATTCCTCGATCAAAAAAGAATTATTATTGTTATCATTTAAGGTTTCTAATAAAGTATCCAGAACATCATTTTCATTCTCATCATTGTCATTTTCGAGATCAGATAAGTCCGAGTCTTCAAAATTAACTAAGATATTTTCAATTTGATCTTTGTTTAGCTTATGAGACATGGCAATAACATATATACATAAATCCAGTCAAAAGCTATATAAAAAACGTCTATCGACCTTAGCGTCCATCAAACGAATGAGATATTGCTGTAGAAATGATCAAAAATAAATGCAGTCGTTGCGACTTCATTTCATCAAATGCATTTTTTTATTTCCGTTGGGTAACATCTATGCCGTATGGCATGGTATGAAATGAAAAAAATCGTAGGGCCTTACTCAACTGTCCTATGGTCTCAATTTTTTTTAGTCCTATTTAGGACAATCATTTTCTAAAAAACTGTATACAAAAAGTTAAGAAACGAAAGTATTCTTATTATTATATTATTAATTTTATGAAGCAACTTTTTCTTGCAAAAATCCGAAATCGATAGAGACACTTGATCTCTTAATTATCACAATTTACTGGATCCAGCTCTGAACATTTTAATTATTTATTTTTAGAGATAAAGCTCCAAAGAAAAATACATAATTAAAAAAAAAAGTCAATGCCTTAAGTTTATGTCACAAAACAGCCATTGAAATGCGACCATGCCATACGGCATAGAATAACCGAAAGGGTTAATTACTCAGAATAGGTACGCTAAGTTGTAAATCAATCCAGCAACACTCATTTCAAAAACTTGTCCATTGGCAACTTTCTTATCGCATCGTTGTGCTCATACCGTTTCTGTGCGTCTTCAAGTTCCATTTTCCTTAAGAGACCGTTATGCTCTACTTTCTACTGCTGCTCTTTTGACTGTATATTTAACCGTTCGCCTTGAGCTGCCGCTAATTCCATCTTTTCAGAGGCCAGCATTCTAAGCCTTTTAGAAACTGTTGGGTTTCCTGCAGATAAAAGCTGCCCCTTCCAAAAGGCAGCACAACTTTATAGACACATAAGTTAAGCCTGAACTCCACGATTACTCTCTTCGAAGCTTCGTCTTTTAGTTATATCATTAGCACAACTAAAAACTCAGGTTTAACCTGAAATGCCCAAGAGGGTAGTTTTGGAGTTCTACCTCTACATTAACAAAGGAGCTAAAACTTACTCGTCAACGAAGGATTAGGCCTCTATTAAAATTTGCCCTCTCATTTGAGAAATAATCCGATTCCGCGTTTTTTGGTTTTCGGATACTTCAATTACTTGAGTATTGTGATCTGTAAAAACGAAATTCGAGTATATTAAAACCAACGTGTCTAAATTATCCCGAACGAGATTTAAAATCTTAAGTATATGCATAAGGTTACCAGAAATGTTTAGTGAAGCCTCAAATGAAACTATGCGCTCCTGCGCTGTGTTGTGTAATTGGCATAAAAAGTCGGTCCAACTAATCCTTTTATTTTAGTAATAAGAGGATAGTTATCGGCCTTTTGTAAAGGTCATCTTCCTTAAAAAAATATATTTGTAAAGGCCTTTTTGGTAACAAATACAAAAAACATTAAGGAAAGCGATTTACCTGTACTCAAGAGGTTCTCTTGTCTTCCCTTGCCTGAGCATCGGCCTCGTTAGCTATTTCAGAAAAGAGCTCCTGGCTGGTATGTTTTGGAATGCCTGTATTGACGGAGACTTTCTTCGATCCGTCTGGTGACGTGCCATGCTATTCTACCATGTCAATTATGGTAGCCATATCAACTATGGAAACAATTGTTTGTACTATAAATCTCTGGAAATGATTTTATTTATATAAATACCTGGTATATTCGGTATAGTGCTGCCTTTATGTTTTTTTGTGTTTTTTTAGATTTTTATAATTTAGTTGGAGGCATGCCACTCTTTTTATATATCTTGTGGGAGTCCAATTGTTCTCGTCCGTCACATTTATCCAATAATTACTGAAAAACGTGTTTTAAATAATGCAGTTAGAGCTACAGAACTATGCTACAAAATAAGGCGCACATAAAAATTATTAGAACTAATTTTTACAACGGCCACTTTCCTAAATTCGGTTATTCCCGCGATCTTGACAGCGTCAGTGACGAATGAGCCTGCCTAGGTGATTGTAGGCTGAGGCCTCAGGTGTGTCGCAGTCCAGAAGCTAATGAGCCTTGGGCATCTGATAGTGGCGTGAAAGGCTGCGGTGTATTGCAACAAGGCGCTATGAACGCATCCGTCCAGAGATTTCTGTTCGAGAGCCCAGAGCACATAAGAACGTGACACAGGCCAAGGTAATTATTGCACTTGACCGATGCCGCAGGCGTACGAAATCGTTGCCGATAAACCTGACCAATGTTGATGCTGGATGTTGATGCTGGATCATAACTCATCATTTTTCTCCATAAAATTGTTATCCTCCGAGCAGCTCCTTGCAGCAGGGCTGCTCAATACTCTGGTACTCCGGGAGGACGTTGAACCTAAGAGACTGGATCTACTGCGTTTGCTGGAAGAAGATTTACGTAAGCCGTTCACCCTCCGTCCAATGTTCCGAATGTAAAAGATGGCTGCACAAAACAAGTTGCTCCGGTCTAAACTCCTCCACCAGGCCACCAGGTCCTGGTCCCTAATTTTTTTTTAGTCAAAAAATACTGACTTAATAGATGAAATACCTGGCCGACCGGCATTTTCATAAGTTGCCATACAATTTAGTTTCTTAAGATACTTATCAGCAAAGATATTCTGGTTGTTTGTATGAATAATTTTATTTACCAGTAGTGGATCTTTTCAAAACAAGATTCTAAAAACATATATTGATAGAAGAAAGATGTTTAATATTTTGTTTTATTGGTAACAAAGTTTGAATAAACATAATTACACCTTGGTGGTTGCCCAAAAAAATGTTCCCCATATTTTCGACAAATCTTCACAAGATGACTTGCTTCGCTGGAGCGGCCGTGGCTCGAAAGCACCGCGGTCGAGTTGTGATTTGGAAAATAGAAAACTGAGAAAACAAACGAGAATTCTCGTTATAATATAGGGCGTTGTTTTATTTTGGGTAAAATGTGTAATGACAAATTTATTTTACCTTTGAATACTTTGTGATGATGATTGAAAATCCTGGGGTGGTCGTGGCGTGGTTGTGTCGATGGTCGCTAGGAAAGTGGAATGTTGTCAAGTCAAAGACAAGCGTTGAACTGAAAAACTATCCTCCGGTTTTAAGGGGAGGTGAAGCCAGACATGCACACCCACATGCATGTATATGTGTGCTAACAAACACCGATTTGAATACATGCACATACATGTGGGCGGATTGGTGTGGGGGTTTTGGATAAAGTCAAAAGTGACATTAGGGTGGCACATTTTTAAAAATTTAGACCTCGAGCCTAAACATGCCGGCCCCCTTGTGATATGCAACATTTTAACCCGCCTCAGGATTTCCAATCATGCCTTCTCTTATCTCTACGGTCTTAACCTAGGATGGTGAGTGATGGATGGCGCTGTCCCCGCCGTCTGCCTTCGAGCTACCTCCTAAGGTTTGAGGTTTTGAATTTTGGTAGCCCCACCGGTGCGTACCTAGAGCTAAGAAAATAGGAAGAAACTTTGAAAATAAAAAAGTTGTATATTTCTTGACAAGCGTTTGTTTAACGAAAAAAAAACAAACAAAGATTATTATATGTGCTTAAATTTAACTATAAACTAGTGGCTCCCGATAGCACCCACACAAAGATCGTGGTTTGGGCAAGCAGCGACCCAAAATACGGTGAAAACGTTCCCGATTTCGGCGCCGCCATATTGAAATGGGGATCCGCCAAACGGCGTCCGCTGTATGCACCGGAATGATTCGGCGCAAATGTTTGACGCACAATGCGTGGGCGGTGACAGTTTTGTTGTTACCGTTTTTTCCAGCCCGAGGTCGATAACTGTACGAGGGGAGCATGCATCCCTCTCTTGCCGTTGGCGCAAGAGAAATCATGGGGCATAGCGGTGGACCCACCCGGGAGAGAGCTCGTCTGAGACTGTCGCGGAAACCAGTAATTGGTGCGTATTGGGCGCGGCTAGGAGGCCAGTCTCCTTCATCGGTGTAGTGGTGGTTAATTTTTTGTACACATACATATGTGTGCGAACTCACGATTTTTCAAAATCGTGAAAAAGAAACGAAGAAAATTCATTGAAATGGAACAATTCATGATTTTCTTGTTTCCGGGACGCGTGTGTCAGCAGATTAGAAGAGTAAGTAGCTTGGGAATTTTTTATTTTAATATGTAATTAGCCTGCATTTTTTATTTCTTTTTCAGATGATCATGGATGAAGGAGCTGCAACCATGGAGTAAGTATATATTCGCACTGCCCGAAATCATGCATCGTATCGGTAGCAGCGCAAATTACTTAACCCTAGAAAGCTAACCTTCGCTCACTCCTTATAAAAGCTAACCATTCGTCGATTCGACGAACATTCTTTAAAATACTTATTTCTAATCCAGTTATTTAATTTTTGGTTTCTTTCATATATAGCAAATAGTATAGCAAAAACGTAATCTACAGATGATTCGAAAAAAATAGCTCAAGACACCATAGCTCTAAGTCCGATTGAGAGTACCCCACTTTTGCAACAAAGATATTTTGCCATATGAATGTAGGGTTTGGCCAAAAAATCTTCATAGCTTCTGATATAATTATAGGAAAAATATCATATTGGGCTTACTTTAAACGTATTTTACGTACATATTAATATCTATAGTGTTTTTGAATTTTAGTAGAGATATCAGGCTTAAATTATGATAAACTAGCCTGAAAAGAACTTTTAACTATTATATTATCATTTTTAACAAATTTTTTATTGAAAACTTTTTTTTTTCTTTACAGCTAAAATATGTTCAGAACATTTCCAACAACTTTCATTCAGACAGTTTTTCTTTTTTCGAATTCGTTTTAGTATAAAAAAATTTTCAAAAAAAAAACCTATATTTTCAAGTAATAAGCAAAACAACACAATTTTTATAATTTTAATGTAATTTATTTAAAAAATTATTCGTTTACTTAGAATTGACCATTTTAACGTATTTTTCAAAATAAAAGTAATGTTATGCAATTATTTTTTAAAATCTTTTTTGCTCTCCATTCGTGGTTGTTTTTCTGCTGTAACAGCCATAACACCTTCACGTTTTTTTTCTATAACACGTTTGGAAACAGATGTTAACAACTGTATATATCTTTCTGTTCCTTGTATATGCATTGGAATATTAGGATCATCTAGTGTTGACTCATCATAATCTAAGAATTGTACCAAGTGATCGTATGGAATATCTTCGAAAAGGGCTGTTGCTAAACATGAAGCAGCTCTATCTGAAACACCGAATCTGTCACACATCATAACAAAATTTATAGCATCGTATCGTTGAGTATAATGTCATCTTTTCATTGCTTCATTTGCAATTTGTGCTTCACCTGTTTCCATATCTGTTCCAAGTGGTTCGTATGTTGGATCAGCACTAACTTTTGGCATTGTTGGTATTGTTGTAGGTGTTTCTTTTACAATTTCATCCATATATTCAGGTATTGTGAATTTTCTATCATTATGTTGGTCCATCAGAAATTCTTTAAAATTTTAATTTCCTGAACTTTTTTTCTGTGTTTAATGCTTTCGTGATATTTTGCAATTAAACAATTAGTTTTCTTATAGTCCAATTACCCATCGACGTGTTTAACGTACATCTAAGTATCCCGTACGAAAGTACGTTTCAGGGAATCTTATGCGCGTGGCGCCAACGGAGAAATCAGCCATTTTCTGTTCTTTACATTCAATACAATGTTGCCATTGATCAGTTTTCATGCATGTTAACTCAAACGTGTACTTTTGAAACAATTATTTTTAATTTTATGAGTGTCCGAAATTAATATTAAATAATTATAGCCTGTCAATTTATTTAAAAGCAACCACTTAATATCGTAATTCAGGTCATTTCACGATTATTACGAAAATTTAATAGGTATTTTGAGGTATTTTTGTAAAGCAACTGCAAACGATCCATAACCATTATACACACGTATGAATAGGACACGTTCTTACGGAAAAAATCAAAATTTCTTTGATTTCTACGGAACGTTCTACGTATACGGAAAAATTGAAAGTCGGTGAGTGTTCGTTTAAATGGCACTCTCATAAGACAGGTCGTATCAGGTGACACTTACTACGTACGTGCGTCGGTGGGTAATTGGACTATTAGAATGCTACGTCTATCAATTAGTTGAATATTCAATTTATTCCAAATTTCAACGAATTTATCAATTACACGAGGTGTTAAATTTTTATGCAAAAACATTTTACTTTGAATTTTAGCATGATCACTTAAAAAAAATAAAATCTTTAAATGTTTAATTCACTTAATAAACCAAATATAATAATATCGTGTTTAAGTATATGTGAAAAAGTGGATTCAGATGATGTAGAAGGATTTGGTTGATCCATTTTAAATTTAAATACAAAAATTTTGCTGACTGAATTTAAGTTGTTGAAAATGTTCTGAACTTATTCTAGCTGTAAAAAAAAAAAAAATCTTAAGAAATTTGTTAAAAATGATAACATAGTAGTTAAAAGTTCATGTTAGGTTAATTTCTCATAATTTAAGCCGGATATCTCTACTAAAATTCAAAAACACTGTAGATATTAATACAGATTCTGAAATGTACGTAAACTACGTTTAAATTAAGCTCAATGTGATATTTTTCCTATAACTCTATCAGAAGCTATGAAGATTTTTTGGCCAAACCCTCATATGGCAAAATATCTATTTTGCAAAAGTGGGGGACTCGAAATCGGACTTAGAGCTATGGTGTCTTCAGCAAATTTTTCTTAGAATCATCTGTAGAATACGTTTTTGCTATACTCGTGAAGGAAAAAACCTGCTCTAATATATGCATATATCTATGCACATTTACTAATGTTTTTTTTTTTTGTATTTTCCGATTTTTAAGACAAAGTAAAATGCAGGCACATAGCAAAACGTGTTTGCTATTATGACAGCGATATTGACAGGGGCAGGGTCAACCAATGAAGCCACATCGTATACGCATGACCCATAACTTGCTTTTGAATTATGGTGTTTACCGAAAAATGGAAATTTATCGACCGCATCAAGCTACTGCCGATGAGATGACAAAATTCCATTCGGATGAGTACGTACGTCTGACATTGTTAATGTTGTTGTTGTTATACTTCGCTGTGCGACTAATGTCTAAAGAGTGGGCTGCCCTTAGTTTCTTTCGTGTACAGTGCGCTGTAATTGATTCCAACTAGGGTCTTATGAGCATAGTAGAAGGAGAACAAAGTGGACCTATCCGACAACACCCATACTGGAATAAAGAGGTGCAATTGGTGTTTTCATAATACATGCTAAAGCAAAAGAGACTAGCATGTTCCTCTGCAACTCCTGCCGAGTTCATCCTAGAATAATCCATTTTTTCTTCAGACTAACTTTAGTATGGCTGAGTATATGCAAGCCGTAATTTTTCTAGCAAATATTTGAAAGACCTTTTTCTTTTTTTTTTTGTTTATTAAAAAGCACGAAAATCACCTCAAAGTCACATGCATTTAGACACTTTGTAGACCGCGGAATGTCAGCTCCCAGGGGCAAGTTTTAAACGCGTGAATTAAGCGATTTGCATGTGGCTTTTCCTGAATATAGTCAAGCTTGCGGATTTCTGCAATGCTCTGATGAATAAACAATCAAAAAAGGCGTTGGGAAATAAATGTCAGTGGAAAACAATTCGTCGGAAGACCTAAGACACATTCGGCGTAAAAAAACATGGCGTGCAACTATTTGGCAAAGTGACTGCCACTTGCGAGTTGTCGATATTGCGCTTCAGCTGCACAAACTCGCGCGGTTGCAAGCAAATGATACTTCTTTATAGGCTTGCACGCTTACATTGCGGGTGATTTGTGTGGTTGTGCCTTGTTGCAGTTGCGTGACCATGTCTTTGAGTTCGGCACGGCTATTTGTTTTTGCCATGAGCGTATCTGATTAACACTCTACACATTGTCGGCATTACAGTATTTGAAGCCAAAATGGCAGCATCTTTTTGACAAATCTTCCGACTTCATGACATGCTGTTTAAGAGGAAGACAAATCCTATCATAAAAGCTGTATAAATGACTGCAATTAACCACGACAATCGGTTCCATCTGTTTCGTACGTTAGATCCCCATCCTTGGTTGTTTTTGAAGCAACTCCATTATTATTATTAACCTATCTTCCCTTACGGGGATGTATCGCACCTTACCTCGGACGTTGAAGGACTTATGCCGGTAATTAGCCTAAGGCAAGCAAACCTTTGACTAATAAAGCTGAAAAGGCACCAACACAGTGCGGCCTTAATGATCTGCAGCAGGATGCGATCCCTCGATAGTAACGTAGGACGTGTTCAACGTAAATTTATCATTGGTGACAGACACACTTGCAAAACTGATTAGGCTATTGACACCATTATCAACCAGAAACGTTTCAACGTTGGCCAACATGAAAGCAAGAAACTATACACTATTGACGTCGATATTGGTCAGAGGCGTTCAACTGTAGCCCAGTTCGTAAACGTTTGACCGATTCCGGTGCCATGGGTTACTCCACCATTGTTTGAGCTACTGCCTCCGATGCTGCTCCTTTGCAGTACATAGCTCCTTACTCTGGCTGTGCTATGGTTGAATATTTCCGTGACAAGGGCAAACACGCTTTAATCTTCTATGATGAGTTGTCCCAACAAGCTGTAGCCAACCGTCAACTGTCCTTGCTGCTGCGTCGTCCACCAGACCATGAAGCCCACCCTGGTGATAAGTTCCACCTCCACTCTCGTCTGTTGGAGCGTGCCGATAAGATGTATCCAGCTGTGGGTGGTGGTTCGTTGACTGCCTTGCCAGTTATTGAGACAAAAGCTGGCGATGTGTCTGCCTATATTCCAACCAATATCATTTCCAACACTGATGGCCATATCTTCTTGGAAACTTAGTTGTTCTACAGGGGTATCCGCCCAGCCATGGTCGGTTGGTCTATCTGCCGTGTCGGTTCAGTTGCCCAGACAAAGGCAATGAAGCAAGTCCCTGGTTCCATGAATTTGGCATTGGTACAATATCGTGAAGTCGCTGCCATGCCACGGAATGCAGCGACAAGGCCAGCCACATGTTAGTTCCTCAACACATCCTCAAAATATGGACATGAGTTCACTTGGATTGCTGAAGAATCAAGCAGCTCAGAGTCCTAATCAAGCTCATATATTATTCAAGGGGCCACCAAACTTTTCGGGTGGTCTCAAGATGCAACGGGATTATATGCTAACATGTTTTTGATATATTCAGATATCTCTATCCCTTAGCAAATATTAATATTTGTCCTACTTCCAGGAACGTAAACAATTGGGGTATAGAGGGTGGCTGGGCGCCACCAGACCATATGGGATTAAAGCTAGATGCGAGCCTCCAAGGATAGGGGGTGAGTGACACTTTTGGTTTTCTGTATATGCATATTTGGAAAGATATATGTATACATATATGTAATCGGGAATGTTTTTGAATCTTTATTCCCGGTTGATAAAATAATATAATATAAGAAATTTAGTGTGTAAGTTTACACTTAGTGTATATGTAATTAAAAAGTGCAAGTATTAACGGTTGATTATGACGCGGCGGTTCGACAACTGAAAAGAACAACTTTCGATTAGCAGCTGTACGCAAAACTGAATTAGGCAACTTAACTTACCGACAACTTAAGGCGAACTGAACTTTACCCGGCTTCATAAAGTCACTGCTCGTTGATGTAACGTTACAGCCTTCAAAATTTGCTGCCTTCTTAACTTCGTATCGATCGTTTCGTTTAATCTTGGTTACTTCATAAGGCCCCAAATACTATCTGGCTAACTTCTTCCCTGCGGCGAATTGCGACCGTTTGATAGCCACTTAATTCTTTCTGAGCGGCTACATGACATTTATGACAACTCGGTTCAAGCGTTCGACTTGTTCATTGCATCTTGGTACGCCAGTTGTAGTCAGAACGTGTTCCACTCTTTCCGTCTGGCACTAGTCTTGAAATGCCGTCGATGTAAAAGCTGGTCCTCTATCACTAATTATTCGATGTGGTGCTCCAAATATGTTCACCCATTCGCACATTTTTCTGATTACTTCCTCTGCCTTTGTTGATTTGGTAGGGTAGAGCCATGTAAACTTACTGAAGCCGTTAACAATAATGAATATGTGTTTATACAGTTTTGTTGTCGCTTCTAATGGCCCAAGTTGATCTACGTGGATAGGTAGCAGTGGCGCGTCTCCCTTATCGATGATATAAATTTTTCCTTCTTTTTTGCCTAGCTTTTTGTTGTATAAAATGCACTTTATACAATTATTAATGCACTTTTCGACGTTTTGTCGTAAATGTGGTATAAAATAACACTGTTTAACCGCATTAAGTGTTTTTTCTACTGCGAAGTGCCCTTGTTCGTGTTCATCTTTGATGATTTGATGCTCCATTAAACGCGGCACAGCAAACAGCTGTAGACCATCTTGGTTCTTGAACAAAATACCATTCCTAACTACGTAATCCTCATAATCCTGTGTCTGAAGAATTTGCTTTACCGCTTTAAGATGTTCATCGTTTATTTGAGCTTGCCGTAGTCTAGCACTAATTTCTTCATTAAGTACCAAAATGCTTCCTGGTGCTCTACTTAATGCGTCCACGTGCTTCATCGAGGTGCCTTTGCGATGCTCTATAACGTATTTGTAGTCTTCAAGATAAAGTATCCAACGTGTTACAACCGGTGGCAACTCTTTTTTCGTTGTCGTGCTTTGAAATGCTTAGCAATCAGTAACCAATTTAAACTCTCGTCCAAGTAGATAATGGCGGAATTTCTGGACAGCGTAGTATGCGGCTTTTATTTCAAGGTAGAAACTATGTAGTCTGCTCTCTTCTGGTGTATTTTTTCTGCTCCAGTAGTATATCAGGTGCAGGTTTCCATCGAATACTTGGAACAGAATGTGTAGCTCTTTTGGTGCAGAAGGACAAAAAATGCGCAAAACTGGTTGATTGGTATGTATACCTTTAACTTTCTCTATTGCTGACATCTCTGTGGTGCCAATGACGAATTTAGCTTCCTTTTTTAAAAGGTCTGTAAGTGACGTCGTGACTATAGCGTAATTCGGAACGAATTTACGAAAATACCCAAACAGACCTAACATTCGTTGTAGCTGCTTCACATTTTGAGGTACTGGGAACTTTCGTATGGCAACACATTTCTCAGCATCGGGTGAAGCGCATCCGTTTTTTATTAACAACCCCAAAAAAACGAAATTTGCATTTTTAGCACTTAATGTTAAGGCCGTATTGTTCAGCCAAGCTTAATACTTTTTTCAACTTTTCCATGCCCTCTTTTTCATCCTTTGAAGGTATAATAACGTCGTCCATGTATAACTGCATGACATTTTGCCTAATCAAATTATGAAAAATGTGGTTGACAAAACGTAAAAACATAGCCGGTGAGTTACAGAACCCAAACGGAGCTCTGTTGAATTCATAAACGCCATCTCGTGTCACAAACGCAGTGTACTTTTTGGAACTTTCTTCTATTGGTACATGAAAAAAGGCGTTTTCAAGGTCCAAAGTTGTAAATATGCATACGCCTTCTAGCGCTTCAATTACTTCCTCCATCAGAGGAACTGGAAAACGGTCTTTTTGAACGATATTATTAAGATCACGGAAATCTACACATAAACGTTTTTTACCATCTTTTTTATCTACCACAACAACCCGGCTGCAATATTCTCAACTCGACTGACGTATTATTTTCTTTTGTAGCCAGTCTTCAACTTGCTCTGGCAATGGTAGCCTTCTTGGTAAATGTCGTATAACTTTATCTTCACACAACACAATTTTCATATATATCGCGCTTGTCACACCAATTTTAGGTGAATATTCCTTTATCATGTTTTCAATTTGCTCTTTTTATTTTATTGGTAATTCTATAGATAATTTAATTTAAGATTGAAACAAAAAAAAATTGTTTGTTTTTTTGTTAAAAGTTGGCGGATATACCTGTTTTTCGAAATACCTATTTTTAGGCCCTTTTTAAAACTTTGATGGAAAATAAAAAAAAATGTTAAAATATGTGCTCCGTTAAATTAACAGTAGTTATTTGTGAAATATTCAGTTACCTAAATTCATAAAGTCTACCTGCGTCCAGCTGCAACTTCACTTTTTACATCAAATAAAGTTAAACAACCTTGGGCATAAATACGCGCCTGAGCAGGTATATATAATTCATTTATTTTGTTGTGTTGATCTTCCGACAGGGTAGTAAGCTGATTTTTGTTGGAACGATTTTCCGTCATCTCTTGTCAAGTTTGGTTTTGTGACAAACCGGTTTCGGCGTTCTGCCATTTTCAATGCCTAGTTTCGTTCTGGTCTGTGTCTATCCGCTGCGTTGTTTTTATAGTCCGTGCGTGCTGTGGCAGGTAATGTCAATCTATGTGTTCGTGGTAGGTAACGTTAATATGCGTGTGTGTGTGCGCGGTATTGATACGTCCGAATTGTTATCTGTCCCAAGGGTTGTTTTTGTAGGTATGTAGACATTCTTCTTGTTAGCTAAGCGGTAGGTTGAGGTAGGTAGAAATCGGTGATTTTTGCAGTTTGGTTCATATTTCGTTTTTGCTTGTTCATTGTTACGTGTTTGGTTGCTGTACCTGCTGGCTTGTGCTGTTTTTTGTAAACTAATTTTAAGGGTTCAATTATTTCGTCAGAAATAGTGTTGGTTTGTTCGTTTATGATCCTGCCGTCAAATGTTTTTAACTTGTATATCTCCATATTCTCAAGTACATTAAGCCGCCGGCCTTTTCCTTGTACGTGAAGTATTCGAGCCGTTGTTTTTATGTTAGCTGGGGTGCAGTTGTTCTCGAACATGTGGTTCGCGAAATTAGATTCTGGTATTATGGTGGGTTTTCGTGTTTTTTTGTTGTAGTCCCTGATATGCTCTCGGAATCGTGTGCTTAAATTTCTTCCTGTTTGTCCTATGTAGCTGTATTGACATTCACAAGTAAGCCTATACACTCCGTGTCTGTTGAATGGGTCATCAGAATTAGTGTCGGTTCTTAGTTTTTGTCCGACGTTGTTAGATGTTCTGAATGCTGTGTTGATGTTATATCTTTTAAAGAAGTTTGCTAATTTGTACGTCGTTTTTCCAGTGTATGTCATTGCCGTCCAAACCATTGGATTTTCCTCTACGTTTACCCTTTTTTGCGTTCCATGGCTACTTCTGAGGTCTGACGGTCAAAATCGCCCAGGCGGTTAGATGACCATTTAAAGAAAAAAAGGCTACTTCTGAGTTTATCCACAAGTGCTTTCTTGTATCCATTATTTGCCGCTATGTTATATATTGTATTAAGCTCTCTCCAGCATGCTTCCTGTGTGAGCGGCGTTCTCTGAAGCCTATCCACTAAGTGCCTCAATGCTGCATTTTTGTGCTGTTGCGGATGGTTTGATGTAGAGTGTATTATGGTGTCCGTGGCAGTCGGTTTTCTATAAATGCCGTAGTTGAACCTATTTGTTATTTTGTCAATCCCTATAGTTAGGTCCAGGTAGTTCATTATTCCATCTTTTTCTACTTCCATTGTGAACTCTATGTTGCTATGTTGCCTGTTGAGGAACTCTAGTATTTGCTCTTCGTTATCGTCATTTAGGATGCAGATGATGTCATCCACGTATCTAGCGTAGAATGCCACGCCGAACTTGGTTTTTAACTCCTGTATATATTTTCCTTCCAAGTTTTGCATGAATGTTTCCATGAGAACGGCCGATGTTGGGTTACCCATTCCTAGTCCGTTTGTCTGTCTATATATTTTGTTGTTGAACCGGAAATAGTTTTGCCGCAGCGTTGTTCTTAGCGCGTTGGTAATTTGCGCAGTTTTTACCTTATCTTCAGTTTTGTCCAGTAGTGTTTTGTTGACTATATCCAATATATCTGTTAGTGGTATTGACGGGTATAAGTCCTTTATGTCAAAGGATACGAGTTTACTGCTCCTTGTGAGTTTAACGGTCTCAAGTCTTTGTAGTAGTTCTATCGTATTGCTTATTGTGTATTCGTGCCCTACTTTCAGAGTGTCCTTTAAAATCGTTTTTAGATGTTTCGACAGTTTATAATCCGGCGCGGACTTAAAATTAATTATAGGTCTCATCGGCGTATCCTGCTTGTGGATTTTAGGTAACGCAATGAGTGGAGGAGCAGATGGATTCATTTGTGTTAGGGTATATGCCATCCTCTCGTCTATTATTTTGGTAGCATTTTTTATAACCTCTTTAACTTCGGTCTGGTATTTATCCGTGGGGTTATCCCTAATAATGCGGCATTTCATTTCCTCGATGAGCTTCTCTGTCTTTGCTATATATTCATCCTTACTGATTAGCACCGTTGTGTTTCCTTTGTCTGCCTTCGTTGTGACGATGTTGTTAATTTTTAGCTTTCGTTGTAGCCTTTTCAATATTTTCAGCTCCTTATTTCCTTTTTGTGCTTCCTGGGCTCTTACTTCCTTGCTTATGATTTCTCTGCACATGTGCCTTGCGTGCTCCTGTTCCTCATATGGAAGAAGCGATATTGCAACCTCTGCGTCTACTATCGCTTGCTCAGTTCTTTTTGCTTCATTGCTATCCGCGATGTTGTGCTTCAGGCCCTTCCCCAGAAGTTGCGCTTCTTCGTTGCTAATGGCCACTGTTGTTAGGTTTACGAACCTTTTGTTAAATTCGTGTGTTTGTCGACTGTTACTGTGATCGCGTCGGCCCGTTAACTGGTCCAATTTTCGGTTCAGTTTTTCATATTTGCGTTGCAGTTCGCGTTTGATTCCCGTCTCTATGTGGTCGAAGCAGTCCATCAATACAGTCGTGGGCAAGAATCCGGACAATTGCAGATGTATCCTCAGTAGTTCGGTGTTCATCTTGTCTTTCTTAGCGTATAGGCTTTGTAATTCGAACTTTAAAAAGTCCTTTTCCGCCTTCCTGGCCGTTCTCCTACTTGCTTGGGTGTTGGTTTTTATTTTTATTCGCGCAAATTTCGGTGTAACATTCAATTCTAAACACTGCTTGTTGAACCAAATATTTGCCTTAGTCGTATGCATTTTTCGCAGTTTCCGTTCGTATTTCGTTAGTAGTCCATCCGTGTTTAAATTAAAAGCCTGACAGGCGGTAAGTGATTTATTTTGTTGTGTTGATCTTCCGACAGGGTAGTAAGCTGATTTTTGTTGGAACGATTTTCCGTCATCCCTTGTCAAGTTTGGTTTTGTGACAAACCGGTTTCGGCGCTCTGCCATTTTCAATGCCTAGTTTCGTTCTGGTCTGTGTCTATCCGCTGCGTTGTTTTTATAGTCCGTGCGTGCTGTGGCAGGTAATGTCAATCTATGTGTTCGTGGTAGGTAACGTTAATATGCGTGTGTGTGCGCGGTATTGATACGTCCGAATTGTTATCTGTCCCAAGGGTTGGTTTTGTAGGTATGTAGACATTCTTCTTGTTAGCTAAGCGGTAGGTTGAGGTAGGTAGAAATCGGTGATTTTTGCAGTTTGGTTCATATTTCGTTTTTGCTTGTTCATTGTTACGTGTTTGGTTGCTGTACCTGCTGGCTTGTGCTGTTTTTTGTAAACTAATTTTAAGGGTTCAAATATTTCGTCAGAGATAGTGTTGGTTTGTTCGTTTATGATCCTGCCGTCAAATGTTTTTAACTTGTATATCTCCATGTTCTCAAGTACATTAAGCCGCCGGCCTTTTCCTTGTACGTGAAGTATTCGACTAGGAATGGGTAACCCAACATCGGCCGTTCTCATGGAAACATTCATGCAAAACTTGGAAGGAAAATATATACAGGAGTTAAAAACCAAGTTCGGCGTGGCATTCTACGCTAGATACGTGGATGACATCATCTGCATCCTAAATGACGATAACGAAGAGCAAATACTAGAGTTCCTCAACAGGGAACATAGCAACATTGAGTTCACAATGGAAGTAGAAAAAGATGGAATAATGAACTACCTGGACCTAACTATAGGGATTGACAAAATAACAAATAGGTTCAACTACGGCATTTATAGAAAACCGACTGCCACGGACACCATAATACACTCTACATCAAACCTTCCGCAACAGCACAAAAATGCAGCACTGAGGCACTTAGTGGATAGTCTTCAGAGAACGCCGCTCACACAGGAAGCATACTGGAGAGAGCTTAATACAATATATAACATAGCGGCAAATAATGGATACAAGAAAGCACTTGTGGATAAACTCAGAAGTAGCCATGGAACACAAAAAAGAGTAAACGTAGAGGAAAATCCAATGGTTTGGACGGCAATGACATACACTGGAAAAACGACGTACAAATTAGCAAACTTCTTTAAAAGATATAACATCAACACAGCATTCAGAACATCTAACAACGTCGGACAAAAACTAAGAACCGACACTAATTCTGATGACCCATTCAACAGACACGGAGTGTATAGGCTTACTTGTGAATGTCAATACAGCTACATAGGACAAACAGGAAGAAAAATAAGCACACGATTCCGAGAGCATATCAGGGACTACAACAAAAAAACACGAAAACCCACCATAATACCAGAATCTAATTTCGCGAACCACATGTTCGAGAACAACTGCACCCCAGCTAACATAAAAACAACGGCTCGAATACTTCACGTACAAGGAAAAGGCCGGCGGCTTAATGTACTTGAGAACATGGAGATATACAAGTTAAAAACATTTGACGGCAGGATCATAAACGAACAAACCAACACTATCTCTGACGAAATATTTGAACCCTTAAAATTAGTTTACAAAAAACAGCACAAGCCAGCAGGTACAGCAACCAAACACGTAACAATGAACAAGCAAAAACGAAATATGAACCAAACTGCAAAAATCACCGATTTCTACCTACCTCAACCTACCACTTAGCTAACAAGAAGAATGTCTACATACCTACAAAAACAACCCTTGGGACAGATAACAATTCGGACGTATCAATACCGCGCGCGCACACACGCATATTAACGTTACCTACCACGAACACATAGATTGACATTACCTGCCACAGCACGCACGGACTATAAAAACAACGCAGCGGATAGACACAGACCAGAACGAAACTAGGCATTGAAAATGGCAGAACGCCGAAACCGGTTTGTCACAAAACCAAACTTGACAAGGGATGACGGAAAATCGTTCCAACAAAAATATATATAATTCAGTACGGCCGTAAGGTCGTTTTTGTTATTGGAACTTGTTAACAACATAAATTTTTTTAGTTATGAATTGTATACCTGAAATTCATTTTAATAATTTGATTAGGTATATAAAGCTATCCATCATACAATGCACATTAGCATTCGTCTTTTGGAGATTAAGGAACTTAGTATTCTGTTTACTTAAATAAAGTGAAAAGTATTTTTAAATATAGTTCACAGTTTAATATTTAGTCAGATACACTCAATTCTAATATGTATCTAGAAAACTCGAAACTATTTGCGGTGTTTAAATCTACAAAGTCAAGACGGGACTGCGTTGAGGCTATTATGAGAGAATTAGCGAGTGAAACAAGAATTAAAGAAAAGGAAGGCCTGGAAGGAAAAATTGGTTTACAATACATTATGATAGAAAAAAATGGAAGGACGTCTATCGTAACAATTTAAAATTTCTAAGCAGGCATGAAAAGTGGCTAGCTGACAAAACTTTTTTGGACGAAGAAACGCCTAGCACGTCAACAAATCGAACTAGAGGCAGACCAACAAAACCCATAGAAGAGTGTTCCACCTACACAAGGAAAAGGAAGCTGTCTGATACCACAAAAGCTATGGCCACGACTCATCTTTCAGAAGCACTGGCTATTAAATATAAAAAAGACGAAGAAAACGTGAAGTCTCATATAACAGAAGCAGTTGGGGTAGCAAGTCCAGTGCGACTGATGAGGATCAAAAACAGCATTCCCACACCACCAAATGCGCTACCTAGGAAATACACTCCCGAAGAAGCTTTGGCGCTGTTTATAGATCTCGGTTTAACGAAGAAAAAATATATTATATTGCGTAAGTCATTATTGCAACGTAATGCCGATATTTTACCTGGTTCATAACAGGAGTTGATAGAGATATTGTGAAAAGATTGGGAGTAATTTTAAATATTTTAAACTGCCATGAACCAGTTATTGGACCCAAATTTGAAGAATATGCATCTAAAACTACAGAGTTGCTGCATCAAAAGTATCCTGAGAAGAAACTTACACCAACGGTTCATAAAATTTTAGCACATGGAAAAGATTTAATAGAGAACCATTGCTTACCATTAGGAGAATTGTCTGATGAAGCTCAAGAATCTAAGAACAAGGACTACAAAAGATATAGATGTATGAACACCTGCAAAGTATCACGAGTTAGACAAAACGAAGACATTTTCAACATGTTAGCTATCTCTTCTGATCCAATCGTATCATCTATGAGGTATGTAAGAACACAAAAAGATCTTACAGATGCGTATAGCTCAGAAATCGTTGCTATCACAACAATGAAAAAGAGATTTACTAATCAATTTTGTTACTTTATTGAAAAATAAGATATCTATGTACAAATTAATTTTTTATTTCAAATAAAAGAATTAATTAATTTAGTAATTTATAAATACATACTTTTCGTTATTGCATTTCTCTAAAGTTTATCAATTTTATTTTAAAGCTTAGGCATTTCGCCTTCAAACGAGTATTAAATTTTTATAAAAATCAATACGTCTATCGAGTTTGGTACAAATTGGTAAATCGGTTACTAAGATCAAACTTTTTAGCATAAATGGGCAGTGCCACTCCCCTTTTCCAAAATTCGTTGGCTGTTTAATCTTTAGCTCAAATAAAATTTCGTTGAGCCACTTTCAATAACTTTTAGTTATTAATAAAATACATATTTGGCTTGTAAATTAAAAAAAGAAAACATGTAAAATTTTACGATGAATTTTGAAGCATCTTGTTATTGTGGCACCAAAAACGGACATTTGAGCTTAGCCATTTAAAAGAAACAATACGTCTATCGATTTTGGTAGTTATTGATTACGTGACTACTTAGGTACAACTTTTTGTCATAAGTGGGCAGTGCCACGCTATCTTATCAAAATCATTAGTTTATCTTATTTAATGCTTAAATACGTCATTATAAGACATTTTGTTTTTGCATTTTTATAAAAATTGTCGACTTTGACGAATTTTTCAGAAGCACCCTGTATCTGTGACATTCTGAGCTTTCATACAATAAAACTTCAAATAATTATCCTTCATCTGCATTTTAAATTTTTAAAATATCTTTGTTGGTTCAAAAGTTATGATTTTTGCAAAGAAAAAACTCAAAAGGCGTCACTGTGCGTTTGCTCAATAATTGAGATTTCCGCACCGCTGTCAACTGGGCACTGAACGCTTATTTTGTTAATTTGTATTTTTTTTTGCATGTTTTTAATTTGTTCAACTGTATGCACTGTTTTGACTTCACCATCCTTTTGTGTATTTGATGGGAAATTTTTTGCAATATGCCCTGTTATATTACACCCAAAACATTTAGTTTGCTCTTTACGCTCGTTTCTTTTGTGATCAACCGACCCGCTATTAAAGCAACGTTCCCGTTTTCATCTTCTGTTTTTGTTGTTATCCGTTGCACCAGAGTTTCGACTATTGTTCACCTTTGCTTCTATTTGCTTTTCGTATGCTTCGAGCACGACTTTTAAATCGTCAAAACTTTTAGCAGCATATAAAAAAAATGTATTCTCTGCTTTCTTGTTTAATCCATCTACAATATACCTGATTATGGATGTATCATCAATTTAGGCGTACGCTTCCAACCGGCGCATATGTAATATATACTCGTGCATGCTTTCGGTGCTATCTTTACGTCTCTCTTGCAATTGTTTGTGTATGCCCGCACTAACAAAGTCTCGGCGAAATTCTAATTCGACTTCCCTTTTAAGAGTACTCTAATCGAACACACAAATTGATTCGAAGAACAAGTTAGCTGTCTTTGTCATCTACGCGCGAAAGCGTATCTTTGATTTTCGCTCTATTTGAGAGCCTCTGCGCATTTTTTAAAATTTGCAAGCCAGCTCTTTACACGAATAGGTGATTGTCCATCGAAGTCTCCAATCACGCTGTCGACGTTTTCTGTAGTAATTGTTGCTTGAGTGGATTTTTACTGATCTTCTTCCTTCTTGAATTTTAACGTCAAGATTTTGATTAACTCGCTGATTTCGCTCATTTCGGCTCTTATTTTATTATCTTTTGTTTGTTCGTTCTTTGCGTCGATAAAAACTTCGTCGTCACCCTTCAAGTAAATCAATCTCTTCTGTTGCTGACCTTTTTGCCCTTGCTTTTGCTCGTTCTTCACGGGATTTTGCTTTTGTTACTTGCAAGTGACTTTTTACAGCTTTCGGGTTATTGTGCAAATCCAACTTCCCTTTCCCAAAATGTGTCTTTGCAACTTAAACAACAATTTTGACCAACTTAATTCGCAATGGTTGAGCCCCCAGATATACTGGGGAATGTATTTGGATCTTTATTCCCGGTTGATAAAATAATATAATATAAGAAATTTAGTATTTAAGTTTACACTTATCGTATATGTAATTAAAAAGTCCAAGTAATAACGGTTGAATATGACGCGGCGGTTCGACAACTGAAAAGAACAACTTTTGATTAGCAGCTGTACGCAAAACTGAATTAGGCAACTTAATTCACCGACAACTTAAGGCGAAATGAGCTGTACCCGCTCTCTTACATATATATACACAGTAAGCATTTCAATAAATGTTTTAAACCTTTTAAAGTTAACTTACTACAATAAGCGATATTTAAGCTTTTACGGGTCTAATTGGATTTAAAGGTTAAAATTGTTTTAGGGTGCACCATCAATAAATGATGGTTACTTTGCTTGTTGGGTATTTACAAGGGGGGTGTGTATATGAGGGTGGGACCATCTGCTGCCAACTTGTCGTGGCAGACGGATAGATTTTCAGTGGCAGATTGGTTAGTCTTTCTCCATTAGGTTCTCTTTGGCCTCGATATCGAGTGCAATTGCATTTTCTGTGGCAGAATGGTTCGCCCTTCTGCGTTAGGCTTGTCTGATGTCCTCGTTGTGGATAGCAAGTGAAGGGTGGAAAGGCTTAGGGTAGGGGAGTCAAAAAAGGGTTGGGAGGAGAGGGAGTGGATGGTTAAGATGAGGCAGCGGCTCTCTTGGCATCCATTCCCCCATAGGGAGCAGAATCAGCTTGACCAACGGTCTTCCGATCTGACCCTTCTCGGTCGCAAGGTCAACGACATGAACCCGGTTATCTTCGCCGGAGTGTAACTTGGTAACTCGACCGAGCCCCTATTCGTTCGGAGACAAGTTGTGTTTTTTGATGACAACGAGATCCCCCACTTTCATATTTTGTTTTGGATGCTTCCACTTCACTCGTTTTTGAAGTTCGGATAAGTATTCCACTTTCCGTCGCCTGCAGGAGGTTTGATGAAGAGCCATGAGCTCTGTCACCTATTGATAGTGGAGGCAGCGCTCTCATTCACCTCTGGTTCTGGCGGAGCCAGGAGATAACTTCTTGTTAGGAAGTGCCCAGGGGTCAATGGACCCAGGTCCGCGGGCTCGTTTGAGGACCCATAAGTTGGATTTGCCCCCTTTTTTTATAAATGGTGCAGACTTTTCAGTTATGGATGGTGGCATTAATAATGTTCTTAACATTCGGAATCCAGTATGGGGTGGGGATGAGACGGAGCTTAAGTTGGTTTTCCTCATGATATATCATTTGTACAGTCAAACGCGTCAACCTTCAATTATATGGCAGTATGATTGGGTGGCGCTCGTTATAGGTGAAGTCTTGAGACGCTCCAAGGCGACCCCCTACCCTAATAATATCAGCATTGTCGATGAACGGGTTGAGTGGCTTTTCCTATCAGTGTCCTTTCCTTTCTTCAAATTTACGTAATCCTCACCATAACATTGCCTCTGATAGAGTTTTATCAAGAGCTGAGTTGTTGTTGTGCCAACGACAAAAACACTCCCCGAAAGTTTTGGGGAGTGTTGTCGAATTAACAGTCCTTGACCGGATTCGAACACGGTACGCTCAGGTACTCCCTTGCGGTACTGCCCGACTGTCGTGGTAGCGATTTATGACCAGGGAAAACTTCTAGGTCATGTCACCACTCCTTTTTTAAGGAAGGATAAGATGAGTAATGAGAGGTGAGAGGCATCATATCCGTAGATCAACCATGCATATTAGTCGCCTCTTACGACCGGTATGCCTACCTCGGACATATTCTAAGCCCCTAACCCGCAGAGCTGAGTCGTTGTCTTGATCTCATCGGATGAGATTAGGCACGATTTTTCTTGAAAGGCAGCATTTGTTTTGGGATGAGTTCGTCGAAACAATCTCATAATGTATGATAGTACCCTCAAAGCCCTCGGTAAATCCGCAAACCGGCCGAGAATCTCGATTTCTTGTTGCTTTAATATTGCGTAGGCCTGCGCTCTCTTTTCCTCCACGGAAGTGTTATACTCGTTCTCTCGTACTGGCTATTTGGAATTGTCTTCTTGCAGTGTGCACTTGAATTGTGGACCAAATCCGATGCCGGTAGTCCTCTGTTTCCTAAATCTGCTGGATTCGATTCTGAATTCACATGAAGCCATTCCTTGCTGCCGACCAGGTCGATGATCTTTGTGATCCTGTGTAAAACGAGAGTTGACCAGGAACAGGGTGGTTTCGTAATCCATGCTGAACCGATGGTGGAATCCATCCATAAATGTTGTTCAACTGGTCCAGGTTTATGTTTCGTAATATTGATTCCATCATCTCTGCCAAAAGTACTGCTCCGCAAAGTTCCAAACGCGGCAGTGAAATGTTCTTCACGGGTGCTACTCTGGATTTGGCAAGGAGTAGATGTACGAAGATATCATCATTCCTTTTGACGGGCATGTAGATAGCTGCAGCGTAGGCCCTTTCCGAAGCATCACAAAATCCGTGCATTTCGACATCATCTTCTGGTGAGAAGTTTACCCATCGTGGTATTCTTATTTTGTTGATCTCATGATATTGGTCTCTAAAGTTTTTCCATCGTTCCAATGTATTGGACGAGACTGGCTCATCCCAATCAGTGCCCTCTAACCAGATGTTCTGCATCAAAATTTTGGCCACAATGACCATTGGTGCAAGCCATCCTAAAGGGTCGAAGAGTCTGGCGATGGCGGATAGAATCCCTCGTTTTGTCAAATTTTCACTTTCTTCCAGGGTCACTGAAAGTAGAATAGGTCGGAATGGGCATTCCATCTTATGCCCAATGCCTTAACGGTGCTAGTATCTGCGAATGCCAGAAAGTTCTTGGTCAGCCGATCCGATTTTTGAATGTCCTTCAGAATTTCCTCACAATTCGATGTCCATTTCCGTAGTGGGAAGCCAGTGGAGTGTAAGACTTGGCGAATCTCATTTCTTGCATTAATGGCCGATACGAGTGTGTGTTTCCCCGCTAATACGAGTACGTCATCAACGTACATGCCTTCCCTTAATATACTAGATGCCGTCGGGTAAGAACTTTCCACGTCGTATGCTAGTTTCCAAAGGGTTCCAATTGTGCAATTAACCCCGAAAGTGACAGTTTTCAGCTGGTAAAGGCTTATTTGCTCCTGAGGCGGTGTTCGGTAGACAATTAATTGGAATTTGACGTGATCATAGTTCATCAACGATATAGTCTCAACCGAAGTATAAGTACTGGAAGATTTGATTGCAGTACTGGGCCTGGCAGGAGAATGTCGCTTAAACTTGCGCCGTTTGCCGTGGGGCTTGAGGCATTAAAAGCGACGTTCACCTCAGTGGTGGTACTCTCCGCCTTTACTACGGCATGATGGGGCAAATAGTGGTTGTCCGCCGAATCGGCTGGTACCATTGCCTTAACTTTCCGCATATGTCCTAATGCCTCATATTCAGATAGCATATTCTTTGCCGAGTTCCAGGTTCTTTGCTACCCGCAGCTCATTTCTAAAAAATGTGAACACGCCCGCTTAAGAGACCTTCCTATGTTTATCTTATCTGGGTATTCCTGGCTGAATGGAAGAGAGACGACATATCTCCCATCCTCTCTACGACTCGTAGTTTCCCTATATAAATCTTCGCAGTACTTGTCATCTGCGGTTGGGCTTTTATTTCTGGGAAGATTTTCCAACTCCCAGAATGCTGTAAGCTGTTTGTCCAAAGCAACTTCGCTGTAAAAGAGCACTATATTTCTGGTTGGATTCGGTGCTTCTATGCGCCCGGTTAATATCCAACCGAACACCGTTTCTTGGGCGAGAAGTGTACTAAGTACATTCTTTTTCAGCCCACTCAATATAATTTGCGGATATACGTCTCCGCCAAGCATAATATCAACTTCCTCGTTGATGTAGAATCGCTTGTCTGCCAAAACTAAGTCTAGGAAATCTTGCATAGTCGTAGCGTCGATATGGCAGGATGGCTGATTTCCAGTTAGGTTGGCTAGAATTAGAACTAAAGTTGTTGTCTCTCTCTCTCTGAACCAGAATCAATCAGTGCTCTTGCTGGGAAATCTGTACCACTATAATGAATGGTGAATCGAGCTGTCTTTAGCAGCACACTTGTGCTTGAATGGACATGGCAGGATTTTACATTTCGGTTTGCGGCCGAGCTAGATTTTTCAACTTCACGTCTCTCTTGTGCCTGTTTAGAAGTTGAGGCATGGTTATCAGGATGATACTGATTAGGGCTGGTGGTTGCCTGCGTCTGAAGAGACTCCGCATGCAGGAGCGTATTATGTCCAGAGTGGCACTTGTTGCAGTCGTAAGAACTAGTGCACTTCGAAACAGTATGTCCTGGGGATAGGCAGTTCAAACAGCCTTTGGTGGATTTAATAAAAGTAATTCTCTCCACCGGAGTTAGTTTGAGGAAACGGGAACAGTTTCGAAATCTGTGGGCGTTTGATGAGCCCTTTGTGCACAGTAATTTTGTCACATTTGCTTGCTATGCTGCAAATCTTTTTGCAGGGGTTTCGTTGGCATTCCGCATACTTTGCGGCTTGTGCGCTTTCGAAGAACTCCCTATGAAATCAGACAATTTTTCGAGTGTCTGAAAGCGGTTGGACAAGAATTTTTCCATATCCTCCTTGGATATTTCCACTTTATGGTCTATGCTTTACTCTCATAGACCAAGCATACTTTCCGGCAATTTAGTCGAACACAAGTACGTAATAATTGCATGCCAGTTCGAAGTGGTAATTTTATGACTTCTCAGGGACGATAGGCAATTATTTATTTCGCGTTGTAATGTCTTTATAGCTCTACCACACTAACTCTCTACCTTTTTCAAATTAAACAGAATTTGGAGTTGCGAGTTCACTAAGATACGTTTATTCTCATATCTCTAGCATAAATTTCTCCAGGCCGAGTCAAATCCCTCATTTGTGAGGAAACCTTTTTTTACAATATCTTTTGCTTCACCTTGTGTCTTATGGTTGAGATGAAATAATTTCTCAACCGGTGTTAGGCGTTTGTTTAAGATGTCTATGGCCGTAAACGTGTCACGAAAAGTTAGCCATGACAAAAAATCTTCTTTGAAAACTTCCATGGAGGCAGGCGGATAATATGTTCAAATTCGGGCTGTTCTTCAGATTTCTTTTCTGGCTTAGTATACGTCGATTGGCGTGTAGCCATATCTGACATGCAGCGTAAATAGACTGCATATGCTCTTTTAAATTTTTGCTTTACAGAAACTACACCAGTGGCCTCTAACTTATTTGAATTTAGTAAGTCGTCATAAGCCTTCCTGGTTTTTCGCCACATTGCCTTCAAGTCCTCTTGTTGGAGTCCAAGATAATACTTGCTGTGGACTATCTCCTCTAGTACATTGTAGTCTGATTCGAATTCAACTAACGAATCAGTTAGTCTAATTAAACTTTCCAAATATTTGGATTTAGAGGAAATGCGGAATCGAAACAAATCAGAAAAAGAAATCTGAAGGTACGCTGAAATGCTCAACCGTACATAATAAATGCTTAATAGAAAGGGTAAAGGCAGTATTTCACCCAAGAAAATCAAAAAAATCCAAGTCAACATAATTTCAAATCAACGGACTTAATTGTATTTTTATTTCAATTTTGTTTATTTATTGCAGACTTGACCGAATTGTCTGAATATTTTGTTTTAACACAAACAAAAAATTAAACGCAAAGCTCTGTGGCTTACTCGCCATCCACACGTATATTAGGGGATATGTTAAATATGTATATATGTGTTGCCGCAACAAAAATTACACAAAGCATATATAAAGTGCGCGGTGTATCAAAACGAGCGAATAAGTGAAAATTTAATAAAAAATTGTGCTAATATACGACAATTGTGATAAAACTTAATGAAATTAACAAATCTAGCCTTCGATTTAAATTGTGCGCGTTTGTTACTAAACAAATGTAGAAAAAATAACGAAACGAATAACCGACAGGCTAAGTGAATATAATGTGGAAGTTAAGTTATGTTACCTCTTGCCTTGCGCTGTGTCTGGAATATCCTGATAGTCACAAGGATTTTGACAAAGTTTAATTATTTTAAACAAGTAAGGAAGCCTAAGTTCGGGTGGAACCGAACATAATATACCTAGAAGTGATCTATTACGCAGGTCTATTTTAATACTTTCAGTTCGTATTTGCGTTCAAATAGGCAGACGGGCAGACAGATAGACGTATCGAGAGACGGACATGGCTACATCGACTCAGCTCATCCTCCTGATCATTTCAGTATACTTACAAACATTTCATGTTCATGAAAGGTATGAATATCAAAAAAGATATACAACTTCGCTTTTGCAGTGGGGTATTAACTACTTGTCCGGATATTTTACTTTTCACCCTGAACGTTTTGATATACATTAATAATCGTTTATGCCTAATGAATGAAGTAATATACCTTGTGTGCGGAACAAAAATAGATGTAAACAAGTAAGGACGCCCCTGTCTTCGGCTGCGCCGAAGGCTTTATACCTTTCATGAATACGTGCAAACTTAAATACGAATTGTGTAAAGTTCTCTAAAACTTTGTCAGCATGAACGATCGGCTATATGGGATATATACTACATAGAGCTCCGATCTTGGTGATTTTTTTACGAAATCTTTTAATATGCATAAGAAAATATCTTCCCAAGTTTCAAGCTTTAATCTTTTAAAATGAGGGAGAAATGGCCATAATCCTCTTATCTGAACGATCGGTTGTATGGGATATATACTATATATGTATAGCTCCGATCTTGGTTATTTTTTTAACAAATCTTCTACCATCTATAACCAAATATCTCACCAAGTCTCAAGTTTTAATATTTCAAAATTAGGGATAAAAGGACATAATCCTCTTATCTGAACGATCGGTTGCATGGGATATATACTATATATAGCTCCGATCTTAGCGATTTTTTAACCAAATTTCTTACTATCTGTAAGCAAATATCCCACCAAGTTTCAAGTTTTAATCTTCCAAAAGGAGGGATAAATGGCCATAATCCTCTTATCTGAACGATCGGTTGTATGGGATATATACTACATGTAGCTCCGATCTTGGTGATTTTTTACGAAATCTTTTGGTATCCATAAGAAAATATCTCACCAAGTTTCAAGTTTGAATCTTTATAAATGAGGGAGAAATAGTCTTAATCCTCTTATTTGAACGATCGGTTGTATGGGAGATATATGCTATAGTTACCCGATTATACCGGATCCGACAAATGTCTAATATAATACAAAAATACATCCGTGCCCCAAATTTTATCGAGATATCTCAAAAATTGAGGGAGTAGTTTGCGTTCAAACAGACGGACGGACAGACGGACAAGGCTGTATCAACTCAGTTTATCGTCCTGATCAATTTGGTATACTTAATGGTGGGTCTATCTCTTATATTTCTAAACGTTACAAACATCGGACCAAAGTTAATATACCATTTCATGTTCATGAAAGGTATAAAAATGTGTGTCTTTTATAGGCGCCAAAGAACTCAACCGATATATATGAAATTTTCACAATATATACTTGTGTTCACTGGGTACAGCATAGACAGTATATAGTTTTGGAAAAGTAGGCGGAGCCATGCCCCAGGCTGTATAAAGTTTCAATTCTTCATAGCTCCGAACTTTTTTGGTCTAAAATAATGAAACTTGGATATATGTATGTGTCACTCAGTCTGTATCTACACAATTTTTCAAAAGTGGGCGGTGCCACGTCCACATATTTTGTGTTTTGTTTTGCTCTTGCACTTTCACGATAGGTTCAGGAGTTCGCTGGCCACGACACAGTCTGTATATAGCTTTCGGAAAATCTCCCAGGTCATATAAAGCTGCAGTTCGGTATAGTTAGGAGTTTATTTGGTTCAAGTTAATGACATTTTATTTATAGATGTGTTCTATGTATCAAAACGTCAAAACACAGTCTACCGGGTTTGCTAGTATATTATAAAATGGCGAAAGCAAACGCCGAATTTCAGCATTCTTTTGCAAAACTGAGAGACTAGTTTGTGTTCAAATAGACAGACGGACGGACAGACAGACGGACGGAAAGACGGGCATGGCTAAGTCGGCTCCGCTCATCGTGCTGATAATTTTAGTGAACTTTTCTCTTCTTGTTCTCATACCTAAATAGATTTAATGTTTATGAAAGATAGTAAAATCAAAAATGATATATAACTTCGCTATTGCAGTGAGCTATTAACTACGTGCCCGAATATTTTGCTTGTGTGTTTCCCGATTTGGTGAAAAGTGGGCAGCGCCACGCCTACTTCTTCAAAATTGACGAAACTTTTTTGCGGCCGAGTTTTTCTTAAAAAAGCTTATTATGTGTGCAAAATATGATTGATATAAATTGCTTGGTTGTAGAAATATCGCTTTTTAAATCTTACAAAAAATTTTTTCAGAATTATGTTTAAAAACTTGGCGTGGACATTAACCGATGTCGCTCATTTTTACAGCATACAGTTACATTTATATATAGAACATTATCACCAAATTTCGTTTCCACAAATCAATTTTTGGCGGAGTTATGGGATAAAAAGTTTTGTGGAATAGTCCACTATAAAAGGGCCGGGGTCACGCCCATTTTTTGGATTTCTTTCTTTACGGAAACTATAAAAGTGAAATATAAATGATGTAAAGCTATTTTACGCAAAGTTATTGCCTAATTAATTATCTACGATCCTCTTCAAAATCTTTCATATAAAAGTGGGCGTAGACCTTAACCGATCCCGCCCATTTTTTCCTGGAACATTCCTTGCATACCTGGAAACCCGCGTGCTGAATTTCGCTTCGATATCTTGAACGGGTTTTGACTTATGATTAATATAATTTCTAAATTTCAAAAATTTAGTTTATGCCTCAATCTCAATGTATTCACCAAAGTTTATCCTTATAAGTGTATTGCGTAGTGAGTAATCACTTTTTTTGTGTTTTCGAAAATATTCTATATATAAAAAGTGGGCGTGACTATCATCCTATTTCGCCCATTTTAAATACCGCTCAGGCGTGAGTACCAAGAAACCTGCATACCAAATTTCATTAAGATATCTCAAAATTTACTCAAGTTATAGTGTTCACAGACGGACGGACGAACGGACGGACGGACATGGCTTAATCAATTTCCGTTTTCGTCCTGAACATTTTGACATACATAAGTCAATATCTATCTCGATCAGTTTATGCCGTTACGTACCAACGTTAGGCGCCTAAAGTTAATATACGTTGTGTGCGTAGCACTACTAGGTATAAAAACTAAAGGAAAACGCAGTCAACTGAAATAAAAAAAATCACTATTATCTTTCACCTAACGCACTTATGTTTTGAATACACTCGCTGCACTTTTAACTTTAAACAATTGCGGCAGTTTTAACCAAATTATTTGCAACAACAAAAGAAATAGGTGGCAAGAAATACACAACTTACGTGCTTTGATGTGGTGCTTGGCAAAACGTGATGATTGTGGTATGTGGAAGCGTGTGTTGTTGGTGTTGAAAATTATTGAGTTTTTTCTAATCGTTTACTTATGTGTGGCAGCTTCTAATATTGACCCAAAATAGTTTGAGTGTTGAAATATATGGTTGTTGATGTGGAATTATCCAACTAAATGTTGTGTTGATAAAATGTTGGTGTTGTGGACTGCATAGGATGTTGTTCCTCTAGACGGAGGACCGCGGTCGAGTTGTGATTTGGAAAATAGAAAAATGAGAAAACAAACGACAATTCTCTTTATAATATAGGCCGTTTCTTTTTGTGTAAAATGTGTAATGACAAAATTATTTTACCTTTGAATACTTTGTGATGATGATTGAAAATCCTGAGGTGGTCGTGACGTGGTTGTGTCGATGGTCGCTGGGAAAGTAGAAAGTTGTCTAGTCGAAGACAACCGTTGAACTGAAAAATTATCCCCCGTTCTTAAGGGGAGGTGAAGCCACACATGCACACCCACATGCATGTATATTTGTGCTGACAAACACCGATTTGAAAACATACACATACATGTGGGCGGATTGGTGTTGGGGTTTTGCATAAAGTCAAAAGTGGCATTAGGGTGGCACATTTTTAAGAATTTAAGCCTCAGGCCTAAACAATCGAGAAAGAATAAAGGTGGGTATATTTGTCGGTTGGTGCTCTATATATCGGTCAATATTCTTTGATTTCTTCTTTACTTCTAGAGATAGAATTATGCATAACTTTTTATATTTATTACATATGAAATCTAAGCCAAGACTTCCTTCCATACCACTTTCCGAGTACGTTTCTTTCTTTCGGAAGCATTACCTTGAACGTATTTTGTCGCCTAACTCTTGAAAACTCCACATATAACATACCATGCATGAACATCGATAAATTTAGCTCCACTCCGACAAACTCACCCTATGTAAAGGGTGTTTTTTTAGGGTTATAGAACTTCGAATTGAAATAAAACACAAGAAAATCGTTTTAAGGTCCATCAATTTGGCTTTATTGGAAGGATAATTTTATGCCATTATTGTTTAAATATGATTTCGGGCATGTGGCCGCCGCGGCTGGCTCGAATAAAGCCAATTCTACAGGTCCAATTTTCAACCACTTTTTCGAGCATATGGGGCCGTATGTCGGCAATAACGCCACGAATGTTGGCTTCCAATTCCCCTAACGTTTCTGGTTTGTTGGTGTAGACGAGCGACTTCACATATCCCCAAAGAAAATAATCCAATGGTGTCAAATCACACGACCTTGGTGGCCAATTGACAGGTCCATTCCGCGAAATTATGCGCTCATCGAATATTTCCTTCAATAAATCGATTGTGACGTGCGCTGTGTGGCATGTAGCGCCGTCTTGTTGGAACCACAACTCATCCACATTCATGCCATCCAATTCGGGAACAAAATAGTCGGTTATCATGGCTCTATACCGGTCTCCATTAACGGTAGCTGCCTCTCCAGCATTATTGCGGAAGAAGTATGGCCCAATGACTCCACCAGCCCATAGAGCACACCAAACAGTCAGTTTTTGTGGATGTAATGGCGTTTCAAGGGTCTCATGTGGATTCTCTTCACTCCAAATGCGGCAATTTTGCTTGTTGACGTAGCCATTCAACCAAAAATGAGCCTCATCACTGAACAAAATTTTGCGATGAAAATCAGCATCGAAATCAATCTCATTTTCGGCCCATACACCAAAATCACGACGCATTGCATGGTCTCGCGGCTTTAATTCTTGCACAAGCTGGATCTTGTAAGGTCGCAAGCCAAGATCTTTGCGCAAAATCTTCCATAAAGTTGATGGACAAAGCTCCAATTGCTGTGCACGGTGGCGAATCGATTCATTCGGGTCCTCTTCAACACTTTGCTCTACAGCGGCAATTGTTTCTTCGGTGCGCACTGTTCGACGTCTCTGCGGATGCGTATTATCACATAGAGTAAACGTAGTGCGAAAACGATCCATGGTTAACCGAATTAATTGCTCTGATGGACGATTATGTCGACCATAAAATGGACGGAGCTCACGGTAAACTTCGCGAACTGAACCATTATTTTCGAAATAAATTTGCACGATTTGCAAGCGTTGTTCTTTTGTCAACCTGTTCATGATGAAATGGCAAGCCAAACTGAACATAAATGACATTAGAGTTGCCAGATTTGACCACAAAATGCCAGTTTTATCTCTATTCGAAAAACAAACCTGTAAAAAAAACACCCTATACATACTAAATTTCATTCAAATCGGTAAGGGCATTTTCGAGATATTCTGAATATACAAATATATAAAAAAAGCTGGTTAAAAGTTATAAGATATAATAAGTTCAGATGGCAACAATAAGTGGCAACCCTACTTAGAAATGTTTTTCTTTTTCAATACGCAGGAAAATACCTTTCGTTCATTACGCAATTTGGTACAATTCATTTCATTAAAAAAAAAAATCAGATAGGTCGTAAAGACATTCTATGTGGCAAGACCTAGGAAACAATTTTTAAAATATGGTATACTATGTACATACCAAATTCCATCCAAACCAGTTGAGCGGTTTCCGAGATAGTCTGGATATAGAAATATACAAACATACAAGATTAGCTCGTCAAACCAACTAGTTGCAAACTACTTTACAACTACCAACTAGTCAGCCAACTGTCTTATTTCCATATAAGCAACTGGTATTTTTAGCATGGCGATATCCTACGAGATGTCAATTGTCAGATTTCAACCAGAACCTACCAGTCATCTACTCCTCTTGAAATACTAGTTCGTATATAATGGAAATATACTAGTATCATACTGGTCGTAAAATACAAGTTTCATAGTAGTTCAAAATAGAAGAAAATGTATTAGTAAAATTGCAGTCTAATCATAACAGTATCATACTAATTTGAAAAAGATAAAAGAATACTAATCCAAATGTGGACCAAAACCTCCAGCAGGGATTAAAATAAGACAATGGACTCATGAGTACATCATATTAGCTGTGAAAACCCCGATTTGGGATTGCAAAACATAAACTGTATCTTTGGAATATTTCATAAGCTGATTGCGAATTACAATAGCATGCAATGCAAATGAAATAAACGAAAGAAATGATTACAGCTTATGTCGGCTGACCACATACTATGAAAATTGTAGTCGTATACTAGTATGGATTGAACTTTGTCTGACTAGTATGATTTCAACCAGAAAATTATAGTTCAAACATTGGCCTTACCATTCTTTAAGTTATAGGACATAGGATTGGCAAAGCCACCAATTCCTTTATTTTTGTAGCGACCGCGACTACTATTCTACATGGAATGTTGTCAGAGCTACGATATGAGTTAGTGACGATACTGAAGATTGTCCTCATGCGCAATAACGTAGGAGGTGGAATCTTGTTTTTCAATAATTACGTAAGGTCCGTCTCGTCGTGGAACAAATTTCGATGTTACGTTCTTGGCAGCATTACTCAAAACGCGTGTCGTCACAAGCACCTTAGATCCAATTTCTAGTCCTTCTTGCTCGCGTCTTCTTGGATTAGAAACAGCTTTATTAGCAGGTTGTTGTTTATTCTCGCACTCTTGCGTGGCAGTGAGTGTACTCAGATATGGTGTGATTTCAGCAATGAAATTTTCAGAATGAGTGATAGCTCTCAAGTCATGCTTGACGTCGTCGATTGTAACGTATTTGTGTTCGACGAAATTGCCGGAGAGTACGCTTGGTCTATGGGAGCAAACCATAGACCACAAAGTGGAAATATCCAAGTGGGAGGATATGGACAAATTTTTGTCCAACCGCTTCCAGACACTCGAAACAGTGTCTGGGTTCATAGGGAGTTCTTCGAAAGTGCAAAAGCCGCAAAGTACGCGGATTGCCAACGAAACCCCTGCAAAAAGACTTGGTACATACCAAGCAAACGTGACTAAACTACTGTGCACAAAGTGCAAATCGAATGCCCACAGATTGCGAAACTGTCCCCGTTTTCTCAAATTAACTCCGGTGGAGAGAATTAACTTTGTCAAATCCACCAAGGGCTGTTTGAATTGCCTATCCCCAGGACATACTGTGTCGAAGTGCACCAGTTCTCATGACTGCAACAAGTGCCACTCTCGACATAATACGCTCCTGCATGCGGAGTCTCTCCAGACGCAGGCAACCACCAGCCCTAATCAGTATCATGCTGATAATGCTGCCTCAACTTCAAAACAGGCACAAGAGAGACGGGAAGCTGAAAAATCTGTTTCGGCCATAAACAGAAACGTTAAATCCTGCCATGTGCATTCAAGCGCAGGTGTGCTGCTAGGGACAGCTCGAGTAAACATTCACCATAATGGTACAGACTTCCCAGCAAGAGCACGGATTGATTCTGGTTCAGAGTGCTCGTTTATGACAGAACGACTCAAACGCAGAATCAATTTACCGGCAAAAAGGATGCATGCTCAAGTTTCGGGCATCACTAATGCCGTGTCCGCTCAAGTCAAGGAGACCTCCAATATTAAACTCCGTTCACCAGTGGACCCTTGCTTCAGCTTAACAACATCAGTTCTAATTCTAGCCAAACTAACTGGGAATCTGCCATCCTGCCATATCGATGCTACGACTATGCAGGCTTTCCCAGACTTAGTCTTGGCAGATAAGCGATTCTACATCAACGAGGAAGTTGATATTATACTTGGCGGAGACGTATATCCGCAAATTATATTGAGTGGGCTGAAAAAGAATGTACTTAGTACACTTCTCGCCCAAGAAACGGTGTTCGGTTGGATACTAACCGGGCGCATAGATGCACCAAATCCAACCAGAAATATAGTGTCCTTCTACAGCGAAGTTGCTTTGGACAAAAAGCTTACAGCATTCTGGGAGTTGGAAAATGTTCCAAGAAACAAAAGCCCAAACGCAGATGACAAGTACTGCGAAGATTTATATAGAGAAACTACGAGTCGTAGAGAGGATGGAAGATATGTCGTCTCTCTTCCATTCAGACAGGACTACCCAGATCAGATAAACATAGGAGGGTCTCTTAGGCGGGCGTGTTCACAATTTTTTAGAAACGAAACACGTTTAGCAAAGAACCCAGAATTAGGCATCGAATATATGAGGGTCCTGTCTGAATACGAGACATTAGGGCATATGCGAAAAGTTACTGCCATTGTACCAGCCGATTCGGCGGACAATTACTTTTTGCCCCATCACGCCGTAATAAAGGCGGAGAGTACCACCACTAAGGTACGCGTCGTATTCAATGCGTCGAGCCCAACGGCAAATGGCACAAGCTTGAACGACATTCTCCTGCCAGGCCCAGTACTACAATCAGATCTTCCAGTACTTATACTGCGATGGAGACTATATCGCTTCGTTTTCAATAGTGACATCGAAAATATGTATAGGCAAATTTGGATGAGCGATGATCACGTCAAATTCCAACGGATTATTTACCGAACATCGCCTCAAGAACCCATAAGCCTTTACGAGCTGAAAACGGTCACTTCCGGGGTTCATTGTGCGCCTTATCTGGCAATTAGAACCCTTTTACAACTAGCAGATGAGGTAGAGAGCTCTCATCCTACAGCATCTAGCATATTAAGGGAAGGCATGTACGTAGATGACGTACTAGCGGGGGGACACACACTCGCATCGGCCATTAACGCGAGGAATGAGATTCGACAAGTCTTACTCTCCGCGGGCTTCCCACTACGAAAATGGACTTCGAATGCTGAGGAAATTCTCAACGACATCCCAATATCGGATCGGCTGACCGAGCACTTTCTGGCATTCGAAGATACCAGCACCGTTAAGGAATTGGGCATAAGATGGAATGCCCATTCAGTCCTGTTTTACTTTAAAGCAGGGTCACTAGAAGAAAGTGAAAAGTTGACAAAGCGAGCGATTCTATCCGCCATCGCCAGACTCTTCGACCCTTTAGGATGGCTTGCACCAATGGTCATTGTGGCAAAAATTTTGATGCAGAACATCTGGTTAGAGGGCACCGATTGGGATGAACCAGTTTCGTCCAATACATTGGAACGATGGCAAAACTTCAGACATCAATACCACGAAATCGACAACATAAAGATACCACGATGGGTAAACTTTTCACCAGAAGATGTGTCGAAATACATGGATTATGCGATGCTTCGGAAAAGGCATACGCTGCAGCTGTCTACATGCGAGTCAAAAGGAATGATGATATCTTCGTGAATCTACTCCTTGCCAAAACCAGAGTAGCACCAGTGAAGACCATCTCACTTCCGCGTTTGGAACTTTGCGGAGCAGTACTGTTAGCGGAAATGATGGAATCAATATTCCGAAACATCAAACTGGGACCAGTGAAACAATATCTATGGACGGATTCCACCATCGTTTTGGCATGGATAAGGAAACCACCCTGTTCCTGGTCAACATTCGTCGCACACAGGATTACAAAAATCATCGACCTAGTCGGCAGCAAGAACTGGCTTCATGTCAATTCGGAAACGAATCCAGCAGACTTAGGAAGCAGAGGACTACCGGCATCGGATTTGGTCAACAATTCTTTGTGGTGGCAGGGACCTTCTTGGCTACAAGAAGACAATTCTCAATGGCCAGTACAAGAAAAGGAGTATAGTACATCCGTGGAGGAAAAGAGAGCGCAGGCCTACGCAATATCAACGCAAAAAGAGATCGAGATTCTTTACCGGTTTTCGAATTTACCGAGGGCTTTGAGGGTACTATCATATATTATGAGATTCTTTCGAAGAACTCATCCCAAGACAAAAGCTTCCTTTCAGGAAAAATCGTGCCCAATCTCATCCGGTGAGATCAAGACCACGACGCAACTCTTGATTAAACTCTATCAGAAGCAACATTATAAGGAGGAATATGTAAACTTGAAGAAGGGACAGGTAATCGATAGGAAAAGCGAGATATTGCCACTCAACCCATTCATCGACAAAGATGATATTATTAGGGCGGGTGGTCGTCTTGGAGCGTCTCAAGACCTCGCCTATAACGAGCGCCACCCAATCATACTGCCGTACAATTGTAGGTTGACGCGTTTGACAGTACAAATGATACATCAAATCTCCCTCCATGGGGAAAACCAACTGATGCTCCGTCTCATCCGAACCCAATATTGGATTCCGAATGTTAAGAACATGATTAGGGCCACCATCCACAACTGTAAGGTCTGCACCATTTATAAAAAAAGAGCGCAAACCCAACTTATGGGTACCCTTCCTTGCGAACGCACTACGTTCACCCCGTTTACCAATACCGGGGTGGACTTTGCCGGGCCTTTCGACATTAAAAGTTACCGCGGTAGAGGATGTCGATTATCAAAGGGCTATGTTTGCCTCTTTGTTTGTTTCACGACTAAAGCGATCCATCTGGAAGCGACCAGTGATCTTAGCACCCCATCCTTTCTAGCAGCGTTTTCGCGTTTTATCGCTAGACGAGGATGTCCGAGAAACATTTACTCCGACAATGGCACTAATTTTGTCGGAGCATCACGATCATTAAGATCTGAATTTAAGGCCTTTATCTCGGAAGCCCGAGATAAGACTATGTCCAAATATAGCCATCAAGCCATGACATGGCATTTTATTCCGGCCGGGGCTCCACATATGGGGGGACTCTGGGAGGCGGGAGTGAAGAGCTTCAAAAGCCACTTCAAGAAGTTAGCCTCGCCTCATAAATTCACGCATGAGGAATTCCATACGCTATTGTGCCGGATTGAGGCATGCCTCAACTCGCGGCCACTTAGTCCAGCCTCAAATGAGCCCGCGGACCTGGAACCCTTGACCCCTGGGCACTTCCTGACTGGAAGTCATCTCCTGACTCCGCCAGAACCCGAGGTGAATGAGAGCCCTGCCTCCATTATCAATAGGTGGCAGAAGCTCAAGGCTCTTCATCAAACCTTCTGCAGGCGATGGAAAGTGGAATACTTATCCGAACTTCAAAAACGAGTGAAGTGGAAGCATCCGAAACAAAATATTAAGGTGGGGGATCTCGTTGTCATCAAAGAAGACAACTTGTCTCCCAATGAATGGAGGCTCGGCCGAGTTACCCACGTACACCCCGTCGAAGATAACCGAGTGCGTGTAGTGGACCTCATGACCGAGAAGGGGCAGATCAGAAGACCGTTGGTCAAGCTGATTCTGCTCCCTATGGAGGGAATGGCTGGCGAGAGGCCCGGGGCCTCATCTGAACCATCCCCTTCCATCACCTCCCTGCCGTTTTAACCGCCCCTATCCCAAAATTATCCACCCTTCACTCGCTACCCTTAACGAGGACAACAGACAAGCCTAACGCAGAAGAAGATCCATTCTGCCATAGAAAACGTAATGGCTTTCGATATCGAGGCCAAAGAAAACCTAACGCAGAAAGGCGAACCAATCTGCCACTGAAAAGCTATCCATCTGCCACGACAAGTTGGCAACAGATGGACCCACCCTCGTATACATATACATATATGTTCATTTTTTTCAAATGTACATATGAAAGAAAAAAATATTTTTTTTGGCTCACCCCAACAAGCAAAGTAAACGTAAAATAAATCTTTAAAAGGGCTTTCGGAAATAAGTATTAACCTAACAAAATTCAGATTTTTTGTTTATAAAACGTTTGAAAATAAACGTTGTTTAATTAAAACGACACGTCATTAAAAGGCTTATTAATTCAAACCTAAAATGGCGAAAGCAAACGCCGAGTTTCAGCATTCTTTTGCAAAACTGAGAGACTAGTTTGTGTTCAAATAGACAGACGGACGGACAGACAGACGGACGGAAAGACGGGCATGGCTAAATCGGCTCCGCTCATCGTGCTGATAATTTTAGTGAACTTTTCTCTTCTTGTTCTCATACCTAAATAGATTTAATGTTTATGAAAGATAGTAAAATCAAAAATGATATATAACTTCGCTATTGCAGTGAGCTATTAACTACGTGCCCGAATATTTTGCTTGTGTGTTTCCCGATTTGGTGAAAAGTGGGCAGCGCCACGCCTACTTCTTCAAAATTGACGAAACTTTTTTGCGGCCGAGTTTTTCTTAAAAAAGCTTATTATGTGTGCAAAATATGATTGATATAAATTGCTTGGTTGTAGAAATATCGCTTTTTAAATCTTACAAAAAAATTTTTCAGAATTATGTTTAAAAACTTGGCGTGGACATTAACCGATGTCGCTCATTTTTACAGCATACAGTTACATTTATATATAGAGCATTATCACCAAATTTCGTTTCCACAAATCAATTTTTGGCGGAGTTATGGGATAAAAAGTTTTGTGGAATAGTCCACTATAAAAGGGCCGGGGTCACGCCCATTTTTTGGATTTCTTTCTTTACGGAAACTATAAAAGTGAAATATAAATGATGTAAAGCTATTTTACGCAAAGTTATTGCCTAATTAATTATCTACGATCCTCTTCAAAATCTTTCATATAAAAGTGGGCGTAGACCTTAACCGATCCCGCCCATTTTTTCCTGGCACATTCCTTGCATACCTGGAAACCCGCGTGCTGAATTTCGCTTCGATATCTTGAACGGGTTTTGACTTATGATTAATATAATTTCTAAATTTGACTTAATCAAAAGTGGGCGGTGCCACACCCGTTTTAAAAAATTTCTTGAAAAATTTAGTTTATGACTCAATCTCAATGTATTCACCAAAGTTTATCCTTATAAGTGTATTGCGTTGTGAGTAATCACTTTTTTTGTGTTTTCGAAAATATTCTATATATAAAAAGTGGGCGTGACTATCATCCTATTTCGCCCATTTTAAATACCGCTCAGGCGTGAGTACCAAGAAACCTGCATACCAAATTTCATTAAGATATCTCAAAATTTACTCAAGTTATAGTGTTCACAGACGGACGGACGAACGGACGGACGGACATGACTTAATCAATTTCCGTTTTCGTCCTGAACATTTTGACATACATAAGTCAATATCTATCTCGATCCGTTTATGCCGTTAAGTACCAACGTTAGGCGCCTAAAGTTAATATACGTTGTGTGCGTAGCACTACTAGGTATAAAAACTGAAGGAAAACGCAGTCAACTGAAATAAAAAAAATCACTATTATCTTTCACCTAACGCACTTATGTTTTGAATACACTCGCTGCACTTTTAACTTTAAACAATTGCGGCAGTTTTAACCAAATTATTTGCAACAACAAAAGAAATAAGTGGCAAGAAATACACAACTTACGTGCTTTGATGTGGTGCTTGGCAAAACGTGATGATTGTGGTATGTGGAAGCGTGTGTTGTTGGTGTTGAAAATTATTGAGTTTTTTCTAATCGTTTACTTATGTGTGGCAGCTTCTAATATTGACCCAAAATAGTTTGAGTGTTGAAATATATGGTTGTTGATGTGGAATTATCCAACTAAATGTTGTGTTGATAAAATGTTGGTGTTGTGGACTGCATAGGATGTTGTTCCTCTAGACGGAGGACCGCGGTCGAGTTGTGATTTGGAAAATAGAAAAATGAGAAAACAAACGACAATTCTCTTTATAATATAAGCCGTTTCTTTTTGTGTAAAATGTGTAATGACAAAATTATTTTACCTTTGAATACTTTGTGATGATGATTGAAAATCCTGAGGTGGTCGTGACGTGGTTGTGTCGATGGTCGCTGGGAAAGTAGAAAGTTGTCTGGTCGAAGACAACCGTTGAACTGAAAAATTATCCTCCGTTCTTAAGGGGAGGTGAAGCCACACATGCACACCCACATGCATGTATATGTGTGCTGACAAACACCGATTTGAAAACATACACATACATGTGGGCGGATTGGTGTTGGGGTTTTGCATAAAGTCAAAAGTGGCATTAGGGTAGCACATTTTTAAGAATTTAAGCCTCAGGCCTAAACAATCGAGAAAGAATAAAGGTGGGTATATTTGTCGGTTGGTGCTCTATCGGTCAATATTCTTTGATTTCTTCTTTACTTCTAGAGATAGAATTATGCATAACTTTTTATATTTATTACATATGAAATCTAAGCCAAGACTTCCTTCCATACCACTTTCCGAGTACGTTTCTTTCTTTCGGAAGCATTACCTTGAACGTATTTTGTCGCCTAACTCTTGAAAACTCCACATATAACATACCATGCATGAACATCGATAAATTTAGCTCCACTCCGACAAACTCACCCTATGTACATACTAAATTTCATTCAAATCGGTAAGGGCATTTTCGAGATATTCTGAATATACAAATATATAAAAAAAGCTGGTTAAAAGTTATAAGATATAATAAGTTCAGATGGCAACAATAAGTGGAAACCCTACTTAGAAATGTTTTTCTTTTTCAATACGCAGGAAAATACCTTTCGTTCATTACGCAATTTGGTACAATTCATTTCATTAAAAAAAAAAATCAGATAGGTCGTAAAGACATTCTATGTGGCAAGACCTAGGAAAAAATTTTTAAAATATGGTATACTATGTACATACCAAATTCCATCCAAACCAGTTGAGCGGTTTCCGAGATAGTCTGGATATACAAATATACAAACATACAAGATTAGCTCGTCAAACCAACCAGTCAGCCAACTGTCTTATTTCCATATAAGCAACTGGTATTTTTAGCATGGCGATATCCTACGAGATGTCAATTGTCAGATTTCAACCAGAACCTACCAGTCATCTACTCCTCTTGAAATACTAGTTCGTATATAATGGAAATATACTAGTATCATACTGGTCGTAAAATACAAGTTTCATAGTAGTTCAAAATAGAAGAAAATGTATTAGTAAAATTGCAGTCTAATCATAACAGTATCATACTAATTTGAAAAAGATAAAAGAATACTAATCCAAATGTGGACCAAAACCTCCATCAGGGATTAAAATAAGACAATGGACTCATGAGTACATCATATTAGCTGTGAAAACCCCGATTTGGGATTGCAAAACATAAACTGTATCTTTGGAATATTTCATAAGCTGATTGCGAATTACAATAGCATGCAATGCAAATGAAATAAACGAAAGAAATGATTACAGCTTATGTCGGCTGACCACATACTATGAAAATTGTAGTCGTATACTAGTATGGATTGAACTTTGTCTGACTAGTATGATTTCAACCAGAAAATTATAGTTCAAACATTGGCCTTACCATTCTTTAAGTTATAGGACATAGGATTGGCAAAGCCACCAATTCCTTTATTTTTGTAGCGACCGCGACTACTATTCTACATGGAATGTTGTCAGAGCTACGATATGAGTTAGTGACGATACTGAAGATTGTCCTCATGCGCAATAACGTAGGAGGTGGAATCTTGTTTTTCAATAATTACGTAAGGTCCGTCTCGTCGTGGAACAAATTTCGATGTTACGTTCTTGGCAGCATTACTCAAAACGCGTGTCGTCACAAGCACCTTAGATCCAATTTCTAGTCCTTCTTGCTCGCGTCTTCTTGGATTAGAAACAGCTTTATTAGCAGGTTGTTGTTTATTCTCGCACTCTTGCGTGGCAGTGAGTGTGCTCAGATATGGTGTGATTTCAGCAATGAAATTTTCAGAATGAATGATACCTCTCAAGTCATGCTTGACGTCGTCGATTGTAACGTATTTGTGTTCGACGAAATTGCCGGAGAGTACGCTTGGTCTATGGGAGCAAAGCATAGACCACAAAGTGGAAATAACCAAGTGGGAGGATATGGACAAATTTTTGTCCAACCGCTTCCAGACACTCGAAACAGTGTCTGGGTTCATAGGGAGTTCTTCGAAAGTGCAAAAGCCGCAAAGTACGCGGATTGCCAACGAAACCCCTGCAAAAACACTTGGTACATACCAAGCAAACGTGACTAAACTACTGTGCACAAAGTGCAAATCGAATGCCCACAGATTGCGAAACTGTCCCCGTTTTCTCAAATTAACTCCGGTGGAGAGAATTAACTTTGTCAAATCCACCAAGGGCTGTTTGAATTGCCTATCCCCAGGACATACTGTGTCGAAGTGCACCAGTTCTCATGACTGCAACAAGTGCCACTCTCGACATAATACGCTCCTGCATGCGGAGTCTCTCCAGACGCAGGCAACCACCAGCCCTAATCAGTATCATGCTGATAATGCTGCCTTAACTTCAAAACAGGCACAAGAGAGACGGGAAGCTGAAAAATCTGTTTCGGCCATAAACAGAAACGTTAAATCCTGCCATGTGCATTCAAGCGCAGGTGTGCTGCTAGGGACAGCTCGAGTAAACATTCACCATAATGGTACAGACTTCCCAGCAAGAGCACGGATTGATTCTGGTTCAGAGTGCTCGTTTATGACAGAACGACTCAAACGCAGAATCAATTTACCGGCAAAAAGGATGCATGCTCAAGTTTCGGGCATCACTAATGCCGTGTCCGCTCAAGTCAAGGAGGCCTCCAATATTGAACTCCGTTCACCAGTAGACCCTTGCTTCAGCTTAACAACATCAGTTCTAATTCTAGCCAAACTAACTGGGAATCTGCCATCCTGCCATATCGATGCTACGACTATGCAGGCTTTCCCAGACTTAGTCTTGGCAGATAAGCGATTTTACATCAACGAGGAAGTTGATATTATACTTGGCGGAGACGTATATCCGCAAATTATATTGAGTGGGCTGAAAAAGAATGTACTTAGTACACTTCTCGCCCAAGAAACGGTGTTCGGTTGGATACTAACCTAACTATAAATCCAACCAGAAATATAGTGTCCTTCTACAGCGAAGTTGCTTTGGACAAAAAGCTTACAGCATTCTGGGAGTTGGAAAATGTTCCAAGAAACAAAAGCCCAAACGCAGATGACAAGTACTGCGAAGATTTATATAGAGAAACTACGAGTCGTAGAGAGGATGGAAGATATGTCGTCTCTCTTCCATTCAGACAGGACTACCCAGATCAGATAAACATAGGAGGGTCTCTTAGGCGGGCGTGTTCACAATTTTTTAGAAACGAAACACGTTTAGCAAAGAACCCAGAATTAGGCATCGAATATATGAGGGTCCTGTCTGAATACGAGACATTAGGGCATATGCGAAAAGTTACTGCCATTGTACCAGCCGATTCGGCGGACAATTACTTTTTGCCCCATCACGCCGTAATAAAGGCGGAGAGTACCACCACTAAGGAACGCGTCGTATTCAATGCGTCGAGCCCAACGGCAAATGGCACAAGCTTGAACGACATTCTCCTGCCAGGCCCAGTACTACAATCAGATCTTCCAGTACTTATACTGCGATGGAGACTATATCGCTTCGTTTTCAATAGTGACATCGAAAATATGTATAGGCAAATTTGGATGAGCGATGATCACGTCAAATTCCAACGGATTATTTACCGAACATCGCCTCAAGAACCCATAAGCCTTTACGAGCTGAAAACGGTCACTTTCGGGGTTAATTGTGCGCCTTATCTGGCAATTAGAACCCTTTTACAACTAGCAGATGAGGTAGAGAGCTCTCATCCTACAGCATCTAGCATATTAAGGGAAGGCATGTACGTAGATGACGTACTAGCGGGGGGACACACACTCGCATCGGCCATTAACGCGAGGAATGAGATTCGACAAGTCTTACTCTCCGCGGGCTTCCCACTACGAAAATGGACTTCGAATGCTGAGGAAATTCTCAACGACATCCCAATATCGGATCGGCTGACCGAGCACTTTCTGGCATTCGAAGATACCAGCACCGTTAAGGCATTGGGCATAAGATGGAATGCCCATTCAGTCCTGTTTTACTTTAAAGCAGGGTCACTAGAAGAAAGTGAAAAGTTGACAAAGCGAGCGATTCTATCCGCCATCGCCAGACTCTTCGACCCTTTAGGATGGCTTGCACCAATGGTCATTGTGGCAAAAATTTTGATGCAGAACATCTGGTTAGAGGGCACCGATTGGGATGAACCAGTTTCGTCCAATACATTGGAACGATGGCAAAACTTCAGACATCAATACCACGAAATCGACAACATAAAGATACCACGATGGGTAAACTTTTCACCAGAAGATGTGTCGAAATACATGGATTATGCGATGCTTCGGAAAAGGCATACGCTGCAGCTGTCTACATGCGAGTCAAAAGGAATGATGATATCTTCGTGAATCTACTCCTTGCCAAAACCAGAGTAGCACCAGTGAAGACCATCTCACTTCCGCGTTTGGAACTTTGCGGAGCAGTACTGTTAGCGGAAATGATGAAATAAATATTCCGAAACATCAAACTGGGACCAGTGAAACAATATCTATGGACGGATTCCACCATCGTTTTGGCATGGATAAGGAAACCACCCTGTTCCTGGTCAACATTCGTCGCACACAGGATTACAAAAATCATCGACCTAGTCGGCAGCAAGAACTGGCTTCATGTCAATTCGGAAACGAATCCAGCAGACTTAGGAAGCAGAGGACTACCGGCATCGGATTTGGTCAACAATTCTTTGTGGTGGCAGGGACCTTCTTGGCTACAAGAAGACAATTCCCAATGGCCAGTACAAGAAAAGGAGTATAGTACATCCGTGGAGGAAAAGAGAGCGCAGGCCTACGCAATATCAACGCAAAAAGAGATCGAGATTCTTGACCGGTTTTCGAATTTACCGAGGGCTTTGAGGGTACTATCATATATTATGAGATTCTTTCGAAGAACTCATCCCAAGACAAAAGCTTCCTTTCAGGAAAAATCGTGCCTAATCTCATCCGGTGAGATCAAGACCACGACGCAACTCTTGATTAAACTCTATCAGAAGCAACATTATAAGGAGGAATATGTAAACTTGAAGAAGGGACAGGTAATCGATAGGAAAAGCGAGATATTGCCACTCAACCCATTCATCGACAAAGATGATATTATTAGGGCGGGTGGTCGTCTTGGAGCGTCTCAAGACCTCGCCTATAACGAGCGCCACCCAATCATACTGCCGTACAATTGTAGGTTGACGCGTTTGACAGTACAAATGATACATCAAATCTCCCTCCATGGGGAAAACCAACTGATGCTCCGTCTCATCCGAACCCAATATTGGATTCCGAATGTTAAGAACATGATTAGGGCCACCATCCACAACTGTAAGGTCTGCACCATTTATAAAAAAAGAGCGCAAACCCAACTTATGGGTACCCTTCCTTGCGAACGCACTAGGTTCACCCCGTTTACCAATACCGGGGTGGACTTTGCCGGGCCTTTCGACATTAAAAGTTACCGCGGTAGAGGATGTCGATTATCAAAGGGCTATGTTTGCCTCTTTGTTTGTTTCACGACTAAAGCGATCCATCTGGAAGCGACCAGTGATCTTAGCACCCCATCCTTTCTAGCAGCGTTTTCGCGTTTTATCGCTAGACGAGGATGTCCGAGAAACATTTACTCCGACAATGGCACTAATTTTGTCGGAGCATCACGATCATTAAGATCTGAATTTAAGGCCTTTATCTCGGAAGCCCGAGATAAGACTAAGTCCAAATATAGCCATCAAGCCATGACATGGCATTTTATTCCGGCCGGGGCTCCACATATGGGGGGACTCTGGGAGGCGGGAGTGAAGAGCTTCAAAAGCCACTTCAAGAAGTTAGCCTCGCCTCATAAATTCACGCATGAGGAATTCCATACGCTATTGTGCCGGATTGAGGCATGCCTCAACTCGCGGCCACTTAGTCCAGCCTCAAATGAGCCCGCGGACCTGGAACCCTTGACCCCTGGGCACTTCCTGACTGGAAGTCAGCTCCTGACTCCGCCAGAACCCGAGGTGAATGAGAGCCCTGCCTCCATTATCAATAGGTGGCAGAAGCTCAAGGCTCTTCATCAAACCTTCTGCAGGCGATGGAAAGTGGAATACTTATCCGAACTTCAAAAACGAGTGAAGTGGAAGCATCCGAAACAAAATATTACGGTGGGGGATCTCGTTGTCATCAAAGAAGACAACTTGTCTCCCAATTAATGGAGGCTCGGCCGAGTTACCCACGTACACCCCGGCGAAGATAACCGAGTGCGTGTAGTGGGCCTCATGACCGAGAAGGGGCAGATCAGAAGACCGTTGGTCAAGCTGATTCTGCTCCCTATGGAGGGAATGGCTGGCGAGAGGCCCGGGGCCTCATCTGAACCATCCCCTTCCATCACCTCCCTGCCGTTTTAACCGCCCCTATCCCAAAATTATCCACCCTTCACTCGCTACCCTTAACGAGGACAACAGACAAGCCTAACGCAGAAGAAGATCCATTCTGCCATAGAAAACGTAATGGCTCTCGATATCGAGGCCAAAGAAAACCTAACGCAGAAAGGCGAACCAATCTGCCACTGAAAAGCTATCCATCTGCCACGACAAGTTGGCAACAGATGGACCCACCCTCGTATACATATACACATATGTTCATTTTTTTCAAATGTACATATGAAAGAAAAAAATATTTTTTTTGGCTCACCCCAACAAGCAAAGTAAACGTAAAATAAATCTTTAAAAGGGCTTTCGGAAATAAGTATTAACCTAACAAAATTCAGATTTTTTGTTTATAAAACGTTTGAAAATAAACGTTGTTTAATTAAAACGACACGTCATTAAAAGGCTTATTAATTCAAACCTACAAAAAAAGATTTTAAAGAAAGCTTTCTTAAAGTTTTTTTTTAACTTTATTCAAACCATATTTTTTATATTATTTAGCTATTGCAAAAAAATAAATAACTAAGTTCTAGTCATACATTGAATCCTGCAACTTAAAACAACTGTGACCAGTTTTCGGAAGTGGTCATGAAAAATCTTTTTTTGAAAGGAATTCGAAATGTTTTAAGTTGAAAAGAAAAAATTTACAAATATTTTTATCTGAATTTTTATAAACATTTGCATTTCACTTTGAAATTGAAATAATTTGTAACAGTTTTTCTTGAAGTTTATAGAAAGTTTACTTGAAACTTTCAAAGAAATTAAAACTACAAAAGCCTACATATCGCTTATTGCAGCAAATTTATTTTGGAAAATATTTACAGTAATGATTGTTGGGATGTTGGTTGGGTGCACCTATTTCTTTGTAATAATATAACTGACTTACCCTCTTCCTCCGGTGCGCATCGCCTATAGCGCTAATCCCATATGGCCCAGTGGCGCGCCAAGCCACCCTCTGTACTGCACGTTGCTCACGTACCTGAAAGTAGGACAAACTTTAGTATATATATTCCAAGGGGAAAGATATCTATATATGCAACATCCAAACATCAGAACAAAAACGCTAGGTAAAGGAGATGGCGAACGTGAAGTGAATTTTGGTAATTGTTACCTTGAGGAGACAACTACTAAAACCCGTCCGAAATTATCGGGAAAGATATCAATAGACGCGTTTTGACGCCGGTAACCATAATCCGGAAGCGGACTTTCGAATTTTTTTCTCAGTGAAGAGATATTCGAAATCAAAGTTGGAAATTTATTGTCATTTCATATGGTTGTTGTAATCACAGTCTAGGGTGTACCGAAAGGTCGTCCTGAATAGGACGGTTTCAAATTTGATTGTCGAAGAATAATAAATCGACTCTACATAATTTATGCAAAAGGTGTTCTGCACAGAAATACTGTGGACCGAGTAGCCGTTGTTGGACCGACTAAGGGTTATTTTTTTGAAGCGCGACTGTTTACACGTACTGTAACAAATTGCGAGCCAAAATAACCACTAGAATCGTATTTACATGGATCTGGGTGACGATTTTGTCGTTCGCCAGCCGTAATACATTCCTGCGCAGTAAGAAAATGCATATCAAGGTGTTAGCTTCACTCGATTGCACAAAATTACATATTTTACAAGCATATCAATAAATAACAAGTACATTTATATGACGGTATATCAAATTCGAATGGTTTCTCCAGTTTACAAACGCCCTATTGAAAAGCATATTAGCCCGTATGTGTTGAAAAATGTTTATAAAAATTGATAAATTTATCCTCTATATCATCATTACAGAATGCACACTTAAGGGAATACTTTTTAAAATTACTCTTTTGTTGGTTTCGTAAGTACTTGCACAAACCGTGTCTTTTATCTAAATTCTTTGAGGTTTTTGCACTCAAGCGTGCCACATACGTTTCGGTTTTATGTACTCTTTTATAGTGAATTGTTAAATCGGAAGGTTGCGATTCACACAGTACACGAAATGTAGTATTTTGCTGTCATACGGCTACGTACCAACCTTTTTATATTTTAAGTTTAATTTAGCCGCTTTTGTTTCAATGAAATGTTTTTGCTATCGATCACCTGAAAAGAAAAGAAAACGATTAATATTTGCATACAAACTATATGTACATACATGTTCACACATTTTTTTGGTTCCTAATTAATCTGCGCTGCTACCGAATTGATACAGAATTTCGGGCAGCGCTAATAATTACTTACCAAACCACGTCCATTGTCCATGCGCCGGCCAGGCTATCCTCCAATGTGAGGTTGCATCACCATTTATCCTTTATGAATCTGAAAAGAAAAGAAAAGATTAGGTTAAATGCATTTTACAATTGAAATATGCAATTTTTACTTACCTCTGCTACTGCTGCTGCCCACGCGTGCCGGAAACAAGAAAATAATGAATTGTTCCAATTCTTTCTGCTACGCTAGGGCAGAGAAAATTGGAACAATGAATTTCTTTGTTTCTTTTTCACGACTTTGCAAGGCGTGAGTACGCACATATGTATATGTATGTGTGCAAATCTTGAACCATCACGCCATGCGAGCTCATTTACTCGCAAAAAATTTGCTAGCATATGTATATATGTACAGGGTGTTTTTTTTACAGGTTTGTTTTTCGAATAGAGATAAAACTGGCATTTTGTGGTCAAATCTGGCAACTCTAATGTCATTTATGTTCAGTTTGGTTTGCCATTTCATCATGAACAGGTTGACAAAAGAACAACGCTTGCAAATCGTCCAAATTTATTTCGAAAATAATGGTTCAGTTCGCGAAGTTTACCGTGAGCTCCGTCCATTTTATGGTCGACATAATCGTCCATCAGAGCAATTAATTCGGTTAACCATGGATCGTTTTCGCACTACGTTTACTCTATGTGATAATACGCATCCGCAGAGACGTCGAACAGTGCGCACCGAAGAAACAATTGCCGCTGTAGAGCAAAGTGTTGAAGAGGACCCGAATGAATCGATTCGCCACCGTGCACAGCAATTGGAGCTTTGTCCATCAACTTTATGGAAGATTTTGCGCAAAGATCTTGGCTTGCGACCTTACAAGATCCAGCTTGTGCAAGAATTAAAGCCGCGAGACCATGCAATGCGTCGTGATTTTGGTGTATGGGCCGAAAATGAGATTGATTTCGATGCTGATTTTCATCGCAAAATTTTGTTCAGTGATGAGGCTCATTTTTGGTTGAATGGCTACGTCAACAAGCAAAATTGCCGCATTTGGAGTGAAGAGAATCCACATGAGACCCTTGAAACGCCATTACATCCACAAAAACTGACTGTTTGGTGTGCTCTATGGGCTGGTGGAGTCATTGGGCCATACTTCGTCCGCAATAATGCTGGAGAGGCAGCTACCGTTAATGGAGACCGGTATAGAGCCATGATAACCGACTATTTTGTTCCCGAATTGGATGGCATGAATGTGGATGAGTTGTGGTTCCAACAAGACGGCGCTACATGCCACACAGCGCACGTCACAATCGATTTATTGAAGGAAACATTCGATGAGCGCATAATTTCGCGGAATGGACCTGTCAATTGGCCACCAAGGTCGTGTGATTTGACACCATTGGATTATTTTCTTTGGGGATATGTGAAGTCGCTCGTCTACACCAACAAACCAGAAACGTTAGGGGAATTGTAAGCCAACATTCGTGGCGTTATTGCCGACATACGGCCCCATATGCTCGAAAAAGTGGTTGAAAATTGGACCTGTAGAATTGGCTTTATTCGAGCCAGCCGCGGCGGCCACATGCCCGAAATCATATTTAAACATTAATGGCATAAAATTATCCTTCCAATAAAGCCAAATTGATGGACCTTAAAACGATTTTCTTGTGTTTTATTTCAATTCAAAGTTCTATACCCCTAAAAACAACACCCTTTATATATGCATAATTTTACCATCACGTTAGTGATGCGATATTTTAGTCAGCGGGTACCGAAATCCCGATCTGCCAAAATCGGTACCATTCACTGCGGGATCAATAGGGTAACGAAATCTACGTTCGTACCCGACCAGTGAAGATGCCGATTATGTTAAAATACAAGACTAATGCGGGTCGATAAGTTTTCGAAAAAATTTTTTTTTGGAAAAAAAACAGAAGGAATTTTTAGTTTCACGCTAAGGAAATTTTTTTTGTTGTTCCTTTTTCTCGGGTTTGTTTGTTTTCGGAGGGGCAGGACTGTTTTGCCCACAAAACAACAAAACCCGAACATTTACCACATTCGCACTCTCTACCCAGTTCGGTACCGAAACCAAGTACCGAAAAAAGCAAAAATGTCGCTGTGTGCACGGCACTAACGCCACTTATGACGGCGACCATGCAAGTAAGAATAAATCTCTGCATGAGGGCCAGTGGCGAATCGGAATACAAGGCGATCAACGTAATCAACTTGTCGCTACCCTGCCGTGTGGGAAAAAATAACCAGTTCCCATGTACGAATAATATGCATTGTAATTATAAAATTTCACCGTAGATTAGAATAATGCCACATTATATGGCATTTATAAACTCAGAACGAGGTCGCTCGCCACCCACGTATACGGGCGTCGCCGAGCCGAGATAGGAACCACGGCCGTTCCGACCGGTACAGGGAGTATCGGACCCACTGCCGTTCCGACCCCTGTTAGCCCACGAGCGGCGCACCCACGCACGCTACATCGCGCGCCACCGAAATAGCGGCAAACGTCGACTGGCCACTCAGCCGCGCCAACGACGTCTCCCAAATACCGACGAGCGTATACTGGCCTCCCAGCCGCGCCGGCTACGCATCAACGCGCACTTCGACGGTAGACTGGCACTTCAGCCGCGCCACCTACCACAGACTTCCAGCTTTTCTCGTTACAAAAAAATAAATAATATATATAATTTCTTGGCAAGAAATATACAGCGTTCTTATTTTCTAAAGTTTCTTCCTCCTATCTCTTAGCTCTAGGTGCGATACGATGGAGCCGCCAAACTTCAAACGGCATTTCGGAGGCAAACGACTGGGGCAGCGCCAGCCGGCACTCACCATCCTAGTTTAAGTCCTTAGCTTAAGAGGATGCGCGGCGAAAAATCCAGGGGCGGGGTAAGATGTTGCGTATCGCAAGGGGGCCGGCATGTTTAGGCGAGATGCCTAAAGTCTTAAAAAATGGGCCACCCTAATGTAACTTTAGCGCCCTTCCAATCACTCACACCAACCCACCCACCTGTGTGGGCATGCATGCATATTCGTGTTTTGTCAGCACACATATACATGCATGGGGGTGTGCATGTGTGGGTTCACCTCCCCTTAAAACCGGAGGATAATTTTCAGGTTCAACGGTTGTCCTCGTTTGCAAAACCGTCTACTTTTCCAGAGACAGTCGACACGACCACATCACGGCCAGCCCAGGATTTTTCGCCCGCACCAATTATTAGTCAAGGTAAACTAATTGTTCATAATTATATTTTATATAAATACACGGCCACTTTTTTATAACGAGAATTCTCGTTTCTTGTTTATTTTCTATTTCGAGCACAAATTCGACCGCCGTGCTTTTGAGCCACCGCCGCTCCAAGTTAGCACCACGCTCGAATTTACATAATCTAAGTTGCCTATTTTGTCCTATATCTCCTAAAAATATTGGGGCATAGCCACAGTCAAATTAACGTATGACCTACATTTAGTTGTAGCTATTTGACACAATTTTATGTGGAATATCTCTCAAAAAATTTAAGTGCTACTTTGCTTTGAGTATGACTATGCTCAGTTTATTTTGTTCTCAAGTTGGTTGCAAATGAGTTGAGCTCAGGTAGACTTTCAAACCGTTCTCCTGAAAAAATTTGAGAAATGACTTTGGCTGTTTGTGTTTATTTCCACAGATATGTGGCCACGCTTTTTCTTTTGTTTCATAAGCACCTTATCCGCGAATTGATAGCACGCGATGTGTTGCGTTATCAATATTCAGTCATGTCAGAATGTATGTAAGTTCTATTATTTGGTCATTTCATGTGCTGAACAAGGCATGCTAATTTACCTTTTGTAGAACTCATGCCTATAATTGGCTAACCACTGGTTTGTTCAGAACTAAGGGGGAGGGATGTTTCCATAATTATGGATTATAAATGTGAAGAGGTTCCTTCTTGGCCTATCTCTAAACTGGTGCTGAGTTCTCGCTGTAGGAATGTTTGGCGGCTGCTTGTCTTCAGTTGTCCGTATCCATCCTATAAACACAATATATTTCGCTCCGCTAGATCGGCGAATTCGAATTCACAGGCGAGAAATTTATCTCTAGCAATAAGCGAAATTTTTCTCCTCGGCATACCTATTTTTTAACTTTCTTCGACAAAAAAAGCCAACTCGAAGAACAAAGTGTATAGTTCTGAGTAAAATATGCAAAAAATATTCCAAAGTTATGAAAATATGCATAAAATATGAAAATATAACATCAACAATATATATAACGTAACATCGAAATTTGTTCCACTACGAGACGGACCTTACGTAATTATTGGAAAACAAGGTTCCACCTCCTACGTTGTTGCGCATGAGGACAATCTTCAGTATCCATTGGGCACACCATGAATCGTCACTAACTCCATATCGTAGCTCTGACAACATTCCTGAAACCCTAGTTAATATGATACGACGACGAGGACGCCCTCGAAAGACCCCACAATAGAATACATCATCGGGTCGATTTCAATATCCTAGGAGGAGATTGTAACGGCCACCGTTTCGTTCATTAAACATGTCTACTCTATTCGACTATCGTATACCCTAAGTGTTATGTTCAATGTCATGTGAAGGCTTATGTCATGTCAAAAATATGCAACTCTGTGCTGTGCACAAGAGTATGCAAAAATGCATCATTGACGATCAGCATTGTCATAAGAGCTATAAATACTCCTGCAAGCACCGTAACTGTAATTCATTTCGTGCTTGACTTTGATGCGTTAGCTCGTCCAGTATTGCCTAGGACAGCTAAGTTCAATAAATTATACATACACGAAATATAAAGTAAAGCGTTTTATTCGCTTATCTACCATTTCTCTGTGCGACTCTCGCCCGGATTATCGGACAAGTCCATGTAGAATAGTAGTCGCGGTCGCTACAAAAATAAAGGAATTGGTGGCTTTGCCAATGATATGTCATATAACTTCAGGAACGGTAAGTCCAACGTTTCATTGGCACAAGCAATTTTCGCAAATATTGGAGGCTATTTCAAGCGGCGGTAAAAGCGCTTCTTTTACTAAATCCACTTCGCGCTCTAGAATTTATTGCTACTATTAGGGTATATAAAGACATTGAAAAAATTTCAGATGCAGACGTCATACGGGGATCCCACTCTTGCTGGAAGGCTATGCAGCGACTTGGTGGATTGAAATAAAAGACACCATTTCAACATTCTACGATGCCACGCAATTGATACGCACAACGTTTTCTCCTTCGACACCCGACTGGAAGATATATCTAAACAGATTTGAGCATAAGCTGCTACTGACAGCATCGATGAAGTGGTGCAATTAAATATAATATCTGGCCTCCTGGCAATGGAAATTAGAGATCGTGTGCATCGTGATAAACTCTCAACATTCGATGAGCTCATATCGCGTTGCCGAGATGCGGAATTGTTTCTGGCTGAGTCCGCCCATTGCCGTTGGAACACCATGTGAGAAGGCGGAACGCACAAATGCTCCAAAGGGGTGCTCTTTCTGTCGATTACGCGGCCACACAGTAGATGTGTGTTCAAAGAAGAAGAAGGAGCAGCAGGCACAGTAGAAATCTACAGTGGCAAGTTCAGGCGGAGCGGCACCGCAAATCAAACGCATACATGCGTTTGGATGTTACGGATGTGGCGCCCCTAGAAGGTAAGAAGGTATTATCGAGCAAAGGTTGTATTTTCCAAGATGTTTTGGCTGACGTCATATTGGCAGATGGAGGCACTACCTCGCAAAAAGTATTGTCAACAATTTGCGACATAACTATCTGCAACAGGGTTTGGAAAATACGTTTGATATCAATTCCGAAGGCTACTAAGAATCGCACCCTTATTACAGCAGACTTTCTGGAGCAAACGGGCATTGTGTTGAGTTGCGTTATTGCGTTACTGGCATTTCGAAGATGAGCCAAAGACCAGATCGACTTCGCTGCGCCAAGTGTGAGTACGCTACCTTTACTATAGACATAGCAGGTGCGCATGTGGTAACTATGAGTCGATAGTTTCCGTAAACTAAGGCCGTGAACGAATACTCCAACCTCGTACACTACGTTATAAATCGCGACACTAACATCGAAGATGCTGACTTTCCAGAAGTGTATCCAGACGTAAACTATGGACCAGCAGTACAAGAGAAACGCCCACATTCCAACGATTATTCACCACACTCAATGCAGAACATTTAAAAATTCACTTCCAAATGGCTGCACACCAGAATATACATCTCGCCGGTTTGCGAAGAGAACTTTTAAGCAATAAACTCTCTTGATCCGAGTCCACCATATCAGATAGGTTCGTTGTTATTGCGTCCTAATGCTGTTTTCGAGGAATCAACATGGGCAACACCATTTGCCGTACACAGCATTGATACGGGTGAGCACCTCCCAATCGCTTTGCCACCATATCGATTGTCACCGCAACGAAAGGCTCTGCTGTTTAAAGAAATGCATGAAATGCTCCGGGTTGGTGTTATTGTAGAGTGCGAATCGGCATGGGCAGCTCCTGTGGTTATCGTACCGAAGAAATCGCATTTGCATCTATTACCGAGAGATAAACCCAATCACCAAGCCAGATCGCTACCCGCTCCCACGAGTTTACAACTTGCTACATGACGCAAAAGCTACCAATTTTATATCGACATTGGACCTACAGGCTGGTTATTGGCAGATCGCTGTGTAGGAAGATCAGGCCAAGACGGCATTCCTTACTCCTTTGGCACATACAAATTTAAACGCATGCCTTTTGGCTTCCAGCGATTGATTGATCGACTCAAAACATCCTTTAGCAACGTAACGATATTCGCATGCCTTGCCGATATAATCCTGTGTTCAAACAGTTTCGAGGAGCATCTCACAGAGCTCGGCAAGCTTTTCGAACGTATACATCAATTTGGTCTTAAGGTCAATAAAGGAAAATGCAGGTTTGCTTGCAGCGAAGTCAAGGATCTTGGACATATTCTTACTTCGGACGGTATCCAAGTAGATCCACAAAAGGTCGTTGCAATATCCTTGCGTAAACCTCCGAAAAATGTGAAAGAGCTACTTACTTTACTCCAAGCATGCTCATGGTACAGGCGTTTCGTTCCACAATTTGCAGATGGTGCAAAACCACTTTCACAACTGACCAAATAGAATGCTACATGGGTTTGAACAGATGAAAAGCAAGCTGCGTTTGACAAGCTGAAACAGCTGCTAATAACGTCACCAATTATAAAACAAGTCGACAAAAACATGCAGTATATAATAAAAACAGATGCCAGTGGATATGCTTTAGGAGCAGTTTTGATTTAGGGGGAGCGGGCAGATGAACATCCCATAGAACACGCGAGTAGGCTCTTGACAAAAGCAGAGCTAAACTACTCTACAGTTGAGAGCGAGTCTCTTGCTATTGTGTGGGGGGGGGCGGGTCCAAAAATATTGTGGCTACATTGAGGGATCCTAGGTAAAGCTCATCACGCACCACCGGCCGCTTAAATGGTTAATGACGCTGAAATCACCTACAAGACGCATAGCTTGATGGGCATTGCTTTTACAGCCTTACAACCTGAGCATTGACTATAAGCCAGGAAAAATTAACGTGGTGGCAGATATGTTGTCAAGGCCACCTTGTGAAGATAAACATGAACTTGAAAAACAGTGCCATGTATGCTCATTTGCTGTTGACCTTCCACGACGAGGATCGAAGGAAAGACAGACAGATCCCACGGTAAAATCTATTATTGATTGTCTCGAGGGGGAGACAGATGACGCAATATATTGGACCAAAAGACTACTCAAAATGAACGACGGCGTTCTCTACTGTTATAACGATGAATACAGTAAGGAGGCGCAGCTAGTTGTTCCAACATTCGAGCGTCCAGCGTTTTTAGATAACTACCACAACAAAGACACATCTGGTCTTTATGGGATCGACCGGATCTTGTCTAAAGCATCAACGCTTTATGTTTGCCCAGATATTGAAAAGCATGTTAAGAACTGCATTGAATGCCAGCGCTATAAGGTAACTAACCTGAAGCCAATGGGTTTATACCAGAAAACATCCAGCAAACAACGTTTTGAAGCCATAGCCATCGACCTGTTTGCAATTCGTATCAGGTGTGATGCAAAAAGTCTTATTTTGCCTGGGCATACGCCAAGTACTGACGCCATTTTATCATGCTCAAACGAATCCTGTAGAGCGGAAGAACCGAGTCACAGCTCTCCATTTTGGTGGGCAGACAATACTGTGGTTGGGTAGGGCAATTGCCAGCTATACGATGTGCAATGAATGCAGTACGCTGCGAAAGTACTGGCCAAATGGCTGCATACCTTACATTTGGGGGTGAGTTACGCACAATCGACGACGTCAAGCATGACTTGAGAGCTATCACTCATTCTGAAAATTTCATTGCTGAAATCACACCATATCTGAGTACACTCACTGCCACGCAAGAGTGCGAGAATAAACAACAACCTGCTAATAAAGCTGTTTCTAATCCAAGAAGACGCGAGCAAGAAGGACTAGAAATTGGATCTAAGGTGCTTGTGACGACACGCGTTTTGAGTAATGCTGCCAAGAACGTAACATCGAAATTTGTTCCACGACGAGACGGACCTTACGTAATTATTGAAAAACAAGATTCCACCTCCTACGTTATTGCGCATGAGGACAATCTTCAGTATCGTCACTAACTCATATCGTAGCTCTGACAACATTCCATGTAGAATAGTAGTCGCGGTCGCTACAAAAATAAAGGAATTGGTGGCTTTGCCAATCCTATGTCCTATAACTTAAAGAATGGTAAGGCCAATGTTTGAACTATAATTTTCTGGTTGAAATCATACTAGTCAGAAAAAGTTCAATCCATACTAGTATACGACTACAATTTTCATAGTATGTGGTCAGCCGACATAAGCTGTAATCATTTCTTTCGTTTATTTCATTTGCATTGCATGCTGTTGTAATTCGCAATCAGCTTATGAAATATTCCAAAGATACAGTTTATGTTTTGCAATCCCAAATCGGGGTTTTCACAGCTAATATGATGTACTCATGAGTCCATTGTCTTATTTTAATCCATGCTGGAGGTTCTGGACTACATTTGGACTAGTATTCTTTTATCTTTTTCAAATTAGTATGATACTGTTATGATTAGACTGCAATTTTACTAATACATTTTCTTCTATTTTGAACTACTATGAAACTTGTATTTTACGACCAGTATGATACTAGTATATTTCCATTATATACGAACTAGTATTTCAAGAGGAGTAGATGACTGGTAGGTTCTGGTTGAAATCTGACAATTGACATCTCGTAGGATATCGCCATGCTAAAAATACCAGTTGTTTATATGGAAATAAGACAGTTGGCTGACTAGTTGGTAGTTGTAAAGTAGTTTGCAACTAGTTGGTTTGACGAGCTAATCTTGTATGTTTGTATATTTGTATATCCAGACTATCTCCGAAACCGCTCAACTGGTTTGGATGGAATTTGGTATGTACATAGTATACCATATTTTAAAAATTTTTTCCTAGGTGTTGCCACATAGAATGTCTTTACGGGGTTGCCACCTATCTGATTTTTTTTTTTAATGAAATGAATTGTACCAAATTGAGTAATGAACGAAAGGTATTTTCCTGCGTATTGAAAAAGAAAAACATTTCTAAGTAGGGTTGCCTCTTATTGTTGCCATCTGAACTTATTATATCTTATAACTTTTAACCAGCTTTTTTTATATATTTGTATATTCAGAATATCTCGAAAATGCCCTTACCGATTTGAATGAAATTTAGTATGTACATAGGGTGAGTTTGTCGGAGTGGAGCTAAATTTATCGATGTTCATGCATGGTATGTTATATGTGGAGTTTTCAAGAGTTAGGCGACAAAATACGTTCAAGGTAATGCTTCCGAAAGAAAGCAACGTACGCGGAAAGTGGTATGGAAGGAAGTCTTGGCTTAGATTTCATATGTAATAAATATAAAAAGTTATGCATAATTCTATCTCTAGAAATAAAGAAGAAATCAAAGAATATTGGCCGATATATAGAGCACCAACCGACAAATATACCCACCTTTATTCTTTCTCGATTGTTTAGGCCTGAGGCTTAAATTCTTAAAAATGTGCCACTTTATGCAAAACCCCAACACCAATCCGCCCACATGTATGTGTATGTTTTCAAAACGGTGTTTGTCAGCACACATATACATGCATGTGGGTGTGCATGTGTGGCTTCACCTCCCCTTAAGAACGGAGGATAATTTTTCAGTTCAACGGTTGTCTTCGACTAGACAACTTTCTACTTTCCCAGCGACCATCGACACAACCACGTCACGACCACCTCAGGATTTTCAATCATCATCACAAAGTATTCAGAGGTAAAATAATTTTGTCATTACACATTTTACACAAAAAGAAACGGCCTATATTATAAAGAGAATTGTCGTTTGTTTTCTCATTTTTCTATTTTCCAAATCACAACTCGACCGCGGTCCTCCGTCTAGAGGAACAACATCCTATGCAGTCCACAACACCAACATTTTATCAACACAACATTTAGTTGGATAATTCCACATCAACAACCATATATTTCAACACTCAAACTATTTTGGGTCAATATTAGAAGCTGCCACACATAAGTAAACGATTAGAAAAAACTCAATAATTTTCAACACCAACAACACACGCTTCCACATACCACAATCATCACGTTTTGCCAAGCACCACATCAAAGCACGTAAGTTGTGTATTTCTTGCCACTTATTTCTTTTGTTGTTGCAAATAATTTGGTTAAAACTGCCGCAATTGTTTAAAGTTAAAAGTGCAGCGAGTGTATTCAAAACATAAGTGCGTTAGGTGAAAGATAATAGTGATTTTTTTTATTTCAGTTGACTGCGTTTTCCTTTAGTTTTTATACCTAGTAGTGCTACGCACACAACGTATATTAACTTTAGGCGCCTAACGTTGGTACGTAACGGCATAAACTGATCGAGATAGATATTGACTTATGTATGTCAAAATGTTCAGGACGAAAACGGAAATTGATTAAGCCATGTCCGTCCGTCCGTTCGTCCGTCCGTCTGTGAACACTATAACTTGAGTAAATTTTGAGATATCTTAATGAAATTTGGTATGCAGGTTTCTTGGTACTCACGTCTGAGCGGTATTTAAAATGGGCGAAATAGGATGATAGTCACGCCCACTTTTTATATATAGAATATTTTCGAAAACACAAAAAAAGTGATTACTCACTACGTAATACACTTATAAGGATAAACTTTGGTGAATACATTGAGATTGAGTCATAAACTAAATTTTTCAAGAAATTTTTTAAAACGGGTGTGGCACCGCCCACTTTTGATTAAGTCAAATTTAGAAATTATATTAATCATAAGTCAAAACCCGTTCAAGATATCGAAGCGAAATTCAGCACGCGGGTTTCCAGGTATGCAAGGAATGTGCCAGGAAAAAATGGGCGGGATCGGTTAAGGTCTACGCCCACTTTTATATGAAAGATTTTGAAGACGATCGTAAATAATTAATTAGGCAATAACTTTGCCTAAAATAGCTTTACATCATTTATATTTCACTTTTATAGTTTCCGTAAAGAAAGAAATCCAAAAATTGGGCGTGACCCCGGCCCTTTTATAGTGGACTAGTCCACAAAACTTTTTATCCCATAACTCCGCCAAAAATTGATTTGTGGAAACGAAATTTGGTGATAATGTTCTTTCGACATAAGTTACCGCGGTAGAGGATGTCGACTATCAAAGGGCTACGTTTGCCTCATTGTTTGTTTCACGACTAAAGCGATCCATCTGGAAGCGACCAGTGATCTTACTACCCCATCCTTTCTAGCAGCTTTTTCGCGATTTATCGCTAGACGAGGTTGTCCGAAAAACATTTACTCGTACAATGGTACTAACTTTGTCGGAGCTTCACGATCTTTAAGATCTGAACTTAAGGCCTTTATCTGGGAAGCCCGAGATACGACTATTTCCAAATATAGACATCAAGCCATGACATGGCATTTTATTCCGGCCGGGGTTCCACATATGGGGGGCCTCTGGTAGGTTAGTTAGCCTCCCCTCATAAATTCACGCATGAGGAATTCCATACGCTATTGTGCCGGATTGAGGCATGCCTCAACTCGCGGACACTTAGCCCAGCCTCAAATGAGCCCGCGGACCTGGAGCCATTAACCCCTGGGCACTTCCTAACTGGAAGTCATCTCCTGGCTCCGCCAGAATCCGAGGTGAATGAGAGCCCTGCCTCCATTATCAATAGGTGGCAGAAGCTCAAGGCTCTTCATCAAATCTTCTGCAGGCGATGGAAAGTGGAATACTTATCCGAACTTCAAAAACGAGTGAAGTGGAGGCATCCGAAACAAAATATTAAGGTGGGGGATCTCGTTGTCATCAAAGAAGACAACTTGTTTCCCAATGAATGGAGGCTCGGCCGAGTTAGCCACGTACACCCCGGCGAAGATAACCGAGTTCGTGTAGTGGGCCTCATGACCGAGAAGGGTCAGATCAGAAGACCGTTGGTCATGCTGATTCTGCTCCCTATGGAGGGAATGGCTGGCTCCCAGCCGTTTTGACCGCCTCTATCCCAAAATGCTCCACCCTTCACTCGCTACCCTTAACGAGGACACCAGAAAGCCTACCGGAGAAGGGCGACGCATTCTGCCACAGAAAACGCAATTGCACTCGATATCGAGGCCAAAGAAAACCTAACGCAGAAAGGCGAACCAATCTGCCACTGAAAAGCTACCCATCTGCCACGACAAGTTGGGAGCAGATGGTGCCACCCTCGTACACATACTCCCATCAAACATACTTATGCGTAAACACGGTAACGCTCCAAATAAACAATATTTTCCAAACGTAGAAACCCAACCAGCAAAGTCAACTTAAAATAAATCGCTTTTTTATACTAAAATTTTTTGTTGATTTACGGCCTGTACATTTTCAAGTATTCATGAAACGAGCTCAAGGACAAGAATAATAGTTTTTCACTTTTTGAATTTTTATGAAAATTATTATTGTTTTTATTTATTCACAATCATTTTAATTAATTATTAAAAGTTTTTTGATTGAATAGAGTAGGAAAAATCTTTAGAGACAACTGCCATAGCTTTTCTTATAGATCCATTTCGGAAGCTGCTAGACTTCACTCATCAGAGAAATTTTGGGACGCATTGCTAACCATTAAGCTAACAATACGCTGGTTTTGATGTCATCTAAACTTCTAGTTATATTCTTCTTTTAACCATATGCATGAACCACTTCCGCCATTTGACAGTTTGTAGTGTGATCATGATGGATTTTTGACAGATCTGTTTTATCATCAGAACTGCCTTACCGTGTGCTCTCGGTTTTGATATTGCAATGCGTGCCAAAATTTCTCTGATGAGTGAAGTCTAGCAGCTTCCGAAATGGATCTATAAGAAAAGCTATGGCTGTTGTCTCTAAACATTTTTCCTACTCTATTCAATCAAAAAACGTTTAATAATTAATTAAAATGATTGTTAATAAGTAAAAACAATAATAATAATATTCATAAAAATTCAAAAAGTGAAAAATTATTATTCTTGGCTTTGAGCTCGTTTCATGAATACTTGAAAATGTACAGGCCGTAAATCAACAAAAATTGTTGGTATAAAAAAGCAATACCAAAACCGAGAGCACACGGTAAGGCAGTTCTGATGATAAAACAGATCTGTCAAAAATCCATCATGATCACACTACTAACTGTCAAATGGCGGAAGTGGTTCATGCATATGGTAAAAACAAGAATAGAACTAGGAGTTTAGATCAGAACCGCCCAAAATAATGCGCAATTTTTCATGCCTATACTCGGAGTATAGCCAAGCAAATGCAGTCGAAACATGTACGCTATGAAGCTAATTCTGCCAGCGTCAAAAAAAAAGATCGTCAAAAACGACTAAGCTTAGATTTCTGACTTCGGCACATGCGAAGCAATGCTTTTGCTATTCAGCAGTTGAGCAAAGAAGAACGTGCGCACATACATAGCAATATTATTTTTTGATATACACTTGCAAAAAAACATTCGAAATGTTCAATGAAGAATGGCTGTACAATTTCACTTTCAATTTAAACAAATAGCACGATTTCACTCAGTGTACTAAGCAAACGCGCTCACACAATCATACGCTAGCAGATATCAAATGTGTGATTGTATGCGTTGGTAAATAAATTGCGCATTATTTTGGGCGGCTCTGGTTTAGATGACATCAAAACCAGCGTATTGTTAGCTTAATGGTTAGCAATGCGTCCCAAAATTTCTCTGATGAGTGAAGTCTAGCAGCTTCCGAAATGAATCTATAAGAAAAGCTATGGCAGCTGTCTCTAAACATTTTTCCTACTCTATTCAATCAAAAAACTTTTAATAATTAATTAAAATGATTGTTAATAAATAAAAACAATAATAATTTTCATAAAAATTCAAAAGGTGAAAAATTATTATTCTTGGCCTTGAGCTCGTTTCATGAATACTTAAAATAAATCTTTAAAAAGCTTTCGGAAATAAGTATTAAGCTTACAAAATTCAGATTTTTTATTTATAAAACGTTTGAAAATCAACGTTGTTTAATTAAAACGACACGTTATTAAAATGCTTAATAATTTAAACCTACTAGAAAGATTTTAAAGAAAGCTTTCTAAAAGTTTTTTTTAACTTTATTCAAACCATATTTTGTATATTAGTTGGATATTGCAATAAAATAAGCCAACTATTACTAGTTGTCGGAAGTGATTAAGATGCATCATGATTTTTTGCTTTTTCGCCATCATTCTCATATACAATCTTGTTTGAAAAGAATTGGAAATAATTTAAGTTGGAAAGGAAAAAAACTGACAAATAGCTTTTTTCTGAATTTTTATAAACATTTGCATTTCACTTTTAAATTGAAATAATTTGTAACAGTTTTTTCTTGAAGTTTATAAAAAGTTTACTCGAAACTTTAAAATAAATTAAAACTGAAAAAGCTTACATATGCTTATTGTAGCAAGTTTACTTTAAATTATTTTGAAAAACATTTACAGAAATGATTGTTGGGACGTAACGCAATCAGTGAGTTTGAAAGTCGGTAATTGTTACCTTTAGGAGACAACTACTAAAACACATCCGAAATTATCGGGAAAGGTATCAAAAGACGCGTTTTGACCTCAGTTACTTGTTATGCATCGATTCTGTATATATTCTGAATGTTCACCTATGTGCTCTATGCTTATTTGAATATTTTACCCTGATTGAATTTACGTCTACCCAATGTGAAGAAACGCATTGACGACGAGTTTGACGCTTATATAATTGTGGAGGAAGTTACAGATAGTGGCTTTTTAGGCACAACGCCTACCACTGTCGCCTTTGTTCATTTCACAAAATGTTATCACAAAGCACTCGTTAAATATCAACTCACAGAGAATTTTCATTAAAAATAAATAAAATACAAAGCGAACTCAATAGCTTTTCAAAGAATGTAAACCAAAAACAAAGATATCATAGTTTGACATGAGGAAGAAGAAGACGCTATGTAATCTAAGACAACCATATAAATTATTTAATCATGCTGACAATTTTTAGCTCACTTTTATTTACCTTGGGTATGTTTATGTCGCACTTTCAAATATTTGACATCACTCTCCTTGGTACCTTTAAAAGTATGTCGACGGTTTCCATCATCCACCTTGCGCTTCCACATCACGAGCTATAGTTTGTGGAAAGAAAAATTAAGAAAGTTATTCACCACCTCATAGGTCGCTTGTTGACTAAAGCTGGACTAATGTACATCACATATTTCTCACCCTCAGTAAAATTTGTTTTAGGACGCCTTGTTTAACGAAACTAAGGCTCGGTTTTTCAGTACAAGTTTAACTCAATTTGTCAGTTAAACTAAGCTTAAACTTGTTGCGCAGTTTTTCAGTCAACTTTAAACGAAGTTTAAACGTAGTTTAAGCGGTCAATTCGCCAGGGTTAAACTCTAGTTAACCTGTCAGCTGGTTTGCATACTTGATGGTTTTGGTTGTGAAACAATAAGCTGAACGCAATTAAGAAAGGGCGATATTTTTATATTTAATTAAATACTGGATATATCATCTGACGAAAGTGATTATAGTGATGCAGAAATTGGCAAAATGCTAACTATTACAATACAGAGGAGAAGCAATGGCGTTGAATATGTAGTAGATAAAGAAAAATCCAATGTTGCAAATATTAAAAGCGGCCTTAAACTCGCACTGAAAAACCGCTCTGCAGTTTAACTGGAGTTTAAATTTATGCCGAGTTTAAGCAAACATAGTTTAAACTGAGCTTAACCAAGGACTGAAAAACCGGGCCTAAGTGTAAGAATTTCGCAAAGTACTTTATATACTTGTAATAAGCAATGCGCGTCCAAAGCCGCTTACACGATTAGATCGCAACGCAATGGTCGATTAGCCCAATTTGAACATTGATTTGACTTGTCCAACTTTTTACCCAAGCATAATTCAGTTAATGCACACAAACTTTCCCCCGAATTCAACCCAGTATCAAATGGAAATTGAACAATTTGTAAGTGCTTTAAACGTCAGTACAACTCACGCAAACCTAAGTAGCATGTCTTTGCATTCAGATTTAATTGCTAGGGCAAAGATTTATGCAACATACGCACATCTTGATGCAATGAGAAACCAATTTTCGAAATCTCCAAGTTATTTAACACTCGACGTCTAAGCTGTTGCCACAAATCATCGCTTAGTTGTGAAGATAAAGAGTGATATAACATTTTCATTGCAAACAGTTGGTTTCCATTCGGAGTCGAATGCTACAATTTTGTCTTTCTACACGTTGCGTACAAGCACCTGCACAAAAAGCGAAACAAAATCATTAGTATTTGCATAGAAATCTACGTACATATATGCATATACATACAAAATGTGTCTCAAAGCATGCGCCGGCCGCCACAGCGTGTGAGACATATTTTTTTTGTCTTAAGTAATTTGCGCTGCTACCGAACCGATACAGAATTTCGGGCAGCGCGAATAAACACATACCTTCCCCAGCTAAGGTCCATGCACCGGCCAGGCGATCCTCCATATCCGCAGCTCCATGTTGCCTGTGCTAACCTGAAAATAGAAAAAAAAATTAGGTTCAATAAATTTTAACAATAAAAATCTGTAATTTTACTTACCTTGCAGAGCTGCTCTCGGGGTTTTGTTTTTTTTGCTTTCGGAGGGGGCAGGACTGTTTTGCCCACAAAACAACAAAAAACAAACCCTAACGTTCACCACATTCACACTCTCTACCCAGCTCGGTGCCGAAACCAAGTACCGAAAAAGCGAAAATATCGCTGTCTGAATGAGGGCTAGTGGCGAAACGAAATACAAAGTGATCAACGCAATCAACTTGTCGCTACCGTGCCGTGCGGGAAAAAATAACTAATTCCCTTATACTAATAATATGCATTGTAATTATAAAATTTCTCCGTAGATCAGAATAATGCCACATTATATGGCATTTATAACCACGGAAAGAGATCGCTCGCCACCCACGTATACGGGCGTCCGTATAAACATTCATAAAGTTTTTTTTGTTTCTTTTCTTTTTCGGTCCGGGCACTCATAGATGCCTGCTCCCCCGAACAGCCATCGACCGCAGTCTCGCAGAAGAGTTAGGGCTGCATGCCACCCACTGTGGCGGTGAGCAAGGCTGCTTTATCCGGGTCAGCGGAAAGCACGGAAACAGCATGACGCGGACGGCCCACGCGTTATGCATTGCCAGATTTCAGCGGATCAGCCCAGCCTACAGTATCGACGCGCGATCTGCTGCCCCGTATGTACATATAAGCCTGGCAGACCCACAGTTCCACCAGTCGGCGGCGATGTCTTTGGGGACATTATCACGCCGGACACTCGAGCACCGTCCTTTGGGCATTGCTTGTCCAAAGCACAATTTTTGGTTGGGTACTGTCGGGTGCCGTTAGCATGTAAGGTTAGATTTAAGCGTAAAATAATATATTTTTTTCTTTTTTCTTGTTTTTTATTTAATAAAGATAATATAAACAACTTCCTGGCATGAAATATACAGCGTTTTAATTTTTGAAAGTTTCTTCCTCCTATCCCTTAGCTCTAGGTGCGAAACGATGGAGCCACCAGAGACCAAGCTTCAAACGAAAGGAGGCAGTTCGGAGGCAGACGGCTGTGACAGCGCCAGCCGGCACTCACCATCCTAGTTTAAGTCCGTAGCTTAAGAGGATGCGTGGTGGGAAATCCTGTGGCGTGGTAAGATGTTGCGTATCGCAAGGGGCCGGCATGTTTAGGCGAGATGCCTAAATTCTAAAAAAAAATGTGCCACCCTAATGAACTTTAGCGCCCTTCCAATCACTAACACCAATCCACCCACCTGTGTGGGCATGCATGCATATTCGTGTTTTGTCAGCACACATATACATGCATGGGGGTGTGCATGTGTGCGTTCACCTCCCCTTAAAACCGGAGGATAATTTTCAGGTTCAACGGTTGTCTTCGATTGGAAAACCGTCTACTTCTTCAGCGACACTCAACGCAGTCACATCGTCACGGCCACCCCAGGATTCTCCACCTCATCAAAATATTCTTAAAGGTAATCCAATTGTTTATAATTATATTTTATCCAAATATACGGCCACTTTATTATAACGAGGATTCTCGTTTTCTTATTTCTTTTTTCTATTCAAAAGCACCACTGTCGCAATTGTTCAAGGCCCTTTGCTGGTTGTTTTATTTATAAATGACTTTAGTAACTGTTTTACTTTTGCTAAATTCGTACTGTACGCAGACAATCTAAAGTTATTTGCTGTAATCAAAGATTTTTTAGATGAGGCTGAGCTGCAACGCGATGTCGATGCCATTTATTTATTGTGTAAAAAATCTTATTTTTCCCTTAACATAAATAAGTGCTTTAAAATTACCTTTGCCAAGATTTCGAATGTGCGTATTACGTCTTATAATATTTAGAATGATTCCCTGCTCAATGTTAACGAAGTTAAAGATTTAGCGGTTATTTTTGACACGAAATTCTCTTTCAAAACCTTATTAATTTCGTTGTTGCCAGATCATATTCAGTTTTGGGGTTTGTTCGGCGTAACAGCACAAATTTCTAGGACCCTTATACCCTTAAGTTATTTATTTATTTATTAATCAACAAGCAAGATGCTTACAGACTATGTAATACAAAAACGTATTCATTCACATGCTTTTATAAAAGCCTTACAACAAATGTCTTATAAGCAGACTCTTGAAATAAGATTTACTATAACTAAAATTAATCTCTACAGACAACGAGAAAGTATTAAGTTGCGCAAGTGTTCTCTTAAGAGGAGCATTCATCGCATAAACAGTTCTAACAACACCTACAAAAAAAAAAATTGGTACTACGACTACAATATGTATGTATGTAAATAAACAAGGTTGTTACCTTAGTTTTATTATTAGAAATATTTCAGTTTTATTTCAGTTTTTCTTAAATTTAGCTTCACTTATTTTAAGTAGTATTAGGTTTAGATATTTAGGTAATTTTAGTTAACGGTTAGAAAAATTATTCGCTTTATATATTTAAGCTCATTTAAATTATGTGCACAAGTAATTGCTGCGACTTCACACTGATCAAATTCAATAAAGTATATTACGACAATATAGGGAATTTAACTTATTAAAGCGATTTGGATTTTTCAAATTATTAATTACAACTTTTATAAAACTTCAACTTCGTTCTTAAAGCAACACGACCGAGTTCTTCTCTTCAACTGTTCGCTTAGTTTCATGCTTGTTTGATATTTGTCATTTTTCGGACATAATCTAGGGTTGCCACGTTACACTCGGCCATCCTGATCGTCATCTGTCCCAGATGACAATAACACGTCGTCATTTTCTAAACCTCTCAAGGCTTCATATTGTCTGCACTAGGACGTGTATTGCCCGGACCTTCAAAATCGGCACATTTTAAAACGTCGTATCTATTGTTTCGCTTTATCTTGCTGACCTTGTATGGCCCCAAATATTCACTCGCTAATTTCTTTCCCGCAACAAACTGCGTCCTCTTTATGGCAACTATGTCGCCAACCACGTATTCGTTTGCTGGAATACATCTTTTATCGTACTGCTGTTTCTGTCGTTCTTGCGCTTTCTGGATTTGCTCTTTTGCATCCTTCCGTAATTGTTGTCGTTCCTCATCGAAACGTTGTATAAATTCTTGCTGTGGTATATCAGATATTTTATTGTTCATATTTGTATTCATTTTAACGCCAAACATAGCTTCAAAAGGTGAGGTATTCGTAGAAGTGTGAATGCACGCGTTAATCGCTTTTTGGACCTGGCCTACCTGCTTAAATCATTTTGTTGTATCATCCGCTGACAACTTCGCAATTACGGCCAAAATTGTACGATTTGATCTTTCAATTTGTCCGTTGCCTCTTGGAACTTTAGTGGTTATTAAAATATGTTCTACGTTACCTTCTTTACGAAAGTTTTCGAATAGCTTCGATGTAAATGCTGGTCCTCTGTCACTTACGATGCGATGCGGATATCCATACGTTTCGACCCACACTGCCAACTTTGCGATAGCCTCATCCGCTGAAGTTGTTTTCGTGGGAAAAAGCCACAAAAATTTTGAAAACGCATCCGTTATAGCCAAAATGTATTTGTATTTCTTTGCGGTTGCGTCCATTGGACCCAGATGATCAATGTGTAGTGTGCAACGGGGTATCACCTTTATCAATTACTTGCAACATTCCTTCTTTCTTTCCCAACTTTTTATTATGTATAATACATCTGACGCAATTGTTAATAACTTTGTTAACTTTTCTTTCTAAATGCGGTATATAAAACTGTTGCTCGATGTTATATGCCAAAATGACCTTCTTCATGCGCATTTCTTATTATTTCGAGTTCCATTAGTTTCGGAGTAAACAGTAACTCACGGTCATTTATGCATTTGAATATTAGCCCATTTTTCATCTTGAAACCATCATACGAGCCAGACTGTACCGCAACTGCTATTGCGCGTATCGAGTCGTCTTCTTTTTGTGCCTTTCGAAGTCTGCATGTTTAATCTGACGAAACGACCATTACATCTACTGGATAGCGGCTTAAGCTTCATTCGTACTGCTGATCGGTGTTCGACTGTAAATGTAAAGTCCTGGATATACATGACCCATTGAGGTACTGATCTTGGCAAATCTTTTTTGTTCATTGTATGCTTGAACGCCGAGCAATCTGTTATTAGTTTAAATTGCAAGCCAAATAAGTAATGCCGAAACTTCTATAACGCCAAGTAAGCTGCCTTAACTTCTAACGTATAACTATTTTGCTGAGCCTCAGACGGTGAAGTTTTCTTACTCCAAAAGTTTACTGGATGCAGTTTGTTTTCGTATTTTTGAAGCAGTGTTGCTCCAAAGCCTTCCTCCGATGCATATGTATGCAACTCAGTTTCAGCTTGTCGGTCATATAAACGTAGTACAGGTTCTTTAGTAAGCTTAGATTTCAGTTGCTCGATAGCAGATTTCTCAACTTCTCCAATTTTGAAAACAGCATCCTTTTTTAGTAAGTTTGTCAACGGAGCTGCCATCTGTGCATAACCAAGTACAAACTTTCTAAAGTATCCTCTTAGCCCCAGAAACGATTGGATACCCTTAACGTTTCTTGGATATGGGAATTTCTCGATTGCTCTGATTTTTTCTTCTCCTGGCCAAATCTTGCCATTCTCGATGGAGTGACCCAAAAAATCTATTCTGGTTTGTAAAAATTTGCATTTTTGCCATTTAAATTTCAAATCATATTGTGCTGCAACTTCAAATACAGTATGTAGCTTTTTCATTCATTCCTGTGGCGTTTCGCCGTATATTACTATATCGTCGATATATAGGTCCATAACATCGTTATTTATTAAACTTTGAAAAATATAGTTCACGTACCTTACAAAATTAGCAGGCGAGTTGCAAAACCCAAAAGGTGCACGATTAAATTCGTATCCTTCGCTTCGTTACGAAAGCTGTATACTTTTTACTGTTTTCGTCAATCGGGACATGAAAGAACCCATTTGCTAAGCCCAGTGTGGTAAACCACTTTGCCTTATTCAACTTGCACAACACATCTTTCACTATTGGCACTGGGAAACAGTCCTTTAAAACCATTGAGTTCAACTGCCGAAAATCTACACATATTCGGTAACTACCACATTTCTTATTTACTACGACCACCCTGCTGGCAACTTCTAAGTGGGATCTACGAATTATTCCGCTCTGCAGCCACTCATCTGGTGTTTAACTGCTAATTCTTCTGGTTGGGGCAATCTTGCTGGAGCATGCCGAAATGGCTTCATATCTGCACTTGGTACGATTTTCATAACAGCAGGTGAATTTTTAATATTGCATACTGGTTTGTATTGGTATATCACAGCTTCGATATCGCGCTTAAAATTTGGGTCTATATCCAGCTCTGACGTGTCAACATCATACACATTTAATTCAATTTGATTATCTTCCGAATTTTTGTTAAAAAATGTATAACCGTCATCAAATTTACAAACAAAGTTTTTATAAAATCAAACCCAATAATTGCATCAACTTTTACCGCATTGTTTTCTACAATAACAAAATTATGTTCTTTTTCGACGTTGTCTGCGCGCACCTTAGCCCGGATATACCCAATCGGCTGAGTTGATTTTTGGCCTAAACCGAACAACATAAGTTTATTCTCACGTAATTTATGATTGGAGAATTTACTATGGAATACATATATCTCTTTTCATTATCGAAAGGTCGGCACCTGTATCCACCAAACAATTTAATTCGACACCGTCCATCTTGATAGTTTTAAACCGATTACTTGAAATGGCAACATTAACGCTTTTTTCCTGCAAAGTTTTATTTTTACTACACTCTTTTAAAATATGCCCAAATTTGTTGCATTTGAAACATTTCGCCTCATTTTTACATTCACTGCGTTTGTGATCTTTAGATCCACAATTGAAGCAGAAATTATTATTTTCTACTGTGTTTTTTGCTATCGTAACATTTTGCACTGTGCAAATTTTGCTTGGCACTCATCGGAATGGTCAACCCGTCCACTATATATCGTATTACCGCCCGTTCTTCCATGTCACAAAGTCTAGCTATTTTTTTCATTTGGAACATATACTCATGAAAGGTTTCATCTCGTTTTTTCCGCCTTTCAGATAACATTTTGTGAACTTGAAAAATATCGTAATCGCGTTTAAATTCATGCAATAAAACGCGTTTCAAATTATCATAGTCTTTTACATTTTCTGTTTCTAAAAACAATTTTGCGACACCTACGATTTTATTTCTGGCTTGCACATATTTCTGTTTCGCACTAAGCTCATATGGCTCAGCATTACTTTCAAAAATTTCAAACCACTTTGCAACAGGTATTGATTCGCCATCAAAATCACAAATAATTTTTGAAAACCCATCACCAGAAATAGCAGCTTTATTATTATCATCAAACTTATTTGCAAGTAGTTTTATTAACTCGTTTAGTTCACTTGTTGCCATTTCTTTGGTTTCAGTTTCCACACGTTCCAACAATTCACTATTCTTTGTTTCTATAGCACTCTCACTGCTATGACTATCTCTGCCCTCTAAAATCTCGTCTTTAAAATTTTGATTCGTTTCTATTTTATTGTGGTCTAATTCTCTCTTTCTTGACCGCAGTTCATATATTTTCTTTTCCCTATCTTGTTGCTCTGCTTTATTGTCGCTCATTTAAACACATTATTTACCTACTACTGTTCTTTTCAACTGGAGTTCGGTTATTTTCTTTGCCACGATTTTCTTATGTATTTATTAAATTTTCAAACGGTTTTTTTATACATATTTCTTAGATTTGTTCGTCGAACGGTTGTTTCTGCTGTTAAATTGCATACTCTTTTACGTATGTAAATGCAATTTTATTAACGTGGTTAGACTTTTAATTAGCACAAACTCTATTCGATTTTTTGTTCTTTATTATTTTATTTTCTTTCAGCAAATGTAATGTCAATTCAAACGCTCAGCTGTAGGTTTTGGTTGAGCCCCCATGTAAATAAACAAAGTTGTTCCTTAGTTTTATTATTAGAAATATTTCAGTTTTATTTCAGTTTTCAGTTTATTCAGTTTTTCTTAAATTTAGCTTCACTTATTTTAAGTAGTATTAGGCTTAGATATTTAGGTAATTTTAGTTAAAGGTTAGAAAAATTATTTGCTTTATATATTTAAGCTCATTTAAATTATATGCACAAGTAATTGCTGCGACTTCACACTGATGAAATTCAATAAAGTATATAACGACAATATAGGGAATTTAACTTATTAAAGCGATTTGGATTTTTCAAATTATTAAGTACAACTTTTATAAAACTTCAACTTCGTTCTTAAAGCAACACGACCGAGTTCTTCTCTTGAACTGTTCGCTTAGTTTCATGCTTGTTTAATATTTGTCATTTTTCGGACATAATCTAGGGTTGCCATGTTACATGTATGTATGTATACATTGTATAAGTAGCCAGATGGTGAAATGAAGAATGTTAAGTTTTTTAAGTGCGGCAAGTTCTAAATCGCCCTCTTCGTTTTCATTGAATTTCTATTTTAGTGTCCTACTTAGCAAAAAAAATAGTAAGCAGGTAGTCTTATTTTATATGGATACACATATGAGCACAACGTAGGGTCCTAACCCGGCCGCCGTGGTGTGAAGGTAGTGTTGCCGGCCTACCACACCGAAGGTCCATGGTTCGAGCCCTGGTACAGGTAACATCAAAAGTGATTTGAAAAAAGTTTTTCAAAACGGGGTCGCCCCTCGGCAGTGGTTTGGCAAACTCTCCGAGTGTATTTCTGCCATGACAGGCTTCTCAGCAAAAATTCGTCTCCTTTGTAGATGCCGTTTGGAGTCGGCAATAAACTGTAGGTCGCACCAATTTGTAGGGAAAATTCAAATCGGCACACCACAAATTGGAAGAGAAGCTTGGCGCAAAAATCTCTTAGGAGGTTTATGATGATATACCTGTTGTATATCGCGCCATAGAGACACATATGAGCATAGCAATCAGCACTAACCAGCTCTTTGTCTACCATAATAAACAGTATATGTTTGTGCCCGCAATGATTTTCGCTCCTGGCATCGCTTGCTTAAAGCCCTAGCACAAAACCTGCTATGCACAATAGCTGCAATAAACATACAAATGTATTAATATATATCTACTTATAGTAACTTTAAAGTAAATATCTATCAATCGCTTCATTTATTCACAAAAATGGTAATTAATTATTCGCAGAACAGCATATTAATATTATTGAAATAACAAGTAAGGGAAGGGCTGTTTTCGACTGTGCCGAAGACTTTATACCTTTCATGAATACGCATCACGGGTTTAAGTGTTTGATCCTTACTCACAATTAGTAAAAACTCTGCAAAACTGATAAACTAAATCCATTTATTGGAACAATCGATTGTATGGGAGCTATTTGTTATGTACTTTCGATCTCGCTGATTTTCACTACCCACATTACATGTATAATTAGTACCAAACGTGCAAAGTTTTAAGTTCCTAGCTTTTTAATTGCAAAATGTATAGCCCAAAACCCATTACTGTTGCTATTGTTGTTGTTTAAGGAAGGACAGATGGGTAATGAGAGGTTAGAGGCATCATATCCGTAGATAAACCATCGAGTTGCACGTCATTACCTTTGTGCATATTAGTCGCCTCTTACGACCGGTATGCCTACCTCGGGCATATGCTAAACCCCTAACCCGCAGGAGCTAAAACCCATTTATCGAAACTATAGATAGGGGACCCACAACTTGACCGATAACTCAGTTATCGATAAATATATCGAAATGCCATTTCGTTTGAAAGCCATATCTCTGCTGTTAATGATCAAAACAATGTCAATGTTGCTTTTAACTCTGCTGACGTACACAGAGCTAAAAACACTAAAAACCCCGTTAATGTTAATGCCGGTGCTAACAATTTCATGATCAGTGGTTCTGTCTCCGCAGCTTCTGCTGTCAACCACCAATCCTCCTTCATCAATAATAGCAATAATCATATATATTATTTCTGTTAGGTCTTTTTGTGTTAGTTCCTAAATTTCTGCTCTCATTTGGAACCAATATTAATAAATAAGGTATCGTTTTAAAGGTGGGGGTTACCTCTACATGCAAAACCATGTTTTAATTAGCGGAGTGCTTTTGTTTAAGCGTATTTTATAAAAATTAATTCTTTAAAATAAACGATTGTGGATGCACAAAAAAATCAATTTGTACAGCGACGCTATTGTGACTGTGACATTCACATGCCTCGCGACAGCTACATTTGAATACTAAGACTGAGCAGTGCTAGAATAATTAAAGGCATTGCGAATATCACAGCGCTCAACCCACTGCGGGCGCGCCATCTACACTTGAACACTGCTAAAATAAGTGAATAAAACTGCGTTCACTTTGGGTCATAAACTCGAGTTAAAGGGACATTTTTTGAGTTAATTCATATTGATTTTATGGCTCAATGTAAATGTAATATAAGTGGTTGGAGTTTCAAATAGCTGTTTGCGCATATTTGTATAATTTTTTGTGGTCTCTGAACAAGTGTAGCTAAAAACCTTTTTTATAATTTGATAAAAAGGTTTGAAAAATCCTGGACTAATAAAAGGTTTCAAACCATTTTTTGGTTTTTTTTTGCGCAAGGCGCGCACGGGTCCACATAGTACTGCTGTTAATCTTAAAAACAATATAAATACGGTTGATATCTCTGCCCCTTCTATTGCTGTTAATGACCAAAATAATGTAAATGGTAATAACACATATGCTGATGTTGTTAACAATGACGATGTTGCTGGATATTCTGGTGTTATTGACTTGAATCCGGTTGGTCCTAGGTTGGTGACTGCCGTGCGGCCTCGCCGGGCAACTTTTGTGTCCCGGTTCATCCAACTTTAACGCAGGCTGATATTATTAATTTTATTTTAGTTAAGCTTAGTCTTTCAAGTTGTATTAATAATAGCGTACATAAATTTGTTCTTAAGTATGACAGGGATTTTTCATCTTTTAAAGTATCAGCTCCAGACGAGTATTTCGCTATGGTTCTTGATAAATATTTTTGGCCTATACATTCGGTGGTACTGTAATCAAATTATTTTGATTGGTGTTGTGCCTTTAATCGGCACCAAACATCAATTCCTTTATTGAACATCTTTTCGTTCTATTTATACAAATAATTCTTATATACTACTTATTTACCATAATACATATTTACCTAAATTCTAAGCTTAACCAAAGTATGTAAGCCAGCGTATGCAAACGCTCGCTGGTACATTCATACCTACATTCATACATACACAAACATTGGCTTGTGCATTCGCACATATGTTCATACATATATTCGTATGATTGCAACGCATTTGTGGGCATTGCCGCATAGCGTGTGACTTTGCTGACAAAGCGTATTCGACAGTTTTTAATAGCTGCGTGCCGACTGTTTGTAAGTATGCATGTATTTATGTATGCATTTATTTTGGCTATACTACATCTACCTTTTCAAAAAGTTTTATATATATAAATATGTAAAACTCCAATTAGATTAATTTTTATAACTTGCTTAGATTTTGTGTTTATTTACTTTACTTCTTAATTGTAAGTTGATACAGTTTTTTTTTTTGTTTTGGTTTGTTTAAGTGACAATATTTTGTTCTTTGTTTACTTTATTTTCAAGTGGACTATAAAATTATTTGTTTCTGTAAAATGTTTGTTTGTACATTGGTGCATTTTTACGACTTTTCTTTTGATAATTTTTCTTAAGTCTTGAGTTACATTGAGGGTAATTAAATGAAACGATTTTATTTTAATAAAATTTATTTGTATACAATGAGTAAACATGTGAGTCAAAATGCAGTGTATTTATTCTAACAATTTAAGCCTATTTTTGTGTATTAAGATTTTCTTATTCTCATTACTTATAATATACTTATTATTTCTATCTATGCTTTTTACCTTATAAGGAACTAAAGTAAAATTATTGTTTCTATCAATATTTTCTACCTTATAGGGAATTAAAGTAACTTTCCTTACTAACATTTGTTACTTCTAAAGTGTGTTAAAGTAATTTTCCTTACTAATATTTTCCTTACTGATATTTTCCTTACTAATATTTTCTATTCTGTAGGGGTTCTAAACCTATTTTCTTTACCTTCCTAAAGGTGATTAAAAATATTTTCCTTATCTTCCAAAAAGGTGTTTTAAACTGTAACTATCGCTACTTTCTATACTATAGGGATTTAAAAGTTTATTTTTCTTACCTTCCTAAATGTACCTGTATTATTTTCCTTAAACCTATTTTTTATTCTATAGGGCCCTCTAAAGCTACTACCTATGACCTGCTTCATTTTTAGTTAAATCTAAAGTTCCTAAATTTATTTCCATACACTGTATTTTCCAATAATAACTAATTTTGTTTTTCTGTTTAGCCTCTTTTGCTTCTATATGTAAGCTGAATCTTCTAACATTAGGGTGCCCCGTTTTTTTTTTAAATTCTATTTTATTGCAATCGGGGCCTTTTTTTTTATCTTCCGATATCATTCGTCATGCATTTCCAGTGCTCTTTTTATTTTATTTTATTAGTTATACGTTTGATTCCTGGGCGGCCACCAAAAACAGGATCAGCGCGATACTTTTATTTAGTATATAAAAAAAAATATTTTTTCATTTTCGTCACATGCATAACCTGCAGAGTTAATGCTATAGTTAGATGTTTAAGAACTTGGTTGCCTTATTTTTATTTTAAATGTGCCTACTCGAATATAATTATTTTTATTTGTCCCTAAGGACAACTGTATTTTTCCTTTTTCCAGATTTCCGGCTTTTTTCAGCCTGGCAAAGAATTGTCCTAAGTCAATCTTCGCCTCAACAATCGGTTTTTCATATTTATTTCGCTACAAATTTTTTTTCGAAAACGGGCTGCTCTAGTCTTTTTATTTTTCCACATTTATATAGCGCTTCATATATATATATTTTAGTGTTCTCTTTGTGACTTTTTATTTTATTTATATTATTTCGGTTTTTATTTAATATGTGTACTGGTCTTTTCGTTATTTGCATGCTTTTAGAGACATTTATTTTAAGTCTCTCGATGAATATCGGGGTTACCTCGCGACTGTCTTTTATTTGGTCGGGTATATTGAAAGTATCCAAGCTGGGCAGGTTTTCTGCTTTACCATCGAGCTTTTTAATGAATTTTGTATATTTTGTTGTCTGTGCCGTGTTATTTTTAATTTTTGGAAAAAACGAAAAGAAATCTCTGTTCTTTACTTTCTTTTTGTCTCTCAACAAAAATTTGTTAAAAGTAATTTGAAAATCTGGCCTGGTCTTCCCCATTTGTTTGATAGCCATATTGTATACCAATTTCAAGGTTTTAAGGGAACCACATTTTGCCCGGTTACTCAGTTATCGATAAATATATCGTAATATAGTAAAGTCGAATGAAACCTGTTTCCTTCCCCTTTCGTTTGATAGCTATATTGTATGAGAGTTTGAAGGTTTTAGCGCAACCCCTTGTTAACCGATAACTCAGTTATCGATAAATATATCGAAATATAGTTAAATCAAGGTTTTAGGGCAACCCCTTTTTAACCGATAACTCAGTTATCGATAGATATATCGAAATATAGTAAAGTCGAAACGAAACCTGCGGTTTTCCCTTTTCGATTGATGGCTATATTGTATGAGAAATTCAAGGTTTTAGGGCAACCCCTTTTTAACCGAAAACTCAGTTATCGATAAATATATCGGAATATAGTAAAGTCGAAATGAAACCTGTGGTCTTCCCTTTTCGATTGATAGCTATATTGTACACCAATTTCAAGGTTTTAAGGAAACCACATTTTCACCTGTAACTCAGTTATCGATCAGTATATCGGAATATAGTTTTTACAATACGCCAAATCTTGGAAAAAACCCGTGAAAAGAGAATCGACACACATCATCTCTTTGTTGATTTTAAAGCCGCTTTCAATAGCACGAAAAGGAGCTGCCTATATGCCGCTATGTCTGATTTTGGTTTCCCCGCAAAACTTATACGGCTATGCAAAATGACCTTGAGCAACACCGCCAGCTCGGTCAGAATTGGGAAGTACCTCTCCGAGCCGTTCGAAACTAAACGAGGTTTCAGACAGGGTGAGCCACTATCGTGCGATTTCTTTAATTTAATGCTGGAGAAAATAATACAAGCTGCAGAACTTAACCGCGCTGGAACAATATTTTATAAAAGCGTCCAACTGTTGGCATATGCTGACGATATTGATATCATTGGCCTTAACAACCGCGCCGTAACATCTGCTTACTCCAAATTAGAAAAAGAAGCGGGAAAATGGGATTGGTGGTGAACGAGGGCAAAACGAAGTAACTTCTGTCATCATGCAAAGAGTCAGCGCATTCGCGCCTTGGCAACCACGCCACTGTTGGCAGCAATAATTTCGAAATAGTAAAGGACTTCGTTTACCTGGGAACCAGCATTAACACCAACAATAATGTTAGTCTAGAAATCCGGAGAAGAATTACTCTTGCAAACAAATGCTACTTCGGACTGAGTAGGCAATTGAAAAGCAAAGTCCTCTCTCGACGAACGAAAATAACACTCTACAAGTCACTCATCGCACCCGTCCTGCTATATGGTGCAGAAGCGTGGACACTAACAACATCTGATGAGGCGGCTCTGGGAGTATTCGAGAGAAAGGTTCTTCGAAAGATTTGTGGACCTCTACGCGTTGGCGACGGCGAGTACCGAAGAAGATTTTATGATGAACTGTATGAACTTTACGCAGACGCCGACATAGTTCAGCGAATTAAAACACAGCGGCTTCGCTGGCTAGGCCACGTAGTGCGAATGAGCGAAGATGCTCCAGCCCAGAAGGTATTCTTATCGGCACCCGCCGGTGGAAGCAGAGGAAGAGGGAGACCACCTCTCCGATGGAAGGACCAAGTGGAGACCGATTTGCGATCCCGCGGTGTTTCCAATTGGCGCCAGTTGGCGCAACGAAGAAACGACTGGCGAGCTATGTCGGACGGTCAAAATCTCCCAGGCGGTTAGATGACCATTTAAAGAAGAAGAAGATATCGGAATATAGTAAAGTCTAAATGAAACCTGTGGTCTTCCCCATTCGTTTGATAGCCATATTGTATACCAATTTCAAGGTTTTAGCGCAACCCCTTTTAAACCGATAACTCAGTTATCGATAAATATATCGAAATATAGTAAAATCCAGGTTTTAGGGCAACCCCTTTTTAACCGATAACTCAGTTATCGATAAATATATCGAAATATAGTAAAGCCGAAATGAAACCTGTGGCCTTCCCCTTTCGTTTGACAGAATATTGTACACCAATTTCAAGGTTTCCGGGAACCACATTTTCACCGGTAACTCAGTTATCGATAAATATATTGAAATATAGTAAACTCGAAATGAAACCTGCGGTCTTCCCCTTTCATTTGATAGCTATATTGTATGAGAATTTCAAGGTTTTAGCGCAACCCCTTTTTAACCGATAACTCAGTTATCGATAAATATATGGAAATATAGTAAAGTCGAAATGAAACCTGTAGTCTTCCCCATTCGTTTGATAGCCATGTTGCATACCAATTGAAAGGTTTTAAGGGAACCACATTTTGGCCGGTTACTCAGTTATCGAAAAATATATCGAAATATAGTAAAGTCGAAATGAAACCTGTGGCCTTCCCGTTTTGTTTGACAGAAATATTATATGAAAATTTCAAGGTTTTAGGGCAACGCCTTTTTAACCGATAACTCAGTTATCGATAAATATATCGAAATATAGTAAAGCCGAAATGAAACCTGTGGCCTTCCCCTTTCGTTTTACAGAATATTGTTCACCAATTTCAAGGTTTCCGGGAACCACATTTTCACCGGTAACTCAGTTATCGATAAATATATTGAAATATAGTAAACTCGAAATGAAACCTGCGGTCTTCCCCTTTCATTTGGTAGCTATATTGTATGAGAATTTCAAGGTTTTAGCGCAACCCCTTTTTAACCGATAACTCAGTTATCGATAAATATATCGAAATATAGTAAAGTCGAAATGAAACCTGTGGCATTCCCCTTTCGGTTGATAGCTATATTGTTTGAGAATTTCAAGGTTTTAGGGAAACCTCTTTTTAACCGATGACTCACTTATCGATAAATATATCGAAATATAGTAAAGTCGAAATGAAACCTGCGGTCTTCCCCTTTCATTTGATAGCTATATTGTATGAGAATTTCAAGGTTTTAGCGCAACCCCTTTTTAACCGATAACTCAGTTATCGATAAATATATAGAAATATAGTAAAGTCGAAATAAAACCTGTGGCCTTTCCCTCTCGTTTGACAGAAATGTTGTATGAAAATTTTAAGACTTTAGGGCAACCCGACTCAGTTATCGATAAATATATCGAAATATAGTAAAGCCGAAATGAAACCTGTGGCCTTCCCTTTTCGTTTGATAGCTATGTTGTATACCAATTTCAAGGTTTTAAGGGAACCACATTTTGACCGGTTACTCAGTTATCGATAAATATATCGAAATATAGTAAAGTCGAAATGAAACCTGCGGTCTTCCCCTTTCATTTGATAGCTATATTGTATGAGAATTTCAAGGTTTTAGCGCAACCCCTTTTTAACCGATAACTCAGTTATCGATAAATATATGGAAATATAGTAAAGTCGAAATAAAACCTGTGGCCTTCCCTTTTCGTTTGATAGCTATGTTGTATACCAATTTCAAGGTTTTAAGGGAACCACATTTTGACCGGTTACTCAGTTATCGATAAATATATCGAAATATAGTACAGTCGAAATGAAACCTGTGGCCTTCCCCTTTCGTTTGACAGAAATATTGTATGAAAATTTCAAGGTTTTAGGGAAACCCCTTTTTAACCGTAATTCAGTTGTCGATAAATATATCGGAATATATTAAAGTCGAAACAAAACCTGTGGCCTTCCCCTTTCGTTTAATAGCTACATTGTATACCAATTTTAAGGTTTTAAGGGAACCACTTTTTGACCGGTATCTCCGTTATCGATAAATATATCGGAATATAGTAAAGTCGCAGGAAAACCTGTGGCCTTCCCCTTTCGTTTGACAGAAATATTGTACGAAAATTTCAAGGTTTTAGGGCAACCCCTTCTTGGCAGATACCTCAGTTATCGATAAATATATCGAAGTATAGTAGAGTCGAAATGAAACCTGTGGCCTTCCCCTCTCGTTTGACAGAAATGTTGTATGAAAATTTTAAGACTTTAAGGCAACACCTTGTTGACCGGTAACTTAGTTATCGATAAATATATCGAAATATAGTAAAGTCGAAATGAAACCTGTGGCCTTGCCAATTCGTTTTCTAGCCATATTGTATGCAACCTTCAAGGTTCTATGGGAGCCCATCTTGACCGGTTACTCAGTTATGGATAAAATATCGAAATATAGTAAAGTCCAAATGAAACCTGTGGCCTTCCCCTCTCGTTTGACAGAAATGTTGTATGAAAATTTTAAGACTTTAAGGCAACACCTTGTTGACCGGTAACTTAGTTATCGATAAATATATCGAAATATAGTAAAGTCGAAATGAAACCTGTGGCCTTGCCAATTCGTTTTCTAGCCATATTGTATGCAACCTTCAAGGTTCTATGGGAGCCCATCTTGACCGGTTACTCAGTTATGGATAAAAATATGAATATAAAGTAAAGTCGAAATGAAACCTGCGGTCTTCCCCCTTCGTTTGATAGCTATATTGTATGAGAATTTTATGGTTTTAGCGCAAAACCTTTTTAACCGATAAGTCAGTTATCGATAATACCGAAATATAGTAAAGTCGAAATGAAACCTGTGGCCTTCCCCATTCGTTAGTAGCCGTCTTGTATACCAATTTCAAGGTTTCAAGGGAACCACATTTCGATAAATATATCGAAATATAGTCAAGTCGAAATGAAACCTGCGGTCTTCATCTTTCATTTGCTAGCTATGTTGTATGAGAATTTCAAGGTCTTAGTGCAACCCCTTTTTAACCGATAACTCAGTTATCGATAAATATATCCTAATATACTAAAGTCGAAATGAAACCTGTGGTCTTGCCATTTCGTTTGCTAGCCATATTGTATGCAACTTTCAAGGTCCTATGGGGGACCCATCTTGACCGAGAACTCACTTATCAATAATACCGAAAATAGTAATAGTGGCTTTCCCCTTTCGTTAGTAGCCGTATTGTATACTAATTTCAAGGTTTGAAGTAAACCACATTTTGACCGGTTACTCAGTTATCGATAAATATTTCGAAATATAGTAAAGTCGAAATGAAACCTGTGGCCTTGCCATTTCGTTAGTAGCCGTATTGTATACCAATTTCAATGTTTTAAGGGAACCACATTTTGACCGGTATCTCCGTTATCGATAAATATATCGGAATATAGTAAAGTCGCAGGAAAACCTGTGGCCTTCCCCTTTCGTTTGACAGAAATATTGTACGAAAATTTCAAGGTTTTAGGGCAACCCCTTCTTGGCAGATACCTCAGTTATCGATAAATATATCGAAGTATAGTAGAGTCGAAATGAAACCTGTGGCCTACCCCTCTCGTTTGACAGAAATGTTGTATGAAAATTTCAAGGTTTTAGGGAAACCCATTTTTAACCGATAACTCAGTTATCGATAAATATATCGGAATATACTAAAGTCCAAATGAAACCTGTGGCCCTGCCATTTCGTTTGATAGCCATATTGAATGCAACTTTCAAGGTTCTATGGGAGACCCATCTTGACCGAGAACTCACTTATCAATAATACCGAAAATAGTAATAGTGGCTTTCCCCTTTCGTTAGTAGCCGTATTGTATACTAATTTCAAGGTTTGAAGTAAACCACATTTTGACAGGTTACTCAGTTATCGATAAATATTTCGAAATATAGTAAAGTCGAAATGAAACCTGTGGCCTCGCCATTTCGTTAGTAGCCGTATTGTATACCAATTTCAATGTTTTAAGGGAGCCACAATTTGACCGGTAACTCAGTTAGCGATAAATATATAGGAATATAGTAAAGTCCAAATGAAACCTGTGGCCTTCCCCTTTCGTTTGATAGCCATATTACATGAAAATTTCAATGTTTTAGGGCAACCCCATCTTGACCGATAACTCAGTTATCGATAAATATATCGAAATAAAGGCCAAATGAAACCTGTGGCGTTCCCCTTTCGTGTGGTAGCCATATTTTATGAAATATTCAAGGTTTTAGAGCAACTCAATCTTGACCGATAACTCAGTCATCGATAAATATATCGAAATATGGTAAAGTCCAAATGAAACCTGTGGCGTTCCCCTTTCGTTTGGTAGCCATATTTTCTGAAAATTTCAAGGTTTTAGAGCAACTCAATCTTGACCGATAACTCAGTCATCGATAAATATATCGAAATATGGTAAAGTCCAAATGAAACCTGTGGCCTTCCCTTTTCGTTTGTTAACCATATTGTATGCAAACTTCAAGGTTTTATGGGAACCAAATTTTGACCGGTAACTCAGTTATCGATAAGTATATCGAAATATAATAAAGTCGAAATGAAGCCTATGGCCTTTACCTTTTGTTTGTTAGCTATATTTTATGAAAATTTCAAGGTTTTAGGGCAACCCCATCTTGACCGATAACTCAGTTATCGATAAATATATCGAAATAAAGGCCAAATGAAACCTGTGGCGTTCCCCTTTCGTTTGGTAGCCATATTTTATGAAAATTTCAAGGTTTTAGGGCAACCCCATCTTGACCGATAACTTAGTTATCGATAATTATATCGAAATAAAGGCCAAATGCAAATTGTGGCCTTCCCTTTTCGTTTGTTAGCCATATTGTATGCAAACTTCAAGGCTTTATGCGATCCAAATTTTGACCGGGAACTCAGCTATCGATAAGTATATCGTAATATAGTTAAGTCAAAATTAAACTTGTGGCCTTCCCCTTTTTTTTGCCAGCCATATTTTATAAAAATTGCAAGGTTTTAGAGCAACCTAATCTTGACCGATAACTCAGTTATCGGCAAAGATATCGAAATATAGTAAAGTCGAAATGAAACTTGTGGCCTTCCCTTTTGTTTCATAACCATATTTTATGAAAATTTCCAAGTTTTAGGGCAACCCCATCTCGACCGATAACTCAGTTATCGATAAATATATCGAAATAAAGGCCAAATGAAACCTGGGGCCTTCCCTTTTCATTTGATAGCCATATTTTATGAAAATTTCTAGGTTTTAGAGCAACCCAATCTTGACCGATAACTCAGTTATCGGTAAATATATCGAAATATAGTAAAGTCGAAATGAAGCCTATGGCCTTTACCTTTTGTTTGTTACCCATATTTTATGAAAATTTCAAGGTTTTAGAGCAACTCAATCTTGACCGATAACTCAGTCATCGATAAATATATCGAAATATGGCAAAGTCCAAATGAAACCTGTGGCGTTCCCCTTTCGTTTGATAGCCATATTTTATGAAAATTTCAAGGTTTTAGGGCAACCCCATCTTGACCGATAACTCAGTTATCGAAAAATATATCGAAATATAGAAAAGGCGAGATGCAACTTGTGGCCTTCCCCTTTCGTTTGATAGGCATATTTTATGAAAATTTCAAGGTTTTAGGGCAACCCCATCCTGACGGATAACTCAGTTATCGATAAATATATCGAAATAAGGGCCAAATGAAACCTGTGGCGTTCTCCTTTCGTTTGGTAGCCATATTTTCTGAAAATTTCAAGGTTTTATGGCGCCCCCATCTTGACCGATAACTCAGTCATCGATAAATGTATCGAAATAAAGGCCAAATGAAACCTGTGGCGTTCCCCTTTTGTTTCATAGCCATATTTTATGAAAATTTCTAGGTTTTAGGGCAACCCCATCTCGACCGATGACTCAGTTATCGATAAATATATCGAAATAAAGGCCAAATGAAACCTGTGGCCTTCCCTTTTCCTTTGATAGCCATATTTTATGAAAATTTCTAGGTTTTAGAGCAACCCAATCTTGACCGATAACTCAGTTATCGGTAAATATATCGAAATATAGTAAAGTCGAAATGAAGCCTATGGCCTTTACCTTTTGTTTGTTACCCATATTTTATGAAAATTTCAAGGTTTTAGAGCAACTCAATCTTGACCGATAACTCAGTCATCGATAAATATATCGAAATATGGCAAAGTCCAAATGAAACCTGTGGCGTTCCCCTTTCGTTTGATAGCCATATTTTATGAAAATTTCAAGGTTTTAGGGCAACCCCATCTTGACCGATAACTCAGTTATCGAAAAATATATCGAAATATAGAAAAGGCGAGATGCAACTTGTGGCCTTCCCCTTTCGTTTGATAGGCATATTTTATGAAAATTTCAAGGTTTTAGGGCAACCCCATCCTGACGGATAACTCAGTTATCGATAAATATATCGAAATAAGGGCCAAATGAAACCTGTGGCGTTCTCCTTTCGTTTGGTAGCCATATTTTCTGAAAATTTCAAGGTTTTATGGCGCCCCCATCTTGACCGATAACTCAGTCATCGATAAATGTATCGAAATAAAGGCCAAATGAAACCTGTGGCGTTCCCCTTTCGTTTGGTAGCCATATTTTATGAAAATTTCAAGGTTTTAGGGCAACCCCATCTTGACCGATAACTTAGTTATCGATAATTATATCGAAATAAAGGCCAAATGCAAATTGTGGCCTTCCCTTTTCGTTTGTTAGCCATATTGTATGCAAACTTCAAGGTTTTATGGGAACCACATTTTCACCGGTAACTCCGTTAGCGATAAATATATAGGAATATAGTAAAGTCCAAATGAAACCTGTGGCCTTCCCTTTTCATTTGATAGCCATATTGTATGCAAACTTCAAGGTTTTATGGGAACCACATTTTGACCGGTAACTCAGTTAGCGATAAATATATAGGAATATAGTAAACTCCAAATGAAACCTGTGGCCTTCCCCTTTCGTTTGATGGCCATATTACATGAAAATTTCAAGGTTTTAGGGCAACCCCATCTTGACTGATAACTCAGCTATCGATAAATGTATCGAAATAAAGGCCAAATGAAACTTGTGGCCTTCCCTTTTCGTTTGATGGCCATATTACATGAAAATTTCAAGGTTTTAGGGCAACCCCATCTTGACCGATAACTCAGTCATCGATAAATGTATCGAAATAAAGGCCAAATGAAACCTGTGGCGTTCCCCTTTTGTTTCATAGCCATATTTTATGAAAATTTCTAGGTTTTAGGGCAACCCCATCTCGACCGATGACTCAGTTATCGATAAATATATCGAAATAAAGGCCAAATGAAACCTGTGGCCTTCCCTTTTCCTTTGATAGCCATATTTTATGAAAATTTCTAGGTTTTAGAGCAACCCAATCTTGACCGATAACTCAGTTATCGGTAAATATATCGAAATATAGTAAAGTCGAAATGAAGCCTATGGCCTTCACCTTTTGTTTGTTAGCCATATTTTATGAAAATTTCAAGGTTTTGGGGCAACCCCATCTTGACCGATAACTCAGCTATCGATAAATATATCGAAATAAAGGCCAAATAAAACCTGTGGCGTTCCCCTTTCGTTTGGTAGCCATATTTTATGAAAATTTCAAGGTTTTAGAGCAACTCCATCTCGACCGATAACTCAGTTATGGATAAATATATCGAAATAAAGGCCAAGTGAAACCTGTGGCCTTCCCTTTTCATTTGATAGCCATATTTTATGAAAATTTCTAGGTTTTAGAGCAACCCAGTCTTCACCGATAACTCAGTTATCGGTAAATATATCGAAATATAGTAAAGTCGAAATGAAACCTATGGCCTTTACCTTTTGTTTGTTACCCATATTTTATGAAAATTTCAAGGTTTTAGAGCAACTCAATCTTGACCGATAACTCAGTCATCGATAAATATATCGAAATATGGTAAAGTCCAAATGAAACCTGTGGCGTTCCCCTTTCGTTTGGTAGCCATATTTTATGAAAATTTTAAGGCTTTAGAGCAACCCAGTCTTGACCGATAACTCAGTTATCGGTAAATATATCGAAATATAGTAAAGTCGAAATGAAGCCTATGGCCTTTACCTTTTGTTTGTTACCCATATTTTATGAAAATTTCAAGGTTTTAGAGCAACTCAATCTTGACCGATAACTCAGTCATCGATAAATATATCGAAATATGGTAAAGTCCAAAGAAACCTGTGGCGTTCCCCTTTCGTTTGATAGCCATATTTTATGAAAATTTCAAGGTTTTAGGGCAACCCCATCTTGACCGATAACTCAGTTATCGATAATTATATCGAAATAAAGGCCAAATGAAAATTGTGGCATTTCCTTTTCGTTTGTTAGCCATATTGTATGCAAACTTCAAGGTTTTATGGGAACCAAATTTTGACCGGTAACTCAGTTATCGATAAGTATATCGAAATATAGTTAAGTCAAAATTAAACTCGTGGCCTTCCCCTTTTGTTTGCCAGAAATATTTTATAAAAATTTCAAGGTTTTAGGGCAACCTAATCTTGACCGATAACTCAGTTATCGGCAAATATATCGAAATATAGTAAAGCCGAAATGACACTTGTGGCCTTCCCCTTTTGTTTGATAGCGATATTTTATGAAAATTTCAAGGTTTTAGGGAACCACATTTTCATCGGTAACTCAGTTATCGATAAATATATCGAAATATAGTAAAGTCCAAATGAAACCTGTGGCCTTCCCCTTTTGTTTGATAGCCATATTACATGAGAATTTCAAGGTTTTAGGGCAACCCCATCTTGACTGATAACTCAGTTATCGATAAATGTATCGAAATAAAGGCCAACTGAAACTTGTGGCCTTCCCTTTGCGTTTGATAACCATATTCTATGCAAACTTTAAGGTTTTATGGGAACCCCATTTTGACCGGTAACTCAGTTAGCGAGAAATATATAGGAATATAGTAAAGTCCAAATGAAACCTGTGGCCTTCCCCTTTCGTTTGATAGCCATATTACATGAAAATTTCAATGTTTTAGGGCAACCCCATCTTGACCGATAACTCAGTTATCGATAAATATATCGAAATAAAGGCCAAATGAAACCTGTGGCGTTCCCCTTTCGTTTGGTAGCCATATTTTATGAAAATTTCAAGGTTTTAGGGCAACCCCATCTTGGCCGGTAACTCAGTTATCGATAAATATATCGAAATAAAGGCCAAATTAAACTTGTGGCCTTCCCCTTCTGTTTGCCAGAAATATTTTATAAAAATTTCAAGGTTTTAGAGCAACCTAATCTTGACCGATAACTCAGTTATCGGCAAATATATCGAAATATATTAAAGTCGAAATGAAACTTGTGGCCTTCCCCTTTTGTTTGATAGCCATATTACATGAAAATTTCAAGGTTTTAGGGCAACCCCATCTTGACTGATAACTCAGTTATCGATAAATGTATCGAAATAAAGGCCAAATGAAACTTGTGGCCTTCCCTTTTCGTTTGATAGCCATATTGTATGCAAACTTCAAGGTTTTATGGGAACCCCATTTTGACCGGTAAGTCAGTTATCGATAAGTATATCGAAATATAGCAAATTCTAAATTAAACCTGTGGCCTTCCCCTTTTGTTTGCTAGCCATATTTTATAAACATTTCAAGGTTTTAGAACAACGTAATCTTGACCTATAACTCAGTTATCGGTAAATATATGGAAATAAAGGCCAAATGAAACTTGTGGCCTTCCCTTTTCGTTTGATAGCCATATTGTATGCAAACTTCAAGGTTTTATGGGAACCACATTTTGACCGGTAACTCAGTTAGCGATAAATATATAGGAATATAGTAAAGTCCAAATGAAACCTGTGGCCTTCCCCTTTCGTTTGATAGCCATATTACATGAAAATTTCAATGTTTTAGGGCAACCCCATCTTGACCGATAACTCAGTCATCGATAAATATATCGAAATATGGTAAAGTCCAAATGAAACCTGTGGCCTTCCCCTTTCGTTTGATAGCCATATTACATGAAAATTTCAAGGTTTTAGGGCAACCTCATCTTGACCGATAACTCAGTCATCGATAAATATATCGAAATAAAGGCCAAATGAAACCTGTGGCGTTCCCCTTTTGTTTCATAGCCATATTTTATGAAAATTTCTAGGTTTTAGGGCAACCCCATCTCGACCGATGACTCAGTTATCGATAAATATATCGAAATAAAGGCCAAATGAAACCTGTGGCCTTCCCTTTTCATTTGATAGCCATATTTGATGAAAATTTCTAGGTTTTAGAGCAACCCAATCTTGACCGATAACTCAGTTATCGGTAAATATATCGAAATATAGTAAAGTCGAAATGAAGCCTATGGCCTTCACCTTTTGTTTGTTAGCCATATTTTATGAAAATTTCAAGGTTTTAGGGCAACCCCATCTTGACCGATAACTCAGCTATCGATAAATATATCGAAATAAAGGCCAAATAAAACCTGTGGCGTTCCCCTTTCGTTTGGTAGCCATATTTTATGAAAATTTCAAGGTTTTAGAGCAACTCCATCTCGACCGATAACTCAGTTATGGATAAATATATCGAAATAAAGGCCAAGTGAAACCTGTGGCCTTCCCTTTTCATTTGATAGCCATATTTTATGAAAATTTCTAGGATTTAGAGCAACCCAGTCTTGACCGATAACTCAGTTATCGGTAAATATATCGAAATATAGTAAAGTCGAAATGAAGCCTATGGCCTTTACCTTTTGTTTTTTACCCATATTTTATGAAAATTTCAAGGTTTCAGAGCAACTCAATCTTGACCGATAACTCAGTCATCGATAAATATATCGAAATATGGTAAAGTCCAAATGAAACCTGTGGCGTTCCCCTTTCGTTTGATAGCCATATTTTATGAAAATTTTAAGGCTTTAGAGCAACCAAGTCTTGACCGATAACTCAGTTATCGGTAAATATATTAAAATATAGTAAAGTCGAAATGAAGCCTATGGCCTTTACCTTTTGTTTGTTACCCATATTTTATGAAAATTTCAAGGTTTTAGAGCAACTCAATCTTGACCGATAACTCAGTCATCGATAAATATATCGAAATATGGTAAAGTCCAAAGAAACCTGTGGCGTTCCCGTTTCGTTTGATAGCCATATTTTATGAAAATTTCAAGGTTTTAGGGAAACCCCGTCTTGACCGATAACTCAGTTATCGATAATTATATCGAAATAAAGGCCAAATGAAAATTGTGGCATTTCCTTTTCGTTTGTTAGCCATATTGTATGCAAATTTCAAGGTTTTATGGGAACCAAATTTTGACCGGTAACTCAGTTATCGATAAGTATATCGAAATATAGTTAAGTCAAAATTAAACTCGTGGCCTTCCGCTTTTGTTTGCCAGAAATATTTTATAAACATTTCAAGGTTTTAGGGCAACCTAATCTTGACCGATAACTCAGTTATCGGCAAATATATCGAAATATAGTAAAGTCGAAATGACACTTGTGGCCTTCCCCTTTTGTTTGATAGCGATATTTTATGAAAATTTCAAGGTTTTAGGGAACCACATTTTCATCGCTAACTCAGTTATCGATAAATATATCGAAATATAGTAAAGTCCAAATGAAACCTGTGGCCTTCCCCTTTTGTTTGATAGCCATATTACATGAAAATTTCAAGGTTTTAGGGCAACCCCATCTTGACTGATAACTCAGTTATCGATAAATGTATCGAAATAAAGGCCAACTGAAACTTGTGGACTTCCCTTTTCGTTTGATAACCATATTGTATGCAAACTTTAAGGTTTTATGGGAACCCCATTTTGACCGGTAACTCAGTTAGCGATAAATATATAGGAATATAGTAAAGTCCAAATGAAACCTGTGGCCTTCCCCTTTCGTTTGATAGCCATATTACATGAAAATTTCAATGTTTTAGGGCAACCCCATCTTGACCGATAACTCAGTTATCAATAAATATATCGAAATAAAGGCCAAATGAAACCTGTGGCGTTCCCCTTTCGTTTGGTAGCCATATTTTATGAAAATTTCAAGGTTTTAGGGCAACCCCATCTTGACCGGTAACTCAGTTATCGATAAATATATCGAAATAAAGGCCAAATGAAACTTGTGGGCTTCCCTTTTCGTTTGTTAGCCATATTGTATGCAAACTTCAAGGTTTTATGGGAACCAAATTTTGACCGGTAACTCAGTTATCGATAAGTATATCGAAATATAGTTAAGTCAAAATTAAACTTGTGGCCTTCCCCTTCTGTTTGCCAGAAATATTTTATAAAAATTTCAAGGTTTTAGAGCAACCTAATCTTGACCGATAACTCAGTTATCGGCAAATATATCGAAATAGTAAAGTCGAAATGAAACTTGTGGCCTTCCCCTTTTGTTTGATAGCCATATTACATGAAAATTTCAAGGTTTTAGGGCAACCCCATCTTGACTGATAACTCAGTTATCGATAAATGTATCGAAATAAAGGCCAAATGAAACTTGTGGCCTTCCCTTTTCGTTTGATAGCCATATTGTATGCAAACTTCAAGGTTTTATGGGAACCCCATTTTGACCGGTAAGTCAGTTATCGATAAGTATATCGAAATATAGCAAATTCTAAATTAAACCTGTGGCCTTCCCCTTTTGTTTGCTAGCCATATTTTATAAACATTTCAAGGTTTTAGAACAACGTAATCTTGACCTATAACTCAGTTATCGGTAAATATATGGAAATAAAGGCCAAGTGAAACTTGTGGCCTTCCCTTTTCGTTTGATAGCCATATTGTATGCAAACTTCAAGGTTTTATGGGAACCACATTTTGACCGGTAACTCAGTTAGCGATAAATATATAGGAATATAGTAAAGTCCAAATGAAACCTGTGGCCTTCCCCTTTGGTTTGATAGCCATATTACATGAAAATTTCAATGTTTTAGGGCAACCCCATCTTGACCGATAACTCAGTCATCGATAAATATATCGAAATATGGTAAAGTCCAAATGAAACCTGTGGCCTTCCCCTTTCGTTTGATAGCCATATTACATGAAAATTTCAAGGTTTTAGAGCAACCCCATCTTGACCGATAACTCAGTCATCGATAAATATATCGAAATATGGTAAAGTCAAAATGAAACCTGTGGCCTTCCCCTTTCGTTTGATAGCCATATTACATGAAAATTTCAATGTTTTAGGGCAACCCCATCTTGACCGATAACTCAGTTATCGATAAATGTATCTAAATAAAGGCCAAATGAAACTTGTGGCCTTCCCTTTTCGTTTGATAGCCATATTGTATGCAAACTTCAAGGTTTTATGGGAACCCCATTTTGACCGGTAAGTCAGTTATCGATAAGTATATCGAAATATAGCAAATTCTAAATTAAACTTGTGGCCTTCCCCTTTTGTTTGCTAGCCATATTTTATAAACATTTCAAGGTTTTAGAACAACGTAATCTTGACCTATAACTCAGTTATCGGTAAATATATGGAAATAAAGGCCAAATGAAACTTGTGGCCTTCCCTTTTCGTTTGATAGCCATATTGTATGCAAACTTCAAGGTTTTATGGGAACCACATTTTGACCGGTAACTCAGTTAGCGATAAATATATAGGAATATAGTAAAGTCCAAATGAAACCTGTGGCCTTCCCCTTGCGTTTGATAGCCATATTACATGAAAATTTTAATGTTTTAGGACAACCCCATCTTGACCGATAACTCAGTCATCGATAAATATATCGAAATAAAGTCCAAATGAAACCTGTGGCCTTCCCCTTTCGTTTGATGGCCATATTACATGAAAATTTCAAGGTTTTAGGGCAACCCCATCTTGACCGATAACTCAGTCATCGATAAATATATCGAAATAAAGGCCAAATGAAACCTGTGGCGTTCCCCTTTTGTTTCATAGCCATATTTTATGAAAATTTCTAGGTTTTAGGGCAACCCCATCTCGACCGATGACTCAGTTATCGATAAATATATCGAAATAAAGGCCAAATGAGACCTGTGGCCTTCCCTTTTCATTTGATAGCCATATTTTATGAAAATTTCTAGGTTTTAGAGCAACCCAATCTTGACCGATAACTTAGTTATCGGTAAATATATCGAAATATAGTAAAGTCGAAATGAAGCCTATGGCCTTCACCTTTTGTTTGTTAGCCATATTTTATGAAAATTTCAAGGTTTTAGGGCAACCCCATCTTGACCGATGACTCAGCTATCGATAAATATATCGAAATAAAGGCCAAATAAAACCTGTGGCGTTCCCCTTTCGTTTGGTAGCCATATTTTATGAAAATTTCAAGGTTTTAGAGCAACTCCATCTCGACCGATAACTCAGTTATGGATAAATATATCGAAATAAAGGCCAAGTGAAACCTGTGGCCTTCCCTTTTCATTTGATAGCCATATTTTATGAAAATTTCTAGGTTTTAGAGCAACCCAGTCTTGACCGATAACTCAGTTATCGGTAAATATATCGAAATATAGTAAAGTCGAAATGAAGCCAATGGCCTTAACCTTTTGTTTGTTAGCCATATTTTATGAAAATTTCAAGGTTTTAGAGCAACTCAATCTTGACCGATAACTCAGTCATCGATAAATATATCGAAATATGGTAAAGTCCAAATGAAACCTGTGGCGTTCCCCTTTCGTTTGATAGCCTAATTTTATGAAAATTTTAAGGCTTTAGAGCAACCCAGTCTTGACCGATAACTCAGTTATCGGTAAATATATCGAAATATAGTAAAGTCGAAATGAAGCCTATGGCCTTTACCTTTCGTTTGTTACCCATATTTTATGAAAATTTCAAGGTTTTAGAGCAACTCAATCTTGACCGATAACTCAGTCATCGATAAATATATCGAAATATGGTAAAGTCCAAAGAAACCTGTGGCGTTCCCCTTTCGTTTGATAGCCATATTTTATGAAAATTTCAAGGTTTTAGGGCAACCCCATCTTGACCGATAACTCAGTTATCGATAATTATATCGAAATAAAGGCCAAATGAAAATTGTGGCATTTCCTTTTCGTTTGTTACCCATATTGTATGCAAACTTCAAGGTTTTATGGGAACCAAATTTTGACCGGTAACTCAGTTATCGATAAGTATATCGAAATATAGTTAAGTCAAAATTAAACTCGTGGCCTTCCCCTTTTGTTTGCCAGAAATATTTTATAAAAATTTCAAGGTTTTAGGGCAACCTAATCTTGACCGATAACTCAGTTATCGGCAAATATATCGAAATATAGTAAAGTCGAAATGACACTTGTGGCCTTCCCCTTTTGTTTGGTAGCCATATTTTATGAAAATTTCAAGGTTTTAGGGCAACCCCATCTTGACCGATAACTCAGTTATCGATAATTATATCGAAATAAAGGCCAAATGAAAATTGTGGCATTTCCTTTTCGTTTGTTACCCATATTTTATGAAAATTTCAAGGTTTTAGAGCAACTCAATCTTGACCGATAACTCAGTCATCGATAAATATATCGAAATATGGTAAAGACCAAAGAAACCTGTGGCGTTCCCCTTTCGTTTGATAGCCATATTTTATGAAAATTTCAAGGTTTTAGGGCAACCCCATCTTGACCGATAACTCAGTTATCGATAATTATATCGAAATAAAGGCCAAATGAAAATTGTGGCATTTCCTTTTCGTTTGTTAGCCATATTGTATGCAAACTTCAAGGTTTTATGGGAACCAAATTTTGACCGGTAACTCAGTTATCGATAAGTATATCGAAATATAGTTAAGTCAAAATTAAACTTGTGGCCTTCCCCTTCTGTTTGCCAGAAATATTTTATAAAAATTTCAAGGTTTTAGAGCAACCTAATCTTGACCGATAACTCAGTTATCGGCAAATATATCGAAGTATAGTAAAGTCGAAATGAAACTTGTGGCCTTCCCCTTTTGTTTGATAGCCATATTACATGAAAATTTCAAGGTTTTAGGGCAACCCCATCTTGACTGATAACTCAGTTATCGATAAATGTATCGAAATAAAGGCCAAATGAAACTTGTGGCCTTCCCTTTTCGTTTGATAGCCATATTGTATGCAAACTTCAAGGTTTTATGGGAACCCCATTTTGACCGGTAAGTCAGTTATCGATAAGTATATCGAAATATAGCAAATTCTAAATTAAACCTGTGGCGTTCCCCTTTTGTTTGCTAGCCATATTTTATAAACATTTCAAGGTTTTAGAACAACGTAATCTTGACCTAAATATAACTCAGTTATCGGTAAATATATGGAAATAAAGGCCAAATGAAACTTGTGGCCTTCCCTTTTCGTTTGATAGCCATATTGTATGCAAACTTCAAGGTTTTATGGGAACCACATTTTGACCGGTAACTCAGTTAGCGATAAATATATAGGAATATAGTAAAGTCCAAATGAAACCTGTGGCCTTCCCCTTTCGTTTGATAGCCATATTACATGAAAATTTCAATGTTTTAGGGCAACCCCATCTTGACCGATAACTCAGTCATCGATAAATATATCGAAATATAGTAAAGTCAAAATGAAACCTGTGGCCTTCCATTTTCATTTGATAGTCATATTGTATGCAAACTTCAAGGTTTTATGGGAACCACATTTTGACCGGTCTCAGTTAGCGATAAATACAGGGTGTTTTTTTTACAGGTTTGCTTTTCGAATAGAGATAAAACTGGCATTTTTTGGTCAAATCTGGCAACTCTAATGTCATTTATGTTTAGTTTGGTTTGCCATTTCATCATGAACAGATTGACAAAAGAACAACGCTTGCAAATCGTGCAAATTTATTTCGAAAATAATGGTTCAGTTCGCGAAGTTTACCGTGAGCTCCGTCCATTTTATGGTCGACATAATCGTCCATCAGAGCAATTAATTCGGTTAACCATGGATCGTTTTCGCACTACGTTTACTCTATGTGATAATACGCATCCGCAGAGACGTCGAACAGTGCGCACCGAAGAAACAATTGCCGCTGTAGAGCAAAGTGTTGAAGAGGACCCGAATGAATCGATTCGCCACCGTGCACAGCAATTGGAGCTTTGTCCATCAACTTTATGGAAGATTTTGCGCAAAGATCTTGGCTTGCGACCTTACAAGATCCAGCTTGTGCAAGAATTAAAGCCGCGAGACCATGCAATGCGTCGTGATTTTGGTGTATGGGCCGAAAATGAGATTGATTTCGATGCTGATTTTCATCGCAAAATTTTGTTCAGTGATGAGGCTCATTTTTGGTTGAATGGCTACGTCAACAAGCAAAATTGCCGCATTTGGAGTGAAGAGAATCCACATGAGACCCTTGAAACGCCATTACATCCACAAAAACTGACTGTTTGGTGTGCTCTATGGGCTGGTGGAGTCATTGGGCCATACTTCTTCCGCAATAATGCTGGAGAGGCAGCTACCGTTAATGGAGACCGGTATAGAGCCATGATAACCGACTATTTTGTTCCCGAATTGGATGGCATGAATGTGGATGAGTTGTGGTTCCAACAAGACGGCGCTACATGCCACACAGCGCACGTCACAATCGATTTATTGAAGGAAACATTCGATGAGCGCATAATTTCGCGGAATGGACCTGTCAATTGGCCACCAAGGTCGTGTGATTTGACACCATTGGATTATTTTCCTTGGGGATATGTGAAGTCGCTCGTCTACACCAACAAACCAGAAACGTTAGGGGAATTGGAAGCCAACATTCGTGGCGTTATTGCCGACATACGGCCCCATATGCTCGAAAAAGTGGTTGAAAATTGGACCTGTAGAATTGGCTTTATTCGAGCCAGCCGCGGCGGCCACATGCCCGAAATCATATTTAAACAATAATGGCATAAAATTATCCTTCCAATAAAGCCAAATTGATGGACCTTAAAACGATTTTCTTGTGTTTTATTTCAATTCGAAGTTCTATACCCCTAAAAAAAACACCCTTTATATAGGAATATAGTAAAGTCCAAATGAAACCTGTGGCCTTCCCCTTTCGTTTGATAGCCATATTACATGAAAATTTCAATGTTTTAGGGCAACCCCATCTTGACCGATAACTCAGTCATCGATAAATATATCGAAATATGGTAAAGTCCAAATGAAACCTGTGGCCTTCCCCTTTCGTTTGATAGCCATATTACATGAAAATTTCAAGGTTTTAGGGCAACCCCATCTTGACCGATAACTCAGTCATCGATAAATATATCGAAATATGGTAAGGTCAAAATGAAACCTGTGGCCTTCCCCTTTCGTTTGATAGCCATATTACATGAAAATTTCAATGTTTTAGGGCAACCCCATCTTGACCGATAACTCAGTCATCGATAAATATATCGAAATATGGTAAAGTCCAAATGAAACCTGTGGCCTTCCCCTTTCGTTTGATGGCCATATTATATGAAAATTTCAAGGTTTTAGGGCAACCCCATCTTGACCGATAACTCAGTTATCGATAAATATATCGAAATAAAGGCCAAATGAAACTTGTGGCGTTCTCCTTTCGTTTAGTAGCCATATTTTCTGAAAATTTCAAGGTTTTAGGGCACCCCCATCTTGACCGATAACTCAGTTATCGATAATTATATCGAAATAAAATCCAAATGAAAATTGTGGCCTTCCCTTTTCGTTTGTTAGCCATATTGTATGCAAACTTCAAGGTTTTATGGGAACCAAATTTTGACCGGTAACTCAGTTAGCGATAAATATATAGGAATATAGTAAAGTCCAAATGAAACCTGTGGCCTTCCCCTTTCGTTTGATAGCCATATTACATGAAAATTTCAATGTTTTAGGGTAAACCCATCTTGACCGATAACTCAGTTATCGATAAATATATCGAAATAAAGGCCAAATGAAACGTGTGGCCTTCCCTTTTCGTTTGACAGCCATATTGTATGCAAACTTCAAGGTTTCATGGGAACCAAATTTTGACCGGTAACTCAGTTAGCGATAAATATATCGAAATATAGAAAAGGCGAGATGCAACTTGTGGCCTTCCCCTTTCGTTTGATAGCCATATTTTATGAAAATTTCAATGTTTTAGGGCAACCCCATCTTGACCGGTAACTCAGTTATCGATAAATATATCGAAATAAAGGCCAAATAAAACTTGTGGGCTTCCGTTTTCGTTTGTTAGCCATATTGTATGCACACTTCAAGGTTTTATGGGAACCAAATTTTGACCGGTAACTCAGTTATCGATAAGTATATCGAAATATAGTTAAGTCAAAATTAAACTTGTGGCCTTCCCCTTCTGTTTGCCAGAAATATTTTATAAAAATTTCAAGGTTTTAGAGCAACCTAATCTTGACCGATAACTCAGTTATCGATAAATATATCGAAATATAGCAAAGTCCAAATGAAACCTGTGGCCTTCCCCTTTCGTTTGATAGCCATATTACATGAAAATTTCAAGGTTTTAGGGCAACCCCATCTTGACCGATAACTCAGTTATCGATAAATATATCGAAATATAGAAAAGGCGAGATGCAACTTGTGGCCTTCCCCTTTCGTTTGATAGCCATATTTTATGAAAATTTCAAGGTTTTAGGGCAACCCCATCCTGACGGATAACTCAGTTATCGATAAATATATCGAAATAAGGGCCAAATGAAACCTGTGGCGTTCTCCTTTCGTTTGGTAGCCATATTTTCTGAAAATCTCAAGGTTTTAGGGCACCCCCATCTTGACCGATAACTCAGTTATCGACAATTATATCGAAATAAAGGCCAAATGAAAATTGTGGCCTTCCCTTTTCGTTTGTTAGCCATGCTGTATGCAAACTTCAAGGTTTTATGGGAACCAAATTTTGACCGTTAACTCAGTTATCGATAAGTATATCGAAATATAGTTAAGTCAAAATTAAACTTGTGGCCTTCCCCTTTTGTTTGATAGCCATATTTTATGAAAATTTCAAGGTTTTAGGGAACCACATTTTCATCGGTAACTCAGTTATCGATAAATATATCGAAATATAGTAAAGTCCAAATGAAGCCTGTGGCCTTCCCCTTTTGTTTGATAGCCATATTACATGAAAATTTCAAGGTTTTAGGGCAACCCCATCTTGACTGATAACTCAGTTATCGATAAATGTATCGAAATAAAGGCCAAATGAAACTTGTGGCCTTCCCTTTTCGTTTGATAGCCATATTGTATGCAAACTTCAAGGTTTTATGGGAACCACATTTTGGCCGGTAACTCAGTTAGCGATAAATATATAGGAATATAGTAAGGCCAAATGAAACCTGTGGCCTTCCCCTTTCGTTTGATAGCCATATTACATGAAAATTTCAATGTTTTAGGGCAACCCCATCTTGACCGATAACTCAGTTATCGATAAATATATCGAAATAAAGGCCAAATGAAACCTGTGGCGTTCCCATTTCGTTTGGTAGCCATATTTTCTGAAAATTTCAATGTTTTAGGGCAACCCCATCTTGACCGATAACTCAGTCATCGATAAATATATCGAAATATAGTAAAGTCAAAATGAAACCTGTGGCCTTCCCTTTTCATTTGATAGTCATATTGTATGCAAACTTCAAGGTTTTATGGGAACCACATTTTGACCGGTCTCAGTTAGCGATAAATATATAGGAATATAGTAAAGTCCAAATGAAACCTGTGGCCTTCCCCTTTCGTTTGATAGCCATATTACATGAAAATTTCAATGTTTTAGGGCAACCCCATCTTGACCGATAACTCAGTCATCGATAAATATATCGAAATATGGTAAAGTCCAAATGAAACCTGTGGCCTTCCCCTTTTGTTTGATAGCCATATTACATGAAAATTTCAAGGTTTTAGGGCAACCCCATCTTGACCGATAACTCAGTCATCGATAAATATATCGAAATATGGTAAAGTCAAAATGAAACCTGTGGCCTTCCCCTTTCGTTTGATAGCCATATTACATGAAAATTTCAATGTTTTAGGGCAACCCCATCTTGACCGATAACTGAGTCATCGATAAATATATCGAAATATGGTAAAGTCCAAATGAAACCTGTGGCCTTCCCCTTTCGTTTGATGGCCATATTATATGAAAATTTCAAGGTTTTAGGGCAACCCCATCTTGACCGATAACTCAGTTATCGATAAATATATCGAAATAAAGGCCAAATGAAACTTGTGGCGTTCTCCTTTCGTTTAGTAGCCATATTTTCTGAAAATTTCAAGGTTTTAGGGCACCCCCATCTTGACCGATAATTCAGTTATCGATAATTATATCGAAATAAAATGCAAATGAAAATTGTGGCCTTCCCTTTTCGTTTGTTAGCCATATTGTATGCAAACTTCAAGGTTTTATGGGAACCAAATTTTGACCGGTAACTCAGTTAGCGATAAATATATAGGAATATAGTAAAGTCCAAATGAAACCTGTGGCCTTCCCCTTTCGTTTGATAGCCATATTACATGAAAATTTCAATGTTTTAGGGTAAACCCATCTTGACCGATAACTCAGTTATCGATAAATATATCGAAATAAAGGCCAAATGAAACGTGTGGCCTTCCCTTTTCGTTTGACAGCCATATTGTATGCAAACTTCAAGGTTTCATGGGAACCAAATTTTGACCGGTAACTCAGTTAGCGATAAATATATCGAAATATAGAAAAGGCGAGATGCAACTTGTGGCCTTCCCCTTTCGTTTGATAGCCATATTTTATGAAAATTTCAATGTTTTAGGGCAACCCCATCTTGACCGGTAACTCAGTTATCGATAAATATATCGAAATAAAGGCCAAATAAAACTTGTGGGCTTCCGTTTTCGTTTGTTAGCCATATTGTATGCACACTTCAAGGTTTTATGGGAACCAAATTTTGACCGGTAACTCAGTTATCGATAAGTATATCGAAATATAGTTAAGTCAAAATTAAACTTGTGGCCTTCCCCTTCTGTTTGCCAGAAATATTTTATAAAAATTTCAAGGTTTTAGAGCAACCTAATCTTGACCGATAACTCAGTTATCGATAAATATATCGAAATATAGCAAAGTCCAAATGAAACCTGTGGCCTTCCCCTTTCGTTTGATAGCCATATTACATGAAAATTTCAAGGTTTTAGGGCAACCCCATCTTGACCGATAACTCAGTTATCGATAAATATATCGAAATATAGAAAAGGCGAGATGCAACTTGTGGCCTTCCCCTTTCGTTTGATAGCCATATTTTATGAAAATTTCAAGGTTTTAGGGCAACCCCATCCTGACGGATAACTCAGTTATCGATAAATATATCGAAATAAGGGCCAAATGAAACCTGTGGCGTTCTCCTTTCGTTTGGTAGCCATATTTTCTGAAAATCTCAAGGTTTTAGGGCACCCCCATCTTGACCGATAACTCAGTTATCGATAATTATATCGAAATAAAGGCCAAATGAAAATTGTGGCCTTCCCTTTTCGTTTGTTAGCCATGCTGTATGCAAACTTCAAGGTTTTATGGGAACCAAATTTTGACCGTTAACTCAGTTATCGATAAGTATATCGAAATATAGTTAAGTCAAAATTAAACTTGTGGCCTTCCCCTTTTGTTTGATAGCCATATTTTATGAAAATTTCAAGGTTTTAGGGAACCACATTTTCATCGGTAACTCAGTTATCGATAAATATATCGAAATATAGTAAAGTCCAAATGAAGCCTGTGGCCTTCCCCTTTTGTTTGATAGCCATATTACATGAAAATTTCAAGGTTTTAGGGCAACCCCATCTTGACTGATAACTCAGTTATCGATAAATGTATCGAAATAAAGGCCAAATGAAACTTGTGGCCTTCCCTTTTCGTTTGATAGCCATATTGTATGCAAACTTCAAGGTTTTATGGGAACCACATTTTGGCCGGTAACTCAGTTATCGACAATTATATCGAAATAAAGGCCAAATGAAAATTGTGGCCTTCCCTTTTCGTTTGTTAGCCATGCTGTATGCAAACTTCAAGGTTTTATGGGAACCAAATTTTGACCGTTAACTCAGTTATCGATAAGTATATCGAAATATAGTTAAGTCAAAATTAAACTTGTGGCTTTCCCCTTTTGTTTGATAGCCATATTTTATGAAAATTTCAAGGTTTTAGGGAACCACATTTTCATCGGTAACTCAGTTATCGATAAATATATCGAAATATAGTAAAGTCCAAATGAAGCCTGTGGCCTTCCCCTTTTGTTTGATAGCCATATTACATGAAAATTTCAAGGTTTTAGGGCAACCCCATCTTGACTGATAACTCAGTTATCGATAAATGTATCGAAATAAAGGCCAAATGAAACTTGTGGCCTTCCCTTTTCGTTTGATAGCCATATTGTATGCAAACTTCAAGGTTTTATGGGAACCACATTTTGGCCGGTAACTCAGTTAGCGATAAATATATAGGAATATAGTAAGGCCAAATGAAACCTGTGGCCTTCCCCTTTCGTTTGATAGCCATATTACATGAAAATTTCAATGTTTTAGGGCAACCCCATCTTGACCGATAACTCAGTTATCGATAAATATATCGAAATAAAGGCCAAATGAAACCTGTGGCGTTCCCATTTCGTTTGGTAGCCATATTTTCTGAAAATTTCAATGTTTTAGGGCAACCCCATCTTGACCGATAACTCAGTCATCGATAAATATATCGAAATATAGTAAAGTCAAAATGAAACCTGTGGCCTTCCCTTTTCATTTGATAGTCATATTGTATGCAAACTTCAAGGTTTTATGGGAACCACATTTTGACCGGTCTCAGTTAGCGATAAATATATAGGAATATAGTAAAGTCCAAATGAAACCTGTGGCCTTCCCCTTTCGTTTGATAGCCATATTACATGAAAATTTCAATGTTTTAGGGCAACCCCATCTTGACCGATAACTCAGTCATCGATAAATATATCGAAATATGGTAAAGTCCAAATGAAACCTGTGGCCTTCCCCTTTTGTTTGATAGCCATATTACATGAAAATTTCAAGGTTTTAGGGCAACCCCATCTTGACCGATAACTCAGTCATCGATAAATATATCGAAATATGGTAAAGTCAAAATGAAACCTGTGGCCTTCCCCTTTCGTTTGATAGCCATATTACATGAAAATTTCAATGTTTTAGGGCAACCCCATCTTGACCGATAACTGAGTCATCGATAAATATATCGAAATATGGTAAAGTCCAAATGAAACCTGTGGCCTTCCCCTTTCGTTTGATGGCCATATTATATGAAAATTTCAAGGTTTTATGGCAACCCCATCTTGACCGATAACTCAGTTATCGATAAATATATCGAAATAAAGGCCAAATGAAACTTGTGGCGTTCTCCTTTCGTTTAGTAGCCATATTTTCTGAAAATTTCAAGGTTTTAGGGCACCCCCATCTTGACCGATAATTCAGTTATCGATAATTATATCGAAATAAAATGCAAATGAAAATTGTGGCCTTCCCTTTTCGTTTGTTAGCCATATTGTATGCAAACTTCAAGGTTTTATGGGAACCAAATTTTGACCGGTAACTCAGTTAGCGATAAATATATAGGAATATAGTAAAGTCCAAATGAAACCTGTGGCCTTCCCCTTTCGTTTGATAGCCATATTACATGAAAATTTCAATGTTTTAGGGTAAACCCATCTTGACCGATAACTCAGTTATCGATAAATATATCGAAATAAAGGCCAAATGAAACGTGTGGCCTTCCCTTTTCGTTTGACAGCCATATTGTATGCAAACTTCAAGGTTTCATGGGAACCAAATTTTGACCGGTAACTCAGTTAGCGATAAATATATCGAAATATAGAAAAGGCGAGATGCAACTTGTGGCCTTCCCCTTTCGTTTGATAGCCATATTTTATGAAAATTTCAATGTTTTAGGGCAACCCCATCTTGACCGGTAACTCAGTTATCGATAAATATATCGAAATAAAGGCCAAATAAAACTTGTGGGCTTCCGTTTTCGTTTGTTAGCCATATTGTATGCACACTTCAAGGTTTTATGGGAACCAAATTTTGACCGGTAACTCAGTTATCGATAAGTATATCGAAATATAGTTAAGTCAAAATTAAACTTATGGCCTTCCCCTTCTGTTTGCCAGAAATATTTTATAAAAATTTCAAGGTTTTAGAGCAACCTAATCTTGACCGATAACTCAGTTATCGATAAATATATCGAAATATAGCAAAGTCCAAATGAAACCTGTGGCCTTCCCCTTTCGTTTGATAGCCATATTACATGAAAATTTCAAGGTTTTAGGGCAACCCCATCTTGACCGATAACTCAGTTATCGATAAATATATCGAAATATAGAAAAGGCGAGATGCCACTTGTGGCCTTCCCCTTTCGTTTGATAGCCATATTTTATGAAAATTTCAAGGTTTTAGGGCAACCCCATCCTGACGGATAACTCAGTTATCGATAAATATATCGAAATAAGGGCCAAATGAAACCTGTGGCGTTCTCCTTTCGTTTGGTAGCCATATTTTCTGAAAATCTCAAGGTTTTAGGGCACCCCCATCTTGACCGATAACTCAGTTATCGATAATTATATCGAAATAAAGGCCAAATGAAAATTGTGGCCTTCCCTTTTCGTTTGTTAGCCATGCTGTATGCAAACTTCAAGGTTTTATGGGAACCAAATTTTGACCGTTAACTCAGTTATCGATAAGTATATCGAAATATAGTTAAGTCAAAATTAAACTTGTGGCCTTCCCCTTTTGTTTGATAGCCATATTTTATGAAAATTTCAAGGTTTTAGGGAACCACATTTTCATCGGTAACTCAGTTATCGATAAATATATCGAAATATAGTAAAGTCCAAATGAAGCCTGTGGCCTTCCCCTTTTGTTTGATAGCCATATTACATGAAAATTTCAAGGTTTTAGGGCAACCCCATCTTGACTGATAACTCAGTTATCGATAAATGTATCGAAATAAAGGCCAAATGAAACTTGTGGCCTTCCCTTTTCGTTTGATAGCCATATTGTATGCAAACTTCAAGGTTTTATGGGAACCACATTTTGGCCGGTAACTCAGTTAGCGATAAATATATCGAAATAAAGGCCAAATGAAACCTGTGGCGTTCCCATTTCGTTTGGTAGCCATATTTTCTGAAAATTTCAAGGTTTTAGGGAACCACATTTTCATCGGTAACTCAGTTATCGATAAATATATCGAAATATAGTAAAGTCCAAATGAAACCTGTGGCCTTCCCCTTTCGTTTGATAGCCATAGCACATGAAAATTTCAATGTTTTAGGGCAACCCCATCTTGACCGATAACTCAGTTATCGGTAAATATATCGAAATATAGTAAAGTCGAAATGAAGCCTATGGCCTTTACCTTTCGTTTGTTACCCATATTTTATGAAAATTTCAAGGTTTTAGAGCAACTCAATCTTGACCGATAACTCAGTCATCGATAAATATATCGAAATATGGTAAAGTCCAAAGAAACCTGTGGCGTTCCCCTTTCGTTTGATAGCCATATTTTATGAAAATTTCAAGGTTTTAGGGCAACCCCATCTTGACCGATAACTCAGTTATCGATAATTATATCGAAATAAAGGCCAAATGAAAATTGTGGCATTTCCTTTTCGTTTGTTAGCCATATTGTATGCAAACTTCAAGGTTTTATGGGAACCAAATTTTGACCGGTAACTCAGTTATCGATAAGTATATCGAAATATAGTTAAGTCAAAATTAAACTCGTGGCCTTCCCCTTTTGTTTGCCAGAAATATTTTATAAAAATTTCAAGGTTTTAGGGCAACCTAATCCTGACCGATAACTCAGTTATCGGCAAATATATCGAAATATAGTAAAGTCGAAATGACACTCGTGGCCTTCCCCTTTTGTTTGATAGCGATATTTTATGAAAATTTCAAGGTTTTATGGGAACCCCATTTTGACCGGTAACTCAGTTAGCGATAAATATATAGGAATATAGTAAAGTCCAAATGAAACCTGTGGCCTTCCCCTTTCGTTTGATAGCCATATTACATGAAAATTTCAATGTTTTAGGGCAACCCCATCTTGACCGATAACTCAGTTATCGATAAATATATCGAAATAAAGGCCAAATGAAACCTGTGGCCTTCCCCTTTCGTTTGGTAGCCATATTTTATGAAAATTTCAAGGTTTTAGGGCAACCCCATCTTGACCGATAACTCAGTTATCGATAATTATATCGAAATAAAGGCCAAATGAAAATTGTGGCATTTCCTTTTCGTTTGTTACCCATATTTTATGAAAATTTCAAGGTTTTAGAGCAACTCAATCTTGACCGATAACTCAGTCATCGATAAATATATCGAAATATGGTAAAGTCCAAAGAAACCTGTGGCGTTCCCCTTTCGTTTGATAGCCATATTTTATGAAAATTTCAAGGTTTTAGGGCAACCCCATCTTGACCGATAACTCAGTTATCGATAATTATATCGAAATAAAGGCCAAATGAAAATTGTGGCATTTCCTTTTCGTTTGTTAGCCATATTGTATGCAAACTTCAAGGTTTTATGGGAACCAAATTTTGACCGGTAACTCAGTTATCGATAAGTATATCGAAATATAGTTAAGTCAAAATTAAACTTGTGGCCTTCCCCTTCTGTTTGCCAGAAATATTTTATAAAAATTTCAAGGTTTTAGAGCAACCTAATCTTGACCGATAACTCAGTTATCGGCAAATATATCGAAATATAGCAAAGTCGAAATGAAACTTGTGGCCTTCCCCTTTTGTTTGATAGCCATATTACATGAAAATTTCAAGGTTTTAGGGCAACCCCATCTTGACTGATAACTCAGTTATCGATAAATGTATCGAAATAAAGGCCAAATGAAACTTGTGGCCTTCCCTTTTCGTTTGATAGCCATATTGTATGCAAACTTCAAGGTTTTATGGGAACCCCATTTTGACCGGTAAGTCAGTTATCGATAAGTATATCGAAATATAGCAAATTCTAAATTAAACCTGTGGCCTTCCCCTTTTGTTTGCTAGCCATATTTTATAAACATTTCAAGGTTTTAGAACAACGTAATCTTGACCTATAACTCAGTTATCGGTAAATATATGGAAATAAAGGCCAAATGAAACTTGTGGCCTTCCCTTTTCGTTTGATAGCCATATTGTATGCAAACTTCAAGGTTTTATGGGAACCACATTTTGACCGGTAACTCAGTTAGCGATAAATATATAAAAATATAGTAAAGTCCAAATGAAACCTGTGGCCTTCCCCTTTCGTTTGATAGCCATATTACATGAAAATTTCAATGTTTTACGGCAACCCCATCTTGACCGATAACTCAGTTATCGATAAATATATCGAAATAAGGGCCAAATGAAACCTGTGGCGTTCTCCTTTCGTTTGGTAGCCATATTTTCAGAAAATCTCAAGGTTTTAGGGCACCCCCATCTTGACCGATAACTCAGTTATCGACAATTATATCGAAATAAAGGCCAAATGAAAATTGTGGCCTTCCCTTTTCGTTTGATAGCCATATTGTATGCAAACTTCAAGGTTTTATGGGAACCACATTTTGACCGGTAACTCAGTTAGCGATAAATATATAGGAATATAGTAAAGTCCACCTTTCGTTTGATAGCCATATTCCATCAAAATTTCAATGTTTTAGGGCAACCCCATCTTGACCGATAACTCAGTTATCGATAAATATATCGAAATATAGAAAAGGCGAGATGCAACTTGTGGCCTTCCCCTTTCGTTTGATAGTCATATTTTATGAAAATTTCAAGGTTTTAGGGCAACCCCATCCTGACGGATAACTCAGTTATCGATAAATATATCGAAATAAGGGCCAAATGAAACCTGTGGCGTTCTCCTTTCGTTTGGTAGCCATATTTTCTGAAAATCTCAAGGTTTTAGGGCACCCCCATCTTGACCGATAACTCAGTTATCGATAATTATATCGAAAAAAAGGCCAAATGAAACTTGTGGCCTTCCCTTTTCGTTTGATAGCCATATTGTATGCAAACTTCAAGGTTTTATGGGAACCACATTTTGGCCGGTAACTCAGTTAGCGATAAATATATAGGAATATAGTAAAGTCCAAATGAAACCTGTGGCCTTCCCCTTTCGTTTGATAGCCATATTACATGAAAATTTCAATGTTTTAGGGCAACCCCATCTTGACCGATAACTCAGTCATCGATAAATATATCGAAATATAGTAAAGTCAAACTGAAACCTGTGGCCTTCCCTTTTCATTTGATAGTCATATTGTATGCAAACTTCAAGGTTTTATGGGAACCACATTTTGACCGGTCTCAGTTAGCGATAAATATATAGGAATATAGTAAAGTCCAAATGAAACCTGTGGCCTTCCCCTTTCGTTCGATAGCCATATTACATGAAAATTACAATGTTTTAGGGCAACCCCATCTTGACCGATAACTCAGTTATCGATAAATATATCGAAATAAAAGCCAAATGAAACCTGTGGCGTTCCCCTTTCGTTTGGTAGCCATATTTTCTGAAAATTTCAAGGTTTTAGGGAACCACATTTTCATCGGTAACTCAGTTATCGATAAATGTATCGAAATATAGTAAAGTCCAAATGAAACCTGTGGCCTTCCCCTTTCGTTTGATAGCCATATTACATGAAAATTTCAATGTTTTAGGGCAACCCCATCTTAACCGATAACTCAGTTATCGATAAATATATCGAAATAAAGGCCAAATGAAACCTGTGGCGTTCCCCTTTCGTTTGGTAGCCATATTTTCTGCAAATTTCAAGGTTTTAGGGAACCACATTTTCATCGGTAAATCAGTTATCGATAAATATATCGAAATATAGTAAAGTCCAAATGAAACCTGTGGCCTTCCCCTTTCGTTTGATAGCCATATTACATGAAAATTTCAATGCTTTAGGTCAACCCCATCTTGACCGATAACTCAGTTATCGGTAAATATATCGAAATATAGTAAAGTCGAAATGAAGCCTATGGCCTTTACCTTTCGTTTGTTACCCATATTTTATGAAAATTTCAAGGTTTTAGAGCAACTCAATCTTGACCGATAACTCAGTCATCGATAAATATATCGAAATATGGTAAAGTCCAAAGAAACCTGTGGCGTTCCCCTTTCTTTTGATAGCCATATTTTATGAAAATTTCAAGGTTTTAGGGCAACCCCATCTTGACCGATAACTCAGTTATCGATAATTATATCGAAATAAAGGCCAAATGAAAATTGTGGCATTTCCTTTTCGTTTGTTAGCCATATTGTATGCAAACTTCAAGGTTTTATGGGAACCAAATTTTGACCGGTAACTCAGTTATCGATAAGTATATCGAAATATTGGCGGCCGCCGTGGTGTGAAGGTAGTGTTGCCGGCCTACCACACCGAAGGTCCATGGTTCGAGCCCTGGTACAGGTAACATCAAAAGTGATTTGAAAAAAAGTTTTTCAAAACGGGGTCGCCCCTCGGCAGTGGTTTGGCAAACTCTCCGAGTGTATTTCTGCCATGACAGGCTTCTCAGCAAAAAATTCGTCTCCTTTGTAGATGCCGTTCGGAGTCGGCAAAAAACTGTAGGTCCCACCAATTTGTAGGGAAAATTCAAATCGGCACACCACAAATTGGAAGAGAAGCTTGGCGCAAAAATCTCTTAGGAGGTTTATGATGATATACCTGTTGTATATCGCGCCATAGAGATAGAGAGAGATATCGAAATATAGTTAAGTCAAAATTAAACTCGTGGCCTTCCCCTTTTGTTTGCCAGAAATATTTTATAAAAATTTCAAGGTTTTAGGGCAACCTAATCCTGACCGATAACTCAGTTACCGGCAAATATATCGAAATATAGTAAAGTCGAAATGACAATTGTGGCCTTCCCCTTTTGTTTGATAGCGATATTTTATGAAAATTTCAAGGTTTTAGGGAACCACATTTTAATCGGTAACTCAGTTATCGATAAATATATCGAAATATAGTAAAGTCCAAATGAAACCTATGGCCTTCCCCTTTTGATTGATAGCCATATTACATGAAAATTTCAAGGTTTTAGGGCAACCCCATCTTGACTGATAACTCAGTTATCGATAACTGTATCGAAATAAAGGCCAACTGAAACTTGTGGCCTTCCCTTTTCGTTTGATAACCATATTGTATGCAAACTTTAAGGTTTTATGGGAACCCCATTTTGACCGGTAACTCAGTTAGCGATAAATATATAGGAATATAGTAAAGTCCAAATGAAACCTGTGGCCTTCCCCTTTCGTTTGATAGCCATATTACATGAAAATTTCATTGTTTTAGGGCAACCCCATCTTGACCGATAACTCAGTTATCGATAAATATATCGAAATAAAGGCCAAATGAAACCTGTGGCGTTCCCCTTTCGTTTGGTAGCCATATTTTATGAAAATTTCAAGGTTTTAGGGCAACCCCATCTTGACCGATAACTCAGTTATCGATAATTATATCGAAATAAAGGCCAAATGAAAATTGTGGCATTTCCTTTTCGTTTGTTACCCATATTTTATGAAAATTTCAAGGTTTTAGAGCAACTCAATCTTGACCGATAACTCAGTCATCGATAAATATATAGAAATATGGTAAAGTCCAAAGAAACCTGTGGCGTTCCCCTTTCGTTTGATAGCCATATTTTTATGAAAATTTCAAGGTTTTAGGGCAACCCCATCTTGACCGATAACTCAGTTATCGATAATTATATCGAAATAAAGGCCAAATGAAAATTGTGGCATTTCCTTTTCGTTTGTTAGCCATATTGTATGCAAACTTCAAGGTTTTATGGGAACCAAATTTTGACCGGTAACTCAGTTATCGATAAGTATATGGAAATATAGTTAAGTCAAAATTAAACTTGTGGCCTTCCCCTTCTGTTTGCCAGAAATATTTTATAAAAATTTCAAGGTTTTAGAGCAACCTAATCTTGACCGATAACTCAGTTATCGGCAAATATATCGAAATATAGCAAAGTCGAAATGAAACTTGTGGCCTTCCCCTTTTGTTTGATAGCCATATTACATGAAAATTTCAAGGTTTTAGGGCAACCCCATCTTGACTGATAACTCAGTTATCGATAAATGTATCGAAATAAAGGCCAAATGAAACTTGTGGCCTTCCCTTTTCGTTTGATAGCCATATTGTATGCAAACTTCAAGGTTTTATGGCAACCCCATTTTGACCGGTAAGTCAGTTATCGATAAGTATATCGAAATATAGCAAATTCTTAATTAAACCTGTGGCCTTCCCCTTTTGTTTGCTAGCCATATTTTATAAACATTTCAAGGTTTTAGAACAACGTAATCTTGACCTATAACTCAGTTATCGGTAAATATATGGAAATAAAGGCCAAATGAAACTTGTGGCCTTCCCTTTTCGTTTGATAGCCATATTGTATGCAAACTTCAAGGTTTTATGGGAACCACATTTTGACCGGTAACTCAGTTAGCGATAAATATATAGGAATATAGTAAAGTCCAAATGAAACCTGTGGCCTTCCAATTTCGTTTGATAGCCATATTACATGAAAATTTCAATGTTTTAGGGCAACCCCATCTTGACCGATAACTCAGTCATCGATAAATATATCGAAATATAGTAAAGTCAAAATGAAACCTGTGGCCTTCCCTTTTCATTTGATAGTCATATTGTATGCAAACTTCAAGGTTTTATGGGAACCACATTTTGACCGGTCTCAGTTAGCGATAAATATATAGGAATATAGTAAAGTCCAAATGAAACCTGTGGCCTTCCCCTTTCGTTTGATAGCCATATTACATGAAAATTTCAATGTTTTAGGGCAACCCCATCTTGACCGATAACTCAGTTATCGATAAATATATCGAAATAAAGGACAAATGAAACCTGTGGCGTTCCCCTTTCGTTTGGTAGCCATATTTTCTGAAAATTTCAAGGTTTTAGGGAACCACATATTCATCGGTAACTCAGTTATCGATAAATATATCGAAATATAGTAAAGTCCAAATGAAACCTGTGGCCTTCCCCTTTCGTTTGATAGCCATATTACATGAAAATTTCAATGTTTTAGGGCAACCCCATCTTGACCGATAACTCAGTGTTGGAGACATGAGCTCCAATCTTATTGAATTTTAAAAAGAAAACCTAAACCAAATACATACATATACACATACAGAATGAATTAACAAAATGAATTATATATATATACATTTTAAAATACTTACCTTACTATCTTATTATACTTACCTTTGTTGTCAAATACTCACTTTTGTCTAAAATACCTAAATTTACTTAAATACCTACCTTTAATTAAATACTGACTTACCTTTGTTATACTTACCAAACACCCTGTAAAGAAACCTTGCACTTACCGTTTGTTAAATTAAGTTGTTCTTACCGTTTGCCAATATTCTACATTTTTGTACATATATGCATACATACCTACACATTCCAGTCTCCTTGCTGCGCAAGAGATCAATGTAAGATATTAACTTTAGTTCGATTACACCCGTCGCGCTAATACCACCGCTTGTACGATCAAAAATACGTTAAATATACAGTGAATAAAGTGTTTGTACCGATATAGTGAAAACAAGAGTGCGTTTTATTTAGTGGAAGTGACCCATAATCCCTCCAGATTTATACAGTGACCCGATCGTGACCCCAAAAAATATACATGGTCCTTTTGAAGCCATAAGAGAGATAGTAACCTAAAGCTAGTACAGAAAAAAATCGAGGTGAAAAGAGTGTACTTACCTGTGAAAAAGCAATAAAAATTTTTAAAAACCAATTTCAAATCTGCGGCGTGCTAAAGTACAAAGTGTAAAGAATAAAAATAAAGTACAAATACGCATAAAAACAACAAAAAACAAAAAATAGAAAATAAAATTTTTTAATAAATACATACCCGGTACGCAGCGCGGTAAACACAAAGAAAAAAAATATTAGAAAAAATTGCAAACTAAAATAAATATTACAACAACAAAGCACTGAAACAAAGAAATTACATAAAGTGGAAAGTTCAGTGATAAATTGAATTTTAAACAACAAAACCGTGACTAAGTACTAACAAATAAAAAAAAAATAAAAAAATTTATATTTACATAAATTTAATAAAAAGTGCAAAACAAATTTGGGGAAAAAACAAGATTATTTAAAAAAAAAAAAAAAAAAAAAAAACACCGCGAGCAGTATACCTGTAAAAAGCGGCACACCCTAGAGTTAATTCCACTTCCATATACATATGTATACATTCGCACATTTAAAGTGGAAAAAGTGAACATAACAGTGGAAAATTATACGGTCATTGGACCGTCCATAAAAATATTTAAACAACAATATTTGTAATTTTCATTTATTACCACGAGCAGTAGACCTGCACAAGTCAAGTGGTACACCAGCAACCAACAACAAAGCGACCCCAACAACATCAACATCAAAATCAACAAACAACAACAGCACGCCCACAGGAATCTACAAACAAGGCACCCAGAGCTACAAACACAAAACAACAAAAAGGTGGTAATACAAAAAGGATGCCAAAGTAAGTACATCCTGTACAAAAATTTCACATATATACATAAGTACAGCAAACCACGATCGGTATTTTAAACCGTTCCGTCACCCAAAAAACCCGCATATCCACTCTGGTTAGATAAAACCCATAAAAGGTACAGTCAAACCTTAACCCAATAGTTCGTACATAGGTACATAATATAAACTGCAATCGAAGCAAAAGTTTGTCTGCCATCTCATAGCGGTAACCTTTTAAAAGCTGTACTTATACTCATATATATACGTATATTTCACACTCGCCCATATAAATACCCAAACTCATACCCTTTCCCATACATATAATTGATTCTCACCATTTGGCTCTCTCACCCAAATTTGGTTGCTACCCAAAATATATATAATCCGTTGCATATATTTTTCGCAACATAGGCAAAATCTCCAAAAAAAAAAAAAAAAACAACTCAATTTAGCACTAAACTCAGTTGCATAAATAAACTCCGCCCATAACTCCAAAAACAAAAAAAAAAACCCCCAACCCATATAATAAAGTTGTTTTTATTGGACCCAACGAAAAAAGAAATAAAATTAAAAAGTTAAACACCCTAATACGCACTTCTTTTAAAATAAGCCTTCACTAAATACGCAAATTAGAACTCAACTTTGTAAAATAATTGCATCTCAAAGCAATTATAACTCCACCCACTTTTTTCCATTTTCCACTGTGATACTCATTTATACATACATACACACATACTTGTACTTAGACGCGCTAAGACAAGTGATCTCCCACATAACAAAAGCCGGTCATCGCCACTTGTGTTAAACAAATTCCGCTACATAAATAGCACAGTGGGCCTGAGCACATAAAATTTTGAGTAAAATTACCGTGGGAAAAAAAAATCTCGAAATCGAAGAACATTTTAGACTCAAATTTCAAGATGACTGATAAACAGGAGAAACCCAAGACCCTACTGCCACAGGCAGGACCCGTTACCCGGTCAAGATCCCAGTCCGAGGAGGAATATGGACCTTTTGGAAAAAAATTCCTATTCGAAATAAATAAATTGGAAAAATTCTGCGAAAAATGGTGGAACATAGCAGAGACGGACCACTCCGAGTCCAGTCTCAAACTGTATCTCGATGAACTCAACAAACGTGTAGACGCAGTGGAATCAGCATATGAAGCAGCACATCTCAACATACCGGAGGAAAGATCCAGGGCGGCATGCGAGGAAACATACGACACATCACTGGACACGGCAATGAGCACGAAACTCAGGATTATCGAGATGATTAACACCCTGCAGCCTATTCAACTCAACGTTAACCCAACACAACGGATCCATACCCCCTCGCAACAAGAACCCTATCTCAAAGTCCCCGCATGTGACACGGAGGTCTTCTATGGCGGTTATGAAGACTGGCCGTCATTCCGGGACATGTTCACTGCGGTCTACATTAATCACCCAAAATTATCTCAGGCCCAAAAACTCTATCACCTGAGAGCAAAAACTCGAGGCAAAGCAGCTCTGATCATTAAAAAATACCCACTCAATGATCAAAATTTCGAGTTGGCATGGGGAGCACTCAAATCCCGATACGAGAATCGGAGAATTCTCGTAGATAACCAATTAAAGACCCTATTTAATATGCCCACAGTTTATTCTGAAAATGGTGAAAGAATTCAAGAAATTCAAACAACCATAAATAACTGTATCTCGACCCTAAATGCGAACGATGTCCCCACCGAGAACTGGGACCCAATCCTCATATATTTATGTTCATCAAAACTCCCTGATGAAACCCTCGCTCTATGGGAGCAATCACTCGACTCCAGAAAATAGCTACCACTTTGGTCGGAGATGGACAAATTTCTCACGACAAGATACGAAGTGGTGGAACGACTCGGTACATATAGACTCAATAAACCCCGAAACCCTAACTCTAGCTTCACCCACAGATCTTCGACTCCACAAAACCAGTCGAATTTCAGGAATAAAACCCAAACATTCCATGTGGACTCAAGGAAGCAACCCTCTTGCAAACTGTGCAATCTGAATCACTCATTGATGAGTTGCATAAAACTCAGAAATCTCTCGACTCAAGAGCGAAGCAAATTTGTGAAAGAAAACAATTACTGCACAAATTGTTTAGCTTGCTCCCACTTGGAAAAGGATTGTCGTAGCAATTTCACATGCGTCTATTGCCAAAAACGACATCACTCTCTACTCCATTTCCAAGCAAAACCCCATACTCAAAACCCGGTACAGAGGCAACAAAGTAGCAAGGCGGAAAGTAGTCATCACCAAACCGAAGGAGAGACGGCAGAAACCCGAAAACAACCAGCGGCGCTTACGGAACCTCTTTTCCAAGGCGGTGAACACCTTGGCAGAGATGCAGGAGTTACTGCTACCGCCATCGGAGCAGGCCGGCCGCCATGTTGGAGACATGAGCTCCAATCTTATTGAATTTTAAAAAGAAAACCTAAACCAAATACATACATATACACATACAGAATGAATTTACAAAATGAATTATATATATATACATTTTAAAATACTTACCTTACTATCTTATTATACTTACCTTTGTTGTAAAATACTCACTTTTGTCTAAAATACCTAAATTTACTTAAATACCTACCTTTAATTAAATACTGACTTACCTTTGTTATACTTACCAAACACCCTGTAAAGAAACCTTGCACTTACCGTTTGTTAAATTAAGTTGTTCTTACCGTTTGCCAATATTCTACATTTTTGTACATATATGCATACATACCTACACATTCCAGTCTCCTTGCTGCGCAAGAGATCAATGTAAGATATTAACTTTAGTTCGATTACACCCGTCGCGCTAATACCACCGCTTGTACGATCAAAAATACGTTAAATATACAGTGAATAAAGTGTTTGTACCGATTTAGTAAAAACAAGAGTGCGTTTTATTTAGTGGAAGTGACCCATAATCCCTCCAGATTTATACAGTGACCCGATCGTGACCCCAAAAAATATACACTCAGTTATCGATAAATATATCGAAATAAAGGCCAAATGAAACCTGTGGCGTTCCCCTTTCGTTTGGTAGCCATATTTTCTGAAAATTTCAAGGTTTTAGGGAACCACATTTTCATCGGTAACTCAGTTATCGATAAATATATCGAAATATAGTAAAGTCCAAATGAAACCTGTGGCCTTCCCTTTCGTTTGATAGCCATATTACATGAAAATTTCAATGTTTTAGGGCAACCCCATCTTGACCGATAACTCAGTTATCGGTAAATATATCGAAATATAGTAAAGTCGAAATGAAGCCTATGGCCTTTACCTTTCGTTTGTTACCCATATTTTATGAAAATTTCAAGGTTTTAGAGCAACTCAATCTTGACCGATAACTCAGTCATCGATAAATATATCGAAATATGGTAAAGTCCAAATGAAACCTGTGGCCTTCCCCTTTCGTTTGATGGCCATATTATATGAAAATTTCAAGGTTTTAGGGCAACCCCATCTTGACCGATAACTCAGTTATCGATAAATATATCGAAATAAAGGCCAAATGAAACTTGTGGCGTTCTCCTTTCGTTTAGTAGCCATATTTTCTGAAAATTTCAAGGTTTTAGGGCACCCCCATCTTGACCGATAACTCAGTTATCGATAATTATATCGAAATAAAATCCAAATGAAAATTGCGGCCTTCCCTTTTCGTTTGTTAGCCATATTGTATGCAAACTTCAAGGTTTTATGGGAACCAAATTTTGACCGGTAACTCAGTTAGCGATAAATATATAGGAATATAGTAAAGTCCAAATGAAACCTGTGGCCTTCCCCTTTCGTTTGATAGCCATATTACATGAAAATTTCAATGTTTTAGGGTAACCCCATCTTGACCGATAACTCAGTTATCGATAAATATATCGAAATAAAGGCCAAATGAAACGTGTGGCCTTCCCTTTTCGTTTGATAGCCATATTGTATGCAAACTTCAAGGTTTCATGGGAACCACATTTTGACCGGTAACTCAGTTAGCGATAAATATATAGGAATATAGCAAAGTCCAAATGAAACCTGTGGCCTTCCCCTTTCGTTTGATAGCCATATTGTATGCAAACTTCAAGGTTTTATGGGAACCACATTTTGACCGGTAACTCAGTTAGCGATAAATATATAGGAATATAGTACAGTCCAAATGAAACCTGTGGCCTGTGGTGTATAGTAAAGTCTAAATTAAACCTGTGGCCTTCCCCTTTTGTTTGCTAGCCATATTTTATAAACATTTCAAGGTTTTAGAACAACCTAATCTTGACCTATAACTCAGTTATCGGTAAATATATCGAAATAAAGGCCAAATGAAACTTGTGGCCTTCCCTTTTCGTTTGAAAGCCATATTGTATGCAAACTTCAAGGTTTTATGGAAACCACATTTTGACCGGTAACTCAGTTAGCGATAAATATATGGGAATATAGTAAAGTCCAAATGAAACCTGTGGCCTTCCCTTTTCGTTTGAAAGCCATATTGTATGCAAACTTCAAGGTTTTATGGAAACCACATTTTGACCGGTAACTCAGTTAGCGATAAATATATGGGAATATAGTAAAGTCCAAATGAAACCTGTGGCCTTGCCCTTTCGTTTGATAGCCATATTGTATGCAAACTTCAAGGTTTTATGGGAACCACATTTTGATCGGTAACTCAGTTATCGATAAATATATCGAAATATAGTAAAGTCTAAATGAAACCTTTGGCCTTCCCCTTTCGTTTGATAGCCATACTACATGAAAATTTCAGGGTTTTAGGGCAACCCCATCTTGACCGATAACTCAGTTATCGATAAATATATCGAAATATAGAAAAGGCGAGATGCAACTTGTGGCCTTCCCGTTTCGTTTGATAGCCATATTTTATGAAAATTTCAAGGTTTTAAGGCAACCCCATCCTGACGGATAACTCAGTTATCGATAAATATATCGAAATAAAGGCCAAATGAAACCTGTGGCGTTCTTCTTTCGTTTGGTAGCCATATTTTCTGAAAATTTCTAGGTTTTAGAGCAACCCAATCTTGACCGATAACTCAGTTATCGGTAAATATATCGAAATATAGTAAAGTCGAAATGAAGCCTATGGCCTTTACCTTTTGTTTGTTACCCATATTTTATAAAAATTTCAAGCTTTTAGAGCAACCTAATCTTGACCGATAACTCAGTTATCGGCAAAAATATCGAAATATAGTAAAGTCGAAATGAAGCCTATGGCCTTTACCTTTTGTTTGTTAGCCATATTTTATGAAAATTTCAAGGTTTTAGAGCAACTCAATCTTGACCGATAACTCAGTCATCGATAAATATATCGAAATATGGCAAAGTCCAAATGAAACCTGTGGCGTTCCCCTTTCGTTTGATAGCCATATTACATGAAAATTTCAAGGTTTTAGGGCAACCCCATCTTGACCGATAACTCAGTCATCGATAAATATATCGAAATATGGTAAAGTCCAAATGAAACCTGTGGCCTTCCCCTGTCGTTTGATAGCCATATTACATGAAAATTTCAATGTTTTAGGGCAACCCCATCTTGACCGATAACTCGGTCATCGATAAATATATCGAAATATGGTAAAGTCCAAATGAAACCTGTGGCCTTCCCCTGTCGTTTGATAGCCATATTTTATGAAAATTTCAAGGTTTTAGGGCAACTTCATCTTGACCGATAACTCAGTCATCGATAAATATATCGAAATATGGTAAAGTCCAAATGAAACCTGTGGCCTTCCCCTGTCGTTTGATAGCCATATTACATGAAAATTTCAATGTTTTAGGGCAACCCCATCTTGACCGATAACTCGGTCATCGATAAATATATCGAAATATGGTAAAGTCCAAATGAAACCTGTGGCGTTCCCCTTTCGTTTGATAGCCATATTACATGAAAATTTCAAGGTTTTAGGGCAACCCCATCTTGACCGATAACTCAGTCATCGATAAATATATCGAAATATGGTAAAGTCCAAATGAAACCTGTGGCCTTCCCCTGTCGTTTGATAGCCATATTACATGAAAATTTCAATGTTTTAGGGCAACCCCATCTTGACCGATAACTCAGTCATCGATAAATATATCGAAATATGGTAAAGTCCAAATGAAACCTGTGGCCTTCCCCTGTCGTTTGATAGCCATATTACATGAAAATTTCAATGTTTTAGGGCAACCCCATCTTGACCGATAACTCGGTCATCGATAAATATATCGAAATATGGTAAAGTCCAAATGAAACCTGTGGCGTTCCCCTTTCGTTTGATAGCCATATTTTATGAAAATTTCAAGGTTTTAGGGCAACCCCATCTTGACCGATAACTCAGTCATCGATAAATATATCGAAATATGGTAAAGTCCAAATGAAACCTGTGGCCTTCCCCTTTCGTTTGATAGCCATATTACAATGTTTTAGGGCAACCCCATCTTGACCGATAACTCAGTCATCGATAAATATATCGAAATATGGTAAAGTCCAAATGAAACCTGTGGCCTTCCCCTGTCGTTTGATAGCCATATTACATGAAAATTTCAAGGTTTTAGGGCAACCCCATCTTGACCGATAACTCAGTCATCGATAAATATATCGAAATATGGTAAAGTCCAAATGAAACCTGTGGCCTTCCCCTGTCGTTTGATAGCCATATTACATGAAAATTTCAATGTTTTAGGGCAACCCCATCTTGACCGATAACTCGGTCATCGATAAATATATCGAAATATGGTAAAGTCCAAATGAAACCTGTGGCGTTCCCCTTTCGTTTGATAGCCATATTTTATGAAAATTTCAAGGTTTTAGGGCAACCCCATCTTGACCGATAACTCAGTCATCGATAAATATATCGAAATATGGTAAAGTCCAAATGAAACCTGTGGCCTTCCCCTGTCGTTTGATAGCCATATTACATGAAAATTTCAATGTTTTAGGGCAACCCCATCTTGACCGATAACTCGGTCATCGATAAATATATCGAAATATGGTAAAGTCCACATGAAACCTGTGGCGTTCCCCTTTCGTTTGATAGCCATATTTTATGAAAATTTCAAGGTTTTAGGGCAACCCCATCTTGACCGATAACTCGGTCATCGATAAATATATCGAAATATGGTAAAGTCCAATTGAAACCTGTGGCCTTCCCCTTTCGTTTGATAGCCATATTACATGAAAATTTCAATGTTTTAGGGCAACCCCATCTTGACCGATAACTCAGTCATCGATAAATATATCGAAATATGGTAAAGTCCAAATGAAACCTGTGGCCTTCCCCTTTCGTTTGATGGCCATATTACATGAAAATTTCAAGGTTTTAGGGCAACCCCATCTTGACCGACAACTCAGTTATCGATAAATATATCGAAATAAAGGCCAAATGAAACTTGTGGCCTTCCCTTTTCGTTTGTTAGCCATATTGTATGCAAACTTCAAGGCTTTATGGGAACCAAATTTTGACCGGTAACTCAGTTATCGATAAGTATATCGAGATATAGTTAAGTCAAAATTAAACTTGTGGCCTTCCCCTTTTGTTTGTTACCCATATTTTATGAAAATTTCAAGGTTTTAGAGCAACTCAATCTTGACCGATAACTCAGTTATCGGGAAATATATCGAAATATAGTAAAGTCGAAATGAAGCCTATGGCCTTTACCTTTTCTTTGTTACCCATATTTTATGACAATTTCAAGGTTTTAGAGCAACTCAATCTTGACCGATAACTCAGTCATCGATAAATATATCGAAATATGGTAAAGTCCAAATGAAACCTGTGGCCTTCCCCTTTCGTTTGATGGCCATATTACATGAAAATTTCAAGGTTTTAGGGCAACCCCATCTTGACCGACAACTCAGTTATCGATAAATATATCGAAATAAAGGCCAAATGAAACTTGTGGCCTTCCCTTTTCGTTTGTTAGCCATATTGTATGCAAAACTTCAAGGCTTTATGGGAACCAAATTTTGACCGTTAACTCAGTTATCGATAAGTATATCGAGATATAGTTAAGTCCAAATGAAACCTGTGGCCTTCCCCTTCTGTTTGATAGCCATATTTTATGAAAATTTCTAGGTTTTAGAGCAACCCAATCTTGACCGATAACTCAGTTATCGGTAAATATATCGAAATATAGTAAAGTCGAAATGAAGCCTATGGCCTTTACCTTTTGTTTGTTACCCATATTTTATGAAAATTTCAAGGTTTTAGAGCAACCTAATCTTGACCGATAACTCAGTTATCGGCAAAAATATCGAAATATAATAAAGTCGAAATGAAGCCTATGGCCTTTACCTTTTGTTTGTTAGCCATATTTTATGAAAATTTCAAGGTTTTAGAGCAACTCAATCTTGACCGATAACTCAGTCATCGGTAAATATATCGAAATATAGTAAAGTCGAAATGAAGCCTATGGCCTTTACCTTTTGTTTGTTACCCATATTTTATAAAAATTTCAAGCTTTTAGAGCAACCTAATCTTGACCGATAACTCAGTTATCGGCAAAAATATCGAAATATAGTAAAGTCGAAATGAAGCCTATGGCCTTTACCTTTTGTTTGTTAGCCATATTTTATGAAAATTTCAAGGTTTTAGAGCAACTCAATCTTGACCGATAACTCAGTCATCGATAAATATATCGAAATATGGCAAAGTCCAAATGAAACCTGTGGCGTTCCCCTTTCGTTTGATAGCCATATTTTATGAAAATTTCAAGGTTTTAGGGCAACCCCATCTTGACCGATAACTCAGTTATCGATAAATATATCGAAATATAGAAAAGGCGAGATGCAACTTGTGGCCTTCCCCTTTCGTTTGATAGCCATATTTTATGAAAATTTCAAGGTTTTAGGGCAACCCCATCCTGACGGATAACTCAGTTATCGATAAATACATCGAAATAAGGGCCAAATGAAACCTGTGGCGTTCTCTTTTCGTTTGGTAGCCATATTTTCTGAAAATTTCAAGGTTTTAGGCCGCCCCCATCTTGACCGATAACTCAGTTATCGATAATTATGTCGAAATAAAGGCCAAATGAAAATTGTGGCCTTCCCTTTTCGTTTGTTAGCCATATTGTATGCAAACTTCAAGGTTTTATGTGAACCAAATTTTAACTCAGTTAGCGATAAATATATAGGAATATAGTAAAGTCCAATTGAAACCTGTGGCCTTCCCCTTTCGTTTGATAGACATATTACATGAAAATTTCAATGTTTTAGGGCAACCCCATCTTGACCGATAACTCGGTCATCGATAAATATATCGAAATATGGTAAAGTCCAAATGAAACCTGTGGCCTTCCCCTTTCGTTTGATGGCCATATTACATGAAAATTTCAAGGTTTTAGGGCAACCCCATCTTGACCGACAACTCAGTTATCGATAAATATATCGAAATAAAGGCCAAATGAAACTTGTGGCCTTCCCTTTTCGTTTGTTAGCCATATTGTATGCAAACTTCAAGGCTTTATGGGAACCAAATTTTGACCGGTAACTCAGTTATCGATAAGTATATCGAGATATAGTTAAGTCAAAATTAAACTTGTAGCCTTCCCCTTTTGTTTGTTACCCATATTTTATGAAAATTTCAAGGTTTTAGAGCAACTCAATCTTGACCGATAACTCAGTTATCGGGAAATATATCGAAATATAGTAAAGTCGAAATGAAGCCTATGGCCTTTACCTTTTCTTTGTTACCCATATTTTATGACAATTTTAAGGTTTTAGAGCAACTCAATCTTGACCGATAACTCAGTCATCGATAAATATATCGAAATAAAGGCCAAATGAAACTTGTGGCCTTCCCTTTTCGTTTGTTAGCCATATTGTATGCAAACTTCAAGGCTTTATGGGAACCAAATTTTGACCGGTAACTCAGTTATCGATAAGTATATCGAGATATAGTTAAGTCAAAATTAAACTTGTGGCCTTCCCCTTTTGTTTGTTACCCATATTTTATGAAAATTTCAAGGTTTTAGAGCAACTCAATCTTGACCGATAACTCAGTTATCGGGAAATATATCGAAATATAGTAAAGTCGAAATGAAGCCTATGGCCTTTACCTTTTCTTTGTTACCCATATTTTATGACAATTTCAAGGTTTTAGAGCAACTCAATCTTGACCGATAACTCAGTCATCGATAAATATATCGAAATATGGTAAAGTCCAAATGAAACCTGTGGCCTTCCCCTTTCGTTTGATGGCCATATTACATGAAAATTTCAAGGTTTTAGGGCAACCCCATCTTGACCGACAACTCAGTTATCGATAAATATATCGAAATAAAGGCCAAATGAAACTTGTGGCCTTCCCTTTTCGTTTGTTAGCCATATTGTATGCAAAACTTCAAGGCTTTATGGGAACCAAATTTTGACCGTTAACTCAGTTATCGATAAGTATATCGAGATATAGTTAAGTCCAAATGAAACCTGTGGCCTTCCCCTTCTGTTTGATAGCCATATTTTATGAAAATTTCTAGGTTTTAGAGCAACCCAATCTTGACCGATAACTCAGTTATCGGTAAATATATCGAAATATAGTAAAGTCGAAATGAAGCCTATGGCCTTTACCTTTTGTTTGTTACCCATATTTTATGAAAATTTCAAGGTTTTAGAGCAACCTAATCTTGACCGATAACTCAGTTATCGGCAAAAATATCGAAATATAATAAAGTCGAAATGAAGCCTATGGCCTTTACCTTTTGTTTGTTAGCCATATTTTATGAAAATTTCAAGGTTTTAGAGCAACTCAATCTTGACCGATAACTCAGTCATCGGTAAATATATCGAAATATAGTAAAGTCGAAATGAAGCCTATGGCCTTTACCTTTTGTTTGTTACCCATATTTTATAAAAATTTCAAGCTTTTAGAGCAACCTAATCTTGACCGATAACTCAGTTATCGGCAAAAATATCGAAATATAGTAAAGTCGAAATGAAGCCTATGGCCTTTACCTTTTGTTTGTTAGCCATATTTTATGAAAATTTCAAGGTTTTAGAGCAACTCAATCTTGACCGATAACTCAGTCATCGATAAATATATCGAAATATGGCAAAGTCCAAATGAAACCTGTGGCGTTCCCCTTTCGTTTGATAGCCATATTTTATGAAAATTTCAAGGTTTTAGGGCAACCCCATCTTGACCGATAACTCAGTTATCGATAAATATATCGAAATATAGAAAAGGCGAGATGCAACTTGTGGCCTTCCCCTTTCGTTTGATAGCCATATTTTATGAAAATTTCAAGGTTTTAGGGCAACCCCATCCTGACGGATAACTCAGTTATCGATAAATACATCGAAATAAGGGCCAAATGAAACCTGTGGCGTTCTCTTTTCGTTTGGTAGCCATATTTTCTGAAAATTTCAAGGTTTTAGGCCGCCCCCATCTTGACCGATAACTCAGTTATCGATAATTATGTCGAAATAAAGGCCAAATGAAAATTGTGGCCTTCCCTTTTCGTTTGTTAGCCATATTGTATGCAAACTTCAAGGTTTTATGTGAACCAAATTTTAACTCAGTTAGCGATAAATATATAGGAATATAGTAAAGTCCAATTGAAACCTGTGGCCTTCCCCTTTCGTTTGATAGACATATTACATGAAAATTTCAATGTTTTAGGGCAACCCCATCTTGACCGATAACTCGGTCATCGATAAATATATCGAAATATGGTAAAGTCCAAATGAAACCTGTGGCCTTCCCCTTTCGTTTGATGGCCATATTACATGAAAATTTCAAGGTTTTAGGGCAACCCCATCTTGACCGACAACTCAGTTATCGATAAATATATCGAAATAAAGGCCAAATGAAACTTGTGGCCTTCCCTTTTCGTTTGTTAGCCATATTGTATGCAAACTTCAAGGCTTTATGGGAACCAAATTTTGACCGGTAACTCAGTTATCGATAAGTATATCGAGATATAGTTAAGTCAAAATTAAACTTGTAGCCTTCCCCTTTTGTTTGTTACCCATATTTTATGAAAATTTCAAGGTTTTAGAGCAACTCAATCTTGACCGATAACTCAGTTATCGGGAAATATATCGAAATATAGTAAAGTCGAAATGAAGCCTATGGCCTTTACCTTTTCTTTGTTACCCATATTTTATGACAATTTTAAGGTTTTAGAGCAACTCAATCTTGACCGATAACTCAGTCATCGATAAATATATCGAAATATGGTAAAGTCCAAATGAAACCTGTGGCCTTCCCCTTTCGTTTGATGGCCATATTACATGAAAATTTCAAGGTTTTAGGGCAACCCCATCTTGACCGATAACTCAGTTATCGATAAATATATCGAAATAAAGGTCAAATAAAACCTGTGGCGTTCTCCTTTCGTTTGGTAGCCATATTTTATGAAAATTTCAAGGTTTTCGACCAACTCAATCTCGACCGATAACTCAGTTATCGATAAATATATCGAAATAAAGGCCAAATGAAACCTGTGGCCTTCCCTTTTCATTTGATAGCCATATTTTATGAAAATTTCTAGGTTTTAGAGCAACCCAGTCTTGACCGATAACTCAGTTATCGGTAAATATATCGAAATATAGTAAAGTCGAAATGAAGCCTATGGCCTTTACCTTTTGTTTGTTACCCATATTTGATGAAAATTTCAAGGTTTTAGAGCAACTCAATCTTGACCGATAACTCAGTCATCGATAAATATATCGAAATATGGTAAAGTCCAAATGAAACCTGTGGCCTTCCCCTTCTGTTTGATAGCCATATTTTATGAAAATTTCTAGGTTTTAGAGCAACCCAATCTTGACCGATAACTCAGTTATCGGTAAATATATCGAAATATAGTAAAGTCGAAATGAAGCCTATGGCCTTTACCTTTTGTTTGTTACCCATATTTTATGAAAATTTCAAGGTTTTAGAGCAACTCAATCTTGACCGATAACTCAGTCATCGATAAATATATCGAAATATGGTAAAGTCCAAATGAAACCTGTGGCGTTCCCCTTTTGTTTGATAGCCATATTTTATGAAAATTTCTAGGTTTTAGAGTAACCCAATCTTGACAGATAACTCAGTTATCGGTAAATATATCGAAATATAGTAAAGTCGAAATGAAGCCTATGGCCTTTACCTTTTGTTTGCTAGCCATATTTTATGAAAATTTCAAGGTTTTAGGGCAACCCCATCTTGACCGTTAACTCAGTTATCGATAAATATATCGAAATATAGAAAAGGCGAGATGCAACCTGTGGCCTTCCCCTTTCGTTTGATAGCCATATTTTATGAAAATTTTAAGGTTTTAGGTCAACCTCATCAGTATATCGAAATATAGCAAAGTCTAAATTAAACTTGTGGCCTTCCCCTTTTGTTTGCCAGAAATATTTTATAAAAATTTCAAGGTTTTGAAGCAACCTAAGCTTGACCGATAACTCAGTTATCGGCAAATATATCGAAATATAGTAAAGTCGAAATGAAATTTGTGGCCTTCCCCTTTTGTTTGGTAGCCATATTTTCTGAAAATTTCAAGGTTTTAGGGCAACCCCATCTTGACCGATAACTCAGTTATCGATAATTATGTCGAAATAAAGGCCAAATGAAAATTGTGGCATTCCCTTTTCGTTTGTTAGCCATATTGTATGCAAACTTCAAGGTTTTATGGGAACCAAATTTTGACCGGTAACTCAGTTATCGATAAGTATATCGAAATATAGTTAAGTCAAAATTAAACTTGTGGCCTTCCCCTTTTGTTTGCCAGAAATATTTTATAAAAATTTCAAGGTTTTAGAGCAACCTAATCTTGACCGATAACTCAGTTATCGGCAAATATATCGAAATATAGTAAAGTCGAAATGAAATTTGTGGCCTTCCCCTTTTGTTTGGTAGCCATATTTTCTGAAAATTTCAAGGTTTTAGGGCAACCCCATCTTGACTGATAACTCAGTTATCGATAAATGTATCGAAATAAAGGCCAAATGAAACTTGTGGCCTTCCCTTTTCGTTTGATAGCCATATTGTATGCAAACTTTAAGGTTTTGTGGGAACCCCATTTTGACCGGTAACTCAGTTATCGATAAATATATCGAAATATAGAAAAGGCGAGATGCAACCTGTGGCCTTCCCCTTTCGTTTGATAGCCATATTTTATGAAAATTTTAAGGTTTTAGGTCAACCTCATCAGTATATCGAAATATAGCAAAGTCTAAATTAAACTTGTGGCCTTCCCCTTTTGTTTGCCAGAAATATTTTATAAAAATTTCAAGGTTTTAGAGCAACCTAAGCTTGACCGATAACTCAGTCATCGATAAATATATCGAAATATGGTAAAGTCCAAACGAAACCTGTGGCGTTCCCCTTTCGTTTGCTAGCCATATTTTATGAAAATTTCAAGGTTTTAGGGCAACCCCATCTTGACCGTTAACTCAGTTATCGATAAATATATCGAAATATAGAAAAGGCGAGATGCAACCTGTGGCCTTCCCCTTTCGTTTGATAGCCATATTTTATGAAAATTTTAAGGTTTTAGGTCAACCTCATCAGTATATCGAAATATAGCAAAGTCTAAATTAAACTTGTGGCCTTCCCCTTTTGTTTGCCAGAAATATTTTATAAAAATTTCAAGGTTTTAGAGCAACCTAAGCTTGACCGATAACTCAGTTATCGGCAAATATATCGAAATATAGTAAAGTCGAAATGAAATTTGTGGCCTTCCCCTTTTGTTTGGTAGCCATATTTTCTGAAAATTTCAAGGTTTTAGGGCAACCCCATCTTAACTGATAACTCAGTTATCGGTAAATATATCGAAATAAAGGCCAAATGAAACTTGTGGCCTTCCCTTTTCGTTTGATAGCCATATTGTATGCAAACTTCAAGGTTGTATGGGAACCACATTTTGACCGGTAACTCAGTAAGCGATAAATATATAGGAATATAGTAAAGTCCAAATGAAACCTGTGGCGTTCCCCTTTTGTTTGATAGCCATATTACATGAAAATTTCAATGTTTTAGGGCAACCCCATCTTGACCGATAACTCAGTCATCGATAAATATATCGAAATATCGTAAAGTTCAAATGAAACCTGTGGCCTTCCCCTTTCGTTTGATAGCCATATTACATGAAAATTTCAAGGTTTTAGGGCAACCGCATCTTGACCGATAACTCAGTCATCGATAAATATATCGAAATATGGTAAAGTCCAAATGAAACCTGTGGCCTTCCCCTTTCGTTTGATAGCCATATTACATGAAAATTTCAATGTTTTAGGGCAACCCCATCTTGACCGATAACTCGGTCATCGATAAATATATCGAAATATGGTAAAGTCCAAATGAAACCTGTGGCCTTCCCCTTTCGTTTGATGGCCATATTACATGAAAATTTCAAGGTTTTAGGGCAACCCCATCTTGACCGACAACTCAGTTATCGATAAATATATCGAAATAAAGGCCAAATGAAACTTGTGGCCTTCCCTTTTCGTTTGTTAGCCATATTGTATGCAAACTTCAAGGCTCTATGGGAACCAAATTTTGGCCGGTAACTCAGTTATCGATAAGTATATCGAAATATAGTAAAGTCGAAATGAAGCCTATGCCCTTTACCTTTTGTTTGTTACCCATATTTTATGAAAATTTCAAGGTTTTAGAGCAACTCAATCTTGACCGATAACTCAGCCTTCGATAAATATATCGAAATATGGTAAAGTCCAAATGAAACCTGTGGCGTTCCCCTTTTGTTTGATAGCCATATTTTATGAAAATTTCTAGGTTTTAGAGCAACCCAATCTTGACCGATAACTCAGTTATCGGTAAATATATCGAAATATAGTAAAGTCGAAATGAAGCCTATGGCCTTTACCTTTTGTTTGTTACCCATATTTGATGAAAATTTCAAGGTTTTAGAGCAACTCAGTTATCGATAAATATATCGAAATAAAGGTCAAATAAAACCTGTGGCGTTCTCCTTTCGTTTGGTAGCCATATTTTATGAAAATTTCAAGGTTTTCGACCAACTCAATCTCGACCGATAACTCAGTTATCGATAAATATATCGAAATAAAGGCCAAATGAAACCTGTGGCCTTCCCTTTTCATTTGATAGCCATATTTTATGAAAATTTCTAGGTTTTAGAGCAACCCAATCTTGACCGATAACTCAGTTATCGGTAAATATATCGAAATATAGTAAAGTCGAAATGAAGCCTATGGCCTTTACCTTTTGTTTGTTACCCATATTTGATGAAAATTTCAAGGTTTTAGAGCAACTCAATCTTGACCGATAACTCAGTCATCGATAAATATATCGAAATATGGTAAAGTCCAAATGAAACCTGTGGCATTCCCCTTTCGTTTGCTAGCCATATTTTATGAAAATTTCAAGGTTTTAGGGCAACCCCATCTTGACCGTTAACTCAGTTATCGATAAATATATCGAAATATAGAAAAGGCGAGATGCAACCTGTGGCCTTCCCCTTTCGTTTGATAGCCATATTTTATGAAAATTTTAAGGTTTTAGGGCAACCTCATCCTGACGGATAACTCAGTTATCGATAAATATATCGAAATAAAGGCCAAATGAAACCTGTGGCGTTCTCCTTTCGTTTGGTAGCCATATTTTCTGAACTTTCCAGGTTTTAGGGCACCCCCATCTTGACCGATAACTCAGTTATCGATAATTATATCGAAATAAAGGCCAAATGAAAATTGTGGCCTTCCCTTTTCGTTTGTTAGCCATATTGTATGCAAACTTCAAGGTTTTATGGGAACCAAATTTTGACCGGTAACTCAGTTATCGATAAGTATATCGAAATATAGTTAAGTCAAAATTAAACTTGTGGCCCCTTTTGTTTGATAGCCATATTACATGAAAATTTCAAGGTTTTAGGGCAACCCCATCTTGACTGATAACTCAGTTATCGATAAATGTATCGAAATAAAGGCCAACTGAAAGGTGTGGCCTTCCCTTTTCATTTGATAGCCATATTGTATGCAAACTTTAAGGTTTTATGGGAACCCCATTTTGACCGGTAACTCAGTTATCGATAAGTCTATCGAAATATAGCAAAGTCTAAATTAAACCTGTGGCCTTCCCCTTTTGTTTGCTAGCCATATTTTATAAACATTTCAAGGTTTTAGAACAATCTAATCTTGACCTATAACTCAGTTATCGGTAAATATATCGAAATAAAGGCCAAATGAAAGGTGTGGCCTTCCCTTTTCGTTTGATAGCCATATTACATGAAAATTTCAAGATTTTTGGGCAACCCCATCTTGACCGATAACTCAGTTATCGATAAATATATCGAAATAAAGTCCAAATGAAACCTGTGGCCTTCCCTTTTCATTTGATAGCCATATTGTATGCAAACTTCAAGGTTTTATGGGAACCACATTTTGACCGGTAACTCAGTTAGCGATAAATATATCGAAATATAGTAAAGTCTAAATGAAACCTGTGGCCTTCCCCTTTCGTTTGATAGCCACATTACATGAAAATTTCAAGATTTTAGGGCAACCCCATCTTGACCGATAACTCAGTTATCGATAAATATATCGAAATAAAGTCCAAATGAAACCTGTGGCCTTCCGCTTTCGTTTGATGGCCATATTACATGAAAATTTCAAGGTTTTAGGGCAACCCCATCTTGACTGATAACTCAGTTATCGATAAATGTATCGAAATAAAGGCCAAATGAAACCTGTGGCCTTCCCCTTTCGTTTGATGGCCATATTACATGAAAATTTCAAGGTTTTAGGGCAACCCCATCTTGACTGATAACTCAGTTATCGATAAATGTATCGAAATAAAGGCCAAATGAAACTTGTGGCCTTCCCTTTTCGTTTGATAGCCATATTGTATGCAAACTTCAAGGTTTTATTGGAACCACATTTTGATCGGTAACTCAGTTATCGATAAATATATCGAAATATAGTAAAGTCTAAATGAAACCTGTGGCCTTCCCCTTTCGTTTGATAGCCATATTACATGAAAATTTCAAGGTTTTAGGGCAACCCCATCTTGACCGATAACTCAGTTATCGATAAATATATCGAAATAAAGGCCAAATGAAACCTGTGGCGTTCCTCTTTCGTTTGGTAGCCATATTTTATGAAAATTTCAAGGTTTTAGAGCAACTCAATCTTGACCGATAACTCAGTCATCGATAAATATATCGAAATATGGTAAAGTCCAAATGAAACCTGTGGCGTTCCCCTTTCGTTTGATAGCCATATTTTATGAAAATTTCAAGGTTTTAGGGCAACCCAATCTTGACCGATAACTCAGTCATCGATAAATATATCGAAATATGGTAAAGTCCAAATGAAACCTGTGGCGTTCCCCTTTTGTTTGATAGCCATATTTTATGAAAATTTCTAGGTTTTAGAGCAACCTAATCTTGACCGATAACTCAGTTATCGGTAAATATATCGAAATAAAGGTCAAATAAAACCTGTGGCGTTCTCCTTTCGTTTGGTAGCCATATTTTATGAAAATTTCAAGGTTTTAGACCAACTCAATCTCGACCGATAACTCAGTTATCGATAAATATATCGAACTAAAGGCCAAATGAAACCTGTGGCGTTCTCCTTTCGTTTGGTAGCCATATTTTATGAAAATTTCAAGGTTTTAGACCAACTCAATCTCGACCGATAACTCAGTTATCGATAAATATATCGAAATAAAGGTCAAATAAAACCTGTGGCGTTCTCCTTTCGTTTGGTAGCCATATTTTATGAAAATTTCAAGGTTTTAGACCAACTCAATCTCGACCGATAACTCAGTTATCGATAAATATATCGAACTAAAGGCCAAATGAAACCTGTGGCCTTCCCTTTTCATTTGATAGCCATATTTTATGAAAATTTCTAGGTTTTAGAGCAACCCAATCTTGACCGATAACTCAGTTATCGGTAAATATATCGAAATATAGTAAAGTCGAAATGAAGCCTACGGCCTTTACCTTTTGTTTGTTAACCATATTTGATGAAAATTTCAAGGTTTTAGAGCAACTCAATCTTGACCGATAACTCAGTCATCGATAAATATATCGAAATATGGTAAAGTCCAAATGAAACCTGTGGCGTTCCCCTTTCGTTTGCTAGCCATATTTTATGAAAATTTCAAGGTTTTAGGGCAACCCCATCTTGACCGTTAACTCAGTTATCGATAAATATATCGAAATATAGAAAAGGCGAGATGCAACCTGTGGCCTTCCCCTTTCGTTTGATAGCCATATTTTATGAAAATTTTAAGGTTTTAGGGCAACCTCATCCTGACGGATAACTCAGTCATCGATAAATATATCGAAATAAAGGCCAAATGAAACCTGTGGCGTTCTCCTTTCGTTTGGTAGCCATATTTTGTATCTGTGGCGTTCCCCTTTTGTTTGATAGCCATATTTTATGAAAATTTCTAGGTTTTAGAGCAACCTAATCTTGACCGATACTTCAGTTATCGGTAAATATACCGAAATATAGTAAAGTCGAAATGAAGCCTATGGCCTTTACCTTTTGTTTGTTAGCCATATTTTATGAAAATTTCAAGGTTTTAGGGCAACCCCATCTTGACCGATAACTCAGTTATCAATAAATATATCGAAATAAAGGTCAAATAAAACCTGTGGCGTTCTCCTTTTGTTTGGTAGCCATATTTTATGAAAATTTCAAGGTTTTAGACCAACTCAATCTCGACCGATAACTCAGTTATCGATAAATATATCGAAATAAAGGCCAAATGAAACCTGTGGCCTTCCCTTTTCATTTGATAGCCATATTTTATGAAAATTTCTAGGTTTTAGAGCAACCCAATCTTGACCGATAACTCAGTTATCGGTAAATATATCGAAATATAGTAAAGTCGAAATGAAGCCTATGGCCTTTACCTTTTGTTTGTTACCCATATTTGATGAAAATTTCAAGGTTTTAGAGCAACTCAATCTTGACCGATAACTCAGTCATCCATAAATATATCGAAATATGGTAAAGTCCAAATGAAACCTGTGGCGTTCCCCTTTCGTTTGATAGCCATATTTTATGAAAATTTCAAGGTTTTAGGGCAACCCCATCTTGACCGATAACTCAGTTATCGATAAATATATCGAAATATAGAAAAGGCAAGATACAACCTGTGGCCTTCCCCTTTCGTTTGATAGCCATATTTTATGAAAATTTTAAGGTTTTAGGGCAACCTCATCCTGACGAATAACTCAGTTGTCGATAAATATATCGAAATAGAGGCCAAATGAAACCTGTGGCGTTCTCCTTTCGTTTGGTAGCCATATTTTCTGAAAATTTCAAGGTTTTAGGGCACCCCCATCTTGACCGATAACTCAGTTATCGATAATTATATCGAAATAAAGGCCTAATGAAAATTGTGGCCTTCCCTTTTCGTTTGTTAGCCATATTGTATGCAAACTTCAAGGTTTTATGGGAACCAAATTTTGACCGGTAACTCAGTTATCGATAAGTATATCGAAATATAGTTAAGTCAAAATTAAACTTGTGGCCTTCCCCTTTTGTTTGCCAGAAATATTTTATAAAACTTTCAGGGTTTTAGGGCAACCTAATCTTGACCGATAACTCAGTTATCGGCAAATATATCGAAATATAGTAAAGTCGAAATAAAACTTGTGGCCTTCCCCTTTTGTTTGATAGCCATATTTTATGAAAATTTCAAGGTTTTAGGGAACCACATTTTCATCGGTAACTCAGTTATCGATAAATATATCGAAATATAGTAAAGTCCAAATGAAACCTGTGGCCTTCCCCTTTTGTTTGATAGCCATATTACATGAAAATTTCAAGGTTTTAGGGCAACCCCATCTTGACTGATAACTCAGTTATCGATAAATGTATCGAAATAAAGGCCAACTGAAACTTGTGGCCTTCCCTTTTCATTTGATAGCCATATTGTATGCAAACTTTAAGGTTTTGTGGGAACCCTATTTTGACCGGTAACTCAGTTATCGATAAGTATATCGATATATAGCAAAGTCTAAATTAAACTTGTGGCCTTCCCCTTTTGTTTGCCAGAAATATTTTATAAAAATTTCAAGGTTTTAGAGCAACCTAATCTTGACCGATAACTCAGTTATCGGAAAATATATCGAAACATAGTAAAGTCGAAATGAAACTTGTGGCCTTCCCCTTTTGATTGGTAGCCATATTTTCTGAAAATTTCAAGGTTGTAGGGCAACCCCATCTTAACTGATAACTCAGTTATCGGTAAATATATCGAAATAAAGGCCAAATGAAACTTGTGGCCTTCCCTTTTCGTTTGATAGCCATATTGTATGCAAACTTCAAGGTTGTATGGGAACCACATTTTGACCGGTAACTCAGTTAGCGATAAATATATAGGAATATAGTAAAGTCCAAATGAAACCTGTGGCCTTCCCCTTTCGTTTGATAGCCATATTACATGAAAATTTCAATGTTTTAGGGCAACCTTATCTTGACCGATAACTCAGTCATCGATAAATATATCGAAATATCGTAAAGTCCAAATGAAACCTGTGGCGTTCCCCTTTCGTTTGATAGCCATATTACATGAAAATTTCAAGGTTTTAGGGCAACCCCATCTTGACCGATAACTCAGTCATCGATAAATATATCGAAATATGGTAAAGTCCAAATGAAACCTGTGGCCTTCCCCTTTCGTTTGATAGCCATATTACATTAAAATTTCAATGTTTTAGGGCAACCCCATCTTGACCGATAACTCGGTCATCGATAAATATATCGAAATATGGTAAAGTCCAAATGAAACCTGTGGCCTTCCCCTTTCGTTTGATGGCCATATTACATGAAAATTTCAAGGTTTTAGGGCAACCCCATCTTGACCGACAACTCAGTTATCGATAAATTTATCGAAATAAAGGGCAAATGAAACTTGTGGCCTTCCCTTTTCGTTTGTTAGCCATATTGTATGCAAACTTCAAGGCTCTATGGGAACCAAATTTTGGCCGGTAACTCAGTTATCGATAAGTATATCGAAATATAGTAAAGTCGAAATGAAGCCTATGGCCTTTACCTTTTGTTTGTTACCCATATTTTATGAAAATTTCAAGGTTTTAGAGCAACTCAATCTTGACCGATAACTCAGTCATCGATAAATATATCGAAATATGGTAAAGTCCAAATGAAACCTGTGGCGTTCCCCTCTTGTTTGATAGCCATATTTTATGAAAATGTCTAGGTTTTAGAGCAACCCAATCTTGACCGATAACTCAGTTATCGGTAAATATATCGAAATATAGTAAAGTCGAAATGAAGCCTATGGCCTTTACCTTTTGTTTGCTAGCCATATTTTATGAAAATTTCAAGGTTTTAGGGCAACTCAGTTATCGATAAATATATCGAAATAAAGGTCAAATAAAACCTGTGGCGTTCTCCTTTCGTTTGGTAGCCATATTTTATGAAAATTTCAAGGTTTTCGACCAACTCAATCTCGACCGATAACTCAGTTATCGATAAATATATCGAAATAAAGGCCAAATGAAACCTGTGGCGTTCTCCTTTCGTTTGGTAGCCATATTTTCTGAAAATTTCCAGGTTTTAGGGCACCCCCATCTTGACCGATAACTCAGTTATCGATAATTATATCGAAATAAAGGCCAAATGAAAATTGTGGCCTTCCCTTTTCGTTTGTTAGCCATATTGTATGCAAACTTCAAGGTTTTATGGGAACCAAATTTTGACCGGTAACTCAGTTATCGATAAGTATATCGAAATATAGTTAAGTCAAAATTAAACTTGTGGCCTTCCCCTTTTGTTTGCCAGAAATATTTTATAAAAATTTCAAGGTTTTAGGGCAACCTAATTTTGACCGATAACTCAGTTATCGGCATATATATCGAAATATAGTAAAGTCGAAATGAAACTTGTGGCCTTCCCCTTTTTTTTGATAGCCATATTTTATGAAAATTTCAAGGTTTTAGGGAACCACATTTTCATCGGTAACTCAGTTATCGATAAATATATCGAAATATAGTAAAGTCCAAATGAAACCTGTGGCCTTTCCCTTTTGTTTGATAGCCATATTACATGAAAATTTCAAGGTTTTAGGGCAACCCCATCTTGACTGATAACTCAGTTATCGATAAATGTATCGAAATAAAGGCCAACTGAAACTTGTGGCCTTCCCTTTTCATTTGATAGCCATATTGTATGCAAACTTTAAGGTTTTATGGGAACCCCATTTTGACCGGTAACTCAGTTATCGATAAGTATATCGAAATATATCAAAGTCTAAATTAAACCTGTGGCCTTCCCCTTTTGTTTGCTAGCCATATTTTATAAACATTTCAAGGTTTTAGAACAATCTAATCTTGACCTATAACTCAGTTATCGGTAAATATATCGAAATAAAGGCCAAATGAAACGTGTGGCCTTCCCTTTTCGTTTGATAGCCATATTGGAAGCAAATTTCAAGGTTTTATGGGAACCACATTTTCACCGGTAACTCAGTTAGCGATAAATATATAGGAATATAGTAAAGTCCAAATGAAACCTGTGGCCTTCCCTTTTCATTTGATAGCCATATTGTATGCAAACTTCAAGGTTTTATGGGAACCACATTTTGACCGGTAACTCAGTTAGCGATAAATATATCGAAATATAGTAAAGTCTAAATGAAACCTGTGGCCTTCCCCTTTCGTTTGATAGCCATATTACATTAAAATTTCAATGTTTTAGGGCAACCCCATCTTGACCGATAACTCGGTAATCGATAAATATATCGAAATATGGTAAAGTCCAAATGAAACCTGTGGCCTTCCCCTTTCGTTTGATGGCCATATTACATGAAAATTTCAAGGTTTTAGGGCAACCCCATCTTGACCGACAACTCAGTTATCGATAAATTTATCGAAATAAAGGAAAAATGAAACTTGTGGCCTTCCCTTTTCGTTTGTTAGCCATATTGTATGCAAACTTCAAGGCTCTATGGGAACCAAATTTTGGCCGGTAACTCAGTTATCGATAAGTATATCGAAATATAGTAAAGTCGAAATGAAGCCTATGGCCTTTACCTTTTGTTTGTTACCCATATTTTATGAAAATTTCAAGGTTTTAGAGCAACTCAATCTTGACCGATAACTCAGTCATCGATAAATATATCGAAATATGGTAAAGTCCAAATGAAACCTGTGGCGTTCCCCTTTTGTTTGATAGCCATATTTTATGAAAATTTCTAGGTTTTAGAGCAACCCAATCTTGACCGATAACTCAGTTATCGGTAAATATATCGAAATATAGTAAAGTCGAAATGAAGCCTATGGCCTTTACCTTTTGTTTGCTAGCCATATTTTATGAAAATTTCAAGGTTTTAGGGCAACTCAGTTATCGATAAATATATCGAAATAAAGGTCAAATAAAACCTGTGGCGTTATCCTTTCGTTTGGTAGCCATATTTTATGAAAATTTCAAGGTTTTCGACCAACTCAATCTCGACCGATAACTCAGTTATCGATAAATATATCGAAATAAAGGCCAAATGAAACCTGTGGCCTTCCCTTTTCATTTGATAGCCATATTTTATGAAAATTTCTAGGTTTTAGAGCAACCCAATCTTGACCGAGAACTCAGTTATCGGTAAATATATCGAAATATAGTAAAGTCGAAATGAAGCCTATGGCCTTTACCTTTTGTTTGTTACCCATATTTGATGAAAATTTCAAGGTTTTAGAGCAACTCAATCTTGACCGATAACTCAGTCATCGATAAATATATCGAAATATGGTAAAGTCCAAATGAAACCTGTGGCGTTCCCCTTTCGTTTGCTAGCCATATTTTATGAAAATTTCAAGGTTTTAGGGCAACCCCATCTTGACCGTTAACTCAGTTATCGATAAATATATCGAAATATAGAAAAGGCTAGATGCAACCTGTGGCCTTCCCCTTTCGTTTGATAGCCATATTTTATGAAAATTTTAAGGTTTTAGGGCAACCTCATCCTGATGGATAACTCAGTTATCGATAAATATATCGAAATAAAGGCCAAATGAAACCTGTGGCGTTCTCCTTTCGTTTAGTAGCCATATTTTCTGAAAATTTCCAGGTTTTAGGGCACCCCCATCTTGACCGATAACTCAGTTATCGATAATTATATCGAAATAAAGGCCAAATGAAAATTGTGGCCTTCCCTTTTCGTTTGTTAGCCATATTGTATGCAAACTTCAAGGTTTTATGGGAACCAAATTTTGACCGGTAACTCAGTTATCGATAAGTATATCGAAATATAGTTAAGTCAAAATTAAACTTGTGGCCTTCCCCTTTTGTTTGCCAGAAATATTTTATAAAAATTTCAAGGTTTTAGGGCAACCTAATTTTGACCGATAACTCAGTTATCGGCAAATATATCGAAATATAGTAAAGTCGAAATGAAACTTGTGGCCTTCCCCTTTTTTTTGATAGCCATATTTTATGAAAATTTCAAGGTTTTAGGGAACCACATTTTCATCGGTAACTCAGTTATCGATAAATATATCGAAATATAGTAAAGTCCAAATGAAACCTGTGGCCTCCCCCTTTTGTTTGATAGCCATATTACATGAAAATTTCAAGGTTTTAGGGCAACCCCATCTTGACTGATAACTCAGTTATCGATAAATGTATCGAAATAAAGGCCAACTGAAACTTGTGGCCTTCCCTTTTCATTTGATAGCCATATTGTATGCAAACTTTAAGGTTTTATGGGAACCCCATTTTGACCGGTAACTCAGTTATCGATAAGTATATCGAAATATATCAAAGTCTAAATTAAACCTGTGGCCTTCCCCTTTTGTTTGCTAGCCATATTTTATAAACATTTCAAGGTTTTAGAACAATCTAATCTTGACCTATAACTCAGTTATCGGTAAATATATCGAAATAAAGGCCAAATGAAACGTGTGGCCTTCCCTTTTCGTTTGATAGCCATATTGGAAGCAAATTTCAAGGTTTTATGGGAACCACATTTTCACCGGTAACTCAGTTAGCGATAAATATATAGGAATATAGTAAAGTCCAAATGAAACCTGTGGCCTTCCCTTTTCATTTGATAGCCATATTGTATGCAAACTTCAAGGTTTTATGGGAACCACATTTTGACCGGTAACTCAGTTAGCGATAAATATATCGAAATATAGTAAAGTCTAAATGAAACCTGTGGCCTTCCCCTTTCGTTTGATAGCCATATTACATTAAAATTTCAATGTTTTAGGGCAACCCCATCTTGACCGATAACTCGGTCATCGATAAATATATCGAAATATGGTAAAGTCCAAATGAAACCTGTGGCCTTCCCCTTTCGTTTGATGGCCATATTACATGAAAATTTCAAGGTTTTAGGGCAACCCCATCTTGACCGACAACTCAGTTATCGATAAATTTATCGAAATAAAGGCCAAATGAAACTTGTGGCCTTCCCTTTTCGTTTGTTAGCCATATTGTATGCAAACTTCAAGGCTCTATGGGAACCAAATTTTGGCCGGTAACTCAGTTATCGATAAGTATATCGAAATATAGTAAAGTCGAAATGAAGCCTATGGCCTTTACCTTTTGTTTGTTACCCATATTTTATGAAAATTTCAAGGTTTTAGAGCAACTCAATCTTGACCGATAACTCAGTCATCGATAAATATATCGAAATATGGTAAAGTCCAAATGAAACCTGTGGCGTTCCCCTTTTGTTTGATAGCCATATTTTATGAAAATTTCTAGGTTTTAGAGCAACCCAATCTTGACCGATAACTCAGTTATCGGTAAATATATCGAAATATAGTAAAGTCGAAATGAAGCCTATGGCCTTTACCTTTTGTTTGCTAGCCATATTTTATGAAAATTTCAAGGTTTTAGGGCAACTCAGTTATCGATAAATATATCGAAAGAAAGGCCAAATGAAACCTGTGGCCTTCCCTTTTCATTTGATAGCCATATTTTATGAAAATTTCTAGGTTTTAGAGCAACCCAATCTTGACCGAGAACTCAGTTATCGGTAAATATATCGAAATATAGTAAAGTCGAAATGAAGCCTATGGCCTTTACCTTTTGTTTGTTACCCATATTTGATGAAAATTTCAAGGTTTTAGAGCAACTCAATCTTGACCGATAACTCAGTCATCGATAAATATATCGAAATATGGTAAAGTCCAAATGAAACCTGTGGCGTTCCCCTTTCGTTTGCTAGCCATATTTTATGAAAATTTCAAGGTTTTAGGGCAACCCCATCTTGACCGTTAACTCAGTTATCGATAAATATATCGAAATATAGAAAAGGCGAGATGCAACCTGTGGCCTTCCCCTTTCGTTTGATAGCCATATTTTATGAAAATTTTAAGGTTTTAGGGCAACCTCATCCTGATGGATAACTCAGTTATCGATAAATATATCGAAATAAAGGCCAAATGAAACCTGTGGCGTTCTCCTTTCGTTTGGTAGCCATATTTTCTGAAAATTTCCAGGTTTTAGGGCACCCCCATCTGGACCGATAACTCAGTTATCGATAATTATATCGAAATAAAGGCCAAATGAAAATTGTGGCCTTCCCTTTTCGTTTGTTAGCCATATTGTATGCAAACTTCAAGGTTTTATGGGAACCAAATTTTGACCGGTAACTCAGTTATCGATAAGTATATCGAAATATAGTTAAGTCAAAATTAAACTTGTGGCCTTCCCCTTTTGTTTGCCAGAAATATTTTATAAAAATTTCAAGGTTTTAGGGCAACCTAATTTTGACCGATAACTCAGTTATCGACAAATATATCGAAATATAGTAAAGTCGAAATGAAACTTGTGGCCTTCCCCTTTTTTTTGATAGCCATAATTTATGAAAATTTCAAGGTTTTAGGGAACCACATTTTCATCGGTAACTCAGTTATCGATAAATATATCGAAATATAGTAAAGTCCAAATGAAACCTGTGGCCTCCCCCTTTTGTTTGATAGCCATATTACATGAAAATTTCAAGGTTTTAGGGCAACCCCATCTTGACTGATAACTCAGTTATCGATAAATGTATCGAAATAAAGGCCAACTGAAACTTGTGGCCTTCCCTTTTCATTTGATAGCCATATTGTATGCAAACTTTAAGGTTTTATGGGAACCCCATTTTGACCGGTAACTCAGTTATCGATAAGTATGTCGAAATATATCAAAGTCTAAATTAAACCTGTGGCCTTCCCCTTTTGTTTGCTAGCCATATTTTATAAACATTTCAAGGTTTTAGAACAATCTAATCTTGACCTATAACTCAGTTATCGGTAAATATATCGAAATAAAGGCCAAATGAAACGTGTGGCCTTCCCTTTTCGTTTGATAGCCATATTGGAAGCAAATTTCAAGGTTTTATGGGAACCACATTTTCACCGGTAACTCAGTTAGCGATAAATATATAGGAATATAGTAAAGTCCAAATGAAACCTGTGGCCTTCCCTTTTCATTTGATAGCCATATTGTATGCAAACTTCAAGGTTTTATGGGAACCACATTTTGACCGGTAACTCAGTTAGCGATAAATATATCGAAATATAGTAAAGTCTAAATGAAACCTGTGGCCTTCCCCTTTCGTTTGATAGCCATATTACATTAAAATTTCATTGTTTTAGGGCAACCCCATCTTGACCGATAACTCGGTCATCGATAAATATATCGAAATATGGTAAAGTCCAAATGAAACCTGTGGCCTTCCCCTTTCGTTTGATGGCCATATTACATGAAAATTTCAAGGTTTTAAGGCAACCCCATCTTGACCTATAACTCAGTTATCGGTAAATATATCGAAATAAAGGCCAAATGAAACGTGTGGCCTTCCCTTTTCGTTTGATAGCCATATTGGAAGCAAATTTCAAGGTTTTATGGGAACCACATTTTGGCCGGTAACTCAGTTATCGATAAGTATATCGAAATATAGTAAAGTCGAAATGAAGCCTATGGCCTTTACCTTTTGTTTGTTACCCATATTTTATGAAAATTTCAAGGTTTTAGAGTGGCTGAATCTTGACCGATAACTCAGTCATCGATAAATATATCGAAATATGGTAAAGTCCAAATGAAACCTGTGGCGTTCCCCTTTTGTTTGATAGCCATATTTTATGAAAATTTCTAGGTTTTAGAGCAACCCAATCTTGACCGATAACTCAGTTATCGGTAAATATATCGAAATATAGTAAAGTCGAAATGAAGCCTATGGCCTTTACCTTTTGTTTGCTAGCCATATTTTATGAAAATTTCAAGGTTTTAGGGCAACTCAGTTATCGATAAATATATCGAAATAAAGGTCAAATAAAACCTGTGGCGTTCTCCTTTCGTTTGGTAGCCATATTTTATGAAAATTTCAAGGTTTTCGACCAACTCAATCTCGACCGATAACTCAGTTATCGATAAATATATCGAAATAAAGGCCAAATGAAACCTGTGGCCTTCCCTTTTCATTTGATAGCCATATTTTATGAAAATTTCTAGGTTTTAGAGCAACCCAATCTTGACCGAGAACTCAGTTATCGGTAAATATATCGAAATATAGTAAAGTCGAAATGAAGCCTATGGCCTTTACCTTTTGTTTGTTACCCATATTTGATGAAAATTTCAAGGTTTTAGAGCAACTCAATCTTGACCGATAACTCAGTCATCGATAAATATATCGAAATATGGTAAAGTCCAAATGAAACCTGTGGCGTTCCCCTTTCGTTTGCTAGCCATATTTTATGAAAATTTCCAGGTTTTAGGGCACCCCCATCTTGACCGATAACTCAGTTATCGATAATTATATCGAAATAAAGGCCAAATGAAAATTGTGGCCTTCCCTTTTCGTTTGTTATCCATATTGTATGCAAACTTCAAGGTTTTATGGGAACCAAATTTTGACCGGTAACTCAGTTATCGATAAGTATATCGAAATATAGTTAAGTCAAAATTAAACTAGTGGCCTTCCCCTTTTGTTTGCCAGAAATATTTTATAAAAATTTCAAGGTTTTAGGGCAACCTAATTTTGACCGATAACTCAGTTATCGGCAAATATATCGAAATATAGTAAAGTCGAAATGAAACTTGTGGCCTTCCCCTTTTTTTTGATAGCCATATTTTATGAAAATTTCAAGGTTTTAGGGAACCACATTTTCATCGGTAACTCAGTTATCGATAAGTATATCGAAATATATCAAAGTCTAAATTAAACCTGTGGCCTTCCCCTTTTGTTTGCTAGCCATATTTTATAAACATTTCAAGGTTTTAGAACAATCTAATCTTGACCTATAACTCAGTTATCGGTAAATATATCGAAATAAAGGCCAAATGAAACGTGTGGCCTTCCCTTTTCGTTTGATAGCCATATTGGAAGCAAATTTCAAGGTTTTATGGGAACCACATTTTCACCGGTAACTCAGTTAGCGATAAATATATAGGAATATAGTAAAGTCCAAATGAAACCTGTGGCCTTCCCCTTTCGTTTGATAGCCATATTACATTAAAATTTCAATGTTTTAGGGCAACCCCATCTTGACCGATAACTCGGTCATCGATAAATATATCGAAATATGGTGAAGTCCAAATGAAACCTGTGGCCTTCCCCTTTCGTTTGATGGCCATATTACATGAAAATTTCAAGGTTTTAGGGCAACCCCATTTTGACCGACAACTCAGTTATCGATAAATTTATCGAAATAAAGGCCAAATGAAACTTGTGGCCTTCCCTTTTCGCTTGTTAGCCATATTGTATGCAAACTTCAAGGCTCTATGGGAACCAAATTTTGGCCGGTAACTCAGTTATCGATAAGTATATCGAAATATAGTAAAGTCGAAATGAAGCCTATGGCCTTTACCTTTTGTTTGTTACCCATATTTTATGAAAATTTCAAGGTTTTAGAGCAACTCAATCTTGACCGATAACTCAGTCATCGATAAATATATCGAAATATGGTAAAGTCCAAATGAAACCTGTGGCGTTCCCCTTTTGTTTGATAGCCATATTTTATGAAAATTTCTAGGTTTTAGAGCAACCCAATCTTGACCGATAACTCAGTTATCGGTAAATATATCGAAATATAGTAAAGTCGAAATGAAGCCTATGGCCTTTACCTTTTGTTTGCTAGCCATATTTTATGAAAATTTCAAGGTTTTCGGGCAACTCAGTTATCGATAAATATATCGAAATAAAGGTCAAATAAAACCTGTGGCGTTCTCCTTTCGTTTGGTAGCCATATTTTATGAAAATTTCAAGGTTTTCGACCAACTCAATCTCGACCGATAACTCAGTTATCGATAAATATATCGAAATAAAGGCCAAATGAAACCTGTGGCCTTCCCTTTTCATTTGATAGCCATATTTTATGAAAATTTCTAGGTTTTAGAGCAACCCAATCTTGACCGAGAACTCAGTTATCGGTAAATATATCGAAATATAGTAAAGTCGAAATGAAGCCTATGGCCTTTACCTTTTGTTTGTTACCCATATTTGATGAAAATTTCAAGGTTTTAGAGCAACTCAATCTTGACCGATAACTCAGTCATCGATAAATATATCGAAATATGGTAAAGTACAAATGAAACCTGTGGCGTTCCCCTTTCGTTTGCTAGCCATATTTTATGAAAATTTCAAGGTTTTAGGGCAACCCCATCTTGACCGTTAACTCAGTTATCGATAAATATATCGAAATATAGAAAAGGCGAGATGCAACCTGTGGCCTTCCCCTTTCGTTTGATAGCCATATTTTATGAAAATTTTAAGGTTTTAGGGCCACCTCATCCTGATGGATAATTCAGTTATCGATAAATATATCGAAATAAAGGCCAAATGAAACCTGTGGCGTTCTCCTTTCGTTTGGTAGCCATATTTTCTGAAAATTTCCAGGTTTTAGGGCACCCCCATCTTGACCGATAACTCAGTTATCGATAATTATATCGAAATAAAGGCCAAATGAAAATTGTGGCCTTCCCTTTTCGTTTGTTAGCCATATTGTATGCAAACTTCAAGGTTTTATGGGAACCAAATTTTGACCGGTAACTCAGTTATCGATAAGTATATCGAAATATAGTTAAGTCAAAATTAAACTTGTGGCCTTCCCCTTTTTTTGATAGCCATATTTTATGAAAATTTCAAGGTTTTAGGGAACCACATTTTCATCGGTAACTCAGTTATCGATAAATATATCGAAATATAGTAAAGTCCAAATGAAACCTCATCCTGATGGATAACTCAGTTATCGATAAATATATCGAAATAAAGGCCAAATGAAACCTGTGGCGTTCTCCTTTCGTTTGGTAGCCATATTTTCTGAAAATTTCCAGGTTTTAGGGCACCCCCATCTTGACCGATAACTCAGTTATCGATAATTATATCGAAATAAAGGCCAAATGAAAATTGTGGCCTACCCTTTTCGTTTGTTAGCCATATTGTATGCAAACTTCAAGGTTTTATGGGAACCAAATTTTGACCGGTAACTCAGTTATCGATAAGTATATCGAAATATAGTTAAGTCAAAATTAAACTTGTGGCCTTCCCCTTTTGTTTGATAGCCATATTACATGAAAATTTCAAGGTTTTAGGGCAACCCCATCTTGACTGATAACTCAGTTATCGATAAATGTATCGAAATAAAGGCCAACTGAAACTTGTGGCCTTCCCTTTTCATTTGATAGCCATATTGTATGCAAACTTTAAGGTTTTATGGGAACCCCATTTTGACCGGTAACTCAGTTATCGATAAGTATATCGAAATATATCAAAGTCTAAATTAAACCTGTGGCCTTCCCCTTTTGTTTGCTAGCCATATTTTATAAACATTTCAAGGTTTTAGAACAATCTAATCTTGACCTATAACTCAGTTATCGGTAAATATATCGAAATAAAGGCCAAATGAAACGTGTGGCCTTCCCTTTTCGTTTGATAGCCATATTGGAAGCAAATTTCAAGGTTTTATGGGAACCACATTTTCACCGGTAACTCAGTTAGCGATAAATATATAGGAATATAGTAAAGTCCAAATGAAACCTGTGGCCTTCCCTTTTTATTTGATAGCCATATTGTATGCAAACTTCAAGGTTTTATGGGAACCACATTTTGACCGGTAACTCAGTTAGCGATAAATATATCGAAATATAGTAAAGTCTAAATGAAACCTGTGGCCTTCCCCTTTCGTTTGATAGCCATATTACATTAAAATTTCAATGTTTTAGGGCAACCCCATCTTGACCGATAACTCGGTCATCGATAAATATATCGAAATATGGTAAAGTCCAAATGAAACCTGTGGCCTTCCCCTATCGTTTGATGGCCATATTACATGAAAATTTCAAGGTTTTAGGGCAACCCCATCTTGACCGACAACTCAGTTATCGATAAATTTATCGAAATAAAGGCCAAATGAAACCTGTGGCCTTCCCTTTTCATTTGATAGCCATATTTTATGAAAATTTCTAGGTTTTAGAGCAACCCAATCTTGACCGAGAACTCAGTTATCGGTAAATATATCGAAATATAGTAAAGTCGAAATGAAGCCTATGGCCTTTACCTTTTGTTTGTTACCCATATTTGATGACTCAGTTATCGATAAATATATCGAAATATAGAAAAGGCGAGATGCAACCTGTGGCCTTCCCCTTTCGTTTGATAGCCATATTTTATGAAAATTTTAAGGTTTTAGGGCAACCTCATCCTGATGGATAACTCAGTTATCGATAAATATATCGAAATAAAGGCCAAATGAAACCTGTGGCGTTCTCCTTTCGTTTGGTAGCCATATTTTCTGAAAATTTCCAGGTTTTAGGGCACCCCCATCTTGACCGATAACTCAGTTATCGATAATTATATCGAAATAAAGGCCAAATGAAAATTGTGGCCTTCCCTTTTCGTTTGTTAGCCATATTGTATGCAAACTTCAAGGTTTTATGGGAACCAAATTTTGACCGGTAACTCAGTTATCGATAAGTATATCGAAATATAGTTAAGTCAAAATTAAACTTGTGGCCTTCCCCTTTTGTTTGCCAGAAATATTTTATAAAAATTTCAAGGTTTTAGGGCAACCTAATTTTGACCGATAACTCAGTTATCGGCAAATATATCGAAATATAGTAAAGTCGAAATGAAACTTGTGGCCTTTCCCTTTTTTTTGATAGCCATATTTTATGAAAATTTCAAGGTTTTAGGGAACCACATTTTCATCGGTAACTCAGTCATCGATAAATATATCGAAATATAGTAAAGTCCAAATGAAACCTGTGGCCTCCCCCTTTTGTTTGATAGCCATATTACATGAAAATTTCAAGGTTTTAGGGCAACCCCATCTTGACTGATAACTCAGTTATCGATAAATGTATCGAAATAAAGGCCAACTGAAACTTGTGGCCTTCCCTTTTCATTTGATAGCCATATTGTATGCAAACTTTAAGGTTTTATGGGAACCCCATTTTGACCGGTAACTCAGTTATCGATAAGTATATCGAAATATATCAAAGTCTAAATTAAACCTGTGGCCTTCCCCTTTTGTTTGCTAGCCATATTTTATAAACATTTCAAGGTTTTAGAACAATCTAATCTTGACCTATAACTCAGTTATCGGTAAATATATCGAAATAAAGGCCAACTGAAACGTGTGGCCTTCCCTTTTCGTTTGATAGCCATATTGGAAGCAAATTTCAAGGTTTTATGGGAACCACATTTTCACCGGTAACTCAGTTAGCGATAAATATATAGGAATATAGTAAAGTCCAAATGAAACCTGTGGCCTTCCCTTTTCATTTGATAGCCATATTGTATGCAAACTTCAAGGTTTTATGGGAACCACATTTTGACCGGTAACTCAGTTAGCGATAAATATATCGAAATATAGTAAAGTCTAAATGAAACCTGTGGCCTTCCCCTTTCGTTTGATAGCCACATTACATGAAAATTTCAAGATTTTAGGGCAACCCCATCTTGACCGATAACTCAGTTATCGATAAATATATCGAAATAAAGTCCAAATGAAACCTGTGGCCTTCCGCTTTCGTTTGATGGCCATATTACATGAAAATTTCAAGGTTTTAGGGCAACCCCATCTTGACTGATAACTCAGTTATCGATAAATGTATCGAAATAAAGGCCAAATGAAACTTGTGGCCTTCCCTTTTCGTTTGATAGCCATATTGTATGCAAACTTCAAGGTTTTATTGGAACCACATTTTGATCGGTAACTCAGTTATCGATAAATATATCGAAATATAGTAAAGTCTAAATGAAACCTGTGGCCTTCCCCTTTCGTTTGATAGCCATATTTTATGAAAATTTCAAGGTTTTAGGGCAACCCAATCTTGACCGATAACTCAGTCATCGATAAATATATCGAAATAAAGGCCAAATGAAACCTGTGGCGGTCCTCTTTCGTTTGGTAGCCATATTTTATGAAAATTTCAAGGTTGTAGAGCAACTCAATCTTGACCGATAACTCAGTCATCGATAAATATATCGAAATTTGGTAAAGTCCAAATGAAACCTGTGGCGTTCCCCTTTCGTTTGATAGCCATATTTTATGAAAATTTCAAGGTTTTAGGGCAACCCAATCTTGACCGATAACTCAGTCATCGATAAATATATCGAAATATGGTAAAGTCCAAATGAAACCTGTGGCGTTCCCCTTTTGTTTGATAGCCATATTTTATGAAAATTTCTAGGTTTTAGAGCAACCTAATCTTGACCGATAACTCAGTTATCGGTAAATATATCGAAATATAGTAAAGTCGAAATGAAGCCTATGGCCTTTACCTTTTGTTTGTTAGCCATATTTTATGAAATTTTCAAGGTTTTAGGGCAACCCCATCTTGACCGATAACTCAGTTATCGATAAATATATCGAAATAAAGGTCAAATAAAACCTGTGGCGTTCTCCTTTCGTTTGGTAGCCATATTTTATGAAAATTTCAAGGTTTTAGACCAACTCAATCTCGACCGATAACTCAGTTATCGATAAATATATCGAAATAAAGGCCAAATGAAACCTGTGGCCTTCCCTTTTCATTTGATAGCCATATTTTATGAAAATTTCTAGGTTTTAGAGCAACCCAATCTTGACCGATAACTCAGTTATCGGTAAATATATCGAAATATAGTAAAGTCGAAATGAAGCCTATGGCCTTTACCTTTTGTTTGTTACCCATATTTGATGAAAATTTCAAGGTTTTAGGGCAACTCAATCTTGACCGATAACTCAGTCATCGATAAATATATCGAAATATGGTAAAGTCCAAATGAAACCTGTGGCGTTCCCCTTTCGTTTGATAGCCATATTTTATGAAAATTTCAAGGTTTTAGGGCAACCCCATCTTGACCGATAACTCAGTTATCGATAAATATATCGAAATATAGAAAAGGCAAGATACAACCTGTGGCCTTCCCTTTTCGTTTGATAGCCATATTTTATGAAAATTTTAAGGTTTTAGGGCAACCTCATCCTGACGAATAACTCAGTTATCGATAAATATATCGAAATAGAGGCCAAATGAAACCTGTGGCGTTCTCCTTTCGTTTGGTAGCCATATTTTCTGAAAATTTCAAGGTTTTAGGGCACCCCCATCTTGACCGATAACTCAGTTATCGATAATTATATCGAAATAAAGGCCAAATGAAAATTGTGGCCTTCCCTTTTCGTTTGTTAGCCATATTGTATGCAAACTTCAAGGTTTTATGGGAACCACATTTTGACCGGTAACTCAGTTAGCGATAAATATATCGAAATATAGTAAAGTCTAAATGAAACCTGTGGCCTTCCCCTTTCGTTTGATGGCCATATTACATGAAAATTTCAAGGTTTTAGGGCAACCCCATCTTGACCGACAACTCAGTTATCGATAAATTTATCGAAATAAAGGCCAAATGAAACTTGTGGCCTTCCCTTTTCGTTTGATAGCCATATTGGAAGCAAATTTCAAGGTTTTATGGGAACCACATTTTCACCGGTAACTCAGTTAGCGATAAATATATAGGAATATAGTAAAGTCCAAATGAAACCTGTGGCCTTCCCTTTTTATTTGATAGCCATATTGTATGCAAACTTCAAGGTTTTATGGGAACCACATTTTGACCGGTAACTCAGTTAGCGATAAATATATCGAAATATAGTAAAGTCTAAATGAAACCTGTGGCCTTCCCCTTTCGTTTGATGGCCATATTACATGAAAATTTCAAGGTTTTAGGGCAACCCCATCTTGACCGACAACTCAGTTATCGATAAATTTATCGAAATAAAGGCCAAATGAAACCTGTGGCCTTCCCCTTTTGTTTGCTAGCCATATTTTATAAACATTTCAAGGTTTTAGAACAATCTAATCTTGACCTATAACTCAGTTATCGGTAAATATATCGAAATAAAGGCCAAATGAAACGTGTGGCCTTCCCTTTTCGTTTGATAGCCATATTGGAAGCAAATTTCAAGGTTTTATGGGAACCACATTTTCACCGGTAACTCAGTTAGCGATAAATATATAGGAATATAGTAAAGTCCAAATGAAACCTGTGGCCTTCCCTTTTTATTTGATAGCCATATTGTATGCAAACTTCAAGGTTTTATGGGAACCACATTTTGACCGGTAACTCAGTTAGCGATAAATATATCGAAATATAGTAAAGTCTAAATGAAACCTGTGGCCTTCCCCTTTCGTTTGATAGCCATATTACATTAAAATTTCAATGTTTTAGGGCAACCCCATCTTGACCGATAACTCGGTCATCGATAAATATATCGAAATATGGTAAAGTCCAAATGAAACCTGTGGCCTTCCCCTTTCGTTTGATGGCCATATTACATAAAAATTTCAAGGTTTTAGGGCAACCCCATCTTGACCGACAACTCAGTTATCGATAAATTTATCGAAATAAAGGCCAAATGAAACTTGTGGCCTTCCCTTTTCGTTTGTTAGCCATATTGTATGCAAACTTCAAGGCTCTATGGGAACCAAATTTTGGCCGGTAACTCAGTTATCGATAAGTATATCGAAATATAGTAAAGTCGAAATGAAGCCTATGGCCTTTACCTTTTGTTTGTTACCCATATTTTATGAAAATTTCAAGGTTTTAGAGCAACTCAATCTTGACCGATAACTCAGTCATCGATAAATATATCGAAATATGGTAAAGTCCAAATGAAACCTGTGGCGTTCCCCTTTTGTTTGATAGCCATATTTTATGAAAATTTCTAGGTTTTAGAGCAACCCAATCTTGACCGATAACTCAGTTATCGGTAAATATATCGAAATATAGTAAAGTCGAAATGAAGCCTATGGCCTTTACCTTTTGTTTGCTAGCCATATTTTATGAAAATTTCAAGGTCTTAGGGCAACTCAGTTATCGATAAATATATCGAAATAAAGGTCAAATAAAACCTGTGGCGTTCTCCTTTCGTTTGGTAGCCATATTTTATGAAAATTTCAAGGTTTTCGACCAACTCAATCTCGACCGATAACTCAGTTATCGATAAATATATCGAAATAAAGGCCAAATGAAACCTGTGGCCTTCCCTTTTCATTTGATAGCCATATTTTATGAAAATTTCTAGGTTTTAGAGCAACCCAATCTTGACCGAGAACTCAGTTATCGGTAAATATATCGAAATATAGTAAAGTCGAAATGAAGCCTATGGCCTTTACCTTTTGTTTGTTACCCATATTTGATGAAAATTTCAAGGTTTTAGAGCAACTCAATCTTGACCGATAACTCAGTCATCGATAAATATATCGAAATATGGTAAAGTCCAAATGAAACCTGTGGCGTTCCCCTTTCGTTTGCTAGCCATATTTTATGAACATTTCAAGGTTTTAGGGCAACCCCATCTTGACCGTTAACTCAGTTATCGATAAATATATCGAAATATAGAAAAGGCGAGATGCAACCTGTGGCCTTCCCCTTTCGTTTGATAGCCATATTTTATGAAAATTTTAAGGTTTTAGGGCAACCTCATCCTGATGGATAACTCAGTTATCGATAAATATATCGAAATAAAGGCCAAATGAAACCTGTGGCGTTCTCCTTTCGTTTGGTAGCCATATTTTCTGAAAATTTCCAGGTTTTAGGGCACCCCCATCTTGACCGATAACTCAGTTATCGATAATTATATCGAAATAAAGGCCAAATGAAAATTGTGGCCTTCCCTTTTCGTTTGTTAGCCATATTGTATGCAAACTTCAAGGTTTTATGGGAACCAAATTTTGACCGGTAACTCAGTTATCGATAAGTATATCGAAATATAGTTAAGTCAAAATTAAACTTGTGGCCTTCCCCTATTGTTTGCCAGAAATATTTTATAAAAATTTCAAGGTTTTAGGGCAACCTAATTTTGACCGATAACTCAGTTATCGGCAAATATATCGAAATATAGTAAAGTCGAAATGAAACTTGTGGCCTTTCCCTTTTTTTTGATAGCCATATTTTATGAAAATTTCAAGGTTTTAGGGAACCACATTTTCATCGGTAACTCAGTTATCGATAAATATATCGAAATATAGTAAAGTCCAAATGAAACCTGTGGCCTCCCCCTTTTGTTTGATAGCCATATTACATGAAAATTTCAAGGTTTTAGGGCAACCCCATCTTGACTGATAACTCAGTTATCGATAAATGTATCGAAATAAAGGCCAACTGAAACTTGTGGCCTTCCCTTTTCATTTGATAGCCATATTGTATGCAAACTTTAAGGTTTTATGGGAACCCCATTTTGACCGATAACTCAGTTATAGATAAGTATATCGAAATATATCAAAGTCTAAATTAAACCTGTGGCCTTCCCCTTTTGTTTGCTAGCCATATTTTATAAACATTTCAAGGTTTTAGAACAATCTAATCTTGACCTATAACTCAGTTATCGGTAAATATATCGAAATAAAGGCCAAATGAAACGTGTGGCCTTCCCTTTTCGTTTGATAGCCATATTGGAAGCAAATTTCAAGGTTTTATGGGAACCACATTTTCACCGGTAACTCAGTTAGCGATAAATATATAGGAATATAGTAAAGTCCAAATGAAACCTGTGGCCTTCCCTTTTCATTTGATAGCCATATTGTATGCAAACTTCAAGGTTTTATGGGAACCACATTTTGACCGGTAACTCAGTTAGCGATAAATATATCGAAATATAGTAAAGTCTAAATGAAACCTGTGGCCTTCCCCTTTCGTTTGATAGCCACATTACATGAAAATTTCAAGATTTTAGGGCAACCCCATCTTGACCGATAACTCAGTTATCGATAAATATATCGAAATAAAGTCCAAATGAAACCTGTGGCCTTCCGCTTTCGTTTGATGGCCATATTACATGAAAATTTCAAGGTTTTAGGGCAACCCCATCTTGACTGATAACTCAGTTATCGATAAATGTATCGAAATAAAGGCCAAATGAAACTTGTGGCCTTCCCTTTTCGTTTGATAGCCATATTGTATGCAAACTTCAAGGTTTTATTGGAACCACATTTTGATCGGTAACTCAGTTATCGATAAATATATCGAAATATAGTAAAGTCTAAATGAAACCTGTGGCCTTCCCCTTTCGTTTGATAGCCATATTTTATGAAAATTTCAAGGTTTTAGGGCAACCCAATCTTGACCGATAACTCAGTCATCGATAAATATATCGAAATAAAGGCCAAATGAAACCTGTGGCGGTCCTCCTTCGTTTGGTAGCCATATTTTATGAAAATTTCAAGGTTTTAGAGCAACTCAATCTTGACCGATAACTCAGTCATCGATAAATATATCGAAATTTGGTAAAGTCCAAATGAAACCTGTGGCGTTCCCCTTTCGTTTGATAGCCATATTTTATGAAAATTTCAAGGTTTTAGGGCAACCCAATCTTGACCGATAACTCAGTCATCGATAAATATATCGAAATATGGTAAAGTCCAAATGAAACCTGTGGCGTTCCCCTTTTGTTTGATAGCCATATTTTATGAAAATTTCAAGGTTTTAGAACAATCTAATCTTGACCTATAACTCAGTTATCGGTAAATATATCGAAATAAAGGCCAAATGAAACGTGTGGCCTTCCCTTTTCGTTTGATAGCCATATTGGAAGCAAATTTCAAGGTTTTATGGGAACCACATTTTCACCGGTAACTCAGTTAGCGATAAATATATAGGAATATAGTAAAGTCCAAATGAAACCTGTGGCCTTCCCTTTTTATTTGATAGCCATATTGTATGCAAACTTCAAGGTTTTATGGGAACCACATTTTGACCGGTAACTCAGTTAGCGATAAATATATCGAAATATAGTAAAGTCTAAATGAAACCTGTGGCCTTCCCCTTTCGTTTGATAGCCATATTACATCAAAATTTCAATGTTTTAGGGCAACCCCATCTTGACCGATAACTCGGTCATCGATAAATATATCGAAATATGGTAAAGTCCAAATGAAACCTGTGGCCTTCCCCTTTCGTTTGATGGCCATATTACATGAAAATTTCAAGGTTTTAGGGCAACCCCATCTTGACCGACAACTCAGTTATCGATAAATTTATCGAAATAAAGGCCAAATGAAACTTGTGGCCTTCCCTTTTCGTTTGTTAGCCATATTGTATGCAAACTTCAAGGCTCTATGGGAACCAAATTTTGGCCGGTAACTCAGTTATCGATAAGTATATCGAAATATAGTAAAGTCGAAATGAAGCCTATGGCCTTTACCTTTTGTTTGTTACCCATATTTTATGAAAATTTCAAGGTTTTAGAGCAACTCAATCTTGACCGATAACTCAGTCATCGATAAATATATCGAAATATGGTAAAGTCCAAATGAAACCTGTGGCGTTCCCCTTTTGTTTGATAGCCATATTTTATGAAAATTTCTAGGTTTTAGAGCAACCCAATCTTGACCGATAACTCAGTTATCGGTAAATATATCGAAATATAGTAAAGTCGAAATGAAGCCTATGGCCTTTACCTTTTGTTTGCTAGCCATATTTTATGAAAATTTCAAGGTTTTAGGGCAACTCAGTTATCGATAAATATATCGAAATAAAGGTCAAATAAAACCTGTGGCGTTCTCCTTTCGTTTGGTAGCCATATTTTATGAAAATTTCAAGGTTTTCGACCAACTCAATCTCGACCGATAACTCAGTTATCGATAAATAAATCGAAATAAAGGCCAAATGAAACCTGTGGCCTTCCCTTTTCATTTGATAACCATATTTTATGAAAATTTCTAGGTTTTAGAGCAACCCAATCTTGACCGAGAACTCAGTTATCGGTAAATATATCGAAATATAGTAAAGTCGAAATGAAGCCTATGGCCTTTACCTTTTGTTTGTTACCCATATTTGATGAAAATTTCAAGGTTTTAGAGCAACTCAATCTTGACCGATAACTCAGTCATCGATAAATATATCGAAATATGGTAAAGTCCAAATGAAACCTGTGGCGTTCCCCTTTCGTTTGCTAGCCATATTTTATGAACATTTCAAGGTTTTAGGGCAACCCCATCTTGACCGTTAACTCAGTTATCGATAAATATATCGAAATATAGAAAAGGCGAGATGCAACCTGTGGCCTTCCCCTTTCGTTTGATAGCCATATTTTATGAAAATTTTAAGGTTTTAGGGCAACCTCATCCTGATGGATAACTCAGTTATCGATAAATATATCGAAATAAAGGCCAAATGAAACCTGTGGCGTTCTCCTTTCGTTTGGTAGCCATATTTTCTGAAAATTTCCAGGTTTTAGGGCACCCCCATCTTGACCGATAACTCAGTTATCGATAATTATATCGAAATAAAGGCCAAATGAAAATTGTGGCCTTCCCTTTTCGTTTGTTAGCCATATTGTATGCAAACTTCAAGGTTTTATGGGAACCAAATTTTGACCGGTAACTCAGTTATCGATAAGTATATCGAAATATAGTTAAGTCAAAATTAAACTTGTGGCCTTCCCCTTTTGTTTGCCAGAAATATTTTATAAAAATTTCAAGGTTTTAGGGCAACCTAATTTTGACCGATAACTCAGTTATCGGCAAATATATCGAAATATAGTAAAGTCGAAATGAAACTTGTGGCCTTTCCCTTTTTTTTGATAGCCATATTTTATGAAAATTTCAAGGTTTTAGGGAACCACATTTTCATCGGTAACTCAGTTATCGATAAATATATCGAAATATAGTAAAGTCCAAATGAAACCTGTGGCCTCCCCCTTTTGTTTGATAGCCATATTACATGAAAATTTCAAGGTTTTAGGGCAACCCCATCTTGACTGATAACTCAGTTATCGATAAATGTATCGAAATAAAGGCCAACTGAAACTTGTGGCCTTCCCTTTTCATTTGATAGCCATATTGTATGCAAACTTTAAGGTTTTATGGGAACCCCATTTTGACCGGTAACTCAGTTATCGATAAGTATATCGAAATATATCAAAGTCTAAATTAAACCTGTGGCCTTCCCCTTTTGTTTGCTAGCCATATTTTATAAACATTTCAAGGTTTTAGAACAATCTAATCTTGACCTATAACTCAGTTATCGGTAAATATATCGAAATAAAGGCCAAATGAAACGTGTGGCCTTCCCTTTTCGTTTGATAGCCATATTGGAAGCAAATTTCAAGGTTTTATGGGAACCACATTTTCACCGGTAACTCAGTTAGCGATAAATATATAGGAATATAGTAAAGTCCAAATGAAACCTGTGGCCTTCCCTTTTCATTTGATAGCCATATTGTATGCAAACTTCAAGGTTTTATGGGAACCACATTTTGACCGGTAACTCAGTTAGCGATAAATATATCGAAATATAGTAAAGTCTAAATGAAACCTGTGGCCTTCCCCTTTCGTTTGATAGCCACATTACATGAAAATTTCAAGATTTTAGGGCAACCCCATCTTGACCGATAACTCAGTTATCGATAAATATATCGAAATAAAGTCCAAATGAAACCTGTGGCCTTCCGCTTTCGTTTGATGGCCATATTACATGAAAATTTCAAGGTTTTAGGGCAACCCCATCTTGACTGATAACTCAGTTATCGATAAATGTATCGAAATAAAGGCCAAATGAAACTTGTGGCCTTCCCTTTTCGTTTGATAGCCATATTGTATGCAAACTTCAAGGTTTTATTGGAACCACATTTTGATCGGTAACTCAGTTATCGATAAATATATCGAAATATAGTAAAGTCTAAATGAAACCTGTGGCCTTCCCCTTTCGTTTGATAGCCATATTTTATGAAAATTTCAAGGTTTTAGGGCAACCCAATCTTGACCGATAACTCAGTCATCGATAAATATATCGAAATAAAGGCCAAATGAAACCTGTGGCGGTCCTCTTTCGTTTGGTAGCCATATTTTATGAAAATTTCAAGGTTTTAGAGCAACTCAATCTTGACCGATAACTCAGTCATCGATAAATATATCGAAATTTGGTAAAGTCCAAATGAAACCTGTGGCGTTCCCCTTTCGTTTGATAGCCATATTTTATGAAAATTTCAAGGTTTTAGGGCAACCCAATCTTGACCGATAACTCAGTCATCGATAAATATATCGAAATATGGTAAAGTCCAAATGAAACCTGTGGCGTTCCCCTTTTGTTTGATAGCCATATTTTATGAAAATTTCTAGGTTTTAGAGCAACCTAATCTTGACCGCTAACTCAGTTATCGGTAAATATATCGAAATATAGTAAAGTCGAAATGAAGCCTATGGCCTTTACCTTTTGTTTGTTAGCCATATTTTATGAAATTTTCAAGGTTTTAGGGCAACCCCATCTTGACCGATAACTCAGTTATCGATAAATATATCGAAATAAAGGTCAAATAAAACCTGTGGCGTTCTCCTTTCGTTTGGTAGCCATATTTTATGAAAATTTCAAGGTTTTAGACCAACTCAATCTCGACCGATAACTCAGTTATCGATAAATATATCGAAATAAAGGCCAAATGAAACCTGTGGCCTTCCCTTTTCATTTGATAGCCATATTTTATGAAAATTTCTAGGTTTTAGAGCAACCCAATCTTGACCGATAACTCAGTTATCGGTAAATATATCGAAATATAGTAAAGTCGAAATGAAGCCTATGGCCTTTACCTTTTGTTTGTTACCCATATTTGATGAAAATTTCAAGGTTTTAGGGCAACTCAATCTTGACCGATAACTCAGTCATCGATAAATATATCGAAATATGGTAAAGTCCAAATGAAACCTGTGGCGTTCCCCTTTCGTTTGATAGCCATATTTTATGAAAATTTCAAGGTTTTAGGGCAACCCCATCTTGACCGATAACTCAGTTATCGATAAATATATCGAAATATAGAAAAGGCAAGATACAACCTGTGGCCTTCCCTTTTCGTTTGATAGCCATATTTTATGAAAATTTTAAGGTTTTAGGGCAACCTCATCCTGACGAATAACTCAGTTATCGATAAATATATCGAAATAGAGGCCAAATGAAACCTGTGGCGTTCTCCTTTCGTTTGGTAGCCATATTTTCTGAGAATTTCAAGGTTTTAGGGCACCCCCATCTTGACCGATAACTCAGTTATCGATAATTATATCGAAATAAAGGCCTAATGAAAATTGTGGCCTTCCCTTTTCGTTTGTTAGCCATATTGTATGCAAACTTCAAGGTTTTATGGGAACCAAATTTTGACCGGTAACTCAGTTATCGATAAGTATATCGAAATATAGTTAAGTCAAAATTAAACTTGTGGCCTTCCCCTTTTGTTTGCCAGAAATATTTTATAAAAATTTCAAGGTTTTAGGGCAACCTAATCTTGACCGATAACTCAGTTATCGGCAAATATATCGAAATATAGTAAAGTCGAAATGAAACTTGTGGCCTTCCCCTTTTGTTTGATAGCCATATTTTATGAAAATTTCAAGGTTTTAGGGAACCACATTTTCATCGGTAACTCAGTTATCGATAAATATATCGAAATATAGTAAAGTCCAAATGAAACCTGTGGCCTTCCCCTTTTGTTTGATAGCCATATTACATGAAAATTTCAAGGTTTTAGGGCAACCCCATCTTGACTGATAACTCAGTTATCGATAAATGTATCGAAATAAAGGCCAACTGAAACTTGTGGCCTTCCCTTTTCATTTGATAGCCATATTTTATGCAAACTTTAAGGTTTTATGGGAACCCCATTTTGACCGGTAACTCAGTTATCGATAAGTATATCGAAATATAGCAAAGTCTAAATTAAACCTGTGGCCTTCCCCTTTTGTTTTCTAGCCATATTTTATAAACATTTCAAGGTTTTAGAACAATCTAATCTTGACCTATAACTCAGTTATCGGTAAATATATCGAAATAAAGCCATATTTTATGAAAATTTCAAGGTTTTAGGGCAACCCCATCTTGACCGATAACTCAGTTATCGATAAATATATCGAAATATTGAAAAGGCAAGATACAACCTGTGGCCTTCCCTTTTCGTTTGATAGCCATATTTTATGAAAATTTTAAGAGTTTAGGGCAACCTCATCCTGACGAATAACTCAGTTATCGATAAATATATCGAAATAGAGGCCAAATGAAACCTGTGGCGTTCTCCTTTCGTTTGGTAGCCATATTTTCTGAAAATTTCAAGGTTTTAGGGCACCCCCATCTTGACCGATAACTCAGTTATCGATAATTATATCGAAATAAAGGCCTAATGAAAATTGTGGCCTTCCCTTTTCGTTTGTTAGCCATATTGTATGCAAACTTCAAGGTTTTATGGGAACCAAATTTTGACCGGTAACTCAGTTATCGATAAGTATATCGAAATATAGTTAAGTCAAAATTAAACTTGTGGCCTTCCCCTTTTGTTTGCCAGAAATATTTTATAAAAATTTCAAGGTTTTAGGGCAGCCTAATCTTGACCGATAACTCAGTTATCGGCAAATATATCGAAATATAGTAAAGTCGAAATGAAACTTGTGGCCTTCCCCTTTTGTTTGATAGCCATATTTTATGAAAATTTCAAGGTTTTAGGGAACCACATTTTCATCGGTAACTCAGTTATCGATAAATATATCGAAATATAGTAAAGTCCAAATGAAACCTGTGGCCTTCCCCTTTTGTTTGATAGCCATATTACATGAAAATTTCAAGGTTTTAGGGCAACCCCATCTTGACTGATAACTCAGTTATCGATAAATGTATCGAAATAAAGGCCAACTGAAACTTGTGGCCTTCCCTTTTCATTTGATAGCCATATTGTATGCAAACTTTAAGGTTTTATGGGAACCCCATTTTGACCGGTAACTCAGTTATCGATAAGTATATCGAAATATAGCAAAGTCTAAATTAAACCTGTGGCCTTCCCCTTTTGTTTTCTAGCCATATTTTATAAACATTTCAAGGTTTTAGAACAATCTAATCTTGACCTATAACTCAGTTATCGGTAAATATATCGAAATAAAGGCCAAATGAAACGTGTGGCCTTCCCCTTTCGTTTGATAGCCATATTACATGAAAATTTCAAGGTTTTAGGGCAACCCCATCTTGACTGATAACTCAGTTATCGATAAATATATCGAAATAAAGTCCAAATGAAACCTGTGGCCTTCCCCTTTCGTTTGATGGCTATATTACATGAAAATTTCAAGGTTTTAGGGCAACCCCATCTTGACTGATAACTCAGTTATCGATAAATGTATCAAAATAAAGGCCAAATGAAACTTGTGGCCTTCCCTTTTCGTTTGATAGCCATATTGTATGCAAACTTCAAGGTTTTATGGGAACCACATTTTGATCGGTAACTCAGTTATCGATAAATATATTGAAATATAGTAAAGTCTAAATGAAACCTGTGGCCTTCCCCTTTCGTTTGATAGCCACATTAAATGAAAATTTCAAGGTTTTAGGGCAACCCCATCTTGACCGATAACTCAGTTATCGATAAATATATCGAAATAAAGTCCAAATGAAACGTGTGGCCTTCCCCTTTCGTTTGATGGCCATATTACATGAAAATTTCAAGGTTTTAGGGCAACCCCATCTTGACCGATAACTCAGTTATCGATAAATATATCGAAATAAAGGCCAAATGAAACCTGTGGCGTTCCCCTTTCGTTTGGTAGCCATATTTTATGAAAATTTCAAGGTTTTAGAGCAACTCAATCTTGACCGATAACTCAGTCATCGATAAATATATCGAAATATGGTAAAGTCCAAATGAAACCTGTGGCGTTCCCCTTTCGTTTGGTAGCCATATTTTATGAAAATTTCAAGGTTTTAGAGCAACTCAATCTTGACCGATAACTCAGTCATCGATAAATATATCGAAATATGGTAAAGTCCAAATGAAACCTGTGGCGTTCCCCTTTCGTTTGATAGCCATATTTTATGAAAATTTCAAGGTTTTAGGGCAACCCAATCTTGACCGATAACTCAGTCATCGATAAATATATCGAAATATGGTAAAGTCCAAATGAAACCTGTGGCGTTCCCCTTTTGTTAGATAGCCATATTTTATGAAAATTTCTAGGTTTTAGAGCAACCTAATCTTGACCGATAACTCAGTTATCGGTAAATATATCGAAATATAGTAAAGTCGAAATTAAGCCTATGGCCTTTACCTTTTGTTTGTTAGCCATATTTTATGAAAATTTCAAAGTTTTAGGGCAACCCCATCTTGACCGATAACTCAGTTATCGATAAATATATCGAAATAAAGGTCAAATAAAACCTGTGGCGTTCTCCTTTCGTTTGGTAGCCATATTTTATGAAAATTTCAAGGTTTTAGACCAACTCAATCTCGACCGATAACTCAGTTATCGATAAATATATCGAAATAAAGGCCAAATGAAACCTGTGGCCTTCCCTTTTCATTTGATAGCCATATTTTATGAAAATTTCTAGGTTTTAGAGCAAACCAATCTTGACCGATAACTCAGTTATCGGTAAATATATCGAAATATAGTAAAGTCGAAATGAAGCCTATGGCCTTTACCTTTTGTTTGTTACCCATATTTGATGAAAATTTCAAGGTTTTAGAGCAACTCAATCTTGACCGATAACTCAGTTATCGATAAATATATCGAAATATAGAAAAGGCAAGATACAACCTGTGGCCTTCCCCTTTCGTTTGATAGCCATATTTTATGAAAATTTAAAGGTTTTAGGGCAACCTCATCCTGACGAATAACTCAGTTATCGATAAATATATCGAAATAGAGGCCAAATGAAACCTGTGGCGTTCTCCTTTCGTTTGGTAGCCATATTTTCTGAAAATTTCAAGGTTTTAGGGCACCCCCATCTTGACCGATAACTCAGTTATCGATAATTATATCGAAATAAAGGCCTAATGAAAATTGTGGCCTTCCCTTTTCGTTTGTTAGCCATATTGTATGCAAACTTCAAGGTTTTATGGGAACCAAATTTTGACCGGTAACTCAGTTATCGATAAGTATATCGAAATATAGTTAAGTCAAAATTAAACTTGTGGCCTTCCCCTTTTGTTTGCCAGAAATATTTTATAAAAATTTCAAGGTTTTAGGGCAACCTAATCTTGACCGATAACTCAGTTATCGGCAAATATATCGAAATATAGTAAAGTCGAAATGAAACTTGTGGCCTTCCCCTTTTGTTTGATAGCCATATTTTATGAAAATTTCAAGTTTTTAGGGAACCACATTTTCATCGGTAACTCAGTTATCGATAAATATATCGAAATATAGTAAAGTCCAAATGAAACCTGTGGCCTTCCCCTTTTGTTTTATAGCCATATTACATGAAAATTTCAAGGTTTTAGGGCAACCCCATCTTGACTGATAACTCAGTTATCGATAAATGTATCGAAATAAAGGCCAACTGAAACTTGTGGCCTTCCCTTTTCATTTGATAGCCATATTGTATGCAAACTTTAAGGTTTTATGGGAACCCCATTTTGACCGGTAACTCAGTTATCGATAAGTATATCGAAATATAGCAAAGTCTAAATTAAACCTGTGGCCTTCCCCTTTTGTTTTCTAGCCATATTTTATAAACATTTCAAGGTTTTAGAACAATCTAATCTTGACCTATAACTCAGTTATCGGTAAATATATCGAAATAAAGGCCAAATGAAACGTGTGGCCTTCCCCTTTCGTTTGATAGCCATATTACATGAAAATTTCAAGGTTTTAGGGCAACCCCATCTTGACCGATAACTCAGTTATCGATAAATATATCGAAATAAAGTCCAAATGAAACCTGTGGCCTTCCCCTTTCGTTTGATGGCCATATTACATGAAAATTTCAAGGTTTTAGGGCAACCCCATCTTGACTGATAACTCAGTTATCGATAAATGTATCGAAATAAAGGCCAAATGAAACTTGTGGCCTTCCCTTTTCGTTTGATAGCCATATTGTATGCAAACTTCAAGGTTTTATGGGAACCACATTTTGATCGGTAACTCAGTTATCGATAAATATATCGAAATATAGTAAAGTCTAAATGAAACCTGTGGCCTTCCCCTTTCGTTTGATAGCCATATTACATGAAAATTTCAAGGTTTTAGGGCAACCCCATCTTGACCGATAACTCAGTTATCGATAAATATATCGAAATAAAGTCCAAATGAAACCTGTGGCCTTCCCCTTTCGTTTGATGGCCATATTACATGAAAATTTCAAGGTTTTAGGGCAACCCCATCTTGACCGATAACTCAGTTATCGATAAATATATCGAAATAAAGTCCAAATGAAACGTGTGGCCTTCCCCTTTCGTTTGATGGCCATATTACATGAAAATTTCAAGGTTTTAGGGCAACCCCATCTTGACCGATAACTCAGTTATCGATAAATATATCGAAATAAAGGCCAAATGAAACCTGTGGCGTTCCCCTTTCGTTTGGTAGCCATATTTTATGAAAATTTCAAGGTTTTAGAGCAACTCAATCTTGACCGATAACTCAGTCATCGATAAATATATCGAAATATGGTAAAGTCCAAATGAAACCTGTGGCGTTCCCCTTTCGTTTGGTAGCCATATTTTATGAAAATTTCAAGGTTTTAGAGCAACTCAATCTTGACCGATAACTCAGTCATCGATAAATATATCGAAATATGGTAAAGTCCAAATGAAACCTGTGGCGTTCCCCTTTCGTTTGATAGCCATATTTTATGAAAATTTCAAGGTTTTAGGGCAACCCAATCTTGACCGATAACTCAGTCATCGATAAATATATCGAAATATGGTAAAGTCCAAATGAAACCTGTGGCGTTCCCCTTTTGTTAGATAGCCATATTTTATGAAAATTTCTAGGTTTTAGAGCAACCTAATCTTGACCGATAACTCAGTTATCGGTAAATATATCGAAATATAGTAAAGTCGAAATTAAGCCTATGGCCTTTACCTTTTGTTTGTTAGCCATATTTTATGAAAATTTCAAAGTTTTAGGGCAACCCCATCTTGACCGATAACTCAGTTATCGATAAATATATCGAAATAAAGGTCAAATAAAACCTGTGGCGGTCTCCTTTCGTTTGGTAGCCATATTTTATGAAAATTTCAAGGTTTTAGACCAACTCAATCTCGACCGATAACTCAGTTATCGATAAATATATCGAAATAAAGGCCAAATGAAACCTGTGGCCTTCCCTTTTCATTTGATAGCCATATTTTATGAAAATTTCTAGGTTTTAGAGCAAACCAATCTTGACCGATAACTCAGTTATCGGTAAATATATCGAAATATAGTAAAGTCGAAATGAAGCCTATGGCCTTTACCTTTTGTTTGTTACCCATATTTGATGAAAATTTCAAGGTTTTAGAGCAACTCAATCTTGACCGATAACTCAGTTATCGATAAATATATCGAAATATAGAAAAGGCAAGATACAACCTGTGGCCTTCCCCTTTCGTTTGATAGCCATATTTTATGAAAATTTAAAGGTTTTAGGGCAACCTCATCCTGACGAATAACTCAGTTATCGATAAATATATCGAAATAGAGGCCAAATGAAACCTGTGGCGTTCTCCTTTCGTTTGGTAGCCATATTTTCTGAAAATTTCAAGGTTTTAGGGCACCCCCATCTTGACCGATAACTCAGTTATCGATAATTATATCGAAATAAAGGCCTAATGAAAATTGTGGCCTTCCCTTTTCGTTTGTTAGCCATATTGTATGCAAACTTCAAGGTTTTATGGGAACCAAATTTTGACCGGTAACTCAGTTATCGATAAGTATATCGAAATATAGTTAAGTCAAAATTAAACTTGTGGCCTTCCCCTTTTGTTTGCCAGAAATATTTTATAAAAATTTCAAGGTTTTAGGGCAACCTAATCTTGACCGATAACTCAGTTATCGGCAAATATATCGAAATATAGTAAAGTCGAAATGAAACTTGTGGCCTTCCCCTTTTGTTTGATAGCCATATTTTATGAAAATTTCAAGTTTTTAGGGAACCACATTTTCATCGGTAACTCAGTTATCGATAAATATATCGAAATATAGTAAAGTCCAAATGAAACCTGTGGCCTTCCCCTTTTGTTTGATAGCCATATTACATGAAAATTTCAAGGTTTTAGGGCAACCCCATCTTGACTGATAACTCAGTTATCGATAAATGTATCGAAATAAAGGCCAACTGAAACTTGTGGCCTTCCCTTTTCATTTGATAGCCATATTGTATGCAAACTTTAAGGTTTTATGGGAACCCCATTTTGACCGGTAACTCAGTTATCGATAAGTATATCGAAATATAGCAAAGTCTAAATTAAACCTGTGGCCTTCCCCTTTTGTTTTCTAGCCATATTTTATAAACATTTCAAGGTTTTAGAACAATCTAATCTTGACCTATAACTCAGTTATCGGTAAATATATCGAAATAAAGGCCAAATGAAACGTGTGGCCTTCCCCTTTCGTTTGATAGCCATATTACATGAAAATTTCAAGGTTTTAGGGCAACCCCATCTTGACCGATAACTCAGTTATCGATAAATATATCGAAATAAAGTCCAAATGAAACCTGTGGCCTTCCCCTTTCGTTTGATGGCCATATTACATGAAAATTTCAAGGTTTTAGGGCAACCCCATCTTGACTGATAACTCAGTTATCGATAAATGTATCGAAATAAAGGCCAAATGAAACTTGTGGCCTTCCCTTTTCGTTTGATAGCCATATTGTATGCAAACTTCAAGGTTTTATGGGAACCCCATTTTGACCGGTAACTCAGTTATCGATAAGTATATCGAAATATAGCAAAGTCTAAATTAAACCTGTGGCCTTCCCCTTTTGTTTTCTAGCCATATTTTATAAACATTTCAAGGTTTTAGAACAATCTAATCTTGACCTATAACTCAGTTATCGGTAAATATATCGAAATAAAGGCCAAATGAAACGTGTGGCCTTCCCCTTTCGTTTGATAGCCATATTACATGAAAATTTCAAGGTTTTAGGGCAACCCCATCTTGACCGATAACTCAGTTATCGATAAATATATCGAAATAAAGTCCAAATGAAACCTGTGGCCTTCCCCTTTCGTTTGATGGCCATATTACATGAAAATTTCAAGGTTTTAGGGCAACCCCATCTTGACTGATAACTCAGTTATCGATAAATGTATCGAAATAAAGGCCAACTGAAACTTGTGGCCTTCCCTTTTCATTTGATAGCCATATTGTATGCAAACTTTAAGGTTTTATGGGAACCCCATTTTGACCGGTAACTCAGTTATCGATAAGTATATCGAAATATAGCAAAGTCTAAATTAAACCTGTGGCCTTCCCCTTTTGTTTTCTAGCCATATTTTATAAACATTTCAAGGTTTTAGAACAATCTAATCTTGACCTATAACTCAGTTATCGGTAAATATATCGAAATAAAGGCCAAATGAAACGTGTGGCCTTCCCCTTTCGTTTGATAGCCATATTACATGAAAATTTCAAGGTTTTAGGGCAACCCCATCTTGACCGATAACTCAGTTATCGATAAATATATCGAAATAAAGTCCAAATGAAACCTGTGGCCTTCCCCTTTCGTTTGATAGCCATATTACATGAAAATTTCAAGGTTTTAGGGCAACCCCATCTTGACCTATAACTCAGTTATCGGTAAATATATCGAAATAAAGGCCAAATGAAACGTGTGGCCTTCCCCTTTCGTTTGATAGCCATATTACATGAAAATTTCAAGGTTTTAGAGCAACTCAATCTTGACCGATAACTCAGTTATCGATAAATATATCGAAATATAGAAAAGGCAAGATACAACCTGTGGCCTTCCCCTTTCGTTTGGTAGCCATATTTTATGAAAATTTCAAGGTTTTAGAGCAACTCAATCTTGACCGATAACTCAGTCATCGATAAATATATCGAAATATGGTAAAGTCCAAATGAAACCTGTGGCGTTCCCCTTTCGTTTGGTAGCCATATTTTATGAAAATTTCAAGGTTTTAGAGCAACTCAATCTTGACCGATAACTCAGTCATCGATAAATATATCGAAATATGGTAAAGTCCAAATGAAACCTGTGGCGTTCCCCTTTCGTTTGATAGCCATATTTTATGAAAATTTCAAGGTTTTAGGGCAACCCAATCTTGACCGATAACTCAGTCATCGATAAATATATCGAAATATGGTAAAGTCCAAATGAAACCTGTGGCGTTCCCCTTTTGTTTGATAGCCATATTTTATGAAAATTTCTAGGTTTTAGAGCAACCTAATCTTGACCGATAACTCAGTTATCGGTATATATATCGAAATATAGTAAAGTCGAAATTAAGCCTATGGCCTTTACCTTTTGTTTGTTAGCCATATTTTATGAAAATTTCAAAGTTTTAGGGCAACCCCATCTTGACCGATAACTCAGTTATCGATAAATATATCGAAATAAAGGTCAAATAAAACCTGTGGCGTTCCCTTTTCATTTGATAGCCATATTTTATGAAAATTTCTAGGTTTTAGAGCAAACCAATCTTGACCGATAACTCAGTTATCGGTAAATATATCGAAATATAGTAAAGTCGAAATGAAGCCTATGGCCTTTACCTTTTGTTTGTTACCCATATTTTATGAAAATTTCAAGGTTTTAGAGCAACTCAATCTTGACCGATAACTCAGTCATCGATAAATATATCGAAATATGGTAAAGTCCAAATGAAACCTGTGGCGTTCCCCTTTCGTTTGGTAGCCATATTTTATGAAAATTTCAAGGTTTTAGAGCAACTCAATCTTGACCGATAACTCAGTCATCGATAAATATATCGAAATATGGTAAAGTCCAAATGAAACCTGTGGCGTTCCCCTTTCGTTTGATAGCCATATTTTATGAAAATTTCAAGGTTTTAGGGCAACCCAATCTTGACCGATAACTCAGTCATCGATAAATATATCGAAATATGGTAAAGTCCAAATGAAACCTGTGGCGTTCCCCTTTTGTTTGATAGCCATATTTTATGAAAATTTCTAGGTTTTAGAGCAACCTAATCTTGACCGATAACTCAGTTATCGGTATATATATCGAAATATAGTAAAGTCGAAATTAAGCCTATGGCCTTTACCTTTTGTTTGTTAGCCATATTTTATGAAAATTTCAAAGTTTTAGGGCAACCCCATCTTGACCGATAACTCAGTTATCGATAAATATATCGAAATAAAGGTCAAATAAAACCTGTGGCGTTCCCTTTTCATTTGATAGCCATATTTTATGAAAATTTCTAGGTTTTAGAGCAAACCAATCTTGACCGATAACTCAGTTATCGGTAAATATATCGAAATATAGTAAAGTCGAAATGAAGCCTATGGCCTTTACCTTTTGTTTGTTACCCATATTTGATGAAAATTTCAAAGTTTTAGAGCAACTCAATCTTGACCGATAACTCAGTCATCGATAAATATATCGAAATATGGTAAAGTCCAAATGAAACCTGTGGCGTTCCCCTTTCGTTTGATAGCCATATTTTATGAAAATTTCAAGGTTTTAGGGCAACCCCATCTTGACCGATAACTCAGTTATCGATAAATATATCGAAATATAGAAAAGGCAAGATACAACCTGTGGCCTTCCCCTTTCATTTGATAGCCATATTTTATGAAAATTTAAAGGTTTTAGGGCAACCTCATCCTGACGAATAACTCAGTTATCGATAAATATATCGAAATAGAGGCCAAATGAAACCTGTGGCGTTCTCCTTTCGTTTGGTAGCCATATTTTCTGAAAATTTCAAGGTTTTAGGGCACCCCCATATTGACCGATAACTCAGTTATCGATAATTATATCGAAATAAAGGCCTAATGAAAATTGTGGCCTTCCCTTTTCGTTTGTTAGCCATATTGTATGCAAACTTCAAGGTTTTATGGGAACCAAATTTTGACCGGTAACTCAGTTATCGATAAGTATATCGAAATATAGTTAACTCAAAATTAAACTTGTGGCCTTCCCCTTTTGTTTGCCAGAAATATTTTATAAAAATTTCAAGGTTTTAGGGCAACCTAATTTTGACCGATAACTCAGTTATCGGCAAATATATCGAAATATAGTAAAGTCGAAATGAAACTTGTGGCCTTCCCCTTTTGTTTGATAGCCATATTTTATGAAAATTTCAAGCTTTTAGGGAACCACATTTTCATCGGTAACTCAGTTATCGATAAATATATCGAAATATAGTAAAGTCCAAATGAAACCTGTGGCCTTCCCCTTTTGTTTAATAGCCATATTACATGAAAATTTCAAGGTTTTAGGGCAACCCCATCTTGACTGATAACTCAGTTATCGATAAATGTATCGAAATAAAGGCCAACTGAAACTTGTGGCCTTCCCTTTTCATTTGATAGCCATATTGTATGCAAACTTTAAGGTTTTATGGGAACCCCATTTTGACCGGTAACTCAGTTATCGATAAGTATATCGAAATATAGCAAAGTCTAAATTAAACCTGTGGCCTTCCCCTTTTGTTTTCTAGCCATATTGTATAAACATTTCAAGGTTTTAGAACAATCTAATCTTGACCTATAACTCAGTTATCGGTAAATATATCGAAATAAAGGCCAAATGAAACGTGTGGCCTTCCCCTTTCGTTTGATAGCCATATTACATGCAAATTTCAAGGTTTTAGGGCAACCCCATCTTGACCGATAACTCAGTTATCGATAAATATATCGAAATAAAGTCGAAATGAAACCTGTGGCCTTCCCCTTTCGTTTGATGGCCATATTACATGAAAATTTCAAGGTTTTAGGGCAACCCCATCTTGACTGATAACTCAGTTATCGATAAATGTATCGAAATAAAGGCCAAATGAAACTTGTGGCCTTCCCTTTTCGTTTGATAGCCATATTGTATGCAAACTTCAAGGTTTTATGGGAACCACATTTTGATCGGTAACTCAGTTATCGATAAATATATTGAAATATAGTAAAGTCTAAATGAAACCTGTGGCCTTCCCCTTTCGTTTGATAGCCACATTACATGAAAATTTCAAGGTTTTAGGGCAACCCCATCTTGACCGATAACTCAGTTATCGATAAATATATCGAAATAAAGTCCAAATGAAACCTGTGGCGTTCCCCTTTCGTTTGGTAGCCATATTTTATGAAAATTTCAAGGTTTTAGAGCAACTCAATCTTGACCGATAACTCAGTCATCGATAAATATATCGAAATATGGTAAAGTCCAAATGAAACCTGTGGCGTTCCCCTTTCGTTTGATAGCCATATTTTATGAAAATTTCAAGGTTTTAGGGCAATCCCATCTTGACCGATAACTTAGTTATCGATAATTATATCGAAATAAAGGCCAAATGCAAATTGTGGCCTTCCCTTTTCGTTTGTTAGCCATATTGTATGCAAACTTCAAGGTTTTATGGGAACCAAATTTTGATCGGTAACTCAGTTATCGATAAATATATTGAAATATAGTAAAGTCTAAATGAAACCTGTGGCCTTCCCCTTTCGTTTGATAGCCACATTACATGAAAATTTCAAGGTTTTAGGGCAACCCCATCTTGACCGATAACTCAGTTATCGATAAATATATCGAAATAAAGTCCAAATGAAACCTGTGGCGTTCCCCTTTCGTTTGGTAGCCATATTTTATGAAAATTTCAAGGTTTTAGAGCAACTCAATCTTGACCGATAACTCAGTCATCGATAAATATATTGAAATATAGTAAAGTCTAAATGAAACCTGTGGCCTTCCCCTTTCGTTTGATAGCCACATTACATGAAAATTTCAAGGTTTTAGGGCAACCCCATCTTGACCGATAACTCAGTTACCGATAAATATATCGAAATAAAGGCCAAATGAAACCTGTGGCGTTCCCCTTTCGTTTGGTAGCCATATTTTATGAAAATTTCAAGGTTTTAGAGCAACTCAATCTTGACCGATAACTCAGTCATCGATAAATATATCGAAATATGGTAAAGTCCAAATGAAACCTGTGGCGTTCCCCTTTCGTTTGATAGCCATATTTTATGAAAATTTCAAGGTTTTAGGGCAATCCCATCTTGACCGATAACTTAGTTATCGATAATTATATCGAAATAAAGGCCAAATGCAAATTGTGGCCTTCCCTTTTCGTTTGTTAGCCATATTGTATGCAAACTTCAAGGTTTTATGGGAACCAAATTTTGACCGGTAACTCAGTTATCGATAAGTATATCGAAATATAGTAAAGTCTAAATGAAACCTGTGGCCTTCCCCTTTCGTTTGATAGCCATATTACATGAAAATTTCAAGGTTTTAGGCCAACCCAATCTTGACCGATAACTCAGCTATCGATAAATATATCGAAATAAAGGCCAAATGAAACTTGTGGCCTTCCCTTTTCGTTTGTTAGCCATATTGTATGCAAACTTCAAGGTTTTATGGGAACCAAATTTTGACCGGTAACTCAGTTATCGATAAGTATATCGAAATATAGTAAAGTCGAAATGAAGCCTATGGCCTTTACCTTTTGTTCGTTAGCCATATTTTATGAAAATTTCAAGGTTTTAGGGCAACCCCATCTTGACCAATAACTCAGTTATCGATAAATATAACGAAATAAAGGCCAAATGAAACCTGTGGCGTACCCCTTTCGTTTGGTAGCCATATTTTATGAAAATTTCAAGGTTTTAGAGCAACTCAATCTTGACCGATAACTCAGTCATCGATAAATATATCGAAATATGGTAAAGTCCAAATGAAACCTGCGGCGTTCCTCTTTCGTTTGATAGCCATATTTTATGAAAATTTCAAAGTTTTAGGGCAACCCCATCTTGACCGATAACTTAGTTATCGATAATTATATCGAAATAAAGGCCAAATGCAAATTGTGGCCTTCCCTTTTCGTTTGTTAGCCATATTGTATGCAAACTTCAAGGCTTTATGGGAACCAAATTTTGACCGGGAACTCAGTTATCGATAAGTATATCGAAATATAGTTAAGTCGAAATGAAACTTGTGGCCTTCCCCTTTTGTTTCATAGCCATATTTTATGAAAATTTCTAGGTTTTAGGGCAACCCCATCTCGACCGATAACTCAGTTATCGATAAATATATCGAAATAAAGGCCAAATGAAACCTGTGGCCTTCCCTTTTCATTTTATAGCCATATTGTATGCAAACTTTAAGGTTTTATGGGAACCCCATTTTGACCGGTAACTCAGTTATCGATAAGTATATCGAAATATAGCCCAGTCTAAATTAAACCTGTGGCCTTCCCCTTTTGTTTGCTAGCCATATTTTATAAACATTTCAAGGTTTTAGAACAATCTAATCTTGACCTATAACTCAGTTATCGGTAAATATATCGAAATAAAGGCCAAATGAAACGTGTGGCCTTCCCTTTTCGTTTGATAGCCATATTGTATGCAAATTTCAAGGTTTTATGGGAACCACATTTTCACCGGTAACTCAGTTAGCGATAAATATATAGGAATATAGTAAAGTCCAAATGAAACCTGTGGCCTTCCCCTTTCGTTTGATAGCCATATTACATGAAAATTTCAAGGTTTTAGGGCAACCCCATCTTGACCGATAACTCAGTTATCGATAAATATATCGAAATAAAGTCCAAATGAAACCTGTGGCCTTCCCCTTTCGTTTGATGGCCATATTACATGAAACTTTCAAGGTTTTAGGGCAACCCCATCTTGACCGATAACTCAGTTATCGATAAATATATCGAAATAAAGTCCAAATGAAACCTGTGGCCTTCCCTTTTCATTTGACAGCCATATTGTATGCAAACTTTAAGGTTTTATGGGAACCCCATTTTGACCGGTAACTCAGTTATCGATAAGTATATCGAAATATAGCAAAGTCTAAATTAAACCTGTGGCCTTCCCTATTTGTTTGCTAGCCATATTTTATAAACATTTCAAGGTTTTAGAACATTCTAATCTTGACCTATAACTCAGTTATCGGTAAATATATCGAAATAAAGGCCAAATGAAACGTGTGGCCTTCCCTTTTCATTTGATAGCCATATTGTATGCAAACTTCAAGGTTTTATGGGAACCACATTTTGACCGGTAACTCAGTTATCGATAAGTATATCGAAATATAGCAAAGTCTAAATTAAACCTGTGGCCTTCCCCTTTTGTTTGCTAGATATATTTTATAAACATTTCAAGGTTTTAGAACAACCTAATCTTGACCGATAACTTAGTTATCGGCAAATATATCGAAATATAATAAAGTCGAAATGAAACTTGTGGCCTTCCCCTCTTGTTTGATAGCCATATTTTATGAAAATTTCAAGGTTTTAGGGCAACCTCATCCTGACGAATAACTCAGTTATCGATAAATATTTCGAAATAAAGGCCAAATGAAACCTGTGGCGTTCTCCTTTCGTTTGGTAGCCATATTTTCTCAAAACTTCAAGGTTTTAGGGCACCCCCATCTTGACCGATAACTCAGTTATCGATAATTATCTCGAAATAAAGGCCTAATGAAAATTGTGGCCTTCCCTTTTCGTTTGTTAACCATATTGTATGCAAACTTCAAGGTTTTATGGGAACCAAATTTTGACCGGTAACTCAGTTATCGATAAGTATATCGCAATATAGTTAAGTCAAAATTAAACTTGTGGCCTTCTCCTTTTGTTTGCCAGAAATATTTTATAAAAATTTCAAGGTTTTATTGCAACCTAATCTTGACCGATAACTCAGTTATCGGCAAATATATCGAAATATAGTAAAGTCGAAATGAAACTTGTGGCCTTCCCCTTTTGTTTGGTAGCCATATTTTATGAAAATTTCAAGGTTTTAGGGAACCACATTTTCATCGGTAACTCAGTTATCGATAAATATATCGAAATATGGTAAAGTCCAAATGAAACCTGTGGCGTTCCCCTTTCGTTTGATAGCCATATTTTATGAAAATTTCAAGGTTTTAGGGCAACCCCATCTTGACCGATAACTCAGTTATCGATAAATATATCGAAATATAGAAAAGGCAAGATACAACCTGTGGCCTTCCCCTTTCGTTTGATAGCCATATTTTATGAAAATTTTAAGGTTTTAGGGCAACCTCATCCTGACGAATAACTCAGTTATCGATAAATATATCGAAATAAAGGCCAAATGAAACCTGTGGCGTTCTCCTTTCGTTTGGTAGCCATATTTTCTGAAAATTTCAAGGTTTTAGGGCACCCCCATCTTGACCGATAACTCAGTTATCGATAATTATATCGAATTAAGGCCTAATGAAAATTGTGGCCTTCCCTTTTCGTTTGTTAGCCATATTGTATGCAAACTTCAAGGTTTTATGGGAACCAAATTTTGACCGGTATCTCAGTTATCGATAGGTATATCGAAATATAGTTAAGTCAAAATTAAACTTGTGGCCTTCCCCTTTTGTTTGCCAGAAATATTTTATAAAAATTTCAAGGTTTTAGGGCAACCTAATCTTGACCGATAACTCAGTTATCGGCAAATATATCGAAATATAGTAAAGTCGAAATGAAACTTGTGGCCTTCCCCTTTTGTTTGATAGCCATATTTTATGAAAATTTCAAGGTTTTAGGGCAACCTAATCTTGACCGATAACTCAGTTATCGGCAAATATATCGAAATATAGTAAAGTCGAAATGAAACTTGTGGCCTTCCCCTTTTGTTTGATAGCCATATTTTATGAAAATTTCAAGGTTTTAGGGAACACCATTTTCATCGGTAACTCAGTTATCGATAAATATATCGAAATATAGTAAAGTCCAAATGAAACCTGTGGCCTTCCCCTTTTGTTTGATAGCCATATTACATGAAAATTTCAAGGTTTTAGGGCAACCCCATCTTGACTGATAACTCAGTTATCGATAAATGTATCGAAATAAAGGCCAACTGAAACTTGTGGCCTTCCCTTTTCATTTGATAGCCATATTGTATGCAAACTTTAAGGTTTTATGGGAACTCCATTTTGACCGGTAACTCAGTTATCGATAAGTATATCGAAATATAGCAAAGTCTAAATTAAACCTGTGGCCTTCCCCTTTTGTTTTCTAGCCATATTTTATAAACATTTCAAGGTTTTAGAACAATCTAATCTTGACCTATAACTCAGTTATCGGTAAATATATCGAAATAAAGGCCAAATGAAACGTGTGGCCTTCCCTTTTCGTTTGATAGCCATATTGTATGCAAATTTCTAGGTTTTATGGGAACCACATTTTAACCGGTAACTCAGTTAGCGATAAATATATCGAAATATAGTAAAGTCTAAATGAAACCTGTGGCCTTCCCCTTTCGTTTGATAGCCATATTACATGAAAATTTCAAGGTTTTAGGGCAACCCCATCTTGACCGATAACTCAGTTATCGATAAATATATCGAAATAAAGTCCAAATGAGACCTGTGGCCTTCCCCTTTCGTTTGATGGCCATATTACATGAAAATTTCAAGGTTTTAGGGCAACCCCATCTTGACTGATAACTCAGTTATCGATAAATGTATCGAAATAAAGGCCAAATGAAACTTGTGGCCTTCCCTTTTCGTTTGATAGCCATATTGTATGCAAACTTCAAGGTTTTATGGGAACCACATTTTGACCGGTAACTCAGTTATCGATAAATATATCGAAATATAGTAAAGTCTAAATGAAACCAGTGGCCTTCCCCTTTCGTTTGATAGCCATATTACATGAAAATTTCAAGGTTTTAGGGCAACCCCATCTTGACCGATAACTCAGTTATCGATAAATATATCGAAATAAAGTCCAAATGAAACCTGTGGCCTTCCCCTTTCGTTTGATGGCCATATTACATGAAAATTTCAAGGTTTTAGGGCAACCCCATCTTGACTGATAACTCAGTTATCGATAAATGTATCGAAATAAAGGCCAAATGAAACTTGTGGCCTTCCCTTTTCGTTTGATAGCCATATTGTATGCAAACTTCAAGGTTTTATGGGAACCACATTTTGATCGGTAACTCAGTTATCGATAAATATATCGAAATATAGTAAAGTCTAAATGAAACCTGTGGCCTTCCCCTTTCGTTTGATAGCCATATTACATGAAAATTTCAAGGTTTTAGGGCAACCCCATCTTGACCGATAACTCAGTTATCGATAAATATATCGAAATAAAGTCCAAATGAAACCTGTGGCCTTCCCCTTTCGTTTGATGGCCATATTACATGAAAATTTCAAGGTTTTAGGGCAACCCCATCTTGACCGATAACTCAGTTATCGATAAATATATCGAAATAAAGTCCAAATGAAACCTGTGGCCTTCCCCTTTCGTTTGATGGCCATATTACATGAAAATTTCAAGGTTTTAGGGCAACCCCATCTTGACCGATAACTCAGTTATCGATAAATATATCGAAATAAAGTCCAAATGATACCTGTGGCCTTCCCCTTTCGTTTGATGGCCATATTACATGAAAATTTCAAGGTTTTAGGGCAACCCCATCTTGACCGATAACTCAGTTATCGATAAATATATCGAAATAAAGTCCAAATGAAACCTGTGGCCTTCCCCTTTCGTTTGATGGCCGTATTACATGAAAATTTCAAGGTTTTAGGGCAACCCCATCTTGACCGATAACTCAGTCATCGATAAATATATCGAAATATGGTAAAGTCCAAATGAAACCTGTGGCGTTCCCCTTTCGTTTGATAGCCATATTTTATGAAAATTTCAAGGTTTTAGGGCAACCCCATCTTGACCGATAACTTAGTTATCGATAATTATATCGAAATAAAGGCCAAATGCAAATTGTGGCCTTCCCTTTTCGTTTGTTAGCCATATTGTATGCAAACGTCAAGGTTTTATGGCAACCAAATTTTGACCGGTAACTCAGTTATCGATAAGTATATCGAAATATAGTAAAGTCTAAATGAAACCTGTGGCCTTCCCCTTTCGTTTGATAGCCATATTACATGAAAATTTCAAGGTTTTAGGCCAACCCAATCTTGACCGATAACTCAGCTATCGATAAATATATCGAAATAAAGGCCAAATGAAACTTGTGGCCTTCCCTATCGATAAGTATATCGAAATATAGTTAAGTCAAAATTAAACTTGTGGCCTTCCCCTTTTTTTGCCAGCCATATTTTATAAAAATTGCAAGGTTTTAGAGCAACCTAATCTTGACCGATAACTCAGTCATCGGCAAACATATCGAAATATAGTAAAGTCGAAATGAAACTTGTGGCCTTCCCCTTTTGTTTCATAGCCATATTTTATGAAAATTTCTAGGTTTTAGGGCAACCCCATCTCGACCGATAACTCAGTTATCGATAAATATATCGAAATAAAGGCCTAATGAAACCTGTGGCCTTCCCTTTTCGTTTGATAGCCATATTGTATGCAAACTTTAAGGTTTTATGGGAACCCCATTTTGACCGGTAACTCAGTTATCGATAAGTATATCGAAATATAGCACAGTCTAAATTAAACCTGTGGCCTTCCCCTTTTGTTTGCTAGCCATATTTTATAAACATTTCAAGGTTTTAGAACAATCTAATCTTGACCTATAACTCAGTTATCGGTAAATATATCGAAATAAAGGCCAAATGAAACGTGTGGCCTTCCCTTTTCGTTTGATAGCCATATTGTATGCAAATTTCAAGGTTTTATGGGAACCACATTTTCACCGGTAACTCAGTTAGCGATAAATATATAGGAATATAGTAAAGTCCAAATGAAACCTGTGGCCTTCCCCTTTCGTTTGATAGCCATATTACATGAAAATTTCAAGGTTTTAGGGCAACCCCATCTTGACCGATAACTCAGTTATCGATAAATATATCGAAATAAAGTCCAAATGAAACGTGTGGCCTTCCCCTTTCGTTTGATGGCCATATTACATGAAAATTTCAAGGTTTTAGGGCAACCCCATCTTGACCGATAACTCAGTTATCGATAAATATATCGAAATAGAGTCCAAATGAAACCTGTGGCCTTCCCTTTTCATTTGATAGCCATATTGTATGCAAACTTTAAGGTTTTATGGGAACCCCATTTTGACCGGTAACTCAGTTATCGATAAGTATATCGAAATATAGCAAAGTCTAAATTAAACCTGTGGCCTTCCCTATTTGTTTGCTAGCCATATTTTATAAACATTTCAAGGTTTTAGAACAATCTAATCTTGACCTATAACTCAGTTATCGGTAAATATATCGAAATAAAGGCCAAATGAAACGTGTGGGCTTCCCTTTTCATTTGATAGCCATATTGTATGCAAACTTCAAGGTTTTATGGGAACCACATTTTGACCGGTAACTCAGTTATCGATAAGTATATGGAAATATAGCAAAGTCTAAATTAAACCTGTGGCCTTCCCCTTTTGTTTGCTAGATATATTTTATAAACATTTCAAGGTTTTAGAACAACCTAATCTTGACCGATAACTCAGTTATCGGCAAATATATCGAAATATAGTAAAGTCGAAATGAAACTTGTGGCCTTCCCCTTTTGTTTGATAGCCATATTTTATGAAAATTTCAAGGTTTTAGGGAACCACATTTTCATCGGTAACTCAGTTATCGATAAATATATCGAAATATAGTAAAGTCCAAATGAAACCTGTGGCCTTCCCCTTTCGTTTGATAGCCATAATACATGAAAATTTCAAGGTTTTAGGGCAACCCCATCTTGACCGATAATTCAGTTATCGATAAATATATCGAAATAAAGTCCAAATGAAACCTGTGGCCTTCCCCTTTCGTTTGATGGCCACATTACATGAAAATTTCAAGGTTTTAGGGCAACCCCATCTTGACCGATAACTCAGTTATCGATAAATATATCGAAATAAAGGCCAAATGAAACCTGTGGCCTTCCCCTTTCGTTTGATGGCCACATTACATGAAAATTTCAAGGTTTTAGGGCAACCCCATCTTGACCGATAACTCAGTTATCGATAAATATTTCGAAATAAAGTCCAAATGAAACCTGTGGCCTTCCCCTTTCGTTTGATAGCCATAATACATGAAAATTTCAAGGTTTTAGGGCAACCCCATCTTGACCGATAACTCAGTTATCGATAAATATATCGAAATAAAGGCCAAATGAAACCTGTGGCCTTCCCCTTTCGTTTGATGGCCACATTACATGAAAATTTCAAGGTCTTAGGGCAACCCCATCTTGACCGATAACTCAGTTATCGATAAATATATCGAAATAAAGTCCAAATGAAACCTGTGGCCTTCCCCTTTCGTTTGATGACCACATTACATGAAAATTTCAAGGTTTTAGGGCAACCCCATCTTGACCGATAACTCAGTTATCGATAAATATATCGAAATAAAGGCCAAATGAAACCTGTGGCCTTCCCCTTTCGTTTGATTGCCACATTACATGAAAATTTCAAGGTTTTAGGGCAACCCCATCTTGACCGATAACTCAGTTATCGATAAATATATCGAAATAAAGTCCAAATGAAACCTGTGGCCTTCCCCTTTTCGTTTGATAGCCATAATACATGAAAATTTCAAGGTTTTAGGGCAACCCCATCTTGACCGATAACTCAGTTATCGATAAATATATCGAAATAAAGTCCAAATGAAACCTGTGGCCTTCCCCTTTCGTTTGATGGCCATATTACATGAAAATTTCAAGGTTTTAGGGCAACCCCATCTTGACTGATAACTCAGTTATCGATAAATGTATCGAAATAAAGGCCAACTGAAACTTGTGGCCTTCCCTTTTCATTTGATAGCCATATTGTATGCAAACTTTAAGGTTTTATGGGAACCCCATTTTGACCGGTAACTCAGTTATCGATAAGTATATCGAAATATAGGAAAGTCTAAATTAAACCTGTGGCCTTCCCCTTTTGTTTGCTAGCCATATTTTATAAACATTTCAAGGTTTTAGAACAACCTAATCTTGACCGATAACTCAGTTATCGGCAAATATATAGAAATATAGTAAAGTCCAAATGAAACCTGTGGCCTTCCCCTTTTGTTTGATAGCCATATTACATGAAAATTTCAAGGTTTTAGGGCAACCCCATCTTGACTGATAACTCAGTTATCGATAAATGTATCGAAATAAAGGCCAACTGAAACTTGTGGCCTTCTCTTTTCATTTGATAGCCATATTGTATGCAAACTTTAAGGTTTTATGGGAACCCCATTTTGACCGGTAACTCAGTTATCGATAAGTATATCGAAATATAGCAAAGTCTTAATTAAACCTGTGGCCTTCCCCTTTTGTTTGCTAGCCATATTTTATAAACATTTCAAGGTTTTACAACAATCTAATCTTGACCTATAACTCAGTTATCGGTAAATATATCGAAATAAAGGCCAAATGAAACGTGTGGCCTTCCCTTTTCGTTTGATAGCCATATTGTATGCAAATTTCAAGGTTTTATGGGAACCACATTTTCAACGGTAACTCAGTTAGCGATAAATATATAGGAATATAGTAAATTCCAAATGAAACCTGTGGTCTTCCCTTTTCATTTGATAGCCATATTGTATGCAAACTTCAAGGTTTTATGGGAACCACATTTTGACCGGTAACTCAGTTAGCGATAAATATATCGAAATATAGTAAAGTCTAAATGAAACCTGTGGCCTTCCCCTTTCGTTTGATAGCCATATTACATGAAAATTTCAAGGGTTTAGGGCAACGCCATCTTGACCGATAACTCAGTTATCGATAAATATATCGAAATAAAGTCCAAATGAAACCTTTGGCGTTCCCCTTTCGTTTGATGGCCATATTACATGAAAATTTCAAGGTTTTAGGGCAACCCCATCTTGACTGATAACTCAGTTATCGGTAAATATATCGAAATATAGTAAAGTCGAAATGAAACTTGTGGCCTTCCCCTTTTGTTTCATAGCCATATTTTATGAAAATTTCTAGGTTTTAGGGCAACCCCATCTCGACCGATAACTCAGTTATCGATAAATATATCGAAATAAAGGCCAAAGGAAACCTGTGGCCTTCCCTTTTCATTTGATAGCCATATTTTATGAAAATTTCTGGGTTTTAGAGCAACCCAATCTTGACCGATAACTAAGTTATCGGTAAATATATCGAAATATAGTAAAGTCGAAATGAAACTTGTGGCCTTCCCCTTTTGTTTCATAGCCATATTTTATGAAAATTTCTAGGTTTTAGGGCAACCCCATCTCGACCGATAACTCAGTTATCGATAAATATATCGAAATAAAGGCCAAATGAAAAATGTGGCCTTCCCTTTTCTTTTGATAGCCATATTTTATGAAAATTTCTAGGTTTTAGAGCAACCCAATCTTGACCGATAACTCAGTTATCGGTAAATATATCGAAATATAGTAAAGTCGAAATTAAACTTGTGGCCTTCCCCTTTTTTTTGCCAGCCATATTTGATAAAAATTGCAAGGTTTTAGAGCAACCTAATCGTGACTGATAACTCAGTTATCGGCAAACATATCGAAATATAGTAAAGTCGAAATGAAACTTGTGGCCTTCCCCTTTTGTTTCATAGCCATATTTTATGAAAATTTCTAGGTTTTAGGGCAACCCCATTTCGACCGATAACTCAGTTAGCGATAAATATATCGAAATAAAGGCCAAATGAAACCTGTGGCCTTCCCTTTTCATTTGATAGCCATATTTTATGAAAATTTCTAGGTTTTAGAGCAACCCAATCTTGACCGATAACTCAGTTATCGGTAAATATATCGAAATATAGTAAAGTCGAAATGAAGCCTATGGCCTTTACCTTTTGTGTGGTACCCCTATTTTATGAAAATTTCAAGGTTTTAGAGCAACTCAATCTTGACCGATAACTCAGTCATCGATAAATATATCGAAATATGGCAAAGTCCAAATGAAACCTGTGGCGTTCCCCTTTCGTTTGATAGCCATATTTTATGAAAATTTCAAGGTTTTAGGGCAACCCCATCTTGACTCATAACTCAGTTATCGATAAATATATCGAAATATAGAAAGGCGAGATGCAACTTGTGGCCTTCCCCTTTTGTTTGATAGCCATATTACATGAAAATTTCAAGGTTTTAGGGCAACCCCATCTTGACTGATAAGTCAGTTATCGATAATTATATCGAAATAAAGGCCAAATGAAAATTGTGGATTTCCCTTTTCGTTTGATATATTGTATGCAAACTTTAAGGTTTTATGGCAACCCCATTTTGACCGGTAACTCAGTTATCGATAAGTATATCGAAATGTAGCAAAGTCTAAATTAAACCTGTGGCCTTCCCCTTTTGTTTCCTAGCCATATTTTATAAACATTTCAAGGTTTTAGAACAACCTAATCTTGACCTATAACTCAGTTATCGGTAAATATATCGCAATAAAGGCCAAATGAAACTTGTGGCCTTCCCTTTTCGTTTGATAGCCATATTGTATGCAAACTTCAAGGTTTTATGGAACCACATTTTGACCGGTAACTCAGTTAGCGATAAATATATAGGAATATAGTAAAGTCCAAATGAAACCTGTGGCCTTCCCCTTTCGTTTGATAGCCATATTACATGAAAATTTCAATGTTTTAGGGCAACCCCATCTTGACCGATAACTCAGTCATCGATAAATATATCGAAATAAGGGCCAAATGAAACCTGTGGCGTTCTCCTTTCGTTTGGTAGCCATATTTTCTGAAAATTTCAAGGTTTTATGGGAACCACATTTTGATCGGTAACTCAGTTATCGATAAGTATATCGAAATATAGTAAAGTCGAAATGAAGCCTATGGCCTTTACCTTTTGTTTGATAGCCATATTTTATGAAAATTTCAAGGTTTTAGGGCAACCCCATCTTGACCGATAACTCAGTTATCGATAAATATAGCGAAATATAGAAAAGGCTAGATGCAACTTGTGGCCTTCCCCTTTTGTTTGATAACCATATTACATGAAAATTTCAAGGTTTTAGGGCAACCCCATCTTGACTGATAAGTCAGTTATCGATAATTATATCGAAATAAAGGCCAAATGAAAATTGTGGATTTCCCTTTGTCATGAACCGACACTAGGGGAATATGGAGCGGCGTGCATGCTTGCGTTAGCCAGGCTTTAGTCACTCGGGAGGTCGGGGTTTTTGCTCCTAATCAATCACCCTAGTATGAGTATATATATAATAATTATTTCATGCACTAAACCAGAAAACCCGAACAGAAATATTCACCACAACAAAAGGGTGCATCCAGCTCAAAACTGAAATTATACGTAACTTGCATAGCAATAAATAAACAGACGGACAGAAAAGAATCGGAGTTCAGAAAAAAGGAACTGCCTCTGCTCAACTAAGTCATCTATGAATGACCATAACACAGAACGAAATTACTATGCGGGAGTGGTTGATGCGTGAATAAAAAAAAACATGTACCTGTGAGAGGAGGTCGATGGTATTGTTTACCTCCTTATTTACTCTCACTCCCTGCCCTACCACGCATTGAGAGTTGCCAGCAACATCTCCCATACCCATCCAATGCAAACCCCTCCTCGACTACATAATCAACTCACAAGACTTTAAGATAATTCTCTACTCTTTATTCATAACAAATGATCATTACCAAAAAAAAAGAGATTTCTTTTCATTTTTCTTATTTCTATGTTACATAGTATATACCTATATATGTTTACTCTACTCTTTCATCGTTATGTGTTTAGGTATGTTTGTAAAAAAAAAGAATACTTAGGTATATATGTATATAAGCGAGAAGAGTAATCAATGAAAAAAAATATAAACTAGCAATAACTGTGTTATTAGTACAACTCATAGTATTTTAATGTCAAATTTACTACTAGTTATAAAAATATATGCATACTTAAGTATGGATGGTTGCTGGTTTTTACTTACATTGTTCTAGGGTGTTCCAACGATGTTTGCGCAAACAGGTTGTACTTGAATTTGTATGATGACTTGTTCGATTAAAAGTTGACTATGGGGTATTTTTTCCCCCCCCAGGAAGTATGCATATTTACAAATATAATTAGTTAGTTAATTTTAAGTTTTGAACCTAATTACTTAAGTTACATACTAAAGGGTTTTGTTTTAATTTTTTTTCTTGCTCTAGTTCTTCGTCTCTTCTGATCCAGACTTTTTTTGAATACATAAAATCCTTTTATGCAAAATCTTAATCAATAGTTCTGCCTTCCCTTATTAAGACTCTTTATTAGTTAAATCTCCAAAAGAGGAGTATAATAAGTACGCCTTCGGCAAATTTAAAGAAAAATGATAGAAAAGAAATTGTGAGAAAAGATTTGAATAAAAAGGTAAAAAAAAAGGTTTCATCGGGGAAGCTTTTATCTGGTTGTCTTATTCTTTTTCCCCTTTTTTGTTTTTTTTGATAATCGGTGATTAATAAGTTGCTTTGTTTTAATTTCATGTGCTTTATACTTTCACGCTTCAAGCGTGGGTTTTTTTTCTTGAAGCTAGGTAGTCTCAAATGGGAAAAAATAACCTTATGACAAATTTATCTTCATCGGTTGCACATTATGACTTGGTTACGACTAATGAAAGTTCCAATGATCGCTAGACGAAATTCGAGGTATCCTTTCCACCCATGACTCCCACGTGGAAGGAGTTTGATCGCCTATGAATATAGTAAAACCATGGTTTTACAGGAAACCCTTATCTATTATGGCCAGGATAACTACGTACCTTAGATGAATTATGCCTCTGAATCTCGAATAACTCCGGCAAGATGTTGAAGATTCTTTTAGAAATACTTTCTCTCGTACTTCTTCACTTTAAAGTGGGGTATATTGTATGTATATATATTTTTTTTCCCCCTCACCTGCTTTAATGGTTTTCAAAAGAAATGTTTTATGGACGCGTCACTCTATCACGGTGTTAAAGTTTTTAAACACTTGTTTAAGGCACTGATTATTCAAAGTAAGTCGCGATTGCACAAAAAACTTCCGATTTAACTTTCTACTACGCAGTTCCGTGTGGTGTGCTATGCATGCGTAAAGGAAATGGCAGAGGAAATGATCGGCTAGGCACTTGACACCTTCGCCATTCAGTTTTCTCAGTTGGTCTGACAGGTTTTGGCCAGTGTTGGCTAACGTACACATATTGTGAGATAATTTTTTTTTTCTTTGTATGACTGGTCTAGATCATCAATGTTGTATGCGACCCTTATCATTTCAGGTGTCAATACCGATTTAATGGCAGATTTTAAGAACTAAAGAAATTAGGCGATAGGTTATTGTGTACGTGTTAACCCATTACCTGCCATCACACAACAGTTTTACAAGCACGTTGTATAGGTACAGCGTACTGAAAAACTGGAAAATGGCAAAGCGTTACTATTTAAGAGACTGCATATCCTTCGCATGGAAAGTCCCCAGTAGCTTACCCGCCATATCTTCCAGTACGTAACAGGATCTGCCTACTTTGTCCCGAACTCTAGCTTTAACAAAAGTTTTTGCCAACTTGCTATTAAACTTTTCTGAAGCTTTACTCAGTTTGAAGTTACGACGCAAGACTGTTTGACCAATGTTGAAAGTGACGTCGCGCGACCGCAGATTGTATCTTTTGGAATTTGTTTCATATGCTAATTGTATGTTCTTTCGTACCAAATCTCGAACAAAGGCTAAACTATCATGTCTACTATCTTGAGTCTCAATCTTGCCTTCATTTATCATACTGATGTTCCGTAGCAACTGATAGTAATTTCCGTGATTAATCATATGTTGGCCGAATACTACGAAATACGGAGAAAATTCTATTGTTTGATGAATAGGTGTTCTTAAAGCACAGTTTATACTGCTCATATGGAGGTCCCAATCGCGCTGGTCCTGTTTAATGTAAGCACGAAGTGCAGCGTTGATCGTTTGATTTACCCTTTCCGAACTATTACTTTGAGGTGAGTATATAGCCGTGCAAATGTGTTTAACCCCATATTTGTTAAGAAAACCTTCAAACTCATGTGATCGAAATTGGCTTCCGTTATCACTCACAATGAACTCCGGAAGACCGAAGATATCAAACACCTGTGTTTTCAAGAAATTGGTGATCGGTGGTGTTGTAAATTTTTTTAGCGGGCATAAGAATGTGAACTTTGACATATGGTCCAGAACGATCAGTATGCCAATATGGCCATTCTTCGACCGCGGGAAAGGTCCGATCAAATCTATGTATAGCCTTTGAAAAATGCGCTCTGTTGGTGTGAAGTTACCCATTGGTGGCCTTAAGACTTTGGTGGAGTGTTTAGTAGTCTTACAAACTTCACAACCTGCTACATATTCTCTCACTGAACGATAAAGACCTGACCAATAAAAGAACCTCCTCACCCTTTCTACGGTTTTAGCCACTCCACCATGAGCAGCCGTGTCTACGTTATGAGCATTAAATAAAACCTGTTGCTGTAATCCCTTCGGCACGAGAAGTTTCCATGCTGCTTCTTGTTGATCCTCGTCTCCCGTGTAAAACTCCGTTCTATGATAAATGTACTTATCAACGACTCTGAAGTCAGGATATCGGTCCTCTTCTTTCTGTACACTTTCTCTTAGCTCAGAGTATTCACCGGAGTCAAACTCAGGCGAATCCAAATCAATATTCGGTACATTTTCGCAAGGTTGTACTAACTCGTCCAAATTCTCGACATTTACCCGCGAGAAAGCATCCGGGACTACATTCTCAGAACCTTTACGATGCTCAATTGTAAAAGAAAAAGCTTGTAGCTTGAGTGCCCAGCGAGCCAAACGCCCGCTAAGGTCACTCTGCTTCATTAGACAACGAAGACTTGCATGGTCGGATGCACGAGACATTCCTGTTCTGTTACGGAATATTTCTTTTGTGCCTTGTTGAGTTTTTGGCTCATATACGCTATAGGAATTTCCTCGCCATTCTCATTCGTCTGGGCGAGCACCGCACCTACTCCACATTGACTTGCGTCACACTGTATCAGGAACGGTTTACTGAAGTCAGGGTTCGCTAATATAGGTGCTGACGTCAAACGTTGCTTTAGGAGCTCAAAAGAGTCCTGTGCTTCCAAAGACCACTGATAATCGCGACTTTTCTTAAGCAACTCTGTCAATGGGTGGGTAATCGAGGCAAAATTCGCTATGAAGCGTCTGTACCAGCCTGCCATTCCCAAGAAGCGGCGTAGCTGTTTTACCGATTTAGGGGGTGGATACTGAGTGATTGCTGAAACTTTATCTGGGTCGGTCTGGAGGGTACCTTGCCCAACCACATAACCCAAGTAACTGACCTGTTTGAGACAAAACTTACTTTTCCCTATATTAATAGTTAAGTCAGCCTTCTGGATATGTAAAGCTACTTCTTGTAAAAGTTGAATGTGTGAATCAAAATCTTCTGATATCAAAAGGAGGTCGTCAAGGTACACAAAGACGCGTTCTTTGAGGTAGTAGGGGATGACCTTATCCATTAGCCGGCACATGGTTTGAGGAGCATTACACAACCCGAACGGCATCACTTTAAACTGGTATAATGGTCGGTTTGGAAAAGTAAAAGCTGTCTTCTCTCTGGAAGATACTTCTAGCGGTATTTGCCAAAATGCGTCTTTCAGATCCAAACTGGAAATATACTCTGCCCGAGGTAGTCTACTCAAAATGCCCTCTATGTGCGGCAATGGATATGCATCCTTAACTGTCAGAGAATTAACCTTGCGACTATCCAAGCATAATCGAACTTTTCCCGGTTTCCTTACTAAAACTACTGGCGAGGACCAGGGACTGTTTGATTCCTCGCTCACGCCCAAAGCTATCATTCTATCTATTTCGTCACCCATCAGCTTTTCAATCGCCGGCGAAATTGGGAAGTGCCGTTGTTTGATCGGAACTGCGGCACCAACGTCTATAACATGTTCGAGAATTGTTGTCTTACCCAATCCCTTCTCCTCAAAAGAAGGAAAACATCGAACTGCTGATGCCAACTTCTCCTTTTGAATCGCTGACAGCTTATGAAGATTTTCGTCTGATTCTAATATGTTGATTTCACTCACAATGTTAGGAGCAATTTGAAAAATTTTCCAAAAATTCACTCCTAAGTATACGTCTTGACTGAGGTTAGGCACGATATAGAAATCAATAGGGAAGGTCTTGTTTTCATAGCATACGTCTAGGGTTACTATGCCAAGAACTGACTGTTTTGACCCATCTGCAGTACATAATTTAGTGTCAAGTTCCTTAATTTCAAAATTTTGCTTAAATATATTCGAAGCCCATTTTGCTCCAAGGCAGCTAACCGAAGCGCCTGAGTCAAGTAAGCCCAGAACTTTGTCTCCTAAAATTTCAACCGTTGCGTATGGGCGAATGTCATCTGGTTTACACACTACAGTGGCCGATAGGTTTAGTCTCTGTGTTTTGACATTTTGCCAAAATCTTCTAGCACGAATAGTCGAACGTGGTTGGGAAAAGATTTTCTGGCGCTTCAATTCGTACTCTTCCAAACGGCGATGAAGTGGACGAATCGGGTGTAACGGTACACACGCTGGAGATTTCTGCTTACTATTTTGAAGAATATTGACAGGTTTTATTTCGATATGGGATTGGGATGCCTGCTGGTGGTATTGAAGACATCCCTTTTCTTGTTTTCCGGCTTACTACAGTTGGGACAATTTGGTAAAAAGAAAGCAAGTAGACCACATCCATAGCAGAAAACTCTGCGTGGCTTGACACATTGCTTATAGCTATGCCCAGGCGAATCGCAGTTCCAACATTTGCTTTCAATAGCGTCAACGGATGATGCCTCCACTGACTCGGATAAGATTGGATCAGAACTTTCACTAAAATCCCCTTGAAGGACTTCAGCTAGTTGTCGTTTCTGAGGGATCGCTGCTCTTGGAAAACTATTCTTCATTGTATCGAAAAAGTTTTCACGACGCCTACAAGCACGTCTCAAAACTGAAATAGATGTTATATCTAAGTGCAATAACTCCAAGCGTATTTCAGGGAGTAAGTTGCGTATTAAGGTTTCAACTAATTCCTGCTCTGATATTGGTTCTCTCAAACTATCGCTTAGGGTCATAACGGCTTCTAGAAACTGTTCAAACGTCTCGCCATTTTTCTGTTTCCTATTCATTATCCTTTCCTTTATATCATAATCCGTCCTAACATCCTTAAAATTGTTTTTCAGCGCGTCGCACAAGTCAAACCAATCCAGGGCTCGTACCGAATGGTGATACCTCCAGTACCAGTTCTTGGCTTTGCCCTCGAAAAGAACGTGGGCGCTTTGGCAAAGAGCATTGAAATTGCCTCTCAAGGACGACATGGTTAAGACATTTTCTCGATAAATGAATTCGTCAACGGAAACTTTTTCCAGAGATCCATCAAAAGTTAACTTCCAGTTAACAACAATCTTAGAAATTGCTTCCGGTGACAATTGGTGTGTGATTTCGCTTCTACGATTATTGTTGCCATTGTTCATTGCGTTAAAGTTCCTAACGTCATTGCTTTGATTGTGAGCCGCAGAATGTCGGCTTTGGCCAATATTAGGCAAGTCTAACAAATTTTGAGACGGTTCTAGTTCCTGCCTAATTCGGTCGTTATTGTTATTATTTAGACTTAGATTTTGGAAATGGGTTTCTAATGTCTGAGATACTAACTGACTAACGACATCAGTGATTTCGCGTGTCATGTGAACTCGCTGACGTGTACTAGTCTCGTCTATCATCTGCTGTATGCGTTGTAAATTTATGTTGGCTTGTACCTGCTCGTCTCGATTTTGTCTGTAATTACGACCGCGACGTGCATTTGCCGGTGAGCGAGTATCGTCAGGTATAGATCTATCAAGTAGAATATTGTTTGCAGCCCTAGATCTTGTTGTAGGACCTCTAAAACTCGTGTTGTTATTTCTGGGTACAGCCCCTTGAGAATCAGTGTTCTCAATTTCTGGAAGGAGCTCCTGCTCAGAGAAACTTCTTAATGATTGAGAATCGATAGTTCTACGACATAAAGGACAAGAATCGTTGTCTGTTAGCCAAATCATTAAGCAAGATCTGTGAAAACCGTGCATACATGGCGTAGACACGAAATTAAAGTTCGTGGTCTCCTCGTTGCAAATAGAGCAAATGCAGCCAGGAGCCGCTAGGTTGGCTAAATGTTCTTCACTGTGGCGTACGGACATTATAGTGTCTGATAGAGCTCTACACTGACATCCGTATTTAATTTTAGTGAAGCAAATAGTCTAGCAAAAGTGTGTTTATCTATAAATTAAATAAACTAAGTCTTGTAAGTTGAAGTATGCCGAAGAGGAAAAAAAAGTGGTACATAATTTAATTTCATTACGCATATTAAGAGTTTAAGGGTAGCTGATGCATTAAAGTGTCTCCTTCACTATTTCATTTTCAAACATTAACTCCTAAACGCTTTGAGGAATACGAAAAGGTGATGGAGAGATCCTCCAAAAATTTTAAGCACAACCAGCAGTAGAGTAATCAATTAAAGCTTTAATTAACCCTATTCCAAGATGATTAAAACAAAAAAATTATTTGGGGATGAGAATTGCTAATTTCTCCGAGCTGGTTAGATGGACGTCCATGTGCATCCAAACTAATTCCGTCACTCATCAAAACTAGTGTTCAAAGTGAAGAAAAAAATAATAATGGGAACCCCTCACATGACTATCCACACATCACATCTGGACGCATCATAATGTCGGGCCCCACGTTGGGCGCCATTTTATATATATATATTTATTGTCATGAACGGACCTTAGGGGAATATGGAGCGGCGTGCATGCTTGCGTTAGCCAGGCTTTAGTCACTCGGGAGGTCGGGGTTTTTGGCCCTAATCAATCACCCTAGTATGAGTATATATATAATAATTATTTCATGCACTAAACCAGAAAACCCGAACAGAAATATTCACCACAACAAAAGGGTGCATCCAGCTCAAAACTGAAATTATACGTAACTTGCATAGCAATAAATAAACAGACGCACAGAAAAGAATCGAAGTTCAGAAAAAAGGAACTGCCTCTGCTCAACTAAGTCATCTATAAATGACCACAACACAGAACGAAATTACTATGCGGGAGTGGTTGATGCGTGAATAAAAAAAAACATGTACCTGTGAGAGGAGGTCGATGGTATTGTTTATCTCCTTATTTACTCTCACTCCCTGCCCTACCACGCATTGAGAGTTGCCAGCAACATCTCCCATACCCATCCAATGCAAACCCCTCCTCGACTACATAATCAACTCACAAGACTTTAAGATAATTCTCTACTCTTTATTCATAACAAATGATCATTAACAAAAAAAAAGAGATTTCTTTTCATTTTTCTTATTTCTATGTTACATAGTATATACCTATATATGTTTACTCTACTTGTGGAAATTAAATGCAAGTTATCTTTGTACTATATTACGGAATTTAATGTATGTATGTATGTTAAATTTTCACAAAGACAAAACTCAATAAACTGTATAGCAAATGGTTAAACTGTTGAACTGTTTCCAAATTGTGTTGGCTCTGTGTTGGCTGTTGGCTTAGACTCTCTCTCTTCTTTGCCGTGTCCCTTTTTTATATGCGATGTTGTTATGATAAACATTTTTGCCCATATGATTGAATATGGATCGACGCACAGGGTGCCACTACACCCCACCCCATCGTGAATCACGAAGGGATTCACCCTTTATACGAAGGATGGCAAGCCTTGACACTGGCCGACGTAGAACTCCGCTTTCGGTTTTGACCTCAACAAGGCGGATATGACCATCTTTGGCAGGAAACACTTTGGTGACTCGCCCCTTCTTCCACTGCCTGCTCGGTTGAAGATCGTCGCAGACAAGCACCAAGTCGTGGATTGCTATTGGCTCAACTTTATCTTGCCACTTGTTACGTAAGAGTAGCTGGGGCAAATAATGGCGTACCCACTGCTTCCAAATCCGGTCCTTTATATTTTGCGCAATACGCCACTGTTTTTTAAGGCATACCTTCTGATCGACTGGTTGCGGTGTTTGTGTCGAATTGGGACATCCAATCAGGAAGTGATTGGGAGTGATGGGATCATCTTCCTCTGATGATAAGGGCACGTCGGTTAGTGGCCTCGAATTTAAAATGTTTTCAGCTTCACTCAAAACGCTTCGAAGCGTGTCTTCTCTAGGCGCCTCTTCGCGAAGGGTCCTCTGCAATAACCTCTTTATGATGCCTATGAGGCGCTCCCAGCAACCCCCTGAACTTGGGTTGGAGGGGCAATTAAATTTCCAATCGATATTTTGCCTGGAAACTTCGTTGGATATGCGCTCAAAATCCAAAATGCGATCGGCCTCCTTCAGCTCTCGTTGGGCGCCGATGAAATTTGTACCGTTATCGCTGCGGATTCTTACTGGCGTACCACGGCGGTTGATGAAGTTACGCAGACATAACAAAAATGCGTCGGTGGATAGGTCATGCGCAAGGTCTAAGTGGGCAGCTCGCGTGGTGAGGCAAGTAAATATGACTGCCCATCGTTTTTCTCGCCGGCGGCCAATGGTCACGTTGAATGGGCCAAAAAGATCCACCCCCGTATACGTAAACGGCTTGACATATGGAGTTACTCGGTCCTCTGGCAATTGACCCATCAGAGGCGCTGTCGGTTTGGCTCTATCCATACGGCATTTTACGCATGTACGTTGCACGGACTTCAGCAACGACTTGGCATGAGTAAACCAAAATCTACGACGGGCTTCGTTCAACGTCAGGTAGAAATTTTTATGATGTAGTTGTTCGTGAAACTGGCGCATTATGAGTTCAGAGACGATGTGTTTGGACGGCATCAAAATCGGTCTCCTGGACTCATCCGACAAGGCGATGGCATCATCTAAACGACCTTGGATTCGCATGACCTGGTCGTCGTCCAAATACGGCGTTAACGAACGGATATTACTTTGTTTATGAATTTGCTCATCCCTCCTTAATGCAGATACTTCTTTGGCGTAAACTTCACGCTGGACGGCTTTGACTATATATATCTCTGATTTTCGCAGTTCGGAAGCGCTTAACTCCGGTTGTAGGATCTCTCTATGTCGCCCTTGATGACGCAACTTTAAAAACCTATCGGCAGCTCGTAAAACCCACGCCATTACCCGTTTCATCTTTAAGTAGGAAGAAAACCGATTAAATTTTAGCAAACAATAATTTACCTTTGTTTGTATGTGCAAGTTTGGTTTTATCTCTTCTTCTAGTATTTCTGGTATATTTGTGAACGATGTATCTGGCCAGTCCTCAACGGGTAATCGCAAAAACTGGGGGCCCCGCAACCAGGTGCCATGTTCCTCAATCTTGGGCGGCCACTTTGCACGGGTGGCGACATCTGTGGTATTCATATCGGTTGGAACCCAACGCCATTGTGAAGGCTTTGTCGATGATAGAATTTCAGCAATGCGATGTCCAACGTACGGTTTAAATTTTCGATCTTTTGAATTGACCCAATGTAGTACCGTTTGTGAGTCCGACCAGAAGAATGTTTGGTTAATATGTATGCCATGACCTTGGTGGACCAAATTTGCTACTCGAACGCCTAGAACTGCGGCTTGCAGCTCCAACCTCGGCACTGACAACAACTTCTGCGGTGCGCCTTTGGTTTTACCTGCTACAAATGTGACGTCACAACCTTCGACATTGGAGATGCGAAAATAAGCAGCGGCGCCGAATGCGGATCGGCTGGCGTCCACCACTACGTGCAACTGTATGCATATTGGAGCTTGAAGTTGAGGCGAGTACCATCGTTTGACTTTAACGATATTGATTTGCTTTAGCTCCCTCCACCACGTAAACCATTTTGTATGTAGACTACTCGGAATAGCTTCGTCCCAGTCGATTGAATGTCTCCACACTTCTTGTACTAGCATTTTGGCAAATAACATAAAGTCGGCGGTAATACCAAATGGGTCAAATACCGACATTACTATACTAAGAAGTTCGCGCTTGGTTGGCGGCCGAACCTCCTCTAATACGGATTTTGAAACTCGGTGAAAGTTAAGATGAAATTCAAACGAATCTGTCATCGTATTCCAGCGCATACCAATACCTTTTCATAGCTGGCTCTACTCTCTAAATTTACCGACTGTGCTGTTTGTGGTTCTGCGTTCAAACTGTGTTGCAGCTGTGTGACATTTGATACGAATGATCGCAGTTGGAAACCTCCTTCTGCATGTATGTATACAACCTCTTTGCAGATTCGTTCGGCGTCTTGCTTGCTCTTGAAGCTGGCAACAAAATCGTCAACATAATGGCTTTCGATGATTGCATTAGCGGCTTCCTGATACTGTTGACGAAAATCTTCGGCGTTTTTATTTTTAATAAACTCGGCTATGCATGGCGAACATATAGCTCCGAAAACCATAGACTGCATGACATAGTGCTCGGCCGGCTGGTCAGCGTTCCCATCCCGCCACAAAAATCGTTGGGCTTGTTGATCTCGCTTATTAATGAGTATCTGCGAGAACATCTTGCGGATATCTGCTGCTACCGCAACTGACTCCTCACGAAATTTGAAGAGAATATTTAATAATGGCTTGGCATGTTCGGGCCCTTTCAGCAGACATGAATTCAACGATGTGCCATTTACTAAGGCAGCTGCGTCGAACACGATCCTCATTTTCTCTGGCTTGTGCGGGTTGTGAACTGCAAAATGTGGTAAATAAAAATTAAATTTGTCATTTATACGTACTTCTTCCTCGGACAACTTTCTCGCATAGCCTTTTCGTAAATATTTGCCGATCTCCTCTTTATATTTTTGCGCAAAGCAGGAATCGGTTTTCATTTTGCGTTCTATACCCAACAAACGCTTGAACGCCATGTCAAAACTATCTGGAAGTGCTGGTGGTATGTTCCTCCAAAAAAGACCGCTTTCAAATCGCTTGCCCACACGTCGGCTGCTGTGCTCCAGCATCTGGCGCGCTATTTGATCCTCCTCAGACTCTAATCTTCACTGATTCCCCCACTCCGAAGTTGTCGGCGGCAAAGTACCCTGATACCAACTCGTTAAGTGCGGCTAGACTTCGTTCTCGAATGTGCAATACAACTGGTGTTTGTGCTGGCGAACTAGTTGGACCGTAAGCTATCCATCCAAGTTTGGTTTTGATGGCTACTGGGCTACTGTAATTGGCTTGTACAGTGGTATATGGAACGCTTAGCGACGTGTTGTCTAGACCTAGCAACAACGATGGTTTTGCTTCTCCATAATCCTCTAACGGCAAAATATCTAAGTGAGCGTAATCGGCTTTCGAAAATGATTGTGCTGGCAAATCCAGGCTAGGCAGCGTGCACACGTTTCGAATGTTGTAGGTTGATGATGAACATTTACCTCTTATTTCAAGGTTGACCTTAGATGACTCCTCGGTAGTGCAGTTTTTCCCATACCATTGAAGTGTAAGTGGCTGTCTACGACCCTTGAGACCTAAGCGTTTGGCGATCTTTTCCTCCAACAATGATACAGCAGATCCTTCATCTACCATGGCGATAACATCTATACTACCGTTCGGTCCAATGAGCGTAACCGGAACATATTTGAAAAATTGACCACATCCCTTGTCGACCTCTCTACAGTTGAGAACTGGTTGAGATTCACTTATATTTCGTGTGGTATTTGTATTTGGCGGAATATTTGGCGATGTACTTGAATGTTCGTGCAGGCTACGATGATGGTATCGGCGGCAACCATCAACGTCACACACTCTTTTTGATCGGCATTTTACTGTGGTATGCCCTTTACGTAAGCAAGAAAAACATAATTGCTTACCTTTCACATTCTCCCAACGATCGTGTACGCTCATGGCTTTGAAGGCTTCACAACTGGACACGGCGTGTGCGCCTTCGCACAAATAGCATTTGATACCTTCTTTGCGCTCTGGCTGTTGTTCCTTGCCTACGTACATCATACGTCGAGACTGCGGCTGTTGAGGCTGATCATTTCTAGTTGATGTTGCTGGTGGCGGCATGAGGCATACGACCCTGGCCAGGTCGCTTAACCATATCGAAAACTCCTTTACGGTTGGATAAGGCTTTATATTAACCGCATGGCGTGTCCACTCATATTGTTTACTGGGCGGCAATTTTAATACGAGTTGTTCCAACAGTGTTGTATTGGCAAGATGATGCTCGCATCTGGCCGATGTTAAAAAGGCTACTATATTCCTGGCTTTCGTGGAGAATGATATGATTTGCTCCACCTTATTCTCACCTATAGTTGGAAATTGCTGAATTTTGCTTATTTGACTTCGCACTAATACGTCTGGCCGACCGAAATGAAACTCTAATTCGGCTATTGCATTTGGCACATCATCCGGATATATAAGCATGGACGCTACTGTCTCCTTCGCACGACCAACTAGGCATTTATGCAAGCGCATTAAATTCTGGCGATTGCTATACCGAAATGTCTGCGTTGTGTCTTTGAAATTTGCTAGGAATAGAGGCCACTCGTCAGCATTTCCCGAAAAACTTGGCAAGTCATATAATTTCGTCACTGATTCACTGGATGCTAGAGCGGTGGCTTGCACAGGCATATCTGGTAGTGACACTGGTGAACTCCGCTGCGTTGCTTCCACGAGGTGTGGCTGTGTAGCTTCTTGTACCTCTTGCGCTTTACTATTCCTCAAGCGCTCAATGTCCCGCTGGCTTTCTTCAGTCACCTCCTTCAGCTGTGATACTGCATTTGTAAGTGCATTTAAACTGGCTACGATGCTGGCTAGCTGAGTCTGTGGTGCTGCATCTGCGTTTTCATCTGGATCTGGCTGAACGCTTTCACTTCTCAAATTATACCCGCTTCCACCTGGCATGATGTATTTAGGCGCCGGTATAGCTCACAATTTATAAAAATATTCAATAAAGTTTTTGGTCACTTGTACTTGGCGCAAAATACTTATTATGACTAATGTCAATTATTAAAATATGAGCAAGTGTACGTTAGTGCTTTGGCGCAAATTAATTTCAAACACCAATGTCAATTTACTTTTTATTAAATTTACGCAGAATATATTTTGGCGCAAAGGCTCTTTGTTTTTATTGCCGAGTTATTAATTTTCAACAAAATTGCTTTGGCACAACTGTCCGTATCGACTTTTCAGCGCACTTCCTGGGGCGACCGTATTTTTCACAAACTGTTATTTATACCGCACCCAAATTCCGTCAACTCGCGTGATATCCAACAACCAATCACAATAATTTGGAGAACAGTTAATTTGGAAAGATGTGGAAATTAAATGCAAGTTATCTTTGTACTAATTTAATGTATGTATGTATGTTAAATTTTCACAAAGACAAAACTCAATAAACTGTAGTGCAAATGGTTAAACTGTTGAACTGTTTCCAAATTGTGTTGTCGCTGTGTTGGCTGTTGGCTTAGACTCTCTCTCTTCTTTGCCGTGTCCCTTTTTTATATGCGATGTTGTTATGATAAACATTGTTGCCCATATGATTGAATATGGATCGAGATAAAACGCACAGGGTGCCACTACACTACTCTTTCATCGTTATGTGTTTAGGTATGTTTGTAAAAAAAAAGAATACTTAGGTATATATGTATATAAGCGAGAAGAGTAATCAATGAAAAAAAATATAAACTAGCAATAACTGTGTTATTAGTACAACTCATAGTATTTTAATGTCAAATTTACTACTAGTTATAAAAATATATGCATACTTAAGTATGGATGGTTGCTGGTTTTTACTTACATTGTTCTAGGGTGTTCCAACGATGTTTGCGCAAACAGGTTGTACTTGAATTTGTATGATGACTTGTTCGATTAAAAGTTGACTATGGGGTATTTTTTCCCCCCCCCAGGAAGTATGCATATTTACAAATATAATTAGTTAGTTAATTTTAAGTTTTGAACCTAATTACTTAAGTTACATACTAAAGGGTTTTGTTTTAATTTTTTTTCTTGCTCTAGTTCTTCGTCTCTTCTGATCCAGACTTTTTTTGAATACATAAAATCCTTTTATGCAAAATCTTAATCAATAGTTCTGCCTTCCCTTATTAAGACTCTTTATTAGTTAAATCTCCAAAAGAGGAGTATAATAAGTACGCCTTCGGCAAATTTAAAGAAAAATGATAGAAAAGAAATTGTGAGAAAAGATTTGAATAAAAAGGTAAAAAAAAAGGTTTCATCGGGGAAGCTTTTATCTGGTTGTCTTATTCTTTTTCCCCTTTTTTGTTTTTTTTGATAATCGGTGATTAATAAGTTGCTTTGTTTTAATTTCATGTGCTTTATACTTTCACGCTTCAAGCGTGGGTTTTTTTTCTTGAAGCTAGGTAGTCTCAAATGGGAAAAAATAACCTTATGACAAATTTATCTTCATCGGTTGCACATTATGACTTGGTTACGACTAATGAAAGTTCCAATGATCGCTAGACGAAATTCGAGGTATCCTTTCCACCCATGACTCCCACGTGGAAGGAGTTTGATCGCCTATGAATATAGTAAAACCATGGTTTTACAGGAAACCCTTATCTATTATGGCCAGGATAACTACGTACCTTAGATGAATTATGCCTCTGAATCTCGAATAACTCCGGCAAGATGTTGAAGATTCTTTTAGAAATACTTTCTCTCGTACTTCTTCACTTTAAAGTGGGGTATATTGTATGTATATATATTTTTTCCCCCTCACCTGCTTTAATGGTTTTCAAAAGAAATGTTTTATGGACGCGTCACTCTATCACGGTGTTAAAGTTTTTAAACACTTGTTTAAGGCACTGATTATTCAAAGTAAGTCGCGATTGCACAAAAAACTTCCGATTTAACTTTCTACTACGCAGTTCCGTGTGGTGTGCTATGCATGCGTAAAGGAAATGGCAGAGGAAATGATCGGCTAGGCACTTGACACCTTCGCCATTCAGTTTTCTCAGTTGGTCTGACAGGTTTTGGCCAGTGTTGGCTAACGTACACATATTGTGAGATAATTTTTTTTTTCTTTGTATGACTGGTCTAGATCATCAATGTTGTATGCGACCCTTATCATTTCAGGTGTCAATACCGATTTAATGGCAGATTTTAAGAACTAAAGAAATTAGGCGATAGGTTATTGTGTACGTGTTAACCCATTACCTGCCATCACACAACAGTTTTACAAGCACGTTGTATAGGTACAGCGTACTGAAAAACTGGAAAATGGCAAAGCGTTACTATTTAAGAGACTGCATATCCTTCGCATGGAAAGTCCCCAGTAGCTTACCCGCCATATCTTCCAGTACGTAACAGGATCTGCCTACTTTGTCCCGAACTCTAGCTTTAACAAAAGTTTTTGCCAACTTGCTATTAAACTTTTCTGAAGCTTTACTCAGTTTGAAGTTACGACGCAAGACTGTTTGACCAATGTTGAAAGTGACGTCGCGCGACCGCAGATTGTATCTTTTGGAATTTGTTTCATATGCTAATTGTATGTTCTTTCGTACCAAATCTCGAACAAAGGCTAAACTATCATGTCTACTATCTTGAGTCTCAATCTTGCCTTCATTTATCATACTGATGTTCCGTAGCAACTGATAGTAATTTCCGTGATTAATCATATGTTGGCCGAATACTACGAAATACGGAGAAAATTCTATTGTTTGATGAATAGATGTTCTTAAAGCACAGTTTATACTGCTCATATGGAGGTCCCAATCGCGCTGGTCCTGTTTAATGTAAGCACGAAGTGCAGCGTTGATCGATCGATTTACCCTTTCCGAACTATTACTTTGAGGTGAGTATATAGCCGTGCAAATGTGTTTAACCCCATATTTGTTAAGAAAACCTTCAAACTCATGTGATCGAAATTGGCTTCCGTTATCACTCACAATGAACTCCGGAAGACCGAAGATATCAAACACCTGTGTTTTCAAGAAATTGGTGATCGGTGGTGTTGTAAATTTTTTTAGCGGGCATAAGAATGTGAACTTTGACATATGGTCCAGAACGATCAGTATGCCAATATGGCCATTCTTCGACCGCGGGAAAGGTCCGATCAAATCTATGTATAGCCTTTGAAAAATGCGCTCTGTTGGTGTGAAGTTACCCATTGGTGGCCTTAAGACTTTGGTGGAGTGTTTAGTAGTCTTACAAACTTCACAACCTGCTACATATTCTCCCACTGAACGATAAAGACCTGACCAATAAAAGAACCTCCTCACCCTTTCTACGGTTTTAGCCACTCCACCATGAGCAGCCGTGTCTACGTTATGAGCATTAAATAAAACCTGTTGCTGTAATCCCTTCGGCACGAGAAGTTTCCATGCTGCTTCTTGTTGATCCTCGTCTCCCGTGTAAAACTCCGTTCTATGATAAATGTACTTATCAACGACTCTGAAGTCAGGATATCGGTCCTCTTCTTTCTGTACACTTTCTCTTAGCTCAGAGTATTCACCGGAGTCAAACTCAGGCGAATCCAAATCAATATTCGGTACATTTTCGCAAGGTTGTACTAACTCGTCCAAATTCTCGACATTTACCCGCGAGAAAGCATCCGGGACTACATTCTCAGAACCTTTACGATGCTCAATTGTAAAAGAAAAAGCTTGTAGCTTGAGTGCCCAGCGAGCCAAACGCCCGCTAAGGTCACTCTGCTTCATTAGACAACGAAGACTTGCATGGTCGGATGCACGAGACATTCCTGTTCTGTTACGGAATATTTCTTTTGTGCCTTGTTGAGTTTTTGGCTCATATACGCTATAGGAATTTCCTCGCCATTCTCATTCGTCTGGGCGAGCACCGCACCTACTCCACATTGACTTGCGTCACACTGTATCAGGAACGGTTTACTGAAGTCAGGGTTCGCTAATATAGGTGCTGACGTCAAACGTTGCTTTAGGAGCTCAAAAGAGTCCTGTGCTTCCAAAGACCACTGATAATCGCGACTTTTCTTAAGCAACTCTGTCAATGGGTGGGTAATCGAGGCAAAATTCGCTATGAAGCGTCTGTACCAGCCTGCCATTCCCAAGAAGCGGCGTAGCTGTTTTACCGATTTAGGGGGTGGATACTGAGTGATTGCTGAAACTTTATCTGGGTCGGTCTGGAGGGTACCTTGCCCAACCACATAACCCAAGTAACTGACCTGTTTGAGACAAAACTTACTTTTCCCTATATTAATAGTTAAGTCAGCCTTCTGGATATGTAAAGCTACTTCTTGTAAAAGTTGAATGTGTGAATCAAAATCTTCTGATATCAAAAGGAGGTCGTCAAGGTACACAAAGACGCGTTCTTAGAGGTAGTAGGGGATGACCTTATCCATTAGCCGGCACATGGTTTGAGGAGCATTACACAACCCGAACGGCATCACTTTAAACTGGTATAATGGTCGGTTTGGAAAAGTAAAAGCTGTCTTCTCTCTGGAAGATACTTCTAGCGGTATTTGCCAAAATGCGTCTTTCAGATCCAAACTGGAAATATACTCTGCCCGAGGTAGTCTACTCAAAATGCCCTCTATGTGCGGCAATGGATATGCATCCTTAACTGTCAGAGAATTAACCTTGCGACTATCCAAGCATAATCGAACTTTTCCCGGTTTCCTTACTAAAACTACTGGCGAGGACCAGGGACTGTTTGATTCCTCGCTCACGCCCAAAGCTATCATTCTATCTATTTCGTCACCCATCAGCTTTTCAATCGCCGGCGAAATTGGGAAGTGCCGTTGTTTGATCGGAACTGCGGCACCAACGTCTATAACATGTTCGAGAATTGTTGTCTTACCCAATCCCTTCTCCTCAAAAGAAGGAAAACATCGAACTGCTGATGCCAACTTCTCCTTTTGAATCGCTGACAGCTTATGAAGATTTTCGTCTGATTCTAATATGTTGATTTCACTCACAATGTTAGGAGCAATTTGAAAAATTTTCCAAAAATTCACTCCTAAGTATACGTCTTGACTGAGGTTAGGCACGATATAGAAATCAATAGGGAAGGTCTTGTTTTCATAGCATACGTCTAGGGTTACTATGCCAAGAACTGCTTGTTTTGACCCATCTGCAGTACATAATTTAGTGTCAAGTTCCTTAATTTCAAAATTTTGCTTAAATATATTCGAAGCCCATTTTGCTCCAAGGCAGCTAACCGAAGCGCCTGAGTCAAGTAAGCCCAGAACTTTGTCTCCTAAAATTTCAACCGTTGCGTATGGACGAATGTCATCTGGTTTACACACTACAGTGGCCGATAGGTTTAGTTTCTGTGTTTTGACATTTTGCCAAAATCTTCTAGCACGAATAGTCGAACGTGGTTGGGAAAAGATTTTCTGGCGCTTCAATTCGTACTCTTCCAAACGGCGATGAAGTGGACGAATCGGGTGTAACGGTACACACGCTGGAGATTTCTGCTTACTATTTTGAAGAATATTGACAGGTTTTATTTCGATATGGGATTGGGATGCCTGCTGGTGGTATTGAAGACATCGCTTTTCTTGTTTTCCGGCTTACTACAGTTGGGACAATTTGGTAAAAAGAAAGCAAGTAGACCACATCCATAGCAGAAAACTCTGCGTGGCTTGACACATTGCTTATAGCTATGCCCAGGCGAATCGCAGTTCCAACATTTGCTTTCAATAGCGTCAACGGATGATGCCTCCACTGACTCGGATAAGATTGGATCAGAACTTTCACTAAAATCCCCTTGAAGGACTTCAGCTAGTTGTCGTTTCTGAGGGATCGCTGCTCTTGGAAAACTATGCTTCATTGTATCGAAAAAGTTTTCACGACGCCTACAAGCACGTCTCAAAACTGAAATAGATGTTATATCTAAGTGCAATAACTCCAAGCGTATTTCAGGGAGTAAGTTGCGTATTAAGGTTTCAACTAATTCCTGCTCTGATATTGGTTCTCTCAAACTATCGCTTAGGGTCATAACGGCTTCTAGAAACTGTTCAAACGTCTCGCCATTTTTCTGTTTCCTATTCATTATCCTTTCCTTTATATCATAATCCGTCCTAACATCCTTAAAATTGTTTTTCAGCGCGTCGCACAAGTCAAACCAATCCAGGGCTCGTACCGAATGGTGATACCTCCAGTACCAGTTCTTGGCTTTGCCCTCGAAAAGAACGTGGGCGCTTTGGCAAAGAGCATTGAAATTGCCTCTCAAGGACGACATGGTTAAGGCATTTACTCGATAAATGAATTCGTCAACGGAAACTTTTTCCAGAGATCCATCAAAAGTTAACTTCCAGTTAACAACAATCTTAGAAATTGCTTCCGGTGACAATTGGTGTGTGATTTCGCTTCTACGATTATTGTTGCCATTGTTCATTGCGTTAAAGTTCCTAACGTCATTGCTTTGATTGTGAGCCGCAGAATGTCGGCTTTGGCCAATATTAGGCAAGTCTAACAAATTTTGAGACGGTTCTAGTTCCTGCCTAATTCGGTCGTTATTGTTATTATTTAGACTTAGATTTTGGAAATGGGTTTCTAATGTCTGAGATACTAACTGACTAACGACATCAGTGATTTCGCGTGTCATGTGAACTCGCTGACGTGTACTAGTCTCGTCTATCATCTGCTGTATGCGTTGTAAATTTATGTTGGCTTGTACCTGCTCGTCTCGATTTTGTCTGTAATTACGACCGCGACGTGCATTTGCCGGTGAGCGAGTATCGTCAGGTATAGATCTATCAAGTAGAATATTGTTTGCAGCCCTAGATCTTGTTGTAGGACCTCTAAAACTCGTGTTGTTATTTCTGGGTACAGCCCCTTGAGAATCAGTGTTCTCAATTTCTGGAAGGAGCTCCTGCTCAGAGAAACTTCTTAATGATTGAGAATCGATAGTTCTACGACATAAAGGACAAGAATCGTTGTCTGTTAGCCAAATCATTAAGCAAGATCTGTGAAAACCGTGCATACATGGCGTAGACACGAAATTAAAGTTCGTGGTCTCCTCGTTGCAAATAGAGCAAATGCAGCCAGGAGCCGCTAGGTTGGCTAAATGTTCTTCACTGTGGCGTACGGACATTATAGTGTCTGATAGAGCTCTACACTGACATCCGTATTTAATTTTAGTGAAGCAAATAGTCTAGCAAAAGTGTGTTTATCTATAAATTAAATAAACTAAGTCTTGTAAGTTGAAGTATGCCGAAGAGGAAAAAAAAGTGGTACATAATTTAATTTCATTACGCATATTAAGAGTTTAAGGGTAGCTGATGCATTAAAGTGTCTCCTTCACTATTTCATTTTCAAACATTAACTCCTAAACGCTTTGAGGAATACGAAAAGGTGATGGAGAGATCCTCCAAAAATTTTAAGCATAACCAGCGGTAGAGTAATCAATTAAAGCTTTAATTAACCCTATTCCAAGATGATTAAAACAAAAAAATTATTTGGGGATGAGAATTGCTAATTTCTCCGAGCTGGTTAGATGGACGTCCATGTGCATCCAAACTAATTCCGTCACTCATCAAAACTAGTGTTCAAAGTGAAGAAAAAAATAATAATGGGAACCCCTCACATGACTATCCACACATCACATCTGGACGCATCATAATGTCGGGCCCCACGTTGGGCGCCATTTTATATATATATATTTATTGTCATGAACGGACCTTAGGGGAATATGGAGCGGCGTGCATGCTTGCGTTAGCCAGGCTTTAGTCACTCGGGAGGTCGGGGTTTTTGCTCCTAATCAATCACCCTAGTATGAGTATATATATAATAATTATTTCATGCACTAAACCAGAAAACCCGAACAGAAATATTCACCACAACAAAAGGGTGCATCCAGCTCAAAACTGAAATTATACGTAACTTGCATAGCAATAAATAAACAGACGCACAGAAAAGAATCGAAGTTCAGAAAAAAGGAACTGCCTCTGCTCAACTAAGTCATCTATGAATGACCACAACACAGAACGAAATTACTATGCGGGAGTGGTTGATGCGTGAATAAAAAAAAACATGTACCTGTGAGAGGAGGTCGATGGTATTGTTTACCTCCTTATTTACTCTCACTCCCTGCCCTACCACGCATTGAGAGTTGCCAGCAACATCTCCCATACCCATCCAATGCAAACCCCTCCTCGACTACATAATCAACTCACAAGACTTTAAGATAATTCTCTACTCTTTATTCATAACAAATGATCATTAACAAAAAAAAAGAGATTTCTTTTCATTTTTCTTATTTCTATGTTACATAGTATATACCTATATATGTTTACTCTACTTGTGGAAATTAAATGCAAGTTATCTTTGTACTATATTACGGAATTTAATGTATGTATGTATGTTACATTTTCACAAAGACAAAACTCAATAAACTGTATAGCAAATGGTTAAACTGTTGAACTGTTTCCAAATTGTGTTGTCTCTGTGTTGGCTGTTGGCTTAGACTCTCTCTCTTCTTTGCCGTGTCCCTTTTTTATATGCGATGTTGTTATGATAAACATTGTTGCCCATATGATTGAATATGGATCGACGCACAGGGTGCCACTACACCCCACCCCATCGTGAATCACGAAGGGATTCACCCTTTATACGAAGGATGGCAAGCCTTGACACTGGCCGACGTAGAACTCCGCTTTCGGTTTTGACCTCAACAAGGCGGATATGACCATCTTTGGCAGGAAACACTTTGGTGACTCGCCCCTTCTTCCACTGGCTGCGCGGTTGAAGATCGTCGCAGACAAGCACCAAGTCGTCGATTGCTATTGGCTCAACTTTATCTTGCCACTTGTTACGTAAGAGTAGCTGGGGCAAATAATGGCGTACCCACTGCTTCCAAATCCGGTCCTTTATATTTTGCGCAATACGCCACTGTTTTTTAAGGCATACCTTCTGATCGGCTGGTTGCGGTGTTTGTGTCGAATTGGGACATCCAATCAGGAAGTGATTGGGAGTGATGGGGTCATCTTCCTCTGATGATAAGGGCACGTCGGTTAGTGGCCTCGAATTTAAACTGTTTTCAGCTTCAATCAAAACGCTTCGAAGCGTGTCTTCTCTAGGCGCCTCTTCGCGAAGGGTCCTCTGCAATAACCTCTTTATGATGCCTATGAGGCGCTCCCAGCAACCCCCTGAACTTGGGTTGGAGGGGCAATTAAATTTCCAATCGATATTTTGCCTGGAAACTTCGTTGGATATGCGCTCAAAATCCAAAATGCGATCGGCCTCCTTCAGCTCTCGTTGGGCGCCGATGAAATTTGTGCCGTTATCGCTGCGGATTCTTACTGGCGCAGACATAACAAAAATGCGTCGGTGGATAGGTCATGCGCAAGGTCTAAGTGGGCAGCTCGCGTGGTGAGGCAAGTAAATATGACTGCCCATCGTTTTTCTCGCCGGCGGCCAATGGTCACGTTGAATGGGCCAAAAAGATCCACCCCCGTATACGTAAACGGCTTGACATATGGAGTTACTCGGTCCTCTGGCAATTGACCCATCAGAGGCGCTGTCGGTTTGGCTCTATCCATACGGCATTTTACGCATGTACGTTGCACGGACTTCAGCAACGACTTGGCATGAGTAAACCAAAATCTACGACGGGCTTCGTTCAACGTCAGGTAGAAATTTTTATGATGTAGTTGTTCGTGAAACTGGCGCATTATGAGTTCAGAGACGATGTGTTTGGACGGCATCAAAATCGGTCTCCTGGACTCATCCGACAAGGCGATGGCATCATCTAAACGACCTTGGATTCGCATGACCTGGTCGTCGTCCAAATACGGCGTTAACGAACGGATATTACTTTGTTTATGAATTTGCTCATCCCTCCTTAATGCAGATACTTCTTTGGCGTAAACTTCACGCTGGACGGCTTTGACTATATATATCTCTGATTTTCGCAGTTCGGAAGCGCTTAACTCCGGTTGTAGGATCTCTCTATGTCGCCCTTGATGACGCAACTTTAAAAACCTATCGGCAGCTCGTAAAACCCACGCCATTACCCGTTTCATCTTTAAGTAGGAAGAAAACCGATTAAATTTTAGCAAACAATAATTTACCTTTGTTTGTATGTGCAAGTTTGGTTTTATCTCTTCTTCTAGTATTTCTGGTATATTTGTGAACGATGTATCTGGCCAGTCCTCAACGGGTAATCGCAAAAACTGGGGGCCCCGCAACCAGGTGCCATGTTCCTCAATCTTGGGCGGCCACTTTGCACGGGTGGCGACATCTGTGGTATTCATATCGGTTGGAACCCAACGCCATTGTGAAGGCTTTGTCGATGATAGAATTTCAGCAATGCGATGTCCAACGTACGGTTTAAATTTTCGATCTTTTGAATTGACCCAATGTAGTACCGTTTGTGAGTCCGACCAGAAGAATGTTTGGTTAATATGTATGCCATGACCTTGGTGGACCAAATTTGCTACTCGAACGCCTAGAACTGCGGCTTGCAGCTCCAACCTCGGCACTGACAACAACTTCTGCGGTGCGCCTTTGGTTTTACCTGCTACAAATGTGACGTCACAACCTTCGACATTGGAGATGCGAAAATAAGCAGCGGCGCCGAATGCGGATCGGCTGGCGTCCACCACTACGTGCAACTGTATGCATATTGGAGCTTGAAGTTGAGGCGAGTACCATCGTTTGACTTTAACGATATTGATTTGCTTTAGCTCCCTCCACCACGTAAACCATTTTGTATGTAGACTACTCGGAATAGCTTCGTCCCAGTCGATTGAATGTCTCCACACTTCTTGTACTAGCATTTTGGCAAATAACATAAAGTCGGCGGTAATACCAAATGGGTCAAATACCGACATTACTATACTAAGAAGTTCGCGCTTGGTTGGCGGCCGAACCTCCTCTAATACGGATTTTGAAACTCGGTGAAAGTTAAGATGAAATTCAAACGAATCTGTCATCGTATTCCAGCGCATACCCAATACCTTTTCATAGCTGGCTCTACTCTCTAAATTTACCGACTGTGCTGTTTGTGGTTCTGCGTTCAAACTGTGTTGCAGCTGTGTGACATTTGATACGAATGATCGCAGTTTTAAACCTCCTTCTGCATGTATGTATACAACCTCTTTGCAGATTCGTTCGGCGTCTTGCTTGCTCTTGAAGCTGGCAACAAAATCGTCAACATAATGGCTTTCGATGATTGCATTAGCGGCTTCCTGATACTGTTGACGAAAATCTTCGGCGTTTTTATTTTTAATAAACTCAACTATGCATGGCGAACATATAGCTCCGAAAACCATAGACTGCATGACATAGTGCTCGGCCGGCTGGTCAGCATTCCCATCCCGCCACAAAAATCGTTGGGCTTGTTGATCTCGCTTATTAATGAGTATCTGCGAGAACATCTTGCGGATATCTGCTGCTACCGCAACTGACCCCTCACGAAATTTGAAGAGAATATTTAATAATGGCTTGGCATGTTCGGGCCCTTTCAACGATGTGCCATTTACTAAGGCAGCTGCGTCGCACACGATCCTCATTTTCTCTGGCTTGTGCGGGTTGTGAACTGCAAAATGTGGTAAATAAAAATTAAATTTGTCATTTATACGTACTTCTTCCTCGGACAACTTTCTCGCATAGCCTTTTCGTAAATATTTGCCGATCTCCTCTTTATATTTTTGCGCAAAGCAGGAATCGGTTTTCATTTTGCGTTCTATACCCAACAAACGCTTGAACGCCATGTCAAAACTATCTGGAAGTGCTGGTGGTATGTTCCTCCAAAGAAGACCGCTTTCAAATCGCTTGCCCACACGTCGGCTGCTGTGCTCCAGCATCTGGCGCGCTATTTGATCCTCCTCAGACTCTAATTGCTTCACTGATTCCCCCACTCCGAAGTTGTCGGCGGCAAAGTACCCTGATACCAACTCGTTAAGTGCGGCTAGACTTCGTTCTCGAATGTGCAATACAACTGGTGTTTGTGCTGGCGAACTAGTTGGACCGTAAGCTATGCATCCAAGTTTGGTTTTGATGGCTACTGGGCTACTGTAATTGGCTTGTACAGTGGTATATGGAACGCTTAGCGACGTGTTGTCTAGACCTAGCAACAACGATGGTTTTGCTTCTCCATAATCCTCTAACGGCAAAATATCTAAGTGAGCGTAATCGGCTTTCGAAAATGATTGTGCTGGCAAATCCAGGCTAGGCAGCGTGCACACGTTTCGAATGTTGTAGGTTGATGATGAACATTTACCTCTTATTTCAAGGTTGACCTTAGATGACTCCTCGGTAGTGCAGTTTTTCCCATACCATTGAAGTGTAAGTGGCTGTCTACGACCCTTGAGACCTAAGCGTTTGGCGATCTTCTCCTCCAACAATGATACAGCAGATCCTTCATCTACCATGGCGATAACATCTATACTACCGTTCGGTCCAATGAGCGTAACCGGAACATATTTGAAAAATTGACCACATCCCTTGTCGACCTCTCTACAGTTGAGAACTGGTTGAGATTCACTTACATTTCGTGTGGTATTTGTATTTGGCGGAATATTTGGCGATGTACTTGAATGTTCGTGCAGGCTACGATGATGGTATCGGCGGCAACCATCAACGTCACACACTCTTTTTGATCGGCATTTTACTGTGGTATGCCCTTTACGTAAGCAAGAAAAACATAATTGCTTACCTTTCACATTCTCCCAACGATCGTGTACGCTCATGGCTTTGAAGGCTTCACAACTGGACACGGCGTGTGCGCCTTCGCACAAATAGCATTTGATACCTTCTTTGCGCTCTGGCTGTTGTTCCTTGCCTACGTACATCATACGTCGAGACTGCGGCTGTTGAGGCTGATCATTTCTAGTTGATGTTGCTGGTGGCGGCATGAGGCATACGACCCTGGCCAGGTCGCTTAACCATATCGAAAACTCCTTTACGGTTGGATAAGGCTTTATATTAACCGCATGGCGTGTCCACTCATATTGTTTACTGGGCGGCAATTTTAATACGAGTTGTTCCAACAGTGTTGTATTGGCAAGATGATGCTCGCATCTGGCCGATGTTAAAAAGGCTACTATATTCCTGGCTTTCGTGGAGAATGATATGATTTGCTCCACCTTATTCTCACCTATAGTTGGAAATTGCTGAATTTTGCTTATTTGACTTCGCACTAATACGTCTGGCCGACCGAAATGAAACTCTAATTCGGCTATTGCATTTGGCACATCATCCGGATATATAAGCATGGACGCTACTGTCTCCTTCGCACGACCAACTAGGCATTTGTGCAAGCGCATTAAATTCTGGCGATTGCTATACCGAAATGTCTGCGTTGTGTCTTTGAAATTTGCTAGGAATAGAGGCCACTCGTCAGCATTTCCCGAAAAACTTGGCAAGTCATATAATTTCGTCACTGATTCACTGGATGCTAGAGCGGTGGCTTGCACAGGCATATCTGGTAGTGACACTGGTGAACTCCGCTGCGTTGCTTCCACGAGGTGTGGCTGTGTAGCTTCTTGTACCTCTTGCGCTTTACTATTCCTCAAGCGCTCAATGTCCCGCTGGCTTTCTTCAGTCACCTCCTTCAGCTGTGATACTGCATTTGTAAGTGCATTTAAACTGGCTACGATGCTGGCTAGCTGAGTCTGTGGTGCTGCATCTGCGTTTTCATCTGGATCTGGCTGAACGCTTTCACTTCTCAAATTATACCCGCTTCCACCTGGCATGATGTATTTAGGCGCCGGTATAGCTCACAATTTATAAAAATATTCAATAAAGTTTTTGGTCACTTGTACTTGGCGCAAAATACTTATTATGACTAATGTCAATTATTAAAATATGAGCAAGTGTACGTTAGTGCTTTGGCGCAAATTAATTTCAAACACCAATGTCAATTTACTTTTTATTAAATTTACGCAGAATATATTTTGGCGCAAAGGCTCTTTGTTTTCATTGCCGAGTTATTAATTTTCAACAAAATTGCTTTGGCACAACTGTCCGTATCGACTTCTCAGCGCACTTCCTGGGGCGACCGTATTTTTCACAAACTGTTATTTATACCGCACCCAAATTCTGTCAACTCGCGTGATATCCAACAACCAATCACAATAATTTGGAGAACAGTTAATTTGGAAAGATGTGGAAATTAAATGCAAGTTATCTTTGTACTATATTACGGAATTTAATGTATGTATGTATGTTAAATTTTCACAAAGACAAAACTCAATAAACTGTATAGCAAATGGTTAAACTGTTGAACTGTTTCCAAATTGTGTTGTCTCTGTGTTGGCTGTTGGCTTAGACTCTCTCTCTTCTTTGCCGTGTCCCTTTTTTATATGCGATGTTGTTATGATAAACATTGTTGCCCATATGATTGAATATGGATCGAGATAAAACGCACAGGGTGCCACTACACTACTCTTTCATCGTTATGTGTTTAGGTATGTTTGTAAAAAAAAAGAATACTTAGGTATATATGTATATAGGCGAGAAGAGTAATCAATGAAAAAAAATATAAAATAGCAATAACTGTGTTATTAGTACAACTCATAGTATTTTAATGTCAAATTTACTACTAGTTATAAAAATATATGCATACTTAAGTATGGATGGTTGCTGGTTTTTACTTACATTGTTCTAGGGTGCTCCAACGATGTTTGCGCAAACAGGTTGTACTTGAATTTGTATGATGACTTGTTCGATTAAAAGTTGACTATGGGGTATTTTTTTCCCCCCCAGTAAGTATGCATATTTACAAATATAATTAGTTAGTTAATTTTAAGTTTTGAACCTAATTACTTAAGTTACATACTAAAGGGTTTTGTTTTAATTTTTTTTTTTCTTGCTCTAGTTCTTCGTCTCTTCTGATCCAGACTTTTTTTGAATACATAAAATCCTTTTATGCAAAATCTTAATCAATAGTTCTGCCTTCCCTTATTAAGACTCTTTATTAGTTAAATCTCCAAAAGAGGAGTATAATAAGTACGCCTTCGGCAAATTTAAAGAAAAATGATAGAAAAGAAATTTTGAGAAAAGATTTGAATAAAAAGGTAAAAAAAAAGGTTTCATCGGGGAAGCTTTTCTCTGATTGTCTTATTCTTTTTCCCCTTTTTTGTTTTTTTTGATAATCGGTGATTAATAAGTTGCTTTGTTTTAATTTCATGTGCTTTATACTTTCACGCTTTAAGCGTGGGTTTTTTTTCTTGAAGCTAGGTAGTCTCAAATGGGAAAAAATAACCTTATGACAAATTTATCTTCATCGGTTGCACATTATGACTTGGTTACGACTAATGAAAGTTCCAATGATCGCTAGACGAAATTCGAGGTATCCTTTCCACCCATGACTCCCACGTGGAAGGAGTTTGATCGCCTATGAATATAGTAAAACCATGGTTTTACAGGAAACCCTTATCTATTATGGCCAGGATAACTACGTACCTTAGATGAATTATGCCTCTGAATCTCGAATAACTCCAGCAAGATGTTGAAGATTCTTTTAGAAATACTTTCTCTCGTACTTCTTCACTTTAAAGTGGGGTAGATTGTATGTATATATATTTTTTCCCCCTCACCTGCTTTAATGGTTTTCAAAAGAAATGTTTTATGGACGCGTCACTCTATCACGGTGTTAAAGTTTTTAAACACTTGTTTAAGGCACTGATTATTCAAAGTAAGTCGCGATTGCACAAAAAACTTCCGATTTAACTTTCTACTATGCAGTTCCGTGTGGTCTGCTATGCATGCGTAAAGGAAATGGCAGAGGAAATGATCGGCTAGGCACTTGACACCTTCGCCATTCAGTTTTCTCAGTTGGTCTGACAGGTTTTGGCCAGTGTTGGCTAACGTACACATATTGTGAGATAATTTTTTTTTTCTTTGTATGACTGGTCTAGATCATCAATGTTGTATGCGACCCTTATCATTTCAGGTGTCAATACCGATTTAATGGCAGATTTTAAGAACTAAAGAAATTAGGCGATAGGTCATTGTGTACGTGTTAATCCATTACCTGCCATCACACCTTTTCGTTTGTTAGCCATATTGTATGCAAACTTCAAGGTTTTATGGGAACCAAATTTTGACCGGTAACTCAGTTATCGATAAGTATATCGAAATATAGTTAAGTCAAAATAAAACTTGTGGCCTTCCCCTTTTGTTTGCCAGCAATATTTCATAAAAATTTCAAGGTTTTAGAGCAACCTAATCTTGACCGATAACTCAGTTAGCGGCAAATATATCGAAATATAGTAAAGTCGAAATGAAACTTGTGCCCTTCCCCTTTTGTTTGATAGCCATGTTACATGAAAATTTCAAGGTTTAAGGGCAACCCCATCTTGACTGATAAGTCAGTTATCGATAAATGTATCGAAATAAAGGCCAAATGAAACTTGTGGCCTTCCCTTTTCGTTTGATAGCCATATTGTATGCAAACTTTAAGGTTTTATGGCAACCCCATTTTGACCGGTAACTCAGTTATCGATAAGTATATCGAAATATAGCAAAGTCTAAATTAAACCTGTTGCCTTCCCCTTTTGTTTGCTAGCCATATTTTATAAACATTTCAAGGTTTTAGAACAACCTAATCTTGACCTATAACTCAGTTATCGGTAAATATATCGAAATAAAGGCCAAATGAAACTTGTGGCCTTCCCTTTTCGTTTGATAGCCATATTGTATGCAAACTTCAAGGTTTTATGGGAACCACATTTTGATCGGTAACTCAGTTATCGATAAGTATATCGAAATATAGTCAAGTCGAAATGAAGCCTATGGCCTTTACCTTTTGTTTGATAGCCATATTTTATGAAAATTTCAAGGTTTTAGGGCAACCCCATCTTGACCGATAACTCAGTTATCGATAAATATAGCGAAATATAGAAAAGGCGAGATGCAACTTGTGGCCTTCTCCTTTCGTTTGATAGCCATATTTTATGAAAATTTCAAGGTTTTAGGGCAATCCCATCCTGACGGATAACTCAGTTATCGATAAATATATCGAAATAAGGGCCAAATGAAACCTGTGGCGTTCTCCTTTCGTTTGGTAGCCATATTTTCTGAAAATTTCAAGGTTTTAGGGCACCCCCATCTTGACCGATAACTCAGTTATCTATAATTATATCGAAATAAAGGCCAAATGAAAATTGTGGCCTTCCCTTTTCGTTTGTTAGCCATATTGTATGCAAAGTTCAAGGTTTTATGGGAAACAAATTTTGACCGGTAACTCAGTTATCGATAAGTATATCGAAATATAGTTAAGTCAAAATTAAACTTGTGGCCTTCCCCTTTTGTTTGATAGCCATATTTTATGAAAATTTCAAGGTTTTAGGGAACCACATTTGCATCGGTAACTCAGTTATCGATAAATAATCGAAATATAGTAAAGTCCAAATGAAACCTGGGGCCTTCCCCTTTTGTTTGATAGCCATATTACATGAACATTTCAAGGTTTTAGGGCAACCCCATCTTGACTGATAACTCAGTTATCGATAAATGTATCGAAATAAAGGCCAAATGAAACTTGTGGCCTTTCCTTTTCGTTTGATAGCCATATTGTATGCATACTTCAAGGTTTTATGGGAACCCCATTTTGACCGGTAACTCAGTTATCGATAAGTATATCGAAATATAGTTAAGTCAAAATGAAACCTTTGGCCTTCCCCTTTTGTTTGATAGCCATATTACATGAAAATTTCAAGGTTTTAGGGCAACCCCATCTTGACTGATAACTCAGTTATCGATAAATATATCGAAATAAAGGCCAAATGAAACTTGTGGCCTTCCCTTTTCGTTTGTTAGCCATATTGTATGCAAACTTCAAGGTTTTATGGGAACCAAATTTTGACCGGTAACTCAGTTATCGGTAAGTATATCGAAATATAGTTAAGTCAAAATTAAACTTGTGGCCTTCCCCTTTTGTTTGATAGCCATATTTTATGAAAATTTCAAGGTTTTAGGGCAACCCCATCCTGACGGATAACTCAGTTATCGATAAATATATCGAAATAAGGGCCAAATGAAACCTGTGGCGTTCCCTTTTCGTTTGTTACCCATATTGTATGCAAACTTCAAGGTTTTATGGGAACCAAATTTTGACCGGTAACTCAGTTATCGATAAGTATATCGAAATATAGTTAAGTCAAAATTAAACATGTGGCCTTCCCCTTTCGTTTGATAGCCATATTTTATGAAAATTTCAAGGTTTTAGGGCAACCCCATGCTGACGGATAACTCAGTTATCGATAAATATATCGAAATAAGGGCCAAATGAAACCTGTGGCGTTCCCTTTTCGTTTGTTACCCATATTGTATGCAAACTTCAAGGTTTTATGGGAACCAAATTTTGACCGGTAACTCAGTTATCGATAAGTATATCGAAATATAGTTAAGTCAAAATTAAACTTGTGGCCTTCCCCTTTCGTTTGGTAGCCATATTTTCTGAAAATTTCAAGGTTTTAAGGCACCCCCATCTTGACCGATAACTCAGTTATCGATAATTATATCGAAATAGAGGCCAAATGAAAATTGTGGCCTTCCCTTTTCGTTTGTTAGCCATATTGTATGCAAACTTCAAGGTTTTATGGGAACCAAATTTTGACCGGTAACTCAGTTATCGATAAGTATATCGAAATATAGTTAAGTCAAAATTAAACCTGTGGCCTTCCCCTTTCGTTTGATAGCCATATTTTATGAAAATTTCAAGGTTTTAGGGCAACCCCATCCTGACGGATAACTCAGTTATCGATAAATATATCGAAATAAGGGCCAAATGAAACCTGTGGCGTTCTCCTTTCGTTTGGTAGCCATATTTTCTGAAAACTTCAAGGTTTTAGGGCACCCCCATCTTGACCGATAACTCAGTTATCGATAATTATATCGAAATAAAGGCCAAATGAAAATTGTGGCCTTCCCTTTTCGTTTGTTACCCATATTGTATGCAAACTTCAAGGTTTTATGGGAACCAAATTTTGACCGGTAACTCAGTTATCGATAAGTATATCGAAATATAGTTAAGTCAAAATTAAACTTGTGGCCTTCCCCTTTTGTTTGATAGCCATATTTTATGAAAATTTCAAGGTTTTAGGGAACCACATTTTCATCGGTAACTCAGTTATCGATAAATATATCGAAATATAGTAAAGTCTAAATTAAACCTGTGGCCTTCCCCGTTTGTTTGCTAGCCATATTTTATAAACATTTCAAGGTTTTAGAACAACCTAATCTTGACCTATAACTCAGTTATCGGTAAATATATCGAAATAAAGGCCAAATGAAACTTGTGGCCTTCCCTTTCGTTTGATAGCCATATTACATGAAAATTTCAATGTTTTAGGGCAACCCCATCTTGACCGATAACTCAGTTATCGATAAATATATCGAAATAAAGGCCAAATGAAACCTGTGGCGTTCCCCTTTCGTTTGGTAGCCATATTTTATGAAAATTTCAAGGTTTTAGAGCAACTCAATCTTGACCGATAACTCAGTTATCGATAAATATATCGAAATAAAGGCCAAATGAAACCTGTGGCGTTCCCTTTTCGTTTGTTAGCCATATTACATGAAAATTTCAAGGTTTTAGGGCAACCCCATCTTGACTGATAACTCAGTTATCGATAAATGTATCGAAATAAAGGCCAAATGAAACTTGTGGCCTTCCCTTTCGTTTGGTAGCCATATTTTATGAAAATTTCAAGGTTTTAGAGCAACTCAGTCTTGACCGATAACTCAGTCATCGATAAATATATCGAAATATGGTAAAGTCCAAATGAAACCCGTGGCCTTCCCCTTTCGTTTGATAGCCATATTACATGAAAATTTCAAGGTTTTAGGGCAACCCCATCTTGACTGATAACTCAGTTATCGATAAATGTATCGAAATAAAGGCCAAATGAAACTTGTGGCCTTCCCTTTTCGTTTGTTAGCCATATTGTATGCAAACTTCAAGGTTTTAGGGCAACCCCATCTTGACTGATAACTCAGTTAGCGGCAAATATATCGAAATATAGTAAAGTCGAAATGAAACTTGTGGCCTTCCCTTTCGTTTGGTAGCCATATTTTATGAAAATTTCAAGGTTTTAGAGCAACTCAGTCTTGACCGATAACTCAGTCATCGATAAATATATCGAAATATGGTAAAGTCCAAATGAAACCCGTGGCCTTCCCCTTTCGTTTGATAGCCATATTACATGAAAATTTCAAGGTTTTAGGGCAACCCCATCTTGACTGATAACTCAGTTATCGATAAATGTATCGAAATAAAGGCCAAATGAAACTTGTGGCCTTCCCTTTTCGTTTGTTAGCCATATTGTATGCAAACTTCAAGGTTTTAGGGCAACCCCATCTTGACTGATAACTCAGTTAGCGGCAAATATATCGAAATATAGTAAAGTCGAAATGAAACTTGTGCCCTTCCCCTTTTGTTTGATAGCTATGTTACATGAAAATTTCAAAGTTTAAGGGCAACCCGATCTTGACTGATAACTCAGTTATCGATAAATGTATCGAAATAAAGGCCTAATGAAACTTGTGGCCTTCCCTTTTCGTTTGATAGCCATATTGTATGCAAACTTCAAGGTTTTATGGGGACCACATTTTAACCGGTAACTCAGTTAGCGATAAATATATAGGAATATCGTAAAGTCCAAATGAAACCTGTGGCCTTCCCTTTTGTTTGATAGCCATATTACATGAAAATTTCAAGGTTTTAGGGCAACCCCATCTTGACTGATAACTCAGTTATCGATAAATGTATCGAAATAAAGGCCAAATGAAACTTGTGGCCTTCCCTTTTCGTTTGATAGCCATATTGTATGCAAACTTTAAGGTTTTATGGCAACCCCATTTTGACCGGTAACTCAGTTATCGATAAGTATATCGAAATATAGCAAAGTCTAAATTAAACCTGCTGCCTTCCCCTTTTGTTTGCTAGCCATATTTTATAAACATTTCAAGGTTTTAGAACAACCTAATCTTGACCTATAACTCAGTTATCGGTAAATATATCGAAATAAAGGCCAAATGAAACTTGTGGCCTTCCCTTTTCGTTTGATAGCCATATTGTATGCAAACTTCAAGGTTTTATGGAACCACATTTTGACCGGTAACTCAGTTAGCGATAAATATATAGGAATATAGTAAAGTCCAAATGAAACCTGTGGCCTTCCCCTTTCGTTTGATAGCCATATTACATGAAAATTTCAATGTTTTAGGGCAACCCCATCTTGTCCGATAACTCAGTCATCGATAAATATATCGAAATATGGTAAAGTGCAAATGAAACCTGTGGCCTTCCCCTTTCGTTTGATAGCCATATTACATGAAAATTTCAAGGTTTTAAGGCAACCCCATCTTGACTGATAACTCAGTTATCGATAAATGTATCGAAATAAAGGCCAAATGAAACTTGTGGCCTTCCCTTTTCGTTTGATAGCCATATTGTATGCAAACTTCAAGGTTTTATGGGAACCACATTTTGATCGGTAACTCAGTTATCGATAAGTATATCGAAATATAGTAAAGTCGAAATGAAGCCTATGGCCTTTACCTTTTGTTTGATAGCCATATTTTATGAAAATTTCAAGGTTTTAGGGCAACCCCATCTTGACCGATAACTCAGTTATCGATAAATATAGCGAAATATAGAAAAGGCGAGATGCAACTTGTGGCCTTTCCCTTTCGTTTGATAGCCATATTTTATGAAAATTTCAAGGTTTTAGGGCAACCCCATCCATCCTGACGGATAACTCAGTTATCGATAAATATATCGAAATAAGGGCCAAATGAAACCTGTGGCGTTCTCCTTTCGTTTGGTAGCCATATTTTATGAAAATTTCAAGGTTTTAGGGCACCCCCATCATGACCGATAACTCAGTTATCGATAATTATATCGAAATAAAGGCCAAATGAAAATTGTGGCCTTCCCTTTTCGTTTGTTAGCCATATTGTATGCAAACTTCAAGGTTTTATGGGAACCAAATTTTGACCGGTAACTCAGTTATCGATAAGTATATCGAAATATAGTTAAGTCAAAATTAAACTTGTGGCCTTCCCCTTTTGTTTGATAGCCATATTTTATGAAAATTTCAAGGTTTTAGGGAACCACATTTTCATCGGTAACTCAGTTATCGATAAATATATCGAAATATAGTAAAGTCCAAATGAAACCTGTGGCCTTCCCCCTTTGTTTGATAGCCATATTACATGAAAATTTCAAGGTTTTAGGGCAACCCCATCTTGACTGATAACTCAGTTATCGATAAATGTATCGAAATAAAGGCCAAATGAAACTTGTGGCCTTCCCTTTTCGTTTGATAGCCATATTGTATGCATACTTCAAGGTTTTATGGGAACCCCATTTTGACCGGTAACTCAGTTATCGATAAGTATATCGAAATATAGTTAAGTCAAAATGAAACCTTTGGCCTTCCCCTTTTGTTTGATAGCCATATTACATGAAAATTTCAAGGTTTTAGGGCAACCCCATCTTGACTGATAACTCAGTTATCGATAAATATATCGAAATAAAGGCCAAATGAAACTTGTGGCCTTCCCTTTTCGTTTGTTAGCCATATTGTATGCAAACTTCAAGGTTTTATGGGAACCAAATTTTGACCGGTAACTCAGTTATCGATAAGTATATCGAAATATAGTTAAGTCAAAATTAAACTTGTGGCCTTCCCCTTTTGTTTGATAGCCATATTTTATGAAAATTTCAAGGTTTTAGGGCAACCCCATCCTGACGGATAACTCAGTTATCGATAAATATATCGAAATAAGGGCCAAATGACACCTGTGGCGTTCTCCTTTCGTTTGGTAGCCATATTTTCTGAAAATTTCAAGGTTTTAGGGCACCCCCATCTTGACCGATAACTCAGTTATCGATAATTATATCGAAATAGAGGCCAAATGAAAATTGTGGCCTTCCCTTTTCGTTTGTTAGCCATATTGTATGCAAACTTCAAGGTTTTATGGGAACCAAATTTTGACCGGTAACTCAGTTATCGATAAGTATATCGAAATATAGTTAAGTCAAAATTAAACTTGTGGCCTTCCCCTTTCGTTTGATAGCCATATTTTATGAAAATTTCAAGGTTTTAGGGCAACCCCATCCATCCTGACGGATAACTCAGTTATCGATAAATATATCGAAATAAGGGCCAAATGACACCTGTGGCGTTCTCCTTTCGTTTGGTAGCCATATTTTCTGAAAACTTCAAGGTTTTAGGGCACCCCCATCTTGACCGATAACTCAGTTATCGATAATTATATCGAAATAAAGGCCAAATGAAAATTGTAGCCTTCCCTTTTCGTTTGTTACCCATATTGTATGCAAACTTCAAGGTTTTATGGGAACCAAATTTTGACCGGTAACTCAGTTATCGATAAGTATATCGAAATATAGTTAAGTTCAAATTAAACTTGTGGCCTTCCCCTTTTGTTTGATAGCCATATTTTATGAAAATTTCAAGGTTTTAGGGAACCACATTTTCATCGGTAACTCAGTTATCGATAAATATATCGAAATATAGTAAAGTCTAAATTAAACCTGTGGCCTTCCCCTTTTGTTTGCTAGCCATATTTTATAAACATTTCAAGGTTTTAGAACAACCTAATCTTGACCTATAACTCAGTTATCGGTAAATATATCGAAATAAAGGCCAAATGAAACTTGTGGCCTTCCCTTTCGTTTGATAGCCATATTACATGAAAATTTCAATGTTTTAGGGCAACCCCAACTTGACCGATAACTCAGTTATCGATAAATATATCGAAATAAAGGCCAAATGAAACCTGTGGCGTTCCCCTTTCGTTTGGTAGCCATATTTTATGAAAATTTCAAGGTTTTAGAGCAACTCAATCTTGACCGATAACTCAGTTATCGATAAATATATCGAAGTAAAGGCCAAATGAAACCTGTGGCGTTCCCTTTTCGTTTGTTAGCCATATTACATGAAAATTTCAAGGTTTTAGGGCAACCCCATCTTGACTGATAACTCAGTTATCGATAAATGTATCGAAATAAAGGCTAAATGAAACTTGTGGCCTTCCCTTTCGTTTGGTAGCCATATTTTATGAAAATTTCAAGGTTTTAGAGCAACTCAATCTTGACCGATAACTCAGTCATCGATAAATATATCGAAATATGGTAAAGTCCAAATGAAACCCGTGGCCTTCCCCTTTCGTTTGATAGCCATATTACATGAAAATTTCAAGGTTTTAGGGCAACCCCATCTTGACTGATAACTCAGTTACCGATAAATGTATCGAAATAAAGGCCAAATGAAACTTGTGGCCTTCCCTTTTCGTTTGTTAGCCGTATTGTATGCAAACTTCAAGGTTTTATGGGAACCACATTTTGACCGGTAACTCAGTTAGCGATAAATATATAGGAATATAGTAAAGTCAAAATGAAACCTGTGGCCTTCCCTTTTCATTTGATAGCCATATTGTATGCAAACTTCAAGGTTTTATGGGAACCACATTTTGACCGGTAACTCAGTTAGCGATAAATATATATGAATATAGTAAAGTCAAAATGAAACCTGTGGCCTTCCCTTTTCATTTGATAGCCAGATTGTATGCAAAATTCAAGGTTTTATGATAACAACATTTTGACCGGTAATTCAGTTAGCGATAAATATATAGGAATATAGTAAAATCCAAATGAAACCTGTGGCCTTCCCCTATCGTTTGATAGCCATTTTACATGAACATTTCAAGGTTTTAGGGCAACCCCATCTTGACTGATAACTCAGTTATCGATAAATGTATCGAAATAAAGGCCTAATGAAACTTGTGGCCTTCCCTGTTCGTTTGATAGCCATATTGTATGCAAACTTCAATGTTTTATGGGAACCACATTTTGATCGGTAACTCAGTTATCGATAAATATATCGAAATATAGTAAAGTCTAAATGAAACCTTTGGCCTCCCCCTTTCGTTTGATAGCCATATTACATGAAAATTTCAAGGTTTTAGGGCAACCCGATCTTGACTGATAACTCAGTTATCGATAAATGTATCGAAATAAAGGCCTAATGAAACTTGTGGCCTTCCCTTTTCGTTTGATAGCCATATTGTATGCAAACTTCAAGGTTTTATGGGAACCACATTTTGACCGGTAACTCAGTTAGCGATAAATATATAGGAATATAGCAAAGTCAAAATGAAACCTGTGGCCTTCCCTTTTCATTTGATAGCCATATTGTATGCAAACTTCAAGGTTTTATGGGAACCACATTTTGACCGGTAACTCAGTTAGCGATAAATATATAGGAATATAGTAAAGTCAAAATGAAACCTGTGGCCTTCCCTTCTCATTTGATAGCCAGATTGTATGCAAAATTCACGGTTTTATGATAACAACATTTTGACCGGTAATTCAGTTAGCGATAAATATATAGGAATATAGTAAAATCCAAATGAAACCTGTGGCCTTCCCCTTTCGTTTGATAGCCATTTTACATGAACATTTCAAGGTTTTAGGGCAACCCCATCTTGACTGATAACTCAGTTATCGATAAATGTATCGAAATAAAGGCCTAATGAAACTTGTGGCCTTCCCTTTTCGTTTGATAGCCATATTGTATGCAAACTTCAAGGTTTTATGGGAACCACATTTTGATCGGTAACTCAGTTATCGATAAATATATCGAAATATAGTAAAGTCTAAATGAAACCTTTGGCCTCCCCCTTTCGTTTGATAGCCATATTACATGAAAATTTCAAGGTTTTAGGGCAACCCGATCTTGACTGATAACTCAGTTATCGATAAATGTATCGAAATAAAGGCCTAATGAAACTTGTGGCCTTCCCTTTTCGTTTGATAGCCATATTGTATGCAAACTTCAAGGTTTTATGGGAACCACATTTTGACCGGTAACTCAGTTATCGATAAATATATCGAAATATAGTAAAGTCTAAATGAAACCTTTGGCCTCCCCCTTTCGTTTGATAGCCATATTACATGAAAATTTCAAGGTTTTAGGGCAACCCCATCTTGACTGATAACTCAGTTATCGATAAATGTATCGAAATAAAGGCCTAATGAAACTTGTGGCCTTCCCTTTTCGTTTGATAGCCATATTGTATGCAAACTTCAAGGTTTTATGGGGACCACATTTTGACCGGTAACTCAGTTAGCGATAAATATATAGGAATATAGTAAAGTCCAAATGAAACCTGTGGCCTTCCCTTTTGTTTGATAGCCATATTACATGAAAATTTCAAGGTTTTAGGGCAACCCGATCTTGACTGATAACTCAGTTATCGATAAATGTATCGAAATAAAGGCCAAATGAAACTTGTGGCCTTCCCTTTTCGTTTGTTAGCCATATTGTATGCAAACTTCAAGGTTTTATGGGAACCACATTTTGACCGGTAACTCAGTTAGCGATAAATATATAGGAATATAGTAAAGTCAAAATGAAACCTGTGGCCTTCCCTTTTCATTTGATAGCCATATTGTATGCAAACTTCAAGGTTTTATGGGAACCACATTTTGACCGGTAACTCAGTTAGCGATAAATATATAGGAATATAGTAAAGTCAAAATGAAACCTGTGGCCTTCCCCTTTCATTTGATAGCCAGATTGTATGCAAACTTCAAGGTTTTATGGGAACCATATTTTGACCGGTAATTCAGTTAGCGATAAATATATAGGAATATAGTAAAGTCCAAATGAAACCTGTGGCCTTCCCCTTTCGTTTGATAGCCATTTTACATGAACATTTCAAGGTTTTAGGGCAACCCCATCTTGACTGATAACTCAGTTATCGATTAATGTATCGAAATAAAGGCCTAATGAAACTTGTGGCCTTCCCTTTTTGTTTGATAGCCATATTGTATGCAAACTTCAAGGTTTTATGGGAACCACATTTTGATCGGTAACTCAGTTATCGATAAATATATCGAAATATAGTAAAGTCTAAATGAAACCTTTGGCCTCCCCCTTTCGTTTGATAGCCATATTACATGAAAATTTCAAGGTTTTAGGGCAACCCCATCTTGACCGATAACTCAGTTATCGATAAATATATCGAAATAAAGGCCAAATGAAACTTGTGGCCTTTCCTTTTCGTTTGTTAGCCATATTGAATGCAAACTTCAAGGTTTTATGGGAACCACATTTTGACCGGTAACTCAGTTAGCGATAAATATATAGGAATATAGTAAAGTCAAAATGAAACCTGTGGCCTTCCCTTTTCATTTGATAGTCATATTGTATGCAAACTTCAAGGTTTTATGGGAACCACATTTTGACCGGTAACTCAGTTAGCGATAAATATATAGGAATATAGTAAAGTCCAAATGAAACCTGTGGCCTTCCCCTTTCGTTTGATAGCCATATTACATGAAAATTTCAAGGTTTTAGGGCAACCCCATCTTGACTGATAACTCAGTTATCGATAAATGTATCGAAATAAAGGCCAAATGAAACTTGTGGCCTTCCCTTTTCGTTTGATAGCCATATTGTATGCAAACTTCAAGGTTTTATGGGAACCACATTTTGATCGGTAACTCAGTTATCGATAAATATATCGAAATATAGTAAAGTCTAAATGAAACCTTTGGCCTTCCCCTTTCGTTTGAAAGCCATATTACATGAAAATTTCAAGGTTTTAGGGCAACCCCATCTTGACTGATAACTCAGTTATCGATAAATATATCGAAATAAAGGCCAAATGAAACTTGTGGCCTTCCCTTTTCGTTTGTTAGCCATATTGTATGCAAACTTCAAGGTTTTATGGGAACCACATTTTGACCGGTAACTCAGTTAGCGATAAATATATAGGAATATAGTAAAGTCAAAATGAAACCTGTGGCCTTCCCTTTTCATTTGATAGCCATATTGTATGCAAACTTCAAGGTTTTATGGGAACCACATTTTGACCGGTAACTCAGTTAGCGATAAATATATAGGAATATAGTAAAGTCAAAATGAAACCTGTGGCCTTCCCTTTTCATTTGATAGCCATATTGTATGCAAACTTCAAGGTTTTATGGGAACCACATTTTGACCGGTAACTCAGTTAGCGATAAATATATAGGAATATAGTAAAGTCAAAATGAAACCTGTGGCCTTCCCTTTTCATTTGATAGCCATATTGTATGCAAACTTCAAGGTTTTATGGGAACCACATTTTGATCGGTAACTCAGTTATCGATAAATATATCGAAATATAGTAAAGTCTAAATGAAACCTTTGGCCTTCCCCTTTCGTTTGAAAGCCATATTACATGAAAATTTCAAGGTTTTAGGGCAACCCCATCTTGCCTGATAACTCAGTTATCGATAAATGTATCGAAATAAAGGCCAAATGAAACTTGTGGCCTTCCCTTTTCGTTTGATAGCCATATTTTATGAAAATTTCAAGGTTTTAGGGAACCACATTTTCATCGGTAACTCAGTCATCGATAAATATATCGAAATATGGTAAAGTCCAAATGAAACCTGTGGCCTTCCCCTTTCGTTTGATAGCCATATTACATGAAAATTTCAAGGTTTTAGGGCAACCCCATCTTGACTGATAACTCAGTTATCGATAAATGTATCGAAATAAAGGCCAAATGAAACTTGTGGCCTTCCCTTTTCGTTTGTTAGCCATATTGTATGCAAACTTCAAGGTTTTATGGGAACCACATTTTGACCGGTAACTCAGTTAGCGATAAATATATAGGAATATAGTAAAGTCAAAATGAAACCTGTGGCCTTCCCTTTTCATTTGATAGCCATATTGTATGCAAACTTCAAGGTTTTATGGGAACCACATTTTGACCGGTAACTCAGTTAGCGATAAATATATAGGAATATAGTAAAGTCTAAATGAAACCTTTGGCCTCCCCCTTTCGTTTGATAGCCATATTACATGAAAATTTCAAGGTTTTAGGGCAACCCCATCTTGACTGATAACTCAGTTATCGATAAATGTATCGAAATAAAGGCCTAATGAAACTTGTGGCCTTCCCTTTTCGTTTGATAGCCATATTGTATGCAAACTTCAAGGTTTTATGGGGACCACATTTTGACCGGTAACTCAGTTAGCGATAAATATATAGGAATATAGTAAAGTCCAAATGAAACCTGTGGCCTTCCCTTTTGTTTGATAGCCATATTACATGAAAATTTCAAGGTTTTAGGGCAACCCGATCTTGACTGATAGCGATAAATGTATCGAAATAAAGGCCAAATGAAACTTGTGGCCTTCCCTTTTCGTTTGTTAGCCATATTGTATGCAAACTTCAAGGTTTTATGGGAACCACATTTTGACCGGTAACTCAGTTAGCGATAAATATATAGGAATATAGTAAAGTCTAAATGAAACTTTTGGCCTCCCCCTTTCGTTTGATAGCCATATTACATGAAAATTTCAAGGTTTTAGGGCAACCCCATCTTGACTGATAACTCAGTTATCGATAAATGTATCGAAATAAAGGCCTAATGAAACTTGTGGCCTTCCCTTTTCGTTTGATAGCCATATTGTATGCAAACTTCAAGGTTTTATGGGAACCACATTTTGATCGGTAACTCAGTTATCGATAAATATATCGAAATATAGTAAAGTCTAAATGAAACCTTTGGCCTCCCCCTTTCGTTTGATAGCCATATTACATGAAAATTTCAAGGTTTTAGGGCAACCCGATCTTGACTGATAACTCAGTTATCGATAAATGTATCGAAATAAAGGCCTAATGAAACTTGTGGCCTTCCCTTTTCGTTTGATAGCCATATTGTATGCAAACTTCAAGGTTTTATGGGGACCACATTTTAACCGGTAACTCAGTTAGCGATAAATATATAGGAATATAGTAAAGTCCAAATGAAACCTGTGGCCTTCCCTTTTGTTTGATAGCCATATTACATGAAAATTTCAAGGTTTTAGGGCAACCCGATCTTGACTGATAACTCAGTTATCGATAAATGTATCGAAATAAAGGCCAAATGAAACTTGTGGCCTTTCCTTTTCGTTTGTTAGCCATATTGAATGCAAACTTCAAGGTTTTATGGGAACCACATTTTGACCGGTAACTCAGTTAGCGATAAATATATAGGAATATAGTAAAGTCAAAATGAAACCTGTGGCCTTCCCTTTTCATTTGATAGTCATATTGTATGCAAACTTCAAGGTTTTATGGGAACCACATTTTGACCGGTAACTCAGTTAGCGATAAATATATAGGAATATAGTAAAGTCCAAATGAAACCTGTGGCCTTCCCCTTTCGTTTGATAGCCATATTACATGAAAATTTCAAGGTTTTAGGGCAACCCCATCTTGACTGATAACTCAGTTATCGATAAATGTATCGAAATAAAGGCCAAATGAAACTTGTGGCCTTCCCTTTTCGTTTGATAGCCATATTGTATGCAAACTTCAGGTTTTATGGGAACCACATTTTGATCGGTAACTCAGTTATCGATAAATATATCGAAATATAGTAAAGTCTAAATGAAACCTTTGGACTTCCCCTTTCGTTTGAAAGCCATATTACATGAAAATTTCAAGGTTTTAGGGCAACCCCATCTTGACTGATAACTCAGTTATCGATAAATATATCGAAATAAAGGCCAAATGAAACTTGTGGCCTTCCCTTTTCGTTTGTTAGCCATATTGTATGCAAATTTCAAGGTTTTATGGGAACCACATTTTGACCGGTAACTCAGTTAGCGATAAATATATAGGAATATAGTAAAGTCAAAATGAAACCTGTGGCCTTCCCTTTTCATTTGATAGCCATATTGTATGCAAACTTCAAGGTTTTATGGGAACCACATTTTGACCGGTAACTCAGTTAGCGATAAATATATAGGAATATAGTAAAGTCAAAATGAAACCTGTGGCCTTCCCTTTTCATTTGATAGCCATATTGTATGCAAACTTCAAGGTTTTATGGGAACCACATTTTGACCGGTAACTCAGTTAGCGATAAATATATAGGAATATAGTAAAGTCAAAATGAAACCTGTGGCCTTCCCTTTTCATTTGATAGCCATATTGTATGCAAACTTCAAGGTTTTATGGGAACCACATTTTGATCGGTAACTCAGTTATCGATAAATATATCGAAATATAGTAAAGTCTAAATGAAACCTTTGGCCTTCCCCTTTCGTTTGAAAGCCATATTACATGAAAATTTCAAGGTTTTAGGGCAACCCCATCTTGACTGATAACTCAGTTATCGATAAATGTATCGAAATAAAGGCCAAATGAAACTTGTGGCCTTCCCTTTTCGTTTGATAGCCATATTTTATGAAAATTTCAAGGTTTTAGGGAACCACATTTTCATCGGTAACTCAGTCATCGATAAATATATCGAAATATGGTAAAGTCCAAATGAAACCTGTGGCCTTCCCCTTTCGTTTGATAGCCATATTACATGAAAATTTCAAGGTTTTAGGGCAACCCCATCTTGACTGATAACTCAGTTATCGATAAATGTATCGAAATAAAGGCCAAATGAAACTTGTGGCCTTCCCTTTTCGTTTGTTAGCCATATTGTATGCAAACTTCAAGGTTTTATGGGAACCACATTTTGACCGGTAACTCAGTTAGCGATAAATATATAGGAATATAGTAAAGTCAAAATGAAACCTGTGGCCTTCCCTTTTCATTTGATAGCCATATTGTATGCAAACTTCAAGGTTTTATGGGAACCACATTTTGACCGGTAACTCAGTTAGCGATAAATATATAGGAATATAGTAAAGTCAAAATGAAACCTGTGGCCTTCCCTTTTCATTTGATAGCCAGATTGTATGCAAACTTCAAGGTTTTATGGGAACCACATTTTGACCGGTAATTCAGTTAGCGATAAATATATAGGAATATAGTAAAGTCCAAATGAAACCTGTGGCCTTCCCCTTTCGTTTGATAGCCATTTTACATGAACATTTCAAGGTTTTAGGGCAACCCCATCTTGACTGATAACTCAGTTATCGATAAATGTATCGAAATAAAGGCCTGATGAAACTTGTGGCCTTCCCTTTTCGTTTGATAGCCATATTGTATGCAAACTTCAAGGTTTTATGGGAACCACATTTTGATCGGTAACTCAGTTATCGATAAATATATCGAAATATAGTAAAGTCTAAATGAAACCTTTGGCCTCCCCCTTTCGTTTTATAGCCATATTACATGAAAATTTCAAGGTTTTAGGGCAACCCCATCTTGACCGATAACTCAGTTATCGATAAATATATCGAAATAAAGGCCAAATGAAACTTGTGGCCTTCCCTTTTCGTTTGTTAGCCATATTGAATGCAAACTTCAAGGTTTTATGGGAACAACATTTTGACCGGTAACTCAGTTAGCGATATATATATAGGAATATAGTAAAGTCAAAATGAAACCTGTGGCCTTCCCTTTTCATTTGATAGTCATATTGTATGCAAACTTCAAGGTTTTATGGGAACCACATTTTGACCGGTAACTCAGTTAGCGATAAATATATAGGAATATAGTAAAGTCCAAATGAAACCTGTGGCCTTCCCCTTTCGTTTGATAGCCATATTACATGAAAATTTCAAGGTTTTAGGGCAACCCCATCTTGACCGATAACTCAGTTATCGATAAATATATCGAAATAAAGGCCAAATGAAACTTGTGGCCTTCCCTTTTCGTTTGTTAGCCATATTGAATGCAAACTTCAAGGTTTTATGGGAACCACATTTTGATCGGTAATTTAGTTATCGATAAATATATCGAAATATAGTAAAGTCTAAATGAAACCTTTGGCCTTCCCCTTTCGTTTGAAAGCCATATTACATGAAAATTTCAAGGTTTTAGGGCAACCCCATCTTGACTGATAACTCAGTTATCGATAAATATATCGAAATAAAGCCCAATGAAACTTGTGGCCTCCCTTTTCGTTTGTTAGCCATATTGTATGCAAACTTCAAGGTTTTATGGGAACCACATTTTGACCGGTAACTCAGTTAGCGATAAATATATAGGAATATAGTAAAGTCAAAATGAAACCTGTGGCCTTCCCTTTTCATTTGATAGCCATATTGTATGCAAACTTCAAGGTTTTATGGGAACCACATTTTGACCGGTAACTCAGTTAGCGATAAATATATAGGAATATAGTAAAGTCCAAATGAAACCTGTGGCCTTCCCCTTTCGTTCGATAGCCATATTACATGAAAATTTCAAGGGTTTAGGGCAACCCCATCTTGACTGATAACTCAGTTATCGATAAATGTATCGAAATAAAGGCCAAATGAAACTTGTGGCCTTCCCTTTTCGTTTGATAGCCATATTGTATGCAAACTTCAAGGGTTTATGGGAACCACATTTTGATCGGTAACTCAGTTATCGATCAATATATCGAAATATAGTAAAGTCTAAATGAAACCTTTGGCCTCCCCCTTTCGTTTGATAGCCATATTACATGAAAATTTCAAGGTTTTAGGGCAACCCCATCTTGACCGATAACTCAGTTATCGATAAATATATCGAAATAAAGGCGATATGAAACTTGTGGCCTTTCCTTTTCGTTTGTTAGCCATATTGAATGCAAACTTCAAGGTTTGATGGGAACCACATTTTGACCGGTAACTCAGTTAGCGATAAGTATATAGGAATATAGTAAAGTCAAAAGAAACCTGTGGCCTTCCCTTTTCATTTGATAGTCATATTGTATGCAAACTTCAAGGTTTTATGGGAACCACATTTTGACCGGTAACTCAGTTAGCGATAAATATATAGGAATAGAGTAAAGTCCAAATGAAACCTGTGGCCTTCCCCTTTCGTTTGATAGCCATATTACATGAAAATTTCAAGGTTTTAGGGCAACCCCATCTTGACTGATAACTCAGTTATCGATAAATGTATCGAAATAAAGGCCAAATGAAACTTGTGGCCTTCCCTTTTCGTTTGATAGCCATATTGTATGCAAACTTCAAGGTTTTATGGGAACCACATTTTGATCGGTAACTCAGTTATCGATAAATATATCGAAATATAGTAAAGTCTAAATGAAACCTTTGGCCTTCCCCTTTCGTTTGAAAGCCATATTACATGAAAATTTCAAGGTTTTAGGGCAACCCCATCTTGACTGATAACTCAGTTATCGATAAATATATCGAAATAAAGCCCAATGAAACTTGTGGCCTCCCTTTTCGTTTGTTAGCCATATTGTATGCAAACTTCAAGGTTTTATGGGAACCACATTTTGACCGGTAACTTAGTTAGCGATAAATATATAGGAATATAGTAAAGTCAAAATGAAACCTGTGGCCTTCCCTTTTCATTTGATAGCCATATTGTATGCAAACTTCAAGGTTTTATGGGAACCACATTTTGACCGGTAACTCAGTTAGCGATAAATATATAGGAATATAGTAAAGTCCAAATGAAACCTGTGGCCTTCCCCTTTCGTTTGATAGCCATATTACATGAAAATTTCAAGGTTTTAGGGCAACCCCATCTTGACTGATAACTCAGTTATCGATAAATGTATCGAAATAAAGGCCAAATGAAACTTGTGGCCTTCCCTTTTCGTTTGATAGCCATATTGTATGCAAACTTCAAGGTTTTATGGGAACCACATTTTGATCGGTAACTCAGTTATCGATAAATATATCGAAATATGGTAAAGTCTAAATGAAACCTTTGGCCTCCCCCTTTCGTTTGATAGCCATATTACATGAAAATTTCAAGGTTTTAGGGCAACCCCATCTTGACCGATAACTCAGTTATCGATAAATATATCGAAATAAAGGCCAAATGAAACTTGTGGCCTTTCCTTTTCGTTTGTTAGCCATATTGAATGCAAACTTCAAGGTTTTATGGGAACCACATTTTGACCGGTAACTCAGTTAGCGATAAATATATAGGAATATAGTAAAGTCAAAAGAAACCTGTGGCCTTCCCTTTTCATTTGATAGTCATATTGTATGCAAACTTCAAGGTTTTATGGGAACCACATTTTGACCGGTAACTCAGTTAGCGATAAATATATAGGAATATAGTAAAGTCCAAATGAAACCTGTGGCCTTCCCCTTTCGTTTGATAGCCATATTGTATGCAAACTTCAAGGTTTTATGGGAACCACATTTTGATCGGTAACTCAGTTATCGATAAATATATCGAAATATAGTAAAGTCTAAATGAAACCTTTGGCCTTCCCCTTTCGTTTGAAAGCCATATTACATGAAAATTTCAAGGTTTTAGGGCAACCCCATCTTGACTGATAACTCAGTTATCGACAAATGTATCGAAATAAAGGCCAAATGAAACTTGTGGCCTTCCCTTTTCGTTTGATAGCCATATTGTATGCAAACTTCAAGGTTTTATGGGAACCACATTTTGATCGGTAACTCAGTTATCGATAAATATATCGAAATATAGTAAAGTCTAAATGAAACCTTTGGCCTTCCCCTTTCGTTTGAAAGCCATATTACATGAAAATTTCAAGGTTTTAGGGCAACCCCATCTTGACTGATAACTCAGTTATCGATAAATATATCGAAATAAAGGCCAAATGAAACTTGTGGCCTTCCCTTTTCGTTTGTTAGCCATATTGTATGCAAACTTCAAGGTTTTATGGGAACCACATTTTGACCGGTAACTCAGTTAGCGATAAATGTATAGGAATATAGTAAAGTCCAAATGAAACCTGTGGCCTTCCCCTTTCGTTTGATAGCCATATTGTATGCAAACTTCAAGGTTTTATGGGAACCACATTTTGATCGGTAACTCAGTTATCGATAAATATATCGAAATATAGTAAAGTCTAAATGAAACCTTTGGCCTTCCCCTTTCGTTTGATAGCCATATTGTATGCAAACTTCAAGGTTTTATGGGAACCACATTTTGACCGGTAACTCAGTTAGCGATAAATATATAGGAATATAGTAAAGTCCAAATGAAACCTGTGGCCTTCCCCTTTCGTTTGATAGCCATATTGTATGCAAACTTCAAGGTTTTATGGGAACCACATTTTGATCGGTAACTCAGCTATCGATAAATATATCGAAATATAGTAAAGTCTAAATGAAACCTTTGGCCTTCCCCTTTCGTTTGAAAGCCATATTACATGAAAATTTCAAGGTTTTAGGGCAACCCCATCTTGACTGATAACTCAGTTATCGACAAATGTATCGAAATAAAGGCCAAATGAAACCTGTGGCCTTCCCTTTTCATTTGATAGCCATATTGTATGCAAACTTCAAGGTTTTATGGGAACCACATTTTGACCGGTAACTCAGTTAGCGATAAATATATAGGAATAACGTAAAGTCAAAATGAAACCTGTGGCCTTCCCTTTTCATTTGATAGCCATATTGTATGCAAACTTCAAGGTTTTATGGGAACCACATTTTGACCGGTAACTCAGTTAGCGATAAATATATAGGAATAACGTAAAGTCAAAATGAAACCTGTGGCCTTCCCTTTTCATTTGATAGCCATATTGTATGCAAACTTCAAGGTTTTATGGGAACCACATTTTGACCGGTAACTCAGTTAGCGATAAATATATAGGAATATAGTAAAGTCAAAATGAAACCTGTGGCCTTCCCTTTTCATTTGATAGCCATATTGTATGCAAACTTCAAGGTTTTATGGGAACCACATTTTGATCGGTAACTCAGTTATCGATAAATATATCGAAATATAGTAAAGTCTAAATGAAACCTTTGGCCTTCCCCTTTCGTTTGAAAGCCATATTACATGAAAATTTCAAGGTTTTAGGGCAACCCCATCTTGACTGATAACTCAGTTATCGATAAATATATCGAAATAAAGGCCAAATGAAACTTGTGGCCTTCCCTTTTCGTTTGTTAGCCATATTGTATGCAAACTTCAAGGTTTTATGGGAACCACATTTTGACCGGTAACTCAGTTAGCGATAAATATATAGGAATATAGTAAAGTCAAAATGAAACCTGTGGCCTTCCCTTTTCATTTGATAGCCATATTGTATGCAAACTTCAAGGTTTTATGGGAACCACATTTTGACCGGTAATTCAGTTAGCGATAAATATATAGGAATATAGTAAAGTCCAAATGAAACCTGTGGCCTTCCCCTTTCGTTTGATAGCCATTTTACATGAACATTTCAAGGTTTTAGGGCAACCCCATCTTGACTGATAACTCAGTTATCGATAAATGTATCGAAATAAAGGCCTAATGAAACTTGTGGCCTTCCCTTTTCGTTTGATAGCCATATTGTATGCAAACTTCAAGGTTTTATGGGAACCACATTTTGATCGGTAACTCAGTTATCGATAAATATATCGAAATATAGTAAAGTCTAAATGAAACCTTTGGCCTCCCACTTTCGTTTGATAGCCATATTACATGAAAATTTCAAGGTTTTAGGGCAACCCCATCTTGACCGATAACTCAGTTATCGATAAATATATCGAAATAAAGGCCAAATGAAACTTGTGGCCTTCCCTTTTCGTTTGTTAGCCATATTGAATGCAAACTTCAAGGTTTTATTTGAACCACATTTTGACCGGTAACTCAGTTAGCGATAAATATATAGGAATATAGTAAAGTCCAAATGAAACCTGTGGCCTTCCCCTTTCGTTTGATAGCCATTTTACATGAACATTTCAAGGTTTTAGGGCAACCCCATCTTGACTGATAACTCAGTTATCGATAAATGTATCGAAATAAAGGCCTAATGAAACTTGTGGCCTTCCCTTTTCGTTTGATAGCCATATTGTATGCAAACTTCAAGGTTTTATGGGAACCACATTTTGATCGGTAACTCAGTTATCGATAAATATATCGAAATATAGTAAAGTCTAAATGAAGCCTTTGGCCTTCCCCTTTCGTTTGAAAGCCATATTACATGAAAATTTCAAGGTTTTAGGGCAACCCCATCTTGACTGATAACTCAGTTATCGATAAATATATCGAAATAAAGCCCAATGAAACTTGTGGCCTTCCCTTTTCGTTTGTTAGCCATATTGTATGCAAACTTCAAGGTTTTATGGCAACCACATTTTGACCGGTAACTCAGTTAGCGATAAATATATAGGAATATAGTAAAGTCAAAATGAAACCTGTGGCCTTCCCTTTTCATTTGATAGCCATATTGTATGCAAACTTCAAGGTTTTATGGGAACCACATTTTGACCGGTAACTCAGTTAGCGATAAATATATAGGAATATAGTAAAGTCCAAATGAAACCTGTGGCCTTCCCCTTTCGTTTGATAGCCATATTACATGAAAATTTCAAGGTTTAAGGGCAACCCCATCTTGACTGATAACTCAGTTATCGATAAATGTATCGAAATAAAGGCCAAATGAAACTTGTGGCCTTCCCTTTTCGTTTGATAGCCATATTGTATGCAAACTTCAAGGTTTTATGGGAACCACATTTTGATCGGTAACTCAGTTATCGATAAATATATCGAAATATAGTAAAGTCTAAATGAAACCTTTGGCCTTCCTCTTTCGTTTGATAGCCATATTACATGAAAATTTCAAGGTTTTAGGGCAACCGCATCTTGACTGATAACTCAGTTATCGATAAATATATCGAAATAAAGGCCAAATGAAACTTGTGGCCTTCCCTTTTCATTTGATAGCCATATTGTATGCAAACTTCAAGGTTTTATGGGAACCACATTTTGACCGGTAACTCAGTTAGCGATAAATATATAGGAATATAGTAAAGTCAAAATGAAACCTGTGGCCTTCCCTTTTCATTTGATAGCCAGATTGTATGCAAACTTCAAGGTTTTATGGGAACCACATTTTGACCGGTAACTCAGTTAGGGATAAATATATAGGAATATAGTAAAGTCCAAATGAAACCTGTGGCCTTCCCCTTTCGTTTGGTAGCCATATTACATGAAAATTTCAAGGTTTTAGGGCAACCCCATCTTGACTGATAACTCAGTTATCGATAAATGTATCGAAATAAAGGCCAAATGAAACTTGTGGCCTTCCCTTTTCGTTTGATAGCCATATTGTATGCAAACTTCAAGGTTTTATGGGAACCACATTTTGATCGGTAACTCAGTTAGCGATAAATATATAGGAATATAGTAAAGTCCAAATGAAACCTGTGGCCTTCCCCTTTCGTTTGATAGCCATATTACATGAAAATTTCAAGGTTTTAGGGCAACCCCATCTTGACTGATAACTCAGTTATCGATAAATGTATCGAAATAAAGGCCAAATGAAACTTGTGGCCTTACCTTTTCGTTTGTTAGCCATATTGTATGCAAACTTCAAGGTTTTATGGGAACCACATTTTGACCGGTAACTCAGTTAGCGATAAATATATAGGAATATAGTAAAGTCAAAATGAAACCTGTGGCCTTCCCTTTTCATTTGATAGCCATATTGTATGCAAACTTCAAGGTTTTATGGGAACCACATTTTGACCGGTAACTCAGTTAGCGATAAATATATAGGAATATAGTAAAGTCAAAATGAAACCTGTGGCCTTCCCTTTTCATTTGATAGCCAGATTGTATGCAAACTTCAAGGTTTTATGGGAACCACATTTTGACCGGTAATTCAGTTAGCGATAAATATATAGGAATATAGTAAAGTCCAAATGAAACCTGTGGCATTCCCCTTTCGTTTGATAGCCATTTTACATGAACATTTCAAGGTTTTAGGGCAACCCCATCTTGACTGATAACTCAGTTATCGATAAATGTATCGAAATAAAGGCCTAATGAAACTTGTGGCCTTCCCTTTTCGTTTGATAGCCATATTGTATGCAAACTTCAAGGTTTTATGGGAACCACATTTTGATCGGTAACTCAGTTATCGATAAATATATCGAAATATAGTAAAGTCTAAATGAAACCTTTGGCCTCCCCCTTTCGTTTGATAGCCATATTACATGAAAATTTCAAGGTTTTAGGGCAACCCCCTCTTGACTGATAACTCAGTTATCGATAAATGTATCGAAATAAAGGCCTAATGAAACTTGTGGCCTTCCCTTTTCGTTTGTTAGCCATATTGAATGCAAACTTCAAGGTTTTATGGGAACCACATTTTGACCGGTAACTCAGTTAGCGATAAATATAGGAATATAGTAAAGTCAAAATGAAACCTGTGGCCTTCCCTTTTCATTTGATAGTCATATTGTATGCAAACTTCAAGGTTTTATGGGAACCACATTTTGACCGTTAACTCAGTTAGCGATAAATATATAGGAATATAGTAAAGTCCAGATGAAACCTGTGGCCTTCCCCTTTCGTTTGATAGCCATATTACATGAAAATTTCAAGGTTTTAGGGCAACCCCATCTTGACTGATAACTCAGTTATCGATAAATGTATCGAAATAAAGGCCAAATGAAACTTGTGGCCTTCCCTTTTCGTTTGTTAGCCATATTGTATGCAAACTTCAAGGTTTTATGGGAACCACATTTTGACCGGTAACTCAGTTAGCGATAAATATATAGGAATATAGTAAAGTCAAAATGAAACCTGTGGCCTTCCCTTTTCATTTGATAGCCATATTGTATGCAAACTTCAAGGTTTTATGGGAACCACATTTTGACCGGTAACTCAGTTAGCGATAAATATATAGGAATATAGTAAAGTCCAAATGAAACCTGTGGCCTTCCCCTTTCGTTTGATAGCCATATTACATGAAAATTTCAAGGTTTTAGGGCAACCCCATCTTGACTGATAACTCAGTTATCGATAAATGTATCGAAATAAAGGCCAAATGAAACTTGTGGCCTTCCCTTTTCGTTTGATAGCCATATTGTATGCAAACTTCAAGGTTTTATGGGAACCACATTTTGATCGGTAACTCAGTTATCGATAAATATATCGAAATATAGTAAAGTCTAAATGAAACCTTTGGCCTTCCCCTTTCGTTTGATAGCCATATTACATGAAAATGTTAAGGTTTTAGGGCAACCCCATCTTGACCGATAACTCAGTTATCGATAAATATATCGAAATATAGAAAAGGCGAGATGCAACTTGTGGCCTTGTAGCCAGATTGTATGCAAACTTCAAGGTTTTATGGGAACCACATTTTGACCGGTAACTCAGTTAGCGATAAATATATAGGAATATAGTAAAGTCAAAATGAAACCTGTGGCCTTCCCTTTTCATTTGATAGCCAGATTGTATGCAAACTTCAAGGTTTTATGGGAACCACATTTTGACCGGTAATTCAGTTAGCGATAAATATATAGGAATATAGTAAAGTCCAAATGAAACCTGTGGCCTTCCCCTTTCGTTTGATAGCCATTTTACATGAACATTTCAAGGTTTTAGGGCAACCCCATCTTGACTGATAACTCAGTTATCGATAAATGTATCGAAATAAAGGCCTAATGAAACTTGTGGCCTTCCCTTTTCGTTTGATAGCCATATTGTATGCAAACTTCAAGGTTTTATGGGAACCACATTTTGATCGGTAACTCAGTTATCGATAAATATATCGAAATATAGTAAAGTCTAAATGAAACCTTTGGCCTCCCCCTTTCGTTTGATAGCCATATTACATGAAAATTTCAAGGTTTTAGGGCAACCCCCTCTTGACTGATAACTCAGTTATCGATAAATGTATCGAAATAAAGGCCTAATGAAACTTGTGGCCTTCCCTTTTCGTTTGTTAGCCATATTGAATGCAAACTTCAAGGTTTTATGGGAACCACATTTTGACCGGTAACTCAGTTAGCGATAAATATATAGGAATATAGTAAAGTCAAAATGAAACCTGTGGCCTTCCCTTTTCATTTGATAGTCATATTGTATGCAAACTTCAAGGTTTTATGGGAACCACATTTTGACCGGTAACTCAGTTAGCGATAAATATATAGGAATATAGTAAAGTCCAGATGAAACCTGTGGCCTTCCCCTTTCGTTTGATAGCCATATTACATGAAAATTTCAAGGTTTTAGGGCAACCCCATCTTGACTGATAACTCAGTTATCGATAAATGTATCGAAATAAAGGCCAAATGAAACTTGTGGCCTTCCCTTTTCGTTTGTTAGCCATATTGTATGCAAACTTCAAGGTTTTATGGGAACCACATTTTGACCGGTAACTCAGTTAGCGATAAATATATAGGAATATAGTAAAGTCAAAATGAAACCTGTGGCCTTCCCTTTTCATTTGATAGCCATATTGTATGCAAACCTCAAGGTTTTATGGGAACCACATTTTGACCGGTAACTCAGTTAGCGATAAATATATAGGAATATAGTAAAGTCCAAATGAAACCTGTGGCCTTCCCCTTTCGTTTGATAGCCATATTACATGAAAATTTCAAGGTTTTAGGGCAACCCCATCTTGACTGATAACTCAGTTATCGATAAATGTATCGAAATAAAGGCCAAATGAAACTTGTGGCCTTCCCTTTTCGTTTGATAGCCATATTGTATGCAAACTTCAAGGTTTTATGGGAACCACATTTTGATCGGTAACTCAGTTATCGATAAATATATCGAAATATAGTAAAGTCTAAATGAAACCTTTGGCCTTCCCCTTTCGTTTGATAGCCATATTACATGAAAATGTTAAGGTTTTAGGGCAACCCCATCTTGACCGATAACTCAGTTATCGATAAATATATCGAAATATAGAAAAGGCGAGATGCAACTTGTGGCCTTCCCCTTTCGTTTGATAGCCATATTTTATGAAAATTTCAAGGTTTTAGGGCAACCCCATCCTGACGGATAACCCAGTTATCGATAAATATATCGAAATAAAGGCCAAATGAAACCTATGGCGTTCTTCTTTCGTTTGGTAGCCATATTTTCTGAAAATTTCTAGGTTTTAGAGCAACCCAATCTTGACCGATAACTCAGTTATCGGTAAATATATCGAAATAAAGGCCAAATGAAACTTGTGGCCTTCCCTTTTCGTTTGATAGCCATATTGTATGCAAACTTCAAGGTTTTATGGGAACCACATTTTGACCGGTAACTCAGTTAGCGATAAATATATAGGAATATAGTAAAGTCAAAATGAAACCTGTGGCCTTCCCTTTTCATTTGATAGTCATATTGTATGCAAACTTCAAGGTTTTATGGGAACCACATTTTGACCGGTAACTCAGTTAGCGATAAATATATAGGAATATAGTAAAGTCCAAATGAAACCTGTGGCCTTCCCCTTTCGTTTGTAACCATATTACATGAAAATTTCAAGGTTTTAGGGCAACTCCATCTTGACTGATAACTCAGTTATCGATAAATGTATCGAAATAAAGGCCAAATGAAACTTGTGGCCTTCCCTTTTCGTTTGATAGCCATATTGTATGCAAACTTTAAGGTTTTATGGCAACCCCATTTTGACCGGTAACTCAGTTATCGATAAGTATATCGAAATATAGCAAAGTCTAAATTAAACCTGTGGCCTTCCCCTTTTGTTTGCTAGCCATATTTTATAAACATTTCAAGGTTTTAGAATAACCTAATCTTTACCTATAACTCAGTTATCGGTAAATATATCGAAATAAAGGCCAAATGAAACTTGTGGCCTTCCCTTTTCGTTTGATAGCCATATTGTATGCAAACTTCAAGGTTTTATGGGAACCACATTTTGACCGGTAACTCAGTTAGCGATAAATATATAGGAATATAGTAAAGTCAAAATGAAACCTGTGGCCTTCCCTTTTCATTTGATAGCCAGATTGTATGCAAACTTCAAGGTTTTATGGGAACCACATTTTGACCGGTAACTCAGTTAGCGATAAATATATAGGAATATAGTAAAGTCCAAATGAAACCTGTGGCCTTCCCCTTTCGTTTGATAACCATTTTACATGAACATTTCAAGGTTTTAGGGCAACCCCATCTTGACTGATAACTCAGTTATCGATAAATGTATCGAAATAAAGGCCAAATGAAACTTGTGGCCTTAACTTTTCGTTTGATAGCCATATTGTATGCAAACTTCAAGGTTTTATGGGAACCACATTTTGATCGGTAACTCAGTTATCGATAAATATATCGAAATATAGTAAAGTCTAAATGAAACCTTTGGCCTCCCCCTTTCGTTTGATAGCCATATTACATGAAAATTTCAAGATTTTAGGGCAACCCCATCTTGACCGATAACTCAGTTATCGATAAATATATCGAAATAAAGGCCAAATGAAACTTGTGGCCTTCCCTTTTCGTTTGTTAGCCATATTGAATGCAAACTTCAAGGTTTTATGGGAACCACATTTTGACCGGTAACTCAGTTAGCGATAAATATATAGGAATATCGTTAAGTCAAAATGAAACCTGTGGCCTTCCCTTTTCATTTGATAGTCATATTGTATGCAAACTTCAAGGTTTTATGGGAACCACATTTTGACCGGTAACTCAGCGATAAATATATAGGAATATAGTAAAGTCCAAATGAAACCTGTGGCCTTCCCCTTTCGTTTGATAGCCATATTACATGAAAATTTCAAGGTTTTAGGGCAACCCCATCTTGACTGATAACTCAGTTATCGATAAATGTATCGAAATAAAGGCCAATGAAACTTGTGGCCTTCCCTTTTCGTTTGATAGCCATATTGTATGCAAACTTCAAGGTTTTATGGGAACCACATTTTGATCGGTAACTCAGTTATCGATAAATATATCGAAATATAGTAAAGTCTAAGTGAAACCTTTGGCCTTCCCCTTTCGTTTGAAAGCCATATTACATGAAAATTTCAAGGTTTTAGGGCAACCCCATCTTGACTGATAATTCAGTTATCGATAAATATATCGAAATATAGAAAAGGCGAGATGCAACTTGTGGCCTTCCCCTTTCGTTTGATAGCCATATTTTATGAAAATTTCAAGGTTTTAGGGCAACCCCATCCTGACGGATAACCCAGTTATCGATAAATATATCGAAATAAAGGCCAAATGAAACCTGTGGCGTTCTTCTTTCGTTTGGTAGCCATATTTTCTGAAAATTTCTAGGTTTTAGAGCATCCCAATCTTGAACGATAACTCAGTTATCGGTAAATATATCGAAATAAAGGCCAAATGAAACTTGTGGCCTTCCCTTTTCGTTTGATAGCCATATTGTATGCAAACTTCAAGGTTTTATGGGAACCATATTTTGACCGGTAACTCAGTTAGCGATAAATATATAGGAATATAGTAAAGTCAAAATGAAACCTGTGGCCTTCCCTTTTCATTTGATAGTCATATTGTATGCAAACTTCAAGGTTTTATGGGAACCACATTTTGACCGGTAACTCAGTTAGCGATAAATATATAGGAATATAGTAAAGTCCAAATGACACCTGTGGCCTTCCCCTTTCGTTTGATAGCCATATTACATGAAAATTTCAAGGTTTTAGGGCACCCCCATCTTGACCGATAACTCAGTTATCGATAATTATATCGAAATAAAGGCCAAATGAAAATTGTAGCCTTCCCTTTTCGTTTGTTACCCATATTGTATGCAAACTTCAAGGTTTTATGGGAACCATATTTTGACCGGTAACTCAGTTAGCGATAAATATATAGGAATATAGTAAAGTCAAAATGAAACCTGTGGCCTTCCCTTTTGATTTGATAGTCATATTGTATGCAAACTTCAAGGTTTTATGGGAACCACATTTTGACCGGTAACTCAGTTAGCGATAAATATATAGGAATATAGTAAAGTCCAAATGACACCTGTGGCCTTCCCCTTTCGTTTGATAGCCATATTACATGAAAATTTCAAGGTTTTAGGGCACCCGCATCTTGACCGATAACTCAGTTATCGATAATTATATCGAAATAAAGGCCAAATGAAAATTGTGGATTTCCCTTTTCGTTTGTTAGCCATATTGTATGCAAACTTCAAGGTTTTATGGGAACCAAATTTTGACCGGTAACTCAGTTATCGATAAGTATATCGAAATATAGTTAAGTCAAAATTAAACTTGTGGCCTTCCCCTTTTGTTTGCCAGCAATATTTTATAAAAATTTCAAGGTCTTAGAGCAACCTAATCTTGACCGATAACTCAGTTATCGGCAAATATATCGAAATATAGTAAAGTCGAAATGAAACTTGTGCCCTTCCCCTTTTGTTTGATAGCCATATTACATGAAAATTTCAAGGTTTTAGGGCAACTCCATCTTGACTGATAACTCAGTTATCGATAAATGTATCGAAATAAAGGCCAAATGAAACTTGTGGCCTTCCCTTTTCGTTTGATAGCCATATTGTATGCAAACTTTAAGGTTTTATGGCAACCCCATTTTGACCGGTAACTCAGTTATCGATAAGTATATCGAAATATAGCAAAGTCTAAATTAAACCTGTGGCCTTCCCCTTTTGTTTGCTAGCCATATTTTATAAACATTTCAAGGTTTTAGAATAACCTAATCTTGACCTATAACTCAGTTATCGGTAAATATATCGAAATAAAGGCCAAATGAAACTTGTGGCCTTCCCTTTTCGTTTGATAGCCATATTGTATGCAAACTTTAAGGTTTTATGGCAACCCCATTTTGACCGGTAACTCAGTTACCGATAAGTATACCGAAATATAGCAAAGTCTAAATTAAACCTGTGGTCTTCCCCTTTTATTTGCTAGCTATATTTTATAAACATTTCAAGGTTTTAGAATAACCTAATCTTGACCTATAACTCAGTTATCGGTAAATATATCGAAATATAGGCCAAATGAAACTTGTGGCCTTCCCTTTTCGTTTGATAGCCATATTGTATGCAAACTTTAAGGTTTTATGGCAACCCCATTTTGACCGGTAACTCAGTTACCGATAAGTATACCGAAATATAGCAAAGTCTAAATTAAACCTGTGGTCTTCCCCTTTTGTTTGCTAGCCATATTTTATAAACATTTCAAGGTTTTAGAATAACCTAATCTTGACCTATAACTCAGTTATCGGTAAATATATCGAAATATAGGCCAAATGAAACTTGTGGCCTTCCCTTTTCGTTTGATAGCCATATTGTATGCAAACTTTAAGGTTTTATGGCAACCTCATTTTGACCGGTAACTCAGTTATCGATAAGTATATCGAAATATAGCAAAGTCTAAATTAAACCTGTGGCCTTCCCCTTTTGTTTGCTAGCCATATTTTATAAACATTTCAAGGTTTTAGAATAACCTAATCTTGACCTATAACTCAGTTATCGGTAAATATATCGAAATAAAGGCCAAATGAAACTTGTGGCCTTCCCTTTTCGTTTGATAGCCATATTGTATGCAAACTTTAAGGTTTTATGGCAACCCCATTTTGACCGGTAACTCAGTTACCGATAAGTATACCGAAATATAGCAAAGTCTAAATTAAACCTGTGGTCTTCCCCTTTTATTTGCTAGCCATATTTTATAAACATTTCAAGGTTTTAGAATAACCTAATCTTGACCTATAACTCAGTTATCGGTAAATATATCGAAATATAGGCCAAATGAAACTTGTGGCCTTCCCTTTTCGTTTGATAGCCATATTGTATGCAAACTTTAAGGTTTTATGGCAACCTCATTTTGACCGGTAACTCAGTTATCGATAAGTATATCGAAATATAGCAAAGTCTAAATTAAACCTGTGGCCTTCCCCTTTTGTTTGCTAGCCATATTTTATAAACATTTCAAGGTTTTAGAATAACCTAATCTTGACCTATAACTCAGTTATCGGTAAATATATCGAAATAAAGGCCAAATGAAACTTGTGGCCTTCCCTTTTCGTTTGATAGCCATATTGTATGCAAACTTTAAGGTTTTATGGCAACCCCATTTTGACCGGTAACTCAGTTACCGATAAGTATACCGAAATATAGCAAAGTCTAAATTAAACCTGTGGTCTTCCCCTTTTATTTGCTAGCCATATTTTATAAACATTTCAAGGTTTTAGAATAACCTTATCTTGACCTATAACTCAGTTATCGGTAAATATATCGAAATATAGGCCAAATGAAACTTGTGGCCTTCCCCTTTCGTTTGATAGCCATATTACATGAAAATTTCAAGGTTTTATGGGAACCACATTTTGACCGGTAACTCAGTTAGCGATAAATATATAGGAATATAGTAAAGTCCAAATGAAACCTGTGGCCTTCCCCTTTCGTTTGATAGCCATATTACATGAAAATTTCAATGTTTTAGGGCAACCCCATCTTGACCGATAACTCAGTCATCGATAAATATATCGAAATATGGTAAAGTCCAAATGAAGCCTGTGGCCTTCCCCTTTCGTTTAATAGCCATATTACATGAAAATTTCAAGGTTTTAGGGCAACCCCATCTTGACTGATAACTCAGTTATCGATAAATGTATCGAAATAAAGGCCAAATGAAACTTGTGGCCTTCCCTTTTCGTTTGATAGCCATATTGTATGCAAACTTCAAGGTTTTATGGGAACCACATTTTGACCGGTAACTCAGTTAGCGATAAATATATAGGAATATAGTAAAGTCCAAATGAAACCTGTGGCCTTCCCCTTTCGTTTGATAGCCATATTACATGAAAATTTCAATGTTTTAGGGCAACCCCATCTTGACCGATAACTCAGTCATCGATAAATATATCGAAATATGGTAAAGTCCAAATGAAGCCTGTGGCCTTCCCTTTTCGTTTGATAGCCATATTGTATGCAAACTTTAAGGTTTTATGGCAACCCCATTTTGACCGGTAACTCAGTTACCGATAAGTCTATCGAAATATAGCAAAGTCTAAATTAAACCTGTGGTCTTCCCCTTTTGTTTGCTAGCCATATTTTATAAACATTTCAAGGTTTTAGAATAACCTAATCTTGACCTATAACTCAGTTATCGGTAAATATATCGAAATATAGGCCAAATGAATCTTGTGGCCTTCCCTTTTCGTTTGATAGCCATATTGTATGCAAACTTTAAGGTTTTATGGCAACCCCATTTTGACCGGTAACTCAGTTATCGATAAGTATATCGAAATATAGCAAAGTCTAAATTAAACCTGTGGCCTTCCCCTTTTGTTTGCTAGCCATATTTTATAAACATTTCAAGGTTTTAGAATAACCTAATCTTGACCTATAACTCAGTTATCGGTAAATATATCGAAATAAAGGCCAAATGAAACTTGTGGCCTTCCCTTTTCGTTTGATAGCCATATTGTATGCAAACTTCAAGGTTTTATGGGAACCACATTTTGACCGGTAACTCAGTTAGCGATAAATATATAGGAATATAGTAAAGTCCAAATGAAACCTGTGGCCTTCCCCTTTCGTTTGATAGCCATATTACATGAAAATTTCAATGTTTTAGGGCAACCCCATCTTGACCGATAACTCAATCATCGATAAATATAACGAAATATGGTAAAGTCCAAATGAAGCCTGTGGCCTTCCCCTTTCGTTTGATAGCCATATTACATGAAAATTTCAAGGTTTTAGGGCAACCCCATCTTGACTGATAACTCAGTTATCGATAAATGTATCGAAATAAAGGCCAAATGAAACTTGTGGCCTTCCCTTTTCGTTTGATAGCCATATTGTATGCAAACTTCAAGGTTTTATGGGAACCACACTTTGATCGGTAACTCAGTTATCGATAAATATATCGAAATATAGTAAAGTCTAAATGAAACCTTTTTCCTTCCCCTATCGTTTGATAGCCATATTACATGAAAATTTCAAGGTTTTATGGCAACCCCATTTTGACCGGTAACTCAGTTATCGATAAGTATATCGAAATATAGCAAAGTCTAAATTAAACCTGTGGCCTTCCCCTTTTGTTTGCTAGCCATATTTTATAAACATTTCAAGGTTTTAGAATAACCTAATCTTGACCTATAACTCAGTTATCGGTAAATATATCGAAATAAAGGCCAAATGAAACTTGTGGCCTTCCCTTTTCGTTTGATAGCCATATTGTATGCAAACTTTAAGGTTTTATGGCAACCCCATTTTGACCGATAACTCAGTTATCGATAAGTATATCGAAATATAGCAAAGTCTAAATTAAACCTGTAGCCTTCCCCTTTTGTTTGCTAGCCTTATTTTATAAACATTTCAAGGTTTTGGAATAACCTAATCTTGACATATAACTCAGTTATCGGTAAATATATCGAAATAAAGGCCAAATGAAACTTGTGGCCTTCCCTTTTCGTTTGATAGCCATATTGTATGCAAACTTCAAGGTTTTATGGGAGCCACATTTTGACCGGTAACTCAGTTAGCGATAAATATATAGGAATATAGTAAAGTCCAAATGAAACCTGTGGCCTTCCCCTTTCGTTTGATAGCCATATTTTATGAAAATTTCAAGGTTTTAGGGCAACCCTATCCTGACGGATAACTCAGTTATCGATAAATATATCGAAATAAAGGCCAAATGAAACCTGTGGCGTTCTTCTTTCGTTTGGTAGCCATATTTTCTGTAAATTTCTAGGTTTTAGAGCAACCCAATCTTGACCGATAACTCAGTTATCGGTAAATATATCGAAATAAAGGCCAAATGAAACTTGTGACCTTCCCTTTTCGTTTGATAGCCATATTGTATGCAAACTTCAAGGTTTTATGGGAACCACATTTTGACCGGTAACTCAGTTAGCAATAAATATATAGGAATATAGTAAAGTCAAAATGAAACCTGTGGCCTTCCCTTTTCATTTGATAGTCATATTGTATGCAAACTTCAAGGTTTTATGGGAACCACATTTTGACCGGTAACTCAGTTAGCGATAAATATATAGGAATATAGTAAAGTCCAAATGAAACCTGTGGCCTTCCCCTTTCGTTTGATAGCCATATTACATGAAAATTTCAAGGTTTTAGGCCAGCCCCGTCTTGACCGATAACTCAGTTATCCATAAATATATCGCAACAAAGGCCAAATGAAACCTGTGGCGTTCCCCTTTCGTTTGGTAGCCTGGTTTTATGAAAATTGCAAGGTTTTAGAGCAACCCCATTTTGACCGATAACTCAGTTATCGATAAATATATCGAAATTAAGGCCAAATGAAACCTGTGACCTTCACTTTTCGTTTGCTAGCCATAATTTATGAAAATTTCAAGGTTTTAAAGCAACCCAATCTTGACCGATAACTCAGTCATCGATAAATATATCGAAATATGGTAAAGTCCATATTTTATAAAAATTTCAAGGTCTTAGAGCAACCTAATCTTGACCGATAACTCAGTTATCGGCAAATATATCGAAATATAGTAAAGTCGAGATGAAACTTGTGGCCTTCCCCTTTTGTTTGATAGCCATATTTTATGAAAATTTCAAGGTTTTAGGGCAACCACATCTTGACCGATAACTCAGTTATCGATAAATATATCGAAATCAAAGCCAAATGAAACTTGTGGCCTTCCCTTTTCGTTTGATAGCCATATTTTTCAAAAATTTGAAGGTTTTAGAGCAACCTAATCTTGACCGATAACTCAGTTATCGGCAAATATATCGAAATATAGTAAAGTCGAAATGAAATGAGTGGCCTTCCCCGTTTGCTTGATAGCCAAGTTTTATGAAAATTTCAAGGTTTTAGGGCAACCACATCTTGACCGATAACTCAGTTATCGATAAATATATCGAAATAAAGGCCAAATGAAACCTGTGGCGTTCTTCTTTCGTTTGGTAGCCATATTTTCTGAAAATTTCTAGGTTTTAGAGCAACCCAATCTTGACCGATAACTCAGTTATCGGTAAATATATCGAAATAAAGGCCAAATGAAACTTGTGGCCTTCCCTTTTCGTTTGATAGCCATATTGTATGCAAACTTCAAGGTTTTATGGGAACCATATTTTGACCGGTAACTCAGATAGCGATAAATATATAGGAATATAGTAAAGTCAAAATGAAACCTGTGGCCTTCCCTTTTCATTTGATAGTCATATTGTATGCAAACTTCAAGGTTTTATGGGAACCACATTTTGACCGGTAACTCAGTTAGCGATAAATATATAGGAATATAGTAAAGTCCAAATGACACCTGTGGCCTTCCCCTTTCGTTTGATAGCCATATTACATGAAAATTTCAAGGTTTTAGGGCACCCCCATCTTGACCGATAACTCAGTTATCGATAATTATATCGAAATAAAGGCCAAATGAAAATTGTGGATTTCCCTTTTCGTTTGTTAGCCATATTGTATGCAAACTTCAAGGTTTTATTGGAACCAAATTTTGACCGGTAACTCAGTTATCGATAAGTATATCGAAATATAGGTAAGTCAAAATTAAACTTGTGGCCTTCCCCTTTTGTTTGCCAGCAATATTTTATTAAAATTTCAAGGTCTTAGAGCAACCTAATCTTGACCGATAACTCAGTTATCGGCAAACATATCGAAATATAGTAAAGTCGAAATGAAACTTGTGCCCTTCCCCTTTTGTTTGATAGCCATATTACATGAAAATTTCAAGGTTTTAGGGCAACTCCATCTTGACTGATAACTCAGTTATCGATAAATGTATCGAAATAAAGGCCAAATGAAACTTGTGGCCTTCCCTTTTCGTTTGATAGCCATACTGTATGCAAACTGTAAGGTTTATGGCAACCCCATTTTGACCGGTAACTCAGTTATCGATAAGTATATCGAAATATAGCAAAGTCTAAATTAAACCTGTGGCCTTCCCCTTTTGTTTGCTAGCCATATTTTATAAACATTTCAAGGTTTTAGAATAACCTAATCTTGACCTATAACTCAGTTATCGGTAAATATATCGAAATAAAGGCCAAATGAAACTTGTGGCCTTCCCTTTTCGTTTGATAGCCATATTGTATGCAAACTTCAAGGTTTTATGGGAACCACATTTTGACCGGTAACTCAGTTAGCGATAAATATATAGGAATATAGTAAAGTCCAAATGAAACCTGTGGCCTTCCCCTTTCGTTTGATAGCCATATTACAAGTTTAAATTTCAAGGTTTTATGGCAACCCCATTTTGACCGGTAACTCAGTTATCGATAAGTATATCGAAATATAGCAAAGTCTAAATTAAACCTGTGGCCTTCCCCTTTTGTTTGCTAGCCATATTTTATAAACATTTCAAGGTTTTAGAATAACCTAATCTTGACCTATAACTCAGTTATCGGTAAATATATCGAAATAAAGGCCAAATGAAACTTGTGGCCTTCCCTTTTCGTTTGATAGCCATATTGTATGCAAACTTTAAGGTTTTATGGCAACCCCATTTTGACCGATAACTCAGTTATCGATAAGTATATCGAAATATAGCAAAGTCTAAATTAAACCTGTAGCCTTCCCCTTTTGTTTGCTAGCCTTATTTTATAAACATTTCAAGGTTTTGGAATAACCTAATCTTGACATATAACTCAGTTATCGGTAAATATATCGAAATAAAGGCCAAATGAAACTTGTGGCCTTCCCTTTTCGTTTGATAGCCATATTGTATGCAAACTTCAAGGTTTTATGGGAGCCACATTTTGACCGGTAACTCAGTTAGCGATAAATATATAGGAATATAGTAAAGTCCAAATGAAACCTGTGGCCTTCCCCTTTCGTTTGATAGCCATATTTTATGAAAATTTCCTTTCGTTTGATAGCCATATTTTATGAAAATTTCAAGGTTTTAGGGCAACCCTATCCTGACGGATAACTCAGTTATCGATAAATATATCGAAATAAAGGCCAAATGAAACCTGTGGCGTTCTTCTTTCGTTTGGTAGCCATATTTTCTGTAAATTTCTAGGTTTTAGAGCAACCCAATCTTGACCGATAACTCAGTTATCGGTAAATATATCGAAATAAAGGCCAAATGAAACTTGTGACCTTCCCTTTTCGTTTGATAGCCATATTGTATGCAAACTTCAAGGTTTTATGGGAACCACATTTTGACCGGTAACTCAGTTAGCAATAAATATATAGGAATATAGTAAAGTCAAAATGAAACCTGTGGCCTTCCCTTTTCATTTGATAGTCATATTGTATGCAAACTTCAAGGTTTTATGGGAACCACATTTTGACCGGTAACTCAGTTAGCGATAAATATATAGGAATATAGTAAAGTCCAAATGAAACCTGTGGCCTTCCCCTTTCGTTTGATAGCCATATTACATGAAAATTTCAAGGTTTTAGGCCAGCCCCGTCTTGACCGATAACTCAGTTATCCATAAATATATCGCAACAAAGGCCAAATGAAACCTGTGGCGTTCCCCTTTCGTTTGGTAGCCTGGTTTTATGAAAATTGCAAGGTTTTAGAGCAACCCCATTTTGACCGATAACTCAGTTATCGATAAATATATCGAAATTAAGGCCAAATGAAACCTGTGACCTTCACTTTTCGTTTGCTAGCCATAATTTATGAAAATTTCAAGGTTTTAAAGCAACCCAATCTTGACCGATAACTCAGTCATCGATAAATATATCGAAATATGGTAAAGTCCATATTTTATAAAAATTTCAAGGTCTTAGAGCAACCTAATCTTGACCGATAACTCAGTTATCGGCAAATATATCGAAATATAGTAAAGTCGAGATGAAACTTGTGGCCTTCCCCTTTTGTTTGATAGCCATATTTTATGAAAATTTCAAGGTTTTAGGGCAACCACATCTTGACCGATAACTCAGTTATCGATAAATATATCGAAATCAAAGCCAAATGAAACTTGTGGCCTTCCCTTTTCGTTTGATAGCCATATTTTTCAAAAATTTGAAGGTTTTAGAGCAACCTAATCTTGACCGATAACTCAGTTATCGGCAAATATATCGAAATATAGTAAAGTCGAAATGAAATGAGTGGCCTTCCCCGTTTGCTTGATAGCCAAGTTTTATGAAAATTTCAAGGTTTTAGGGCAACCACATCTTGACCGATAACTCAGTTATCGATAAATATATCGAAATAAAGGCCAAATGAAACCTGTGGCGTTCTTCTTTCGTTTGGTAGCCATATTTTCTGAAAATTTCTAGGTTTTAGAGCAACCCAATCTTGACCGATAACTCAGTTATCGGTAAATATATCGAAATAAAGGCCAAATGAAACTTGTGGCCTTCCCTTTTCGTTTGATAGCCATATTGTATGCAAACTTCAAGGTTTTATGGGAACCATATTTTGACCGGTAACTCAGATAGCGATAAATATATAGGAATATAGTAAAGTCAAAATGAAACCTGTGGCCTTCCCTTTTCATTTGATAGTCATATTGTATGCAAACTTCAAGGTTTTATGGGAACCACATTTTGACCGGTAACTCAGTTAGCGATAAATATATAGGAATATAGTAAAGTCCAAATGACACCTGTGGCCTTCCCCTTTCGTTTGATAGCCATATTACATGAAAATTTCAAGGTTTTAGGGCACCCCCATCTTGACCGATAACTCAGTTATCGATAATTATATCGAAATAAAGGCCAAATGAAAATTGTGGATTTCCCTTTTCGTTTGTTAGCCATATTGTATGCAAACTTCAAGGTTTTATTGGAACCAAATTTTGACCGGTAACTCAGTTATCGATAAGTATATCGAAATATAGGTAAGTCAAAATTAAACTTGTGGCCTTCCCCTTTTGTTTGCCAGCAATATTTTATTAAAATTTCAAGGTCTTAGAGCAACCTAATCTTGACCGATAACTCAGTTATCGGCAAACATATCGAAATATAGTAAAGTCGAAATGAAACTTGTGCCCTTCCCCTTTTGTTTGATAGCCATATTACATGAAAATTTCAAGGTTTTAGGGCAACTCCATCTTGACTGATAACTCAGTTATCGATAAATGTATCGAAATAAAGGCCAAATGAAACTTGTGGCCTTCCCTTTTCGTTTGATAGCCATACTGTATGCAAACTGTAAGGTTTATGGCAACCCCATTTTGACCGGTAACTCAGTTATCGATAAGTATATCGAAATATAGCAAAGTCTAAATTAAACCTGTGGCCTTCCCCTTTTGTTTGCTAGCCATATTTTATAAACATTTCAAGGTTTTAGAATAACCTAATCTTGACCTATAACTCAGTTATCGGTAAATATATCGAAATAAAGGCCAAATGAAACTTGTGGCCTTCCCTTTTCGTTTGATAGCCATATTGTATGCAAACTTCAAGGTTTTATGGGAACCACATTTTGACCGGTAACTCAGTTAGCGATAAATATATAGGAATATAGTAAAGTCCAAATGAAACCTGTGGCCTTCCCCTTTCGTTTGATAGCCATATTACATGAAAATTTCAATGTTTTAGGGCAACCCCATCTTGACCGATAACTCAGTCATCGATAAATATATCGAAATATGGTAAAGTCCAAATGTAGCCTGTGGCCTTCCCCTTTCGTTTGATAGCCATATTACATGAAAATTTCAAGGTTTTAGGGCAACCCCATCTTGACTGATAACTCAGTTATCGATTAATGTATCGAAATAAAGGCTAAATGAAACTTGTGGCCTTCCCTTTTCGTTTGATAGCCATATTGTATGCAAACTTTAAGGTTTTATGGCAACCCCATTTTGACCGGTAACTCAGTTACCGATAAGTATATCGAAATATAGCAAAGTCTAAATTAAACCTGTGGTCTTCCCCTTTTGTTTGCTAGCCATATTTTATAAACATTTCAAGGTTTTAGAATAACCTAATCTTGACCTATAACTCAGTTATCGGTAAATATATCGAAATATAGGCCAAATGAAACTTGTGGCCTTCCCTTTTCGTTTGATAGCCATATTGTATGCAAACTTTAAGGTTTTATGGCCACCTCATTTTGACCGGTAACTCAGTTATCGATAAGTATATCGAAATATGGCAAAGTCTAAATTAAACTTGTGGCCTTCCCCTTTTGTTTGCCAGCAATATTTTATTAAAATTTCAAGGTCTTAGAGCAACCTAATCTTGACCGATAACTCAGTTATCGGCAAACATATCGAAATATAGTAAAGTCGAAATGAAACTTGTGCCCTTCCCCTTTTGTTTGATAGCCATATTACATGAAAATTTCAAGGTTTTAGGGCAACTCCATCTTGACTGATAACTCAGTTATCGATAAATGTATCGAAATAAAGGCCAAATGAAACTTGTGGCCTTCCCTTTTCGTTTGATAGCCATACTGTATGCAAACTGTAAGGTTTATGGCAACCCCATTTTGACCGGTAACTCAGTTATCGATAAGTATATCGAAATATAGCAAAGTCTAAATTAAACCTGTGGCCTTCCCCTTTTGTTTGCTAGCCATATTTTATAAACATTTCAAGGTTTTAGAATAACCTAATCTTGACCTATAACTCAGTTATCGGTAAATATATCGAAATAAAGGCCAAATGAAACTTGTGGCCTTCCCTTTTCGTTTGATAGCCATATTGTATGCAAACTTCAAGGTTTTATGGGAACCACATTTTGACCGGTAACTCAGTTAGCGATAAATATATAGGAATATAGTAAAGTCCAAATGAAACCTGTGGCCTTCCCCTTTCGTTTGATAGCCATATTACATGAAAATTTCAATGTTTTAGGGCAACCCCATCTTGACCGATAACTCAGTCATCGATAAATATATCGAAATATGGTAAAGTCCAAATGTAGCCTGTGGCCTTCCCCTTTCGTTTGATAGCCATATTACATGAAAATTTCAAGGTTTTAGGGCAACCCCATCTTGACTGATAACTCAGTTATCGATTAATGTATCGAAATAAAGGCTAAATGAAACTTGTGGCCTTCCCTTTTCGTTTGATAGCCATATTGTATGCAAACTTTAAGGTTTTATGGCAACCCCATTTTGACCGGTAACTCAGTTACCGATAAGTATATCGAAATATAGCAAAGTCTAAATTAAACCTGTGGTCTTCCCCTTTTGTTTGCTAGCCATATTTTATAAACATTTCAAGGTTTTAGAATAACCTAATCTTGACCTATAACTCAGTTATCGGTAAATATATCGAAATATAGGCCAAATGAAACTTGTGGCCTTCCCTTTTCGTTTGATAGCCATATTGTATGCAAACTTTAAGGTTTTATGGCCACCTCATTTTGACCGGTAACTCAGTTATCGATAAGTATATCGAAATATGGCAAAGTCTAAATTAAACCTGTGGCATTCCCCTTTTGTTTGCTAGCCATATTTTATAAACATTTCAAGGTTTTAGAATAACCTAATCTTGACCTATAACTCAGTTATCGGTAAATATATCGAAATGAAGGCCAAATGAAACTTGTGGCCTTCCCTTTTCGTTTGATAGCCATATTGTATGCAAACTTTAAGGTTTTATGGCAACCCCATTTTGACCGGTAACTCAGTTATCGATAAGTATATCGAAATATAGCAAAGTCTAAATTAAACCTGTGGCCTTCCCCTTTTGTTTGCTAGCCATATTTTATAAACATTTCAAGGTTTTAGAATAACCTAATCTTGACCTATAACTCAGTTATCGGTAAATATATCGAAATAAAGGCCAAATGAAACTTGTGGCCTTCCCTTTTCGTTTGATAGCCATATTGTATGCAAACTTCAAGGTTTTATGGGAACCACATTTTGACCGGTAACTCAGTTAGCGATAAATATATAGGAATATAGTAAAGTCCAAATGAAACCTGTGGCCTTCCCCTTTCGTTTGATAGCCATATTACATGAAAATTTCAATGTTTTAGGGCAACCCCATCTTGACCGATAACTCAGTCATCGATAAATATATCGAAATATGGTAAAGTCCAAATGAAGCCTGTGGCCTTCCCCTTTCGTTTGATAGCCATATTACATGAAAATTTCAAGGTTTTAGGGCAACCCCATCTTGACTGATAACTCAGTTATCGATAAATGTATCGAAATAAAGGCCAAATGAAACTTGTGGCCTTCCCTTTTCGTTTGATAGCCATATTGTATGCAAACTTCAAGGTTTTATGGGAACCACATTTTGACCGGTAACTCAGTTAGCGATAAATATATAGGAATATAGTAAAGTCCAAATGAAACCTGTGGCCTTCCCCTTTCGTTTGATAGCCATATTACATGAAAATTTCAATGTTTTAGGGCAACCCCATCTTGACCGATAACTCAATCATCGATAAATATAACGAAATATGGTAAAGTGCAAATGAAGCCGGTGGCCTTCCCCTTTCGTTTGATAGCCATATTACATGAAAATTTCAAGGTTTTAGGGCAACCCCATCTTGACTGATAACTCAGTTATCGATAAATGTATCGAAATAAAGGCCAAATGAAACTTGTGGCCTTCCCTTTTCGTTTGATAGCCATATTGTATGCAAACTTCAAGGTTTTATGGGAACCACATTTTGACCGGTAACTCAGTTAGCGATAAATATATAGGAATATAGTAAAGTCCAAATGAAACCTGTGGCCTTCCCCTTTCGTTTGATAGCCATATTACATGAAAATTTCAATGTTTTAGGGCAACCCCATCTTGACCGATAACTCAATCATCGATAAATATAACGAAATATGGTAAAGTCCAAATGAAGCCTGTGGCCTTCCCCTTTCGTTTGATAGCCATATTACATGAAAATTTCAAGGTTTTAGGGCAACCCCATCTTGACTGATAACTCAGTTATCGATAAATGTATCGAAATAAAGGCCAAATGAAACTTGTGGCCTTCCCTTTTCGTTTGATAGCCATATTGTATGCAAACTTCAAGGTTTTATGGGAACCACACACCACGGTAACTCAGTTATCGATAAATATATCGAAATATAGTAAAGTCTAAATGAAACCTTTGGCCTTCCCCTATCGTTTGATAGCCATATTACATGAAAATTTCAAGGTTTTAGGGCAACCCTATCCTGACGGATAACTCAGTTATCGATAAATATATCGAAATAAAGGCCAAATGAAACCTGTGGCGTTCTTCTTTCGTTTGGTAGCCATATTTTCTGTAAATTTCTAGGTTTTAGAGCAACCCAATCTTGACCGATAACTCAGTTATCAGTAAATATATCGAAATAAAGGCCAAATGAAACTTGTGGCCTTCCCTTTTCATTTGATAGTCATATTGTATGCAAACTTCAAGGTTTTATGGGAACCACATTTTGACCGGTAACTCAGTTAGCGATAAATATATAGGAATATAGTAAAGTCCAAATGAAACCTGTGGCCTTCCCCTTTCGTTTGATAGCCATATTACATGAAAATTTCAAGGTTTTAGGCCAACCCCGTCTTGACCGATAACTCAGTTATCGATAAATATATCGCAACAAAGGCCAAATGAAACCTGTGGCGTTCCCCTTTCGGTTGGTGGCCTGGTTTTATGAAAATTTCAAGGTTTTAGAGCAACCCCATTTTGACCGATAACTCAGTTATCGATAAATATATCGAAATTAAGGCCAAATGAAACCTGTGACCTTCACTTTTCGTTTGCTAGCCATAATTTATGAAAATTTCAAGGTTTTAGAGCAACGATAACTCAGTCATCGATAAATATATCGAAATATGGTAAAGTCCATATTTTATAAAAATTTCAAGGTCTTAGAGCAACCTAATCTTGACCGATAACTCAGTTATCTGCAAATATATCGAAATATAGTAAAGTCGAGATGAAACTTGTGGCCTTCCCCTTTTGTTTGATAGCCATATTTTATGAAAATTTCAAGGTTTTCGGGCAACCACATCTTGACCGATAACTCAGTTATCGATAAATATATCGAAATCAAAGCCAAATGAAACTTGTGGCCTTCCCTTTTCGTTTGATAGCCATATTTTATAAAAATTTGAAGGTTTTAGAGCAACCTAATCTTGACCGATAACTCAGTTATCGGCAAATATATCGAAATATAGTAAAGTCGAGATGAAACTTGTGGCCTTCCCCTTTTGCTTGATAGCCAAGTTTTATGAAAATTTCAAGGTTTTAGGGCAACCACATCTTGACCGATAGCTCAGTTATCGATAAATATATCGAAATCAAAGCCAAATGAAACTTGTGGCCTTCCCTTTTCGTTTGATAGCCATATTGCATGAAAATTTTTAGGTTTTATCGGAACCACATTTTGATCGGTAACTCAGTTATCGATAAATATATCGAAATATAGTAAAGTCCAAATGAGACCCGTGGCTTTCCCCCTTTGCTTGCTAGCCATATTTTATAAAAATTTGACGGTTTTGGAGCAACCTAATCTTGACCGATAACTCAGTTATCGATAAATATATCCAAATATAGTAAAGTCGAGAAGAAACTTGTGGCCTTCCCCTTTTGTTTGATAGCCATATTTTATGAAAATTTCAAGGTTTTAGGCCAACCCCGTCTTGACCGATAACTCAGTTATCGATAAATATATCGAAACAAAGGCCAAATGAAACCTGTGACCTTCACTTTTCGTTTGCTAGCCATAATTTATGAAAATTTCAAGGTTTTAGGGCAACCCCATTTTGACCGATAACTCAGTTATCCATAAATATATCGAAACTAAGGCCAAATGAAACATGTGACCTTCACTTTTCGTTTGCTAGCCATAATTTATGAAAATTTCAAGGTTTTAGAGCAACCCAATCTTGACCGATAACTCAGTCATCGATAAATATATCGAAATATGATAAAGTCCATATTTTATAAAAGTTTCAAGGTCTTAGAGCAACCTAATCTTGACCGATAACTCAGTCATCGATAAATATATCGAAATATGGTAAGCTCCATATTTTATAAAAATTTCAAGGTCTTAGAGCAACCTAATCTTGACCGATAACTCAGTTATCGGCAAATATATCGAAATATAGTAAGGTCGAGATGAAACTTGTGGCCTTCCCCTTTTGTTTGATAGCCATATTTTATGAAAATTTCAAGGTTTTAGGGCAACCACATCTTGACCGATAACTCAGTTATCGATAAATATATCGAAATCAAAGCCAAATGAAACTTGTGGCCTTCCCTTTTCGTTTGATAGCCATATTTTATAAAAATTTGAAGGTTTTAGAGCAACCTAATCTTGACCGATAACTCAGTTATCGGCAAATATATCGAAATATAGTAAAGTCGAAATGAAATTTGTGGCCTTCCCCTTTTGCTTGATAGCCAAATTTTATGAAAATTTCAAGGTTTTAGGGCAACCACATCTTGACCGATAACTCAGTTATCGATAAATATATCGAAATCAAAGCCAAATGAAACTTGTGGCCTTCCCTTTTCGTTTGATAGCCATATTTTATAAAAATTTGAAGGTTTTAGAGCAACCTAATCTTGACCGATAACTCAGTTATCGGCAAATATATCGAAATATAGTAAAGTCGAAATGAAATTTGTGGCCTTCCCCTTTTGCTTGATAGCCAAATTTTATGAAAATTTCAATGTTTTAGGGCAACCCCATCTTGACCGATAACTCAATCATCGATAAATATAACGAAATATGGTAAAGTCCAAATGAAGCCTGTGGCCTTCCCCTTTCGTTTGATAGCCATATTACATGAAAATTTCAAGGTTTTAGGGCAACCCCATCTTGACTGATAACTCAGTTATCGATAAATGTATCGAAATAAAGGCCAAATGAAACTTGTGGCCTTCCCTTTTCGTTTGATAGCCATATTGTATGCAAACTTCAAGGTTTTATGGGAACCACACACCACGGTAACTCAGTTATCGATAAATATATCGAAATATAGTAAAGTCTAAATGAAACCTTTGGCCTTCCCCTATCGTTTGATAGCCATATTACATGAAAATTTCAAGGTTTTAGGGCAACCCTATCCTGACGGATAACTCAGTTATCGATAAATATATCGAAATAAAGGCCAAATGAAACCTGTGGCGTTCTTCTTTCGTTTGGTAGCCATATTTTCTGTAAATTTCTAGGTTTTAGAGCAACCCAATCTTGACCGATAACTCAGTTATCAGTAAATATATCGAAATAAAGGCCAAATGAAACTTGTGGCCTTCCCTTTTCATTTGATAGTCATATTGTATGCAAACTTCAAGGTTTTATGGGAACCACATTTTGACCGGTAACTCAGTTAGCGATAAATATATAGGAATATAGTAAAGTCCAAATGAAACCTGTGGCCTTCCCCTTTCGTTTGATAGCCATATTACATGAAAATTTCAAGGTTTTAGGCCAACCCTGTCTTGACCGATAACTCAGTTATCGATAAATATATCGCAACAAAGGCCAAATGAAACCTGTGGCGTTCCCCTTTCGGTTGGTGGCCTGGTTTTATGAAAAATTCAAGGTTTTAGAGCAACCCCATTTTGACCGATAACTCAGTTATCGATAAATATATCGAAATTAAGGCCAAATGAAACCTGTGACCTTCACTTTTCGTTTGCTAGCCATAATTTATGAAAATTTCAAGGTTTTAGAGCAACCCAATCTTGACCGATAACTCAGTCATCGATAAATATATCGAAATATGGTAAAGTCCATATTTTATAAAAATTTCAAGGTCTTAGAGCAACCTAATCTTGACCGATAACTCAGTTATCGGCAAATATATCGAAATATAGTAAAGTCGAGATGAAACTTGTGGCCTTCCCCTTTTGTTTGATAGCCATATTTTATGAAAATTTCAAGGTTTTCGGGTAACCACATCTTGACCGATAACTCAGTTATCGATAAATATATCGAAATCAAAGCCAAATGAAACTTGTGGCCTTCCCTTTTCGTTTGATAGCCATATTTTATAAAAATTTGAAGGTTTTAGAGCAACCTAATCTTGACCGATAACTCAGTTATCGGCAAATATATCGAAATATAGTAAAGTCGAAATGAAATTAGTGGCCTTCCCCGTTTGCTTGATAGCCAAGTTTTATGAAAATTTCAAGGTTTTAGGGCAACCACATCTTGACCGATAGCTCAGTTATCGATAAATATATCGAAATCAAAGCCAAATGAAACTTGTGGCCTTCCCTTTTCGTTTGATAGCCATATTGCATGAAAATTTTTAGGTTTTATGGGAACCACATTTTGATCGGTAACTCAGTTATCGATAAATATATCGAAATATAGTAAAGTCCAAATGAGACCCGTGGCTTTCCCCCTTTGCTTGCTAGCCATATTTTATAAAAATTTGACGGTTTTGGAGCAACCTAATCTTGACCGATAACTCAGTTATCGATAAATATATCCAAATATAGTAAAGTCGAGAAGAAACTTGTGGCCTTCCCCTTTTGTTTGATAGCCATATTTTATGAAAATTTCAAGGTTTTAGGCCAACCCCGTCTTGACCGATAACTCAGTTATCGATAAATATATCGAAACAAAGGCCAAATGAAACCTGTGACCTTCACTTTTCGTTTGCTAGCCATAATTTATGAAAATTTCAAGGTTTTAGGGCAACCCCATTTTGACCGATAACTCAGTTATCCATAAATATATCGAAACTAAGGCCAAATGAAACCTGTGACCTTCACTTTTCGTTTGCTAGCCATAATTTATGAAAATTTCAAGGTTTTAGAGCAACCCAATCTTGACCGATAACTCAGTCATCGATAAATATATCGAAATATGATAAAGTCCATATTTTATAAAAATTTCAAGGTCTTAGAGCAACCTAATCTTGACCGATAACTCAGTCATCGATAAATATATCGAAATATGGTAAGCTCCATATTTTATAAAAATTTCAAGGTCTTAGAGCAACCTAATCTTGACCGATAACTCAGTTATCGGCAAATATATCGAAATATAGTAAGGTCGAGATGAAACTTGTGGCCTTCCCCTTTTGTTTGATAGCCATATTTTATGAAAATTTCAAGGTTTTAGGGCAACCACATCTTGACCGATAACTCAGTTATCGATAAATATATCGAAATCAAAGCCAAATGAAACTTGTGGCCTTCCCTTTTCGTTTGATAGCCATATTTTATAAAAATTTGAAGGTTTTAGAGCAACCTAATCTTGACCGATAACTCAGTTATCGGCAAATATATCGAAATATAGTAAAGTCGAAATGAAATTTGTGGCCTTCCCCTTTTGCTTGATAGCCAAATTTTATGAAAATTTCAAGGTTTTAGGGCAACCACATCTTGACCGATAACTCAGTTATCGATAAATATATCGAAATCAAAGCCAAATGAAACTTGTGGCCTTCCCTTTTCGTTTGATAGCCATATTTTATAAAAATTTGAAGGTTTTAGAGCAACCTAATCTTGACCGATAACTCAGTTATCGGCAAATATATCGAAATATAGTAAAGTCGAAATGAAATTTGTGGCCGTCCCCTTTTGCTTGATAGCCAAATTTTATGAAAATTTCAATGTTTTAGGGCAACCCCATCTTGACCGATAACTCAATCATCGATAAATATAACGAAATATGGTAAAGTCCAAATGAAGCCTGTGGCCTTCCCCTTTCGTTTGATAGCCATATTACATGAAAATTTCAAGGTTTTAGGGCAACCCCATCTTGACTGATAACTCAGTTATCGATAAATGTATCGAAATAAAGGCCAAATGAAACTTGTGGCCTTCCCTTTTCGTTTGATAGCCATATTGTATGCAAACTTCAAGGTTTTATGGGAACCACACACCACGGTAACTCAGTTATCGATAAATATATCGAAATATAGTAAAGTCTAAATGAAACCTTTGGCCTTCCCCTATCGTTTGATAGCCATATTACATGAAAATTTCAAGGTTTTAGGGCAACCCTATCCTGACGGATAACTCAGTTATCGATAAATATATCGAAATAAAGGCCAAATGAAACCTGTGGCGTTCTTCTTTCGTTTGGTAGCCATATTTTCTGTAAATTTCTAGGTTTTAGAGCAACCCAATCTTGACCGATAACTCAGTTATCAGTAAATATATCGAAATAAATGCCAAATGAAACTTGTGGCCTTCCCTTTTCATTTGATAGTCATATTGTATGCAAACTTCAAGGTTTTATGGGAACCACATTTTGACCGGTAACTCAGTTAGCGATAAATATATAGGAATATAGTAAAGTCCAAATGAAACCTGTGGCCTTCCCCTTTCGTTTGATAGCCATATTACATGAAAATTTCAAGGTTTTAGGCCAACCCCGTCTTGACCGATAACTCAGTTATCGATAAATATATCGCAACAAAGGCCAAATGAAACCTGTGGCGTTCCCCTTTCGGTTGGTGGCCTGGTTTTATGAAAATTTCAAGGTTTTAGAGCAACCCCATTTTGACCGATAACTCAGTTATCGATAAATATATCGAAATTAAGGCCAAATGAAACCTGTGACCTTCACTTTTCGTTTGCTAGCCATAATTTATGAAAATTTCAAGGTTTTAGAGCAACCCAATCTTGACCGATAACTCAGTCATCGATAAATATATCGAAATATGGTAAAGTCCATATTTTATAAAAATTTCAAGGTCTTAGAGCAACCTAATCTTGACCGATAACTCAGTTATCGGCAAATATATCGAAATATAGTAAAGTCGAGATGAAACTTGTGGCCTTCCCCTTTTGTTTGATAGCCATATTTTATGAAAATTTCAAGGTTTTCGGGCAACCACATCTTGACCGATAACTCAGTTATCGATAAATATATCGAAATCAAAGCCAAATGAAACTTGTGGCCTTCCCTTTTCGTTTGATAGCCATATTTTATAAAAATTTGAAGGTTTTAGAGCAACCTAATCTTGACCGATAACTCAGTTATCGGCAAATATATCGAAATATAGTAAAGTCGAAATGAAATTAGTGGCCTTCCCCGTTTGCTTGATAGCCAAGTTTTATGAAAATTTCAAGGTTTTAGGGCAACCACATCTTGACCGATAGCTCAGTTATCGATAAATATATCGAAATCAAAGCCAAATGAAACTTGTGGCCTTCCCTTTTCGTTTGATAGCCATATTGCATGAAAATTTTTAGGTTTTATGGGAACCACATTTTGATCGGTAACTCAGTTATCGATAAATATATCGAAATATAGTAAAGTCCAAATGAGACCCGTGGCTTTCCCCCTTTGCTTGCTAGCCATATTTTATAAAAATTTGACGGTTTTGGAGCAACCTAATCTTGACCGATAACTCAGTTATCGATAAATATATCCAAATATAGTAAAGTCGAGAAGAAACTTGTGGCCTTCCCCTTTTGTTTGATAGCCATATTTTATGAAAATTTCAAGGTTTTAGGCCAACCCCGTCTTGACCGATAACTCAGTTATCGATAAATATATCGAAACAAAGGCCAAATGAAACCTGTGACCTTCACTTTTCGTTTGCTAGCCATAATTTATGAAAATTTCAAGGTTTTAGGGCAACCCCATTTTGACCGATAACTCAGTTATCCATAAATATATCGAAACTAAGGCCAAATGAAACATGTGACCTTCACTTTTCGTTTGCTAGCCATAATTTATGAAAATTTCAAGGTTTTAGAGCAACCCAATCTTGACCGATAACTCAGTCATCGATAAATATATCGAAATATGATAAAGTCCATATTTTATAAAAATTTCAAGGTCTTAGAGCAACCTAATCTTGACCGATAACTCAGTCATCGATAAATATATCGAAATATGGTAAGCTCCATATTTTATAAAAATTTCAAGGTCTTAGAGCAACCTAATCTTGACCGATAACTCAGTTATCGGCAAATATATCGAAATATAGTAAGGTCGAGATGAAACTTGTGGCCTTCCCCTTTTGTTTGATAGCCATATTTTATGAAAATTTCAAGGTTTTAGGGCAACCACATCTTGACCGATAACTCAGTTATCGATAAATATATCGAAATCAAAGCCAAATGAAACTTGTGGCCTTCCCTTTTCGTTTGATAGCCATATTTTATAAAAATTTGAAGGTTTTAGAGCAACCTAATCTTGACCGATAACTCAGTTATCGGCAAATATATCGAAATATAGTAAAGTCGAAATGAAATTTGTGGCCTTCCCCTTTTGCTTGATAGCCAAATTTTATGAAAATTTCAAGGTTTTAGGGCAACCACATCTTGACCGATAACTCAGTTATCGATAAATATATCGAAATCAAAGCCAAATGAAACTTGTGGCCTTCCCTTTTCGTTTGACAGCCATATTTTATAAAAATTTGAAGGTTTTAGAGCAACCCAATCTAGACCGATAACTCAGTTATCGGCAAATATATCGAAAAATAGTAAAGTCGAAATGAAATTTGTGGCCTTCCCCTCTTGTTTGATAGCCATATTTTATGAAAATTTCACGGTTTTAGGCCAACCCCGTCTTGACCGATAACTCAGTTATCGATATATATATCGAAACAAAGGCCAAATGAAACCTGTGGCGTTCCCCTTTCGTTTGGTAGCCTGATTTTATGAAAATTTCAAGGTTTTAGGGCAACCCCATTTTGACCGATAACTCAGTTATCGATAAATATATCGAAATATGGTAAAGTCCATATTTTATACAAATTTCAAGGTCTTAGAGCAACCTAATCTTGACCGATAACTCAGTTATCGGCAAATATATCGAAATATAGTAAAGTCGAGATGAAACTTGTGGCCTTCCCCTTTTGTTTGATAGCCATATTTTATGAAAATTTCAAGGTTTTAGGGCAACCCCATCTTGACCGATAACTCAGTTATCGATAAATATATCGAAATTAAGGGCAAATGAAACTTGTGACCTTCCCTTTTCGTTTGATAGCCATATTGCATGAAAATTTTTAGGTTTTATGGGAACCACATTTTGATCGGTAACTCAGTTATCGATAAATATATCGAAATATAGTAAAGTCCAAATAAAACCCGTGGCCTTCCCCCTTTGTTTGCTAGCCATATTTTATAAAAATTTGAAGGTTTTAGAGCAACCTAATCTTGACCGATAACTCAGTTATCGGCAAATATATCGAAATATTTTAAAGTCGAAATGAAATTTGTGGCCTTCCCCTTTTGTTTGATATCCATATTTTATGAAAAGTTCAAGGTTTTAGGGCAACCTCATCTCGACCGATAACTCAGTTATCGATAAATATATCGAAATAAAGGCCAAATGAAACCTGTGGCGTTCCCCTTTCGGTTGGTAGCCTGGTTTTATGAAAATTTCAAGGTTTTAGAGCAACCCCATTTTGACCGATAACTCAGTTATCGATAAATATATCGAAATTAAGGCCAAATGAAACCTGTGACCTTCACTTTTCGTTTGCTAGCCATAATTTATGAAAATTTCAAGGTTTTAGAGCAACCCAATCTTGACCGATAACTCAGTCATCGATAAATATATCGAAATATGGTAAAGTCCATATTTTATAAAAATTTCAAGGTCTTAGAGCAACCTAATCTTGACCGATAACTCAGTTATCGGCAAATATATCGAAATATAGTAAAGTCGAGATGAAACTTGTGGCCTTCCCCTTTTGTTTGATAGCCATATTTTATGAAAATTTCAAGGTTTTCGGGCAACCACATCTTGACCGATAACTCAGTTATCGATAAATATATCGAAATCAAAGCCAAATGAAACTTGTGGCCTTCCCTTTTCGTTTGATAGCCATATTTTATAAAAATTTGAAGGTTTTAGAGCAACCTAATCTTGACCGATAACTCAGTTATCGGCAAATATATCGAAATATAGTAAAGTCGAAATGAAATTAGTGGCCTTCCCCGTTTGCTTGATAGCCAAGTTTTATGAAAATTTCAAGGTTTTAGGGCAACCACATCTTGACCGATAACTCAGTTATCGATAAATATATCGAAATCAAAGCCAAATGAAACTTGTGGCCTTCCCTTTTCGTTTGATAGCCATATTGCATGAAAATTTTTAGGTTTTATGGGAACCACATTTTGATCGGTAACTCAGTTATCGATAAATATATCGAAATATAGTAAAGTCCAAATGAGACCCGTGGCTTTCCCCCTTTGCTTGCTAGCCATATTTTATAAAAATTTGACGGTTTTGGAGCAACCTAATCTTGACCGATAACTCAGTTATCGATAAATATATCCAAATATAGTAAAGTCGAGAAGAAACTTGTGGCCTTCCCCTTTTGTTTGATAGCCATATTTTATGAAAATTTCAAGGTTTTAGGCCAACCCCGTCTTGACCGATAACTCAGTTATCGATAAATATATCGAAACAAAGGCCAAATGAAACCTGTGACCTTCACTTTTCGTTTGCTAGCCATAATTTATGAAAATTTCAAGGTTTTAGGGCAACCCCATTTTGACCGATAACTCAGTTATCGATAAATATATCGAAATATGGTAAAGTCCATATTTTATACAAATTTCAAGGTCTTAGAGCAACCTAATCTTGACCGATAACTCAGTTATCGGCAAATATATCGAAATATAGTAAAGTCGAGATGAAACTTGTGGCCTTCCCCTTTTGTTTGATAGCCATATTTTATGAAAATTTCAAGGTTTTAGGGCAACCCCATCTTGACCGATAACTCAGTTATCGATAAATATATCGAAATTAAGGGCAAATGAAACTTGTGACCTTCCCTTTTCGTTTGATAGCCATATTGCATGAAAATTTTTAGGTTTTATGGGAACCACATTTTGATCGGTAACTCAGTTATCGATAAATATATCGAAATATAGTAAAGTCCAAATGAAACCCGTGGCCTTCCCCCTTTGTTTGCTAGCCATATTTTATAAAAATTTGAAGGTTTTAGAGCAACCTAATATTGACCGATAACTCAGTTATCGGCAAATATATCGAAATATTTTAAAGTCGAAATGAAATTTGTGGCCTTCCCCTTTTGTTTGATATCCATATTTTATGAAAAGTTCAAGGTTTTAGGGCAACCTCATCTCGACCGATAACTCAGTTATCGATAAATATATCGAAATAAAGGCCAAATGAAACCTGTGGCGTTCCCCTTTCGGTTGGTAGCCTGGTTTTATGAAAATTTCAAGGTTTTAGAGCAACCCCATTTTGACCGATAACTCAGTTATCGATAAATATATCGAAATTAAGGCCAAATGAAACCTGTGACCTTCACTTTTCGTTTGCTATCCATAATTTATGAAAATTTCAAGGTTTTAGAGCAACCCAATCTTGACCGATAACTCAGTCATCGATAAATATATCGAAATATGGTAAAGTCCATATTTTATAAAAATTTCAAGGTCTTAGAGCAACCTAATCTTGACCGATAACTCAGTTATCGGCAAATATATCGAAATATAGTAAAGTCGAGATGAAACTTGTGGCCTTCCCCTTTTGTTTGATAGCCATATTTTATGAAAATTTCAAGGTTTTCGGGCAACCACATCTTGACCGATAACTCAGTTATCGATAAATATATCGAAATCAAAGCCAAATGAAACTTGTGGCCTTCCCTTTTCGTTTGATAGCCATATTTTATAAAAATTTGAAGGTTTTAGAGCAACCTAATCTTGACCGATAACTCAGTTATCGGCAAATATATCGAAATATAGTAAAGTCGAAATGAAATTAGTGGCCTTCCCCGTTTGCTTGATAGCCAAGTTTTATGAAAATTTCAAGGTTTTAGGGCAACCACATCTTGACCGATAACTCAGTTATCGATAAATATATCGAAATCAAAGCCAAATGAAACTTGTGGCCTTCCCTTTTCGTTTGATAGCCATATTGCATGAAAATTTTTAGGTTTTATGGGAACCACATTTTGATCGGTAACTCAGTTATCGATAAATATATCGAAATATAGTAAAGTCCAAATGAGACCCGTGGCTTTCCCCCTTTGCTTGCTAGCCATATTTTATAAAAATTTGACGGTTTTGGAGCAACCTAATCTTGACCGATAACTCAGTTATCGATAAATATATCCAAATATAGTAAAGTCGAGAAGAAACTTGTGGCCTTCCCCTTTTGTTTGATAGCCATATTTTATGAAAATTTCAAGGTTTTAGGCCAACCCCGTCTTGACCGATAACTCAGTTATCGATAAATATATCGAAACAAAGGCCAAATGAAACCTGTGACCTTCACTTTTCGTTTGCTAGCCATAATTTATGAAAATTTCAAGGTTTTAGGGCAACCCCATTTTGACCGATAACTCAGTTATCCATAAATATATCGAAACTAAGGCCAAATGAAACCTGTGACCTTCACTTTTCGTTTGCTAGCCATAATTTATGAAAATTTCAAGGTTTTAGAGCAACCCAATCTTGACCGATAACTCAGTCATCGATAAATATATCGAAATATGATAAAGTCCATATTCTATAAAAATTTCAAGGTCTTAGAGCAACCTAATCTTGACCGATAACTCAGTCATCGATAAATATATCGAAATATGGTAAGCTCCATATTTTATAAAAATTTCAAGGTCTTAGAGCAACCTAATCTTGACCGATAACTCAGTTATCGGCAAATATATCGAAATATAGTAAAGTCGAGATGAAACTTGTGGCCTTCCCCTTTTGTTTGATAGCCATATTTTATGAAAATTTCAAGGTTTTAGGGCAACCACATCTTGACCGATAACTCAGTTATCGATAAATATATCGAAATCAAAGCCAAATGAAACTTGTGGCCTTCCCTTTTCGTTTGATAGCCATATTTTATAAAAATTTGAAGGTTTTAGAGCAACCTAATCTTGACCGATAACTCAGTTATCGGCAAATATATCGAAATATAGTAAAGTCGAAATGAAATTTGTGGCCTTCCCCTTTTGCTTGATAGCCAAATTTTATGAAAATTTCAAGGTTTTAGGGCAACCACATCTTGACCGATAACTCAGTTATCGATAAATATATCGAAATCAAAGCCAAATGAAACTTGTGGCCTTCCCTTTTCGTTTGACAGCCATATTTTATAAAAATTTGAAGGTTTTAGAGCAACCTAATCTAGACCGATAACTCAGTTATCGGCAAATATATCGAAAAATAGTAAAGTCGAAATGAAATTTGTGGCCTTCCCCTCTTGTTTGATAGCCATATTTTATGAAAATTTCAAGGTTTTAGGCCAACCCCGTCTTGACCGATAACTCAGTTATCGATAAATATATCGAAACAAAGGCCAAATGAAACCTGTGGCGTTCCCCTTTCGTTTGGTAGCCTGATTTTATGAAAATTTCAAGGTTTTAGGGCAACCCCATTTTGACCGATAACTCAGTTATCGATAAATATATCGAAATATGGTAAAGTCCATATTTTATAAAAATTTCAAGGTCTTAGAGCAACCTAATCTTGACCGATAACTCAGTTATCGGCAAATATATCGAAATATAGTAAAGTCGAGATGAAACTTGTGGCCTTCCCCTTTTGTTTGATAGCCATATTTTATGAAAATTTCAAGGTTTTAGGGCAACCCCATCTTGACCGATAACTCAGTTATGGATAAATATATCGAAATTAAGGGCAAATGAAACTTGTGACCTTCCCTTTTCGTTTGATAGCCATATTGCATGAAAATTTTTAGGTTTTATGGGAACCACATTTTGATCGGTAACTCAGTTATCGATAAATATATCGAAATATAGTAAAGTCCAAATGAAACCCGTGGCCTTCCCCCTTTGTTTGCTAGCCATATTTTATAAAAATTTGAAGGTTTTAGAGCAACCTAATCTTGACCGATAACTCAGTTATCGGCAAATATATCGAAATATTTTAAAGTCGAAATGAAATTTGTGGCCTTCCCCTTTTGTTTGATATCCATATTTTATGAAAAGTTCAAGGTTTTAGGGCAACCTCATCTCGACCGATAACTCAGCTATCGATAAATATATCGAAATAAAGGCCAAATGAAACTTGTGGCCTTCCCCTTTTGTTTGCTAGCCATATTTTATAAAAATTTCAAGGTTTTAGAGCACCCTAGTCTTGACTGATAACTCAGACGAAATTAAACCTTTGGCCTTCTCCTTTTGCTTGATAGCCAAGTTTTATGAAAATTTCAAGGTTTTAGGGCAACCCCATCTTGACCGATAACTCATTTATCGATAAATATATCGAAATCAAAGCCAAATGAAACTTGTGGCCTTCCCTTTTCGTTTGATAGCCATATTGCATGAAAATTTTTAGGTTTTATGGGAACCACATTTTGATCGGTAACTCAGTTATCGATAAATATATCCAAATATAGTAAAGTCGAGATGAAACTTGTGGCCTTCCCCTTTTGTTTGATAGCCATATTTTATGAAAATTTCAAGGTTTTAGGGCAACCACATCTTGACCGATAACTCAGTTATCGATAAATATATCGAAATATGGTAAAGTCCATATTTTATAAAAATTTCAAGGTCTTAGAGCAACCTAATCTTGACCGATAACTCAGTTATCGGCAAATATATCGAAATATAGTAAAGTCGAGATGAAACTTGTGGCCTTCCCCTTTTGTTTGATAGCCATATTTTATGAAAATTTCAAGGGTTTAGGGCAACCACATCTTGACCGATAACTCAGTTATCGATAAATATATCGAAATCAAAGCCAAATGAAACTTGTGGCCTTCCCTTTTCGTTTGATAGCCATATTTTATAAAACTTTGAAGGTTTTAGAGCAACCTAATCTTGACCGATAACTCAGTTATCGGCAAATATATCGAAATATAGTAAAGTCGAGATGAAACTTGTGGCCTTCCCCTTTTGTTTGATAGAAATATTTTATGAAAATTTCAAGGTTTTAGGGCAACCACATCTTGACCGATAACTCAGTTATCGATAAATATATCGAAATATGGTAAAGTCCATATTTTATAAAAATTTCAAGGTCTTAGAGCAACCTAATCTTGACCGATAACTCAGTTATCGGCAAATATATCGAAATATAGTAAAGTCGAGATGAAACTTGTGGCCTTCCCCTTTTGTTTGATAGAAATATTTTATGAAAATTTCGAGGTTTCAGGCCAACCCCGTCTTGACCGATAACTCAGTTATCGATAAATATATCGAAACAAAGGCCAAATGAATCCTGTGGCGTTCCCCTTTCGTTTGGTAGCCATATTTTATAAAAATTTCAAGGTTTTAGAGCACCCTAGTCTTGACGGATAACTCAGTCGAAATTAAACCTTTGGCCTTCTCCTTTTGCTTGATAGCCAAGTTTTATGAAAATTTCAAGGTTTTAGAGCAACCCAATCTTGACCGATAACTCAGTCATCGATAAATATATCGAAATAAAGGCCAAATGAAACCTGTGGCGTTCTTCTTTCGTTTGGTAGCCATATTTTCTGAAAATTTCCAGGTTTTAGAGCAACCCAATCTTGACCGATAACTCAGTTATCGGTAAATATATCGAAATAAAGGCCAAATGAAACTTGTGGCCTTCCCTTTTCGTTTGATAGCCATATTTTATAAAACTTTGAAGGTTTTAGGGCAACCACATCTTGACCGATAACTCAGTTATCGATAAATATATCGAAATATGGTAAAGTCCATATTTTATAAAAATTTCAAGGTCTTAGAGCAACCTAATCTTGACCGATAACTCAGTTATCGGCAAATATATCGAAATATAGTAAAGTCGAGAAGAAACTTGTGGCCTTCCCCTTTTGTTTGATAGCCATATTTTATGAAAATTTCAAGGTTTTAGGGCAACCACATCTTGACCGATAACTCAGTTATCGATAAATATATCGAAATCAAAGCCAAATGAAACTTGTGGCCTTCCCTTTTCGTTTGATAGCCATATTTTATAAAACTTTGAAGGTTTTAGAGCAACCTAATCTTGACCGATAACTCAGTTATCGGCAAATATATCGAAATATAGTAAAGTCGAAATGAAATTAGTGGCCTTCCCCGTTTGCTTGATAGCCAAGTTTTATGAAAATTTCAAGGTTTTAGGGCAACCACATCTTGACCGATAACTCAGTTATCGATAAATATATCGAAATAAAGGCCAAATGAAACCTGTGGCGTTCTTCTTTCGTTTGGTAGCCATATTTTCTGAAAATTTCTAGGTTTTAGAGCAACCCAATCTTGACCGATAACTCAGTTATCGGTAAATATATCGAAATAAAGGCCAAATGAAACTTGTGGCCTTCCCTTTTCGTTTGATAGCCATATTGTATGCAAACTTCAAGGTTTTATGGGAACCATATTTTGACCGGTAACTCAGTTAGCGATAAATATATAGGAATATAGTAAAGTCAAAATGAAACCTGTGGCCTTCCCTTTTCATTTGATAGTCATATTGTATGCAAACTTCAAGGTTTTATGGGAACCACATTTTGACCGGTAACTCAGTTAGCGATAAATATATAGGAATATAGTAAAGTCCAAATGACACCTGTGGCCTTCCCCTTTCGTTTGATAGCCATATTACATGAAAATTTCAAGGTTTTAGGGCACCCCCATCTTGACCGATAACTCAGTTATCGATAATTATATCGAAATAAAGGCCAAATGAAAATTGTGGATTTCCCTTTTCGTTTGTTAGCCATATTGTATGCAAACTTCAAGGTTTTATTGGAACCAAATTTTGACCGGTAACTCAGTTATCGATAAGTATATCGAAATATAGGTAAGTCAAAATTAAACTTGTGGCCTTCCCCTTTTGTTTGCCAGCAATATTTTATAAAAATTTCAAGGTCTTAGAGCAACCTAATCTTGACCGATAACTCAGTTATCGGCAAACATATCGAAATATAGTAAAGTCGAAATGAAACTTGTGCCCTTCCCCTTTTGTTTGATAGCCATATTACATGAAAATTTCAAGGTTTTAGGGCAACTCCATCTTGACTGATAACCCAGTTATCGATAAATGTATCGAAATAAAGGCCAAATGAAACTTGTGGCCTTCCCTTTTCGTTTGATAGCCATACTGTATGCAAACTTTAAGGTTTTATGGCAACCCCATTTTGACCGGTAACTCAGTTATCGATAAGTATATCGAAATATAGCAAAGTCTAAATTAAACCTGTGGCCTTCCCCTTTTGTTTGCTAGCCATATTTTATAAACATTTCAAGGTTTTAGAATAACCTAATCTTGACCTATAACTCAGTTATCGGTAAATATATCGAAATAAAGGCCAAATGAAACTTGTGGCCTTCCCTTTTCGTTTGATAGCCATATTGTATGCAAACTTCAAGGTTTTATGGGAACCACATTTTGACCGGTAACTCAGTTAGCGATAAATATATAGGAATATAGTAAAGTCCAAATGAAACCTGTGGCCTTCCCCTTTCGTTTGATAGCCATATTACATGAAAATTTCAATGTTTTAGGGCAACCCCATCTTGACCGATAACTCAGTCATCGATAAATATATCGAAATATGGTAAAGTCCAAATGAAGCCTGTGGCCTTCCCCTTTCGTTTGATAGCCATATTACATGAAAATTTCAAGGTTTTAGGGCAACCCCATCTTGACTGATAACTCAGTTATCGATAAATGTATCGAAATAAAGGCCAAATGAAACTTGTGGCCTTTCCTTTTCGTTTGATAGCCATATTGTATGCAAACTTTAAGGTTTTATGGCAACCCCATTTTGACCGGTAACTCAGTTACCGATAAGTATATCGAAATATAGCAAAGTCTAAATTAAACCTGTGGTCTTCCCCTTTTGTTTGCTAGCCATATTTTATAAACATTTCAAGGTTTTAGAATAACCTAATCTTGACCTATAACTCAGTTATCGGTAAATATATCGAAATATAGGCCAAATGAAACTTGTGGCCTTCCCTTTTCGTTTGATAGCCATATTGTATGCAAACTTTAAGGTTTTATGGCAACCTCATTTTGACCGGTAACTCAGTTATCGATAAGTATATCGAAATATGGCAAAGTCTAAATTAAACCTGTGGCATTCCCCTTTTGTTTGCTAGCCATATTTTATAAACATTTCAAGGTTTTAGAATAACCTAATCTTGACCTATAACTCAGTTATCGGTAAATATATCGAAATAAAGGCCAAATGAAACTTGTGGCCTTCCCTTTTCGTTTGATAGCCATATTGTATGCAAACTTTAAGGTTTTATGGCAACCCCATTTTGACCGGTAACTCAGTTATCGATAAGTATATCGAAATATAGCAAAGTCTAAATTAAACCTGTGGCCTTCCCCTTTTGTTTGCTAGCCATATTTTATAAACATTTCAAGGTTTTAGAATAACCTAATCTTGACCTATAACTCAGTTATCGGTAAATATATCGAAATAAAGGCCAAATGAAACTTGTGGCCTTCCCTTTTCGTTTGATAGCCATATTGTATGCAAACTTCAAGGTTTTATGGGAACCACATTTTCACCGGTAACTCAGTTAGCGATAAATATATAGGAATATAGTAAAGTCCAAATGAAACCTGTGGCCTTCCCCTTTCGTTTGATAGCCATATTACATGAAAATTTCAATGTTTTAGGGCAACCCCATCTTGACCGATAACTCAGTCATCGATAAATATATCGAAATATGGTAAAGTCCAAATGAAGCCGGTGGCCTTCCCCTTTCGTTTGATAGCCATATTACATGAAAATTTCAAGGTTTTAGGGTAACCCCATCTTGACTGATAACTCAGTTATCGATAAATGTATCGAAATAAAGGCCAAATGAAACTTGTGGCCTTCCCTTTTCGTTTGATAGCCATATTGTATGCAAACTTCAAGGTTTTATGGGAACCACATTTTGACCGGTAACTCAGTTAGCGATAAATATATAGGAATATAGTAAAGTCCAAATGAAACCTGTGGCCTTCCCCTTTCGTTTGATAGCCATATTACATGAAAATTTCAATGTTTTAGGGCAACCCCATCTTGACCGATAACTCAATCATCGATAAATATAACGAAATATGGTAAAGTCCAAATGAAGCCTGTGGCCTTCCCCTTTCGTTTGATAGCCATATTACATGAAAATTTCAAGGTTTTAGGGCAACCCCATCTTGACTGATAACTCAGTTATCGATAAATGTATCGAAATAAAGGCCAAATGAAACTTGTGGCCTTCCCTTTTCGTTTGATAGCCATATTGTATGCAAACTTCAAGGTTTTATGGGAACCACATTTTGACCGGTAACTCAGTTAGCGATAAATATATAGGAATATAGTAAAGTCCAAATGAAACCTGTGGCCTTCCCCTTTCGTTTGATAGCCATATTACATGAAAATTTAAATGTTTTAGGGCAACCCCATCTTGACCGATAACTCAATCATCGATAAATATAACGAAATATGGTAAAGTCCAATTGAAGCCTGTGGCCTTCCCCTTTCGTTTGATAGCCATATTACATGAAAATTTCAAGGTTTTAGGGCAACCACATCTTGACTGATAACTCAGTTATCGATAAATGTATCGAAATAAAGGCCAAATGAAACTTGTGGCCTTCCCTTTTCGTTTGATAGCCATATTGTATGCAAACTTCAAGGTTTTATGGGAACCACACACCACGGTAACTCAGTTATCGATAAATATATCGAAATATAGTAAAGTCTAAATGAAACCTTTGGCCTTCCCCTATCGTTTGATAGCCATATTACATGAAAATTTCAAGGTTTTAGGGCAACCCTATCCTGACGGATAACTCAGTTATCGATAAATATATCGAAATAAAGGCCAAATGAAACCTGTGGCGTTCTTCTTTCGTTTGGTAGCCATATTTTCTGTAAATTTCTAGGTTTTAGAGCAACCCAATCTTGACCGATAACTCAGTTATCGGTAAATATATCGAAATAAAGGCCAAATGAAACTTGTGGCCTTCCCTTTTCATTTGATAGTCATATTGTATGCAAACTTCAAGGTTTTATGGGAACCACATTTTGACCGGTAACTCAGTTAGCGATAAATATATAGGAATATAGTAAAGTCCAAATGAAACCTGTGGCCTTCCCCTTTCGTTTGATAGCCATATTACATGAAAATTTCAAGGTTTTAGGCCAACCCCGTCTTGACCGATAACTCAGTTATCGATAAATATATCGCAACAAAGGCCAAATGAAACCTGTGGCGTTCCCCTTTCGGTTGGTAGCCTGGTTTTACGAAAATTTCAAGGTTTTAGAGCAACCCCATTTTGACCGATAACTCAGTTATCGATAAATATATCGAAATTAAGGCCAAATGAAACCTGTGACCTTCACTTTTCGTTTGCTAGCCATAATTTATGAAAATTTCAAGGTTTTAGAGCAACCCAATCTTGACCGATAACTCAGTCATCGATAAATATATCGAAATATGGTAAAGTCCATATTTTATAAAAATTTCAAGGTCTTAGAGCAACCTAATCTTGACCGATAACTCAGTTATCGGCAAATATATCGAAATATAGTAAAGTCGAGATGAAACTTGTGGCCTTCCCCTTTTGTTTGATAGCCATATTTTATGAAAATTTCAAGGTTTTAGGGCAACCACATCTTGACCGATAACTCAGTTATCGATAAATATATCGAAATCAAAGCCAAATGAAACTTGTGGCCTTCCCTTTTCGTTTGATAGCCATATTTTATAAAAATTTGAAGGTTTTAGAGCAACCTAATCTTGACCGATAACTCAGTTATCGGCAAATATATCGAAATATAGTAAAGTCGAAATGAAATTAGTGGCCTTCCCCCTTTGCTTGCTAGCCATATTTTATAAAAATTTCAAGGTTTTGGAGCAACCTAATCTTGACCGATAACTTAGTTATCGATAAATATATCCAAATATAGTAAAGTCGAGAAGAAACTTGTGGCCTTCCCCTTTTGTTTGATAGCCATATTTTATGAAAATTTCAAGGTTTTAGGCCAACCCCGTCTTGACCGATAACTCAGTTATCGATAAATATGTCGAAACAAAGGCCAAATGAAACCTGTGGCGTTCCCCTTTCGTTTGGTAGCCTGATTTTATGAAAATTTCAAGGTTTTAGGGCAACCCCATTTTGACCGATAACTCAGTTATCCATAAATATATCGAAACTAAGGCCAAATGAAACCTGTGACCTTCACTTTTCGTTTGCTAGCCATAATTTATGAAAATTTCAAGGTTTTAGAGCAACCCAATCTTGACCGATAACTCAGTCATCGATAAATATATCGAAATATGATAAAGTCCATATTTTATAAAAATTTCAAGGTCTTAGAGCAACCTAATCTTGACCGATAACTCAGTCATCGATAAATATATCGAAATATGGTAAGCTCCATATTTTATAAAAATTTCAAGGTCTTAGAGCAACCTAATCTTGACCGATAACTCAGTTATCGGCAAATATATCGAAATATAGTAAAGTCGAGATGAAACTTGTGGCCTTCCCCTTTTGTTTGATAGCCATATTTTATGAAAATTTCAAGGTTTTAGGGCAACCACATCTTGACCGATAACTCAGTTATCGATAAATATATCGAAATCAAAGCCAAATGGAACTTGTGGCCTTCCCTTTTCGTTTGATAGCCATATTTTATAAAAATTTGAAGGTTTTAGAGCAACCTAATCTTGACCGATAACTCAGTTATCGGCAAATATATCGAAATATAGTAAAGTCGAAATGAAATTTGTGGCCTTCCCCTTTTGCTTGATAGCCAAATTTTATGAAAATTTCAAGGTTTTAGGGCAACCACATCTTGACCGATAACTCAGTTATCGATAAATATATCGAAATCAAAGCCAAATGAAACTTGTGGCCTTCCCTTTTCGTTTGACAGCCATATTTTATAAAAATTTGAAGGTTTTAGAGCAACCTAATCTAGACCGATAACTCAGTTATCGGCAAATATATCGAAAAATAGTAAAGTCGAAATGAAATTTGTGGCCTTCCCCTCTTGTTTGATAGCCATATTTTATGAAAATTTCAAGGTTTTAGGCCAACCCCGTCTTGACCGATAACTCAGTTATCGATAAATATATCGAAATATGGTAAAGTCCATATTTTATAAAAATTTCAAGGTCTTAGAGCAACCTAATCTTGACCGATAACTCAGTTATCGGCAAATATATCGAAATATAGTAAAGTCGAGATGAAACTTGTGGCCTTCCCCTTTTGTTTGATAGCCATATTTTATGAAAATTTCAAGGTTTTAGGGCAACCCCATCTTGACCGATAACTCAGTTATCAATAAATATATCGAAATTAAGGCCAAATGAAACCTGTGGCGTTCCCCTTTCGTTTGGTAGCCTGATTTTATGAATATTTCAAGGTTTTAGGGCAACCCCATTTTGACCGATAACTCAGTTATCGATAAATATATCGAAATATGGTAAAGTCCATATTTTATAAAAATTTCAAGGTCTTAGAGCAACCTAATCTTGACCGATAACTCAGTTATCGGCAAATATATCGAAATATAGTAAAGTCGAGATGAAACTTGTGGCCTTCCCCTTTTGTTTGATAGCCATATTTTATGAAAATTTCAAGGTTTTAGGGCAACCCCATCTTGACCGATAACTCAGTTATCAATAAATATATCGAAATTAAGGCCAAATGAAACTTGTGACCTTCCCTTTTCGTTTGATAGCCATATTGCATGAAAATTTTTAGGTTTTATGGGAACCACATTTTGATCGGTAACTCAGTTATCGATAAATATATCGAAATATAGTAAAGTCCAAATGAAACCCGTGGCCTTCCCCCTTTGTTTGCTAGCCATATTTTATAAAAATTTGAAGGTTTTAGAGCAACCTAATCTTGACCGATAACTCAGTTATCGGCAAATATATCGAAATATTTTAAAGTCGAAATGAAATTTGTGGCCTTCCCCTTTTGTTTGATAGCCATATTTTATGAAAAGTTCAAGGTTTTAGGGCAACCTCATCTCGACCGATAACTCAGTTATCGATAAATATATCGAAATAAAGGCCAAATGAAACTTGTGGCCTTCCCCTTTTGTTTGCTAGCCATATTTTATAAAAATGTCAAGGTTTTAGAGCACCCTAGTCTTGACCGATAACTCAGACGAAATTAAACCATTGGCCTTCTCCTTTTGCTTGATAGCCAAGTTTTATGAAAATTTCAAGGTTTTAGGGCAACCCCATCTTGACCGATAACTCAGTTATCGATAAATATATCGAAATCAAAGCCAAATGAAACTTGTGGCCTTCCCTTTTCGTTTGATAGCCATATTGCATGAAAATTTTTAGGTTTTATGGGAACCACATTTTGATCGGTAACTCAGTTATCGATAAATATATCCAAATATAGTAAGGTCGAGATGAAACTTGTGGCCTTCCCCTTTTGTTTGATAGAAATATTTTATGAAAATTTCAAGGTTTCAGGCCAACCCCGTCTTGACCGATAACTCAGTTATCGATAAATATATCGAAACAAAGGCCAAATGAATCCTGTGGCGTTCCCCTTTCGTTTGGTAGCCATATTTTATAAAAATTTCAAGGTTTTAGAGCACCCTAGTCTTGACGGATAACTCAGTCGAAATTAAACCTTTGGCCTTCTCCTTTTGCTTGATAGCCAAGTTTTATGAAAATTTCAAGGTTTTAGAGCAACCCAATCTTGACCGATAACTCAGTCATCGATAAATATATCGAAATATGGTAAAGTCCATATTTTATAAAAATTTCAAGGTCTTAGAGCAACCTAATCTTGACCGATAACTCAGTTATCGGCAAATATATCGAAATATAGTAAAGTCGAGATGAAACTTGTGGCCTTCCCCTTTTGTTTGATAGCCATATTTTATGAAAATTTCAAGGTTTTAGGGCAACCACATCTTGACCGATAACTCAGTTATCGATAAATTCATCGAAATCAAAGCCAAATGAAACTTGTGGCCTTCCCTTTGCGTTTGATAGCCATATTGTATGCAAACTTCAAAGTTTTATGGGAACCCCATTGGACCATCTTGGCCGTTAACTCAGTTATCGATAACTATATCGAAATAAAGGCCAAATGAAACTTGTGGCCTTCCCTTTTCAATTGATAGCCATATTGCATGCAAATTTCAAGGTTTTATGGGAACCACATTTTGACCGGTAACTCAGTTATCGATAAATATATCCAAATATAGTAAAGTCGAAATGAAACTTGTGGCCTTCCCTTTGCGTTTGATAGCCATATTGTATGCAAACTTCAAAGTTTTATGGGAACCCCATTGGACCATCTTGGCCGTTAACTCAGTTATCGATAACTATATCGAAATAAAGGCCAAATGAAACTTGTGGCCTTCCCTTTTCAATTGATAGCCATATTACATGCAAATTTCAAGGTTTTAGGGCAACCCCATATGGCTGATAACTCAGTTATCGATAAATATATTGAAATCAAAGCCAAATGAAACTTGTGGCCCTGCCCTTTTGTTTGATAGCCATATTTTATGAAAATTTCAAGGTTTTAGGCCAACCACGTCTTGACCGGTAACTCAGTTATCGATAAATATATCCAAGTATAGTAAAGTCCAAATGAAACTTGTGGCATTCCCTTTTCGTTTGATAGCCATATTTTATGAAAATTTCAACCTTATCTTGACCGATAACTCAGTTATCGGCAAATATATCGAAATATAGTAAAGTCGAGATGAAACGTGTGGCCTTCCCCTTTTGTTTGATAGCCATATTTTATGAAAATTTCAAGGTTTTAGGGCAACCCCATCTTGACCGATAACTCAGTTATCGATAAATATATCGAAATCAAAGCCAAATGAAACTTGTGGCCTTCCCTTTGCGTTTGATAGCCATATTGTATGCAAACTTCAAAGTTTTATGGGAACCCCATTGGACCATCTTGGCCGTTAACTCAGTTATCGATAACTATATCGAAATAAAGGACAAATGAAACTTGTGGTCTTCCCTTTTCAATTGATAGCCATATTGCATGCAAATTTCAAGGTTTTATGGGAACCACATTTTGACCGGTAACTCAGTTATCGATAAATATATCCAAATATAGTAAAGTCGAGATGAAACTTGTGGCCTTCCCCTTTTTTTGATAGCCATATTTTATGAAAATTTCAAGGTTTTAGGCCAACCCCATCTTGACCGATAACTCAGTTATCGATAAATATATCGAAATTAAGGCCAATTAAAACTTGTGGCCTTCCCTTTTCAATTGATAGCCATATTGCATGCAAATTTCAAGGTTTTATGGGAACCACATTTTGACCGGTAACTCAGTTATCGATAAATATGTATATCCAAATATAGTAAAGTCGAAATGAAACTTGCGGCATTCCGCTTTCGTTTGCTAGCCATATTGCATGCAAATTTCAAGGTTTTAGGGCAACCCCATATGGCTGATAACTCAGTTATCGATAAATATATCGAAATATGGTAAAGTCCAAATGAAACTTGTGGCCCTGCCCTTTTGTTTGATAGCCATATTTTATGTAAATTTCAAGGTTTTAGGCCAACCACGGCTTGACCGGTAACTCAGTTATCGATAAATATATCCAAGTATAGTAAAGTCCAAATGAAACTTGTGGCGTTCCCTTTTCGTTTGATAGCCATATTTTATGAAAATTTCAAGGTTTTAGGCCAACCCCGTCTTGACCGATAACTCAGTTATCGATAAATATATCGAAACAAAGGCCAAATGAAACCTGTGGCGTTCCCCTTTTGTTTGGTAGCCATATTTTATGAAAATTTCAAGGGTTTAGGGCAACCCCATTTTGACCGATAACTGAGTTATCGATAAATATATCGAAATTAAGGCCAAATGAAACCTGTGACCTTCACTTTTCGTTTGCTGGCCATATTTTATGAAAATTTCAAGGTTTTAGACCAACCCAATCTTGATCGATAACTCAGTCATCGATAAATATATCGAAATATGGTAAAGTCCATATTTCAAAAAATTTCAAGGTCTTAGAGCAACCTAATCTTGACCGATAACTCAGTTATCTTTTAGGACGTATACGTTTCAATGTTCGATCTCGGACACTTCGTAGTCATGATTTCTTCTCTTTTGATAGGGTTAGAACGATTTATGCATCCAACTCACCAATTGCTAGGGCTATGAGGGAATTTAACTTTTTACCTAGCTCCGATTATATTGATTTTTCTTTAAACAAAATAAAGTTTAAACAGCTGTTAAATGAGCTAGTTTAAGTAGTGGTAAATGTTTCATAGTCAATATAGTATTTGTAAATAGTCTGTAAGGAATTTTAATTTGCCCTAGATTATAATTGAATAAATAAATAAATAAATATATCGAAATATAGTAAAGTCGAGATGAAACTTGTGGCCTTCCCCTTTTGTTTGATAGCCATATTTTATGAAAATTTCATGGTTTTAGGGCAACCCCATCTTGACCGATAACTCAGTGATCGATAAATATATCGAAATTAAGGCCAAATGAAACTTGTGCATGAAAATTTTTAGGTTTTATGGGAACCACATTTTGATCGGTAACTCAGTTATCGATAAATATATCGAAATATAGTAAAGTCCAAATGAAATTTGTGGCCTTCCCCTTTTGTTTGATAGCCATATTTTATGAAAATTTCAACCTTATCTTGACCGATAACTCAGTTATCGGCAAATATATCGAAATATAGTAAAGTCGAGATGAAACTTGTGGCCTTTTCCTTTTGTTTGATAGCCATATTTTATGAAAATTTCAAGGTTTTAGGGCAACCCCATCTTGACCGATAACTCAGTTATCGATAAATATATCGAAATCAAAGCCAAATGAAACTTGTGGCCTTCCCTTTTCGTTTGATAGCCATATTGCATGAAAATGTTTAGGTTTTATGGGAACCACATTTTGATCGGTAACTCAGTTATCGATAAATATATCGAAATATAGTAAAGTCCAAATGAAACCCGTGGTCTTCCCCCTTTGTTTGCTAGCCATATTTTATAAAAATTTGAAGGTTTTAGAGCAACCTAATCTTGACCGATAACTCAGTTATCGGCAAATATATCGAAATATAGTAAAGTCGAAATGAAATTTGTGGCCTTCCCCTTTTGTTTGATAGCCATATTTTATGAAAATTTCAACCTAATCTTGACCGATAACTCAGTTATCGGCTAATATATCGAAATATAGTAAAGTCGAGATGAAACTTGTGGCCTTCCTCTTTTGTTTGATAGCCACATTTTATGAAAATTTCAAGGTTTTAGGGCAGCCCCATCTTGACCGATAACTCAGTTATCGATAAATATATCGAAATCAAAGCAAAATGAAACTTGTGGCCTTCCCTTTTCGTTTGATAGCCATATTGCATGAAAATTTTTAGGTTTTATGGGAATCACATTTTGATCGGTAACTCAGCTATCGATAAATTTATCGAAATATAGTAAAGTCCAAATGAAACCCGTGGCCTTCCCCCTGTGTTTGCTAGCCATATTTTATAAAAATTTTAAGGTTTTAGAGCAACCTAATCTTGACCGATAACTCAGTTATCGCCAAATATATCGAAATATAAAAAAGTCGAAATGAAATTTGTGGCCTTCCCCTTTTGTTTGCTAGCCATATTTTATAAAAATTTCAAGGTTTTAGAGCACCCTAGTCTTGACCGATAACTCAGTCGAAATTAAACCTTTGGCCTTCTCCTTTTGTTTGATAGCCATGTTTTATGAAAATTTCAAGGTTTTCGGGCAACCCCATCTTGACCGATAACTCAGTTATCGATAAATATATCGAAATATAGTATAGGCGAAATGCAACCTGTGGCGTTCCCCTTTCGTTTGATAGCCATATTTTATGAAAATGTCAAGGTTTTACGGCAACCCCATCTTGACCGATAACTCAGTTATCGATAAATATATCGAAATATAGTAAAGGCGAAATGCAACCTGTGGCGTTCCCCTTTCGTTTGATAGCCATATTTTATGAAAATGTCAAGGTTTTGGGGCAACCCCATCTTGACCGATAACTCAGTTATCGATAAATATATCGAAATATAGTATAGGCGAAATGCAACCTGTGGCGTTCCCCTTTCGTTTGATAGCCATATTTTATGAAAATGTCAAGGTTTTGGGGAAACCCCATCTTGACCGATAACTCAGTTATCGATAAATATATCGAAATCAAAGCCAAATGAAACTTGTGGCCTTTCCTTTTCGTTTGATAGCCATATTGCATGAAAATGTTTAGGTTTTATGGGAACCACATTTTGATCGGTAACTCAGTTATCGATAAATATATCGAAATATAGTAAAGTCCAAATGAAACCCGTGGCCTTCCCCCTTTGTTTGCTAGCCATATTTTATAAAAATTTGAAGGTTTTAGAGCAACCTAATCTTGACCGATAACTCAGTTATCGGCAAATATATCGAAATATAGTAAAGTCGAAATGAAATTTGTGGCCTTCCCCTTTTGTTTGATAGCCATATTTTATGAAAATTTCAGCCTAATCTTGACCGATAACTCAGTTATCGGCAAATATATCGAAATATAGTAAAGTCGAGATGAAACTTGTGGCCTTCCTCTTTTGTTTGATAGCCATATTTTATGAAAATTTCAAGGTTTTAGGGCAACCCCATCTTGACCGATAGCTCAGTTATCGATAAATATATCGAAATCAAAGCAAAATGAAACTTGTGGCCTTCCCTTTTCGTTTGATAGCCATATTGCATGAAAATTTTTAGGTTTTATGGGAATCACATTTTGATCGGTAACTCAGTTATCGATAAATATATCGAAATATAGTAAAGTCCAAATGAAACCCGTGGCCTTCCCCCTTTGTTTGCTAGCCATATTTTATAAAAATTTGAAGGTTTTAAAGCAACCTAATCTTGACCGATAACTCAGTTATCGCCAAATATATCGAAATATAGTAAAGTCGAAATGAAATTTGTGGGCTTCCCCATTTGTTTGATGGGCATATTTTATGAAAATTTCAAGGTTTTAGGGCAACCCCATCTTGACCGATAACTCAGTTATCGATAAATATATCGAAATATAGTATAGGCGAAATGCAACCTGTGGCGTTCCCCTTTCGTTTGATAGCCATATTTTATGAAAATGTCAAGGTTTTGGGGAAACCCCATCTTGACCGATAACTCAGTTATCGATAAATATATCGAAATATAGTAAAGGCGAAATGAAATTTGTGGCCTTCCCCTTTTATTTGATAGCCATATTTTATGAAAATGTCAACCTAATCTTGACCGATAACTCAGTTATCGGCAAATATATCGAAATATAGTAAAGTCGAGATGAAACTTGTGGCCTTCCTCTTTTGTTTGATAGCCATATTTTATGAAAATTTCAAGGTTTTAGGACAACCCCATCTTGACCGATAACTCAGTTATCGATAAATATATCGAAATAAACGCCAAATGAAACTTGTGGCCTTCCCTTTGCGTTTGATAGCCATATTGTATGCAAACTTCAAAGTTTTATGGGAACCCCATTGGACCATCTTGACCGTTAACTCAGTTATCGATAAATATATCGAAATAAAGGCCAAATGAAACTTGTGGCCTTCCCCTTTTGTTTGCTACCCATATTTTATAAAAATTTCAAGGTTTTAGAGCACCCTAGTCTTGACCGATAACTCAGTCGAAATTAAACCTTTGGCCTTCTCCTTTTGTTTGATAGCCATATTTTATGAAAATTTCAAGGTTTTAGAGCAACCCCATCTTGACCGATAACTCAGTTATCGATAAATATATCGAAATATATTAAAGGCGAAATGCAACCTGTGGCGTTCCCCTTTCGTTTGATAGCCATATTTTATGAAAATTTCAAGGTTTTGGGGCAACCCCATCTTGACCGATAACTCAGTTATCGATAAATATATCGAAATATAGTAAAGGCGAAATGAAATTTGTGGCCTTCCCCTTTTATTTGATAGCCATATTTTATGAAAATGTCAACCTAATCTTGACCGATAACTCAGTTATCGGCAAATATATCGAAATATAGTAAAGTCGAGATGAAACTTGTGGCCTTCCTCTTTTGTTTGATAGCCATATTTTATGAAAATTTCAAGGTTTTAGGACAACCCCATCTTGACCGATAACTCAGTTATCGATAAATATATCGAAATCAAAGCAAAATGAAACTTGTGGCCTTCCCTTTTCGTTTGATAGCCATATTGCATGAAAATTTTTAGGTTTTATGGGAATCACATTTTGATCGGTAACTCAGCTATCGATAAATATATCGAAATATAGTATAGGCGAAATGCAACCTGTGGCGTTCCCCTTTCGTTTGATAGCCATATTTTATGAAAATGTCAAGGTTTTAGGGCAACCCCATCTTGACCGATAACTCAGTTATCGATAAATATATCGAAATATAGTATAGGCGAAATGCAACCTGTGGCGTTCCCCTTTCGTTTGATAGCCATATTTTATGAAAATGTCAAGGTTTTGGGGAAACCCCATCTTGACCGATAACTCAGTTATCGATAAATATATCGAAATCAAAGCCAAATGAAACTTGTGGCCTTCCCTTTTCGTTTGATAGCCATATTGCATGAAAATGTTTAGGTTTTATGGGAACCACATTTTGATCGGTAACTCAGTTATCGATAAATATATCGAAATATAGTAAGGTCCAAATGAAACCCGTGGCCTTCCCCCTTTGTTTGCTAGCCATATTTTATAAAAATTTGAAGGTTTTAGAGCAACTTAATCTTGACCGATAACTCAGTTATCGGCAAATATATCGAAATATAGTAAAGTCGAAATAAAATTTGTGGCCTTCCCCTTTTGTTTGATAGCCATATTTTATGAAAATTTCAGCCTAATCTTGACCGATAACTCAGTTATCGGCAAATATATCGAAATATAGTAAAGTCGAGATGAAACTTGTGGCCTTCCTCTTTTGTTTGATAGCCATATTTTATGAAAATTTCAAGGTTTTAGGGCAACTCCATCTTGACCGATAGCTCAGTTATCGATAAATATATCGAAATCAAAGCAAAATGAAACTTGTGGCCTTCCTCTTTTGTTTGATAGCCATATTGCATGAAAATGTTTAGGTTTTATGGGAACCACATTTTGATCGGTAACTCAGTTATCGATAAATATATCGAAATATAGCAAAGTCCAAATGAAACCCGTGGCCTTCCCCCTTTGTTTGCTAGCCATATTTTATAAAAATTTGAAGGTTTTAGAGCAACCTAATCTTGACCGATAACTCAGTTATCGCCAAATATATCGAAATATAGTAAAGTCGAAATGAAATTTGTGGGCTTCCCCATTTGTTTGATGGGCATATTTTATGAAAATTTCAAGGTTTTAGGGCAACCCCATCTCGACCGATAACTCAGTTATCGATAAATATATCGAATTAAACGCCAAATGAAACTTGTGGCCTTCCCTTTGCGTTTGATAGCCATATTGTATGCAAACTTCAAAGTTTTATGGGAACCCCATTGGACCATCTTGACCGTTAACTCAGTTATCGATAAATATATCGAAATAAAGGCCAAATGAAACTTGTGGCCTTCCCCTTTTGTTTGCTACCCATATTTTATAAAAATTTCAAGGTTTTAGAGCACCCTAGTCTTGACCGATAACTCAGTCGAAATTAAACCTTTGACCTTCTCCTTTTGTTTGATAGCCATATTTTATGAAAATTTCAAGGTTTTAGGGCAACCCCATCTTGACCGATAACTCAGTTATCGATAAATATATCGAAATATATTAAAGGCGAAATGCAACCTGTGGCGTTCCCCTTTCGTTTGATAGCCATATTTTATGAAAATTTCAAGGTTTTGGGGCAACCCCATCTTGACCGATAACTCAGTTATCGATAAATATATCGAAATATAGTAAAGGCGAAATGCAACCTGTGGCGTTCCCCTTTCGTTTGATAGCCATATTTTATGAAAATTGCAAGGTTTTAGGGCAACCCCATCTTGACCTATAACTCAGTGTTCGATAAATATATCGAAATATAGTAAAGGCGAAATGTAACCTGTGGCGTTCCCCTTGCGTTTGATAGCCATATTTTATGAAAATTGCAAGGTTTTAGGGCAACCCCATCTCGACCGATAACTCAGTTATAGATAAATATATCGAAATAAAGGCCAAATGAAACCTGTGGCGCTCCCCTTTCGTTTGGTAGCCATATTTTATGAAAATTTCACGGTTTTATGGGAACGCAATCTTGACCGATAACTCAGTTATAGATAAATATATCGAAATAAAGGCCAAATGAAGCCTGTGGCATTCCCCTTTCGTTTGGTAGCCATATTTTATGAAAATTTCAAGGTTTTAGAGCAACCCTTGGACCATCTTGACCGATGACTCAGTTATAGATAAGTATATCGAAATAAAGGCCAAATGAAATCTGTGGCGCTCCCCTTTCGTTTGGTAGCCGTATTTTATGAAATTTTCACGGTTTTATGGGAACCCAATCTTGACCGATAGCTCAGTTATCGATATATGTATCGAAATAAAGGCCAAATGAAACCTGTGAGGCTCCCCTTTCGTTTGGTAGCCATATTTTATGAAAATTTCACGGTTTTATGGGAACGCAATCTTGACCGATAACTCAGTTATAGATAAATATATCGAAATAAAGCCCAAATGAAGCCTGTGGCATTCCCCTTTCGTTTGGTAGCCATATTTTATGAAAATTTCAAGGTTTTAGAGCAACCCTTGGACCATCTTGACCGATAACTCAGTTATGGATAAATATATCGAAATAAAGGTCAAATGGAACCTGTGGCGCTCCCCTTTCGTTTGGTAGCCACATTTTATGAAAATTTCAAGGTTTTAGAGCAACCCAATCTTGACCGGTAACTCAGTCATCGATAAATATATCGAAATATGGTAAACTCCAAATGAAACCTGTGGCGTTCTCCTTTTGTTTGATAGCCATATTTTATAACAATTGCAAGGTTTTAGGGCAACCCCATCTTGACTGATAACTCAGTTATCGATAAATATATCGAAGTATAGTAAAGTCGAAATGAAGCCTATGGCCTTCACCTTTTGTTTGTTAGGAATATTTTATGAAAATTTCAAGGTTTTAGAGCAACCCAATCTTGACCGATAACTCAGTCATCGATAAATATATCGAAATATGGTAAAGTCCAAATGAAACCTGTGGCGTTCCCCTTTCGTTTGATAGCCATATTTTATGAAAATTTCAAGGTTTTAGGGCAACCCCATCTTGACCGATAACTCAGTTATAGATAAATATATCGAAATAAAGGCCAAATGAAACCTGTGGCGCTCCCCTTTCGTTTGGTAGCCACATTTTATGAAAATTTCACGGTTTTATGGGAACGCAATCTTGACCGATAACTCAGTTATAGATAAATATATCGAAATAAAAGCCAAATGAAGCCTGTGGCATTCCCCTTTCGTTTGGTGGCCATATTTTATGAAAATTTCAAGGTTTTAGAGCAACCCTTGGACCATCTTGACCGATAACTCAGTTATAGATAAATATATCGAAATAAAGGCCAAATGAAACCTGTGGCGCTCCCCTTTCGTTTGGTAGCCGTATTTTGTGAAAATTTCACTGTTTTATGGGAACCCAATCTTGACCGATGGCGGCCGCCGTGGTGTGAAGGTAGTGTTGCCGGCCTACCACACCGAAGGTCCATGGTTCGAGCCCTGGTACAGGTAACATCAAAAGTGATTTGAAAAAAGTTTTTCAAAACGGGGTCGCCCCTCGGCAGTGGTTTGGCAAACTCTCCGAGTGTATTTCTGCCATGACAGGCTTCTCAGCAAAAATTCGTCTCCTTTGTAGATGCCGTTCGGAGTCGGCAAAAAACTGTAGGTCCCACCAATTTGAAGGAAAAATTCAAATCGGCACACCACAAATTGGAAGAGAAGCTTGGCGCAAAAATCTCTTAGGAGGTTTATGATGATATACCTGTTGTATATCGCGCCATAGAGAGAGAATCTTGACCGATAACTCAGTTATAGATAAATATATCGAAATAAAAGCCAAATGAAGCCTGTGGCATTCCCCTTTCGTTTGGTGGCCATATTTTATGAAAATTTCAAGGTTTTAGAGCAACCCTTGGACCATCTTGACCGATAACTCAGTTATCGATATATGTATCGAAATAAAGGCCAAATGAAACCTGTGGCTTTTAATTTTCGTTTGATAGCCATATTTTATGAGAATTTCAGGGTTTTAGAGCAACCCAGTCTTGACCGATAACTCAGTCATCGATAAATATATCGAAATACGTTAAAGTCCAAATGCAACCTGTGGCTTTTAATTTTCGTTTGGTAGCCATATTTTATGAACATTTCAAGGTTTTAGGGCAACCCCATCTTGACCGATAACTCAGTTATCGATAAATATATCGAAATAAAGGCGAAATGAAACCTGTTTCGTTCCCTTTTCGTTTGAACCACATTTTGACCGTTAACTCAGTTATCGATAAATATATCCAAATATAGTAAAGTCCAAATGAAACCTGTGGCCTTCCCCTTTCGTTTGGTAGCCATATTTTATGAAAATTTCACGGTTTTATGGGAACGCAATCTTGACCGATAACTCGGTTATAGATAAATATATCGCAATAAAGGCCAAATGAAGCCTGTGGCATTCCCATTTCGTTTGGTAGCCATATTTTATGAAAATTTCAAGGTTTTAGAGCAACCCTTGGACCATCTTGACCGATAACTCAGTTATAGATAAATATATCGAAATAAAGGCCAAATGCAACCTGCGGCGTTCCCCTTTCGTTTGGTAGCCATATTTTATGAACATTTCAAGGTTTTAGGGCAACCCCATCTTGACCGATAACTCAGTTATCGATAAATATATCGAAATAAAGGCGAAATGAAACCTGTGGCGTTCCCTTTTCGTTTGAACCACACTTTGACCGTTAACTCAGTTATCGAAAAATACATCCAAATATAGTAAAGTCCAAATGAAACCTGTGGCCTTCCCCTTTCGTTTGGTAGCCATATTTTATGAACATTTCAAGGTTTTAGGGCAACCCCATCTTGACCGATAACTCAGTTATCGATAAATATATCGAAATAAAGGCGAAATGAAACCTGTGGCGTTCCCTTTTCGTTTGAACCACATTTTGACCGTTAACTCAGTTATCGATAAGTATATCGAAATATGGTAAAGTCCAAATTAAACCTATGGCCTTCCCCTATTGTTTGCTAGCCATATCTTATAAAAATTCCAAGGTTTTAGAGCAACCTAATCTTGACCGATAGCTCAGTCGAAATAAAACCTGTGGCATTCTCCTTTTGTTTGATAGCCATATTTTACGAAAATTTCAAGGTTTTATGGCAACCCCATCTTGAAAGATAACTCAGTTATCGGTAAATATATCGAAATATAGTTAAGTTGAAATGAAACTTGTGGCGTTCCGCTTTTGTTTGATAGCCATATTACATGAAAATTTCAAGGTTTTAGGGCAACCCCATCTCGACCGATAACTCAGTTATCGATATATGTATCGAAATAAAGGCCAAATGAAACCTGTGGCCTTTCCTTTTCGTTTGATAGCCATATTTTATGAAAATTTCAGGGTTTTAGAGCAACCCAGGCTTGACCGATAACTCAGTCATCGATAAATATATCGAAATACGGTAAAGTCCAAATGCAACCTGCGGCGTTCCCCTTTCGTTTGGTAGCCATATTTTATGAACATTTCAAGGTTTTAGGGCAACCCCATCTTGACCGATAACTCAGTTATCGATAAATATATCGAAATAAAGGCGAAATGAAACCTGTGGCGTTCCCTTTTCGTTTGAACCACATTTTGACCGGTAACTCAGTTATCGATAAATATATCCAAATATAGTAAAGTCCAAATGAAACCTGTGGCCTTCCCCTTTTGTTTGATAGCCATATTTTATGAAAATTTCAAAGTTTTAGGGCAACCGCATCTCGACCGATAACTCAGTTACCAATAACTATATCGAAATAAACGCCAAATGAAACTTGTGGCCTTCCCTTTGCGTTTGATAGCCATATTGTATGCAAACTTCAAAGTTTTATGGAACCCCATTGGACCATGTTGTTGTTGTTGTTGTTAACAGTGCTTCGCCCTGCCCAATGGGCTCGATCACTCTAAATTGTCATCAGGCTCTTCTAACGGAAGTCCGAGGAAATGCGCAGTTTCCACAGGGTTGGACCAGAGTGATGTGGGTGTTAGAAGAGTGGGTTCAACTGAACAGGAAAAGAGATGTATGGTATCATGAGGGGTCATACCACATGCAGGGCATGTATTTGGTATGTTGGGGTTCAGTCTGCATAAGTAAGAGTTTAACCTATTACAATATCCAGAGCGAAGTTGTGCTAGTATGACTCTAGTCTCCCTCGGAAGTACACGCTCCTCTTCAGCCAATTCAGGTGGTTGAGTATTAATAACGGGATTCACAGGCCGAGATCTGAGGGATCTGTCTACCGACTCAGTGTGGAGGTCATTTAGAGCCCGTCTATGGTTCCGCAGATCAAACGGCAAAGAGATATGATGCCGGATCTCATCGTAATGCTTACGGAGATGTCTCCTTATGTCTCTGGGGGGCGGTGCTACATCCAAAAGATGTCGGTTTGGATGACTAGGTTTGTGACAGTTCAGAAGGAACTGTCTACTCAAGAGTTCCGCGTGCTCTTGAACATAGAGCAATTTCGCCTCTTGATGGAGGTGAGACTCAGATGACATAAGCAGGCATCCCGTGGCAGTTCTGATGGCGGTGTTTTGGCAGACTTGCAATTTCCTCCAGTTGGTGTCAGAAAGGTTGGGCGACCATATAGGCGCAGCATAGTCAATAACCGGCCGGCCAATAGCCTTATATGTAGCAAGCAATGTTTCTTTGTCTTTTCCCCAAGTACTGCCGGCCAGTGACTTGAGGATCTTATTGCGGCTCTGTACCTTTGAGGCTATTGCGGTGGCATGACCAGCGAAGGTGAGGCCGTTGTCAAATGTCACGCCCAAGATTTTTGGGTGGTTGACAGTAGGTAGAGGTACTCCATCTACGTGGACATTTAACTCTTGCCCCATCTGCGCATTCCATGTGGTAAACAGGGTCGCCGTAGATTTAGTCGGAGACAGGGTCAGATTACGCTCGGTGAAGAAGCTGGAAAGGTCATGGAGGTAACTGTTGATTCTTATACAGAGTTCATCAATGGAGGGACCCTTGCCCGAGGCCATTATCGTGCAGTCGTCAGCGTAGGAAACAATGGAGACTCCCTCTGGTGGGGGGGGAAGTCTCGAAATATAGAAATTAAACAAGAGGGGAGAGAGAACACCACCTTGCGGCACCCCTTGTTTTATTCTTCGTGGTCTAGATTTCTTGTTCCTAAATTTGACTGTTGCCTGTCGACCATTGAGGTAATTAGCGGTCCACCTCTTAAGGCCGGCAGGGAGCGGTGTCTCATCCAGGTCTCGGAGGAGAGTGGCGTGATTGACCGTGTCGAATGCATTTGACAGATCAAGTGCCACGAGAACCGTCCTATGGTTTGGTGGATTTTGGTTCAAACCGTTGTTAATCTGCGTTGTAATGGCGTTCAAAGCGGATGTCGTGCTGTGATTTTTGCGAAAACCATGTTGATGATCGGCCAATTTTAGATTTGTAACGAAGTAAGGAAGCAGAATGGACTCTAGCAATTTCGCTGCCGGCGAAAGGAGGGATATCGGACGATAGGACTCTCCTAGGTTCGCCGGCTTCCCTGGTTTTAGTAGGGGAACTACAATCGCTTGTTTCCATATCTCAGGAATAACGAAGGTAGTTAGAGAGAGATTGAAGAGAGCCGCTAAATAATTCTGTCCTTCTTGGCCAAGGTGTTTGATCATCTTCATGGCAATTCCGTCGGGTCCGATGGATTTTGAGGGTTTGGCCTTCATTATGGCTTCCTTAACCTCTGCGGCTGAGACGGCAATGGGCGCAGTAGAGTGTTTGTGTTTGCGCGCACGTCGGAAGGCTCTTCTCTTAGCCCTATCCGCAGGTGGATGCATTATAAACAGCCGGCAAAAGGAGCTCGCGCATTTCCTGGCGTCCGATTTGACACTGTCGCCGAAAGCAATGGCGACCTTGTCTTTGTGTTTGGTCGGATTGGATAGGGCCTTGACAGTCGACCATAGTTTGCCGACTCCGCCGGAGAGGTTGCATGTCTCAAGGTGTTGTTTCCACTTGGTCAGCTTGTGTTCGTTGACAATCCTACGGATTTCAGCATTGAGATCTTTTATTCTGGGATCTGCGGGATTGATAAGTCTCACTTGGTCACGTTCTCTTGCCATCGCCGCAGCTTCTGCCGGGAAATTCGGACCATCTTGACCGTTAACTCAGTTATCGATAAATATATCGAAATAAAGGCCAAATGAAACTTGTGGCCTTCCCCTTTTGTTTGCTACCCATATTTTATAAAAATTTCAAGGTTTTAGAGCACCCTAGTCTTGACCGATAACTCAGTCGAAATTAAACCTTTGGCCTTCTCCTTTTGTTTGATAGCCATATTTTATGAAAATTTCAAGGTTTTAGGGCAACCCCATCTTGACCGATAACTCAGTTATCGATAAATATATCAAAATATATTAAAGGCGAAATGCAACCTGTGGCGTTCCCCTTTCGTTTCATAGCCATATTTTATGAAAATTTCAAGGTTTTGGGGCAACCCCATCTTGACCGATAACTCAGTTATCGATAAATACATCGAAATATAGGAAAGGCGAAATGCAACCTGTGGCGTTCCCCTTTCGTTTGATAGCCATATTTTATGAAAATTGCAAGGTTTTAGGGCAACCCCATCTTGACCGATAACTCAGTTATCGATAAATATATCGAAATATAGTAAAGGCGAAATGCAATCTGTGGCGTTCCCCTTTCGTTTGATAGCCATATTTTATGAAAATTGCAAGGTTTTAGGGCAACCCCATCTTGACCGATAACTCAGTTATAGATAAATATATCGAAATAAAGGCCAAATGAAACCTGTGGCGCTCCCCTTTCGTTTGGTAGCCATATTTTATGAAAATTTCACGGTTTTATGGGAACGCTATCTTGACCGATAACTCAGTTATAGATAAATATATCGAAATAAAGGCCAAATGAAGCCTGTGGCATTCCCCTTTCGTTTGGTAGCCATATTTTATGAAAATTTCAAGGTTTTAGAGCAACCCTTGGACCATCTTGACCGATGACTCAGTTATAGATAAATATATCGAAATAAAGGCCAAATGAAATCTGTGGCGCTCCCCTTTCGTTTGGTAGCCGTATTTTATGAAAATTTCACGGTTTTATGGGAACCCAATCTTGACCGATAACTCAGTTATAGATAAATATATCGAAATAAAGGCCAAATGAAGCCTGTGGCATTCCCCTTTCGTTTGGTAGCCATATTTTATGAAAATTTCACGGTTTTATGGGAACGCTATCTTGACCGATAACTCAGTTATAGATAAATATATCGAAATAAAAATGAAAATGAAATGAAATGAAAATTTCACGGTTTTATGGGAACGCTATCTTGACCGATGACTCAGTTATAGATAAATATATCGAAATAAAGGCCAAATGAAATCTGTGGCGCTCCCCTTTCGTTTGGTAGCCGTATTTTATGAAAATTTCACGGTTTTATGGGAACGCTATCTTGACCGATAACTCAGTTATAGATAAATATATCGAAATAAAGGCCAAATGAAGCCTGTGGCATTCCCCTTTCGTTTGGTAGCCATATTTTATGAAAATTTCAAGGTTTTAGAGCAACCCTTGGACCATCTTGACCGATGACTCAGTTATAGATAAATATATCGAAATAAAGGCCAAATGAAATCTGTGGCGCTCCCCTTTCGTTTGGTAGCCATATTTTATGAAAATTTCAAGGTTTTAAAGCAACCCTTGGACCATCTTGACCGATAACTCAGTTATAGATAAATATATCGAAATAAAGACCATATGAAACCTGTGGCGCTCCCCTTTCGTTTGGTAACCATATTTTATGAAAATTTCACGGTTTTATGGGAACGCTATCTTGACCGATAACTCAGTTATAGATAAATATATCGAAATAAAGGCCAAATGAAGCCTGTGGCATTTTCTTTCGTGTGGTAGCCATATTTTATGAAAATTTCAAGGTTTTAGAGCAACCCTTGGACCATCTTGACCGATGACTCAGTTATAGATAAATATATCGAAATAAAGGCCAAATGAAATCTGTGGCGCTCCCCTTTAGTTTGGTAGCCGTATTTTATGAAAATTTCACGGTTTTATGGGAACCCAATCTTGACCGATAACTCAGTTATCGATATATGTATCGAAATAAAGGCCAAATGAAACCTGTGAGGCTCCCCTTTCGTTTGGTAGCCATATTTTATGAAAATTTCACGGTTTTATGGGAACGCAATCTTGACCGATAACTCAGTTATAGATAAATATATCGAAATAAAGGCCAAATGAAGCCTGTGGCATTCCCCTTTCGTTTGGTAGTCATATTTTATGAAAATTTCAAGGTTTTAGAGCAACCCTTGGACCATCTTGACCGATAACTCAGTTATAGATAAATATATCGAAATAAACGCCAAATGAAACCTGTGGCGCTCCCCTTTCGTTTGGTAGCCACAGTTTATGAAAATTTCAAGGTTTTAGAGCAACCCAATCTTGACCGATAACTCAGTCATCAATAAATATATCGAAATATGGTAAAGTCCAAATGAAACCTGTGGCGTTCTCCTTTTGTTTGATAGCCATATTTTATGAAAATTGCAAGGTTTTAGGGCAACCCCATCTTGACCGATAACTCAGTTATCGATAAATATATCGAAGTATAGTAAAGTCGAAATGAAGCCTATGGCCTTCACCTTTTGTTTGTTAGCCATATTTTATGAAAAGTTCAAGGTTTTAGAGCAACCCAATCTTGACCGATAACTCAGTCATCGATAAATATATCGATATATGGTAGAGTCCAAATGAAACCTGTGGCGTTCTTCTTTCGTTTGATAGCCATATTTTATGAAAATTTCAAGGTTTTAGGGCAACCCCATCTTGACCGATAACTCAGTTATAGATAAATATATCGAAATAAAGGCGCTCCCCTTTCGTTTGGTAGCCACATTTTATGAAAATTTCACGGTTTTATGGGAACGCAATCTTGACCGATAACTCAGTTATAGATAAATATATCGAAATAAAAGCCAAATGAAGCCTGTGGCATTCCCCTTTCGTTTGGTGGCCATATTTTATGAAAATTTCAAGGTTTTAGAGCAACCCTTGGACCATCTTGACCGATAACTCAGTTATAGATAAATATATTGAAATAAAGGCCAAATGAAACCTGTGGCGCTCCCCTTTCGTTTGGTAGCCGTATTTTGTGAAAATTTCATTGTTTTATGGGAACCCAATCTTGACCGATAACTCAGTTATAAATAAATATATCGAAATAAAAGCCAAATGAAGCATGTGGCATTCCCCTTTCGGTTGCTGGCCATATGTTATGAAAATTTCAAGGTTTTAGAGCAACCCTTGGACCATCTTGACCGATAACTCAGTTATCGATATATGTATCGAAATAAAGGCCAAATGAAACCTGTGTCCTTTCCTTTTCGTTTGATAGCCATATTTTATGAAAATTTCAGGGTTTTAGAGCAACCCAGTCTTGACCGATAACTCAGTCATCGATAAATATATCGAAATACGGTAAAGTCCAAATGCAACCTGCGGCGTTCCCCTTTCGTTTGGTAGCCATATTTTATGAACATTTCAAGGTTTTAGGGCAACCCCATCTTGACCGATAACTCAGTTATCGATAAATATATCAAAATAAAGGCGAAATGAAACCTGTGGCGTTCCCTTTTCGTTTGAACCACATTTTGACCGTTAACTCAGTTATCGATAAATATATCCAAATATAGTAAAGTCCAAATGAAACCTGTGGCCTTCCCCTTTTGTTTGATAGCCACATTTTATGAAAATTTCAAAGTTTTAGGGCAACCCCATCTCGACCGATGACTCAGTTATCGATAAATATATCGAAATATAGTAAAGTCGAAATGAAGCCTATGGCCTTCACATTTTGTTTGTTAGCCATATTTTATGAAAATTTCAAGGTTTTAGAGCAACCCCATCTTGAAAGATAACTCAGTTATCGGTAAATATATCGAAATATAGTAAAGTCGAAATGAAGCCTATGGCGTTCCCCTTTTCTTTGCTAGCCATATTTTATGAAAATTTCAAGGTTTTAGGACAACCCCATCTTGACCGATAACTCAGTTATCGATATATGTATCGAAATAAAGGCCAAATGAAACCTGTGTCCTTTCCTTTTCGTTTGATAGCCATATTTTATGAAAATTTCAGGGTTTTAGAGCAACCCAGTCTTGACCGATAACTCAGTCATCGATAAATATATCGAAATACGGTAAAGTCCAAATGCAACCTGCGGCGTTCCCCTTTCGTTTGGTAGCCATATTTTATGAACATTTCAAGGTTTTAGGGCAACCCCATCTTGACCGATAACTCAGTTACCAATAACTATATCGAAATAATGGCCAAATGAAACTTGTGGCCTTCCCTTTTCAATTGATAGCCATATTGCATGCAAATTTGAAGGTTTTATGGGGAAAACCGGCCGGTAGCTCAGTTATCGATAAACATATCCAAATATAGTAAAGTCGAAATGAAACTTGTGGGGTTCCGCTTTTGTTTGATAGCCATATTACATGAAAATTTCAAGGTTTTAGGGCAACCCCATCTTGACTGATAACTCAGTTATCGATAAATGTATCGAAATAAAGGCCAAATTAAACTTGTGGTCTTCCCTTTTTGTTTGATAGCCATATTGTATGCAAACTTCAAGGTTTTATGGGAACCACATTTTGACCGGTAACTCAGTTATCGATAAGTATATCGAAATATGGTAAAGTCCAAATTAAACCTATGGCCTTCCCCTATTGTTTGCTAGCCATATCTTATAAAAATTCCAAGGTTTTAGAGCAACCTAATCTTGACCGATAACTCAGTCGAAATAAAACCTGTGGCATTCTCCTTTTGTTTGATAGCCATACTTTATGAAAATTTCAAGGTTTTATGGCAACCCCATCTTGAAAGATAACTCAGTTATCGGTAAATATATCGAAATATAGTAAAGTCGAAATGAAGCCTATGGCGTTCCCCTTTTCTTTGCTAGCCATATTTTATGAAAATTTCAAGGTTTTAGGACAACCCCATCTTGAAAGATAACTCAGTTATCGATAACTATATCGAAATAAAGGCCAAATGAAACTTGTGGCTTTCCCTTTTCAATTGATAGCCATATTGCATGCAAATTTCAAGGTTTTAGGGGAACCACATTTTGACCGGTAACTCAGTTATCGATAAAAATATCCAAATATAGTAAAGTCCAAATGAAACCTGTGGCCTTCCCCTTTTGTTTGATAGCCATATTTTATGAAAATTTCAAAGTTTTAGGGTAACCCCATCTCGACCGATAACTCAGTTATCGATAAATATATCGAAATAAAGGCCAAATGAAACCTGTGGCGCTCCCCTTTCGTTTGGTAGCCATATTTTATGAAAATTTCAAGGTTTTAGGGCAACCCCATCTTGACCGATAACTCAGTTATCGATAACTATATCGAAATAAAGGCCAAATGAAACTTGTGGCCTTCCCTTTTCAATTGACAGCCATATTGCATGCAAATTTCAAGGTTTTATGGGAACCACATTTTGACCGGTAACTCAGTTATCGATAAATATATCCAAATATAGTAAAGTCCAAATGAAACCTGTGGCCTTCCCCTTTTGTTTGATAGCCATATTTTATGAAAATTTCAAAGTTTTAGGGCAACCCCATCTCGACCGATGACTCAGTTATCGATAAATATATCGAAATATAGTAAAGTCGAAATGAAGCCTATGGCCTTCACATTTTGTTTGTTAGCCATATTTTATGAAAATTTCAAGGTTTTAGAGCAACCCAATCTTGACCGATAACTCAGTCATCGATAAATATATCGAAATATGGTAAAGTCCAAATGAAACCTGTGGCGTTCCCCTTTCGTTTGATAGCCATATCTTATGAAAATTTCAAGGTTTTAGGGCAACCCCATCTTGACCGATAACTCAGTTATCGATAAATATATCGAAATAAAGGCCAAATGAAACCTGTGGCGCTCCCCTTTCGTTTGGTAGCCATATTTTATGAAAGTTTCACTGTTTTATGGGAACGCAATCTTGACCGATAACTCAGTTATAGATAAATATATCGAAATAAAGGCCAAATGAAGTCTGTGGCATTCCACTTTCGTTTGGTGGCCATATTTTATGAAAATTTCAAAGCTTTAGGGCAACCCCATCTCGACCGTGAACTCAGTTATCGATAAATATATCGAAATATAGTAAAGTCGAAATGAAGCCTATGGCCTTCACCTTTTGTTTGTTAGCCATATTTTATGAAAATTTCAAGGTTTTAGAGCAACCCAATCTTGACCGATAACTCAGTCATCGATAAATATATCGAAATATGGTAAAGTCCAAAGGAAACCTGTGGCGTTCCCCTTTCGTTTGATATCCATATTTTACGAAAATTGCAAGGTTTTAGGGCAACCCCATCTTGACCGATAACTCAGTTATAGATAAATATATCGAAATAAAGGCCAAATGAAACCTGTGGCGCTCCCCTTTCGTTTGGTAGCCATATTTTATGAAAATTTCACTGTTTTATGGGAACGCAATCTTGACCGATAACTCAGTTATAGATAAATATATCGCAATATGGTAAAGTCCAAATGAAACCTGTGGCGTTCCCTTTTCAATTGATAGCCATATCGCATGAAAATTTCAAGGTTTTATGGGAAAAACATTTTGACCGGTAACTCAGTTATCGATAAATATATCCAAATATAGTAAAGTCGAAATGAAACTCGTGGCGTTCCGCTTTTGTTTGATAGCCATATTACTTGAAAATTTCAAGGTTTTAGGGCAACCCCATCTTGACTGATAACTCAGTTATCGATAAATGTATCGAAATAAAGGCCAAATGAAACCTGTGGCGCTCCCCTTTCGTTTGGTAGCCATATTTTATGAAAATTTCAAGGTTTTAGAGCAACCCTTGGACCATCTTGACCGATAACCCAGGCATCGATAAATATATCGCATTATGGTAAAGTCCAAATGAAACCTGTGGCGTTCCCTTTTCAATTGATAGCCATATCGCATGAAAATTTCAAGGTTTTATGGGGAAAACATTTTGACCGGTAACTCAGTTATCGATAAATATATCCAAATATAGTAAAGTCGAAATGAAACTTGTGGCGTTCCGCTTCTGTTTGATAGCCATATTACATGAAAATTTCAAGGTTTTAGGGCAACCCCATCTTGACTGATAACTCAGTTATCGATAAATGTATCGAAATAAAGGCCAAATGAAACCTGTGGTGCTCCCCTTTCGTTTGGTAGCCATATTTTATGAAAATTTCAAGGTTTTAGGGCAACCCCATCTTGACCACTAACTCAGTTATCGATAACTATATCGAAGTAAAGGCCAAATGAAACTTGTGGCCTTCCCTTTTCAATTGACAGCCATATTGCATGCAAATTTCAAGGTTTTATGGGAACCACATTTTGACCGGTAACTCAGTTATCGATAAATATATCCAAATATAGTAAAGTCCAAATGAAACCTGTGGCCTTCCCCTTTTGTTTGATAGCCATATTTTATGAAAATTTCAAAGTTTTAGGGCAACCCCATCTCGACCGATAACTTAGTTATCGATAAATATATCGAAATATAGTAAAATCGAAATGAAACCTGTGGCCTTCCCCTTTTGTTTGATAGCCATATTTTATGAAAATTTCAAAGTTTTAGGGCAACCCCATCTCGACCGATAACTCAGTTATCGATAAATATTTCGAAATAAAGGCCAAATGAAACCTGTGGCGCTCCCCTTTCGTTTGGTAGCCATATTTTATGAAAATTTCAAGGTTTTAGGGCAACCCCATCTTGACCGATAACTCAGTTATCGATAACTATATCGAAATAAAGGCCAAATGAAACTTGTGGCCTTCCCTTTTCAATTGACAGCCATATTGCATGCAAATTTCAAGGTTTTATGGGAAACACATTTTGACCGGTAACTCAGTTATCGATAAATATATCCAAATATAGTAAAGCCCAAATGAAACCTGTGGCCTTCCCCTTTTGTTTGATAGCCATATTTTATGAAAATTTCAAAGTTTTAGGGCAACCCCATCTCGACCGATAACTCAGTTATCGATAAATATATCGAAATATAGTAAAGTCGAAATGAAGCCTATGACCCTCACCTTTTGTTTGTTAGCCATGTTTTATGAAAATTTCAAGGTTTTAGAGCAACCCAATCTTGACCGATAACTCAGTCATCGATAAATATATCGAAATATGGTAAAGTCCAAATGAAACCTGTGGCCTTCCCCTTTTGTTTGTTAGCCATGTTTTAGGAAAATTTCACTGTTTTATGGGAACGCAATCTTGACCGATAACTCAGTTATAGATAAATATATCGAAATAAAGGCCAAATGAAGCCTGTGGCATTCCCCTTTCGTTTGGTGGCCATATTTTATGAAAATTTCAAGGTTTTAGAGCAACCCTTGGACCATCTTGACCGATAACCCAGTCATCGATAAATATATCGCAATATGGTAAAGTCCAAATGAAACCTGTGGCGTTCCCTTTTCAATTGATAGCCATATCGCATGAAAATTTCAAGGTTTTATGGGAAAAACATTTTGACCGGTAACTCAGTTATCGATAAATATATCCAAATATAGTAAAGTCGAAATGAAACTTGTGGCGTTCCGTTTTTGTTTGATAGCCATATTACATGAAAATTTCAAGGTTTTAGGGCAACCGCATCTTGACTGATAACTCAGTTATCGATAAATGTATCGAAATAAAGGCCAAATTAAACTTGTGGTCTTCCCTTTTCGTTTGATAGCCATATTGTATGCAAACTTCAAGGTTTTATGGGAACCACATTTTGACCGGTAACTCAGTTATCGATAAGTATATCGAAATATGGTTAAGTCCAAATTAAACCTATGGCCTTCCCCTTTTGTTTGCTTGCCATATTTTATAAAAATTTCAAGGTTTTAGACCAACCTAATCTTGACCGATAGCTCAGTCGAAATAAAACCTGTGGCCTTCTCCTTTTGTTTGATAGCCATATTTTATGGAAATTTCAAGGTTTTAGGGCAACCCCATGTTGAAAGATAACTCAGTTATCGGTAAATATATCGAAATATAGTAAAGTCGAAATGAAGCCTATGGCCTTCACCTTTTGTTTGTTAGATATATTTTATGAAAATTTCAAGGTTTTAGAGCAACAAAATCTTGACCGATAACCCAGTCATCGATAAATATATCGCAATATGGTAAAGTCCAAATGAAACCTGTGGCGTTCCCTTTTCAATTGATAGCCATATCGCATGAAAATTTCAAGGTTTTATGGGAACCACATTTTGACCGGTAACTCAGTTATCGATAAGTATATCGAAATATGGTAAAGTCCAAATTAAACCTATGGCCTTAACCTATTGTTTGCTAGCCATATTTTATAAAAATTTCAAGGTTGTAGAGCAACCTAATCTTGGGCGATAATTCAGTCGAAATGAAACCTGTGGAATTCCCTTTTCGTTTGTTAGCCATATTGTATGCAAACTTCAAGGTTTTAGGGCAACCCCATCTTGACTGATAACTCAGTTATCGATAAATGTATCGAAATAAAGGCCAAATTAAACTTGTGGTCTTCCCTTTTCGTTTGATAGCCATATTGTATGCAAACTTCAAGGTTTTATGGGAACCACATTTTGACCGGTAACTCAGTTATCGATAATTATATCGAAATATGGTTAAGTCCAGATGTAACCTATGGCCTTCCCCTTTTGTTTGCTTGCCATATTTTATAAAAATTTCAAGGTTTTAGACCAACCTAATCTTGACCGATAGCTCAGTCGAAATAAAACCTGTGGCCTTCTCCTTTTGTTTGATAGCCATATTTTATGAAAATTTCAAGGTTTTAGGGCAACCCCATCTTGAAAGATAACTCAGTTATCGGTAAATATATCGAAATATAGCAAAGTCGAAATGAAGCCATGGCCTTCACGTTTTGTTTGTTAGCCATATTTTATGAAAATTTCAAGGTTTTAGAGCAACCCAATCTTGACCGATAACTCAGGCATCGATAAATATATCGAAATGTGGTAAAGTCCAAATAAAACCTGTGGCGTTCCCTTTTCAATTGATAGCCATATTGCTTGAAAATTTCAAGGTTTTAGAGCAACCTAATCTTGACCGATAACTCAGTGATCGGTAAATATATCGAAATAAAGGCCAAATGAAACTTGTGACCTTCCCTTTTCGTTTGATAGCCATATTATATGCAAACTTCGAGGTTTTATGGGAACCACAATTTTACCGGTAACTGAGTTAGCGAGAAATATATCGAAATAAAGCCCAAATGAAACTTGTGGCCTTCCCTTTTCATTTGATAACCATATTACATGAAAGTTTCAAGGTTTTAGGGCAACTTTATCTTGACTCATAACTCAGTTATCGGTCAATGTATCGAAATAAAGGCCAAATGAAACATGTGGCCTTCCCTTTTCGTTTGATAGCCATATTGTATGCAAACTTCAAGGTTTTATGGGAACCACATTTTGCCCGGTAACTCAGTTATCGATAAGTATATCGAAATATAGTAAAGTCCAAATGAAATCTGTGGCCTTCCCCTATTGTTTGCTAGCCATATTTTATAAAAATTTCAAGGTTTTAGAGCAACCTAATCTTGACCGATAACTCACTTATCGGTAAATATATCGAAATAAAGGCCAAATGAAACTTGTGACCTTCCCTTTTCGTTTGATAGCCATATTATATGCAAACTTCGAGGTTTTATGGGAACCACAATTTTACCGGTAACGGAGTTAGCGATAAATATATCGAAATAAAGGCCAAATGAAACTTGTGGCCTTCCCTTTTCGTTTGATAGCCATATTGTGTGCAAGCTTCAAGGTTTTATGGGAACCACATTTTGACCGGTAACTCAGTTAGCGATAAATATATCGAAATATAGTAAAGTCCAAATGAAACCTGTGGCCTTCCCCTTTCGTTTGATAGCCATATTGCATGAAAACTTCAAGTTTTTATGGCACCCCCATCTTGACCGATAACTCAGCTATCGATAAATATATCGAAAAAAGGCCAAATGAAACTTGTGGCCTTCCCTTTTTGTTTGATAGCCATATTGTATGCAAACTTCGAGGTTTTATGGGAACCACATTTTGACCGTTAACTCAGTTATCGATAAATATATCGAAATAAAGGCCAAATGAAACTCGTGGCCTTCCCTTTTCGTTTGATAGCCATATTGTATGCAAACTTCAAGGTTTAAGGGCAACCACATTTTGACCGGTAACTCAGCGATAAATATATTGAAATAAAGGCCAAATGAAACTTGTGACCTTCCCTTTTCGTCTGATAGCCATATTGTGTGCAAGCTTCAAGGTTTTATGGGAACCACAATTTTACCGGTAACTGAGTTAGCGATAAATATATCAAAAAAAGGCCAAATGAAACTTGTGGCCTTCCCTTTTCGTTTGATAGCCATATTGTATGCAAACTTCGAGGTTTTATGGGAACCACAATTTTACCGGTAACTGAGTTAGCGATAAATATATCGAAATAAAGGCCAAATGAAACTTGTGGCCTTCCCTTTTCGTTTGATAGCCATATTGTGTGCAAACTTCAAGGTTTAAGAGCAACCACATTTTGACCGGTAACTCAGCGATAAATATATTGAAATAAAGGCCAAATGAAACTTGTGACCTTCCCTTTTCGTCTGATAGCCATATTGTGTGCAAGCTTCAAGGTTTTATGGGAACCACAATTTTACCGGTAACTGAGTTAGCGATAAATATATCGAAAAAAGGCCAAATGAAACTTGTGGCCTTCCCTTTTCGTATGTTAGCTATATTGTATGCAAACTTCAAGGTTTAAAGGCAACCCCATCTTGACCGATAACTCAGTTATCGATAAATATATCGAAATAAAGGCCAAATAAAACTCGTGGCCTTCCCTTTTCGTTTGATAGCCATATTGTATGCAAACTTCAAGGTTTAAGAGCAACCCCATCTTGACCGATAACTCAGTTATCGATAAATATATCGAAATAAAGGCCAAATAAAACTCGTGGCCTTCCCTTTTCGTTTGATAGCCATATTATATGCAAACTTCGAGGTTTTATGGGAACCACAATTTTACCGGTAACGGAGTTAGCGATAAATATATCGAAATAAAGGCCAAATGAAACTTGTGGCCTTCCCTTTTCGTTTGATAGCCATATTGTGTGCAAGCTTCAAGGTTTTATGGGAACCACATTTTGACCGGTAACTCAGTTAGCGATAAATATATCGAAAAAAGGCCAAATGAAACTTGTGGCCTTCCCTTTTCGTATGTTAGCTATATTGTATGCAAACTTCAAGGTTTAAAGGCAACCCCATCTTGACCGATAACTCAGTTATCGATAAATATATCGAAATAAAGGCCAAATAAAACTCGTGGCCTTCCCTTTTCGTCTGATAGCCATATTGTGTGCAAGCTTCAAGGTTTTATGGGAACCACAATTTTACCGGTAACTGAGTTAGCGATAAATATATTGAAATAAAGGCCAAATGAAACTTGTGACCTTCCCTTTTCGTCTGATAGCCATATTGTGTGCAAGCTTCAAGGTTTTATGGGAACCACATTTTGACCGGTAACTGAGTTAGCGATAAATATATCGAAATAAAGGCCAAATGAAACTTGTGGCCTTCCCTTTTCGTCTGATAGCCATATTGTGTGCAAGCTTCAAGGTTTTATGGGAACCACAATTTTACCGGTAACTGAGTTAGCGATAAATATATCGAAAAAAGGCCAAATGAAACTTGTGGCCTTCCCTTTTCGTATGTTAGCTATATTGTATGCAAACTTCAAGGTTTAAAGGCAACCCCATCTTGACCGATAACTCAGTTATCGATAAATATATCGAAATAAAGGCCAAATAAAACTCGTGGCCTTCCCTTTTCGTCTGATAGCCATATTGTGTGCAAGCTTCAAGGTTTTATGGGAACCACAATTTTACCGGTAACTGAGTTAGCGATAAATATATTGAAATAAAGGCCAAATGAAACTTGTGACCTTCCCTTTTCGTCTGATAGCCATATTGTGTGCAAGCTTCAAGGTTTTATGGGAACCACAATTTTACCGGTAACTGAGTTAGCGATAAATATATCGAAAAAAGGCCAAATGAAACTTGTGGCCTTCCCTTTTCGTTTGATAGCCATATTGTATGCAAACTTCGAGGTTTTATGGGAACCACAATTTTACCGGTAACTGAGTTAGCGATAAATATATCGAAAAAAGGCCAAATGAAACTTGTGGCCTTCCCTTTTCGTATGTTAGCTATATTGTATGCAAACTTCAAGGTTTAAAGGCAACCCCATCTTGACCGATAACTCAGTTATCGATAAATATATCGAAATAAAGGCCAAATAAAACTCGTGGCCTTCCCTTTTCGTTTGATAGCCATATTGTATGCAAACTTCAAGGTTTAAGAGCAACCACATTTTGACCGGTAACTCAGCGATAAATATATTGAAATAAAGGCCAAATGAAACTTGTGACCTTCCCTTTTCGTCTGATAGCCATATTGTGTGCAAGCTTCAAGGTTTTATGGGAACCACAATTTTACCGGTAACTGAGTTAGCGATAAATATATCGAAAAAAGGCCAAATGAAACTTGTGGCCTTCCCTTTTCGTTTGATAGCCATATTGTATGCAAACTTCGAGGTTTTATGGGAACCACAATTTTACCGGTAACTGAGTTAGCGATAAATATATCGAAATAAAGGCCAAATGAAACTTGTGGCCTTCCCTTTTCGTTTGATAGCCATATTGTGTGCAAGCTTCAAGGTTTTATGGGAACCACATTTTGACCGGTAACTCAGTTAGCGATAAATATATCGAAATAAAGGCCAAATGAAACTTGTGACCTTCCCTTTTCGTTTGATAGCCATATTATATGCAAACTTCGAGGTTTTATGGGAACCACAATTTTACCGGTAACTGAGTTAGCGATAAATATATCGAAATAAAGGCCAAATGAAACTTGTGGCCTTCCCTTTTCGTTTGATAGCCATATTGTGTGCAAGCTTCAAGGTTTTATGGGAACCACATTTTGACCGGTAACTCAGTTAGCGATAAATATATCGAAATATAGTAAAGTCCAAATGAAACCTGTGGCCTTCTCCTTTCGTTTGATAGCCATATTGCATGAAAACTTCAAGTTTTTATGGCACCCCCATCTTGACCGATAACTCAGTTATCGATAAATATATCGAAAAAAGGCCAAATGAAACTTGTGGCCTTCCCTTTTCGTTTGATAGCCATATTATAAGCAAACTTCGAGGTTTTATGGGAACCACAATTTTACCGGTAACTGAGTTAGCGATAAATATATCGAAATAAAGGCCAAATGACACTTGTGGCCTTCCCTTTTCGTTTGATAGCCATATTGTGTGCAAGCTTCAAGGTTTTATGGGAACCACAATTTTACCGGTAACTGAGTTAGCGATAAATATATCGAAAAAAGGCCAAATGAAACTTGTGGCCTTCGCTTATCGTTTGACAGCCATATTGTATGCAAACTTCGAGGTTTTATGGGAACCACATTTTGACCGTTAACTCAGTTATCGATAAATATATCGAAATAAAGGCCAAATGAAACTCGTGGCCTTCCCTTTTCGTCTGATAGCCATATTGTATGCAAACTTCAAGGTTTAAGGGCAACCACATTTTGACCGGTAACTCAGCGATAAATATATCGAAATAAAGGCCAAATGAAACTTGTGGCCTTCCCTTTTCGTTTGATAGCCATATTGTATGCAAACTTCAAGGTTTTATGGGAACCCAATCTTGACCGATAACTCAGTCATCGATAAATATATCGAAATATGGTAAAGTCCAAATGAAACCTGTGGCGGTCCCTTTTCAATTGATAGCCATATTGCTTGAAAATTTCAAGGTTTTATGGGAGCCACATTTTGACCGGTAACTCAGTTATCGAGAAATATATAGGAATATAGTAAAGTCCAAATGAAACCTGTGGCCTTCCCCTTTCGTTTGATAGCCATATTGTATGCAAACTTCAAGGTTTAAGGGCAACCCCATCTTGAGCGATAACTCAGTTATCGATAAATATATCAAAATAAAGGCCAAATGAAACTCGTGGTCTTCCCTTTTCGTTTGATAGCCATATTGTATGCAAACTTCAAGGTTTAAGGGCAACCCCATCTTGAGCGATAACTCAGTTATCGATAAATATATCGAAATAAGGGCCAAATGAAACTTGTGGCCTTCCATTTTCGTTTGTTAGCCATATTGTATGCAAACTTCAAGGTTTAAGGGCAACCCGATCTTGAGCGATAACTCAGTTATCGATAAATATATCGAAATAAGGGCCAAATGAAACTTGTGGCCTTCCATTTTCGTTTGTTAGCCATATTGTATGCAAACTTCAAGGTTTAAGGGCAACCCCATCTTGAGCGATAACTCAGTTATCGATAAATATAACGAAATAAAGGCCAAATGAAACTCGTGGTCTTCCCTTTTCGTTTGATAGCCATATTGTATGCAAACTTCAAGGTTTAAGGGCAACCCCATCTTGACCGATAACTCAGTTATCGATAAATATATCGAAATAAGTGCCAAATGAAACTTGTGGCCTTCCATTTTCGTTTGTTAGCCATATTGTACGCAAACTTCAAGGTTTTATGGGAACCAAATTTTAACTCAGTTATCGATAAATGTATCGAAATAAAGGCCAAATAAAACTTGTGGCCTTCGCTTTTCGTTTGATAGCCATATTGTATGCAAACTTCAAGGTTTAAGGGCAACCCCATCTTGGGCGATAACTCAGTTATCGATAAATATATCGAAATAAGGGCCAAATGAAACTTGTGGCCTTCCATTTTCGTTTGTTGGCCATATTGTACGCAAACTTCAAGGTTTTATGGGAACCAAATTTTAACTCAGTTATCGATAAATATATCGAAATAAAGGCCAAATAAAACTTGTGGCCTTCGCTTTTCGTTTGATAGCCATATTGTATGCAAACTTCAAGGTTTTATGGGAACCACATTTTGACCGATAACTCAGTTAGCGATAAATATATCGAAATAAAGGCCAAATGAAACTTGTGGCCTTCCCTTTTCGTTTGTTAGCCATATTGTACGCAAACTTCAAGGTTTTATGGGAACCAAATTTTAACTCAGTTATCGATAAATATAACGAAATAAAGGCCAAATGAAACTCGTGGTCTTCCCTTTTCGTTTGATAGCCATATTGTATGCAAACTTCAAGGTTTAAGGGCAACCCCATTTTGACCGATAACTCAGTTATCGATAAATATATCGAAATAAAGGCCAAATGAAACTTGTGGCCTTCCATTTTCGTTTGTTAGCCATATTGTACGCAAACTTCAAGGTTTTATGGGAACCAAATTTTAACTCAGTTATCGATAAATATATCGAAATAAGGGCCAAATGAAACTCGTGGCCTTCCCTTTTCGTTTGATAGCCATATTGTATGCAAACTTCAAGGTTTAAGGGCAACCACATTTTGACCGGTAACTCAGCGATAAATATATCGAAATAAAGGCCAAATGAAACTTGTGGCCTTCCCTTTTCGTTTGTTAGCCATATTGTATGCAAACTTCAAGGTTTAAGGGCAACCCCATCTTGAGCGATAACTCAGTTATCGATAAATATATCGAAATAAGGGCCAAATGAAACTTGTGGCCTTCCATTTTCGTTTGTTAGCCATATTGTACGCAAACTTCAAGGTTTTATGGGAACCAAATTTTAACTCAGTTATCGATAAATATATCGAAATAAAGGCCAAATAAAACTTGTGGCCTTCGCTTTTCGTTTGATAGCCATATTGTATGCAAACTTCAAGGTTTTATGGGAACCACATTTGACCGGTAACTCAGTTAGCGATAAATATATCGAAATAAAGGCCAAATGAAACTTGTGGCCTTCCCTTTTCGTTTGTTAGCCACATTGTATGCAAACTTCAAGGTTTTATGGCAACCCCATCTTGACCGATAACTCAGTTATCGATAAATATATCGCAATAAAGGCCAAATGAAACTCGTGGCCTTTCGTTTGTTAGCCATATTGTATGCAAACTTCATGGTTTTATGGCAACCCCATCTTAACCGATAACTCAGTTATCAATAAATATATCGAAATAAGGGCCAAATGAAACTTGTGGCCTTCCATTTTCGTTTGTTAGCCATATTGTATGCAAACTTCAAGGTTTTATGGGAACCAAATTTTAACCGGTAACTCAGTTATCGATAAGTATATCGAAATATCGTAAAGTCAAAATTAAACTTGTGGCCTTCCCCTTTTGTTTGCTAGCCATATTTTATAAAAATTTCAAGGTTTTAGAGCAACCTAATCTTGACCGATAACTCAGTCGAAATGAAACCTGTGGCCTTCTCCTTTTGTTTGATAGCCATATTTTATGAAAATTTCAAGGTTTTAGGGCAACCCCATCTTGAAAAATAACTCAGTTATCGGTAAATATATCGAAATATACTAAAGTCGACATGAAGCCTATGGCCTTCACCTTTTGTTTGTTAGCCATATTTTATGAAAATTTCAAGGTTTTAAAACAACCCAATCTTGACCGATAACTCAGTCATCGATAAATATATCGAAATATGGCAAAGTCCAAATGAAACCTGTGGCGTTCCCCTTTTGTTTGCGAGCCATATTTTATAAAAATTTCAAGGTTTTAGAGCAACCTAATCTTGACCGATAACTCAGTTATCAATAAATATATCGAAATAAAGGCCAAATGAAACTTGTGGCCTTCCATTTTCGTTTGTTAGTCATATTGTATGAACTTCAAGGTTTTATGGGAACCAAATTATAACCGGTAACTCAGTTATCGATAAATATATCGAAATAAGGGCCAAATGAAACTTGTGGCCTTCCATTTTCGTTTGTTAGCCATATTGTATGCAAACTTCAAGGTTTTATGGGAACCAAATTTTAACCGGTAACTCAGTTATCGATAAATATATCGAAATAAGGGCCAAATGAAACTTGTGGCCTTCCATTTTTGTTTGTTAGCCATATTTTATGAAAATTTCAAGGTTTTAGAGCAACCCAATCTTGACCGATAACTCAGTCATCGATAAATATATCGAAATATGGTAAAGTCCAAATGAAACCTGTGGCGTTCCCCTTTTGTTTGCTAGCCATATTTTATAAAAATTTCAAGGTTTTAGAGCAAGCTAATCTTGACCGATAACTCAGTTATCGGTAAATATATCGAAATATAGTAAAGTCGATACGAAACTTGTGGCCTTCCCCTTTTGTTTGCAAACCATATTTTATGAAAATTTCAAAGTTTTAGAGGAACCCCATCTTGACTGATAACTCAGTTATCGGTAAATATATCGAAATAAAGGCCAAATGAAACTTGTGGCCTTCCCTTTTCGTTTGATAGCCATATTGTATGCAAACTTCAAGTTTTTATGGGAACCACATTTTGACCAGTAACTCAGTTAGCGATAAATAAATAGGAATATAGTACAGTCAAAATGAAACCTGTGGCCTTCCCTTTTCATTTGATAGCCATATTGTATGCAAACTTCAAGGTTTTATGGGAACCAAAAAAAAGAAGAATATAACTAGAAGTTTAGATGACATCAAAACCAGCGTATTGTTAGCTTAATGGTTAGCAATGCGTCCCAAAATTTCTCTGATGAGTGAAGTCTAGCAGCTTCCGAAATGGATCTATAAGAAAAGCTATGGCAGTTGTCTCTAAAGATTTTTGCTACTCTATTCAATCAAAAAACTTTTAATAATTAATTAAAATGATTGTGAATAAATAAAAACAATAATAATTTTCATAAAAATTCAAAAAGTGAAAAATTATTATTCCTGGCCTTGAGCTCGTTTCATGAATACTTGAAAATGTACAGGCCGTAAATCAACAAAATTGTTGGTATAAAAAATCAATAAAAAGCCGAGAGCACACGGTAAGGCAGTTCTGATGATAAAACAGATCTGTCAAAAATCCATCATGATCACACTACTAACTGTCAAATGGCGGAAGTGGTTCATGCATCTGGTAAAAGAAAAAAAAAGAAGAAGAATAGAACTAGGAGTTTAGATGACATCAAAACCAGCGTATTGTTAGCTTAATGGTTAGCAATGCGTGCAAAAATTTCTCTGATGAGTGAAGTCTAGCAGCTTCCGAAAGGATCTATAAGAAAAGCAATGGCAGTTGTCTCTAAACATTTTTCCTACTCTATTCAATCAAAAACTTTTAATAATTAATTAAAATGATTATTAATAAATAAAAACAATAATAATTTTCATAAAAAATTCAAAAAGTGAAAAATTATTATTCTTGGCCTTGAGCTCGTGTCATGAATACTTGAAAATGTACAGGCCGTAAATCAACAAAATTGTTGGTATAAAAAAAAAAAACAAAAAAATCTATTTCGAAATATAATAAAGTCCAAATGAAACCTGTGGCCTTCCCCTTTTGTGTGATAGCCATATTTTAGGAAAATTTCAAGATTTTAGGGCAAGCCCATCTTGAAAGAGAACTCAGTTCTCGATAAATATTTCGAAATATAATAAAGTCCAAATGAAACCTGTGGCCTTCCCCATTTGTTTGCTAGCCATATTTTATAAAAATTTCAAGATTTTAAACCAACCTAATCTTGACCGATAACTCAGTTATCGGTAAATATATCGAAATAAAGGCCCATTGAAACTTGTGGCCTTCCCTTTTCGTTTGATATCCATATTGCACGCAAATTTCAAGGTTTTATGGGAACCAAATTTTGACCGATAAATCGCTCTGGTCTACAGCGAAAAACCACCAGAGACGCGAATATGAAATTCATATGTCAAACCACCCCCTGATTCCGAGAATTGAGGTTATTTTTGATTCTATGGTACTTAAAGTTTGCTATAAATAATGCATACAAACCTTTTCGTTGGGCCCTTTAGGTTCGAAGATAATGCGCAATTAATACGGATTTTTACCTTTTTTTGTAAAAAAAAATATAAAAAAATTTAAGGCTATCGAAAACTTTTTATTTTTTTCCAGAAGCTCTGTTTTTCCTGGAAGCTCTATTTTATAACAAAAAAAAACAAGTTTTCATCCAATAAAATCTATGGACTAGTACAAAAGTTATAAGCATTCAAATAAATATAGCCATATAATACTTAACCCTAGAATGGATACGATGTGCTTCCGGAGCACACTTGTATATAAAATTTACCATATTTTGTATATTTTAATACATATTTCCAAAATATTTCAGGAATGCTATCTTTCAATATTTCTAATCATAGTAGGCATTGCATTTTTGGAAATAAATTTTTTTTTGTTGAAATAAAAGCAATTTGGTATCAATACCCCTATTACACATACGATGTGCCTGCGCGGCTCATATACCGCAACCAAGCATGCCATGCAATGAAGTGATTTGGTTTTGTCTCGAATTGTTGATGATTATTTAGTAGTATTCGATACGTGGTCAGGTGCACATAATATAATTTTTATTGAAAAAATATATTGGAATAGTACTTCTTCAAACTAAATCAGGTAATTAAAATATAGAAAGAACGTTGGTTTATATCACGAAATCTAATATGTAAGTATTTCTCATGGAATAAGAAAAATAAAATATGGCGACAACGAGCAAAAAATCTGTACGTGCAAGCGATTGTAACATAGAAACCGTAATAAGGGAATGGCTTGAAGAAGATGAGGATTATCTTGACGAAAGCAGTGATGCATCTGACGAAGAAGATAGTTTGCAAAATTTTGACGAGGAACCTTATGAAAGTATCCACATGTCCGATGATAGTGAAGATGGGAATAGCCTCTAGGGAAATTAGATACATCGGAAAGCTGCAATAACTTGCACTCCTTTTTGGGTAAAGACGGGTTTGTATGGAGTAATACACCACCGCAGCAAAACCAAGTTCGAGCACACAATGTATTGCATTTTACTCCTGGCCCTAAGCAGAAAAATAAAATTTGGTCGAAAAAGAATGCCTGGGATGCGTTTATTACTACGCAGATGGTTGATGAAATTTTATTATGTACCAACAGGGAAGCAAGCCGATGCTTTGAAGCGCAAGGAAAATGTGGTCACCCATAGAACGTGACGAAATTGAAGCGTTTTTTGGCTTACTATTGATGGCTGGTGTTAAAAAAAATTGGGATACGCCGGTCCGTGAATTATTTCTGGGTAAGATGGCAAACCCATTGTACAAAGCAACAATGTCCGTAAATAGATTCGAAAACATACGTAGGATGCTTCGATTCGATGATAAGAGAACCCTTGACTTTCGGCTCTCGTCAGATAAATTTGCACCTATTCGGCATATATGGGAATTGTTTCTACAGCAGTGTCGAACAGAAATGGTTCCAAAAGCATTTGTAACAATTGACGAACAGTTACTAAGTTTTATAGGACGTGCAAGTTTTATTTAATATATGCCATCGAAACCAGCCAAATACGGCATCAAATTATTTTGGCTTTGTGAAAGTGATTCCGGTTGATTTATTTAGGGCGCCAACCGGGATATAATGTGAGAATATTGTAAAATCTCTACTTTCAACTGTACAAGATTCTGGACGAAATCTAACAATTGATAATTTTTTTACTAGCGTTCCCCTTGCATTAAATTTGTTGGATGCTGGAATAACAATTGTAGGGACATTACGAAAAAATAAAAAGGAAATACCACGCGAATTTCAAGCTTCTAAAGAGAGGATTTTGCATTCATCTTTATTTGGCTTCAACAAGGACTTAACGTTGGTGAGCTATGTTCCAAAAAAAAATAAGTCAGTCATATTACTCAGCTCAATGCATCATGATGACGCTACTAATATGGATAGTGCAAAGAAAAAACCAGATATCATCGAATTCTATAATAAAACCAAAGGAGGTGGCGATCATATGGATCAAATGGTTGGCAGTTATTCTTGTAAGAGGCAAACTAGACGATGGCCTATGGCAGTTTGGTACAATATAATGGATATTGGAGGCCTGAATGCTTTTTTCATATTTTTGAATGAAAATCCCAGCTTTGCATCTGGCATACGACGTAAGAGGCGCATGTTTTTGAGAGACCTCGCAGTAGACTTAGCTCTTCCGTTTATGAGACGTAGGGCACAACTCTCAACAAAACTGACAAACGATCATAAAAGGGCTATGGCTAACTTTATAACGATTGAGGAAGAATCAAAGGATACAAGTGATGCCCCACGAATAAAAAGGAAAAGATGCGAATACTGTCCTTCCTCCTACTGCCGCTTATTTTGAGCTAAATGCACTAAAAGTGTATGTAAGGAGCATTCATTACTGACATGTGAAAAGTGTTTTGAATGTACTAACTAGCTCGCCGCTGATAATTTTATTGTATTAATGTACCCACTTACATACATATAGATATATTTATATTTTAAATTGTAAACACGATTTAAAGATGAAATAAAAATGAATATTTTGTTTTATTTATAACAAACAAACATATTTTTAGTATGCTTTCTTCTGAGGCACATCGTATATATAACTGTAGTTTTTTTACGTATGCATCCTAGGGTTAAGTATTCTACAAATATTAGCATATGTATATATGAGAACAAATGCTACTTCGGACTGAGTGGGCAATTGAAAAGTAAAGTCCTCTCTCGACGAACGAAAATAACACTCTACAAGTCACTCATCGCACCCGTCCTGCTATATGGTGCAGAAGCGTGGACACTAACAACATCTGATGAGGCGGCTCTGGGAGTATTCGAGAGAAAGGTTCTTCGAAAGATTTGTGGACCTCTACGCGTTGGCGACAGCGAGTACCGAAGAAGATTTAATGATGAGCTGTATGAACTTTACGCAGACGCCGACATAGTTCAGCGAATTAAAACACAGCGGCTTCGCTGGCTAGGCTACGTAGTGCGAATGAGCGAAGATGCTCCAGCCCAGAAGGTATTCTTATCGGCACCCGCCGGTGGAAGCAGAGGAAGAGGGAGACCACCACTCCGATGGAAGGACCAAGTGGAGACCGATTTGCGATCCCGCGGTGTTTCCAATTGGCGCCAGTTGGCGCAACGAAGAAACGACTGGCGAGCTATGTTGGACGGTCAAAATCGCCCAGGCGGTTAGATGACCATTTAAAGAAGAAGAATATATGAGAAGATAACAATGTATGCAAGTTTTGTCTTAACTCTTTGATCTTATTTTATACTTGAAAAGGTTATTTGTTTTGTTTTGACGCTTATTTAGTTTAGGATCGGTTTCTCTTATAAGAAACCAACAGTAGTCACCCATCATTGCGACATCCCAGAATTATTGATACCGACTTTCAATTACTGCACCGTCCGCCATGCTCGCCACTTTCGTACCCTAGAGTTTGCAAAAAAAAATGTAAATGGGAGTGCAGAAAATTAATTTTTAAAGACATATTTACTTCTCAAACGAAAATAAATAAGTAAACTAGATAAATAAGTGACACATTTGTATGTAACTTTCTTAGGCTGGATTCATCGTTCAGTTCCGAACAAATTTTTTCTTTACATTTCAATCGTTCTTTTTCCACTTCTCTGATAAAGAATGAGAAGAGAACGGACAGAATGTAAACACAAATTTTGTTCGGAACTGAACTATGAATTCAGCTTTACGGCCATTTTCTCATGTAAACTTTAAAATTTTTATTCAAATTTTTTGTTTATCGGGCAGATAGGTTTAAAGTTTACTTTATAAAACGGCCTTAAATATGTTTTTTTGTTTACCGATTTTCGCATAGTTCTTGAATAAGGCTTTCACTATCATCTCGTAGTTAAGACTTTTGCGTTTGCATAAAAAAGAAGCAACGACCTTTCCAAAAGAATCCCACGCTGCTGCCTCCACTGGTGACAATAGTTCTTTGAATTGGTTATTGTTAAGCATCTTTCTTATTTACGGCCCAACAAAAATACCTTCCTTTATCTTGGCTTCTGAAATCTCTGGAAAGATGGTTTTTAAATGACGGAAGGCTGCGCCTTCTTTGTGCAAAGCCTTAACAAAGGTTTTGATAAGGCCGAGCTTGATGTGGAGCGGGGGTAAAATAATTTTTTCTTTCTTTATAAGAGGGGAGTATTTTATGTTATCCACACCAACTTTAAATTCGATCTGGCCAATCCTTTATGATGTAGTAGTCTTGACGAGCTCGGCTATCCCATTTGCAGAGAAAGCAACAGGATTTTGTGTACCCACTTTGTAGACCGCATAGTATTCCAACGACTTTAAGATCGGCACATATTCTCCAATCATTCTCTTCATATTTGATAAGTTTAAATAATTTTACATTATCTCGTAGGTTTCCTTCGTATTTACTGCATGCGCTATCGGGATAGACGGCTTTTGGTTGCCAATATGTAATAATACGGCCTTTAAACTTAGTTTATTGCCGTCTATGAACAATCGCCACTCTTTGGAATCATATGGTTCATCAAACTATTTGAATAAGCCAGTAATATCTTTGCAGAAACAAACACTGTCCTCCTTCGTATAGAACTTGGAAAATGGTTCGTGACGAGTTCTATAATATGTTACCTTAACATCGGATGAAAGGAATTTAAATTGTTGCATACGAGAGGCGTGTAGCTCGCCCTTTACCTTGGACAATTCCAAATCTTATCTTATCCAATCATTGAGTTGTGCTTGTGCCAAAGCGTTTCTTTCGTTTTCCGTGTGAAGTTCAGTACAATTTGAAGCCGCGTAATCAGATGTTGTTGACAATGAAACTGGACCCGGAACTAAAGTTGAATGTGGTAATGGCAATTTAGGTAGATGAACAGCTTCCGTTGAATTTGGTACTGGCAATGACGCTGTAGATACGCTGGCATGCGTTACTTTTCTTGACTTTCCAACCTCAAATAATTCTGTAGTACAAATATAGCGGTCCGTCGAATGGCAAGTTGGTTCCCTCCATTTCATTGATGTACTAAATTTCACATGTTGCTTAAATAGATAGTTTCAGAAATTAGTCAGATATGCATTAAAAAGTAGCAAATTCCTAAATTTTATTACGATTCGACATATGGTGCACACAGTATTCGGTGTCCATGATTTTAGGCTGAATTCCAAGATACTTATAGTATGTAACTTTCAAAGGATTTGAAAACACACGTCGCATCGTTTTAACAATATATTGACCCCAGATGAAACAGAGCATATCTGGATCATTTTTACACTCAAACTCTCTCCCCTTTTATTCACATTATTTTTTTAGGTAAATAACGGGTTATAAAATGCAGTTATAGACTGAACAGTATCCGGTGAGCCTTGCGGATATTATTACGGAACAATTCGCATTTACTCCTATTAATACTCAGATCAAATAAAAATCGAAGGCTACCTAGACAAAAAGGTTCCTTATTTATGCAAAGAAAACACTACCTGCTTTAAAAAATTTGCTCTTGCTGCAAATATACCTGGGTTTGAAATTTTTAAGTTTACCTACTTGAGAAAACGGCATTAACAGTTTTTTGTATCTAATAACCCTTCGAAAATCTACCTTTGTACTAACTAATATATGAATACTAATACATATGTATGTGTAGGGTACTTCAGTATTATATGGCTATATTTATTTGAATGCTTATAACTTTTGTATTAGCCCATCAATTGGATGAAAGCTTATTTTATTGTAATAAAACAGAGCTTACAGAGAAAAGAAATATCTGGAAAAAATTAAAACGTTTTCGATATCCTTTGTCGCAAAGTACAATTTTTTTTATATTTTTACAAAAAAAAAGGTAAAAATCCGTGTTGATTGTTTATTATCTTCGAACCTACAGGGCGAATTGCTTAATTTATTTTTCAGATATACATACAGGATTAAGTGGAGCCATCTTTTTTTGAAATAACGGTACTCGTAAACCGTAAATATCTCAAAAACGGTACCATAGAATCAAAAATAACCTCGATTTTCCGAATGAGGGGGTGGTTTTACATACGAATTTCATATTCGCGTCTCTGGTGGTTTTTGGCTGCAGACCAGTGTTATCTACACCTTAACAAAAGAGATCAATAAATAATCAACATTTTGTGAAATTCTAAACCCGAAATAAACTAGAGAAAATTAAAAATGTGAAACTAACAGAAATACAAACTACAATTAGTAGATATACTATATACTACATACATATGCATGTGTCGAAGTGCGTATGTACAAAATGCATGGAAACATAGTTAAGCTAAACTTTACAAAATATAATTTCAATTTAAAATAACTATCCGCCAAAATAAGACTGAGCATATATTACACAGGTCAACAAAAAAAAATGTTTTTTCTGTACATGGGTTTTGCCCTATATATTCGGATTCTCTGTTCAATTATATAAAAAAAAATGCAATTACGAATCACAAATATTAGGTTTTGTAGAAGTTATAGCGATTTGAAAATTTTGAATTTTTGCACCTGCTAATATAGGTCCTTTCGCGCTACCTGATGCAGCGATGCATCGAAAAAAGATCTACTTAAAGCACAACGTACTCATCTTAAAAAAAAACCAAAAAAATGTGGCTGAGAAACAGTAAAAAGGAGATAAAAGGTCCCAGATACACATGATTTTAGGTAGATTTGGCAATTCGTTAAGTACATATTAAGAAACTTATCGAAACTTTTACTGACGGATTGGCAGGCCTAGCAATAGAGCATGCCAACTACCTGATAGCGTTTTTGTAAGTAACATTTTTTTTAAGAAGCTGTAGTTTCTTGGGTCACTCGTTGTGGGCGACACTATGTTTTTGCATATACAGAGGAATGATGTCTTCGAGAAGTTGTAAGCGAGCAGCTAATTCGTTTTGCTATATATGTGGCGAATGTATTAAATGAAGACAAAAAAGTTTGATTTAACTAAAAACACAAGGATTTGCGAGACCTACCTAGCCTACTTCGGTCTACCTGTTAAAAACCAGGACAAAAAATGGGCTCCACATCTTTCATGTAACTCTTGCAGAAGCATTCTGGAGCGTAAGTTTATTTTCTCTTTTTTATTGTACAAACTGTTTCATATATATATGCAGTATGAAATGCATAAATCATGGGCTCTTTAACATTCGAAGTCCGGAACTTTTGGCATACTTTACAATTCGTTATTATTTTTTCATAATCTTCTTCGATTTTTGGCCAGTACACCAGACTACGGACCCTTTTTTTCGTTTTTTCTATTCCTGGATGGGAAGAATGTAACTGAGAGAGAATATTCACACGCATGTTCAGCGGTACCACAACTCTATCATTGATGAAAATTATGTCGTTTTCAATATACAAATCGTTTCGAAGCTTCCAATAAAACTTTGTATTTTCTTTAAGTGTCCGTTTGTCTTTTGGCCAACCGTTTATTAAACAGTGCTTTAACTCGACCAAACAATTATCGTTCTGTAATGACTTTCGAAACCTTTCCACTAACCCTTCAGCAATATTGATGAAATGAACAAATTCATTCAAATCGTCGATTTCTTGCGAGGTGTCTTCTCTATCGTAATAGCGGGATAAAAAATCCGCAATATACAGATATTTTCCCGGAATGTGGACCAAATGTATATCATATTTGACCAAACTTAGTTTCATTCATTGGAGTCATGCAGATGGAATTTTACAGAAGTATTTTCTCATTATTTCTACCAGCGGTTTGTGATCGCTTTTAACTGTCACTTTACGGTCATAAATATAATAATGAAATTTGCTACACGCAAAAACTGCAGCTAACAATTCTTTTTCAACGTGTGCATAATTAAGCTTGGCATCTGTAAGACTCCTTGATGCAAATGCAACAGGTTTCCCATTTTGCATAATGCAATAACCAAGACCGAATTTCGATGCAACGTTTTCAGAGTAGGAGCATTTGCAATCATTTTCTTTATAAGTTTTAAACAGGTTTCGTGGGGCGTTTGCCATTTAAATATCACTGATGTTTTTACCAGTTCCCAAAGTGGCTGCCAAATTTCAGATAGGTTTGGAATGTATTCCCGCAAGTAATTAGCCATGCCCAGTAACTTTTGTAAATCCTTTTTGTCTTTAGGTTGTTCGACTTTGATTATGGCTTTAACGCGATCTGGATCACACTTGATACCATCTTGCCTTATTATCTTACCCAAATATTTCACATGTGTAACTTTATATTGTATTTTATCTAAATTAAATTTAACATTAAATTTTCTGGCGCGGTCAACAACTTGTTGTAAAATATGTTCTTCGATCGTATCCGTTGCTATTAAAACGTCATCAATAAATACTCATACGTTTGCAATGCCTTCGAAATCTCTTTCGTTATATTTTTGAAACACTTCAGGCCCAATTTTTATCCCGAATGGCATGCGTTTGAACCTAAAACATCCGAAAGGGGTATTAAATGTACACACCTCACTAGACTTTTCGCTTAATCCAATTTGCCAAAACCCTTGCTTTAAGTCTAGCATGGTGAAATATTTTTTATTAGCAATCTGTGCAGATATAGATTCAAAAGTTGGAATAATATGGTTTTCCTGCAGAATATCGGCATTCAAATCTTGTGGGTCTATACATAGACGAAGCTTTCCAGATTTTTTCTCAACAATTACCAGATTCGATGATCGTTCGATTGGACCATCCACTCGCTCAATTATATTACGTTCAACCATTTCACAAAGTTCTTTTTGCACGCGGGACGTCAACGACAATGGGATTCGTCTTGCTGGCTTGACAATTGGAATAGAATCAGCTTTTACTTTCATTTCCAAGTTTTGAACAAAACACCCCAAACCCTCAAAAATGTCACGATTTTTTGAAATAAATTTATCTTTTGTCATTTGCTCAATTGAGTTAACTCTTTTTATCAAGTTTAGCCGTTCGCATGCTTCTAGTCCTAAAAGAGGCTCAAAAATGGTGTCAACAACAGCAAATGTCAACAAAGTTACTTCGTTTCTGCACATAACAACACAATCAACGACAACGCCCCACTATAACTTTTTGGTGGTATGCCGCCTTCTTTGAGCTTCGTATTTTTAATATGTTTCAGATATCTATACGGCAAAACATTAACGTCGGCGCCAGTGTCTAACTTAAAGTTTATAACACAATCATTAACGCGGATTTTCTGTTTGCATAGTCGGCTGTCTTAACTCGTGAACTTTGGAGACATAACAAGCAATACTAAAGTGAGTTTAAGCCGCAATTGTTACATTTTTGCCCAAACGCTGGACATTTCCTAATTTCGTGCATGCCTTTACAAAACTTGTATGATAATATTCGCTCACCATTCTCTTTAATTATCTGCTTACCCATTCTTTTTGCACTATTTGTTTCAAGGGCATTGGAGTATCTACTGCCGTTATTTGAGCGCTACCTAAACTTCGCATTAACCAAGTCTACAGAAGTGAACTTATTTCTACTGTTTTAGTTAAAGTCAAATCTTTTTGCTCTAGTAATTTTTTACGGAGTATATTACTGTCTGTCTGCGTCGGCATATCCACAATTTTTTACCAATTTACGCAAGTCCAACAAGTAAAGGGTGTTTTTTTAGGGGTATAGAACTTCAAATTGAAATAAAACACAAGAAAATCGTTTTAAGGTCCATCAATTTGGCTTTATTGGAAGGATAATTTTATGCCATTAATGTTTAAATATGATTTCGGGCATGTGGCCGCCGCGGCTGGCTCGAATAAAGCCAATTCTACAGGTCCAATTTTCAACCACTTTTTCGAGCATATGGGGCCGTATGTCGGCAATAACGCCACGAATGTTGGCTTCCAATTCCCCTAACGTTTCTGGTTTGTTGGTGTAGACGAGCGAATTCACATATCCCCAAAGAAAATAATCCAATGGTGTCAAATCACACGACCTTGGTGGCCAATTGACAGGTCCATTCCGCGAAATTATGCGCTCATCGAATTTTTCCTTCAATAAATCGATTGTGACGTGCGCTGTGTGGCATGTAGCGCCGTCTTGTTGGAACCACAACTCATCCACATTCATGCCATCCAATTCGGGAACAAAATAGTCGGTTATCATGGCTCTATACCGGTCTCCATTAACGGTAGCTGCCTCTCCAGCATTATTGCGGAAGAAGTATGGCCCAATGACTCCACCAGCCCATAGAGCACACCAAACAGTCAGTTTTTGTGGATGTAATGGCGTTTCAAGGGTCTCATGTGGATTCTCTTCACTCCAAATGCGGCAATTTTGCTTGTTGACGTAGCCATTCAACCAAAAATGAGCCTCATCACTGAACAAAATTTTGCTATGAAAATCAGCATCGAAATCAATCTCATTTTCGGCCCATACACCAAAATCACGACGCATTGCATGGTCTCGCGGCTTTAATTCTTGCACAAGCTGGATCTTGTAAGGTCGCAAGCCAAGATCTTTGCGCAAAATCTTCCATAAAGTTGATGGACAAAGCTCCAATTGCTGTGCACGGTGGCGAATCGATTCATTCGGGTCCTCTTCAACACTTTGCTCTACAGCGGCAATTGTTTCTTCGGTGCGCACTGTTCGACGTCTCTGCGGATGCGTATTATCACATAGAGTAAACGTAGTGCGAAAACGATCCATGGTTAACCGAATTAATTGCTCTGATGGACGATTATGTCGACCATAAAATGGACGGAGCTCACGGTAAACTTCGCGAACTGAACCATTATTTACGAAATAAATTTGCACGATTTGCAAGCGTTGTTCTTTTGTCAACCTGTTCATGATGAAATGGCAAACAAAACTGAACATAAATGACATTAGAATTGCCAGATTTGACCACAAAATGCCAAATTTATCTCTATTCGAAAAACAAACCTGTAAAAAAAACACCCTGTATGTGTCGAACGGTTCGTTTTCCTCTTGTCGTCTCGAATTAAACCTGAACGCTTCATACACCTCGTTATTCTTTGGCGTGCAATAGTTTTCGATAGCTTCAAATACCGTTTTGTAAATTTTCTTGTCCGCATCGGACAAACCTAATGCATTAAAAATTTCTATGGTTTCTGCCCCGCAGGCGTTTAGAAATATTCCAACTTTTTGTGGATCTTTTCTTCCATCCAATTCAATCGCAATTGCATAAATCTAAAAACTTTGTTTAAAGACGCGCCAGTTTTCGGCACATTACCATCTAGTCTTAATGGGTCCGGCCTCCGAACATCAAAATTACTGATATTACTTGTGGCCATTTCGTTATCTGCTTCTTGATACTCTTCGTCGTTGTCCTCTGCTTCAGATTTTACTGCACTTCTTGTTTTCACCATTAGTTTCTATACCGACTGCGCCATGTGTTATTCGTTTGCTCAACAATATCAGACTGTTTATTACTAATTCAATTATAATATTACAGCGTAAGAACTTAGAACTACAGGAATGCCATATGACATACATATATGTGTGTATACATATGTACATACATATATAACAATGCCAAAAGTTCAAAAAACAATGTTCTCAGAGCTCAAAAATTTTTTGACATGCAACAGATTAATAACCAACTGTTAAGAAAGTGTATACAAAGCAAAGTAAAAACCCACGATCACCATGGTAAGCATTATGAAACTTGAATAACTGAAACAAGTGTTAAAATAATTTCACAGTTCAACATTTTTGACCAACTTTGTTGCCACGTGGTGGATTTTTGGATAACTCTTTTGACTTCAAATTATTTTATTTAACATATTTGGGTAGTTTATAAAAGCATTGGTAAGTTTCAGCCACGTAGGCATTTAAAACATTTTTTTTTGTTTTAGACAGCCACTAAAAGTTAGGTAAGCTTAGAAAATTTTTCGTTTTCAATAAAATAAAACTTGTATGATTTGGCCCAATTTGATTGAACGAATACATACACATTACAGGGAATTTCATATTGTTTCAGATAAAAAAAAAACATTACGAAAATTTGGGTTTTTCCTTGCAATCGCCAACTCTATGCCCTCGCTCACATATGATGGCACAGTGACCTAACAATGGAATGTTCAAGTCTACAATACTACATCCCAAAAAAAAGACAGTTATACCTGAAATGGTAAAAACCCAGAAAAAGGAAACTTCTGCACTGAATAGCCTTCATTGTTTGTCATATTGGTTTTCCCATAGTTAACGAGTTCTGCACTTATCCCATCAACTTATGTTATGTATGCACGCCTACCTGGGGGTCGGCTATTATGGGTGATACTTCTAAGCAATTGAGTGCTTCGGGTATATACATATAAGAGCGGGCCAAATTGTATGGATGGATTTTTTTTCATCAGGAGTATAGCAAAAACGTAATCTTCAGATGATTCTAAGAAAAATTGCTGAAGACACCATAGCTCTAAGTCTGATTTCGAGTCCCCCACTTTTGCAAAATAGATATTTTGTCATTTGATTGTAGGGTTTGGCCAAAAAATCTTCATAGCTTCTAATAGAATTATAGGAAAAATATCATATTGGGCTTACTTTAAAGGTATTTTACGTACATTTAAGAATCTGTGTTAACATCTATAGTGTTTTTGAATTTTAGTAGAGATATCAGGCTTAAATTATAAGAAATTATCCTAAAATTAACTTTTAACTACTATATTATAATTTTTGACCAATTTCTTATGGAACATTTTTTTTCTTTACAGCTAAAATAAGTTCAGAACATTTCCAACAACTTCCATTCAGACAGCAAAATTTCTGTATTTAAATTTAAAATGGATGAACCAAATCCTTCTACATCATCTGAATACACTTTATCAAATATACTTGAACACGATATTATTGCATTTAGTTTATCAAGTGAATCAAATAATCTGAAAGTAAAAATAAAATGGTTTCGCATAAAAATTTAACTCCTCATGTAATTGAAAAATTGGTTGAACTTTGGAATAAATTGACTATTCAACTAATTGATAGTCGAAGTATTCTAAGAAAACTAAATGTTTTAATTGAAAAATATCACGAAAGCATTAAAGCCAGAAAAAAAGTTCAGGAATTTACAGCATTCGTACAATCAACAAATATATTATTTTACGTTGGAAAATGTAAATGCAAGTTAAAAACAACAGAATGCTCATGTGGTTTAATACCAACCCATTTAAAAGAATTTATGATGGATCAACATAATGATAGAAGATTCACAATACCGGAATATATGGAACTTAACGAGTCCACATATGTGGGCTCTAAAAGATTAAAGTTGGGGGCCGCCCATCAGGTGTGTTTACCCTCTTGTTAACTACCCCCCCTTTAAACATCTGCGTCCCGCTGATGACATGGTTCTCGAAGATTATCGCCGACATGGGTCCGTGGCTGATCCTGACCTGTTGGCTGGTTTAATTTTGGAAAATGAATCGTTGTCGTTAGTTTCTTCCAGATTATGTAGCATACGACCGCTAATATTGCCAGGCCAATAGCGTCGGCGATTAGAGATAATTGAAAATTGTTGCCAAATTGACTTAATTGGTGAATATTTTCCATGCTGAGCCCGTGGATTTAGTCCAAGTTCAGTTTTAAGCCCTCGTTTGTAACGTTTGTCAAAACTGGTGGTAAGGCATGCACTGTGCGTACTAATCTGCTAATGAAGGACTGATTTCCCACCGTGACGGTTTCGTTGCTTAGTAAGATGACATATGTTCCATTGACGTACGTGGAGCAGTTTCTCCCCCGCAATGTTCCTTCGAAATTGTTAGTAAATATTGTCGCATCGGCGATCATTTCAACGATTATGTTGTTGCCTTGTTCAAAGTGACATCTGGCATTACCACCTTTCACTAGCCTAGCTAGGCATCCGTCTTCGGGAAGTTTAATTAACGATTTTGGGAAGCAGATTGTCGTATTGCTTATTGAAGGACAGTCCTCCCTTAGTCCGAATGTTTCTTCTTGGCTTACTAGCATCTTTTTGTCACTAAGGTCGACGTGCTGCCCCCTTATGATAGCGGCGCGTGTTATTAAAAGTCTATAGCCGTCTGGCTTAACTTTTGGCATTGACAGTACGTGTAAAAGGAGACTACCGTTCGAATATACGGAAGCCGATCCATATTCTATAGCTTCGATGGTGTTTTGGTATGGTTGCGAATCTTCCTCTACAAATAGATTTTGGATTTCGTCGCGGTCAAGAAGATTTGTGTTTATGATCCCGGATTATGCCATTTGACAGGCTTGAACTATTTCTGATACCTGCTCCTTCAAAATTAGGACTTTTCCCAACTGCAGCAGCTCTAACTGTCCTCGCTAATATTTTTAGTTATAGCGTTGATATGTAGCATCATTTGGTTAACTTTTTCGATCGCCTCTCGCGTAATGTTGAAAAGCTTTTCATTGATGCGATACTGGTGGTTGGTGTTTACCACAACGTCGTTCATGCTTCGAAGGACATAATCCCAATCTGCTGCATCTGGAGACCCAGCGATCCACTTCCATGCAGAACCAATCCAGTCGACAGAACGTGTTCTTCGTGACTTGCTTATTTGGAGCTCGTCGAGTCGCATCTTAGTTTGGTTTAGGTGAAATTGCAGTACAATACGCACAGCCTCGCTTTTGATATTGTGCTGTGTTTCTCTAATACCTTGTTAAAATATGTTAGGTCGACCACATGGACCAGACTGAAGTGTTCGTTTAGGATCCAGCCACGACCATGTTTAATTGTAACCAAAGGGGAGTCATAGTTGTAAATGTTTAGGCCGCAAGCGCCAGTTATTAAGAGTAAACTGAATCTAATCGTGATTAGAAAAATAAATGAAATGTTTCTTAGATTAGCGTTACACGTTAACAACACAATCAACGACACCTCTATGTATTAAATCCGCCCCACTATAACTTTTTGGTGGTATGCCGCCTTCTTTGAGCTTCGTATTTTTAATATGTTTCAGATATCTATACGGCAAAACATTAACGTCGGCGCCAGTGTCTAACTTAAAGTTTATAACACAATCATTAACGCGGATTTTCTGTTTGCATAGTCGGCTGTCTTAACTCGTGAACTTTGGAGACATAACAAGCAATACTAAAGTGAGTTTAAGCCGCAATTGTTACATTTTTGCCCAAACGCTGGACATTCCCTAATTTCGTGCATGCCTTTACAAAACTTGTATGATAATATTCGCTCACCATTCTCTTTGGTTATCTGCTTACCCATTCTTTTTGCACTATTTGTTTCAAGGGCATTGGAATGAATATCTACTGCCGTTATTTGAGCGCTGCCTAAACTTCGCATTAACCAAGTCTACAGAAGTGAACTTATTTCTACTGTTTTAGTTAAAGTCAAATCTTTTTGCTCTAGTAATTTTTTAAGGAGTATATTACTGTCTGTCTGGGTCGGCATATCCACAATTTTTTACCAATTTACGCAAGTCCAACAAGTATGTGTCGAACGGTTCGTTTTCCTCTTGTCGTCTCGAATTAAACCTGAACGCTTCATACACCTCGTTATTCTTTGGCGTGCAATAGTTTTCGATAGCTTCAAATACCGTTTTGTAAATTTTCTTGTCCGCATCGCACAAACCCATTGCATTAAAAATTTCTATGGTTTCTGCCCCGCAGGCGTTTAGAAATATTCCAACTTTTTGTGGATCTTTTCTTCCATCCAATTCAATCGCAATTGCATAAATCTAAAAATTTTGTTTAAAGACGCGCCAGTTTTCGGCACATTACCATCTAGTCTTAATGGGTCCGGCCTCCGAACATCAAAATTACTGATATTACTTGTGGCCATTTCGTTATCTGCTTCTTGATACTCTTCGTCGTTGTCCTCTGCTTCAGATTTTACTGCTCTTCTTGTTTTCACCATTAGTTTATATACCGACTGCGCCATGTGTTATTCGTTTGCTCAACAATATCAGACTGTTTATTACTAATTCAATTATAATATTACAGCGTAAGAACTTAGAACTACAGGAATGCTATATAACATACATATATGTGTGTATACATATGTACATACATATATAACAATGCCAAAAGTTCAACAAACAATGTTCTCAGAGCTCAAAAATTTTTTGACATGCAACAGATTAATAACCAACTGTTAAGAAAATGTATACAAAGCAAAGTAAAAACCCACGATCACCATGGTAAGCATTATGAAACTTGAATAACTGAAACAAGTGTTAAAATAATTTCACAGTTCAACATTTTTGACCAACTTTGTGGCCACGTGGTGGATTTTTGGATAACTCTTTTGACTTCAAATTATTTTATTTAACATATTTGGGTAGTTTATAAAAGCATTGGTAAGTTTCAGCCACGTAGGCATTTAAAACATTTTTTTTTTGTTTTAGACAGCCACTAAAAGTTAGGTAAGCTTAGAAAATTTTTCGTTTTCAATAAAATAAAACTTGTATGATTTGGCCCAATTTGATTGAACGAATACATACACATTAAAGGGAATTTCATATTGTTTCAGATAAAAAAAAACATTACGAAAATTTGGGTTTTTCCTTGCAATCGCCAACTCTATGCCCTCGCTCACATATGATGGCACAGTGACCTAACAATGGAATGTTCAAGTCTACAATACTACATCCCATAAAAAAGACAGTTATACCTGAAATGGTAAAAACCCAGAAAAAGGAAACTTCTGCACTGAATAGCCTTCATTGTTTGTCATATTGGTTTTCCCATAGTTAACGAGTTCTGCACTTATCCCATCAACTTATGTTATGTATGCACGCCTACCTGGGGGTCGGCTATTATGGGTGATACTTCTAAGCAATTGAGTGCTTCGGGTATATACATATAAGAGCGGGCCAAATTGTATGGATGGATTTTTTTTCATCAGGAGTATAGCAAAAACGTAATCTACAGATGATTCTAAGAAAAATTGCTGAAGACACCATAGCTCTAAGTCTGATTTCGAGTCCCCCACTTTTTCAAAATAGATATTTTGTCATTTGATTGTAGGGTTTGGCCAAAAAATCTTCATAGCTTCTAATAGAATTATAGGAAAAATATCATATTGGGCTTACTTTAAAGGTATTTTACGTACATTTAAGAATCTGTGTTAACATCTATAGTGTTTTTGAATTTTAGTAGAGATATCAGGCTTAAATTATAAGAAATTAGCCTAAAATTAACTTTTAACTACTATATTATAATTTTTAACCAATATCTTATGGCACATTTTTTTTCTTTACAGCTAAAATAAGCTCAGAACATTTCCAACAACTTCCATTCAGACAGCAAAATTTCTGTATTTAAATTTAAAATGGATGAACCAAATCCTTCTACATCATCTGAATCCACTTTATCAAATATACTTGAACACGATATTATTGCATTTGGTTTATCAAGTGAATCAAATAATCTGAATTTACCGTCTAGTCGTGACATTTTAAGATTTTTTTTTTTTAAGAGATCATGCTAAAATTCAAAGTAAAATGGTTTCGCATAAAAATTTAACTCCTCATGTAATTGAAAAATTGGTTGAACTTTGGAATAAATTGAATATTCAACTAATTGATAGTCGTAGTATTCTAAGAAAACTAAATGTTTTAATTGAAAAATATCACGAAAGCATTAAAGCCAGAAAAAAAGTTCAGGAATTTACAGCATTCGTACAATCAACAAATATATTATTTTACATTGGAAAATGTAAATGCAAGTTAAAAACAACAGAATGCTCATGTGGTTTAATACCAACCCATTTAAAAGAATTTATGATGGATCAACATAATGATAGAAGATTCATAATACCGGAATATATGGAACTTAACGAGTCCACATATGTGGGCTCTAAAAGATTAAAGTTGGGGGCCGCCCATTAGGTGTGTTTAACTACCCCCCCTTTAAACATCTGCGTCCCGCTGATGACATGGTTCTCGAAGATTATCGCCGACATGGGTCCGTGGCTGATCCTGACCTGTTGGCTGGTTTAATTTTGGAAAATGAATCGTTGTCGTTAGTTTCTTCCAGATTATGTAGCATACGACCGCTAATATTGCCAGGCCAATAGCGTCGGCGATTAGAGATAATTGAAAATTGTTGCCAAATTGACTTAATTGGTGAATATTTTCCATGCTGAGCCCGTGGATTTAGTCCAAGTTCAGTTTTAAGCCCTCGTTTGTAACGTTTGTCAAAACTGGTGGTAAGGCATGCACTGTGCGTACTAATCTGCTAATGAAGGACTGATTTCCCACCGTGACGGTTTCGTTGCTTAGTAAGATGACATATGTTCCATTGACGTACGCGGAGCAGTTTCTCCCCCGCAATGTTCCTTCGAAATTGTTAGTAAATATTGTCGCATCGGCGATCATTTCAACGATTATGTTGTTGCCTTGTTCAAAGTGACATCTGGCATTACCACCTTTCATTAGCCTAGCTAGGCATCCGTCTTCGGGAAGTTTAATTAACGATTTTGGGAAGCAGATTGTCGTATTGCTTATTGAAAAACAGTCCTCCCTTAGTCCGAATGTTTCTTCTTGGCTTACTAGCATCTTTTTGTCACTAAGGTCGACGTGCTGCCCCCTTATGATAGCGGCGCGTGTTATTAAAAGTCTATAGCCGTCTGGCTTAACTTTTGGCATTGACAGTACGTGTAAAAGGAGACTACCGTTCGAATATACGGAAGCCGATCCATATTCTATAGCTTCGATGGTGTTTTGGTATGGTTGCGAATCTTCCTCTACAAATAGATTTTGGATTTCGTCGCGGTCAAGAAGATTTGTGTTTATGATCCCGGATTATGCCATTTGACAGACTTGAACTATTTCTGATACCTGCTCCTTCAAAATTAGGACTTTTCCCAACTCCAGCAGCTCTAACTGTCCTCGCTAATATTTTTAGTTATAGCGTTGATATGTAGCATCATTTGGTTAACTTTTTCGATCGCCTCTCGCGTAATGTTGAAAAGCTTTTCATTGATGCGATACTGGTGGTTGGTGTTTACCACAACGTCGTTCATGCTTCGAAGGACATAATCCCAATCTGCTGCATCTGGAGACCCAGCGATCCACTTCCATGCAGAACCAATCCAGTCGACAGAACGTGTTCTTCGTGACTTGCTTATTTGGAGCTCGTCGAGTCGCATCTTAGTTTGGTTTAGGTGAAATTGCAGTACAATACGCACAGCCTCGCTTTTGATATTGTGCTGTGTTTCTCTAATACCTTGTTAAAATATGTTAGGTCGACCACATGGACCAGACTGAAGTGTTCGTTTAGGATCCAGCCACGACCATGTTTAATTGTAACCAAAGGGGAGTCATAGTTGTAAATGTTTAGGCCGCAAGCGCCAGTTATTAAGAGTAAACTGAATCTAATCGTGATTAGAAAAATAAATGAAATGTTTCTTAGATTAGCGTTACACGTTAACAACACAATCAACGACACCTCTATGTATTAAATCCGCCCCACTATAACTTTTTGGTGGTATGCCGCCTTCTTTGAGCTTCGTATTTTTAATATGTTTCAGATATCTATACGGCAAAACATTAACGTCGGCGCCAAAGTCTAACTTAAAGTTTATAACACAATCATTAACGCGGATTTTCTGTTTGCATAGTCGGCTGTCTTAACTCGTGAACTTTGGAGACATAACAAGCAATACTAAAGTGAGTTTAAGCCGCAATTGTTACATTTTTGCCCAAACGCTGGACATTTCCTAATTTCGTGCATGCCTTTACAAAACTTGTATGATAATATTCGCTCACCATTCTCTTTGGTTATCTGCTTACCCATTCTTTTTGCACTATTTGTTTCAAGGGCATTGGAATGAATATCTACTGCCGTTATTTGAGCGCTGCCTAAACTTCGCATTAACCAAGTCTACAGAAGTGAACTTATTTCTACTGTTTTAGTTAAAGTCAAATCTTTTTGCTCTAGTAATTTTTTAAGGAGTATATTACTGTCTGTCTGGGTCGGCATATCCACAATTTTTTACCAATTTACGCAAGTCCAACAAGTATGTGTCGAACGGTTCGTTTTCCTCTTGTCGTCTCGAATTAAACCTGAACGCTTCATACACCTCGTTATTCTTTGGCGTGCAATAGTTTTCGATAGCTTCAAATACCGTTTTGTAAATTTTCTTGTCCGCATCGCACAAACCCATTGCATTAAAAATTTCTATGGTTTCTGCCCCGCAGGCGTTTAGAAATATTCCAACTTTTTGTGGATCTTTTCTTCCATCCAATTCAATCGCAATTGCATAAATCTAAAAATTTTGTTTAAAGACGCGCCAGTTTTCGGCACATTACCATCTAGTCTTAATGGGTCCGGCCTCCGAACATCAAAATTACTGATATTACTTGTGGCCATTTCGTTATCTGCTTCTTGATACTCTTCGTCGTTGTCCTCTGCTTCAGATTTTACTGCTCTTCTTGTTTTCACCATTAGTTTATATACCGACTGCGCCATGTGTTATTCGTTTGCTCAACAATATCAGACTGTTTATTACTAATTCAATTATAATATTACAGCGTAAGAACTTAGAACTACAGGAATGCTATATAACATACATATATGTGTGTGTACATATGTACATACATATATAACAATGCCAAAAGTTCAACAAACAATGTTCTCAGAGCTCAAAAATTTTTTGACATGCAACAGATTAATAATCAACTGTTAAGAAAATGTATACAAAGCAAAGTAAAAACCCACGATCACCATGGTAAGCATTATGAAACTTGAATAACTGAAACAAGTGTTAAAATAATTTCACAGTTCAACATTTTTGACCAACTTTGTGGCCACGTGGTGGATTTTTGGATAACTCTTTTGACTTCAAATTATTTTATTTAACATATTTGGGTAGTTTATAAAAGCATTGGTAAGTTTCAGCCACGTAGGCATTTAAAACATTTTTTTTTTGTTTTAGACAGCCACTAAAAGTTAGGTAAGCTTAGAAAATTTTTCGTTTTCAATAAAATAAAACTTGTATGATTTGGCCCAATTTGATTGAACGAATACATACACATTAAAGGGAATTTCATATTGTTTCAGATAAAAAAAAACATTACGAAATGTTGGGTTTTTCCTTGCAATCGCCAACTCTATGCCCTCGCTCACATATGATGGCACAGTGACCTAACAATGGAATGTTCAAGTCTACAATACTACATCCCAAAAAAAAGACAGTTATACCTGAAATGGTAAAAACCCAGAAAAAGGAAACTTCTGCACTGAATAGCCTTCATTGTTTGTCATATTGGGTTTCCCATAGTTAACGAGTTCTGCACTTATCCCATCAACTTATGTTATGTATGCACGCCTACCTGGGGGTCGGCTATTATGGGTGATACTTCTAAGCAATTGAGTGCTTCGGGTATATACATATAAGAGCGGGCCAAATTGTATGGATGGATTTTTTTTCATCAGGAGTATAGCAAAAACGTAATCTACAGATGATTCTAAGAAAAATTGCTGAAGACACCATAGCTCTAAGTCTGATTTCGAGTCCCCCACTTTTGCAAAATAGATATTTTGTCATTTGATTGTAGGGTTTGGCCAAAAAATCTTCATAGCTTCTAATAGAATTATAGGAAAAATATCATATTGGGCTTACTTTAAAGGTATTTTACGTACATTTAAGAATCTGTGTTAACATCTATAGTGTTTTTGAATTTTAGTAGAGATATCAGGCTTAAATTATAAGAAATTAGCCTAAAATTAACTTTTAACTACTATATTATAATTTTTAACCAATATCTTATGGCACATTTTTTTTCTTTACAGCTAAAATAAGCTCAGAACATTTCCAACAACTTCTATTCAGACAGCAAAATTTCTGTATTTAAATTTAAAATGGATGAACCAAATCCTTCTACATCATCTGAATCCACTTTATCAAATATACTTGAACACGATATTATTGCATTTGGTTTATCAAGTGAATCAAATAATCTGAATTTACCGTCTAGTCGTGACATTTTAAGATTTTTTTTTTTTTAAGAGATCATGCTAAAATTCAAAGTAAAATGGTTTCGCATAAAAATTTAACTCCTCATGTAATTGAAAAATTGGTTGAACTTTGGAATAAATTGAATATTCAACTAATTGATAGTCGTAGTATTCTAAGAAAACTAAATGTTTTAATTGAAAAATATCACGAAAGCATTAAAGCCAGAAAAAAAGTTCAGGAATTTACAGCATTCGTACAATCAACAAATATATTATTTTACATTGGAAAATGTAAATGCAAGTTAAAAACAACAGAATGCTCATGTGGTTTAATACCAACCCATTTAAAAGAATTTATGATGGATCAACATAATGATAGAAGATTCATAATACCGGAATATATGGAACTTAACGAGTCCACATATGTGGGCTCTAAAAGATTAAAGTTGGGGGCCGCCCATTAGGTGTGTTTAACTACCGTCCCGCTGATGACATGGTTCTCGAAGATTATCGCCGACATGGGTCCGTGGCTGATCTTGACCTGTTGGCTGGTTTAATTTTGGAAAATGAATCGTTGTCGTTAGTTTCTTCCAGATTATGTAGCATACGACCGCTAATATTGCCAGGCCAATAGCGTCGGCGATTAGAGATAATTGAAAATTGTTGCCAAATTGACTTAATTGGTGAATATTTTCCATGCTGAGCCCGTGGATTTAGTCCAAGTTCAGTTTTAAGCCCTCGTTTGTAACGTTTGTCAAAACTGGTGGTAAGGCATGCACTGTGCGTACTAATCTGCTAATGAAGGACTGATTTCCCACCGTGACGGTTTCGTTGCTTAGTAAGATGACATATGTTCCATTGACGTACGTGGAGCAGTTTCTCCCCCGCAATGTTCCTTCGAAATTGTTAGTAAATATTGTCGCATCGGCGATCATTTCAACGATTATGTTGTTGCCTTGTTCAAAGTGACATCTGGCATTACCACCTTTCACTAGCCTAGCTAGGCATCCGTCTTCGGGAAGTTTAATTAACGATTTTGGGAAGCAGATTGTCGTATTGCTTATTGAAGGACAGTCCTCCCTTAGTCCGAATGTTTCTTCTTGGCTTACTAGCATCTTTTTGTCACTAAGGTCGACGTGCTGCCCCCTTATGATAGCGGCGCGTGTTATTAAAAGTCTATAGCCGTCTGGCTTAACTTTTGGCATTGACAGTACGTGTAAAAGGAGACTACCGTTCGAATATACGGAAGCCGATCCATATTCTATAGCTTCGATGGTGTTTTGGTATGGTTGCGAATCTTCCTCTACAAATAGATTTTGGATTTCGTCGCGGTCAAGAAGATTTGTGTTTATGATCCCGGATTATGCCATTTGACAGGCTTGAACTATTTCTGATACCTGCTCCTTCAAAATTAGGACTTTTCCCAACTGCAGCAGCTCTAACTGTCCTCGCTAATATTTTTAGTTATAGCGTTGATATGTAGCATCATTTGGTTAACTTTTTCGATCGCCTCTCGCGTAATGTTGAAAAGCTTTTCATTGATGCGATACTGGTGGTTGGTGTTTACCACAACGTCGTTCATGCTTCGAAGGACATAATCCCAATCTGCTGCATCTGGAGACCCAGCGATCCACTTCCATGCAGAACCAATCCAGTCGACAGAACGTGTTCTTCGTGACTTGCTTATTTGGAGCTCGTCGAGTCGCATCTTAGTTTGGTTTAGGTGAAATTGCAGTACAATACGCACAGCCTCGCTTTTGATATTGTGCTGTGTTTCTCTAATACCTTGTTAAAATATGTTAGGTCGACCACATGGACCAGACTGAAGTGTTCGTTTAGGATCCAGCCACGACCATGTTTAATTGTAACCAAAGGGGAGTCATAGTTGTAAATGTTTAGGCCGCAAGCGCCAGTTATTAAGAGTAAACTGAATCTAATCGTGATTAGAAAAATAAATGAAATGTTTCTTAGATTAGCGTTACACGTTAACAACACAATCAACGACACCTCTATGTATTAAATCCGCCCCACTATAACTTTTTGGTGGTATGCCGCCTTCTTTGAGCTTCGTATTTTTAATATGTTTCAGATATCTATACGGCAAAACATTAACGTCGGCGCCAGTGTCTAACTTAAAGTTTATAACACAATCATTAACGCGGATTTTCTGTTTGCATAGTCGGCTGTCTTAACTCGTGAACTTTGGAGACATAACAAGCAATACTAAAGTGAGTTTAAGCCGCAATTGTTACATTTTTGCCCAAACGCTGGACATTTCCTAATTTCGTGCATGCCTTTACAAAACTTGTATGATAATATTCGCTCACCATTCTCTTTGGTTATCTGCTTACCCATTCTTTTTGCACTATTTGTTTCAAGGGCATTGGAATGAATATCTACTGCCGTTATTTGAGCGCTGCCTAAACTTCGCATTAACCAAGTCTACAGAAGTGAACTTATTTCTACTGTTTTAGTTAAAGTCAAATCTTTTTGCTCTAGTAATTTTTTAAGGAGTATATTACTGTCTGTCTGGGTCGGCATATCCACAATTTTTTACCAATTTACGCAAGTCCAACAAGTATGTGTCGAACGGTTCGTTTTCCTCTTGTCGTCTCGAATTAAACCTGAACGCTTCATACACCTCGTTATTCTTTGGCGTGCAATAGTTTTCGATAGCTTCAAATACCGTTTTGTAAATTTTCTTGTCCGCATTGCACAAACCCATTGCATTAAAAATTTCTATGGTTTCTGCCCCGCAGGCGTTTAGAAATATTCCAACTTTTTGTGGATCTTTTCTTCCATCCAATTCAATCGCAATTGCATAAATCTAAAAATTTTGTTTAAAGACGCGCCAGTTTTCGGCACATTACCATCTAGTCTTAATGGGTCCGGCCTCCGAACATCAAAATTACTGATATTACTTGTGGCCATTTCGTTATCTGCTTCTTGATACTCTTCGTCGTTGTCCTCTGCTTCAGATTTTACTGCACTTCTTGTTTTCACCATTAGTTTCTATACCGACTGCGCCATGTGTTATTCGTTTGCTCAACAATATCAGACTGTTTATTACTAATTCAATTATAATATTACAGCGTAAGAACTTAGAACTACAGGAATGCCATATAAGATACACATATGTGTGCATACATATGTACATACATATATAACAATGCCAAAAGTTCAACAAACAATGTTCTCAGAGCTCAAAAATTTTTTGACATGCAACAGATTAATAACCAACTGTTAAGAAAATGTATACAAAGCAAAGTAAAAACCCACGATCACCATGGTAAGCATTATGAAACTTGAATAACTGAAACAAGTGTTAAAATAATTTCACAGTTCAACATTTTTGACCAACTTTGTGGCCACGTGGTGGATTTTTGGATAACTCTTTTGACTTCAAATTATTTTATTTAACATATTTGGGTAGTTTATAAAAGCATTGGTAAGTTTCAGCCACGTAGGCATTTAAAACATTTTTTTTTTGTTTTAGACAGCCACTAAAAGTTAGGTAAGCTTAGAAAATTTTTCGTTTTCAATAAAATAAAACTTGTATGATTTGGCCCAATTTGATTGAACGAATACATACACATTAAAGGGAATTTCATATTGTTTCAGATAAAAAAAACATTACGAAATTTTGGGTTTTTCCTTGCAATCGCCAACTCTATGCCCTCGCTCACATATGATGGCACAGTGACCTAACAATGGAATGTTCAAGTCTACAATACTACATCCCAAAAAAAAGACAGTTATACCTGAAATGGTAAAAACCCAGAAAAAGGAAACTTCTGCACTGAATAGCCTTCATTGTTTGTCATATTGGTTTTCCCATAGTTAACGAGTTCTGCACTTATCCCATCAACTTATGTTATGTATGCACGCCTACCTGGGGGTCGGCTATTATGGGTGATACTTCTAAGCAATTGAGTGCTTCGGGTATATACATATAAGAGCGGGCCAAATTGTATGGATGGATTTTTTTTCATCAGGAGTATAGCAAAAACGTAATCTACAGATGATTCTAAGAAAAATTGCTGAAGACACCATAGCTCTAAGTCTGATTTCGAGTCCCCCACTTTTGCAAAAGAGATATTTTGTCATTTGATTGTAGGGTTTGGCCAAAAAATCTTCATAGCTTCTAATAGAATTATAGGAAAAATATCATATTGGGCTTACTTTAAAGGTATTTTACGTACATTTAAGAATCTGTGTTAACATCTATAGTGTTTTTGAATTTTAGTAGAGATATCAGGCTTAAATTATAAGAAATTAGCCTAAAATTAACTTTTAACTACTATATTATAATTTTTAACCAATTTCTTATGGAACATTTTTTTTCTTTACAGCTAACATAAGTTCAGAACATTTCCAACAACTTCCATTCAGACAGCAAAATTTCTGTATTTAAATTTAAAATGGATGAACCAAATCCTTCTACATCATCTGAATCCACTTTATCAAATATACTTGAACACGATATTATTGCATTTGGTTTATCAAGTGAATCAAATAATCTGAATTTACCGTCTAGTCGTGACATTTTAAGATTTTTTTTTTTTAAGAGATCATGCTAAAATTCAAAGTAAAATGGTTTCGCATAAAAATTTAACTCCTCATGTAATTGAAAAATTGGTTGAACTTTGGAATAAATTGAATATTCAACTAATTGATAGTCGTAGTATTCTAAGAAAACTAAATGTTTTAATTGAAAAATATCACGAAAGCATTAAAGCCAGAAAAAAAGTTCAGGAATTTACAGCATTCGTACAATCAACAAATATATTATTTTACATTGGAAAATGTAAATGCAAGTTAAAAACAACAGAATGCTCATGTGGTTTAATACCAACCCATTTAAAAGAATTTATGATGGATCAACATAATGATAGAAGATTCACAATATATGGAACTTAGCGAGTCCACATATGTGGGCTCTAAAAGATTAAAGTTGGGGGCCGCCCATCAGGTGTGTTTACCCTCTTGTTAACTACCCCCCCTTTAAACATCTGCGTCCCGCTGATGACATGGTTCTCGAAGATTATCGCCGACATGGGTCCGTGGCTGATCCTGACCTGTTGGCTGGTTTAATTTTGGAAAATGAATCGTTGTCGTTAGTTTCTTCCAGATTATGTAGCATACGACCGCTAATATTGCCAGGCCAATAGCGTCGGCGATTAGAGATAATTGAAAATTGTTGCCGAATTGACTTAATTGGTGAATATTTTCCATGCTGAGCCCGTGGATTTAGTCCAAGTTCAGTTTTAAGCCCTCGTTTGTAACGTTTGTCAAAACTGGTGGTAAGGCATTCACTGTGCGTACTAATCTGCTGATGAAGGACTGATTTCCCACCGTGACGGTTTCGTTGCTTAGTAAGATGACATATGTTTCTCCCCCGCAATGTTCCTTCGAAATTGTTAGTAAATATTGTCGCATCGGCGATCATTTCAACGATTATGTTGTTGTCTTGTTCAAAGTGACATCTGGCATTACCACCTTTCACTAGCCTAGCTAGGCATCCGTCTTCGGGAAGTTTAATTAACGATTTTGGGAAGCAGATTGTCGTATTGCTTATTGAAGGACAGTCCTCCCTTAGTCCGAATGTTTCTTCTTGGCTTACTAGCATCTTTTTGTAACTAAGGTCGACGTGCTGCCCCCTTATGATAGCGGCGCGTGTTATTAAAAGTCTATAGCCGTCTGGCTTAACTTGTAACGTGTAAAAGGAGACTACCGTTCGAATATACGGAAGCCGATCCATATTCTATAGCTTCGATGGTGTTTTGGTATGGTTGCGAATCTTCCTCTACAAATAGATTTTGGATTTCGTCGCGGTCAAGAAGATTTGTGTTTATGATCCCGGATTATGCCATTTGACAGGCTTGAACTATTTCTGATACCTGCTCCTTCAAAATTAGGACTTTTCCCAACTCCAGCAGCTCTAACTGTCCTCGCTAATAGTTTTAGTTATAGCGTTGATATGTAGCATCATTTGGTTAGCTTTTTCGATCGCCTCTCGCGTAGTGTTGAAAAGCTTTTCATTGATGCGATACTGGTGGTTGGTGTTTACCACAACGTCGTTCATGCTTCGAAGGACATAATCCCAATCTGCTGCATCTGGAGACCCAGCGATCCACTTCCATGCAGAACCAATCCAGTCGACAGAACGTGTTCTTCGTGACTTGCTTATTTGGAGCTCGTCGAGTCGCATCTTAGTTTGGTTTAGGTGAAATTGCAGTACAATACGCACAGCCTCGCTTTTGATATTGTGCTGTGTTTCTCTAATACCTTGTTAAAATATGTTAGGTCGACCACATGCACCAGACTGAAGTGTTCGTTTAGGATCCAGCCACGACCATGTTTAATTGTAACCAAAGGGGAGTCATAGCTGTAAATGTTTAGGCCGCAAGCGCCAGTTATTAAGAGTAAACTGAATCTGATCGTGGTTAGAAAAATAAATGAAATGTTTCTTAGATTAGCGTTAGTGTTTTATAAGGTTAGGTTTTTTGCTTATCCGAAACTCTTTGGTTTCTGTACGATAAGCGTGCGTGACAGCTCAGGACTTAACCCGCGGACAAATACATCTAAAGCTCTATTCCGATAGGTTTCAACAAGGGCAGAAAGAAACTGTTTCTTGTCCAACTTGGAAGTTCCTTGCGCAGGCCTGTTCAGCTGTTGCTCGAGAGTTCCAATGTCCCTCTTGTCAGCGTACTGTAGAGATAACACACTTTTTATTTCCGCCCAATCGCTTTCAAAAACGTTATATGCTACCAAAGCAGCATCAGCTCCACCCCGAATCTTTTGTCTGATATGCTGCAAGATGGCACGATACAGAATACTCTCAACATTATGAACCCACGAGATGTACTGGGAGGGGCTTCCCTCGAAAATTTGTAGTTTCTTCACACAATCTGGAAGTCTACCAATGTCCTTCAGGCCCTGTTCCGAAAGTGGTGTTCGCACCACTGCCGATACTCCTTGAGCCTGCGCCCCAGCGCTAGCCTGCTCTACGCTACCTAACCGTTCTTCAATTCTGGACATATTTTGGTCTAAGTCTGTGCTGTTAACTCAATCCTTCTTAACCTAGCCCAAAGGAATGCACCGGTAGTTTCAATACCACTAAGGCGGGTTTCCATCCTTCTAATCTCTTCAAAAAGAGCGTTGACATCCCCGTTAAGTTCATTCACTTTAGTAGTGAGAGCTTCCATTTTTATTGAGTTTATATAATATACATATATACATAATTTGAATTTTATATACATAGATGATTAGGGACTTGTGAGACAAATTAAAGGGATAGGCACCTGTTTTTTTCTTGCTTCTTATAGCACAGCTTACTCCACAATGTGTTCGTATGGGTACACTGGAAGGCAGGTATGGCAATATCCAGTGTGTTCTTATGTGTACCCTGGATTTATTGCAGGAAATAAATGGCAGTTTCTAGTGTGTTCTGATGTGTACCCTAGAAACACCATGCTACAGGAAATGTAGTGTCAGTGTGTTCTTATGTGTACCCTGGGGATAGCCAGTACAGAAAGGAAGATTATTGCCGCATCCTTAAGGGAACGACAACGAGCACGCGGCGTGCGAACTTTGTTGGTGCATATGGCAAGGCCACAGGATTCGTTAACCATAATTTGGCCTTCGGTATGGTGGGATCCGTCCTAGGAGTATAGCTACACGGACCCACCCAGCCAATGTGATCGTACTAGGACATTCTGCGTTGCGGTTGCAGAGCGGTAGGAAACATCACTTTCACTAAACGTTGCACTTTATTTTTATTTTAATTTTTTCACTTGCGCAACTGAGGGTTTTCAGGGTCACAGGATTGCTTCGTTTTGTGTTATTCCTGTTTCAGGCACTCAGGGCTTATAGGGTTAGGCGTAGTAAGTTATTCTTAGCTTTCGCTGTTTCACTTAGCACTTATGTTTGTTTTATTATACTTTACCTCTCCTTGGGAGAGGAGCTCTTATATCCTGGAGGGTCCCGAAGGGTCCCGAAGGGAATCGCAGAATTAGTCAGAAGGTGGTGAATCGCGGTTTGTACAATATTGCTTTATTGACCCTTATGACAATATTTTACACAATATTTTGGTTTTTTCTACCCTGGTCCCTGCTCGGGCGCCACTTAACGAGTCCAAATGTGTGGGCATTCCTATGGAAAAATAAAAGAAAGCTAAATGCGGTTAATAAGTATATTTACCATTGACGGTTCGATCCAAAGTGCAGTTACAATTTTATGTAAGCCTACCACTTAGCTTCTAAACAGTTTGACTTAACTTATTAATTGCTGACGCTGCGCTTCCCATGATTTGTATTTTGGTTTATGCAACCTACCGGCGGAAAGGTGCCTTCCGATCAAATGATAAGGGAGATCACCGATGAGAAGAAGCTAGATTGGGCTTTATCTACCTTCAAGCCCCATAAGTCGCCTGGACCAGACGGAATATTCCCGGCCCAGCTACAACATACATCCGGGCTTATCATGCCCTGGTTGAAAACTATGTTTATAGGCTGCCTAAGGCTCAACTACGTACCCACTTCATGGAGGGAGGTTAAGGTAGTCTTCATCCCCAAAGCCGGGAAGCCATCTCATACTAAACCTAATGACTTTAGGCCTATAAGCCTATCCTCATTTCTTCTTAAAACCCTAGAAAGACTTCTGGAGGACTATGTCAGAAGATCGATTGACCCAACTCAGCTCTCGCGGGCTCAGCATGCCTACAGTAAGGGTAGGTCAACAGATACTGCCTTGCACTCTCTTGTATCTGTTATAGACAAGTCACTTAACCTAAAGGAATATACTTTGGTGGCTTTCCTCGACATTGAAGGCGCTTTCAATAACGTCCTTCCGGAAGCTATCACCTCTGCGCTGACGGGTCTGCGGGTCGATACCTGTCTGGTGGAGTTCATTCGTAAACTGCTTACTAGCAGACGGATCACAACCGAGCTAGGTGGGAACTCGATTCACAGACTCGTTAACAGAGGTACCCCACAGGGAGGTGTTCTCTCACCGCTACTTTGGGTGGTTACTGTAAACCAGCTTCTACGCCTCATGGAAGCGGAAGGCCACCAAGTGATTGCGTACGCCGATGACATCTGCGTTATGATGCGGGGAAAATTCCCTCAAACTCTATGCAACTTAATGGAATCAGCCTTATCTAAAATTTGTGACTGGGCAAAGTCAACAGGTCTGGGGGTTAACCCCGAGAAAACCGAGCTAGTCCTCTTTACTAGAAGGTACAAAATACCGAACCTTATACCACCAAAAATTGGTAACACGACTTTGGCATTCAGTGACAAAGTCAAATATTTAGGAGTTACTCTAGACAGGAAACTACTCTGGGGTGACAATATAACAGAACGGGTTAAAAAGGCAACGTGCGCGTTGTTTACTTGCAAGAGAGCAATTGGTGTTTCGTGGGGGTTTTCTCCCAGGGTAGTGCACTGGATCTACACAGCCATTGTTCGCCCGATCCTACTCTACGGAGTGCTAGTCTGGTGGCCTGCACTTACTAAGAATACGTACCTCAAACAGATACAAAAAGTCCAAAGGAGTTCAGAACTCTGCATAACCGGGGCCCTTGGGTCCACCCCGACAGAAGCACTCAACACTATGCTGCATCTACCACCGCTTGATTTGGTGGCGAAGGAAGTAGCCACGATCACAGCTTTGCGAATAAGGGAGACTGGCGTCTGGATAAATGGACAAAGTGGGCACGCCACAATCTTGGGCAACCACGCGCCTGTTAACATTCCACCACACACGGACTACTGCGCGTCAAATAACGTGTTTGTCAGGAACTACGAGGTTATAGTACCGACAAGACAAGAATGGGACAGCAGACCACATACGGTTCGGGGCGCCATCAACATCTTTACTGATGGCTCCAAGCTTGAGGGGAAGGTGGGGGGAGGAATCTTTTCACCGGACCTGGGACTAGAGATCTCCTTCCGTCTTCCCGACCACTGCAGCGTGTACCAAGCGGTAATGCTGGCAATACACGGCGCGGTGAAAAGCTTGGTATCCATGCCCCAAAATGATAAACAGATCTATATCTTCTCAGACAGTCAGGCCGCACTTAAAGCCTTGAACTCATATGTCGACAATGCAAAGTCGTTAACTGAATGTCGCAGATCTCTCAACGAGATGGCTCAGCACTTCAGTATTAGCCTTATTTGGGTACCTGGGCACAGGGATATTGAAGGCAACTGCAGAGCGGATGAGCTGGCTAGACGGGGTACCACCACCCATCTCCTTCCAGGAAATAGCTCGGTAGGCATACCCATGGCCTCCTTTAAATTTAGTGTTAGCACAAAAACAATGGAAATAGCAAATATGCTCTGGTCAGGGCTCTCGACGTGTGAGATATCCAGGCTAACCTGGCCTTCCTACAACAAAAGACGTACAAACTCCCTGCTGTCCCTCAATAAATCGGACATTTCATCCCTGGTAAGGGTTCTAACAGGGCACTGTTTAATATGCACTCACGGCGCCAGAATGGGCGCAATGTCTAATGATTACTGTAGCAGCTGCAGATGTATTGAGGAGGAGGAAAGTGTTCAGCATCTGATGTGTCAATGCCCTGCACTCAGCAGGCGACGGTTAGCTATCTTGGGCCAACCGTTTCTCAATAACCTCGCTGAGGTATCACAAATGGAATTAAAAGCGTTATCTAAATTTATTGACTCCACGAAGTGGTTCGATCCCCTGCCTTGAACAGGGTGTGAGTTGGTTTTCCCTGGCGTGGACGGCAGCGCAACCGTGTGAGTCGACTGGTCCTTCTCAGCTCTCGGGAGACCTTTGAACTCGGATACTCTAGGGTTGTTGGATCGGCTAACTGTTAAGCGGCTGAGCTGCTGTCGGCGTCGGGGATGACTTGCTCGCATCTCTGGGGCATAGAGGTGGGTAGAGACCGTATAGGGTATCACAATGGGCCTATTTAGTGGCCTAAGTGTCGGGCAGAGTCCAGGTACTCTGTCCTGCCCTTGCAACCTAACCTAACCTATGCAACCAATTCATATCGCTGCCTTATAACTAAATTGTTTTGTATGCGTTGCAGATCAAGTTACATGCATTGGCTATGCGCGTGTTGTGGGAAGTGCGGTGTCAGCAAATTCGCACCATTAGGTGTGTTTGCCCTCTTGTTAACTTGGATGACATTGTACAAGAAACACCTACAACAATACCAACAATGCCAACAGTTAGTGATGATCCAACATACGAACCACTTGGAACAGATACGGAAATAGGTGAAGCACAAATTGCAAATGAAGCAGTTGCAGGAGTATCTGTTACAATGAAACGAGGACATTATACTCAACGATACGATGCTATAAATTTTGCTATGATGTGTGACAGATTCGGTGTTTCAGATAGAGTTGCTTCATGTTTAGCAACAGCCCTTTTCGAAGATATAAATTTCGAGATGTTCATGGTGAACTTGTCATAATGGATAAATCTAAAGTTGCAAGAGAAAAAATTAAAGCTAGAGATGAAGTGCTTCGTAAGCGATACATAGATTCTAACATAACTGCATTTTCTTTCGATGGCAAAAAAAAATGATTCATTAACTAGAAAGAAAATTAATGAGAAATTTCATACAAATATAGTAAAAGGACCCCATTTCGTTGTTCTAAAAGAGCCTAATGCTGATTTACTTGGATATGTTAATTTGGTTGAAGAATAAAATGCAAAACACAAATTAAAAAGATTAAATGAATTCTTCAATAGCAAAAAACTGTCAATAGATCAATTAATTGACATATGCAGAGATGGAGAACCAGCTAATACTGGAATAGAAAATGATGTTATAAGACTTTTTGAAAAGCATTTAAATAGACCACTGCACTGGTTTATATGTTTGCTTCTGTAGTGTAGCCAAAATAAATGCATACATAAATGCATGCATACTTACAAACAGTCGGCACGCAGCTATTAAAAACTGTCGAATACGCTTTGTCAGCAAAGTCACACGCTATGAGGCGATGCCTACAAATGCGTTGCAATCATACGAATATATGTATGAACATATGTGCGAATGCACAAGCCAATGTTTGTGTATGAATGTAGGTGTGAATGTACCAGCGAGCGTGTGTATACGCTGGCTTACATACTTTGGCTAAGCTTAGAATTTAGGTAAATATGTATTATGGTAAATAAGTAGTGTATAGGAATTTATTGTATAAATAGAAGGAAAATATGTTGAATAAATTAATTCATGTTTGGTGCCTAATGATGGCACTACACGAACCTATTTCACTTTAAATAGTTTTATTACATGGCGATCCTGCCTGTTTAGATCCTGCCAACAATTTTTCAACAAGGCAGCTATCGATGATATCACTAGTTACAGTAACACCAATGGTTTCGAATTTTATTTTATGCCACCACGCGCCCCACATTTTGGGGGCCTATAGGAGTCAGCAGTAAAATCGATGAAAACGGTTATTATCAAAAATATTACAAAGGCTCACATAACATACGAAGAACTGCAAACCATCCTAATAGAAGTCGAAGCGATTCTTCATGCTGAACTCGCGAGGCATTCCCCAACGAATTTCATCGGAGCTCAGGCCAAATTGAAGAAGTTACAACGCTAAGAATCGAACATCAGAACGATACGATCCAACCATACCACATATGCATAAGCGAAGTGGAATAAGGATTCTGGACTTAAAAAACAAAGCAAATCCCGCAGCAAGGGAAGGACACATCAGGAGGAAAAAAGGAAAAAATTATATAATTTAAGTATTTTAATATTTATTTTTAAGCCCTAAAGCAATAACCATAGAGGAATATAGGCGTAGGACGAAACCAATAAAGGTAGAGGAACCTAAGATTCCCAAACCTATTAGCAGCAAAAGAAAGAGAGGAGGAAAAAGATTCAACTACAGAAGGGCAGTAGCAATACTGTACCAACAAATTAATCTAACTACTAACACGGAGGAAAGAATCCGTTTAAAAATTTTAATAAAAAAGATCAAAAATATATAAAAAAAAAACAGTATTTTCTATTGCAGTGCTAAAATTTTTGTATTCCCTATGGAGGGCGCTTTGCCTAATGATCTTGATTACGAGACTATCGACAGTGTCGTTAATAAGTTGGAAAGTGAAAGCGCAATTGAGGCCCGTATAGAAAGGGAAAGATTAAGACCTTACAGTGTGGAGAAAAGAAAAACACTAGTTTGGCTTAAAAGTCATTGGGAATATATAGGAATGACTAGGGAACCGACCCTTGAAGATGTTATTTATAACACAGCAATGGAAGAAGTAACAGTCCGAGCTCTAATAAAATTTGGCCTAAGAGAACTGTAAATAAGAAAGGAAAAATATATGTAAAAAGTTAAATTTTTTTTTAAATAAAGAAAATACCAAAAATAAAATAAATCAGTGCATTTATAGTTTTTCTTACAATGGGAGGCCAAGAATCCAAAGTGGAAGAGCCTAATGCTAATGTGATTAACTCAATCCAAATAGCCGACCACACTGAGGCACTAGAATTTATTAAAATCTTATTAATAATATTGGCAATCTGCACTTGCCTCAATTTGTTTCTCAAATTATACTCAGCTCACAACAAATTTTTAAAGAAAAAATACATGAGCCGAGCAGATGGTCTAGACAAGGTCTAAACCCAAGGAAAACTATATACCCCAATGGACAAATGGGAAACCATTCTGAATACATTGGTGGAAGAGAAAATTTTGGCGGAAAAGTCATATAAGTGTATTAACAAAAATACACCCATACAAAGAGTAACGGTATTGAAACATCTCACGGCAATATTACAGTCATTGAATAATATAGGAAAAGCCACACAAAAGGTGTATAGCAAGTTGACAGCTAAGCATCAGCTAGAGGTACAACAAATATTTCCCAGTGTCAGGGATAAATTGGTATCCTTACTGGCTAGATATAACATTGAGGCATTGGTCCCAAATTCATTTGAAAAAGAAATCGAACTAGATTTTGCCATCTTATTACCAGAGGCACAACCCAATCTGGAGGAAGCCGTAAAAATTGAAATTACTGAAAAAGAATCACAAACAGAAAACGCCAAAATGCCACTGACAAATGTAGATTTCATTAAAACTGTATCATCGATCTTACCAGATTTTGATGGAAAATCAGAAAATCTGTCTAGTTTTCTCGATGCCCTTGATATACTGGAGCAAATCAAGGATAGTCACGAGGCTATCGCGGTATCCATGATAAAAACAAAACTCAAAGGGACAGCTAGAAACATAATAAGCACTGAATCCTTTATTCAGGAAATTAAACAAAGATTGAAGTCACAAGTTAAGGGTGAATCAGTAGAAGTTTTGTCGGCAAAACTCCTGAACATCCAACAACGCAGTAAAACTGCAAATCAATACACTGCTGAGATTGAAAAACTCACAAAATCATTGGAAGGGGCATACATATCTGACGGACTAACACCGGAGTTAGCTACCAAGTATGCTACACAGTCAGCTGTAAAAGCTATGTGTAAAAATGGCTCCAACGATAAAGTAAAAACTATAATGCAGGCTGGAACGTTCACCACGATGAACGAAGCCATATCAAAATTCACTAACAGTTGCACAGAAGTAACTGGAAATCCAAATTCACTGTTACATATTCGCCAACAAAATCATTTCCGAGGTAACTTCCGCAGGAGTTACCAAAACAGTAACTATAGAAGAAATCAGAGGCGTACATTTAACAATTACGGCAATAACAACAATAATAATAATAATAATAGTAATAACCGAGGAAATAATCAAAGATCTGGTCGAAACTTTGGATCAAGAGGTTATAACCGTAATAATACCAGAAATGTAAGGAATGTTAGCCAACAGGAAAACCAGCAAACTCCACCTCAATAAATAAAAAATTATATGTTTTCAATTTACACCTAAATAGCTACATAACTTCCAAAACAACTCTGAATGATTCCATTTCAACCCTCCTAATCGATACAGGAGCGGATATATCAATTATAAAAAAGGGTCATATTGACAGTCATGTCACTATTAATAATTCACAAAAAACAGATTTAAGAGGAATTGGTCAAGGCATAACGAGCACTATAGGCACAGTTAAAACAGATTTAAAGGATGATTACCTATTGATTAGACACAAGTTTCATGTAGTAGAAGACAATTTTCCAATCCCATGTGATGGAATACTGGGTTTGGATTTTATTAAAAAATATAATTGCATTTTAGATTACCAAAAAGATGGGGATACCCTAATATTAAGACCATATGATTATCCAGAAAATATAATAATTCAAATGACTAATGAACCGACAGTAAATAATATATCAATTCCCGCAAGATCGGAAGTAATCCGACAAATCCACATTTAAAATAAAAATACTGATTTATTAATTCCACAACAAGAATTATCTGAAGGCATATTTATTGCAAACACCCTAGTAAATTCACAACAAACATTCGTCAGAATTATAAATACAACAGATGAAAATGTAACACTTCATGATTTTAATATAAAAACAGAAAATTTGGATAATTATTCAATAGTTAAATATAATAATCTAGAAAATGAGCAGAACAGTAAAGAAAAATTAGAAAGATTAAATAAACATTTTCCCCACTTTGCCCATGACTCACTTAATGTATTATGTGCAGAATTCATTGACATTTTCTCATTGGAAACAGAACCAATTACCACTAATAATTTTTACAAACAAAAACTTCATTTGAAGGACAATAACCCAGTTTACGTAAAAAACTACAGAATACCAGAAGCCCACAAGAGCGAAATAAATAAACAAGTAAATAAATTAATTAAAGACGACATAATAGAACTTTAATGTCAGAATTTAATAGTCCAATTTTATTAGTACCCAAAAAATCACTCCCTAATAACCAAGAAAAAAGATGGAGAATGGTTGTCGACTACAGACAAGTAAATAAAAAATTAACCGCGGATAAATTCCCGCTGCCAAGAATTGATGACATACTAGATCAATTAGGAAGAGCTAAATATTTCTCGTGCTTGGATTTAATGTCCGGTTTTCATCAAATAGAACTCAGTTCAGAGTCAAGGGATATCACATCCTTTACAGCAGATAATGGCACCTATCGATTTAAAAGACTACCCTATGGCCTTAAGGTTGCCCCAAATTAATTTCAGAGAATGATGACATTGGCATTCTCAGGTTTAAAACCTTCACAAGCATTTCTATACATGGACGATTTAGTCGTATTAGGATGCTCCGAAAAACATATGATCAAAAACTTACGGAATGTATTCGAATTGTGGGAAGTATAATTTAAAATTACATCCGGATAAATGCATATTTTTCAATCAAGAAGTAACATACCTTGGTCATAAGTGTACAAGCAAAGGAATTTTACCAGATCTCAGTAAATTTTAAACTGTTAAAAATTATCCAACCCCTAAAAATGCAGATGAGGCGAAACGATTCGTCGCATTTTGCAATTATTACAGAAGATTTATTCCAAACTTCGCAGAGTATTCTAGGATAATAACAAGGCTTTGCAAGAAAAATGTAGTTTTCGACTGGCCAGAGGATTGTAAAAAATCCTTTGACTATTTGAAGGCTGCGTTAATAAGCCCTACGATCTTACAATACCCCGATTTCAGTAAACAATTTTGTATAACAACTGACGCAAGTGGATATGCTTGCGGAGCAGTGCTAAGCCAAGAGTATGAAGGAAACCAATTGCCAATTGCCTATGCATCAAGATCATTCACAAAAGGAGAAATTAACAAAGCAACAATTGAAAAAGAACTAGCGGCCATTCATTGGGCCATAACATATTTTAGACCATATGTTTATGGTAGAAAATTTTTAGTCAAGACAGACCATAGACCTTTAACATTCCTATTTTCGATGAAAAACCCCTCATCAAAATTAACTAGAATCAGACTAGATTTGGAAGAATATGACTTCGAGGTGGAGTATATAGCAGGAAAACAAAATTATGTAGCAGACGCATTATCGCGCATAGATATCAAAGATCTTAACGAAATTTCACAATGCAACCAGATCTGAAACAAAACAAAAAACCGGTAATATATCCAGTAATAATACAAAAGAAAAACAAAGTCACAATGAGAACCCTATAATATATGAAGCGCTTAATAAGTACGAAGTTAAAAGACATGTCAAGCTCGTTTTCAATCCTCCGAAATTATATTTCAAAAAAGGAAAGAAAATTTGTAGTGAAATAAATATAAAAAACCAAATTGTTGAGGCGTAGATTGACTTAGGACAATTCTTTGCCAGGCTAATGAAAGAAGCCGGCAATTTGAAAATTGTAAAACTACAGTTGTCCTTAGGAGACAAATTGTTTAAAGATAACTATACTCGAGTAGATGAATTTAAAGAAATAGGTACCTAAGTTCTCAAAAATCTAACTATAGCATTTACTCCGGAGGTTATGCATGTGACGAATAACAAAGAAATTAAAGAAATTCTTTATAAATATAACGACGATCCTGTTTTTGGTGGCCACCCAGGAATAAATCGTACGTCAAATAAAATAAGACAAAAGTATTACTGAAATAATATGAAAAATGACATAAGAAAACATATCATAAATTGCATTCACTGCAATAAAAATAAAACCAATAAACACTTGAAAGAACGAATGACTATAACGGAGACGCCACCAAAAGCTTTCGATATAGTACAAATCGATACAATAGGACCATTTCCAAAATCGATACAGGGAAATGAATATGCAGTTACTATTATATGTGACCTAACCAAATACTTGGTTACAGTACCCGTCCAAAGCAAACATGCCGTAGCAGTTGCTATGGCAGTATTTGAACATTTCATTCTAATTTATGGTTGTATGAAAACAATTATAACGGATATGGGAACCGAATACAAAAATAGTTTATTTGAAGAATTGTGCAAGCTCTTAAAAATAGCGCATAAAACCTCAACACCCTACCACCATCAAACTCTAGGTACTGTCGAACGCAGTCATAGAACATTCAATGAATATGTGCGTTCCTACATATCAATTGACAAAGACGATTGGGATGAGTACCTTAAACACTTTTCGTATTGTTACAATACAACACCTTCAACAGTTCCCGGCTATTGTCCTTTTGAACTAGTTTTTGGAAAGACACCTCCGACTTACGAATTTTTAAAAGAAAATGTAATTAGCCCAGTATATAATCATGAGGCTTACGACAAGGAAATAAAGTATAGGTTACAGTTAGCACAAGAAAAAGCTAGAAAATTAGTACAGGAATCTAAGCAAAAACAAAAAGTTAGCTATGATAGGAAAATACAGTATAAGGAAATAAATATAGGAGATTTAGTATTAGTCAGAAATGAAGCAGGTCATAAGTTAGACAATAGGTATAAAGGGCCCTATAAGGTAGAAAATATTGATAGAAATAATAATTTTACTCTAGTTCCTTATAAGGTAGAAAGCATAGATAGAAATGATAAGTATATTATAAGTAATGAGAATAAGAAAATCTTAATACACAAAAATAGGCTTAAATTGTTAGAATAAATACACTGCATTTTGACTCACATGTTTACTCATAAATTTTTACTGTACACTTACAAACAAACCCATAAATTAGGAAATTTATTGTATACAAATAAAAACTCAAAAGAAAAGTCGTAAAAATACACCAATGTACAAACAAACATATTACTGAAATAAATTATTTAGTCCACTTGAAAATAAAGTAAACAAAGAACAAAAATTTTGTCACAACAAACCAAAACAAAAAAAAAAAAAAAAAAAACTGTATGAACTTACACTTAAGACGTAAAGTGAATAAACACAAAATCTAAGCAAGTTATAAAAATTAATCAAATTAGAGTTTTACATATTTATATATATATAAAACTTTTTGAAAGGGTAGATGAAGTGTAGCCAAAAGAAATGCATACATAAATGCATGCATACTTACAAACAGTCGGCACGCAGCTATTAAAAACTGTCGAATACGCTTTGTCAGCAAAGTCACACGCTATGAGGCGATGCCCACAAATGCGTTGCAATCATACGAATATATGTATGAACATATGTGCGAATGCACAAACCAATGTTTGTGTATGAATGTAGGTGTGAATGTACCAGCGAGCGTTTGAAAATTTATTTTTCAGGTTGTAAATGATTTTGAACCAATAGCATTGGAAAATATGCCTGGTATGAACCAGAACGAGAATTATCTACAGACTATAAATATTTATATCAAATGTCCAAAGCAATTTCAAATGGTGCTGTTTTAGTTGATTTAACTAACATAAAACCAGGACCAGTTGTACATTCTCGATGGCTAACCAAAGCAAGCAGGGTATTACGTCTATATACAACAACTAATACACCATCGGTAAATTTTAAAACTATAGCAGTTTATAATATTAGAATTTGTGTGCCAATGTATTTCAATGTAAAATACTATAATTCTGTTGTATAAGGCAGTGTACTTTTATCAAAGTTTATTCGTTGGACACGATACCTACTACGTAGTTTACTTAATATTGTAGATGGTGTAATCCAAAATAATTCATATCGCGCTCATCCAGAAAACATTTTATTAACAATGTTATTTGATGACAGAAGAGCCATACTGGATAGAGCTATCAAAAAAATTTTATACTATCGAGAAAAAATACTTGATCCAACTAAACTCTGAGTTTACAAAAAATATAATATCAATTTTAATTCTTCAGATTATACTGATATGATTGATCTGAATGATAATAATTTACTATCTGAACCGGCATTCACAATAAATAAATGGCTAACCAAAGCAAGCAGGGTATTACAGCTATACAATTCTTAGATTATGATGAGCCAACACTAGATGATCGTAATGAATATACAAGGAACAGAAAGATATGTACAGTTGTTAACATCTGTTTCCAAACGTGTTATAGAAAAAAAACGTGAAGGTGTTATGGCTGTTGCAGTAGAAAGTCTGAAAAACAACCACGAATGCAGAGCAAAAAAGATTTAAAAAAATAATAACTCAACATTACTTTTATTTTGAAAAATACGTTAAAATGGTCAATTCTAAGTATAAAAATAATTTTTTAAATAAATTACATTAAAATTATAAAAATTGTGTTTTTTTTTTGCTTATTACTTGAAAATATAGGTTTTTTTGAAAGTTTTTTTTTTACTAAAACGAATTCGAAAAAAGAAAAACTGTCTTAATGAAAGTTGTTGGAAATATTCTGGGCTTATTTTAGCTGTAAAAAAAACAAACAATTTGCATAAAAAATTGGTTGAAAATAATAATATAGTAGATAAAAGTTCATTTTAGGCTAATTTCTCATGATTTAAGCCTGATATCTCTACTAAAATTTAAAAACACTATAGATATTAATACAGATTCTGAAATTTACGTAAAATACCTTTAAAGTAAGCCCAATCTGATATTTTTCCTATAATTCTATCAGAAGCTATGAAGAGTTTTTGGCCAAAGCCTACATTCATATGGCAAAATATCTATTTTGCAAAAGTGGGGGACTCGAAATCGGACTTAGAGATATGGTGTATTTTTCTTAGAATCTGTGGATTACGTTTTCGCTATACTCCTGATGAAAAAAATCCAGCCATACAATTTGACCCGCTCTAATATATACATAGAAATTTTGTATTATCGAATTTAATTTCAATATAATAATCAATTTGTGTTTCAATATAAAAATCAATTTAATAAAAAAATTTAACCAATATTTGTAAGCGCTTCATTCCAGAAAATTAGATTATTTATCTACTGATTAAATTTCTCAAATTTGCTCAGGCAAACGATTCGCTTATAAACGATTTACAAACTGCTAATTTCAAAATCCATATTCGAATCAAAACGACAACGAAATTTTTGCCACATCAATTAAACTTCCACAATTTTGGACTAGTTCTCCAGAGAATTTGTTTATCCATGCAGAAACACAATTTAAGACTAACAAGTAAGGAAAGGGCTGTCTTCGACTGTGCCGAAGACTTTATACCTTTCATGAATACGCATCATGGTTCTAAATGTCCGATCCTTACTAACAATTAGTACAAACTCTGCAAAACTGTTAATTTAAAGATACATATCCCAAACCCCTTTTATCGGAACAGACGATTGTATGGGAGCTATATGTTGTGTTGGTCCGATGTGGGTAATTTTCACTACACACATTATATACCTAAAAAGTACCAAACCTGAAGAATTTTACGTTCCTAGCCTTTTAATTTGCAAAAATGTATAGCCCAAACCCCATTTAACGGAAAAATCTATTATATGACAGCTATATGTGGTGTTAGTCCGATTTTTGGTGATTTTCACTACACTCATTACATATATAATATGTACCAAACCTACAAAATTTTGCGTTCCTAGCTTTTTCATTGCAAAATTTATAGGTCAAACCCCATTTATCGGAAAAATCTATTATATGGCAGCTATATGTTATGTTGGTCCGATTTGGCTGATTTTCACTAGTCACATTGCGTATGTAATATGAACTAAACCCGCCAAATTAAAAGTTCCTAGCTCTTAAATTTCAATAGTTATCGGTCAAACTCCGTTAATCGGAACAATCGATTGTATTGGAGCTATGCGTTGTATTGCTCCGACTTTGCTGATTCCGACAAATGATTAATCTTTTGCAAAATGGCGGCTCCATACCAAATTTCATCAAGATATCTCAAAAACTGAGGGACTAGTTTGCGTACAAACAGACAGGCGGACAGACGGACATGGCTACATCGACTCAGCTCATATCCCTGATCATTTCGGTATACTTTTAATATGGCATACCAATTTATGCAGGCTTTTTTAATACTTTTCAGTTCGTATTACAAAGCCAACTGATTGTTTTCAATAAAAATACTTCTATTATAAGTTTTGAGGGGTAAATTCATTTTAAAACAAATAAGGAATTCTAAGTTCGGAATGAACTGAGCATTATATACCTAGTAGTGATCTATTAATGGCATACTAATTTACGCAGGCCTATTTTAGTACTTTTCAGTTCGTATTATAAAGCCAGCTGATTGGTTTCAATAAAAACACTTCTGTTATGAGCTTTGAGGGGTAGATTAATTTAAAACAAGTAAGGAAAGGGATGAGAAGCAGCTGAACAATTTTGATTAAAATATCTAGTTCAAACTACAAGCAATCGCCTTTGAAAATAGCAGAATTTTTATGCTGGGCGGCTACGCCTACTTCGCCAAAATACACAAAGTTTTTTTACGGTTGAGTTTTGCTTAACAAGCTTATTATGTGTGCCACATCTTATTGATATAGCTTGTATGGTTATAAAAATATCGCGTTTTACATTTTACAAACAAATTTTTCCGAACTATGTTAAAAAACTGGGCTTGGCCGGTGACCGATTTCGCCCATTTTTACAACAAAATATTTACCTTTATGTGTATAACATTTTCGCCAAATGTAGTTTCGATAAATCAATTTTTGCCGGAGTTATGGCATAAAAAGTTTTTTGGAATAGTCCACTATAGGTAAACTAGCCGCGATGCTGATATCAGCACCCTAGTAAGAATTTCTTTTAAGGTGCGTTTGCTTGCAACTGACTACAGTAAACTCTTTAATCCTGCATTGTGGCCAGTCAATGTCATCGTCAAGCCTTTTAAATTTTTTCCAAAAATGGTAGAAAATCCCCAAACGCCTTATTATTACCAACCTCAACACTCACTATTCGCTACCAAAATGTTCGGGGCCTACGATCAAAATTTAGTTCCCTATTTCGCAATAGTTTGGCTTTTTCTGCACAATTAATAGCATTCATGGAGACCTGGTTGAAACCAGACAACTTCATTGCTGAGCACGCGGTTTGCTTATTGCCGTAGATTCCCATCTCTCATGAGAATGACTAGTCTTAGATAACGTGTTCGATACAGAATTCATTACAGTGAAGGTCTCAATGCCAAGTTTCTGCTTATTTGTTTCCTGTTCATACATATTGCCTCAATGGGATATGCATATTTACAATTGTCATGATTATGCCATTAGTAATCTGTACTCCCGGTTGCGTGATAATGATCGCATTTTAGTTCTTGGTGATTTTAATATACCTTCAGTTGGTTGGATCAGCATCAGAGATTCTAACTCCCTAACTCCCACTACACATCATAATTTTATCAATCACTTCTTAGACATATATCTTGTGCAGATCAACAATATACCTAACTGTAAGAACAAGATTCGTGACCTGGTATTTGTTGATGACTCTGTGGGTGCTGCTCTTAATCAAATTTGTCCGTTATCTCTTTCTGAAGATCCTCTACATCCGCCGATCGAGATAACATTAGATATACTTATATCGGGGCTTAGCTCCTGATAGGTAAACATCGATCCCGTTCGCATTGCTTCTGCAAAGCCGATTATATTACGCTCAATGAGTTGCTTGCTGCCTACGACTGCTCGAACATTTATGCTAGTAAAGACATCGAGTCTGCAACTCTACTTAATAGCTCTCTCAGTGGTTTATTCGACAGGTGTGTTCCTCTTCGTTTTACTAAATTTGGTACGAATAAGCCGCCTTGGTTTTCAAGGCAGCTTGTGAGACTCAGCAATATAAAATCTAAGCTTTAGAAACGCTTTAGGAGATCAGGAACACCTACTGATCACTCAAGATACCTAGTTCCTCATTCTAACCTCCTGTTCCTCAACCAACAGTGTTGTAACGGTTACTTAGCGGAGTGCAAAACTCAGTTTTTCAATAATCCGAAAAGGTTTTACAGTTTTGCTAACTCAAAAAGGAAAAGCTCGGGATTTCCATCTTCTTTCTCTTTTGGATGTAAGAATGCTATCTCAGATCACGATGTTGCGGGAGTATTTCCAAAATTCTGGTCCGTATCCTTATAATTTGGAAGGTTCTAACTGCATCCTCACTGCTCTTTTGGATAAAAAATACTGTTCTTCAAAGGCTTCTCACATTAAAACCCACTTATTCCCCAGGGCCTGACGGTGTTCCGAGCTGAGTACTGTGCTGTAAATTTATCTGAGCCAATCTTAAAATTGTTTTAGCTATCTCTTGAATCTTCGGAATTTCCAACAATTTGGAAGCAATCTTTTATTATCTCTCTATCTCTATGGCGCGATATACAACAGGTATATCATCATAAACCTCCTAAGAGATTTTTGCGCCAAGCTTCTCTTTCAATTTGTGGTGTGCCGATTTGAATTTTCCCTACAAATTGGTGGGACCTACAGTTTCTTTGCCGACTCCGAACGGCATCTACAAAGGAGATGAATTTTTGCTGAGAAGCCTGTCATGGCAGAAATACACTCGGAGAGTTTGCCAAACCAGTGCCGAGGGGCGACCCCGTTTTTGAAAAACTTTTTTCAAATCACTTTTGATGTTACCTGTACCAGGGCTCGAACCATGGACCTTCGGTGTGGTAGGCCGGCAACACTACCTTCACACCACGGCGGCCGCCAATCTTTTATTATACTAATTCATAAAAAAGGTAGTAGGTCGAATATTGAGAACTACAGGGGCATTGCTAAGCTTTCAGCTATTCCCAAAATCCTTGAGCAAATAATCACATACCAACTTCAATATCTTTGTACTTCTGTAATATTACCTTGTCAGTATGGTTTCGTGCGTCGAAGGTCAACCAACTTACTTGAGTTCATCTCACTTGTCATGGATAAATGTTTAGTTGGTAAACAAACGGATGTGATCTACACGGATTTCAGCAAAGCCTGTGCTGGTGCGCAGTTAATTTATTAATTTTAAACTGTTCTAAATACAGGCTTATGACTTTCCACCGAGTGAACCCTGTCTTGGCTTCTTATTCACTAAATGGCACCCGCCTGAAACGTTTATCCACCATGATTGATTGGGTGTTCATTTTTAATTTGCGCATTTCCTCTACCGCCAAAAAAGCTATGGGTGTGCTTGGATTTGTCAAACGGTGGTCTAAGGAATTTGATGATCCGTATCTCACAAAAGTCCTATACACATCGTTGGTCCGCCCAATACTTGAGTATAGCTCGTGTGTTTGGTGCTCTGTGTATCAAGAGCACGTAAAGCGGATTGAGTCCTTTCAAAAGCAATTCTTGAGGTCTTAATTGGAACAGAAATAATCACCTGCCTCCATACAGAAATAGGCTTCTCCTCATAAGTTTTCATTATCTGGAAAATCGTAGAATTTCACTAGGCAAAATGTTCCTCTATAAGCTGACTGTCGGCCAATTTGACTCCGCTGACCTTGTTAGCCGATAAAATTTCTCCGTTCCTGCCAGGACCTCCAGGCTCTATGTGCCTTTTGAGTTACCGATTTGTCGTCAAAACTGTACCAAACACAGTCCTATGAATGTCTGGTGTTCGTACTATAACGACTTATATAGAGTTATAAGCTTCGAATGTTCTTTTGCATCATTACATAACGCAATCCTGGCATGACTGTAATTTGCCGATTGACTTTCAATGTGAGATTGACCCGTTTGTGCTTGAATCGTTCGAACGGGAGGGCAGATTGAATATACGGTCTATGTAACTATCCAGTTAGTCCAAAATATTTTAACAACGCTAATTGAATACATCGACCGATTGAGGAGGGGGATTGGAGACACGGCCTCTCCAACCATTCTCAACACTTAAAATTTCTAAGCACAACTTTAAAGGAATAAATTGATCGTTTTAAAAGATGGATTGGGAATACGGCCTCTCCAACCATCCGCTGAACATTTAAGATTTCCAAGCACAACTTCAAAGGAATAAATTGATCGTTTTAAAAGATGGATTGGAAATACGGCCTCTCCAACTATCCAGTTAATAACCAATATCTCTGATGACAACCTTGCATGAATAATCGACCGTACGTCAGGGTGGATTGGAGACTCGGCCTATCCAACCATCCAGTGAATTTTCAGACATTCAAGATTTTTAAAGGAATATATCGATCGTTTTAAAAGGTGGATTGGAGACACGGCCTCTGCAACCATTTCAGCTAATATGTACTATAATTATACAGTATATTTTGTAAGATTTGTGCATTCTGTTAGACTTAAGATTATTATACCTAGTAGTTCTACACAAGATATATTAACTTTAGTCGCATAGCGACAGTACGTAACGGCATAAACGGATCGAGATAGATATTGACTTATATATATCAAAATGTTCAGGACGAAAAGAAAAAATGATTAAGCCATGTCCGTTTGTCCGTCCGCCTGTGAACACGATAACTTGAGTAAATTTTGAGATATCTTAATGAAATTTGGTATGCGGGTTCCTTGGCACTCATCTCCGAGCGCTATTTAAAAAGGGCGAAATCGGATGAAAGCCACGCCCACTTTTTGTGGTGGTAATGTTCAATATATAAAGGTAACTGTTTCCTGTAAAAATGGGCGAAATCGGTTAATGCCACACCCAGTTTTTTAACATAGTTCTGAAAACTTTTTTTTTGTAAAATTTAAAACGCGATATTTCTACAACTCAGCAAGCTATATCAATCAGATAATTGTCAATTTTGAAAAAATTGGCGTGGCGCCGCCCACTTCTCAGCATAAAATTTCTGCTACTTTCAAAGGAAATCGCTTATAATTCAATATTAATATTTCAATGAAAATTGGTCAGCTGCTTCTCAGTAGTATGTATTACACTCCTGCCAAAAATTAGCGAAATCGGAAAACACACAAGCAAAATATTCTCGGACGTAGTTAATAGCGCACTGCAATAGCGAAGTTATATATCTTTTTTCATTTTCATACCTTTCATAAACATTAAATGTATGTAAGTATGAGAACGAGACAGAAAAGTTCACTGAAATGATCAGCACGATGAGCGGAGTCGATTTAGCATGCCCGTGTCTACGTCCGTCTGTCTGTCTGTCCATCTGTCTATTTGAACGCAAAATTGTCTCTCAGTTTTTTTTTTTTTTTTTTTTTAAGTTGTTTATTTATTTGGTATTAATAATGTTATGTACTAAAATAAACAATAGTTTTAAGTATATAATACAATTATACAATGACTCTAGACGAGTTCTCAAGTACATGACGAGCTTCTTATATATATATAGTAACATTTTATTAGTTAATGGTATTTGAATGTGTCTGCTTTAACTTAAAGCTTCTATAACATATTCTGATTATATTGCAGAGAAAAAAAAACATGTAAAAACAATGCATGATTAGCTATTTATAATAAAAGATAAAATGGTTTAAAAGAAAGTTATGTCGGATATCGGCATGAGTTAGTGTTCACCATTGCGTATTGTTTAGCCACCAGCATTTTTTATTAATAGAAAGGGCTTCTATTTTGTCTCTCGGAGAGAGGTGTGTATCAAAACGTTGGGTTTCTCTGTTAAGGGCTTTTGAAGTAACTGTTTTATCGTTGGCTCTTCTAAAAATGTGATAAATAATTGGTATATGGTCCTTATTTTGTATAAAACCGTTCTTATCAAGATAGAGGAATGACTCCGGTGGTGTAAATCCATTTTTAATAGTTGACTGGAAATATTCATCGCTTTCGTAATAAGGTGCACTTATTAGAGTGTTATTATCATTGTTAAGATAGCGCATTATGTGTCTCCTAGTTAGATTTATTATATGACAGTCAATTCTGGATACTTTGGCTGTGTTATACACTTTCGCATTCGATGCGTATTTCTTGTAGTTGCTTTTTGCTGTCCTATATAAGGAAGTGCATGGTCTCAGAATCCTTCTTTCTAGTTTTCTTAACCTTTCCATGTATGATGGTGACAAGTTATACCAAATAGGACACCCATATGTGAGTATAGGTCTTACTAATGACTGATACATAATTGATTTTAGTCTGTTATGCAGAATTTTCGTCGAGAACATTTTTTTATAAGCATAATATGATTTAGTTGTTTTCTTTATTTGATTGTTAATGTGGTGATTGTAGTACAGGAACTTATCTAAGTATATGCCGAGGTATTTGACTTTATCGGTTTGTTGGATTGTGATGTTAGTAATCTCAGATTTTATTTTGAACTTTTTCCAATTTTTTTTAATGTTGGTGTTGCATTTTTTGATAGGGGGCCGAAATAGAATAGTTTCACATTTGTTGGTGTTTAATTTGAGTTGCCAGTCCGTTGTATATTTTTCTACAGTATTGTATTTAAGTTGCAGATTTGTGTTTATGTTGGCAATTGTACTGTCTGAGTGATAGATAACAACATCATCTGCGAAGGCTATTATATTGTCTATTTTATGCAGTAGGTCCAGTATGAATATGTTAAAGAGGATGGGGGCATTTACAGTTCCTTGCTGTAAGCCATTTTTTATATTAAAATCTCGACTGCTTTTTATATTATTTATCCATACTGAGAATGTTCTATTACAAAGCATATTGTAAATTAATATTATCAGATGGAGAGGAAATTTGTACCCGATAAGTTTTGTAATAAGTCCTTCTATCCAAATTTGGTCAAACGCTTTTTCGATATCAAGGAAGCAAGCTCTTGTGGCATTTTTTTTATTCCAGTTCCAGTTTATTTCCGAGACTAGAAGGTTGATAGCATGAATAGTCGAATGTCTGTATTTAAAGCCAAATTGTTTTGGGCTGACCAGATTGTTATTTTCGAGTATTTTGTTGATGTTTATATTTATTACCACCTCGAAGACTTTGCTAATATTTGGAAGCAAACTGATTGGCCTAAGATTTTTAATATTAATTTTTTCTTTGTCTTTTTTTGGTATTACTATTACTTTAGCCTTTTTCCAACAAGGTGGGAAATATGCATTGTTCAACATGTTGTTAAATAGAGTACAATATTCTAAAATTATCTCTGAGGGAAGATTTTTTAGAATGATGTTTGGTATTTGATCTAACCCTGATGACAATTTACCTTTCAAATTTGCGAATACCCCTGCGAGGTCGTTAGGAAGAATGAAGAAGCTTTCAGTCTGTTCCTCGGTAAGATCATTTGCTCTTTTTTCATTGTTAAATGTTGTTTTCTGCGATTTGATGCTATCAAATACAGTTTTTGTTCTTAAAAACTCATTGAAGCATGCATCAACTTGTGAGTGAACTAGATTAGTAGGCACATTTTGTTTTGAAGAGTGTATTGCTTCCAAGTGGACGCCAATCACATCTACTATGTCTTTGTTGTTTTTAATAATGTAGCTGTTGGTTGCCAGATTCTTTTCAATTAGAGAGCTATCTAGTCCCGCTTCTTGCATCAGTTCGGATGAAGCGAGGGGGATAGAAAGGTGATTGATGGTCTCATCTTGATTTTTGAGAAACGATTTTTTAACAGTGGATATTTTTGAAGGATCGCTAATATTAATATGAGATAGTCTATTTTCTAGTTGATTGTTTATGTGTATTTTGATATTTTCCTGGGTAAGCTTCTTGATTAGTTTTAGTTTCGTCTTTTCTTGTTGTATGTTGCTTAAAGAGCAATGAAGTTGTAGCCGGTTATATTTTTTTATATTGGTAAGAGTTTTACTTTTTTCTAAAAGTAATGTTTTTAAGACTGGTATTTTGGCCAGGTTATGAGTAATGCTGTAATTTTTTCTTTTCGGGACGTTCTTTTCTATGGCAGTTAGTATAATATTGTTTAGCTTGTCCAAGTGGTGGTCGATCTCAATATTATTTAGGTTTCTATTCTCTGGTGTCCGGATTTCGTTCTGCAGTTCCGAAGTCAAAGTGTTTTTGAATTTTTTCCAGTTGGTTTTTTTGTAGTCCAATGTTCCTTCTTCTGAGTTGGCCAGTAGTGTAAAGAAGTTATACCGTCTCTACGAACTATAATTTCAATGGCGTTGTGATCGCTGTCATAGTGAAGGCATTTTAAGCAGTTGACGGTGTCGTTGGACTTTAGTATATTTAATCTGTGATCGGCAATGCAGACATCCAAAAAAGAGCTTGCTCTCATGTATGAAGGTGATACAGAGGCGTACATACTGCATCTGTATTTGAACTCATTTGCGGTAAGCCAATCTTTTAACGATCTGCCCTTAGGATTATCTTGGGCATTTCCCCAGTCTATGTGCTTACTGTTAAGGTCCCCTGCTAATATGTAGTAGTGATTGAGTTGCTCGAGATTTAGAGCTTCGAAAACTGTGTTAAGCTCGGTTTTAAATACATCGTTATTATTTCCTGCTGGGTAATATGCTGCTATTATATATAGTATGTTATTCGGGGGCATATGTATTTTAACTATGCAAGTTTCAAGGCATGACATATGATCAATTTTGCGGTTGAAAACTTTGGTGAATTTAATGTTTTCTTTAATTAGTATCGCTGTGCCACCACCTCTCATGCCGGCCGACCTATCTTTCCTTATCAAGTTATATCCAACCACTTTTAGTTTGTGCTTCGGGTTTAACTTAGTTTCATTAAGTAATAATATGTCTGGGTTTTCGTTTTTCAAAAATTCACTTAAATCTAGTCTCCTACATAAACTTATGAGAGAGTTGACGTTAAGGGAAATAATATTTAATTGGGGTTTAGTAATAGCCTTTGTACGCAAATTTGTGGCCTATTAAATATATCTATGATCCTTTCAAAATCTTTCGTATAAGAGTGGGCGTGGACCTTAACTGTTTTCGCCCATTTTGTTTTGGAACATTCCTTCTATTATTATAAATATGTGTGCTAAATTTCGTTTCGATATCTTGAATTGTTTTGGATATATGATTAATATTATTTCTAAATTTGGCCTAATCAAAAGTGGGCGGTTTCAAAATTGTTTTAAAAAATGTATTTGATGCCTTAAGGTTAATGTACACACCAAATTTCATTAATATATCTCAAAATTTACTAAAGTCATTCTGTTAACAGACGGACGGACGGACGGACATGACTTAATCAATTTCTTTTTCCTCCCGAACATTTTGATATGCATAAGTCAATATCTATCTCGACCCGTTCATGCCGTTACGCGACTAAAGTTAATATACCTTGTGTGCGTAGGTTTTCTCAAGATCCATTTCGGAGGCTGCTAAGCTTCTTCATTAGAGAAATTATGGCACGCACTGCTAACCATTAAGCTAACAATACGCTGGTTTTGATGTCAATCAAAATCCTAGTTCTATTCTTTTTTACCAAATGCATGAACCACTTCAGCCGTTTGACAGTTAGTCTTTCAATGCCTAGATCTGAAAATTTTACCAATAACCGATATTCAGGGGAACCACATTTTATGGCAACGATATTTTGAGCAATAACTTATTTATCGATAAATATATCGAAATATGGCTAAGTCCAAATGAAAGCAGTGACCTTCCCTTTTCGTTTGATACCGATATTGTAACAAATTTCAAGGTTTCCGGGGAACCACATTTTGACCGATATCTCATTTGTCGACAAATATATCATAATATGGAACATTTCAAATGCAAGCTGTGGTATTGCCCTTTCGGTTGACACCCATATTGCAAGAAAATTTCACGGTTTTAGAGCAACCCCATCTTGACCGATAACTCAGTTATTGGTAAATATATCGAAATATAGTAAAGTCGAAATGAAACCTGTGGCCTTCCCCTTTTATGAAAATTTCAAGGTTTTGGGGCAACCCCATCTTGACCGATAACTCAGTTATCGCTAAATGTATCGAAATATGGTAAAGTCCAAATGAAAGCTGTGGCATTACCTTTTCATTTGACTATAAATATATCGAAATATGGATCAGTTCAAATGAGAGCTGTGGCCTGGCACTTTCGTTTGTTTGGCACGCATGTTGTATACAAATTTTAAGGTTTTAGGGGAACCACATTTTGACCTTTAACTCGGTTATCGAAAAATATATCGTTTGACATCCATATTGAACGCATATATTAAGGCATTATTGGAACACATTGTGACCGATAACTCATTTCTATCGAAAAATAGAAAGTCCAAATGAAAGTTGTGGCCTTGCCCTTTTGTTTGATACCGATACTGCACGCAAAATTTCAAGGTTTTATGGAAACAACGTCTTGACCGATAACTCATTTATCGATAAATATATAGAAATTTGGATCAGTTCAAATGAGAGCTGTGGCCTGGCACTTTCGTTTGGCACGCATGTTGTAAACAAATTTTAAGGTTTTAGGGGAAAAACATTTTGACCGGTAACTCGGTTATCGATAAATATATCGAAATATGGATCAGTTTAGATGAAAGATGTGGCCTCTCCCTTTCGTTTGACACCCATATTGAACGCATATATCAAAGTTTTATGGGAACCACATTTTGACCGATAACTCATTCATCGATAAATATATCGAAGTATCGAAATATTAAAATAAAAGCTGTGCCCACACCCTTTCATTTGACACCCATATTGAACGCATATATCAATGTTCTATGGGAACCACATTTTGACCGATAACACATTTATCGAAAAATACATCAGAATATGGATCAGTTCAGATGAAAGCTGTGGCCTGGCCCTTTAGTTTGGCACCCATATTGAACGCATATATCAAGGTTTTATGGGAACCACATTTTGACCTATAACTAATTTACCGATAAATATATCGTAATATCGAAAATTTCAAATGAAAGCTGTGGCAATGCCTTTTAGTTTGACACCCATATTGAACGCATACATCAAGGTTTTATGGGAACCACATTTTGACCGATAACACATTTATTGATAAATATATTGAAATATGGATCAGTTCAGATGAAAGATGTGGCCTTGCCCTTTCGTTTGGCACCCATATTGAACGCATATATCAAAGTTTTATGGGAACCACATTTTAACCGATAACTTATTTATCGATAAATATGTCGAAATATCGAAAAGTTCAAATGAAAGCTGTAGCCATGCCCTTTCGTTTGACACCCATATTGAACGCATATGTCAAGGTTCTATGGGAACCACATTTTGTCCGATAACCCATTTATGGACAAATATATCGAAATATCGAAAGATCAAATGAGAGCGGAACACCCAAATTAAAAACAAAAATTGCCTATAACTCCTTTCAGACTATTAGCTGTCTGCACACCAAATTTCAACAAAATCCGTCTTGTCATTCTCACGTTATTGAGTAACAAAAGCAAACGTCTGGACATCCAAACATTCACATTTATAATATTATTAAGATTAACTGTAGATTCTTGGGTTCACTGGTTACGGTATAGGCTATATATAATTTTGGAAGAGTGTGGGGTGCCACGCCCCCATGCTTTATAAATATTTAATCTTGTATAGACGTCCAGGGTACTCAACCGATCTTTATGAAATTTTCACAGTATATTCTTGGATTCACTGGTTACAGCATAGGCTATATAATTTGGAAAGCGTAGATAGTATACCTCGTATCATGTTTCGTAATTTAATTTAACACGGTTCTGAAGTTAATAGTAACTGAAATTTGTAATTTTTTTTATTTATATGTGGGCGGTGCCACGCCCATTTTCGAAAATTAAAAAAAAAACATTAATAAAGTCAGCAGATCATTGTAACTACGAAACTCTAGCATTCATCTGCATCAGTGAAGGAGATATGGTATTTCCGGTTTCCTACCTCTCTTTTAGAAAACTTTGGTCCAAAAGTTTGCTTGGTCCACCGGTTTTGCCTATTATCCGTGATCGTACTCTACATGTCTATAGTATACCTCGTATCAAGTTCCTAAATTCTGTCTTGAACCGTTCTGAAGTTATTAACAGTCGAATTTGAAATTTGCGTGACCCATAAGTGCCACGTCCCTTTTACAAAAATTTTATAAAATCGTCAATGGGACAACCAAGTTAATAATTCTAGCAAATTTCATCATTTTAGCTCCTTTTGCTATTGAATTAACCGATTTTATACGTTTTTCGAAATTTTCGATATCGAAAAAGGGGCATGGTTGAGGCTCGATTTCGTCCATTTTAAATAGCAACCTACCTTGGCCAAAAAGCAACCTGTGTGCAAAATTTCATTCAAATATCTCAAGTTATCGTGACCACGGACAGAGGGACGGACGGACATGTCTCAATGGATTTCTCTGTTCATTATAAGAACTTTGATATGTGGAACTCCATATCTATCTCTATTATTTTGTACCGTTACAAACCCCCGTATATGACCAAAACTATAATACCCTGTGTACTAGTACACGCCGGGTATAAAAATTAGATTAAGTTAGAGCATATCACAAATTTCCATGCCTGAAGAAGGCATTTATAAAACTGCAATTACAACTCCTCTCGGGATGTTAGAGTTAATTTCGGACTTAGAAATTCTACACAAACTTTTCAAAGATTCATTAATGAAGTAGTAGGTGACTTAGATTTTGTATATTCTTATATCGACGACTTACTTATTGCAAGTAAAGACGAAGACCATCAATCTAAAGATTTACGGATATTTTTTAAACGCCTTTCAGAGTACGGCTTAAACATTAAACCAAGTAAATGTATTTTTGGTGTAACAGGTATCAACTTTTTAGGTCATAATATTTCTGGAAAAGTTATTCGACTTTCTGATGAAAAGGTAGCAGCCATTGGCAATTTCGAACGTCAGAAATCAGTTAAGCAAGCTCAGCAGAACTCAGTAACAAAATTTGTGATCTTATTAACAGGTCATGTAAAAAGCGTGATAAAACTCTGATTTGGGATGAAATATCGAGTGAAACTTTTGAAAGCATTAAAGATAAATTTTGCCTCTATGATATTGTTAAATCAGTTTAACAAAGATACAAAGTTGTCTTTAATGTACATGCATCAAATATAGCAATCGGTAGTGTTATACAACAAAAGTCAGCCCCTTGCATTCTTTTCTAAAAAACTTTGTCCAACAGAAATTAAATACACTGCTTTTGATAGGGAATTATTGGCAATTTATTTAAATATAAAACATTTTCAGTTTTCACCAGACAGTTATGTTACCAGACATTTAGAATTCACAACACAGTTGAATGATGATTTACAATATATTAAAGGAGAATCCGATGTAGTAGCACACACGTTATCTAGGGCTTTCGAAGTTAATGCAATACAAAATACAAACCGGAAATTCGAAATTTTACACACTGAACAACAAACTGACAGTGACCTAAACCAAACTAAACCATACCTATTTCCATAATCTTGTCTTATTATAACTTTAAACGAGCTATTCTTGTACAGGGTGGGCCAAAAGAAACCAAGGGGTGTAAAAGTTTAATAACTTTTTCGTTTATTAATTTTTTTTTATTTTTTCTTTCAGATTATATAATATACAGAAGGGAAATTTTTCTACACTTAGTATGAAAAATTATGTATCTTAAATGACCGCCGTTTTCAGCTTCGCACTGATGGGCTCTTTTTAGAGCATTTTCCATAACATCTTTCAAAACTTGTGGCTGTAGCGTTCGAATTTCTGCACCAATGTTTGCCTTGAGTTCAAGGATTGTCTCTGGCTTGTTCACATACACTCGCTCCTTCAAATAACCCCAAAAAAAAATAGTCGGGTGCTGTCAAATCTGGCGATCGCGCTGGCCAAATAATTTCCGAATTTCTGGAAATTATTCGCCCTCCAAAAATTTGACTTAAAAGTGCCATTGTGTCTCGGGCAGTATGGGCAGTAGCTCCGTCCTGCTGAAACCACATACCAGGTCTGTTTTCAAGAGCAGGACGTAAAAAATGTTCTATCATAAACCGATACCGCTCTCCATTTACGGTTACAGCACATCCATCTTCATTCTCGAAGAAGTAAGGCCCAATGACATTTTCAGATGTGATCCCACACCATACTGTACACCTGATGGCCATTCAGAGGGCGAAATTCTGACGTTAAAATGTCGACGATATGCTCTTTGCGTTAAAATAATTGATCTCTGGTTTAAATAATAAAATTCTATTGTTCTGGTTCTCTGTTCAGTTGTGAACCTCTCCATTATAAATTCTCCAAGTGTTGTCTATATAATCTGAAATAAAAAATAAAAAAAAATTAATAAACGAAAAAGTTAAGTATCCAGACTATCTCGTAACACGCTCAGCCGATTTGGATCAAATTTGGTATGTGTATAGTGTACTACACTCTAAGAATTTGTACGTAGATTTTGCTACATAGAATGTTTTCACGGGGTTTTTTTTAAATGAAATGAAATATGCCAATATGGGTATCAAACTAAACGTATTTTTTACGTATTAAAAACAACATTTGTAAGTAGGGTTTCCACTTATGGTTGCTACCTGGGCTTATTATAGCTTATAACTGAAACTTTAATACTCTAAGCATTTTTAACTAGGTGTTGCCACATTGGATCAGATTTTTTTTTAAATGAAATTAAATATGCAAATATGGGTATCAAACGAAAGGTATTTCCCTGCGTATTAAAAATAAAACTTTCTGAGTAAGGTTGCCACTTATAGTTTTAACGAGCTATTCCTGTATATTGTAATATTCAGAATATCTCGAAAATAGCTTGACGGATTTTGATGAAATTTGGTATGTACATAGGGTATCACATTCTAAGAATTTCCCATGGGATGTTTTTTTACATGAAATGAAATATGCAAATAGGAGAATAGAACATTTTCCGTTGTGATCAATTCCAATGGTTATCCATACCGATGCAGGAAGGCCACGCTAGGGTTGACACAGCTCCTTATGGGAGCCTGTGTTTACAGCCAGTATTCAGCATTATTACGGAGTTATCTCAACTGAGCCTGCACCACCAACTTAATGACGACGTGCTTCGAACGTACTGGAAGACCTGCTAGTGTTTTAACGAGACGGAGACGATGGCGATATAAGAACGCCAGCCATTTCGCCAAGGTGTCACCATTGGGTACTGAAATGTCAGACTATCGACATAGCCAGCAAATAGCATACTTCTCCTAATCTTGTTTTCCGATCCGGTCTTTGGGATCTTACTGGACTCAATCCTGAGGAGTTTTAGTTAGAGTGTAAGGGCAGCATCCATTCGCCCTACCACCGGTATTTAAGGAGTGTGTGGCATTCTAAACCACGCCCTAGCCTAACGCCTTTAGAGTTGCTAGTTTTGGTTTGCCCTGAGTGTTTTATTTCCTCAGTACCACTCTTTTTTTCTGGGAAGCGTTCCTCTATCCACCAACTAAGGAGGTGCCCTGTAGTGGACCGATATCCCCGCGGGCAAGCATTTTTTTTTTTTGCATAAGTAACTATAATTTACGATTGCAATGGTTTTAAGTACAACGTAAGGTTCCTCTAAACTATTGCATGCCTTGGAGTTAAAGAGAGACAATGTTGATGTTGTATTAACAATGCTTTACCGTGCCTCGGGCTCGCCCATTGTCATGTCTTCTAACGAAAATCCTTAGAAACTAAATCGCCTTTGGTTTTCGCGAGATGACAAAATAATTTAATGGTATGAAAGTCATTGAGAACTCTCCGGTGTACCTCTGAGACAAAATGATCTGACTCATATCATTGTCTGTTAACGTGTTGTAATTTAGATATTTAATTATGTGCATTTTGCCTTCACTGCATCAGTTCTGAGTGAGATGTTTTCCGATGCTACAACTTCCTGAAGTTTGCATCATCTATAGTCGGCTACCATATTGGTAAAGGTAGCTCATAATCGGCTAGCTGACTGCCATTACATCTGCGTAACAAATAACAATAACTCCTTCTGATGGGGCAGGCACTTTTGTAGAAATAAAACAATTTAACATTAACGACAGAATGCTTTTGGTCTGGTCGGGTGCTACGAGAATAGTCGATTCGAGGCATTCTTGATTTAAATGGGGGTACTGCTGTATATTTTGCGGTAACCATGCTGATAGTTCGCTGGCCATGTCATAGCCATACTTATCTAGGCCACAAAATTACCTTAAGTGTCCACGACGAATATCTCCAGCTACGTTTTTTCAATTTCAATGGTGGGCATTATATCCATCTCAATTAGCTAAGCAAAAAGGCTAGACATGTATGCATTTGTAATTAAATTAATCAGAACTTTGAAAAAAAGGGTCTTAAAATTTAACTTACCGCTGAATTGCACCAAAATAATTAAATTTTCAACGAATGTAAACAAAATAAACTATTCAAAATAAATAAGTGTACCCAACTAACACTTTTTTTGGGAAAGTAAAACTGTCATTGATATTTTAAAATTTTCTTCAATATTCAAAAAGGAATTTTAAAAGAAATAACACTTGTTGTTTTTAGGAGCAATTTGGGAGTTTGGATGGTGAAAAGTACAGCGTGACATAAGGCTACTTACGAAACCTTTCATAATTCAACTGGTACTGATGAAACTACAAATCATGAAGGATATTTTATTTTAACGAACTGATTATCACCTCGAGCTTACCGATGTCTTCTGAGTAATTCCATATAAAAAATTAGTTTTCTCTAGATATGAGGTTAACACAGAAATGGGACGATTTTATTCTCTATTGCAATTGCCGACGGTTATCATATCATATTTGAAAGAATTGTTTGCACTTGCTAAGGAGCACTTTGAGCTTTGTAATTCAACTCCACCAACTACTAATCACTTTTTGCAAAATTTTTTAATGTTTGTTCCACTTATTCTTCTAAAAATCTTGATAAGAAATGGCCAATTCAAATCGCCATCCGGGTTTGGCCTGTTGAGGGTTGAACTTAATTGTATGTATGTATAAACTATTGACCTAAAATGTAAAAAAAAACTAAATTTTTTATAATTGGTAAACTTTTTTTTTTTAGCTGTATTATGAGATATCTTGAAATCCATTCCCAAATTTCTTTTAGATCCTTATGTTAAGGTGTGGTTACAATTTGGTGATAAACGCGTCGAAAAACGAAAAACTCCAATATTTAATTGCACACTCAATCCTGTCTTCAACGAATCCTTTAGTTTCAATGTTCCTTGGGAGAAGATACGTGAATGCTCTTTGGATGTTATGGTAATGGATTTTGATAATATTGGAAGGAATGAGTTAATTGGACGAATTTTATTGGCTGGTGAGTAACGAGCATTGTGAATTCCTACAAGTGATTGATCGTCGCCAATTCACTAATTGTCTTATAACGTACCAATAGCGATGAATTTTCCCCACGATTGACTTGAGGATGTAGGAATTTTACTTCGCGAAGAACCGGAAAATGAAAGAAACAGAAAAGAAGGTTCAAGAGTAATGTTTTTCGATAGAGAGAATATAAATCAGCATATTTTATCAAGACAAGTGTGATACCTTAGCATAGATAGGATTTTGCTTTCCACCGGAGCGCCGCCATATTGAAGTGCCTCAAAAAACTCCAAATCGTCGGTGACACTGTAAAACCGCGTAACGCACAAATTCAAAACCGCGTTAATGGCATTTGTGTCAGAAACTATATTTGCTCATCAGAGCTTCAGGGGACCAGGCTCCATTTGATAGTACCAAAAATTTGGTTTTTTTATAATAGAATGTCATATTACGACACTAATGCAAAACCGCGGGTACATAGCTTCATAAAATATGGGTGCAAAAGGGCGCATGTTTTAGAAAATTCGTTAAAATAAACGTACTTTCCCATCTAAATAAAGTTGGAATCGTAAAAATTTATTTCAAGACGAGTTATTTAGGCAATTCACAAGGTATCTTATTGTCTTATGTAGTATTTCTTTCAATACTACTCTTGTGAACACAACATTGAGTTGTATGTCATATTCATATACATCAAGCGGAGGCATTGCGACATACAGGGTGGCTAATGAAATGAAAATTTTTTTCTATTTAATGAATCTGGTTAATTTTTTTTTTATTTTGCAGATTGACTTTTACATTTAACAAAAATGGATAACTGGGACACTGAAACAAGAATTTGGATTGTCCGCCGCTATCACACACTGGAGTTCGTAGTTTCGGTTCAAAGAGAGTATAGGCGCACGTTTGGCGGCAATCCTCCGAGCAGATGGACCATAATAAGACTTGTAAACAATTTTGCCGAGCATGGGACAGTCAACAGAAGACCTTATCGAAACCCTTCAGTTCGAACGGAGGAAACAATCGCTGCTGTAGCTGCTGCCATACAAAACAAGCCACGTGTTTCGACAAGAAGCTTATCTGCTCAAATGGGTGTAAGCAGACAGTCATTACAGTCATTACAGTCAATTATGCACAAAGATTTGGACTTATTCCCATATAAAATTCAAATGGCCAACAAACTGAACGCTGCAGACTTGCCGATTCGCTTGGAATTTTGCCAGAAGATGCTTCAAATGGTGGAAGAGGATGGAAACATGTTGAACTGTCTTTTCATGTCTGACGAGGCCCATTTCGATTTAAACGGCAACATAAACAAACAAAATTGTCGAATATGGAGTGCTTCCAACCCACAGATACTCCATGAGACGGAATTGCATCCACTTCGTGTCACAGTGTGGTGTGCAGTTTCATCACGCTGCATTGTCGGGCCCTACTTCTTCGAAGAAAACGGTCACACCGTTACGGTTACTGGAGACCGTTACTTGAGCATGTTGAGAGAGTTTTTCTATCCAGCATTACGCCGAATGAGAATTTCTTTCAACTCTGTGTGGTTTCAGCAAGATGGTGCAGCTCCTCATATAGCCCAACCTGTTATGACAGAATTGCGACGAAAATTTCCCAATAAGCTGATATCCAGAAACTCCACATTCCGTTGGCCACCCAGGTCGCCTGACCTTACTGCACCTGACTTTTTCTTGTAAGGTTATTGCAAACAGGAAGTCTTCAAAGCAAAACCAACAAATTTGAATGAACTAAGGCAATCCATTCGAGAAACAATTGCGGCTATTCCTGTCTCAACTCTCCAAGCAGTAATGAACAATTTTTTGGTAAGATGCCGCACATGCATCGACGAGCAGGGGGGGCATTTAAATTCCATTATTTTTAAAACTAATTAAGCTATATTTAATAAAATTTAATGAGCTTTAACATGAATAAAAGAAAACTGAATTCCATACACTGAAAAAAAAATTATTTGAGTTTCTTAATGTAGCAAAATTCATCAGCCACCCTGTACATACATCCATACATAAACTTTTCATGTATTTTTTTTGTAATTAGTAAAAGTAAAATAGCACACTTGATATACATACATAGAGTGCTCAATTGTATTGTGCTATTCAAATTTTATGTCAGGAACAAAACAAAAAAAATATGATCGTTTTAAAATCATAGCACGTACGACGAATATGAGACCTTGTGAATTGCCTAATTATACATATTTGTTTCATTGTCACGTTAAAGCATTACCTTATGTCGTTCACAGCTACATAATCGGTAGTTTTCCTTCCTAACTGAATGTCCCAGGTTCTATTCTCAAGAAGTCTATATAAAAAATGTAAATAATTCGGACAATGGATCGAAATATAGAAGCTTTTAATTTGTTTTCGAACGTAAGCCTGCGACTCAGGATGCTAGGACAGATATATCGCACACCATTTTTAAGGATTTTGCTAATATGAAACTTGAACAGGGATAACCGAAAAAGTGCTGTAAATATGAAATTAGACAATGAAATGGAAATATGAGTGATATTAACAGAAGAAAATTGGTCGTTATTATTTATGGGACAGTTTGTCAGACTTATTTTATTTTTTAAATGTAATTCAATGTTTAGTTCATGATGTAACTTTTAAGAGGCATGCTGAGTAGTCCATTCTAGCTTGGCGTGCTTATTTCTTTTGTCCCTAACACAATCTGACACAATAGTCTTAGTTAAAAGATTTCAACACTATTCGCATATATTTCGATGCGAAAAACATGTTAAATATGTTAAACTGCGTTTAAGCTTGAGCTAAATTTACATATTGTGATATTTAGTCTGTAAGATTTGTTGAATCTGTATTCATAAATCAATAAATTAATATTGATGATTTTAGTGACCTTTTTGTTTCTAATTTGTACCTGTTAGTGCCGGCTCAAGGTCTAAAAACGCAATTGAAAAACACAGTTTTCGGGTTTTTTCCGCCAATATATATCAATACAAAGTAAACGGAAGGCACGCCGTAAGCATACAACAACAAAAGATGGGGTATGCAACAATAAAGAACAACCATGACAACTCTAAGGCATGGATTAACAAATATCAAAATATATCCAAAAAAATGTGTGCAACAAAAATCAAGTGTAAAATATTTCTTGAAATGTAGGAAGTCAAAACTAATTCCTAGCTTTATCAAAAAGTCCACTAGATGTAAGCAATTATTTCTATGTGACTCTGACACACATCCGGACATATACAGAGATTTAGATAGACATACGCAATACTACCACTCCAAAATATTAAAATCATTTCCAAACACAAACACAACATATTAAAAAGGCAACAACAACAAATTGAAGAAGCAACAACACAACTCAAAAAACACCTGAGCCCAGAAGAACTTACAAAAAGGGACAAACAGAAAAATATGAGAAACTGAGGAACGCACGTAACAATAACTCCGTGATCAACAACAAAAATTAAGATTGGTTTGTAAACAAAACCAGAGTAGTTTTCCCGCCTGATGTTAAAGCTGTACTGACAAAAGGTCCAAAGTTCGCTTTGCCAGTGGAAAATTCCAAATTCCCCCTTTTTCAACACATATCATATGGAGAGGATTTAATACAAACACTAGAAAACAAAGACCAACAGGAAGAAGCACGAACCAAGTTCTCTTTATTAATAAAAGACCACACAGCAACAAACCGAAAGACGACATTTGACTGTACCATAACTGATACAATGGAGAAGACAAGAAAATTTATTAAGAAAAATTCTTCTTCTTCTTTAAATGGTCATTAAGAAAAATTACCACATCAAAATTCTAACATCGGACAAGGGGAACAAGACTTTAGCATTGGAAACGAAAGAAAACAACAGTAAAATGAAAGGTGTACCAAATGACTTAAGTACGTACAGCATCCAAAGGCCATATCCTACGTCTAGATTACAAACAAAGAACAATAGCTTAGTAGACAAACTTTTCAAATTGGATCTAATTTCGAAGGTGGACAGAAACAAACTTGTAAGAACCACTGCACTAGCACCAAGGATTTATGGGCTCACGGTCTACGCAAATATATTGCCGACATTTTGAAGAACGTAACAGCCAATTTAATATGCAATGTTAAAAATAGTATTGATTTCAAAGATAGAGTAAATAATATACTAATTTTTGATGACGAAAAACTGATTTCATTTGATGCAGTGTCACTTTTTCCAAGCGTACCAATACATTAAGCTCTCGACGTAATACGAGAAAACTGTTCAAACAATAAAAGAACACACAAAAATACCGAAACAAATATTTATGGAGATAGTTACTTTCTGCATCCAGGAGAATCTTCTTCTTTACATGGTCATCTAACCGCCTGGGCGATTTTGACCGTCCAACATAGCTCGGCAGTCGTTTCTTCGTTCGCCAACTGGCGCCAATTGGAAACACCGCGCGATCGCAAATCGGTATCCACTTGGTCCTTCCATCGGAGTGGTGGTCTCCCTCTTCCTCTGCTTCCACCGGCGGGTGCCGATAAGAATACCATCTGGGCTGGAGCATCTTCGCTCATTCGCAATACGTGGCCTAGCAAGCAAAGCCGCTGCGTTTTAATTCGCTGAACTATGTCGGCGTCTGCGTAAAGTTCGTACAGCTCATCATTAAATCTTCTTCGGTACTCGCCGTCGCCAACGCGTAGAGGTCCACACATCTTTCGAAGAACCTTTCTCTCGAATACTCCCAAAGCCGCCTCATCAGATGTTGTTAGTGTCCACGCTTCTGCACCATATAGCAGGACGGGTGCGATGAGTGACTTGTAGAGTGTTATTTTCGTTCGTCGAGAGAGGACTTTACTTTTCAATCGCCTACTCAGTCCGAAGTAGCATTTGTTTGCAAGAGTAATTCTTCTTCGCATTTCCAGGCTAACATTATTATTGGTGTTAATGCTGGTTCCAGGAGAATATGTACTTTAAATTGAATGAGAATATATATACACAGATCAAAGGATACCAATGAGATCACCAACTTCTCCAGTCATCGCCGATATTGTAATGGAAAAGCTATTGGATAACACTGTAAAAAGTTTAGGACGAATACTTAGACTACTAAATACGTGGACGATTTATTTGCCGTGGTGTGAAGGTAGTGTTGCCGGCCTACCACACCGAAGGTCCATGGTTCGAGCCCTGGTACAGGTAACATCAAAAGTGATTTGAAAAAAGTTTTTCAAAACGGGGTCGCCCCTCGGCAGTGGTTTGGCAAACTCTCCGAGTGTATTTCTGCCATGACAGGCTTCTCAGCAAAAAATTCGTCTCCTTTGTAGATGCCGTTCGGAGTCGGCAAAAAACTGTAGGTCCCACCAATTTGTAGGGAAAAATTCAAATCGGCACACCACAAATTGGAAGAGAAGCTTGGCGCAAAAATCTCTTAGGAGGTTTATGATGATATACCTGTTGTATATCGCGCCATAGATAGATAGAATAATAATAATAATTCCCAACGGATTACCCACCATATCCCGCCCGACCGGCGCGAGGGGCGCATCCGCATAACGCGCGGATTATTCGTTCGTGCCGAGTCGTTGAAAGGCTTTGGTTTGTTAATCGTCGAGATCTAAAACTGCTCAGCTACAGAGAAAACCTCATCAGCTAAGTAAAGTACATATAGGACAGATTATACATTAAGAAATAACTAGTTAACAGAATAAAATTATTGTTAAATGTTAAAATAAAAGTCAAAGAATAAAAAACAATTAGTAGCTATGAATTTAGGATAGAAAGAATTGATTTTTTTATGCTGAAAAGCGAGTGTAAAATATCAAATCTACCAGAAAGAGAGTTATAATCTTGACACAAACAGCGAAAAGGCTCATTTAACGGAAAATTGGTTCGGCACTGTTTTAAGACTAGAGGTTTAAAATGCCTTGAAGGACGAGACGGTACATTGAAGTTCACTTCACTTAGAAGAAATGGGCTGGATAGTGAACTTTCCTCAAACTTATTTTCCTTTCCCTTCCCTTCCTTTTAGTTTCTTTCTTTCCCCTTCGTTTTCTTACCTTTCCTTTAATTCCCTTCCCCTTCCCTTCCTTTCATTTCCTTACCGTTCCTTTCTTTCCTTTAATTTTCCTACCTTTCCTATCCTTTCCATTCCCTTTCCTTTTCCTTTTCTTTCTTTCCTTTAATTTTTCTTCCTTTCAATTCTTTTCCTTTCCCCTATTTTCCTTTAATTTTCTTCGGTGTTTAATACTCTTTATGAGTAATCATTTATTTTATTTTTGTAAACCCTGTTTGTAGGTATCAGCAATGAAGTTTCCATATTTGCTCATATTTGAAATTGCGCGTTTATGTCTCCAACAAAGCAACTTTTCGTGCTCTCAGGAGAGCAGCTGACGCTGGGCATCGTAGCCAGTAATCAATACAATAACAACAACTAAAGCAAAAATGCATGACACAACAGAGTATCTATAGTGCGAATACTTATTTTTCATTGGTCCACTACCAACTCTTCGAAGTCGCAGTGAGAGCCGACCACACGAATAACACAAAAACATGCATGGCAAATCTACTCACACTACTACGGCGCTTAATTTTTTCCTACAAAGCAACTCCTCGGCCATGCTCACGATTCAGCATAGTACACAAAAAGCAAGTACACATACACACAGCGTGTCTATAGTGTGAATAAGTGAATGTGTAGTGGTGTGACTTTTATGTTAAATTTTTTATATTAAAATGTTTTTTTAAATTTTTTTTATTTACGGATAAAAGTACACCTCAAAATTTCCTATCTATACATATATAATTTGTATTTTGTTGTTGGTTTTACGGTCTGTTCATTTTACATATTTTTGTAAATATAACGAGCTCAAGACCAGTTGATAATAATTCTTAGTTAATTATTATTATTTTGGATTAGAGGAAAAATTGAAAGCAACAAACATATACAGGCTATAGTTATAGTACTATTTCGAAAACAGCCATTGGCCAACAGCCGTTGGCAAGATAACAAACAACAATTAGATGAAAACGTGAATTAAGCAGCTTGCAAAACTACACGCAGCATAGCCTATGGGTTAGGCAGCTGCGCTGGCAATCAGAGTGAGTGGGTTCGATTCTCCTCAAGATCCTCTGAAATAGCAAAACTATACGAATTAGTCTGACGAGAAATCGTGGCTGTTTTCGAAATAGTACTATAACTATAGCCTGTATATGGTTGTTGCTTTCAATTTTTCCTCTAATCAAAAATAATAATAATTAACTAAGAATTATTATCAACTGGTCTTGAGCTCGTTATACTTACAAAAACATATATAATTTGTATACCTTAGAATTATAGTTTAGCAGAAAACGGTTCTACATTGCATTCATCTTGTCTATTTATATATAAGATATTTTTTTTTGCCATGGCATTCGAGTTTGTAGCGTCCAATATGACACGGGGTGCAACTGCAAGTAGCACAACAGTAGATCGAAGGTTACTTAGGGACATAGATGATCCATTTTACCTAGCTTCATCGGAGTTTAGAAACTTTACCGGGTGGGTCCTAAAATTGCGGCGGGCGTTGCGGAGCGGTAGCAGGACCGATTGCAAGGACGGAGGATCACTGCGATATCGGCGGAGAAGCACGTACCCTATATTAATTCTAATTAAAATTATCAAATTTTATTGAACACCTCTTCTTTGTAGGTATTGTGTGCATTACGTTTCTATGCTACAGGATGCTACCAACGGCCTGTGGGGGAACAGTGGGGCACCTCAATGAGTCAAACCTCAATAAGCCGTTGCATCCACCGCGTTACCAATGCCATAAACTCCTTAATGTTTTTCGAGGAGATTAAGTTCCCTATGTCACAGGCGGAACGTCAAGCGGCAAAGGAAGTGTTTAGTGCCGCACCGTACAATAGGAGCAATTGACTGTACGCACATAGCGATATTAGCTCCGAGAGTGCACGAAGAAGCGTACGTAAACCATCATTCGTACCACTGCTTAGATGTTCAAATGGTAAAGTACAGCTCTAACTAAAACTATAGCTCTATATAATTTTTCATTTTTGGATTTCAGATTTGTGACCCCAATTTAAAAATTTTAAACGTAAATGCCAAGTTTCCGGGATCCCGCCACGACGCCTATATATGGAGTTCTTGTGTATGTCGAGACAGCGGGTTCTCTTGTATGAGCCTGGGTTCGCGGGGAAGGTAGTGAACGCGTGCACCACCCTACATAATGTTCGTTTAGCCGAGTCATCAGACGAACTTAACAATATCGGCGTAGTCTTGGACATGCTGACCAATGATAATTCTAGCAATTCAAGTTCAGCATCTTCCAATGGAAAATGTGTCTAAGAGAGACTGATTTCGAATTTTTAAAAAATAAATAAATCAACTATATTACAATTAATTTAAATTAAAGCAAAAATTTGTGAAAATCGCTAAAAACGACTGCATAAAAATGTACGCCACTGTATATATTTTAGCCATATTAAATAATTTAATTTGGTTTGTTGTCCTATGCTTGTCAAACAAAATAAAATGTACTACTTCTGTAGATTGAAAATTTAAATTTTTCTTATTTTATTGTGGAATTTGGAAGGCACATATTTCAATCATTAAACATTTATTAAAAACTACAGGTACAGGTGGAAGCTTAAAGAATAACACACCTTTTCAACCGAATAATAAGAAAACATTACAACTTTACGTACAAACTTGATATCATTACAAACGTGACAAGGGATCACCGAAAACCGTTCCAATATACATCAACTTTCGGTTTCTTGTTATTGGGTTGAAAAGGTGTGAAAACTTAAAAGTACTAAAAACAGCAAAACGAAAGCATGAAAAACAAAACTTGAAACAATTTAACATTTGTTAACGAGTGGATTTGTTAACGAAATATATAAAATGACTAGAAAACTTAAATTAACATTTCATTCAAGGTACAAAAGGAAAAAGTTAATTAATTTAAAAAAGTTAAAAAGACTAGGAATTCATATTTAAAAGTATCGCTATCATCACATATAAAGCCAATTTTCAAAAAATCAACAGGATGAACGAGTTACTTTAAACTTACTTTTGTTAAATCAAAACTTAATTGATCAATACAAAGCAACAACAAACAATCTAAGATGGCTTTATAGTTGATGTTAACGATATTTATATACAACTAAAAATATTAAAACTAGGCTATATTAAAGCTATTACCACTTAAATTAATGGTGATCAAGTATTGCACTTGACGGTGAAAATCTCCGTGAAAACTCTAACCGCTTCCCCAAAGAAAGTTGTTGCTTTCGATTGATTGTCGTTCGACTTAGCAATATTGTCAATTGACCTAGCAACATTTTCATTTGACCTAGCAACATCGCCGTTTGACCTGGCAATATTGTTGATTGCCTCGGCCATGACAAGTGTCGCCTCAATCATCCTCTCATCGTTCTCCACCTGCTTTCTTTGGGTTTCGGCCATCATCAAGAAGATAAGAAATAATATAACTAAATAAATAAGAACAGTAAAATATGCCCCCAGCTCGCATTTTTAAAGACACTCATATTGGAATTTTGATCAGACCTAGGTATCAACAATCCGAAAGCGCAAACTCGATTTTTTATATTTGTAAAGAGATGTTAGCAATTAAAGTTGAAAATTCTTTATAATGTTCATGTGGTTGTTGTAGACACAGACAATTTTGCCAAAAACTTTTCACTGAAACGAAATATTTCTTTTCTGCTCCCGGATTATTGTTACTGAGGGTAAAACGTTTCTTTTGATACCTTTCCCGATAATTTCAGAAGTGTTTTAGCAGTTGTCTCCTAAAGGAAACAATTACCGAATTGGCTAGTAACATTTTGTTCATTTAGTACTTACTGTAATCCATTGCTGCACACTTTTAAATGCTCCGCCAATGGCGTTCAGCTTCTTCGCCATTTCCTTACACTTCTTTTGGTGCTCCAACTTGCCGTGCATGCGCTGGAATCTTCCAGATGCCAAACCAGGCGTTTGTCCGAGAACATCCACCATCGCCCGTATTTGTTCGGCTGTTGCCCTACTTCTTCTGGCTGCTGCAGCACTTGTGGATGCCATCCTACAATTAAAAAGAAGAATAAGGGGCAGTAAATGGCTAAAAATACAATAAATACCAAAAATACTTTCCTTTGCTGAAATATCTGAACAAACAATCGGCGCGAAGAATTATTTTTGTTCTTTTCCTCTATGAACTTTTCGTAAATTTCAGTATCAGTGATGCCACTTTTTCTCAAATTGAAAACATTGATAACAAGTGTTGTTAAATCCGATATAGTGAGTAGTATGGAGGGCTACAAAGGAGGAAAGGTACCGGAGGTACCTCGAAACTAGGGAAAAGATTTTCGCCAAAAGCATTGTGATGGGCCGTCGAGTAGTCTCGCGGAGGGTGCAGAAAGCGAGGTAACGATTTCGTCAACGAAGGTCTCTACGACAAAAAGTAGTAGCCTCGATTAAGAAAGTCAGTAGTACTGATCCGCGTGTATACGCGGATATTGAGATATTGGGTGTGCAAGCACGCTGCTTGTTAGATACAGGGGCGTGTGTAAGCATTATACGCAAAGGTTGTAGAGAGTTCGTTGATGAAACCGGTGTGCCGGTTTAGCGATATGTATCCTCGGCGAGAACTGCAGGTGGTCGCAGGCACAATGGCTCAGGCAAAATCACGGTACCTGTAAAATTCAATAATTTAGTAAATAAAATAAAATTATTTTATGCACATAACTTGAGCAAAATATTTACCTCGGTATAGATTTTTGGCGCACTTTTCAACTCGCACCTGAGGTTGTTGATGTGGATGAAATAAATTTGACCAAATTAGAGGAAGAAATTGTATCTGAGGAAGATAGGAATGAGCGGCGCGTTCTGCATAACCTAACATCAGAGCAAAAAGAGCGTTTGGATGAAGTCGTTAGCAGCTTCATAACTTACGAAAAACATGGGTTAGGGCGTACGAGTTTAGAAAAACATACAATAACTATTGTGGACAAAGCGGTGCCTATCAAGGAGCGATACTATCCTATATCAGTTCCCACAACGGATATGTTGAACCCTTGCGGAAAAAAATAGCTCCCTGATTGTCGTGTACGGACGTGTTTTTGCTGCTCTCTAATGTTTTCTTAAACTTGCGCTTTTATCTTTTATCTAATGTCGCAAAACAATCAGAATTACAATTAAAATTGTGTTAGAGACATTGACTCTTTGAAATTTTTTTTTTTTCTATGTTTATCATATTATAATATTTGCAATATTATGCCGTGTTTTTGTGGCCATAGAGTGGATCGCGCGCAAACTTCAGTGCAATGCGAAGAGTGCAGAGAAATATACCATTTGAGCTGTGTTGTTGGTAGCTTGCCAGCCGATTTAAAGCATTTAAATACCGCTGACAACATTTACATTTGTGGTGTGTGTGACCCAGCTCAACAAGACGAGTCTATTTCTTCACATAACTCTTCTTCTTCTTACAACAACAACAAGCTACTCTAGTGCAAATGCCTATTCCACCAACAGCTAATGATAATTTTGCTTCACATGGCTCTTCGGCTCAACAACAACAAGCTACTCTAGTGCAAATGCCTTATCCGCTACCAGCTAATGATTATTTTGCGGAGTTGAAAATTTTTAACTCTAAATTGCTTTCGGCTTTGACTGTTCTGCATAAAGATAATGAGTGCTTGATTGATAAAACAGATTCTCTTCAAACTGAGGTTCGTGATTTGCATCGTAGGCGCACTGAGAACAATTCTATTTTGTCTCTTTTGCGCACGCAATTTGAGAAATTGTGTAATGTAAACAACAACCAGACTGGTACGGCTTCTTATGCTCATCCACCGTCGAATATTCTGCCTCATAATGCTGCTCCCTCTTCTAATGCGAACTCGAATGAAGTGGAAACAGTGCAAAATATGGGGATTCGTAGTAACAATAATATAAATAAAGATAATAATAAAATACATAACAGCAATGGTGATGCTGACGCTGGTACAAGCTCAATGCCTGAAAGTGCTAATATTGGTAATAACGCAGACATGGTGAATGATAACACTCGACCCATCCAGCCATCCAATAACAATATTTTATCCCATGAGCCTATTGTTGACGCTGTCGAACTTGCTGAAAATGATAATGGGCAATGGACTAAGGTGATGCGTAAGGGGCGCAGGAATAATAATAATAAAGTTAAGCAACAACAAAATGTACAGAAGCAAGTGCAGTCCCGCTCTCAGCGCACTGCCGGTTCGCCTATAGTTACAGGTTTATCTCTACCATCTTCGTCAACTACCCCCAATGAAGCAATGCAAGCAATAGTTGATAACGCCGTCGCTGCTGTAAATCTCAATGTAGAGCTGCCTCTCAACAACAACGTGCCCAGTAGGGAAAATAACAGCATGCCCAGTAGAGAAAATTCTCCTTCGCATAATGTGGTTAGAGGGAGTAATACATCTAATGAGTTGGAAGTTGCTTTTCGCACTAAATATGTACACCTGTCCTCATTTAAATCATCAGTAACCGCTGCTATTATAAAAGATTATGTCGTGAAAAATGCTGCTATTAATTTAAATGAAATCTCCTGCTTTGCTTTGGTAAAAAAAGATGTGGCTCCTGACTCGTTAAAGCGTATCAATTTCAAGTTGGGAGTATCGTCGAATCACTATAGCAAGCTGTTCGACCATTCGCTGTGGCCAGCCGGCGTGAAGATGAGACCTTTTCAGTATTTTCAATGATTGGGGGTACAAACTCCACAAATCTGACGATGCCTAGCTCATCAAGACGCCCAAGCAATAAATATTCTCTTTACTACCAGAATGTGAGTGGTATGCGTAGTAAATCCCCCCAGTTTCATCACTGCATATCATTGCATGAATTTGACATTATCGCCATAACTGAGTCTTGGCTAACTGAAAATTTTTCCTCATCGGAATATTTTGATAGCTATTATCAGGTTTACAGAAAGGATCGCTGTGCAATTGCATCAGGGTTATCTAGAGGGGGCGGTGTTTTATTGGCCATAAGGGCGGACCTATGCAGCCAAATGATAGCATTGCCTCATGCCGATGGTTCATGTGAACAGATTTGTTTGCGCATTAAAACGTTATGTAATAAATCTCTATTTATAGTATTATCTTATATTCCACCTAACAGCAATATTGAAGTATATAATAAGCATTTGGATAATCTTATTTACGTTAATGATATCGCTAAAGATAACGGCGAAGTTATTTATCTTGGTGATTTTAACTTATGCAATATCTCCTGGCTTAATAATAATAGGACTCTAGTTCCAATAAATCCTAAATCAGATATTGATTTATTATTCACAAGCACTCTATTATCCAATGGGTTTATTCAATGTAACGCTGTAGTAAATTGCGGTGGTAGAACGCTTGATCTCGTGTTTATATCTAGTGACCTTAAGGCAAACTGTTTTGAAAACCTTTCTCCTTTTTCTAATAATTGTTTTCACCATAAAGCACTTATTATCAGTTTCGAATTTTATAATTTTGATCGCGTTACAGTAAACTCGCTACAGCAATACGACTTTTTAAAAGCTAACTATTCAGCAATTAATGATTTTTTTAATTCAACTGATTGATTATTTCTGAACCCACCAAATAGCTCGCTGTTATCTTACAAAACTTTCCACTCGTTACTAACTCATGCAATATCCGAATTTGTTCCACTAAAACATAAATCTGCAAATAATAAACCACCTTGGTTTAATAAACGCTTATGTAATCTTAAAAATAAAAAGAATAAAGCCTTTAAATGCTTCAAACTAAGTCATAGTGAGAGGGATTTTCAAAATTTCGAGCGACTTCGTAAAGACTTTGACTGCCTTCATAAATTTTTGTTCAAACAGTATATGTTTAAAGTTGAATCAGGTCTAAAATCTAACCCGTCATCCTTCTGGCAGTACATTAATTCTAAAAGGAAGTCGAATGGGTTTCCAACCACCTTTGTATATAATGGGATAATTTCTGATAGCCCTGAGGCTTCATGCGATTTATTCGCTGAATTTTTCCAAGAGGTATATGAAGTATACGACAGCCAATCTCTTCTTACCTTAGCTTCTCCATCATTACCGCCAATATCAACGTTTGTAGTTGACGAGTGTGATGTGACTCTTGCAATTTCTAACTTAAAGTTCAGCACAAAGTTCGACAACGAAGGACTTTGTTCCGCATTTTTTAAAACATGTTCACATGCTTTAGTGGGTCCAATCACCAGTATTTTTAATGCGTGTCTCTCCAACGGCATTTTTACTGACGACTGGAAGGTGTGCTCTATACATCCAATTTTTAAATCAGGTGACCGAAACAACATTTGCAACTATAGGCCTATAGTGAAGCAGAGCACAATGGCAAAGTTGTTTGACAGTGTCATTCAATCGAAACTTTTTCTTCATGTAGGTAGCATACTTAGTCATTGCCAGCATGGTTTTATGCCTGGTAGATCTACGTGTACTAATCTACTTTTAGTCACTCATGAGATCGTTAAAGCATTCAATTGTCAGTCACCGCTTGATGTGATATATACCGATTTTTCTAAAGCCTTCGACAAGGTGGATCATGTAGTCCTGTTGCATAAGTTAATGATGTACGGCATTACTGGTGAGCTATTAGAATTTTTCTCTAGTGTTCTAAGTGGTAGAAAACTATTCGTAAAAATGGGTTCCACCACGTCCAGCATTTGTGTCAATGCGTGGTCAGGTATTCCGCAAGGAACTCACAGCGGCCCTTTGTTGTTTCTACTTTTATTAACGATCTACCCCTTCACTTTAAATATGCGAATTGTCTAATATTTGCTGATGATGTCAAACTTTTTCTGTAAGTTGATAGCATCTCCGATAGCGAAAAGTTGCAGCATGACTTAACGTCTTTCGAAACGTGGTGTAGTCTAAATCACTTGTATTTAAATATTAACAAATGCTCCTTAGTCACGTATGCTAGGAAGTCGGATACAATCCTATTCGACTATTATTTGGATACTAATGTGCTCAATCGTCTCTTTGACTTGAAGGATTTGGGTGTGATATTTGACGCCAAGCTTTCCTTCAATAAACATATCGATTTCATTACATCGAAATCATTTGCATTGATAGGTTTCATCAAAAGGAATACTAGGGACTTTAAGGACCCGAACACCCTTAAATCTTTGTTTATTTCTCTTGTACGGAGTCGGTTAGAATACTGTTCTTTGGTGTGGAGTCCGTACTATGATATATACTCCGCAAAAATTGAAAGAGTTCAGAGAGTCTTCACGAAGTTTGCTTTATATAATACTAACTTTGAAGGCGGTCCTCTGCCTTACATTAGCAGGCGGAAGCTTCTTGGCTTACAATCTTTACATGACCGTAGAATTGGCTGTGCATTGTTATTTGTGTATAATGTGATTAACCATAATATTGATTGTGCTGACCTAAAGGCTTTGTTCAATGTTTATATACCCCCAAGAACGCTAAGGTCTAACCGTTTATTTGCTGATTCAACTAGTACAACTAATTACTCGTTCAATGAACCCATTAATAGATGTATCCGTATTTGTAATAGTTACGCAAATGTTATTGATCTAAGTTCGAGTTTTTATACATTTAAATTATGTTTGTTTACAATATTTAATTAAGTTTGCTTTATTTATTTATGTATATAAATGTGATAAACTGTCTAGTCTGTAAGATTTATAAATCAATAGACTGAAATAAATAAATAAATATCACCGGCAATGCAGAAAATCGTGTACGAAGAAGTTGATAAGATGCTGGAGCTAGGTGTGATAGAGGAAAGTGACGCCCTTTGCGTAACCGCACCATAATCGTACGCAAGCCGGGTAAGAATGGGTTCTGTTTAGATGCGCGAAAACTCAACACCGTGACCATAAAAGATGCATACCCGCTGCAAAATATCGAGGGCATATTGAGTCGGCTCGACGATACACACTTTATTAGCAGCGTCGATTTCAAATTTGCGTTCTGGCAAATCGAGCTCGACGACAATAGTAAGCCCTATACCGCCTTCACCGTTCCTGGTCGCCCCCTGTACCATTTTGTAAGCATGCCATTTGGTCTGTGTAACGCGGCCCAAAGGCTATGTCGCCTCATGGACCGTGTCATCCCCCAAAGATTGAAATCTAATGTATTTATTTACCTCACCTCAAAATCTTAAGGGAAGTTGTCACCTGTTTAAAATACGCTAATTAAACTATTGGGTTAAGCAAATCTAAGTTTTGCTTCAAGGAATTGCCATATTTAGGTTATATCGTAGGGAGTGGGATGTTGAAGACAGACCCCGAGAAGAAACGGTTTGGTCTGTGTAACGCGGCCCAAAGGCTATGTCGCCTCATGGACCGTGTCATCCCCCAAAGATTGAAATCTAATGTATTTATTTACTCACCTCAAAATCTTAAGGGAAGTTGTCACCTGTTTAAAATACGCTAATTAAACTATTGGGTTAAGCAAATCTAAGTTTTGCTTCAAGGAATTGCCATATTTAGGTTATATCGTAGGGAGTGGGATGTTGAAGACAGACCCCGAGAAGATTAAGGCCATTCCAAATATTCCTGCCCCGAAACGGTCTAGGTACCGCCGGTTGATCAAAGATTTCGCGTTGAAAAAAAAGAAAAGATTTGAAATCGACTTTACTATATTTTCGAGACACGTTTTACCCCTGGGCAAGAAGTGTACAAACGAAATTTCGTACTAAGTGATTTCAATTAAAACGTAAACGCGAAATTTTGTAGAAAATTCATAAAATGCCGGGTAAAGAAGGTGCTGGGAAATAACATGTATCTCTCAGAGTCACTAACAGGGAAATACCTAGGGGCAGGGCATGCTAAAGACATCACGCAATAGTAACCGGGATGTTACATTAATGGATTTGTCGGCCACAATCAAAGCTTCTTCCCGTCGATGAGGGAGGGCTGCAGTCAGGGATGCGCTTAAATGGTATTGAAAGAGGACCGGCTGAGCTCTCGTGGCAGGAGACGTTGTCAGGGTCTGGGGATTCCCCACGTTGGGATGTACAAAGGCGACACAACCTTGGACCGCTCGAAAAGGATGTGGAGCATTTGTTTAGCAGAGAGACGGGCGCTTATGTACGTACGAAAACCCATAGATAGCAATAGTCCAGTGATGGAGCATTCTGGTTTCGCAGAGTATCGGCTAGGGAACTCTCCGTCGATGAGGGTCAAGTCGGCGGGGAGTAACTGCAATCAAGTGTAACTGCAAATGGTTACATAAGAAAACATTCTTTTTAGTTATATAAGCGTATAATACTTCCCGTAAGTTGCGCTGAAATCCTCTATAAGTCCTGTGGTAAGGTAATCTGCCTGCGTACTATGAACAAACGCATGGGACTGTGGACCGGCTATAGAATAAGCGGCACGGTGCCTTGCAGGGTAAATAATTTTTTTTTGCCACTACCACCACGATCCCACCGCCTCGCAACCACCTTGGTGTTGCATTTTTAATAAAATCATTTCATCTTGCACATTTGGTGCAGTAAAATAAATAATTTTCTTTGGCCGGTAATTTTTATTAAGTTTAGATTTTTTATCGGGCTTTGCGTGCTGTATGGTTGCCGAGAAGTGTCAAATGCAATGACATTTATGCCTACCCACCACAGGAAAATTTTAAAAACTTTAGGCTATTATGCTGCCACATATAATTGTTACGTCGAGGTGGGTACTTGGGCAAAAGGAAAAGGACGGATACTAGGGTATGTTTTCGTTGTTGGCTGGAAATAGACAATAGCGAACCGGCACAGGAAAACGGTGTCATTATTCTATCTATGCTATATATGGGGGTGTCTTGCAGTTCATAAAGAACAAACTGTATAAACTGTGAATATAGCCACATCGATTGTGCGAATTTTCCTGCCAGGTAATGGCTGTGATTAATTAAATAATTATCGCGGAACAAATAGTGAATCGTTAATATTCAACGTTGTGAAGCTTTTAGTAATTAAAATGTTATCTTGAAATTATAAAATATTAAACAGGGTGTGCTAATTTGAATTGTTGGGGAGGGGTAAGATGACATAAGGGTAGGTAGTGTGGGAGACTTGGAGTAAAACAGATCAATGGGGACCTGCCGAACCGGAAATAAAACGAGCGGTCCAAGGTAGGGTTGGCTTCTTGAGGAGATGTCGAAAGTGAAGTAAGTATCGATCACTGATAATTGTGACATCCGCCCTGCTATCAAAGTGGCCAAGAGTTAAGGATCACACCTGCGCTAACTGAGCTAGCTGGGGCCTACGTTGGTAGCACAAAAAGGGGCGGATGCACTGATACGTGCACGTGACAAACACTGTAAGATGGAATTGAATTCATTATTGAAAAAAGAAATTCTTTCTGCCATTTTTACATTATTTCTTTACTTTCTTAGTACATATGTTTTTATGTTAACTTAAGAAAAGTGTTAACTCAAGGGAGGCGTGTTTAGGCCCGATGCCTAAATTTCAAAAATGTGCCACCTTAATGCCACTTTTAACTTGCTTCCAATAACCCACACCAATCCACTCACTTGTACGTATGTGCACATTCGTGTTTTGTCAGCACACATATACATTCATGTGGATGTGCATGTGTGGTTTCACCTTCCCTTAAAAACGGAGGATGATTAGTTAAAAGCTGGGGACGTGTGGAGGGTGGGGCCGGGTGTAGAGGTCCACCCAAATGGGGAAAGTTTATGATCGTCATTCACCTGGGAATGACCAGAGCGATTCTTTTGCAAGCGGTTCAAACAGCTCACTACTTCCGGGCGCTTGCGTCCAAGTATGTTCTTGGTAACCACCGTTTGGTGAAGAGCTAAGCGTGAGAAGGCGACAACCTGGTAAGGCCACTCTGACATAATTGGCTTAAGCGCTTGCTGGGGAGGACTCAAACAGCAGCGTCTCATCACCATGCGGTGCGGCTGCAAACAGGCGTCTATTTCGGATCAAGCAGCTCGCTATACAAACGTGTAATTTAATTCAACCTCCCGCGAAATGCGTTGTGCTTTGGGTTTGGGACCCTCCACATAAAGCAACGTTCCATTGAACTCTAAAAAAGCCTCGGATATGAGAACCCCTTTTATAGATGACAACAACCGCAAAACGTCATAAAGATAAGGGCATGCACCTGGAATGTCCGGTCCCTAAATGGGACCCGGCTGGTTGAGGTCCTGAGGAAAGCGAAGGTTGACATCACCACCATCCAAGAAATGCGATGGACGGGGCGAGGAAAGACAAACAAAACACCTTGCAACCTCTACTGGAGTGGGCATGTAAACAAACGCAGATTGGGCGTGGGGTTTGTGGTGGGAAAGAGACTCCGTCAGCGAGTACTGTCGTTCACAGCCGTAAATGAGCGTCTCGGCGCAATCAGCATAAAAGTACGATTTTTCAGCATATCGGAAGAGAAGGACGATGTGGAAAAGGATGCATTCTACGAGCGCCTAGAAGAAGCTTGTTGACTTTAACGCCATGGTGGGTAAGGAGGGTGTATTCGGCCCCACTGTCGGGAAGTTTAGTCTCCACGACCAGACTTTGTCTGAGGATACAAGCTTATTGACTTCGCCGGTGCCCGAAACATGGTCATATCCAGCACTAGGTTTATGCACAAGAAGGTCCATCTGGCTACATAGCCCCCAATCGGAGAACACATAACCAGATCGACCACGTTGTGATAGATGGACGGCAGGCTTCCAGCGTTGTAGATGTTCTCACAATACGAAGACCTAAGATCGACTCGGTTCACTACCTAGTAGCAGCCAGATTCGTACCCACCTCTGTACGACAAAACAGGTGCAACAGGCGCAGCGCAAGAAGTATTTGGACTCCGGCGAAGGCAAAGAAACACCTATTATGATGATTAAGAGTGACGTGCTTCAACGAAAAGAAAGGACGAAGCCTACAAGGCTACCCTGAGATCGAATGCACCGAGGAGTGTGTGTGAACACTACCGCGGGTTGAAGAAGGAAGCGAGGCGGCTTTTCCGGATGAAAAAACAAAGGCAGAACAGCGTTCAATCAAAGAGCTTGAGGTGCTGGCAAACGGGAATAACGCCCGAACTGGTGGGCGATGTTTAGGGAGTACTCAGAACATGAAGGGATCACTTCTCTACCCTTTTAAATGGAGAAACCGAGCAAGAAACCAGAGAAGTTGCCGAACCCGAGCCCACAATCGAAGATGATGGAATTGGCGTTCCACAACCCGACTATGATGAGGTGGGAATTGAAAAACTATAAAGCAGCTGGCGCTGATGGTTTGCCTGCTGAGCTATTCAAACACGGAGGCGAGGCACATGCATCAGGTCCTATGCAGAATAGGGTCGGATGAATGCATGCCTGAAGATTGGAATCCAAGTGGTCTCTGCCCAATCCACAAGAATGGCGATCCTGCAAACTGTGCCAACTATCGCGAAATCAACCTTTTGAATATCGCATATAAGGTCCTATCAAGCGTATTGTGAGACAGACTGAAGCCTGACGTGAACAGACTGATTGGACTTTATCAGTTATTCAGACCTGGTAAATATACCATCGACCAGATTTGTACAACACGCCAAAAGAATCGACACGCATCATCTCTTTGTTGATATTAAAGCCATTTTCGATAGCACGAAAAAGAGTTACCTATATGCTATGTCTGAATTTGGTTTCCCCGAAAAACTTATACTGCTGTGCAAAATGACCTTGAGCAACACCAGGCTCAGTCAGAATAGGAGAGGACCTCTCCGAGCCGTTCAAAACTAAACGTGGTTTCAGACAGGGTGACCGCTATCGTGCGATTCCTTTAATTTGGTGCTAGAGAAAATAATACAAGCTGCATAGCTCAACCGTGTTGGAACAATATTTTATAAAAGCGTGCAACTGTTGGCGTATGTTGACGATATTGATATCATTGGCCTTAACAAGCGCGCCGTAATTTCTGCTTACTCCAAATTAGGAAAAGAAGCGGAAAAAAATGGTTTGGTGGTGAACGAAGGCAAAACGATATATATAGTGTCATAAAACAAAGAGTCAGCGCATTTGCGTCTTGGCAACCGCGCCATTGTTGCCAGCAATAATTTCCAAATAGGAAATTACTTCGTTTACCTGGGAACCAGCATTAACACCAATAACAATGTAAGCCTGGAAATGGGACGAAGAATTACTCTTGCAAACAACTGCTTCTTCGGACTGAGTAGGCAATTGAAAAGTAAAGTCCTCGCTCGACTAACGAATATAACACTCCATAAGTCACTCATCGCACCCGCCCTGCTATATGGTGCAGAAGCGTGGACACTAACAACATCTGATGAGGCGGCTCTGGGAGTATTCGAGAAAAAGGCCCTTCGAAAGAGTTATGGACCTCTACGCGTTGGCGACAGCGAATACCGAAGAATATTTAGTGATAAGCTGTGTGAGCTTTACGCAGACTCCGACATAGTTCAAAGAATTCAAACACAGCGGCTTCGCTGGCTAGGCCACTTTGTGCGAATGAGTGAAGATGCCCCAGCCCAGAAGTATTTTTTGTCGGCACCTGGCGGTGGAAGCAGAGGAAATGGGATACCACCACTCCGATGGGAGAAGAAAGTGGAGACCGGTTCGCGTTCCTGCGGTGTTTCCAATTGGCGCCGATTGGCGCAACGAAGAAATGACTGGCGAGCTATGTTGGACGGCCGAAATCGCTCAGGCGACTACATGGCCATTTAAAGATAAAGAATATAAATCTGGGTGAAAGGTGGGTGTAACGCCCTAATTCTCGTGTTGTAACCACTTTCGTTTAACCGGCAAATAAATAGTTTGGAAACTTTTACACACTTTTGGTATTCTGCCGGCTTAAGTTGCAATTCAATTTCGTAACCACCTAAATAGGTGGTTGCGTCGCGTAACGGCGAAAAATTGCACGTGTTTTGCAACTATCTTTGTAGACAGAAAATACCACAAAAATTTGTACACATATGTACGGTAAAATCGAGGTTCCATGAACTGCATTGCCAACGATTACAGTTTCCGGTTAGATATTCTGACCCGTTAGTTGCCACTAGACAACCATATGTACTTAAGGGTATGGCCCATCGATAGGGGTTGGCCAAAGGAGACCATGATCCACAACGGCAGGAAGAGATAGCGATATCGGAAAGGCCACTACATCATAGATGGACACTCTAGTTTCGGGATGTAAGTAAAAAGTAATACACGATGTAATCCCTACAAACCAGGTACCGGTTAGCAATGTAGTTAAATGCTTGGTTTCATTAATTTCTCGAACGGTGTAAATGGCAGCTAATTTTGTTCAGGTCGTGTGAAGATTTTAACAACATGCGTTTTCCAAATTTCCAGACTTCAAAAATTTACCTTTCAAAAACTGGCTCAGGCTTTGCCTGTCAAGTATTTGAAAATATGCTTCGAAATGTTTTATGTTTTGGCCATCATGTGGTGAAAATTGTTTGTTGAAATGGTTACCGAAATGACTAACATATAGTAAATTTTATTAGCTTTATTGGTTACTGAAACACCGGTTATACTGGTTATTGCCAAATGTGCGATATTTACCAATTTTTCCAAAATAAATAGAATAGCTTTATAAGATTTATTTTATATTTAGATATTAAGGCTTTATACAAAAAACTAAATACATCCGATGTAATACCATCATACATAAGCACGACTTGCAACCAGCAGACTCCTCTAACAGCAAACTTGAGACTTCCGTTAAAAGGATTCATAATATTTCCGCTAAACAACATTGCAACTTCTGTGCATTGTTTCCAAAAAAAGTTCACAAGGACCAAATTTGATGATAGCTTAATCAGACTTTTGTGTAAACGAAAATGTCATTCAAAAAAGTTCACAATGACCAACTTTGATGATAACTTAATCAGACTTTTGTGTAAACGAAAATGTCTATCTGAGGCAAGCCATGATGAGGTTAGCATGTGATAAAGTTTATCATAACCAGACATTGAGTAAACGCCCTTTAATGGATGCAGAAAGCACAAATTTTCGACAATTAAAACAGAAAAATGGCTAAAACAGTTTTGTAAAAAAATGTGTTTTATTTAAGAACCAAATCAAAATATTGATTAGTAGAATAAACTGTAACTTGTGGAATAATATTTCCGCGCACTTGTTCTCTCTGTTCTGGTAGTAATTATAGTTCTTGTCTTTTGTTCTCGTCATCTTTGACAAAGCCGTCTAATAAGGTAGTAAAAAACTCATAGAAGAGTAGTGGAAAGATACACGCACCTCAAAGGGTTGATTCATTTGTTTATATTCGGTTGACATAACCCTACAAACCACTGCTAACCACATTTTCCAAAAATACCAATACATATGAATTTTTAGTTTCCCAAATTTCCAAAATATTGGAACGGTTTCTTTAACCTTAAGCGATCAAAAAAAATTGTTCTGAGTTATATTGAAATATGTGCCCATAAGTTCCAAATGTCTATTCTAGGGTTAATATGCATAAGGTTTGTGAAAAAGAGAAAACCTTGCTGATTTCGTAACATTCATTATTTTATGAGTGCGACCGGAACAGCATGACTTTTGTTAAAATATCCCAAAATCCAAATTTTAACGCCATTTGTAAAAAAAAATTTCAATAATTTTCAAATATTGAAATAAAATTGCGGAAAACCCAAAAAAAAATAAATAAAATTTCGGAAAGATTTGTAATCAAACCCAAAACAATAAGCGGCAGCAAAAAGGGTAAGTAAATAAGTTTTTAACATTTATTTTATATTTCGCCACAAATTTTGGATGCAGATCAAATTACCATTCGGTAATTTTCTGCTACAACTTCAACCAAGTCCAAAATGTCGGGAGCGCGTTTTGAACTCGGCATCAATAATCCAAAATGGGAAAATGAATTTTATATTTATGTTAAGATATATTTACAATGAAAGTATTCCTTTGCAGGCCATCTTTCTGCATAAACAGCCTTCGGCCCAGCTTCCAAATAATAACCCTTAGCCGATTCCACTCCGGCTTTCATTTACAGTTTTTTGGGCAGAACACACTTTTTGCACTTTCGGTAAAAATGCTCTGTGTTAAACAGCATCGCAAGATGTTTACCAGGCAATTCCTGTTCAACTGCTGCAAACCGGATCACCCGAACAGGCGTCTACTCAACGAAAATCCGCATTGCAGGAGAATAAGGACACATTTTCGTAAGAACTATGATGAAGTCCACCTAGATATTTCCTCGCCGTTTCATCCAAAGCTAAGTGGGACTTATTTTACCCAATTTTTCAAATAAACAGCCTAGCGGGTAATTGTTTGCTTTAGGAGACAACTGCCAAAAACGTCCGAAATTATCGGGAAAGCTATCAAAAGACGCGTTTTGACCTCGGTAACTATAATGTGGAAGCGGATTTTCGAGTTTTTTTTTAGTGAAGAGAAATTTGCAAGCAAAGTTGCAAATTTTCTGTCATTTTCATGTGGTTATTGTAATCACAGATTAGAGTGTACCGAAAGTGCAAAAAGTGTGTTATTTTTTTGAAGCGCGGACAAAGGCCGCCTACGCAGAAAGTTGTGCTGCACATAAATACCTTGAATCAAACCCCCTATTTGGAATCGGATCTGGGTAATTTTTTAGGTTTTTTGCGAATAACTTTTCACTGACACAAAAACTTGGAAATCCGCTTTCGGATTGTTGATACCGAAGTCAAAACGCGTTGTTTGATACTTCTCCCGATATTTGTGGACGTGGTTTAGCAGTTGTCTCCTAAAGGAAACAATTACCGCCTAGCGTATTCGAAAATGTATTATCTTCGGCACTTATAAATTTTCGGCGTTGCTTTGGGCTAAGATTAAAAAAAATAACATGAAAAAAGCTTTTACAATTTAATATTTTTTTCTTGTAATAATTTATCCCACTTTTTATTAGGAAAAGGTACAATTTGGCGGTAAAACTTTACATCCAACGTCAACTGTAAAAACTGCACTAAAAATGTCGATATTGGTACGTAGAGACTAAAAATATTGGGTTTCATCCACCAGATTATGGTACCTGGGAACGTAACGCATCTCTGCGTACCAATATCGACATTTTTAGTGCAGTTGTTACAGTTGACGTTGGATGTAAAGTATTACCAATTTGGTTTAAAACAATTTACAACAATACAACAGGCAAACTCGCATAATAAAGCATTTGGTAATTTTATGCGAGAGCACATAACTGATTCAACACGTCCAAAAATATCAAAAATGCTTCAAAAGACTTGTTTACCTATTTATAAATCAACAATAATGGGAGGCGTTAACCACGGTATTTATATACACAATCTCTTTGGACGTGTTTTAGCAGTTAGGTGCTGTCGTATAGAATTACCTTAACACAATTAATGAACAAAAATCTTTCTTGAGCCAAATGTTCAGTGTCTCTTAAAAACTTTTCCAACGCTTGCAGCAAATCAAAACAAAGTCATCAAATCAAGCAGCTGTTTGTTATGTCATGGAATGTGTTTATCGATCTGTTGAAAAGGTATCGATAACGTCTGCTAATTAGTCGGATTTGTGCACTAGTTATGTAAGACTAGGTACACACTACAGCATAAAGTGCCTGTTTTCGTATAAAACCCTTCACATAATACAGGGTGTTTTTTTTACAGGTTTGTTTTTCAAATAGAGATAAAACTGGCATTTTGTGGTCAAATCTGGCAACTCTAATGTCATTTATGTTCAGTTTGGTTTGCCATTTCATCATGAACAGGTTGACAAAAGAATAACGCTTGCAAATCGTGCAAATTTATTTCGAAAATAATGGTTCAGTTCGCGAAGTTTACCGTGAGCTCCGTCCATTTTATGGTCGACATAATCGTCCATCAGAGCAATTAATTCGGTTAACCATGGATCGTTTTCGCACTACGTTTACTCTATGTGATAATACGCATCCGCAGAGACGTCGAACAGTGCGCACCGAAGAAACAATTGCCGCTGTAGAGCAAAGTGTTGAAGAGGACCCGAATGAATCGATTCGCCACCGTGCACAGCAATTGGAGCTTTGTCCATCAACTTTATGGAAGATTTTGCACAAAGATCTTGGCTTGCGACCTTACAAGATCCAGCTTGTGCAAAAATTAAAGCCGCGAGACCATGCAATGCGTCCTGATTTTGGTGTATGGGCCGAAAATGAGATTGATTTCGATGCTGATTTTCATCGCAAAATTTTGTTCAGTGATGAGGCTCATTTTTGGTTGAATGGCTACGTCAACAAGCAAAATTGCCGCATTTGGAGTGAAGAGAATCCACATGAGACCCTTGAAACGCCATTACATCCACAAAAACTGACTGTTTGGTGTGCTCTATGGGCTGGTGGAGTCATTGGGCCATACTTCTTCCGCAATAATGCTGGAGAGGCAGCTACCGTTAATGGAGACCGGTATAGAGCCATGATAACCGACTATTTTGTTCCCGAATTGGATGGCATGAATGTGGATGAGTTGTGGTTCCAACAAGACGGCGCTACATGCCACACAGCGCACGTCACAATCGATTTATTGAAGGAAACATTTGATGAGCGCATAATTTCGCGGAATGGACCTGTCAATTGGCCACCAAGGTCGTGTGATTTGACACCATTGGATTATTTTCTTTGGGGATATGTGAAGTCGCTCGTCTACACCAACAAACCAGAAACGTTAGGGGAATTGGAAGCCAACATTCGTGGCGTTATTGCCGACATACGGCCCCATATGCTCGAAAAAGTGGTTGAAAATTGGACCTGTAGAATTGGCTTTATTCGAGCCAGCCGCGGCGGCCACATGCCCGAAATCATATTTAAACATTAATGGCATAAAATTATCCTTCCAATAAAGCCAAATTTATGGACCTTAAAACGATTTTCTTGTGGTTTATTTCAATTCGAAGTTCTATACCCCTAAAAAAAACACCCTTTACAAGTGCGTTCATATCTGCGATTCTTGTTTTCACATGACAGCGATCTAGCAACCCTATGGGACTATTTAACTTAATTAATTAAAGGACAGCTATACGTGAATTAGGTAATACTTTACATTCAATGACAACTGCTAAAACACGTCCAAAAATGTCGGCAGCTATGTAAAAAGACGGGTTTTGACCTCAGCATCCAGCATACTTTGCCTCGAAAATGAAAATTAGCTCCAAAACACGTCAATGTACATGTATACATGTATACATACTATAACATCCATCATATGTCAACTGTAATGTGTACTATTAAAAGGAAATAGGTTTGGGTAGTTAATTTATTCAACATATTTTCCTTCTATTTATACACTAAATTCTTATATACTACTTATTTACCATAATACACATTTACCTAAATTCTAAGCTCAACCAAAGTATGTAAGCCAGCGTATGCAAACGCTCGCTGGTACATTCATACACAAACATTGGCTTGTGCATTCGCACATATGTTCATACATATATTCGTATGATTGCAATGCATTTGTGGGCATTGCCGCATAGAGTGTGACTTTGCTGACAAAGCGTATTCGACAGTTTTTAATAGCTGCGTGCCGACTGTTTGTAAGTATGCATGCATTTATGTATGCATTTCTTTTGGCTATACTACATCTACCTTTTCAAAAAGTTTTATATATATAAATATGTAAAACTCTAATTTGATTAATTTTTATAACTTGCTTAGATTTTGTGTTTATTTACTTTACGTCTTAAGTGTAAGTTGATACAGTTTGTTTATGTGACAAAATTTGGTTCTTTGTTTACTTTATTTTCAAGTGGACTATTAAATAATTAATTTCGGGAACATGTTGGTTTTTATATTGGCGCATTTTTTTATTTTTTTTATTTTTATTTAAATTGTTTGTACAAGTAAGACGTAAGTCTTTTAGGTAGTACATAAATCTGGTAAAGTTATTACGATAAAAAGCTTACAAGATATAGATACAAAAACAGAAGAAATACAAGTTAAATAGGTAGATAAAATTTTCAGAATGCATTATTTACTTGATATTGCAGATACAAATTTACATATTTTCAATCCCGCAATTTAACATAGAAATTGCAACTAATAAATAATTTTAATAAATTTAGAATACAGAAGATAAAATACAATTTAAAGTAAGTTAGGAATTGAGAAAAGATATTGCTGCTAGTTTGAAACATCTTGCTTCTTGAATAGCTTTTGTTTTGGTTGGAAGTGAGTTCCAAAGACGGATTGTACTGACAAAGAACATTCTGGAGGATGTCATGTATCTAAAATTTGGGACCAATATATTCAGAGTCCGAGAAGACTGACACAAATTTAACTTTTCAAACAAGTAAGGGGGATATTGAGAGTGGAGTAGCTTATGCAAAAAGCAAAGATTTCTGATCTTTAAAAAATTGTTAACGTCGCTCCCAAGGATTTGCGTAGCGTATGAAGAGATATGATCAAATTTTCTTTTAGAATAAACAAACCGAGCAGCATTGTTAATGGCAAGCTGCAGCTTATTGAACGAAGACGAATCAAGGTTACCGTATACGAGTTCACCATAAGAAATTTGAGGTATTATTAGAGTTTTGACTAGCCTCATCTTAGTATCACGTGGTAGTAAATAGGCTGTTCGGTACAAGTTGCGAAGGGTGTTATATATTTTGCCGACCACAATGTTCATATGATCAACACATGTTAGCTTAGAGTTGAGTCTAAAGCCTAAATTGGTGACCACATCGTTTAGAAGTATTTTATCCCCATTAAGTACAATATCAGGAAGGCAACTCAGGTCATAAGTTGCGTTTGATATTGCTATCGCCTTTGACTTTCTTGCATTAAGAGATAATTTGTTTACGTAGGCCCAATGTCCAATACGCGCTAGGTCTTCATTCAACCTAGCAAACAAGTCTTCAGTAAGCCCGATTGGCCGGGACAGGTATAATTGCGTATCGTCCGCATAAAGATGTATCGAGGCATTGTGACAGCAATCAACAATGTCGTTAATAAAAATTGTAAAAAATATTGGACCTAAGATAGATCCCTGTGGGACGCCAGACGTTATGCGCTTTAAGCTTGAGACTTTATCACCACATTGAACTTGTTGAGATCGGCCGACGAGATAGTTTTGTATTAATTTTATAGCATAAGAGCTGAAGTTATAAACCGTTTCGAGCTTGTGGAGAAGTATTCTGAAATCCACCATGTCAAATGCTCTTGAGAAATCTAAAAGTACAAGAACTGTGAGATCATTACAGTCATAGGCAGGACGTATGTCTTCAAAAATCTTTAGCATGGCAGTTGCACAACTATGCCCTCTTCTAAATCCCGACTGGATCCCTGATAACATGTTGTTATTATGAACAAAATTAACTAACTGCTTTGCTAGTAGCTTCTCAAACACCTTAGATAATGCAGGCAATAGGCTTATTGGTCTAAACTCTTTGAAAGAACAGGGAGATTTCGTTTTAGGGACGGGGATGACATTAGCTATTTTCCATTGACTAGGAAACGCACCGGACATAATTGAAAACCCAAACATATGTGTGAGCGGGGGTATGACAAGAGGAAGAATAAGTTTGACAAATCTTAAACTAATGCCATCGATCCCTATAGCGCTAGACTTAATGTCAAATATAGCACCCAACACATCATCTTCTGTTACCACTGAAAAATCAAAACTATTAACTTTCGGTCTATTATCTATACTAGTTCCAGCTATCATTTCATCATGTACGAAATTTATGGTACGGTCATCAACACCACTTATACCATTATCGTTTGTATTACCACTCAAGAAATATGAGTTCATCGCATTGGGGTCAAGGTTGCATTTAGTATTATCCTTTTTAGTTACTCCAAGATTCCGAAGATTCTTCCAGAGCAATTTAGGAGGCAAATTAGAATTAAATTTATTTTTTAAATATGCTACCTTAGCATTGCGGATATATAATGTAACTTGATTGCGCAAACGGCGAAAGGCATCCCAGTGCTCTTCATTGGAAGATCGCTTCCATTCCCTGTAGGCTCTTTCACGTTTTCTTATGAGGCTCAAAATATCTCTAGTAAACCACGGTTTCTTACGACCCTGAATTTTAATGGTTTTTAGCGGAACAAACTTATTAAAAAGGTAACTGACAAGGTTATTAAAATACTCTAACTTTTCGTCTACACTAGGGAAGAAGAGACATCCACTCCAGTCAAGTCTAGACGCCTCATTACTTAGCTCATCTAAGTTTATACCATTGTAGTTCCTATAGGTCACTTCCAAGTAACACAAATTAAATCTAGTAAACTAGGGTTACTGTTTTTACGACTTTTTTTTTAAACATTTTTCTTAAGTGTTGAGAGTAATTAAATGAAACAATTTTATTTTAATAAGTTTTTATTTGTATACAATAAATTTCCTAATTTATGGGTTTGTTTGTAAGTGTACAATAAAAATTTATGAGTAAACATGTGAGTCAAAATGCAGTGTATTCATTCTAACAATTAAAGTATATTTTTGTGTATTAAGATTTTCTTATTCTCATTACTTATAATATACTTATTATTCCTATCTATGCTTTAGGGCCCTTTATACCTATTGTCTAACTTATGACCTGCTTCATTTCTGACTAATACTAAATCTCCTATATTTATTTCCTTATACTGTATTTTCCTATCATAGCTAACTTTTTGTTTTTGCTTAGATTCCTGTCCTAATTTTCTAGCTTTTTCTTGTGCTAACTGTAACCTATACTTAATTTCCTTATCGTAAGCCTCATGTACTGGGCTAGTTACATTTTCTTTTAAAAATTCGTAAGTCAGAGGTGTCTTTCCAAAAACTAGTTCAAAAGGACAATAGCCGTGGACTGTTGAAGGTATTGTATTGTAACAATACGAAAAGTACCTTAACTCATCCCAATCGTCTTTGTCAATGGATATGTAGGAACGCACATATTCATTGAATGTTCTAGGACTGCGTTCGACAGTACCTAAAGTTTGATGGTGGTAGGGTGTTGAGGTTTTATGCTCTATTTTTAAGAGCTTGCACAATTCCTCAAATAAATTATTTTTGTATTCGGTTCCCATATCCGTTATAATTGTTTTCATACAACCATAAATTAGAATGAAATGTTCAAATACTGCCTAAGCTACTGCTACAGCATGTTTGCTTTCGACGGGTGCTGTAACCAAGTATTTGGTTAGGTCACATATAATAGTAACTGCATATTCATTTCCCTGTATCGATTTTGGAAATGGTCCTATTGTATCGATCTGTACTATATCGAAAGCCTTTGGTGGCGTCTCCGTCATAGTCATTCGTTCTTTCAGGTGTGACAATGAAAAATAGCCTATTAAATTTATAATAAATTAATTTTCATTGTAAAAAATAAACTAGAAATTTCAATTTTATTTATTATTCATGTTAACCCTCAAAATTTAATAATTCATTAATGAATTGCCTGAAATTAAAGGGTTATCTTGATAGGATAAATTATGTAATTATAATTACATTCATTATATTTAATAGAATTATACTATTTCTAAAAGTATCAAAAACTTTTATGCATCATACACTAAAATATAATTATTTAATCAAACCATAAAAATATAAGCTAATTAAGCTACTGGGCTCATACCCCAATTATAAAGGTAATAACCCTTTTCTTTTTAATTTTTAATAATTCTACAAAAATTATATTCTTCTCAATTTTAATAATAAGAACAATAATTACAATTTCATCAAATTCTTGATTAAGAGCTTGAATAGGTTTAGAAATTAATTTATTATCTTTTATCCCCCTAATAATAGATAATAAAAATTTAATATCTACAGAAGCTTCTTTAAAATATTTTTTAACTCAAGCAATTGCATCTTCAATTTTGTTATTTGCTATTATTACATTATTTTTGAATAATTTAATAACATTACAAATACATTTTATTTTTAATAAATTAATTATAATTTCTTCTCTATTACTAAAAAGAGGATCAGCCCCCTTTCATTTCTGATTTCCAACAGTTATAAAAGGATTACCATGAAATAATAATTTAATTTTAATAACATGACAAAAAATTGCCCCTATGATATTAATTTCTTATTTAATTGAAACAATTTTTATCAATATTATTATTATTATTTCAATTATTGTTGGTTCCTTAGGTGGATTTAACCAAATTTCTTTACGAAAATTAATAGCTTATTCATCAATTAGACATTTAAGATGAATACTAACTGCTATACAAAATAATGAAATAATATGAATTATATATTTTTGTTTTTATTCATTTTTGTCTTTTAGATTAATTTTTATACTAAATAATTTCGAAATTTTTTATATAAATCAGTTATTCAATAATTTTTTTAATTCTAAAATTTTAAAATTCATCCTATTACTAAATTTACTATCTTGAGGAGGGTTACCTCCATTTATTGGATTTTTACCAAAATGAATTGTTATTCAATCAATAATTATAAGTAATCAATACTTATTAATAGTAATTATAACAACTATAACATTGATTACATTATTTTTTTATTTACGATTATGTTTTGCTGCATTTATATTAAATTATTTCGAAAATAACTGATTTTTTAAAATAAATATAAATAATATATCAATTAAATTTATACTTATTTTTTCATTTATTTCAACGTTTGGTTTAATCATAATTTCTATTATATACCCTCTATTTTACTAATAATTTATAAGGCTTTAAGTTAAAAAAACGAATAGCCTTCAAAGCTTTAATACTAGTAAAATCTTTTAAGCCTTAGTAATAAATTTACTCCTTTAGAATTGCAGTCTACTATCATTATTGACTATAAAGCTTAAATTTTGATTAAAAAGATATACTCTTATAAATAGATTTACAATCTATCGCCTAAATTCAGCCATTTAATCGCATAATTCGCAACAATGATTATTTTCAACAAATCATAAAGATATTGGTACTTTATATTTTATCTTTGGAGCTTGAGCAGGAATAATTGGAACTTCATTAAGAATTTTAATTCGAACTGAATTAGGTCATCCAGGAGCTTTAATTGGAAATGATCAAATCTATAATGTCATTGTAACATCTCACGCATTTGTAATAATTTTTTTTATAGTAATACCAATTATAATTGGAGGATTTGGAAATTGATTAATTCCTCTTATATTAGGAGCTCCTGATATAGCATTTCCTCGAATAAATAATATAAGCTTTTGATTACTACCACCATCAATCACTTTATTATTAGTCAGAAGCATGGTAGAAAATGGATCTGGAACAGGATGAACAATTTACCCACCCCTTTCATCTATTTCTGCTCATGCCGGAGCTTCTGTAGATTTAACTATCTTCTCTTTACATTTAGCAGGAATCTCTTCTATTTTAGGGGCAATTAATTTTATCACAACAATTATTAATATGCGATCAACAGGTATTACTTTTGATCGAATACCTTTATTTGTATGAGCTGTTATTTTAACAGCTCTTTTACTCTTATTATCTTTACCAGTACTAGCAGCAGCTATTACAATATTATTAACAGATCGAAATTTAAATACATCTTTTTTTGACCCAGCAGGTGGGGGGGATCCTATTTTATACCAACATTTATTTTGATTTTTTGGACATCCAGAAGTCTATATTTTAATTTTACCTGGATTTGGTATAATCTCTCATATTATTAGTCAAGAGTCAGGAAAAAAAGAAACATTCGGTTCTTTAGGAATAATTTATGCAATAATAGCAATTGGATTATTAGGATTCATTCTATGAGCTCATCATATATTTACTGTTGGAATAGATGTAGATACACGAGCTTATTTCACTTCAGTTACTATAATTATTGCTGTACCTACAGGTATTAAAATTTTTAGTTGATTAGCAACTCTTCATGGAACTCAATTATCATATTCACCAGCATTAATTTGATCCTTAGGATTCGTTTTTCTATTTACTATTGGAGGATTAAAAGGGGTAGTATTAGCTAATTCATCAATTGACATTATTCTACATGACACATATTATGTAGTTGCACATTTTCACTATGTTTTATCTATAGGGGCAGTTTTTGCTATTATAGCAGGACTCATCCATTGATACCCTCTATTTACAGGATTAACTTTAAACCCTAAATGATTAAAAACTCAATTCGTTATTATGTTTATTGGAGTAAATCTAACTTTTTTTTCTCAACATTTCTTAGGCCTTACAGGAATACCTCGACGATATTCAGATTACCCAGATGCTTACACAACATGAAATATTATTTCCACTATTGGATCATCTATTTCTTTATTAAGAATTTTATTGTTTTTATTTATTATTTGAGAAAGTTTAATTTCAAAACGAATAGTTTTGTACCCAATACAATTAAGATCTTCAATTGAATGATTACAAAATACTCCGCCAGCTGAACACAGTTATTCTGAATTACCTTTACTAAATAATTTCTAATATGGCAGAATAGTGCAATGGATTTAAGCTTCATATATAAAGATATTTCTTTTATTAGAATTAATGACAACATGAACTACTTTTGGACTTCAAGATAGAAACATTTTTTCATGATCACACTTTAATAATTTTAGTAATAATTACTACTTTAGTTAGATATTTAATATTTATATTATTTTTTAATAAATATACAAATCGAAATTTATTGCATGGTCAAACAATTGAATTAGTTTGAACAATTCTTCCAACAATTATATTATTATTTATTGCTCTTCCATCCCTTCGATTATTATATTTATTAGATGAAATTAATGAACCATTAATTACATTAAAAACTATTGGTCATCAATGATATTGAAGTTATGAATATTCAGATTTTATAAATATTGAGTTTGATTCATATATAATTCCAACTAATGAAGTTAACCTTGACAATTTTCGACTATTAGATGTTGACAATCGAGTATTTTTACCTATAAATTCACAAATTCGAATTTTAGTAATCGCAGCAGATGTAATCCATTCTTGAACAATTCCTACACTTGGTGTAAAAATTGATGGTGTAAAAATTGATGGTAAATCAAACTAATTTTTTAATAAATCGTCCTGGATTATTTTATGGTCAATGCTCCGAAATTTGTGGTACAAATCATAGATGTATGCCTATTGTAATTGAAAGAATTCCTGTTAAAATTTTTATTAAATGAATTAATAATATATTAAATTCATCATTAGATGACTGAAAGCAAGTATTGGTATCTTAAACCACTTAATAGTAAATTAGCACTTATTTCTAATGAAAAAAAAAATTTGTTAAATTTATAACATTAGTATGTCAAACTAAAATTATTAAATTAATTAATATTTTTTAATCCCACAAATAGCGCCTATTAGATGATTAACTTTATTCATTATTTTTTCATTTACACTAATTTTATTTAACATAATTAACTATTATATAGTAATTAATCAAACACCTAAATTAAATAATTTTAATAAACTATTAATTAAATCATTAAATTGAAAATGATAATTAATTTATTCTCTGTATTTGACCCTTCGTCAAGAATATTAAATTTATCATTAAATTGATTAAGTACATTTATAGGGTTATTAATTATTCCTTCAATTTATTGATTAATACCTGCCCGATGACATATTATATGAAATTTTATTTTAATAAATTTACACAAAGAATTCAAAAATTTACTAGGGCCAAATAGATACCCCGGTTCCACATTTATTTTTATCTCATTATTTTCAATAATAGGAAATGAATTAAATTTATTATATACATAATGTATAAATGACAATACATAGAAATCACCCTTTTCATTTAGTAAATTTCAGACCTTGGCCTTTAACAAGAGCTATTGGAGCTATAACATCAGTTTCAGGTCTAGTAAAATGATTTCATCAGTATGATATTTCATTATTTTTATTAGGTAATATTATTACAATTTTAACTGTCTATCAATGATGACGAGATGTTTCACGAGAAAGAACATTCCAAGGGTTACATACTTTGCCTGTTACACTAGGGCTACGATGAGGAATAATTTTATTTATTTTATCCGAAGTACTATTTTTTATATCATTTTTTTGAGCTTTCTTTCACAGAAGACCCCTAATATTGAATTAGGAACTACATGACCTCCAATAGGAATTAAACCTTTTAATCCTTTCCAAATTCCATTATTAAATACATTAATTTTATTAACATCCGGTGTAACAGTAACATGAGCCCACCATAGATTAGTAGAAAATAATTATTCACAAACCTCTCAAGGGCTATTTTTCACAATTCTATTAGGTATTTATTTCTCAATTTTACAAGCATATGAATATATAGAAGCTCCATTTACAATTGCAGATTCAATTTATGGATCAACATTTTTTATAGCTACAGGATTCCATAGAATTCATGTATTAATTGGTACTACATTCTTATTAATTTGCTTAATTCGCCATTTAAACTACCATTTTTCAAAAATCCATCATTTTGGGTTCGAAGCAGCAGCATGATATTGACATTTGATTTGACCCTAAATCATCTTCACGATTACCTTTTTCACTACGATTCTTTTTAATTACAATTATTTTTTTAATTTTCGATGTAGAAATTACATTAATTTTACCAATAATCATAATTATTAAATTATCAAATATCATAATATGAACTATTACCTCAATTACATTTATTCTAATCTTAATTATTGGGCTGTATCATGAATGAAATCAAGGCATATTAAACTGATCCCAATAATTTATTTAAATAAAATAGGGTTGTAGTTAAAAATAACATTTGACTTGCATTCGAAAAATATTGATTTATGAATCTACCTTAAAACTAATTACCTTGAATATGAAGCGATTTATTGCATTTAGTTTCGACCTAATTTTAGGTAATTATTTTTACTATACCCTTATTCAATTTTATTTTAATTGAAGCCAAAAAAGAGGCTTATCATTGTTAATGATAAAATTGAGATAAAATCCTCCAATTAAAGAAGTAAGAGGATCAAGAAAAAGCTGCTAACTTTTATCTTTTAATGGTTAAATTCCATTTATACTTCTATTTATATAGTTTAACTAAAACATTACATTTTCATTGTAAAATTAAAATTTTTTTTGTAAATTACTATAATCTATTCACTACATTCAAAAATTTATTTAATTACCCTAACATCTTCAATGTTATACTCTTCTTAAGCTATCTGAATAAAATAAAAATATAAAAAATAAAATAATAATTCATAAAACAAATAATATCAAATAAATCTTTAAATTATTATTATAAAATATGAAAAATAAACGAGAATACTTAATTAAATTATTATATAAATTTTGACTACCTAAAAATTCAGACCAACCCTGATCAAAAGATTTATAAATAATATTACCTAATATTAAAGGATAACTAATAATACCATAAGTAGAAATATAAGGTATAAATCATATAGATCCAAAATAGTTAATAGTTTCGAAACTATTTAAAGATTTATTAAAATAAAAAAAAGAAATATTAGAAATTATATAACCAAATAACCCTCCAAAAATACAAACAAAAATAGTTAAAAATTTTATATAAACTGATAAACAAATTATATAAGGTGTTCTAAATAATAACCATCTTAATATTCTTCCTCCTATAATTCTTATAATTAATAAACCTATCATACCACGAAGTAAATAATAATGCTTTAAATAAAGCATGAGTTAATAAATGAAAAAAAGCTAATTTTATAAAACCTATTGATAAAATTCTTATTATTAATCCTAACTGGCTTAAAGTTGATAAAGCAATAATTTTCTTTAAATCAAGTTCAAAATTTGCTCCTAATCCAGCTATGAATATAGTTAATCCAGCTAATAATAATAATAATTGACTTCAAAAAGAATTAAATAATAAAATATTAAAACGAATTAATAAATATACTCCAGCAGTTACTAAAGTTGAAGAATGAACTAAAGCAGACACTGGTGTTGGAGCAGCTATTGCTGCAGGTAATCAAGAAGAAAAAGGAATTTGAGCTCTTTTAGTTATAGCCGCTAATATTACTAATAATAATACAATATTTATTTCAAAATCATTTTTCATAAATTGTAAATAAAAAATATATCTTCAACTTCCATAATGTAATATTCAAGAAATTGCTAATAAAAAAGCAACATCTCCAACACGATTTGATAAAATAGTTAATATGCCAGCATGAAAAGATTTAATATTTTGAAAATAAATTACTAAACAATAAGACACTAACCCCAATCCATCTCATCCTAACAAAATTCTAATTAAATTAGGAGAAATAATTATTATTATTATTGATATTACAAATATAAAAACTAATATAATAAAACGATTTATATTTCAATCACCTATTATATATTCTTTTCTATAATAAATTACAAAAGAAGAAATCATTAAAACAAAGGATATAAACAATAATCTTATTGAATCAAATAAAATAAATTTAATCTAACAATTTCTCATTCTAAAAAATAACTTAAATCTTTTAATAAAAAATTTAAACTTAATAAAAAAAAACTAGTCTAAATTTAATTAATACTAAAAATCCAATATTACAAATTGATATATTCTTCATAATTCAAAATGATTAAATCATATCATTGACATCACAAGTCAATATTTTTATTAAACTATTTAAATAAATTAAAATCAAAGTATACAAACATCTCTCTTTAAAATTAATATATTTAATGGAAACCAATGTAAAAACAAAAGAAAATATTCACGAACTTAACCAACTCTAAAAGAATACAACCCTGAAAATTTTTTTTCATGTTGAGTATAAGCATATAAATATAAAGAATAAGCCGCCCCAAAAAAAGATAATAAAGATAACATAACTATTCTAATAAAAGACCAACTAATAATTCTATTTAATAAAGAAATCTCCCCTAACAAATTTAAAGAAGGAGGGGCTGACATATTACAAATTCTTAATAAAAATCATCATAAAGTTATTGAAGGCATAAAATTTAATAAGACTTTATTAATTAACAATCTACGACTTCCTAATCGTTCATAAGTAATATTGGCTAAACAAAATAATCCAGAAGAACAAAGACCATGAGCAATTATTAAAACATTAGACCCACACAATCCCCAATAATTTAAAGTTAATAACCCTCTTAAGTCAACCCCTATATGAGAAACGGAAGAATAAGCAATTAAAGACTTTAAATCAGTTTGACGTAAACAAATTAAACTAATCGAAAATCCTCCAATTAATCTAATTCTAATTAAAATATAATTATATTTCAATCCATTAAATTGTAAAAAAAGAAAAAATTCGTAATAATCAATATCCTCCCAATTTCAATATAATTCCAGCCAAAATTATCGAACCTGAAACAGGTGCTTCAACATGAGCTTTTGGTAATCATAGATGAACCAAAAATATAGGTATTTTTACTAAAAAAGATAAAATTAAAGATAAATATAACAGGTCCTAATTAATTAAATAATTTGATAACAAATAATAACATAAACTTATATTATTATTATACAAACAAAAAATTCCAACTAATATTGGTAAAGAAACTAATAGGGTATAAAATAATAAATAAATTCCAGCTTGTAAACGTTCAGGTTGATAACCTCATCCTAAAATTAAAAATAATGTAGGAATCAATCTACTTTCAAAAAATAAATAAAATAAAAATAAATTTATTCTTCTAAATGTTAAAATTAAAAAAAATAAAAGAATTAATACATTAAATGAAAATAAGTTTCTATAATTATTTGATATATTAATTAAACTTCTTGCATTCATTATTAAAACACAAATTCAAACTCTTAATAAAATCAACCCATTTGAAAGAATATCAATACCTATAAAGTAAGAAATTTTAACAAAATAATTTAAACAATAATTAAACATAATCATAGTAAATATTACAATAAATAATAAATTTTGACCGTTCAAAAAAATTATTAATAAAACAAATAGGAAAAATAAAAATTAATATACAAAAAAATTTTAACATATTTATAATAAATTAAAAGATTGAAAATAGTCATTAGCATGAGTTCGAATCAATGAAACCAAAATAGTAAGCCCTAAAACACCTTCACAAACTCTAAAAATTAAAAATAAAATACTAAAAAATCTTCTATAATTCTTTAAATTTAAATACAAAAATAATATAAAAAATAAGCTCAATACAATATACTCTAATCTCAACAATATTGATAACAAATGTTTTCGATTAGAAATAAAAACAAAAACTCCAATGAAAAATAAAATAAAAGGCAATATTCAATATAAAATTATCAACATTAGTTTTAATAGTTTAATAAAAACATTGGTCTTGTAAATCAAAAATAAATTTCTTTTTTAAAACTTCAAGAAAAAAGAAATTTCTTCATCATTAATCTCCAAAATTAATATTTTTTTTATAAACTATTTCTTGATATTATTCAATTAAATCTTATTATAACAACATTAATTTCTAGAATAATTTTTATTCAAATAAATCACCCATTGGCAATAGGTCTAATATTATTAATTCAAACATTACAAATTTGCATATTAACAGGTATCTTATATAAAACATTTTGATTCTCATATATTCTATTCTTAATCTTTTTAGGAGGAATATTAGTTCTATTTATTTATGTAACATCATTAGCATCAAATGAAATATTTTCATTTTCAACAAAATTATTTATTTCATATGTAATTACACTATTAATTATAATATTAATTTCAATAATATTAGATAAAACCTATACCTTAAACTTTATTGAAAATAATGAAATAAAATCAATTTACAATTTAAATACATTCTTATATGAAAATTCAATCATTCTAAATAAATTATATAATTACCCTACCAATATAATAACAATTATATTAATAAATTATTTATTAATTATATTAATTGCTGTAGTAAAAATTACTAATATATTTTATGGACCTCTTCGATCAACCCACTAATGAATAAACCTTTACGAACCCAACATCCCCTATTTAAAATTACAAATAATGCATTAATTGACTTACCAACACCTATCAATATTTCAACATGATGAAATTTTGGGTCCCTTTTAGGGTTATGTTTAATAATTCAAATTATAACAGGACTATTTTTAGCTATACATTATTCTACAGATATTAATTTAGCCTTTAATAGAATTAATCATATTTGCCGAGATGTAAATTATGGGTGATTATTACGAACATTACACGCCAACGGTGCATCATTTTTCTTTATCTGTATTTATTTTCATATTGGACGAGGAATTTATTACATATCTTATTTATTTACTCCTACATGATTAATTGGAGTATTAATTCTATTTTTAGTTATAGCAACAGCATTCATAGGATATGTATTACCATGGGGACAAATATCTTTTTGAGGTGCAACAGTAATTACAAATTTATTATCAGCAATCCCTTATTTAGGATTAAATTTAGTCCAATGAGTATGAGGAGGATTTGCAATTGATAATGCCACATTAACTCGATTTTTCACATTTCATTTCATTTTACCATTTATTGTACTAGCAATAACTTTAATTCATCTTTTATTTTTACATGAAACAGTATCTAATAACCCAATTGGATTAAATTCAAATATTGATAAAATCCCATTTCACCCATATTTTTCCTATAAAGATATCGTAGGAGTCATTATTATAATTTCATTATTAATATTACTAACATTAATTAATCCATACTTATTAGGAGACCCAGATAATTTTATCCCAGCAAATCCTTTAATTACACCAATCCATATCCAACCAGAATGATATTTTTTATTTGCCTATGCTATCCTACTGTCAATTCCTAATAAATTAGGAGGAGTAATAGCATTAATATTATCAATTTTAATTTTAATAATTCTTCCGTTTTATCATTTAAGAAATTTCCGAGGGATCCAATTTTATCCAATCAATAAGATCTTATTTTGAATTATAATTGTAACAGTAATTTTATTGACATGAATTGGATCACGCCCAGTAGAAACTCCTTACATTATAATTGGTCAAATTTTAACAGTAATATACTTTTTATATTATATTATTAATCCAATAATTAATAAATGATGAGATAATTTAATTTATTAGTTAATCAGCTTGAATAAGCATATGTTTTGAAAACATAAGATAGAAAATAAATTTCTATTAACTTTACTTAATATAATTAACTAAATAAAATTCAATAAAAACAATTTAAAACCAATGAAAAATAATAAGTAACTCAAAGAAATAGGCAAAAAACATTTTCAAGCTAAATATATTAACTTATCATAACGAAACCGAGGTAAAGTTCCACGAACTCAAATAAATACAAAAGAAAGTACAGTTAATTTTAAGTAAAATATTAAATTAAATAAATCACAACCTAAAAAAATAATACTAAATAATATTCTTATAAATAAAATCATCGCATTTCTGCCATAAAAATTAATACAATCCACCTCTTCTATATTCAACATTAAACCCAGAAACCAACTCAGACTCACCTTCAGCAAAATCAAAAGGGGTACGATTAGTCTCAGCTAAACAAATACAAAATCAAATAAATCTAAGAGGATAAAAAATTAATAAAAACCAAAAAAATTTTTGATAAAAAAAATCTAAAATATTATATCTTCCAATCAAAAAAACAAATGATAATATAATTAAAACTAAAAACGCCGTGGTGTGAAGGTAGTGTTGCCGGCCTACCACACCGAAGGTCCATGGTTCGAGCCCTGGTACAGGTAACATCAAAAGTGATTTGAAAAAGTTTTTCAAAACGGGGTCGCCCCTCGGCAGTGGTTTGGCAAACTCTCCGAGTGTATTTCTGCCATGACAGGCTTCTCAGCAAAAATTCGTCTCCTTTGTAGATGCCGTTCGGAGTCGGCAAAAAAGGTCCGACCAATTTGTAGGGAAAATTCAAATCGGCACACCACAAATTGGAAGAGAAGCTTGGCGCAAAAATCTTTTAGGAGGTTTATGATGATATACCTGTTGTATATCGCGCCATAGAGATAGATTCTAACTTCATAAGAAATAGTTTGAGCAACTGCTCGCAATCCCCCCAATAAAGCATAATTAGAATTAGAATATCATCCAGCAATCATAACAGTATAAACACCTAAACTAGTACAACTTAAAAAAAATAATAATCCTAAATTAAAAGAAAATAATTTAACAAATAAAGGCATACATAATCAAACAATTAAAGAAAGAAATAATGAAAAAATAGGAGAAAAATAATAAGAAATATAATTAGATAATAAAGGATAAGTTTGTTCTTTACTAAATAATTTAATTGCATCGCAAAAAGGCTGTGGAACTCCCACTAACCCAACTTTATTTGGACCTTTTCGAGTCTGAATATAACCCAAAATTTTTCGTTCTAAAAGAGTTAAAAAAGCCACTCTAACTAAAACAGAAATAATTAATATTAATGATGTCACAGAAAAATGTACACGCAGTTTCAAAGTAAGATGGCGACTAATTTATTCAGTATAATTCGAATGTGGATACAAAGAAATAGTGTGTAAAGGAGAAATGATACATGGGTTGCCAGATTTATATTATTTTACAATACTCCCCTTTAATAGAAGATCTGGCAACATTTAAAAGCATTTTAGTTTTTAAAGTTTCAAAACATTAATAAAAATTCAATATGTTTACAATGCAAAAGTTGTATCAAAATGACATATCATTTTGTAAACCTATTTCGGAATTTATAAATTCATTCTTAACAGCTGGTACCGCCTTTGTTAAACTGTCTGCCAACATCTCGTTTGTGGAAATGTACTCCAGTTTTAACGACTTATCTTCCAGCTTCTCTCGTATGAATTTTACTTTTATGTCTACATGTTTGGTGCGTGGTGAAAAGTTGTTGTTACGAATAAAGTGAATAGCGCTCTTGTTATCGCAGTACAAAGTAATTGCTTTTGTACCACCAGGAATTAATTCAGAATCCAGCCGATTCAACCAAATTGTTTCTTGCATTGCGCCCACTACTGACATCAGCTCAGCTTCAGTCAATGACAAAGCAACCGTTCGCTGTCTATGTGTTGACCATGATATAGCACCACCTTGCATAACGAACTTGTAACAAGAAGTTGATCGGCGCTGATCAAGATCCCCTGCCCAATCAGAATCGCAATACCCAGTTAAACTTTCAGCTGACTTTTTATACACGATGCCTTTGTCAATAGTGCCCTTCAAATAACGCATTATACGCTTCACTGCAAGCCAATGAGCTTTGCCGGGATTCTGTGAAAACCGACTCAGTAAATTGACCGCGAAGCTTATATCTGGACGAGTATTCTGCGCTGCGTACAGAAGGCAACCAATCGCCTCCATATATGGAACCTTTTCCATATCCATCTTGGCCTCTTCGGTTTGTGGACACATCTCAGCAGTTAACCTTTGTGATAAGTCAAGTGGTGTGGAAACAGCATTACAGTCGTCCATCCCAAAACGTTTGAGTACACTGGAAATATATTCAGACTGATCAAGTTTTATTAGCTTTTTTACCTCATCCCTTTGAACTCGCATGCCAATTACGGATGACGCTGAACCCATGTCTTTCATTTTGAATCTGAAAGACAACTCGTTCTTGATACGCTCTGTAGCGTCTTTGTCATTCGAGAAAACCAAAACGTCGTCTACGTAAATTGATACATACACCATGCTTCGCTCTTTCACACAGTAGTAGATGCATTGATCGACCTCGCTTCGAACTAGTCCTAAACTTTGCTTGCCTGCTTTAGGCCATACAGTGACTTTAATAAGCGACATACATTGCCTGAACCGTCATCATAGCCTTCCGGCTGCTTCATGTATACCTCTTCTTGAAGCTCACCATTTAAAAATGCCGTCACCGCATCCAATTGATGCACCGCTAAGTCATATCTCGCCGCCATGGCGAACAAGAAACGTAGTGAGTTATACCTGACTACCGGAGAAAACTTTTCCGAATAGTCAGCACCTGGTTTTTGCGAACAGCCTTTTACAACGAGCCTTGATTTATAGCGAACAAGCTCACCAGCCGCATCACGTTTTATTTTAAAAACCCACTTTGAACTTATTGCTTTCTTACCTGCAGACAATTTGGTTAGGTCCCAAGTTTTTTTTGACTTGAGAGAATCCATCTCGTCTTGCATAGCTTGCTTCCAAGCACCCGACGCTGCGCCACTCAAGGCCTCTTCAACGGTAAAAGGTTCATCAGCATTCGACACTGCGCTCAATAATAACTCTCCTTTAGCTTTGTTTGCAATACGCTTTGAACGGCGGAGTGCGCCCTCTTTGTCGTCGTTCACTTCAGGCATGCTATCAGTTTCGCTTTCATCAGGAGTATCATATTCGCTATCCGAAGATTCGTTGACATCTGATAATTCGCTTACAATATTCTCCTCTGAATTGTCAATGTCATAAACTTCCCTTGCATTAGCAATATCAACAACTAGATTTGGTTCTACACGTTTCGTTGTGTCGCTTACATTTTCCAAAAATGTAACATCACGGCTTATAATAAACATCAAATCACTTTTTCGATACAGCCGATAAGCCTTTGATACAGCGCAATACCCTACAAAAATGCACTCTTTTGATTTTGCATCAAGTTTTGTTCGTTTTTGCTTTGGTATGTCAACCATTGCCGTGCACCCAAATATGCGCAAATTCTTTAAATTCGGTTTCACTCCTGACCATATTTCTTCCGGACTGCGGTTGTTGCCTCTACATGGAATACGGTTCAGTAAATACGCTGCCGTGTTCGCAGCCTCTGCCCAGAAAATATTTGCAAGCCCAGAATCTAACAACATGCACCTGACACGTTCAATCAAAGTACGGTTCATGCGCTCAGCCACACCGTTTTGCTCGGGCGTGTACGGAGCTGTTTTTTGATGAACAATACCACAGTCACGCATAAAATTTATAAATTGATCATTGCAATATTCAGTGCCATTGTCTGTCCTCAGCACTTTTATCTTGCGGCCACATTGCGTTTCTACTTCGCTTTTAAATTGTTTGAATTTATCAAATACATCTGATTTTCGTGCAATTGGTATAGCAAATACTTTGCGCGAATAATCGTCAACAAACACCAACAGAAATCTCGTACCGCTGAACGACTTTGTGCTAATTGGACCAAGCACGTCCGAATGTACGACGTCTAACAAATTTGCAGCACGCGTTCCAGCTGATTTATTTAATGTTCTGGTTTGTTTACCTTTGCAGCATACAATACACCCCTTTTCGCTTGTATCACTGTAATTGACACCAAGCGTTGAATTCTGCACCTGCTTCATACTTTCTTTGCAAATATGTGCCAACCTGCGATGCCAAAGCTCAAAATTGTCAACTACTGTCATTGCTTTGCCAATTGGACTTTTAGCACAATCTAACTTGTATAAATCTTTATCCGCATACGCCTTTGCTATTATTTTGCCATTATCGTCAAAAATCTTGCATTCATTGCCTTCGAACACCACTTTTTTATTTTGTTTTGTTATTTGCCGTACTGACAGATTTGCGCAAAGGCTTGGTACATATTCAACGTTTCGAACATCAGTACCAATTTTTTTCTCGTTTACATTTAAGAGCAAACTAAAATCCCCAACACTGTTAACAGGGATTCGGTCACTGTTAGCTAAAATAACTTCGCTGTGCTCTGCCGCTCTCATTTTCGAAAGTAGCTGCTGATCGTTCGTCATGTGTGACGTTGCGCCTGAGTCGACGTACCATACACATTCGCTGCTTTGAGAATGCAAACACGAATTTGCTAACAGTGAGTTCGAAAACATAGCATTTCTGTTCCTGCTTTTATTTTCGTTCTCATTTGTTTTCTTCGACTTACGACACTCTTTACGCATATGTCCTTCTTGGCCACAATTGAAGCTACGAAACTTTTTTCTATTAGACATTTTGTCATTCTTTTCCGGGTGCAAATTCTTTGAATACAAAGCGCTGTCTTTAGCTGCTCTGTTGCTATCCATCTTGACATCTTGCAATAGCAAACTTTTAACGCTGTCTACTGTTAACTTCGCTTTGGAATTTTCCACTGCCATAACAAGTGGTTGATACTCATTAGGCAACCCAGCGAGCAATAATGATGTGACCACTTCATCACCCATGTGCAAACCTGCATTTTGCAACTTGATTGAAGTCATGACCATTTGGTTCACGTAATCTTGCACAGATTGGAACTGCTCGAGTTTTAACTGCACTAGCTTCTTCAAAAGCTCCACTTTGCGCGTTAAACCACTGTCTTCATATGCTGCTATTATCGAGTCCCAGGCTTCTTTCGCCGTCTGTGCATTTGCTATATGCGAGAAATTACTTGACTCCACCATGAGCGTAATCTCCGCCAGCGCACGCTCATTTGTGTCACGGTCCTTTTCTGAAGAACTATCAGACAAGCCTGCCTCAGTAATTTTCCAGCAATTTTTCAGCACCAAATACGATATTGCATTTCGCCGCCAAACATCAAAGTTTTCGCGTCCGCGAAGTTTCTCAAATGGAAAAGTAAGTGTGCCCGTCGCCATTTTATTTAAATAAAAACTTTAAATTAATCTTACAATATGAAATAGGCCCATAACCTGATGTCACAGAAAAATGTTCACGCAGTTTCAAAGTAAGATGGCGACTAATTTATTCAGTATAATTCGAATGTGGATACAAAGAAATAGTGTGTAAAGGAGAAATGATACATGGGTTGCCAGATTTATATTATTTTACAATAATTAATCTACCAATAAAACTTAAAATAATTTCTATAAAAAACAAGTACTATTTGTAATTTATTATTACATATATAAATTCTTAATTTAATGCACTAATCTGCCAAAATAGTTAATTTAATAATAATCAAATTATAATAAAATATAATTATTTCAATATCTGGTCCTTTCGTACTAAGATATTATAACATATTAAAGATAGAAACCAACCTGGCTCACGCCGGTCTGAACTCAGATCATGTAAGAATTTAAAAGTCGAACAGACTTATCATTTAAGCAACTATACCTAAATTATATCTTAATCCAACATCGAGGTCGCAAACTTTTTTATCAATATGAACTCTCCAAAAAAATTACGCTGTTATCCCTAAAGTAACTTATTCTGATAATCACTTATATAATGGATCAATAAATCATAAATTAATGTTATATAAAATTAAAAGTTATTTAAATTTTAATATCACCCCAATAAAATAATTTTTATTATAAAAATAAAATAAATCTAAAAAATAAAAAAAATATAAAGATTTATAGGGTCTTCTCGTCTTTTAATAAAATTTTAGCTTTTTTACTAAAATATAAAATTCTATAAAAATTTTATATGAAACAGATTATACTTCGTCCAACCATTCATACCAGCCTTCAATTAAAAGACTAATGATTATGCTACCTTTGCACAGTCAAAATACTGCGGCCATTAAAAATTATTCATTGGGCAGGTTAGACTTTAAAAATAACTCAAAAAGACATGTTTTTGTTAAACAGGCGAGTAAAATATTTGCGGAGTTCTTTATATAAACTTATCAAACAAAATTATGTAAACAAAAAAAAATATACTAATTTCATCATTATTAATTTTAAAATAATACTAAAAAAAAAATTTTTATAAAAAATTAAAATATAAATAAATAATATAGATATATATTATATAATAATTTATAACAAAATTTATAATAATTGCTAATTCTATGCATATATTTTCAAACAAAATTTAATTAATTTATAATAATTTATTTTAAAGCTTATCCCTTAAAATATTTTAATTATTAATTTTATTTATTTATAAAATCAGTAAATAAAATTAAAAACTAATAAATTAAATTTATTTCTAAAAAAACTAGATACCTTTATAAACGAATAACATTTCATTTCCAATAATTTATCAAAAATAATTATAATATATTAACTTTCATAAATTATTAACTCTTATAAAATCGAGATTAATAAATAAATATTAATTATTTAATAAACCCTGATACACAAGGTACAAATAATTAATTTTTCTTTTTATATAAAAATTTTTCAATATTTTTCAATATTTTTTCACAATACAAAATTAACTATCATTAAATTTATTTTTTCAATAAACTATACTAAAACCAATATTTATATAATTATTTTTAATAAAAATAATTTATTCAAATAAAATCAAAATAAATTAATAAATAAATAATAAATCAATTTATAATGATTTGCACAAAAATCTTTTCAATGTAAATGAAATACTTTACTAAAAAAGCTTTAAATTGTCATTCTAGATACACCTTCCGGTACATCTACTATGTTACGACTTATCTTACTTTAAAAGTAAGAGCGACGGGCGATGTGTGCATATTTTAGAGCTATAGTCAATTTTTTTATCTTTAAAATTTTACTTTCAAATCCAATTTCATTAATAATTTCAAAATTTAATTCATTTAAATAATTTTATTGTAACCCATTTCTACTTAAATATTAGCTACACCTTGATCTGATATAAATTCATTTATAAATTTTTGAAAATTATTATTCTAATAAAATATTCTAATAACGACGGTATATAAACTGAAATACAAATTTAAGTAAGGTACATCGTGGATTATCAATTACAGAACAGGTTCCTCTGAATAGACTAAAATACCGCCAAATTTTTTAAGTTTCAAGAACATAACTACTACTACCTTAGTGTTTAAAATTACATTTTTAATAATAGGGTATCTAATCCTAGTTTAATATAAAAATTTAATAGATTTATATACATATAGATATATTTAAAACTTAATAAATTTAAAATTTTACCTAATAAATTTATATTTATTTTTTATAATTACTTTCACTAAAAAATTTTTACTTGTATAATTTGTATAACCGCGGCTGCTGGCACAAAATTAACCAATACTTAAAAAAATTCACTAATTCCAAATTTCTTTGATTTATAAAATTAATTACTGAGATTAAACTATAATTTATTGTATTTTTTAAACAAATAAAAATTCATGCAAAAACTTACATATAAAATAAATTTATAACAAAAATTTAAGCTAAAATAAAACTTTTAAACATAATTTTATTAATTTTAAGTAAAAATTTGATCAAAATTAAATTTTAAATTAATAACATAAATTAAAAATAAAATTTAACTTTTAATAAAATTTAACTTTTATTAGAATTTAACTTTAAATAAAATTTAACTTTTAATTAAATTTAACTTTTAATTAAACTTAACTTTTAATAAAATTTAATTTTTAATAAAAATTATATAATATAAATAATCAAATTTAATAAGTTATTTATAATTATAATATTTAAAATAAATACAATTATAATTGTTAATTAATAACATATTTTAATTAAAAATAAAATATCTCCCATAATAAAAATTTCAATAAATTATTTCTTATATTTAACCCCTAATTAAAATATAAAAAATAACTTATTGAAATTTAAAATAATAAATTAATACACGACTAAAATTTAATTTGAAAAATAGTTAATAATTTTGAAATTTTATTATTTATTTACAACAAATTAATTTTAAATGAAACTTAAAATTTAAATATAATATTAAATTTAAATAAATAATAAAATTAAAATTTTTATAGAACAATTTAATATATAAATAACTATTTTTACAATTTTTGAAAAATCCAAAAATTTCGAAATTATTAACTATAATTACAAAAATAAATTAAAAAAAAAAATAATTAATAATTTTAAAATTTTTATCTCACAAATTATTCATAATATGAAATATAAATTTAATAACTAATAATATAAATGTGGGATGCAACTTACCGATATCAAACTATGATACGTTTACCCGAATATAAATGAATACTTCGACTAAATTTTAAGTTTAATATATTTAGTAAGCGCAGTTTTGATTTATTTATTAAAATGTATTAAATTGTGAAATAGTTGATTATTAGAATTGAAAAGGATGGGTTATTCTTTACGTCGTCAAATTCACGTCTTAGTTTGAACCGCGTCACTTCTCAACTGCCTTCGTCTCTCTTTGCTTATGATTTTGTTGTCGCTTTTAGGTAATTGCCGGTTGTGGTTTTGTTGTCGCTTTTAGGTAATTGCCGGTTGTGGTTTTGTTGTCGCTTTTGGATGTTAACCCTTCAACTCCCACATTCGGCCATCCTGCTATGCATTCGACCCGAATGTTGTATTACAGTCTTTTGCCCATGGTTTAATATACTCGGCGCAAGTTGTTGTATTAATCGGACCTTCCGTATGTGTGAGTTTTCGTACATCATACGAATTGTTGCCTTTAATTTTCGTTATTTGGTAGGGCCCCAAATATTTAGGTTTCAGCTTGAGACCACTACCAAATTGTGTACGTTTGATCGCGACCAAGTCGCCGATGTTATATTGTTGCGCTGGTTTACGTCTCAGATTATATGATTTTCTGTTTTCTTGCTGAACTTTGAGAATTTGCAATTTCGCCTCCTTGCGTCGTTGCAGTCGTTCTTCGTTAAATGAATTTGTGATTTCTTGTTGAATTAGTTCGTTTAATTGGTGGTCATCTTTGTTTCGCATTTTTGTGCCAATTAATAATTCAAAAGGTGTAGTATTAATGCTTCTTGAAAACGTAGAATTAATTGATTGCTGAACCCTGTCGACGTACTTGAACCATTTTGTAGGGTCATCAATGCAGAGTTTAGTTAAAACCGAAATAATTGTTGCATTTAGTCTCTCTACTTGACCATTAACGCGTGGTAAACCTGTTGTTATGTGAATTTTCTTTATATTTTCGTCATCACAATATTTTTGGAAATCATTTGAGGAAAAAGCTGCGCCTCTGTCGCATATAATGAACGCTGGATTTCCAAAAACTGTACTCTGGCTTCGTAGCTTCGCTGTAACATCTTGTGTAGTGGTGGATTTTGTTGGATACAGCCAGCAAAACTTCGTAAAGGAGTCGATTACCGCCAAGATGTGTTTATAGTTTTTGTTTGTCGACTCTAATGGACCCAGAAAGTCTACGTGGAAAGTGTGTAATGGCGTCTCCTCTTTGTGCAACGGTTGGAGAAAGCCCTCTTGCTTTCCCAGTTTGCGATTGCTAAGTATGCAAGGCACACAACAAGAAATATGTTTCTTAATCTTATCTTCCACGTTTGGTATAAAAAAATTTTTGATAATAAGCTCTTTTGTTTTTTTGACTGAAAAATGACCTCTGTCATGAGCGTCACTAATAATTTGAATTTGCATGTCTTCTGGAATTACTATCAGTTCGTCATCATTGCAGACTTTGTATAAAACGTTAGATTTAAGGAAATAATCATCATAAGAACTTTTGTTATTGTTCAGGATTTCGCGAATAGCTTTTAGTTTTTCGTCTTGGAGCTGTGCGTTGCCTATTCTAACAGTTAAATCGTCTTCTCGAATCCTCATGACGGAATATCGGCTTAAGGCATCGACATGCTTCATACGAACACCACTTCTATGCTCAACGATATAGTCAAACTCTTGCAAGAGTAAGATCCATCTCGCCACTCGTGTACATAAATCTTTCTTTTCTAATGTTTTTGTGAACGCATTACAGTCCGTGACTAATTTGAATCTACTGCCTAGAAGGTAAACTCTGAATTTATTTAACGCTTCCACGACGGCAAGTATTTCTAATTCGTAGCTTGTGAACTTTCTTTGCGCGGCTGTAGTCTTTTTGCTCATATAATATATTGGGTGAAGCTGTCCATCCTCTGGCGACTTTTGCAGGAGAACAGCTCCAAACCCGTCTATGGATGCGTCAGTGTGTAGCTCTGTTTCGTATTTTTGGTTATAAATACCAAGCACTGGATTTTCAATTAGTGCTTTCTTAAGTAAATTAAATGCTTTTTCTTCCTCGTGCCCGATTTTGAAAGAACAATTTTGTTTCGTCATGTCCGTAAGGTGTTTTGCAATAATTGAGTAGTTAGGTATGAACTTTCTAAAATACCCTGCTAATCCCAAAAAACTAAGCATTTGTTTTGGTGTTTGTGGTATTTTATAATTTAATACCGCATGAACTTTTTCCGGCGATGCGTGGAGCTTGTGGTTTTCAATAACATATCCCAAGAATGTTATTCTATGCTTCAAGAAATGGCACTTTTTGATATTCAGCTCCAAGCCGTAATCACGACACGTATTTATTACTCTTTCAATATTTTCTAACGCTTGCATTTCGTCTTTCGCTGGGATAATAATGTCGTCGATATAAGGTAGTGCAATGCCTTCACGTGTTAAATTTCTAAAAATTGCGTTGATATGCCTTTGAAAAACTCCAGGTGAGTTGGACAGACCAAATGGCACTTTACAAAATTGGTACTGGCCATTATGCGTTACGAATGAGGTGTATTTTCTGCTAGACTCTTCCACAGGGACGTGGAAAAAGCCATTTTTGAGGTCAATGGTACTAAAAATTGTGGCGTCTTGTAGGCGATCAAGCAGATCGTCTATAAGCGGAAGAGGAAAATGGTCTTTAATAATTACCTTATTGATGCGTCGAAAATCTACGCAAAGTCTGTGTGATCCGTCCCGCTTCTTTGCTAAAACTACTGGGCTGGTAAATTCGGAGTTTGATGGTTCAATTATACCACCCTTTAGCCATTCGTCGACTTGTGCATCCACAATAGTTACTTGTGAGAAAGGCAATCGCCGTGGTCTTGAAAAAATTGGTGCATCGTCGTTTAACACTATGCGCATTTCCACGTTTGTTGTTGTGGTTTTTTGCGGTTTGTATTTTGATATCAACTTGCGAACTTTTTGTTTTGCCACTTCACTTGCACTTTCATCAATATCGAGCTCATTCTTATTAGTTACTGCATCTATTTTCATAAAAGCAATTTGTTCGTCTACTTCGTTGTTGTCCAATTGGATCTTTTTAATTGTCAAACCGTCGCGATTTATTGTTATTTCTGCCACTGTACACAACTCTTCACCGAGAACCATTTCTATGTCCATACATTTCGGTGGAACAACGTAAAACCGTAGAAAAAATGTTTGTTCATCTATTTGCACATCGCACTCAAAATATCCTTTTGGTTTAATTTTGTTTTCGTTTGCATTTCCGCCGAACCCGATCAAAGTTATATTGCACGCACTTAGTTTAGGCATATTTAAGTTTTTATACACATCTTCTGTTACAATATTAAATTTGCTACCGGTGTCAAATAGTGCTGCATAAATTTTGTCGCCGATTTTCACACTTTTGTTATTTATTTCGCGTTTCACTACTATTTGACGTGTATTTGCGTTTGTTTCTTTTTTGTTTTCATCGCAATTTGCCGAAATGTGACCGAAACGATTACATTTAAAGCACTTTCTTCCTCTTTCTTTGTTTTTGCAATCCTTTGACAGATGCCCTTTTTCACCACAGTTAAAACAACTAATTTCTCTCTTTTCGCTCTTTTGCACATAGCTCTTTACACTTTTTGTTTTCTCATCTTTTATTTTGGTTTCTTTATTTGTAGCGCGCTTATGCATTGTTTCGTAACACTTCAATCGTTCTTTAAAATCAATCAAGTTTTTCGCACCATATAACATAGCTTTGTTGACACTTAAATCATTAATTCCATCAATTATATATTGCATTAAGGCGTCATTTTCAATTTGACCTTGTGAAGCGATTTCTTTCATACCGTAAAAATATTCTTGAAATGTTTCGGTTTCTTTCATTTTTCTTTCACATAAACGCTTGTGCAATAATGCGCTATTTGTAACTGATTTAAATTCACTTATTAACGCGTCTTTTAATGCTTGCCACGAATTTAGGCCTCTTTCACTTAACACGAATAATTTTGCTACACCGCGAAGTGATTTTTTTGCAAACACTAATTTTTGCAGATTATCCCATTGCATCAAAATTGCTTGTTCTTCAAATTCTTGTGTCCATACCTCTATTGGCATCTTATTAGAACCATCAAAAATTCTAATTGAGTCCTCAACATCGCGCAATGTCATTGTAAATTTGTGTGTGTGGTGTATACCAGTGTTTGTACGTACGTCGTTTTGTGCTTCACTCGTTTTATTTCTATTCGTGGCTTCGTCGTTTCTCTCGTTTGTAGCAGAAACAAAACTAATTTCACCATCATTTACACTCACTATGCTTCTGTTTCGAACTCTGTTGTCGACCGCTCTGATCTCATTCTCAGCTTCATTATTTTCGTTGTTTTCATTTTCTTCGTCGTCGTCTTGATCATCTTCTTCGCTTCCTCGCTCAGCGAGCAAGTGATTGCGTCGTAAATTTTTAAAAATATGTAGTTTAACGTCTGCTACATCGTATTCAATTTCTAAGATATTGCAAATGGTTACCAAGTCGCGCTCATTAAAGTTTGCGCTCACGTACTCAGATTTTCGCTCAAATTCTGCGCTGTCTTTGTCGTAAGAAAAGCCACAAAATTCTCGTAGCCGTTTTCGGTTATTTCTGTCGCCTTCATTTTCAAAAATATATTTATGTAGCGTCATGATTTTAGCTTTGCTGCTACTGCGCAAGGCGTTTTCGATAAAATCGTTCAAGCACGCCATTTTGTCAATGCAAAATGCAATATGCAAATATAATGCAATTTTATTTTACACTAAACGTCTTTTTGCCAATGCAGAAATCGTTCACAGATTTCAGTTTTGTATTATATTAGTCTTTATACGCGGCACTTTAACACGTTCGGCTTTTTTAGCATAGGACGAGCCCCCAATTTATGTGGGATGCAACTTACCGATATCAAACTATGATACGTTTACCCGAATATAAATGAATACTTCGACTAAATTTTAAGTTTAATATATTTAGTAAGCGCAGTTTTGATTTATTTATTAAAATGTATTAAATTGTGAAATAGTTGATTATTAGAATTGAAAAGGATGGGTTATTCTTTACGTCGTCAAATTCACGTCTTAGTTTGAACCGCGTCACTTCTCAACTGCCTTCGTCTCTCTTTGCTTATGATTTTGTTGTCGCTTTTAGGTAATTGCCGGTTGTGGTTTTGTTGTCGCTTTTAGGTAATTGCCGGTTGTGGTTTTGTTGTCGCTTTTGGATGTTAACCCTTCAACTCCCACATAAATACCATTATAATTATTAATTAATAACATTTTTTAATTAAAAATAAAATATCTCCCATAAAAAAAATTCAATAAATTATTTCTTATATTTAACCCCTAATTAAAATATAAAAAATAACTTATTGAAATTTAAAATAATAAAATAATACACGACTAAAATTTAATTTGAAAAATAGTTAATAATTTCGAAATTTTCTTATTTATTTACAACAAATTAATTTTAAATGAAACTTAAAATTTAAATATAATATTAAATTTAAATAAATAATAAAATTAAAATTTTTATAGAACAATTTAATATATAAATAACTATTTTTACAATTTTTGAAAAATCCAAAAATCTCGAAATTATTAACTATAATTACAAAAATAAATTAAAAAAAAAAAATAATTAATAATTTTAAAATTTTTGAAACCATTTATAGCCACTTTGATTTCTTTCTGGTATTCATCCGTGCGGTTCACTCTTATTCTACGACATTCCATATCCTCGATGAGTTTTTCGGTTTTTGTTATATACTCATCTTTTTCAATTAGCACAGTTGTGTTGCCTTTGTCCGCCTTCGTTGCGACAATGTTGTTTATCCTGAGTTTATGTTGTAGGTTCTTGACTGTTTTTTGCTCCGTGTTTCCCTTCTGTCCTTCCTTTGCTTTCACTTCCTTGTTTATTATTTCTCTGCACATGTGTCTTGCGTGCCCTTGTTCCTCAACTGGTATTAATGATATTGCGACCTCTGCGTCTACGATCGCCTGTTCCGTTTTTCTTTTTTCGTTTTGGTCTATAATATTGTGTTTCGGTCCCTTTTTAAGAAGTTGTTCTTCCGCCGCGGTCATGGCCACTGTCGTTAGGTTTACGAGCCTGGCATGGAAATGGTGCGGTTGTTGGTTGTTGTCCCGTTCGCGACGTCCTGTCAGCTTATCTAGTTTCCGGTTCAGCGTCCTGTATTTCTGTTGTAGTTCATGCTCGACCTCAGTCCTTATGCGCTCGAAGCATTCCATTAACGTATCGGTAGGTAATTGCTCCGCCAACCTTAAATGGATGGATAGAATTTCGGCATTTATTCCATCTTTCTTGGCGTACTGGTTTTTCAACTCATATCTTAGGAAGTCTCTTTCCGCCTTCCTAATTGTCCTCATGCTTGTACTGGTGTTTGTTTTCATTGTTATTTTTGCAAATTTTGGTGTCACATTCAATTCTATGCATTGTTTGTTAAACCAAATGTTTGCCTTCGTTGTATACAATTTCAGTAAACGTCGTTTGTAAACTATTAGTAGACCGTTTTCGTTTAAGTTAAAAGCCTGACAAGCATTAACTGTTTTATTTTGTTTTGTTGTTTTTCCGACAGGGTGAATGATTGATGTATATTGGAACGATTTTTCGTCATCCCTTGTCAAATTTGGTTTTGAGACAAACCGGTTTCGGCGTTGTGCCATCATCAGTGTCGATTTTCGTTCTGATCTGTTGTGGTCGTTTGTCTTGTATTTATAGTAGGTAGCAGGTAACGTCAGCATGGGTGTCTGTTTGTGTACGTGTGTGCATGTGTTGTGTGTGTACATTCAGAAACGGGGGTGGTTTACATCGATCGGTTTTTTTTTTTTTTTTTTTGGTTGACTGAGGCAGGTAAAAGTTGGTGATTTTTGTTGTTTGACCTTGTTTGCTTGTTTGTTGTTTTTGATCTTTTGCTGTTTTGTGCTTATTTGTCGGTGCATGTGTGTTTGTTGTACCCGAGTGGTTGCTTTGTTTTTTGTAAACCAATTTTAAAGGTTCGAATATTGTGTCGGAAACAGTGTTTGTCTATTCGTTTATTATTCTACCGTCGAATGTTTTTTGTTTGTAGATTTCCATGTTTTCGAGTACGTTCAGACGTCTGCCTTTTGCTTGTACATGTAGGACCTTGACTGTTTTTTTTAATGTTTCCGGGGGGGCATTTATTCTCCGCCATGTGATTCGCAAAGTTGGACTCTGGTATGATGCTTGGATTCCGTATCTTTTTGTTGTAATCTCTAATGTGTTCTCTGAACCTCGTTCTTACTTGTCGTCCGGTTTGTCCTATGTAACTGTGCTGGCATTCACAAGTGAGCTTGTATACACCATGGCTGCTAAATGGATGTTCTGAGTTAGTTTTGGTTCTTAGCTTCCGTCCTAAATTGTTCGATGTTTTGAACGCTGTGGTGATTTTGTATTTTCTAAGGAAATTTGCTAATTTATATGTTGCCCTTCCAGTATATGTCATTGTCGTCCAGGTTTGTGTACTTTCTTCTCCATTGTTTCTTTTTTGTTCTCTAAGGTCTCTCCTGAGTTTATCTACTAGTGCTTTTTTATATCCGTTGTTTGTAGCGATGTTATATATTATTCCAAGCTCTCTTCTATATGCTTCTTGTGTAAGAGGTGTTCTTTCCAATCTTTGTACTAAGTGCCTTAGCGCTGCATTTTTATGTTGTTGTGGGTGGTTCGAGGTATTATGTATTATTGTGTCGGTGGCCGTTGGTTTCCTATATATGTCGTAGTTGAATTTATTGCTAGCTTTATCAATACTTATTGTGAGGTCCAGATGATTGATTCCTCCGTCTTTTTCGGTTTCCATTGTGAATTTTATGTTCCCGTGCTGCTTGTTGAGGTACTCCAGTACTTGCTCTTCGTTGTTGGAAGTTAAAACGCATATGATATCATCCACGTACCTTGCGTAAAATAACACTCCTAATTTGGAATTTAATTCCTGTCTATACTCTTTTTCCAGGTTTTGCATAAACGCTTCCATAAGAATACCCGATGTTGGGTTTCCCATCGCAAGTCCGTTTGTTTGTCTGTATATTTTATTGTTGAATTGAAAATAGTTTTGACGTAGTGTGGTTCTTACCGTGTTCGTGATTTGCGTACTTTTTACTTTATCTTTTGTTTTACGTAGTATTATAGAGTTTACTATGTTCAATGTCTCTGCTAGTGGTATTGATGTGTATAGATCTTTTATGTCGAAAGATACCAATTTGCTGTCCTTTGTCACTTCAACGGTCCTAGGTTTGTTTATTAGTTCAGATGTATTAGTTATGGTGTGTTCGTTGCTAAGTTCCAGTGTGTCCTTCAATACTGTTTTTAAATATCTAGATAGCTTATAGCATGGTGCCGATTTAAAATTAATGATTGGTCTCATTGGATTGCCTGGCTTGTGGATTTTTGGTAGCGCAATCAGTGGTGGAGTTGACGGGTTCATTTGGACTAATGTATATGCCGAGTTGGTATCTATTATATTTGTTGCAGTTTTTATAGCCACTTTGATTTCTTTCTGGTATTCATCCGTGCGGTTCACTCTTATTCTACGACATTCCATATCCTCGATGAGTTTTTCGGTTTTTGTTATATACTCATCTTTTTCAATTAGCACAGTTGTGTTGCCTTTGTCCGCCTTCGTTGCGACAATGTTGTTTATCCTGAGTTTATGTTGTAGGTTCTTGACTGTTTTTTGCTCCGTGTTTCCCTTCTGTCCTTCCTTTGCTTTCACTTCCTTGTTTATTATTTCTCTTCACATGTGTCTTGCGTGCCCTTGTTCCTCAACTGGTATTAATGATATTGCGACCTCTGCGTCTACGATCGCCTGTTCCGTTTTTCTTTTTTCGTTTTGGTCTATAATATTGTGTTTCGGTCCCTTTTTAAGAAGTTGTTCTTCCGCCGCGGTGATGGCCATTGTCGTTAGGTTTACGAGCCTGGCATGGAAATGGTGCGGTTGTTGGTTGTTGTCCCGTTCGCGACGTCCTGTCAGCTTATCTAGTTTCCGGTTCAGCGTCCTGTATTTCTGTTGTAGTTCATGTTCGACCTCAGTCCTTATGCGCTCGAATCATTCCATTAACGTATCGGTAGGTAATTGCTCCGCCAACCTTAAATGGATGGATAGAATTTCGGCATTTATTCCATCTTTCTTGGCGTACTGATTTTTCAACTCATATCTTAGGAAGTCTCTTTCCGCCTTCCTAATTGTCCTCATGCTTGTACTGGTATTTGTTTTCATTGTTATTTTTGCAAATTTTGGTGTCACATTCAATTCTATGCATTGTTTGTTAAACCAAATGTTTGCCTTCGTTGTATGCAATTTCAGTAAACGTCGTTTGTAAACTATTAGTAGACCGTTTTCGTTTAAGTTAAAAGCCTGACAAGCATTAACTGTTTTATTTTGTTTTGTTGTTTTTCCGACAGGGTGAATGATTGATGTATATTGGAACGATTTTTCGTCATCCCTTGTCAAATTTGGTTTTGAGACAAACCGGTTTCGGCGTTGTGCCATCATCAGTGTCGATTTTCGTTCTGATCTGTTGTGGTCGTTTGTCTTGTATTTATAGTAGGTAGCAGGTAACGTCAGCATGGGTGTCTGTTTGTGTACGTGTGTGCATGTGTTGTGTGTGTACATTCAGAAACGGGGGTGGTTTGCATCGATGGGTTTTTTTTTTTTTTTTGGTTGACTGAGGCAGGTAAAAGTTGGTGATTTTTGTTGTTTGACCTTGTTTGCTTGTTTGTTGTTTTTGATCTTTTGCTGTTTTGTGCTTATTTGTCGGTGCATGTGTGTTTGTTGTACCCGAGTGGTTGCTTTTTTTTTTGTAAACCAATTTTAAAGGTTCGAATATTGTGTCGGAAACAGTGTTTGTCTATTCGTTTATTATTCTACCGTCGAATGTTTTTTGTTTGTAGATTTCCATGTTTTCGAGTACGTTCAGACGTCTGCCTTTTGCTTGTACATGTAGGACCTTGACTTTTTTTTTTAATGTTTCCGGGGGGGCATTTATTCTCCGCCATGTGATTCGCAAAGTTGGACTCTGGTATGATGCTTGGATTCCGTATCTTTTTGTTGTAATCTCTAATGTGTTCTCTGAACCTCGTTCTTACTTGTCGTCCGGTTTGTCCTATGTAACTGTGCTGGCATTCACAAGTGAGCTTGTATACACCATGGCTGCTAAATGGATGTTCTGAGTTAGTTTTGGTTCTTAGCTTCCGTCCTAAATTGTTCGATGTTTTGAACGCTGTGGTGATTTTGTATTTTCTAAGGAAATTTGCTAATTTATATGTTGCCCTTCCAGTATATGTCATTGTCGTCCAGGTTTGTGTACTTTCTTCTCCATTGTTTCTTTTTTGTTCTCTAAGGTCTCTCCTGAGTTTATCTACTAGTGCTTTTTTATATCCGTTGTTTGTAGCGATGTTATATATTATTCCAAGCTCTCTTCTATATGCTTCTTGTGTAAGAGGTGTTCTTTCCAATCTTTGTACTAAGTGCCTTAGCGCTGCATTTTTATGTTGTTGTGGGTGGTTCGAGGTATTATGTATTATTGTGTCGGTGGCCGTTGGTTTCCTATATATGTCGTAGTTGAATTTATTGCTAGCTTTATCAATACTTATTGTGAGGTCCAGATGATTGATTCCTCCGTCTTTTTCGGTTTCCATTGTGAATTTTATGTTCCCGGGCTGCTTGTTGAGGTACTCCAGTACTTGCTCTTCGTTGTTGGAAGTTAAAACGCATATGATATCATCCACGTACCTTGCGTAAAATAACACTCCTAATTTGGAATTTAATTCCTGTCTATACTCTTTTTCCAGGTTTTGCATAAACGCTTCCATAAGAATACCCGATGTTGGGTTTCCCATCGCAAGTCCGTTTGTTTGTCTGTATATTTTATTGTTGAATTGAAAATAGTTTTGACGTAGTGTGGTTCTTACCGTGTTCGTCATTTGCGTACTTTTTACTTTATCTTTTGTTTTACGTAGTATTATAGAGTTTACTATGTTCAATGTCTCTGCTAGTGGTATTGATGTGTATAGATCTTTTATGTCGAAAGATACCAATTTGCTGTCCTTTGTCACTTCAACGGTCCTAGGTTTGTTTATTAGTTCAGATGTATTAGTTATGGTGTGTTCGTTGCTAAGTTCCAGTGTGTCCTTCAATACTGTTTTTAAATATCTAGATAGCTTATAGCATGGTGCCGATTTAAAATTAATGATTGGTCTCATTGGATTGCCTGGCTTGTGGATTTTTGGTAGCGCAATCAGTGGTGGAGTTGACGGGTTCATTTGGACTAATGTATATGCCGAGTTGGTATCTATTATATTTGTTGCAGTTTTTATAGCCACTTTGATTTCTTTCTGGTATTCATCCGTGCGGTTCACTCTTATTCTACGACATTCCATATCCTCGATGAGTTTTTCGGTTTTTGTTATATACTCATCTTTTTCAATTAGCACAGTTGTGTTGCCTTTGTCCGCCTTCGTTGCGACAATGTTGTTTATCCTGAGTTTATGTTGTAGGTTCTTGACTGTTTTTTGCTCCGTGTTTCCCTTCTGTCCTTCCTTTGCTTTCACTTCCTCGTTTATTATTTCTCTTCACATGTGTCTTGCGTGCCCTTGTTCCTCAACTGGTATTAATGATATTGCGACCTCTGCGTCTACGATCGCCTGTTCCGTTTTTCTTTTTTCGTTTTGGTCTATAATATTGTGTTTCGGTCCCTTTTTAAGAAGTTGTTCTTCCGCCGCGGTGATGGCCACTGTCGTTAGGTTTACGAGCCTGGCATGGAAATGGTGCGGTTGTTGGTTGTTGTCCCGTTCGCGACGTCCTGTCAGCTTATCTAGTTTCCGGTTCAGCGTCCTGTATTTCTGTTGTAGTTCATGTTCGACCTCAGTCCTTATGCGCTCGAATCATTCCATTAACGTATCGGTAGGTAATTGCTCCGCCAACCTTAAATGGATGGATAGAATTTCGGCATTTATTCCATCTTTCTTGGCGTACTGGTTTTTCAACTCATATCTTAGGAAGTCTCTTTCCGCCTTCCTAATTGTCCTCATGCTTGTACTGGTGTTTGTTTTCATTGTTATTTTTGCAAATTTTGGTGTCACATTCAATTCTATGCATTGTTTGTTAAACCAAATGTTTGCCTTCGTTGTATGCAATTTCAGTAAACGTCGTTTGTAAACTATTAGTAGACCGTTTTCGTTTAAGTTAAAAGCCTGACAAGCATTAACTGTTTTATTTTGTTTTGTTGTTTTTCCGACAGGGTGAATGATTGATGTATATTGGAACGATTTTTCGTCATCCCTTGTCAAATTTGGTTTTGAGACAAACCGGTTTCGGCGTTGTGCCATCATCAGTGTCGATTTTCGTTCTGATCTGTTGTGGTCGTTTGTCTTGTATTTATAGTAGGTAGCAGGTAACGTCAGCATGGGTGTCTGTTTGTGTACGTGTGTGCATGTGTTGTGTGTGTACATTCAGAAACGGGGGTGGTTTGCATCGATCGGTTTTTTTTTTTTTTTGGTTGACTGAGGCAGGTAAAAGTTGGTGATTTTTGTTGTTTGACCTTTTTTGCTTGTTTGTTGTTTTTGATCTTTTGCTGTTTTGTGCTTATTTGTCGGTGCATGTGTGTTTGATGTACCCGAGTGGTTGCTTTGTTTTTTGTAAACCAATTTTAAAGGTTCGAATATTGTGTCGGAAACAGTGTTTGTCTATTCGTTTATTATTCTACCGTCGAATGTTTTTTGTTTGTAGATTTCCATGTTTTCGAGTACGTTCAGACGTCTGCCTTTTGCTTGTACATGTAGGACCTTGACTGTTTTTTTTAATGTTTCCGGGGGGGCATTTATTCTCCGCCATGTGATTCGCAAAGTTGGACTCTGGTATGATGGTTGGATTCCGTATCTTTTTGTTGTAATCTCTAATGTGTTCTCTGAGCCTCGTTCTTACTTGTCGTCCGGTTTGTCTTATGTAACTTTGCTGGCATTCACAAGTGAGCTTGTATACACCATGGCTGCTAAATGGATCTTCTGAGTTAGTTTTGGTTCTTAGCTTCCGTCCTAAATTGTTCGATGTTTTGAACGCTGTGTTGATTTTGTATTTTCTAAGGAAATTTGCTAATTTATATGTTGCCCTTCCAGTATATGTCATTGTCGTCCAGGTTTGTGTACTTTCTTCTCCATTGTTTCTGTTTTGTTCTCTAAGGTCTCTCCTGAGTTTATCTTCTAGTGCTTTTTTATATCCGTTGTTTGTAGCGATGTTATATATTATTCCAAGTTCTCTTCTATATGCTTCTTGTGTAAGAGGTGTTCTTTCCAATCTTTGTACTAAGTGCCTTAGCGCTGCATTTTTATGTTGTTGTGGGTGGTTCGAGGTATTATGTATTATTGTGTCGGTGGCCGTTGGTTTCCTATATATGTCCTAGTTGAATTTATTGCTAGCTTTATCAATACTTATTGTGAGGTCCAGATGATTGATTCCTCCGTCTTTTTCGGTTTCCATTGTGAATTTTATGTTCCCGTGCTGCTTGTTGAGGTACTCCAGTACTTGCTCTTCGTTGTTGGAAGTTAAAACGCATATGATATCATCCACGTACCTTGCGTAAAATAACACTCCTAATTTGGAATTTAATTCCTGTCTATACTCTTTTTCCAGGTTTTGCATAAACGCTTCCATAAGAATACCCGATGTTGGGTTTCCCATCGCAAGTCCGTTTGTTTGTCTGTATATTTTATTGTTGAATTGAAAATAGTTTTGACGTAGTGTGGTTCTTACCGTTTCGTGATTTTCGTACTTTTTACTTTATCTTTTGTTTTACGTAGTATTATAGAGTTTACTATGTTCAATGTCTCTGCAAGTGGTATTGATGTGTAGAGATCTTTTATGTCGAAAGATACCAATTTGCTGTCCTTTGTCACTTCAACGGTCCTAAGTTTGTTTATTAGTTCAGATGTATTAGTTATGGTGTGTTCGGTGCTAAGTTCCAGTGTGTCCTTCAATACTGTTTTTAAATATCTAGATAGCTTATAGCATGGTGCCGATTTAAAATTAATGATTGGTCTCATTGGATTGCCTGGCTTGTGGATTTTTGGTAGCGCAATCAGTGGTGGAGTTGACGGGTTCATTTGGACTAATGTATATGCCGAGTTGGTATCTATTATATTTGTTGCAGTTTTTATAGCCACTTTGATTTCTTTCTGGTATTCATCCGTGCGGTTCACTCTTATTCTACGACATTCCATATCCTCGATGAGTTTTTCGGTTTTTGTTATATACTCATCTTTTTCAATTAGCACAGTTGTGTTGCCTTTGTCCGCCTTCGTTGCGACAATGTTGTTTATCCTGAGTTTATGTTGTAGGTTCTTGACTGTTTTTTGCTCCGTGTTTCCCTTCTGTCCTTCCTTGTTTATTATTTCTCTGCACATGTGTCTTGCGTGCTCTTGTTCCTCAACTGGCATTAATGATATTGCGACCTCTGCCTCTACGATCGCCTGTTCCGTTTTCCTTTTTAGTCTATAATATTGTGTTTCGGTCCCTTTTTAAGAAGTTGTTCTTCCGCCGCGGTGATGGCCACTGTCGTTAGGTTTACGAGCCTGGCATGGAAATGGTGCGGTTGTTGGTTGTTGTCCCGTTCGCGACGTCCTGTCAGCTTATCTAGTTTCCGGTTCAGCGTCCTGTATTTCTGTTGTAGTTCATGTTCGACCTCAGTCCTTATGCGCTCGAAGCATTCCATTAACGTATCGGTAGCTAATTGCTCCGCCAACCTTAAATGGATGGATAGAATTTCGGCATTTATTCCATCTTTCTTGGCGTACTGGTTTTTCAACTCATATCTTAGGAAGTCTCTTTCCGCCTTCCTAATTGTCCTCATGCTTGTACTGGTGTTTGTTTTCATTGTTATTTTTGCAAATTTTGGTGTCACATTCAATTCTATGCATTGTTTGTTAAACCAAATGTTTGCCTTCGTTGTATACAATTTCAGTAAACGTCGTTTGTAAACTATTAGTAGACCGTTTTCGTTTAAGTTAAAAGCCTGACAAGCATTAACTGTTTTATTTTGTTTTGTTGTTTTTCCGACAGGGTGAATGATTGATGTATATTGGAACGATTTTTCGTCATCCCTTGTCAAATTTGGTTTTGAGACAAACCGGTTTCGGCGTTGTGCCATCATCAGTGTCGATTTTCGTTCTGATCTGTTGTGGTCGTTTGTCTTGTATTTATAGTAGGTAGCAGGTAACGTCAGCATGGGTGTCTGTTTGTGTACGTGTGTGCATGTGTTGTGTGTGTACATTCAGAAACGGGGGTGGTTTGCATCGATCGGTTTTTTTTTTTTTTTTTTGGTTGACTGAGGCAGGTAAAAGTTGGTGATTTTTGTTGTTTGACCTTTTTTGCTTGTTTGTTGTTTTTGATCTTTTGCAGTTTTGTGCTTATTTGTCGGTGCATGTGTGTTTGTTGTACCCGAGTGGTTGCTTTGTTTTTTGTAAACCAATTTTAAAGGTTCGAATATTATGTCGGAAACAGTGTTTGTCTATTCGTTTATTATTCTACCGTCGAATGTTTTTTGTTTGTAGATTTCCATGTTTTCGAGTACGTTCAGACGTCTGCCTTTTGCTTGTACATGTAGGACCTTGACTGTTTTTTTTAATGTTTCCGGGGGGGCATTTATTCTCCGCCATGTGATTCGCAAAGTTGGACTCTGGTATGATGCTTGGATTCCGTATCTTTTTGTTGTAATCTCTAATGTGTTCTCTGAACCTCGTTCTTACTTGTCGTCCGGTTTGTCCTATGTAACTGTGCTGGTATTCACAAGTGAGCTTGTATACACCATGGCTGCTAAATGGATGTTCTTAGTTAGTTTTGGTTCTTAGCTTCCGTCCTAAATTGTTCGATGTTTTGAACGCTGTGGTGATTTTGTATTTTCTAAGGAAATTTGCTAATTTATATGTTGCCCTTCCAGTATATGTCATTGTCGTCCAGGTTTGTGTACTTTCTTCTCCATTGTTTCTTTTTTGTTCTCTAAGGTCTCTCCTGAGTTTATCTACTAGTGCTTTTTTATATCCGTTGTTTGTAGCGATGTTATATATTATTCCAAGCTCCCTTCTATATGCTTCTTGTGTAAGAGGTGTTCTTTCCAATCTTTGTACTAAGTGCCATAGCGCTGCATTTTTATGTTGTTGTGGGTGGTTCGAGGTATTATGTATGCCTCAGGATAAACAACATTGTCGCAACGAAGGCGGACAAAGGCAACACAACTGTGCTAATTGAAAAAGATGAGTATATAACAAAAACCGAAAAACTCATCGAGGATATGGAATGTCGTAGAATAAGAGTGAACCCCACGGATGAATACCAGAAAGAAATCAAAGTGGCTATAAAAACTGCAACAAATATAATAGATACCAACTCGGCACATACATTAGTCCAAATGAACCCGTCAACTCCACCACTGATTGCGCTACCAAAAATCCGCAAGCCAGGCAATCCAATGAGACCAATCATTAATTTTAAATCGGCACCATGCTATAAGCTGTCTAGATATTTAAAAACAGTATTGAAGGACACACTGGAACTTAGCAACGAACACACCATAACTAATACATCTGAACTAATAAACAAACCTAGGACCGTTGAAGTGACAAAGGACAGCAAATTGGTATCTTTCGACATAAAAGATCTATACACATCAATACCACTAGCAGAGACATTGAACATAGTAAACTCTATAATACTACGTAAAACAAAAGATAAAGTAAAAAGTACGCAAATCACGAACACGGTAAGAACCACACTACGTCAAAACTATTTTCAATTCAACAATAAAATATACAGACAAACAAACGGACTTGCGATGGGAAACCCAACATCGGCTATTCTTATGGAAGCGTTTATGCAAAACCTGGAAAAAGAGTATATACAGGAATTAAATTCCAAATTAGGAGTGTTATTTTACGCAAGGTACGTGGATAATATCATATGCGTTTTAACTTCCAACAACGAAGAGCAAGTACTGGAGTACCTCAACAAGCAGCACGGGAACATAAAATTCACAATGGAAACCGAAAAAGACGGAGGAATCAATCATCTGGACCTCACAATAAGTATTGATAAAGCTAGCAATAAATTCAACTACGACATATATAGGAAACCAACGGCCACCGACACAATAATACATAATACCTCGAACCACCCACAACAACATAAAAATGCAGCGCTAAGGCACTTAGTACAAAGATTGGAAAGAACACCTCTTACACAAGAAGCATATAGAAGAGAGCTTGGAATAATATATAACATCGCTACAAACAACGGATATAAAAAAGCACTAGTAGATAAACTCAGGAGAGACCTTAGAGAACAAAAAAGAAACAATGGAGAAGAAAGTACACAAACCTGGACGACAATGACATATACTGGAAGGGCAACATATAAATTAGCAAATTTCCTTAGAAAATACAAAATCAACACAGCGTTCGAAACATCGAACAATTTAGGACGAAAGCTAAGAACCAAAACTAACTCAGAAGATCCATTTGGCAGCCATGGTGTATACAAGCTCACTTGTGAATGCCAGCACAGTTACATAGGACAAACCGGACGACAAGTAAGAACGAGGTTCAGAGAACACATTAGAGATTACAACAAAAAGATACGGAATCCAACCATCATACCAGAGTCCAACTTTGCGAATCACATGGCGGAGAATAAATGCCCCCCCGGAAACATCAAAAAAACAGTCAAGGTCCTACATGTACAAGCAAAACATAGTCGAAAACATGGAAATCTACAAACAAAAAACATTCCACGCTAGAATAATAAACGAACAGACAAACACTGTTTCCGACACAATATTCGAACCTTTAAAATTGGTTTACAAAAAACAAAGCAGCCACTCAGGTACAACAAACACACACGCACCGACAAATAAGCACAAAACAGCAAAAGATCAAAAACAACAAACAAGCAAAAAAGGTCAAACAACAAAAATCACCAACTTTTACCTGCCTCAGTCAACCAAAAAAAAAAAAACCCGTTCGCTGCAAGCCACCCCCGTTTCTGAATGTACACACACTACACATGCACACACGTACATAAACAGACACCCATGCTGACGTTACCTGCTACCTACTATAAATATCAGACAAACGACCACAACAGATCAGAACGAAAATCGACACTGATGATGGCACAACGCCGAAACCGGTTTGTCTCAAAACCAAATTTGACAAGGGATGACGAAAAATCGTTCCAATATACATCAATCATTCACCCTGTCGGAAAAACAACAAAACAAAATAAAACATATAAATAACTATTTTTACAACTTTTTAAAAATCCAAAAATTTCGAAATTATTAACTATAGTTATAGAAATAAAATTAAAAAAAATAATTAATAATTTCGAAATTTTTAAACCACAAATTATTCATAATGCAATATATGAATTTAATAGCTATAAATATAAATACCATTATAATTATTAATTAATAACATTTTTTAATTAAAAATAAAATATCTCCCATAAAAAAAAATTCAATAGATTATTTCTTATATTTAACCCCTAATTAAAATATAAAAAATAACTTATTGAAATTTAAAATAATAAATTAATAAATAACTAAAATTTAATTTAAAAAATAATTAATACTTTCGAAATTTTCTTATTTATTTATAACAAATTAATTCTAAATAAAACTTAAAATTTAAGTATAATATTAAATTTAAATAAATAATAAAATTAAGTATATTATTATTTATGAGCTCTAGGCCTATTTTAAATAGACCAACTGGATTTGTTGTTAATATTTATTTTCAATATTTCGACCTTAATCTGAGGTCATCCTCAGGACTGCAAGAAACAATACAAAAACAGTAATAAATTTCTCACATATAAACATTTTTAACTTAAATTATTATCAGATATAAACAACATATAAACATATTTAATATAATTCATTAGCACAACTTACGTATTAAGCAATGCTTTAAAGACTAAAAATGCAAAGACAAAGTAAATTGGAAAAAGCGACAATTCGAACAAAGAGTGTACATAAATATATGAAGTCCCGTAATTGTAAACAAAATTTTTTTATAAAAACAATAATACATTAAGCGACAAAAAATATATACAGCATACAGAGAGTTGATCACAGCAGTGTAGTGTTGTTGTTGTTGGGAGTGCTCAAGAGTGCCTTTGGTGTTTTCTTATTAAGTTGCGGTAGGCGTAGGCACAGTGTTCAGTGTCCGCCTTAAAATTCATTCGCTTATCATTAGGGGTGTCAACTATGTGTAGCATTTCTAACGTGAAACGTTTGTTGTAATTTTTCTCTTCTTCTAAGATGGTGATGTTATCAAAATCCGGGTAGTGTCCCGTACCCTTACAGTGTGCTGATAATGCCGTTTTGTTGTCAGAAAAATTGTTCCTTAATTTTATGTTGGATTTGTGAGCGGATATCCTTGTCTTGAGTTTAGATTTTGTAGTACCCACATATACTTTTTCGCATATGTGGGACCCGTCGCCAATACAAGGAATCCGGTACACTACGTCTGATTTTTCCTGTTTATCTATTGGATCTTTCAGTTTGCTGAACACTTTCTTCAGTGAGTTGCTGTAGGTAAAGGCTAACTGCACATTTTCCTTGTCGTACATTTTGGAATTTTTGATCCTCTCCGATAGCCCCGGGACATAAGTGACCGATTTATAAATTTTTGCAGGTTTGTCCCGGGGCTATCGGAGAGGATCAAAAATTCCAAAATGTACGACAAGGAAAATGTGCAGTTAGCCTTTACCTACAGCAACTCACTGAAGAAAGTGTTCAGCAAACTGAAAGATCCAATAGATAAACAGGAAAAATCAGACGTAGTGTACCGGATTCCTTGTATTGGCGACGGGTCCCACATATGCGAAAAAGTATATGTGGGTACTACAAAATCTAAACTCAAGACAAGGATATCCGCTCACAAATCCAACATAAAATTAAGGAACAATTTTTCTGACAACAAAACGGCATTATCAGCACACTGTAAGGGTACGGGACACTACCCGGATTTTGATAACATCACCATCTTAGAAGAAGAGAAAAATTACAACAAACGTTTCACGTTAGAAATGCTACACATAGTTGACACCCCTAATGATAAGCGAATGAATTTTAAGGCGGACACTGACCACTGTGCCTACGCCTACCGCAACTTAATAAGAAAACACCAAAGGCACTCTTGAGCACTCCCAACAACAACAACACTACACTGCTGTGATCAACTCTCTGTATGCTGTATATATTTTTTGTCGCTTAATGTATTATTGTTTTTATAAAAAATTTTTGTTTACAATTACGGGACTTCATTTATTTATGTACACTCTTTGTTCGAATTGTCGCTTTTTCCAATTTACTTTGTCTTTGCATTTTTAGTCTTTAAAGCATTGCTTAATACGTAAGTTGTGCTAATGAATTATATTAAATATGTTTATATGTTGTTTATATCTGATAATAATTTAAGTTAAAAATGTTTATATGTGAGAAATTTATTAGTGTTTTTGTATTGTTTCTTGCAGTCCTGAGGATGACCTCAGATTAAGGTCGAAATATTGAAAATAAATATTAACAACAAATCCAGTTGTTTTATTTAAAATAGGCCTAGAGCTCATAAATAATAATATATATATTTATTAACGGCCAATAAACAAATTAATTATAATAAAATTAAGGATAAAATTTTTATAGAACAATTTAACATATAAATAACTATTTTTACAACTTTTTAAAAATCCAAAACTTTCGAAATTATTAACTATTTTTCAAGTTTATTTTAATAAAAAAAAATTTCTGAATTTTTAAAAATTTTTCGAAATTTTTGAAAAATAGTTAATAATTGATATATATTTATATTAAGTTGAGATTTTATCTCTCAGGAATGGCTATATTGGAATTTCTTGTTATCTACTTAGCAATTTTTAAACAATATTAAAAATACTAATATTAATTATTAAACAATAAATTTAGTAATTAATTAATACCGTAGCACATAATTAATAAGACTAAAAGAAAAAAATTGCAATAAATTATCTCTTATATTTAACCTCTAATTAAAATATAAAAAATAACTTATTGAAATTTATAAATAATAAATTCATAAATAACTAAAATTTAATTTAAAAAATAATTAATAATTTCGAAATTTTCTCACTTATTCATAACAAATTAATTTAAATAAAACTTAAAATTTAAATATAATATTAAATTTAAATAAATAACAAAATTAAGGATAAAATTTTTATAGAACAATTTAACGTATAAATAACTATTTTTACAACTTTTGAAAAATCCAAAAATTTCGAAATTATTAACTATTTTTCACGTTTTTTTTTTGTTTAATAAAAAAAAATTTCTGAATTTAAAATTTTTCGAAATTTTTGAAAAATAGTTAATAATTGAATTTACATTCCATAATTATTAATTCATTTTCATTCAAATTTTTAATTATAATGCAAATTAATCTATTTTTATAAAAAATTTCACGATAATCAAGAGATATACTATAGAGATCAATAAATATCTATATACAGTGAAATTCCTCATAACCGGACACTCACGGTCGCAGTGTTTTTGTCCGGTTATGGGAGATGTCCGCTTATAGGGGATGAAGTCAAAAAATATATCACACATATAAAATTCATTGTAGTTTATTTAAGAAATTTTTCGAAGTAAAGAATATTTAAATACTTTAGTATTACATATACATACATAAATATATCAATTAAATACATTGTACAAGTCTTACATTTCAATATCGACTAGTTTGATTGAAAAAATTGTGTGATGCTTGTTTGTTTTTACATTGATTCCTTTAATTTAAAATTTTCATTTTCAAAGTGACTCTCGATATTTTTAACCCGCTGAAAAGCTACATAGTAATTTTTTGCGTATTGTTTCAAGCGCGCAACAAGTTTTAAAGCCTCATCATATGATGTTATGGGGTCACTTATTTCTTCTGAAGGTTCATCTTCGGAATCACTTAAGTCCATAGTATCATCTGGTTGGTCAAATTGAATTTCTATATTGTTGTCCTCAGTGAAAACATTTTGATCTATTTGGAGAAAACCTTCGAAATCATTTGCCAAATCTAGTCCTTCCTGAAGCCTAGCATAGACTGCCAGTGGAATGTCATCTTCGGGATCAAAATCTAAAGTTTCCAAAAATCCTGGTTTACGGATTTCGGATTGTTGAGACTTCCACTTTATCCCAAGATGCTTTGATGAAATATACAGCTTCCAGTACATTAATCGATTTTGAGAGCTCTGAGGCTGAACTTGTATCGCCAATTTTAGTTATCAAGTGTTTTAAAACTATGCTTCTATACAACGTTTTAAAATTTTGGATTATACCTTGATCAAGGGGTTGGCTAACTGCCGTTGTATTTGGTGGCAAGAAACAAATTTTTATGTTGATCAAGTCTAATTCGTTTGGATGAGAAGCCGCGTTATCTAGAAACAAGATAATTTTTCGATTCCGGGCTTTCATTCTTCGATTGAACTGCTGCAGCCATTCGCTCATCACTTCTCGAGTCATCCATGCTTTTTTATTAGACTTCCAATCCACTGGAAGTTTTGCAATTGGAACATGTTTAAAGGATCGAGGACGGGCTGCTTTCCCTATAACCAAAAGCGGCTCCTTATCTCCAGTCATATTAGCACAGAACAAAATTGTGAGTCTTTCCTTTGATAGCTTACCTCCCTTACATTTTTCGGATTTAAGAGCGAGGGTTTTGTCCGGGCAAGGCACGAAAGAAAAGCCCACTCTCATCGGCGTTGTAAATGTCTTCAGGCTTGTACCCATTCAACAGAGTTTCCAGCTTTGTCCGAAACTGTTCGACATCATCCTGATTCACATCTGTAGCTTCACCAGATATGCATTTGAAGGAAACATTATTCCTTAATCGCCATTTATTTAGCCATCCATCCGAAGCATTAAAATTAGGTACACCCAGTTTTCTTGCAAATTTCCATTGCCTTTGCTTTCAAAATGGGACCAGAAATCGGAATTTTTTGACTTCTAGCCTTAGCGAAAAAATCAAAACACATCCTGTCTATTTCCGAGCCGCCTTCTTTAAGGAAACTTCGCTTTTGGTGAATATTAGATCCAGACTTCCATTTAGAACGAATTTTTTTTTTATTTTTATTAATTTCAGCAGCTTCCGCTTTGCCAATATTGAACCTTTTAAAGCAAAGGAAACGTGTACCTACAAGTTAAATTTTGGACTCACCATACTTTACATTTTTGCAATTCCACGTACTGATAACTTTTCTTTTTCGAAAACATTAATAATTTCCATTTTCTCTTTAATAGAAAGTAGCTTCTTTTTCGGGGCCATATTATTACGAACTTTGAACGCAACCACCTTTAACTTGACACGGGCGGCTTGAATGTGTACATGCATGTTAAAAGGGGAATCCCCTATTTCATTTTTATAATGAACAACAAAGCTTGCTTGCGATGTTTTTGAATTTTGTCCGTTTATGAGAAATTTTTTCATGGAAATGGCTTGAAATACAGTGTCCGCGTCCGGTTATTAGAGCGTCCGTTTATTAGAATGATATTTGTATGAAAAAATTATAGAAAAACCTGTGTACACATAATTTGTCCGGTTATTGGAGCTGTCCGGTTATAAGGACTGTCCGTCTTGGGGAATTTCACTGTATATATAAATATTTAATTAATTAATAGATGCCTATTAATTATGTCGTAAAAACCCTTAAGATTCCGAAATAGAGATTAGTTTTGTAAAATTTGATTATTATTATTATAATCGATTATTAGAAATTTTTATAAATTAAGATATTAAAAATAAATAATCGATATACATATATATATTTATATTAAGTTGAGATTTTATCGCTCAGAAATGGCTATATTGGAATTTCTTGTTATCTACTTAGCAATTTTTAAACCATATTAAAAATACTAATATTAATTATTAAACAATAAATTTAGTAATTAATTAATATCGTGGCACATAATTAATAAGACTAAAAGAAAAAAATTTCAATAAATTATTTCTTATATTTAACCTCTAATTAAAATATAAAAAATAACTTATTGAAATTTATAAATAATAAATTCATAAATAACTAAAATTTAATTTAAAAAATAATTAATAATTTCGAAATTTTCTCACTTATTCATAACAAATTAATTTAAATAATACTTAAAATTTAAATATAATATTAAATTTAAATAAATAACAAAATTAAGGATAAAATTTTTATAGAACAATTTAACGTATAAATAACTATTTTTACAACTTTTTAAAAATCAAAAAATTTCGAAATTATTAACTATTTTTCAAGTTTTTTTTTTTTAATAAAAAAAAATTTCAGAATTTTTAAAAATTTTTGGAAAATAGTTAATAATTGAATTTACATTCCATAATTATTAATTAATTTTCATTAAAATTTTTAATTATAATGAAAATTAATCTATTTTTATAAAAAATTTCACGATAATCAAGAGATATACTATAGAGATCAATAAATATCTATATATATATAAATATTTAATTAATTAATAGATGCCTATTAATTATGTCGTAAAAACCCTTAAGATTCCGAAATAGAGATTAGTTTTGTAAAATTTGATTATTATTATTATAATCGATTATTAGAAATTTTTATAAATTAAGATACTAAAAATAAATAATCGATATACATATATATATTTATATTAAGTTGAGATTTTATCGCTCAGAAATGGCTATATTGGAATTTCTTGTTATCTACTTAGCAATTTTTAAACAATATTAAAAATACTAATATTAATTATTAAACAATAAATTTAGTAATTAATTAATACCGTGGCACGTAATTAATAAGGCTAAGTTAAAAAAAAAAAAAACAGGTCATAATTTGACAATGAAAAATAGCCTATTAAATTTATAATAAACTAATTTTCAGTGTAAAAAATAAACTAGAAAATTCAATTTTATTTATTATTCATGTTAACCCTCAAAATTTAATAATTCATTAATGAATTGCCTGAAACTAAAGGGTTATCTTTATAGGATAAATTATGTAATTATAATTACATTCATTATATTTAATAGAATTAAACTATTTCTAAAAGTATCAAAAACTTTTGTGCATCATACACTAAAATATAATTATTTAATCAAACCATAAAAAGATAAGCTAATTAAGCTACAGGGCTCATACCCCAATTATAAAGGTAATAACCCTTTTCTTTTTAATTTTTAATAATTCTACAAAAATTATATTCTTCTCAATTTTAATAATAAGAGCAATAATTACAATTTCATCAAATTCTTGATTAAGAGCTTGAATAGGTTTAGAAATTAATTTATTATCTTTTATCCCCCTAATAATAGATAATAAAAATTTAATATCTACAGAAGCTTCTTTAAAATATTTTTTAACTCAAGCAATTGCATCTTCAATTTTGTTATTTGCTATTATTACATTATTTTTGAATAATTTAATAACATTACAAATTAATTTTATTTTTAATAAATTAATTATAATTTCTTCTCTATTACTAAAAAGAGGATCAGCCCCCTTTCATTTCTGATTTCCAACAGTTATAGAAGGGTTATCATGAAATAATAATTTAATTTTAATAACATGACAAAAAATTGCCCCTATGATATTAATTTCTTATTTAATTGAAACAATTTTTATCAATATTATTATTATTATTTCAATTATTGTTGGTTCCTTAGGTGGATTTAACCAAATTTCTTTACGAAAATTAATAGCTTATTCATCAATTAGACATTTAAGATGAATACTAACTGCTATACAAAATAATGAAATAATATGAATTATATATTTTTGTTTTTATTCATTTTTGTCTTTTAGATTCATTTTTATACTAAATAATTTCGAAATTTTTTATATAAATCAATTATTCAATAATTTTTTTAATTCTAAAATTTTAAAATTCATCCTATTACTAAATTTACTATATTGAGGAGGGTTACCTCCATTTATTGGATTTTTACCAAAATGAATTGTTATTCAATCAATAATTATAAGTAATCAATACTTATTAATAGTAATTATAACAACTATTACATTGATTACATTATTTTTTTATCTACGATTATGTTTTGCTGCATTTATATTAAATTATTTCGAAAATAACTGATTTTTTAAAATAAATATAAATAATATATCAATTAAATTTATACTTATTTTTTCATTTATTTCAACGTTTGGTTTAATCATAATTTCTATTATATACCCTCTATTTTACTAATAATTTATAAGGCTTTAAGTTAAAAAAACTAATAGCCTTCAAAGCTTTAAATACTAGTAAAATCTTTTAAGCCTTAGTAATAAATTTACTCCTTTAGAATTGCAATCTACTATCATTATTGACTATAAAGCTTAAATTTTGATTAAAAAGATATACTCTTATAAATAGATTTACAATCTATCGCCTAAATTCAGCCATTTAATCGCATAATTCGCAACAATGATTATTTTCAACAAATCATAAAGATATTGGTACTTTATATTTTATCTTTGGAGCTTGAGCAGGAATAATTGGAACTTCATTAAGAATTTTAATTCGAACTGAATTAGGTCATCCAGGAGCTTTAATTGGAAATGATCAAATCTATAATGTCATTGTAACATCTCACGCATTTGTAATATTTTTTTTTTATAGTAATACCAATTATAATTGGAGGATTTGGAAATTGAATAATTCCTCTTATATTAGGAGCTCCTGATATAGCATTTCCTCGAATAAATAATATAAGCTTTTGATTACTACCACCATCAATCACTTTATTATTAGTCAGAAGCATGGTAGAAAATGGATCTGGAACAGGATGAACAATTTACCCACCCCTTTCATCTATTTCTGCTCATGCCGGAGCTTCTGTAGATTTAACTATCTTCTCTTTACATTTAGCAGGAATCTCTTCTATTTTAGGGGCAATTAATTTTATCACAACAATTATTAATATGCGATCAACAGGTATTACTTTTGATCGAATACCTTTATTTGTATGAGCTGTTATTTTAACAGCTCTTTTACTCTTATTATCTTTACCAGTACTAGCAGCAGCTATTACAATATTATTAACAGATCGAAATTTAAATACATCTTTTTTTGACCCAGCAGGTGGGGGGGATCCTATTTTATACCAACATTTATTTTGATTTTTTGGACATCCAGAAGTCTATATTTTAATTTTACCTGGATTTGGTATAATCTCTCATATTATTAGTCAAGAGTCAGGAAAAAAAGAAACATTCGGTTCTTTAGGAAAAATTTATGCAATAATAGCAATTGGATTATTAGGATTCATTGTATGAGCTCATCATATATTTACTGTTGGAATAGATGTAGATACACGAGCTTATTTCACTTCAGTTACTATAATTATTGCTGTACCTACAGGTATTCAAATTTTTAGTTGATTAGCAACTCTTCATGGAGCTCAATTATCATATTCACCAGCATTAATTTGATCTTTAGGATTCGTTTTTCTATTTACTATTGGAGGATTAAAAGGGGTAGTATTAGGTAATTCATCAATTGACATTATTCTACATGACACATATTATGTAGTTGCACATTTTCACTATGTTTTATCTATAGGGGCAGTTTTTGCTATTATAGCAGGACTCATCCATTGATACCCTTTATTTACAGGATTAACTTTAAACCCTAAATGATTAAAAACTCAATTCGTTATTATGTTTATTGGAGTAAATCTAACTTTTTTTCCTCAACATTTCTTAGGCCTTACAGGAATACCTCGACGATATTCAGATTACCCGATGCTTACACAACATGAAATATTATCTCCACTATTGGATCATCTATTTCTTTATTAAGAATTTTATTGTTTTTATTTATTATTTGAGAAAGTTTAATTTCAAAACGAATAGTTTTGTACCCAATACAATTAAGATCTTCAATTGAATGATTACAAAATACTCCGCCAGCTGAACACAGTTATTCTGAATTACCTTTACTAAATAATTTCTAATATGGCAGAATAGTGCAATGGATTTAAGCTTCATATATAAAGATATTTCTTTTATTAGAATTAATGACAACATGAACTACTTTTGGACTTCAAGATAGAAATTCTCCTGTAATAGAACAATTAACATTTTTTCATGTTCACACTTTAATAATTTTAGTAATAATTACTACTTTAGTTAGATATTTAATATTTATATTATTTTTTAATAAATATACAAATCGAAATTTATTACATGGTCAAACAATTGAATTAATTTGAACAATTCTTCCAACAATTATATTATTATTTATTGCTCTTCCATCCCTTCGATTATTCTATTTATTAGATGAAATTAATGAACCATTAATTACATTAAAAACTATTGGTCATCAATGATATTGAAGTTATGAATATTCAGATTTTATAAATATTGAGTTTGATTCATATATAATTCCAACTAATGAAGTTAACCTTGACAATTTTCGACTATTAGATGTTGACAATCGAGTAATTTTACCTATAAATTCGCAAATTCGAATTTTAGTAACCGCAGCAGATGTAATCCATTCTTGAACAATTCCTACACTTGGTGTAAAAATTGATGGTACACCAGGACGATTAAATCAAACTAATTTTTTAATAAATCGTCCTGGATTATTTTATGGTCAATGCTCCGAAATTTGTGGTACAAATCATAGATTTATGGCTATTGTAATTGAAAGAATTCCTGTTAAAATTTTTATTAAATGAATTAATAATATATTAAATTCATCATTAGATGACTGAAAGCAAATATTGGTCTCTTAAACCACTTAATAGTAAATTAGCACTTATTTCTAATGAAAGAAAAAATTAGTTAAATTTATAACATTAGTATGTCAAACTAAAATTATTAAATTAATTAATATTTTATAATCCCACAAATAGCGCCTATTAGATGATTAACTTTATTCATTATTTTTTCATTTACACTAATTTTATTTAACATAATTAACTATTATATAGTAATTAATCAAACACCTAAATTAAATAATTTTAATAAACTATTAATTAAATCATTAAATTGAAAATGATAATTAATTTATTCTCTGTATTTGACCCTTCGTCAAGAATTTTAAATTTATCATTAAATTGATTAAGTACATTTATAGGGTTATTAATTATTCCTTCAACTTATTGATTAATACCTGCCCGATGACATATTATATGAAATTTTATTTTAATAAATTTACACAAAGAATTCAAAAATTTACTAGGGCCAAATAGATACCCCGGTTCCACATTTATTTTTATCTCATTATTTTCAATAATTTTATTGAATAATTTTATAGGACTAAGCCCATATATTTTCACAAGATCAAGTCATCTAATTTTAACCTTATCCTTAGCATTACCTTTATGATTATGTTTTATAATTTATGGTTGAATTAATAAAACTCAACATATATTTTCACACTTAGTACCTCAAGGAACTCCAAATATTCGTATACCCTTTATAGTATGTATTGAAACAATTAGAAATATTATTCGACCAGGGACTCCTGCAGTTCGATTAACTGCAAATATAATTGCAGGTCACTTATTACTAACATTACTAGGTAACACAGGATCTTCAATTAATAATATAATTTTATTATTACTATTAATTAGACAAATTATATTATTAATTCTTGAATCAGCTGTTGCAATTATTCAATCATATGTATTTGCAGTATTAAGAACTTTATACTCTAGAGAAATTAATTAAATTTATTATATACATAATGTATAAATGCCAATACATAGAAATCACCCTTTTCATTTAGTAAATTTCAGACCTTGACCTTTAACAAGAGCTACTGGAGCTATAACATCAGTTTCAGGTCTGGTAAAATGATTTCATCAGTATGATATTTCATTAGGTAATATTATTACCATTTTAACTGTCTATCAATGATGACGAGATGTTTCACGAGAAAGAACATTCCAAGGGTTACATACTTTGCCTGTTACACTAGGGCTACGATGAGGAATAATTTTATTTATTTTATCCGAAGTACTATTTTTTATATCATTTTTTTGAGCTTTCTTTCATAGAAGATTAACCACTAATATTGAATTAGGAACTGCATGACCTCCAATAGGAATTAAACCTTTTAATCCTTTCCAAATTCCATTATTAAATACATTAATTTTATTAACATCCGCTGTAACAGTAACATGAGCCCACCATAGATTAGTAGAAAATAATTATTCACAAACCTCTCAAGGGCTATTTTTCACAATTCTATTAGGTATTTATTTCTCAATTTTACAAGCATATGAATATATAGAAGCTCCATTTACAATTGCAGATTCAATTTATGGATCAACATTTTTTATAGCTACAGGATTCCATGGAATTCATGTATTAATTGGTACTACATTCTTATTAATTTGCTTAATTCGCCATTTAAACTACCATTTTTCAAAAATCCATCATTTTGGGTTCGAAGCAGCAGCATGATATTGACATTTGATTTGACCCTAAATCATCTTCACGATTACCTTTTTCACTACGATTCTTTTTAATTACAATTATTTTTTTAATTTTCGATGTAGAAATTACATTAATTTTACCAATAATCATAATTATTAAATTATCAAATATCATAATATGAACTATTACCTCAATTACATTTATTCTAATCTTAATTATTGGGCTGTATCGTGAATGAAATCAAGGCATATTAAACTGATCCCAATAATTTATTTAAATAAAATAGGGTTGTAGTTAAAAATAACATTTGACTTGCATTCAAAAAATATTGATTTATGAATCTACCTTAAAACTAATTACCTTGAATATGAAGCGATTTATTGCATTTAGTTTCGACCTAATTTTAGGTAATTATTTTTACTATACCCTTATTCAATTTTATTTTAATTGAAGCCAAAAAAGAGGCTTATCATTGTTAATGATAAAATTGAGATAAAATCCTCCAATTAAAGAAGTAAGAGGATCAAGAAAAAGCTGCTAACTTTTATCTTTTAATGGTTAAATTCCATTTATACTTCTATTTATATAGTTTAACTAAAACATTACATTTTCATTGTAAAATTAAAATTTTTTTTGTAAATTACTATAATCTATTCACTACATTCAAAAATTTATTTAATTACCCTAACATCTTCAATGTTATACTCTTCTTAAGCTATCTGAATAAAATAAAAATATAAAAAATAAAATAATAATTCATAAAACAAATAATATCAAATAAATCTTTAAATTATTATTATAAAATATGAAAAATAAACGAGAATACTTAATTAAATTATTATATAAATTTTGACTACCTAAAAATTCAGACCAACCCTGATCAAAAGACTTATAAATAATATTACCTAATACATATTAAAGGATAACTAATAATACCATAAGTAGAAATATAAGGTATAAATCACATAGATCCAAAATAGTTAATAATTTCGAAATTATTTAAAGATTTATTAAAATAAAAAAAAGAAATATTAGAAATTATATAACCAATTAACCTTCCAAAAATACAAACAAAAATAGTTAATAATTTTATATAAACTGATAAACAAATTATATAAGGTGTTCTAAATAATAACCATCTTAATATTCTTGCTCCTATAATTCTTATAATTAATAAACCTATCATACCACGAAGTATAACTCAACCTTCATCATTTAGTATATTTAATGAACCACAATTTAATTCCCCAATTAAAGAGTAATAAACTAATCGAAGAGAATAACATACTGTTAAACCCGTGGAAAAATAGTATAAAAAATAAGAAAATAAATTAATATAACTTATTGAAACCACTTCTATAATTATATCTTTAGAATAAAACCCAGCTAAAAAAGGTATGCCACATAAAGCTAAATTTGAAATATTAAAACAACTACTAGTAATAGGTATAAAAATGCTCAATCTACCTATTAAACGAATATCTTGAGAATTATTTATATTATGAATAATAGCCCCAGCACACATAAATAATAATGCTTTAAATAAAGCATGAGTTAATAAATGAAAAAAAGCTAATTTTATAAAACCTATTGATAAAATTCTTATTATTAATCCTAACTGGCTTAAAGTTGATAAAGCAATAATTTTCTTTAAATCAAATTCAAAATTTGCTCCTAATCCAGCTATGAATATAGTTAATCCAGCTAATAATAATAATAATTGACTTCAAAAAGAATTTAATAATAAAATATTAAAACGAATTAATAAATATACTCCAGCAGTTACTAAAGTTGAAGAATGAACTAAAGCAGACACTGGTGTTGGAGCAGCTATTGCTGCAGGTAATCAAGAAGAAAAAGGAATTTGAGCTCTTTTAGTTATAGCCGCTAATATTACTAATATTAATACAATTTCAAAATCATTTTTCATAAATTCTAAATAAAAAATATATCTTCAACTTCCATAATTTAATATTCAAGAAATTGCTAATAAAAAAGCAACATCTCCAACACGATTTGATAAAATAGTTAATATGCCAGCATGAAAAGATTTAATATTTTGAAAATAAATTACTAAACAATAAGACACTAACCCCAATCCACCTCATCCTAACAAAATTCTAATTAAATTAGGAGAAATAATTATTATTATTATTGATATTACAAATATAAAAACTAATATAATAAAACGATTTATATTTAAATCACCTATTATATATTCTTTTCTATAATAAATTACAAAAGAAGAAATCATTAAAACAAAGGATATAAACAATAATCTTATACAATAAAATAAAAAGGTTATTACAATTCTTACACAATTTAATCTAACAATTTCTCATTCTAAAAAATAACTTAAATCTTTTAATAAAAACTTTAAACTTAATAAAAAAAAACTAGTCTAAATTTAATTAATACTAAAAATCCAATATTACAAATTGATATATTCTTCATAATTCAAAATGATTAAATCATATCATTGACATCACAAGTCAATATTTTTATTAAACTATTTAAATTAATTAAAATCAAAGTATACAAACATCTCTCTTTAAAATTAATATATTTAATGGAAACCAATGTAAAAACAAAAGAAAATATTCACGAACTTTACCAACTCTAAAAGAATACAACCCTGAAAAATTTTTTCCATGTTGAGTATAAGCATATAAATGTAAAGAATAAGCCGCCCCAAAAAAAGATAATAAAGATAACATAACTATTCTAATAAAAGACCAACTAATAATTCTATTTAATAAAGAAATCTCCCCTAATAAATTTAAAGAAGGAGGGGCTGACATATTACAAATTCTTAATAAAAATCATCATAAAGCTATTGAAGGCATAAAATTTAATAAGCCTTTATTAATTAACAATCTACGACTTCCTAATCGTTCATAAGTAATATTGGCTAAACAAAATAATCCAGAAGAACAAAGACCATGAGCAATTATTAAAACATAAGACCCACACAATCCCCAATAATTTAAAGTTAATAACCCTCTTAAAACAACCCCTATATGAGAAACAGAAGAATAAGCAATTAAAGACTTTAAATCAGTTTGACGTAAACAAGTTAAACTAATCAAAAATCCTCCAATTAATCTAATTCTAATTAAAATATAATTATATTTCAATCCATTAAATTGTCAAAAAGAAAAAATTCATATTCATATCCTCCCAATTTTAATATAATTCCAGCCAAAATTATCGAACCTGAAACAGGTGCTTCAACATGAGCTTTTGGTAATCATAGATGAACCAAAAATATAGGTATTTTTACTAAAAAAGATAAAATTAAAGATAAACATAACAGGTCATAATTAATTAAATAATTTGATAACAAATAATAACATAAACTTATATTATTATTATACAAAAAAAAATTCCAACTAATATTGGTAAAGAAACTATTAGGGTATAAAATAATAAATAAATTCCAGCTTGTAAACGTTCAGGTTGATAACCTCATCCTAAAATTAAAAATAATGTAGGAATCAATCTACTTTCAAAAAATAAATAAAATAAAAATAAATTTATTCTTCTAAATGTTAAAATTAAAAAAAATAAAAGAATTAATACATTAAATAAAAATAATATTCTATAATTATTTGATATATTAATTAAACTTCTTGCATTAATTATTAAAACACAAATTCAAACTCTTAATAAAATCAACCCATTTGAAAGAATATCAATACCTATAAAGTAAGAAATTTTAACAAAATAATTTAAACAATAATTAAACATAATCATAGTAAATATTATAATAAATAATAAAATTTGAACCGTTAAAAAAAAATTATTAATAAAACAAATAAGAAAAATAAAAATTAATATAAAAATAAATTTTAACATATTTATAATAAATTAAAAGATTGAAAATAGTCATTACCATGAGTTCGAATCAATGAAACCAAAATAGAAAGCCCTAAAACACCTTCACAAACTCTAAAAATTAAAAATAAAATACTAAAAAATCTTCTATAATTCATTAAATTTAAATACAAAATTAATATAAAAAATAATCTCAATACAATATACTCTAATCTCAACAATATTGATAACAAATGTTTTCGATTAGAAATAAAAACAAAAACTCCAATGAAAAATAAAATAAAAGGCAATATTCAATATAAAATTATCAACATTAGTTTTAATAGTTTAATAAAAACATTGGTCTTGTAAATCAAAAATAAATTTCTTTTTTAAAACTTCAAGAAAAAATAAATTTCTTCATCATTAATCTCCAAAATTAATATTTTTCTTATAAACTATTTCTTGATATTATTCAATTAAATCTTATTATAACAACATTAATTTCTAGAATAATTTTTATTCAAATAAATCACCCATTAGCAATAGGTCTAATATTATTAATTCAAACATTACAAATTTGCATATTAACAGGTATCTTATATAAAACATTTTGATTCTCATATATTCTATTCTTAATCTTTTTAGGAGGAATATTAGTTCTATTTATTTATGTAACATCATTAGCATCAAATGAAATATTTTCATTTTCAACAAAATTATTTATTTCATATGTAATTACACTATTAATTATAATATTAATTTCAATAATATTAGATAAAACCTATACCTTAAACTTTATTGAAAATAATGAACTAAAATCAATTTACAATTTAAATACATTCTTATATGAAAATTCAATTATTCTAAATAAATTATATAATTACCGTACCAATATAATAACAATTATATTAATAAATTATTTATTAATTACATTAATTGCTGTAGTAAAAATTACTAATATATTTTATGGACCTCTTCGATCAACCCACTAATGAATAAACCTTTACGAACCCAACATCCCCTATTTAAAATTACAAATAATGCATTAATTGACTTACCAACACCTATCAATATTTCAACATGATGAAATTTTGGGTCCCTTTTAGGGTTATGTTTAATAATTCAAATTATAACAGGACTATTTTTAGCTATACATTATTCTACAGATATTAATTTAGCCTTTAATAGAACTAATCATATTTGCCGAGATGTAAATTATGGGTGATTATTACGAACATTACACGCCAACGGTGCATCATTTTTCTTTATCTGTATTTATTTTCATATTGGACGAGGAATTTATTACATATCTTATTTATTTACTCCTACATGATTAATTGGAGTATTAATTCTATTTTTAGTTATAGCAACAGCATTCATAGGATATGTATTACCATGGGGACAAATATCTTTTTGAGGTGCAACAGTAATTACAAATTTATTATCAGCAATCCCTTATTTAGAATTAAATTTAGTCCAATGAGTATGAGGAGGATTTGCAATTGATAATGCCACATTAACTCGATTTTTCACATTTCATTTCATTTTACCATTTATTGTACTAGCAATAACTTTAATTCATCTTTTATTTTTACATCAAACAGGATCTAATAACCCAATTGGATTAAATTCAAATATTGATAAAATCCCATTTCACCCATATTTTTCCTATAAAGATATCGTAGGATTCATTATTATAATTTCATTATTAATATTACTAACATTAATTAATCCATACTTATTAGGAGACCCAGATAATTTTATCCCAGCAAATCCTTTAATTACACCAATCCATATCCAACCAGAATGATATTTTTTATTTGCCTATGCTATCCTACGGTCAATTCCTAATAAATTAGGAGGAGTAATAGCATTAATATTATCAATTTTAATTTTAATAATTCTTCCGTTTTATCATTTAAGAAATTTCCGAGGGATCCAATTTTATCCAATCAATAAGATCTTATTTTGAATTATAATTGTAACAGTAATTTTATTGACATGAATTGGATCACGCCCAGTAGAAACTCCTTACATTATAATTGGTCAAATTTTAACAGTAATATACTTTTTATATTATATTATTAATCTAATAATTAATAAATGATGAGATAATTTAATTTATTAGTTAATCAGCTTGAATAAGCATATGTTTTGAAAACATAAGATAGAAAATAAATTTCTATTAACTTTACTTAATATAATTAACTAAATAAAATTCAATAAAAACAATTTAAAACCAATGAAAAATAATAAGTAATTCAAAGAAATAGGCAAACAACATTTTCAAGCTAAATATATTAACATATCATAACGAAACCGAGGTAAAGTTCCACGAACTCAAATAAATACAAAAGAAAGTACAGTTAATTTTAAGTAAAATATTAAATTAAATAAATCACAACCTAAAAAAATAATACTAAATAATATTCTTATAAATAAAATCTTCGCATTTCTGCCATAAAAATTAATACAATCCACCTCTTCTATATTCAACATTAAACCCAGAAACCAACTCAGACTCACCTTCAGCAAAATCAAAAGGGGTACGATTAGTCTCAGCTAAACAAATACAAAATCAAATAAATCTAAGAGGGAAAAAAATTAATAAAAACCAAAAAAATTTTTGATAAAAAAAATCTAAAATATTATATCTTCCAATCAAAAAAACAAATGATAATATAATTAAAACTAAAAACGCCGTGGTGTGAAGGTAGTGTTGCCGGCCTACCACACCGAAGGTCCATGGTTCGAGCCCTGGTACAGGTAACATCAAAAGTGATTTGAAAAAGTTTTTCAAAACGGGGTCGCCCCTCGGCAGTGGTTTGGCAAACTCTCCGAGTGTATTTCTGCCATGACAGGCTTCTCAGCAAAAATTCGCGTCCTTTGTAGATGCCGTTCGGAGTCGGCAAAAAAGGTCCCACCAATTTGTAGGGAAAGTTCAAATCGGCACACCACAAATTGGAAGAGAAGCTTGGCGCAAAAATCTCTTAGGAGGTTTATGATGATATACCTGTTGTATATCGCGCCATAGAGATAGATTCTAACTTCATAAGAAATAGTTTGAGCAACTGCTCGCAATCCCCCCAATAAAGCATAATTAGAATTAGAATATCATCCAGCAATCATAACAGTATAAACACCTAAACTAGTACAACTTAAAAAAAATAATAATCCTAAATTAAAAGAAAATAATTTAACAAATAAAGGCATACATAATCAAACAATTAAAGAAAGAAATAATGAAAAAATAGGAGAAAAATAATAAGAAATATAATTAGATAATAAAGGATAAGTTTGTTCTTTACTAAATAATTTAATTGCATCGCAAAAAGGCTGTGGAACTCCCACTAACCCAACTTTATTTGGACCTTTTCGAGTCTGAATATAACCCAAAATTTTTCGTTCTAAAAGAGTTAAAAAAGCCACTCTAACTAAAACAGAAATAATTAATATTAATGATGTCACAGAAAAATGTACACGCAGTTTCAAAGTAAGATGGCGACTAATTTATTCAGTATAATTCGAATGTGGATACAAAGAAATAGTGTGTAAAGGAGAAATGATACATGGGTTGCCAGATTTATATTATTTTACAATACTCCCCTTTAATAGAAGATCTGGCAACATTTAAAAGCATTTTAGTTTTTAAAGTTTTAAAACATTAATAAAAATTCAATATGTTTACAATGCAAAAGTTGTATCAAAATTACATATCATTTTGTAAACCTATTTCGGAATTTATAAATTCATTCTTAACAGCTGGTACCGCCTTTGTTAAACTGTCTGCCAACATCTCGTTTGTGGAAATGTACTCCAGTTTTAACGACTTATCTTCCAGCTTCTCTCGTATGAATTTTACTTTTATGTCTACATGTTTGGTGCGTGGTGAAAAGTTGTTGTTACGAATAAAGTGAATAGCGCTCTTGTTATCGCAGTACAAAGTAATTGCTTTTGTACCACCAGGAATTAATTCAGAATCCAGCCGATTCAACCAAATTGTTTCTTGCATTGCGCCCACTACTGACATCAGCTCAGCTTCAGTCAATGACAAAGCAACCGTTCGCTGTATATGTGTTGACCATGATATAGCACCACCTTGCATAACGAACATGTAACCAGAAGTTGATCGGCGCTGATCAAGATCCCCTGCCCAATCAGAATCGCAATACCCAGTTAAACTTTCAGCTGACTTTTTATACACGATGCCTTTGTCAATAGTGCCCTTCAAATAACGCATTATACGCTTCACTGCAAGCCAATGAGCTTTGCCGGGATTCTGTGAAAACCGACTCAGTAAATTGACCGCGAAGCTTATATCTGGACGAGTATTCTGCGCTGCGTACAGAAGGCAACCAATCGCCTCCATATATGGAACCTTTTCCATATCCATCTTGGCCTCTTCGGTTTGTGGACACATCTCAGCAGTTAACCTTTGTGATAAGTCAAGTGGTGTGGAAACAGCATTACAGTCGTCCATCCCAAAACGTTTGAGTACACTGGAAATATATTCAGACTGATCAAGTTTTATTAGCTTTTTTACCTCATCCCTTTGAACTCGCATGCCAAGTACGGATGACGCTGAACCCATGTCTTTCATTTTGAATCTGAAAGACAACTCGTTCTTGATACGCTCTGTAGCGTCTTTGTCATTCGAGAAAACCAAAACGTCGTCTACGTAAATTGCTACAAAAACCATGCCTCGCTCTTTCACACAGTAGTAGATGCATTGATCGACCTCGCTTCGAACTAGTCCTAGACTGATGAGTACTGTATTCAATGTATCGTTCCAAAATTTGCTTGCCTGCTTTAGGCCATACAGTGACTTTAATAAGCGACATACATTGCCTGAACCGTCATCATAGCCTTCCGGCTGCTTCATGTATACCTCTTCTTAAAGCTCACCATTTAAAAATGCCGTCACCGCATCCAATTGATGCACCGCTAAGTCATATCTCGCCGCCATGGCGAACAAGAAACGTAGTGAGTTGTACCTGACTACCGGAGAAAACGTTTCCGAATAGTCAGCACCTGGTTTTTGCGAACAGCCTTTTACAACGAGCCTTGATTTATAGCGAACAAGCTCACCAGCCGCATCACGTTTTATTTTAAAAACCCACTTTGAACTTATTGCTTTCTTACCTGCAGGCAATTTGGTAAGGTGCCAAGTTTTGTTTGACTTGAGAGAATCCATCTCGTCTTGCATAGCTTGCTTCCAAGCACCCGACGCTGCGCCACTCAAGGCCACTTCAACGGTAACAGGTTCATCAGCATTCGACACTGCGCTCAATAATAACTCTCCTTTAGCTTTGTTTGCAATACGCTTTGAACGGCGGAGTGCGCCCTCTTTGTCGTCGTTCACTTCAGGCATACTATCAGTTTCGCTTTCATCAGGAGTATCATATTCGCTATCCGAAGATTCGTTGACATCTGATAATTCGCTTACAATATTCTCCTCTGAATTGTCAATGTCATAAACTTCCCTTGCATTAGCAATATCAACAACTAGATTTGGTTCTACACGTTTCGTTGTGTCGCTTACATTTTCCAAAAATGTAACATCACGGCTTATAATAAACTTCAAATCACTTTTTCGATACAGCCGATAAGCCTTTGATACAGCGCAATACCCTACAAAAATGCACTCTTCTGATTTTGCATCAAGTTTTGTTCGTTTTTGCTTTGGTATGTGAACCATTGCCGTGCACCCAAATATGCGCAAATTCTTTAAATTCGGTTTCACTCCTGACCATATTTCTTCCGGACTGCGGTTGTTGCCTCTACATGGAATACGGTTCAGTAAATACGCTGCCGTGTTCGCAGCCTCTGCCCAGAAAATATTTGCAAGCCCAGAATCTAACAACATGCACCTGACACGTTCAATCAAAGTACGGTTCATGCGCTCAGCCACACCGCTTTGCTCGGGCGTGTACGGAGCTGTTTTTTGATGAACAATACCACAGTCGCGCATAAAATTTATAAATTGATCATTGCAATATTCAGTGCCATTGTCTGTCCTCAGCACTTTTATCTTGCGGCCACATTGCGTTTCTACTTCGCTTTTAAATTGTTTGAATTTATCAAATACATCTGATTTTCGTGCAATTGGTATAGCAAATACTTTGCGCGAATAATCGTCAACAAACACCAACAGAAATCTCGTACCGCTGAACGACTTTGTGCTAATTGGACCAAGCACGTCCGAATGTACGACGTCTTACAAATTTGCAGCACGCGTTCTAGCTGATTTATTTAATGTTCTGATTTGTTTACCTTTGCAGCATACAATACACCCCTTTTCGCTTGTATCACTGTAATTGACACCAAGCGTTGAATTCTGCACCTGCTTCATACTTTCTTTGCAAATATGTGCCAACCTGCGATGCCAAAGCTCAAAATTGTCAACTACTGTCATTGCTTTGCCAATTGGACTTTTAGCACAATCTAACTTGTATAAATCGTTATCCGCATACGCCTTTGCTATTATTTTGCCATTATCGTCGAAAATCTTGCATTCATTGCCTTCGAACACCACTTTTTTATTTTGTTTTGTTATTTGCCGTACTGACAGTAGATTTGCGCAAAGGCTTGGTACATATTCAACGTTTCGAACATCAGTAGCAATTTTTTTCTTGTTTACATTTAAGAGCAAACTAAAATCCCCAACACTGTTAACAGGGATTCGGTCACTGTTAGCTAAAATAACTTCGCTGTGCTCTGCCGCTCTCATTTTCGAAAGTAGCTGCTGATCGTTCGTCATGTGCGACGTTGCGCCTGAGTCGACGTACCATACACATTCGCTGCTTTGAGAATGCAAACACGAATTTGCTAACAGTGAGTTCGAAAACATAGCATTTCTGTTTCTGCTTTTATTTTCGTTCTCATTTGTTTTCTTCGACTTACGACACTCTTTACGCATATGTCCTTCTTGGCCACAATTGAAGCTACGAAACTTTTTTCTATTAGACATTTTGTCATTCTTTTCCGGGTGCAAATTCTTTGAATACAAAACGCTGTCTTTAGCTGCTCTGTTGCTATCCATCTTGACATCTTGCAATAGCAAACTTTTAACGCTGTCTACTGTTAACTTCGCTTTGGAATTTTCCACTGCCATAACAAGTGGTTAATACTCATTAGGCAACCCAGCGAGCAATAATGATGCGACCACTTCATCACCCATGTGCAAACCTGCATTTTGCAACTTGAGTGAAGTCATGACCATTTCGTTCACGTAATCTTGCACAGATTGGAACTGCTCGAGTTTTAACTGCACTAGCTTCTTCAAAAGCTCCACTTTGCGCGTTAAACCACTGTCTTCATATGCTGCTATTATCGAGTCCCAGGCTTCTTTCGCCGTCTGTGCATTTGCTATATGCGAGAAATTACTTGACTCCACCATGAGCGTAATCTCCGCCAGCGCACGCTCATTTGTGTCACGGTCCTTTTCTGAAGAACTATCAGACAAGCCTGCCTCAGTAATTTTCCAGCAATTTTTCAGCACCAAATACGATTTTGCATTTCGCCGCCAAACATCAAAGTTTTCGCGTCCGCGAAGTTTCTCAAATGGAAAAGTAATTGTGCCCGTCGCCATTTTATTTAAATAAAAGCTTTAAATTAATCTTACAATGTGAAATAGGCCCTTAACCTGATGTCACAGAAAAATGTACACGCAGTTTCAAAGTAAGATGGCGACTAATTTATTCAGTATAATTCGAATGTGGATACAAAGAAATAGTGTGTAAAGGAGAAATGATACATGGGTTGCCAGATTTATATTATTTTACAATAATTAATCTACCAATAAAACTTAAAATAATTTCTATAAAAAACAAGTACTATTTGTAATTTATTATTACATATATAAATTCTTAATTTAATGCACTAATCTGCCAAAATAGTTAATTTAATAATAATCAAATTATAATAAAATATGATTATTTCAATATCTGGTCCTTTCGTACTAAGATATTATAACATATTAAAGATAGAAACCAACCTGGCTCACGCCGGTCTGAACTCAGATCATGTAAGAATTTAAAAGTCGAACAGACTTATCATTTAAGCAACTACACCTAAATTATATCTTAATCCAACATCGAGGTCGCAAACTTTTTTATCAATATGAACTCTCCAAAAAAATTACGCTGTTATCCCTAAAGTAACTTATTCTGATAATCACTAATATAATGGATCAATAAATCATAAATTAATGTTATATAAAATTAAAAGTTATTTAAATTTTAATATCACCCCAATAAAATAATTTGTATTATAAAAATAAAATAAATCTAAAAAATAAAAATAAAAAAAATATAAAGATTTATAGGGTCTTCTCGTCTTTTAATAAAATTTTAGCTTTTTTACTAAAATATAAAATTCTATAAAAATTTTATATGAAACAGATTATACTTCGTCCAACCATTCATACCAGCCTTCAATTAAAAGACTAATGATTATGCTACCTTTGCACAGTCAAAATACTGCGGCCATTAAAAATTATTCATTGGGCAGGTTAGACTTTAAAAATAACTCAAAAAGACATGTTTTTGTTAAACAGGCGAGTAAAATATTTGCGGAGTTCTTTATATAAACTTATCAAACAAAATTATGTAAACAAAAAAAAATATACTAATTTCATCATTATTAATTTTAAAATAATACTAAAAAAAAAATTTTTATAAAAAATTAAAATATAAATAAATAATATAGATATATATTATATAATAATTTATAACAAAATTTATAATAATTGCTAATTCTATGCATATATTTTCAAACAAAATTTAATTAATTTATAATAATTTATTTTAAAGCTTATCCCTTAAAATATTTTAATTATTAATTTTATTTATTTATAAAATCAGTAAATAAAATTAAAAACTAATAAATTAAATTTATTTCTAAAAAAACTAGATACCTTTATAAACGAATAACATTTCATTTCCAATAATTTATCAAAAATAATTATAATATATTAACTTTCATAAATTATTAACTCTTATAAAATCGAGATTAATAAATAAATATTAATTATTTAATAAACCCTGATACACAAGGTACAAATAATTAATTTTTCTTTTTATATAAAAATTTTTCAATATTTTTCAATACTTTTTCACAATACAAAATTAACTATCATTAAATTTATTTTTTCAATAAACTATACTAAAACAAATATTTTTATAATTATTTTTAATAAAAATAATTTATTCAAATAAAATCAAAATAAATTAATAAATAAATAATAAATCAATTTATAATGATTTGCACAAAAATCTTTTCAATGTAAATGAAATACTTTACTAAAAAAGCTTTAAATTGTCATTCTAGATACACCTTCCGGTACATCTACTATGTTACGACTTATCTTACTTTAAAAGTAAGAGCGACAGGCGATGTGTGCATATTTTAGAGCTATAGTCAATTTTTTTATCTTTAAAATTTTACTTTCAAATCCAATTTCATTAATAATTTCAAAATTTAATTCATTTAAATAATTTTATTGTAACCCATTTCTACTTAAATATTAGCTACACCTTGATCTGATATAAATTCATTTATAAATTTTTGAAAATTATTATTCTAATAAAATATTCTAATAACGACGGTATATAAACTGAAATACAAATTTAAGTAAGGTACATCGTGGATTATCAATTACAGAACAGGTTCCTCTGAATAGACTAAAATACCGCCAAATTTTTTAAGTTTCAAGAACATAACTACTACTACCTTAGTGTTTAAAATTACATTTTTAATAATAGGGTATCTAATCCTAGTTTAATATAAAAATTTAATAGATTTATATACATATAGATATATTTAAAACTTAATAAATTTAAAATTTTACCTAATAAATTTATATTTATTTTTTATAATTACTTTCACTAAAAAATTTTTACTTGTATAATTTGTATAACCGCGGCTGCTGGCACAAAATTAACCAATACTTAAAAAAATTCACTAATTCCAAATTTCTTTGATTTATAAAATTAATTACTGAGATTAAACTATAATTTATTGTATTTTTTAAACAAATAAAAATTCATGCAAAAACTTACATATAAAATAAATTTATAACAAAAATTTAAGCTAAAATAAAACTTTTAAACATAATTTTATTAATTTTAAGTAAAAATTTGATCAAAATTAAATTTTAAATTAATAACATAAATTAAAAATAAAATTTAACTTTTAATAAAATTTAACTTTTATTAGAATTTAACTTTAAATAAAATTTAACTTTTAATTAAATTTAACTTTTAATTAAACTTAACTTTTAATAAAATTTAATTTTTAATAAAAATTATATAATATAAATAATCAAATTTAATAAGTTATTTATAATTATAATATTTAAAATAAATACAATTATAATTGTTAATTAATAACATATTTTAATTAAAAATAAAATATCTCCCATAATAAAAATTTCAATAAATTATTTCTTATATTTAACCCCTAATTAAAATATAAAAAATAACTTATTGAAATTTAAAATAATAAATTAATACACGACTAAAATTTAATTTGAAAAATAGTTAATAATTTTGAAATTTTATTATTTATTTACAGCAAATTAATTTTAAATGAAACTTAAAATTTAAATATAATATTAAATTTAAATAAATAATAAAATTAAAATTTTTATAGAACAATTTAATATATAAATAACTATTTTTACAATTTTTGAAAAATCCAAAAATTTCGAAATTATTAACTATAATTACAAAAATAAATTAAAAAAAAAAAATAATTAATAATTTTAAAATTTTTAAATCACAAATTATTCATAATATGAAATATAAATTTAATAACTAATAATATAAATACCATTATAATTATTAATTAATAACATTTTTTAATTAAAAATAAAATATCTCCCATAAAAAAAATTCAATAAATTATTTCTTATATTTAACCCCTAATTAAAATATAAAAAATAACTTATTGAAATTTAAAATAATAAAATAATACACGACTAAAATTTAATTTGAAAAATAGTTAATAATTTCGAAATTTTCTTATTTATTTACAACAAATTAATTTTAAATGAAACTTAAAATTTAAATATAATATTAAATTTAAATAAATAATAAAATTAAAATTTTTATAGAACAATTTAATATATAAATAACTATTTTTACAATTTTTGAAAAATCCAAAAATCTCGAAATTATTAACTATAATTACAAAAATAAATTAAAAAAAAAAAATAATTAATAATTTTAAAATTTTTGAAACCATTTATAGCCACTTTGATTTCTTTCTGGTATTCATCCGTGCGGTTCACTCTTATTCTACGACATTCCATATCCTCGATGAGTTTTTCGGTTTTTGTTATATACTCATCTTTTTCAATTAGCACAGTTGTGTTGCCTTTGTCCGCCTTCGTTGCGACAATGTTGTTTATCCTGAGTTTATGTTGTAGGTTCTTGACTGTTTTTTGCTCCGTGTTTCCCTTCTGTCCTTCCTTTGCTTTCACTTCCTTGTTTATTATTTCTCTGCACATGTGTCTTGCGTGCTCTTGTTCCTCAACTGGTATTAATGATATTGCGACCTCTGCGTCTACGATCGCCTGTTCCGTTTTTCTTTTTTCGTTTTGGTCTATAATATTGTGTTTCGGTCCCTTTTTAAGAAGTTGTTCTTCCGCCGCGGTCATGGCCACTGTCGTTAGGTTTACGAGCCTGGCATGGAAATGGTGCGGTTGTTGGTTGTTGTCCCGTTCGCGACGTCCTGTCAGCTTATCTAGTTTCCGGTTCAGCGTCCTGTATTTCTGTTGTAGTTCATGCTCGACCTCAGTCCTTATGCGCTCGAAGCATTCCATTAACGTATCGGTAGGTAATTGCTCCGCCAACCTTAAATGGATGGATAGAATTTCGGCATTTATTCCATCTTTCTTGGCGTACTGGTTTTTCAACTCATATCTTAGGAAGTCTCTTTCCGCCTTCCTAATTGTCCTCATGCTTGTACTGGTGTTTGTTTTCATTGTTATTTTTGCAAATTTTGGTGTCACATTCAATTCTATGCATTGTTTGTTAAACCAAATGTTTGCCTTCGTTGTATACAATTTCAGTAAACGTCGTTTGTAAACTATTAGTAGACCGTTTTCGTTTAAGTTAAAAGCCTGACAAGCATTAACTGTTTTATTTTGTTTTGTTGTTTTTCCGACAGGGTGAATGATTGATGTATATTGGAACGATTTTTCGTCATCCCTTGTCAAATTTGGTTTTGAGACAAACCGGTTTCGGCGTTGTGCCATCATCAGTGTCGATTTTCGTTCTGATCTGTTGTGGTCGTTTGTCTTGTATTTATAGTAGGTAGCAGGTAACGTCAGCATGGGTGTCTGTTTGTGTACGTGTGTGCATGTGTTGTGTGTGTACGAGTAAAATATTAGGCGAGTAGGCGAGTAAAATATTTGCCGAGTTCTTTATATAAACTTATCAAACAAAATTATATAAACAAAAAAAAATATACTAATTTCATCATTATTAATTTTAAAATAATATTAAAAAAAAAATTTTTATAAAAAATTCAAATATAAATAAATAATATATATTATTCGTTTTCGCGACCTTTTTGTTTTCTAATTCCTTCTTCTTGCTGGCTTGAGGTCTGTGGTCCAAAAATTGAAACCAGAAATATTGATTTAACCAATATATTTCGACTACCTACGGTAATCGTCTTCAGGGTTAACTATATATAACAATAAAACATAAAATATAATTACAATTAACATAAAAACAAATTGGTAAAAATTAAAAACATACATTATTACACGTCTGTCCTGTTTAACGTGGAGTTGTTTACTGTCCGTCTGTTTGTCAAAAAATGCCTATATAAGTGAGCGCAGTTATCAGTGTCCGTTTTGTAATTCATTCTTATGCTGGCCGGTGTGTTAATTATATGAAGCATTTCCAATGTAAATCTCTTGCTGTAATGTTGTTCTTGTTGTAATATCGTTGTTTCGTCAAAGTTCGGTGAGTGGTTTTTCGTTGTACAGTGGGTCATAAGTGCTGTTTTTTGATTATTTGTTTCGCGGCAATATTTAAAATCTGATTTATGTTGCGCGAGTCGAGATTTTAATTTGGCTTTTGTTGTTCCGATATATATGTTATTACATGATTCGTTTTCGTTTCCATTGCAAGGGATTTTATAGATAACATTGCTTTTTTCCGTATTGAGTATTTTAGATTTAGTGTTGTTAAATAAATTTTTTAATGTATTAATTGGCTTGTGCGCTATTTTCACTTGTTCCCTATTGTAACAATCTGATTTCGTGAGGCGTTCTGACAGTTTAGGTACGTAAGTTACTGACTTAAATATTTTTTGTTTCGGCTTTATTGACGTATTTTGCTTAGTTCCTTTTAAATATTTTTTAATTAGTGTTTTTATTAAATTTTCGGGAAAATCATTACTTTTTAATAGTTCTTTTATTTCTTCTTTGACTTCGGCGTGGTAAGTGTCATCTGTTATTGTTAGCATTCTTCTTATACAGCCCATTGCTGTATTAATTATCATCGTCTTAGGGTGATTTGAGTAAAAGTTGATGATTCGTCCTGTAGATGTAGGTTTCTTATACCACTTTAACTTCAATTGATTTCCTCGTCGAACAATAATTGAGTCAAGATATGGTAATTTTCCGTCGTCCTCTAGTTCTATTGTAAATTTAATGTTCTTGTCAAAAGAATTTAGGGCGTCAAGTGTGTTTTGTACCTCGTTTTCATTTATAATCGCGAATAGATCGTCGACGTATTTTGTAAACAATCTTGGTGTTCGTGTTAATTTTTTAATGGTGTTCTCCAACAGGTCCTCCATGACAATATCTGCTATCACTGGTGATGTAGGTGATCCCATCGGTAGTCCTTTCAGCTGCGTATATATATCATCATTAAACTTAAAATATCTGTTTTCTTCGATACAAAACCTTAAGATTTCTATAAAAATTTTCTTTGGTATTTTGGTATGCTCTTCTATTGTCGTCCATTTTTTCTTTATAATGTCAAGTGCTAGTTGTGTTGGTATACTCGGAAATAGGGAAATTACGTCAAAAGATATTAATTTTTCATCGTCACAAATGTAAGTATTATTTATCCTTTGTTTAAACTCTATTGTATTTTTAATATTGTAAGTCGAGCTGGCTGTAACATTTTTTAAAATATCCGCAATGTATTTACATAGATTATGTGCCGGTGATCCTATGGCTGAGCAAATTGGCCTAAGTGGTGTGTCTTTTTTGTGGACCTTTGGAAGTCCATAAATCCGTGGGGGTAATGCCGTGGTTGTAATGAACTTATTTCTCTCAGTCTTCGAGATTACATCCATTTTGAAGAGCTTATCGACTAAAATATTATTTTTATTTTGTAATTTAGAGGTTGGATCTTGTCGTTGAATTCTATACATTGTCAAGTCATTTAATATATCTTTCATTTTGTCATTATATTCCTTTATTTCCATTGCAACAGTTTTATTTCCTTTATCTGATGTTAAAATACGTATATTGTAATTTTTGCTAAGAAATTTTCGTGTTCGTTCCACTGTATCTATTATTGCACGGTCTATTGCACTTTGACGGTTTGTTGTTGTGTGATCTTTTAAAAGCAATGAAAATTTGGTTCGTGCTTCTTCTTGTGTTTCTTTGGTTTTTATTGTTTGTATCAGATCCTCTCCATCCGCGATGTACTGGAATAAAGGGAATCTCTTATTTTCGATTGGCAGTGCGAACTTTGGACCCTTTGTCAAAAGAGCTTTTATGTCGGGTGGAAATTCGACATCAGTTTTGTTTACAAACCACTCCGTATGTTTGTTGTTGTCGACTAATATTATATTTCGTTTGCTTTGAAGTTTTTCATGTTTTGATTCTTGTTGCTTCTTCAGTTTTATTCTTAGTTTGTTGGACACGTTTCTCTCACTTGTTGTAAATTCCTCAAAATCTTCAGTGCTCAGATGCTTCTTTAGTTTTGTTGTTATCTGTTCCAGTTGTTGTTTTTGTCTTTTCAGTATGTCGTGTTTTTGTTTAATAAGTAAGCTTAATATTTTAATGTGGTAGTTATGTGTATGTCTGTTTAAGGCTTTGTTTATATCGGTGTGTGTGTCATGGTCATATACAAATAAATTATTACAATTAGTAGACCTTTTTATAAAATTAGGAATTAATTTAGATTTCCTGCATTTCAAGAGAAATTTAATACTCGATTTAAGCTTTACCAACTTTTTTGATGTACATTGAAACTTATTTATAACTGCCTTGTAGTTGTCATATTTGTTTTTTATATCTGCATATCCCATTTTGAAGTTGTTGTATGCTTACGGCGTGCCTCCCGTCTTAGTATTATTCGTTTTCGCGACCTTTTTGTTTTCTAATTCCTTCTTCTTGCTGGCTTGAGGTCTGTGGTCCAAAAATTGAAACCAGAAATATTGATTTAACCAATATATTTCGACTACCTACGGTAATCGTCTTCAGGGTTAACTATATATAACAATAAAACATAAAATATAATTACAATTAACATAAAAACAAATTGGTAAAAATTAAAAACATACATTATTACACGTCTGTCCTGTTTAACGTGGAGTTGTTTACTGTCCGTCTGTTTGTCAACAAATGCCTATATAAGTGAATGCAGTTATCAGTGTCCGTTTTGTAATTCATTCTTATGCTGGCCGGTGTGTTAATTATATGAAGCATTTCCAATGTAAATCTCTTGCTGTAATGTTGTTCTTGTTGTAATATCGTTGTTTCGTCAAAGTTCGGTGAGTGGTTTTTCGTTGTACAGTGGGTCATAAGTGCTGTTTTTTGATTATTTGTTTCGCGGCAATATTTAAAATCTGATTTATGTTGCGCGAGTCGAGATTTTAATTTGGCTTTTGTTGTTCCGATATATATGTTATTACATGATTCGTTTTCGTTTCCATTGCAAGGGATTTTATAGATAACATTGCTTTTTTCCGTATTGAGTATTTTAGATTTAGTGTTGTTAAATAAATTTTTTAATGTATTAATTGGCTTGTGCGCTATTTTCACTTGTTCCCTATTGTAACAATCTGATTTCGTGAGGCGTTCTGACAGTTTAGGTACGTAAGTTACTGACTTAAATATTTTTTGTTTCGGCTTTATTGACGTATTTTGCTTAGTTCCTTTTAAATATTTTTTAATTAGTGTTTTTATTAAATTTTCGGGAAAATCATTACTTTTTAATAGTTCTTTTATTTCTTCTTTGACTTCGGCGTGGTAAGTGTCATCTGTTATTGTTAGCATTCTTCTTATACAGCCCATTGCTGTATTAATTATCATCGTCTTAGGGTGATTTGAGTAAAAGTTGATGATTCGTCCTGTAGATGTAGGTTTCTTATACCACTTTAACTTCAATTGATTTCCTCGTCGAACAATAATTGAGTCAAGATATGGTAATTTTCCGTCGTCCTCTAGTTCTATTGTAAATTTAATGTTCTTGTCAAAAGAATTTAGGGCGTCAAGTGTGTTTTGTACCTCGTTTTCATTTATAATCGCGAATAGATCGTCGACGTATTTTGTAAACAATCTTGGTGTTCGTGTTAATTTTTTAATGGTGTTCTCCAACAGGTCCTCCATGACAATATCTGCTATCACTGGTGATGTAGGTGATCCCATCGGTAGTCCTTTCAGCTGCGTATATATATCATCATTAAACTTAAAATATCTGTTTTCTTCGATACAAAACCTTAAGATTTCTATAAAAATTTTCTTTGGTATTTTGGTATGCTCTTCTATTGTCGTCCATTTTTTCTTTATAATGTCAAGTGCTAGTTGTGTTGGTATACTCGGAAATAGGGAAATTACGTCAAAAGATATTAATTTTTCATCGTCACAAATGTAAGTATTATTTATCCTTTGTTTAAACTCTATTGTATTTTTAATATTGTAAGTCGAGCTGGCTGTAACATTTTTTAAAATATCCGCAATGTATTTACATAGATTATGTGCCGGTGATCCTATGGCTGAGCAAATTGGCCTAAGTGGTGTGTCTTTTTTGTGGACCTTTGGAAGTCCATAAATCCGTGGGGGTAATGCCGTGGTTGTAATGAACTTATTTCTCTCAGTCTTCGAGATTACATCCATTTTGAAGAGCTTATCGACTAAAATATTATTTTTATTTTGTAATTTAGAGGTTGGATCTTGTCGTTGAATTCTATACATTGTCAAGTCATTTAATATATCTTTCATTTTGTCATTATATTCCTTTATTTCCATTGCAACAGTTTTATTTCCTTTATCTGATGTTAAAATACGTATATTGTAATTTTTGCTAAGAAATTTTCGTGTTCGTTCCACTGTATCTATTATTGCACGGTCTATTGCACTTTGACGGTTTGTTGTTGTGTGATCTTTTAAAAGCAATGAAAATTTGGTTCGTGCTTCTTCTTGTGTTTCTTTGGTTTTTATTGTTTGTATCAGATCCTCTCCATCCGCGATGTACTGGAATAAAGGGAATCTCTTATTTTCGATTGGCAGTGCGAACTTTGGACCCTTTGTCAAAAGAGCTTTTATGTCGGGTGGAAATTCGACATCAGTTTTGTTTACAAACCACTCCGTATGTTTGTTGTTGTCGACTAATATTATATTTCGTTTGCTTTGAAGTTTTTCATGTTTTGATTCTTGTTGCTTCTTCAGTTTTATTCTTAGTTTGTTGGACACGTTTCTCTCACTTGTTGTAAATTCCTCAAAATCTTCAGTGCTCAGATGCTTCTTTAGTTTTGTTGTTATCTGTTCCAGTTGTTGTTTTTGTCTTTTCAGTATGTCGTGTTTTTGTTTAATAAGTAAGCTTAATATTTTAATGTGGTAGTTATGTGTATGTCTGTTTAAGGCTTTGTTTATATCGGTGTGTGTGTCATGGTCATATACAAATAAATTATTACAATTAGTAGACCTTTTTATAAAATTAGGAATTAATTTAGATTTCCTGCATTTCAAGAGAAATTTAATACTCGATTTAAGCTTTACCAACTTTTTTGATGTACATTGAAACTTATTTATAACTGCCTTGTAGTTGTCATATTTGTTTTTTATATCTGCATATCCCATTTTGAAGTTGTTGTATGCTTACGGCGTGCCTCCCGTCTTAGTATTATTCGTTTTCGCGACCTTTTTGTTTTCTAATTCCTTCTTCTTGCTGGCTTGAGGTCTGTGGTCCAAAAATTGAAACCAGAAATATTGATTTAACCAATATATTTCGACTACCTACGGTAATCGTCTTCAGGGTTAACTATATATAACAATAAAACATAAAATATAATTACAATTAACATAAAAACAAATTGGTAAAAATTAAAAACATACATTATTACACGTCTGTCCTGTTTAACGTGGAGTTGTTTACTGTCCGTCTGTTTGTCAACAAATGCCTATATAAGTGAATGCAGTTATCAGTGTCCGTTTTGTAATTCATTCTTATGCTGGCCGGTGTGTTAATTATATGAAGCATTTCCAATGTAAATCTCTTGCTGTAATGTTGTTCTTGTTGTAATATCGTTGTTTCGTCAAAGTTCGGTGAGTGGTTTTTCGTTGTACAGTGGGTCATAAGTGCTGTTTTTTGATTATTTGTTTCGCGGCAATATTTAAAATCTGATTTATGTTGCGCGAGTCGAGATTTTAATTTGGCTTTTGTTGTTCCGATATATATGTTATTACATGATTCGTTTTCGTTTCCATTGCAAGGGATTTTATAGATAACATTGCTTTTTTCCGTATTGAGTATTTTAGATTTAGTGTTGTTAAATAAATTTTTTAATGTATTAATTGGTTTGTGCGCTATTTTCACTTCTTCCCTATTGTAACAATCTGATTTCGTGAGGCGTTCCGACAGTTTAGGTACGTAAGTTACTGACTTAAATATTTTTTGTTTCGGCTTTATTGACGTATTTTGCTTAGTTCCTTTTAAATATTTTTTAATTAGTGTTTTTATTAAATTTTCGGGAAAATCATTACTTTTTAATAGTTCTTTTATTTCTTCTTTGACTTCGGCGTGGTAAGTGTCATCTGTTATTGTTAGCATTCTTCTTATACAGCCCATTGCTGTATTAATTATCATCGTCTTAGGGTGATTTGAGTAAAAGTTGATGATTCGTCCTGTAGATGTAGGTTTCTTATACCACTTTAACTTCAATTGATTTCCTCGTCGAACAATAATTGAGTCAAGATATGGTAATTTTCCGTCGTCCTCTAGTTCTATTGTAAATTTAATGTTCTTGTCAAAAGAATTTAGGGCGTCAAGTGTGTTTTGTACCTCGTTTTCATTTATAATCGCGAATAGATCGTCGACGTATTTTGTAAACAATCTTGGTGTTCGTGTTAATTTTTTAATGGTGTTCTCCAACAGGTCCTCCATGACAATATCTGCTATCACTGGTGATGTAGGTGATCCCATCGGTAGTCCTTTCAGCTGCGTATATATATCATCATTAAACTTAAAATATCTGTTTTCTTCGATACAAAACCTTAAGATTTCTATAAAAATTTTCTTTGGTATTTTGGTATGCTCTTCTATTGTCGTCCATTTTTTCTTTATAATGTCAAGTGCTAGTTGTGTTGGTATACTCGGAAATAGGGAAATTACGTCAAAAGATATTAATTTTTCATCGTCACAAATGTAAGTATTATTTATCCTTTGTTTAAACTCTATTGTATTTTTAATATTGTAAGTCGAGCTGGCTGTAACATTTTTTAAAATATCCGCAATGTATTTACATAGATTATGTGCCGGTGATCCTATGGCTGAGCAAATTGGCCTAAGTGGTGTGTCTTTTTTGTGGACCTTTGGAAGTCCATAAATCCGTGGGGGTAATGCCGTGGTTGTAATGAACTTATTTTTCTCAGTCTTCGAGATTACATCCATTTTGAAGAGCTTATCGACTAAAATATTATTTTTATTTTGTAATTTAGAGGTTGGATCTTGTAGTTGAATTCTATACATTGTCAAGTCATTTAATATATCTTTCATTTTGTCATTATATTCCTTTATTTCCATTGCAACAGTTTTATTTCCTTTATCTGATGTTAAAATACGTATATTGTCATTTTTGCTAAGAAATTTTCGTGTTCGTTCCACTGTATCTATTATTGCACGGTCTATTGCACTTTGACGGTTTGTTGTTGTGTGATCTTTTAAAAGCAATGAAAATTTGGTTCGTGCTTCTTCTTGTGTTTCTTTGGTTTTTATTGTTTGTATCAGATCCTCTCCATCCGCGATGTACTGGAATAAAGGGAATCTCTTATTTTCGATTGGCAGTGCGAACTTTGGACCCTTTGTCAAAAGAGCTTTTATGTCGGGTGGAAATTCGACATCAGTTTTGTTTACAAACCACTCCGTATGTTTGTTGTTGTCGACTAATATTATATTTCGTTTGCTTTGAAGTTTTTCATGTTTTGATTCTTGTTGCTTCTTCAGTTTTATTCTTAGTTTGTTGGACACGTTTCTCTCACTTGTTGTAAATTCCTCAAAATCTTCAGTGCTCAGATGCTTCTTTAGTTTTGTTGTTATCTGTTCCAGTTGTTGTTTTTGTCTTTTCAGTATGTCGTGTTTTTGTTTAATAAGTAAGCTTAATATTTTAATGTGGTAGTTACGTGTATGTCTGTTTAAGGCTTTGTTTATATCGGTGTGTGTGTCATGGTCATATACAAATAAATTATTACAATTAGTAGACCTTTTTATAAAATTAGGAATTAATTTAGATTTCCTGCATTTCAAGAGAAATTTAATACTCGATTTAAGCTTTACCAACTTTTTTGATGTACATTGAAACTTATTTATAACTGCCTTGTAGTTGTCATATTTGTTTTTTATATCTGCATATCCCATTTTGAAGTTGTTGTATGCTTACGGCGTGCCTCCCGTCTTAGTATTATTCGTTTTCGCGACCTTTTTGTTTTCTAATTCCTTCTTCTTGCTGGCTTGAGGTCTGTGGTCCAAAAATTGAAACCAGAAATATTGATTTAACCAATATATTTCGACTACCTACGGTAATCGTCTTCAGGGTTAACTATATATAACAATAAAACATAAAATATAATTACAATTAACATAAAAACAAATTGGTAAAAATTAAAAACATACATTATTACACGTCTGTCCTGTTTAACGTGGAGTTGTTTACTGTCCGTCTGTTTGTCAACAAATGCCTATATAAGTGAGCGCAGTTATCAGTGTCCGTTTTGTAATTCATTCTTATGCTGGCCGGTGTGTTAATTATATGAAGCATTTCCAATGTAAATCTCTTGCTGTAATGTTGTTCTTGTTGTAATATCGTTGTTTCGTCAAAGTTCGGTGAGTGGTTTTTCGTTGTACAGTGGGTCATAAGTGCTGTTTTTTGATTATTTGTTTCGCGGCAATATTTAAAATCTGATTTATGTTGCGCGAGTCGAGATTTTAATTTGGCTTTTGTTGTTCCGATATATATGTTATTACATGATTCGTTTTCGTTTCCATTGCAAGGGATTTTATAGATAACATTGCTTTTTTCCGTATTGAGTATTTTAGATTTAGTGTTGTTAAATAAATTTTTTAATGTATTAATTGGTTTGTGCGCTATTTTCACTTCTTCCCTATTGTAACAATCTGATTTCGTGAGGCGTTCTGACAGTTTAGGTACGTAAGTTACTGACTTAAATATTTTTTGTTTCGGCTTTATTGACGTATTTTGCTTAGTTCCTTTTAAATATTTTTTAATTAGTGTTTTTATTAAATTTTCGGGAAAATCATTACTTTTTAATAGTTCTTTTATTTCTTCTTTGACTTTAGAAAACAAAAAGGTCGCGAAAACGAATAATACTAAGACGGGAGGCACGCCGTAAGCATACAACAACTTCAAAATGGGATATGCAGATATAAAAAACAAATATGACAACTACAAGGCAGTTATAAATAAGTTTCAATGTACATCAAAAAAGTTGGTAAAGCTTAAATCGAGTATTAAATTTCTCTTGAAATGCAGGAAATCTAAATTAATTCCTAATTTTATAAAAAGGTCTACTAATTGTAATAATTTATTTGTATATGACCATGACACACACACCGATATAAACAAAGCCTTAAACAGACATACACATAACTACCACATTAAAATATTAAGCTTACTTATTAAACAAAAACACGATATACTGAAAAGACAAAAACAACAACTGGAACAGATAACAACAAAACTAAAGAAGCATCTGAGCACTGAAGATTTTGAGGAATTTACAACAAGTGAGAGAAACGTGTCCAACAAACTAAGAATAAAACTGAAGAAGCAACAAGAATCAAAACATGAAAAACTTCAAAGCAAACGAAATATAATATTAGTCGACAACAACAAACATACGGAGTGGTTTGTAAACAAAACTGATGTCGAATTTCCACCCGACATAAAAGCTCTTTTGACAAAGGGTCCAAAGTTCGCACTGCCAATCGAAAATAAGAGATTCCCTTTATTCCAGTACATCGCGGATGGAGAGGATCTGATACAAACAATAAAAACCAAAGAAACACAAGAAGAAGCACGAACCAAATTTTCATTGCTTTTAAAAGATCACACAACAACAAACCGTCAAAGTGCAATAGACCGTGCATAGTTATTGTACATAACCGCGTGCTCCGGTATAAATGTATTTTGTTGTTGGTTTTACGTATAGTTTTGCTATTTCAGAGGATCTTGTGGAGAATCGAACCCACTCACTCTGATTGCCAGCGCAGCTGCCTAACCCATAGGCTATGCTGCGTGTAGTTTTGCACGCGGTTATGTACAATAACTATCTTCTAAAAATGGAAAAGAAGAATGTACAAAAACAAAGTCCAACATGCATGATTTTACATATAGAGAGAATGTCTTAAATATTGTGTATATCGTTGGCAAGATAACAAACAACAATTAGAGGAAAACGTGAATTAAGCAGCTTGCAAAACTACACGCAGCATAGCCTATGGGTTAGGCAGCTGCGCTGGCAATCAGAGTGAGTGGGCTCGATTCTCCACAAGATCCTCTGAAATAGCAAAACTATACGAATTAGTCTGACGAGAAATCGTGGATGTTTTCGAAATAGTACTATAGCTATAGCCTGTATGTGTTTGTTGCTCTCAATTTTTCCTCTAATCAAAAATAATAATAATTAACTAAGAATTATTATCAACTGGTCTTGAGCTCGTTATACTTACAAAAATATGTAAAATGAACAGACCGTAAAACCAACAACAAAATACATTTATACCGGAGCACGCGGTTATGTACAATAACTATCTTCTAAAAATGGAAAAGAAGAATGTACAAAAACAAAGTCCAACATGCATGATTTTACATATAGACAGAATGTCTTAAATATTGTGCATACCGTTGGCAAGATAACAAACAAAAATTAGAGGAAAACGTGAATTAAGCAGCTTGCAAAACTACACGCAGCATAGCCTATGGGTTAGGCAGCTGCGCTGGCAATCAGAGTGAGTGGGTTCGATTCTCCACAAGATCCTCTGAAATAGCAAAACTATACGAATTAGTCTGACGAGAAATCGTGGCTGTTTTCGAAATAGTACTATAACTATAGCCTGTATATGTTTGTTGCTCTCAATTTTTCCTCTAATCAAAAATAATAATAATTAACTAAGAATTATTATCAACTGGTCTTGAGCTCGTTATACTTACAAAAATATGTAAAATGAACAGACCGTAAAACCAACAACAAAATACATTTATACCGGAGCACGCGGTTATGTACAATAACTATCTTCTAAAAATGGAAAAGAAGAATGTACAAAAACAAAGTCCAACATGCATGATTTTACATATAGACAGAATGTCTTAAATATTGTGTATACCGTTGGCAAGATAACAAACAACAATTAGAGGAAAACGTGAATTAAGCAGGTTGCAAAACTACACCCAGCATAGCCTATGGGTTAGGCAGCTGCGCTGGCAATCAGAGTGAGTGGGTTCGATTCTGCACAAGATCCTCTGAAATAGCAAAACTATACGAATTAATCTGACGAGAAATCGTGTTTTCGAAATAGTACTATAACTATAGCCTGTATATGTTTGTTGCTCTCAATTTTTCCTCTAATCAAAAATAATAATAATTAACTAAGAATTATTATCAACTGGTCTTGAGCTCGTTATACTTACAAAAATATGTAAAATGAACAGACCGTAAAACCAACAACAAAATACATTTATACCGGAGCACGCGGTTATGTACAATAACTATCTTCTAAAAATGGAAAAGAAGAATGTACAAAAACAAAGTCCAACATGCATGATTTTACATATAGAAAGAATGTCTTAAATATTGTGTATACCGTTGGCAAGATAACAAACAACAATTAGAGGAAAACGTGAATTAAGCAGCTTGCAAAACTACACGCAGCATAGCCTATGAGTTAGGCAGCTGCGTTGGCAATCAGAGTGAGTGGGTTCGATTCTCCACAAGATCCTCTGAAATAGCAAAACTATACGAACTAGTCTGACGAGAAATCGTGGCTGTTTTCGAAATAGTACTATAACTATAGCCTGTATATGTTTGTTGCTCTCAATTTTTCCTCTAATCAAAAATAATAATAATTAACTAAGAATTATTATCAACTGGTCTTGAGCTCGTTATACTTACAAAAATATGTAAATAATATATATATATATTATAAAATAATTTATAACAAAATTTATAATAATTGCTAATTCTATGCATATATTTTCAAACAAAATTTAATTAATTTATAATAATTTATTTTAAAGCTTATCCCTTAAAATATTTTAATTATTAATTTTATTTATTTATAAAATCAGTAAATAAAATTAAAAACTAATAAATTAAATTTATTTCTAAAAAAACTAGATACCTTTATAAACGAATAACATTTCATTTCCAATAATTTATCAAAAATAATTATAATATATTAACTTTCATAAATTATTAACTCTTATAAAATCGAGATTAATAAATAAATATTAATTATTTAATAAACCCTGATACACAAGGTACAAATAATTAATTTTTCTTTTTATATAAAATTTTTTCAATATTTTTCAATATTCTTTCACAATACAAAATTAACTATCATTAAATTTATTTTTTCAATAAACTATACTAAAACAAATATTTTTATAATTATTTTTAATAAAAATAATTTATTCAAATAAAATCAAAATAAATTAATAAATAAATAATAAATCAATTTATAATGATTTGCACAAAAATCTTTTCAATGTAAATGAAATACTTTACTAAAAAAGCTTTATAGCAACAACCACGCAAGGGGAGGTGGTAGTGCGGGGTTTGAAAAGCTTACTTACCGCCCTTGGTTGTGATAAAGAGTAAGTCGTAGCTTGGGTATTAATCAACCACAAGCGCAGGGCAAAATCTTAGTAAAAAAAATCAAAAGAGAGTGCGAAATAGGGTATATTTTTACAAAGTATTTGTATGAGTTGTACAGTAGGTACAGGAAAGTGTATAATTTATTATATATATAGTCGTAGGTGCGAACACAGAAACCTATGTATAAAGTACAAAGCATGTGCGTTGGGTATAACTATACATGGGTTCAAACATATTTACATACATAAGTACATATTTCACGGAGCGACCATCTTTTCGGTGTTCAACTCAGCAAATATATATACTCGATTATGTTCATAGGTACCAATGCACCTGCTAGCAACCAGCCATCGCTGTTCAACTAAGCAGAGAATGCAAACGTACCTACAAACAACAATAACTAAAAATATATGTATGTACAATGCATTGCTAGCGGTCAACCTTCGTCGTCCAACTAAACAAAACACTGCACATAAAAGAAAACTCTTACCTCTTGAGCAACGCCGTAATAAAGTGACGATTGCTCAGAGGATTGCCCTTTTATACCTTTTCGCTAGAGCTTTGTTTTCTCATATGATCCTTGCGGTAGTTTAGGCGTGGTGAATAACATAAGTAAACTAGAGAAGTCAATAGAGCTTTCAACTCTTTGTCCATATGATTAGCTAACTACCTAAACACACTAATGCATTAATCATAAGTACAAGTCAATTATCATAACAATAATTACGTATATACATGTAAGTGATATAATATATTTGTGTTGCGTGATATTCACGTTACAGCCTCCCCCTTGACGGATGATGAGTAGACGAGTCATTCGTCATCAATTTTGGCTCTTGCTAGGTCTTCCTCTCTTCCTTATGGGTTGGACTGGTGTAGGTGAATCGTCGGTATTGGTGCCTCTATATATTGATAAGGCAGATGCATGATATGCCCCAAGTGGCACGTTCGGTTCGCTTTTGGCGGCAATTTCATATGTGGATGTACCAATCTTCCGCGTAACAACATATGGTCCATCTCGTTTGGGTACAAATTTGGAAGTCACCCCTTTTGCCGCTTGGTTTAGCACGTGCGTCCTCACTAACACCTCTGTACCTACGTTGATGTCCTCTTGGCGTCGTCTATTTCTATCCACATACACTTTGTTTTTATCTTGCATCATTTGCTCCCTTTCTTTCGCACTCTTAAAATTGTCTACCATATTCTTCAGATACGGCGTTATTTGAGGTATAAAATTCTCACTCTCAGTTATGGCCCTAACATCATGATGAACATCGTCGAGAGTGCGCAACTCTCTTCCAAAGGTAAGGTAAGCGGCTGAAAAGCTAGTAGTTTGACAATTAGCAGTATTCATAGCGAAGCGAATAGCGGGTAACCCTAGATCCCACACATTGTGCTGATTTTGAACGAATATGGCTAATTGAGCATTCAAGTCACGGTTTTTACGTTCAACCGGATTTGCTTCAGGGTGATATACGGGAGTGAATACTTGTTGTATTCCCATACAGTATGCAACTTGTTGCATGATAGCTGACACAAACTGTACCCCATTGTCAGACTTGAGTCGCCGCGGTACCCCATATCGTAAAAAAAATTCGTTTATTAGAATTTTCGCGCACATTTCGGCTGTAGCTTCTACCATTGGAAAAAGTTCCACCCATCTACTTGCAACATCTTCTGCTATTAATATCCACTGGTACCCTTCAGTCGTCTTTGGTAGCGACCCAAATAAATCAATAGCCACCACTTCAAACCTTTGTTTGCTTACGCTTGTTTGCAATAAGCCCATCGGCTTCATGTTAGTTGCTTTATAACGCTGACATTCGATACATTTTCTTACATGTTTGGTTATTTCCGAGCGCATTCCAGGCCAGAAATAACGATTCGCGATACGGGCAATGGTTTTGTCGACTCCATAATGGCCGGCAGTGCTTTCGTCATGGTACGCCTTTAAAATGTCCAACCGCTCCTGGTGTAACACTACCAGTTGAGCATCTTCTACGTCGTCGTTCGCGTAACAATATAACACACCATCATTTAGGAGGTAGCCCCGATTGCACCATAAAGTGGCATTCTCATCACCATCTTCAATTGATTTAATAACGTTTTTCAGATATGCATCTTTCAGCTGCTCCTCTCGCAGCTCTCTACTTTTTGCTCTTGGCAAATCTACATCAAAAGAACAAATACAATTTAGTACGCTATGCTGCTCTTCTGCACATGTTGGTCGTGACAGCATGTCCGCTAAACAATTAGTTTTCCCAGGGGTATAATCAATCTTAAAGTTGTACTGCTGTATTTGCAAAGCCCATCTTGCGAGGCGGCCAGATGGTGACTTGATGGTTAAAAGCCATTTTAACGGCTGGTGATCCGTCATTAGGCGTAATTCCGCACCGTCAATATACCCTCTGAGCTTCGCACATGCCCATACAATCGCAAGTGCTTCGCGTTCTGTGGTCGAATAATTTCTTTCGGCTGGAGTTAAGAGTCGGCTCGCATATTCTATGGGATGCTCGAGATTCTTCTCCCCCTGGAGCAAAACTGCTCCCAACGCATATGAACTTGCGTCAGTTTTGATAACGAATGGCATCTTATCTTCTGCCTGTTTTAAAATAGGTGGATGCACGAGCGCATCTTTAAGTTTTGTAAAAGCTTCCGCTTGGGGTTCTTTCCATTGCCACACGGCATTTTTCTTGAGGAGATCAGTAAGTGGTTTAGCAATTGTTGCGAATTGGTCGATAAAACGGCGATACCACGAGCAAGTCTGGATGAACGATATAAGTTCTTTAAGATTACGCGGATCTTTTCGCTGAGTTATCGCTACAGTTTTGTCAGGGTCAACTTTAATGCCTTCAGCAGTAAGCACGTGACCAAGACACTTTACGCGCGTGCAACAAAATCTACATTTCTCCATATTTATCCTTAACTTGAACTTTTGAAGGTTTTCGAAAACAATACGTAAATCACGTATATGATCTTCAAACTGTTATGGTATCGCAACAAAATGGAGCAGTAAGGAAGGCGGTCGGCACGATATGAGGTCGCACTGTGGCTAGTCATTGTCGGCTGGGGTGGGTCTTGCCAACCTTACCGTCCTGCGCCATAATCAGAGAAAAGGGCATATCATGCCTTTAATACGCGGGGAAATGCACAAAACCGCGCAAAACAACTTCTAAAACAACAACATCCGGCTAACCCGGATGCCACGGACAGACCGTTGACATTCAAATTTCAAACTCAAAAAAAAAGAAACCGAAAAATCAAATAAATTCAAAAGAAACGGGCAACTAAAATATTCAAAATGAAAATCCAAATTCAAAAATAACCAAAAGCGAAACTAACTCAAATATAAATTTAAAAATAACCGAAAATTAAAGCAAAAAGAAAACCAGACTTATTTAAATTAACGACAAAAAAAACTGAAAATGAAAATGAAATTAAAACTGAAATAACGAACGGAAAAAGGAAACAAAGATAAATTTAAATTAACCGGAAAGAAAAAAAATATGAAAATAAACCAACGAACCGTAAACGACCGGTTACTGTGCTGAAAAAAGAAAAAATAAAAAAAAAGAGGCCGAACATTATAAGGGGGCGCCGCGGGTGTTGTTGCGACGCCCGGTGCTTGGCCCACCCTCAGCCATGGCCATCGACGCACCTGATCTCGATGGCCCCTTACCTAACCTCCTATTTGCCTTCTAAATAACGACGAACGTCAGCATTCCCATTCTTAACAAATTTATTTAAAATTCATTTACAACTAATTAAATCGACTTACGCTAGCATAACTATTTTATAGCAAACGCCAAAAAGAAAAAAAAAATTTATCTGGTCGTACCGAGTTTTCTCAAAAAAAAATTGGTTTTTGGTCTTATTAGATAGTTATGTTATTCATTTTATTTTATTTTATTTTGTCTGGGTTTGGCCGTTTTTACTTTTTTTTTTTTTTTTTGATTAGATATATTAAGTTAGGGTTTTCGAATTTTATTTTATTTTTAAGTCACATATTATTATCATTATGTTCATTTATTTTAATAAATAAATTTTTGTTTAAGTTTTTATTTATAACCGCTTTATGAAATAATAGATCTACGCTTATACCTATTTTCGCAATATTATATTATTGAAAATTACTGCTAGGCTACAAATTTTGGTATCAATATCGATGTATTTAGAAGTTTAATTGGAATCGAAGGGACATTATATCTTAAAATTCTTAATTTTTTTTTTTGTTTTTTCGCCCATACTTTGTCTTAACTTTCCGAAAGTGTAACTAAATTTACTAAATGACCCTAACGGTCCACAGACTACCATTTAAATGGAAATCGATATTAAAATTATTTTATATCATATAGTTTTTAATTCTTTTGCTAATTTTCAATGTAAATGGAAAACTGATGGTTTAAAAAAACCAATAGCTATAAATTTAATTATATTTATAAATAAAAAAGGGCAGTAAAGCAGTTGAAATTTAATTTACTTGTTTAAACCTTTTTGTATTGTTTTTCATGTATACGTATGCTAATCAAAAAAAAAGTTGTACATTAAACACTTATTAATAAACGCTCAAATAGCAATAAAGAATTTTGCATTATAAGCAAACATTTTTGCTTTCGTAAAATCGCAGCAAAAGTATTAAGTAACTCACATTCTTGTAATTTTAAAGAATTGAAGTACTTGATAATTTGGCCATTTAAATACTAGATTTTATAATAAAGAAAACAAACACTTAAACGCATTGCTCTAATATGAAGTCAAATATTTTTTTTTTTTTTTTGGGTCTTTAGAGGAATGCGTCAAAGTAAATCAATTTTCATTTCATATGAAATTTTTGTTTTTGAATACTACGGCCTGGGGTTTTATGCGTTCGTCAAGCTCAGGTTAAACTAAGTTAGCTTAAGCTACATTCAGTTTGTTTTATTTAATTCTATATTATTTGCAAAAAAAACAAAACTAACTACATCAGGTTGATCTCACCCATTGTTGCAGTAGGCTGTTGGTCGGGCGCTACTGTTGTTGTTGTAGGTAATAGTGCAGCGGGCCTACATTACGGCGGTCCCTGCTGTTGTCACTGCTGGTTACTGTTGTTGTTGCCGCTGCTGCTGAGGCTAGTGCGACGGGCCTATATTACGGCGGCCCCTGCTGTTGTTACCGCTGGTTACTGTTGTTGTTGCCGGTGGTTTACTGCGGTGGGCCTATAATACGTCGGCCCCCGCTAATTTCACTGCTGGTTGTGTTGTTACCTTTGGTTGTTGCTACTGCTGCTGAGGCTAGTGCGGTGGGCCTATATTAGAACGGCCTTCCCTGTAATTACTGCTGCTGGTATTGTTGTGGTTGCTGCTAGTGCGGTGGGCCTATATTAGAACGGCCTTCGCTGATGTCACTACTGGTATTGTCGTGGTTGCTGCTAGTGCGGCGGGCCTATATTAGAACGGCCTTCGCTGTTGTCAATGCTGGATGTCGTCGTGCGGGGGGCCTATATTAGAACGGCCTTCGCTGATGTCACTGCTGGTTACAGTTGTTGCTGGTAGCGCGGCGGGCCTATATTAGAACGGCCTTCGCTGATGTCACTACTGGTTTTGTTGTGGTTTCTGCTAGTGCGGCGGGCCTATATGAGGGCGGCCCCCCTGTAATTACTGTTGCTGGTATTGTGGTGGTTGCTGCTAGTGCGGTGGCGCCTCAGGCGCTTGGTGCCGCGCTCTGGGGTGTGCGGTGATAGGTGCGGCAATGGAGAAGTGATTCGGCCCGTTCATTCGCGCTTGTGTAGCACAATAGCCCTACACATTTGCGTCCGTCTATCCAGAATGGGCGACCGATTTATTAATATTTGATGTTGAAAGCACACGAACTAAGACTTATCTTACGTAAAATAATCCAAATATAGTTATTTTTATGATTAAACGATTTTACTAGCACACACAATTAGTTTAATTACAACAAACACTGGGCAATACCTCGATGCACAGCAAATTCAGCAAAACACTGCTTTAATTGTTGAAATAGTTTCAGTCAGCTTCGAAGAAAATTTGACAAATCACTTTACTGTACGAATACACCACCTTTGTTCAGGGCGTATAACGTAAATTTTCAACACCAGGCAAAGTTGTGAAATAAATGAATATTTAAGCACTTGAAATTTGTAAGATGCACTCAATCCTCTGATTTATGATTTCATTTGAACGCACCGACTCGTCATTGCCTTGAGATTTTACTCTGTAATAATTACCAAATGATTTGGTACACTTTAAGCAGATTTTTTGTTTAACGCTGAAGATCAGCGTTAACCGCGTTGCAAACAATTTTGACTCAGCTTTAATGAATTTTTCTCAGAGTACCAAAATTTTATTCACTTAACGCGACTGCGCAATGGAAAAGTTCCGTTGGCCCTTTGACGTGGCGTGATTATTGCCAGGTGGAACATTCTGATTGGTCGTTACTCTCGGATGATTGCTATGAACGGATTGAACCATTTGGTGCTGCCACTTCAGCAAAAATCACGCACTTTCCCGTAACTATCGATAAAGTGTCGAACCGGAGGGTGAATCTAACCTGTCAACTACCTATCCAACCGCACAAGTCCAGCAATTAAATCAGCTAAAATGACTTTCAGTCGCAGGTAAACCATAACAAAACGAAGTAGAGCATATAATTATGTCATCTAGGTATGCGAGTATTTGTATATTTGGTACTGACATTTTGAATCGGTCAATTAAACGCTGAAAGGTTGATGGTGCATTTCGAAGGCCGAACGGCATCCGTTTGAAGCGGTATGTGCCAAAAGGCGTAATAAGGCACGTTTTGTCACGATCTGCCTCTGCGACAGCAATTTGAAAATAGCCAGATTGCAGGTCAAGGGTTGTCATACATTGTGTGCTTTTTGCGGCATGCAACAAATCGTCCATTCGAGGAATCGGATACCTATCAGGTTTCGTAATCGCATTACTCTTGCGGTAATCAACACATACGCGTGTACTTCCATCTCGTTTTGGTACCATGACCACGGGTGATGCCCATGCAGAATCACATTCTTCAATGACGTCATATTCAATCATTTTTTGTATTTCGGATTTTAATTCACGCAGCTTAGGGAAAGACATACGGTACGGTGGTAAAGTAATAGGCTTGTGGTCTCCTGTGTCAATAAAATGCTGAGCGTAAGGTGTCGGCTCATAAGATGCCCCAAAAACGGCTGAGTAATCGTTCAGCATATCGTCTAACTGCACCTTTTCAGATTGTGACAACTCAGCTCCATCTGACTCTTTTAAAAAACGAAAGTTTATCGAGAACAAGTCCGTAGACGGAGGCTTATAAACACGTCTAAACAGACCGTTACCATATTTCCTATCTGGTGTTACCGACTCTGGTGGAAGCGAATCCCTAAACAATTCTTGGGTCGAGTGTGGCGAATACTTCCACGGATCTTCTGGTCCATAATACTCGAATTCAGACATATATACTTTGGGTTTGTCTACTTCCCTTTTTACCACATCTTCTGGTTTACGTTTAGCGTTAATATTAGTTACTTCTACGCGCTCGATTATATTTAACTGGAGCGGCAAACAGTCAACAAAATCAAAATGCTTAGCTGGTTCGTCTTCAAAGTACCAATGTTTTTGGCCCATATTCAACACAATACCTGCCTTTTCCATGAAGTCGGCACCTAACAACGTCCTATTATTTTCAGCGTTTGGCAACACTATAAATTGCGTATCCAGGCAACGTCCACCAATCAACATTTTAGTTACGGTTGACAAACATTTTTGGGGTGATCTAACACCATCAGCAAGGGTTATTTCACAAAATATGCTTTTGAACACGCATTTCATACGGTCCAAGACCCTTTTAAGGTTTGCGCTTGCAACGCTTGTACGTGCGCCAGTGTCAAAGTAGGCTTGACCTGGGCACCCAAAAAGTTGAATATTCGCAATCGGAATGTCCCTGCCTATCGTGACGTTTATTGTGTTGAAATTTACCGTACCTGAACTTTCTACTGGCTTTTTCATGCATCTTGGACAATTTGCGCGGGTAACTCCAGGCGCATTACAACCATAGCAAGAAAATTTCGGCTTTAACGACTGAGCTTGCGACAGCATTGCAGCATGTGTGTCTTTAGCCTCATCATTTTTCTTTTTATAACATGTTTCAGCACTATGGCCTTTCTTTCGGCAAAAACTACAACGGGCCGGACCGCTCGACTTTTGCGAGTCAGCGTTCACGACGTGATTTTTACGCTCATACAATGATAACTCTGCATCCCGTGCGTCCCTTAACAATCCATCAAAATCAGAAACTCGCTCACGACTTATCCTATCACGGATTTGAAAATGTATCAAACCAAACACAATGTCAATTTGGTCAGCTTCGGCTGGAACATTGGCTAGTTGTGAAAAGAGTGCACGCTTTCTACGTATAAAGGTATCTATAGGTTCGGTTTTCTGTTGCTTTGATTCGATGATCTCTGAGTATATACGCCATGCTGGCTTAGGCTGTGAAAATGCTTCCCGTAGCATGCGGACAACGTCACCAAAAGCTTCGGCTTTGGTTTTAACACCCTGACACCATTCTGCTGCATCTCCCTCTAAAACCATGGGCATACCGCTAATCGCATCTGAGTCGCTAACTTTTTCTACTGCTTTGAATGTCAAAACATCCGCTAAAAACTCTTCTACCTTTGTGGAGCTACGCTCACCTTTAAAACGGGCAGTGCAACTGCTAAAAGAGCCTGAACTTTGGTTGCTTTGGTTGACTGCTTGGAGCAATCTAGTGAATTGGTCATCAGAGATGGTCGTCATTTTGTTGGTTTTATTGAAAATACGCTCGCTTCGGCGAACAGGCGTTTGAATCAAGAGGCTTGCGTTTGCCACTATGTTGGGCGCCAATTTTATAGCAACAACCACGCAAGCGGAGGTGGTAGGGCGGGGTTTGAAAAGCTTACTTACCGCCCTTGGTTGTGATAAAGAGTAAGTCGTAGCTTGGGTATTAATCAACCACAAGCGCAGGGCAAAATCTTAGTAAAAAAAAATCAAAAGAGACTGCGAAATAGGGTTTCGTGCATATATGTATATTTTTACAAAGTATTTGTATGAGTTGTACAGTAGGTACAGGAAAGTGTATAATTTATTATATATATAGTCGTAGGTGCGAACACAGAAACCTATGTATAAAGTACAAAGCATGTGCGTTGGGTATAACTATACATGGGTTCAAACATATTTACATACATAAGTACATATTTCACGGAGCGACCATCTTTTCGGTGTTCAACTCAGCAAATATATATACTCGATTATGTTCATAGGTACCAATGCACCTGCTAGCAACCAGCCATCGCTGTTCAACTAAGCAGAGAATGCAAACGTACCTACAAACAACAATAACTAAAAATATATGTATGTACAATGCATTGCTAGCGGTCAACCTTCGTCGTCCAACTAAACAAAACACTGCACATAAAAGAAAACACTTACCTCTTGAGCCGCCGTAATAAAGTGACGATTGCTCAGAGGATTGCCCTTTTATACCTTTTCGCTAGAGCTTTGTTTTCTCATATGATCCTAGCGGTAGTTTAGGCGTGGTGAATAACATAAGTAAACTAGAGAAGTCAATAGAGCTTTCAACTCTTTGTCCATATGATTAGCTAACTACCTAAACACACTAATGCATTAATCATAAGTACAAGTCAATGATCATAACAATAATTACGTATATACATGTAAGTGATATAATATATTTGTGTTGCGTGATATTCACGTTACAGCTTTAAATTGTCATCCTAGATACACCTTCCGGTACATCTACTATGTTACGACTTATCTTACTTTAAAAGTAAGAGCGACGGGCGATGTGTGCATATTTTAGAGCTATAGTCAATTTTTTTATCTTTAAAAGTTTACTTTCAAATCCAATTTTATTAATAATTTCAAAATTAAATTCATTTAAATAATTTTATTGTAACCCATTTCTACTTAAATATTAGCTACACCTTGATCTGATATAAATTCATTTATAAATTTTTGAAAATTATTATTCTAATAAAATATTCTAATAACGACGGTATATAAACTGAAATAAAAATTTAAGTAAGGTACATCGTGGATTATCAATTACAGAACAGGCTCCTCTGAATAGACTAAAATACCGCCAAATTTTTTAAGTTTCAAGAACATAACTACTACTACCTTAGTGTTTAAAATTACATTTTTAATAATAGGGTATCTAATCCTAGTTTAATATAAAAATTTAAAAGATTTATATACATATAGATATATTTAAAACTTAATAAATTTAAAATTTTACCTAATAAATTTATATTTATTTTTTATAATTACTTTCACTAAAAAATGTTTACTTGTATAATTTGTATAACCGCGGCTGCTGGCACAAAATTAACCAATACTAAAAAAAAATCACTAATTCCAAATTTCTTTGATTTATAAAATTAATTACTGAGATTAAACTATAATTTATTTTATTTTTTAAACAAATAAAAATTCATGCAAAAGCTTACATATAAAATAAATTTATAACAAAAATTTAAGCTAAAATAAAACTTTTAAACATAATTTTATTAATTTTAAGTAAAAATTTGATCAAAATTAAATTTTAAATTAATAACATAAATTAAAAATAAAATTTAACTTTTAATAAAATTTAACTTTAAATAAAATTTAACTTTTAATAAAATTTAACTTTTAATAAAACTTAACTTTTAATAAAATTTAATTTTTAATAAAAATTATATAATATAAATAATCAAATTTAATAAGTTATTTATAATTATAATATTTAAAATAAATACCATTATAATTATTAATTAATAACATTTTTTAATTAAAAATAAAATATCTCCCATAAAAAAAAAGTTCAATAAATTATTTCTTATATTTAACCCCTAATTAAAATATAAAAAATAACTTATTGAAATTTAAAATAATAAATTAATAAATAACTAAAATTTAATTTAATTAATAATTTCGAAATTTTCTTATTTATTTATAACAAATTAATTCTAAATAAAAATTAAAATTTAAGTATAATATTAAATTTAAATAAATAATAAAATTAAGGATAAAATTTTTATAAAACAATTTAACATATAAATAACTATTTTTACAACTTTTTAAAAATCCAAAAATTTCGAAATTATTAACTATTTTTCAAGTTTTTTTTTTAATAAAAAAAAATTTCTGAATGTTTAAAAAATTTTCGAAATTTTTGAAAAATAGTTAATAATTGAATTTACATTCCATAATTATTAATTAATTTTCATTCAAATTTTTAATTATAATGAAAATTAATCTATTTTTATAAAAAATTTCACGATAATCAAGAGATATACTATAGAGATCAATAAATATCTATATATATATTTAATTAATTAATAGATGCCTATTAATTATGTCGTAAAAACTCTTAAGATTCCGAAATAGAGATTAGTTTTGTAAAATTTGATTATTATTATTATAATCGATTATTAGAAATTTTTATAAATTAAGATATTAAAAATAAATAATCGATATACATTTATATATTTATATTAAGTTGAGATTTTATCTCTCAGAAATGGCTATATTGGAATTTCTTGTTATCTACTTAGCCATTTTTAAACAATATTAAAAATACTAATACTAATTATTAAACAATAAATTTAGTAATTAATTAATACCGTGGCACATAATTAATAAGACTAAAAGAAAAAAATTCCAATAAATTATTTCTTATATTTAACCTCTAATTAAAATATAAAAAATAACTTATTGATGTTTATAGGTTTTATTTTTATTGCAGTGAATGCAACATTTGATATGTTTTCTTATGTCATTTTTCATATTATTCCAGTAATACTTTTGTCTTATTTTATTTGACGTACGATTTATTCCTGGGTGGCCACCAAAAACAGGATCGTCGTGATATTTATAAAGAATTTCTTTAATTTCTTTGTTATTCGTCACATGCATAACCTCCGGAGTTAATGCTATAGTTAGATTTTTGAGAACTTGGGTACCTATTTCTTTAAATTCATATACTCGAGTATATTTATCTTTAAACAATTTGTCTTCTAAGGACAACTGTATTTTTACAATTTTCACATTGCCGGCTTCTACCATTAGTCTGGCAAAGAATTGTCCTAAGTCAATCTTCGCCTCAACAATTTGGTTTTTTATATTTATTTCACTACAAATTTTCTTTCCTTTTTTGAAATATAATTTCGGATGATTGAAAACGAGCTTGACATGTCTTTTAGCTTCGTATTTATTAAGCGCTTCATATATTCTAGTATTCTCATTGTGACTTTGTTTTTCTTTTTTATTATTACTGGATTTATTACTGGTTTTTTGTTTTGTTTCAGATCTGGTTGTAACCTTTAATATTTTGCACGCTTCTACTGAAATTTCTTTAAGATCTTTGATATCTATGCGCGATAATGCGTCTGCTACATAATTTTCTTTTTCTGCTATATACTCCACCTCGAAGTCATATTCTTCCAAATCTAGTCTGATTCTAGTTAATTTTGATGAGAGGTTTTTCATCGAAAATAGGAATGTTAAAGGTCTATGGTCTGTCTTGACTAAAAATTTTCTACCATAAACGTATGGTCTAAAATATGTTATGGCCCAATGAATGGCCGCTAATTCTTTTTCAATTGTTGCTTTGTTAATTTCTCCTTTTGTGAATGATCTTGAAGCATAGGCAATTGGCAATTGTTTTCCGTCATACTCTTGGCTTAGCACTGCTCCGCAAGCATAACCACTTGCGTCAGTTGTTATACAAAATTGTTTACTGAAATCGGGGTATTGTAAGATATTAGGGATTATTAACGCAGCTTTCAAATAGTCAAAGGATTTTTTACAATCCTCTGTCCAGTCGAAAACTACATTTATCTTGTTATTATCCTAGAATATTCTGCAAAGTTTGGAATAAATCTTCTGTAATAATTGCAAAATGCGACGAATCGTTTCGCTTCATCCGCATTTTTAGGAGTTGGATAATTTTTAACAGTTTCAAACTTACTAGGATCTGGCAAAATTCTTTTGCTTGTACACCTATGACCAAGGTATGTTACTTCTTGAAAAATATGCATTTATCCGGATGTAATTTTAAATTGTATTTCCTACAAGTTTCGAATACATCCCGTAAGTTTTTAATCATGTGTCTTTCGGAGCATTCTAATACGACTAAAACGTCCACGTATAGAAATGCTTGTGAAGGTTTTAATCCTGAGAATGCCAATGTCATCATTCTCTGAAATGAATTTGGGGCAACCTTAAGGCCAAAAGGTAGTCTTTTAAATCGATAGGTGCCATTATCTGCTGTAAAGGATGGGATATCCCTTGACTCTGAACTGAATTCTATTTGATGAAAACCGGACATTAAATCCAAGCACGAGAAATATTTAGCTCTTCCTAATTAATCTAGTATGTCATCAATTCTTGGCAGCGGGCATTTATCTGCGGTTAATTTTTTATTTACTTGTCTGTAGTCGACAACCATTCTCCATCTTTTTCTTGGTGATAAGGGAGTGAATTTTTGGGTACTAATAAAATTGGACTATTAAATTCTGACATTGAAGGTTCTATTATGTCGGCTTTAATTAATTTATTTACTTGTTTATTTATTTCGCTCTTGTGGGCTTCTGGTATTCTGTAGTCTTTTACGTAAACTGGGTTATTGTCCTTTATATGAAGTTTTTGTTTGTAAAAATTATTGGTGGTAATTGGTTCTGTTTCCAATAAGAAAATGTCAATGAATTCTGCACATAATACATTAAGTGAGTCATGGGCAAAGTGGGGAAAATGTTTATTTAATCTTTCTAATTTTTCTTTACTGTTCTGCTCATTTTCTAGAATATTATATTTAACTATTGAATAATTATCCAAATTTTCTGTTTTTATATTAAAATCATGAAGGGTTACATTTTCATCTGTTGTATTTATAATTCTGACGAATGTTTGTTGTGAATTTACTAGGGTGTTCGCAATAAATATGCCTTCAGATAATTCTTGTTGTGGAATTAATAAATCAGAATTTTTATTTTTAATGTGGATTTGTCGGATTAGTTCCGATCTTGCGGGAATTGATATACTATTTACTGTCGGTTTATTAGTCATTTGAATTATTATATTTTCTGAATAATCATATGGTCTTAATATTAGGGTATCCCCATCTTTTTGGTAATATAAAATGCAATTATATTTTTTAATAAAATCCAAACCCAGTATTCCATCACATGGGATTGGAAAATTGTCTTCTACTACATGAAACTTGTGTCTAATCAATAGGTAATCATCCTTTAAATCTGTTTTAACTGTGCCTATAGTGCTCGTTATGCCTTGACCAATTCCTCTTCAATTTGTTTTTTGTGAATTATTAATAGTGACATGACTGTCAATATGACCCTTTTTTATAATTGATATATCCGCTCCTGTATCGATTAGGAGGGTTGAAATGGAATCATTCAGAGTTGTTTTTGGAAGTTATGTAGCTATTTAGGTGTAAATTGAAAACATATAATTTTTTATTTATTGAGGTGGAGTTTGCTGGTTTTCCTGTTGGCTAACATTCCTTACATTTCTGGTATTATTACGGTTATAACCTCTTGATCCAAAGTTTCGACCAGATCTTTGATTATTTGCTCGGTTATTACTATTATTATTATTATTATTGTTGTTATTGCCGTAATTGTTAAATGCACGCCTCTGATTTCTTTTATAGTTATTGTTTTGGTAACTCCTGCGGAAGCTACCTCGGAAATGATTTTGTTGGCGAGTATGTAACAGTGAATTTGGATTTCCAGTTACTTCTGTGCAACTGTTAGTGAATTTTGATATGGCTTCGTTCATCATGGTGAACGTTCCAGCTTGCATTAGAGTTTTTACTTTATCGTTGGAGCAATTTTTACACATAGCTTTTACAGCTGACTGTGTAGCATACTTGGTAGCTAACTCCGGTGTTAGTCCGTCAGATATGTATGTATGCTCCTTCCAACTATTTTGTGAGTTTTTCAATCTCAGCAGTATATTGATTTGCAGTTTTACTGCGTTGTTGGTTGTTCAGGAGTTTTGCCGACAAAACTTTTACTGATTCACCCTTAACTTGTGACTTTAATCTTTGTTTATTTTCCTGAATAGAGGATTCTGTACTTATTATGTTTCTAGCTGTCCCCTTGAGTTTTGTTTTCATCAGGAATACCGCGATAGCCTCGTGACTATCCTTGATTTGCTCCAGTATATCAAGGGCATCGAGAAAACTAGACAGATTTTCTGATTTTCCATCAAAATCTGGTTAGATCGATGATGCAGTTTTAATGAAATCTACATTTGTCTTTTTCAGTCATTTCAATTTTTACGGCTTCCTCCAGATTGGGTTGAGCCTTCGGCAATAAGATGGCAAAATCTAGTTCTATTTCTTTTTCAAATGAACTTGGGACCCAAGCCTCAATGTTATATCTACCTAGTAAGGATACCAATTTATCCCTGACACTGGAAAATATTTGTTATACCTCTAGCTGATGCTTAGCTGTCAACTTGCTATACACCTTTTGTGTGGCTTTTCCTATATTATTCAACGACTGTAATATTGCCGTGAGATGTTTCAATACCGTTACTCTTTGTATGGGTATACTTTTGTTAATACACTTATATTCAGAATGGTTTCCCATTTGCCCATTGGGGTATATAATTTTCCTTTGGGTTTAGACCTTGTCTGGACCATCTGCTCGCCTCATGTATATTTTCTTTAAAAATTTGTTGTGAACCGAGTATAATTTGAGAAACAAATTGAGGCAAGTGCCGATTGCTAATATTATTAACAAGATTTTAATAAACTCTAGTGCCTCAGTGTGGTCGGCTATTTGGATTGAGTTAATCACATTAGCATTAGGCTCTTCCACTTTGGATTCTGGGCCTCCCATCGTAAGAAAAACTATAAATGCAATGATTTATTTTATTTTTGGTATTTTCTTTATTTAAAAAAATTTTTTTCCTAATCAAGGTCTTTAGGCAAAGCGCTCGATATAGAGAAAAAAAAATTTTAGCACTGCAATGGAAAAGGAAAAAAAAACTTTTTTTTTATACATCCTTGACCTTTTTATTTCGCTTTTTAAACGGATTCTTTCCTCCGTGTTTGTAGTTAGATTAATTTGTTGGTACAGTATTGCTACTGCCCTTCTGTAGTTAAATCTTTTTCCTCCTCTCTTTCGTTTGCTCCTAATAGGTTTGGGAATCTTAGGTTCCTCTACCTTTATTGGTTTCGTCCTACGCCTATATTCCTCTATAGTTATTGCTTTAGGGCCTTATTTAATTACTTCTGCTGCTTCTATCCTTACTATTTCACCTATTTCTTTTGTTTTTATCTCTATTTCCACTTTATCCTTCTCTTCTACTATCAATTTGCTGTAACGCAAGAATATTGCGTCAAATTCTGCCTGACTTATGATATCTAACTCCTCATTCATTTGAAAAAAAAAACTAAGGTACAAAAAGAGAGAAAAAATTCTTATTTTACAAGCAAAAATCTACTTTCTGCCCTTAATGGCAGCAGCCGTTAGGTTGCTATATGCTTCTAAATATATAGTAAAATACTTAATATAAGTCTCCCTTGCTGCGGGATTAGTGCTCAGGCCAGCATCAATAATGGAAGGTTATGTAAGGTGGCTGCCATGAATTGAAATGAAATGAACCAACAAGCCGCTTCCTTGTCCACATGAATTTCGTCCGTGTAAATGTTTGAGCCTTCACCCTTGCCGCGTAATTTTTTTTTATTCCACCCTGTTATGCTTGTGTTTTGAATTTCATTTCGTAATTAATTAATTTTCTTTCCAAAAAGTGGTCTGCCTTTAATGCAAGCAGCAGACCTGGCAGGAATTGTAAAGGGAGTCTGGTTTTAAAAACAGCAGACCAGGCAGGATCTTTAAAGCTAGTCTGCTTTCAAGGGCAGCAGACCAACATATTTTCCTTCTATTTATACAATAAATTCTTACATACTACTTATTTACCATAATACATATTTACTTAAATTCTAAGCTCAACCAAAGTATGTAAGCCAGCGTATGCAAACGCTCGCTGGTACATTCATACCTACATTCATACACAAACATTGGCTTGTGCATTCGCACATATCTTCTTCTTTAAATGGTCATCTAACCGCCTGGGCGATTTTGACCGTCCAACATAGCTCGCCAGTCGTTTCTTCGTTCCGCCAACTGGCGCCAATTGGACACACCGCGGGATCGCAAATCGGTCTCCACTTGGTCCTTCCATCGGAGTGGTGGTCTCCCTCTTCCTCTGCTTCCACCGGCGGGTGCCGATAAGAATACCTTCTGGGCTGGAACATCTTCGCTCATTCGCACTACGTGGCCTAGCCAGCGAAGCCGCTGTGTTTTAATTCGCTGAACTATGTCGGCGTCTGCGTAAAGTTCATACAGCTCATCATTAAATCTTCTTCGGTACTCGCCTTCGCCAACGCGTAGAGGTCCACAAATCTTTCGAAGAACCTTTCTCTCGAATACTCCCAGAGCCGCCTCATCAGATGTTGTTAGTGTCCACGCTTCTGCACCATATAGCAGGACGGGTGCGATGAAAGACTTGTAGAGTGTTATTTTCGTTCGTCGAGAGAGGACTTAATTTTCAATTGCCTACTCAGTCCGAAGTAGCATTTGTTTGCAAGAGTAATTCTTCGTCGGATTTCTAAGCTAACATTATTGTTGGTGTTAATGCTGGTTCCCAGGTAAACGAAGTCCTTTACTATTTCGAAATTATTGCTGCCAACAGTGGCTTGGTTGCCAAGGCGCGAATGCGCTGGCTCTTTGCATGATGACAGAAGGTACTTCGTTTTGCCCTCGTTCACCACCAATCCCATTTTCTCCGCTTCTTTTTCTAATTTGGAGTAAGCAGAAGTTACGGCGCGGTTGTTAAGGCCAATGATGTCAATATCGTCAGCATATGCATATGTTCATACATATATTCGTATGATTGCAACGCATTTGTGGGCACTGCCGCATAGCGTGTGACTTTGCTGACAAAGCGTATTCGACAGTTTTGAATAGCTGCGTGCCGACTGCTTGTAAGTATGCATGTATTTATGTATGCATTTATTTTGGCTACACTACACAACTGCTAAAACACCTCAAACATATATACGAATAAACATTTCATTAAAGCATAAACATAATTTCATTCTATTACAGAACACGATCCACAGAATACGATCCACCATTGCATTTGGACGACACCTTCCACTGAAATTAAGTATTCGTTCCTTTAAGTATGAGTAAACGAACGTTGTCCAATCTACTTAGCAAAGAAACCATGAAATACAAGGAAAATATAGCGAAATTTCGCAATTTAAATTTGTCTGAAGATGTTTCCCTGGCAAATAGATTAGAAAACGACGTTATTCCTTCTACAAGCAGAGCGGCATTGGGGTATTCTGATGTACATAGGTTAGACGATGTTGATGTTCCGTCTACAAGTAGAGCAGCATCAGAATATTCCTGTGCAGAGCAATGCGATTCGAGTGACGGGGAGGATGATCGTTTTCTATTCGATGATTTCGGTGGCGAATTTCTCTACATCTATTTATTTTGTTATCCATTGCAGCTCAACATACTCCTTAAAATGAAGGGAGCAAAGGGTTTCGTGAAGGATGTCCTTAAAGGCATATTAGCGGACCCTTTGACCTTCCACTACAACTATGAAGAGAGAGGGAAGAAGGCAGCATTATTGGGGTTGAGGATTATGGACTTCGTCTTCGGTAAGTATTTATAAGTACAGCTTTTATGCAAATTATAATGTTATATTTTCCTTACAGATGCTTTTGCTAGTGCGACTAAAAACGTACTAATCGACGACATACGGAAGTTTGTCGCCCTTAGCCATAACCGGCATAAGCAGGTTGTTTTAAAAAAGAAAAGAATGCAGTCATAAAGTGCTTATTACGTATGCATTTTAAGACTGCATTCCTTTCATTTTTATAGTGAGTCAAACTCTATCGAGTGGGCCCCAAAATACTACTTTGTCAATCTTGTATATCTTTTAGCGAATACTTGAAATATTGGATGTTGACATCTATGCTCCAAATTTTTTTTTCGGATAGAATTTTTAGTGACATATTTTTTTATAAGTCGTTGAAAATTTTTTTAGAAACTGTTTTGGGACATGTATATTAACAACTGAGATTGCAAATATCCGCTAAAGGATATACAACATCGACAAAGTAGTATTTAGTCACCCACTTTATAGTGTTTGACCAAATAATGTATATAGTTTCCAATATAATTATCTTAAAGTAGTTTTAATCGATTCTTTATAAATACTTATTATATTATCCTGAATTGACAATAAAATATTTATATTGTAAATAGTACAACTTTGTAAATAAACCTAGTAATGATAATAGATTTAAAATATTGTAAATATTATCTTCTATTATATTTAAAAAGCATAATACAATTTTAGCAATGTTTTTAATCAAAAATAAACAAAAAATATATTACACAATAGTTGGGGTCCTATCCTTTTCTACTCTAAATTAATGTTTATATACTTTACAAATGTAAATAAATACTAGTTATGATTTCCTCATGGTGCTCTAAATTAATTTTTATAAACTCCAACAAAGTAAATAAGTCCTAGTCTTATTAATAATCGAATAACACTATTTAAATACAAAATTATAATAAAGTTTTAATATTAATAGTGGTAAAATAAAAGACTATTTATTATTTATAACAATTATGAGTGTTTAAGCGACATAAGCTGTAGTCATTTCTTTCGTTTATTTCATTTGTATTGCATGAAATTCGCAATCAGCTAATGAAATATTCGAAAGATATAGTTTATGCTTTGCGATCCCAAATCGGGGTTTTTCACCCCCCGTTCTATATAGAACAAATAACTCAAATAGAAAATACTCAAAATAAAATAATTTACTATTCCCTAAATATCGCCCCTATGCAATATGTGCAAGGGGGGTTTTTCACAACGAAAATGAGGAAGCCAATCCCGCGCAATGCCTCAGAGCCAACAGTGCTCGCCCCCAATTAATAAATACAAGGTGTAACAGGTGCAACGCACCCCACTTCTATATAGAACAAATCATAATATATAAATAAAATAATTAAATAAATATTACTCAAAGGTTGCCCCTTATGCAACATGTGCTCCGCACCCCCCGTTCTACTCTCTGAACAAATAATAAAATAATATACAAAAAAATAACTCAAAAAAACTACTCGCCCTCCATAAAGCTTAGACATGGTCCTTCGAGCCGGATTCGAACCGGCGACTTATGAATCTCACTAGACGACTAAGCCGTCTAGGGGGGGAGTATGTTTAAGCGACATAAGCTGTAGTCATTTCTTTCGTTTATTTCATTTGTATTGCATGAAATTCGCAATCAGCTAATGAAATATTCGAAAGATATAGTTTATGCTTTGCGATCCCAAATCGGGGTTTTTCACCCCCCGTTCTATATAGAACAAATAACTCAAATAAAAAATACTCAAAATAAAATAATTTACTATTCCCTAAATATCGCCCCTATGCAATATGTGCAAGGGGGGTTTTTCACAACGAAAATGAGGAAGCCAATCCCGCGCAATGCCTCAGAGCCAACAGTGCTCGCCCCCAATTAATAAATACAAGGTGTAACAGGTGCAACGCACCCCACTTCTATATAGAACAAATCATAATATATAAATAAAATAATTAAATAAATATTACTCAAAGGTTGCCCCTTATGCAACATGTGCTCCGCACCCCCCGTTCTACTCTCTGAACAAATAATAAAATAATATACAAAAAAATAACTCAAAAAAACTACTCGCCCTCCATAAAGCTTAGACAATGAGAAATAACTGTTTGTTTTTACTTACTTTTTCCCCAAAAACTATTCAAATTTGTAAAATATTGAAAAATTTAGTTTTAGTATGATTTATTCCAATGTATTAAAAAATAATTTCAATAAAATATATAAATATTTAATAAAAATGATGCATTTTTGTGCAATTTATTTGGCGGCCGCCGTGGTGTGAAGGTAGTGTTGCCGGCCTACCACACCGAAGGTCCATGGTTCGAGCCCTGGTACAGGTAACATCAAAAGTGATTTGAAAAAAGTTTTTCAAAACGGGATCGCCCCTCGGCAGTGGTTTGGCAAACTCTCCGAGTGTATTTCTGCCATGACAGGCTTCTCAGCAAAAATTCGTCTCCTTTGTAGATGCCGTTCGGAGTCGGCAAAAAACTGTAGGTCCCACCAATTTGTAGGGAAAATTCAAATCGGCACACCACAAATTGGAAGAGAAGCTTGGCGCAAAAATCTCTTAGGAGGTTTATGCTGATATACCTGTTGTATATCGCGCCATAGAGATAGATTTGGAAAAAATGTGTAGGTATCTTCATTTGACAATAACCACTATAACTGGTATTTCATTAACCAATTCAGCTAATAAAATTAACCATATGTTAGCCACTTTGGTAACCGATTCAGCCAATCATTTTTACCACATGTTAGCCAAAACAATAACCAACTGAACGAATATTTTTCACCACAATTTAGCCAAAACAAAAACCAATTGAGGGAATATTTTTAACTACATGTTAGCCAAAACATTAACTGGTTTTGAAGAGGGAAATTTTTTAAGACTGGAAGTATTGAAAAGTACAGCTATAGTTTTTGCCAATGGGAGAATTCTATGTGTGCAAGGGAGATGCGAAGTCACACATATGGTTAAAATCTTCACGCCGCCCAAACAAAAATAGCCACTTCGTAGACCATATGAGAAATTAATGAAACCAAGCATTTAGCTACATTGGTAACCGGTATCTGGTTTGTAGGGCATATTCCCTTACAAGCGAATCATATTTGAGAGTCAATCACACCTTATTTTTAATACATTTTGCTTACACATTCCTTCGACGAAATAAAAAAACCTCTGATTTTTATAATTTTCATTTAAAATATACAGAATTAGATAACAGAAACTACATTAAAATAAATTTCAAAGTTTACACAAAGCCCAGAAAAGTTAATTAAACTTTCAAAAATGCCCATAAAAATCTTCTAATTTTTTGGCAGAATTTCTAGAAAAATTTTTGAATTGAATGAATATTTAAATGAATAACCAAAAATAATATTCATTCATATGAGAAACGTGATCCAACTTACATTGCCATGTCCTAAGGCAGGATGGCTTACTAGCTATATTTCTAGTTACTACTTGAAACACTTACGGGAGAGTGCTTTCTAAAATATTCACAGGTAATTACGAAATGGAGTACTCAGAAAAAAAATCAAGAGCTGGAGTAGATGATCCGGGAAAGTACTCCAATATGACAAGAATGGAACACATGATCCATCAATTTTGCAGTGTGGATTTAACGAACTTATTTGAAAACGCCTTCATAATTTTACATATTTATAAGCTAAAGTAGCTATAAAATTTTATAAAACTAGTAAAATTAGTTAATGTCAACTGCCAAAAACTCTGACGAGAGTTTTCTTTCACACGATTGTATAAGAAATGTGCATTAGTACGATTTTCTGCTGCTTAGGGCCACAAATTTCGCTACGATACGATACCATGTCGATAATTTTGCCCTTCGATACCGATATTTTGTACACGATACTTTTTGGCATCGAGTACTTAGATCCCGGTATCATATCGAATTTATAGAAAAATGTGGCAATTAACAAAGGAAAAAACTAGTAGACCAAAGACACTGGTCTGTTGGTTGTCCCTTTCTAACTAGCCAGGGGGGCGGAGAATTGAGTGACTCATTACGTAATATTTGAATAATAAATATCCACCTAACTTACAGCATAAAAAAACAAGTAAGGAAGTCTAAGTTCGGGTTGAACCGAACATTAAATACCCAGCTGTGTAAACGTGGTCGTCGTTATTTGGTAAATTGCTGTGGAGTTATGACCTATACAGGTTTTTTTTCTACTACTATGTGGGCAATCTTACAAATAAAAATGAATGTTCGTCTGTGTGTTTGGCGTCCAAAGTACTAAACCAATCGTTATGAAATTTTCACAGTAGATTCTTGGATTCACTGGTTACAGCATGGGCTATATATAATTTCTCCGAATTTCTTATTTTTTATCTAAATTTTTACTCAAGTTATCGTGCCCACGGACGGACGGACGGACGGACATGCCCTAATGGATTCCTCTGTTCATTCTAAGAACTTTGAAATATGGAACTCTATATCTATCTCCATTATTTTGTACTATTACAAACCACCGTTATATGGCCAAAACTATAATACCCTGTGTACTGGTACACGCTGGGTATAAAAACAACCAAACCCCGACCGGCGTGGGGCGCAATCTTGGCTTTCTTATCGGCGTCTATTGGCATTCGTTAATACTAAGATACAATACCATTCGTCGTCTGTAAGGTGATAAACTCTGGTCAACTTTAACTGTTAACTCACACAGAAAAACTAGGCCATAGTGGTACTCTATTAGCGAGTGTTACACGTTCAATAAATATTGTGAATCTTGGATTGTGATCCATACTAATAGATTTTAAAATATTGACAGTATTTACGATACCAAATACAAACAAACAATGGTTTAAATTATATTTTTCTGTCATAAATTCTGATTCCACTTGCACTGAGTACTATATTTCATTATTATCTGCCCTTAATCGAAAAACATATTAAATCAATTTTTTTTTTTATGAAAGAAAACCCTTTAGCTCGTCGGGAAAAAAATAGCGAATTTTGCGTACAGTTTTAAAACAAGATTTATAGTTTTTGTACTAGACATAGATACATGATTTTATGTAGTCTTTGTTAAAATTATTTTGTTAAAGCCAAAATTTGTTAAAATCCTCCAAAAGTGCTGTGCCAATACTTATGTTCACCAATGTACATATAAAGGTCAACAGCTCTTAATAGCTGTTTGTCTAACCGTCTAAACGATTTTCACCTTCCGATTAATATTGTATTAAAAAAATACTAAGGCTGGGTATTGGCGGCCGGGTGGGGTATCTTAAGACATGTATTCATTTCAGGCGACAGAATTGGCCGGCGGTACCAAATTTTTTTTAACCGTTCAAAAAAAAAAAATGTGTCTTTGTGTCCTTTAAAGGCGTCCAAAGTACTCAAATCGATTTTTATGAAATTTTGCCAGTAGATTCCTGGGTTCACTAGTTACAGTATAGGCTATATATAATTTTGGAAAAGTGGGAGGTGCCAAGCTCCCATGCTATATAAAATTACAATTCGTCATAACTCTGAATATATGTGTCCTTTAGGCAAGACATACATAATTTTGGAAAAGTGGGCGGTGCAAAGCGTGGGCACTAACATCTGATAAGGCGGCTCTGAGAGTATTCGAAAGAAAAGTTCTTCGAAAGATTTGTCGATCTATATGCGTTGGCGACAACGAGTACCGAAAAAGATTTAATGATGAGCTGTACGCAGACGCCGGCATAGTTCAGCGAATTAAAACACAGCGGCTTCGCTGACTAGGCCACGTTGTGCGAATGAGCTCTCCAACCCAAAAGGTATTTTTATCGGACCCTACGCTTGGTCAATGGGATCAAAGTATAGACCACAAAGAGATCACTGAAAAAAGACTTGGTGCATACCAAGAAAACTTCACAAAATTACGGTGTACAAAGTATAAAACAAATGGCCGTTTTCTAAAGCTAACCGCGGTGGAGAGAATTAATTTCGTCAATTCCAGCAAGGGCTGTTTGAAATGCGCCAACTCGTACGACTGCAACAAATGCCATTCTCATCATCATCCACTCCTGTATGCGGAGTATCTTCAGAAGCAGGCAACAACCAGCCCACATCAGTACAATGCTGATAATGTTGGCTCCACTTCTAACACAAGAGGGATGGGCAGCTGAAAAATGTAGTGCGGCTGTAAGCCGAAATGTCAAATCCTGCCATGACCATTCAAGCGCATGTGTGCTGCTAGAAGCTGTACCGTAGTACAAGGCCGCAAATTCTTTTTCATTCTTGTTATTTTCTTTTGCTTTAAGAATATTTTTTTTCTCGTAAATCTTTTTCTTTTCTACCACTGTTCCAACTCCAAAACCTCCACTAAAACAGCTCCTGTCAAAAACATATGTTTTTGAACTGATTTATCGACGTCTGCGCTAAACACAGGTCTGATACAACTTCCGAATAGAGCCATCTTTCTTTTCCTGTGAAATCCCAAGATCGACAACATCGTAAGTTGAAGTTATCGCTGCTAAATTTAATTTAAACTCGGAGTGTTGTAAAAGTTCGAAGATTTGTGTGTTCAAAATAAACTTCCGAATAAAATCCGTGCTCTTGTTAACAATTTTTAATCAACAATTGAATTCCGGCGAGAATATTAGAAGTCAATTCTTGGCTTTCACATTCCAGCGCATACTAAATACACATACTAATATATTTACGGTAAGTGAAAACGAACTTCTTAATCTCAATTTATAAGTCCCTTTTCCTAATATGTGGTGAAAATATGCCCTAACAGCTTTCTAAATCCGAAGTGTCTTTTTCTTTGTAGATTCTGCCACAATTAATGACCACATTGTCTCATCAATTTATCCAACAACAATTTTATCATCATATGCAAGTTAACACATTCAGCCGCTGCCCAGTTAAGCCATTCCCACGATCGGCCACTACACGTGCCGCAGCGTCAGCACTTTTGTATTTCACCATTCAATGCAATGCAAGACATTTGAGAACGCAACGATTGTGGGAAATAAAGGCCATGGTCATTTCCACCGGTGCACATAGGCACACTTACGTAAGGGTTGCGTTGTCGCCGCCGACGCTGAGGTCTGAAGGTGCAGCTTAAACCAACGATCGGGCAGTTGCTGTTGGGGGTCACAGTGACCGAACTTAGTTATAAGTTAACGAACTAAATAAAGTGTAAAGTAACCTAAAAACTTGGTGTTTTTTGTCAGGGCAAGTTGTCCCTTTAATTTTTTTAAGTGTAAGGATCTGTGATCCTGTAAGTGGCGCCCGAGCAGGGACCACTAGTGAAAGTATTGAAAGAAATCTTTGAAAAAGATAAGAAGTGAAAAAAAAACCAAAAATACGCAAAAAATATCCAACCGAAAGGTGTAATAGTGAATTTGAATAAAGACTCCTTGATGAGAATTTTAGTGTTGTGAGTATAACCGCTAACAACTTTGAATTTTTTTCTTTTTCTCTCTCGACAGCAAAATGGAGGAACTGAAAGCCACAGTTACTAATCTGACAGGGGCCGTCAATGCCCTGTTAGAAAAATACACAGCCTCGAAAGGCGCGTTAACAAAATAGATACAACTGGATTAAGGCCAGGATCCGGTGGCCCAGTAGCTGCTGATATCGTGGAAGAGGTTGTAACGCAAGCTCCTATAACCGAAGCAAACTTGAGAGAAATAAGTCGCCTACCAGACTGCGTAAAAGAACTCCAGGTTTTCGATGGCAGCCCGGTACATTATGTGTCCTGGGCGCATTCGGTGGAAGCAATTCTATCGGATTTTGCCATTGTCAAGGGAAAACCCTTATACCGTGCTATTATGCAACACATTAGCCAAAAAGTAAGTGGTGCGGCAGATTCAGCCTTAGTGTCCTATAACATTTTTGACAATAACTGGCCAAAAATTAAAGAGTGCCTGTCACTGCATTATGCAGATAATCGCGACATCCGCACGCTTGAACACCAGTTCCATCAACTGCAACAAAAGGTTTCAAGCATCGATGAATTTTACGCTAAAGTAAACCATCAATTTAGCTTGATCATAAACAAAATCAAGACTGAGTCCTACACGGACGAAACAATAAGAGTCCTTGTGGACACCTATACAAATCGGGCACTTAACGTTTTTATTCGTGGGCTAAACGGGGAGCTATCGAGGATGCTCCTCGCACAACGACCGAAGACTCTCCCAGAAGCCTATTCGGCCTGTCTGGAACTGCAGAATGTCAATTGTAGGAATTTCGCTATACACTCGAACTCTGTAAGTAATCGTGTTGTCGTCACTATTAACAACCTACAAGAAACTAAGCTCTCTCACACAGGTAGGCCACCGGTGATCCCACCAAGGCCCAACTGGCGCCAGCAGGATCGTTGGACACACTTCGATAAACGGGAGCGATTTGGCGACATGATCGTACCTCACCACCTACCCAGCCGAAAACTCCTCCTGTAGAGAAGATGGAAGTTGATGGGTCCGTCCAATCACGAGCCGCAAACTACATCAATCGCCCGAATCCCTTTAAGCGAGGAACAACTTCGGAAAATCTGCCGCAAAAGAAACAGCGACTATTCCATTGCACAACGGGGACAGAAGATGAACCGAATAACGAGCATGAAGCAAAGAGCGGAGACGAAGGGGATTTTCTCTCGGAGGGCCATCTAGCGTACCATACCTAGAGTATACGCTTCCAGACGGCCTCACCCTCGACTTCCTCATCGACACTAGGGATAACAAAAATTGTATAAGTGATGCGGTCGCTACTGGAGGTGCCCCAGTTGAGGAGGTATTTAATGTGCACTCAGCCGGGGGGCGGGTGCAAATTCAAAAGAAAACATCCTTAAAATTTTTTTAGGATATTGGTTATAACACAAACATTGTATTTTTTCTTCTCCCAGGGTTAAAATCCTTTGATGGTATCATTGGCGATGATACTCTAAGGATGTTAGGGGCCGTGGTAGATAGGAAAAATAATTATTTAAAGATTAACGAGTTCAAACTGCCCTTTAAAGCCAAACTTTCCAATCAGGTTAACTATTCTATAGGAAAAGACGTTTCTGCCCAAACGAAACAGCATGTAGACCAACTAGTGGAAAAATATTCTAACCTATTCGCACCACTTAATGGCAGTGAGTTGATCGATACTAGCGTTCGGGCGGAAATACGGACTAACACACCTGAACCTGTTTACAGTAAAAGTTACCCTTACCCTGTGTGCATGAGAGAGGAAGCAGATAGGCAGATAAATGAATAGCTCGACGAGGGGGTAATTAGGCCATCTAAGAGTCCTTACAACTCCCCAATATGGGTGGTGCCTAAAAAGCCGAAACCAAATGGGGAGAAGCAGTGTAGAATGGTGATTGATTACAAGAGGTTGAATGCAGTCACGATCGCCGATACGTACCCCATTCCAGACATAAACGCCACACTTTCCAGCTTGGGACAAGCTAACTATTTTACAACGATTGACTTGACGTCCGGTTTTCATCACATACCAATGAAGAACTCCGACATACCTAAGACAGCATTTTTTCTGCTCCTGCCATTTTTCAGCGAATGATCGACGATGTGTTAAAAGAATACATAGGGAAGATATGCTATGTCTATATTGACGACATCATTCTTTTTGGTAAAGACGCGGACGAACACCTGCCCAACGTAGATACAGTTTTTTCGAGGCTCCGTGAAGCAAATCTTAAGGTTAATCTCGAGAAAACCTGTTTTTTCGAAAAAGAAGTCGAATTCCTTGGCTACGTGATTAGTCCAGATGGAGTGCGCGCTGACCCAAAAAAGGTGGAGGCTATTAAGTTGATCTCACCACCGGAAAACCTCAAGGACCTAAAGAGTTTTTTAGGTATGACTTCCTACTACAGGAAGTTCATAAGGGACTACGCTAAGGTGGCCAAACCATTTACCAACCTCACTCGGGGTGAGAATGCACAAGTGAAAGCAAATGCTTCTAGAAAGGTAAGAATTGAAGTAGACGAAAATGCAATACAGGCCTTCCACGATTTGAAACAACTCTTGGTATCTGCCGATGTCCTTGCCTTTCCGGATTTTGATAAGGCATTTAATCTCACTACGGATGCATTGAACTATGCCATTGGGGCAGTCTTGTCACAAGGAACTATAGGCGAGGACAAACCTATAGCCTATATATCGCGATCTTTGAATAAAGCTGAGGAGAATTACGCCACCAACGAGAAGGAGCTCCTCGCGATCGTCTGGTCACTTGACAATCTGCGTTCTTACCTGTACGGCGCCAAGAAGATCAAAATATATACTGATCACCAACCACTCACGCATTCCTTGAGCTACAGAAATTACAACGGTAAATTAAAACGCTGGAAGGCCAGGATTGAGGAGTATAACTGCGAAATTATCTACAAACCGGGGAGGTCAAACCTAGTATCTGACGCCCTTTCTCGCCTTAAAACGGAGGTCAATGTGCTGACCGATTCTGTCATTGTTCAGCCTCCATCTGTTCTGGGAGAAGAGCCTTGACACTGCCACTCAATGCACAATGCATTCAGCTGATAATTCGGATCTTATACCTCATGTGGAGGCTCCAATTAATGTGTTTAGAAACCAAATTATTTTCAGGGAGGGAGACCGCCCTCGTTGCCTTGAACATCCTCACCAAGGCTACAGTAGATATTATGTCTCATTCCCTGAGGATAACGCTACACTGGTCACAATTTTGAGGGAGTGCCTTAACCCAAATGTAATAAATGGCATACAAATTCCAGAAAATCTCCTGGCCTCGGTACAGGATGCTTATGTTAGTAGCTTTCAAAGGTACAGAAAAAGAATAACTCAAAGGATAGTGGAAGATGTTACGGTTTCTGACAGGGTCTTCGAGATAATTGAGAAGGAACATAAGCGATCCCACAGAAATCCACGTGAGAACAAGGTGCAGATACTCAAACAATTTTATTTCCCTGACATGGCCAGGCAGATCAGAGACTATGTAAGACAATGTGATACCTGTAAATGAAATAAATATGACAGGCATCCCTCGAAGCCTTTTCTTCAACCCACTCCAATTCCGAGTTACCCTTTTTTGCACATCGACCATTTCGAGATAGAGAAACAAAAATATCTCAGTGCAATAGATAAATTTTCAAAGTTTGCCAAATTATTCCCAATAAAAAATAAATCTTCGGTTCACCTGCGCAGGAAGCTTACTGACCTCCTGCATTATTTTTCTGTCCCAAAGCTTTTAGTTATGGACAATGAAAGAGGATTCCTTACCCCTCTGGTCTCAAATTATATTCGTTCTCTAGGCATAGAAATTTACCAAACTCCTACCCAACGAAGCAAAACTAACGGGCAGGTTGAGCGTTTGCATTCAACATTAATTGAAATATACCGTTGCATCTCTGTCGAATTTTGCAGATTCACTCCAAAAGAGCGCGTTTCTATAGCAGTGGACCGGTACAACAATACCGTCCACTCTGTCACAAAAAGAAAACCAGCAGACGTGTTCCTCAACCGAACCTCGAGGATTAACTATCAGGAATTGGTAGATTTCAGAGAAAAAACTAATGAAGATATTAAGGCTTTATTAGATAGGGAGCAGGAGTACAGGAATTCAAGGCTGAACACTAAACTTACAACCCCACGCACTTTTGATGCCGGGGATAAACTGTTTATTTCTAATAAACAAATTAAAGGCAAACAGAAGCCGTTATATAAAGAAGAAACAGTAGCTGAAAACAGAACAGCAACCATACTCACTGAAAGTGGAAAAAAATTCCACAAGGTAGACGTGAAAAATGTTATTTATTATGTGAATTACAGTGTGCGCACTGATGAAAAAGCAATATTATGCTTATTTACACTCAGTCACTGAACTGAGCAAATGAAACGCATAATGGCGTATACCAAAAAAAAAAAAAAAAAAAGGGATGGTATTCCTCAAAGGAAATACTAAAATACTCTCTCTCTCTATGGCGCGATATACTCGTACAACAGGTATATCATCATAAACCTCCTAAGAGATTTTTGCGCCAAGCTTCTCTTCCAATTTGTGGTGTGCCGATTTTTGAATTTTCCCTACAAATTGGTGGGACCTACAGTTTTTTGCCGACTCCGAACGGCATCTACTAAGGAGACGCATTTTTGCTGAGAAGCCTGTCATGGCAGAAATACACTCGGAGAGTTTGCCAAACCACTGCCGAGGGGCGACCCCGTTTTTGAAAAACTTTTTTTCAAATCACTTTTGATGTTACCTGTACCAGGGCTCGAACCATGGACCTTCGGTGTGGTAGGCCGGCAACACTACCTTCACACCACGGCGGCCGCCAACTAAAATACTAATGCTACTAATAAAACAAAAACTTAAAGAAAAAAAAGTAAAAATAAAATATGAAATACAAGAACTTGTTATGTTAACTAGCAATAAAACCCACATTTTAATCTAAAACTCACTACCAATACACTAACCAACAAAACTAACGACTATTAATAATCGAAAACTCCCCAGCAACAACTCATCTTTAGCATGTTAAGCCTTAATTTAAAGATAATGGAAATTGAGTAAATTGTATGTGAATCACAGGAAGTTAAGATAATTAGAGTAAATACAACATATAACATTTTTTATTCTATTGATTGATTGCTATTGTATTCCATACTATCTTTGTCAAAATTAAATAAATTTACCTTGCAATTTTTCTCTTAAAAAGTATATTGAATATGTAAAATACAATAAAGATTTAATCAAATGGGGGTAATCTGTAGATATAAGTCAAATTAAATAAATCTACTCCCCACAGCATCTGCCTCTGCGCATCCGCGCATACCTATGACGTGTTCAAGATGGACTCTCCTTCCTATTGTAACAATACGCGATGGATACGGTTGGATTATCAACGGGCACTTCAAGCTGATCCATACTATCGACCTAATTAGCTACGACAGGGTTGTAAGCAGATTAGAAGATACAATCATCGATCTCAACATAACTGACTCCACAGCCGATGTACTTAATTACCAACTGGGCAAAATTGCAAGAAACCTCCATGACCTAAAGGGACAAGAGATTAGCAGACCAAGACGTCCTATTAATTGGATTGGCTCTGCCTGCAAATGGATTGTCGGCACGCCTGACGCCATGGATTTGGATGAAGTCCTACAGAAACAGAATCCACTGATGAGCCAAAATGAGCAGCAATACCAGGTAAACTCTGAAATATTCAAAACAACTCATGAGCTTTTGCAGGCGATAAATGGTATCATTGCCACCACCAATGACGTTATAAGCCACCGAAGCCTGGAGAATATTTCCCAGGAAATCCAAAGTAAGGTTATGATTCTAAAGGAAGACGCCTATGAAATGGTCCGCGCCTGTCAGATGGGCAAAGCCGGCGTCGTTAACACCAATATGTTAAGCAAGGAAGAAATCAACCGACTTATCAGTGAGATAGAGGTCCTTCCTTACAGCAACGTCGTTGAAGCCATCGAGTATAGCAAGCCTTCGATTTACACAAACGGGTCACTTTTACTTTACGTTCTATCCTTGCCGAAAGTAATGGAAACGAAACATAATCACCTGCTTGTTCGAGCTATTATCCAAGATGGGCATCATGTAGATATAAAATATTCAACTATACTGGTTAGCAAACATAGGACATATGGTATCAAGGATCGATGTTTACAACTAACGTCAGTCATGGTCTGCGAAGAAGGCTCCATTGATCTGCTAAAGGAAGAGGATTGCTTGCCGCGCCTGCTGTCAGTATTTGACCTGCAATGAATCCACTATTGAGGTCATCAAGGAAGACACTATATTCCTTAGCAATTTCAACGGCACAGCATGGTCAGGTAATAATACGAACTATCTTTTGGGCTTATTTATTCTACAGATACACAACGAGACTGTGAAGATTGACAATCAAACCTACCAAAGCGTAAGCAGGTCAGAGCTCCAACTACTCCCGCCAATCTTGACCCGTGTGAAGAACGAAACACTGGCGGTCAACCTTAACCTTGTCCATGAGATGACAACAGGAAATGTTAGACTCCTTTGCTACCTAAAAGGAAAAACAAATTGGTTCATCACGTCGGAAGTCATGGGCTTTGCATTATTAGTCTCGGTCATTTGGTTAATTTGGAGGAGAATGACGGCAAGATTAGATATCCCAAACTTGAATATTTCACTGCTCAACAGGAGTTTGCGTGGACATAAACGCGAGGACTCCTCCCATCCACCTAATCTGCGGGACGCAGATCTTTAAAGGGGGAGGAGTTAACACATTCAGCCGCTGCCCAGTTAAGCCATTCCCACGATCGGCTACTACACGTGCCGCAGCGTCAGCACTTTTTTATTTCACCATTCAATGCAATGCAAGACATTTGAAACCGCAACGACTGTGGGAATTCAAGGCCATGGTCATTTCCACCAGTGCACATAGGTACACTTACGTAAGGGTTGCGTTGCCGCCGCCGACGCTCAGGTCTGAAGGTGCAGGTTAAACCAACGATCGGGCAGTTGCTGTTGGGGAGTCACGGTGATCGAACTTAGTTATAAGTCCACGAACTAAATAAAGTGTAAAGTAACCTAAAAACTTGGTGTTTTTTGTCAGGGAAAGTTGGCCCTTTAATTTTTTTAAGTGTAAGGATCTGTGATCCTTTAAGTTGCATGTGGGTTGCTTGTGGCTTGCCACGTCCCTCACAAGTTTCTCTATACTCGTCCATCACATGGAAATCCCCACCAAAATGCTTCATTGGACGTCCTAAATGCGCCACGAACCGAATGTTTCATCAAAATCCAGTCCGCCAGCTAATTTTTCTAACCATAAAGTTTTGTTTTTTATTGGAATCGGCTTTAAATTAATCTAAATAAATTGAACTAAATACATGAATTGAGAGCAGGGGATTCCAACTCGAACACCAAGTAGGAAGAAGAAGAGTCAACAAATGCATTAGTTAGTAAACTTATAAATGCAAATGTGTAATTGCAATTAATAAGAAAATATTTTCATTTTAAACTATGTGAATGTAGGTTAAAAATAGAATATTAAGACCCCTAGTTCCCTTTTTAAATATCTTAAAATTAGATTGCCATGATTGATAATAAGAATTTAAATTACATATTTACGTAAATATCATTTCATGTTGCTATTTTTGTACTATACTTGCTCAAACATGCGCCAAAGCAAAGATCTGTGAAATAAGAAGGAGCAGTGGACATGTTCGAGAGAGTGGTATGACGTAACTTCAAACATTGAGCGCGAATAGTTTTTGTTGCGAACTCTTTAAATTTAATTTCTTATTAACAAAAGTGGCTGCCAACATTTGAGTTTGGTGATACTTTTTTTTTTATTAAGCGCTAATCTATTTGATTAAACAAACATTTTTCTTTTGAATTTATTATTTGCCCAAAATTAGAAAATCTTCTAATTTTCTAACACTTCGGTAAAGAAGGCCTTCGACGCTACGTGGAAATGCATACGTAAAATGATTTTTTTTGATAATTAAGAATATCAAACCTAGACATATATTTAGTTACATGCTTTATACATACTTTTGATATTTAAACTTTTATATACGGATATACATATATATTTATATTTTTGCCTGTACGTACACATGTACATATGTATATATGTATGTGCAAACATAGTTGAGTTGATTTTTGATTTGTAGTTACTAGTTTGTTTTGCTACTTTTTAATTTTCGTTTTTTTTTGCTTTGTACATAAATAGGTGCATATCAACGTAGACATATTTACATACATACGAGTATGTACATTTAAATAAGTTTTGAATTCTAGCTCTGTATGAAAATTTAAAGATACACTTGAGAGTGACAGCGGGACTAATTACGGTTCGACTAGCTTAGTTCTCCATTTTTCTTCTGAGTATTGGTTAGTATTATTATTAAAATTAAATTATATGATAAAGAATTGCATGATTCTGCGTGGTTAACTAAGTTAAGGAAAACCTCAAATTGTAATGAGATGAATTTGTTTGAAAATTAATTAAATAACATGATGAGTAATTAATTGAATTTTTAATTGGTTTGAGACATGGGGTGTTGATGGTAAGGTAATTGGGGCCCCGATAATATCAATGAGGCCAATGGTAGGGCGGGTTCAGAGGCAGCCACCAGATCTCCTTAAATGAGCTGCCAGGCATAAGAGGTAAGGGTAAGGTGGGGTCATATTAGTGAAGTGTGGCAAGTAAATGCAACTTTTCGGTATTAATTTTTTTTTATATAATATAAATTATTATATTTTATATAATTATATTTAAATATAAATTATCCTGTTGGCCATTGACTGAGGAGGGTAGTGCGGTGTATTGACCGCGTTATCGAATATCACGAAGCTGAAACTCCGGGCCTAAACGCCAGTGCATACACCGCGGTTACGGCACCTTGCAACAAGCACTGCTCCTCCATCGTCCTTGATTGTGATTTCTTCGCACTCAGTCATATGGTATCATAACAGATAAAATGGCGCCCAACGTTGGGGCCCGATTGAAGGAAAACTTTTTGTTTTCAATTCGTGGTTTCACACTCAGGATTCCCTCTTGGAATCAGCTCGTCTATCCGCTTTAATTTTTCTTTTTTAAATATTTTAAAATTTAAATTTTTTTTGGTTTAATGTTGTGTTTAAGCATTTTTTGTATGGATGCGAACCATTTTCGAAGGAATCGACGATCCTACAGGCTATATGCCTCAAGATTCGTACCGCGAAAAAAAAATTTCGTATTCGGGAAATTGTTCAAGCACAGCATTTTTTTCTGTTTTGTAGCAAAATGCGTGATATACCTTTTTTTTTGGAAATTTTGTCATTGAGGCTTTATGCCAGTTGACTTACCAGGGGTTCACGTCAGGTACATAACAAAAGAAAATATATTAAAGTTTTTTAATAATTAGTACATCTCAAACTCAACTTCGAGACGCTAAGCTTATTCGATATTTTTTTAGTTTTGGGAAAGATTTTGAAAATTTCGGAAATTTTGGTTGTAATTAAAACAATTCACAACCGATACTTCTTCCCCAAAATGTTGCATGCCACAACAAAATATGACTCCTTTACCACTTTTAACCTTATGCCACATTACCACCACAGAGACTCCCATGGTCTCAAACCAAAATATTTTGATGATTTTTTTTTACAACCTTTTGATCAAACTGTTTTTTGTTTAAGATTTTCCAAACGTGCAAGGAATTACATATATTTTTTTTTTAGAAAAACTTTTTTCGGTGTTGACATTAAACTTTTTTTTAGAAACATTTTTGTTGCATCAGTGAACCAATTTCGAAACTTTAGTTACAAATTGTGCTCTATTATTTTTTTTTTCTTCCTTGTTTTTCTTGAACGCTAGTTTATACATCATATTTTATTAATCGAGAAAAAATATGCCATTACGGCATAGCGGCGAACACGCATCCTTGCAGTATCGTGTGTCGAAAGCCGATTTCTAATAGGAACACCGTGCTAGTTACAGCGTGTAACCACCGAGTACGTGTTGACTAAACTCGTGAACGCTGATCTTATTTTGAGAACGGATTTTTCAAGCACACCTTTCGCATTTCATGAACAGTTTGGGCTTGATTAATGAATATTTTAGACTCATTTTAAGACCATTTTGACTTTATTTTTAGAACGTTCTAAGCATGTTCTGAGAACTTATTGGGTTCATTTTATTAACATTTTCTGCTTCTTTTGGGAACATTTTGGCTTCATTTTGAGAACATTTCGTCCTTGATTTTAGAACCATTTCCGTACATTTCAAGAACGTTTTGGGCTTACATTGAGCCCGTTTTTAGGTTATTTTCAAGAACATTTCGTTCTTGAGTGTATAACGATTTCCGGTCGATTCAAGAACGGGTTAGACCTATCCTGGGAGCAAAACGTGCCTGTTTGCAAAAATAATTAAAGAAAACCATTTTAATTCATATTATTTAATGACATTGATTTAATGAAAATTCATATGAAATAGAGTTTCTGCAGCCAGTCAATCACCTTCGATGGCATTGACAATGTGTAGTCTTCAATTCCAAACTAACAAGTAAAAGAAAAAATTGCATTAGCTATGCATCCGTACACCAACACATTCACTGTTATTCTACCAGTTTTCTCCAAGAAAAAAGCTTCTTACGAAACAGCACGCGCAATCCTAAAAGTGGTACCGCTTCCTTAAGATCCTCGCTAGTTAAAAATTTTAAGCTCTCGGGAGTTACTTGCGCAGCTGCAAAAGTGAAATATATATTGGGTCAGCATTTTCAGTAAATTTTTATGGAAAAAGTTTTGGTACCTCTCCCGATATTTTTGGACGTGTATTAGTAGTTACGTACGGTCGTATAGAATTACCAAAAGTACCAACGTAAATAAAAAAGTTATTCATGTAACCATTATGGTATAAGTAATCGTTAACGACAACCACTGAGTCTTAACTTGGGCAACTTTAAACACTTTTTCATTTCTTTGATAAATTGGGTTCAGAACACATTACCTTGCACTGCGAGTGTCCGACCGTAAAATTGTTTAACGAAAACAGCAAATCATAAAGTCTTTAGCATGTCCACACGTACATATGTATCCAAGTACTTATTAAATTTCTTTCTGCAAGTAGGAACAAGACTATGCATATACGAGTATATGCATCAACTTACCATTTAAATATGTAAGAACTTCTTCCATCTCCATTTCTTTTCAAATTTGTTCCAAATTCTCCATAATAATAATAATAAATATTTTACACTCCCGACACGAACACTACGCAGCGAACGCCAAATGAAAATAAGCATTGTTCCCGAACCTGGTCCTTAAAATACGAACGATGTTATCGAAAAGAGAACGGACGGTTTCATTATATGAACATACGGGGTGTGTTCAAAACGTATCGCGAATTTTGAATTTTCGCTGGTTACGTATATTCGAATTTCGAATTTTTTGTGGCGTTATGTTGGTACTCATGTCTCTCACTTATGCCGACAAGCTCGGCCATTTTGAATGTTCAGTTAATTGTTGACAGCTGCTTTGCTTGCACGTGTTTTGGATCGTCTTCGATTTTTACGCGAAATTCGTACCAAAATTGCTCAATTGTGACCAAAAACAGCATCGCATGAACATTGCTAATGAGATGTTAAACTCTGTCCGCGACGACCCAAATTTTCTCCAGAGGGTCATTACTGGTGACGAATCATGGGTTTATGGTTATGACGTGGAAACCAAAGCTCAATCATCTCAATGGAAGCTGCCGCACGAACCAAGACCGAAAAAAGCGCGCCAAGTTCGGTCGAATGTGAAAGTTTTGCTGACAGTTTTCTTCGATTGCAGGGGCGTGGTGCATCATGAGTTCTTACCACAGGGCAGAACGGTCAATAAGGAATATTACCTGCAAGTTGTGCGCAATTTGCGCGAAGCAATCCGCCAGAAACGCCCGGATTTGTGGAAGAACAAAAATTGGCTTTTGCACCACGATAACGCCCCTGCTCACGCATCGTTGCTTGTGCGCGACTTTTTGGCCAAAAACAACACACTAATGATACCGCAGCCACCGTATTCCCCAGATCTGGCCCCCTGTGACTTTTTCTTGTTCCTTAAACTGAAGAGGCCCATGAAAGGACGACGTTACGCTTCTCTTGACGAGATAAAGACGGCATCGAAGGAGGAGCTGAACAAGATACAAAAAAATGATTTTTTGAAGTGCTTCGGAGATTGGAAAAACCGTTGGCACAAGTGTATAATATCTCATGGGGATTACTTTGAAGGGGACAAAATAGATATTCATGAAGAAATAAATAATTTTTGAAAAAACACAAAATTCGCGATACTTTTTGCACACACCTCGTATGTTCTCTTTTCGATAACATCATTCGCATTTCAAGCACAATGTTGCTATTTTGAGAAAGGGTGGTATATTTTCAAGAACAAGTATGCTAGTTTTAAGACTAAAAAAGCGAGAACACGAAAATCTTAAATTAAGACCGATGGTGCTGCATTTTAGAACGGCGTTTTTCTCTGAGTGTACCAGATCACAGACGATGTTGCAAGGAAACTCTAGTATTAATAGTGGGAATGGAAACCTACCTAGGACTAGTAGTGAAGCGCAGCGTGAGGTACAGCAAAGGGTAGAAAACGACGATAATTTGGCAACTGAAGGAGCGCAGGGTGGTCAAGCAGCAGGAAACGAGGATGAGGCGCGTATTAGGAACATGGTTTCTGCCATTGTTTCAGCAAGATCAGCAACGGCCCTTGACGGCTTAGAAAATCGCGTAGCTAAACGGGTAGAACAGAAGATAGAAAGCACCTTATCGAACTTCTGAGAAGGCCTAAACATTAACCCCGTACCACCAGTCCCTGTTGCCAGTGACATTAGTCAAACTGCTAACGTGTCTCAAGCTCAATACCCTCCTAACAGATCTACACCAGTGTGGTCAAGAGATGCACCTCCGTTACTAAGCCAGAGTAACTTAAACTTTAACAATAATATTGATCAATTGCGATTTAGCGAAATTTCAACCATTCCTTATACCGATAGGATCGCGCAACTGATCTCTAGTTGGGACGTGAAGTTTGGCGGTACGTCGCGTTTGTCCGTTGATAGTTTCTTGTCTCGAATAGAGCTTTTAGTCATCGATACCCTGAACGGTAATTTTAACCTTTTATGTGAGCATATCCAAAGGCTTTTTGTTAATGAAGCTAAAGATTGGTACTGGCGTTATCGCAGGTCGGTCGATCGCGTAACCTGGCCAGCTTTGTGCCAAGCTTTAAGAACTAATTTTCAGCAGCATAGGAGCGATTTTGAGATAAAGGAATCTATTCGGGCTAGAAAGCAAGGTCAAAGTGAAGGGTTTGACGATTTCCGTAATGCTATTTTGAAAATTGCTGAACCGTTGGAAACTCCTTTGTCTGAAATAGAGTTACTAGAAATAATGAAGCACAACTTGCGACCGCGTATACGGCAGCAACTTCTTTTCGTCCCTATCCACTCTTTGGCAGAGTTGCGCAGACTCTGTTTGAAAGGTGAAAGTCTTTCTAAGACGACTCCTTTCTCACAAGCTAACAACCCCAGACAAATACCCAGGCGACAGGTAAATGAAACCTACCTTGAGTTAGATTTTGATCAAAATATGACACAAACAGATTTTGCAGAAATAGATGCAGTTTCTCAGCCAGCTAATAAACTAAAACCTGGTTGCTGGAATTGCAATAAAGATGGGCATACGTATTATGATTGCCTTGAAGACCGAACTGTGTTTTGTTACGGTTGTGGCGCACCAAACACGTATCGCCCAAAATGCCCAAAATGCAGTCCGGGAAACTGCAAAGTGAGCGAGGAATCACGACAGATGCCTCGCCACGACAGCAAGCGCTAAACAGCGATAACGTGCGCATACAAACGCAAAACCAAACCAATGGCGCAAAATTAAGTATACGCACTGGTGACTCCCATTTTTATGCTAACACATTACAAAAAGAAATAATCCCATATGACAAACGTTTGAAAAGATATAACGAGGTGAGAAACAGAATATTTAGTCCAGATTATGATCAATCCCATAGGCCAAAGCATTCTTGTCTTCGAATGAGGAGCTTTTGGGCAAAAATAAAAACAAATAGAAGAAATTTAAAGAAAATTATTTGCTCACTACAGCAAAACGAAAACGATTTGAGGCCGTATGCTAGAGTTAGGTTGCTAGAAGGTGATCACCTGAGCCTGTTAGACAGTGGAGCACAAGTGTCTTGCTTGGGAGGTTTGTTGGCAAAAGAAGTTGCCAAACAGCAATTGCGGAAGCATAAAGTGCCAATTTGTACCGCTGATGGCAAAACGCAAGTCGTTTTCGGTACTATAGACCTTAGCGTTCAATATAAAGATAGATCAGAGGTGACACCGTTTTTCGTTGTCCCTAGTATGTCCCAAGATTTGGTATTAGGAGTCGACTTTTGGATTAAATTCCAGCTCGCACCTAATATCATATCGGAAATTTCATTTGAACCGAGTTGTGCGTTTGACTAAAACTTGCTTTCGTTGAATGTTGAACCACAACAGCAATTAAATTTGATTAAAAATAGATTCCCAAGTTTTGAAAAAGAAGGCTTGGGAAAAACGTCTTTATTGGAGTACGAGATTCAACTCGAACCCAATGTCCGTCGATAAAGCAGCGATATTTTCCAAATTGCCGAAATTGATGAAATGATTAAGTTAGGTGTAATCGAGGAAGCTCCGAACAGTCCATGGTCTAGTCCGGTGGTATTAGTGAAAAAGCCAGGTAAAGTCCATCTGTGTATGACCTCACGAAAAGTAAACAGCGTTACCGTTAAGGACGCTTATCCCCTTCCTCATATTGATGCGATTCTGAGCAGAATACCCAAGGATAAATTTATTAGTTCTCTTGATTTACGGCGTGCCTTTTGGCAAATTCCCCTTGCCGAACAGTCCCGAGATTACACCTGTTTCACTGTCCCAAATCGTCCGCTTTACCGATACCGTGTTATGCCTTTCGGTCTTTGTAACGCCCCACAAGCACTCTGTCACTTGATGAATCGCGTAATACCTCCCAATTTGAGAAATCAAGTGTTTGTCTACCTAGATGATCTTTTAATTGTGTCAGAAGATTTGGAGACACATATGTCCGTCCTAGCTGAAGTTGCTTTACATTTAAGGAAAGCAGGGTTGACCATTAACGTCAACAAAAGCCAATTCTATATAAAAGAGGATAAATATCTCGGATATATTGTGGGCAACGGAACTATACGTACCGACCCCGAGAAAATCTCTGCTGTAACCCAATACCCCCTTCCAACGAATGGCAAGCAGGTGAGACGAAGCAGGTGAGGGAATGGTGGGTTGGTATCGCCGATTCGTGGACAACTTTGCTGCATTGACAAGCCCACTCACGAATTTGCTTAAGGAATCAAAGAGTTTTGACTGGAATAACGGTGCTCAGCAGGCATTCAATACCCTGAAAGAAAAACTTTGTACGGCACCAGTTTTGGCTAGTCCACATTATAGCAAACCCTTCATAATCCAATGTGATGCCAGTAAACTAGGAGTTGGTGCGGTATTAGTCCAAAAGAATGTCAAGAATGATGAAGTTCCTATAGCATATTTTTCTCAAAAGTTGAATAAAGCGCAAAGTAACTAGAGTGTAACAGAACTCGAATCTCTAGGCTCTTTGCTTAGCTTGAAGAAATTCCGAGCCTATGTAGAGGGACAAGAGTTCACTATAGTTACGGACCACGCTAGTTTGCAGTGGCTTATGCGGCAAACTGATTTATCCAGCCGACTATCGCGTTAGTCTCTCAAATTGCAAGGTTTTAAATTTAATATTGAGCATAGGAAAGGTTCACTCAATGTGGTACCTGATTGTCTGTCACGACAAAATTTCGAGGAAGTAGGTGAAGTCCGTGAAATTGAGATCCGTCCGTTAGTTGATTTACAGTCGTCCGAGGTTTTGTCCGAAGATTACCAAAAATTGATAAGTCATGTCCTCGAGAATGATAGCAGATTGCCTGATCTACAATTAATCGATAACCTCCTTTATAAAAGGACCGAAAATCCGGATGGCAATCCGGAGTGGGAATCATTTAATTGGAAGCCTTGGATTCCCAAATCTGTAGTTCCCTTTGTCATAGAAAACGCCCACTGTCCGCCAAATAAATGCCATGGTGGGATTGCGAAAACATTGGCGAGATTGCGAAATAATTTGTATTGGCCAAATATGACAGTTGATGTTAAAAATTACGTCAGCCGATGTGAAACTTGTAAGCAAAGCAAATCGCCCAATGTAACGCTAAGACCACCAATGTCCGCCCAATACACGGTAAAAAGACCGTTTCAGAAAGTGTATGTTGACTTCCTTGGACCTTACCCTAGATCCAAGCAAGGAAACATAGGAATATTCATTGTTTTAGACCATTTAACAAAGTTTCCCCTTTTAAAAACTGTTAAAAAGTTCAACACTTCAGTTGTATGCGACTTCCTACGAGATAACGTCTTTAGTATTTTCGGAACTCCCGAAATTGTAATGAGTGATAATGGGCAGCAATTTAGATCCACGCAATTTAATAGTTTGTTGTCGGCCCGTGGGATAAGACATGTTTGCACGGCCCTATATAGTCCACCGGCCAATGCAAGCGAGCGTGTGAACCGCTCAATCATCGCAGGTATAAGAGCTTACCTTAAAAAGGATCAATCTCACTGGGATAGGAACCTCTCCGAAATTGTTGAAGCGAAGTTCATATCACCAAACGATCGGTGTATCCCCATATTTTACATTGTTTGGACAGCAGATGATTTCCCATGCAGGTGATTATGAACTATTACGGAAACTCAAAACCCTGGACGACACCGTTCTGGAACGAAGTGACAACCTGAAACTCATAAGAAAGAAAATGGCTGAAAACATTTCAGCAGCCTTTGAAAATTCCTCAAAACGATACAATCTTCGAAGCTCTGAAAAACGTTTTGAAATTAATGATTTTTTTGTTTTTCGGCGCAACTTTGTCCAAAGCGATGCCTCAAAGAGATTTTCAGCGAAACTTGCTCCAAAATTTGTAAAATGCAAAATGATTGCGATGAAAGGCAACTGTATGTACGAGTTAGAGGACATCGTTACACGGAAAAGAGAAATTTACCACAGAAAAGATATTCAGAATAGCAACTAGGGCACACCGCACCAACTCTCTAGGTGGGGGGATGTGTACCGTAGTACAAGGCCGCAAATTCTTTTTTATTCTTCTTCTTTTCTTTTGCTTTAAGAATATTTTTTTTTCTCGTAAATCTTTTTCTTTGCCACCACCGCTCCAACTTCAAAACCTCCACTAACACAGCTTCTGTCAAAAACATATGTTTTTGAACTGATTTATCTACGTCTGCGCTAAACACAGGTCCAATACAACTTCCGAATAGAGCCATCTTTCTTTTCCTGTGAAATCCCAAGATCGACAACATCGTAAGTTGAAGTTATCGCTGCTAAATTTATTTTGAGTGTTGTAAAAGTTTGAAGATTTGTGTGTTCAAAATAAACTTCCGAATAAAATCCGTGCTCTTGTTAACAATTTTTAATCAACAATTTAATTCCGGCGAGAATATTAGAAGTCAATTCTTGGGTTTCACATTCCAGCGCATACTAAATACATATACTAATATATTTATGGTAAGTGAAAACGAACTTCTTAATCTCAATTTATAAGTCCCTTTTCCTAATATGTGGTGAAAATATTCCCTAACAGCTTTCTAAATCCGAAGTGTCTTTTTCTTTGTAAATTTTGCCACAATTAATGACCACATTGTCTCATAAATTTATCCAACAAAATTTTATCATCATATGCTCCCACGTCCCTCACAAGTTTCTCTATACTCGTCCATCACATGGAAATCCCCACCAAAATGCTTCATTGGACGTCCTAAATGCGCCACGAACCGAATTTTTCATCAAAATCCAGTCCGCCAGCTAATTTTTCTAACCATAAAGTTTTTTTTTTTTCTTTGGAATCAGCTTTAAATTAATCTAAATAAATTGAACTAAATACATGAATTAGGAGCAGGGGATTCCAACTCGAACACCAAGTAGGAAGAAGAAGAGTTAACAAATGCATTAGTTAGTAAACTTATAAATGCAAATATGTAATTGCAATTATAAGAAAATATTTTCATTTTAAATTATGTGAATGTAGGTTAAAAATAGAAAATATTTTCATTTTAAATTATGTGAATGTAGGTTAAAAATAGAATATTAAGACCCCTAGTTCCCTTTATTTAATACCCACTGTCAAAATATTAATTTGGCTTAAATATCTTAAAATTAGATTGCCATGATTGCTAATAAGAATTTAAATTACATATTTACGTAAATATCATTTCATGTTGTTGTTTTTGTACTATACTTGCAAACATTGAGCGCGAATAGTTTTTGTTGCGAACTCTTTACATTTAATTTCTTATTAACAAAATTGGCTGCCAACATTTGCGTTTGGTGATACTTTTTTTTTATTAAGCGCTAATCTATTTGATTAAACAAACATTTTTCTTTTGAATTTATTATTTGCCCAAAATTAGAAAATCTTCTAATTTTCTAACACTTCGGTAAAGAAAGCTTTCAACGCTACGTGGAAATGCATACGTAAAATGATTTTTTTTGATAATTAAGGATATCAAACGCTAGACATATATTTAGTTACATGCTTTTTACATACTTTTGATATATAAACTTTTATATACGGATATACATATATATTTATATTTCTGCCTGTACGTACACATGTATGTATATATGTATCTGCAAACATAGTTGAGTTGATTTTTCCTTTTTGATTTGTAGTTACTAGTTTGTTTTGCTACTTTTTAATTTTCGTTTTTTTTTGCTTTGTACATAAATAGGTGCATATCAACGTAGACATATTTACATACATACGAGTATGTACATTTAAATAAGTTTTGAATTCTAGCTCTGTATGAAAATTTAAAGATACACTTGAGAGTGACAGCGGGACTAATTACGGTTCGACTAGCTTATTTCTCCATTTTTCTTCCGAATATTGTTTAGTATTATTATGAAAATTAAATTATATGATAAAGAATTGCATGATTCTGCGTGGTTAACTAAGTTAAGGAAAACCTCAAATTGTAATGGGATGAATTTGTTTGAAAATTAATTAAATAACATGATGAGTAATTAATTGAATTTTTATTTGGTTTGAGACATGGGGTGTTGATGGTAAGGTAATTGGGGTCCCGATAACATCAATGAGGCCAATGGTAGGACGGGTTCAGAGGCAGCCACCAGATCTCCTTAAATGAGCTGCCAGGCATAAGAGGTAAGGTGGGGTCATATTAGTGAAGTGTGGCAAGTAAATGCAACTTTTCGGTATTCATTTTCTTTTTGGTTGTTTATGAAAGACCCTGTGTGCAAATATAAATTATCCTGTTTGGCCATTGACTGAGGAGGGTAGTGCGGTGTATTGACCGCGTTATCGAATACCACGAAGAACGGCACCTTGCAACAAGCACTGCTCCTCCATCGTCCTTGATTGCGATTTCATCGCACTCAGTCATATGGTATCATAACAAAGCAGCTGGGGTTACCATTCATAATAATGGTAAAGACTTTCCAGAAAGAGCACTGATTGATTCTGGTTCAGGGTGCTCGTTTATGACAGAAATACTCAAACGCAGAATCAATTTATCGGCAAAAAGGATGCATATCCAAGGTTCGGGCATGACTAATGCCGTATCGGCTCAAGTCAAGGAGACATCCAACACAGAACTTCGTTCGCCAGTGGACCCTTCCTTCAGTTTAACGACATTAGTGCTATTTCTAGCGGAAATCTGACATCCTGCCATATCGACGCAAAGTCTATGCAGGCTTTTCCAGATTTAGCTCTGGCAGATTAAAGATTCTACATCAACGAGGAAATTGATATTACACTCGGCAGATACGTATGTTCACAAATAATACTAAGTGGGCTGAAAAAGGATGTAATTTGGACACTGCTGGCCCAAAAAACGGAATTCGGTTGGCTACTGACCATCCGTATAGAGACACCAAATCCAACCCGGAGTATCGTGTCCTTTTACAGTGAAATTGCTTTAGACGAACAGCTCACAGCATTCGGGGAGTTGGAAACTCTGCCCAAAAGCAAGAGTCCAAACGCAGATAACAAGTACTGTGAAGATTTATATAGGGCAACTACAAGTCATAGAAGGGATGGTAAATTTGTAATCTCGCTTGCATTCAGACAGGAATACCCAGATAAGATGAACATAGGAGGGTCTCTTAAGCAGGCGTGTTCACAATTTTTATAAATGAGACACGGTTAGCAAATAACCCAGAATTATGGAAAGAATACGCGGGGGGTTTGTCTGAATATGAGAATCTAGGGCATATGCGAAAAATTAATGCAATGGTACCAGCCGTTTCTGAGGACAACACCCCATCACGCCGTAGTCAAGGCAGAGAGTACCACTACTAAGATGCGCGTAGTTTTTAATGCCTCAAGCCCAACGGAAAATGGCACAAGTTTAAACGACATTCTCCTATCAGTATCCAGTACTTATACTTCGGTGGATACTATACCGTTTGTGTTTTTATTAGTGACATCGAAAAGATATAAAGACAAATTTAGATGCTCGAGGATCTTATCTATCGAGGAATTGTCTACCGATCATTGGCACAGGAACCCATAACTCTTTACGAGTTGAAGACTGCCACTTTCGAGATTAATTGCGCGCAATATCTTGCAATTAGGACCGTTTTGCAACTAGCAGACGATGTCGAAAGGCTTTACCCAACAGTATCTAGCATATTAAGGGAATGCATGTACGTGGATGACGTACGAGATGAAATTAGAAAAGTCTTACACTCCGCTGGCTTTCCACTGCGGAAATGGACATCGTACTCTGAGCAAATTCTCAAAGACATCTCAAAATGAGATCGGCTCAGCGAGGACATTCTGGCATTTGAAGATACCAGCTGCGTCAAAGCATTGTACATAAGATGGAATGCCCACTCCGACCTATTCTAATGTAAAGCAAGGTCACTGGAAAAAGGTGAGAAGCTGAGGAAACAGGCAATCTTATCCGCCATGTCCAAGCTCTTCGACCCGTTAGAATGGCTGGCATCAATGGCCCTCGTGGCCAAAATATTGATGCAGAACCTCTGGTTCAATACATTGGAACGATAGAATAACTTTAGACAGTATTATCAGAAAACCTACCTGCGACCTAGTAATGGGTGCATATGGTATTAAATAGTTGGAGTTAAGGGGTTTTACATGTAACGGAAGTTGAGAGCGTAAGACCCTTTGGGGTACATTGAGGTCAATCTGCCCCAATAGGTCAGGGCAATTGATCAGGCCAGAAACAATGTCATAAATAAACATAACAGAACGTATAATATGCCTTGAATATACCTTGCGATTTCAAATTTATTTATAAGCAACGGTCCTTATATGATGCAAACGGCTCTTTAAAGGGAAGAGGCTGCAGGGCAAACCGAATAAATGTGCGTTGAGCTCTTTCAATTCTATAGAAGTGTAAAGAGAAAATTGGGTTCCAGATCATTGAGGCATACTTATTTATTTAAATTTATTTATTTACTTAAATTTAAATTCAAAAATAGTCTAGAATACAACGTACTTACAGACTACGTATACGAGTATATGTATCTAAAAATACCGTATCAAAAATTTAAACCATTTAATAAAGATTTAAAAACAGTCTTAGACGAAGAAAAATCAATGGCTACAGAAGTTGAAATACTATTGAACTCCTTCATTGCTCGAAAAATAGGAGCATTAGATGCATAGAGGGTCCGGGCACAATCAGTATAAAACATATCTCTATTTCAAAGTGATCTTGGAGGGATATGAAAACAAAGGCTCTCAAGGAGACATGGTGAATCAATCACACCGTTAATAATGTCGAAAACAAAAGTGAGCGAAAGAATTATTCTTCTGATTTAAAGTGATTGAAGGTTTATTAGTGCACATCTGGCTTTATAAGAAGGAACCGGTTCAGAAAAATTCAATGACCTCAAGCCAAAACGTAAAAAGATTTTCTGCACGCGTTCAAGCCTTTTAATATGACAGATGTGACGGGCCTCCATTTGAAGCAAGCATATTCCAGATTAGAGCGTACAAGAGATGTAAACAGGAGCTTTAGAGTATAAGGATCTATAAAGTCGGAGCCAAACCTTCGAATAAAGGCCAAAACCGAGTAGGACTTAGCGATGGTAGATGTTATATGAGTACTAAACGAAAAATTAGAGTCAAAACTATACCTAGGTCAGCAATCTCATTACGAGTGGATAGACGAGAACTGCCAATGAAATAGGCAGTGGAAATGGTGCAACGATACTTCGAGAAAGTTACATGAAAACATTTACCAATATTTAATGGCAGATTATTGGTATGGCACCAGTCAGAAATATTGTTCAAATCAGACTGAAATTTATCTGAGTCAGAAAAAGTAGAAACAGTAGTAAAAATCTTAAGATCATCAGCGTATATCAAAAAGTTCGAATGTTGAAAGCAGGCCGCAATATCATTAATAAAGATCACAAAAAGCAAAGGCCCTAAAATGCTACGTTGTGAGACTCCAGAGGAGGCAATAAAAGGCTTAGAGTGAGTATTGTCAACAACGACTACACATTTTCGCTGATTAAGATTTGTAGGGAAAATTCAAATCGGCACACCACAAATTGGAAGAGAAGCTTGGCGCAAAAATCTCTTAGGAGGTTTATGATGATATACCTGTTGTATATCGCGCCATAGAGAGAGAAAGAGATATGACTTTATCCAATATAAAAATATAGAGTGGAAGCTCAAGCTAGCCAGTTTAGAAATTAATATTGAATGGCACACTTTCCCAAACGCTTTGAAGAAATCAGTATAGACCGTATCGACTTGGAAACGGTTACTGAAAGCTGATAGGCAAAATTCAGATAAAATTGCTAAATTCGTCACCGTGGATCTCCCAGACATGAAACCATGCAGATTATCACTAATTAAGTGCTTGATAGTAATTTTCTGTTTTTCGACATACTCAAATAGCTTGGAGAGAGTTCACAATTTTGCAATTGCCCTGTAATTGGCAACATTATTCTTATTGCCACTTTTAAAAAAAGGCGAAATGAAAATTACCTTCCAGGCATCGATGAATTCACCAGACTGGAGAGATTTGTTGAAGATTAAAACGAGTGCGTTCGCCAACTCCAAACAATTTTTTAGAAGATAAAACGATAGTCCGTCAATATCTGTCTGGGAGGATGATTTGATGTTCCGAATTCCATCAACAACATCATCAAGAGAGAGAGTGAGTGCTCCCAAGTTGATATGAGATCCCACCTTTAAGGAGGACTCAGGATAGCTTACCGCCTGAGTAACGAAATTGGAAGCGAAGAAATCTGCAAAAAGATTAGCTGCCTCCAAGGGTGTAGAGGCGTGAAGCCCACTGTAAAAAACAGACGAGAGGATAGTCGAGTATGTTTTTTTGGTTTTGACATAATTCCAAAAAGCCTTGGGATTACCTTTGATATCTGATTCAAAATTTCGAACAAAATTTCCACGAAGCTTCTTACTCAGCAACTTAAATTTCTTAGAATAATGTAGGTACTTAACTTTATATACTAAAGACTTTGTAGTCTTGAATTTAAAAAAAAATTTATTTCGCAAGTTCTTTAGCCGCTTAAGGCCGGTAGTATACCACGCTATTTTGTAGCAACTTTTTTTTTAGCGATATATTGCTCACACCGAACTCATGTATAAAACATTTGAATACATTGAAACAATTTGTAGTATCAGTTCCAGAAAAAAGAGCCTCCGAATCCGTTAGAGACACTTCCTGAGAAATGGCGGAAACATTACTTTCGAAGTTATAGAATTCGACATTGATGATAAGCGGGATATGGTGTAAACCAGAACGCCAAAGCGGATCAAGACACTCAGTTAAAGAATAATTAATATTATCGTTAATAAAGTGTTCTAGAAACCTGATTGCTGAAGCTATTTATCTGGAAGAGATTAACACTTAAGAGATTGTCAATGAAGTATATCTCAAAAGAACTTGTTACATTTTTAGGTAGTAAAGCATATGACCATTCAATACTTGGTAAATTAAAATCACCTAAAATACAATAATTACTACAATTATAAGTATGAACTAAATTCATAATATTGTCAGCATGCGATTTATAAAGGGAATCCAGACTGTCTGGAGGTATATACGAAACACAGACAAACAATATAGAGCTGCCTTGAACTGAGACACAAAGTTCATCCAGCATGGAATCCAAATCGTACAGCTCCACAAGCGATGACCGGAAAAGACGGCGCACAGCAATTAGAACCCCACCGCCTCTGGAGAGACCAGTTTTAGTGTAGTCCCGATCTTTTCGGTAGACATTGAACAGGTTGAGATCAAAAAATTCACTGTCTAAGAAATCGGTGTTTAGCCAAGTTTAAATTGTAACGAATATATCATATTCCAAATGCGAACTCATTTCAAAAACCAAGTTAGACTTGGTCCTCATGCCTGAGACATTCTGAAAATAGATATTTAGATGCCTTGAACAAATATCAGGTGAAGCAGCTAATTGTTAAACATCATCGCCTCGTTGTACAGCTATTCGATGGTTTTTGAAATGTTTAACCTTCACATCCGCCGGCCAAAGCATAAGACCCATAACTTTATCTAATATCGAAGGCGACACACCAAGTTTGAAATTTATTCTTTTTAGACTATTTGTATCTGTATCCTTTTTGAAAACAGGCAAGTTGACTACCACTAATTTTGGCATTTTTGAAAATATATGTGATAAAACTTCCAGCAGTAACACTTTGTTTAAAAGAAGATACATGGATCCATATCTTAGCACTTACTACATCGAGTTCTGCATTATCGCTGACGCCAACTATTGAATTAGCCGGTTTTTTTTAGTGATTTGAGGGGCTTTTCTTAGCGTGGGTTTGGAGAATTTTTCTAACTTTCAACTAACAGTTTATTATTAGACATTTTATTTTTATTTTTGTGGCTTCTACACTGTACTTTTGTCCACGGCGCAGAAGTTTGTGAGTTATGCTCGGCCGCAGAGCTGCCAGAGAGAGGTAAAGATCGAGTATTGGTCGTCGACAAAACTGCTGGCGTAGCAGCACAAATATGAGTCTCACTCTTGTTATTATTTGTGGTAGCAGCGTGGCATACAGCGGCAGAGGGAGCGGAAACAGCTACAACATCGTGGGTGGCTGCGACATTGGCGCATGTTAGAGAGCCAGTTGATGGCATGTTAGCTAGTGAAATTGTATCAACAGCAGAAACACCAGCATACGAGGTGTGTTCAAAAAGTATCGCGAATTTTGTGTTTTTTCTAAAATTATTTATTTATTCATGAATATCTATTTTGTCCCCTTCAAAGTAATCCCCATGAGATATTATACACTTGTGCCAACGGGTTTTCCAATCTTCGAAGCACTTCAAAAAATCATTTTTTTGTATCTTGTTCAGCTCCTCCTTCGATGCCGTCTTTATCTCGTCAAGAGAAGCGTAACGTCGTCCTTTCATGGGCCTCTTCAGTTTAGGGAACAAGAAAAAGTCACAGGGGGCCAGATCTGGGGAATACGGTGGCTGCGGTATCATTAGTGTGTTGTTTTTGGCCAAAAAGTCGCGCACAAGCAACGATGCGTGAGCAGGGGCGTTATCGTGGTGCAAAAGCCAATTTTTGTTCTTCCACAAATCCGGGCGTTTCTGGCGGATTGCTTCGCGCAAATTGCGCACAACTTGCAGGTAATATTCCTTATTGACCGTTCTGCCCTGTGGTAAGAACTCATGATGCACCACGCCCCTGCAATCGAAGAAAACTGTCAGCAAAACTTTCACATTCGACCGAACTTGGCACGCTTTTTTCGGTCTTGGTTCGTGCGGCAGCTTCCATTGAGATGATTGAGCTTTGGTTTCCACGTCATAACCATAAACCCATGATTCGTCACCAGTTATGACCCTCTGGAGAAAATTTGGGTCGTCGCGGACAGAGTTTAACATCTCATTAGCAATGTTCATGCGATGCTGTTTTTGGTCACAATTGAGCAATTTTGGTACGAATTTCGCGTAAAAATCGAAGACGATCCAAAACACGTGCAAGCAAAGCAGCTGTCAACAATTAACTTAACATTCAAAATGGCCGAGCTTGTCGGCATAAGTGAGAGACATGAGTACCAACATAACGCCACAAAAAATTCGAAATTCGAATATACGTAACCAGCGAAAATTCAAAATTCGCGATACGTTTTGAACACACCCCGTATGTTCATATAATGAAACCGTCCGTTCTCTTTTCGATAACATCGTTCGTATTTTAAGGACCAGGTTCGGGAACAATGCTTATTTTCATTTGGCGTTCGCTGCGTAGTGTTCGTGTCGGGAGTGTAAAATATTTATTATTATTATTATGGAGAATTTGGAACAAATTTGAAAAGAAATGGAGATGGAAGAAGTTCTTACATATTTAAATGGTAAGTTGATGCATATACTCGTATATGCATAGTCTTGTTCCTACTTGCAGAAAGAAATTTAATAAGTACTTGGATACATATGTACGTGTGGACATGCTAAAGACTTTATGATTTGCTGTTTTCGTTAAACAATTTTACGGTCGAACACTCGCAGTGCAAGGTAATGTGTTCTGAACCCAATTTATCAAAGAAATGAAAAAGTGTTTAAAGTTGCCCAAGTTAAGACTCAGTAGTTGTCGTTAACGATTACTTATACCATAATGGTTACATGAATAACTTTTTCATTTACGTTGGTACTTTTGGTAATTCTATACGACCGTACGTAACTACTAATACACGTCCAAAAATATCGGGAGAGGTACCAAAACTTTTTCCATAAAAATTTACTGAAAATGCTGACCCAATATATATTTCACTTTTGCAGCTGCGCAAGTAACTCCCGAGAGCTTAAAATTTTTAACTAGCGAGGATCTTAAGGAAGCGGTACCACTTTTAGGATTGCGCGTGCTGTTTCGTAAGAAGCTTTTTTCTTGGAGAAAACTGGTAGAATAACAGTGAATGTGTTGGTGTACGGATGCATAGCTAATGCAATTTTTTCTTTTACTTGTTAGTTTGGAATTGAAGACTACACATTGTCAATGCCATCGAAGGTGATTGACTGGCTGCAGAAACTCTACTTCATATGAATTTTCATTAAATCAATGTCATTAAATAATATGAATTAAAATGGTTTTCTTTAATTATTTTTGCAAACAGGCACGTTTTGCTCCCAGGATAGGTCTAACCCGTTCTTGAATCGACCGGAAATCGTTATAAACTCAAGAACGAAATGTTCTTGAAAATAACCTAAAAACGGGCTCAATGTAAGCCCAAAACGTTCTTGAAATGTACGGAAATGGTTCTAAAATCAAGGACGAAATGTTCTCAAAATGAAGCCAAAATGTTCCCAAAAGAAGCAGAAAATGTTAATAAAATGAACCCAATAAGTTCTCAGAACATGCTTAGAACGTTCTAAAAATAAAGTCAAAATGGTCTTAAAATGAGTCTAAAATATTCATTAATCAAGCCCAAACTGTTCATGAAATGCGAAAGGTGTGCTTGAAAAATCCGTTCTCAAAATAAGATCAGCGTTCACGAGTTTAGTCAACACGTACTCGGTGGTTACACGCTGTAACTAGCACGGTGTTCCTATTAGAAATCGGCTTTCGACACACGATACTGCAAGGATGCGTGTTCGCCGCTATGCCGTAATGGCATATTTTTTCTCGATTAATAAAATATGATGTATAAACTAGCGTTCAAGAAAAACAAGGAAGAAAAAAAAAATAATAGAGCACAATTTGTAACTAAAGTTTCGAAATTGGTTCACTGATGCAACAAAAATGTTTCTAAAAAAAAGTTTAATGTCAACACCGAAAAAAGTTTTTCTAAAAAAAAAATATATGTAAACCCTTGCACGTTTGGAAAATCTTAAACAAAAAACAGTTTGATCAAAAGGTTGTAAAAAAAAATCATCAAAATATTTTGGTTTGAGACCATGGGAGTCTCTGTGGTGGTAATGTGGCATAAGGTTAAAAGTGGTAAAGGAGTCATATTTTGTTGTGGCATGCAACATTTTGGGGAAGAAGTATCGGTTGTGAATTGTTTTAATTACAACCAAAATTTCCGAAATTTTCAAAATCTTTCCCAAAACTAAAAAAATATCGAATAAGCTTAGCGTCTCGAAGTTGAGTTTGAGATGTACTAATTATTAAAAAACTTTAATATATTTTCTTTTGTTATGTACCTGACGTGAACCCCTGGTAAGTCAACTGGCATAAAGCCTCAATGACAAAATTTCCAAAAAAAAAGGTATATCACGCATTTTGCTACAAAACAGAAAAAAATGCTGTGCTTGAACAATTTCCCGAATACGAAATTTTTTTTTCGCGGTACGAATCTTGAGGCATATAGCCTGTAGGATCGTCGATTCCTTCGAAAATGGTTCGCATCCATACAAAAAATGCTTAAACACAACATTAAACCAAAAAAAATTTTAATTTTAAAATATTTAAAAAAGAAAAATTAAAGCGGATAGACGAGCTGATTCCAAGAGGGAATCCTGAGTGTGAAACCACGAATTGAAAACAAAAAGTCTTCCTTCAATCGGGCCCCAACGTTGGGCGCCATTTTATCTGTTATGATACCATATGACTGAGTGCGAAGAAATCACAATCAAGGACGATGGAGGAGCAGTGCTTGTTGCAAGGTGCCGTAACCGCAATCCCGTAATGACCCGTAATGAACCGTAATGATCTGGAACCCAATTTTCTCTTTACACTTCTATAGAATTGAAAGAGCTCAACGCACATTTATTCGGTTTGCCCTGCAGCCTCTTCCCTTTAAAGAGCCGTTTGCATCATATAAGGACCGTTGCTTATAAATAAATTTGAAATCGCAAGGTATATTCAAGGCATATTATACGTTCTGTTATGTTTATTTATGACATTGTTTCTGGCCTGATCAATTGCCCTGACCTATTGGGGCAGATTGACCTCAATGTACCCCAAAGGGTCTTACGCTCTCAACTTCCGTTACATGTAAAACCCCTTAACTCCAACTATTTAATACCATATGCACCCATTACTAGGTCGCAGGTAGGTTTTCTGATAATACTGTCTAAAGTTATTCTATCGTTCCAATGTATTGAACCAGAGGTTCTGCATCAATATTTTGGCCACGAGGGCCATTGATGCCAGCCATTCTAACGGGTCGAAGAGCTTGGACATGGCGGATAAGATTGCCTGTTTCCTCAGCTTCTCACCTTTTTCCAGTGACCTTGCTTTACATTAGAATAGGTCGGAGTGGGCATTCCATCTTATGTACAATGCTTTGACGCAGCTGGTATCTTCAAATGCCAGAATGTCCTCGCTGAGCCGATCTCATTTTGAGATGTCTTTGAGAATTTGCTCAGAGTACGATGTCCATTTCCGCAGTGGAAAGCCAGCGGAGTGTAAGACTTTTCTAATTTCATCTCGTACGTCATCCACGTACATGCATTCCCTTAATATGCTAGATACTGTTGGGTAAAGCCTTTCGACATCGTCTGCTAGTTGCAAAACGGTCCTAATTGCAAGATATTGCGCGCAATTAATCTCGAAAGTGGCAGTCTTCAACTCGTAAAGAGTTATGGGTTCCTGTGCCAATGATCGGTAGACAATTCCTCGATAGATAAGATCCTCGAGCATCTAAATTTGTCTTTATATCTTTTCGATGTCACTATTAAAAACACAAACGGTATAGTATCCACCGAAGTATAAGTACTGGATACTGATAGGAGAATGTCGTTTAAACTTGTGCCATTTTCCGTTGGGCTTGAGGCATTAAAAACTACGCGCATCTTAGTAGTGGTACTCTCTGCCTTGACTACGGCGTGATGGGGTGTTGTCCTCAGAAACGGCTGGTACCATTGCATTAATTTTTCGCATATGCCCTAGATTCTCATATTCAGACAAACCCCCCGCGTATTCTTTCCATAATTCTGGGTTATTTGCTAACCGTGTCTCATTTATAAAAATTGTGAACACGCCTGCTTAAGAGACCCTCCTATGTTCATCTTATCTGGGTATTCCTGTCTGAATGCAAGCGAGATTACAAATTTACCATCCCTTCTATGACTTGTAGTTGCCCTATATAAATCTTCACAGTACTTGTTATCTGCGTTTGGACTCTTGCTTTTGGGCAGAGTTTCCAACTCCCCGAATGCTGTGAGCTGTTCGTCTAAAGCAATTTCACTGTAAAAGGACACGATACTCCGGGTTGGATTTGGTGTCTCTATACGGATGGTCAGTAGCCAACCGAATTCCGTTTTTTGGGCCAGCAGTGTCCAAATTACATCCTTTTTCAGCCCACTTAGTATTATTTGTGAACATACGTATCTGCCGAGTGTAATATCAATTTCCTCGTTGATGTAGAATCTTTAATCTGCCAGAGCTAAATCTGGAAAAGCCTGCATAGACTTTGCGTCGATATGGCAGGATGTCAGATTTCCGCTAGAAATAGCACTAATGTCGTTAAACTGAAGGAAGGGTCCACTGGCGAACGAAGTTCTGTGTTGGATGTCTCCTTGACTTGAGCCGATACGGCATTAGTCATGCCCGAACCTTGGATATGCATCCTTTTTGCCGATAAATTGATTCTGCGTTTGAGTATTTCTGTCATAAACGAGCACCCTGAACCAGAATCAATCAGTGCTCTTTCTGGAAAGTCTTTACCATTATTATGAATGGTAACCCCAGCTGCTTTGTTATGATACCATATGACTGAGTGCGATGAAATCGCAATCAAGGACGATGGAGGAGCAGTGCTTGTTGCAAGGTGCCGTTCTTCGTGGTATTCGATAACGCGGTCAATACACCGCACTACCCTCCTCAGTCAATGGCCAAACAGGATAATTTATATTTGCACACAGGGTCTTTCATAAACAACCAAAAAGAAAATGAATACCGAAAAGTTGCATTTACTTGCCACACTTCACTAATATGACCCCACCTTACCTCTTATGCCTGGCAGCTCATTTAAGGAGATCTGGTGGCTGCCTCTGAACCCGTCCTACCATTGGCCTCATTGATGTTATCGGGACCCCAATTACCTTACCATCAACACCCCATGTCTCAAACCAAATAAAAATTCAATTAATTACTCATCATGTTATTTAATTAATTTTCAAACAAATTCATCCCATTACAATTTGAGGTTTTCCTTAACTTAGTTAACCACGCAGAATCATGCAATTCTTTATCATATAATTTAATTTTCATAATAATACTAAACAATATTCGGAAGAAAAATGGAGAAATAAGCTAGTCGAACCGTAATTAGTCCCGCTGTCACTCTCAAGTGTATCTTTAAATTTTCATACAGAGCTAGAATTCAAAACTTATTTAAATGTACATACTCGTATGTATGTAAATATGTCTACGTTGATATGCACCTATTTATGTACAAAGCAAAAAAAAACGAAAATTAAAAAGTAGCAAAACAAACTAGTAACTACAAATCAAAAAGGAAAAATCAACTCAACTATGTTTGCAGATACATATATACATACATGTGTACGTACAGGCAGAAATATAAATATATATGTATATCCGTATATAAAAGTTTATATATCAAAAGTATGTAAAAAGCATGTAACTAAATATATGTCTAGCGTTTGATATCCTTAATTATCAAAAAAAATCATTTTACGTATGCATTTCCACGTAGCGTTGAAAGCTTTCTTTACCGAAGTGTTAGAAAATTAGAAGATTTTCTAATTTTGGGCAAATAATAAATTCAAAAGAAAAATGTTTGTTTAATCAAATAGATTAGCGCTTAATAAAAAAAAAGTATCACCAAACGCAAATGTTGGCAGCCAATTTTGTTAATAAGAAATTAAATGTAAAGAGTTCGCAACAAAAACTATTCGCGCTCAATGTTTGCAAGTATAGTACAAAAACAACAACATGAAATGATATTTACGTAAATATGTAATTTAAATTCTTATTAGCAATCATGGCAATCTAATTTTAAGATATTTAAGCCAAATTAATATTTTGACAGTGGGTATTAAATAAAGGGAACTAGGGGTCTTAATATTCTATTTTTAACCTACATTCACATAATTTAAAATGAAAATATTTTCTATTTTTAACCTACATTCACATAATTTAAAATGAAAATATTTTCTTATAATTGCAATTACATATTTGCATTTATAAGTTTACTAACTAATGCATTTGTTAACTCTTCTTCTTCCTACTTGGTGTTCGAGTTGGAATCCCCTGCTCCTAATTCATGTATTTAGTTCAATTTATTTAGATTAATTTAAAGCTGATTCCAAAGAAAAAAAAAAAACTTTATGGTTAGAAAAATTAGCTGGCGGACTGGATTTTGATGAAAAATTCGGTTCGTGGCGCATTTAGGACGTCCAATGAAGCATTTTGGTGGGGATTTCCATGTGATGGACGAGTATAGAGAAACTTGTGAGGGACGTGGGAGCATATGATGATAAAATTTTGTTGGATAAATTTATGAGACAATGTGGTCATTAATTGTGGCAAAATTTACAAAGAAAAAGACACTTCGGATTTAGAAAGCTGTTAGGGAATATTTTCACCACATATTAGGAAAAGGGACTTATAAATTGAGATTAAGAAGTTCGTTTTCACTTACCATAAATATATTAGTATATGTATTTAGTATGCGCTGGAATGTGAAACCCAAGAATTGACTTCTAATATTCTCGCCGGAATTAAATTGTTGATTAAAAATTGTTAACAAGAGCACGGATTTTATTCGGAAGTTTATTTTGAACACACAAATCTTCAAACTTTTACAACACTCAAAATAAATTTAGCAGCGATAACTTCAACTTACGATGTTGTCGATCTTGGGATTTCACAGGAAAAGAAAGATGGCTCTATTCGGAAGTTGTATTGGACCTGTGTTTAGCGCAGACGTAGATAAATCAGTTCAAAAACATATGTTTTTGACAGGAGCTGTGTTAGTGGAGGTTTTGAAGTTGGAGCGGTGGTGGCAAAGAAAAAGATTTACGAGAAAAAAAAATATTCTTAAAGCAAAAGAAAAGAAGAAGAATAAAAAAGAATTTGCGGCCTTGTACTACGGTACACATCCCCCCACCTAGAGAGTTGGTGCGGTGTGCCCTAGTTGCTATTCTGAATATCTTTTCTGTGGTAAATTTCTCTTTTCCGTGTAACGATGTCCTCTAACTCGTACATACAGTTGCCTTTCATCGCAATCATTTTGCATTTTACAAATTTTGGAGCAAGTTTCGCTGAAAATCTCTTTGAGGCATCGCTTTGGACAAAGTTGCGCCGAAAAACAAAAAAATCATTAATTTCAAAACGTTTTTCAGAGCTTCGAAGATTGTATCGTTTTGAGGAATTTTCAAAGGCTGCTGAAATGTTTTCAGCCATTTTCTTTCTTATGAGTTTCAGGTTGTCACTTCGTTCCAGAACGGTGTCGTCCAGGGTTTTGAGTTTCCGTAATAGTTCATAATCACCTGCATGGGAAATCATCTGCTGTCCAAACAATGTAAAATATGGGGATACACCGATCGTTTGGTGATATGAACTTCGCTTCAACAATTTCGGAGAGGTTCCTATCCCAGTGAGATTGATCCTTTTTAAGGTAAGCTCTTATACCTGCGATGATTGAGCGGTTCACACGCTCGCTTGCATTGGCCGGTGGACTATATAGGGCCGTGCAAACATGTCTTATCCCACGGGCCGACAACAAACTATTAAATTGCGTGGATCTAAATTGCTGCCCATTATCACTCATTACAATTTCGGGAGTTCCGAAAATACTAAAGACGTTATCTCGTAGGAAGTCGCATACAACTGAAGTGTTGAACTTTTTAACAGTTTTTAAAAGGGGAAACTAAAAAACTAAACAATGAATATTCCTATGTTTCCTTGCTTGGATCTAGGGTAAGGTCCAAGGAAGTCAACATACACTTTCTGAAACGGTCTTTTTACCGTGTATTGGGCGGACATTGGTGGTCTTAGCGTTACATTGGGCGATTTGCTTTGCTTACAAGTTTCACATCGGCTGACGTAATTTTTAACATCAACTGTCATATTTGGCCAATACAAATTATTTCGCAATCTCGCCAATGTTTTCGCAATCCCACCATGGCATTTATTTGGCGGACAGTGGGCGTTTTCTATGACAAAGGGAACTACAGATTTGGGAATCCAAGGCTTCCAATTAAATGATTCCCACTCCGGATTGCCATCCGGATTTTCGGTCCTTTTATAAAGGAGGTTATCGATTAATTGTAGATCAGGCAATCTGCTATCATTCTCGAGGACATGACTTATCAATTTTTGGTAATCTTCGGACAAAACCTCGGACGACTGTAAATCAACTAACGGACGGATCTCAATTTCACGGACTTCACCTACTTCCTCGAAATTTTGTCGTGACAGACAATCAGGTACCACATTGAGTGAACCTTTCCTATGCTCAATATTAAATTTAAAACCTTGCAATTTGAGAGACTAACGCGATAGTCGGCTGGATAAATCAGTTTGCCGCATAAGCCACTGCAAACTAGCGTGGTCCGTAACTATAGTGAACTCTTGTCCCTCTACATAGGCTCGGAATTTCTTCAAGCTAAGCAAAGAGCCTAGAGATTCGAGTTCTGTTACACTCTAGTTACTTTGCGCTTTATTCAACTTTTGAGAAAAATATGCTATAGGAACTTCATCATTCTTGACATTCTTTTGGACTAATACCGCACCAACTCCTAGTTTACTGGCATCACATTGGATTATGAAGGGTTTGCTATAATGTGGACTAGCCAAAACTGGTGCCGTACAAAGTTTTTCTTTCAGGGTATTGAATGCCTGCTGAGCACCGTTATTCCAGTCAAAACTCTTTGATTCCTTAAGCAAATTCGTGAGTGGGCTTGTCAATGCAGCAAAGTTGTCCACGAATCGGCGATACCAACCCACCATTCCCTCACCTGCTTCGTCTCACCTGCTTGCCATTCGTTGGAAGGGGGTATTGGGTTACAGCAGAGATTTTCTCGGGGTCGGTACGTATAGTTCCGTTGCCCACAATATATCCGAGATATTTATCCTCTTTTATATAGAATTGGCTTTTGTTGACGTTAATGGTCAACCCTGCTTTCCTTAAATGTAAAGCAACTTCAGCTAGGACGGACATATGTGTCTCCAAATCTTCTGACACAATTAAAAGATCATCTAGGTAGACAAACACTTGATTTCTCAAATTGGGAGGTATTACGCGATTCATCAAGTGACAGAGTGCTTGTGGGGCGTTACAAAGACCGAAAGGCATAACACGGTATCGGTAAAGCGGACGATTTGGGACAGTGAAACAGGTGTAATCTCGGGACTGTTCGGCAAGGGGAATTTGCCAAAAGGCACGCCGTAAATCAAGAGAACTAATAAATTTATCCTTGGGCATTCTGCTCAGAATCGCATCAATATGAGGAAGGGGATAAGCGTCCTTAACGGTAACGCTGTTTACTTTTCGTGAGGTCATACACAGATGGACTTTACCTGGCTTTTTCACTAATACCACCGGACTAGACCATGGACTGTTCGGAGCTTCCTCGATTACACCTAACTTAATCATTTCATCAATTTCGGCAATTTGGAAAATATCGCTGCTTTATCGACGGACATTGGGTTCGAGTTGAATCTCGTACTCCAATAAAGACGTTTTTACCAAGCCTTCTTTTTCAAAACTTGGGAATCTATTTTTAATCAAATTTAATTGCTGTTGTGGTTCAACATTCAACGAAAGCAAGTTTTAGTCAAACGCACAACTCGGTTCAAATGAAATTTCCGATATGATATTAGGTGCGAGCTGGAATTTAATCCAAAAGTCGACTCCTAATACCAAATCTTGGGACATACTAGGGACAACGAAAAACGGTGTCACCTCTGATCTATCTTTATATTGAACGCTAAGGTCTATAGTACCGAAAACGACTTGCGTTTTGCCATCAGCGGTACAAATTGGCACTTTATGCTTCCGCAATTGCTGTTTGGCAACTTCTTTTGCCAACAAACCTCCCAAGCAAGACACTTGTGCTCCACTGTCTAACAGGCTCAGGTGATCACCTTCTAGCAACCTAACTCTAGCATACGGCCTCAAATCGTTATCGTTTTGCTGTAGTGAGCAAATAATTTTCTTTAAATTTCTTCTATTTGTTTTTATTTTTGCCCAAAAGCTCCTCATTCGAAGACAAGAATGCTTTGGCCTATGGGATTGATCATAATCTGGACTAAATATTCTGTTTCTCACCTCGTTATATCTTTTCAAACGTTTGTCATATGGGATTATTTCTTTTTGTAATGTGTTAGCATAAAAATGGGAGTCACCAGTGCGTATACTTAATTTTGCGCCATTGGTTTGGTTTTGCGTTTGTATGCGCACGTTATCGCTGTTTAGCGCTTGCTGTCGTGGCGAGGCATCTGTCGTGATTCCTCGCTCACTTTGCAGTTTCCCGGACTGCATTTTGGGCATTTTGGGCGATACGTGTTTGGTGCGCCACAACCGTAACAAAACACAGTTCGGTCTTCAAGGCAATCATAATACGTATGCCCATCTTTATTGCAATTCCAGCAACCAGGTTTTAGTTTATTAGCCGGCTGAGAAACTGCATCTATTTCTGCAAAATCTGTTTGTGTCATATTTTGATCAAAATCTAACTCAAGGTAGGTTTCATTTACCTGTCGCCTGGGTATTTGTCTGGGGTTGTTAGCTTGTGAGAAAGGAGTCGTCTTAGAAAGACTTTCACCTTTCAAACAGAGTCTGCGCAACTCTGCCAAAGAGTGGATAGGGACGAAAAGAAGTTGCTGCCGTATACGCGGTCGCAAGTTGTGCTTCATTATTTCTAGTAACTCTATTTCAGACAAAGGAGTTTCCAACGGTTCAGCAATTTTCAAAATAGCATTACGGAAATCGTCAAACCCTTCACTTTGACCTTGCTTTCTAGCCCGAATAGATTCCTTTATCTCAAAATCGCTCCTATGCTGCTGAAAATTAGTTCTTAAAGCTTGGCACAAAGCTGGCCAGGTTACGCGATCGACCGACCTGCGATAACGCCAGTACCAATCTTTAGCTTCATTAACAAAAAGCCTTTGGATATGCTCACATAAAAGGTTAAAATTACCGTTCAGGGTATCGATGACTAAAAGCTCTATTCGAGACAAGAAACTATCAACGGACAAACGCGACGTACCGCCAAACTTCACGTCCCAACTAGAGATCAGTTGCGCGATCCTATCGGTATAAGGAATGGTTGAAATTTCGCTAAATCGCAATTGATCAATATTATTGTTAAAGTTTAAGTTACTCTGGCTTAGTAACGGAGGTGCATCTCTTGACCACACTGGTGTAGATCTGTTAGGAGGGTATTGAGCTTGAGACACGTTAGCAGTTTGACTAATGTCACTGGCAACAGGGACTGGTGGTACGGGGTTAATGTTTAGGCCTTCTCAGAAGTTCGATAAGTTGCTTTCTATCTTCTGTTCTACCAGTTTAGCTACGCGATTTTCTAAGCCGTCAAGGGCCGTTGCTGATCTTGCTGAAACAATGGCAGAAACCATGTTCCTAATACGCGCCTCATCCTCGTTTCCTGCTGCTTGACCACCCTGCGCTCCTTCAGTTGCCAAATTATCGTCGTTTTCTACCCTTTGCTGTACCTCACGCTGCGCTTCACTACTAGTCCTAGGTAGGTTTCCATTCCCACTATTAATACTAGAGTTTCCTTGCAACATCGTCTGTGATCTGGTACACTCAGAGAAAAACGCCGTTCTAAAATGCAGCACCATCGGTCTTAATTTAAGATTTTCGTGTTCTCGCTTTTTTAGTCTTAAAACTAGCATACTTGTTCTTGAAAATATACCACCCTTTCTCAAAATAGCAACATTGTGCTTGAAATGCGAATGATGTTATCGAAAAGAGAACATACGAGGTGTGTGCAAAAAGTATCGCGAATTTTGTGTTTTTTCAAAAATTATTTATTTATTCATGAATATCTATTTTGTCCCCTTCAAAGTAATCCCCATGAGATATTATACACTTGTGCCAACGGTTTTTCCAATCTTCGAAGCACTTCAAAAAATCATTTTTTTGTATCTTGTTCAGCTCCTCCTTCGATGCCGTCTTTATCTCGTCAAGAGAAGCGTAACGTCGTCCTTTCATGGGCCTCTTCAGTTTAGGGAACAAGAAAAAGTCACAGGGGGCCAGATCTGGGGAATACGGTGGCTGCGGTATCATTAGTGTGTTGTTTTTGGCCAAAAAGTCGCGCACAAGCAACGATGCGTGAGCAGGGGCGTTATCGTGGTGCAAAAGCCAATTTTTGTTCTTCCACAAATCCGGGCGTTTCTGGCGGATTGCTTCGCGCAAATTGCGCACAACTTGCAGGTAATATTCCTTATTGACCGTTCTGCCCTGTGGTAAGAACTCATGATGCACCACGCCCCTGCAATCGAAGAAAACTGTCAGCAAAACTTTCACATTCGACCGAACTTGGCACGCTTTTTTCGGTCTTGGTTCGTGCGGCAGCTTCCATTGAGATGATTGAGCTTTGGTTTCCACGTCATAACCATAAACCCATGATTCGTCACCAGTTATGACCCTCTGGAGAAAATTTGGGTCGTCGCGGACAGAGTTTAACATCTCATTAGCAATGTTCATGCGATGCTGTTTTTGGTCACAATTGAGCAATTTTGGTACGAATTTCGCGTAAAAATCGAAGACGATCCAAAACACGTGCAAGCAAAGCAGCTGTCAACAATTAACTTAACATTCAAAATGGCCGAGCTTGTCGGCATAAGTGAGAGACATGAGTACCAACATAACGCCACAAAAAATTCGAAATTCGAATATACGTAACCAGCGAAAATTCAAAATTCGCGATACGTTTTGAACACACCTCGTAAGTGGAAATTCCTAGAGTTGATGAGTGATTACCACTCTTTATAGTATTGTTGCCAATACTATTGTTATCAGTATGCATAGTTTTCATCTCTGTGATTAGAGATGTTATAGCAGATAACAACTCCTCAACACGGAGCTTATTGTCCAAAGAGCGAATCTCTGCTATTAACGCATCCGACTGCTTACTCAGAGATTTGCAATCGTCTCGAAGTGAGTTGACGACTTCCACCCATCGCAAGTTTTCATGTTTGAGAGCACATATTTCCTTAAGCGCCAGATTTAAAGAATCCATTAACTGGCGTACGTATTGCGATGACGATAAGAGAGTATCAAAGATTTTTGTGTTGTCAAAAATTTCAATAGTATCAATAGTTGTAGCATTGCATGAGCCACTTGAATGAGAAAGAGGAGGAGACCATCGAAGTGAGTTTCGCCGAGCAGTATTACAAGTAGTACATATATATTGTCTACCTGTTTCTCTCAGGCACTCAAGATCGTGCGGAAGAATGTTTATGAACGACAAATCAAAAAGCTCACTGCACTTTTCACACTGGCACAAACACAAGGCATTTTGAAAAGAAAGATAACAAACAAGCAATGTCAAATACGGTTTGTTAGAGCCACTGTCTCACTTGTGCATATTAACTAGCACAAAAATAACTATTAGCGACCAAAATTTAGTTTAGATCAATTTATACAAGTTGGCGCAAAAGTAAGCTTCCGATGTTCAGCATATCGGTTGTGGCACGTGCAGTGTGTGATGTTGCACCGTCTTGTTGGAACCACATGTTTTCCAATCCCAATTCATCAAGTTGCGGCAAAAAGAACTCGTTGATCATTGCTCTGTAGCGCTCACCATTCACAGTAACCGTTTGGCCCCGACCGATTATTGGTCAAATAAATAGTCAGCAATATTCCGCGTTCTGGAGCAGTGTAGCGTAACATTGTTTATTAACGTGTATTTCGCATGTGTTTACTACACAAATGTCAACACAGAACTGACTTTAGGGACCAATCGCAAAAATTATAGCATTTTCTGATAGGAGGATTACTTTTGCGCCACCCCGTATTATGCAGAGTCACTGTCTCATGTTATATCAGAAAATCACACAAAAATATATGTCACTTTTTACACTTATATCAACGAGTGGATAATAAGAGTAAAAAATATAAACATTTTAGAGTGCGATCAAAAAACACATCCGACTGCTATGGTTGCTGTAGTATGTATACTCTAACTTTGATTTTACTCCAATTACCCACCGACGGACGTACGTAGTACGTGTCAGCTGACACGACCTGTCTTATGAGAGTGCCATGTAAACGAACACTCACCGACGTTCAATTTTTCCGTATACGTAGAAATTCCGTAGAAATCAAAGAAATTTAGATTTTTTCCGTAAAAACGTGTCAGCTGATTGCTTTCTCATATGACAGTGTTGCCTATTCATATGGTTATGGATCGTTGGCAGTTGCTTTACAAAAGTACCTAAAAATACCTACGAAATTTACAGAATACTATTGAAATATCCCAAAATTACTAAAGTATGTTGTTAATTTTTATTAAATTAAGTATCTATGCTTATTTAATATTAGCTTCAGACTTTTATAAGATTACAAATAATCGATTAAAAAGAACGTGTTTGCGTTATCATGTATGAAAACGGATCAATGGCAACGTTGTATTAAACGTAAACAAATATACAAAAGCCTCAATTCAACAAGTTTGGAAAATTTTATAAAATCTGTTGTGTATAATGAATGACGAAAGATTAATTTTGCTAGTAGAGGAACACGGCGGCCGCCGTGGTGTGAAGGTAGTGTTGCCGGCCTACCACACCGAAGGTCCATGGTTCGAGCCCTGGTACAGGTAACATCAAAAGTGATTTGAAAAAAGTTTTTCAAAACGGGGTCGCCCCTCGGCAGTGGTTTGGCAAACTCTCCGAGTGTATTTCTGCCATGACAGGCTTCTCAGCAAAAATTCGTCTCCTTTGTAGATGCCGTTCGGAGTCGGCAAAAAACTGTAGGTCCCACCAATTTGTAGGGAAAATTCAAATCGGCACACCACAAATTGGAAGAGAAGCTTGGCGCTAAAAAATCTCTTAGGAGGTTTATGATGATATACCTGTTGTATATCGCGCCATAGAGAGAGAGAGAGGAAGACGGTGAGCTTTACGACAAAAAAAAATCCTGCCAACAAGTTTCATGGTAGGAAATCGATGATTTGGAAGCAGATCGGCTCGTTCAGTACAAACTTTGTTTATATGCTAATAGAATTGCCCAAAAAAGTATTATTTTCTAGGTGATACATGTATGCGTAGATGGACAGCACTCCGTGACAGGTATGGCCGGGTGATGCGGAAGGCTGAAACACCATCGGACAGCGGGGTGCAGTACTACAGAGAGTGGTATCTATTAGATGCAACGCGTTTTTTGAAACCGCACGTTGTTCCGCGGCAAAGAGCACACAATAATTGTTTACTTAAGGAGACAACTGCTAAAACACGTCCGAAGTTATCGAGAAAGGTATGAAAAGGCGCGTTTTGACCTTGGTAACAATAATCCGGAAGCGGATTTTCGAGTTTTTGTTTCAGTGAAGAAAAATTTGCAATCAAAACATACAATTTTCTGTAATTTTCATGTGGTTGTTGTAATCACAGATATAGGGTGTACCGAAAAGTGCAGAAGTGTGTTCTGCGAAGAAATACTGTGGACAGCGTAGCCGGTGTTGGACCGGCTAAGGGTTGTTTTTTTTGAAGCGCGGCCCCTATTCGGGATCGGACCCGGGTAATTTTTTGTTTTTTTGTGAATAACTTTTCACTAAAACAAAAAATCCAAAATCCGCTTTCGGATTGTTAATACCGAGGTTAAAACGTGTCCTTTGATACCTTTCCCGATAACTTCGGACGTGTTTTAGCAGTTGTCTCCTTAAGTAAACAATTACCGAGTACACATTTTATATTTATACGTTACTTATATATATCTTATTTATATGTAATTATATTTCTTCCAGAGACCGGTTTTCTTTAAATGTGTGTCCAGAGGCATCAACTTCTGCTCAAAATTCGCCAATGTTCCAGCATCTTCCGTCGCCAACAATTCCACTACCGCCACCATCCCCATCTGCTGCAATGGTACTACCCGTTTCTGCACCGTTATCACCACAAGCCTTTGAGACCACGTCATGTACATTCGTCACCGTACTCGCGCCTATTCCTTCACCGTCGCAGAAAATTGCACCCCAATAGTTGGAAGTAGATGTGTTTCCCCTTTCGCCATCGCCATCTTCACAGCAAATTCCTTCGCCATCGCCATCTCAGTCGAGTGATCAAAATTCTCGTGGATCTGGTAATAGGAAACGGGGAAATACCACCGATGCTGTGAACAGCATGTGTGAGGCAATTAAGCTGTTCAAAAAAAAATACCTCGTAGTTGAACAGGAAGGAAATCCAGCTGTGGAGTCATTTGGTAAGATGATTGTTTCCATGCTTTCGCAAATGACTCCCTTGAAACAAACCCGAACAATGCAGCGAATAATGGGGGTGGCATTCCAGTTTCAGCAGGAATAGGAGGTTACAAAGTATATACAGTAAAGTCATGCATACAAGTACATACTAAACTGCTGCACAAGCCGATTCGCTTTTCTGTGCACACACTGTGATTCAGTGTTATTGCCGATGTTACTTTTGATTCGATTCGGCAAACGATCAGCATTCACTCGACAACAAACGCTAACAAGAGTTGAGTGGCAACGAAACTGCGCATTTGAGTTTAAGCATGAATGCTTTGTTTTGTTGTTATTTAAATTGCCTTTCGGGTAATGAGTGAAGTAACAGTTACAACAAGATAGAATGAAATGAATGGCTCGAATCATTCGAATCAAACCAATGAACTGTTGCTTGCGTTCTACATATTTGGTTTACAAAGAAAGAAAACAAAACAATTCATTCGCTTCATTCGATTCGATTGTATGCGTTGTTGTATGCGCTCTACGTTTTTCTTTGAAAAAATTAAGAAAATATAACGAAGCTGAAATGGATCGAGACGTAAGTATATTATTTTACTATTATAAACAAATTATTTTCGGATTACTAATATTAAGTATGTGTTAAGTATACTAAAAGATATCTATGTTATAGTTAACCTCGAGTAGCTCAGTAATGCACGGCGATAGTGTTAGCAATGAAGAGGAAAACTTTAAAGAAATTAAAGCAAAAATTTTAAGCAAGCAGTACGAAATTTCTAACAAAAAATGGCGTAGTGCAGTCTGGAGTATTTTCGGTAAGGTTAAGACTAATACGGGCGTCGAATTGAATAATATAGTTGCGTGCAGAACTTGCTGGAATATTTATAAGTTTAAGCAAAATAGCACTTCTAAGTTAGTAAAAGAAAATACTCCATCTCTGAAATTAGAAGTTAGTACTGAATTGACACATGAAGGAATACAAATTTTAACGATGTGGGTGATTGTAAATTGCCGCCCTTTTCAAATAGTGCAATACAGTGGTTTGCTGAAATTTTCTGATTAACACAAGGAATCGGCGCAAAATATGGTCCGCACGTAAATGTTGAGGCATTGTTACCACATCCGACAACAATATCCAGAAATATAAATAGTTTATATGACAAAACTCTGACCATAGTCAAAACTGAATTGCAGATTATTATAAAAAATAGAGATAAGATAGGTTATGGCTTAACTTCCGACATATGGATCGATATTTACATAAGAACGTCATATATGTCCCTAACAATTCACTATGTGATGGATGGGAAGCTCGTCAATCGTCTATTAGGATTATCAGCCTTTAAGGGAGAAAGATGTACAGGTTATACATAGTTATGATTTCAGTAAAAAATTAAAATTAAATTTATCAAATTTAATCAATGAAATTCTTCGAAGTTTTCGGAAAATTTTCTCATTTTTGAGATTGATTTACATTGTTTCTGTTACAAAATTCATAGAAGTTTTTAATGTGTAAACATCTTTAGCCGCGGAAAAGAAAGAAAGGAGAGGAAAGGAAAGAAAAGGAGAGGAAAGGGAGGAAAGGAAAGGAAAGGAAGGAAAAGGAAAGGAAAGGAAGGAAAAGGAAAGGAAGGAAAAGGAAAGAAAGGAAAAGGAAAGGAAACGAAAGGAAAGGAATGGAAAGGAAACGAAAGGAAAGGAATGGCAAAGTAGGAAAAGGAAAGGAAAGAAAGTTAGGTTTAATAGATTCGCGATATGCAATTACATGTTTTGATATGTTATATGTTTATGTTATGTTATGTTATATTAAGTTAGTTTTCTAGTCGCATACACGTAAGAATGTTTACACATCAAAACTTTACTAGTATTTTGTACTCACACCTTTTTTTTCTTAAAATATTGAAACTAAAAAACGAGGAATTTCATTGACGAAATTTTATGAAAATTGCCAGTTATTTTTCTGTTCGCTGGTGTATATCATAGGTAGTTGTCCAGTAAATAACATTAGGACCTTGAGCTATCGTAGAAACACTAGAAACTCTAGTACCTGTTGATTTTCTCTTTAGGGGAAAATATTCAACACAAGATGTTAAAAATATTACAATTTCATGACCTACTTGTTGAAAAAGCCGTCTTTGTCACTGATAGAGGAACAAATATGAAGAAGGCTTTTGAGTCGTATAAAAATCTGTCATGCATCAACCATTTGCTAAACAATTTATTGGAAAAATCTGTGAGTGCTGTGCCTGAGTTGAATGCAATTGTCAATGCAGCTACTAAACTCGTAAAATTTGTTAAAAAGTCAGGTGAAAACTCAGTATTAGAATCATCTCTAAAAAGCACTATATTTTATATGCTGAGCTCTATAAAAAAGAACTGGACAGATATTACTAATATTTTGCAAAACAAGCAAAAAATATCCAAGCTAAATGGCATTAACTTAAACTATGTGGAGGATATTTTGAAAGTCTTAGAGGTTTTCGAAAAATCGTCAAAGGAGCTGGAAGGTGAAAACTATCCAACCCTCCATTTGGTCCTACCCCACGTTTACAGGCTAAAAGAAATTTGTAGAAGGAATGAAGTTGACTTAACTTTTATTAGCCAATTTAAAGAGAAGCTAAATGACCCTTAGGACACAATTGTGTTGGAAAATCTTACCATATACCACAAGCTAGCTGTATTTTTGTTTCCACCAACGAACAAGTTAACAATTTTTAACGAGAATGATAAGCTTTTAATCAGAAACGAATGCAAAGCACAAATGTCGAACTACGTTAATGAGGGCGCCGACCAAAGTGAGCAAAGTACTTCAACGAATCCTCCAAATCGCAAATCCCAGCTTTTTACTGCATTCTTACAGCCTACTCAAATGTCAAATGAGGGAGATAATGTAATAAATGAGCTTGCTAAATACGAATCTACTAATGTCAAATAATATGACGAATTTAATGTTCTTCAGTGGTGGCAGCTGCATCAATTGGAATTCCCTTTGCTATATAAAGTAGCCAACAGTCTGTTAGCTATTCCAGCCAGTAGTGCAGCTTCAGAAAGAGTTTTCTCCAAAGCTAGGCACTTAATATTAGAGAAGCGGAGTGCAATCGGTTGCAATTCATTTTCAGTACATCAAATAATGTAATGCTAATAATTAATACTATATTCATACATATGTACACATGTACACTCATTTCAGAGAATAAATATAAGTACTTAAATAAAGTTCTGCTTCTTTTAAGGTACACATGCGAATCTATCAGTGTTTGCTATACTTTTGAAACTGTTGCCTTTCGAATCAATTGCTTTTCAGATGAATTGCCTTTCGGATCAGTGTAAATCGAATCAAATGCAAGTCGAGTTGTTTGTATAATCTGCTATAAAAGCAATCAGTGTAGTGAGTGAGAAGCACAGTCGCTGTTTGTTTACAAATTATGTTTTAGTACTACATACATATGCATGTGTCGAAGTGCGTATGTACAAAATGCATGGAAACATAGTTAAGCTAAACTTTACAAAATATAATTTCAATTTAAAATAACTATCCGCCAAAATAAGACTGAGCATATATTACACAGGTCAACAAAAAAAAATTTTTTTTCTGTACATGGGTTTTGCCCTATGTATTCGGATTCTCTGTTCAATTATATAAAAAAAATGCAATTATCACAAATATTAGGTTTTGTAGAAGTTATAGCGATTTGAAAATTTTGAATTTTTGCACCAGCCTAATATAGGTCCTTTCGCGCTACCTGATGCAGCGATGCATCGAAAAAAGATCTACTTAAAGCACAACATACTCATCTTAACAAATAACCAAAAAAATGTGGCTGAGGAACAGTAAAAAGAGATAAAAGGTCCCAGATACACATGATTTTAGGTAGATTTGGCAATTCGTTAAGTACATATTAAGAAACTTATCGAAACTTTTACAGACGGATTGGCAGGCCTAGCAATAGAGCATGCCAACTACCTGATAGCGTTTTTGTAAGTAACATTTTTTTTAAGAAGCTGTAGTTTCTTGGGTCACTCGTTGTGGGCGACACTATGTTTTTGCATATCACAGAGGAATGATGTCTTCGAGAAGTTGTAAGCGAGCAGCTAATTCGTTTTGCTATATATGTGGCGAATGTATTAAATGAAGACAAAAAAAGTTTGATTTAACTAAAAACACAAGGATTTGCGAGACCTACCTAGCCTACTTCGGTCTACCTGTTAAAAACCAGGAAAAAAAATGGGCTCCACATGTTTCATGTAACTCTTGCAGAAGCATTGCGGAGCGCAAGTTTATTTTCTCTTTTTTATTGTACTAACTGTTTCATATATATATACATATATCTATATATAATCGCATAATAACTGAAATTGTTATGAAATGCTTTACGTTTTATTATATTTAGTTTGGTACCAGGGTGAGAAAAGGGCCATGAGGTTCGCAGTGCCGAGGATTTGGAGGGAACCGAGTAGTCATGTCACTGATTGCTATTTTGTGTAGTGAAACTGAAAGGGAAACGTTTAAGGAAAACAATATATCCGGAACTACCATCGACATCCGCTTCAGTACCACATTCGGAACAAAATCCTGTACCTGATCCACCTGTGTTGGAAAAGCAACTATTCCCTCAAGGCAACTTTCAAACACCAAGTTCATCTGCATCCGTACATTCCGAATTTGTTCCTCAATTTGAATCAGGAATACCACATCTCATCAACTCTGAAGATCTCAATGCCTTAATAAGAGACTTAAATCTATCAAAAGACAAAGCAGAGTTATTAGCATCGCGGCTTAAACAACGAAATTTACTTACTTCTGATGTTCGAATATCTCGGCAAAGAAAGCGTCATGAAGAATTTTCTTGTTTCTACAGTAAGGCAGATGGACTCTGTTTTTGCTATGACGTGAAAGGTTTAAAGGTATTCCTTGTAATACAAATGAATGGCGCCTCTTTTTCGACAGCTCAACAAAAAGTCTAAAAGCAGTTCTACTACACAATAGGAACAAATTTCTATCTATTCCACCGGCACAATCCATACATCTCAAAGAAAATTATGACAGTATTAAAATGCTATTAACTGCAATCAAATATACGGAATACCAGTGGGAAGTTATTGGAGACTTCAAGATGGTTTTTTTTTTTTACTGGAATGGATATACCAAACACTCCTGTTATCTTTGCCTATGGGATAGGAGAAATGATGCCGCCCACTATCGCCAAAAACATTGGCCTGAACGTACTGAGTATGGCGTGGGAAGATTTAATATTAAACTTGAAGCAATTGTCGATCCTAAAAACATATTGATGCCGCCATTGCATATTAAATTGGGCCTTATTAAACAATTTGTGAAGGCTGTCTAAAACTTTCAAATATTTGCAGACTTTTTTTTCCAAAGCTGTCAGAGGCGAAAATTAAAGCTGGAGTCTTTGTTGGCCCTCAAATAAAAAAAAATATGAACTGCGATATTTTCCCGGACCTACTTAACAATGAGGAGAAAGTAGCGTGGAACTGTTTTAAAGCAGTAGTTCATGGCTTTCTTGGAAATCATAGGAATGAAAATTATGAAGAGCTGATAACTGGCATGATTCCGAATTTTTCCGCCATCGGATGTAGAATGTTGCTAAAGATGCCCATGTTACATTCACATCTGGATAAATTCAAAGATCATATGGGAGCTTATTCAGAAGAACACGGGGAGCGATTCCATCAAGATATAATGGAGTTTGAGAAACGCTACCAAGGCCAGTATACGGAAAGCATGATGGGGGAATATATTTAGACGTTAATAAGAGAAAATGTTACCGAATATGGCAGGAAAAGAGGAAAAAGCATTTTTAAACATTTAAACTGTATTCTAAAACTAAATTTATAAGAATTAATCTTAAATTGATTTTTACTATACCAGAATAAATCAAATATATGTAAAATTTTGATGAATTTTCATATTATTCGTTTTTCTCATTTTTTTCGAACAAAACCAAATCAAACACTTTTTTATGTTCATATTCTTATTTCTGGGTGCAAAAGCAATAAAAAAAAAGGCACGACCGATGTACAAAAATGTTGTTGACCAGTGTTATATAACTAAACATATCCGAATTTAAAGACTGTTTATTTTTTTTTGTTGCAAATGAAATTTTCTTTCATTGTGTTTTTTATATATAGTTTTTAATGTATTATGTACACAAGAAAAATATTAAAATAAAATGAACTGAAACTTAAATTTTATTATTTTATACGTATGAATTTAGCATTGCTACGGAACTTTTATATACGGTCCACCCGTGGATATGTCTATGGTATCTTGGAATGGCACAGCCCCCTCATTTATGACATACTCTTCAAGTCTATCACGGAGGTTAAATGCACTTACTGGACGTCTACGTACTGCAGACCAAAGTTGTGGTAAAGAGCGCTAAAATGTGCTCCACTCTATCCACATAATTTTCTGGACAATACCACCGGCTTTGGTCATTTAGCATGATGAAGTTGTGTAAGGAAACGCAAGCCAACAGAATTTTTTCGCAATTTTCAGGGGCACATTCAACTGTTGTTCGGAGTATTCTCCACCGTGCCGATAATATGCCAAAACTGTTTTCTATTACCCTGCGATCCCTTGAAACACGATAATTAAAAATACGCTTCTCTCTCTATGGCGCGATATACAACAGGTATATCATCATAAACCTCCTAAGAGATTTTTGCGCCAAGCTTCTCTTCCAATTTGTGGTGTGCCGATTTGAATTTTCCCTACAAATTGGTGGGACCTACAGTTTTTTGCCGACTCCGAACGGCATCTACAAAGGAGACGAGTTTTTGCTGAGAAGCCTGTCATGGCAGAAATACACTCGGAGAGTTTGCCAAACCACTGCCGAGGGGCGACCCCGTTTTGAAAAACTTTTTTTCAAATCACTTTTGATGTTACCTGTACCAGGGCTCGAACCATGGACCTTCGGTGTGGTAGGCCGGCAACACTACCTTCACACCACGACGGCCGCCAAAAAATACGTTTAGGCCTCATTAAATTGTAGCCGGAGTATGGGCGCATCAAGTTCGTCCTTAAGGGGAAAGCAGCATCGCCAACGAAATAGTGTGGGAAAGGTTCAGGCGCTTGTCTTGATAGTGGTACGGGAGGGTGTAGTGGGAGTGTATTTTGCATAAGTGACTGGCCAAAGGGCGAATGTTGGAATATTCCTGTAAGAGTTTAATGTTTAGTCATACAAAATATGTTTATCTGAGGATGTACATATTACAAATTGTTCCAAAGCTATTACCTCCGTCACTTTGACTGCCACAACTTCCGATGCTTACTGCAGTAAAGGTATATTTCGCGTCACAAGTACTTATCAGGACAATGCTAAAAAACTTTTTGTAGTTAAAGTACTGTGAACCTGAACTGGCTGGACAGTTGAGAGCAATATGATTGCCATCAATTGCACCAACACAGTTTGGTATATTCCAGATTGTAAAAAAGTCATTAGCAATGCCCTTGTACTACGCCTGTGTAGGTTCGCTGACATATACTTGAGAAAGAAGTCGCCAGATCACTTCGCAAGTCTCTAATATTATGTTGCGTACCGTCGTTTTTCAGAGCTTGTAGCTCCGTGCAATACTCTGCACTGATACGCCTTGTGATAAATACCTTAAAATGAAATACTTAAAAAACAACGTTTAAAAAAATTACATTGTACTTACAGCAACACCAAAGATATTCTTTCCTCAGGATCTATCCTCTGCTTTGGTTTCCGTAGGGAACTGCTGACCAAACTTAGAAGTAGCTCAAACACGGTAGTGGTCATTCTGGTGTGCGAAAACACCTCCTCAGGTTCCAAACTTTTCATCCTAGGGAAGACTTGAATTTGGTATCCACTTAAGCCCCAATTTTGATTTATAGGACGCACAGCGTATCTCCTCTGCCTTTTGTTGCTATAAGTGTACTCTTCGTACAATTTGTACAGCTCGCACAAATCAACAAATAATTCGCAAATTTCCAATTTTTTGCTTTGCATTTTTCGACCGCTCTTTGTGTATTGTAAACAAAAGAAAACAGCTGATTTCTGCGTTACAACTACTGGAATAAAATTTGCTTAAACGTGCGTACGTACGGGATACGTAAACGTATGTTATACACGTCGGTCGGTAATTGGACTATAAGAAATATGTGAGCATATTCTAACCCTCATGTTCAATACTCTCTATTGGTGGTACGATCATGTGTCATATGGTCGCAGTGTTGGATGCATTGGTATAAGACATATTGCTGCAATCACAACGGAACCATGGTGGATAGTGTAGACTTCAACATCATCCCACTGGAAGAAACCAACCAGCAATGGCATGGTGTGTCAGTGATACAGTATAATGATCATATCGATTGGGTTTAGTATATGGCAACGATATAGCAAATACATACATATAATGACGTGGTATAAAGTTGGTGAAATATTGATTAGGCATACGGCTCAAAATTGATAAAAACTCCCGTACAAGTATAGCAACCACAGTTGAAACATACATTTTACTCATCAGCAGCAATATATCAGGCAATTTACGTGTCAATGTATCTGGCATTTCCAAAATCATAGTCGTCAGCGTATTAATACATACATACATTTGCTGTTCCCGAAAATATACCAGAGCATAGAGCCAATATTAATGTATTAATTTGATGTGATAATATACTCTGATGATAAATGACTAAAGAAACAATTGCTTGTAGAAACAATGCATTCATCTCATCACTAGTGCGTGTGTAGCTGAGGTGAAGAGTCTTATTAACATCTTGGAAAATACGAAATAAAGAAACTGTTAAAGTCTCAATGTCGTTGCCTTAAATAAGTGCTTTATTGCACAACACTTCAGATAGCAATACTGTGTCAGAGCTGCAGTTGAAAAACATGAAATTGGACCAGGGTTCCATAACAAACTTACGGATCCTCACAAAAGATTTAATTATACCAAACAAACCAGCCGAGTGTCGTCAAACAACGCTTACGTTCTATAAGAAACTCATACACAGTCAACAAAAATACTAAAATTTGTTGCGCCATCACCTTTTCCTCGTTATACAGAATCACGAGGTTCAGGAAGACCTTAAACACGGTCTGGAATTGTTGGGTACCTTAACCGATAATGACAAATACATTGAAAATTTCGAGGGAATGTTTGGTGAATTTATGTTGCCATGGATTCCAGCAATTACCGAAACTCGTTTACTTCGTACGTATTTGGACATACTAATATAATAAAATTTATTGCTTCTCTCTTGGCCAAAGACATTGTACAAAATACTTGCCATTTGAGCTGCACTGTTGAAGAGGAGGACATTGGATTACAATCCTAAACCATTCTTGAAATGGTTATGTGCTATACGATACACCCAAGTGAACCGCTAGCCCAATGTGTTGTTACATTGTGTCGGACTGTCAATCTTTCGCCGTAATGTCCGACGTCATGGAAGATTGTGCAAAATCTGATAGGAATACGGTTCGGTTACCATTCAATGAAAATGATGCGAAACGAGCGCATCCTTCATGCAGATCAACAATTGCGTTTTTCAAGTATCACCAATGTTTTATGCTACTACAGTATTGACCAGTTTTCTACATGCGTTGGATAGTCGGCATATTAAATGTACGACGTGTCATCAATTATTATAAATCTGAATTGCCGACAATTATTTGGGATTGCATTTGTTCTACAATGAATACAGTCGTCGATAATTTGGAGTATTATGATAAAATATTTAAATATAAACAAAGATCGACTAAAAAACTTAAAAATCAATTTCCATGAGAACATCCATTGTATTGAGAACTTTATATGATATTCAACTCCAATACTGGCCGACATCAATCGCATTTATGATTTAATTGAACGTGTTGCAGTCGAGGAGACATATCTAATAAAGATAATTCGGGTACGCTGAGCGCGATACTACTACTTATTGGCCCTTAAAAGTATCTTACTAAGGGCCATTTTCTCAGTGGCAGGTTAACTTACGTTCCACATTTAACTTTGGCTTTTCAGTTTTCAAATTGAGTTAACTATAACTGATATTTCTTTAACTCAAACAAAGTGTTGCAAAGCAGTTTTTTGACGTCGAGTTAGTTAACTCTGGGTACATGCGGGTATTTTTGTATTTGGTTGTAAACACTGCCATTTTTTTGGGACACTTGCTTTGTTCAAACATAAGGAAACGGATATTGGTTGTCAAAAAAATATAATCGTTGTGCAATTTGAAATAAATACCCTGCAGTCAACTCCTAAACTGGTTAGTAAACATTCTAGTTCATTGACTATACATTTTGTGGACGAATTCATACTAGTTAATTGCTAATTAGTTATAAACCAGTTGTAAAAAGACCAATGAATCCCAAAAATGTGTATTTTAAATAATAAACTAAGCGACGTTGAAAACACACCATCTTCATGTAAGTTTCATGAACACATTTGGTTGTATGTAATATTATATTAACAATTTTTTAGATAAAACGGTACCCATCACAGAATGCACAGGATGCAAGGCGTTGGATGTGAAGATAACAAATTTGCAAGGTATGTTGTTCAATAAGTATGATACTCACAGTCCGTTAAGAGGCGTGGCAAATATATGATATTATAACTCACGGCGTAATGCTTTGTATATTATGCAACCAAACTGTGAATACCCCAAGTTATAGATTTTCAACTACAAGGTGGCGCAAAAGTAATCCTCCTATCAGAAAATGCTATAAATTTTGCGATTGGCCCCTAAAGTCAGTTCTGTTTTGACATTTGTGTAGTAAACACATGCGAAATACACGTTAATAAACAATGTTACGCTACACTGCTCCAGAACGCGGAATATTGCTGACTATTTATTTCGGTCGGTGAAAAACAGTTACTGCGCAAAAGTAATCCTCCTATCAGAAAATGCTATAAATTTTGCGATTGGCCCCTAAAGTCAGTTCTGTTTTGACATTTATGTAGTAAACACATGCGAAATACACGTTAATAAACAATGTTGCGCTACACTGCTCCAGAACGCGGAATATTGCTGACTATTTATTTGACCAATAATCGGTCGGTGACTTTGGCACAACGTGAATTTCGTCGCAGATTTCCTGGCCCTCGCCTACTGGTGAAACACTGCGACGTTTAGCAGCTCGCCTCGAAGAGACTGGCACAACACGAGATTCTGCCAGGCGTGGCAGACCCCGGAGTAGCCGTTCTGCAGAGAATATTGCTGTTGTAGCCGAGGATGTAATGGAAGCTCCGTCGACACCGACATGACGACGTGCCACGCAAATGGGTATCAGTCGACGGTCTTTACAGCGAATTTTGGTACAAGATTTGAAGATGTTTCCGTACAAAGTCCAGACGGTGCATCAGCTGTTAGCTGCGGACCGCCAATCGCGTCTAACATACGCTCAAGCCATCCTTAATCACCACCAAGAGGAAGATGATTTTTCATCAAAAATAGTCATGAGTGATGAGGCCCATTTCCATCTTACGCTCAAGCCATCCTTAATCACCACCAAGAGGAAGATGATTTTTAATCAAAAATAGTCATGAGTGATGAGGCCCATTTCCATCTTAGCGGGTACGTAAATAAGCAAAATTTTCACTTCTGGGGCACTGAAAATCCGCGTGTAACCCACGAAGAGCCATTACACCCGCTCAAAGTCACTGTATGGTGTGCTGTTTTCGCTGGAGGAGTCATCGGACCTTTTTTCTTCGAAGACGTCGCGGGCCAAACGGTTACTGTGAATGGTGAGCGCTACAGAGCAATGATCAACGAGTTCTTTTTGCCGCAACTTGATGAATTGGGATTGGAAAACATGTGGTTCCAACAAGACGGTGCAACAGCACACACTGCACGTGCCACAACCGATATGCTGAAGGATGCATTTCCCGGGCGCCTAATCTCCCGTTTTGGCGATTTGCACTGGCCAGCAAGATCGCCTGATTTGACCGCTCCAGACTTCTTTTTGTGGGGCTTTTTGAAATCGCGGGCTTATGTCAACAAGCCTCAGACTCTTGCAGCTCTTAAAGACAATATCCGTCAAGAATGTGAGGACCTATCGCCGGAAGTTTTGGCCAAAGTGATGGAAAATGCCATAAAAAGGGCTCAAATGACAATCAATTGTGGCGGCGGCCATTTACATGACATCATATTCTCGACTTGATGTAAGAAAAACTAAAAGACCAAATAAAAATAATCCACAAGAAGAATCAAAGTTTTTCATTTTGTTTTTTAATTACAGCCAAAAAACATCGGAAGCTTACTTTTGCGCCACCTTGTATATACTATTTGAGTTGACCCTATATCGAATGGACCAATTTCTCATAAAACATTAAATATTGCATGCAATTGTATTAAATTTTTTAATTTACGGCTAAATTAAAATCCATGACCGACAAGGTTAACCATCACAGTGCCGATAGCGCAATCGATAGTCTGCGGTGTTAATACTGCTGTCATTTTAATGAAACATAAACATATCGCGGGGTAGGTTGTTTAATTGTGCAAATTTCTTTAATTATTACCGAACTGATGCAAAAATATTGAGAAATATTGGTATTGTTAAGTTGTGACCGCGCTGGTAAATTCCGTGTAGTATTTTCACTAATAAGACAGTTTCTTTACGTACCGCAATGTGTGTTTGCCTATCATACTAAAGATTCTAAGTTCAAGAACGGGTATCACAAATTGAAAGAAGAGCACGGCCTCAATCTTCTCGGAGATATATTGCACCAAATTACTATCATTTTCTTGAATATATGTACATATGTATATAAGCTTGCTCCTGTAAGGATTTGGGTAATTGTTTCCTTCAGGAGACAACTGCTAAAACACTTCCGAAGTTATCGGGAAAGGTATCATCGTTTTGACTTCGGTATCAGCAATCCAAAAACGGATTTTCGAGTTTTTGTTTCAGTGAAGAGATATTTGCCATCAAAGTTGAAAATTTGCTGTCATTTTCATGTGTTTATTGTAATCACAGATTAGGGTGTACCGAAAAATGCAAAAGTGTGTTCTGCGCAGAAATATTGTGGACCGGCTAAGGGTTCTGCAAAGGTGTTCTGCAAATAAATACCTTGGATCAAGCCCCCTATTTGGGATCGGACCTAGGTAGGTTTTTTGCAAATAACTTTTCACTGAAACAAAAAATTTAAAATCCGCTTTTCGATTGTTGATACCGAAGTCAAAACGCGTCTTTTGATACCTTTCCCGATAACTTCGGAAGTGTTTTAGCAGTTGTCTCCTGAAGGAAACAATTACCAGGATTTGATCTTCGGTGGCAACCCTAGGTGGGAATCCTACTTAAAAATATTCTGGTTGGTATACGGCCTCAAATACCTTCCGTTTGATACCCTTACTGCCATATATTGCTTAATATTTAAAAAAAATTCGGAAAGGCGCAACCCTCTAAGCTTCCTTCAGTGGCAACATCCAAGTAGAAAGTCGAAGAAGGAAGCATACTATCCATCTACCAAATTTCATCGAAATCGGTTTAGCCGTTCCCGAGATAGTGGTCGATATCTGAAGGAATAAATAAAATGCGGTCAGGTGGCAACCCTAGGTGGCAACCCTACTCGAAAATACTTTGGTTGGTATACGGCCTAAAATACCTTTCATTTGATACCCATATTCCCATATATTGCTTAATATTTAAAAAAAAATGTATATAGGTGGCAACCCTGTGAGCCACCCCAAGTGGCAACACCAAAATAGAAAATCTTAAAACAAAGGATACTACTCTACCCATATACCAAATTTCATCCAAATCGGTTAAGTCGTTCCTGAGATAGTAGTGGATATACAAATATACAATGATAACTCGTTTAAAGTTATAAGATATTATGTTCGTTTAAAATGTGGCAACAGAAAATTTCTTTCGATAGCGAATATATTTTTACATATGTAATTTTACTACAATGGTTTAATGTACTGAATTATTTTTATTTTCATATATATTTTTATACTTATTCGATGCTTGAATTTACAATAAAATGTTTTGAAACTTATTTGTCGATTTTGGTGTACTTTTCAAACCGAGCGTAGTATAAACCAGTACATAAAGTGATATGATGCTGATGCATTTATGAACTAATATGTAAACTGGTATAATCTTGGAATATATTGTAACTAGTATGCCGACTGGGATGATTCTGATACATTTATGAACTAGTATGTAAACTAGTATGATCTTGAGGTATATACTGACTAGTATACCAACTGGTATGCTCCTTGTGTATATACGGCCTAGTATGTTGAATGGTATGAAATTGATGTATGTAATGTCTAGTATATCAAGTGGTATGTTGCTGATGCAGAGGCTGACTAGTATGCCAATTGGTATAATGCTGATGCAGAAGCGGCCAATTGCCATCTCGTAGGCCATCGCCGTGTTAACAATACCAGTTGCTAATATGAAAAAATTACAGAACTCGAACTAGTTGAGCTGGTTTGACAAACTAGTATTTGACTAGTATAAAACTAGTAGAATTGACTGCAGGGTAGTTTCCATATTAGCTGCACAAATTCGTGAAACACCGACAAACATAAATTAGCAATAATGCAATAAATAAATAATAATTAATTTAGAACAATGCATTTATTAGGCACTCCAAGTATTTCGAGCAACAATTTGTTTTCTTTCTTGAGGTAACCGAAATCCAGTCAGTTGAAAATTTTTACGTAGTAACTTACATTTTATTTGCAATATATTGTTATATATTATTAATAAATCCAAGAATTTTCAGATTGGGTTGTTGTTGTTGTTAACAGTGCCTTGCCCTGCCCAATGGGCTCGATCACTCTAAATTGTCATCAGGCTCTTCTAACGGAAGTCCGAGGAAACGCGTAGTTTTCACAGGGTTGAACCGGAGTGATGTAGGTGTTAGAAGAGTAGGTTCGACTGAACAGGAGAAGAGATGTTTGGTATCATGAGGGAACGTACCACATGCAGGACATGTGTTTGGTATGTTGGGGTTCAGTCTGGATAAGTAAGAGTTTAACCTATTACAATATCCAGAGCGAAGTTGTGCTAGCATGACTCTAGTCTCCCTCGGAAATACACGCTCCTCTTCAGCCAATTCAGGTGGCTGAGTACTGATAACGGGATTCACAGCCCGAGATCTGAGGGATCTCTCTACCGACTCGGTGTGGAGGAACTGTCTACTCAAGAGTTCTGCGTGCTCTTAAACATTGAGCAATTATGCCTCTTGATGGAGGTGAGACTCAGATGACATAAGCAGACATTCCGTAGCAATTCTGATGGCGGTGTTTTGGCAGACTTGCAATTTCCGCCAATTGGTGTCAGCAAGATTGGGCGACCATATGGGTGCAGTGTAGTCAGCAAGCATGTAGCAAGCAATGCTTCTTTGTCTTTTGCCCAAGTACTGCCGGCCAGTGACTTGAGGATCTTATTGCGGCTCTGTACCTTTGAAGCTATTGCGGTGGCATGACCAGCGAAAGTGAGGCCGTTGTCAAACTTCACACCCAAAATTTTCGGGTGTTTGACAGTAGCTAGAGGTACTCCGTCTACGTGGGCATTTAACTCTTGCCCTATTTGCGCATTAAATGTCTTAAACAGGGTCACCGTCGAAATTCTCGAAATATAGAAATTAAACAAAAGTGGCCTAGATTTCTTGTTCCTGAATTTGACTGATGCCTGTCGACCATTGATGTAATTAACGGTCCACCTTTTAAGGCCGACAGGGAGCGGTGTCTCTTCCAGGTCTCGAAGGAGTGTGGCGTGGTTGACCGTATCAAATGCATTTGATAGGTCAAGTGCCACGAGAACCGTGGAGTGGTTGTGTTTGTGCGCACGTCGGAAGACTCTTCTCTTAGTTATATCCGCAGGTGGATGCATTATAAACAGCCGGCAAAAGAATCTCGCGCATTTCCTGGCGTCCGATTTGACGCTGTCGTCGAATGCAATGGCGACCTTGTCATTGTATTTGGTCGGATTGGATAGGGCCTTGACAGTCGACCATAATTTGCCGACTCCGCCGGAGAGGTGTTGTTTCCATTTGGTCAGTTTGTGTTCGTTTATTATCCCAGGAATTTCCGCATCAAGATCTTTGATTCTGGGATCTGCTTGATTAATGAGTCTCTCTTGCTCACGTTCTCTTGCCATCGGCGCAGCTTCTGCAGGAATTTCAGGTACTCTACCAGCAGGAATAAAGCGGCCTGAGACTGAATCAATGACCTTGCGAGACTCTTTTTCACCTTTGCGGACGTCTGTCGGAGTGGATAAGGCAGCGAAGGAGCGCTCGGTATAGTCCGTAAAGCGGTCCCAGTCCGCTTAGGTGAAGTTAATGTATGTTAGGTTATCAGTCGTTATGAAGTCGGTCGGTCGTTCAACGTAGAGTAGGATGGGTAGGTGGTCTGAAGCTAATGTAAGCATCGGTTACCAGATGGCAAAGTTAATTAGGCCCGCGCTCGTTATGGAGTCACCTGCCACCCTGGTGGGGCATCTCCATTGACTGTACAGAATGCTGAGTTGTCTTTTTGGTAGGCAATTGCATGTCTTCTGCTGTCTGCTGGCAATTTGGAGTGCCAGAGATCATGATATGCGTTGAAGTCGCCTAGGATTAGGCGGTTATCGCCCCTTAGCAACGCACTAATGTAGGGATGCTAAGCTCTAGGCCAACACGCGGTAAGGGGAATGTAGATGTTTATAATTTGCAGGTCGACGTCGCCTCACCGGACTACTATGCCTTGGCATTCTAAGGTAGAGTACCTGGGGTCGACGTCAAGGGAAAATAGATTATATTGTACCGAGTGATGTGTAATGAACGCAAGGCCACCCCCAAGACCGCTGGGACGGTCTTTTCGATGTACATTATACCCGTTAAAAGTGCGTAAGTCCATCTTGTGTTCAATTTTGTCCTTTGTATCGCGCCGATTTTGATGTTGTGCGTCTTCATAAAGTCAGTTATCTCCGCGATCTTTCCAGCTAATCCGTTACACTTCAGCTGCAAAATTTTGAAGTGTGTAGGAGGGGAGACGGGGGACATACTAGGCGTGAGGGACGGATGCGTTTGCCTAGGTGGAGGTAGGCTAAGGCCTAAACTATGTCGCAGTCTAGAGTTGACAGCGCCATGGCCGATGTTGTCTGGCGTGAAAGGCGGCTGTGTACTGCAAGAGGGGGCTATGAACGAATCCGTCCAAAGGTAACCGTTTTGCGAGCCCAGAGCACATAAGGGTGTGACACAGGCCAAGGCAATTGTTGCACTTGACCGAGTTCGCAGGCGTATATAATTTTTGGCGACAAACGGTGCACGTGGTGAAAGGTACGAGGAGGTGCTGGTCCTGGCCCACGTGCAGGCTGGAAGCAGGGACTGATGCTCGGTGATGCTCATATCTGGCCTATTTCGAAGGGGATAGGAGTGTTGAGCGGCCGTGTGAGATGGAGACGCTGGTAAGCGTGAGCGAAAGTCGTGAGGCGGAAATGGCAGCAGTGCTACCAGTCGTGTAGACTGAGCCACTATTGTGGCTACTTGAAGTTGGTAGGGGCGGTAGGGAAGTGGCAGAGCGACGACTACCGCGGACGCCTTAGGGGTGTACAGCATGGTGCATTGAAAGTACTAAATAAAGTACGGGGTCTGTGGATGGCAGAGTTAAACCCTGAGCATCCAGATTTATGTAGCCATCTCTTACACTTGGCTCATTGAACCGAATTCGACCGTTTAATATACATTTTCTTCCAGCAAACGCAGCAGATCCAATCTCTTGGTCCAGGGTTGGGTTCCAGCCCGTAACAAGAGACAATGGAGCAACCCAGCTGCCAGGGTTTGCTCTGAGGATGACAATTTAAAGGTGGAACGGGACAGATTGTTAGAGAGTTTAAAGAGTTTAAAGATTTACCAACTTTTTTTTTATTAAAAATGTCTATAATAAGTAATAAAGATTTATTTGATTGCTGCATTTCTGTTGTTTCACGTGATAAATATAGCCTTTTAAAGAGTTTTGTTAAAAACAAAGTGGGTGAACGACTTTATAATGAAGTGGATAGCTAAAAAGTGAGATTGTTTCTGCATAAGTTGTCAATAAAGTGGAAAGAATGCAGTTGTAATAAAAACTTTTTTATAAAGCAGAACTCATCGTGGCTACGTAACACAGCAATTGATATTCCTGATCCACTTGATGTGAGTAACAACAAACTTATTCTATGGGTAATTCAAAGCTTTGCGTTTCAGTTGTTGTCAGAGCAAATGAAAAAGTGAAAATTCTCTGAAATTGTATCTGACTATACTGAAGGGGAGTTAGGATATGCATCAGAACTTGCTGGAAAGAAAGACAAAACAAAAAACCTAATTTGTATGTCTGAACTGGATGCAATAAGTCTTTATTAAGACTTGGCCCAATCAGATGAAAAGTACAACTTTTGCGCAAACCTGTCAATCGGCACCATGATAAATTATTTCGAAGCTTGTACGCATTAAAATTTTAAAAACAATATATTACTATCTGTTAAAGCAACTGAAAATACTACAGAATTTGAAATGAAACCACTTTTGCGAAATACAGCACAGAGTGTATAGAAGCTCTGTGATGCCAAAGAGTCCCCAGAAAAAGTGACACTTATTTGCAAATGGGGAAAGGACGGCAGTTCGCGTCATAGCCGTTACAAAATTTAGATTATGTGTTTCTTATTGCATTTGTCCCACTTGAGTGAGTATATGTATAATATTTTAAAATTTTCTTTATGACCAAAGAATTTGTTTAAGGTTAATTGATTCATCATCCAAAAAAGCGCTTTTGGTAAACAAAAACCCTTCATCTAAACTTTGCTGCAGACCAATTAAATTTGTAATGTGCAAGGAAAATAGGGCTTCAGTTATTCAAAAAAAAATGATATAAAAACACAAATAGCCAACTTGGAGTGTGATTTACTTGAATTGAATTGAAAAGTTTTAGAGGTGTCATTTGGTATGGACTGTACAATGATCGATGGGTCGGTTGCAAATATTCTTACGGATACGAATGCAGCTAGTAGGTGTTTCCTGTGCAATGCAAGTTCAATTGAAATGAACAAAACAAATCTAAATAGATCAGAAAACACCGATTTCTACAAGTTTGGGCAATCAACTCTCCGCTGTATAATTCACATAGCATATAGTTTGCCATTTAAAACTTGGCGTGTAAGAAAAGAAAATGATGCGATTTTTACCGATACAAAAAATCGCATACAAAGGAGTTTAGGGAGAGAATGGATCTGCTAATAGATTCTGTCAGGCAAGGTTATGGCACACCTGATGATGGCAACAGGGCGCGAAAATTCTTTGCTAATGTCGATGTTTTAGCGGAAATAACTGGCATAAATAAAGATTTAATAAATAAATTCGCATTAGTTTTGCGAATTTTATCTTGTTCTAGAAATATAGCTGCTAATGGAAACCAGGAATTTGTATTTAGGGTGCTACATTTGGTACTATATGCCCAGTTCTGTCCACAAAGTTTTAATGCATGGATGTGAAGGCATACAATATTTTGATTTACCCATAGGTGATTGATTTTTACATTTTATGAAAAAATTACAATAAAAAATTGAAAACTTATTTACAGGAAATTTATCGGAAGAAGCGATAGAGGCCTCTCACAAGCAAATTCGACGTGTTCGCTTTAGCCATTCGCGGAAAAGCTCCAGAGATAATTCAAATAAGGATTTGATAACGCATTTGCTGATTGCAACAGACCCTCACCTATCAACAAACAGAAGTATTCAATTTAAGAACAAGATTGATGAGGAAGACCTCGTTTTCATGTCCTATATTGAGAGCGAAACAAATGAAAATATAGATTAAAAACACGCACATTGTTATAAAATAAACTAAATTTATTTTTTTTTTGTTTTCTTATATTTAATTTTTGTTAACTTAGTTAAAAAGAAAACTTCAACAATACATATATATATATTTTTTTTTTAAACACCTATTTTTACATAAAATGTTACATTTTGGTAAAAAAAAGTGCACAGAAAATTATATGTATATCTTAAAAAAAAAAAAAAGATATTGACAAACGGTTTTCAATATTAAACATTTAAAGCCTCCTTCTTACAAAACCAATTTTTGTTTTGTTTTTTTTTTACTGGTTTTATTAACTTTAAAATTAAACTTAAAACGAGAAATATTCATTTATTTTTAACTTTGAAGCTTATTTTAAGCGCAAATAATTGAGTTACGTAAAGTCCAATTTGATTTTTGAAATCAGTGACCCAGATATTATAATCATGTACAATTTCATAATAATCGGACGACTCCTTGCATTTTTTCCTCACTTTTGTATGGGCTCACCGCACTGTGCGTCGTTGTTACATGGTGGTAGTCGTAATGCTTACGGAGTTGCCATGACTATTAGTCCGACAACACACTGTTAAATGTAAAGTTAGCAGAGAAGAAAGAGAAATTAGATCATAACAGTCTCTTAAGGAAAATGGAACTAGAGGACATACAGAAACGATATGAGCACAACGGTGCGAAAAGAAAGTTCCAAATGGACAAGTTTTTGAAATGAGTGTTGCTGTAATTGTTATGTCTGCGTACAATTCATGCACTCAAAACTATTAAATTCACTCATTCTCTCACTGAATTTAATATCATTGCTCTTGAACTATTTATTATCTTATAACTTTAAACGAGTTATTCTTGTATATTTGTATAGTTGTATATTTGTATATCCACTACTATCTCAGGAACGCCTTAACCGATTTGGATGAAATTTGGTATATGGGTAGTATCCTTTGTTTTAAGATTTTCTACTTTGGTGTCGCCACTTGGGTTGGTTCACAGGGTTGCCACCTATATCAATTTTTTTTTCAATATTAAGCAATATATGGGAATAGGGGTGTCAAATGAATGGTATTTTAGGCCGTATGCAAACCAAAGTATTTTCGAGTAGGATTGCCACCTAGGGTTGCCACCTGACCGCATTTTATTTATTCCTTCAGATATCGACCACTATCTCGGGAACGGCTAAACCGATTTCGATGAAATTTGGTAGATGGATAGTATGCTTCCTTCTAAGATTTTCTACTTGGATGTTGCCACTAAAGGAAGCTTAGAGGGTTGCCACCTTTCCGAATTTTTTTTAAAATATTAAGCAATATTAGGCAATATGGGTATCAAACGGAAGGTATTTGAGGCCGTATATCAACCAGAATATTTTAAAGTAGGATTGCCACCTAGGGTTGCCACCGAGCAAGGCTCGGTCACCCAGGTACTGTACTACTTATGTATGTATATGTATGCATTATATTAACCGAAGTCATAGTTTGTGAGTTAGTCAATAAGGTAGACTAGAGCAGTGAACGTTAAATAAATAAAGTTGTTGTATACTAAATTGGCGCAGTCGGTAGGATACCGAAAATCATTACTGCAGCAACGCTTAAAAATTTTGCTTCACTGTTCTTTTCTTCGCGCTACCTTAAGCGTGTGAAACCCTAAGCAAAAGGGCGAATCTAACTCACCTTGACTGTAATCATACGATTGTTAAAACCACATCTCTAAAAAAGAAGACCAAACAACGGAACCGGAAAAATTAATAGAATTATCAGATCACTTAGAGGCGAATAAGATAGTAGTTCGCAGCATGTCGACTCTTGAAAATTTGGAGCTATTCAGGCCGGAGCACCCCTATACGACTTGCTGTTATCATTGGCTTCGCCTCGGCAGGTAAGTCAACTTAATAGAGAGGAAATCACAACGATTGTAACAAATAATTTTTCTCCCCGACCCTCCGAAATCCCCCACACTACAAATTTCACAAACGCGATCAACAAGCAAATGAAGGATTTTCTGAGTAGATTGCAGCATTGCGTAAATTAGCTGTTGATTGCAATTTCGGAATGTTATTGGATCGAATTCCTCGTGATCGCCTAGTACGTGGATTGCGGAATGAGGCATTACAACGCAGCATGTTGGCGAAAACTGACTTCAAACTACAAAGAGTTATCGACCGTGCTACTACCGCCGAAGCCGCGCTTAAGCACGTATCGCAGATGCGGCATTCGGAACAGTAATAATCGTCAAGATCGCTTGAAATCGCGTAACAATCCGAACGTAAAGACAACACCATGCAACGATTGTGGTCGTTCCCATTACCGATACCAGTGTCAACATCGACAAACAATCTGCTCATCATGTGGCACTAAGGGTCACTTTCAGCGTGTCTGCCGCTCATCCGCATCTGATTCAGCCCATCAGCAAAAATCATCACGTTTGTCAGGTCGCTCCAATAAGAAGAAACCACAATCCATTAACGAAAGTTTAGCACTAGTCGATTTAAAAAATTCAACAGTTGTCAGTATCAATAGTTATAATTGCACCTTCGAAATCGATTAAGGTTCAAACTATACCATCATGTCGTCTAATACACTTGAGCGTGTCTGGCCATAAAGCAAGCCTGTCATGCATGTCTGTGACCTCCGACTTGTTGACTTTCAACGTAATACAATTCCTATGTTGGGTGAAGTTGATACAGACATATCATACAGCGGACGTGAGATCAGCTGTTTACCCATCGTTATCGTAGATGGGAAAAGTTCAAATGTTCTCGGATGTAACTGGTTCACTCCTCTAGAAGTCATTGCAGTTAATGAAGCATCGTCAATAAAAGGTATCCTAAAACAATTCCAGCACCACTTCGCCGAAGAGCTTGGCTGTTTTAAAGGAAGTCCAGTTTCCCTCCACATTGATCCAGCTGTTTCACCTATCCGATATCCACCCCGGCGTATCCCATTAGCCACCAAGAGCCTTGTTGAAGCTGAAATATACCCTTTGTGTATGCAAGGGACTTTGGAACCAGTCGAATACTCGGACTGGGCTACACCTATTGTTCCAGTTCCTAAAAGCGACGGAAATAATCGCATTTGTGGCGATTATAAGTCCACGCTCAACAAAGCATTAAAACCACACAACTTCCAGATATCAGCTATAACCACTTTACTTTCGTCTATTAAGGGGGGCAGCGTATTTGCTAAAATAGACCTTGCACAAGTATATCAGCAGTTGCAAGTCGACGAGAAGTCGTCATTGTTGCAAACCATCATCACTAACAAAGGAGGCTTCCGAGTTAAGAGACTCCAATTCGGGATCTCTTCAGCGCCTGGAAATTTCAATTTTAAGTGTTCCTGGTCAAGTCAACCTCATCGCAATCGGCTATCAAACCACTCTTCGCAATGCATGGGCTTCCAGATGAGATAGTTTCAGACAACGGGGCAGCTTTCACATCTGAAGAATCTCGAGACAACTTAATTCGTCACATTCGGTGAGACCCTTTCCATCCATCATCAAATGTGCAAGCGGAACGAATGGTGCAAACAAGCAAAGATTTCTTAAGGAAAATACCAGATTGGCAAGACATTGATGTAAAATTGTCTAGATTTTTACACTACACACTTCGACTGGTTCTTCACCTGCAGAGCTAATGTTCAAAAGGCAACTCAAGACATACTTCGATAAAATACATCCGCATGATCTGCCCAAGAACACAAACCAAAACGGTGCATGCGAGAAGTTGTTCAATGATGGAGACCCAGTGTGGGTGCGAAGTTACTCTTCAGGATCTAAGTGGGTTCCAGCGAAAATAAATAAAAGAACCGGACCCATTTCATATGATGTAATCCTGGATAACTCTCGTATCATATTAGATACGCATATTTATTAGATACGTCTTCAAGAGATAGCAGACACATCCGGCGAGTTAAGCTTCAATACCCCAACCTCTAGATCAGGAACATCATCGCAACCACAGAGTACTACGTTGGACGCGAACAATCCAGCTTCGCCACCTACATTGCAAGATAGTTCAGAGGGCTCTACTCAACCGTCGCACTGTAGACACATCAAATTGTTCCACCCCTCTTCCACTCCGCGACGATCCAATAGAGAGTGACGTCCTCCAAATTATTATACTGTACCTGGGCGTTAAGGGGTATTATGTCCGAGTACAATTCATGCACTCAAAACTATTAAATTCACTCATTCTCTCACTGCATTTAATATCATTGCTCTTGAACTATTTAAATTACCAATATTTTTTAGTAATAAAATCTTCACTGTAAAATCACTTTCGCTAAGTGTTTAGGGGAGCACGAATTAAAACATTAAAACTATTGCCTGTCACTCGTAAGAAAAAACACCGCCGTTGGCGATTACTCATAGGATGTCACTTTAATGTTTAATTTTCTTCCTTTTATAATATTTTCTTACATCTAATTTACAGTTTGTCACCTAGCAGAAAACTAAGGTAAAGTATAAGGTAAGTATTATTTAGGTATTTAGGTAAGTTTAATTATTATTTCTCTATTTTAATTCATTTTTAATTACATTTCATTTTATTTACATTTCATTTTTATGTATTAATTTAGGTATAAATTCTTAAATTAGTCGTCTGCTTTAACATACATTGTATTTGTATGTATTATATTAACCGAAGGCATAGCTTGTGAGTCAGTCAATAAGGTAGACTAGAGCGGTGAACATCAAACTAAAGTATATTGTATTTAAGTAACGTTAAATAAATAAAGTTGTTGTTGTACACTAAAGTAATGATACCCAACTTATGGCGTTTTCGTGTTACCCTCTCAAATTTAATCTCTTGACCTAGGTAACCTGGTGCTTTGCAAAATGGCTGGTTTTGTAGATAGTGGCGTCCTGCCTAATTATAAGAAGGTAGTTTTTAAGGGAGCGAAAAAACCTCACAGAAAGAGAACTGAGAATAACCAACACTGTTACACTTTTCTAGAAAAGAAACCGCCATTAGCATATTTTATTTTGGGCAATCGGGAATTAATGGTAGATAAGGATATCTTTAAATTTTTAATTTAATCTAAATTAACCAAACGAACTAAATAAGAGGCTGAAGTTTTGTGAAACTATGTATATGCGCTAAATTGGAGTTTATTTAGTTTTTTCAATAGCAAACTGTTTGTTGTGTTATAAATAAATGAAGATAGTCCCGCCCGGTGGATGCCCCCTTATTCACGAAGTCTTCCAAAGTGTTTACCAATCAACGAATGACAAGCCCTCTTTCTTGGCGAGACTGGTGGAGTTATCAAACGATTGCATTTCATTCCCTTCGTCTGCAGTATCCAATATCGGAGGGTATTCCACATCGATTACTGCATCGGAAATATTTTGCAGCCGAGCAATATCGTGAAGAACATAAGTGGCTATTATTGTTGAAATAATCTGGCAACTCGAATACCTGTTATACGTTTTGTTATACTTTACCATTTTCTATTACCTATTGTAATAAATACTTTAGTAGCTTAAGGTCACTCAAGTCGTTGAGACATTACTTTTAATAAACGTTTCTGAATTTAACCTGCAATTGTTTTTACTTCGCGGTTACAACAAAAGGTAACGACCTCTACTTCTAACAAAAGGTTATGGGCCCAGACGGACCTAAGACGCGAAGCAAAACTAAAGCAGAAGATCCAGAGAAACTTGAAGAAGTAAATACAACAGATGACAACGACGTTTTCGAGGACACCTTCCTTGAATCTGAATTGATAAAATCCGAAAAAGAATCAAGTGAGTATATTGCAGTCGAAGCTCCAGATATGGCAAGTGGGCTGTATGCTATTGAAAAGCTCGATGAGCATAACTACGACTCTTGGTGTGTCCAAATGCGTGGTGTGCTAATTCACTCGAATCAGTGGAAGGTCGTGTCTGGTAAATTAAACCGGACTGATTCAAACGCTGACGAATGGGATACGTTAGATGAGAAGGCGCTCGCTACAATGGTTTTGTCTGTCAAACCAACACAATTAAATCATATTAAAAATTGCAAGCAATCGAAGGAAGCGTGGCAAAAATTGGAGTCCATCTATAAACCCAAGGGCCCCGCCAGGAAAGTTACCCTTTACAAAAGTTTGTTGAATCTTCGTTTGTCGGATGATGGTAATATGCGCCAATTTTTGAACTCCTTTACTGACATTGTTGAGAAGTTAGCAGAGGTTGGAATTGCAATTAATAATGAGATGCTGTCCATTATACTTTTATCAAGTTTGCCGAACCAATTTGAGAGCTTTGTGATTGCGATGGAAACGAGGGATGAGCTACCAGAGTACAGCATATTAAAAGTGAAACTTTTAGAAGAATATGAGAGAAGAAATAATAGAAACACCAATGAAAGCATTCAGCATGCATTTTCTGCACAGAGCAACAGCAGTAATAAAGCTCAGCATCGAATTGACAAAAACAAAAATTCGAATGACAACAATTCCTCTATGCATGGAAACCATAAGCTAAAGAATATTAAATGTTATAATTGCCAGAAACGTGGGCACTATGCTTCCAACTGTAAATTGAAAAAATCAAAAGAACAAAAAGAATTAAAAGAAAGCTCGTATTATGCACAAGCTTACACAGCTATTTCAAATATGAACAATTCCAATTGCGAAAACCGGTTTGAGTGGATCGTGGATAGTGGTGCCACGTCACACATTTGTAACAACAAAGCTTTATTTATTGAAATGCAGAAAGCAGAGGAAAAAGTATTGATTCCAGGAAATCAAATTGTCACAGCAGTGGGAAAGGGAGATGTGAAATTGACAACAGCCAATGGCGATTTACAGCTTAAAAATGTCTTGTATGCTCCAACATTCCAACATAATTTTTTTTCAGTCATGAAATGTGTCAAAAGCGGCGCGAAAGTGACATTTTCAGACGATGGTGTTGTTGTGAGGGATACAAATTGTAATGGGATAACATTAAAGGCAAATATTAAGAACGATTTGTTTGTGTTCAATAGTGCAATGCCGTCGGCTTATTCGTGTATATTGCAAGACAATATTTGGCATTTAAGACTTGGACACGTAAATTTCGGATGTCTGCATCAAATGAAAGCAAAAGAGTTAGTACGTGGATTAGAACAAGCACAGTTTAAAGAAAATAATACGTGTGTTACATGTATGCGCAGTAAAATTTGCACACAATCGTTTCCACAACAATCCGAAAGTAAAGCTGATCACATCTTGGGCTTGATACACACCGACGTTTGCGGACCTTTCAACGTACAATCAATCGGTGGGTCACGCTACTTCCTAAGCTTCATCGATGATAGGTCTAGAAAAATGTTTGTTTATTTCATCAAAACTAAAGATGAAGTACTTGACAAGTTCAAGGCATTTAAATCCATGGCAGAGCGTCAAACAGGAAAAATGGTACGATGTTTGAGAAGTGATAATGGAGGCGAATACGTTAACAACGCTTTTAATAAATACTTGGAAGAAAATGGCATCACACGCCAACTAAGTACTCCCTATAGCCCCCAACAGAATGGAGTCTCTGAGAGAGCCAACCGTACATTGGTAGAAATGGCAAGGTCGTTGTTAGTCAAGGCCAATCTCAGTGAAAAATTTTGGGCGGAGGCAGTGGCAACTGCGGTGTACCTTCGAAACCGCATTCCATCAAAAGCAATTGGTGACATAACTCCAAACGAAATATGGTACCAGAGAAAGCCAAATGTACAACACCTCAAAGTGTTTGGGTGCTTAGCTATCGCATTGGATAAATCCGAAAACCGTAAATTCCGAGCAAAGGGCAGAGATTGCATAATGGTGGGCTACTCACAACAGGCAAAAGCGTATCGGTTGTACGACATAGAAGCAAGAAAGATAATCATTAGAAGAGATGTTAAGTTTCAAGAAAGTGTGCTTATGGGAAAAAATGCCCCTGATAGTGAAGTTTTGAGACATCCTGAAGAATGTCAAAATAATGATGTGAATGAAACTATTGAATCTACACAAATTACAGAACTAGTTGACGAAGAAAATGAAACGGCATTAAGCAGAAAGGCAAATTCGGGTGGAGAATGTCAAATGCAGCCAAGACGTGGGCGTCCAAAAATTGTTCGCACAGGAAAGCCGGGCCGACCCCGAAAAATACACAACAGCGTGAACTTTATATCTGATAAAGTAACTATACCTGAGTGCGTAAAAGATATTGATGGTAACGAGTATGAACAAGAGTGGAAATCAGCCATGAAACAAGAAATCGACTCTTTATTATTAAACAAAACATGGTCATTAACAGAATTACCACCAAATCAAAAGCCAATCGCATGTAAATGGGTATTCGATTTAAAATCAGATAAGGAGGGTAACATCGACCGCTTTAAAGCCAGATTAGTGGCAAAAGGGTGTAGCCAAAAATATGGAATCAATTACAAAGATACGTTTTCTCCAGTCATAAGGTATGCTACAATAAGGATGTTGTTTGCGTTTGCAGTTTCAAATAAAATGCATCTTCACCAATTGGATATCACAACAGCCTACCTCAATAGTCCCCTGAGGGAAGAGTGCTACATGCAACAACCTGAAGGTTTTGTGGATGAGAAATATCCAGACCGAGTTTTGCGACTACATAAAGCCATTTACGGACTTAAACAGTCTGGACGTGAATGGAATTTCACCCTTGATGCCGTGCTCAATAAAATGGGGTTTACGTCATGCAAGAACGAGAAGTGCTTATACATACGCAACATTGCAAGCAGTCTATGCTTCGTAGCAGTTTATGTAGACGATTTGATTGTAGGTAGCCAAAGTTTAGAAGACATAAACATGTTTAAAGCCGATTTTGCAAAAGAGTTTAAACTGGTTGACAAAGGACCGGTTTCGTATTTTCTTGGTTGGGAGATCGAAAGGTGTGGAGATACTGGTGCGATAACAGTATGCCAATCAAAATATATTCAAAATCTATTGAAGAAGTATGACATGGTCGACTGCCGTCCTGTTTCAACTCCTTTGGATCCTGGATATAAGGTGGGTGATGTAGACGAATCTGACATAAAGATCGAGCAGACATCATATCAACAGTTGATTGGTGAGTTATTATATTTAGCAATATCCACACGCCCTGACATACAACACTCCGTAAGTAAGTTGGCACAATGTAATTCTAATCCCACTCGTAAGCACGAAGTTGGCGCGAAACATATGTTGCGCTACTTGGCAAAAACAATTGATTTGAAGCTATGTTACAACGACAACAATGAAGAAATAGAAGGCTATTCCGATGCAGATTGGGGTGGGGACACCAAAGATAGAAAATCATATTCTGGATTCGTGTTTTTAATGAGCGGTGGTGCAATTTCGTGGGAGAGTAAGAAGCAGAGTGCAGTGGCACTGAGTACGACTGAAGCCGAATACTATGCCTTGTCTACAGCTGTAAAAGAAGGTATTTACCTTAAAAGACTGTTAGAGGAAATTGACCAACATGCAAATAATAAGCCCATTTTGATAAATTGCGACAACTTAAGCACACAACAGTTGCCGAAAGATCCAGTTTACCGATCACGCACTAAACATATAGACATACGTTATCATCATGTACGTGATGAAATATCTAAGGGCACTGTTGAAGTATCTTATATAGCTTCTGAGGACATGGTTGCAGATGTACTCACCAAAAATTTATCAAAGGATAAACATTTTAAATTCGTAAAGCTAATGGGTCTTACATAATACATATATCTTGAATTTTCTTAAAAACCATAAAACAGATATTCGTGTTGAGAGGAAATGTTGAAATAATCTGGCAACTCGAATACCTGTTATACGTTTTGTTATACTTTACCATTTTCTATTACCTATTGTAATAAATACTTTAGTAGCTTAAGGTCACTCAAGTCGTTGAGACATTACTTTTAATAAACGTTTCTGAATTTAACCTGCAATTGTTTTTACTTCGCGGTTACAACAAAAGGTAACGACCTCTACTTCTAACAATTATCACTCCAAGCACTCTGCTTATACACATTTGAATGCCTCTGGACAAGATAGAAAATCTTCTTCTCTAAATTCACAGGTTCCCTCTATACTGTTTCTGCCTCCGATCTGGGACTCATTATATAAAGATTGAGCTGGTGTTCCCACAGTTCCAAGTGGGGTCGTCATAAACGCAGTTTTAGCATATCCACTATGATTTTAAAATTTTCATGTATGCCCTGTCCGACCGAAAAATGTTCGTTAAAAACGTTGGGTCGGACATATGGGTATACATGAAAATTTTTAAATAAAATGAAAATTTTTTAGTAGGCCATGAAAAAACCTTAAAAACCAAAGTCAAAAAAATTAAATTTCGCGGGCTCGAAAATTATTTTTTTGGGTATGCGTAGTGAAGTTTTTTTTCCTGAGCCCAAAACCTATTGAAAAATCGATGGCGCGATTTCGGTTAACTTTCGTCCATACAAATCGACCCACCCTAATATGTATACAATCGACGCGTGTTTATAAATCCGTACAAGTACATGTTTTGTTTTCACTAAACGCGGTTGTACTACTCTCTCTCTCTCTATGGCGCGATATACAACAGGTATATCATCATAAACCTCCTAAGAGATTTTTGCGCCAAGCTTCTCTTCCAATTTGTGGTGTGCCGATTTGAATTTTCCCTACGGTTGTACTACTACACAGAGTATAATTTTGTGCTCATAACGGCGTAAAAAATTATTTCGATGTAACCCTGTCTAACTGGTCACAAATCTCTCTAAAATAGTGGGCTGCTCAATCCCCTCATGATCCGGCTGAAAGTTGAACCCAAACCGGGACCACGAGGCTGGATCTGCTGCAACTGCTGGAGGAAGATTTATGGTAAGTGTTCACACTCTATTCAATGTACTCAATGTAAAAGATGGTTGCACGAGACAAGTTGCTCCGGGCTAAATCCCTCCACACACAGACCCCTTAGTTTCTTCAAATCATATGTGGCTCCTTGCTGATATAGTCTACACGACTGCAAGTAACAATACTGTCCAGCAAGTAGTGTGAAACTCCCGATGTCGCTCACGCCCTCCGACGGCACCATTTCATTCGGCTGCTCACAAGTACCTTCTGTGTAGCACGTCCCTGTGGGATGTGAGCACTGCCGAGCGACAGCCTTCCTCCACGCCACCACCAATTTGCCTTCCTCTTCCAGCACTAGCATGAATATAAGCCAAGGCAACCCCAGCTCCTGGTGCCTTTTTGGCATAACATCAAAATAGCCGCAATACAGGAGACAAAACATGGCGCCTGGTCAGATCCTCGGACCTGTGACGGCTGCAATATCCATCGTCGTGGTCGTGCGGGTGGACTTGAGGATGTACTTGCATTCATTACCCCTTATCCGTGCAAAATCATATGCTTTAAGGAAACATCGACCCCAGGGAAAAATCTTAGAGCGTCAAGGAATTGTTGTTCGGTGAGACGATGTCGATCTCTGTAGTGCGTTACTCAGAGGCGAGAATCGTGTAATCGAAGACTTTAACACACACATGGTCAGTCATGCGCAAGTTATTTACGACCTTGAAGAATCAAATCTTCCCCCCTGTGTAAAGCGTTGGACCGCCAATTCCCTAAGTGGTCGAAAAGCATGGGTGGGATTCAGGGGCGAACGATTACGAACCGCGTTTAATTAAACAAAGTGGTGTTATATCCTCGCTCTTGTTTAATTATTACGCTGATGGTTCCGCGACTTTGGCATTGGCCCTTCCGTCAATGAGCTGGGCAAGGGAAAATGGAATTAGACGTCTACGAAGGCATCAACCTTGCAACTTTCGCACACCCTAAAATCTTAGGAGTGACGTGTTCAATTTTGCTTCTCACCCAGCCGCGATTGCCAAAGTTCAAAGCCGTACCGGAATTCTCAAATCACTTGTCCGCAGCACTTAGGGTAATAAGAAACAAATTTTGCTTGCTTCATATAAAGCTATTGGGCTACCGGTTTTTGATTCCGCTACTCACATGTGGTCGCCTAACCTTGCTGACACCAACTGGAGGAAGTTGCAGGTCTGGTCCAAACCTATTGAAGCCACGATGTTCCTGGGACTTCCGTTAGAAGATTTTGATGACTATCCTAGGTAAGAAAAGTGATGACTAGGCAGGGCGAAATATCGCTATAACAAAAATAAATTATTGCATATATACGAGTATACCTGGCGATTTTATCCGCACGTGATTACAATCAATAGCTCCAATAATGCGTGGAAAGCGAGCAATTTGGTAAAATTTTATCGCTGCCTGTTTCATTAGTTCTTCATCAGAGGGTATCCGTACATACTCAGGGTACAAACGGGCTATGGCATCAGTGACTTTATGTACAATTCTGCAGGCTGTTGACTCGTGGACACCAACGAGATCTCCGCAGGTCAAGAGTTGGCTCCCTGTTCCATAGAATCGCAATGCCCATAGTAGTTGGCTCCTAGGCGACAATGCTCCGCTATTAAAGGAAAAAAATCCTAACGTACTAATTGCGGAGCTTTAAAATTTAGAAAATCAATCACAAGCCTCTTTGAGCTTTCTAGCCGCCTTTTATCTTATCTAAAAAACCTGAATTGTATCCTTCTTGAGCCGAAATCTCCTATTGAAAGCTTTGGTCATTTTGCTCCGCAACCGTTCTGTTGAAGAAATCAGTTTCTATATATTCAATAATTTCTTATACAAATTTTTTGTTACTTCAAATTTATCACACGTTTTGCAATATTTTGTAATTTAAAATGTAAATAAACATTTCTTTCGACAGATGAACAGAGAGTTAGCAAGTTAACCCTTAAACATCGATGTGTTAAAAATTTTAAAACTTAACTCTGGTTCAACTGCTAACCCTTTGCTTTCCAAGACAAATTATCAGCTTAATCCCTAATGAGAGGTTAACTCTGAGTTAAAAAGATAACCTGCCGTTCTGCAAGTGAGCCCTAGAGTTTAACCGCTTCACATTGGTGAGTTAACCTCGGGTTAGAATTCATAAGGCTCTCTATTGTGTATTGGGCAGTAAATATTTTTCAAAATATTCTTAGTTTTTGGCGACCTTTCTAATTTATTAAACTTGAAAAACTATTACTTAAACAATAATTACTTACATTTTTGACATGTCTTCCCCGTTCTACGTGGAGTTGTTAACTATCAAGGATGAATAGATGCCAAACTCTCTCCCGCTCTCTCTTTTCGCTACTCAAATTTTGCTCCATTATGTGTTGCTACTTGCCAGCACTGCATAATCGAACAAAATCTGACCTGAAATACATAAAAAACGACGACGAATATTAACGTCTTTAATTGAAACAATTTATCGTATGCATACTCGTAAAAGTGTTTAAAATGCCGTACGCAAAGAAATGTTTTGCGGGGTGTGCGGGGCGCCCCGCGTTTTCATAAATTTTCTTACAAGCAGAAGGACAAATCTAGGTAATTAATTATAATAAAATATAAATCCTTCTTAATCTATTAAAATATTTCCAAACTTTAAAGCTCTTTTTTGTTTTATTTTTTCCTAAATTTAATGAATTTGATTACAAGAAATAAATTTGTAACTTAGATATACATATATTAGTTATCACAGTTATTAAGTGAATTAAATGCTTTTAGTCTTCTCTGACTGATTCTAATTTCACTCGTGCTTAAATGTTTGATTTCTCTTCACAGATTGGTTTTCATACTCTTGTCCGAAGTCTTTTGTCTTGTTTTAAAATTGGAGTTATTCTTTCCATATTTATAAAAATAATCTTGTATTTCCCACTTTTTTTGGTGAAACAACTCTTTTTATACCTTTCATGAACATGAAATGGTATTATAACTTTGGGCCGATATTTGTAAGTATGAGAAGAAGAAGAGATAGACCCACCAATAAGTATACCGAAATGATCAGGGCGCTAAGCTGATAGTTTCGATAAATGGGTTTTGGGCTATAAATTTTGTAATTAAAAAGCAAGGAACGTAAAACTTTGCACGTTTGGTACTTATTATACATGCAATGTGTGTAGTTAAAATCAGCCAGATCGGACCTACATAACATATAGCTTCCATACAATCGATTGTTCCGATAAATGGGGTTTTGGCTATGTATTTTTAAATTATAAGTTTTTCAGTGTTTTTACTAATTGTGACTAAGAATGGGACACTTAAAACAGTGATGCGTATTCATGAAAGGTATAAAGTCTTCCGAACAGTCGAAGACAGCCCTTTCCTTACTTGTTTATATTTAATTCAGTAAAGAATGTGATTATGATTATTTTCAGTGAAAATAAAACATTTTGCTAAAGTTTGTAATTTTAATCTTTATTTTATGAATAATAGGGTATTATTTATTATTTTGTTTTATTATATAATTTCCAATTATTCATTATTTATTACTGTGTTTTTCAATTATTTTATAATTTTCATTTACTTGAATTTTTACTTTTATTTTATTTTGAATATATCTTGGCTTATTTTATACGTATATTATAATATGGGTGATATAGGCCTACTGGGGAACCGAGCATCCAAAAATAAATTCGGTAACACGCCTTGTGCATACCTCATGGTGATGTGGAAACTGCAAATACCCAAAAATTAACCCAAAATGACCCTATTTGGTTTTCCCCATGCTGGAACCATTGGAAAATGTTACAAAAAATTACCATTTTTAGAGCGCTCTCAGAGAGCGCGAGGTTTTGCATCTATTCATCTTTGTCAACTATTTTTGTTAGTTATCAAATGTCTGTATGCGAGCACGTAGTTTGAGACGTCCGTTTTAAAATTAATTCGTATGTTAGTCGGTGTGTTCAAAATATGAAGCATTTCCAGTGTGAACCTCTTTCTGTATTGTTCTTTTTGAAGTATTTTTGTTTCGTCAATGCTCGGACAGTGTTGGCTCGTTGCACAGTGGGTCATAAGTGCAGTTTTTGGTAATTTATATTTATATCATTACAATATATAAAATCTGATTTATGTTGTGCTAGTCGAGTCTTTCACTTTGATTTCGTTGTTCCAACATATACTTTGCTGCATGTTTCTTTGTTATTCCCGTTACAAGGGATTCTATCAATAATGTAACTTTTTTCCATTTTCGGGATTTTTGACTTGGTTTGATTAAACATATTTTTTATTGTGATCATAGGCTTGTGGGCTATTTTCACATCTTCTTTATTATAAACATCCTAAGTTGATAGGCGCTCAGCTCAGATAACTTAGGTTCGTAAGTCACTGACTTAAAAATCTTTGGTATTTTCGTTTTTTGTTGACTACTTTGCGTTATTCACCTTTTTACAAGGGTTTTTATAATATTATCGGGAAAATCATTATTTTTTTAATAATGTCTTTACTTCGTTTTGTATCTCGTTGTGGTAAGTGTTATCTGATAATTGCATTCTTCTTATACAGCCCATTGCTGTATTTATAATCATTGTTTTGGAATGTTTAAAAAAAAAAATTGATAAGTCATACTGATGATATACATAGATTTCTTATACCACTATGACTTCTGTTGATTTCCTTGTCGAAATGTAATTGAAACCAAATAAGTCAGTTTTTTGTCGTCTTCGAGACTCCTAAAGAATTTAAAAGTTTTGTCAAATGAATTTAGTGTGCCAAGTGTGCTTTGTACCTCATTAATTATTGCGAATAGATCGTCCACGTACTTAGTTAATAAAATTGGGTTTTTTAATTTTACAATAAAAAGTATTTTTCTATGAAGTCCTGCAAAAAGGACGTGTGTATTTAAGTGAAATATTAATAACTTTTCGCAAAGTCGCGAAAAAAACAAAAAAAAAAAAAAAAACCAGATATGTCCTTAGAAATCGTAGCTTTATTATAGAAAAAATAAACATTTTTTATTAAATAAATAACTTTTCGCAAAGTACCGAATATAAAAATTTAAAAGAAAAAGGTATGATTTCTGTGATGTTCTGTTGAAAGGACTGGTGGTTAAAAACAAAAAAGATATATGGCCATTTCCTCATAAAATAAATAGTTCAATGCAACAAAAGAAAATTAATCGGATAAAGGACCACAACATTTCATAACCGGAAACAGTAGCAGGAAGGCGGAGCCATCTAATGCATTAATCATTTAAGTTCAGAGTAGTCTAGATTTATATAGAGTAGGATATAGTTTTTTTTTTTGGAAATGCATACGATTACATATAAATTACACCTAACGGAATAAACCTTATTCTCGATTCGAAAAGAAAAATTACACTGATTTGAGAATATACATTCATATATATTTAGAATTGAAAGTTTTGGTGAAAGCCTCTTTGGCATGCCTAGGTGTGTCCTTAATTAATAAATCAAGTTTACTTTCAAAGGTCTACATATCCCCGACAGCTGGCTAGTGGACAGAGGAGCCGTAAACACGTAACTCATTTTTATCGTTGATTTATTAACAATTATTTTTTTTTTCCTTTGTAGACATGTACCTTAACTCACTTATACGGACTTTACAGTCTTGTGAAATGAATAAACGGTACTTTGTTATTGTTAATTTTAAATTAACGATGGAATAAATTTAGTTAATTGCGTGAGAGGCTTTAGGAATGGAAAATGGGCTAAGGAAAAAACCTCAATATACTCTTAGCAGGATGGGCGGGTAAAGATCAAAGGAGGCAAATAATATCGGAAGCCTTCCTACACATCCGGTAAGTATGTTGGTTTTCAGCAGTCAAGTACATTTTGGATTTAAGTTCCGCAAAGTATCTTTTGTTTTTTTTTTGAATTTTTTTTGCCATATACATATATATATTTGCATTGGAAAAGGAGGAAACTTTTATCAGAGGTCTTAACCACCCCCTTTATGCTTGCGAGTTACTCGAAAGCGAAAATCTCTGCATACAAATTTTTTTGTTGATGTGCCGACCCAAAAGTAAGCGTAGAAGCAAGAACCCCACCCCATTCGCTGAAGTTTAGCTGGTGATATTTAAGCAGAGTACGCTCCTTAAACTCTATACCCACACGGTCGGATAGGCTACCCATGGCTTGGCAACCAAGTCAAAAATACCGAAAATGGAAAAAACTAACATTATTGATAGAAGCCCTTGTAACGGGAATGACAAAGAAACATGCAGCAAAGTATATGTTGGAACAACTAAATCAAAGTCAAAGACTCGACTAGCACAACATAAATCAGATTTTAAATATTGTAATAATATAAATATAAATTACAAAAAAACTGCACTTATGACCCACTGTGCAACGAGCCAACACTGTCCGAGCATTGACGAAACAAAAATACTTCAACAACAATATGGAAGGGATTTACACTGGTATTGCTAAATATTTTAAAAACACCGACTAACATACGAATTAATTTTAAAACGGGCATCTCAAACTGCGCGCTCTCATGCTCTCAATAGTTACTAGATGACTAGATGCGAAACTTCGCACTCTCTGAGAGCGCTCTAAAAGTGGTAATTTTTTATAAAACTTTCCAATGGTGGTAGTATGGTGAAAACAAAATATGGGCATTTTGAGTAGATTTGTGCAGTTTCCACACCACCATGTGGTATGCAAAAGGCTAACGCGCCTTATTTATTTGTGGATGCTCGTTTCCCCTGTAGGTCTATATCACCAATATTAGAATATACGCATAAAATAAGCCAAGATATATTTAAAATAAAATAAAAGTAAAAATTCAAATGAATGAAAATTATAAAATAATAGAAAAATACAATAAAAAATAATGCATAATATGGATTTAACTAATGGGAAGTTAAAAAATTAAACAAAATAATTAGTAATACACATTCATCCCACGCTTCAGATAGCAATTGATATGGCGCAACCTAGCAGCCTTGGTACAAGGATAGGAAAACAGCGATCACGTTCGCGGTGCTTTTTTAAAGTTAAATGATATGTTAGCCACCAACGACTGAACGAATCACTATGCCTGTAATGATATCGAGACAGCCGTTTCCATATTCTATAACTCTCTAAATGGCATTTTCGATAGCTGTGTCCCTTTTCGTTATACTAGTGTTGGGACGAGTAAGCGGTTCTGTTTCTCCAAACAGCTTGCGAGACTCAGCAATATTAAGTCTAGGCTACATAAGCGTGTTAAAAGATCAGGAACATCTGATAATTATTCGAAATATTTGGTTGCTCGCTCCAATTTTCAGTTGCTCAATCAGCAGGACTATGAAGATTACTTAACGGGTTGCAAAACTCTATTTTTCAATAACCCGAAAAAGTTCTACAATTTCGTTAATGCAAAAAGGAAAACCTCCGGATTTCTATCCTCCTTTTCTTTTGGACCTAAGAATGCCAGTTCTGATGAGGGCATCGCGGAATTATTTGCAGATTACTTCAAGTAAACCTATACATCTAATAGGTTCGAACAAATTCTGAAAGAATTGGGAATTAGAAAGTTCTAACTGCATTTTCAATCCAGTTATGAATGAAAATACCTTTCTACAAAGCCTTCTACCATTGAAACCTACATTTTCTCCAGGTCCAGATGGTGTCCCCAGTTGTGTGCTGAAGTACTGTGCTGTAATTTTATCTAACCCGGTCTTTGAATTATTTAAACTATCTCTTGAATCTGCGTCATTCCCCACAGTTTGGAAGCAATCATTTATTATACCCTTGTATAAAAAAGGTAGTAGGTCAAATATTGAGAGCTATAGGGGAATAGCTAAGCTTGGTTTTGTGCGCCGAAGATCAACCACAACGAACTTACTTGAGTTCCTCTCTTTTGTTATGGATAGATTCGTGAATTGTATGCAAACTGATGTAATATGCACATATTTCAACAAAGCATTTGACTCTGTCAATCATAAGCTTCTAATTCATACACTTGATTGATTAGGTTTTCCGAATCATTTATTAGTATGGCTTAAAAATTATCTTGTGAACAGGTCTCAACAGGTTTTGTTCAAGAATACTTTGTCAACGTCGATCAACGTAACCTCTGGTGTGCCTCAGGGTAGCCATTTCGACCGCTTGCTTTATACCCTATTCATAAATGATCTACCTCAAATTATCTCTTATTCCCGTACTCTCATTTATGCGGATGATGTAAAACTCTGTTACTCATTTTCCCCTACTGAACCATCTCGGGTAGATCTCTTTCAAGCCGATTTGGAGTCATTCCGGACCTGGTGTACAGTCAATCTATTAAACTTGAATAGCTCTAAATGTAAACAAATGACATTTCAACGAGTGAAGCCAGCTTTGGCATCGTACTCACTAAATCGTACCCATTTAGAACGTATATTTGATGTAGTTGATCTAGGTGCCCTTTTTGGTCATAAACTAAGTTTGCGAACAAAGCGATTGCGAACAAAGCGTACCTCACGTAAGTTCTTTACATATCGCTGGTACGCCCAATACTTGAGTATTATTCATGTGTCTGGTGCCCCGTGTATCAAGAGAATATAAAGTGGATTGAGTCAGTACAAAAGAAATTTTTGATCTTTGCTTTGCATGGTTCAATTGGAATCCAAATATATACCTGCCCCATATAGAAATAGGCTGCTCCTCATAAGCTTACCTTCTCTGGAAAATCGTAGAACTGTATTAGGCGTAATGTTTCTCCATAAGCTGATTATCGGTCAAATTTACTCATCTAATCTTGTTAGTCGACTGAATTTCCCTGTTCCTGCTAGGACGTCGAGGCACTATGTACCATTTCAATTACAAATTTATCGTCAAAACTTTACCAAAAACAATCCTCTGAATGTCTGGTGTTTACACTACAACAACTTATATAGCTGTATCAGCTTGGAGCGTTCTTTTGCCTCTTTATCTAATGCAATACTTGCATTCCTCAGGGCCGGCTGATAAAATAAAAAGGATTCATCTGCTCCTCTTACATAAATGTCATGACTTATAACTATTAAATCGATCTAACAAATTGATAAAAGAGAGGGTGGATTGGATACGCGGCCTCTCCAACCACCAATATTGTCTCAGATGCCTACACTCAACCTTTCAACGAATAAATCGACCGAATAAGAGGGTGGATTGGAGGAAAGATCTCTTCACCCATCCAGTTAGCCACACACAAATAATATTTAATAAATTAAATTTATGCTTTCCTCTGTTTTGTTAATTATATTTTTCTTTTTTTATATATTTAGTATTGTGCTCTGTTTTGTAAAGAATATTTTATATTTCAATAGTTTTTAGTGTCGACTTAAAATAAAATAAAATAAAATAAAATAAAGATTGAAATTAAAACTGTAGCAGACCTGTATTACGTATATTCAATTCAATTCAATTCAATTCAATTCAATTCATTTGTTAAGTCAATGGCAAAAACCTTACTGACTAGATTTACAGATTTCTTAAACTTAAACTTAAAACTAATGAAATATTAAATCAATGGCGGATTATCTCGGTAGTAAGATTCAATATCTGCCTTGAAATGGGACCTTGACATTGCGAAATCGAGATCAATAATTCTACAGATGCGATTTAACTCGTTGAGCCCTCTAATAAGTGGGGCAAATTTGAGATAATTCGATCTCAGAATACCAATATAAAAAATATTAGTAAAGCGTAGAGCTCTATTGGGGATGTTAAAACATATATGTCCAAGAAGAGCTGAATAATCAATGGCACCGGAAATTAAGTCAAAGATAAACATTAGATTTTGAACAGATCGCCTAATATCGAGCGGCTGAGCATTAATTAGCATACACCTGGCAGGATAGGGTGGCAGAGGACTAATAAAATTGAGAGGTTGAACAGCAAATCGTGTGAATTTACGTTGAACTCTTTCAATTCTAACAGAGTGTGTTTTATACATGGGATTCCATATAACTGAGCCATACTCTAATTTTGATCGCACTAAAGAATTAAACAAAATTTTCCTCGTATAGGGGTCTTTGAAATCCTTCGCATAGCGTCGAAGAAAGGCCAAGTTAGAATATGCTTTCGGTATAATATGGTTGCCATGGTTAACAAAAGTGAAGGAAGAGTCAAAAATTACTCCTAAATCACGAAATACTCGAACCGATGCAAGAGCTACATTAGAAACCAAATATGTAGACGCACGCGCATTCATAGACTTGGAGAACGTTATGTGGCAGCACTTACTACCATTGAGGCACAATTTATTTTGAATGGCCCAAGCGTTAAGTGCATTCAGATCCTCCTGCAAGAGCAGGGCGTCCGATTCAGAAGAGTTCCTGCTGAACAGTTTTAAATCATCTGCATACAATAGATAGTTTGTATGCTTTAGGACCAAGAATACTACCTTGTGGCACACCCGAGGTTGCAAGAAAGTTGTAAGACTTCACAGACTCAATTTGGACGAAAGAGATTCTATCAGTGAGATACGACTTAAGCCAAACCAAAAAAATGGAGTGGAAACCTAAGTTTTCAAGTTTTGACAACAGTATTTTGTGGGATACTGTGTCAAACGCTTTAGAGAAATCAGTGTAAATTGTATCAACTTGACAACCGTCTTTAAAAGCAGAAACATAGTAATGGGAGAATACAGCAAGATTAGTGACAGTCGATCGCCCTTCAACAAAACCATGCTGACATGGATCGATTAAACCTTTGATCGCAAATGCTAACTTTTCCTTGACCACTTTCTCAAAAAGTTTGGAGCAAGTAGACAATTTAGAGATTGGCCTGTAATTTTTTACCTCATTTCTGTGGCCTGACTTGAATATTGGGGTGATAGACGCCAATTTCCACCGTACAATGAAAGTTCCGGTGGATAGCGAAACATTGAAGATATGGCATAGCGGAACACTGAGGGAATAGCTACATTTTTTGAATAAAAATGAACACAAACAATCAATATCCTTTTTCAGTGAAGATTGTAAGGACGATATTCCATTAATAATATCTGTTTCGGATATAGACATTGACCCAAAGTCCAGGGATTTGGGTGTACCGATAAAAAGGCTGTGAGCCGTAGAATCAGAGTCAACAACAAAGTTAGACTTGAAAAAATCAGCAAAAAGATTTACGGAATCATCTAAGTCATTTGAGGAAACCCCATTATATATAACACAGGTGGGAATATTACCAGAACCTTTTTTTGAACGTACATAGTTCCAAAAAGATTTAGGATTTTTTTCAATTCATTCTCGCAGTGTAGAATGTATTTGTTGTATAAAAATTTATCGAGTACATTGAACTCTCTCATATAAATTAGGTATCTTTCTTTAAATAATATATCGTTAGTTGCTTTGTACTTTTTTAAAAATTTGTTCCTTTGGTTTTTCAACTTTTTTAACCTAGAATTGTACCAAGGTAATTTATGTTTTTTAACCGGAAGCAGAGACAGATTTCTACTAAATACATCAGACAGTTCAAGCAGAAGGATGTCGAAACATTCGGCAGCGGTATAACAAGAGAAACTAGACTCCCAATCAACTTGCGATATGCTCGAGTTGAGTAACTCAAAATTTGCATTTTTGAGATTAAACGATTGAATGTTTTGAGGTGTTCGGTCTATAGGGACAAAGTCTACAAATTCTAAGGTTAAAGATAGCGGCACATGATGCATAACCGACTTAGAAATAGGAAATTGACACTCCGTCAAATTAAAAATTAGATTATCATCCACAAATAATGGATCTAATATATTGTTTAGCATATTCGCATAAGAGTTAATCTGAATAAGGTTACAACTAAAAAGGGTATCTAAAAAATTTATTTCATGTGCATAATTAACATTTGTTGGAGTTAAAATTACATCATTGTGCAGTTTTGACCAACCAACCTTATTAAGATTAAAATCACCCAAAATGCAGAAATGGCTATTTATATTATTTTCGTAAGTGTCCAGAATATTATATACGTGGGCGCAGTACAACGAGTCGTTACCGTCAGGCGGAATATACGACGCACAGATAAATAGGTTACCAGACGGGCCGCAGATAGAAACACAAACTTGGTCTAGAAGAGAGTCACTATTAGAGAGCTGGACGAAAGAAGAGAGGAGTGAACGCCTTACAGCAATTAAGACGCCACCACCTCTTAAACATCCAGTTTTGATGGGATCTCTATCTTTTCGATATGTATGGTATAAGATTGGGCTAAAAAACTCAGAATCAAAAAAATCGTCACTAAGCCAGGTTTCGACAATGACATACACATCGTATTCACAACGTGATGAGGCTAGGAGTATATCTTTAGCTTTAGTTCTCATACCAGAAACATTTGAAAGTAAATGTTTAGAGTACTATTAGCAGAAAGGTTTGCCTGTTTAGCTACTGATTGGCATTTGCCCCCTTTGCCTTGTGAAAAAAACGGAAAGGTTTAACTTTGACATCCGATGGCCATATAGATGAGTCAAGCAACTTGCTATAAATAGTAGGCGAAATCCCAAGTTTAAAATTGCATCTTACCAACGATGATGGATCTATGTCCTTCTTAATAAGTTTATGGCAGTGAAAAAAAGATGGAGACATGTTTGTTGTTCTCGACACATAGTCTACAATATCGCTAGCATTAACCGACGGCTTAAAGGACGACAAATGTAACCATTTCAGACGAACGGCTAAGTCAAGATTTACATTAAAGTTACTTCATTTCGACTTTACTATATTTCGATATATTTCCCGATAACTGTGTTATCGGTCATGATTAGGTTGCTCTAAAACCTTCAAATTTTTATAAAATATGGCTAGCAAACAAAGGGGGAAGGCCACGGGTTTCATTTGGACTTTACTATATTTCGATATATTTATCGATAACTGAGTTACCGATCAAAATGTGGTTCGCATAAAACCTAAACATTTTCATGCAATATGGCTATCAAACGAAAAGGGAAGGCCACAAGTTTCATTTGGCCTTGATTTCGATATATTTATCAATAACTGAGTTATCGGTCAAGATGGGCTTGCCCTAAAACCTTGAAATTTTCATAAAATATGGCTATCAAACAAAAGGGGAAGGCCACAAGTTTCATCTCGACTTTACTATATTTCGATATATCTGCCGAGAACTGAGTTATCGGTCAAGATTAGGTTGCTCTAAAACCTTGAAATTTTTATAAAATATGGACTTTACCATATTTCGATATATTTATCGATAACGAGTTATCGGTCAAGATTGGGTTGCCCTAAAACCTTGAAATTTTCATAAATATGGCTACCAAACGAAAGGGGAACGCCACAGGTTTCATTTGGCCTTTGTTTCGATATATTTATCGATAACTGAGTTATCGGTCAAGACGGGGTTGGCCTAAAACCTTGAAATTTTCATAAAATATGTCTATCAAACAAAAGGGGAGGGCCACAAGTTTCATTTGGACTTTACAATATTTCGATATATTTATCGATGATTGAGTTATCGGTCAAGATTGGGTTCCTCTAAAACCTGGAAATTTTCATAAAATATGGCTATCAAACGAAAAGGGAACGCCACAAGTTTCATTTCGACTTTACTATACTTGGATATATTTATCGATAACTGAGTAACCGGTCAAGATTGGGTTCCCATAAAAAATTGAAATTTTCATAAAATATGGCTACCAAACGAAAGGGGAGCGCCACAGGTTTCATTTGGCCTTTATTTCGATATATTTATCTATAACTGAGTTATCGGTCAAGATGGGGTTGCCCCAAAAACCTTGCAATTTTCATAAAATATGGCTATCAAACGAAAGGGGAACACCACAGGTTGCATTTCGCCTTTACTATATTTCGATATATTTATCGATAACTGAGTTATCATCGGTCAAGATGGGGTTGCCCTAAAACCTTGAAATTTTCATAAAATATGGCTATCAAACGAAAGGGGAATGCCACAGGTTTCATTTGGACTTTACCATATTTCGATATATTTATCGATGAATGAGTTATCGGTCAAGATAGGGTTGCTCTAAAACCTTGAAATTTTCATAAAATATGGATAACAAACAAAAGGTGAAGGCCATAGGCTTCATGTATATGCGTTTGAATTTAGATGTTCATATAAAACTCAAAAAGGATACGCTGTTAAAATTATATTTTCCTGTCTTTTTAATACTGTTATATTTTTTTTTGAACATTGTACATTTTCTAAATGAGGAGTTTTAATATGTATGCATGTAACCATTTTTGCCGCAAATAAATAACGATTTTTTTTAGATTTTAAGGAAATATTTTAATGATTAAAAATGTTATTTTGGATTTGAAAACAGAAATCAATATGGTGTGCTAAATTAACTTGACGGGGAGGGTAATTATGACAAAGGGGTAGGTAAAAATGAATTTGGAGCAAAGGTAAGATAGGTGACCTGGGAAATCCGAGCAGGGGTGGGCTTCCAAAAGGGATCTATGGAAATGAACGAGACGGGGATTGTAACAATCCGCCCTGCATCGATGTGGCCAAGGGTTGAGAGCTACGCCTTGCCAAACTGAGCTAGCTGAGGGGCGTTCCACATCGATAACGCAAAGGGGCGGATTCACTACGTGTACGTTACAAACTTGAGTAAAAATTTAGATATTGGAATGAAATTTGGCACACAGGTTGCTTTCTATTAAAGGTAGGTTGCTATTTAAAATGGGCGAAACCGAACCATAACCACGCCCCTTTTTTCTAAATAAAATTTCGAAAAACATTTAAAACGAGATAATTCAATAATAAAAGCAGCTACAACAATTAAATTCGATAGAATCATTAAGTTAGTTGTCCTATTGACGATTTTCCTAAATGTTTAGAAAAGGGGCGCGACACCGTCCACATATGAGTGAACAAATTTCCAAACTGCGACTGTTAATAACTTCAGAACCGCTTACGCTAGTGTAGGGTGTATACTATGGTTATGGTCAATACACCCATGGAAAATGAGTGACATCGCTTTCGACCATTCATAAAAGTTACCTGAAAAGGAGGTAGAAATAACTGCCAATACTATCTACAGGGTGTTTTTTTTACAGGTTTGTTTTTCGAATAGAGATAAAACTGGCATTTTGTGGTCGAATCTGGCAACTCTAATGTCATTTATGTTCAGTTTGGTTTGCCATTTCATCATGAACAGGTTGACAAAAGAACAACGCTTGCAAATCGTGCAAATTTATTTCGAAAATAATGGTTCAGTTCGCGAAGTTTACCGTGAGCTCCGTCCATTTTATGGTCGACATAATCGTCCATCAGAGCAATTAATTCGGTTAACCATGGATCGTTTTCGCACTACGTTTACTGTATGTGATAATACGCATCCGCAAAGACGTCGAACAGTGCGCACCGAAGAAACAATTGCCGCTGTAGAGCAAAGTGTTGAAGAGGACCCGAATGAATCGATTCGCCACCGTGCACAGCAATTGGAGCTTTGTCCATCAACTTTATGGAAGATTTTGCGCAAAGATCTTGGCTTGCGACCTTACAAGATCCAGCTTGTGCAAAAATTAAAGCCGCGAGACCATGCAATGCGTCCTGATTTTGGTGTATGGGCCGAAAATGAGATTGATTTCGATGCTGATTTTCATCGCAAAATTTTGTTCAGTGATGAGGCTCATTTTTGGTTGAATGGCTACGTCAACAAGCAAAATTGCCGCATTTGGAGTGAAGAGAATCCACATGAGACCCTTGAAACGCCATTACATCCACAAAAACTGACTGTTTGGTGTGCTCTATGGGCTGGTGGAGTCATTGGGCCATACTTCTTCCGCAATAATGCTGGAGAGGCAGCTACCGTTAATGGAGACCGGTATAAAGCCATGATAACCGACTATTTTGTTCCCGAATTGGATGGCATGAATGTGGATGAGTTGTGGTTCCAACAAGACGGCGCTACATGCCACACAGCGCACGTCACAATCGATTTATTGAAGGAAACATTCGATGAGCGCATAATTTCGCGGAATGGACCTGTCAATTGGCCACCAAGGTCGTGTGATTTGACACCATTGGATTATTTTCTTTGGGGATATGTGAAGTCACTCGTCTACACCAACAAACCAGAAACGTTAGGGGAATTGGAAGCCAACATTCGTGGCGTTATTGCCGACATACGGCTCCATATGCTCGAAAAAGTGGTTGAAAATTGGACCTGTAGAATTGGCTTTATTCGAGCCAGCCGCGGCGGCCACATGCCCGAAATCATATTTAAACATTAATGGCATAAAATTATCCTTCCAATAAAGCCAAATTGATGGACCTTAAAACGATTTTCTTGTGTTTTATTTCAATTCGAAGTTCTATACCCCTAAAAAAACACCCTTTTATTGACTGATAACGGTAGAATGATATAATTTGGCAGTTACAGTAATTTTCTTATTCTTTATACGATTCTTGTAAAATTTTGGAAAGTGAGCGTGGTACCGCTCACTAATGAGTCAAGCAATTTTCAAATTCGACTGTTAAGAACTTCATAACCGTGTAAGATAGAACTACGAAACTTGGTATGAGGTTTACTATGGACACGAAGAGTACGCCCACTGAAAATAAGCGAAGTTTGTGGACGACCACGCCCACTTTTGTACTAAAGCTTTATAAAAGAGAGGTAGGAAGCCAGAATATGCCATATCTTTTTCACTGATGCAGATAGAATGCTAGAATTTCGCAAATACAATAACCTGGTGATCTTATTAATGAAATTTTTTAAATTTTGGAAATTGGGCGTGGCACCGCTCACATATGCATGAACAAAATATCAAATTTAAGCTATTATTAACTACAGAACCGTGCTGGATAAAATTACGAAACCCACGATACGAGGTACAGTATCTACGTTTTCCAAAATTATATACAGCCTATGCTGTAACCATTGAATCCAAAAATCTACTGTGATAATTTCATAAAGATCGGCTGATTACCTCGGACGCCTATAAAAGGTTTAAATTTGTATATAGAATAGGGTTGTGGCACCGCCCACTTTTCCAAAATTAGATGTGGCCTATTCTGTAACTAGTGAACTCGAGAATTCACCGTGAAATTTTCATAAAGATCGGTTCAGTGTTTTGGACGCCAGACACACGGACGCAAGGACAAAGCATATTAACTATAGTCGCTTAACGGTGGTATGTAACGGCATAAACGGATCGAGACAGATATTGACTTATATGTATCAAACGGTTCAAGAGGATAAAAGAAATTGATTAAACCATGTCCGTCCGTCCGTCTGTTATCACGATAACTTGAGTACATTTTGAGATATCTTAATGAAATTTGGCTTGCAGGTTCCTTGGCACTCATCTCCGAGTGCTATTTAAAATGAGCGAAATCGGATGATAGCCCCGCCCACTCCTTATATATATAATATTTTCGAAAATAGGAAAAAAGTGGCATAATACCCTTATAAGGATAAAATTTGCTGTGGACATTAATGTTAAGGCAGATAATAAATTTTTCAAGACATTTTTGAAAATGGGAGTGGCACCGCCCACTTTTGATTCTTCTTTCTTTAAATGGTCATCTAACCGCCTGGGCGATTTTGACCGTCCAACATAGCTTGCCAGTCGTTTCTTCGTTGCGCCAACTGGCGCCAATTGGAAACACCGCGGGATCGCAAATCGGTCTCCACTTGGTCCTTCCATCGGAGTGGTGGTCTCCCTCTTCCTCTGCTTCCACCGGCGGGTGCTGATAAGAATACCTTCTGGGCTGGAGCACCTTCGCTCATTCGCACTACGTGGCCTAGCCAGCGAAGCCGCTGTGTTTTAATTCGCTGAACTATGTCGGCGTCTGCGTAAAGTTCATACAGCTCATCATTAAATCTTCTTCGGTACTCGCCGTCGCCAACGCGTAGAAGTCCACAAATCTTTCGAAGAACCTTTCTCGAATACTCCCAGAGCCGCCTCATCAGATGTTGTTAGTGTCCACGCTTCTGCACCATATAGCAGGACGGGTGCGATGAGTGACTTGTAGAGTGTTATTTTCGTTCGTCGAGAGAGGACTTTACTTTTCAATTGCCTACTCAGTCCGAAGTAGCATTTGTTTGCAAGAGTGATTCTTCGTCGGATTTCTAGGCTAACATTATTGTTGGTATTAATGCTGGTTCCCAGGTAAACGAATTCGTTTATTATTTCGAAATTATTGCTGCCAACAGTGGCTTGGTTGCCAAGGCGCGAATGCGCTGACTCTTTGCATGATGACAGAAGGTACTTCGTTTTGCCCTCGTTCACCACCAAACCCATTTTCTCCGCTGCTTTTTCTAATTTGGAGTAAGCCGAAGTTACGGCGCGGTTGTTAAGGCCACTTTTTATTAGAATTAATAATAATTTGATTAGAAATAATATTAATCATTAATCAAAAACCGTTCAAAATATCGAAACAAAATTTAGCACACATATTTATATTAATACAAGGTATGTTCCGGAGAAAAATGGGCGAAATCGATTAAGGTCGACGCCCGCTTTTATACGAAAGGTTTTGAAAAGGATCATAGATATATTTAATAGGCAAAAACTTTGCGTACAAAAGCTTTAAACCATTTCTATTTCACTTTCAATGTGTCCGTGAATGAAGAAAGTCCAAAATTATAAATATAAATTTTTGGACTTTCTTCGTTCACGCCCTTTTTATAGTTGATTATTCCACAAAACTTTTTATGCCATAACTCCTGCGAAAACAGATTTATCGAAACGGCGCAAATGTTGCACATAAAACGATAACTGTTTGTTGTAAAACGGGGCAAAATTGGTCAACGGCCACGTCAAGTTTTTTAACATGGTTCTGAAAAATTTGTTTGTTAAATGTTAAACGCGATATTTTTACAACTATGGAAGCTATATCAATAAGATCTTGCACACATAATAAACGTTTTAAGCAAAGCTCGACCGGAAAAAAATGTTTTGGATTTTGTGGAAGTAGGCGTGGCACCACCCACTTTTCAGCATAAAAATTGTGCTATTTTCAAAGGCGATTGCTTGTAGTTTTAAAAAGATATTTCAGTCAAGTTTGGTCAGCTGCTTCTCAATAGTATACAGTATACTCCTGCCAAAAATTGAGCAAATCGAATTACCCACAAGTCAAATATCCGCGCAAGTTTTTAGTACCCCACTGCAATAGGGAAGTTATATGCCTTCTTTGATATTCATACCTGTAATGAACATGAAATGTTTGTAAATAAGAGAAGAAGAGATGAGCCCTTCAATAAGTAAACCGAAAAAATAATAAGGACTGTGAGCTGAGTCGATTTAGCAATGTCCATCTCTCCGCCCATCTGTCTGTCTGTCCGTCTGTCTATTTGAATGCAAATTTTTCAAACATTCAATTTGCATGTACTGTTATTTTTAAAAAATGTGCTTAGCAGTTGTTGGTAGGGAAACTATTTATATACAAATAAATTAATGGCGACCGCCGTGGTGTGGTGGTAGTGTTGCCGGCCTACCACACCGAAGGTCCAAGGTTCGGGTTCGGAGACGGGTAACATCAAAAGTGGTTTGAAATAGTTTTTCAAAAGGGGTCGCCCCTCGGCAGTGGTTTGGCGAACTCTCCGAGTGTCTCTCTGCTATGGAAGTCTTCTCAACAAAAATGCCGTTAGAAGTCTGCAAAAACCTGTAGGTTCAGGCAATTTATACCTGTTGTATAAGCAATGATATACCTGTTGTATATCGCGCCACACATTTATATTTTTATACCCAGCTGTACTTGTACACAGGGTATTATAACTTTGTTTGGATAGCGTTTGGCTGTACAGGTATAAAGAAATCGAGATAGATATAGACTTCCATATATCAAAATGACCAGGATCGAAAAAAAATTTGATTGAGCCATGTCCGTCCGTCCGTCCGTCCGTTTGTCCGTTAACACGATAACTTGTGCAAATATTGAGATATGCGGGGTTATTTAGACTCAAAATAGATTGGTATTGAAAATGAGCGAAATCGGACGATAACCACGCCCCATTTCCTATATCGAAAATATCGAAAAATTTAAAAAATTAGATAATTCGAAAACCAATACCACGAAATTAATTTGATTTGGTAGGTGGATTGATTTTATAACGCAAAACACAAGTGCAGTAAAATTTTGGAATATGGGTGTGGTAACGCCCACATTAAGAAGAAACAAACTCAGAAGTTTAACAAGCTGTAAATCAATAGCCGTTTCAGATATAACATTGAAAATGCTTAGACATTTTTTTCGTAGCGACAACTGTTTGCTGTGAAAGTGAGCAAAATCGGCTGAAAGCCACGCTTTCTTTTTTATAATAGCTTTGAAAAACGTGTCTGTAAAATTCGAAAAGCCTTACATAAATAATTTAAATATTTATGTAGTAGACGTGGCACCGCCTTCTTTTGGTTAGGTAGGTTCTCTTGTCTCCCGATACCGATTGCTCCTAAGTTTGAAGAGAAATTGTATTTAAGAATGGTGAGGTACTATTGTGACATTGGAGTATAATCGTGACAAAATATTAAGCAAATCGATTGAAAACCCCACTCACTTTTACATATTGCTTATGTTTTTGACTTAGTATGATATTTTGCTTTAAGCTTTTGCAATTTATTATGGTAGTAAATTTGGCACGTAATTAGCAGGTATATAGGATTTTTAGAAATTATGCACCACATATGTGTATTAGACCATACATGCATCTGTATAACCAGTATTTCAGAATCATTTGAGTTAAATTAAAAACCATGGCATATCCCCTACTCATACCGTTCATTTGATTACCATATTTCACAAATACATAAATGTCCTACCTAGCAAAATGATTTCTTTAAGGTAGTTAATAGCATCCTATATTTATGTCCTCGCCAATGCAATAGGTGTCAAACGCCTATATAGTATAAACACATTCTAGGATCCAAATTTAGGTCAATATCCCCAAACCTAAGTGGGTTTTTGAAATAATAACTCTCCCACATTGATACCATTTGATCAGTACATAGTTTTTTTCCCAGTATATATCAATTTAAGCTTTAATTTTGATTAGTAAGTTTCTATGTATTTACTTAAAACTAAGGCTTCTATTGTTTGCATAAATTAATAATGTTGATAATATAATACTTCTTAAGAATCAGATAAATATGTACTTACTTAGTTACAGTTTACCAAATAGTATATAAATATCTTAATCTACCTTAGTTAGTTTCACTATTTGCAAATGCTATCGTGGTAGTTATATACTGTTTCATAGGTTATAGCCTTAACATGGGTAGTGTCAATATTTCACAATGCCCAGTCAATTTGGGTACCAGCAGGTGTGGTGAAATATTGGGGGTCTAGCAGTGAATTGAAATTATAATCTCTAAGCAGATGTTCGATTCTATTATTCCTAGACTTAAGGCATAGTCACCCAAAATTAAGAAATTTTTTTCACGCAGACCTAAAGTAAGAATTTCTCTCATCTCTGATTCAAAATGCCTGATGGGGAATGTGAAATTCCTATAAAGCACCAAAATGTAATAATCTTTGCATTTGAATACATCGATTTCTAAAACCTTGCGACCAGAAAAAATTTCCTTCAACTTACATAATTCGATTGCGGAAGCAAAGTTAGGTCTCGCATACACTAAAACGCTTCGCCTATTTCTGTTTTCGGTGCTATCTATCCGTAAAGCATTTAGTTAAATAAGCCCAGGCATTTCAAAATGTTCATATGGATAACTCCATGTCTCGACAAAGCACAGGATATCTGAGCATAGCATCAGGATGTCATTATTTATATTATTTATGTGGGCATGAGGACTCTGAACATTATGAAATATAATTTGAAGGCTCGATGTTCGAGAAAGCTAAAGTTAAATGTTGGGGCCAGCGCGTTTGTGGTGGTCAAATCATTCAACTGCCTAAATACAGGATCAGATTCACAAAAATAATTAGGTGAAATGAAATTACCTAATATAAATAGACCATCAGCACTAGTAGCTCGACTTCATATAAAGATGATCTTGGCATTCTTGGTCGGGTGTGAACAACCACTTCGCTACACGTAGCACCCTGACTTTTGTGAATGGTTATTGCCTCAGCAGGAACAAGTGGAAACTGGTTTCTTTCAATTGTTATCTGCTCATTTCTCTTATATTGAAGGCCCTAACAGTCTTCTCAATAGGTGCCCACGAAGGTTCGCTAGGATGTCACTATGATGATCTAGCCATTAAACCAACAGAAGGTACTAAAAATTTCATCCACAGTGTTATTTGAACCGATGAATCTGAATCTATCTGCATAAGCTGGCCAGCTATACGTAAGACCCTGAGTTTCCGAAGTTTTGAATAGTCTGACCCGTTCTAACATATTAGCATTTTGGCCACTAACGGCAATTCCATTATCCATGTCTTTCGCAATTGAGAAAACTGCTGTAGAAGGCATTTGACTCAGTTTAAGGGCAGATTCCTTGTTTGACCAAAATATGTGAATTGCTTCGTCGGGAAACTGGTCAGAGTTAACGTTTCTATTTGCAATCAAAGATATGTCTTCACTGGTCATAGCCCCGGAGGCCATATTATTCAAAGCAATAGCAAACGGTTGATCCCCACCGTGTCTCATTATTTCATTCAATCCCATAATGGCGAGCCGACTAAAACGCTGTAAGCATCGCTTTGATTCGGTGAAAAAATCCATCTATCACCTACAGGAGACAATTGTTTCAAGTCGCCAAAAACAATAACAGGTATACCACAAAATGGAATATTATTCTTCACAGGTAGTGAAAATATAGAATGCAGTGTCGAACCGCCTATCCCAAATGCTGCTTTTCCCGTAGGAGCACAAAGAAGTACCTTCAGAGAGGTTGGATTTGATCCAGGTATGCAATTAAAACGGTAATTGAGAGTTTGATACATTGATGATATTAGGCGCCTTTTTCCAACGCCAGCCCCCCACCTGCAAAGTCATAAAAGGGATGATCTCTTTTAAAATTGTGTAGCAAATGAGTTAAGTATATTCTCTGCCTCATGTTTAGCGTCTGAGTGGATGCAAGCAGTTCCTCAACGGGAACTAAGGGAGGAAGTTTAATGAGCCTAAGAGTGCCATTGGAGTCATTCTCATTGATTTCGGGATCACTATCATTAAGGTTTAAAAATGTATGTCAGGGTTTATTTCGCGAAGCGCCAGTACCCTGAACTCATTGCCAACAATATTTGGTCTATCTATTTCAACTGGTATGAAAATTTCCTCATCCCTTAATCTGTTCAGAACATTTTAGAGCTCTGTTCAAACACGCCATTTTTTTTAGATTTTTCTCTATAGCAATTCGATTTTCTCCGCAGGTTTGCTCATTATTATTATCGTTGTTCATAACGCCACGGTTCGTAGAGCATTACCATTTCTCTTAAATAAACCTCCATAGTCGTGCCTGGACTAAACCTTCTTGACCGAACTAAACACCGTTGGGTACGTTTCTTTACATAACCACTACCATCCCTCAATGGAATTGCTACTCCCCCAACTAAAGAATTTTCGCCTTCTATATCTTCTTCATTATCGGAGTTACCGTTCTCGCTGATTTTACAAAACTTTCAGCTAAACAAACATTATCAAGAAGGATAGGCATTTCAGTATAATGCTCAAACCCGCCATAAAAATGTCGGTAGAACCTTCAGCAAGATTCCGAAGTTGTGCTCTAGGTTTTACCATCCGCACTCGTTCTTCAAGACGAGAGGTATTAGTGTATATTTCTGCATTGCTAGCTTCCGAAAGATGAAGGCCAATGCAGCAATAAACTGCCTGTTGGGGGGAAATTTCTGTTCCGGAAATAAATTTATGGCCTATATGCTAAAGTTTCTGCTTGACTGTGTTTTTTCCAGTATTATCTTCTACCATTCCCCATTTAAAAGCCTAGATATGCCCCTATTTGATTTATTAATATAATTTATTATGTAGGAACAGCAAGCATATGCATCCAATATGAATTGAATATTCATGTTGGCTCTATGTAGCTCTAAGATAACCGCGTTATAAGCACTAATTGAGCGGTCTTGGAACTTCCTTTTACGAAAAACTTTAGGTTTCATTAAACTTGATCTGAGAGCAAGTAAATAGACATCGAATGACAAATTTATTCTCGTATCAGAGAGAAAAGCTTCAAGATCATTTAAACAGGAAATATCAGAAGAAGTAAAATTAGAATTTAAAAAATTTTGAATCTTTTAGTAATTTTTCCTATGTGTTTCTAAATTTTCAATGTCATCTGGAAGTGGTAATAAGATTTGGGTGGAAGGCATGGGTGGATATGGTATACCAAATCGTCAAACTTGCTGTCCTCTTATTTCTCTGGTACAGGATCGGCTATGGTTATGTCTTTGGTACTCAATGAAATTTACTAAATGACTTATGGATCCATCTGTAGAGATATATTTGTCAATGAAACTAATAGCATTCGAAAAATACTCAGGTTCGCTAAGATCGATCTTAAGAGCATTCTTCAGCCAATACGTGCCATGCACGTGAGGTGAGCTCCTTTGTTGGAGTTCTATCCGCCAGTAAAAATGCTCAACAAAATGCTCGTCGAAAATACCTACATTTTCTTTAAGAAGCTGAAGAAACTGACGATAACGATAGTCAAAATATCTAGCGCATGTGACTGCATCTGAGCGAATTAAACGATATCGTTCTTGTGTAGATAAATTATTGGCCTCTTCTTCAGAAATAGTTCTTGAGTCCACAGTTTTAGCCAAAACAACCAGTAATTCGATCCAATGAGATTCAGCGGCAGAAAACGTTATAAAAAAGGTTGGAAGGCCGAATTGGCGGATCATGGCAATTGCCTTTTTTTCTCTGCCTCCCTCTGAGCTGGGGAAGATCTAACACCTTTAAGAACTCCATATCCATCGTCATGATGGATCAAATTCTGAACAAAAGTTTCATTTACACATTTTGGGCCGTAACTCAATTGCTTCCAGAAAACTTTCGTAGGCAAATCGATGTACTATTCTTAATCTGAAGCAGTTCTAACGTCTTGTAATTATAGAAAAGCTTAGGAATAGTACAATCGAACAATCTTGCTGTATGTCTTTGTACAAGTTCGCTTCTACCCAGCATAAATACTTGCAAATGAAAATTCTTCAGAGTTGTTGTCTTGAATGATATCCAGGGGTCTTTGGCCTTCACCTGGTGCAATTATCAAACGATTTATGTCCATATTTTTTACTGGAACATTATCGAGAAGAGTTTTAAGCCCACCTGGGTTTATTTCTTCAATCGCAGGTTCTAAGGGGGGATTATTCTCTGCTGGGCAATGTCGCAACCTTTGAAGCACGGATACATCTTCAACAGATGCAATAAATGGAATTTCTTCATTATCACCAAAACCTGCAACCCACCCTTCGTTAATATGTATATTGTTCTCTTGATATAATGGAGTATTCACTAAATATCGTAAGGCTTCCATAATTTTCGCAGGACGTATGGTATTAATCATATAGTCATGATTATGCTCCATACGTCTTCTTAAATGGATTTGAATCACATGCGCTTGATCGAATGATCTTGGGAGGGAAGTAACAATTTCGTTAACTGAAATAGTTAGTTATATGTTTTTCTACCTTTCTTTATTGTATTTGCACATCTATGTTAAATTAGTCGACCAGGTGCAGTCAACAGTGAAAGTGTACGAATATGTTTTGTGAATTTCTTATGTTTTAAAATGTTGTTACTTTTCAGTTCCTGAAGATGACTTCAAACTGAAGTCGAAATATCAACAATATTAAAAAAATCAGAACATATTGTATAATATAATAAAACAAATTCCTTGGAATTTTCACTGCACATATATTTAGGTGGCCTAGAGCTCAAAAATTCTTCCAACAACTTTTCGAAGGCCGAACAACACAAAATGAAATAGGAATGTTAACAACTGCCCAACTCAATGAGCTTGACCTTGGTATCCCAAAGGACGAATAGTCATAAAAGGTAATCTTGGCATTATTAGGCGTTCCTGTAAATGCGTAAGATCTTTTAGGCATTCTGGGAGCTCAGGAAAATCTAAACCATTAGCCAAGCATATCTTTGGAAGGGTGTTCCTTTTAATTGCGTTTCGGCAAGTAGCACAGAATTTATAGATGCAACATCTGGATGACTTTGGGAAATTTTATTAAAATTTAACGCTGTACTTGGTATGGAAACCATAACCCACCGCAGCAAATGCAAACCTCTGCTGGTCCCTTCTTAATATTCCTAAGTCGTTCTCCCTACCCTCATTTTCTATAATTGAGCGATTTCTATCGGCTGCCTTTCATTTCGTCTATTTTGTAAATTTACTCTATGACGATGTACTCGGAATTGACTTTGACGGCTTCGTCTAGAGTTTTCTGAGCGAATCTCTGCATTTCTATGGCGAGATCTACGGTCTGCAGTATTCTATTTTGCTCTATAGAGCTAATTTCTAAATTTTCGTGACGGACTCTACGCTGAAATGTGTCCGTATTGCGCTCAGTAGAGCGTACTTGGGAATTTTCGCGACGAGTTCTGCGGTCTAATGTATTTTGGGTTTGTGCAAGTGCTCTATATTCTTCCTCTCCACGAAGTACGTGCATTCCTCTCCTAGCTGCGACGCGTCTAAGATTACCAGATTTTCTACTTAGCCTAGGCATGGTTTATGAACTATATGTATATACATGGCTAAAGGTAACTTAATATGAAATGTAGGTGTATAAAATATTTATCAATTTTGTTTTACTGTATTCAAACTTTTGGGGATTTTCTGGTGATGGTGGTAATTAGGTCCTTCGTTCGTCTGCACTGTACGCTTTTTTGATGGATTTCGCTTCCACACAATTTAGATAATAACGCGAACACAAATCAGTCCTTTAATAAATGTTTTTCTTCGAACTTTTTTGTAACGTTTTGAAAAAAACGCGTTTGAATTTGGGGTACAAAAAAATAACACTAATCACTCTCTTTAAATAATTAGTCTTTAATTTAATTAATATTGGGGGACTAGCAGTGAATTGAAATTATAATCTCTAAGCAGATGTTCGATTCTATTATTCCTAGACTTAAGGCATAGTCACCCAAAATTAAGAACATTTTTTCACGCAGACCTAAAGTAAGAATTTCTCTCATCTCTGATTCAAAATGCCTGATGGGGAATGTGAAATGCCTGTAAAGCACCAAAATGTAATAATCTTTGCATTTGAATACATCGATTTCTAAAACCTTGCGACCAGAACAAAATTTTTTCAACCTACATTATTCGATTGCGGAAGCAAAGTTAGGTCTCGCATACACTAAAACGCTTCGCCTATTTCTGGTTTCGGTGCTATCTATCCGTTAAGCATTTAGTTAAATAAACCCAGGCATTTCAAAATGTTCATATGGATAACTCCATGTCTCGACAAAGTACAGGATATCTGAGTATAGCATCAGGATGTCATTATTTATATCATGTATGTGGGCATGAAGACTCTGAAGGCTAGATGTTCGAGAAAGGTAAAGTTAAATGTTGGGGCCAGCGCGTTTGTGGTGGTCAAATCATTCAACTGCCTAAATACAGGATCAGATTCACAAAAATAATTAGGTGAAATGAAATTACCTAATAAAAATAGACCATCAGCACTAGTAGCTCGACTACATATAAAGATGATCTTGGCATTCTTGGTCGGGTGTGAACAACCACTTCGCTACACGTAGCACCCTGACTTTTGTGAATGGTTATTGCCTCAGCAGGAACAAGTGGAAACTGGTTTCTTTCAATTGTTATCTGCTCATTTCTCTTATATTGAAGGCCCTAACAGTCTTCTCAATAGGTGCCCACGAAGGTTCGCTAGGATGTCACTATGATGATCTAGCCATTAAACCAACAGAAGGTACTAAAAATTTCATCCACAGTGTTATTTGAACCGATGAATCTGAATCTATCTGCATAAGCTGGCCAGCTATACGTAAGACCCTGAGTTTCCGAAGTTTTGAATAGTCTGACCCGTTCTAACATATTAGCATTTTGGCCACTAACGGCAATTCCTTTATCCATGTCTTTCGCAATTGAGAAAACTGCTGTAGAAGGCATTTGACTCAGTTTAAGGGCAGATTCCTTGTTTGACCAAAATATGTGAATTACTTCGTCGGGAAACTGGTCAGAGTTAACGTTTCTATTTGCAATCAAAGATATGTCTTCACTGGTCATAGCCCCGGAGGCCATATTATTCAAAGCAATAGCAAACGGTTGATCCCCACCGTGTCTCATTAGTTCATTCAATTCATAATATTTAAAGAGCTCCCATAATGGCGAGCCGACTAAAACGCTGTAAGCATCGCTTTGATTCGGTGAAAAAATCCATCTATCACCTACAGGAGACAATTGTTTCAAGTCGCCAAAAACAATAACAGGTATACCACCAAATGGAATATTATTCTTCACAGGTAGTGAAAATATAGAATGCAGTGTCAAACCGCCTATCCCAAATGCTGCTTTTCCCGTAGGAGCACAAAGAAGTACCTTCAGAGAGGTTGGATTTGGTCCAGGTATCTTATATATAAATTGACAAGATGAATGAAATGTAGAACCGTTTTCTGCTAAACTATAATTCTAAGGTATACAAATTATATATGTATAGATAGGAAATTTTGAAGTGTACTTTTATCCGTAAATAAAAAAAATTTAAAAAATCATTTTAATATAAAAAATTTAACATAAAAGTCACACCACTACACATTCACTTATTTACACTATAGAGCCGCTGTTGTGTGAGTAAATATGTCATGCCCGACTTTGTATTACTCGTATGATCGGCTCTCACTGTGAATGCGAAGAGTTGGTAGAGGACCAATGAATAACAAGCATTCGCACTACAACGAAGCTGTTGTGTGAGTAAACGTGTCTTGCATTTTTGCTTTAGTTGTTTTTATTGCATTGATCACTGGCTACCCTGCCCAGTGTCAGCGGCTCTCCTGAGAGCTTTGTTGGATACATTAAACAAGCAATGTAAACTATGAGCAAATATGTAAACTTCATTGCTGCTACCTACAAACAGGGTTTACAAAAACAAAATAAATGATTAGTCATAAAGAGTATTAAACACCGAAGCTTGACTTGTATTTGTGGTTGGGTTTGTGTAAATTGAAATAAAGTAAAATAAAATAAAATAAATTAAATAAGATTAAAAAAAAATAAAACAAAGTTTATTAAAATTAAGTTAAGGGAAAGACAGTAAAGGTAAGGAAAGGAAGGGAAAGAAAAGAAAGGGAATGGAAAGGAAAGTAAAGAAAAGTAAAGGAAGGGAAAGGAGGGGAATGGAAGGGAAGGAAAAGGAAAGGAAGGGTACGGAAAGGGAAGAATAAAATAAATTCAAAATAGAGACTGCAGAGAGTAAAAGAAGAAATCAAGGAAAACGAAAATATGTTAGAGGAAAGGAACGACAGAGAAAGAAGGGGAATGAAAATAAAATAAAGTTTAGTGGTTGAATTTCAACCACTGGGCGTCCTCTAGTGCAATTAAAACGGTAATTGAGAGTTTGATACATTGATGATATTAGGCGCCTTTTTCCAACGCCAGCCCCGCCACCTACAAAGTCATAAAAGGGCTGATCTCTTTTACAATTGTGTAGCAAATGAGTTAAGTATATTCTCTGCCTAATGTTTAGCGTCTGAGTGGATGCAAGCAGTTCCTCAACGGGAACTAAGGGAGGAAGTTTAATGAGCTTAAGAGTGCAATTGGAGTCATTCTCATTGATTTCGGGATCACTATCATTAAGGTTTAAAAATGTATGTCAGGGTTTATTTCGCGAAGCGCCAGTACCCTGAACTCATTGCCAACAATATCTGGTCTATCTATTTCAACTGGTATTAAAATTTCCTCATCCCTTAATCTGTTCAGAACATTTTCGAGCTCTGTTCAAACAAGTCATTTTTTTTTAGATTTTCCTCTATAGCAATTCGATTTTCTCCGCGGGTTTGCTCATTATTATTATCGTTGTTCATCCCGCCACGGTTCGTAGAGCATTACCATTTCTCTGAAATAATCCTCCATAGTCGTGCCTGGACTAAACCTTCTTGACCGAACTACACACCGTTGGGGACGTTTCTTTACATAACCACCACCATCCCTGAATGGAATTGCTACTCCCCAACTAAAGAATTTTCGCCTTCTATATCTTCTTCATTATCGGAGTTACCGTTCCCGCTGATTTTACAAAACTTTCAGCTAAACAAACATTATCAAGAAGGATAGGAATTTCAGTATAATGCTCTAACAAACCCGCCACAAAAATGTCGGCAGAACCTTCAGCAAGATTCCGAAGTTGTGCTCTAGGTTTTACCATCCGCACTCGTTCTTCAGGACGAAAGGTATTAATGTATATTTCTGCATTGCTAGCTTCCGAAAGATGAAGACCAATGCAGCAATAAACTGCCTCTTGGGGGGAAATTTCTTTTCCGGAAATAAATTTATGGCCTATATGCTAAAGTTTCTGCTTGACTGTGTATTTTCCAGTATTATCTTCTACCATTGCCCCATTTAAAAGCCTAGAGATGCCCTTATTTGATTTATTAATATAATTTATTATGTAGGAACAGCAAGCATATGCATCCAATATGAATTGAATATTCATGTTGGCTCTATGTAGCTCTAAGATAACCGCTTTATAAGCACTAATTGAGCGGTCTTGGAACTTCCTTTTACGAAAAACTTTAGGTTTCATTAAACTTGATCTGAGAGCAAGTAAATAGACATCGAATGACAAATTTATTCTCGTATCAGAGAGAAAAGCTTCAAAATCATTTAAACAAGAAATATCAGAAGAAGTAAAATTAGAATTTAAAAGATTTTGAATCTTTTAGTAATTTTCCCTATGTGTTTCTAAATTTTCAATGTCATCTGGAAGTGGTAATAAGATTTGGGTGGAAGGCATGGGTGGATATGGTATACCAAATCGTCAAACTTGCTGTCCTCTTATTTCTCTGGTACAGGATCGGCTATGGTTATGTCTTTGGTACTCAATGAAATTTACTAAATGACTTATGGATCCATCTGTAGAGATATATTTGTCAATGAAACTAATAGCATTCGAAAAATACTCAGGTTCGCTAAGATCGATCTTAAGAGCATTCTTCAGCCAATACGTGCCATGCACGTGAGGTGAGCTCCTTTGTTGGAGTTCTATCCGCCAGTAAAAATGCTCAACAAAATGCTCGTCGAAAATACCTACATTTTCTTTAAGAAGCTGAAGAAACTGACGATAACGATAGTCAAAATATCTAGCGCATGTGACTGCATCTGAGCGAATTAAACGATATCGTTCTTGTGTAGATAAATTATTGGCCTCTTCTTCAGAAATAGTTCTTGAGTCCACAGTTTTAGCCAAAACAACCAGTAATTCGATCCAATGAGATTCAGCGGCAGAAAACGTTATAAAAAAGGTTGGAAGGCCGAATTGGCGGATCATGGCAATTGCCTTTTTTTCTCTGCCTCCCTCTGAGCTGGGGAAGATCTAACACCTTTAAGAACTCCATATCCATCGTCATGATGGATCAAATTCTGAACAAAAGTTTCATTTACACATTTTGGGCCGTAACTCAATTGCTTCCAGAAAACTTTCGTAGGCAAATCGATGTACTATTCTTAATCTGAAGCAGTTCTAACGTCTTGTAATTATAGAAAAGCTTAGGAATAGTACAATCGAACAATCTTGCTGTATGTCTTTGTACAAGTTCGCTTCTACCCAGCATAAATACTTGCAAATGAAAATTATTCAGAGTTGTTGTCTTGAATGATATCCAGGGGTCTTTGGCCTTCACCTGGTGCAATTATCAAACGATTTATGTCCATATTTTTTACTGGAACATTATCGAGAAGAGTTTTAAGCCCACCTGGGTTTATTTCTTCAATCGCAGGTTCTAAGGGGGGATTATTCTCTGCTGGGCAATGTCGCAACCTTTGAAGCACGGATACATCTTCAACAGATGCAATAAATGGAATTTCTTCATTATCACCAAAACCTGCAACCCACCCTTCGTTAATATGTATATTGTTCTCTTGATATAATGGAGTATTCACTAAATATCGTAAGGCTCCCATAATTTTCGCAGGACGTATGGTATTAATCATATAGTCATGATTATACTCCATACGTCTTCTTAAATGGATTTGAATCACATGCGCTTGATCGAATGATCTTGGGAGGGAAGTAACAATTTCGTTAACTGAAATAGTTAGTTATATGTTTTTCTACCTTTCTTTATTGTATTTGCACATCTTTGTTAAATTAGTCGACCAGGTGCAGTCAACAGTGTAAGTGTACGAATATCTTTTGTGAATTTCTTATGTTTTAAAATGTTGTTACTTTTCAGTTCTTGAAGATGACTTCAAACTGAAGTCGAAATATCAACAATATTAAAAAAATCAGAACATATTGTATAATATAATAAAACAAATTCCTTGGAATTTTTACTGCACATATATTTAGGTGGCCTAGAGCTGAAAAATTCTTCCAACAACTTTTCAAAGGCCGAACAACACAAAATGAAATAGGAATGTTAACAACTGCCCCCCTTAATGAGCTCGGACCTAGGTATCCCAAAGGACGAATAGTCATAAAAGGTAATCCTGGCATTATTAGGCGTTCCTCTAAATGCGTAAGATCTTTTAGGCATTCTGAGAGCTCAGGAAAATCTAAACCATTAGCCAAGCATATCTTTGGAAGGGTGTTCCTTTTAATTGCGTTTCGGCAAGTAGCACAGAATTTATAGATGCAACATCTGGATGACTTTGGGAAATTTTATTAAAATTTAACGCTGTACTTGGTATGGAAACCATAACCCACCGCAGCAAATGCAAACCTCTGCTGGTCCCTTCTTAATATTCCTAAGTCATTCTCCCTACCCTCATTTTCTATAATTGAGCGATTTCTATCTGGCTGCCTTTCATTTCGTCTATTTTGTAAATTTACTCTATGACGATGTACTCGGAATTGACTTTGACGGCTTCGTCTAGAGCTTTCTACCAGAACTCTTCTGCGGACAGTTCTACGAGTAAGAGTATTTCTTTGTTGTTCTCGGTGCCTATTCCCTGTACTTATGCGGCTGGATCGGTGCTCACAAGTATTTCTACTTTGCTCTATAGAGCGAATTTCAGAGTTTTCGCTCAGCTGAGCGAATCTCTGCATTTCTATGGCGAGATCTACGGTCTGCAGTATTTCTATTTTGCTCTATAGAGCTAATTTCTAAATTTTCGTGACGGACTCTACGCTGAAATGTGTCCGTATTGCGCTCAGTAGAGCGTACTTGGGAATTTTCGCGACGAGTTCTGCGGTCTAATGTATTTTGGGTTTGTGCAAGTGCTCTATATGCTTCCTCTCCACGAAGTACGTGCATTCCTCTCCTAGCTGCGACGCGTCTAAGATTACCAGATTTTCTACTTAGCCTAGGCATGGTTTATGAACTATATGTATATATATGGCTAAAGGTAACTTAATATGAAATGTATGTGTATAAAATATTTATCAATTTTATTTTACTTTATTCAAACTTTTGGGGATTTTCTGGTGATGGTGGTAATTGGGTCCTTCGTTCGTCTGCACTGTACGCTTTTTTGATGGATTTCGCTTCCTTTAAACTGCTTCCACACAATTTAGATAATAACGCGAACACAAATCAGTCCTTTAATAAATGTTTTTCTTCGAACTTTTTTGTAATGTTTTGAAAAAAGCGCGTTTGAATTTGGGGTACAAAAAATAACACTAATCACTCTCTTTAAATAATTAGTCTTTAATTTATGTTATATAAGTAATTAATATTCCGCTTTAACACTCTTTTAATTTACATATATATTTATTAAAACTTTTTTTGGGTTTTTTTAACGTCTTGAAAAAAACGCGTTTGAATTATTAAGCGACCAAACAATACTAAACTAAAATTTTACTTTTTACTCAAAATATTGGGTCGCTCGTCAAACCTTTCCACATAGATATTTAACAGGACAATGGTTACCAAAATTTTTAATTCCTCAGTCAACAAAAGCCTAAATTATTTACTACCTGCTACTATGTAACACACAGTACTATTGCAGCGATGCGTTTTTGGTTATTACATAGACAGGTAAAAAACAACCCTTAGGCCCGGGTTTTCAGTCCTTGGTTAAGCTCAGTTTAAACTAAGTTTGCTTAAACTCAGCATAAATTTAAACTCCAGTTAAACTGCAGAGCGGTTTTTCAGTATTAGTTTAAGGCCGATTTTAATATTTGCTTTTTATACGGCAACATTGGTTTTTTCTTTATCTAGATACGGCAACAGATAATATTTGTATACATATTCAACGCCATTGATTCTCCTCAGTATTGTAATAGTTAGCATTTCGCCAATTTCTGCATCACTATAATCACTTTCGTCAGATGATATATCCAGTATTTAATTAAATATAAAAATATCGTCCTTTCTTAATTGCGTTCAGCTTATTGTTTCACAACCAAAACCATCAAATATGCAAAACAGCTGACAGGTTAACTAGAGTTTAACCCTGCCGAATTGACCGCTTAAACTACGTTTAAACTTCGTTTAAAGTTGACTGAAAAACTGCGCAACAAGTTTAAGCTTAGTTTAACTGACAAATTGAGTTAAACTTGTATTGAAAAACCGGGCCTTAGTGTGCAATAATCTTTTTAGCACAATAGCACTGGCGTGTTTATGTTTTTTGTTCCGTTATATCATTCCTTTTCGCGACCTTTTTGTTTTCTAATTCCTTCTTCTTGCTGGAAAGAATATTGATTTTACCAATATATTTCTACTACCAACGGTAATCTCCTTCAGGGTCAACTATACGATATATAACAATAAAACATAAATAATCACAATTCACGTAAAACTAATTGGTAAGAATTAAAAACATACATTATTACACGTCTGTTCTGTTTAACAGTTGTTTACTGTCCGCCTGTTTGTCAACAAATGCCTATATAAGTGAACGCAGTTATCAGTGTCGGTTTTGTAATTCATTCTTATGCGGGCCGGTGTGTTAATTATGTGAAGCATTTCCAATGTGAATCTCTTGCTGTAATGTTATTCTTGTTGTAATATCGTTGTTTCGTCAAAGTTCGAGATTGGTTATTAGTCGAACAGTGGGTCATAAGTGCAGTTTTTGATTATTTGTTTCGGGGCAATATTTAAAATCTGATTTATGTTGCGCGAGTCGAGATTTTAATTTGGCTTTTGTTGTTCCGATATATATGTTAATACATGATTTGTTTTCGTTTCCATTGCAAGGGATTGTATAGATAACATTATTTTTTTCCGTGTACAGTATTTTAGATTTAGTGTTGTTAAATAAATTTTTTATTGCATTAATTGGTTTGTGCGCTATTTTCACTTCTTCTCTATTGTAACAACCTGATTTCGTCAGGCGTTCTGACAGTTTGCGTACGTAAGTTACTGACTTAAATATTTTTTCTTTCGGCTTTTTTAACGTATTTTGGTTCGTTCCTCTTGAATATTTTTTAATCAGTGTTTTTATTAAATTTTCGAGAAAATCATTATTCTTTAATAGCTCTCTTATTTCTTCTTTGACTTCGGCGTGGTAAGTGTCATCTGTTATTGTTAGCATTCTCCTTACACAGCCCATTGCTGTATTAATTATCATCGTCTCAGGGTGTTTTGAGTAAAAGTTGATGATTCGTCCTGTAGATGTCGGTTTCTTATACCATTTTAACTTCAATTTATTTCCTCGTCGAATAATAATTGAGTCAAGATATGGTAATTTTCTGTCGTCCTCTAGTTCTGTTGTAAATTCAATATTTTTTTTCAAAAGAATTTAGGGCGTCAAGTGTGTTTTGTACCTCGTTTTCATTTATAATCGCGAATATATCGTCGACGTATTTTGTAAATAATCTTGGTGTTCGTGTTAATTTTTTAATGGTGTTTTCCAACAGGTCCTCCATGACAATATCCGCTATCACTGGTTATGTAGGTGATACCATCGGTAGCCCTTTCAGCTGCGTATATATCTCATCATTAAACTTAAAATATCTGTTTTCTTCGATACAAAACCTTAAGATATCTATAAAAATTTGCTTTAGTATTTTGGTATGCTCTTCTATTGTCATCCATTTTTTCTTTATAATGTCAAGTGCTAGTTGTGTTGGTATACTCGGAAATAGGGAAACTACGTCAAAAGCGGGAGGCATGCCGTACTCACACAACAACTCCAAAATGGAATATGCAGATATAAAAAACAAATATGACAACTACAAGGCAGTTATAAATAAATTTCAATGAACAGAAAAAAGTTGGTAAAGCTTAAATCGAGTATTAAATTTCTCTTGAAGTGCAGGAAATCTAAATTAACTCCTAATTTTATAAAAAGGTCTACTAATTGTAATAATTTATTTGTATATGACCATGACACACACACCGATTACTTATTAAACAAAAACACGACATACTGAAAAGACAACAACAACAACTGGAACAGATAACAACGAAACTAAAGACGCATCTGAGCACTGAAGATTTTGAGGAATTTACAACAAGTGAGAGAAACGTGTCCAACAAACTAAGGATAAAACTGAAGAAGCAACAGGAATCAAAACATGAAAAACTTCAAAGTAAACGAAATTTAATATTAGTCGACCACAACAAACATACAGAATGGTTTGTAAAATAACCGATGTCGAATTTCCACCCGACATAAAAGCTCTTTTTACAAAGGGTCCAAAATTCGCACTGCCAATCGAAAGTAAGAGATTCCAAAGAAACACAAGAAGAATCACGAACCAAATTTTCATTGCTTTTAAAAGATCATACAACAACAAACCGTCAAAGTGCAATATACGCAAAAATGACAATTTACGTATTTTAACATCAGATAAAGGATATAAAAATGTTGCAATGGAAATAATGGAATATAATGACAAAATGAAAGATATATTGAATGACTTGAGAATGTATAGAATTCAACGACAGGATCCAGCCTCTAAATTGCAAAATAAACATAATATATTAGCTCTTCAAAATGGATTTGATCTCGAAGACTGAGAGGAATAAGTTCATCACAACCACGGCATCACCCCCACGGACTTATGGACTTCCGAAGGTCTACAAAAAAGACACACCACTTAGGCCAATTTGCTCAGCTATTGGATAACCGGCACATAATCTATATAAATAAATTGCTGATATTTTAAAAAATGTTACAGCCAGCGCGACTTACAATATTAAAAATACAATAAAGTTTCAACATAGGATAAATAGTTCTTACATTTGAGACGATGAAAAATTAATATCTTTTGACGTAATTTCCCTATTTCCGAGAATACCAACACAACTAGCACTTGACATTATAAAGAAACAATGGACGACAATAGAAGAGCATACCAAAATACCAAAGCAAATCTTTATAGAAATCTTCAGGATTTGTATCGAAGAAAACAGATATTTAAATTTAATGATGAGAAATATACGCAGCTGAAAGGGCTACCGATGGGATCACCTACATCACCAGTGATAGCGGATATTATCATGGAGGACCTGTTGGAGAACACCATTAAAAAATTAACACGAACACCAAGATTATTTATGAAAACGAGGTACAAAACACACTTGACGCCCTAAAATCTTTTGACAAAAACATAAAATTTACAACAGAACTAGAGGACGATGGAAAATTACCATATCTTGACTCAATTATTATTTGACGAAGAAATCAATTGAAGTTAAAGTGGTATAAGAAACTTACATCTACAGGACGAATCATCAACTTTTACTCAAAACACCCTAAGATGATGATAATTAATACAGCAATGGGCTGTATAGAGAATGATAACAATAACAGATGACACTTACCACGCCGAAGTCAAAGAAGAAATAAAAGGACTATTAAAAAGTAATGATTTCCCCCGAAAATTTAATAAAAACACCGATTGAAAAACATTCAAGAGGAACTAACCAAAATACGTCAAAAAAGCCGAAACATAAAATATTTAAGTCAGTAACTTACGTACCCAAACTGTCAGAACGCCTAACTAAATCAAATTGTTAGAATAGAGAAGAAGTGAAAATAGCGCGCAAACTAATTAATACATTAAAAAATTTATTTAACAAAATATATATCAAATGAAAGCTTTCGATGAGTAAGTTTGCACAAAAATATAAAAATTTAAATTAGTTCATTTGTTTATGAGATATTAGCATTTATTATTTCCATTTTCACCACAGCATTTTCTAGCGTGGTGACGCATAAGCATACACATATACATACATATGAATGTATGTTTGGATTTTCTATATGTACTTGCTTTGTTTATCTCTCTGTTCTAATGAGCACAGCAATGGGCGGATTCCAAAGTGCAACCGTTAGCTGAGCTAACTAAAAAAACACACCCGATTTTCGGGGGTTACATACTAGTAAGAATGAATTACAAAACGGACACTGATAACTGCGCTCACTTATATAGGCATTTGTTGACAAACAGACGGGCAGTAACCAACTCCACGTTAAACAGGACAGACGTGTAATAATGTATGTTTTTAATTTTTACCAATTAGTTTTATGTGAATTGTGATTATATTTTTATGTTTTATTGTTATATATAGTTGACCCTGAAGACGATTACCGTTGGTAGTCGAAATATATTGGTAAAATCAATATTCTTCGGTTTAAATTTTTGAAAAATCACCGACCTCAAGACAGCAAGAAGAAGGAATTAGTTGTTATATCTTTATTTTAAAATAAACAGTTTTTTTTAGGGAAATCCCCATATCTGAAGGAAAACTGCGTTATTACCTGCTCAAGGTCATTAGTGTTAGCCTCTGTATCCTTTTTGCTTCTTTTAAACGAAAATGAGTCCAGGATAGAACCATATACATATGTATTATTGCGCAGCCTTTTAACAACATTAACCACACAAAACAAACCATAACAGCGTTTCAAGTGCACAGCTGGGTATGTAATGTTCGGTTTCACCCGAACTTAGACTTCCTTACTTGTTATTCATAAAATTGAAATTTTATTAAGCATTTTAGCGTGAACCCGCCCACTTTTCCAAATTTATATATACCCTATAATGAAGCCAGTGAACCCAAAAATCGACTGTGAAAATTTTATCGAGATCGGTTGATTACTTAGGGCGCCTATATAAGAAGTATTTATTTTTATACCCAGCATCTACCAGTACGTAGGGTACTCGTATTATAGTTTCAGTCATATAACGGTGGTTTGTAGCAGAGAAATTCCGTCCGTCCGTGGACACGATAACTTGAGTAAAAAGTGACATATTTGAGTGAAATTTTGCACACAGGCTGCTTTCCATCCAAGGTAGGTTGCTATTTGAAACTGGCGAGGCCGAACCATAACTAAGCCCATTTTTTCGATATCGAAAATTTCAAAAAACGTTTAAAAAGAGATAATTCAATAATGAAACTTGGTAGGTTTATTAAGTTGGTCGTCCTATTGACAATTTTGCATAATTTTTGGAAAATGGGAGTGGTACCGCCCACATATGAGTGAACAAAATTTAAACCTCGAACCCTTTATGCTAGAATAACGAAATGTGGTAGGAGGCATACCATGGTTAGGGTTCATACACCCATAGAAAAAAAGCGAAATCGCTTTTCGACCACGCCTGCTTTTTAATAAAAGTTATCTGAAGAGGAGGTAGAAATACTGAACTGCCCATATCTCGGTGACTGATACAGGTAGATTGATATAATTTTTCAGTTACCTCAATTTTCTTATTCTTTATAAGATGTTTGTAAAATTTTGGAAAGTGAGCGGTGCCAAGTCAAGCAAATTTCAAATTCGTCTGTTAATAACTTCAGAACGGTGTAAGATAGAATTACGAAACTTAATAAGAGGTATACTATAGACATGTAGAGTACGCCCACGCAAATAAGCAAAATCGATGGACCACCACGTCAATTTTTGGACCAAAGTTTTTTAAAAGAGAGGTAGGAAACCGGAACGTGCCATATCTCATTCACTGATGCAGATAGATTGCTAGAATTTCGTAGTTACAATGACCTGATGATCTTATTAATGATTTCGTTTGGGCGTGGTACCGCCCACACAAAAATTAACAGAATGTCAAATTTTAGCTATTATTAACTACAGAACCGTGCTAGATAAAATTACGAAACATGAAACGAGGTATACTATCTACGCTTTTCAAAATTATATATAGCCTATGCTGGAACTAGTGAATCCAAGAATCCACTGCAGAAATTTCATAAAGACCAGTTAAGTACCTTGGACGCTTATACATGATTTAAATTTTATATAGCAAGGGGGCGTGACACCGCCCAATTTTCCAATATTGTATATAGCCTATACTGTAACCAGGGTACCCAAGAATCTACTGTGAAAGTTTCATAAAGGTCGATTTAGTACTTTGGATGCCAGACACACATTCATTTTTATTTATAAGATTGCCCACATGGTAGTAGAATAAGTTTAAAACCACTATAGGTCATAACTCCACAATAATTTACTACGACCAATTATACAAAGCTAGGTATTTAATGTTCGGTTCCACCCGAACTTAGACTTACTCATTTGTTATTTATAAGATTGCCCACATGGTAGTAGAAAAAGTTTAAAAACTCTATAAGCCAGGGACGGATTCAGGGGGGTACAGGGGGTCCGCCCTCCCCCCTCCGAAATATTCGCCTTTTGAAAAAACTTCGACGTATTTTATATCAAACACACTCGAGCCACTAGAAGTGATTTCTACATGATGAGTGATGACAGATAAAAATTATGACTTTTTCATACCATATTACCGTCATGCTGCTACTCGAACCACACGCAGGTTTCACATTCGCTCCATGACCACAGTGCATGTGTAACCTACAAGAATGTATGCCAGTTTGGTTTATATGATGTAATCACTGGTAGTTCCAAATTCCCCGAAGCTTGCAATAGACGCACATCCCTGCCAACCAGCGCTAGTCAGGGTGAAAACAAATCATAAATTAGTGCTGTGCAACACCAAAAATGACTGTGGGGAAAAGTAGGCATCGAAATACCAACGCATAATTCGGTAACCTCGATAGTTTCATAATTTCCAACGCTAATTAGCAGCTTCAACATGGATAGAAAAGGAGCCCAGCTGAACAAAATTATCCACCTTTTTATCCTCTTTTTTTGGGAAGCGCTATCCAGTAATTTCCCAAGAAATTATCCGAAGATGGTTAGCATTGATAGTTTGTGAATATTTTCATTCAGTGTTCTTGTAGGGTAGGCAGTGTCGTTCCGAGAATTTGCGTACGTATCAATTTTGCTGTGTATTAAAATATTCTGTTTAAGTGATAATATTAATAAAAATACCAAGGTTGGGAAAAATTTATTTAAGTACCTTCATTCGTTCTTGTATTAGTTTACACACGAACGTGAATATTTAAAAATTTATTCCGCATTCACATTCACAAAGGGGAATGTAGAAAAAGTTGTCAGATCGTTAGTGTTCTTGATCGATTAATTCGTTGTTTAATTCTTACAACTTAAACCGTATTTCGTTATCAACATAGACATGGCACCTGTTAAAATAACATCATTTTTCAAGCCGAAAATTACAAATTCAGAAAAACCAGTGGAATCAGTTGAATAAGATATGGAATTTACACCAGCGAAGCGGCCGAAGCATGGCGAGGAGGGCCATACTAATCTGGAAATAAGTTAAAAAATAGTGAAAATTCCACAGGGCAGTTCACGATCAGGTGCAATTCGTTTTGCATCGTTGCATAGCATATTTCCATTGCAAACTATTCAATACAAAAACAAAGTACATGCACGCATATGCACCTGTCAGCAGTAAAAAAATTTGCATTGGAAATGCAATGAGCAAAGCGAACAGCTGATATTCCCTCCAAGAACAGTTTCGTCAGATCACCAGTTATCTCAATGAAAGTCTCATGAGCTTTTAAACGTGAATTGATAATTATATGCATGGGTGCATCGATGCGTATGATCATATTTTAATTTTACCATCTTGAGCATTTATTTTCTACAACCATTTGGCGATGTATGAGTTGCTTAAAATAATTATTCAGTTATTTTATTATATTTGCTTATTATATCAGGGCAGTTCAGAGTTTTGTGCAAATGGTCTAGCAACGTAGCATTTGTAGCATATTTACAGAAGAAACTTCAAAAGTACATGAATTTGCACAAAACTCTGAACTGCCTTATTATATTTTACTAAATAAATATTATATAGTTTCAGTTTTTTGACAATAAGTATTATCAAATCGACGTGCCATACGAAAAGTAACACTTTCAAATTTTTTTAGAAATAGGTATCCCTCTTTATAAAAGAAGTAAATTTACCGAATTTTTTACGATAGGGCAATTCCTGTTCCCGATATGGCTCCCAAAACGTAGAAGACCAAAAAAAGAACGATGTTGAACAGTTCTGCCGAAGAAAGCTGGAAGATAATGAAAGGTATGAACTTTTAGTGAATGCATGGGTCCCAGAGGCATCTTTTGTGTTTCCAGCGACGGAAATCAATAAAAAGAATCTTAGGTTTCAACTTTCTTGGTTACAGCAATTCCCCTGGCTGGAATACTCAGCTGCTAAAGATTCCGCATTTTGTAGAATTCGTATCGCATTTTCCAATAAACAGGTTGGCAAGGGAAACCACGAAAATGTTAAGTCGCTGGTAACGAACGGCTTAAAAGATTGGAAAAAGGCCCTGGAGAAATTTAGAGAGCATCAGGTAAAAAAGTTTCATACAGACGCTTCTGTAGATGCACAAAATTTCCAACTGATATATGAAAAAAAGAAAACAGACATCGAGAGTGACATGGACGAAAGCAGGAAACGTTTGCAATTGGAAAATCGTCAAAAGCTGGGTGCAATCATCCGCGCTGTCTTATTTTGCTGTAGACAAGCGCTTGCCTCCGGGGACATAGAGATGATGGTCCTTTATCCGTGGACATGCCTGAAAAAAACGATGGGAATTTCAGAACTCTTCTTCGTTTTGCCGTAGAAAGCGGAGATCTGACTCTAAAAAAGCATCTGGAGACTGCTGGAGCTAATGCGACGTATTTAAGTTATAAAACGCAAAATGAGATTATAGCGGCTGGCGGTGAAATTATAACGCAGGAGATAGTAAGACAGGTCAATGAATCAAAGTGCTTCTCAGTCACTGCTGATGAAACGACTGATGTTAGTGGAACCGAGCAATTCACAATTGGAGTTAGATACGTCCAATCCACCATGAAAAAACACGTCCTTCGCGAAGACTTTTTGTGTTTTGTCCCTGTTGTTGACCTAACCGGTGCTGGTCTCGCAAATACTTTGCTGACAACATTAAGGAAGCTTGGAGTGAAAATTGAGTACATGCAAGGACAAGGTAAGTGTCGGTTCAAATCATAATTGCATAGCTCTTTCGATTCATATACTCGCTTTATTAAGAGAAAAAAGGAGATCTTTATAGATCTCGAGTAATTTGAACAGTCGAGATCAATTTAGATCTGCATTTTTCACGATTTATAATAGATCTCTGAAGATATGCATAGATCTCCTCAAGATCTAGATAGATTTTCCCAAGATCAATGTAGATCTAATTCTGAAAGTTTTTTGGATCTTTTGGTCACATGTACATAGAACTAAATATATATACATCTATTCGAAATCTAAGTAAATTTTTGGAGATCTCTGTAGATCTACTCGAGATCTATAGAGATCTTTGTTTTCCATGGGTTACTTGACGGTTTTCGGTCTTTGAGTGGAAACTTGGGACCGGAGCATGTATTCGCTTATTATGGAAGCAATTATTATAATTAGGATTTTTTAGGGTATGATGGAGCTCGAGCGATGAGTGGAGAATTCAAAGGTTGCCCGGCTATTTTGAGAAAGTCTGGTTTACATGCCCCCTACCTGCATTGCGCGAATCATAATCTTAATCTGGCCATCTGCCACGCGGGTGACATTCCGCCGATCCGGAACTGTTTAGAAACAGTAAAAAAGATCGTGAATTTTTTCGTAAATCTAACAGGGCTGGAAATCTACATAAAGAACACATTCTTGCTTCAAAACCTGATGCTAAACAGACCCGACTACTGAAGTTCTGTGGCATCTGGCATCACTCAACTTGTTCCATGATTGCTTGACATTTATCGATTCAGCGCTTAAAGTCAGATCAGAGGATGTACAGCCGAATGAATTGCTCGCTTTCATCCGAACGCCACAATTCATTATTTCGCTAACAGTGCTGCAGCCAATTCTGCTTGACGAAGAGTTTAAGCGTTAATTTGCAAAAGGAAGAGTGTGATCTGAGCCGATGTGTTCAATACGCAAATGATATTCATGAAGAAATCAAGATCATGCGTTCCAAAGCTGACGAAGTTTTCGGAGAGATGCTCAAATCAGCCACTTATATTGCAAATTTTATCGGTACTGCGTTTGCTGTTCCCAGAAGAGCGGTTCGTCAGACGAATCGTGATAATTATGACGGCAATCTTGAGGACTACTATCGGCGTTCTATTTCTATCCAATTCCTGGATAAGTACTCAGCAGAGCTTGAGTCAAGATTTTTGGAGCACCGAGAACTGCTTTCCAAAACACTAGCAAGGTGTGCAGGAATGAAGGATGAGGAATTGGATAAGACCATTCAGATCCTCGAAAAAGAGTGGCCGAATGAAGTCACTGAGTCGACCGAAGAGTTTAAGTCAGAGTTGAAGATGTGGAGAAGGTAATTCATTAATACATTCGAACATGAAAAATGGTGACCAGTTACTTATTATAGGTTCTGTTCGAACGTACCTGCAGAAAACCGGCCGAAAGCCTTCATTGAAGCTCTGAACGTTTGTGATGTACAGTTTTACAGACAAATACATAGTTTTCTCAGTATAGGTGCTACACTGCCAGTTACGGTAGCTTCAAGCGAACGTTCATTCTCTACTTTACGGAGAGTAAAAACCTATTTGCGTAATAAAACTGGAGAAGAACGTTTGAATGGATTGGCAATGTTAAGTATTCACAGAGATATCGAAGTTACTTATGACCAGATACTGGATATTCTGGCAAGAAAAGGAAGGAAAATTAATATTACTTTATAGGTAATGTATGTAACTACTTTGACTGTGGATAACTTAAATCGTAGCACTTTCATCAACAATAACACGAATCAGATGGCGCGATTTTCTCTGATTAAAGAAATTAAGGATCTCAAATCGGATAATGCCCGCATATTGTTGCTATTAAATTCGCTTGTTGACGAAGTGCGCTTGCTGAAGTTGAGCGTAAGTGGAAATAGTGGGAAAGATGCTAACATTGCGCATTATCTTAATCATCTATCCGCCGCTACTAGTACTACTGTAATTCCCAACAACATTGCCGCTGCTGCTAATAATGATAATAATATTAGTGCTGCTACGGATGATACGGATGATCTCCCTCCTGTGGCTACCGGTGAAAATTACATCGCGCGTCAAAACGTTCAAGATGATAGCAATTTTGTTGAACCTGCCGTTGATGCTACTATTCCACAACGTAATTCTGGGTGGAAAACTGCTGATGGGCGTAAGAAGAGGAAGCAGAGAAACAACCGAATGCAAATTCAAAGCTCAGAGGCGAATAATAATAATAATAGTCATAATAATCGTATGCCGACTGTTGTAGGCACTAGCGCAAATGCAGACTTGGCTGTTGTGCGACGTGATATCGTGAAGCCCACTATTTGGTTGCATATCTCGTCTTTTTCCAATTCTGTATCTGAGGATAATATTATTGATTCCCTTGTCTTCATGCTTCGATTGATAAAAAATTGCTTACTTGCCATAAGTTGGTCAGAAAGGATGTGGATCCGCATACGCTAAAATGGGTAAACTTTAAGCTTGGTGTGCCTGAAGACATTTCTGACATCATTTTAAAGTCAGAAATCTGGCCGGCTAAAGTCGAGGTTCAGCCGTTTCGTTCCTTTCGCACCAAACGCGTCGCCACCTGATGTCGCAGTTCATCCTAAGCCCTATTCTCCCACTAATGCTCGCGATAATTTCTTGGTGTATTATCATAACGCTAGCGGGCTGCGTACGAAAGCATTAGAAATTAGCCGTGAAACAGCAATTCACGAGTGTGATTTAATTGCATTCACAGAAACGTGGCTTAATGATAAGCTTCTATCATCTGAGTTTTTTGATGATTATTATGCTGTGTATCGGCAAGATCGTTGTGCAGCGTCTACTGGTCAAGCAAGGGGAGGTGGAGTTCTACTTGCAGTCAGAGCTGATATAAGTAGCACTCAAATCACTTTAAACTCTTTTAATAGTTTTGTGGAGCAAATCTGTGTTCAAATTAAATTTTCTTATCATAAGTCAATATTTGTTCTTTTATCTTATATTCCACCATCTAGTGGCATTGAAATCTATCAAATGCACCTAGACAATATTTCGTTTATATATGAAAGCTTAAAAAATGCGGACGACCAAATTATAATTCTTGGCGATTTTAATTTAGGTAACATTTCATGGTCGCATTATGACAATAATTTAGTGCCAACCAATGTTAAATCGGATACCGAGATTTTATTATGCAATGCTTTATTTTCAATGGGATTTTATCAATACAACTGTATTTTAAATGATAATGGCCGTATCTTGGATCTTGTTTACGCATTCAATAATGAACTAAACATATCCTGTTGGGAATGCCTATCGCCATTGTCTGGTAATAGTATTCACCATAAGGCTATTGTTATTAGTTTTAAGTTCTAAAACTTTGCATCGAACAGCGCTGCCTCGCAAGTAGTTTATGACTTTGCTAATGCTAACATTTACGCTATCAATAATGTTCTTAATTCTGTCAATTGGTCCATTCTTAACTCTTGTGATAATCCTTGCGATTCATATGAACTATTTCGTAGTAAGTTACTTTACTGCGTTTCGAACTTTGTCCCTGCAAAAAAGTCTGTTTCACGCAATAAACCACCGTGGTTTAATACTCGGTTATGTCATCTGAAAAATTTAAAGAATAAAGCTCATAAGAAATTTAAGTTGTCGAATTCTGCGGCAGATAACCTACGCTTAACAAATTTAAAAAAGGAGTACGATTGTCTTCACAAATTTTTATACAATCGTTACATATCTAATGTGGAGTTGGACCTTCAAAGCAACCCAAGGAAGTTTTGGGTTTTTATCAATAATAAACGGAAAACTAATGGTTTTCCAACTAGTCTCGAGTATGACGGTGTGCTATCGGAGAGTCCCTTGGAAGCATGCAATCTCTTTGCAAAGTTTTTTCAAGAGGTATATGAGAACAGTGATTGGATTCCTGATACTGACTCTGAATTTTTCGACCCAATTGTCAGCTCAAATTCTATTTCAATCTTTGATATTTCTTCAGATGACGTCTCAGAAGCAATATCAAACTTAACATCTAGTACTAGTCCTGACCTTGAGGGACTTGCTCCGGTATTTATAAAAATGTTTGGTGGTGCTATCAGTCTCCCACTGTCATTGCTTTTCAATGCTTGCCTAAAAAAAGGTACATTCCTCGATTCTTGGAAAATTTGTACAATCTCGCCAATATATAAGTCTGGTAATCGTAACAACATTAAAAATTATAGACCCATTGTAAAACAATGCATATTTGCCAAAATATTCGAAAATATTGTAAATAATAAACTTTACCAGTACTCTATAGATCTCTTTAGCCGATTTCAGCATGGGTTTCTCCCAGGTAGATCCACATGCACCAATCTTTTAATTATTACGAATCAAATTGTTAAGGCGCTGGAGCAAAAGTATCAGTTGGACGTAATATATACCGACTTCTCTAAAGCTTTCGATAAATTCAATCATTCAGTTTTACTCCACAAACTCTCCTTATATGGAATATCAGGTTAGCTTCTGAAGTTCTTCGAAAGGTTTTTGGTGAACAGAAAGCTTTTAGTTACGATTGGCCCAACTAAATCTGACGGAATTGTAAATGCTTGGTCTGGAATCCCTCAAGGTACTCATTGTGGACCTTTGCTTTTCATACTTTTTATTAACGACTTACCACAACATTTCAAGTTTGCGAAGTGCCTTATGTTTGCTGATGATGTTAAACTTTGTATGAAGATTTGTAGTTCAAGTGATTGTCAGAGCCTGCAATCTGACCTTGAGATATTTCAGCGGTGGTGTTCTGCCTGTTCTGTTTCTTAATACGAGCAAATGCAATGTGGTTTCTTACTCTAAAACACTTAGTCATCTTACGTTTGTTTATTCTATAAATAACTTTAACTTAAACCGTTTGGAGGAGATTAAAGATCTCGGAGTGATTTTCGATATGAAACTAACATTCAGTAGACATGTTGATGTTGTTCTTTCAAAAGCACGGTCCATGCTGGGTTTCATCAGAAGGAATTCGAAAGAATTTAAGGATCCTTGCACATTGAAGTCTCTTTACATTTCTTTAGTAAGGAGCCACCTAGACTATTGTTGTATTGTTTGGAGTCCATACTATCCATTTCATATTAGCAAAGTTGAACGAGTTCAAAGAAGCTTCTCCAGGATTGCATTATTTAAACTAAATTGGCCTTGTGATATGCCGTCGTATGACAGCAGGCGGAAACTTCTTGGCTTGCAATCCTTTGAAGATCGCAGAACTTATTGTTCGCTAATGTTTGCTTATAACTTGGTGAACCGAAGGATTGACTGTGATGAACTTCTCAGTTTAATAAATTTCAATACCATGTCGCGTGAATTAAGAAACAATCGATTACTTATTGAAACGTCACATAGGACTAATTATGGTTATAATGAACCGATTTCGCGATGTATACGTCTATGTAATAAGTATGCACATTTAATAGATTTCAATGCTAGTATTTATATCTTGAAATTAAATTTATTCATTGCTTTAACTAGTATTAGTCTGTAAGTACTCCTGTAGACTGTATTAAAATAAAATAAATTGATCTGGCATTATCTCCTCATCGTTTATAGAAATGAACATCATTACTCAACAATTATTGTAATGATAGAATTATAGCAATGTCACTAAGTCCGTAGCGTTATATGTACATATCCTCTTTCATTTGAAAATTTAGGAGTACATTGCAAATATATAATAATTGTACTGTGTATGAGTTTTTGTTATTCATACCTCCGATTATTATCTTCCCATTTTTCTTGTGAATGTTCCATTGGAGATTTCAAATCTGGACCCCCGCCCCGCCATGAAAAAATTTCCTGGATCAACTCCTGATATAAGTCATAACTCCACAATAATTTACCAATTTTACACAGCTGGGTATTTAATATTGGGTTACACACGAACTTAAACTTCCTTACTTGTTATTTATAAACCTCTATAGGTCATAACTCCACAAAAATGTACCAATTTACCACGAATACTTTTACACAGCTAGGTATTTAATGTTCGGTCCCACCAGAACCTAGACTTTCTTACTTCTTTTTTGCTAGGTTTTCTCTCTGTGGATATGGTGCAGCATCATTTTTAATCGATTGATTCCAACAACATAATTTTTACATGCATAAAAATCGTCTTGATTATTTTCTTTAGATCTATCCAAACCATCGGTACACAAAATGGCATACAATCAGCCGTACTATAACTATACCTTTTCAAATTAGTCGCACATGTTGTATAGATTATAGATTAAGAAACATATTCACACCAAAATATTGTAGATACAGTTCTTCATGTTCTTCCTTAACTTTGCATTTATTTGTCATGAACTAATTTGAATATTAAAGTTGTTGGTCTACCTGCTTTTCATAAAACTTACAGTCAAGCACTTGATCTGTCATGGTGAAACAAGTGTTTTAGGGTAATTTGAATATTAAAGTTGTTGATCTACCAGCTCTTCATAAAACTTACAGTTATGTACTTGCTCAAACTTTTTTCAAAAAATTTCGTTGTGAATTTAATGGTTGTTGTAGCTGCTCATTCATTTTTTGGGTCAATTAAAGAGAAACAACCATTTGTTGGCAGGTATAGATAAGAAGGATGCTCTTTTCGATTCTTAGCTCATTTTATTTGCAAAATATTTAATATATAGGTAAAGCGAAATAACGAAGAAAAAGTATGCAAAAGTAAACGGACGTTGCATCTTTTTGCTTAAATATTTTGTTTTAAATATGAAACAATAGATAATGGCTCAACTTAAATCCATACCGCCGATCTAAAAGTAAAAAATATGAGAACTGTTGACGACCAAACATAAATGAAGACAAACAATTGTTGCTTTACATTTAATGATTTAATATGAAAAGGTACTGTTTTAATAAAACATATTACATTTTAACAATTTATTTACATGCGCTAAAAGATTGGTGCCCTTTTTTGACTCTGTTAATGCTTGTAACTGATTCCCAATTGGCTTTTCAGCTGTTATTTAAGCAGAAAATGTTCGCATAAAAGAAATCAAGCGATTTTCTTTCCGCTAGGTTTTGAAGGAATATATTTTTCATGTTGGAAGGTGGCTAGTAGAAAACCCAGTATAAGATTTAAGTATATCAGTTTTCCCAGTTGTGGATTTTAGTGTTTAATTTCTCCCAGCTGTAAATTTAAGTGCTGGACTGTGCGCTGGGTCGCTGTGACATGACATCCCACCCTCCGGTGGATGCGCAGGAGGATTCACTAAAGGTTAAAAAGGCTAGCTTGCTGGCTGGTCGGCTTATTGTTCCCGATGCTGTGCGAACCTGGTCCTCGCTCCCATTTATTTCGTGGTAAGGTATGATAGCAAACTATCACTAACTGCCCCGGTCGAAAGGGCGTTGAAAACAACGCCATTTAGATCGTCTGGTCTATCTCTTCCAGAACCGATCTTTATGATTTTGCGCTATCCGCCATTGCATGCGAAGACATACATTTTCGTCGCCCATGTTAAGCGTTTGCGTTGAGTTGAGGCATCCCAGCAGAAAGTGGTTGGGTGTCAAAGGCTCCTGGTCTTACGGCGTTACTGGTAAGTCAGTTAGCGGGCATCTGTTCACGATGTTTTCGGCTTCTATGAGTACGCTTCTAAACGTATCCAAACGTGGTGCTTCGTCTTTCAAGACTCTCTTCATCTACCTTTTGATACATTGTACGAGGCGTTCCCAGCAGCCCCCTGCTGATGGGTTAGTAGGACAATTGAATACCCATTGAATATTTTCGCGAGACATTTCCTGTTCTAGCCGGTTAAAATTAAATAATCGTTGTTCTTGGCTAAGCTCTTTTTGGGCTCCCACAAAATTGGTACCTTTGTCACTCCTGATCTTTACTGGCAATCCTCGGCGGTTGACAAAATTTCTGAAAGTAAGAATAGATGCATCAGTAGATAAATCTTCTGCTATTTCTAAATGCACGGCTCGCGTCGTCAGACACGTAAATAGTACCATCCATCGCTTTTCTCTCCTACGACCGATCGCAACAAAGAATGGTCCACAGTAGTCCACTCCGGCGTACGTGAATAGACGGACAAATGGCGTAAGGCGATCAATTGGCAATTGACCCATAAATGGTGCAACTGGTTTGGCGTTAATTGAAATGCACACTAGACACTCCCTCTTGTCAGCTTTGAGCAAGGCACTCAGGCGAGGCACCCAAAACTTTTGGCGTATTTCGTTTTTTATTAGACAAAAATTTGATGGTGTACCTTTCGATGATATTGCTGAACGATAAGGCGTGTGATGTGGTGATTTTGAGGCAAAATTACCGGACGACGTGCGGAAATTGGCAACAGTATGCCGCATACATTATACTATTGACCAGCAAACCATCATCATCTACGAACGGTGTTAACTGGTACAAACTTGACGATATTGAACGTATTTTCTTTTTACTTCTAATATTTGTTTAAGGAATCATGCCACATTTTATGTGGGGATGACGAGGACCAATTATGCTGCCAATGCTCCTGTTGTCAGAGCTCTTAAAGAGTTTTAACTTGCTCCCGAATTCTTCTGTTTTGGACTTCTCCTACTGTGAAAGAAGGTTTAAAATGCTACTTAATGACCAGTTAAATTAGTTGGTTTTCGCCCACATTTGTAATTAGTCTGAAAGAAATGTAACAATTTTGAAGATTACATATATAAATATTTCGGTACTCCATTTTTCAAATTTAAAGATTGGATTTCATCAGCAAATGATTAGCTTTGAACTTGACGTTTTATAATTTTGTCGGCATTAACAATCTCCATAGCGCTGAGTTCCCCACTGTGAAGAATATTAGATTTTGCATTTTTTACGAAGCGCAGTACCCATGCAACAACTCTGACGACCTTGAAATATAAAGAAAATTTGCGACATGCTACAAATTTTGACAAAAGTATAATAGTTTACCAGTGACTCTTTTAAACGGCAACCCAATACGGCAGCTTGTAGCTCCAAACGTGGTATCGTCATATCCTTAAGCGGTATACATCATCCTTTGGTGAAAATTTAAGTAACATAGATTTTATTTGTTTGCTTTACTCGGATATACGCGTCAGCAGCATATGCAGAGGAACTTGCATCGACGAAAACATGTAGCTCGATCTCGTCAGCAGCAGGCCGTAACTAGGAGTAACATCGGGGCACTGAAAAACGTTTCACAGACTGAAATTATTTCCACCACGCTTTCCATCGATGTGCTAGTTCTTCAGGCACCACTTCATCTCACTGAATTTGCAGGCCCCATAACGATTGAATCAACAGCTTCAAAAATATTGTTATGTTGGTTAGAAGGCCAAAGAGGTCTGGCGATTTTATTAAACTGAAATTGAAATTCAAGTGCATCATTAGTAGGTTCCAATACATACCAAGAACCTTTTAAATTTTTATAGTACGATCCACTTTGACGAACTCCAAATTGACATTTAAATTTTGCCCATTTAATTTTTATTGTACTTCTTTATTGTTACATATAAAATTGCGTAATTTAAAGCCCGCGCCGGCATTGATTCCAATGGCTTCATCGGTGATATCACTACTCGACAAACAAAATCTTCAAAAATAAAATAGGTCATTCCTAAAGTGATATTTTCTCCTGATTCCGAATATGACTTCCATTTTCCTATGGCAGATCTAGTTTCCGAGATATCGGTGAAAATATAAAAATTCCCATTTTTGCAGAACACTACTTCATATAGGTACGGCAAAAACTTGTATTTCTCATTTTTTCGTTCTAAACTGTTGAATTATGCATTATACTAATTTCCATAAAAATTTCTTGCCTTCACCTTCCTTAAGTATCTTCAGTAGTTTGGCCACTATGCCAAAAAACGTTCAAAAAATTTAAAAAAAAACGACATTTTTTACAAAATTTTAGATTTAACCACTTTAAAATCGGAAATATTCTATTGACGAAAAAAAGTTAGCCCTCCTATGTTGTAGGTAATTTAATTACGAAAATTTTAAGCATACCAGTACAACAATCGGACGTGCCATTGAGACTATAGCCCCGTTAACTTGCAAACGTCTAAACTAGATCTGCCACAGGAAAAGGGAAGTCATATTCGGAATCAGGAGAAAATTTCACTTTAGGAAAGGCCTATGTTTAGGCGAGATGCCTAAATTCTTAAAAAAATGTGCCACCCTAATGTAACTTTAGCGCCCTTCCAATCACTTACACCAACCCACCCACCAGTGTAGGCATGCATGCATATTCGTGTTTTGTCAGCACACATATACATGCATGGGGGTGTGCATGTGTGGGCTCACCTCCCCTTAAAACCGGAGGATAATTTTCAGGTTCAACGGTTGTCCTCGATTGGAAAACCGTCTACTTCTTCAGCGACACTCAACGCAGTCACATCGTCACGGCCACTCCAGGATTCTCCACCGCATCAACATATTGAAAGGTAAAGCAATTGTTTGTAATTATATTTTATCAAAATATACGGTCACTTTATTATAACGAGAATTCTCGTTTTCTTATTTCTTTTCAAAATCACAATTCGACCGGGGTTCTTTCGAGCCACGACCGATCCAGCGAAGCACCACTGTCGCAGTTGTTCATGGTCCATCTCCCCGTAGAAAGGAACCAGCCGATACAGTCCACAACACCAACATTTATTCAACAAAATAATTAAGCGGGTCAATACTAAAAGCTGCCACACATAACCACACTCAATTTGAATTGGAAAAAACTCAATATTTGATTTGCCATAAACGCATTGCCGCAATTCCCAACAAAACAACAAACAACTCTGCCAATATATACTCTGCCACATACCACAACCAACATAATACAACACCACAAGCTATTTACAACAAATTCGGCCGATCACCACATCAAAGCACGTAAGTTGTATATTTCTTGCCACTTAGTTTTTTTTGTGTTGCAAACAATTTGTCTAAAAGTGCCGCCCGCGAGTCTAATCAAACATAAGTGCGTTAAGTGAATATTTAATAATAGTGATTCTTTTTGAACAGTTTATTGCTTTATTTTTTCTTTAATTTTTAAATTAAATTAAACGCTTCAAAATCCTTGCGACTATCCGAATTATCCCCCCACCAGTGGTAAGGTTTTTTGGACACAGCGCAAGGCAAGAGGTAACATAACCTCACTTTCACAATAAGTTCACTTAGCCTTTCGATCTTCAGTTTGTTTTTTGTTTTTTCCACTTGTTTTTTTTTCGGTAATATACAGAGCAGCATTTTAATTGAAGGCTAGTTTATTATTTTCTTATTAAATTCACTAATTTTATAACACTTTTTCTTTGGTATCACATTTTTTCATTTAATATACACTTTCGCTCGTTTGATACACCGCACACTTTATCTGTGTTTTTTTTGTGTACTTCTTGTTGCGGCAACATATACACACTTATTTATATATACATATTCCCCTAATACGTGTGGGTGGCGAGTAAGTCACAGAGATTGTGTTTAAATTTTTGCTTCTGTAGCAAACAAAATATTCGTCAGACAAATCGGCCAAGTCTGCAATATATGAATAAAATTAACTATAAATAGTGTTTGGAAGCTGGCTTGGGGTCAACTAGTATTAAATAAAACGCAAGTTTTTTTCTTTTCTGCGTTTTATTTAAAACTAGTTGACCTCAAGCCAGCTTCCAAACACAGTTAAAGAAAAAAGGTCGCAAAAACAATTATTTAACTATAAATAAATATAATTGAATTAAAATATACATTAATTGAGTTGATTGAAATTTTATTGAGTTGGGTTTTTTTGATTTTCCTGGGTAAAATACTGCCTTTACCTTTTCTATTCAGCATTTATCTTGTACGGTTGAGCATTTCATCGTACCTTCAGCTATATTTTTTCGGTTTTGTTTTGATTCTGCATATCCTCTAAGTCCAAAATATGGAAAGTTTCATTAGGCTGACTGATTTGATTTTGTTTAACTTGAAAAAGGTAGAAAGTGAGTGTGGTAGCGCGATTAAAACACTTCAGCGCGAAATAAATAATTGCCTTTCGTCCCTGCGAAGTCATAAAATTGACACTTCGAACTGGGATGCAATTATAACGTATTTGTGTTCGACGATATTGCCGGAGAGTACGCTTGGTCTATGGGAGCAAAGCATAGAGCACAAAGTGGAAATATCCAAGTGGGAGGATATGGACAAATTTTTGTCCAACCGCTTCCAGACACTCGAAACAGTGTCTGGGTTCATAGGGAGTTCTTCGAAAGTGCAGAAACCGCAAAGTACGCGGACTGCCAACGAAACCCCTGCAAAAAGACTTGGTACATACCAAGCAAACGTGACAAAATTACTGTGCACAAAGTGAAAATCGAATGCCCACAGAACACGAAACTGTCCCCGTTTTCTCAAATTAACTCCGGTGGAGAGAATTAATTTTGTCAAATCCACCAAAGGCTGTTTGAACTGCCAGGACATACTGTGGGGAAGTGCACCAGTTCTTACGACTGCAACAAGTGCCACTCTCGACATATACGCTCCTGCATGCGGAGTCTCTTCGGACGCAGGCACCCACCAGCCGTAATCAGTATCATGCTGATAATGCTGCCTCAACTTCAAAACAGGCACAAGAGAGACGGGAAGCTGAAAAATCTGTTTCGGCCGTAAACCGAAATGTTAAATCCTGCCATGTGCATTCAAGCGCAGGTGTGCTGCCAGGGACAGCTCGAGTAACCATTCACCATAATGGTACAGACTTCCCAGCAAGACCACTGATTGATTCTGGTTCAGAGGGCTCGTTTATGACAGAACGACTCAAACGCAGAATCAATTTACCGGCAAAAAGGATGCATGCTCAAGTTTCGGGCATCACTAATGCCGTCTCGGCTCAAGTCAAGGAGGCATCCAATATTGAACTCCGTTCACCAGTGGACCCTTGCTTCAGCTTAACAACTTTTGTTCTAATTCTAGCCAAACTAACTGGGAATCTGCCATCCTGCCATATCGATGCTACAACTATGCAGGCTTTCCCAGACTTAGTCTTGGCAGATAAGCGATTCTAAATCAACGAGGAAGTTGATATCATACTTGGCGGAGATGTATATCAGCAAATTATATTGAGTGGGATGAAAAAGAATGTACTTAGTACACTTCTCGCCCAAGAAACGGTGTTCGGTTGGATATTAACCAGGCGCATAGAAGAACCGAATCCAACCAGAAATATAGTGTCCTTTTACAGTGAAGTTGCTTTGGATAAACAGCTTACAGCATTCTGGGAGTTGGAAAATCTGCCCAAAGATAAAAGCCTAAACGCAGATGACAAGTACTGCGAAGATTTATATAGGGAAACTACAAGTCATAGAGAGAATGGGATGGCAGACAGGACTACCCAGATAAGATAAACATAGGAGGGTCTCTTAGACGGGCGTGTTCACAATGAGACACGGTTAGCAAAGAACCCGGAATTAGGGAAATAATATATAAGGGTCCTGTCTGAATACGAGACATTAGGGCATATGCGAAAAGTTTATGCCATTGTACCAGCCGATTCGGCGGACAACTACTTTTTGCCCCATCACGCCGTAGTAAAGGCGGAGCGTACCACCACAAAGGTAAGCGTCGTTTTTAATGCGTCAAGCCCAACGGCAAATGGTACAAGTTTGAACGACATTCTCCTGCCAGGCCCAGTACTTCAGTCAAATCTTCCAGTACTTATACTGCGATGGAGACTATATCGCTTCGTTTTCGATAGTGACATCGAAAAGATGTATAGGCGAATTTGGATGAGCGATGATCACGTCAAATTCCAACGGATTGTTTATCGAACCCATAACCCTTTACGAGTTGAAAACGGTCACTTTCGGGGTCAATTGCGCGCCTTATCTGGCAATTAGAATACTCTTGCAACTAGCAGATGAAGTAGAGAGTTCTCACCCTACAGCATTTAGCATACTAAGGGAAGGCATGTACGTAGATGACGTACTAGCGGGGGGACACACACTTGCATCGGCCATTAACGCGAGGAATGAGATTCGACAAGTCTTACTTTCCGCGGGCTTCCCACTACGGAAATGGACTTCGAATGCTGAGGAAATTCTCAACGACATCTCAATATCGGATCGGCTGACCGAGGACTTTCTGACATTCGAAGATACCAGCACCGTTAAGGGCATAAGATGGAACTCCCATACAGACCTGTTTTACTTTAAAGCAGGGTCACTAGAAGAAAGTGAAAAGTTAACAAAGCGAGCGATTCTATCCGCCATCGCCAGACTCTTCGATCCTTTGGGATGGCTTGCACCAATGGTCATTGTGGCCAAAATTTTGAAGCAAAACACCTGGTTAGAGGGCACCGATTTGGATGAGCCAGTTTCATCCAATACATTGGAACGATGTCAAAACTTCAGACATCAATACCACGAAATCGAAAAATTAAAGATACCACGATGGGTAAACTTTTCATCAGAAGATGAGGTCGAAATACATGGATTCTGCGATGCTTCGGAAAAGGCATACGCTGCAGCTGTCTACATGCGCGTCGAAAGCAATGATGATATCTTCGTGAATCCACTCTTTGCCAAAACCAGAGTAGCACCAGTGAAGACTATCTCACTTCCGCGTTTGGAACTTTGCGGAGCAGTACTGTTAGCGAAGATGATGGAATCAATATTCCGAAACATCAAACTGGGACCAGTGAAACAATATCTGTGGACGGATTCCACCATCGTTTTGGCATGGATAAGGAAACTACCCTCCTGGCCAACATTCGTCGCACACAGGATTACAAAAATTATCGACCTAGTCGGCAGCAAGGACTGGCTTCATGTCAACTCGGAAACGAATCCAGCAGACTTAGGAAGCAGAGGACTACCGGCATCGGACTTGGTCAACAATTCTTTGTGGTGGCAGGGACCTTCTTGGCTGCAAGAAGACAATTCCCAATGGCCAGTACAAGAAAAGGAGCATAATACATCCGTGGAGGAATAGATAGCGCAGGCCTACGCAATATCAACGCAAAAGGAGATCGAGATTCTCGACCGGTTTTCGAATTTACCGAGGGTTTTGAGGGTACTATCATATATTATGAGATTCTTTCGATGAACTCATCCCAAGACAAAAGCTTCCTTTCAAGAAAAATCGTGCCTAATTTCATCCGATGAGATCAAGACCACGACGCAACTCTTGATTAAACTGTATCAGAAGCAACATTATAATGAGGAATATGTAAACCTGAAGCAGGTACAGGTAATCGATAGGAAAAGCGAGATATTGCCACTCAACCCGTTCATCGACAAAGATGATATTATTAGGGCGGGTGGTCGTCTTGGAGCGTCTCAAGACCTCGCTTATAACGAGCGCCACCCAATAGTACTGCCGTACAATTATAGGTTGACGCGTCTGACTGTACAAATGATACATAAAATCTCCCTCCATGGGGAAAACCAACTAATGCTCCGTCTCATCCGCACCCAATACTGGATTCCGAATGTCAAGAACATGGATTAGGGCCACCATCCATAACTGTAAAGTCTGCATCATTTATAAAAAAAGGGCGCAAACCCAACTGATGGGTACCCTTCCTTGCGAGCGCACTACGTTCACCCGCGAGTTTACCAATACCGGGGTGGACTTTGCCGGGCCTTTCGACATTAACAGTTACCGCGGTAGAGGATACGTTTGCCTCTTTGTTTGTTTCACGACTGAAGCGATCCATCTGGAAGCGACCAGTGATCTTAGCATCCCATCGTTTCTAGCAGCGTTTTCGCGTTTTATCGCTAGACGAGGATGTCCGAAAAACATTTACTCCGACAATGGTACTAATTTTGTCGGCGCTTCACGATCTTTGAGATCTGAATTTAAAGCATTTATCTCGGATTGACCGCCCCTATCCCAAAATTTTCCACCCTTCACTCGATACCCTTAACGAGGACACCAGAAAGCCTACCACAGAAGGGCGCCCCATTCTGCCACAGAAAATGCAATTGCACTCGATATCGAGGCCAAAGAAAACCTAACGCAGAAAGGCGAACCAATCTGCCACTGAAAAGCTATCCATCTGCCACGACAAGTTGGTAGCAGATGGTCCCACCCTCGTAAACATATCCATATATGTTAATTTTTTCAAATATACGTATGAAAAAAAAAAATATTGCAAGATTTCTCGCCGAACACACCTAACGATTGCAGATGATATGCATTCAAAGTGGAAATTAAATAAAAAAAAAAATAAAGCAAAGTAAAATCTATACGGTTAAAGCAAAGGACATTGGATGAAAATTTTGGTAATTGTTCCCTTTAGGAGACAACTACTAAAACACGTCCGAAATTATCGGGAAAGGTATCAAAAGACGCGTTTTGACCTCGGTAACAATAATCCGGAAGCGGACTTTCGAGTTTTTGTCTCAGTGCAGAGATATTTGAAATCAAAATTGGAAATTTTCTGTCATTTCATGTGGTTGTTGTAATCACAGATTAGGGTGTCCCGAAAGGTGCAAAAAGTGTGTTCTGCGCAGAAGTACTGTGGACCGCGTAGCCGGTGTTGGACCGACTAAGGGTTATTTTTTTGAAGCACGACACAATGTCATCAGTTTGCGTATTTTCTGCAAAAAGGAACATGAAGGAATGACACTGGTGTTACACACCCAAGCAAAACTAAACCACTTGTTGCTGGCATTCCTGTATGCTCTAATACTGTTGCTGCTACAATTGCACCGAAAATGCTACCAATATCGATAAGTGTGGAGAGACGCGCAGCAACACTGGAACTTAATGTAGTTGAAGAGCATATGGAAGTGGCAGCCAATAGAGGAATGTGTAACTAAAAATGTGCCGCTATGAAAGTTCCCTAAATATTGCCAACTGATGTCGGACTATTTCACCTACTATAGATATTCCAACAACCTACCGGTCACAAATAATAACATCAACAATTTCTTATAATTGTCCAACACTACCAGGCCCTCTTTGGATTAAACTATTGCTATATAACTATTAAATTATGAATTGTTCCAATTCAATGAATTTTCTTTGTTTCTTTTTCACGATTTTGCAAAATCCTGAGTACACACACATATGTATGTGTGCAAGTAATTAACCACCACTCCATGCTACTCTCATTCACACGCAAAAATTTGCGAGTATATGTATATAAAAATGTTGCGAAAATGTCGCTGTGTGCACGGCACTAACGCCACTTATGACGGCGACCATGCAAGTAAGAATAAGAAATAAATCTCTGCATGAGGGCCAGTGGCGAATCGAAATATAAGGTGGTCAACGCAATCAACTTGTCGCTACCGTGCCGTGCGGGAAAACAAATAACCAATTCCTGTAGAATAATATAATATTATTAGGCATATAAGTTGGCATTATTGCTATTGTAGGATGCCGACAAAATTAAGCATACGTTTGTTTCGTTCGAGAGTTGTTTAATAATGAATCCATATATCTCATTCCAGAATAACTTAGCCATACGTTTTTTACAATGTATAATAGTTCAACAACGAAAAGAAATACAACTATAAATTAACAAATATCTTTGAAGAGAGAGTTTGAGAAGCTTCACGCAAGTACGAGTATATCAATATATACACAACCCAACTTGCTGCACTATTGCCGTTGAAATTTATAACCTCCGAACGAGGTCGGTCGCCACCCACGTATACGGGCGTCCGTATAAATATTCACAAAGTTTTTTTGTTTCTTTTCTTTTTCGGTCATCTGCAGCATGACTCGCTACGCCTCCCTCCGCAAACGGGCCGAACGTCTAGCCGCCCGGTATACGAAGCTGTGTGGCGAAAGCCATCACACCAGCCTCCATCTGCCAAAGGACGACCCAGAAGCCGCTCCAATGGACGATCCACCACGCGCGCCTACGCCCTACAAGAGCTGGGCGCAACAAATGGAAGAGGTCGAACAAGAAGAAGCGTTACTGGTTGCCATTGAGAACGAAGTGCTCTCACTCCATGCGTGGCAGACCGCTTGGACGTCAGAGTACTACGAAATCGCCGAGCCGAGATCGGAACCAGGGCCGTTCCGACCGGCGCAAGGAGTATCGGACCCACTGCCGTTCCGACCCCTGCTAGCCCACGAGTGGCGCAACATCACGAGATCACAGCAGCGCGCCTCCAGCGCTCATCACAAACCATCTAACCGTCCTCCACGACGCGCACGCCAAGATCGCGGCAAACATCGACTAGCCACTCAGCCGCGAAAGCGATGTCCCACCCATGACCACCGCAGCGTATGACGAGACCAGCTATGCACCGCCAACACCGCGTATACCACATCTATCGATGGTAGACTGGCTGGAAGCTGGAGGTCGGGAGCGGACTGCTTCGCATCCCGCCACTATAGATGCCTGCTCCCCCCGAACAGCCATCGACCACAGTCTCGCGGAAGAGTTAGGGGTGCATGCCACCCACTATGGCGGTGAGCAAGGCTGCTTTATCCGGGTCCGCGGAAAGCACGGAAACAGCACGATGCTGACGGCCCACGCGTTATGCATTGCCAGATTTCAGCCGATCAGCCCAGCCTACAGTAACGACGCGCGAGCTGCTGCCCCGTATGCACATATAAGGCTGGCTGACCCATAGTTCCACCAGTCAGGGCCCATCCGGCTGGTTCTCGGCGGCGATGTCTATGGGGACATTATCACCCCGGCCACTCTTCCACCATCCTTTGGGCCGTTGCTTGCCCAAAGCACAATTTTTGGTTGGCAGACGGCTGTGACAGCGCCAGCCGGCACTCACCGTAGCTTAAGAGGATGCGTGGTGGGAAATCCTGTGGCGGGGTAAGATGTTGCGTATCGCAAGGGGGCCGGCATGTTTAGGCGAGATGCCTAAATTCTTAAAAAAATGTGCTACCCTAATGTAACTTTAGCGCCCTTCCAATCACTAACACGAACCCACCCACCTGTGTGGGCATGCATGCATATTCGTGTTTTGTCAGCACACATATACATGCATGGGGGTGTGCATGTGTGGGTTCATCTCCCCTTAAAACCGGAGTATAATTTTCAGGTTCAACGGTTGTCCTCGATTGGAAACCCGTCTACTTCTTCAGCGACACTCAACGCAGTCACATCCTCACGGCCACCCCAGGATTCTCCACCGCAATAACATATTACAAGGTAAAGCAATTGTTTGTAATTATATTTCATAAAAATATACGGCCACTTTATTATAACGAGAATTCTCGTTTTCTTATTTCTTTTCAAAGTCACAACTCGACTGCGGTGCTTTCGAGCCACGGCCGCTCCAGCGAAGCACCACTGTCGCAGTTGTTCAGCCTATTTTATTCTTGGAGACTAAAGTTGATCAAAATTTGTGGAGTAGTGTATTCAGAGCATCTTCGGCGCTCTATCAAAACTTATTACAAAATCGTCAATGTATGTGTTAGTGATGACGGCCTTAATACCTCCTTGCATGGTTGAATCAAATTTAGTGGCATTGACGTTTTTTATGTTTTCGGCACAACAAGGTGAAAAAATAGCACCGAAATTACATGCGTAGAGTTTGGTTCATTTGCCTTACCATCTCGCCACAAAAAACGTTGTGAATCCTGATCTTCATCTGTTATTCGCATTTGCGAAAACATTTCTTGAATATCTCCGGCTACCGCTATAATGCCTTGTGGAAATTTATAAATAATGGATATTAATGGTTGAGCTTGCTCCGGGCCCTTCAACAAAACTGAGTTTAACGACGTAGAGTTTGTAACAGCGGCGGCGTCAAAAACGATACGCGCTTTTTTCGGTTTCGACGGATTGACAACACCAAAGTGAGCAGATATCATGTTCTGGTACTTTCATTTGCGGCTTCAATTTTTGTCATTCAATAGCTCGGAGGTAGTTCGGTGGAATCGTGTCGCCACAGCAGTCCCACCTCATACCTCTGGGTGATATCCTTTGTTGTGTTTGACAAGATTCTTCGAGCACGTTGATTTTCATCCTAATCCAACACAGTTTCCGTACTCAGGACCCCAAATCTCTCCCCTATCAACATAGTCAGCTGCTTATATGATTCAGGTTTACGTGCATGAAGAACCCTGGGCATGGCTACATCCTCTTGTTGGTGTGGTCCATATACCACCCAACCTAATTTTGCTTCTGCTGCTAGCTTCGACAACTTTGTTGGACAAACACAGATGCCAATTGTTTAAGTCCAACAGCAAAACAGGTTCAATGTCTTTGTAGCCCTGCAACGGTAATGATTTCAAATTATTAAATTTACCTTTTTCAAATGATTGCTTCGGCAAATGGACACCCTATATTGTGTGGATGCTTTTAATGGAAAATTGTTGACTGTTTAAACCTCGAATTTCAAGCGACACCTTTCTAGAGTTTTCTGTCGTTTTGCTGTCACCGTACGAGTACCATTGCAGTGTAAGTGGCATGACACGACCTCTTAGAAATATTTTAGTGGCAACATCTTCCTCAACAAGTGACACTGACGACTCTTCGTCAAGCATTGCATACTCGTATGCTGACATCTGACCGCGGGGACCTGACGAAGTATTGAGACGACTTTAAATACGCTGGTTACCAGCTCTTCTCAACAATTGATATTGTTTGACTAACGACCTCTTGTCGGCAAAGTTTTCCGACTGAAATTTTCGCTAATCTGTCAGTGCATGACTTTGGTTGCAAAATGGACAAATCCCTTCATTGCTGTGTGAAACTCTGCGCGCTGATGTTGATTTGGACCAGACTGACGGTTGGCTTGTTTACTATATCGCGCCGGCGGTACGGTTGATTGGGGCCCACAGATATGTTGCTAACACCGGGCATAGTCGCAATTACTTTGGCTAAATTACTTAACCATTCTGCAAATACGCCCCCATTCAAATTGTTTGGATGTTGTCAGCTTAGAAATCAGCTGTTCCAGTAGCATGGAGTTCATAAGGTGGTGCTCACACATGGCTGACGTAAAAAACGCAGATATATTAGAGACACGGTTTCATAATTGTAAAATTTGATCCAAATGGTTGTCGTTAAAAGCTGAAAATTGCCGCACTTTCTGCGACTGGCATCGTATCACAAGTCCTGGCATCCAAAGTTAAACTCGAGTTCCTTTATAACCTTTGGCACGCCCTCGGCGTAAATCAGCATTGACGTTACTGACATCTTTGCATTGCCTTGTAGTGCTTTTTGAAGTCGCATAAGGTTCTGTTTGTTATTGTACGAGAACTGGGACTGTGCTGTCGACAAAATTAGCTAGGAACAAAGGCCAGTCCTCTGGATTCCCATCGAAAGTAGGTAACGGATGCAATTTTACAGCTGAACTCTCCGCCAACCATGTTGGATTTGACGGTGTTTAGTGACTGTACTGTCGGCAACGTTATTTGTGGTGCTGTTCCCGGCGGCTGTGAAAAATGGGTACGTGTGCCCGATTTTGGTACGACGTTATGGATGTCAGTGTCGATTCTTCCATGAAGTTGCTGAGCCTCAGCTTGACTGGTTTCCTTGCGAGGTTCCTGGACACTATCCTTTAGCGACGCAATGCTTGCTACCTAGGAAGCTTACGAATCACTTGCGGCGTTGGCTTGAGATTGGGCTGTGGCACTCTCACCTATATTTACCGCCGTCGGTTGTTGGGCTGCGGCGCTCTCGCCTATGCTTTGAGCCGCGGGTTTCTGGGCGGCGGCCCTTTCGACTATCGTTACCACCGTAGTATCTCCGTCCGACTCTGAATGGCTTGTCCACGAGTGTACATTTTGACTAACGAGATATTACAGCTATCAAGCACCGACGACTTGGACACTTTGACACCTACCACCTGTAAAGTTAATTAAAATTCCAACAACTCAAATGTGTGCAAAAAGTGGCAATCGCACTAAACCTTAATACAATATAAAGCACCTTGTTTTTTTGGTAATTTACACCAACATGTAAATATAAATAATAGTAAGACAGAATAACTTACAAATTTAATTCTGTTGTATGGGCAATTTACACATACGCATACACACCAGACCTTTGATAAAAATATAGATTTTGCATTCATGGACTTATCTGAATGCAATGGCGGATGCTTGTACGACTCCTCATAAATTGCAATGCTCTAAACGATGTAATGTTGAATGACTGAATACTGGACGGAATACTGCGACGATTTTGACCATGACCAAATAGGTGACGGCAAATTTGGATACTGATAAAGCACTGACGATTTGATCAAGACAAATAGTTGACGATGATGACTGATGCTGACGAAACTTGTTACTAATACTGCAGATTTGACCCAAGGCGATGAAATTTGATAACCGACACTGACGAAAAATTGTGACGATTTGACCAAATAGATGACGGCGACGCAGCTTCTTAATAGCACTGACGATTTGGCCAAGACATGTAGTTGACTATGAAACTGAATGACTGATATAGCACTAACGATTTGACCAGGATAAATAGTTGAAGGTGAAATCTAACCAAATAGATGACGGCGACGAAACTGATGACTAACACTGACGATTTCACCAAGACAAAATAGATTTACGAATACTCTAGCGCAAGGGCAATTTTTTAAACTTTGTTGACGACCAAACATAAACAAAGACAAACGCTTATTTGCATTTACATTTAATGATTTAATATGAAAAGGTACTCTTTTAACAAAACATATTACATTTTAAGAATTTGTTTACATGCGCTAAAAGATTGGTGCCCTTTTTTGGCTCAGTTAATTTTAGCAACTGATTCCCAATTGGCTTGTCACCTGTTATTTAAGCAGAAAATGTTCGCATAAAAGAAATCAAGCGATTTCGATTCCGTTAGGCTTTGAAGTAGTATATTTTCCATGTTGGAAAGTAGCCAGTAATAACTCCAGTATAAGATTTAGGTATTTCAGTTTTCCCAATTGTAGATTTAGGTGTTACAGTTTCCAGCTATAAATTTAAGTGCTGGACTGTGCGCTGTGTCGCTGTGGCATGACAATAGGGGTACAGGTATAACTTACCCATAAGTTGACATTTCAATTATTAGCTCTATTTAAATCACGAAAAACACAACTTTTACAAAAAAAAAGTTTAGTCTAAATGCTTCGTATAAAATCTTAGTTTCGAAACATAAATATAGTGTTGGTTGTAAACATTAAAACAAAATATGTGAATAAGGAAACCGATAAAACTTATAAAGTAGCCAATTTTTCTGTTAAAGTTTATTGGTTAACTAAATAAACATTTGGCGCGGTATATGTAGTGTACTGCTTCTAATTTTTCTTAGAAATTGGAGGGACCTGTCCATGGAATGGAACCTTCGGTGTGGTAGGCCAGTAACACTACCGGCACATCGTAACGTGTGGGGGAGTTTTACATGAAATTTTACTTTTGCTAAAGGATTTCAATGAAACTAACTAACGATTTCCGGTTTAGTAGTTTATTTTATTTAAATATGGTTATACGTACAAATGTGGAATATGTTGATACAACCATAATTTATTTCTCTGAAATATTTTTATTGCTATAATCCGAAAATTAGTAAAGCAACGGTAACGGGTGGGACATGTGTGTATTTGAAACACTGAATAAAGTTATTTATAATAAATCGAGTATGCCAAAGATGCAAAAGCCGAATCCCTTTATGATTTAATTTCATAGGCGGAACAAATTTTCGTTTTATTAAATTTAAAGAATTTTCACCTACTAAGGCTTTTACTGAGATGTAAGGGCTTTGATGGTACCTACTTTACTAGTAAAATTTTTTCTGTGCCTTTTGGCACCTTTCATGAACATGAACTGGTATTATAACTTTGGTCCGTTGCTTGTAAGTATAAGAAGAAGAAGAGATAGATCCACCAATAAGTGTACCGAAATGCTCAGGGCGATGAGCTGAGTCGATTTAGCCATGCCCGTCTGTCCGTCCGCAGTTTTTGAGATATCTCGATGGAATTTGGTATGGGGCCGACATTTCGTAATATATTTCATATGTCGGAACCAACATGATCAGACCAATACAACACATAGCTCCCATTTAATCGACTGTTCCGATAAACGGGTTTTGACTTATAAATCTTGCAATTTCAGCGCTAGGAACTTAAAATTTCGTAGATTTGGTCCGTATTATATACGTAATGTGACTTGTGAAACTCAGCAAGATCGGACCAACATAACATAGAGCTCCCATACAATCGATTATTACGATAAATGGGGTTTGGCCTATAACTCTTGTCAGTGGCGTAGCCAGGAGTTTGGAAGGGGTGGTGGGGTTGAAAAAAATTTGCATCGACAACTGAAATTGGAGACACACAATGGCTAGGGGCTTCGCCTGTGCCCATTCCTTCATATGTGCATATGTCGTTTTTATCGTCATATATTTCTTGTCTACTTATTTATTTCATGGAGTATTCATGATTTATTAAATTTTAAAAAATAAATTAGCTGTATTTTTTTACAACTTACAAAAATATGTATTTTTTTAAATTTATTAGTGTGTAATCGAGTTTTGTTGTGAAAGCTTATAATGAATGAAGATGTTTGGGCCCAGAAGGTAATCGAAGGGAGGCAGCCGCCTGATAGCAGAGGAAAAAAACAGTTAGCGCAATTTAAAGAAGATAAAGAGCTGTAGAAGAACCTTCTCTATAAATTGGTGTCGGACACTATATTTTGGCGTTGAACAAGTGCTTTATAAAATTTAGGAAGCTTAAAAAATGTGTAATTTTCTTCACTGCGGTTTGTTGAACAAATCGAAACCAAGTGGAAGTTGGGCAGTTGACAACATATAATGTCTATTAACTGCACTCCGCCTTTATATTTGCAAAATTGATTAAAATTTCAAAACTAAAACTCACGGATACTATGCCTTTGCTTAAAGACAAATTTGCTCTTACTTTTTGGCGACATAAATATAAAGATAGTCTTTAAATTTTTTTATCATCTTTTTATTCGTTTATAAAATTTTTGAAAATAATCGTTTTATAATTAAAATGCCACATTGCTACAAAGCTTATTAATGTAAGCCCATTCAAAATTTTTTATAAATGTTTTTTTGAAACTTCATTCAATTTTTTATGTTATTTAGCTACTGGAATAACATAAGTAAATAAGTTGTAATCATATATACATTGAAGGCTGCAACTCAAACCAATTATTAGCAGATTGCGGAAGTGATGAATATGCAGCCAAGAAAGAATTCGAAATATTTTAATTTAAAAATAAAAAAATGGCAATCAGTTTTTTCTGAAGTTTTCTCAATATTTGGATCTTACTTTTAAAGTGGAATGATATATAATAGTTTGTTCTTGCAGTTTATAAAAAGTGTGTTTTTAACTTTCAAACAAATTAAAACTGAAAAAGCTTATATATCGGTTATTGTAGCAAGTTTACTTTAAATTATTTTTAAAAACATTTACAGAAATACTTGTTGGATAGTAAACCCAACTTTACTAATAGTAGCAATAAGGTCTCGTATACAGTAACTAGAAGTAATAATAAAGATAAATGTAGATTTTGCCATACCAACAGCCATTCAATTTGAATTCGTTAAAAAAGAAGAAAGTTCCATTAATTGTGTTCGGGACGGGTTCAGATGGGTCATGCTCTTCGAAGTTGCTAGAAGTCGCACTGTACAGTTCGTCAACGCCCCCATCCCACCTAATGCATAGGTATGAAGCGAGCGCTCAGAAAGGTTTTTCAATAGTAACGTTTCAGTGCAACCGTCGTCATCCTCAGCATACACTACATCAGGAAACCATCGCTCGTGATATCACGTGTCGAGTAATACTGATATTTCAGTCTTAGCCACGGCCTTGGTCAGGTTCCCAGTTGAACTTCATAAGTGAGAATGTGCAGCCAATCTGCAGTTAAAGAGAGCATTTACAGATCTCAAATTATCAGGCATTGGGGAACTTAATGTAGTATCACTGTTGAACGCATTGCAGTTACAAACATTTGGTATGCACATGTTCAGTGACCACACACAATGCCAAAATATTGTGACCCATTTAAATGCCATTAAACTGCACAGCGGGCGCTTGACTTCTAACGAGCGTACCGCATATCTTGTTACAATTATGCTGAGTCAAGTCACTACGTCAGAGCGACTGACAAACCATTCCATAGTTATGAAACACATATGCTGACACAGCATATCGTGTGTAAGTAAATAGTTTGTAAGTATTGTAGTTTTTATACATAAGTAGTTTGTAAATATTAGTGTAAGAAATTTACTATAAATAAGAAACATTTCACTAATAAAGAATCAATGATATACAAACCATTCATTCGTATTCAACACATTACATGGCGATCCTGCCAGTCTTAGTCAAAAGGAAGCGAAAATTTGCTAAATTAGCAAAACGCTACCAAGACTAAAAGTAATATTATCGTAACTAATTTTGCTGATTGGTTTAAAAGTGAAACCACAAAAGGCTCATTATATTATTTAAAGAGCCAGTTTGGCTCACAGCGTGTAAACTTGAATACGCTGCCTACACGGAAAACTCAATAGAGGATGGTGCTGTAACTGGCGAGGACACTAAACAGGAGGAAGATTTAGATATTACAATTGATATACTGCTGGGCTACAATTGCGATTCCCCGTCGGCACTGACATTCGAATGACCCTGAACAGACGAAGCTTATAATAGACTACATCCTGAGGGCGAAAGCCGACCGGGGCATAATGCATAAACGGGTGGAATACCAATTAATTTGACGACAATAGCCGACCAGCGCCATGATGCATAAGAAGGGTGGAATACCTAATAATTTTATGGCAATAAATAATTGGTGACTGGCAGCAAGACAAGCGGTTACTAATTTTAAAATATAAGCATATAAGAATAATTTGAGCACGCCTTAGGCCGCTAAACAAGTAGCAATTAAATTTGCTTAGGGACAATTATTAGTATTAATAGGTATAATATAGTGAAAGAGATTACGACTCAACAAGAATTTGACAAAATCTTTCAACAGTGTGTAGACACTATTAAAAAAAAGCTACGGAGCAAATTCTTAAGAGTCGCAAATCCGAAAAACAAGGTCCGACACCGATTACTATAGAAAAGTATCGGCGAAGGAACAAGCCTAACAAAAAGGAAGAAATTCCCAAAATACCGGCCCCTACAATAATACATAAGAGAAAAAGGGCAGGCAAACAAGTTAAGAGACAGATAGAAATAGCCAAAACTTTTAGGCTACTTAACCTAACGGCTAATACAATTGAGCGATTAAAACTTAAAGAAAAGATTAAACAATTAAGAAATAATAAATTATAAAAATTATACAAATGTTAATAAATTGAGTAAATTGGAATGTGAAAATACTTATTTCTTATGGTTAATGCACTACCACCTGATCGTGATTATGAATTAATCAATGACATTGTTGATAAGCTAGAGCATGAAAACGAAGAAATAGAAATACAAAGGTCAAGTCCTCCTAACAAGGGAGGCATCAGGCATAATTTAAAATATTTAAAACACGTTTGGTCCTATATAGGAATGGGTAGAGAACCCACAATGAAAGACTTATTATACCCTTCCACATTAGAAGAAGAAATAAATAGATTAATAAGGAAATTAAACCCGGAAGAAAATTAAAAAAAAAATAATAATTTTTTTATGAATAAATAAAAATAAAAATTCAAATTAGAAAATTTTACTATTGAATTTTTTTTAAAATGGTGGAAAATTGCCGTAAACAGCATTTTAGTAGGTATAGCAGGATATGAAGTAGGCAAAGAAAGTTCAGCAGATCAAAAATCTGAAGATAGATTTGTCAAATACGAACCACATCCTATTATTGAACAGAAAGAAGAGATCTCCGATAAATGGTTGACAATCTTAGCATGTTTAGCTACATGTTTAATTGTCGCAATTGCAGTTTTAATCAAAAATTATATAAAAAATAAATTAAGACGGTTGAACAATGTACAACAACGCGTCTAAACGCAAAGTTCATAAACTAAGAAATGAATAAATGGCAAGAAATATATGATACCTTATCTGAAGAAAAAATAAAAGCTGATAAATCATACAAATGCATAAATAAAAATATTAATATAAAAACAGAAACTATAGTAAAGCATTTTAAGATAATTTTAGAAGCCCTAAATAGCAGCGGCCGCCGTGGTGTGAAGGTAGTGTTGCCGGCCTACCACACCGAAGGTCCATGGTTCGAGCCCTGGTACAGGTAACATCAAAAGTGATTTGAAAAAAGTTTTTCAAAACGGGGTCGCCCCTCGGCAGTGGTTTGGCAAACTCTCCGAGTGTATTTCTGCCATGACAGGCTTCTCAGCAAAAATTCGTCTCCTTTGTAGATGCCGTTCGGAGTCGGCAAAAAACTGTAGGTCCCACCAATTTGTAGGGAAAAATTCAAAATCGGCACACCACAAATTGTAAGAGAAGCTTGGCGCAAAAATCTCTTAGGAGGTTTATGATGATATACCTGCTGTATATCGCGCCATAGAGAGAGAAATAGCATAGGACAGGTGATTAAAGCGGTAAATAACATACTTACCAAGGAACACCAAGTAGAGTCTTACCAATTTTTCTCTGCCGTAAGGGACAAACTAGTATCTTCTTTAGCAAGATACAATATAGAATTCAATGTACCAACCACAGTAGAGGACGACCTTCAAATAGATTTCAATTTACTTTTGGCAGAACGCGCTCAGAGCCTATTGGTAGAAGAAAATAGACCAAACCTTCAACCAATAGATATCCCAATCATAAACGTCACAATGCCCCAAACAGTAGTTGAATTTGATTTTTGTTGGAACGATTTTCCGTCATCCCTTGTCAAGTTTGGTTTTGTGACAAACCGGTTTCGGCGTTCTGCCATTTTCAATGCCTAGTTTCGTTCTGCATTGGCAGAAAATGGCAGAACGCCGAAACCGGTTTGTCACAAAACCAAACTTGACAAGGGATGACGGAAAATCGTTCCAACAAAAATCAGCTTACTACCCTGTCGGAAGATCAACACAACAAAATAGTTGAATTTATTAAAACTGCTTCGTCAGTATTACCAGAGTTTGATGGTAAACCAGAAAATCTACATAGTTTCCTAGATGCACTCGATATACTTGAGCAAATCAAGGATACACACGAGGTATTGGCCATTACCATGATAAAAACAAAGCTGAAAGGTACAGCAAGGAATTTTATTAGTAATGAGTCCACGGTCGAACAAATAAAAAACAAATTAAAAACCGCAATAAAGGGTGAATCAGTGGAAGTTCTAACCGCTAAACTACTGAACATCCAACAGCGTAGCAAAACTGCTAACCAATACACAGCGGAAATTGAAAAAAGCATATATCTCTGATGGATTAAACCCAGACTTAGCCACGAGATATTCAACACAGGCAGCAGTTAAAGCCATGTGTAAAAACTGCTCTAATGACAAGGTCAAAATGATCATGCAAGCAGGAACGTTCACAACGATGAACGACGCAATCTCTAAATTTACAAACAGCTGCACCGAAATTACAGGCAGCTCAAACACGATTTTAAATGTACGACAGCAAGGTCAGTACAGGAGTAGTTTCCGTGGAGGTTACCGTAGTAACAACTATGGAAATTACCAAAATCGGAGATTCAGACCACAACCGAGATATAACAATAACTCGAGGTCGTACAACAACAATAATAACCGGAGAGGATCACAAGCCCAAAACGGTAATAGATCCTACAACCAGAACCGTAATGTGCGCGCCATAACCGAAACGGAAAACCAGGAAACTCCACTTCAAAATTAACAAAAAGAAAAATATGAGTGCTTAATCTAAATTTAAACAGCTATATATCTACAAGGACTTCATTAAACAATTCATATTCAAATTTTATAATTGATACTGGAGCCGATATCTCCATAATTAAAAAACAGCAAATAAATAATAAAGAAAAAATAAATACTGAACAAATCACAGATTTGAAAGGCATTGGTCGGGGAATAACTAGCACTTTAGGCACAATAAAAACAGATCTAAAAGGCGATGACCTTCTAATTTATCATAAATTTCATGTTGTGGAAGACAACTTTCCAATTCCATGTGATGGAATAATAGGTCTAGATTTCATAAAGAAATACGATTGTATTCTAGATTATGGAAAAACAGAGGATAAACTAATCCTAAGACCATATGATTTCCCTCAAACAATAACAATGAACCTAAAAAAACTGTCTGTCCGTCAACACAATCACAATTCCGGCTAGATCGGAAGTTATTAGACAAATTCAAATAAATACAAATAATAAAAACATTTTCATACCACACCAGCAACTATCCGAAGGTATTTATATTGCAAATACCATTACAAATAACGAACAAACTTTCGGTAGAATTATTAACACGACACAAAACAACGCAATTATTCAAAATTATAAGATTAATACTGAAACTTTAGACGACTATACACTAATTAAAGCAACCACACACAGTGAAAGCTGCACAGATAGAGAAAAATTAAAAAGATTAACAAAAAATTTTCCAAAATTTGTCAATTCTCAATTAACAACACTATGCACAGAATTCATAGACATATTTGCACTAGAAACCGAACCGATCTCCTCTAATAATTTCTATAAACAGAAATTGTACATGAAGTATGACACCCCCGTTTACATAAAAAATTACAGATTGCTCAAACCCAGAAGGGAGAAATCAGCAAACAAGTAAATAAACTAATAGAAGATGGCATAATAGAACCCTCCATATCGGAATATAATAGCCCAATCCTACTAGTCCCTAAAAAATCACTCCCAGGCAAAATAGAAAAAAGATGGAGACTAGTGGTTGATTACAGACAGGTAAATAAAAACCTAGCAGCAGATAAATTCCCACTCCCAAGAATTGATGACATTTTAGATCAACTTGGAAGAGCAAAATATTTTTCATGCCTAGACCTTATGTCAGGTTTTCATCAAATAGAATTACACCCAGACTCTGGGGACATTACTTCATTCACTGCCGAAAATGGCACATATAGATTCAAAAGATCACCATATGGTTTAAAAGTAGCCCCAAATTCATTCCAACGAATGATGACATTAGCATTCGCTGGCCTTAAACCATCTCAAGCATTTCTCTACATGGATGATTTAGTTGTATTAGGTTGTTCAGAAAACCATATGCTAAAAAATTTAAGAGACGTGACATAAATGCACAAACAAGGGAATATTACCGGACCCAAGCAAATTTGAAACAGTTCACAATTATCCAACACCAAAAACAGCCGATGAAGTTAAGAGATTCGTAGCCTTCTGTAATTATTACAGAAGATTTGTACCAAATTTTGCAGAACATTCAAGAAAGTTAACTAGGCTATGCAAAAAGGATGTTGCCTTCGAATGGACAGAAGAATGTCAAAAAGCTTTTGTCTACTTAAAGGAAGCATTAATTAGTCCAAAACTCTTGCAATACCCAGATTTCGATAAAGAATTCTGCATAACAACAGACGCTAGTGGAGACGCTTGTGGAGCAGTCCTTAGCCAAGAACACGATGGCAAACAATTACCAATTGCTTACGCTTCAAGGTCCTTTACAAAAGGCGAAACCAACAAAGCTACAATAGAAAAAGAATTGGCCGCAATTCATTGGGCCATAACCTTCTACAGACCATACGGATATGGCAGAAAATTTTTAGTTAAAACCGACCATCGTCCTTTAACATACCTATTTTCAATGAAAAGTCCATCATCAAAGCTGACACGAGTAAGACTCGATTTAGAAGAGTACGATTTTGAAGTGGAGTATATAGCTGGTAAAGAAAATCATATCGCGGATGCATTATCCCGCATAACTATTACAAATTTAAAAGATATGTCAGTGGAAGCAAGCAAAATATTAAAAATAACTACCAGATCAGCAGCAAACAGGAACAGCAATAATATTGTAAATAAAGAAAGTCACAAAGAGAACCCCAAAATATACGAAGCGCTAAATAAATTTGAAGTAAAAAGACATGTCGAGCTCGTTTTCAATCCTCCGAAATTTTATTTCAAAAAAGGAAAGAAAATTTGTAGCAATTTTGATACAAGCAACCTAATTGTTGAGGATAAGATTGACTTAGGACAATTTTTTACCAGGCTCGAAAGAGAAGTCGGCAATTTAGGATTTGTACAAATACAGTTGTCCTTAGGGGACAAATTGTTTAAAAAGAATTATACTGCAGTAGGCAAATTTATAGAAAAGGGTAATAAAGTTCTCAAAAAGTTAACAATAGCTCTAACCCCAGAGGTTATATACGTGACAAATCCCGGGAAAATAAAGGAAATTCTGCATAAATATCATGACGATCCTATTAGTGGTGGCCACCCAGGAATAAATCGCATAACAGATAAAATCAAGCAGAAATATAGCTGGCTGAATATGAAAAACGACATACGAAAATATGTAAAAAACTGCATCCACTGCAAGAAAAATAAAATTAATAAACATATCAAAGAACCAATGACAATAACGGAGACACCTCCGAAGGCATTCGATATTGTACAAATCGATACAGTAGGCCCTTTACCGAAGTCGATACATGGAAACGAATATGCAGTTAGCATTATATGCGATCTAACTAAATATTTGGTAGCTATCCCAGTCCCAAGCAAACACGCAATAACAGTCGCTAAAGCCGTGTTCGAGCATTTCATATTGATTTATGGACAAATGAAAACAATCTTGACAGACATGGGCACGAAATATAAAAATAGCTTATTCAAAGAACTGTGTAAATTGTTGAAAATTGAACATAAATCTTCAACACCGTACCATCATCAAACTTTGGGTACTGTAGACCGCAGTCACCGGACATTCAATGAATATATACGCGCATACATATCCAGTGACAAAGACGATTGGGATGAATACCTAAAGTATTTCGCATATTGTTACAATACTACGCCATCTACCACACACAAATATTGTCCATTTGAATTAATATTCGCAAAACAACCACCAAATTATGAATTTTTAAAGGAAGATAAAATTAGCCCGGTATACAACCATGAGGCATATGACAAAGAAGTAAAATATAGACTTCAAACCGCACAACAAAGAGCTAGGAAATTAGTCCAAGAGGCTAAAGAAAAACAAAAAACCAACTATGACAAAGCCAGCTATAGTAAAGAAATTAAAATAGGAGATTTAGTATTAGTTAAAGAAGAGGCCTCCCATAAGTTAGAAAATAGATATAGTGAACATTACAAAGTTAAAAGTATAGACAAGAATAACAATTTCACTTTAATCCCACATAGCATAGGAAATAGTAATAAAAACAAAAAAGAAATCATAATTCATAAGAATAGACTTAAAACAGTTTAACGGCAATAGTAACAAGAGAAAAAAAGAATTACAACGACAACAATAAGGCATGTCTAGAAAAATAAACATATATATATGCAGCTACAAGCATCAATCAAAAGAAAAATATCACATATCACATATCATGTGCAATACAAAAAAAAATGAACCCAACAAATGTAAACAAATGAAAAGTAAAGAATGAAAAACGCTTTATGCAATAATGGCGATAAGAGCCAAAAGACAATTCAATTTTTGTAAACACAAACAATAAGGCATGTCTAGAAAAATAAACATATATATATATGCAGCTACAAGCATCAATACATATGTCTATTTTTTTTTAAGGGGGAAGGTGTAGTATCACTGTTGAACACATTGCATTTACAAACATTTGGTATGCACATGTTCAGTGACCACACACAATGCCAAAATATTGTGACCCATTTAAATGCCATTAAACTGCACAGCGGGCGCTTGACTTCTAACGAGCGTACCGCATATCTTGTTACAATTATGCTGAGTCAAGTCACTACGTCAGAGCGACTGACAAACCATTCCATAGTTATGAAACACATATGCTGACACAGCATATCGTGTGTAAGTAAATAGTTTGTAAGTATTGTAGTTTTTATACATAAGTAGTTTGTAAATATTAGTGTAAGAAATTTACTATAAATAAGAAACATTTCACTAATAAAGAATCAATGATATACAAACCATTCATTCGTATTCAACACATTACATTAACACAAATTTGAGTCACCAAGTAAATGCCACAGTCAAATCAAGACCCAATAGCTATCAATTCCACACTGAATTGGGTGATTAAATCTACCAAACCGAAGTCAATCTTCAATTTAGTAGTTGAATTATAATCTGTGGGCCAAATAAAATTAAACAAGTCATTACCCACAATGCAAAAAAAAGCTTCTTGGTTAGATAGTTTCTGGCCGGTACAAGCACAGGCATTGAAACTGGAGTGTGCAATATAGCAAATTAAAGTACCGACGCATATTGGTATCTTTCGATGCGACTGTGAGAAAATTTTGAAATACCGAAAAAAGACCAAAAGTTAAAAAAAATTGCGTGCAAGGAATTTGTTGATTGCGGAAAATGCACCATTTCTTCCAAGTACGTCTATCACTCAAAAGGGATCCATCAGAGCTTGGTTCATCCTATTATGAAACAAACGTAGATACCTATATCATGAGCGTAGACTTGCAAAGATGCCGGATACACAAAAAGTGTATAACGATTTTCTGTTAGAGTATTTGTCTCTAGGCCATATGTCGGAAGTGAAGAACATTATTACCAAAACTCCTCATTGCCAAACATACTCTACTCTTTGGAAATATCGATTTCCATACTTGTACGCTACTCACGCATTTACACACATTGTTTTAAACACAAACCCAATTTGTTGACGCAAGTCATTGGAAATCTACCGATTGATCGTTTACTGTCGGTTAGATCATTCTGAATAACCGGTGTTGACTTTTGCGGTCCAATTAAAAGATTTATGAGAAGGAGAAGTCGTCTGCGACAACATAACGAATTTCGTAGGAGCCAACGGCAAGATGAAGGACTTTCACGATGTGCTTTTCAACGAGGAAAGGAGAGGAAAGGAAAGGAAATAAAAGGAAAGGAAAGGAAAGGATAGGAAATGAAAGGAAAGGAAAGGTAAGGAAAGGTAAGGAAAGGAAAGGAAAGGAAAAGAAAGGAAGCGAAAGGAAATGAAAGGAACGGAAAGGAAAAGAAAGGAAAGGAAATGGAGAGAAAGGAAATGAAAGGAAATGCTGGGAAAGGAAAGGAAAGGAAAGGAAATGAAGAGAAAGGAAAGGAAAGGAAAGCAAATGAAGGTAAAGAAAAGGAAAGGAGAGGAAGGGAAAGGAAAGGAAAGGAAAGGAAAGAAAAGGAAAGGAAAGGAAAAGAAGGGAAAGGAAATGATAGGAAATGAAAGGAAAGGAAGGAACAGGAAAGAAAAGGAAAATAAAGGAAAGTAAAATAAAGGAACGGAAAGGAAAGGAAATGAAGGGAAAGAAAAGGAAACGAAAGGATAGGAAAGGAAAGGAAATAAAAGGAAATGAAAGGAAAAACGCTTAAGTCCCTCCCAGAAGTGGCAACTAATTTCCGAAATACGTCGACATTTTTAGCGTCGTTGGCACCCGGTGTGTCACCCGGGAGCTGATGGCCGGGTGCAAGTTATTACAGTGAAGACTGCTAACGGGGAATTCAAGCGACCAATTGCCAAATTGTGCCTTCTACCGACTAAGGAGGATTTATTTTGAGATGAAGCTTGCTAGACTAATAATGCCATTCATAATATTAAATATTAAGTAAACATTGTAATTGTAAATTGAACATATCGTTCATATATATAGTTCAAGGTATGTTGAGTTCGTATTTGCATCTTTGTAAATGCATTAAGTAAAGTAATGCAAGATTAAGGCATACCAATTGGCAACACCGATTTGTGACATTCTGCATTTTCCCTTTTCCGTTTAATTTTTTACATCATTATATCTATTAGCTATACAGTCCACTCGACCGCCCGCAACTGAATTTCTTCTTTAAATGGTCATCTAACCGCCCAGGCGATTTTGACTGACTAGTGCTGGATATGACCATGTTTCGGGCACCGGCGAAGTCGATCAGCCTGAATCCATTTGGCGAAGTCTGATCGCGGAGACTGAACTTCCCGACAGTGTGGCCGAATACATCCTCCTTACCCACCCTGGCGTTAAAGTCGCTAACCACGACTTTGATATCATGACGGGGGCAGCGCTCGTATGCTTCTTCCAGGCGCTCGTAGAATGCATCCTTTTCCACGTCTTCCTTCTCTTCCGTCGGTGCATGAGCGCAGATAAACGATATGTTTATGCTGAGAAGCGAGTCTGAAATATCAAATCTACCAGAAAGAGAGTATTAATGAGTTTTAAACGATTCGCATAGGGTGGCAGATTATACAAGGGATCCCAATGAAAATCTTTTAAGGCAAATAGTAAAAATTGTTTTTGAACTGATACGATCGACATGAACCTGGTAACATGGGTTCCAATTTATAGAACCGTATTCAAGTATCGGTCTGACTAATGTAGTGAAGAGGGCTTTAGTTACATAAGGGTCACTAAATTCTTTAGACCATCGTTTACCGAATGCTAGGACACCTTTAGCCTTATTGACTGTTGTGTTAATGGCGGTTGAAACTGAGTTTATAGTCCATAGTAACACCCAGGTCAACAAAATCATGCACTTGCTCAATAGTATAATTTTTAATATAGGAAGCCGGCTGAGAAATTCCACGCGAAAAACCCATGTGTTTACATTTCTTAAGGTTAAGTGGCATATCGCCATATTAAATCGCACAAACTAACTTGTGTATCTAGATCTGATTGTAGCTTATTTCTATCTTCAAATGACGCGAATGATATGAAAAGCTTTACGTCGTCAGCATACATTAACATTTTTGAAAATTTTATTATTGAAGAAATATTTATAAACAACAAGAACAGAGTGAGACATCACTCGTACTCTCGACATACTTCTCCAGTTGACGCTTGGAGTTTGCCGAAAATCACTAGCGATTTCCTGTCGCAAACTCTGGACTTTCCTGAAAGGCATCATATGCAGGGTTTGTTCCTAACTGATCCGGAATTTATGAAACCCGGTCGCATAGACATTTTTGGTGGTATAGATGTCATGAGTCGGTTCATCTGTCTCGATCTTCGTAAAGGTCCACTCGGGACACCTATGACGCAAAAGACGGTCTTTGGTTGGACCTTGTGTGGAAGTATCAATACTTCGTCCTCGCCACCGATAAACGTGCAGTCGCTGCACTGTGACGTGCAACCCGATCGCGCGCTAACGATATTGTGGGAACTCGAGGAATCTACGCAAAAAACCCATCTTACACACGAAGAGCGCTTCTGCGAAGATCATTTCGCTTCTACGCATCAAAGATCACCTGATGGTCGCTTTCTGGTGGAGTTACCACTGAAAGTAGACGTCCCATTGGGTGAATCTCGCAACTTAGCTGCTCGAAGTTTATTACGCATCCAACGGAGGATGACCCGAGACAATGATATGCAATCGCGGTACAACGAGTTCATGCAAGAACTCATACATATGGGTCATATGGAGCCTGCATACAAAAAGACGAACAATGCTGTGTACTAAATATATGCCGCATGACCCAGTGCTGAAGGAGTCGAGTGTTAAGGCGAAGCTAAGGGTCGTTTTCAACGCCCTTTGTGTTGGGCCGCAATTGCAGCCTGACCGCTTCGCTGCCCCCGCGGATGTAGCGAAGATGTATCGTCAAGTCTACGTATCATCGAAGCACATGGACTTACAACGCATCGTTTGGCGTGCTCATCCATCTGCACCAATTCAAGATAACCGCATTCCGCGAGTAACTTATGGTGTGGCGGCCGCTTCTCATTTGGCTGTAAATGCGTTGCAGCAAACCACCAAGGATTCTTCGAACGATTCCGAAAAGGTCGTTTCAGTAATCCTCAGAGATTTTTATATGGACGATTTGCTTACTGGTAGTTCCTGCAAACCCGAACTTAAGTCCGCGCAACAAAATGTTTCGAAGATTTTAATTGAGTAAGGCGTCGAGCTACGAAAGTGGGTATCGAACTGTAAGGAGCTCAACGAGAGCATTTCCGAATCATCGAGAGGAATTTCGCACTACGTAGTCGATGGCAAAGACGTTCACGCGCTGGGTCTAATGTGGGACACCGAGGGAGATCATTTCACGTTTGCCGTCAATTTAAAGAAAGAACCCGCAACTCTTACCAAGAGATCCCTGTTGGCCCATGCTACTACTCTCTTTGACCTGCTGGGTCTGCTCCCGTTAGTTACAATAAATGGGAAAATGTGGTTTCAAGACGTTTGGCGCTCTGCAGCTGGGTGGGACGACCTAGTACCAGACACAATGAAAAAAGCTTGGCGAGACCATTGTTTGCAGCTACAGAAGTTGAAGGAGGTAAAAGTCAATCGCTGGATTGGATCCGGAACGGCTGGATCATTAACGGAGCTGCACGTGTTTGCTGAGTGCTTACACCACAGCTGTGTATGCTCGTCCTCTGCAAGCCGACGGTACGGTCACTGCAACCCTTATTTCAACTTTGCCCCATCTTGAACTTTGTGCTGCGCATCTAGCTTCGAAGCTGGTCCGAAACGTGCTGCACAGTTGGTGTGATCTCAGCTACCCGCTATATGCTTGGACGGATTCAACCATCACCTTAGCCTGGCTACAAGCACATCCTAGTAAATGGATTACTTTCGTAGCTAACCGCGCTGTCGAAATCCAAGACAATTCACCTTTAAATTGTTGTCATCATGTAAGGTCCTAGTTTAACCCAGCTGACTGCGCGTCCAGGGGTATATCGCCGTCTAACGTCTATTGTCGCGAACTGTGGTGGAACAGGCCTGAATTTTGAAGGGCACAGACCAATTCTGGAAGAAATAATCGAAGAATAAACACGCAACCGATATTGGCATTCGAAACAAAGTCGCAACGAATGTTTCGAATTCAAAGGATTACTGGCCCGTCATCAAAAAATGTTCTTCGCATTTCAAGCTACGCCGTATTATCGCGTCATGGTCCTCTAAACAGGTTGGAGCTGCTCGAAGCTGAGCTCCGCTTAGTTAAATACACGCAAAGCTTTTACTTTTCTAATGAGATTTCTCACTGCAGCGCAAAAAGGCCGATCACGATGCGTAGTAGCTTGTTGCGCTTGCAACCATTTCTGGATCCCAACGGTGTTTTCCCTGCAGGCGGACGACTGAAATCCGCAGATATTTTGAACGAGGCTAGACAGCCAATAATTTTGCCCAAGAATTCTCCGCTCTCACGTCTCATCATTTCCGATATTCATCATTTTACTTTGCACGCTGGGCCACGTATAATGCAGTGCGTATTGCAACTTCGTTATCGGGTGATCGGAGCTCGTAGGTTGATCCGCAGCATTTATCATAAATACGTCAAATTCACTGGCATTAATCGTAACGCCGCTTTGCAGTCTATGGGTGACCTTCCCGTGTCTCTTACGACTTATGCTCGCTGCTTAACACGAACCGCCGTGGATTTAAGTCCCTCCCAGAACCTGGAAGCCAAGGGTTCTGTGGAAATCTCCATCAGAGGTGGCAACTAATTTCCGAAATACGTCGACATTTTTGGCGTCGTTGGCAACGTCGTACTAAATGGTTTCGTCCTTCACGCAACTTCGAAGAATCTTACTCCTTCGACCAAGTGGTCACCCGCAAGGGTAATTCGGTGTCACCCGGGAGCTGATGGCCGAGTGCAAGTTATTACAGTGAAGACTGCTACCGGAGAATTCAAGCGACTAATTGCCAAATTGTGCCTTCTACCGACTAAGGAGGATTTATTTTGCTGAGATGAAGCCTGCTAGACTAAGGCCCGGTTTTTCAGTACAAGTTTAACTCAATTTGTCAGTTAAACTAAGCTTAAACTTGTTACGCAGTTTTTCAGTCAACTTTAAACGAAGTTTAAACGTAGTTTAAGCGGTCAATTCGGCAGGGTTAAACTCTAGTTCACCGGTCAGCTGTTTTGCATACTCGTATATGATGCTTTTGGTTGTGAAACAATAAGCTGAACGCAATTAAGAAAGGACGATATTTTTATATTTAATTAAATACTGGATATATCATCTGACGAAAGTGATTATAGTGATGCAGAAATTGGCGAAATGCTATCTATTACAATACTGAGGAGAAGCAATGGCATTGAATATGTATACAAATATTATCTTTTGCCGTATCTAGATAAAGAAAAAACCAATGTTGCCGTATAAAAAGCAAATATTGAAAGCGGCCTTAAACTCACACTGAAAAACCGCTCTGCAGTTTAACTGGAGTTTAAATTTATGCCGAGTTTAAGCAAACTTAGTTTAAACTGAGCTTAACCAAGGACTGAAAAACCGGGCCTAAGAATGCAATTCATAATTTTAAATATTAAGGAAACATTGTAATTGTAAATTGAACATATTGTTTATATAACTTAGATAGTTCAAGGTATGTTGAGTTCGAACTTTCATATTTGTAAATGCATTAAGTAAAGTAATACAAGATTAAGGCATACGCATTGGCAACACTGATTTGTGACATTTTGCATTATCCCTTTCCGTTTAATTTTTTACATCATTATTATCTATTCGCTATACAGTCAACTCGACCGCCCGCAATTGAATTTAAATTCTCATATTGTATTTTTTGCTATAGTGTATTTTGCTAAACTAAGTATCAATTACAAGTTAATTAAAGTATTGTAATTAAGCATAACCAAGTGTGTTCTCATTGCTATTGGAATACCCGCAACAAAACCGTAGGTTTGTTTTTAACATCACGCCATCCAGCAGTACCAGGTAACCCGCACCCCGCAACCCGCAAGAAAAGGTTAACGGCTTTAACATGCAGTAAATAATATATAGAATTTTTAACTCATTACTGGCCAACCCGCCACCCAATTGGCACGTATGCGTGCCCCCGTCTTCACAATGTCCCACCAATATATTTTTCTTTTTTGAATGTCCCATTCGCTTCCTTTCGCAAGAGGACTTAACGCCTAGCCGCCCGGTACCCTAAGTTATGCCCACCCTCTGGCGTGCGCCGTATTTCACGGGATGCCAACACTCCAGCGCCTTAAGGAGGTTATCCCGACGGGCTATTGCGAGAATTGTCTTTAAATGGTTCACCGTGCAAAGGAGTACCACCACTCTCCACCTTTCTATGGATGATCCACCTTGCCAGGCGACGGCGTAAAAACGCTGGCCACAACAGGGGGAGGAAGCAGAACAGGAAGAAGCCCGGCCCGATAGCGTAAAGGAGGAAAGCCGGGACGAAGCTCTATGGATCCACGCATCGGAGTCAGCGCTGTATCATAAGAGATACCAGTCATTACACCGGGATTGGAACCACGGCCGGACCGACCGGTACAGTGGGAATCGGACCCACTGCCATTGCGACCCCTTTTATCCCACGAGCGGCGCAACCTCGAAGGGATGCATCACGTTCACCGCAACGTAACACCCACGCCTTCACTGACCAGAACGCCACCGATCGTAACCACAGTCATGCTCACAAAAACAGCCGCAAATGTAGACTGCCACACAGCCGCGCCAGCTACGCACCTCGACAAAAACCATCAATACGCACCCAACCGGGACTCCGACCAGCGTCGACTGGCCACAGAGATGCTCCAGATACGCAACACCCACACTTCTAGGAGCAACCCCGCCACGAACCGCGACGGTGGACTGGCCCTTCACCCACGGCAGCTACCACCTGTTAGAGGTTTCCGTGACAGTTTCTGTCGGATGCAGCCGTCTGTCGGAGGAGTTAAGGCTGTATCCAACTCGCTCTGGCGGAGAGCGAGATTGCTTCAGCCGGGTCAGTGGGAAATACGGCAACATCAAATCCATAACAGACCAGGCGTTGTGCGTCGAAATTTTTTGCTACATTAGCCGCGTGAATAACGCCGACGCTAAAATAGCTGCTCCCTATGAACACATCCGCCTGGCTGATCCACATTTTTATATGGCAGCGCCCATATAATTAATTCTCGGCGGTGGCGTGTACGCCGACGTCGTATCCCCGGGCATTCTCCCAAAGTCTTTAGAGTCGTTGCTTGATCGATAGGTGCTCTCAGGCGCCACTTGCATGCAATTTTAGATTTAAGAATAAATAAATTCATTTTTCTCTTTCTTTTTTTTTTAACGGAAATAAAATGACCAACTTTCTTAGCCAGAAATATACAACGTCTTTATTTTAAGGTTTCTAAAGTTACAAAATGGTGGGGTTACTAGAGGCCAAAACCTCAAACCTTAGGAGATAGCTCGAAAGCACACGGCTGTGAAAACGCCATCCGGCACTCACCCTTCTTGTTTTTAAGACCGTAGGTTAAGAGAAGGCGTGTTTAAAAATCATGGGACGGGCCAAGATATTACGTATCGAAGCGGCATGTTTAGGCCGGACGGTTAAATTTCAAAAATGTTCCACCCTAATGTCACTTTTAGCTTCCTTCCAATTACCTACACCAATCCACTTACTTGTACAAGGTGGCGCAAAAGTAATCCTCCTATCAGAAAATGCTATAAATTTTGCGATTGGCCCCTAAAGTCAGTTCTGTTTTGACATTTGTGTAGTAAACACATGCGAAATACACGTTATTAAACAATGTTACGCTACACTGGTCCAGAACGCGGAATATTGCTGACTATTTATTTGACCAATAATCGGTCGGGGCCAAACGGTTACTGTGAATGGTGAGCGCTACAGAGCAATGATCAACGAGTTCTTTTTGCCGCAACTTGATGAATTGGGATTGGAAAACATGTGGTTCCAACAAGACGGTGCAACAGCACACACTGCACGTGCCACAACCGATATGCTGCACATCGGAAGCTTACTTTTGCGCCACCTTGTATATTCCCCTTAAAACCAAAAGATAATTTTCGGGCCAGCGGTTGCCCTCGATCTGACAACCATCTATTTTCCAGTAATCGCGCAGGGAGACACAACCAAATAAACGCCACCGCAGGATTTCGAACCTCGTTAACATTAATTAAAAGGTAAAATTAACTTTGCAATTATCATTTCAATCACAAATAAACGGCCTAATTACATTGGTCTACGCCAAAAACCACCAGAGAAGCGAATATGAAATTCGTATGTAAACCACCCCCTTATTCCGAAAATAGAGGTTATTTTTATTCTATGTTATCGTTTTTGAGATAATTACGATTTACCGTTATTTCAAAAAAAAAGATGGCTCCACTTAAGCATGTATATCTCAAGAACAAAATGAGCAATTCAAAACGGTTTCAAAAATTTAAAAGCTAATAAAATTTGCTATAAACAATGCATACAAAACTTTTCGCCCTGTAGGTTCGAAGATAATGAACAATCAATGCGGATTTTTACCTTTTTTTTTGTAAAAATATAAAAAAATTTGTACTTTGCGAGGAAGGATATCGAAAATGTTTAAATTTTTTTCCAGATATTTTTTTTCTCGTAAGCTCTGTTTTATTACAAAAAAATAAGCTTTCATCCAATTGATGGACTAATACAAAAGTTATAAGCATTCAAATAAATATAGCCATATAATACTGAAGTAGGGTACTTACGGCACGTCCATATGTATTAGTATTCATATATTAGTACAAAGGTAGATTTTCGAAGGGTTATTAGATACAAAAAACTGTTAATGCCGTTTTCTCAAGTAGGTAAACTTAAAAATTTCAAGCCCAGGTATATTTGGAGCAAGAGCAAATTTTTTAAAGCAGGTAGTGTTTTCTTTGTATAAATAAGGAACCTTTTTGTCTAGGTAGCCTTCGATTTCTATTTGATCTGAGTATAAATAGGAGTAAATGCGAATTGTTTCGTAATACAATCCGCAAGGCTCACCGGATACTGTTCAGTCTATAACTGCATTTTATAACGCGTTATTTACTTAAAAAAATAATATGAATAAAAGGGCGTCAGACTTTGAGTGTAAAAATGATCCAGATATGTTCTGTTTCATCTGCGGTCAATATCTTATATATAAATAGACAAGATGAATGCAATGTAGAACCGTTTTCTGCTAAACTATAATTCTAAGGTATACAAATTATATATGTATAGATAGGAAATTTTGAGGTGTACTTTTATCTGTAAATAAAAAAAATTTAAAAAATCATTTTAATATAAAATATTTAACATAAAAGTCACACCACTACACATTCACTTATTCACACTATACTCGTATACACGCTGTGTGTGTGTGTACTTGCTTTTTGTGTACTATGCTGAATCGTGAGCATATGGCCGAGGAGTTGCTTTGTAAGAAAAAATTAAGAGCCGTACTAGTGTGAGTAGACTTGCCATGCATGTTTTTGTGTTATTCGTGTGGTCGGCTCTCACTGTGAGTGCGAAGAGTTGGTAGTGGACCAATGAAAAATAAGTATTCGGACTATAGATACTCTGTTGTGTCATGCATTTTTGCTTTAGTTGTTGTTATTGTATTGATTACTGGCTACGATGCCCATTGTCAGCTGCTCTCCTGAGAGCTTTGTTGGATACATTAAACAAGCAATGTAAACTATGAGCAAATATGTAAAATTCATTGCTGATACCTACAAACAGGGTTTACAAAAATAAAATAAATGATTACTTATAAAGAGTATTAAACACCGAAGAAAATTAAAGGAAAATAGAGGAAAGGAAGGAAAATTAAAGGAAAGAAAAGGAAAGAAAAGGAAGGAAAGGGAAGGGAATGGAAAGGATAGGAAAGGAAGGAAAATTAAAGGAAAGAAAGGAATGGTAAGCAAATGAAAGGAAGGGAAGGAAAACGGAATTAAAGGAAAGGTAAGAAAACGAAGGGGAAAGAAAGAAAATAAAAGGAAGGGAAAGGAAAAGAAGTTTGAGGAAAGGAAAAAATAAAATAAGAGAGTAAAAGAAGAAATCAAGGAAAATAAAAATATGTTAGAGGAAAGGAACGAGATAGAAAGGAAGAAAAAAAGGCGGATAAAAGATACAGCAAAAAAATAAAATAAAATAAAGTTTACTGGTTGAATTTCAACCACTGGGCGATATCTAGTATTGTTAAAAGGATCCGACGTGTGTTTGCAAATCCTTTGAAAGTTACATACTATAAGTATTTTGGCATTCAGCCTAAAAACACTGGAAAATCATGGACCACATGTTGAACCGTAGTAAAATTTAGGAATTTTCTACTTTTTAATGCATATCTGGAATTTAGTCCACCAATGAAGTGGAGGGAACCAACTTACTGCTATATTTGTACTATAGAAGTATTTTGGGTTGGAAAGTCAAGAAAAGTAACGCAAGCCAGCGTATTTACATCGTCATTGCCAGTACCAAATTCAACGCAAGTTGCTCAACCAACTACATTGCCACATTCAACTTTAGTTCCGGGTCCAGTTTCATTGTCAACAGCAGCATCTGATTACGCGGCATCAAGTTGTACTGAACTTCACACGGAAAATGAAATAAACGCTTTGTCACAAGCACAACTCAATGATTGGATAAGAGATTTGGAATTGTCCAAGGTAAAAGCCAAGCTACACGCCTTTCGTATGCAGCAATTTAAATTTTTTTCATCTGATGTTAAGGTAACATACTCGTATTATAGAACTCGTCACGAACCATTTTCCAAGTTCTATGCGAAGCAGGACAGTGTTTATTACTGCAAAGAAATTACTGGCTTATTCAAACAGTTTGGTGAACCATATGATTCCAAAGAGTGGCGATTGTTCATAGATGGCAATTAACTAAGTTTAAAGGCCGTATTATTACATATTGGCAAACAAAAGCCGTGTATTCCGATCGCGCATGCAGTAAATACGAACTAAACCTACGATATAATGCAAAATTACTTAAACTTATCAAATGCAAGATTAGAAAATATGTGCCGATCTTAAAGTCGTTGGAATACTATGCGGTCTACAAAGTGGGTACACAAAATCCTGTTGCTTTCTCTGCAAATGGGATAGCCGAGCACGTCAAGACTACTACATCATAAAGGATTGGCCAGATCGAATTTAAAGTTGGTGTGGATAACATAAAATACTCCCCTCTTATAAAGAAAGAAAACATTATTTTACCCCCGCTCCACATCAAGCTCGGCCTTATCAAAACCTTTGTTAAGGCTTTGAACAAAGAAGGCGCAGCCTTCCGTCATTTAAAAACCATCTTTCCAGAGATTTCACAGGCCAAGATAAAGCAAGGCATTTTTGTTGGGCCGTAAATAAGAAAAATGCTTAACAAAAACCAATTCAAAGAACTATTGTCACCAGTGAAGACAGCAGCGTGGGATTCTTTTGAAAAGGTCGTTGCTTCTTTTTTATGCAAACGCAAAAGTCTTAACTACGAGATGATAGTGAAAGCTTAATCAAGAACTATGCGAAAATTGGTAAATAAAAAAACATAGTTAAGGTCGTTTTCTAAAGTAAAATGTGAAACCTATCTGCCCGATAAACAAAAAATTTTTATAAAAATTTTAAAGCTTACATGAGAAAACGGCCCTAAAGTTGTCTTTAAAATTTCATTTTCTGCACTCATATTTAAATTTTTTTCCGCAAAATCTTGGTGACGAAAGTGGCCAGCATGGCGAACGGTTTCATCAGCAAATGAAGTTAATTGAAAGTCGGAATCAAGGATTCTGGGATGTCGCAAAGATGAGTGACAACTGCTGGTTTCTCATATGAGAAACCGATCCTAATCTAAATAAGCGTCAAAACAAAACAAATAACTTTTTCAAGTATAAATTGAGATCATAGAGTTAAGACAAAACTTGCATACATTGTTATCTTCTCATATATACATATGCTAATATTTGTAGAGTACTTAAGTATTATATGGCTATATTTATTTGAATGCTTATAACTTTTGTACTAGCCTATCGATTTTATTGGATGAAACCTTACTTTTTTTGTAATAAAACAGAGCTTACAGAAAAAAAAAAATATTTAAAAAAAAATAAAAGGGGTTCGATATCTTTCCTCGCAAAATACACATTTTTTTATATTTTTACAAAAAAAGGTAAAAATCCGTATAGATTGTTCATTTGTATGCATTGCTTATAGCAAATTTTATTAGCTTTTAAATTCTTCAACCCGTTTTGGCATTCTCAATTTGTTATTGAGATATACATGATTAAGTGGAGCCATCTTTTTTTTTCTTTGAAATAACGGTAAATCGTAAATATCTCAAAAACGGTACTACAGAATCAAAAATAACCTCTGTTTTCGGAATCAGGGGGTGGTTTTACATACGAATTTCATATTCGCGTCTCTGGTAGAGAAAAAAGTTCGAATTTGTAGACCAGTGTTATTATGACGAGAATTTTTGTTTTATTTTCATTTCTTTTAAATAACAATTCGACCGTGCTGCTTCCGAGCCACTGCCTCTTCAAGGAACCACCACTGTCGCAATTGTAAAATTTCTCTAACACAAGAGGGGAACCGAAATATTTAAGACGTTGGCCTAAACATGCCGGCCCCCTTGCGGGGAGCAACCTTTGGAAATAGGCGATGCAGCCAGCAGCCACGCCATAGGTATAATATTATAATACGAAAAAATTTGAATATGTATGTTCCGGGCGAGCGTGCTTCTCCCAGTGGTCTCTCCGTGACAATCTCTGTGAATGAAAAGAAGGTGACATGACCTAGAAGGTTTCACTGGTCAAAAATCGCTACCACCTTCGGGGAGTGTTTTTGTCGTTGCCACAACAACAACAACAACAATGAAAATAAGGGATTAGTTATAAAAGGAGTGGTTTTGGTTTCGATTAATTGCACCTTATGATTTAAAAGTATGGCTTTTAGCTATCATGACACATTATTGCTGGTATGCTCCGGATATTATAAGGCCGAAGATGGTGCCCTGTACCAGCAACCCATTGATGGTTGGCGTTGGGGTGCCGCTGAGCATCAGGCTGGCATATATGTCAGCGCCTAGCTTAAGGCGCACTGGGGATGCGCGAAAAAAGTCGGGATCCGCCAGCCGCATGAATTGGAAGAGAGCGCCGACCGTCGCGTCAAAATTTGAAGCCGAGCTCATGCGGTGATAGCGTGCGGGGACTGTAGCTTGAGTCGTGGCCCCTCTGGTTACCCCATACTTCCCCCTTAAAACTAGCGGGCACCTGATCGGTCGAGTCCCCCAAAACGTTCCAAGTCGACATCGGTAGCGAGCTTGCTGTCAATGACCGTGGTGGGTGAACACAGGTTGATCAGGGCGCCTACAGAATGTAGTATGCCGTCGGATTCGCTGCATACAGACGCGGTTGGGGCGATGGCGGCAATCGATAGCAGGATAATGGAACCGGGGGGTGTGTTTTGTGGCGGAAGATCATGGTATCGCTAGCAGGTTTGCTGGTTAAAATAAGGTTTAAGTTGATGTTTGGACAGGACGTGTTTCCAAGCCACCGAGCTGTGAAGTGGTTGTCGCTGCGGCCCTCATGGCTTCCTCTTCCTCTGCGACCTACTCTGCCCAAGAATTTTTGCTTTCCGTGATGTTGTTGTTGTTGTGATAACGACAAAAACACTCCCCGAAGGTTTTGGGGAGTGTTGTCGAATTAACCGTCCTTGGCCGGATTTGAACCCGGTACGCTCCGGTACTCCCTTGCGGTACTGCCCGACTGTCGTGGTAGCGATTTACGACCAGTGAAACCTTCTAGGTCATGTCACCCCTCCTTCCGTAAGGAAGGATAAGGTGGGTAATGAGAGGTGAGAGGCATCATATCGGTAGATCAACCATCGAGTTGCACGTCATTACCTTTGTGCATATTAGTCGCCTCTTACGACCGGTAGGCCTACCTCGGGCATATTCTAAACCCCTAACCCGCAGGGATGGCTATGGACAACGCGCAATCAAATTTATCTCATTTGTTTTCCCTGTTGTTTGTAGTTAGCCGAATGTGCGTAGGGGGTTGGGGAGCTACGTCATCCATATGTAGAGACGTGGGGTGTGGCTTGTTACACCGATAACAGGGGTCGAACGAAGACAAGCAGTTAGAGCAGTATTTATGAATGAGTACCACCCGCAAGCGATTCTTTGCCGACACCCTTGTTAGGACAGCGGTTTAGGTATGGTTAGGGGGCTTGTGCGCCTAATCTATGTACATTGCCGGTATTTTAGTTTGTCATACTCGTTTTTTTAAATAGCGATATCTCTCCAAAGTGTACTTCTGAGTAACATCAGTAGGACTGAAGTTTGGATTTTGTGTAGCACCATCGTTGAATGGCTGAATTGCTCGCTTTCATCAATTACTTTGTTAAACAATTAATCTCGTTGTGCAAAAATTTTCCCATCTAGCAGCTTTGTCACATTTTGACAATTTCCTGCCACTCAAAAAAAATTAACATGTGAGGTAACTCGAGCTATTTGAAATCATTGCGTGGCCCGATTAATGCGCACAACAACGATGAAGATTGAAAAAAGAATACGACCTCATGCAGTTTGCCTATAACTTTGGTGATACTGTAGTGTTTTTGCATATTTTTAGATGAATTGCGCCAAATTACACATTCATGGTGGTTGGTCAACGTAGGAATGCGCACATTCCTCATTTGTGGAAACCAGCACTTTACATTGCTGAAATAGAAGTGGTACCCAATCCTCCCTACCCCCTGACTTGGCCACTGTCTGTTACTATACAGTCTTGGTATTTCATTACCTTACGCTTATGTAGAGTTTATGAAACCATAAAATTACGTAGCAGCTGGTTTTTATTTTTTTCAGATATAAGCTGTGTAACAATTTTTATTCAGTTCAAAATATTTATGGCGTAGGTTAGAGTATTTTAAATAACTTTTGTTTAAACCGGATTTCTTGTATAGCTTGAAAGAACGATTCTTGTTATTTTTTAAGGCTTTCAGCTCTTTAGTGAACCAGGATTGAGTTGCTTCGTCATAGAAAGATTTACAGTTAGGTATATGCTTTTTAAGGTAGGGCCGTGTGTAGATATTCACGAAAGTGGGCAGTGTTTGTGGTCGCCATTCACCTGGGAATGACCGAAGCAATTATTTTGCATGCGGTTCAAGCAGCTCACTATGGCCAGCATTTGCGTTCACGTATCCTCTGGATATCCACTGAACACCCGTTCGGTGTTAACTAAAAGTGAGAAGACGACAACCTGGCAAGCCCATTTCGAATTGATTGGTTGAAAGACTTTCCAGGGGACTTAATCAGCGTTTTTGGGACCCATCACATAAAACAACGTTCCTATGAAATTCAACAAAGCCTCGGATATGAGAACCCGTTTTATAGATGACAACACCCGCGAACGAAATAAGGATTATGGGACAAGGGCATGCACCTGGAATGTCCGGTCTCTTAATGGGGAAGGTGCCGCTGGCCGGCTGGTTGAGGTCCTGAGGAAATCGAAAGCTGACATCACCGCCATACAAGAAATGCGATGGACGAGGCGAGAAAACACGAACAAAACACCTTGCAACATCTACTGGTGTGGGCATGTAGGCAAACGCAGATTGGGTGTGGGGTTTGTGGTGGGAACGAGACTCCGTCACCGAGTACTGTCGTTCACAGCCGTAAATGAGCGTCTCGGCGCAATCAGCATAAAAGTACGATTTTTCAGCATATCGGAAGAGAAGGACGATGTGGAAAAGGATGCATTCTACGAGCGCCTAGAAGAAGCAGAAGGTCTACCATCGTATATATATCAAATTTTTGCTCGGTGACTTTAACGACAGCTGAATGTATTCTTCCCCACTGTCGGGAAGTTCAGTCTCCACGATCAGACTTTGTCAAATGGATAGAGGCTGACCGACTTCGCCGGTGCCCGAAGCATGGTGGTATCCTGCACTTGGTTTATGCACAAGAAGGTCCATCTGGATACATGGCCCCCAATCGGAAAACACACAACCAGATCAACCACGTTGTGATAGATGGACGGTAGGCTTCCAGCGTTTTAGATGTTCGCACAATACGAGGACGAGATACGACTCTGATCACTACCTAGTAGCAGCCAGACTCGTACCCACCTCTGTCCGACAAAACAGGTGCAACAAAAATTGCAGGGAAAGCTGGATGTCCAATTTTTTCGCAGATCGCCTCTCACACCTGCTCTCTGAGAGCCCAACTCAACCTAGTGGAATGCATGAGTAGTGGGATCATATCTCAGATGCACTCCATACCACCATTCGGGCGAAGGCGAAGAAGCATCTGGTGTGATGATTAAGAGTGCCGCGCTGCAACGAAAAGAACGGACGAGGCCTACAATGCTGCGCTTAGATCAAATGCACCGTGAAATCAAAGAGCTTGAGGTACTGACCAACGGGAACAACGCCCGAATATTCTATCTAAAATTCGGCGAATGATGGAAGGTTTTAAGCCCGGGGAAAACTTCGGTAAGAATGAGAACGGCGAACTGGTGGGCGTTGTTCAGGGAGGACTCAGAATATGGAGGGATCACTTCTCTGCCCTTTTAAATGGAGAAACTGAGAAAGAAACCAGAGAAGATGGCGAACCCGAGCCCAGAATCGAAGAGAATGAAATTGACGTTCCACAACCCGATTATGACGAAGTGCGAATTGGAAAACAATAAAGCCCCTGGCGCTGATGGTTTGCATGCTTAGCTATTCAAACACGGAGGCGAGGAGCTGGTAAGGCGCATGCATCAGCTCCTATGCAGAACAAGGTCGGATGAATGAATGCATGCCTGAAGATTGGAATCTAAGTGTTCTCTGCCCAATCCACAAAAAGGCCTTTTGAATATCGCTTTAAGTCCTATCAAGCGTATTGTGTGACAGACTGATTGAACTTTATTAGTGGACTACTTGGACTTTATTAGTTAGACCTGGTAAATCTACCATCGACCAGATTTGTACAATACATCAAAACTTGGAAAAATACCCGTGAGAAAAGAATCGACACACATCATCTCTTTGTTGATTTAAAAGCCGTTTTCGATAGCACGAAAAAGAGCTGCCTATATGCCGCTATGTCTGAATTTGGTTTCCCCGCAAAACTTATACGGCTGTGCAAAATAACATGAGCAACACCATCAGCTCGGTCAGAATTGGAAAGGACTTCTCCGAGCCGTTCAAAACTGAACGAGGTTTCAAACAGGGTGACCCCTACCGAAGTACATGTTGTCATAAAACAAAGAGTCAGCGAATTTGCGTCTTAGCAACCACGCCATTGTTAGCAGCAATAATTTCGAAATAGGAAAGGACTTCGTCTACCTGGCAACCAGCATTAACACGAACAATAATGTAAGCCTGGAAATCCGACGAAGAATTACTCTTGCAAACAAATGCTATTTCGGACTGAGTAGGCAATTGAAAAGTAAAGCCCTCTCTCGACGAACGAAAATAACACTCTATAAGTCACTCATTGCACCCGTCCTGCTATATGGTGCAGAAGCGTGGACACTAACAACATCTGATGTGGCGGCTCTGGGAGTATTCGAGAAAAAGGTACTTCGAAATTGTTATGAACCTCTACGCATTGGCGCCAGCGAGTACCGAAGAATATTAAATGATGAGCTGTGTGAGCTTTACGCAGACGCCGACATAGTTCAAAGAATTAAAACACAGCTAGGCCACTTTGTGCGAATGAGTGAAAATGCCCGAGCCCAAAAGTATTTTTGTCGGCACCTGGCGGTGGAATCAGAGGAAGAGGGATACCACTACTCCGATGGGAGAAGAAAGTGGAGACCGGTTCGCGTTCCTGCGGTGTTTCCAATTGGCGCAACGAAGAAATGACTGGCGAGCTATGTTGGACGGTCAAAATCGCTCAGCCGATTAGATGACAATTTAAAGAAGATGAATATAAATCTGGGTGGAAGGTGGGTGTTACGCCCTAATTCTAGTGTGGTAACAACTTTCGTTTAACCAGAAAATAAATAGTTTGGAAACTTCTACACCCTTTTGGTATTCTGCCGGCTTAAGTTGCAATTCAATTTCGTAACCACCAAAATAGGTGGTTGCGTCGCGTAACCGCAAAAAATTGCACGTGTTTTGCAAATATTTTTGTTTGTTTTTCACAGCGTTGCTATGTACGATATAATCGAGGTTACATGAACTGCATTGCCAACGGTTACGATTTTCGATTAGATATTCTTCCAGGTACAAAGTTACCAGTTACGCACAGAATTGACCCGTTAGTTGCCACTAGACAACCATATGTACTTAAGGGTATGGGCCATCGATAGGAGTTGGCCAATCTCAGAATACTTTTTGATGGAACTATCTCTTTTTCTTCTCATACGTACAAACATTTCATGTTCATGAAAGGTAAAAAATCAAAAAAGATATACAACTTCTTTTTTGGAGTGGGGTATTAACTACTTGCACGGATATTTTACTTTTCATCCTAAACGTTTTGATATACATTAATAAATATATATATCGATTCGTTTATGCCGAATGAAGTAATATACCTTGTGTGCGTAACAACAATAGATATAAACAAGTAAGGAAGTCTAAGTTCGGGTGGAACCGAACATTATATACCTAGTAGTGATCTATTATTTACTGCCTATTTTAGAAGTTTATTCCTAAACGTAAAGTAACTTATGATCATCCTATGCAAGCTTGGTTTACTAAAGAGCTTAAGGCTCTTAAAAATAGGAAAACGCGATCATTTAATTTATATAAGAAATCCGGATTAAATAAACATTACTTATTGTATTCCATTCTACGTCAGAAGTACATAGACTTAAATAAAAAGTGCTATAAAGCTTATATCTCTAAAACCAAAAGAGACATTATTCTCAATCCAAAGTCATTTTATGGTTTCGTAAATTCTAAACGTAAAGTATGAGGGTTTCCCTCAGCCATGAAATATCAAGACATTATATCTACCTATAATCAATATATCACAAATTTTTTTTGCTCAATTCCAGCTATTCTGCTGTCACCAATTCAAACTTTCAAAACGATCCCTATAAGCTACACGGGACAAATTCTATTAATTCACCAATTATATGAGCCAAAGATGTTCTAATTTACCTTAAAACCTTAAAAGAATCTTTTAAATATGGTCCTGATAGGATTCCTACATGTTTCTTGAAAAAGTGTGCGAACCATATTTACCAACCCCTTACCAATTTGTTCAATCTATCACTAAAGTGTGGTGTTTTTCCAACTGCGTGGAAAGAATCGTTTCTTCTACCGCTGCATAAAAGCGGGAGTAGGTCTTCTATAGAGAACTATCGTGGCATCGCAAAGCTTTCTGCCATCCCAAAATTGTTTGAAGCTATTGTTACAAATCAACTTACGGGTCCGATCTCTACTTTGATAGCTGACTGCCAACACGGGTTCAGTAAGGGAAACTCCACAGTTACGAATTTACTTGAGTTTACCAGTCATGTCTCAAATGGCTTTAGAAAAAATCTGCACACCGAAGTTATTTATACGGATTTCAGCAAAGATTTTGACAAAGTGTGTCACTCATTACTTATTCATAAACTCGATCAGTTGGGCTTCCAGCCGGGTCTCAATCGCTGGATCTCTTCTTACCTTAGTGACAGGACACAAAGAGTAGTGCTTAAAAATTTAGTATCCGATGCCATTTATGTCTCTTCGGGGGTTCCTCACGGAAGCCATCATTGCACGATTCTGTTTTTGTTGTTTATAAATGCTATTTCTACAATAATAAAATTTTCGAAAATGTTAATGTATGCTGACGATGTAAAGCTTTTCATGTCATTCGCGTCATTTGAAGATAGAAATAAGCTACAATCAGATCTAGATACACTTGTTACTTGGTGCGATTTAAATTATATGCCACTTAACCTTAAAAAATGTAAACACGTGGGTTTTTCGCGTGGAATTTCTCAGCCGGCTTCCTATACAATTAAAAATTATAGTCTTGAGCAAGTGTATGATTTTGTTGACCTGGGGGTTACTATGGACTATAAAGTCAGTTTCAACCGCCATATTAACACAACAGTCAATAAGGCTAGAGGTGTCCTAGCATTCGTTAAACGATGGTATAAAGAATTTAGCTTCCCTTATGTAACTAAAGCCCTCTTCACTACATTAGTCAGACCGATACTTGAATACGGTTCTATAATTTGGAACCCGCGTTACCAGGTTCATGTAGATCGCCTTGAATCAGTTCAAAAACAATTTTTACTATTCGCCTTAAGAGATTTTCATTGGAATCCCTTGTACAATCTGCCACCCTATACGAATCGTTTAAAACTCATTAATCTGCACACACTTTCTAGTCGGAGGGAAATGCTTGGAATTATTTTTATGATTAAATTGCTAAATGGTTCACTATCCAGCCCATTTCTTATAAGTGAAGTGAACTTCAATGTACCGTCGCGTCCTTCAAGGCATTTTAAACCTCTAGTCTTAAAACAGTGCCGAACCAATTTTCAGTTAAATCAGCCTTTTCGCTGTTTGTGTCAAGATTATAACTCAAAAAATCAATTCTTTCTATCCTAAATTCATAGCTACTAATTGCTTCTTATTCTTTGACATGTATTAATTTGTATTAACTTCTAACAATAATTTTATTCTGTTAACTAGTTATTTCTTAATGTATAATCTATTCTATATCTACTTTACTTAGCTGATGAGGTTTTCTTTGTAGCTGAGCAGTTTTAGATCTCGACGATTAACAAACCATAGCCTTTCAACGACTCGGCACGAACGAATAATCCGCGCGTTATGCGGATGCGCCCCTCGCGCCGGTCGGGCGGGCTATGGTGGGTAATCCGTTGGGAATTATTATTATTATTATTAAACCCAATTTACGCAGGTCTATTTTAATACTTTTAGTTCATATTTGCATTCAAATAGACAGACGGACAGACAGATAGACCTATCGAGAGACGGACATGGCTACATCTACTCAGCTCATCCTCCTGATCATTTCAGTATACGTACAAACATTTCATGTTCATGAAAGGTAGGAATATCAAAAAAGACATACAACTTCGCTTTTGCACTGCGGTATTAACTACTTGCTCAAATATTTTACTTTTCATCCTGAACGTTTTGATATACATTAATAAATATGTATCTCGATTCGTTTATCCCGAATGAAGTAATATACCTTGTGTGCGTAACAATAATATATATAAAAAATGTGTGTCTTTTATAGGCGCCAAAGAACTCCACCGATCTTTATGAAATTTTCACAATATATGCTTGGGTTCACTGTGTACAGCATAGTATATAGTTTTTTAAAAGTAGGCGGTATATATCCCCCAGGCTATATAAAGTTTCAATTCGTCATAACTCCGAGCTTGTATGGGCTAAATTAGTGAAATTTGTGTATATGCGTCACTTAGTCAATATCGATAGAATTATTTAAAAGTGGGCGGTGCCACGCCCACATATTTTGTGTTTTGTTTTGCTCTTGAACTTTCACGATAGGTTCAGGAGTTCCCTGGGCACGACACAGTCTGTATAAAGCTTTTGGAAAAGCCCCCAGGTTATATAAAGCTGCAGTTCGGTATAGTTAGGAGTTTATTTGGTTCAAGTTCATGACATTTTATATATAGATGTGTTCTATGTATCAAAACGTCAAAACAACGTCTACCGGGTTTGCTAGTATATTATAAAATGGCAAAAGCAAACAACGAATTTCAGCATTCTTTTGTTAAACTGAGAGACTAGTTTGCGTTCAAATCGATAGACGGACAGACAGACGGACAGACAGACAGACGGACGGAGAGACGGACTTGGCTAAATCGACTCCGCTCATCATGCTGATAATTTTAGTGAACTTTTCTCTCCTTCTTCTCATATTTACATACATTTAATGTTTATGAAAGGTATGAAAATCAAAAAAGGTATATAATTTCGCTTTTGCAGTGGGCTATTAACTACGTCCTGGAATGTTTTGCTTGTGTGATTTTCGATTTCGCAAATTTTTGGCAGGAATATAATACATACTACTGAGAAGCAGCTGACCAATTTTCATTGAAATATCTAGATTGAATTATAAGCGATTGCTTTTGAAAATAGCAGAAATTTTATGCTGAAAAGTGAGCGGCGCCACGCCTACTTCTTCAAAATTGAGAAAATTTTTTTGCGGCCGAGTTTTTCTTAAAAAGCTTATTATGTGTGCGAAATCTGATTGATATAAATTGCTTAGTTGTAGAAGTATCGGTTTTTAAATTTTACAAAAACAAATTTTCAAACTATGTTAAAAAACTGGGCTAGGACTTTAACCGATTTCGCCCATTTTTACAGCAAACAGTTACCTCTATATAAAGAACATTATCACCAGATTTGGTTTCGACAAATCAATTTTTGGCGGAGTTATGGCATACAAAGTTTTGTGGGATAATCCACTATAAAAGGGGCGGACTCACGCCCATTTTCGAAAATCTTAAGTTTTTGGGTTTCTTTGTTTACGGAAACTTTAAAAGTGAAATATAAATTATGTAAAGCTATTTTACGCAAAGTTATTGCCTATTTAATATATCTACGATCCTCTTCAAAATATTTCATTTAAAAGTGGGCGTGGATCTTAACCGATTTCGCCCATCTTTTCCTGATTTGTGATTAATAACATTTCTAAATTTGACTTAATCAAAACTGAGCGGTGCCAATCCCATTTTCAAAACTTTCTTTAAAAATTTATTTTGTGCCTAATTTTATCTTTATATGTGTATTATGCACTGAGTAATCACTTTTTTTTGTGCTCGGAGATGAGTACCAAGAAACCTGCATACCAAATTTCATTAAGATATCTCAAAATTTACTCAAGTTATCGTGTTCAGAGACGGATGGACGGACGAATGACTTAATCAATTTCTCTTTTCGTCCTGAACATTTAGATATATAAGTCAATATCTATCTCGATCCGTTTATGCCGTTACGTCCTGCCGTTAGGCGACTGAAGTTAATATACCTTGTGTGCGTAGCACTACTAGGTATAACAACCAAAAACCCGACTGGCGTGGGCGCAATGTTGGCGTTCTCATCGGCGTCTATTGGCATCCGTTAATACTAAGATACAATACCAAACGTCGTCTATAAGAAAGTGATAAACTCTTGTTAACTTTAACTGTAGTTTAAACTCACAGAAAAACTAGGCCATAGTAGGCTCTATTCGCGAGTGTTTCACTCTCAATAAATATTGTGAAACTTGGATTGTGATCCATGCTAATAGATTTTAAAATGTTGACAGTATTTACCATAACAAATACAAACAAATAATTTTCTCAAATTATATTTTTCTGTCATAAATTCTGATTCCACCTGCACTGAGTACTATATTTCATTATTATCTTCCCTTATATTATCGGTAAATACATTAAATCCTTTTTATTTGATACTAGTAATACCCGTGCGTTGCTACGCCAAAGAAAACACCTGAATAAGATTTTACCATTTAAGGATGTTCATATTTATCTTAATGCTAACGGATAAACAATACTTTTGGTTTTTTCATTAGGTCTGTAAATAAATAAATTTTTTGGAGATCCAACTCATGAACAGGCGACGTATAATTGACCATGGGAAAACACGAATTCCTCAAATCCAGGCCAGTGATAGTTAGTTATTGTCCTTGTGCTTTATTTATGGTTATAGCAAATGCAAGACGCAACGGGAATTGAAGCCTCTTACATTCGAACGCTAAATCATTGGAAATCATCGGTATACGTGGAATCAGCACGTCTTCCCCTTTGAATTTACCTCTGATAAGTTTTGCCTCGATCAAGTTCGGTGTTAACTTTTTTATTACTACCTTGGTTCCGTTGCACAGTTTTGGCGTGTTCAAGTACCGAATAACTATCACTGGTGATCCAACTTTTAACGTCAATGTATGAGGAGGCATTTCTGGTGTCTCTATAGAATTAGGAAATTCAGATGGATAGTTAACAGCTTGATCTGTGTCCATTACCGTACTTCCGGGAATTTTTATTGAATTTGGCCATTTAATTTGTTAACATCATCGTTCTTGGAGCTAAAATTGCACGTTCATGCAGCCATTCTGGATTTTTGTAAATGTATGTTAGGAAATACTCTATCTATGACGTCTTGAATACTCTGCTGCATTTGGCAAAAGTTGGATGGAAATGATATCTCATTTGTTGTGCGATCAATAGGAACTACACCGTTTCCAATATCCAAAAGCTGCTTCGAAAATATTCGGGCAAACTCATCTTGCGTTAAATGCACACTCATATTGTCATTTTTTGTACATTGCTCCACTGATGCGATGCCTCTAAGCAAGCGTTCAGTTCATGTGCAGGCGTTGATCTTGGTATAACGGGTAATGTTTGACGAAAATCACCTGCAAAAAGTATAAGAGCCCCTCCCATCAGTTGGTTCTTTCCACGAAAATCTCGAAGAGTTCGATCAACTGCTTCGAGCGATTTCTTATGTGGCATTGTGCATTCGTCCTAAACTATAATGTTGCACATTTTAAGGACTGTAGCCATTCCAGAGTTTTTGTTGACGCTTCATGTAGGTGTTTTAGTCTGGTTCAAATTTAATGAATGCTTAAGAGATGAATGACCGTACGTCCACCTTTAAGTAGTGTCGCTGCAATCCCTGATGATACTACTGCTACTGCAATCCCAATACTAAATTGATGAGGAATGTTTTTCCCGTACCTCCTGGAACATCACCGTTGGTTACGCACTCCATGATTTTATCATAAGCTTTTTTTATACCTAAAGGGTGTTTTTTTATAGGGGTATAGAACTTTGAATTGAAATAAAACACAAGAAAATCGTTTTAAGGTCCATCAATTTGGCTTTATTGGAAAGATAATTTTATGCCATTAATGTTTAAATATGATTTCGGGCATGTGGCCGCCGCGGCTGGCTCGAATAAAGCCAATTCTACAGGTCCAATTTTCAACCACTTTTTCGAGCATATGGGGCCGTATGTCGGCAATAACGCCACGAATGTTGGCTTCCGATTCCCCTAACGTTTCTGGTTTGTTGGTGTAGACGAGCGACTTCACATATCCCCAAAGCAAATAATCCAATGGTGTCAAATCACACGACCTTGGTGGCCAATTGACAGGTCCATTCCGCGAAATTATGCGCTCATCGAATGTTTCCTTCAATAAATCGATTGTGACGTGCGCTGTGTGGCATGTAGCGCCGTCTTGTTGGAACCACAACTCATCCACATTCATGCCATCCAATTCGGGAACAAAATAGTCGGTTATCATGGCTTTATACCGGTCTCCATTAACGGTAGCTGCCTCTCCAGCATTATTGCGGAAGAAGTATGGCCCAATGACTCCACCAGCCCATAGAGCACACCAAACAGTCAGTTTTTGTGGATGTAATGGCGTTTCAAGGGTCTCATGTGGATTCTCTTCACTCCAAATGCGGCAATTTTGCTTGTTGACGTAGCCATTCAACCAAAAATGAGCCTCATCACTGAACAAAATTTTGCGATGAAAATCAGCATCGAAATCAATCTCATTTTCGGCCCATACACCAAAATCACGACGCATTGCATGGTCTCGCGGCTTTAATTCTTGCACAAGCTGGATCTTGTAAGGTCGCAAGCCAAGATCTTTGCGCAAAATCTTCCATAAAGTTGATGGACAAAGCTCCAATTGCTGTGCACGGTGGCGAATCGATTCATTCGGGTCCTCTTCAACACTTTGCTCTACAGCGGCAATTGTTTCTTCGGTGCGCACTGTTCGACGTCTCTGCGGATGCGTATTATCACATAGAGTAAACGTAGTGCGAAAACGATCCATGGTTAACCGAATTAATTGCTCTGATGGACGATTATGTCGACCATAAAATGGACGGAGCTCACGGTAAACTTCGCGAACTGAACCATTATTTTCGAAATAAATTTGCACGATTTGCAAGCGTTGTTCTTTTGTCAACCTGTTCATGATGAAATGGCAAACCAAACTGAACATAAATGACATTAGAGTTGCCAGATTTGACCACAAAATGCCAGTTTTATCTCTATTCGAAAAACAAACCTGTAAAAAAAAACACCCTGTAGTACTGCTACGCAGACAAGGTACAGGGTGGCTGATGAATTTTGCTACATTAAGAAACTCAAATAATTTTTTTTTTTCAGTATATGGAATTCATTTTTCTTTTATTCATGTTAAAGCTCATTAAATTTTATTGAATATAGCTTAATTAGTTTTAAAAATAATGGAATTTAAATGCCCCCCCTGCTCGTCGATGCATGTGCGGCATCTTACCAAAAAGTTGTTCATTACTGCTTGGAGAGTTGAGACAGGAATAGCCGCAATTGTTTCTCGAATGGATTGCCTTAGTTCATTCAAATTTGTTGGTTTTGCTTTGAAGACTTCCTGTTTGCAATAACCCCACAAGAAAAAGTCAGGTGCAGTAAGGTCAGGAGACCTGGGTGGCCAACGGAATGTGGAGTTTCTGGATATCAGCTTATTGGGAAATTTTCGTCGCAATTCTGTCATAACAGGTTGGGCTATATGAGGAGCTGCACCATCTTGCTGAAACCACACAGAGTTGAAAGAAATTCTCATTCGGCGTAATTCTGGATAGAAAAACTCTCTCAACATGCTCAAGTAACGGTCTCCAGTAACCGTAACGGTGTGACCGTTTTCTTCGAAGAAGTAGGGCCCGACAATGCAGCGTGATGAAACTGTACACCACACTGTGACACGAAGTGGATGCAATTCCGTCTCATGGAGTATCTGTGGGTTGGAAGCACTCCATATTCGACAATTTTGTTTGTTTATGTTGCCGTTTAAATCAAAATGGGCCTCGTCAGACATGAAAAGACAGTTCAACATGTTTCCATCCTCTTCCACCATTTGAAGCATCTTCTGGCAAAATTCCAAGCGAATCGGTAAGTCTGCAGCGTTCAGTTTGTTGGCCATTTGAACTTTATATGGGAATAAGTCCAAATCTTTGTGCATAATTGACTGTAATGACTGTCTGCTTACACCCATTTGAGCAGATAAGCTTCTTGTCGAAACACGTGGATTGTTTTGTATGGCAGCAGCTACAGCAGCGATTGTTTCCTCCGTTCGAACTGAAGGGTTTCGATGGTAAGGTCTTCTGTTGACTGTCCCATGCTCGGCAAAATTGCTTACAAGTCTTATTATGGTCCATCTGCTCGGAGGATTGCCGGCAAACGTGCGCCTATACTCTCTTTGAACCGAAACTACGGACTCCAGTGCGTGATAGCGGCGGACAATCCAAATTCTTGTTTCAGTGTTTCAGTTATCCATTTTTGTTAAACGTAAAAGTCAATCTGCAAAATAAAAAAAAAATTAACCAGATTCATTAAATAGAATAAAAGTTATTTAATTTTTTTTGGTAGCGGCTTTCATTAGCCACCCTGTATATTAACTTTGGTCGCCTAACGGCGGTACGTAACGGCATAAACATATCGAGATAGATATTGACTTATTTATATCAAAATGTTCAGGACGAAAAGAGAAATTAATTAAGCCATGTCCGTCCGTCCGTCCATCCGGCCGCCTGTGAACACGATAGCTTGAGTAAATTTTGAGGTATCTTTATGAAATTTGGTATACGGGTTCCTTGGCACTCATCTCCTAGCGCTATTTAAAATGGGCGAAATCGGATTATAGCCACGCCCACTTTTTATACATAGAATATTTTCAAAAACACAAAAAAAAAGTGATTACTCAGTACATAATACACCTATAAGGATAACATTTGGTGAATACATTCAGATTGAGGTATAAAATACAATTTTCAAGAAATTTTTGAAAATGGGCATGGCACCGCGCATTTTTGATTAAGTCAAATTTAGAAATAATATTAATCATAAATCAAACACCGTTAAAGATATCGGAACGAAATTCAGCACGCAGGTTTCCAGGTATGCAAGGTATGTTCAGGAAAAAATGGGCGGGATCGGTTAAGGTCTACGCCCACTTTTATATGAAAGATTTGAAGAGGATCGTAGATATATTAAATAGGCAAGGACTTTCGGTAAAATAGCTTTACATAATTAATATTTCACTATTAACAATGGTTCCTCTTTTCCTTCTGTTGAACTGTCTTGTCGATGTATTCCAAGTATAGCAAGGTTTTAACAAAATTATCAGATGCACACAATTGGAAAAAAGCGGTCAATGTGGTGTTTTGTGGTTGTTGTACTCTATTTCGCACATTTTCTTCAGTGAAGGTTACTCTGTGGCCATTTTCCAAATGTACAGCGAGATGTTGAACCATCGCGTACCATTCGTGGATATTGAACGCGAATATTCGCTATACTGCTTCGTTGCTGCTGATGTAGCGACCTGTTTGGTATTGTGTAATCTCGATTTGCTGGTCCAAGTATTGCCATCCCACTGCCTTTGTTAACATATTAACAAATATATTCAATGGACTTTACCGAATTACAATACTTAACATTGAGGTGAGCATTAAACATTTTTGAAAGTAGCGGTGGGTATGGCACAATCAATCGGTTATCTATGTCGATGTCTACATTTCTTTTCTTGATAGTAGTTGAGTGTCCACCATCAGTGAGATTTCTCCGTCTATACAGAGGATATCCATCACCTCCAGTTTGAGGTGCTGTAATCAGTCAGCGCGGATATCGATTTGTGCATTTGTCATTGAATCATACTTGTATACCTTTCATGAACATGAAATGGTATTATAACTTTGGTCCGATGTTTGTAAGTATGAGAAGAAAAAGAGATAGACCCACCAATAAGTATACCGAAATGATCAGGCCGATGAACTGATTCGATTTAGCCATATCCGTCTGTCTGTTTGTACACAAACTAGTCCCTCAGTTTTTGAGATATCTTAATGAAATTTAATATGGAGCCGCCATTTTGCATGAGATTAATCATTCGTCGGAATCAGCAAGATCTGAGCAATACAAAGCATAGCTTTCGATAGTTTCGATAAATGGGTTTTGGGATATAAATTTTGCAATTAAAAAGCTAGGAATGTAAACTTTTTCAGGCTTAGTATTTATTATGTATGTAATGTGTGTAGTGAAAATCAACCTAATCGGACCTACATAACATGTAGCTTCCATACAATCGATTGTTCCGTTGCTTTATAAATATAATAGAAGATAATATTTACAATATTTTAAATCTATTATCATTACTATGTTTATTTACAAAAGCGGTACTATTTACATTATTCAGATTTTATTGTCGTTCATTGTACTAAAAAAAGTAAAGGTGTATTCTTAACAATGCAATACAACTTAAAGATATGTTATTTACAATGCATCTTTTTTAACAGTTAATTATTTTAAGGATTATTTACAAAAGTGGTACTATTTACAATATACATATTTTATTGTCATGTAAAAAGTAAAAATCTGTTATTTGCAATGCAGTAAAACTTAAAGATATATTATTTACAATGCATCTGTTTTAACAGTTAATTATTTCAAGGATTATTTACAAAAGTGGTACTATTTACAATATACATATTTTATTGTCAATTCAGGATAATATAATAAGTATTTATAAAGAATCGATTAAAACTAGTTCAAGATAATTATATAGGAAACTATATACATTATTTGGTCAAACACTATAAAGTGGGTGACTAAATACTACTTTGTCGATGTTGTATATCTTTTAGCGGATATTTGCAATCTCAGTTGTTAGTATACATATCCAAAACAGTTTCTAAAAAAATTTTCAACGACTTATAAAAATATAAGTCACTAAAAATTCTATCCGAAAAAAAAAATTTGGAGCATAGATGTCAACATCCAATATTTCAAGTATTCACTAAAAGATATACAAGATTGACAAAGTAGTATATTGGGGCCCACTCGATAGAGTTTGACTCACTATAAAAACGAAAGGAATGCAGTCTTAAAATGCATACGTAATAAGCACTTTATGACTGCATTCTTTTCTTTTTTAAAACAACCTGCTTATGCCGGTTATGGCTAAGGGCGACAAACTTCCGTATGTCGTCGATTAGTACATTTTTAGGCGTACTAGCAAAAGCATCTGTAAGGAAAATATAACATTATAATTTGCATAAAAGCTTTACTTATAAATACTTACCGAAGAATAAGTCCATAATCCTCAACCCCAATAATGCTGCCTTCTTCCCTCTCTCTTCATAGTTGTAGTGGAAGGTCAAAGGGTCCGCTAATATGCCTTTAAGAACATCCTTCACGGAACCCTTTGCTCCCTTCATTTTAAGGAGTATGTTGAGCTGGAATGGATAACAAAATAAATATATGTAGAGAAACTCGCCACCTGGAATTAATTTTAATTCAACTTTTTCTCTATACGCGCATTACTTTAAGCAAATCTGTTATGTCAGCTTGTGCCTTAGAGCAAAAGCCTTTACCTTCACAAACTTGTCAACATTAATCTCAACCCCTTCACGTTCAACATTTTCTACTTCGAAATCATCGAATAGAAAACGATCATCCTCCCCGTCACTCGAATCGCATTACTCTGCACAGGAATATCCTGATGCTGCTCTACTTGTAGACGGAACATCATCATCGTCTAACCTATGTACATCAGAATGCCCCAATGCCGCACTGCTTGTAGACGGAATAACGTCGTTTTCTAATCTACTTGCCAGGGAAACATCTTCAAGACAAATTTAATTTGCGAAATTTCGCTATATTTTCCTTGTATTTCATGTTTTATTTGCTCAGTAGATTGGACAACGTTCGTTTACTCATACTTAGGCCCGGTTTTTCAGTACAAGTTTAACTCAATTTGTCAGTTAAACTAAGTTTAAACTTGTTACGCAGTTTTTCAGTCAACTTTAAACGAAGTTTAAACGTAGTTTAAGCGGTCAATTCGGCAGGGTTAAACTCTAGTTAACCTGTCAGCTGTTTTGCATATTTGATGGTTTTGGTTGTGAAACAATAAGCTGAACGCAATTAAGAAAGGACGATATTTTTATATTTAATTAAATACTGGATATATCATCTGACGAAAGTGATTATAGTGATGCAGAAATCGGCGAAATGCTAACTATTACAATACTGAGGAGAAGCAATGGCGTTGAATATGTATACAAATATTATCTGTTGCCGTATCTAGATAAAGAAAAAACCAATGTTGCCGTATAAAAAGCAAATATTAAAAGCGGCCTTAAACTCACACTGAAAAACCGCTCTGCAGTTTAACTGGAGTTTAAATGTATGCCGAGTTTAATCAAACTTAGTTTAAACTCAGCTTAACCAAGGACTGAAAAACCGGGCCTTAAAGGAACGAATACTTAATTTCAGTGGAAGGTGTCGTCCAAATGCAATGGTGGATCGTATTCTGTGGATCGTGTTCTGTAATAGAATGAAATTATTTTTATGCTTTAATGAAATGATTTATTTTGTTGTGTTGATCTTCCGACAGGGTAGTAAGCTGATTTATGTTGGAACGATTTTCCGTCATCCCTTGTCAAGTTTGGTTTTGTGACAAACCGGTTTCGGCGTTCTGCCATTTTCAATGCCTAGTTTCGTTCTGGTCTGTGTCTATCCGCTGCGTTGTTTTTATAGTCCGTGGGTGCTGTGGCAGGTAATGTCAATCTATGTGGTCGTGGTAGGTAACGTTAATATGCGTGTGTGTGTGCGCGGTATTGATACGTCCGAATTGTTATCTGTCCCAAGGGTTGTTTTTGTAGGTATGTAGACATACCGCTTGTTAGCTAAGCGGTAGGTTGAGGTAGGTAGAAATCGGTAATTTTTGCAGTTTGGTTCATATTTCGTTTTTGCTTGTTCATTGTCACGTGTTTGGTTGCTGTACCTGCTGGCTTGTGCTGTTTTTTGTAAACTAGTTTTAAGGGTTCAAATATTTCGTCAGAGATAGTGTTGGTTTGTTCGTTTATGATCCTGCCGTCAAATGTTTTTAACTTGTATATCTCCATGTTCTCAAGTACATTAAGCCGCCGGCCTTTTCCTTGTACGTGAAGTATTCGAGCCGTTGTTTTTATGTTAGCTGGGGTGCAGTTGTTCTCAAACATGTGGTTCGCGAAATTAGATTCTGGTATTATGGTGGGTTTTCGTGTTTTTTTGTTGTAGTCCCTGATATGCTCTCGGAATCTTGTGCTTATTTTTCTTCCTGTTTGTCCTATGTAGCTGTATTGACATTCACAAGTAAGCCTATACACTCCGTGTCTGTTGAATGGGTCATCAGAATTAGTGTCGGTTCTTAGTTTTTGTCCGACGTTGTTAGATGTTCTGAATGCTGTGTTGATGTTATATCTTTTAAAGAACTTTGTTAATTTGTACGTCGCTTTTCCAGTGTATGTCATTGCCGTCCAAACAATTGGATTTTCCTCTACGTTTACTCTTTTTTGTGTTCCATGGCTACTTCTGAGTTTATCCACAAGTGCTTTCTTGTATCCATTATTTGCCGCTATGTTATATATTGTATTAAGCTCTCTCCAGTATGCTTCCTGTGTGAGCGGCGTTCTCTGAAGCCCATCCACTAAGTGCCTCAATGCTGCATTTTTGTGCTGTTGCGGATGGTTTGATGTAGAGTGTATAATGGTGTCCGTGGCAGTCGGTTTTCTATAAATGCCGTAGTTGAACCTATTTGTTATTTTGTCAATCCCTATAGTTAGGTCCAGGTAGTTCATTATTCCATCTTTTTCTACTTCCATTGTGAACTCTATGTTGCTATGTTGCCTGTTGAGGAACTCTAGTATTTGCTGTTCGTTATCGTCATTTAGGATGCAGATGATTTCATCCACGTATCTAGCGTAGAATGCCACGCCTAACTTGGTTTTTAACTCCTGTATATATTTTCCTTCCAAGTTTTGCATGAATGTTTCCATGAGAATGGCCGATGTTGGGTTACCCATTCCTAGTCCGTTTGTCTGTCTATATATTTTGTTGTTGAACCGGAAATAGTTTTGCCGCAGCGTTGTTTTTAGCGCGTTGGTAATTTGCGCAGTTTTTACCTTATCTTCAGTTTTGTCCAGTAGTGTTTTGTTGACTATATCCATTGTATCTGTTAGTGGTATTGACGGGTATAAGTCCTTTATGTCAAAGGATACGAGTTTACTGCTCCTTGTGAGTTTAACGGTCTCAAGTCTTTGTAGTAGTTCTATCGTATTGCTTATTGTGTATTCGTGCCCTACTTTCAGAGTGTCCTTTAAAATCGTTTTTAGATGTTTCGACAGTTTATAATCCGGCGCGGACTTAAAATTAATTATAGGTCTCATCGGCGTATCCTGCTTGTGGATTTTAGGTAACGCAATGAGTGGAGGAGCAGATGGATTCATTTGTGTTAGGGTATATGCCATCCTCTCGTCTATTATTTTGGTAGCATTTTTTATAACCTCTTTAACTTCGGTCTGGTATTTATCCGTGGGGTTATCCCTAATAATGCGGCATTTCATTTCCTCGATGAGCTTCTCTGTCTTTGCTATATATTCATCCTTACTGATTAGCACCGTTGTGTTTCCTTTGTCTGCCTTCGTTGTGACGATGTTGTTATTTTTTAGCTTTCGTTGTAGCCTTTTCAATATTTTCAGCTCCTTATTTCCTTTTTGTGCTTCCTGGGCTCTTACTTCCTTGCTTATGATTTCTCTGCACATGTGCCTTGCGTGCTCCTATTCCTCATATGGAAGAAGCGATATTGCAACCTCTGCGTCTACTATCGCTTGCTCAGTTCTTTTTGCTTCATTGCTATCCGCGATGTTGTGCTTCAGGCCCTTCCCCAGAAGTTGCGCTTCTTCGTTGCTAATGGCCACTGTTGTTAGGTTTACGAACCTTTTGTTAAATTCGTGTGTTTGTCGACTGTTACTGTGATCGCGTCGGCCCGTTAACTGGTCCAATTTTCGGTTCAGTTTTTCATATTTGCGTTGCAGTTCGCGTTTGATTCCCGTCTCTATGTGGTCGAAGCAGTCCATCAATACAGTCGTGGGCAAGAATCCGGACAATTGCAGATGTATCCTCAGTAGTTCGGTGTTCATCTTGTCTTTCTTAGCGTATAGGCTTTGTAATTCGAACTTTAAAAAGTCCTTTTCCGCCTTCCTGGCCGTTCTCCTACTTGCTTGGGTGTTGGTTTTTATTTTTATTCGCGCAAATTTCGGTGTAACATTCAATTCTAAACACTGCTTGTTGAACCAAATATTTGCCTTAGTCGTATGCATTTTTCGCAGTTTCCGTTCGTATTTCGTTAGTAGTCCATCCGTGTTTAAATTAAAAGCCTGACAGGCGGTAAGTGATTTATTTTGTTGTGTTGATCTTCCGACAGGGTAGTAAGCTGATTTTTGTTGGAACGATTTTCCGTCATCCCTTGTCAAGTTTGGTTTTGTGACAAACCGGTTTCGGCGCTCTGCCATTTTCAATGCCTAGTTTCGTTCTGGTCTGTGTCTATCCGCTGCGTTGTTTTTATAGTCCGTGCGTGCTGTGGCAGGTAATGTCAATCTATGTGTTCGTGGTAGGTAACGTTAATATGCGTGTGTGTGCGCGGTATTGATACGTCCGAATTGTTATCTGTCCCAAGGGTTGGTTTTGTAGGTATGTAGACATTCTTCTTGTTAGCTAAGCGGTAGGTTGAGGTAGGTAGAAATCGGTGATTTTTGCAGTTTGGTTCATATTTCGTTTTTGCTTGTTCATTGTTACGTGTTTGGTTGCTGTACCTGCTGGCTTGTGCTGTTTTTTGTAAACTAATTTTAAGGGTTCAAAGATTTCGTCAGAGATAGTGTTGGTTTGTTCGTTTATGATCCTGCCGTCAAATGTTTTTAACTTGTATATCTCCATGTTCTCAAGTACATTAAGCCGCCGGCCTTTTCCTTGTACGTGAAGTATTCGACTAGGAATGGGTAACCCAACATCGGCCGTTCTCATGGAAACATTCATGCAAAACTTGGAAGGAAAATATATACAGGAGTTAAAAACCAAGTTCGGCGTGGCATTCTACGCTAGATACGTGGATGACATCATCTGCATCCTAAATGACGATAACGAAGAGCAAATACTAGAGTTCCTCAACAGGGAACATAGCAACATTGAGTTCACAATGGAAGTAGAAAAAGATGGAATAATGAACTACCTGGACCTAACTATAGGGATTGACAAAATAACAAATAGGTTCAACTACGGCATTTATAGAAAACCGACTGCCACGGACACCATTATACACTCTACATCAAACCATCCGCAACAGCACAAAAATGCAGCATTGAGGCACTTAGTGGATAGGCTTCAGAGAACGCCGCTCACACAGGAAGCATACTGGAGAGAGCTTAATACAATATATAACATAGCGGCAAATAATGGATACAAGAAAGCACTTGTGGATAAACTCAGAAGTAGCCATGGAACACAAAAAAGAGTAAACGTAGAGGAAAATCCAATTGTTTGGACGGCAATGACATACACTGGAAAAGCGACGTACAAATTAACAAAGTTCTTTAAAAGATATAACATCAACACAGCATTCAGAACATCTAACAACGTCGGACAAAAACTAAGAACCGACACTAATTCTGATGACCCATTCAACAGACACGGAGTGTATAGGCTTACTTGTGAATGTCAATACAGCTACATAGGACAAACAGGAAGAAAAATAAGCACAAGATTCCGAGAGCATATCAGGGACTACAACAAAAAAACACGAAAACCCACCATAATACCAGAATCTAATTTCGCGAACCACATGTTTGAGAACAACTGCACCCCAGCTAACATAAAAACAACGGCTCGAATACTTCACGTACAAGGAAAAGGCCGGCGGCTTAATGTACTTGAGAACATGGAGATATACAAGTTAAAAACATTTGACGGCAGGATCATAAACGAACAAACCAACACTATCTCTGACGAAATATTTGAACCCTTAAAACTAGTTTACAAAAAACAGCACAAGCCAGCAGGTACAGCAACCAAACACGTGACAATGAACAAGCAAAAACGAAATATGAACCAAACTGCAAAAATTACCGATTTCTACCTACCTCAACCTACCGCTTAGCTAACAAGCGGTATGTCTACATACCTACAAAAACAACCCTTGGGACAGATAACAATTCGGACGTATCAATACCGCGCACACACACACGCATATTAACGTTACCTACCACGACCACATAGATTGACATTACCTGCCACAGCACCTACGGACTATAAAAACAACGCAGCGGATAGACACAGACCAGAACGAAACTAGGCATTGAAAATGGCAGAACGCCGAAACCGGTTTGTCACAAAACCAAACTTGACAAGGGATGACGGAAAATCGTTCCAACATAAATCAGCTTTAATGAAATGTTTATTCGTATATATGTTTGAGGTGTTTTAGCAGTTGACATATGATGGATGTTATGGTATGCATACATTGACGTGTTTTGGAGCTAATTTTCATTTTCGAGGCAAAGCATGCTGGATGCTGAGGTCAAAGCCCGTCTTTTTACATAGCTGCCGACATTTCCGGACGTGTTTTAGCAATTGTCATTGAATGTAAACTATTACCTAACTCATGTATAGCTGTCCTTTAATTAATTAAGTTAAATAGTCCCATAGGGTTGCTAGATCGCTGTCATGTGAAAACAAGAATCGCAGATATGAACGCACTTGTATTATGTGAAGGGTTTTATACGAAAACGGGCATTTTATGCTGTAGTGTGTACCTAGTCTTACATAACTAGTGCATAAATCCGACTAATTAGCAGACGTTATCGATACCATTTCAACAGATCGATAAACACATTCCATCACATAACAAACAGCTGCTTGATTTGATGACTTTGTTTTGATTTGCTGCAAGCGTTGGAAAAGTTTTTAAGAGACACTGAACATTCGGCTCAAGAAAGATTTTTGTTCATTAATTGTATTAAGGTAATTCTATACGACAGCACCTAACTGCTAAAACATGTCCGAAGAGATAGTGCATATAAATACCGTGGTTAACGCCTCCCATTAGTGTTGATTTATAAAGAGGTAAACAAGTCTTTTGAAGCATTTTTGATATTTTTGGACATGTTAAATCAGTTACGTGCTGTCGTATAGAATTACCAAATGCTTTATTATGCGAGTTTGCCTGTTGTATTGTTGTAAATTGTTTTAAACCAAATTGGTAATACTTTACATCCAACGTCAACTGTAACAACTGCACTAAAAATGTCGATATTGGTACCCAGAGATGCGTTACGTTCCCAGGTACCATAATCTGGTGGATGAAACCCAATATTTTTAGTCTGAATTGAATTGAATATCGACATTTTTAGTGCAGTTTTTACAGTTGACGTCGGATGTAAAGTTTTACCATCAAATTGTACCTTTTCCTAATAAAAAGTGAGATAAATTATTAGAAGAAAAAAATATTAAATTGTAAAATCTTTTTTCATGTTATTTTTCTTAATCTTAGACCAAAGCAATTTACAAAGTAAGGAGTTCAACGCCGAAAATGTATAAGTGCCGAAGATAATACATTTTCGAATACGCTACGCGGTAATTGTTTCCTTTAGAAGACAACTGCTAAAACACGTCCAAAAATATCGGGAGAGGTATCAAACAACGCGCTTTGACTTCGGTATCAACAATCCGAAAGCGGATTTCAAATTTTTTGTTTCAGTGAAAAGTTATTCGCAAAAAACCTAAAAAATTACCCAGGTCCGATTCCAAATAGGGGGTTTGATCCAAGGTATTTATGTGCAGAAAACCTTTCTGCGTAGACGCCCTTTGGCCGTGCTTCAAAAAAATAACCCTTAGCCGGTCCAACATCGGCTACGCGGTCCACAGTATTTCTGCGCAGAACACACTTTTTGCACTTTCGGTACACTCTAATTGTGATTACAATTAGCACATGAAAATTACAGAAAATTTTCAACTTTGCTTGCAAATTTCTCTTCACTGAAAAAAAAACTCGAAAATCCGCTTCCACATTATAGTTACCGAGGTCAAAACGCGTATTTTGATACCTTTCCCGATAATTTCGGACGTGTTTTGGCAGTTGTCTCCTAAAGGAAACAATTACCCGCTAGGCTGTTTATTTGAAAAAATTCGGTAAAATAAGTCCCACTTACCTTTGGATGAAACGGCGAGGAAATATCTAGGTGGACTTCATCATAATGCTTACGAAAATGTGTCCTTTTTCTCCTGCGATGCGGATTTTCGTTGAGTAGACGTCTGTTCGGGTGTTGCGGTTTGCAGCAGTTGAACAGGGATTGCCTGGTCAACATCTTGCGATGCTCTTTAACACAGAGCATTTTTACCGAAAGTGCAAAAAGTGTGTTCTGCCCAGAAAAACTGTGGATGATAGCCGGAGTGGAATCGGCTAAGGGTTATTATTTGGAAGCTGGGCCGAAGGCTGTTTATGCAGAAAGATGGCCTGCAAAGGAATACTTTCATTGTAAATATATCTTAACATAAATATAAAATTCATTTTCCCATTTTGGATTATTGATGCCGAGTTCAAAACGCGCTCCCGACATTTTGGACTTGGTTGAAGTTGTAGCAGAAAATTACCGAATGGTAATTTGATCTGCATCCATAAAATAAATGTTAAAAACTTATTTACTTACCCTTTTTGCTGCCGCTTATTGTTTCGGGTTTGATTAAAAATCCTTCCGCAATTTTATTTATTTTTTTTGGTTTTGCTTAAAATTGTTTCCGCAATTTTATTTGAAGATTTGAAAATAATTGAAATTGTTTTTACAAATGGCGTTAAAATTTGGATTTTGGGATATTTTAACAAAAGTCATGCTGTTCCGGTCGCACTCATAAAATAATGAATGTTATAAAGTCAGCAAGGTTTTCTCTTTTTCACAAATCTTATGCATATTAACCCTAGAATAGACATTTGGAACTTATGGGCACATATTTCAATACAACTCAGAACAATTTTTTTTTGATCGCTTAAGGTTAACGAAATCATTCCAATATTTTGGAAATTTGGGAAACTAAAAATTCATATGTATTGGTATTTTTGCAAAATGTGGTTAGCAGTGGTTTGTAGGGATAATGAACAAAAATTTCTTGTCATAAGTGTTTACAACTTATTGAAGTGATATCTGAGCTGTCTATGAGCTATGTGCACGTATTGATTTGTGGTGATTTCAACGTTGATCTCCTGACAGACAACTCACTGCGTAGGAATCTCTTGAATAATTTTGTCTCGATTGGACTCACAGTTGTGAACAAGTATGCCACCCGGTTTGGACCGTCCTGTAATCCCAGTATGCTCGATATTTTTGGTGTAAGTGCGCCTAATATGATTAATCATATTGACCAATTCGCCCTCGATGGCGTTTCTGATCACGAGCTGCTCTTTATTTCTTACAATTTAGCTTTGGGCAGGGAAAACTCACCTAGAACTTTAACTTTTCGGGACTTTAAAAACATAGATTTACCTGCACTAATAAATGAGGGTGCATCTCTAGATTGGAATGCATGCTGGTCTCTTTCTTCAGTGGACCTTAAGCTGACCCATATAACAACGCTTATAAAATACTTGTTTAATAAATATGTCCCTCTAGGTAGCATAAAAACGGCATCTAGAAGAAAGCCCTGGTTCACTAAGAAAAATCTTTATTGTATTAAAGCTCGAAACAAAGTATACAAAAATTGGAAGATGTACCCCACATCTGAAAACTGGGAAGTTTATAAAAGAGCAAGAAATAAAGTTACTGCTGAAATTCGACACGCTAAAAAAGTTTATCTCGAAGCTAAATTCAAAAAGGATGTTCCTTCCAAGGTCTTATGGAAGAACTTAAAGTCTTTAGGTGTTTGCTCCAAGGATGTAAAGGTCTGCGGAATAAATCCGAATGAGATGAATTCGTATTTTATCAGTGCAGGTTCCCGAACGGAAAGTTCCGCTTTCAATGTTGATACAAATCTAGTCTGCGAGTTTCCCAATTCTTTCAGTTTCGTGGTGTCATCTGAAATGGAAATTCTGAAATGCGTATATGCCATTAAATCGAATGCTATTGGCGTTGATGGCGTAAGCCTACGATTTTTAAAACTTATTGCCCCACGTATGCTTCCATCGCTCACACATATTTTCAACTTCGCCATTACGTCTTCCACCTTTCCAAGTGAATGGAAAATTGCTAATGTTATTCCGGTTTCGAAAAGCAATCAATCCGAATCTCCTAAGGACTTTCGGCCCATTAGCATTTTGCCTGCACTTGCTAAAGTATTTGAAAAGCTTCTTGCTACTCAAATTGTGTCTCATTTGACAAAGTACAGCTTACTAAGTGAGTGTCAGTCTGGCTTTAGACAAGGACACAGCTGTTCTGCAGCAATATTAAAACTTATAGAAGACATTCGTCCTTCCTTTGACAAGAAATTTTTAACTTTCCTCGTGCTCCTGGACTTTTCCAAGGCATTTGATACTGTGAATCATGATATACTTTTGTTAAAACTGAGACACTATTTTGGTTTTGATTTACCTTCAATTAAATTTGTAAAAAGCTACCTTTCGTCTAGGTATCAGCAAGTTCAGTGTGGTGATATTTTTTCTAATTGTGCAGAAGTCATCTCGGGCGTACCGCAAGGCTCAATTCTAGGTCCTATTCTTTTTAGTATATTTATTAACGACATTGTTCACTGCTGCCAAGATTCATCTGTACATCTCTATGCTGATGATACCCAAATCTATCTTTCACGCCCTATTGGTCTAAGCGAGGACTTAGTTTTCCGGCTAAATGCGGACCTTGAAAGAATATCGACTTGGGCCAAGCTGAATGGACTTTCTTTAAACGCAGCTATGTTTTTTTTGTATACCGTAGAGGAAAGTTTGACCATATTTCAGCTTACACAATAAATATTTTAAACTCGAGCCTTGTCAATTATTTGAAAATCCGGAATTTAATTTTTCTCTTCAAGGTTATAAATAGCCATCAACCTGGCTACCTCTTTCAAAAGCTGAAGTTTGTTCAATCGTCCCGCACTTACAATTTCGTTGTGCCTAGTTACTCGACTTTAACAGCCTCTAGATGTTTCTTTTTTAGCACTGTCAAAACCTGGAATTCGCTACCAGTCACAATTAAAAGCTTAACACCGATAGGATGTTTCGAGAAGGCAGTCGCAAGTTTCTTTAATTAAAACCTTATAATCCTACTTTCATTTCCTTCACAGTGTCATCCTCTTCTGACATATTGTTTCCTTTTCCCTTACCTTTCTCGTTTATCCTATTATTCTATTTGCAATTTCGTTGATATTCTTATAAGTTTTAAAATAATTTTTTTATCTTAAGTTAAAATCTTTGTATCTTTGAATGTAAATTAATTTGGATCATGTTTGTACAATTAAAAGACATACGTCTTACTGTACCGCCTAAAATGTCGTAAATAAATAAATAAAATAAAATAAAATAAATAAAAATACAAGTTAAATACTGCTTTAAACCTTTTGTATTGAACATCTTGTACTTGAATAAGCATTATACATTATTATATGGGACAAATATATGTATCATATTATTTTAATGCTTTTTGTATAAAATTCTAATATACATACTAAATATCATTTTTTCACTTCTAATTAAACGTTCATTCTATGAAGTCGTGTGTTATTTCTTTACTTAAACCATTGGCGCAAGGATTATAATTTCAACAAAGGTTATGGGCCTATACGCAGAGTAAAAGAAATATTAATTAATATATTTTTTATTTTTTTTTTCGTGAAATACGTACATTCTAATTAAAGAACAAGCAAAATGAACTCCAATTATCAAATTGAAAAACTTGGAGAGAGCAACTACGACACGTGGTGCATGCAAATGAGGAGCATCCTTGTCAATACGGATCAGTGGAACATAGTAAGTGGTGAGCTCCAACGCTCTACTTAAAACGCCCAAAAATGGGATAAAAAAGACCAGAAAGCGCTGGCAAACATCATTTTATGTGTTAAGTCTACGCAATTGACACACATAAAGGCATGCAAAACTTCGGTAGATGCCTGGAAGAAACTTCGCGAAACTCATTTGCCAAGTGGACCTTTGCAAAAGGTATCGCTGTACAAAAAATTTTTGAGTTGCAATATGTCTGCAAACCAGTGCATGTCAAACTATATTACATCGTTCGTTGAAATAGTTGACAAATGAGCAGAGGTTAATATCGAGTTAAACGAGGAGCTAAAAGTTATAATACGGTTGTCCAGCTTACCCTCGGAGTACGAAAATTTCGTTCTTGCAATCGAAACCCGAGATGCATTGCCAACATTCAGCGCGCTAAAAAATCAAGCTTTTAGAAGAAGGTACACGAAGAGAGCAACACCAGTCAAACCAACAAAGCTCAACACAAGCAATTTTTACGCAAATAAAAGAGATAAATACGTATGCTAAAAAAAGGGAGCTTTAAGGGAAAATGCTACGGTTGCGGAAAGCGCGGTCATTCCATTGCTCAGTGCAAAAGAAAAGGTCAGCAAAAGTCTCTCCAAGAAAGCTCCAAAAATAACAACAGTAGCAGCAAGCTTTCATACGCTGTATACACAGCAACCGTAGGTGTGAGAAGGGATCAACATAATTGGTGCATTGATAGCGGAGCCACATCCCATATGTGCTACGATAAAAACATGTTTTGCTCGTTAGTCGATCAAAAAGAGAAGGTCATACTAGCAGCCGACAACTTCACTTACTCACATGTCGTAGGTACGGTAATTATAAAAACAACTGAATGTAACATAGAGCTTCGAGAAATATTGTTCGTTCCTTCGCTTAAAATGAACTTTTACTCGGTAAGCAAAGCAATGAAGTACGAGAACACAGTGACATTCAAGCATAGTTTCGCTGAAGTAAGAGACAAGTGCGGCGCAATGCTAATAAAAGCAAATTAAAAAAATAATTTGTTTGTTTTCAATGCACAGCGAGTATCAAATCCGACATATTTGTTAAATGCTAATAGTATAACATGTGTCAGGGGTGGGGGTTCCCCACGTTGGGCTGACAAACAATTTTTTTAAAAATTATAAAATGGACCGCTCTGATTAATGAGCAGACTAAAATGTGGAACGTGACGTCCCACGCCGAAATAAAACCTCTTGCAGTATCACCGACGATTACTTGGTATGGGTGGTTGGGTAGTCATACACGACACATACTCCCGAATCATGCACATTATATTTACCTTTTTTTTTGGTTCTGGAGCGCAAACCGAAAGGTTCCCATGGGCTCATATGCTCTTCGGTGGTGGCGGAGTCACTGAATCCCGATTGCGTCTTCACATTTGACGCAACGCTTATTCTTTTTGGGAATTAACTTTTTAGTTTTTGGTGTGCAGCGTTGTTGGCAGATGTTTTTGTCTGCAATTGCTTTGCGCTGTCTTTTCAAACGTCAAAACGACATACCATAAAGAAAAGAAAGAACTTAACGAAAGAAAGACGTTTTTTGGGGTTGCCGGATATCTTGTGAGCACTTTATAGCAACAAAATCGCTGGGTAACTGTTCGACGGCGATTAGCGGACACGAATATGCGATATGAAATTAACGTTAGGCGAATAATAAAGGGAAAGGAAAAGGCATAAAAGGGCGTATCAGAGGTTCGTACGGGATAGTATCAAACTGTTACCGTCATGGCATACAACTGCCTCCGCGTTGTGTTAAATACAGTGACAAAATTAAAGTTAAAATTTTTATAGATTATAGTTGCAGTGAAGTTTTGTTTTGGATAAAATTTGTATGAGTAAAAAGCCCTTGGGGGAAAAAGGTAAAAGTAAATAATTTACAGTACAAAATATCCTTTTTCTTATTTTTCATAAAGTAGTGAAAAAAAAAGAAAAAAAAAGAATGTGTTTAGTATTTTTGTAAAATAAATTAAATTCGCCGATTTTAAAATCTACATTAAATCTCGAGTATCATATGATCATAGTCGTCAATTACAAGTTTTAGTCAAATTTGCAAGTTAGTACCCGACGTTCAGAAATAAATATCGGGTTAGCGGATTTCTATCCGTCGATCGACATAAAGATGTCGTCAAGTCCACATATATGTACGTATATGGATACCTATTCAAATGGAAGTTGTAAAAGGGGGTAAATTATAAAAAGGCATAAACCTTTATTATAGGAAGTGACGGTACAGGAGGCCGGCGCGCCTAGACGAAACAGGCCGTGGTATATTTATTTTGTAGGAAATCAGTGCGGCGAGATGTAAGTTTGAAATGTCCCATATTCAAAAGAAAAAAAAAATTTGAGGTAATGATCCTTTTTGCCTTAGTGTGCACAAAATCGGCGTGGAGGTACATATGTATATGTAGCGATTAGGCTCGTTCAATGATGAAACACTTGTTTAATCGACTACGATAATTAAATTAACTTTATTTATTTTGACTACAAATGTTAAATACTGATAATTACAATTTTTAATAATGATGAAAAAAGATATGTTGCTCACGCGCCGATTGTAAGTACAAGCAGACTGGAATTTAGTAAAAACAAAGCAGGTAGCGCAATAAAGGAACAAAATATAATGTATGAGGTGTTATGGCAAAACCTGTTTGAATGGCGCTGCCATCTTATATGTGAAAATATAATGTACCAAAATGATTAAGTTGCAACTGTTGAGAGTTGTAGGGATGTTGATCGCTACATTACTCCCCTTTTTTAAAAAAAATTAAATGTGATTTCCATTACAATTATGATTATAAGATATTCCACTAAATTTATTTTTTGAATGTTACTAAGTTGGTCTGGTGTGATCGTGTTGTCTCCTGAGCATCTGTACTATCGCCGGCCACGTAAACTGGTTTCAACCTGTCCAATGATATAGCAGTGGCTTTGCCTTTAAGATCGATCATGAAATATTTGTCGTGGCGTGATATTATTTGAAACGGTCCTTCGTATGGTGGTGAAAAAGAAATTTCAATATGGTCGTTGCGCACAAATACGTGAGAGCAAGAGTTGAGACTTTTAAAGATGAAAACGGAACGTTTTCCGTGTCGTGACATTTCGCGAGGCGCTAGGTTGTTGAAATGGCTTCTCAATGTTTTAACGACTTCACCAGCTGTGACATGTTTATCGGACGGAGAGATAAACTCACCAGGCAATCTTATCGGTTCGCCAAAAACGAGCTCAGCTGGCGTAGTTGGAATGTCCTCTTTCCACGCCGCGCGCAGGCCAAGCAGGACGACCGGTAAAGCGTCGTGCCAGGTTTCCTCATGGCATAGAAGTGCCGCCTTTAGTTGCCGATGCAGTCGTTCAACCAACCCATTGGACTGTGGATGGTATGGTGTTGTTCGTAGATGCCCAAAATTTGCGAAAGCGAGTGGAACAGTCTGGACTCGAATTGACGCCCCTGATCGGACGTGATTCTCTTCGGTACGCCATACCTCGCTATCCATTGTTCAAGTAGTCCGCGTGCTACGGACTCTGCTGTGCAATTTTCAATGGTATGGCTTCCGGAAATCGCGTGAAGCGATCGATTATTGTCAAACACTGGTTGAATCCTTTAGACGATGGTAACGAAACTAGGTCGATGTGGATGTGTTCGAACCTTTGTGACGGGCCTTGAAAAGTTGCGACGGGGGTTGAAACCAGTGCTGTTAAATTTGGATTAAAATTAATAATCAATTAATTTTTTTTTTTTTTTAATTTAATCGATTAATTAAAATTCACTTTATTTTTATAGATTAATAATCGATTAGGATTAAATTTTGGTCATGATTAATGAGGATTAATTTGGATTAATTTATTTAAGAAAAAAAATCCTACGATTAATACATTTAATCTAAAATATTAATTCGATTAAAATTTTAGATTAATTTGGATTAAACAGGATTAATTGTTTCTTGGCAACTCTATATGTATAATAACTTGCATATTTGTTTACTTATAATAATTTGCACATGCTTGTTTACTTTTGCACATATGCTAAAGGTGCTCATATATTTTATTGTTGTTATATGCTGTCATATGTGATCAACGTGCTTTTAAGTGTAAAGTAAATTTAATATTTCATTTTTTATGAAGTAATTTATTTTTTATAGCATTAATTGGTAAGTATCGGTTTTACATATAAACCTATTTCATATGTACCTATATTTGTATATTTAAAGTGAATCTTTATATTTTTTCTGTTTAGTGACGATGACGCAAAATTTATTTGACCGCAGTGAAACTGATTTTTCAGCAGATGATGAGGATGCTGATCCTATATATACACCAGAAAAAGTTTCTCGCAAAAGGAAAGTGACAGACGAGTGCAGCGGTAATGCAAAGGTGCGGCGGTTGGATAATAACTTTTCAACAAAAATTATTTTCAAGTCAGACTTTTATACTGATTTTATAAAGGTATGTACGAGTATATATGTTCGTTTGTTTCAGTGTTTGTGTCCGTGCTAGTAGATCATGATGTTTTTGTGCAATCGACATGTGTATATTTAATGAGTTTGTTAAAAAAGTTTTTCCACTTAAACGCAAAAACTGAAAAATTTTCATTAATTTTTATAGGTTTCTATAAACAACAAGGAGTCAACTCATGCCAAATGCGTGACATGTGGACGCCAAATTAAAGGATATGGAGATATATCTTCCAACTTTGTTACACACATTAAAATAAAACACGCTGATATTTACAAAAAATATAAGAATTTAAAGTTGGGCAATACTGATCAGTCTTCAGCACTAAAAGATTGCTTCAACAAGAAAGTCTTAAATTTTGTTGTTGATGCAGCGTTGCCTGTTTCTGTCGTTGACAGACCGACTTTTGCCTCTATGTTTGAGGGCACTGGTCTGAAACCAATGTGCAGGCAAACAGCAATGAAAAAGTTGAAAGATTCCTACCAAAGCCAATGTACAAAAATAAAAGCAGATATTTCTTCTGCTGAATATTTCTGTACAACGGCAGATATTTGGTCTGGGAACCAGAAAAGTTTCTTTGGCTACACATGTCACTGGCTAACAGGAGACTTCCAACGGAAATCAGCGGCATTGGCATGCAGGAGGTTTAAGGGAACTCACTCGGCAGAAAACATAGCGCATTTAATTTCAGAGATAAACGAATCCTATGGCCTTAACAGTACAAACATTGTTCTGACCGTGACAGATAATGGCTCGAATTTTGTTAAGGCTTTCAGAGATCATGGTGTGGAAAACTTTACGCTGGATGAAGAAGATATCGATGATGATGATAATGTGCCTGTGTTCCAAAACGGTGCGTTTCTGCCTAAACATCACAGATGTTCAAGTCACACCTTGAACTTACTTGCATCGACTGACTTTATAAAAATTTTGAAAGCTGATGAAACTGTTTATAAAAAACACAATATGGTATTTTTTTTTCACATGAAAGACTAAAATGTTTATATAAAAAAAAAAAAAAAAAATTTTTTTAGATTTTTGAGAAATGTAGCGCAATTTGGAAGAAGTGCAACTGGCCAAAGTCCTCAGAGATTATTGTTGAAACTTTGGGCTCGAAATTGGTTGTACCCGTTGTGACGAGGTGGAATTCTCTTTTTGATGCAGTCAGTGCACTTATCCGCCACAAGAAGTATTTAAACAGGTTGTGCGAAAAATTCACTCTGCAAACGTTTTCACCTAGTGACCTACAGTATTTGGAGTCGTACTTGCTATTGATGACACCAATTGCACATGCTTTGGACTTTTTTCAAGGCGAGAAAAATGTTCAATTCGGTTTTCTTGTACCTGTGCTGATGACATTGAAAAATAAACTGGAGAAGCTCAGTAGACAGGAGTATCAATTGAGCTCAATCGCACAGAAATTGGCACAAGCACTGAAGGATCGTTTTGATCATATTTTCAGTATGGAACCAGATGCACACCTAGCAATAACTGCTGCTGTATTGACTCCAGAGGTGAAAATTAAGTGGCTGACTGTTCTACAGAGATGTAGACCTGGTTTGACGAAAGAGCTCATTTACAAGAGGGTCATTTCATGTATTTGTTCCTTTGCTTCATCATCAGATCTTGCTTCTAAAATTCATTTTAAAAGTATTGATCAAATAAGCACTAACAACTATTTCGATTTTGATGAAGATGGTATGTTGGAAATCTATATAGTAAATTGATGATATTGCAATTAAATACGTTTCTCGATTTAGATGGTCCTGCCGAAGTAATCGGGTCATGTTTCCAGCAGAGTGCAACAGTTGATGTACATGCCTTAATTTCAGGTCAATTCTATGCATACATGAACGATGTGATTGTGGGACCAGAAATCTGGGTGAAATATCCGGCATTGAAGGAGGCTTCGTTGTATTTCAATACTCCCCTCACCTCATCTGCTCCAGTGGAACGGCTATTTTCATTCGCCGGAATAGTGAATACTCCTCGCCGAAATGCCCTATCGGACCTGTCATTTGAAAAGTTAGTTTTGTTAAAGTCCAATGGTTTTTGTCAAAATTAGTACTTATTATTTTTGTTTGCTTATATTTATGAATTGTTAATTTTTTTTGTTATATGTACCCAAATTACATGTTCATAATTTTTTTTTGTGCTTATAAACTTTATATATATATATGCATACATAAATATAAAATTGTAAATAAAAAATGTATATTTTTTTCACTTAATAATTATATATGTAAGATATAAATCGAATTAATTCTAAAATTAAATTTCAATTAATCCTGTTTAATCCAATTTAATCTAAAATTTTAATCGAATTAATATTTTAGATTAAATGTATTAATCGTAGGATTTTTTTTTTAAATAAATTAATCCAAATTAATCCTCATTAATCATGACCAAAATTTAATCCTAATTGATTATTAATCCTAAATTTGAATAACTAATCTTAATTAATCAATTAAAACAAAAACAAAAATATTTTAATTCGATTACTAATCATTAAGATTAATAGTCATTAATTAACAGCTCTGGTTGAAACGTGGCGCTGGATCTTGTTCCTTTGGCAGCTAATGCACGCTTTTGCCCATTCGCGGCATTGAGGGCCATACGTAGCGTTTGCTCACAAGTTTCTGTGAAGCTTTCACTCCTGGGTGTGCTAGAGTGTGGAGAGCGTCGAATACTCGTTTTCTCAATGGACCTGGAACGTATGGGCGGGTGGTACCCGATGCTATGTCGCAATATAAAGCTGGTTGGTCGTCACTTAGCTGAACTCTTTGTAGATTCAATGCCGAAGATCTATTGTCAAGCAGTTGTTTTAGCACTGAATCGCTTAGCTGTGCTGCAGCTAGTTCCGAAACTGGAACAGTGGCGGAGATGGCTTCGGCGCGTGTGAGAGAGTCGGCGACAGTATTGTGCTTTCCTGACACGTGCTTGATGTCGGATGTAAACTGGCCGATAAAATCCAATCGCCTAAACTGCCAAGGCGAGGCTCGTTCCGTTCGTTGCTGGAATGCATGTTGCAGCGGTTTGTGATCCGTATATATGGTGACGTGACGCCCTTCAAATATATGACGGAAATATTTCACTGCCTCATAAATGGCATGTAGTTCGCGATCGTACGTCGATAGCTTTTGTATGGAGCTTGCCAGCTTTCGGCTGAAAAATGCCAATGGCTTCCACTCGTTGCTCGTATACTGCTGTAGGACTGCGCCGATCCCAATTTCTGACGCATCTGTAAATATAGCCCATCGTGCATGCGTGTCAGGATGCACTAGTAACGTTGCCTGGGCAAGAGCTTCTTTCGCCTTGGTAAAGGAGTTTTTTAATTCCTCATTCCAGCCTATTTTGTGAGAGTTCTTAATGTTGGGGCCTTCCAGGAACTTATTGAGCGGTGACAAGATGTCAGCGGCGTTTCTTACGAATTTCCGGTAAAAATTTATTGTGCCTAGAAATCTACGCAATTCTTTAATATTGCTGGGGAACTTTATAGCAAGGATCGCGTCAACTTTGTCAGTCAACGGCTCGATACCTTCTCTGGTCACCTTATGACCAAGGAAATTTACTTCCGTTTGGCCCAAATGGGACTTACTGGGATTGATGACTAGCCCGTAGTCCTTAAGGCGTTGGAACAACATTTCAAGATGCTTTAGGTGTTCCTCTTCGTCGACGGAAGCGACCAAAATGTCATCGATGTAGACGAATAAAAACGGTAGATCGCGCGTGACCTCATCGATGAATCTCTGAAATGTTTGCGCAGCATTTCGTAGCCCAAACGTCATATAAGGGAACTCGAAAAGGCCAAAGGGAGTTATAATGGCAGTTTTGCAGATGTCTTCTGGAGCTACCGGTATTTGGTTGAATGCCCGAACCAAATCTATGGTTGAAAAAAATCGTTTTCCATGTAGGGTTGCGGTGAAGTCATCGAGACAACGAACTGGGTATTTGTCTGGTACGGTGCGAGCGTTCAGACCGCGGTAATCACCGCATGGGCGCCATTCCCCCGAGCTTTTTGGTTGAAGGTGAAGGGGGGATGACCATGGACTATGCGATGGCCGAGCGATTCCTATCTTTATCATATTTTCGAACTCTACACGAGCTGCTTTGAGTCGGTCAGGGGCAAGTCGTCGAGCTTTACTTGATACTGGTGGCCCATCTGACGTTCGAATGTGGTGTAGTGTAGAGTGTTTCTTAGTGTTGAGCATGCCGTGCGGCCTAGTGATATCCGGGTATTTCGAAAGTAATTTATGAAAGATGGTATTATCTTCAATGACTTTAATTGATGCTGTACCCAAAGCTTGTGCTAAATAGATTGGAGATGATAGACCAGTTACTCCATCGCGGAGGCATTTACGCTTAAGATCTACTACCAAATCGAAGTGACTTAAAAAGTCAGCTCCAATAATTGGTTTTGTTACGTCGGCAACAATAAAGTTCCACGTGAAGTCACGCCGCAGTCCAAGGTTAGGACTCAGTGTTGTTATACCGTAAGTCTGTATAGTGGAACCATTAGCTGCTTGCAGCTGGTAGCCGACTGGTTTTGAATACGGTTTCGACCGTGAGCGAGGGAAAACAGAAAGGTCGGAGCCTGTGTCTACAAGATATTGGATACTAGAGACTTTATCTTTGATGAATAGACGGCACGGATCGCATCGAGAGGCACTATCCGTCATTAATGACTCTCTTTCCCTTTTCCCGTGAATTTACACCCTTCTGTACATCGCTTTGCATTGTTACCGAACTTGCTGTGATAAAAACAAATACTTTAGCTTACGCGTTCGTGATTTGCTACGTGATCTAAACTTTTGTTGTGTTCGATTGTCAGGCCTAGATCCGCGTTTATGCATAGCAGTGGTTAAGGCTGATACCTGTTTGGTTAAATTCACAATTTGCTCTTGAAGATCCTGGTTATCGGATTTCGCTGAAATGGATGAAACAGATGCGGCCTGCCTACTCTGTAGAATTTCATGCAGTTTATCTGCACTGGCGCCAAGATCTTCCAATGAGGCATTTGTTTGAAGTGCCAACATAGCGCGTGTGTCTTTTGGTAAGGCGGAGAGCCATTTCGCTTTAAGGACGTCTTGGTCAATACCAGGCACCAGAGACTTTAAGTGCCGTAAAAACTGTGACGGAGTTCGGTCACCAATCGCTTCACCATCGAGAAGCTGTTGAAGTTTAGCTTCCTTCGATTTTGAGAAGCGTGCAATAAGGCTAGTTTTCAACGTGGTATACGCATTCGTTGCTGGTGGGTTGACTATTATGTCTTCTACTTCAGTGGCATGACGAGCATCGAGAATAGAAATCGCGTGATAAAACTTGTCGATTTCTTTTGTTACCCCTAAGATACGAAATTGCGCTTCGATTTGAGCAAACCATAGCGCAGGCTTGTCCGCGCTAAATTGAATTGGCCGAATCACATTAGAGGTAGTGTGGAAAGGCTTGACGTCCATAGTACTATTATCAGGCGGTGAGTCCTTTGAGTTGGTCATCGCTTTTTATTGTTTAGTACGTGAGATGGATAAGCCTAGGGCTCACTGTACGATGAAAGGTTAAGGTCAGGGTTTGAATTGCTGGGTTGTACTATTTAAGTGCTCAATAGCACACCGATGACGAAAAAAAATTATATTAAATAAAACGCTTTTTAAAATTAATTAAAGATGATCTTTGTTGTTTCGATGATCGTCTATGTGCCACCAGTCATTTGCACACGTGTACGCTAGTCTTTAATAATTTGCAATCCTTTTCGATCGGGGTCACCAATGTAGCGATTAGGCTCGTTCAATGATGAAACACTTGTTTAATCGACTACGATAATTAAATTAACTTTATTTATTTTGACTACAAATGTTAAATACTGATAATTACAATTTTTAATAATGATGAAAAAAGATATGTTGCTCACGCGCCGATTGTAAGTACAAGCAGACTGGAATTTAGTAAAAACAAAGCAGGTAGCGCAATAAAGGAACAAAATATAATGTATGAGGTGTTATGGCAAAACCTGTTTGAATGGCGCTGCCATCTTATATGTGAAAATATAATGTACCAAAATGATTAAGTTGCAACTGTTGAGAGTTGTAGGGATGCTGATCGCTACATATACATAAAATGCACAACTCGCCGTAAGTTGAAAATTTTCCATCTTTTTATAATCTACTTACATACATGTATATGCATATTTTGGCGGGTGATCCAGATCCCTTTTTGTAATAATCTCGACGACAGGAAAGGCGTTCCAAAATTTTGTGGCGAAATTCGTCAAACCTGAACAGCAGCCGTTGCCTTTAAGGTCCGATCCTACACTCGTAATAACGAAGGGAGAAGCGGCGGTAGCCATGTTAATCCATACGTGTACATAATTTTTTTTGTAATTATTTTGTCTAACGCGCACATACATATATATTCGTTCATAATTTGTGATACTTAATAAGGTGTTTATAAAGTTATTTCTTTTTGGACTTAGTCAAATCTTTTTTTTCTAAATACCCCAAAAGTTTAATTTCAGTAATATAATTCCGACAGGGCTTCTCACTTATAAGAAAACTACCATAATCGGTTAGAGCTTTATAGCGACGGGCAAGGCTGTTTATAGCAAGTTCCTTTTGCTTGTCAGGAATAGGGTAAATGAAGCACGGTATCGGATACTCATAAGATCCGTAGAAAAAATGCGTAAAATTTGTTCAAGTTTTTATTGCTGAAAAGAGGAAGTTAGAGTTTAATACATATGTATAAATATATATAAGAGTATTTTTTCGTTGTCATTAAAATAATTTTCGGTTTTGTATAAAGCGGATCTGCCCACATTTTAAAAATTTAATTCCAATTGTGCGAGACGCATATACATAGGTAGGGGTAATACTAATCTAACAGAGCTCTTTTAGGTAGGATTCCCTGAACTGTTTTTGCGATTATAGAGATATATATGTTTTTGGGCATACCTTTTCACATACATAATTAAGCGGCAGGGCGCGTTGTCGAAACAAAACAAAAGTTATATAATAAGTCTGCGCTTCAATAATGTTATATTTTTACACATTTTATTTATTATATCAATATATTTGATGTCATTGAATTTTATAAAATGATGAGATAATTCCTTCTGGGCGGGAGATGAAGATGGCATGATGACGAGGTAAGTGGGGCGCGTGGAGCATGGCATTATGGGAGATCGCTGGACAGGATTAGCGAGCGGTCCAAGGTAGGGTGGGATTCCTGGGGTTGAGAAGCAAGTGGTAAGGAAGATGGATGAAGAAGTAGGAGATAATTATGTGTCCGTCCGGCTCCTTGGTGGCGGGTTGAGAACCGCGGCCCAGTGCACCTGAGCTAGCCAGGGAACCACCAGGAGCCAAAGTGTTCGTGTACGTGACACATGGCACAATCGATACGGCCATCTTAACTTCGAAAGCATAAAAAATATTGTGAAAAATGATTTAGTTCGCGGAATAGATGCAAAAACATTGAATGCAAAAACAACAAAAGCAAAGCCCAACTGCGACACCTGTAATAAATCGAAATTATGTGCAATGCCATTTCCGAAAAAGAATGAAATTAAAACCACACAAATTCTAGAGCTTGTGCACAGGACGTTTGCGGTCCGATGAATGTAAAATCTGTTGGCGGCGCTGGATACTTTTGACTTTTGTGGACGATTTTTCACGTATGATCTTTATATATTGCTTAAAAGAAAAGAGTGAGGTACTCGATAAATTTAAATTATTTAAAAACATGGTCGAGTGCCAAACACACTAAAAATAAAGTGCTTGCGAAGCGATAATGGTAGAGAGTACCTTAATAAAATGTTTACTGATTTTTTAAATGAAAATGGAATAAAAAGGCAGCTCACTGTGCCATATACCCCGCAGCAAAATGGTATTGCAGGAGCTTGATAGTGCACGCAGGTTTAGAAGAGCAACTTTGGGGCGAGGCAGTGCATACTGCTGTATATTTGCGGAAACGTGCGCCCACAAAAGTGTTAAGTAGTTGTACTCCATATGAAGCTTGGTACAAAAGAAAACCATCAGTTCAACATTTTAGAATTTTCGGAGCGCGTGCATTCGCATTAGATAAGACGCATCACAAAAAGTTCACTGCAAAGGCAAAATAATATGTGTTTGTCGGATATTCAAATGTTGCCAAAGCATATCGAGTGTATGACAGAAGTAATAGACAAATCATCGAGAGGCGCGACGTTAGGTTCATTGAAAGTGAGCTTAATTCACACAGAAGCATAAACAGTGGTAGTGGTGGCTGTAATAATGTTGATATTGCTACGATCATTATACCACGTAAAGATGAAAACCCAGGTATAAATGTCGGTGATGAGTTCGAAAGCTGCGACGAAGGTGAAGAAAGCGACGTACATTCAAACGATACTTCTGACCAGGATAAAGCAAACCACGCACATCCAAATGTAATACCAATCGACATAGCAGAAGAAGGAAAATCTACAAGCAGTTCGAACACAGCTAATGATAAACCCTATAATTTGCGAAAAAGAGAAAAATTAACTATATATAAAATGGTGAAGATATAGAAACACCACAAAGCTTTAAAGAAGCAATAGAGGGCGAATACTCTGATGAGTGGCATAAATCGATGCGTAAAGAATATGCTGCGCTTGTAGCAAACGAAATTCGGTCTATTGTCGATCTTCCTTATGGGCAAAAGCCAATCGGTTCAAAGTGGGTATATCGTATCAGGCGTGATGGTAGTGGCAAAATAACGAACTTTAAATCAAGACTAGTCGCAAAAGGCTGTATCCAGAAAAAGGGTTTAAATTACTGGGAGACGTTCTCTCCAGTGATTCGATATGAAACGATACGTATGTTATTTGCTATAGCTGTTGAGAAAGATTTGCATCTTCACCAAATATACATATGGAATGCATATCTTAATAGCAAGCTTAATGAAGAAGTATACATTCGGCAACCAGACGGGTTCATCGACGACCAAAATTCTAGTAAGGTGTTAAAATTAAACAAAGCCTTTGTATGGTTTGAAACAATCTGGTCGTCACTGGAATAGCACACTTTCTGTTGCGCTACAAAGCTTGAGCTTCAATCCATGCAAAAGTGAAGCGTGCTTATACAGGCTGGCGCAAAAGTCATCCTCCTATTAGAAAATGCTATAAATTTTGCGATTGGCCCCTAAAGTCAGTTCTGTTTTGACATTTGTGTAGTAAACACATGCGAAATACACGTTAATAAACAATGTTACGCTATACTGCTCCAGAACGCGGAATATTGCTGACTATTTATTTGACCAATAATCGGTCGGGGCCAAACGGTTACTGTGAATGGTGAGCGATACAGAGCAATGATCAACGAGTTCTTTTTGCCGCAACTTGATGAATTGTGATTGGAAAACATGTGGTTCCAACAAGACGGTGCAACAGCACACACTGCACGTGCCACAACCGATATGCTGAACATCGGAAGCTTACTTTTGCGCCACCTTGTATGTTAAGCAAATAGGTAACACGCACAGCTACATAGCAGTTTATGTCGATGATTTAATTATAGCATGTAGCAGTCAGAAAGAGATATCTGAAATCAAAAGCAAATTATTGTCGAAATTCGATCTTCATGATGGCGGAAAGATAAACTTCTTCCTGGGCTTCGAAATCGAGAGAGAGGGTGAAACAGGTACGATTTCTATTTGTCAGAAGAAGTTTATAAACCAATTATTGTCCGTATACGGTGTGACCGAATGTCGCCCCGTAAGTAGACCTCTCGATCCCGGCTTTCAAGTCAACTGCAACAACGAAAACTGCGCAAAAGTAGATATTACAAAATATCAGTCGTTAATTGGGTCATTATTGTACTTAGCCATTTGTACGCGGCCCGATATTATACATGCAGTAAGTGTCTTAGCGCAAAGAAATTCGGACCCTCACTCCGAACATGAAGCGGGTGCTAATCACATATTACGTTACTTGTCACACACAATTGATCTCAAAATATACTATCGAAAAATGCGTAAAAAGATAGAGGGTTTCGCAGACGCAGACTGGGCTAAATGTAACAGAAAATCATACACTGGATATTCGTTTTATTTGGCTGGTGGAGTAATTTCATGGCAATCAAAGAAGCAGAGTACGTTGCGTTGTGTACAGCGGCATAAGAAGCTGTGTATCTGCGGCGTTTGCTGAATGAAATTGGGTGGTATGATGACGATCCAATAACTTTAAACGATAATATGAGTGCGCTTTGCAAATCGCAAAAAATCCTGTATACCATAAGCGTACAAAGCACATAGATGTTAAGTACCACTACATTAGAGAAGTTATTGCTCAAAATGAAATAAATTTAAAGTATGTATCTACCAACGAAAATGTATCAGACATTTTTACAAAAAATTTGCAAAAACAAAAACATATGAAATATGTTAAACTTCTTGGATTAAATTAATTACAAAAGTAGTATTCACCTAGAGAAAGAGTGCTAAAAGTAATAGAATTAATACAAGTTAAATACTGCTTTTAACCTTTTGTATCGAATAAGCATTATACATTATTATATGGGACAAACATATGTATCATATTATTTTAATGCTTTTTGTATGAAATTCTAATATACATACTAAATATCATTTTTTCACTTCTAATTAAACGTTCATTCTATGAAGTCGTGTGTTATTTCTTTACTTAAACCATTGGCGCAAGGATTATAATTTCAACACAATTAGTAGCTATGAATTTAGGATTGAAAGAATTGGTTTTTTTATGTTGAAAAGCGAGTCTGAAATATCAAATCTACCAGAAAGAGAGTTATAATCTTGACACAAACAGCGAAAAGGCTCATTTAACTGGAAATTGGTTCGGCACTGTTTTAAGACTAGAGGTTTAAAATGCCTTGAAGGACGAGACGGTACATTGAAGCTCACTTCACTTAGAAGAAATGGGCTGGATAGTGAACCATTTAGCAATTTAATCATAAAAATAATTCCAAGCATTTCCCTCCGACTAGAAAGTGTGTGCAGATTAATGAGTTTTAAACGATTCGTATAGGGTGGCAGATTGTACAAGGGATCCCAATGAAAATCTCTTAAGGCAAATAGTAAAAATTGTTTTTGAACTGATTCAAGGGATCTACATGAACCTGGTAACGCGGGTTCCAAATTATAGAACCGTATTCAAGTATCGGTCTGACTAATGTAGTGAAGAGGGCTTTAGTTATATAAGGGTCGCTAAATTCTTTAGACCATCGTTTAACGAATGCTAGAACACCTCTAGCCTTATTGACTGTTGTGTTAATATGGCGGTTGAAACTGAGTTTATAGTCCATAGTAACCCCCAGGTCAACAAAATCATACACTTGCTTAAGACTATAATTTTTAATTGTATAGGAAGCCGGCTGAGAAATTCCACGCGAAAAACCCATGTGTTTACATTTTTTACGGTTAAGTGGCATATAATTTAAATCGCACCAAGTAACTAGTGCATCTAGATCTGATTGTAGCTTATTTCTATCTTCAAATGACGCGAATGACATGAAAAGCTTTACGTCGTCAGCATACATTAACATTTTTGAAAATTTTATTATTGTAGAAATATCATTTATCTTCATAAATGTTGTGAAATGATATACATATACGAATATAAGTGGAAAAAATTATGCATACTGAAGTAAGCACTGCAAATATCGGTATACGTGCGAAACACAATAGTTAGTATACATTTTTTAAGGACATCTATTCTTTAAAAATTATAGGTATTATATTACCAATTTACCAAAGCTGAAAGAAATCGCATTACGAAAATTATATTTTAGAATAGACCGATTTCTGGTTCACTTCCCAGGAGAAAAATCATTCTATGTATTAACCTAAGCAAAATTCTACCTCCATACGAATTGGTCGGTCTCTGACCTGCTTCTATGAAGATATATTATCTTATATTTTATCAAGATGAAACGCTAGATACACGCCAAATATCAAGCACATCGAGTCATAAATGTGATTGTTTTGAATAGATCGGTCTCCGGTCCACTTTCCGGAAGAAAATGTGTCCTATATTTTTATCTAAACATATGGCTACCTACATGCCAAATTTCAAGCAAATCGAGACATATGTAAGATTGTTTAGAATAGTACGGTCCCGGGTCCACTTCCCCAAAAAAAATTTACAGAAACCCTCTCCGGGCTCTTACTAATCTATGCTGAAAATTTTAAGAAAATCAGACGAGTAGGTTTGGAGTCCATAAACCACATATATCCTATTTTATATATATAGATGATACACTTCCGCCAAGTAAGTGGTCAAGTTGTAGACATAGGAAAAGATCGGCTTGTAAGAGTTGTCTCAGTGCAAACGTCAAAGGGTATATTTAAACGTCCTATTGTAAAGCTGTGCCCATTATTTTCGGATGTTTGAAATTGCATACTTTCAAAGAGGCAGCTATGTTTGCACTCGTCATTGTCTAAGGTAGATGTAACTACGTACAAGATCAAAAATTACATTTGAATGATCTACTCAGTTTAGACATGGTGTAATGCTAATTTTTGCAACCATGCATTAAATCGATACCAACAGGAATAACTGTAATTTACAGTAAGTATAAGTCAGAAAGATCATAGGCAGATGGTACACGCTAAATATTTACTGACTTGATCCATGGATCGCGATATTTATTGACAGTGTAGCATGCAATATTGATGGATCGTGAAACGGATTTCAATACATTTTGAGATCCATCAATATGGATCAAGTCAGTAATTCTACATTTTTGGTTTACAAGGAAAGAAAACAAAACAATTCATTCGATTCGATTGAACTGTTGTATGCGCTTTACGTTTTTCTTTGAAAAAATTAAGAAAATATAACGAAGCTGAAATGGATGGAGACGTAAGTATATTATTTTACTATTATAAACAAATTATTTTCGGATTACTATTATTTAGTATGTGTTAAGTATACTAAAAGATATCTATGTTATAGATAACTTCGAGTAGCTCAGTAATGCACGGCGATAGTGTTAGCAATGAAGAGGAAAACTTTAAAGAAATTAAAGCAAAAATTTTAAGCAAGCAGTACGAAATTTCTAACAAAAAAGGGCGTAGTGCAGTCTGGAGTATTTTCGGTAAGGTTAAGACTAATACGGGCGTCGAATTGAATAATATACATTGTGGCTGATGAAAGCCGCTACCAAAAAAAAATTAAATAACTTTTTTTCTATTTAATGAATCTGGTTAATTTTTTTTTTATTTTGCAGATTGACTTTTACATTTAACAAAAATGGATAACTGGGACACTGAAACAAGAATTTGGATTGTCCGCCGCTATCACGCACTGGAGTCCGTAGTTGCGGTTCAAAGAGAGAATAGGCGCAAGTTTGGCGGCAATCCTCCGAGCAGATGGACCATAATAAGACTTGTAAACAATTTTGCCGAGCATGGAACAGTCAACAGAAGACCTTACCATCGAAACCCTTCAGTTCGAACGGAGGAAACAATCGCTGCTGTAGCTGCTGCCATACAAAACAATCCACGTGTTTCGACAAGAAGCTTATCTGCTCAAATGGGTGTAAGCAGACAGTCATTACAGTCAATTATGCACAAAGATTTGGACTTATTCCCATATAAAATTCAAATGGGCAACAAACTGAACGCTGCAGACTTGCCGATTCGCTTGGAATTTTGCCAGAAGATGCTTCAAATGGTGGAAGAGTATGGAAACATGTTGAACTGTCTTTTCATGTCTGACTAGGCCCATTTCGATTTAAACGGCAACATAAACAAACAAAATTGTCGAATATGGAGTGCTTCCAACCCACAGATACTCCATGAGACGGAATTGCATCCACTTCGTGTCACAGTGTGGTGTGCAGTTTCATCACGCTGCATTGTCGGGCCCTACTTCTTCGAAGAAAACGGTTACACCGTTACGGTTACTGGAGACCGTTACTTGAGCATGTTGAGAGAGTTTTTCTATCCAGAATTACGCCGAATCAGAATTTCTTTCAACTCTGTGTGGTTTCAGCAAGATGGTGCAGCTCCTCATATAGCCCAACCTGTTATGACAGAATTGCGACGAAAATTTCCCAATAAGCTGATATCCAGAAACTCCACATTCCGTTGGCCACCCAGGTCGCCTGACCTTACTGCACCTGACTTTTTCTTGTGGGGTTATTGCAAACAGGAAGTCTTCAAAGCAAAACCAACAAATTTGAATGAACTAAGGCAATCCATTCGAGAAACAATTGCGGCTATTCCTGTCTCAACTCTCCAAGCAGTAATGAACAACTTTTTGGTAAGATGCCGCACATGCATCGACGAGCAGGGGGGGCATTTAAATTCCATTATTTTTAAAACTAATTAAACTATATTTAATAAAATTTAATGAGCTTTAACATGGATAAAAGAAAAATGAATTCCATACACTGAAAAAAAAATTATTTGAGTTTCTTAATGTAGCAAAATTCATCAGCCACCCTGTAGTTGCGTGCAGAACTTGCTGGAATATTTATAAGTTTAACCAAAATAGCACTTCTAATTTAGTAAGGCACAAGTGCTATAAAACTGCAAAAGAAAATACTCCATTTCTGAAATTAGAAGTTAGTACTGAATTGAAACATGAAGGAATAAATATTTTAACGATGTGGGTGATTGTAAATTGCCGCCCTTTTCAAATAGTGCTAGACAGTGGTTTGCTGAAATTTTCTGAGTTCCTTGTGTTAATCGGCGCAAAATATGGTCCGCACGTAAATGTTGAGGCATTGTTACCACATCCGACAACAATATCCAGAAATATAAATAGTTTATATGACAAGACTCTGGCCATAGTCAAAACTGAGTTGCAGATTATTATAAAAAATAGAGATAAGATAGGTCATGGCTTAACTTCCGACATATGGATCGAAAATTACATAAGAAAGTCATATATGTCCCTAACAATTCACTATGTGATGGATGGGAAGCTCGTCAATCGTCTATTAGGATTATCAGCCTTTAAGGGAGAAAGATGTACAGGTAACACATAGTTATGATTTCAGTAAAAAATTAAAATTAAATTTATCAAATTTAATCAATGAAATTCTTCGAACTTTTCGTAAAATTTCCTCATTTTTGAGATTGATTTACATTGTTTCTTTTACAAAATTCATAGAAGTTTTTAATGTGTAAACATCTTTAGCCGCGGAAAAGAAAGAAAGGAAAGGAAAGGAAAGGAGAGGAAAGGAAAGGAAAGGAAAGGAAAGGAAAGGAAGGAAAAGGAAAGGAAAGGAAAGGAAGGAAAAGGAAACGAAAGGAATGGAAAGGAATATGGAGGAAAAGGAAAGGAAGGAAAAGGAAAGGAATGGAAGAGTAGGAAAAGCAAAGGAAAGAAAGTTAGGTTTAGTTAATTCGCGATATGCAATTATATGTTTTGATATGTTATATGTATTATGTTATGTTATGTTATATTAAGTTAGTTTTCTAGTCGCATACACTTAAGAATGTTTACACATCAAAACTTTACTAGTATTTTGTACTCACACCTTTTTTTTCTTAAAATATTGAAACTAAAAAACGAGGAATTTCATTGACGAAATTTTATGAAAATTGCCAGTTATTTTTCTGTTCGCTGGTGTATATCATAGGTAGTTGTCCAGTAAATAACATTAGGACTTGGAGCTGTCGTAGAAACACTAGAAACTCTAGTAACCGTTGATTTTCTCTTTAGGGGAAAATATTCAACACAAGATCTTAAAAATATTACAATTTCATGACCTACTTGTTGAAAAAGCCGTCTTTGTCACTGATAGAGGAACAAATATGAAGAAGGCTTTTGAGTCCTATAAAAATCTGTCATGCATCAACCATTTGCTAAACAATGTATTGGAAAAATCTGTGAGTGCTGTGCCTGAGTTGAATGCAATTGTCAATGCAGCTACTAAACTCGTAAAATTTTTTAAAAAGTCAGGTGAAAATTCAGTATTAGAATCACCTCTAAAAAGCAGGAACACTACATTTTATATGCTGAGCTCTATAAAAAAGAACTGGACAGATATTACTAATATTTTGCAAAACAAGCAAAAAATATCCAAGCTAAATGGCATTAACTTAAACTATGTGGAGGAAATTTTGAAAGTCTTAGACGTTTTCGAAGAATCGTCAAAGGAGCTGAAAGGTGAAAATTATTCAACCCTCCAGTTGGTCCTACCCCACGTTTACAGGCTAAAAGAAATTTATAGAAGGAATGAAGTTGACTTAACTTTTATTAGCCAATTTAAAGAGAAGCTAAATGACTTGTTGGACACAATTGTGTTGGAAAATCTTACCATATACCACAAGTTAGCTGTATTTTTGTTTCCCCCAACGAACAAGTTAACAATTTTTAACGAGAATGATAAGCTTTTAATCAGAAACGAATGCAAAGCACAAATGTCGAACTACGTTAATGAAGGCGCCGACCAAAGTGAGCAAAGTACTTCAACGAATCCTCCAACTCGCAAATCCCAGCTTTTTACTGCATTCTTACAGCCTACTCAAATGTCAAATGAGGGAGATAATGTAATAAATGAGCTTGCTAAATACGAATCTACTAATGTCAAATATTATGACGAATTCAATGTTCTCCAGTGGTGGCAGCTGCATCAATTGTAATTCCCTTTGCTATATAAAGTAACCAACAGTCTGGTAGCTATTCCAGCCAGTAGTGCCGCTTCATAAAGAGTTTTCTCCAAAGCTAGGGACTTAATATCAGAGAAGCGGAGTGCAATCGGTTGCAATTCATTTTCAGTACATCAAATAATGTTTTTAAATAATAATATGTGTTTACGCGACATCGGTAGCCACACGTCCCAATCCCAAACCCATAATATTTATTATAAACATATTTCCTGAATTGTACATAAAATAATACTCGTTGTACATATTTGTCATGAATTGTATATAATATCATTATAACGCATGGATTACATTATATTTTATTATTATTACATTATTTACTCATCACAACTTATGAACTCACCTTTAGATTTAAGTGTTAAAATTGGAACGATTTGGGACGTGTAGCAACCACGCATAAATCACCCCACAACAATTCGCCGCACAGCTGATAGCTGGTCGGCCATCATTTTTACTTTTTTGCATATCAGTATTGTTATTGTTTTGCACCGGTTTATAATTACATTCTTTTTTCCACCGACTTTTTATATTATTAAATTTATCTTTTTCAACTTATGCTCTCTCTCTATGGCGCGATATACAGCAGGTATATCATCATAACCTCCTAAGAGATTTTTGCGCCAAGCTTCTCTTCCAATTTGTGGTGTGCCGATTTTGAATTTTCCCTACAAATTGGTGGGACCTACATTTTTTTGCCGACTCCGAACGGCATCTACAAATGACAGAAATACACTCGGAGAGTTTGCCAAACCACCGCCGAGGGGCGACCCCGTTTTGAAAAACTTTTTTTTTCAAATCACTTTTGATGTTACCTGTACCAGGGCTCGAACCATGGACCTTCGCTGTGGTAGGCCGGCAACACTACCTTCACACCACGGCGGCCGCCTTTTCAACTTATGCGTGCAAAAGAAATAAGTTCTTATTGGTTTCCCGGTAGAGCGGTGTTAAATTGTGTGCAGAATTTTGTTTAAATAAAAACCCATTTAACTGTGCTTATAAACCCTGTATTATTTACAAAGTTCTACACGTATACGTGGGCTATCAAGACAATCCATTTTTTGCTACGCCCATTTCAACAGAAAACGCGAATTGAGTCGCTGAAAATAATTGGGCCTTTTTTGTTGGTTTGATCTTATCTTGTGCGTTTCATTAGCCGCTCGTTGTAAAAACGCTTCACAAGACTATTAGAATTTTGGATTGGAACGATACAAATAATACGAAGAAATAGTAGTAAATTACGGATCCCCAGCGACCGTGAGTATACATCAAAATAACTAATGGTCCTTCGTCGCCATTGAAGAAACCAGCCCCTGCCCATACATTATTATAATATAGAAAATTATAATTCCCATAATTTCATTTTGTTGGCTCCCGCCAAATTTAATATCTCGGTGAACCCCAATTTTTTACGGCGAAAATTCTCACAAATACATGTTAAAATAAACACTTAAATTCCTTGCGGTACAAAATTAAATATATAACCAGAAGACAGTGGGCCTTATAGCCAATTTCACCCAACAAAAAATAATCAATAAATTTCTCACAGTTAGATTAAAAATCAAGTCTCTAAGCTTTAACAAGTAAAATTCCGTGGCAAACCCAAATAAAAACTAAATTATATATTGCGCAAATCCCAATTAATTAATTAAATTAAGAGATTCCAACAATCCACTGCTCCATGTAATAAATACTTTGCCACACATTAATAAACAGCATACGGTGATATATCCCCTGAACAGTGGTACAAGACTGCTACATCGCCCATCAAACTTTTTTCGTAAATAAACGCAACAGTCTCTACAAATAATCCCCAAAATTGCCACCGTAAAATTCAGTAAATCATTTTTCAAAATGACTACCGTTGCCGAAAATAAATTTATTTCTGAAACGGACAATTTTACGGATTACTGCACTCGGTTCCGCTCAACCCCAATCCAAGATAATACCGAGGCAGCCCTAAAATTAAAAGACAAAAATATAGACGTTTTTTGGTCAAGAGTACAGAGCGCGTACAACGTGGTAGTAGAGACAGCCGACCAGGACCTCCCCAAGGACTTTAAGTCCGCCGCTTTCGGTAAATACCGAGCCTGCCTTATCGCATATGAGGACACCAAAGCTCAAATAGGCGAACAACTCCAACTCATAGCATTGAGTAACCCCGCGCCTAAAGAGCAACCCCAACCCCCCCAAGAGTCCTCCCATATGCACCTGAAAGTCCCTCCATGTGGTACAGAAATTTTTTATGGAGGGTATGATCAATGGCCGTCCTTCCGAGACGTGTTCACGGCGGTCTATATCAACCACTCGAAACTCTCCAGTGCCCAGAAACTGTATCACCTCAGACTTAAGACTAAAGGAAAGGCAGGTCAAATAATGGAACAATTCCCGTTAAGCGACGACAATTTTTCCCTAGCATGGGAAGCTCTCAAGTCGCGTTATGAAAACAAAAGAGTCCTGGTCGACAACCAAATACGTATACTAATGAATTTAAAAGCGATTCAATCGGAAAACAGCGAGGAGATCCAGAGGCTACAATCCTCAGTAAACAACTGTCTCCAAATTCTAGCGACACAACAAGTCGAAACCTCCAGTTGGGATCCCATACTTATATATCTGGTAACCTCAAAACTTCCAGAGAATACAGTTGCCCTGTGGGAGCAATCATTAAGCTCCAGAAGAGACCTGCCGAACTGGTCCCAAATGAACCAGTTTCTGATCACTCGCTACGAGATAGTGGAAAGGGTGGATAAATGGCGACCTGCCAAACCCCGATATAATCCACCCTCCACAAACTTCTCAAGGCCTCACCCCAGTCAAAATAATCCACAGTTCAGGCAGGCTCAACCCCAAAACCACAGCAACAACTCCCTTACGCAAACAAAATCTCATGCCACAGAACACCAACGATTTTATACCTGCAAATTATGCAAACAATCCACCCACACCCTACAAAGCTTTTTGCGGTATAAAAGGTTGCCAATCTCCGAGCGTAAAAAATTCGTAAGAGAAAATAATATTTGCGAAAATTGTTTAGCTCAAACCCATGTTCTAAAAGACTGCCAAAGCACGACAACGTGCATGCACTGCCAAGGCCGGCATAACACCACCCTTCACGACACAGCAACCCCCAGCACCAGTTCCGGAATCCAAAGCACACGATCCCAGGTAGCCACAATAGAAGCCAGCAATCCCAGGCTTCAGGACGTCAGCCAGGCGGCACCCCAGGAAGGAGAACCCTCTACGCCCAACAGTTCCCAAGTACAATCGTTCCATGCTGATAATGATAACCAAATCATACTCCCTACAGCAATACTCTTGGTAGAAGATCCCCTCTATTTAAGCTTAGAGCCTTAGTGGACCAAGGCTCCGAAAGAACCTTCATATCCGCCAAAGCTCAGACCAAACTCGGTTTCCCTATACCCACTTCCCGTTTGAAATATCGGGTATGGGAGGCGGAGTGGTACAAACCTCAAACAAGTTGTGCTAAGGTGAGAATAAAGGCCCAGGCAATAGTGCTTCCCCGGCTCACTAAGCAGCTCCCAACGTTCAGGCTGAATGACATCCAAAGGCGCAAATGGTCCCATCTCAAATTAGCAGACCAGAACTCCCAGAACCCATCCCAAATCGATCTGGTATTGGGCAGTAATCTTATCCCACAAATAATGCTAAATGGCATAAAAAAGATCTCTTCCAGCCTGCTAGCCCAAAATAAAATATTTGGATGGATCATAAGCGGCCAAACTCCCGAAAAAGTTGGAGCACATTCCTCGCAAGCATGAGAAATTATGAATATTCAGCTAAATGAACAGCTGAGACAATTCTGGGAAATCGAGGAGATACCCAGAACTCGAGTGGAAACCCCCGAAGATCAAATGTGCGAAGAGCTCTATCAAAGCACAACAACTCGAATGGATGAAAGTCGATATATGGTTCGCCTCCCGTTCAAATCAACATTCCCGAACGATATCGACCTAGGCCAATCCCGCACGACAGTTTCATGGAATGGAACGCAGTCTCTCAAAAAAGGGCGATCTCAAACAGCAGTATGACCAGGTACTAGAAGAATACCTGTCCCTCGGCCACATGGAAGAGTGCAGTCCAAATGAATTGGAGTCCCAAAAAAAATACTGCTCTTTCTATCTCAGACAAAAAGACAACAAAAGTCAGAGTTGTATTAAATGCTTCCAAGAAGTCAGGTTCCGGTCACTCCCTTAACGATGTGTTATGTACCGGACCAACCCTCCAACCCGATCTCCGACTTATGTTGTTAAAATGGCGGACATATAAATATGTGTTTAATGGCGATGTAGAAAAAATGTACCGCCAGATACTCTTACACCCCGATGACCGAGACTACCAAGGGATAATATTCCGAACTCCCGAAGACAGTCCAATAAAGGACTTTAAGTTGAAAACGGTCACCTTTGGGGTGAATTGCGCTCCCTTCCTGGCTATTCGCACGCTACACGAGCTGTAGAAATATATAGCCGACTCCCATCCACGCGCAGCCCCAATATTAAAGTCCGAGACGTATGTTGACGATATTTTATCCGGCAGTCATGATCTTCCCTCAGCCGAGCAATCCCTAAGAGAGACTATTGATGCTCTCAACTCATCCGGCTTCCCTTTAAAAAAGATCACGGCAAACCATCCGGACATACTCAAACAAATTCCCAAGGCGGACTTACTTGAAACCGACTTCCTCGAGTTCGAGAAAAGTAGCACCGCCAAAACCCTAGGAATTCAATGGCAAAACTTTTCGACCCCGCAGGGTGGCTGACGCCAGGCAAAAATCCTGATGCAGGAATTGTGGTTAGACGGGACTGATTGGGATGAACTGGTCAAACCGATACGTCTCGTAAAATGGACGCAATTCTCAAGAAATCTGCAGTCAATCTCAAATATACAAATACCCCGATGGCTTAACTTCGCCCCTGAGCATCTGGTCGAGCTCCATGGTTTTTGCGACGCCTCTGAAAAGGCTTATTGCGCAACACTCTATGTGAGAACTACTGTCGGCACTCAAGTTTACTCTCATCTCCTCGTGTCCAAAGGCAAAGTGGCTCCTCTCAAAACTATAAGTCTGCCACGCCTGGAACTATGCGGAGCTCTCTTACTAGCCAAACTAGTCGCAGTAGTGCAACCCCATCTGGGCCTCACTGGAAGAAAGTTGACCATGTGGCCGGATTCCGAAATGGTGTTAGCCTGGCTCGAAAAGCCGCCTCACTCATGGAAGACCTATGTCTCCAATCGAACAGCCCAGATCATAGACCTCGTAGGTAATGTCCCTTGGCGACACGTGCTAAGTAAAGATAACCCCGCAGATCTGGGAACCCGAGGTTGTACCCCAGTCGATCTTTCCAATTCTGCCCTCTGGTGGAATGGTCCAGAGTGGCTTTCCAAACCCCCCGAAGATTGGCCTCAACCAACAGTTCGCAACGTCAACCCCCCAGAGTCACGTAAAGTAGAATCCCTACATGCTACGGAAGAGACGGAGGATCTCTTAGATCGGTTCTCTTCCTATCCTCGTGCTTTACTAAAATTTCTACGTCGGCTAAAAGACGCGGTGAACGGTATTAATGACCCAGAATAACCCTCTCTAACTCATGCTGATCTCAAAAGATCGAAACATCGCCTGATCATAATGGCCCAAACTCGATACTACGCTCTTGAAAGATCATGTCTAGAAGACTCAAACCCCATTGGAAAACGGAGCTCCCTAATCGTACTCAATCCCTTCCTAGACAAGAGCGGAGTCCTCCGAGTGAATGGTCGACTAGCCCATGCAACCCTCACTTACAATGAGCGTCATCCCATCATCCTACCCGAAAAGTCTCTTCTCTGTACTCTATATATACGATTCCTTCACGAAATGCTCCTACATGCGGAAGCTCGTCTCATGCAACAAATGTTAAGGCAAGAATTTTACATTGGCCGTCTCAAACCACTTATCAAAAGGTACATCTTCCAGTGCAAAGTCTGCACCACTCACAAACAAGAAACGCGATCACAAATTATGGCAGCCTTGCCCCCCGAATGTTGTAGATTCGCTCCACCCTTTACCACGACTGGTGTGGATTTCGCTGGCCCATTTCAATTGAAAGCATCTATGCTCCGATCTCAAACCCTCGTAAAGGGCTACGTGGCCGTCTTTGTCTGTTTTACCACCAAAGCGGTCCACCTGGAATTATGCTCAGACCTCACCAGCAAGGCTTTTCTTGCCGCCTTCGCCCGATTTGTAGGACGCCGAGGATACCCGAACCAGATGATGAGCGACAACGGCAAAACATTCATCGGCGCCAAACGTGCTACCGAATTGGAATTCGTATCGTTCCTGAAAGAAGTATCACCGGATATCGTACAGAAGTACGCCCCCCAAGGAATCAACTGGAAGTTTATACCCCCCGGCGCACCTCACATGCGCGGATTATGGGAATCCGCTGTCAAAAGCTTTAAAACGCACTTTAAAAAGGTCGCCGGAACCCACAGCTTTACCTTCGAGGAGTTTTCAACTTTATTAATTCGAATAGAAGCCGTACTTAACTCTCGTCCCAGCTTTCTCAGGACCCGAATGACCTCACCGCCCTCACGCCAGGTCATTATCTTCGAGGAGCACCAATGCTCTCGCTTCCCGAACCGAATCACGAAAATCTCTCTCTGATAAATAGGTGGGAGCGACTGAAAGTTCTGCATCATCAGTTCAGCAAACGCTGGAAAACTGATTACCTCACCGACCTTCAAAAGCGTTACCGTTGGAAAAATGCTCAAACTCCCCCGAAAATTGGCGACCTAGTCATCATTAAAGAAGACAATTTACCTCCCACCGAGTGGCGACTAGGTCGATTAGAAAGCCTACACCCAGGACGAGACGGACACATTCGGGTCGTGGACGTCCGCACCCAGAACGGAATTCTCACGAGAGCTCTCACGGAACTGTGCTTTCTACCGTCATCTGAGAGTGACGAAGGCCCTCAGTGCCCACTCCCATCTCCCTAACTTAATACAGCCCACAAAGCTCATACTATCGTTAGCCCTGAGGCAACAACTTAGGCAATCCCCAAATCTATGCTTAATTCCAGGCGTATAACTAATATGCATATACTACTCTCTCTTTTCAACAGATGGATCGTCAACGCCCTCCGGTCCCAACACTACGCCGCTCATTGGCATCGCAAGTGACCCTGCCCGCAGCCCGTCCGCGCCGTAGCGAACCCGTACCGGATTACCGGAAATGTAAATTGTGCATGCGTCATCACGCGCTGCTGATGTGCCCTGTGTTCACGGCCATGCAGCCGCAACACCGCTCCTTGGTCGCTAGGGCACATCAGTATTGCACCAACTGCTTAGCGCTGTCCCATCGCACCAACCAGTGCACCTCCACAGAAAGCTGCCGGGTCTGCGGGCAGCATCACCACACATTCCTTCATCGGGACACCGGAGGTCGCCAACAAGCGTATGTCGCACCACCTGTAGCGGAAATACCTCCGACACCACACCGTCGAGCCGCAGCTCATCGTCTCCGTACTCAACAGCAGCCTCTCAGGGCTCATGGTCGGGCTCCAAGGGCACGTCAACCACCGCGACCACCCAGCGTCGGCGACCGCACCATCCGATGCACCGCAACCGGCTTACGCACCGCCACCTACAAAAATAAGGTGGGAAGGATCTTGATCCGAGAAGCCGTTCCTGCCTTGCAGGAGTTGCAGCATACACTAGGCGCTTAGTACGCCTAAGGGAGGCAGAATGTTTACGCGACATCGGTAGCCACACGTCCCAATCCCAAACCCATAATATTCATTATAAACATATTTCCTGAATTGTACATAAAATAATACTCGTTGTACATATTTGTCATGAATTGTATATAATATCATTATAACGCATGGATTACATTATATTTTATTATTATTACATTATTTACTCATCACAACTTATGAACTCACCTTTAGATTTAAGTGTTAAAATTGGAACGATTTGGGATGTGTGGCAACCACGCATAAATCACCCCACACCAATTCGCCGCACAGCTGATAGCTGGTCGTCCATAATTTTTTTGCATATCAGTATTGTTATTGTTTTGCACCGGTTTATAATTACATTCTTTTTTCCACCGACTTTTTATATTATTAAATTTATCTTTTTCAACTTATGCGTGCAAAAGAAATAAGTTCTTATTGGTTTCCCGGTAGAGCGGTGTTAAATTGTGTGCAGAATTTTGTTTAAATAAAAACCCATTTAACTGTGCATATAAACCCTGTATTATTTACAAAGTTCTACACGTATACGTGGGCTATCAAGACAAACCATTTTTTGCTACGCCCATTTCAACAGAAAACGCGAATTGAGTCGCTGAAAATAATTGGGCCTTTTTTGTTGGTTTGATCTTATCTTGTGCGTTTCATTAGCCGCTCGTTGTAAAAACGCTTCACAAGACTATTGGAATTTTGGATTGGAACGATACAAATTATACGAAGAAATAGTAGTAAATTACGGATCCTCAGCGACCGTGAGTATACATCAAAATAACTAATATGGATATCAATATGTTCAGTACATGCTAGTAATTAATACTATATTCATACATATGTATGTACACATGTACACTCATTTTAGAGAATAAATATAAGTACTTAAATAAAGTTCTGGTTCTTTTAATGTACACATGCGAATATATCAGTGTTTGCTATACATTTGAAACTGTTGCCTTTCGAATCAATTGCTTTTCAGATCAATTGCCTTTCGGATCAGTGTAAATCAAATCAAATCCAAGTCGCGTTGTTTGTATAATCTGCTATAAAAGCAAGCAGTGTAGTGAGTGAGAAGCACAGTCGCTGTTTGTTTACAAATTATTTCACTCAGTTGCTTAGTTATTGTTGTGTTGATAGGGTAGCGAAGATTTATACGAGTGGCTTAGAATGCCGAATGGATTAATCGTTGCAGGTGTTTAGTGTAAATGATGCAGACAATTGCAATCTAGGTAGAACACAATAAACGTTACTGGCTGTAGCATTAATGTGATCAGCACCCCGTAACCCTGTAACTTTTCGTTATAATAACGAATGATTATGCATCGCACGCCTTGTAACTATTTCGTTATAAAAAGTGTTTCTGTATGAAAAAAATTCACCTTGCGATATGTTCGTGGTGTGTTATGTAAGAAAATGGTAAGCCACAAGGCCTAGGTGCCAAATAAAACATTTGACGCACAACGCGCAATGGTCTCAATAGCCTAGTTTATAACATGTTGCTCTAAACATCGAGAGGTTTCGAGTAAGAATCGTGGCATGTCTTCTTTTTTTCTACTTTTTTTAACATTTTATTTTTGTTTTTATTTTTTTATAAAAATAAATTTTTAATAAAAATTAATAACATTAAAACCTTGCACATAATGCTATTATTTTGGATTTTACAATTGTTATCACTGCAATTATAGGCATCGTTATTTCTATCGAAATCCATAACGAAAATACATTTTTACCACACTTATAGAAACACTATTCAGCGATAACTACATAACAGGGTTGCACTTTGCGTTAAAATTCGTATCGAACAGATACACAAACAGCCTACAGTACATGTTAAGTTAGAGTTAATAACAAAGCCTATTAATAACAAAGATTTTATTTTGCTAGTAAACATAAAAGCACTATTAAAAATAATTAGACGCATTTAGACACAAACAGTCAGCAGACAAGTCGTTATTCAATTTAAAACATAAATCCTCAATAAACCGTATCGACTAGACAATAACAATTGAATATCATCAGCATACGCATGCACATTAAGAAATTTACAAACTGAGAGCACATCATTGACAAATAAGCTAAACAAAAGAGGTCTTAGGATAGACCTTTTAGGAACACCAGCTGAAATATCCTTACATTTAGAAAAATAGTTACTTGACTTCACTTTTTGTATCCTGCCTTTCAGATAGCTCCTTACTAAGTTCAATGAATTATCAGAAATATCGGGGCTTTGAGCAAAATATGTTATGATGATATGCTTTTGAAAAGTCTAAGAGGCATAGGAGCGTCAATTTCTCCTTGCCAAAATGTATTCAAACACATTCATCATAGCAGTAGCACAGCTATGTTTTGGCCTAAATCCAGAATCTAGTTCGGATAATAGGTTACGAAATTGAATATACGTCGAGATTTGTGCTGCCGTCAACGACTCGCAAACTTTCATTAGCGGTGGTAGAATACTTATTGTCCTATAATTACAAGAATCACGAGGTGTGTTCTTCTTGGCTACTGGGAGTATAACTTTTTCCACGCCGTTGGAAAACAAGATGTACACTCAGAGAAAAACGCCATTCTCAAATGCAGCACCATGGGTCTTAATTTAAGATTTTCGTGTTCTCGCTTTTTTGGTCTTAAAACTAGCATACTTGTTCTTGAAAATATACCCCCTTTCTCAAAATAGCAACATTGTGCTTGAAATGCGAACGATGTTATCGAAAAGAGAACATATGTTCATATAATGAAACCGTCCGTTCTCTTTTCGATAACATCGTTCGTATTTTAAGGACAAGGTTCGGGAACAATGCTTATTTTCATTTGGCGTTCGCTGCGCAGTGTTCGTGTCGGGAGTTTAAAATATTTATTATTATTTTTATGGAGAATTTGGAACAAATTTGAATAGAAATGGAAATGGAAGAAGTTCTTCCATATTTAAATGGTAAGTTGATGCATATATATGCAAAGTCTTGTTCCTACTTGCAGAAAGAAATTTAATAAGTACTTGGATACATATGTACGTGTGGACATGCTAAAATTTTTCTTTTGCGTTTGTGCAGTTTCAATAATAAACATTTTTAAACAAACCAACATACATACATGTTTCTTCCTGCAAGTAGGAACAAGACTTTATGATTTTGCTGTTTTCGTTAAACAATTTTACGGTCGAACACTCGCAGTGCAATGAAATGTGTTCTGAACCCAATTTATCAAAGAAATTAAAAACTGTTTAAAGTTGCCCAATTTAAGACTCAGTGGTTGTCGTTAACAATTACTTATACCATAATGGTTACATGAATAACTTTTTCATTTACGTTGGTACTTTTGGTAATTCTATACGACCGTACGTAACTACTAAAGGGTGTTTTTTTTAGGGGTATAGAACTTCGAATTGAAATAAAACACAAGAAAATCGTTTTAAGGTCCATCTGTTTGGCTTTATTGGAAGGATAATTTTATGCCATTAATGTTTAGATATGATTTCGGGCATGTGGCCGCCGCGGCTGGCTCGAATAAAGCCAATTCTACAGGTCCAATTTTCAACCACTTTTTCGAGCATATGGGGCCGTATGTCGGCAATAACGCCACGAATGTTGGCTTCCAATTCCCCTAACGTTTCTGGTTTGTTGGTGTAGACGAGCGACTTCACATATCCCCAAAGAAAATAATCCAATGGTGTCAAATCACACGACCTTGGTGGCCAATTGACAGGTCCATTCCGCGAAATTATGCGCTCATCGAATGTTTCCTTCAATAAATCGATTGTGACGTGCGCTGTGTGGCATGTAGCGCCGTCTTGTTGGAACCACAACTCATCCACATTCATGCCATCCAATTCGGGAACAAAATAGTCGGTTATCATGGCTTTATACCGGTCTCCATTAACGGTAGCTGCCTCTCCAGCATTATTGCGGAAGAAGTATGGCCCAATGACTCCACCAGCCCATAGAGCACACCAAACAGTCAGTTTTTGTGGATGTAATGGCGTTTCAAGGGTCTCATGTGGATTCTCTTCACTCCAAATGCGGCAATTTTGCTTGTTGACGTAGCCATTCAACCAAAAATGAGCCTCATCACTGAACAAAATTTTGCGATGAAAATCAGCATCGAAATCAATCTCATTTTCGGCCCATACACCAAAATCACGACGCATTGCATGGTCTCGCGCCTTTAATTCTTGCACAAGCTGGATCTTGTAAGGTCGCAAGCCAAGATCTTTGCGCAAAATCTTCCATAAAGTTGATGGACAAAGCTCCAATTGCTGTGCACGGTGGCGAATCGATTCATTCGGGTCCTCTTCAACACTTTGCTCTACAGCGGCAATTGTTTCTTCGGTGCGCACTGTTCGACGTCTCTGCGGATGCGTATTATCACATAGAGTAAACGTAGTGCGAAAACGATCCATGGTTAACCGAATTAATTGCTCTGATGGACGATTATGTCGACCATAAAATGGACGGAGCTCACGGTAAACTTCGCGAACTGAACCATTATTTTCGAAATAAATTTGCACGATTTGCAAGCGTTATTCTTTTGTCAACCTGTTCATGATGAAATGGCAAACCAAACTGAACATAAATGACATTAGAGTTGCCAGATTTGACCACAAAATGCCAGTTTTATCTCTATTCGAAAAACAAACCTGTAAAAAAAACACCCTGTAATACACGTCCAAAAATATCGGGAGAGGTACCAAGACTTTTTCCATAAAAATTTACTGAAAATGCTGACCCAATATATATTTCACTTTTGCAGCTGCGAAAGTAACTCCCGAGAGCTTAAAATGTTTAACTAGCGAGGAGAAGCGTGAGAAGCTTTTTTCTTGGAGAAAACAGGTAGAATAACATTGAATGTATTGGTGTACTGATACATAGCTAATGCAATTTTTTCTTTTACTTGTTAGTTTGGAATTGAAGACTACACATTGTCGATGCCATCGAAGGTGATTGACTGGCTGCACAAACTCTATTTCATATGAATTTTCACTAAATCAATGTCATTAAATAATATGAATTAAAATGGTTTTCTTTAATTATTTTTGCAAACAGGCACGTTTTGCTCCCAGGATAGGTCTAACCCGTTCTTGAATCGACCGGAAATCGTTATAAGCTCAAGAACGAAATGTTCTTGAAAATAAGCTAAAAAACGGGCTCAATGTACGCCCAAAACGTTCTTGAAATGTACGGAAATGGTTCTAAAATCAAGCACGAAATGTTCTCAAAATGTTCCCAAAAGAAGCAGAAAATGCTAATAAAATGAACCCAATAAGTTCTCACAACATGCTTAGAACGTTCTAAAGATAAGGTCAAAATGGTCTTAAAATGAGTCCAAAATATTCATTTATCAAGCCCAAACGGTTCATGAAATGCGAAAGGTGTGCTTGAAAAATCCGTTCTCAAAATAAGACCAGCGTTCACGAGTTTAGTCAAAACGTACTTAACAGACTTTCGTGCACGAATGTTCTCAGTTTTGAACTTGTTTCGTTCGTTTTAGAACGATTTTTTCTTTGAGTGTAGTAAAACAGTGGCTGATGATATGCGCAATAGTGCTCAAGATTAATGGAAGCACAAGTTTGACAAATTTTTAAGATCGAAACCAAATGCATGAGATTTAATAACCAGTATTGCTTTTAATACGTCCATTTCGCTTACGTCCACATATTGAAATTATTCTACTGGGGCGGCACATGCTGGAAGAGTACTAAAGGTATGAGAAAAATTTCGTTGGCTCCTTTCACAGTGAAGAATTTTATTTTATTGGGAACATAGCTTTGTTACCGGCAGTTTTATATTGATTCCGAAATTTGATTGCCAAGCGTACTTTTTTATTGAACCAGGGACATGACGAGTTAGCTCCAGCCATGCGAAGAGGAACATGATCATCAAATATCTTTCTCAATCTTTCGTTAGCAGTCAACCCAATTCGCAGTTGCCAAACTATTGTAGCTCTTTTACATTCATAAACTTGAAATCACTATACATAAAATTACCTGTGGCTGTAGGACGATTAAACATAACATCTACTGTACAAAATATCCAGTCATGATAGGATTATATACACAAGACACTAACAAGCTCTTTGCACCATCAGATGAATTCAGTATCATAATTAGTAGATTTAGCTAGAAGCAGTACTTTTAAGGCTGGTTTGCACCTCCCCCTCTTTGCTCACATCTATCGTGGCGAATAAGATTACAGTTAAGAATACTATATACTAAAACTAATACTAAGGCACTGAACCAAGTTTCCGAAACACAGATTACGTAAACTGAGGATTCCCCGAAGACATTGCTAACGAAGTTCAACTTATCGCCACTAAGACTTCTTGTTTTAAATGGCACAACATTTAGCCAGGGGCATTGCTTACACATAATATCTTACACAATTTTTTGATTACCACCAACGCCAGAGCTCTTATTGTTAACGGGGTTTGCCATCATTGAACTGAGTTATAAGAGAAACAACTACAGGTCCATGAGTACATTTAAAATGTAGATAACTACGATTGCAATTTTATAGAACACATAAATAGAGGAGTAGAAAGAGATTGAAAAAACAGAAATGTTTAAAATAAGAGAATTAAGAGTAAATAATAGTCATACGCTTCTGCTTCATCCTAGTTGACAACTTTAACTGCTTCGCCTTGTGGTTGAACTTTTACATGTATGCAACTGCGAATAGAAAAAGCAAAAGGTTCATATTTTAAATTAAATAAAGCATTTGCAATGGTTTCTAATTCTGTTCTCTTGTAAATTGATATGAAACATAATTAGATAATTGCTTCAACTTAATCTTGAACTTTGATTGAACTTCTAATAAACTAGAGCTTGTATTCTTTTTATCGTGTTTCGTAAATTAAAAAAAAAATTTGTATGCAAATTTTTAGTTTTTTTTCGACATTCATCTTCTCTTTTCTAATTTTTTTGTAACGAAATATTAAATGACATCCTGGTTTTACAGTGTGAGTCAATAGCCTATTTCTTAGTAAACATTTTGGCACTTTCCGGATCATATTCAGTAGAAAAATTACAAAGTTATAAGAGATTTAGTGAACAAACCTATGTTTATTTTTTATCATTTTTCGTCGTTTTGGAAAAATTTGTTCTTCTCGAAGAAGGAACCAGCAGAAATCGCCCATCATAGCTTCATTACATTGCCCTTGGTATCACAATTCCATTTATTTTATTTCTTGGTGGAAACGCTCACCGGTTTCATCACCCAGGTTGTCAGGGAAGAAGTCCAAATGGGAATGGATGAAATTAATTTTTAACGACATATGTACGCCTGCATAACGCAATGAAAAAAATAAGTGAGGTTCACCTATACCTATTTTCTCATAGTTTGTTAGCAAATCATCGATCATTTTTTTGTAGTTTGGGCTTCTAATGTTTCCTAGAAAACTCGCACAAACTGCACAAAAAGATATCCCATGTAGTTATGTTTTAATTAATTACTATTTCTTAGTGTCGTTTGGGGTTTGTTGCCTCAATAATTGCCGTACACAAAGATACTAAGCGCTCCTTTATTCGGAGCTGTTTGCTAATAAATCGCTTATGACGCACTTATTAGCTGTATCCTGCAATTTAGGCACAGAAATCTTTAAATATGTAACCGATTTAGTTCAGCAAATAAGTTTGCAATCCAAAAATTCCGATAGTCTTGCAAAGCGTTTTAGCGACTGGCGTCTGGTGTAAAGAAAGTGCGAGTTTCCGGTACTCATTTTTTTAACTTATTTATTATTTCAACATTTACGATTTTCCGGTCCGTCAATGTAGCGTCCACCAATGTGTTACGAAGTTGATTGCTATTTTTGTTTAACCTAAGTAAATCAATCATATCGGCACCCGCCGGTGGAAGCAGAGGAAGAGGGAGACCACCACTCCGATGGAAAAACCAAGTAGAGACCGATTTGCGATTCCGCGGTGTTTCCAATTGGCGCCAGTTGGCGCAACGAAGAAACGACTGGCGAGCTATGTTGGACGGTCAAAATCGCCCGGGCCGTTAGATGACCATTTAAAGAAGAAGAAGTAAATCGACGTGCACTGTTTTACTAAACCAATCCCGCATTCCCCAGACCTTTCTTATTTTGTTTGTCCAAATCAAAAAGGGAAGCATGAATGATTTTGAAGAAGAAATAGTTAATAAGCCGCTTACGTAAACAGAAATGAATGACTGGATCAGAGATTTAGGATTGACAAAGTCGGAGCTGTTGGCATCAAGGATGCAAGAACGCGGATTTGTACCTTCTGGGGTTAAAGTTACATACTACAGATGTCACCAAAAACGTGAAATACTACTCCAAAGAAGGTAATATTTGCTATTGCAAATGTTATAAGCAGTTTGGTCAAAGAGTTTGGAGACTCGTATGAGTCTAGTGAATGGCTCCTATTTATCAACAGCAGTAAGTTGAGTTTAAAGATTGTTTTGCTGCACCAGTGTAACAAAAACCCATCAATTCCAGTGACACACGCAGTTGGTATGAAAGAATCATATGAATCCATGTCGAAAATCCTTAACCTTATCAACATGACTGGAAGATTTGTTCAGATATTAAAGTCGTTGCATTACTAACTGGTTTGCAGTAGGGCTATATGAAGTACTGCTGCTTTTTGTGCAAATAAGACCGTCAGGCGAGCATGGATCATCACTCTAAAAAATGTTGGCGAGATAGAATAGGATTTATCATTGTACAGAATAACATTAAATTTGGGCCACTAGGGGAGAAACATAAAATTATGCTACCTCCCTTACATTTAAAACACGGTCTTATAAAAAATTGATCAACGTTTCCACAATTATCAGATGCAAAAATAAACGCAAACGCAAATTAGAAAACTTTTTAAAGACGTCAGTTTTCATTCAGCCCTACCGGTGGACGAGGCTAATGCATGGTGGTTAGGCGACATCAGTAGCCACACGTCCCAATCCCAAAAACATAAAACTCGTTATACACATATTTCCTGAATTGTACATAAAATAATACTCGTTATACATATTTTCCATGAATTGTAAATAATTTCATTATAACATGTATTATATCACATTATATTATAATTACATTACATGAACTCACCCTAAGGTTTAATTATTAAATTGGAACGATTTGGAACGTGTGGCAACCCCGCGCAAAACACCCCACACCAACTCGCTGCATGACGGACCGCTGTCATTTTCGACTTTTCATTTAAAAGGTTGTGTTTATTTTAACTTACTTAAAAGTGTTAAATATACAATAAAGGAACAATTTCGCTCGTTATTGCCGCCGAAACGATTCACTTCAACGTTCTCTGCTTTTTTGACCTTTGGACTTTATCTTTTACGTTTCGTTAGCCGTTAGACTATCGGAATTTTTGGATTGCAAAGTTATTTGCTGAACTAAATTGGTTACATATTTAAAGATTTCTGCGCCTAAATTTCAGGATACAACTAATAAGTGCGTCATAAGCGATTTATTAGCAAACAGCGCCTAAAATAATTAATATCTCGGTGAACCCAAATTCCTTACGGCGAAAATTTTCGGTACAAAATTATATACAACCAAAACACAGTGGGCCTCATAGCCAATTTCACCCAACAAAAAATATATTACTTTATTTCACGGTTTAAACGAAAAGTACATTCTCCTAAGCTGTAACAAGCCCAATTTCGAATAAGAGCCAAATAAAGCAGCACGATAAATAGTATTGTAACTCCCATAGAATTAATTAATAAAATTAAACTATCCCCAAGCTATTGCTCTGATTTAACACACGAACACATATATATATATATAAACGAAATAGTTAAACCATATAAAAAGAGTTATCCCCTGAACAGTGGAACAAGACTGCTAGCTCCCCCATTAAATACATTTTTTCGTAAATAAAAGCAGCAGTCTCCGAAAAATTCCAAAATTACCACCATTAAATTAAGAAAATCCCTTTTTAAAATGACTACCGTAGCCGAAAATAAATTTATTTCCGAAACGGATAATTTTACGGATTACTGCACTCGGTTCCGCTCAACCCCGATTCAAGACAATACCGAGGCAGCCCTAAAATTAAAAGACAATAACATAGATGTTTTTTGGTTTAGAGTACAGAGCGCTTATGATCTAATAGTAGAGACTGATGACCAGGACCTTCCCGATGACTTTAAGTCCGCCGCTTTCGGTAAATACCGAACCTGCCTAATTGCATATGAGGACACCAAAGGTCAAATAAGCGACCAACTCCAACTCAAAGCATTGAGTAACCCCGCGCCTCAAGTGCAACCCCAACCCCCCCAAGAGTCCTCCCATGTGAACCTGAAAGTCCCCCCATGTGATCTAGAAATTTTTTATGGAGGGTATGATCAATGGCCGTTCTTCCGAGACATGTTCAAGGCGGTCTATATCAACCACTCGAAACTCTCCAGTGCCCAGAAACTATATCACCTCAGACATAAGACTAAGGGAAAGGCAGGTCAAATAGTGGAACAATTCCCGTTAAGCGACTACAATTTTGCCCTAGCATGGGAAGCTCTCAAGTCGCGTTACGAAAATAAAAGAGTCCTGGTCGACAACCAAATCCGAATTCTCATGAATCTAAAAGCGATTCAATCGGAAACCAGCGATGAGATCCAGAGGTTACAATCCTCAGTAAACAACTGTCTCCAAATATCAGCGGCACAACAAGTCGAAACCTCCACTTGGGATCCCATATTAATATATCTGGTAACCTCGAAACTTCCCGAGAATACAGTTGCCCTGTGGGAGCAATCATTAAGCTCCGGAAGAGAATTCTCGAACTGGGCCCAAATGAACCAGTTTATGACCACTCGATACGAGATAGTGGAAAGGGTGGATCAATGGCGACCAGCCAAACCCCGATATAATCCACCCTCCACAACCTTCTCAAGGCCTCCTCGCAGTCAGAACAATCCCCAGTTCAGGCAGGCTCAACCCCAAAACCACAGCAACAACTCCCTTACACAAACCAAATCACACGCCACCGAACACCAAAAATTGTATACCTGCAAATTATGCAAATAATCCACCCATACTCTACAAAGCTGTTTGCGGAATAAAAGGTTGCCAATCTCCGAGCGTAAAAAATTGGTAAGAGAAAACAATATTTGCGAGACTTGTTTAGCTCAAACTCATGTTCTAAAAGACTGCCAAAGTACGAGAACGTGCATGCACTGCCTGCTAGCCCAAAATACAATCTTTGGATAGATCATAAGCGGCCAAACTCCCGAAAAGGTTGGATCACATTACTCGCAAGCATGGGAAATTACATATATTCAGCTCAATGAACAGCTGAGAAAATTCTGGGAAATCGAGGAGATACCCAGAACTGGAGTGGAAACCCCGAAGATCAAATGTGCGAAGAGCTCTATCAAAGCAAAACCACTCGAATGGATGACGGTCGATATATGGTTCGGCTCCCATTTAAATCATCATTCCCGAACGGTTTTTTTTCGACATTTATCTCGTTTTTTGTAATTTTTTTTAACGAAATATTAAATAACCTCCTACAATGTGAGTCAAAAGCCTATTTCCTAGTAAACGTTTTGGCATTTTCCGGATTATAATCTGTAAAAAAATGACAATGTTATAAGAGATTAAGTGAACAAACCGATATTTATTTTTTCATTGAATTTCCAGATCTTGGATTTTGAACCACTATAGTAATATCTAAAAGTTTTTCACTGTTTTGCCAAATATTACACAAAACATTCGGTGTCCATGGTTCGCAAAGGTTTTTGCGGAGCAATATTAAAGTATTAGCGAAAAGCAGTTTGCAAACCTTCAGTAACATTTTTAGCCGATGTGAAAATATATCTTCCATACATATAACAGAACTTATTTGGTGGGTTTTTGGCCTTATATGTAGGCACGTTATTACTCATTGCTTCTTTTTTTTTTTTGCAAAAATGAAACACGAATCCATTTAAATGTCGAACAAAATATTGATAGTATAAGCAAAGCTTGCCAATTTATTCTTAAAAACAGTGAAAAACTTTTAGATATTACTATAGTGGTTCAAAATCCAAGATCTGGAAATTCAATGAAAAAATAAATATAGGTTTGTTCACTTAATCTCTTATAACATTGTCATTTTTTTACAGATTATAATCCGGAAAATGCCAAAACGTTTACTAGGAAATAGGCTTTTGACTCACATTGTAGGAGGTTATTTTATATTTCGTTAAAAAAAATTACAAAAAACGAGATGAATGTCGAAAAAAAACTGAAAATTTTACATAAAAAAAAGTTTTGTTCCCCATAAACTCCGTCATCCTCTCAAAATGAAATAACATAAAAGTCGAGACTGTTATGGTATAGCTATTGACAGATTAGTAATCCTACTTTTTTTCTTTAGCTCAAAAATATCTCGAAAACTGTTCTACTTTTAAACTATCTGATTTGGAATCAGCAGGAAATTCGAAATAGGAAACATGTATCAAATGTCAAGGATATTTTTTTTGTCGTGTAGTGTTATTAGGTCAGTTGAGACAGGTTTGTTATGGCACTCGCTGAACTCAGTTTTAAGAATAATAATTTCGTTTTGCAGATGCTCATTAGATACGCATTGGCCTCTGTTTTGCCCAGTCTTTCCTCCATTTTCCTCTTAAGAGTTGTTATTTCTGCCTCCAACTTACCGAATCGATGCATTAATCGCTCCCGATCCGCTCAGCCCAAGATGAGGATAACACGCTCTCTTTCTCGTAACCATCTGATTTGCCGACTGAATGCACATTATTGGTGGGAGTCGATATAACTTGGCGGGAAACTCTTGTTTTAGACATATTTGCTGTGTTGTTCTTTTTGTTTTGTTTTTAGAATGTTTGTAGTTTTTCTTTAGTCTTGCAAACTTTTATTTTTATATTTAAAATTATTTATACGTTTCTGTGCTTTAAAAATTTAGAGCTGGACTTGATAAACATTTAGCAAAGCCCGGAATCACCCAAACGCCAAATATATTGACAGAAAATATATAAAAATTTACAAAGGCTACAGCGCACCGAAAAATACGTCTACTCACATCGGCACATACTCGTATGTTAATTTTTTAGCAAATTTCAGCCTCACCGCCGATTTAAAACATAAGTGATTTCATGATGAACTCACTTCGTTTTCGTAAGTTTTTAAGAAGGGGTTGAGTAGCATTGCATCAGTGAAAACAAGTGATGTCGGCGCAGCCTTCTCGACCATTTTAAAGCAGTACCCCGATATAACACGTACTGCAAATCCAGAAACAGGATTTGCCTGGTCAACATCTCACTGTGCTCTTTAACTCCGAGCATTTTTTCCTCGCTGTGTAGGTGACAAACCGAGGTATCCCGTGGCCGTTCTGAGTGCGGTCTTTTGACAGGCCTGCAACCTACACCAGTGTGGGTCTGCTAGCCCAGGCGACCACATAGGCGTCGCGTTGCTAAGAACTGGCTGGCCAATTGCCTTGTGGAGACTTGAGAATTTTGTTTCGGCTTTGTACTTTGGTGGCAATCGCGACTAAGTAAGAATTGTAGTTGAATATGTTATCAAACCTGTTCCCTAAAATTTTTGGCATGTGTGACAGGCCGAAACTTAGTGGTGTCTTCGTAGACGTCTAATTCCATTCCGCTGAATAAGGTGGCCGAGGATTTGGTCGTTGGCAGTGCCAGATTTCGTCCAGCGAAGAAACTGGATAAGTATGGGAGGCAAGAGTTTATTCTTGAGCAAAGAATCGTGCAGTCATCGGCGCAAGACACCCTCTGATGGGGAGGGGAGCCGCGATATGTCTATATAAACAAAAGCGGATAGGACACCCCCTGTGGAACCCCTTGTTTAATTATACGTGGTTCTGATCGTTCCTCTCCGAATTCCACCTATGACTGCCGACTTCTCAGGCAGTTAGCGGTGTAGTAAGGGAGGAAACTGTCTCCAAGACCTTCACTACTGGCGAGAGGATCGATATCGGTTGATAAGACTCCCCCTTGTTATTTGGCTTGACAGGCTAAAGTAGCCGCACCATCTTTGCCTGTCCCCATTTTTCTGGAATGAAAAAGGTGGTCATAGACAGATTGAAGACAGTTTTGAGGTACCTCACTCCCTCGTCACCGATATTTTTTAACATAAGCCTTCAAACCTTCGAATGGCCTCCTGAAGCTGGTCGTGATGGCAATGTGAGCTTGCCTATTTTTTCATTTGCGCATTTCTCTGGTGAAGCATCTGATTTCTTTGCCAACCAGAGGATGCAGTACAAATTTCGGTTTCGACTGGACCTTATCACCAAAGGTGACAGATATTTTGTCATTAGATTTAGTTGGATTGGACAGTGGACCATAATTTGCAAACACCAGCAGAGAAGTTAAAAAACAATAGGTTCTCCTGCCACATGGGGAGTTTATGGTGATCAACGAGTGTCTTATTTCCATATTGAGATGCTGAATTTGAGGATCCGTGGGGTAGCCAGCTCCTGCCCCCTACTATCGACTTGTAAGCTTGAGTGTGCGCTAAAGTCTCCGAGAATCACACCATTATCGCCTTTGAGTAAGGCACGAATGGCAGGACATTATTCACTTTGAAAACAGATGACAGGAGGCATATATAAATGTTAATTATTTCAAGATCCACATCGCCTGATCGGACACCCATGCCTTGACGTTCTAAGATGTTGTCCCTCGGGTCGGCATCAGGCTCAAATATACGGTATTGCACAATTTGGTGAGTGGTGATGCGCTGGTGGATGTTATAGCTGCCACAGGTCCGAAGATCTGTTCGGGCATAGAGATTTGTCTCCTGTAACGCAGTAATCTTGTAATCTATTTCAATAGCCGTGCCGGTTAGTAAATAAATGGTGCGTATTCCTAGGTGGACGCCGGTTAAGTCGCGTTCGGCATCGCAATCTAGAGGATGAAGGATCCGGACCATCCAAAGGAAACGAATCCGTCGACGTTGTAGGTTGCGCAGCCCGACAAAGTATCGCAACGTACGTATTGCTCCATAAATTCCTGTTTCTGAGTTCAGAGCATATAAGCAGGTGACATAAGCCAAGGCAAGAGTTAAATCACTGATGCCGCCGGTGGATATATACTCAACCGACAAACAGTGCACGTGCTGTAAAGGGTCAGAAGTTGGTGGTTTTGACTTACATTTGTGCTAGTGCTGGAAGAAGAAGTGGAAGTAGTTAGTGGGGAGGGGGTGGGCTGTCGCTCAGCATTTCTCACATCCAAAAGAGAGGCCCTACGCAGAAAGGAGCTGTGTGAGATGTTGGTGCTGGAGGCCGTGTGCGGCATCGGGAATTGCACACTACTTTCTATGAAGTGTTAGTGCTGCTAGTCTTGTAGTCTGTATCTCTAACATCTGGCTGTGTGACACTGGATGGACGTTGGCTACAGGATGCCCTAGGGCGTGAACAGCAAGGGGCCACAAAAGTTTGAAACAAACTAGCGGGTGTGTGTGTGGAGGTATTTAGCCCGGAGCAACTTGTATTGTGCAGCCATTTTTACATTCGGAACATTGGACGGAGTGTGGACGTTTAACATAAATCTTCTTCCAGCCAATGCAGTATATCCAATCTCTTGGTCCCGGGTTGGATTCAACACCCGCCTGGAGCAAGAGAGCAGTGAACCGCCCTGCTGCAAGGAGTTGCTCGGAGGATGGCAATTTTAGGGGGGGAAATTACGAGTTAGACAGGGTTACATCGCAATAACAGCCTTGGGTCGGGTAAAACCCGAGCCCTTCCGGTACGATAGAGCTGGCTGTTGTGGGAATGATCCCAGTTGGTTCCTCTGGGATTCCTAAACTTGACTTTACTGGGACACGCCTCGTCAAGAGAGAAGTGGATGTACAGGTGATTAGAGGAGGAGTGCTCAGGAAGACCAATCCATTCCGATTTCCGGCAGGACAGCTCAGTAGAGACTAGATCTTCTTCCAGCCAATGCAGTATATCCAATCTCTTGGTCCCGGGTTGGATTCAACACCCGCCTGGAGCAAGAGAGCAGTGAACCGCCCTGCTGCAAGGAGTTGCTCGGAGGATGGCAATTTTAGGGGGGGAAATTACGAGTTAGACAGGGTTACATCGCAATAACAGCCTTGGGTCGGGTAAAACCCGAGCCCTTCCGGTACGATAGAGCTGGCTGTTGTGGGAATGATCCCAGTTGGTTCCTCTGGGATTCCTAAACTTGACTTTACTGGGACACGCCTCGTCAAGAGAGAAGTGGATGTACAGGTGATTAGAGGAGGAGTGCTCAGGAAGACCAATCCATTCCGATTTCCGGCAGGACAGCTCAGTAGAGACTAGAGTTAAGTCGCGAAGCTCTTCCCTTATTGCAGTAACAAATGTGGGGTCATTGCCCCTGTTAGAACTTCGTTAAAAGAAACGGGAATTGGCTTCGTCGTTACTGAAATTAGACAGAAGGCAAAATCATTCGCCTACCCGCCGCCATTTCACCATACAGTTGTATTTGGCCGTCCTTAATCCAGAAATCTTATTAGCGTTGCTGCTTAGCCATGGCTCCTGGATCAGGGCTATATCGGCTCCGCCTTGCCCAAGGCAGATTAAGGGATTATCTGAGGCAGCCCTAGACTGGCGAACATTTATCTGACGAATCAACATAATCGACAACAACAACAATCAACATCTACCTGCCAGATTCTGAATCAGTAGATCAGCCTTATCGAGCATGTAACCCTCGCTGGAAAACAGACCCCTCAGTCGACAGGAAGCCTGCAGTGGTTTCACTGTCCCGGAAAACTGGTCTTCGCACGCAACCACCCTGATGCCATAATATTATTTTTAAACAAGTTCTTTATTAAATGAATTTTACAACGAAAAGTCAAAATTTTCTACATGACACCGATATTTATGCAAAAGTGTATACACTTTTAATGTTTGCTACAATATTATGATCAAATTATTGAAATTACATTTCTATCAGGTTACAAACAGCACAGTATATTGCTTAAAAAGTTGGGACTGAATTCAATTGTGGACACATTAAAAGGTATATAAGTATTAGTCATATTTTTTTGCACATGCTCTACTTAATTTTAAATTACAGAATAACACAAGAAATTACATAAAAGTCAATTAGAAGTTCTTAGATAGAAGTTTTAAGTTACCGTACGAGCTTAAGGCCAATATTAATAATTTGTATTTTTATTTATGAAAATTAGTATTGTTTTAATTATTTGTAATTAGTTATTAAAAGTTTTTATTAGAATAGAATAGGAAAACTTTTACAGACAGCCGTCAAAGCTTTTCTTATATGTAGATCCATTTGGGAAGCTGCTGGACTTCTTCATCAGGGAAATTTTGGCACGCTGTACTAAGCATTAAGCATAGTATACGTATACTATTGGCGCAGCTTCCTCCTAATATGCACACAAACCGCACAGGGTGCGTTGTATTCAATAATAAAACAATCAAATTTAAATACTGCAATATTTGAATTTGTTTTTACGGCCTATTGAATTGAATTGTTGTTTTTACGGCCTATATATTTGCAAAGTACCATGACTATAAACGACTAGACTTCTTCATCAGAGCACGCTGTGCTAACCATTAAGATAATAGAGCGCAAGTTTTTAAGTCAGCTAAAATCCTAGCTCTATTCACACTTACCATTACATTGAGCATTTGCCTTATCGTCAATAACCATTGCATTATCTATTTCCCTAGTCCTTTCTTTTCCGAGTCTAGTTAATTTTGCTGATTACTTGTTCTTTCTTCTTTTATAATCTTTTATAAATTAGGTCATTGTCAGCAAGTCCATGATAATCGCGAAAACAAGCGCAGACGTACGGACGATCGGCCTACTACCTCAACAGTGCCGAACCTGCCTCAACCCCTTGAACTTATCGATTTGGCTTCTCCAATTCCTAGTACGGTTGTCTGAGCAACGTCGAAAAACGCCCCTTCAAAAATATCCACTAGGAAAAACCCGAAACCTCCAACTATTGCAATGGAGTCTGAACCAATCGTTAGTAAGCTCGTTGGGGTCAGTCGAAAAAATCTATTTTTGTGTCTAGGTTCCATCTAGACACCACCGAGGATGATATGATGTACCATATTTCTTCTTAAGTTAAAGATCAAAGCGTAACTGTTAGAAAATTTAATTTTACAGATCTAAGAAGTATGTCTTCGTTTAAGATGGATGTATCTGGGAAAGATTTCGATACGCTTTTGGACAGCTCTTTTTAGCCTCCCGGGGCTCTTGTGCTGGAGTTTGAATACAGACCGAATAGGAATGTTCAAAATGTAGCAAAAATTTCTCGTAATAACGTTAAGTCAAAAAACTGAGCACTAAATCCTTGAATATCTTTTATCAAAAAATCAGAAGTTTAAATACCAAATTAACTGATCTCTTTTGAAATCTTTTCATTGTAAATATAACGTAATTGCTTTTACCGAAACTTGGCTGAAACCTCATGTTTTCAATTCAAAGTTTTTATGTAATGAATATCAAGTATATAGAAATGATCGCTTGAACAGAGTCGGGGTGGTTTTCTACTTGTCGTTCATTCCTCCATCCTTTCAGAAGAGGTTAATATTCCGAACATCGATTTCATTGAGTTCAAATGCATCCGCATTCATCTAGAGAACGTCTCTATGTACTTATATGTTTGCTACATCCCTCAAGCATCAGATTTTTCAGTCTACATGCAACATGCCTCTCTGCTCAAAACTGTTAACTTTATGACTAAAGCTTCAGATTCAATTATTGTTTTGGGTGATTTTAACTTACCTCATATATTGTGGAACATATCTGATGGTAACATTATTCCAAATCCGTCCTAACTTGTGTACAATGACTTTTTAGATGGAATTTCCGATCTTTGCCTTAATCAAATAAATGTTACCGCTAACAAGTTTGGGAAAGTCTTAGATTTAGTGTATGTTGATGATATAAACCAATTTTCTGTAAATCGTTGTGATCCGTTGGTTTTACCAGAAGACCTTTACCACCCTTCTATGGAAATAGTCTACGAAACTATAAGTAATGGCCAAGGCACTCAATGCTGCTCATGTAGTAGATTTGATTTTAACTTTGCCAAGCAAACTACAGGAAATTAAAAAAAGAACTGTGTAAATTAACTTGGCCTGAATTTGGTTGTGATATCGATCTAAACGTCTCACATTTCAATCAAATTATTTACTGCTTATTTGAGAAGTTTATTCCTAAACGTAAATTAACTTATGATCATCCTACACAAGCTTGGTTTACTAAAGAGCTTAAGGCTCTGAAAAATAGAAAAACGCGATCATTTAATTTATATAAAAAATCCGGATTAAATAAACATTACTTACTGTATTCCATTCTACGTCAGAAGTACATAGATTTAAATAAAAAGTGCTATAAAGCTTATATCTCTAAAATCAAAAGAGACATTATTCTCAATCCAAAGTCATTATATGGTTTCGTAAATTCTAAACGTAAAGTATTAGGGTTTCCCTTAGCCATGAAATATCAAGACATTATATCTAGCGATAATCAATATATCGCAAATTTCTTTGCTCAATTTTTCACCTCTAACTATTCCGCTGTCACCAATTCAAACTTTCAAAATTATCAATATAAGCTACACAAGACAAATTTAATTAATTCACCAATTATATGCGCCAAAGATGTTCTAATTTACTTAAAACCTTAAAAGAATCTTTTAAATATGGTCCTGATAGGATTCCTACATATTTCTTGAAAAAGCGTGCGAACCATATTTATCAACCCCTTACCAGTTTGTTCAATTTTCACTAAAGTGTGATGGTTTTCCAACTTTTCCAAGTAGGTCTTCTATAGAGAACTATCGTGACATAGCAAAGCTTTCTGCCATCCCAAAATTGTTTAAGGCTATTGTTACAAATCAACTTACGGGTCCGATCTCTACTTTGATAGCTGACTGCCAACACGGGTTCAGTAAGGGAAAGTCCACAGTTACGAATTTACTTTAGTTTACCAGTCATGTTTCAAATGGCTTTAGAAAAAATCTGCACACCGACATTATTTATACGGATTTCAGAAAAGCTTTTGACAAAGTGTGTCACTCATTACTTATTCATAAACTCGATCAGTTGGGCTTCCAGCCGGGTCTCAATCGCTGGATCTCTTCTTACCTTAGTGACAGCACACAAAGAGTAGTGCTTAAAAATTTAGTATCCGATGTCATTTATGTCTCTTCGGGGGTTCCTCAAGGAAGCCATCATTGCCCGATTCTGTTTTTGTTTTTTATAAATGATATTTCTACAATAATAAAATTTTCGAAAATGTTAATGTATGCTGACGACGGAAAGCTTTTCATGTCATTCGCGTCGGTTGAAGATAGAAATAAGCTACAATCAGATCTAGATACACTAGTTACTTGCTGCGATTTAAATTATATGCCACTTAACCTTAAGAAATGTAAACACATGGGTTTTTCGCGTGGAATTTCTCAGCCGGCTTCCTATACAGGGTGGCTAATGAAAGCCGCTACCAAAAAAAATTAAATAACTTTTTTTCTATTTAATGAATCTGGTTAATTTTTTTTTTATTTTGCAGATTGACTTTTACATTTAACAAAAATGGATAACTGGGACACTGAAACAAGAACTTGGATTGTCCGCCGCTATCACGCACTGGAGTCCGTAGTTTCGGTTCAAAGAGAGTATAGGCGCACGTTTGGCGGCAATCCTTCGAGCAGATGGACCATAATAAGACTTGTAAACAATTTTGCCGAGCATGGGACAGTCAACAGAAGACCTTACCATCGAAACCCTTCAGTGCGAACGGAGGAAACAATCGCTGCTGTAGCTGCTGCCATACAAAACAATCCACGTGTTTCGACAAGAAGCTTATCTGCTCAAATGGGTGTAAGCAGACAGTCATTACAGTCAATTATGCACAAAGATTTGGACTTATTCCCATATAAAATTCAAATGGCCAACAAACTGAACGCTGCAGACTTGCCGATTCGCTTGGAATTTTGCCAGAAGATGCTTCAAATGGTGGAAGAGGATGGAAACATGTTGAACTGTCTTTTCATGTCTGACGAGGCCCATTTCGATTTAAACGGCAACATAAACAAACAAAATTGTCGAATATGGAGTGCTTCCAACCCACCGATACTCCATGAGTGTCACAGTGTGGTGTGCAGTTTCATCACGTTGCATTGTCGGGCCCTACTTCTTCGAAGAAAACGGTCACACCGTTACGGTTACTGGAGACCGTTACTTGAGCATGTTGAGAGAGTTTTTCTATCCAGAATTACGCCGAATGAGAATTTCTTTCAATTCTGTGTGGTTTCAGCAAGATGGTGCAGCTCCTCATATAGCCCAACCTGTTATGACAGAATTGCGACGAAAATTTCCCAATAAGCTGATATCCAGAAACTCCACATTCCGTTGGCCACCCAGGTCGCCTGACCTTACTGCACCTGACTTTTTCTTGTGGGGTTATTGCAAACAGGAAGTCTTCAAAGCAAAACCAACAAATTTGAATGAACTAAGGCAATCCATTCGAGAAACAATTGCGGCTATTCCTGTCTCAACTCTCCAAGCAGTAATGAACAACTTTTTGGTAAGATGCAGCACATGCATCGACGAGCAGGGGGGGCATTTAAATTCCATTATTTTTAAAACTAATTAAGCTATATTTAATAAAATTTAATGAGCTTTAACATGAATAAAAGAAAAATGAATTCCATACACTGAAAAAAAAATTATTTGAGTTTCTTAATGTAGCAAAATTTATCAGCCACCCTGTACAATTAAAAATTATAGTATTGAGCAAGTGCATGATTTTGTTGACTTGGGGGTTACTATGGACTGTAAACTCAGTTTCAACCGCCATATTAACGCAACAGTCAATAAGGCTAAAGGTGTCCTAGCATTCGTTAAACGATGGTCTAAAGAATTTAGCGACCCTCATGTAACTAAAGTCCTCTTCACTACATTAGTCAGACCGATACTTGAATACGGTTCTATAATTTGGAAACTGCGTTACCAGGCTCATGTAGATCACCTAGAATCAGTTCAAAAACAATTTTTACTATTTGCCTTAAGAGATTTTCATTGGGATCCCTTGTACAATCTGCCAACCTATACAAATCGTTTAAAACTAATTAATCTGCACACACTTTCTAGTCGGAGGGAAATGCTTGGAATTATTTTTATGATTAAATTGCTAAATGGTTCACTGTCCAGCCCATTTCTTCTAAGTGAAGTGAACTTCAATGTACCGCCTCGTCCTTCAAGGCACTTTAAACCTCTAGTCTTAAAACAGTGCCGAACCAATTTTCAGTTAAATGAGCCTTTTTTGCTGTTTGTGTCAAGATTATAACTCCCATTCTGGTAGATTTGATATTTCAGCATAAAACAATCAATTATTTCTATTTTATTCTGTTAACTAGTTATTTCTTAATGTATAATCTATCCTATATCTACTTTACTTAGCTGATGAGGTTTGCTCTGAAGCTGAGCAGTTTTAGATCTCGACGATTAACAAACCAAAGCCTTTCAACGACTCGGCACGAACGAATAATCCGCGTGTTATGCGGATGCGCCTACCTGTATGTCTACCAAGAGTTGTGAAGTGGTATTTTATATCATTTTGTTCGAGAAATTCTAGAATTGGTAGTGTTTTAAAGGTTGTCTCATTGGCTAGAGTAATTAACTTTGGTTTGTCCATACAAGAAAGTATTTTGGTCATTTTATTGATTAAGTTCTTAAAACTCTTTTCGGCTTATGGTTCTATAGCTTCAAATTTTGAAAACTTGTCTATAATAGTCAAATATTTTCCTCTGTTATTCAGGTACCAAATGTCCATGGGCAGTGTTGGAATGGTTGCATAGGTGTCGGTGTTTTCTCATAGGGTAATTTAAATGGATATCTTTCGATTTTCCTGAAACATATTTTAGAATTATTTATAACTTTTGTAACTTCTTCTTTTCGGTTTGGAAAATAAAGTTCTCTTTTTAATTCTTGGTCAGTCTTGTCTATTCCCAGGTGATTGTATTCTTCTCAATGTTTTTAGTTTTTTTCATACGTTTTTTTCCAGAATACTAAGGCAAGCCTTTTGTGCACTTATATATTTAATTTTTCCATGATTGAAAATTTTAATATATATTTGGAAGCTCTTTAAACACTTCATCATTGTCAAAATAAATACCAATATTTTGTCCACTGCATTTTTTCTTTCTTTCTTTTATGGCGCGATATACAACAGGTATATCATCATAAACCTCCTAAGAGATTTTTGCGCCAAGCTTCTCTTCCAGTTTGTGGTGTGCCGATTTGAATTTTCCCTACAAATTGGTGGGACCTACAGTTTTTTGCCGACTCCGAACGGCATCTACAAAGGAGACGAATTTTTGCTGAGAAGCCTGTCATGGCAGAAATACACTCGGAGAGTTTGCCAAACCACTGCCGAGGGGCGACCCCGTTTTGAAACACTTTTTTTCAAATCACTTTTGATGTTACCTGTACCAGGGCTCGAACCATGGACCTTCGGTGTGGTAGGCCGGCAACACTACCTCCACACCACGGCGGCGGCTGCATTTTTTCAAGATTTCTATTAATTGATTTCTAGAATATGTGAGTTGCTTAAATACTAATCTGTCGTACAAATGAATGTCTTCTATCGTTAAGACTAAAATTCGTGATTTAAATATGTTTAGTGGTTTTTTCACTTATTTCAATTCCCTTATTGGATTCATTTTGTGCACCATGAATGGTATCTAAGTCATTGGTTGCCTGTCTAGTGTCTGATAATGTACGCTTACCATATGTTCTGGAAGGCTGTCCCATCGTTTATAACGTTTCCCTGCAGTCAAACCTACTAGCACTCGAGGTTTTATCTTATTTCCATATTAAAAACTATACAGATTTAACATGGCGGTGGCCTACGAAATATCAATCGCAAGCTTCTGCGGCAGCATTATACAAGTTAACAGACATACTAATCAGTAAACGCGTCAGGTTCATATCAGCCGTCATAATAGTCAGCCTATGCGTCAGTATCATACCAGTTACTGTACCACTTCATAGTAGGTTAGTTTAATTGAAATAAAGATGAAAATTGCAAAATTAAATTACAAATAACTTTATTTAAAATTCAGTCATCAGACATAAAATATTTGCTTATCAATTTAAATATTACTTCACTATATTGAAAAATTGAAACAAGTTCTTACTAATTAAATTTTTTAAGAATTGCCATTTTTAACCACCTTGTTATTGTATGTTTTTGCTCGCCATTTTCGTTATTGCTGCGTCATAACGATTCCATTGGAGATTCACGGTTATTTTATTTTTGAAAACTGTATTTCCCAATCACAATAACTGAACCAGGAAAAAAAACTCAATATTTCTTTTATGCATTTTTTGAAAACTTGATCGTCTTATTCCAAAAAGAAATGTTAAGTTACACAATGGCAAGTGATCATTTCGTTTTCGCTTTTCTTAGTTGTTTCATTTGAGCACTTCTAAGTCGTTGTTGTCGCTGCTGCGTCGCTTTGCAGTAGCGTTGTTGACAGAACCAGGGTTGCCAGTATTATTTTAAAACAAATTTTACTTACATGTCGCCTAATAAGTCGCCAACAAAATTTCTGTCAAAACGAAACCTATACAACTTGTTCTTTCAACGTTCATATTTAATTCCAGAAATCATAAATCTTTGGATTCAGGTCGATTTTGATTTTAGCAAAATTTTTGGAGAAAAAATTTGAATTTTTCTTTAAAATTTTCTAAATTGTTGGCAACCGTTTATCAATTTCTTTGCAAAGGTTTTTAATATAATCGAAATTTGCTCTCAAGGATAGTTTCATCACCTCTGGAAATCTTGAACGATTAACTTTTCTCTTAACTCTGTAGTTCTATTCGAAACAAACTTTATTCGCTTTCGAGTGATTCGTACTCTGTAAGAAATTTTCGAGTAGAACGCATTCGTTGTTCGAGTTCCATTCTGTTCCCTTCGGATTTGATCTATTCCCCTTTCGATTGTAGAAAATTTGGTTTGGATATTTCGAAAGCATATGCCAATATGGTCGAAAGTTAGAAAAACATATTGGACAACAAATTAGTAAACGGAAATCCACACAAATGTATATTCTTATGATTATAATAAAAACATTACTATTTTTTTTTTCATTAAGAAATCATTTTTATAGCAGAAAGAGTTAAGCAATCGCTGCTGACAGAAAATAATTGAAGAATTCTATATACAAAATTGGAAATATTCAAGAAAACAAAATGTTTATAGATTAGAAGTATTTATATATTTAAAAAAATAACATTTTATTTAATAAAAATAAAATTAAAATTACTTGTGCAAGCACTTACAATCGAACCTGCGACCACACGCGTGGTAGTCGAGATTCTTATAACCTTTGCTACTGCGACATATAAAACTGCGCTGTTTCATACTGCACTTGAGATCTATGCAAATGTTTTCGTATTTTGCTCTGCGCTTGAAATTTGTGAATTAGTTATGCCTATTATTGTGGAATACTTTCTAAAGTAAATTCTAACGAACTATAGAGTGCCTATATGTATTAGAATCGATTTTTGAATAGAACTACAGAATAAAGGCTCAGTATTTGTATCCCCGGTGTTGATCAAAGTGGGTTTCATCCCTCGTTGACAAAGTCGCCAGAAAATTGGCGCCAATACCCAACCTTAGTATTTATGCCTACGCACATATTAATTTTCTTAACATATGATACGAATAATGATCTGCGTATTGATCTGCTTCAAACTCTCGTTTGCTTTCTGCTTCATTTTCTCCTAAGATATATTGGCAAGGTGCGGATAACGATATGTTTTTTCATATGGCCTGCCACTTTTTCTACACTCACATAATGTCGTATGCCTGGCAACATTTCCAGCAGTCCAATTTATTTGATTCTTTTTACACATTGAATAAATAACTCCAAAAAAATTAAAATCAACGAATTAAAAAACAGCCGGTTTTTAATGTAAGTCAGACAAAAATAGAAACATTTCTATTTCGTATGTGCATTTTTCTGACTTGTACAAAAGGAAAATTTAATTTACCTTTACACGTTATTTTGGTTTTCAGACGTAAAATGTGACATATACTCGTACACATGACAACCCGTATCGTGTAAAATGCCTTTAACCCTTTCGCCCCTACTGGGACAATATGTCCCAGACAACTTCAAACTTGTGTATAACTTTTATTTTTCTTCCAATTACGCATTGAAATATTCCCGCGCAGTTTTCTTTGTTGAGTGGTAAATCGATCTCTTTAGTATTGAAAAAAATGTCCTGCTAATCGAATATTTGGCAAAGAAAAGTCGCAAACTTTAAACAGCCACGCGTTGTATTTCAATGTGAAACGTCCAACTAGTAGCATTTTTTTCCAGGAAATTCCTCGTGCTTGAAACTTCGAGTGTAGCTAAAGATTGTTGATCCAAAATTCTTAAGAAATTGAGGTGATAAATGTAAGTTTTTTTATATTTATAACTACATTGGGACATATAATCCCAATAACATATTTGAGTGGGATAATAACATCGCAATATTGGTTTATACTTGTAGATGTCTAGAAGGAGAAAATTTGATGAGCATAAAATTGGGAAATATTTTGTAGATAACGAGAGTAATGATTTGGGCGATGACTTTAGTGCATCCGATTCTAGCTATGTATCATCAAATGATGATGACGAAGATTTGGAAGACCCTCTAGCACAAGCTATATACAATGATGAATCTTCGCCTTGATTCGCTGGAGAATATTGAGGATCAACTAATCGGCAATAAGTGTAGTTGGACAACTTTAAACAACGGAGTAATTTTTGAACCAAGGTATAAAATACCCATAGAAAAAGATGCTGAAGTTTTTATTGGATTCCCTCATTGCGCTACAGAGCTCGACTTTTTTCGGAAAATATTCCCAAAAAGCCAATTTATACGTATTGCAGGATTCAAATACTAAACAGTCCCGCGTTGTATTTTAATGTAAAAATGTTGGAAAAAACAATTTTTTAAAATTTATATGATAGCTGTGGTTATCGCCTGGATAATATTCACGCACCGTCAAATTCCCTCAATAATTTTTTTGTGCCCTTAGCAGAGTCGATGATAGCTGAAGTTATAAAATACAATATGCTCACAACACGTCAATGTGGTGGAGGACCCGCAAAGCGAACACGAGCGGAACGTCGTAATATAGGCGATCATCTCCCTATTGAACAGCCTTCTCGTCGTCGATGTGTACATTGTACCTCACTAAATAAGGAAACTAGGACTAAATATGTCTGTTCTGGATGCAACAACGCTTTATGTTTCAAATGTTTTGCTTCATTTCACAAATTAATTAAATTTGTATAAGAAAAATCCATAAAATGTGAATGTTTTTAGTTTTTTATTAAAAGTGGTTATTTAATTTCCTTAGTCCTTTCAGCATTATTGGGACGTATACATCCCACTTAAAAAGATTATTGGGTCATACCCTGTGTATGACCTGCGGTCGAGAGTATTACTACCCTTATCGGCATCCACAAACCCCTAAATGGGTTTGCCAGTACAACAGTATACTAACTTGTAGTCTTCAGTCATTGCCAGGTACTTTAAAATATGTTTTATACCTGATCCGTGTTCTTTTTGCGGATTTTGATTTCGTTGTGCCAACTTCGCGATTGAATGCAATATGTCGAGCCTTGTGCAAATAGCGAGATACATTAGTTCACCGACTGCTGACTGGTACTGTGTAACATCAACTTTAACACACGACTCGCTAGTGCACCCAATTTGAAAACCGGCATCTAACGGTGTCTTCGTTGCCGACAGGTGGTCATCGCCGTCTCTGGTGTTCTCCAATCCCAGGAAATACGAGATAGGACCTTTATCAACACATTCGAAACTGCTTCAAATTTGTGCTTTAAGCACCAAAAGACTTTCTTTGTGTTGGCAGCTAATGATCATGTCATCTACATAAACAGAAATGAGACATAAATTACCTTGGTTTCCCATTCTGTAAGAGCATCGCTCGTTATTGCATACCTCAAACCCAATTTTCTTTAAAACTTCATCCAATTTCTGATTCCACTCTCTCCCGGATTGTTTCAGTCCATATATGGCTTTATTAAGTTTCAATACCCGCTCAGGGAACCGCTTGTCGATAAAGCTTTCAGGTTGTCAGCGATAGGCTTTCGATGTACGTGAATAACCTACCATAAAATATTTTTTTCCTTTTGGCTTGGATTTGTTATTGTTCATTTAATTTAGCGCTATTACTTCTTCCAGACCAAGCCTCGTATGGTGTAATGATGTTTAATGATTTTCTGCCCACAAAAACTGACCAAGTCCCCTCTGAAGCAACATACTACGTGCCATCTCCACTATCTTACGGTTCGCTCTCTTAGCAACCCTGTTTTGCTGTGGCGTGTACGGCACAGTCAGGTCCTGTTTTATACCACACTCACTTAAAAATGTATCAAACTCTTTGTTGACGAAATCACGACCATTGTCACTTCGAATTATTTTAATTCTTTTCTCAGTTTGACGTTCTACCAAGCTTTTAAACTTCTTCTTTAGATTTAATGAAATACACAAACGTTCGCCTCGATTTATCGTCTATGAAATTTAAGAAATAACGCACGCCTCTAATTGACTTTGTACGAAATGGGCCACACACATCGGTGTGCACTAATTCTAAAACGTCTTTAGCTCGGTTTTCCGTGCTCTTCGAAAACGCCTTTACACTTATTTTGCATCTTGCACATACCTCGCAGGGAATGTCTTTGGAAAATGTCACTTTTCAATTCCGCGCACCATATCTTTGTTGATTAATTCTTGCAGACTACCATAGTTAAAATGGCCATAGCGCTCATGCCATGCTACTGCTTTTTCATTTGAAGAATAAAAACACTTGTTGCTATTGCATCGGAACACAAAACGTTTGTTTACCTTCTTGGCTTTCAAAACGATTTCATTTTAATTAATCATTTTTGCACAATTTTCATCAAATATTACTTAAATGCCATTTTCTATAGCTCTAGCGATGGACATATCTGCGCATGTCTGGCACAAACAAAACTTCATAGGGAATAATATCACTCTCTTGAGATCTCACACGCACTTCTTCCACACCTTCTGCGCAAATTAAGTTATTGCCAGCTAAACAAATTTTCTCTATGCTGCTTGAGTGAAATAAACAAATTTCTGTTACAAAACATATGCGATGTAGCCACGCTGTCAAGGAGCCAGGTCGAATCGTCAAACACCTCAGCGTCTGCTGGTGCTAACATAGTAAACGAATGCTCACTTCGCTTCGCTGCTCTCTGAACGTTATTGCATTTCAAGTTGTAGTTTGCAGCGTAATGTCCGCGCTGCCCACATTTGAAGCATTTGAAGTTTTGCATATTTGATTTCTCCTATTCGTTGAGTTTTCCCCTTTTTCGAAACTCATTGACCATAAAGCAAAAGCCTGCGATTCCCCTTCAGATTCAGCTGAACGTTTTGCTTGCTTCTTTCTCTCCGACTCTTCTAGAAGTTTAACCTTAAAATTTGTCAATGTCGGCGAAGAATTTATAGTCTCCATTTCAACAACACGTGCTCGTACTGGTTTGGTAGACTTGAAAGTAAAATAATAGCCACTAATTCGTATTTTATTTCTATGCCGACTTCGGTTAACTTTTCGACACCTGTAAAGTCATTTAAATATTTTGGCATGTTCTCTTTAACACTTAGCGTAATTGTGGCCAAAGCCTTTTAATAAAGCGCTTCACACTCGGATGCTTTTTCTTCAGGCTTTACACTTTTTTCACACACAATATGCCATAATCCAGCATGTATGAAAACACTTCTCATTTGCACACGCCCCGAGTAAAAGTTCTTTTCATCAAGTTTTTCAATTTGATAAAGCGAATTCATATTGATATCCGTCCTTAAACACACACGTTTGGTTACTTATATTTTATTTCCATTTTACTTATAAACTTCGAAATAAACTTTCGCGGAGTTTTTGCACATTAGACTTTAACTACATTCGCCAGAACCGTGTCCTGGGCCCATAACCAATGTTGGGATCGGAATCTAGAACCATAGTTAATGAAACACCTTTTCATATAATGGCGTTTATTCAAAGACTGAAATAATATAATGTATGAGAAATGAAAATGTATCAAAAGAAAAATAGATGCAAGGTTGGATCCGAGTGGATTGAAAGTTACGATCTATTCGTGTTGTTACTTTGAACCGATTACTTTTTCATCAGTTATAAATAGCACGAAGAAATCAAGTTACTAAGAACTTGCTTATGTGGTAGAATTCCATACTCGGGTTACCTGCATGGTTATTTGCAAAGAACTCCGAAATTTATAATTTTCTCCACAAAAAAGCGAATCTTTCCTTGAATTTCTTTAATTTCATATAAAGATATTATTACAAGTATGGATTAGATTCTATCTGACATTAATATTTTAATTTTTCATAAAATGTTTCAAGAAAATTTAAAGATGTCTGCATGTAAAATCAATTATAAAATTCATTGAAAAAGGGATATTTAAAAAAGGAGAAAATTATTTTTTATAAATATTTTCCAAGGGCAAAATTTGCTATGAATAGCGACTAAACTTTTATTGAAATTTGTTTCACTTGTTCAATGTAGTGAAGTAATATTTATTTTGATAGACTCATATTTTATATATGATGACTGAGTTTTTTTAAAGTTGTTTGTTATGTAATTTTGCAATTTTCATGTATTTTTCAACCCAAAATGAACTAACCTATTATGAAGTGGTACAGTAATTGGTATGATACTGATGCATAGGCTAACTACTATGACGGCTGGTATGATACTGGTGTATGTACCGACTAGTAAACTGGTATGATCCCAATATATATACGGACAAGTATGTTGAATGGTATGATCTTGATGAATATAATGATTAGTATTTTAACTGGGATATTGCTGACGCAGAGACCGATAAGTATGCCAATTGACATGGTGCTGATGCGGAAGTGGACAGTTGCCATCTCGTAGGACATTGCTGTGTTAAAAATACAAGTTACTAATATGGAGAAATTACAAAACTTGCACTGGTTGAGCCTGTTCGGCAAACTAGTTTTGGCTAGTATAAAACTAGTAGAATTGGCTGCAGGGTAGTTAACGTAGATTCTTTTTCAAAATAAGGATATTGTATAACTAAATCACTACTTAAGAGGTTCTTCAATTTTTCAAAAGCTTCTATATAAGCGATATCATTAATATTTCTTTTTGTTCCTTTTTTCAATCTTAAAGTAATTGGGTTAGGAATTTTCGGTAATAACCTGTGAGTCCTAGAAAAGATTGTATTTCCTTAACATTCCTTGAAATTGGAAAAAAATATGATATTATCTAAATATACGTAACTAATTTTACCTATAAATTCATGCAAAACATTATTCATTAGGCTTTGAAATGTTGCTGGTGCGTTTTTAAGTCCGAAAGGCATACGATTATACAGGGTGTTTTTTTTACAGGTTTGTTTTTCGAATAGAGATAAAACTGGCATTTTGTGGTCAAATCTGGCAACTCTAATGTCATTTATGTTCAGTTTGGTTTGCCATTTCATCATGAACAGGTTGACAAAAGAACAACGCTTGCAAATCGTGCAAATTTATTTCGAAAATAATGGTTCAGTTCGCGAAGTTTACCGTGAGCTCCGTCCATTTTATGGTCGACATAATCGTCCATCAGAGCAATTAATTCGGTTAACCATGGATCGTTTTCGCACTACGTTTACTCTATGTGATAATACGCATCCGCAGAGACGTCGAACAGTGCGCACCGAAGAAACAATTGCCGCTGTAGAGCAAAGTGTTGAAGAGGACCCGAATGAATCGATTCGCCACCGTGCACAGCAATTGGAGCTTTGTCCATCAACTTTATGGAAGATTTTGCGCAAAGATCTTGGCTTGCGACCTTACAAGATCCAGCTTGTGCAAAAATTAAAGCCGCGAGACCATGCAATGCGTCGTGATTTTGGTGTATGGGCCGAAAATGAGATTGATTTCGATGCTGATTTTCATCGCAAAATTTTGTTCAGTGATGAGGCTCATTTTTGGTTGAATGGCTACGTCAACAAGCAAAATTGCCGCATTTGGAGTGAAGAGAATCCACATGAGACCCTTGAAACGCCATTACATCCACAAAAACTGACTGTTTGGTGTGCTCTATGGGCTGGTGGAGTCATTGGGCCATACTTCTTCCGCAATAATGCTGGAGAGGCAGCTACCGTTAATGGAGACCGGTATAGAGCCATGATAACCGACTATTTTGTTCCCGAATTGGATGGCATGAATGTGGATGAGTTGTGGTTCCAACAAGACGGCGCTACATGCCACACAGCGCACGTCACAATCGATTTATTGAAGGAAACGTTCGATGAGCGCATAATTTCGCGGAATGGACCTGTCAATTGGCCACCAAGGTCGTGTGATTTGACACCATTGGATTATTTTCTTTGGGGATATGTGAAGTCGCTCGTCTACACCAACAAACCAGAAACGTTAGGGGAATTGGAAGCCAACATTCGTGGCGTTATTGCCGACATACGGCCCCATATGCTCGAAAAAGTGGTTGAAAATTGGACCTGTAGAATTGGCTTTATTCGAGCCAGCCGCGGCGGCCACATGCCCGAAATCATATTTAAACATTAATGGCATAATTATCCTTCCAATAAAGCCAAATTGATGGACCTTAAAACGATTTTCTTGTGTTTTATTTCAATTCGAAGTTCTATACCCCTAAAAAAAACACCCTTTACTTATACTTTCCGTATAAAGTACTAAATGCTGTTTTCTCTCGATCCTCTAGCTTTACTTCAATTTGGTTAAATCAAGGGTAGTAAAATAATTAGCTCTCCCTAGCTTATCTAAAGTGCCTTCCATATTCGGTATTGGGTATTTGTCTCCTTTGGTAACTTGGTATCATCTGCTTTTTTTGGTACATATCCACATACTATGACTAATTAACCCTGATTTAACATTTCTGTAATTTAAGATTTACATTAAGGTCATACTCTTTTTGGTCCTAGTTATCTAAAAATATTGGTAAAGCTTTTCCTTTAAAATAAGTACTTTGTTCTTGTAATTTATTACACCGTTATTTCCTCGTAACATGTCGTTTCTATTATTCTGTTAAATTGGGAGTGAAAGTCATAAATAAGAAAAGTGCTGTCGCTGTCATTTCTTAAAGGTAAGGAAACCCTTTTTTAAGAATAACTCTCTCTCTCTTTATGGCGCGATATACAACAGGTATATCATCATAAACCTCCTAAGAGATTTTTGCGCCAAGCTTCTCTTCCAATTTGTGGTGTGCCGATTTGAATTTTCCCTACAAATTGGTGGGACCTACAGTTTTTTGCCGACTCCGAACGGCATCTACAAAGGAGACGAATTTTTGCTGAGAAGCCTGTCATGGCAGAAATACACTCGGAGAGTTTGCCAAACCACTGCCGAGGGGCGACCCCGTTTTGAAAAACTTTTTTCAAATCACTTTTGATGTTACCTGTACCAGGGCTCGAACCATGGACCTTCGGTGTGGTAGGCCGGCAACACTACCTTCACACCACGGCGGCCGCCGTGCTTCTTGTAAAATTGTTATATAACTGAAGCTGTTTTTATATTTAGCGGTTTTCCCGATTTCGTATTGTGCTAGGTGGACAATTTCGTCTATTTAATAAACTTTTCGGATATAACTGAAGCTGTTTTTATATTTAGCGGGTTTTCTCGATTTCGTATTGTACTAGGTGGACAAATTCGTCTTTTTAATAAACTTTTCGGATCACCAGTGACAACTAAAAACATAGTTTTACAACTCTTTTTTATTAGCCGAATATGAGGTAGGCTTGATTCGTGTCCAAGACTATTAAGTGATAATCCTGATCGTCCTCAATAAAGTTTGTTTGCGGTCGTCTTGACTGTGTAGACGTATTGACGTTCATTGGTTAAACTGAACTCCTCTCGCGCCGTAACACCGATCCGACTCGACCCAATCATCCCTACTGGGGATATTTACCGTGAAGTCACAATCCAAAACTGAAGGAGTCTCGCAGCGACCCGTACCCGGGAAGAAAACCGAAACTTTTTAGTATGCTAGAATGTCTTTTGGTCCGTGTGTTCCAGCTGGGCGATTCTGTAGGCGCAGGGCTAACATCGCCGCTGCTAGGTACCCTTCTATATCTACGGGAAGAAGGTCTACAATGACCTGGAGAGCTTCGCTTGGCCTAGTTCTTAGAGCTCCGCCTATACTTCTTATGCTGAACCTGTAACCTTTCCCTTACAGATATAGGCTTGATGCTTTGCCCAAGGCAGGCCACCATACGATGACCCCATATAGCAATATAGGTTTTATAATCGCAGTATTTGCGTATCTTGGGGCTAAGACCCCATTTCCTGCTTATGGCTCTTTTGCACGTGTACGAGTATAATGCAATATACGCTATCTTTCGACGCTGAGTGACGTTTTCCTTCCAGTTCAGCCTTTTGTCCAGAACCACATCTAGAAATTTGGCCTTATCGGCAAGATTGAGGCGCATGCCATTTAGCTCTGGTAGGTTCAACGGTGGTATTTTATACCGTTCAGTGTATAAGACAAGTTTCACTTTCTCGGAGTTGACGCTAAATCCGCAGCGAGAGGACCATAACGAGATGTTTTGCAAAGCCACCTGCATCCGATCACACAAGGTTAGTGGAAATCGCCTCTGTATGCCACGGCCAGGTCATCAGCATCCGCCATAACCTTCCCGACACTCCAACATGTATCTCTTAACCGCGAGTTAACTGTAAGGTTCAATAGGAGTGGCGAGAGAACGCCGGCTTTCGGAGTGCCCCTTGTGACATAACGTGTTATACCAAGAGTCCCCAGAGATGAAAGTATTTTCCTTCCCTTGAATAGTTGATCGATCAATCCCACCAGGGACCTATTAACACCCAGATTAGTTGGTAGTCCTTCGGCTCGTAGGCGTTACCTGCCTTCGAAATAAAGGTTACTGTTGCGCTTCTCCTCAAGCACGGAATATAGACCGTATACATATATGTGGTATATCCAATTAGCTGATGTCTCCAAAGTATTCCTTAGTTTTGCAGGAATAATCGCACAAGGTCCGGAAGATTTAAAAGGCTTGGAGATCTTTACTGCCCATTTAACCTACTCCATCGTGATGGGTATATTTAGAGCCGGGCTAGTTGCAGGTGTATTTGGTGCACAATGCATATTTCCCGGAAAATTAGTATCCAGGATCAGTTCTAGGGTTTCCCCTTCTGAGCAGGTCTAGGCACCGTCAGGTCGCCGTCAATAGCTCAAAGCCGTTTGTGTCTTTGATAGCATGCACCTTACTCTTGCTGTGTAGTCGACACTTTCGACTCCAGTATAGAAATGTCTCCACGAAATTCTCTTCGCTTGTCTTAGGGCTTTCTTATAGGCCCTCATTTTGTCTTTTTGTTCAAGCCACTGAGCCTCGTTATCGAGGCTTTTGGCTTTATTGAACTGTTTTCTACAGGATTTCCGAAGTGAGTCCAGATTCCGGGACCACCAATGAGGTTTACGTTAAAACAACTATACATAGCGATGGTCTGAAAATGAGCGATCATCAAGAACCCGCCAGTTCCTAAATAACCCTTAAGCGCTTTCGCTAGAAATAGTGAGGTCAGTGACCTCTCATCCATTTTTAGTAATAAAAGTTGGCTCATTACCTAAGTTGCAAACTACGAGGTGAGTCGTTAAAAGAAAATCAAAAAGTGACGCACCCCGAGTATTTATATCCAAACTTCCCCATTGGACGTGATGAGTAGTTGCGCCCATTCCGATAAGCACGTGGTCCAAATGACGTTACACTCCTGCGTTGGGTGAGCCAGGCTCATGGCCTCCAGCATCCGCTGGGTTCGCTTAAACCTATGCCCTTGCCCTCGGACAAGCTGGAATGTCCTTCCAATCGACAACCTTTATTTTCGCCCTGAGGTACACTGGCCCCAACCTTGGAGCTGCTTCCTTGTACAGTGCAACTGATATTGCATCATCACAAGCGAGGATCTGGATCTAACCCTGGTATGCGTTCCTTGGCCACCTCCGCAAAGCTTGGCTTGCCTACCCCAGAGTTATTCTGGTGCCTCTTAGGAAGAGGTTTCAGATCCTCGTCCGAACTTTGGCGCTTGAGGGGGTTGCGCTCTCCACCGTTGCAACCACAGTACCACGGAACTTCGGTAGCAGAGCTCGCGGCCTTTCCACCGCATTCCTATTGGGGTAGGTGTCAAGGGGGAGACGCCCAGAAGTTGCCATCGGGGTCGTTCCCTCGGTTGGGGGCGTGTTTGCGTTGACCTTTGCCTTTGGCTCCATGTGGTCAGGTGTGAGACCCCTGCCGAAGCTGTGGCGAGACCGTTTACCGTGCCGGCTCCTGAAGGGCGTGCAGCATCGGTAGGTGCCGCACCTTTGCCAGGGATACTGGGCATGCAGCCGTGCTTTCTGCTCCCCTGAAGGTCGCTCTTGCCCGTACAATGTTTTGAGATTTCCCTCCACGTGTCCGGAAGGAGCGAACCCGTAGTTTCCATCACAGTTGGTCCCCCGGTTGTATATTTCAAATTAAAGGCGGCATCCTTCTCCTTTGGATCGTAGTAGCCAGGCCGCGAGACCGCTGCCACCGCTTTGTGGAGACTGGTTGCCGAGACAGCTGGGCAAGGCCAGCTTGTGGTTAGGAAGGCGAAGGTGTCGTCCGTCACGGCATAGCCCCATATCGCGGCAAGACCAATTTACTCTCGGAGGCTGCAATGTGCATGGCACCGCATAATACCCTGGATTGGGAGGGGATATATCTTATTCATCGCTCTGCAGAGGCGGTAGAGCTATCCCCGAAATGTAGCTCCCTGCGGAACTATGATCACGCGGATACGCATGGCGGAATACCTATCCTTCGCGAGGGAAGGATTTATTAAATTGAAATATTTTTAAATAAGTACTTTATTTAAAGAATTTTATAAGAAAAGATCAAACTGTCTAGATTACAGCGATATTTATACAGAAGTTTATACATTTCAAATGTTTGATTCAATATTATGATCGAGTTATTGAAATTACATATCCATCAGGTTACAAACAGTACAGTATATTGCTTAAAGGCGAATGTCTTTAGAACATATACGAAAAGTTGGGACTAAATTAAATTATGGGCACAAGTTGTCCTTTACTAATAAAATTTGTGTAACTCCATGGTACCACATGCGTAAAAATAGTTGAGGTCGCTCCTGCTCCCTAAGCGTATTCAGAAAAACCGCAGAGATTGCGGATGTCTAAGGTAAATAGTGCGGCAAAGACTCCCTTACTACCACCGTGGTGCCGAGATCTTGGTAGTTATCCGGCAGGGCATCCTCTATCTTAAAATTTTTCACGCCATCTGCCAAGATGCCAATAAGGATGCGGTCCTTGGCCACCTCTCCAAAGCTTTCCCACCCCCTTGCTATGAAACTCCGGTAGTAGAGATCGCCACCGCATTCCTAGCCATTTGGGGCAACCCCTAGTCGACCCGTAGTTGGAGATTGTTCTCCACGTGTCCACAGGAAGCCCCGGTCGTTGCCCCGGTAATTGTTACATTAAAATGAAAGACGACCTTCTACTTTGGTTAATAGTGCAATGGTCGTGAGGCCCTTGCTACCGCTGTTGGAAACCCGGTTGCCGCGGTATCAGCAGTGCGGCACACTTGGGAGGAAAGCGACCCTTAGGAGGGAGTGTGAAAGACGAAATGACTCTCTGAGGCGGTAAGTCTGAGAAGCTCCGCACATTGGGTTGAGGTGGATCTTAGTCATCGCTCTAAAGAGGATGGAGAGCTATCCTCGTGTTTGAGCTTCTTACAGAACTACCTTCAAGTGGTTAACCTTACCATATGGTTAACGACTAATCTCTCGCAAGGTATCTACCCTTTGCGAGGGATCGTGATGGCGGGTTTTGGTTGGGCCTCACCTCATGTGCACCCCAAAAACATTTGTTTGTTTGTATTTATCGGTTTAATAGATCTTTCTGGGAAATACTTAGATTTTGTAGTCCAGTTGGGTGTAGAGAGAAACGCATTACCAGAAGCAATACTAGTGCTTTGCTTGACCCAATGTAGGCAATTAGTGTAATAATTTTTTTTTAGTTGGCGGGTTTCAGTTTTGGGATCACAGTTTATATAAACCGGGTAAGTAAGTTGGTAGCTGTTTAATTAAACCTAATATATCCCGTGGTCGAAATTCGACCACCTTAAATTAGTTCAAGTTATGAAATCCTCTGTTCATATTTTTTCCAGCACTGCCTAGAGCCCGAAATATTTGAGAAATTTTTGTTACTGAAATTAATTATATATAGTTAAGTAATTTAGGGCCGCTTTCATAAAAGTCGGTTCACACTAAACGGCGGGTAATTTGACAACTAACCGAAAAAAATTAGTCCATTAAAGACCGGTAATCATTAATAGGAAATGGATTTGATGCACATATGCCAACAACATAGTTAGACTTATAATATAAATAATGGTTACTTTAACTCAATGTGCTTAGTGAGTGAAAATACCCTACCGAAAATAGAGGCCATGGATACTGTTTTATTTTGTTTTGTTGTTTTTCCGATAGGGTGAAGGATTGATGTATATTGGAACGATTTGTCGTCATCCCTTGTCAAATTTGGTTTTGAGACAAACCGGTTTCGGCGTTGTGCCATCATCAGTGTCGTCAGAAACGGGGTTGGTTTGCACCGATCGGTTTTTTTGTGGTTGACTAAGGCAGGTAAAAGTTGGTGATTTTTGTTGTTTGACCTTTTTTGCTTGTTTGTTGTATTTGATCTTTTGCTGTTTTGTGCGTGTTTGTTGTACCTAAGTGGTTGCTTTGTTTTTTGTAAACCAATTTTAAAGGTTCAAATATTGTGTCGGAAACAGTGTTTGTCTGTTCGTTTATTATTCTACCGTCGAATGTTTTTTTTTTGTAGATTTCCATGTTTTCGAGTACGTTCAGACGTCTGCCTTTTGCTTGTACATGTAGGACCTTGACTGTTTTGTTGATGTTTCCGGGGGGGCATTTATTCTCAGCCATGTGATTCGCAAAGTTGGACTCTGGTATGAAGGTTGGATTCCGTATCTTTTTGTTGTAATCTCTAATGTGCTCTCTGAACCTCGTTCTTGCTTGTCGTCCGGTTTGTCCTATGTAACTTTGCTGGCATTCACAAGTGAGCTTGTATACACCATGGCTGCTAAATGGATCTTCTGAGTTAGTTTTGGTTCTTAGCTTCCGTCCTAAATTCTAAGGAAATTTGCAAATTTATATGTTGCCCTTCCAGTATATGTCATTGTCGTCCAGGTTTGTGTACTTTCTTCTCCATTGTTTCTTTTTTGTTCTCTAAGGTCTCTCCTGAGTTTATCTACTAGTGCTTTTTTATATCCGTTGTTTCTAGCGATGTTATATATTATTCCAAGCTCTCTTCTATATGCTTCTTGTGTAAGAGGTGTTCTTTCCAATCTTTGTACTAAGTGCCTTAGCGCTGAACTTTTATGTTGTTGTGGGTGCTTCGAGGTATTATATATTATTGTGTCGGTGGCCGTTGGTTTCCTATATATGTCGTAGTTGAATTTATTGCTAGCTTTATCAATACTTATTGTGAGGTCCAGATAATTAATTCCTCCGTCTTTTTCGGTTTCCATTGTGAATATTATGTTCCCGTGCTGCTTATTGAGGTACTCCAGTACTTGCTCTTCGTTGTTGGTAGTTAAAACGCATATGATAACATCCACGTACCTTGCGTAAAATAACACTCCTAATTCGGAATTTAATTCCTGTATATACTCTTTTTCCAGGTATTGCATAAACGCTTCCATAATAATATCCGATGTTGGGTTTCCCATCGCAAGTCCGTTTGTTTACTTTATCTTTTGTTTTATGTAGTATTATAGAGTTTACTATGTTCAATGTCTCTGCTAGTGGTATTGATGTGTATAGATCTTTTATGTCTAAAGATACCAATTTGCTGTCTTTGTCACTTCAACGGTCCTAAGTTTGTTTATTAGTTCAGATGTATTAGTTATTAGCCAATTATTTCGCAGATCGCCTCTCACACCTGCTCTCCGAGAGCACAATTCAACCTAGTGGAATGCATGAGCAGTGGGATCATATCTCAGGAGCACTCCGTACCGCAGCCGAAGAAGTAATTGGATTCCGGCGAACGCGAAAAAACAACTGGTATGATGATGAAGAGTGCCGCGCTGCAACGAAAAGAAAGGACGAAGCCTACAAGGCAACGCTGAGATCGAATGCAACGAGGAGTGTGTGTGAACACTACCGCGAGTTGAAGAGGGAAGCGAGGCGGCTTTTCCGGGCGAAAAAAAGAGAGGCAGAAAAGCGTGAAATAAAGGAGCTTGAGATGCTGGCCAACTCGAATAATGCCCGAAAATTCTATCAAAAAATTCGGCGAATGACAGAAGGTTTCAAACCCGGGGCAAACTCCTGTAAGAATGAGAACGGCGACCTGGTGACCGATGTTCAGAGAACACTCAGAATATGGAGGGATCACTTCTCTGCCCTTTTAAATGGAGAAACTGAGCAAGAAACCAGAGAAGATGCCGAACCCGAGCCCACAATCGAAGATGATGGAATTGACGTTCCACAACCCGACTACAACGAGGTGCGAATAGCAATATCCCGATTGAAAAACAATAAAGCAGCTGGCGCTGATGGTTTGCCTGCTGAGCTATTCAAACACGGAGGCGAGGAGCTGGTAAGGCGCATGCATCAGCTTCTATGCAGAATTTGGTCGGATGAATGCATGCCTGAAGATTGGAATCTAAGTGTTCTCTGCCCAATCCACAAGAAGGGCGATCCTGCAAACTGCGCCAACTATCGCGGAATCAGCCTTTTGAATATCGCATATAAGGTCCTATCAAGCGTATTGTGCGAAAGACTGAAACCTGATGTGAACAGACTGATTGGACCTTATCAGTGTGGCTTCAGACCTGGTAAATCTACCATCGACCAGATTTTTACAATACGCCAAATCTTGGAAAAAACCCGTGAAAAAAGAATCGACACGCATCATCTCTTTGTTGATTTTAAAGCCGCTTTCGATAGCACGGAAAGGAGCTGCCTATATGCCGCTATGTCTGAATTTGGTTTCCCCGCAAAACTTATACGGCTATGCAAAATGACCTTGAGCAACACCGCCAGCTCGGTCAGAATTGGGAAGTACCTCTCCGAGCCGTTCGAAACTAAACGAGGTTTCAGACAGGGTGACCCCCTATCGTGCGATTTCTTTAATTTAATGCTGGAGAAAATAATACAAGCTGCAGAACTTAACCGCGCTGGAACAATATTTTATAAAAGCGTCCAACTGTTGGCATATGCTGACGATATTGATATCATTGGCCTTAACAACCGCGCCGTAACTTCTGCTTACTCCAAATTAGAAAAAGAAGCGGAGAAAATGGGATTGGTGGTGAACGAGGGCAAAACGAAGTACCTTCTGTCATCATGCAAAGAGTCAGCGCATTCGCGCCTTGGCAACCAAGCCACTGTTGGCAGCAATAATTTCGAAATAGTAAAGGACTTCGTTTACCTGGGAACCAGCATTAATACCAACAATAATGTTAGCCTAGAAATCCGACGAAGAATCACTCTTGCAAACAAATGCTACTTCGGACTGAGTAGGCAATTGAAAAGTAAAGTCCTCTCTCGACGAACGAAAATAACACTCTACAAGTCACCCATCGCACCCGTCCTGCTATATGGTGCAGAAGCGTGGACACTAACAACATCTGATGAGGCGGCTCTGGGAGTATTCGAGAGAAAGGTTCTTCGAAAGATTTGTGGACCTCTACGCGTTGGCGACGGCGAGTACCGAAGAAGATTTAATGATGAGCTGTATGAACTTTACGCAGACGCCGACATAGTTCAGCGAATTAAAACACAGCGGCTTCGCTGGCTAGGCCACGTAGTGCGAATGAGCGAAGATGCTCCAGCCCAGAAGGTATTCTTATCGGCACCCGCCGGTGGAAGCAGAGGAAGAGGGAGACCACCACTCCGATGGAAGGACCAAGTGGAGACCGATTTGCGATCCCGCGGTGTTTCCAATTGGCGCCAGTTGGCGCAACGAAGAAACGACTGGCGAGCTATGTTGGACGGTCAAAATCGCCCAGGCGGTTAGATGACCATTTAAAGAAGAAGAAGTATTAGTTATGGTGTGTTCGTTGATAAGTTCCAGTGTGTCTTTCAATACTGTTTTTAAATATTTAGATAGCTTATAGCATGGTGCCGATTTAAAATTAATGATTGGTCTCATTGGATTGCCTGGCTTGTGGATTTTTGGTAGCGCAATCAGTGGTGGAGTTGACGGGTTCATTTGGACTAATGTATATGCCGAGTTTGTATCTATTATATTTGTTGCACTTTTTATAGCCACTTTGATTTCTTTCTGGTATTCATCCGTGGGGCTCACTCTTATTCTACGACATTCCATATCTTCGATGAGTTTTTCGGTTTTTGTTATATACTCATCTTTTTCAATTAGCACAGTTGTGTTGCCTTTGTCCGCCTTCGTTGCGACAATGTTGTTTATCCTGAGTTTATGTTGTAGGTTCTTGACTGTTTTTTGCTCCGTGTTTCTCTTCTGTCCTTCCTTTGCTTTCACTTCCTTGTTTATTATTTCTCTGCACATGTGTCTTGCGTGCTCTTGTTCCTCAACTGGTACTAATGATATTGCGACCTCTGCGTAAACGATCGCCTGTTCCGTTTTTCTTTCTTCGTTTTGGTCTATAATATTGTGTTTCAGTCGCTTTTTAAGAAGTTGTTCTTCCGCCGCGGTGATGGCCACTGTCGTTAGGTTTACGAGCCTGGCATGGAAATGGTGCGGTTGTTGGTTGTTGTCCCGTTCGCGACGTCCTGTCAGCTTATCTAGTTTCCGGTTCAGCGTCCTGTATTTCTGTTGTAGTTCATGTTCGACCTCAGTCCTTATGCGCTCGAAGCATTCCATTAACGTATCGGTAGGTAATTGCTCCGCCAACCTTAAATGGATGGATAGAATCTCGGCATTAATTCCATCTTTCTTGGCGTACTGGTTTTTCAACTCATATCTTAGGAAGTCTCTTCCTTCCTAATTGTCCTCATGCGGATAGACACAGACCAGAACGAAACTAGGCATTGAAAATGGCAGAACGCGGAAACCAGTTTGTCACAAAACCAAACTTGACAAGGGATGACGGAAAATCGTTCCAACAAAAATCAGCTTGTATTGGTGTTTGTTTTCATTGTTATTTTTGCAAAATTTTGGTGTCACATACAATTCTATGCATTGTTTGTTAAACCAAATGTTTTCCTTCGTTGTATGCAATTTCAGTAAACGTCGTTTGTAAACTATTAGTAGACCGTTTTCTTTTAAGTTAAAAGCCTGACAAGCTTTAACTGTTTTATTTTGTTTTGTTGTTTTTCCGACAGGGTGAATGATTGATGTATATTGGAACGATTTTTCGTCATTCCTTGTCAAATTTGGTTTTGAGACAAACCGGTTTCGGCGTTGTGCCATCATCAGTGTCGATTTTCGTTCTGATCTGTTGTGGTCGTTTGTCTTGTATTTATAGTAGGTAGCAGGTAACGTCAGCATGGGTGTCTGTTTGTGTACGTGTGTGCATGTGTTGTGTGTGTACATTCAGAAACGGGGGTGGTTTGCATCGATCGGTTTTTTTGTGGTTGACTGAGGCAAGTAAAAGTTGGTGATTTTTGTTGTTTGACCTTTTTTGCTTGTTTGTTGTTTTTGATCTTTTGCTGTTTTATGCTTATTTGTCGGTGCGTGCGTGTTTGTTGTACCTGAGTGGTTGATTTGTTTTTTGTAAACCAGTTTTAAAGGTTCAAATATTGTGTCGGAAACAGTGTTCGTCTGTTCGTTTATTATTCTACCGTCAAATGTTTTTTGTTTGTAGATTTCCATGTTTTCGAGTACGTTCAGACGTCTGCCTTTTGCGTGTAGATGTAGGACCTTGACTGTTTTTTTGATGTTTCCGGGGGGGCATATTAGGACGGAAGCTAAGAACCAAAACTAACTCAGAAGATCCATTTAGCAGCCATGTTGTATACAAGCTCACTTGTGAATGCCAGCAAAGTTACATAGGACAAACCGGACGACAAGTAAGAACGAGGTTCAGAGAACAAATTAGAGATTACAACAAAAAGATACGGAATCCAACCTTCATACCAGAGTCCAACTTTGCGAATCACATGGCTGAGAATAAATGCCCCCCGGAAACATCAAAAAACAGTCAAGGTCCTACATGTACAAGCAAAAGGCAGACGTCTGAACGTACTCGAAAACATGGAAATCTACAAACAAAAAACATTCGACGGTAGAATAATAAACGAACAGACAAACACTGTTTCCGACACAATATTTGAACCTTTAAAATTGGTTTACAAAAAACAAAGCAACTACTCAGGTACAACAAACACGCACGCACCGACAAATAAGCACAAAACAGCAAAAGATAAAAACAACAAACAAGCAAAAAAGGTCAAAGAACAAAAATCACCAACTTTTACCTGCCTCAGTCAACCACAAAAAAACCGATCGATGCAAACCACCCCCGTTTCTGAATGTACACACACAACACATGCACACACGTACACAAACAGACACCCATGCTGACGTTACCTGCTACCTACTATAAATACAAGACAAACGACCACAACAGATCAGAACGAAAATCGACACTGATGATGGCACAACGCCGAAACCGGTTTGTCTCAAACCCAAATTTGACAAGGGATGACGAAACATCGCTCCAATATACATCAATCATTCACCCTGTCGGAAAAACAACAAAACAAAATAAAACAGTTAATGCTTGTCAGGCTTTTAACTTAAACGAAAACGGTCTACTAATAGTTTACAAACGACGTTTACTGAAATTGCATACAACGAAGGCAAACATTTGGTTTAACAAACAATACATAGAATTGAATGTGACACCAAAATTTGCAAAAATAACAATGAAAACAAACACCAATACAAGCATGAGGACAATTAGGAAGGAAGAGACTTCCTAAGATATGAGTTGAAAAACCAGTACGCCAAGAAAGATGGAATTAATGCCGAGATTCTATCCATCCATTTAAGGTTGGCGGAGCAATTACCTACCGATACGTTAATGGAATGCTTCGAGCGCATAAGGACTGAGGTCGAACATGAACTGCAACAGAAATACAGGACGCTGAACCGGAAACTAGATAAGCTGACAGGACGTCGCGAACGGGACAACAACCAACAACCGCACCATTTCTATGCCAGGCTCGTAAACCTAACGACAGTGGCCATCACCGCGGCGGAAGAACAACTTCTTAAAAAGGGACTGAAACACAATATTATAGACCAAAACGAAGAAAGAAAAACGGAACAGGCGATCGTTTACGCAGAGGTCGCAATATCATTAGTACCAGTTGAGGAACAAGAGCACGCAAGACACATGTGCAGAGAAATAATAAACAAGGAAGTGAAAGCAAAGGAAGGACAGAAGAGAAACACGGAGCAAAAAACAGTCAAGAACCTACAACATAAACTCAGGATAAACAACATTGTCGCAACGAAGGCGGACAAAGGCAACACAACTGTGCTAATTGAAAAAGATGAGTATATAACAAAAACCGAAAAACTCATCGAAGATATGGAATGTCGTAGAATAAGAGTGAGCCCCACGGATGAATACCAGAAAGAAATCAAAGTGGCTATAAAAAGTGCAACAAATATAATAGATACAAACTCGGCATATACATTAGTCCAAATGAACCCGTCAACTCCACCACTGATTGCGCTACCAAAAATCCACAAGCCAGGCAATCCAATGAGACCAATCATTAATTTTAAATCGGCACCATGCTATAAGCTATCTAAATATTTAAAAACAGTATTGAAAGACACATTGGAACTTAGCAACGAACACACCATAACTAATACATCTGAAGTAATAAACAAACCTAGGACCGTTGAAGTGACAAAGGACAGCAAGTTGGTATCTTTAGACATAAAAGATCTATACACATCAATACCACTAGCAGAGACATTGAAGATAGTAAACTCTATAATACTACATAAAACAAAAGATAAAGTAAAAAGTAAGCAAATCAAGAACACGGTAAGAAACACACTACGTCAAAACTATTTTCAATTCAACAATAAAATATTCAGACAAACAAACGGACTTGCCATGGGAAACCCAACATCGGTTATTATTATGGAAGCGTTTATGCAAAACCTGGAAAAAGAGTATATACAGGAATTAAATTCCAAATTAGGAGTGTTATTTTACGCAAGGTACGTGGATGATATCATATGCGTTTTAACTACCAACAACGAAGAGCAAGTACTGGAGTACCTCAACAAGCAGCACGGGAACATAAAATTCACAATGGAAACCGAAAAAGACGGAGGAATTAATTATCTGGACCTCGCAATAAGTATTGAAGAAGCTAGCAATAAATTCAACTACGACATATATAGGAAACCAACGGCCACCGACACAATAATACATAATACCTCGAACCACCCACAACAACATAAAAATGCAGCGCTAAGGCACTTAGTACAAATATTGGAAAGAACACCTCTTACACAAGAAGCATATAGAAGAGAGCTTGGAATGATATATAAAATCGCTACAAACAACGGATATAAAAAAGCACTAGTAGATAAACTCAGGAGAGACCTTAGAGAACAAAAAAGAAACAATGGAGAAGAAAGTACACAAACCTGGACGACAATGACATATACTGGAAGGGCAACATATAAATTAGCACATTTCCTTAGAAAATACAACATCAAGACAGCGTTCAAAACATCGAACAATTTAGGACGGAAGCTAAGAACCAAAACTAACTCAGAAGATCCATTTAGCAGCCATGGTGTATACAAGCTCACTTGTGAATGCCAGCAAAGTTACATAGGACAAACTGGACGACAAGTAAGAACGAGGTTCAGAGAACACATTAGAGATTACAACAAAAAGATACGGAATCCAACCTTCTTACCAGAGTCCAACTTTGCGAATCACATGGCTGAGAATAAATGCCCCCCGGAAACATCAAAAAAACAGTCAAGGTCCTACATGTACAAGCAAAAGGCAGACGTCTGAACGTACTCGAAAACATGGAAATCTACAAACAAAAAACGTTCGACGGTAGAATAATAAACGAACAGACAAACACTGTTTCCGACACAATATTTGAACCTTTAAAATTGGTTTACAAAAAACAAAGGTACAACAAACACGCACGCACCGACAAATAAGCACAAAACAGCAAAAGATCAAAAACAACAAACAAGCAAAAAAGGTCAAACAACAAAAATCACCAACTTTTACCTGCCTCAGTCAACCACAAAAAAACCGATCGATGCAAACCACCCCCGTTTCTGAATGTACACACACAACACATGCACACACGTACACAAACAGACACCCATGCTGACGTTACCTGCTACCTACTATAAATACAAGACAAACGACCACAACAGATCAGAACGAAAATCGACACTGATGATGGCACAACGCCGAAACCGGTTTGCCATGGATACCTTTGAATCCCATTTTAATTATGGAGTTTTACAAAAAAAAAGTAGGAGTTTGAATGCGAATTAAAAAAAAAAGTTTTGGATTATATGAACGGGGGGCGACTATGGGTGTTTTTGAACCTCATTTTTATGATGGAGTAAAAATTTTATTAGCTCTGTAACCTTGAAGACGATTGCCGTAGAGCAATCGAAATATATCGGTTTTTTCGAAACAAAGAAACAATTGTGTTTAATTTATAAAACACGGACCTCGAGCCAGCAAAACAGAATAATGAGTAAAAATTTTAATTTTGAACTATTGTTTGCAATAAAACGTGCGAGATATTTTACAAAAAATAGAAGTTTGATCACGTTTTTAAAAAAAAATTAAATTTTGCTTTATGCGAACAGCAGTGACTTTGAATGCTTTTGAATCTCATTTTTATAATGAACTTCTATTAAAAAAATTAGGCGTTTGTTGTGTTTTTCCTAAAAATTTTAATTTTAAACTATTGCTTGCAATAAAACGCTCGAGATATGTTGAAAACAAATTGGTATTTTTTTTTTAAGATTTTGGTACAGTTCAGTATAGGGGAGGGCAACTCTCCCTCAAAATCAAATTAGACAGACGCCCCGATGCCGGTGTATACTTTAACTCAGTTTGCATAATGGGTAAGAGAATGTAAATACTTCTACCTTTTGGAGAGCAAATGAAATATGAGTTGGACGCACCGACGCCACTACTTTAACTCAATATGCTCAATGAGTGAGAGAATGAAAATATTTCACCGTTAGGAGTCTGTCCACATATACATATTTTGATTGAAAATAAATTTAGCGTTTATTTTGAAGTTCACTAAATTTCTCAATATGACCATGAAGACGGCTTCCATTTTGTTTTTTTGTTTTATATAAACAGACAATGATGTCAATTTAGCAATTTTCCTCTAGATCTGGCTTTTTTGAAACCCATTTAGCGGAGTAAATTACAACTTCAGTGTATGGTTTTCTGGTTTTTTTCCTTAACCACAATTTAGACATTTCATATTGACTTTTATGGCATTTCAATAATATTTTGTGATAGATATGTATATGACCTGAACTTATTATTCTTCATGTTGATTTTTAAGGAAGGTTATCATCTTAACTGGTCAAATTTAGTCTAGATATGTAAGGGTTCGGGTTATATGTCTGCTCTTTGACGATTTAAAATATTTGAAGAAGAAAATAGTTGATGTCTTCAGGAAAATTTACACGATTTCTAACCACTTCGTAAATATAAAATTGAAGAAGCTACAAACTATGTTTTTGGTTATTTGTATTTCGTCTCTTCGGAAAAACCGGAAAAAATTATGAAAATTATCGAAATTATTTACCGAGCTCTGACAAATTTCGAGATTTCTATCGAGCTTCTCGGTCCGATGGAATTGGGTTGTGATATATATGAATATTCTAATATTATGACATATAATAGAAAAATATTAGGTTAGAGATCTAATAAATTAAAATAAAAAAAATCAAGATAAGAAGTTATCATATATTTAAAAACAAATTCAATTTAATAAAAAATAAAAAACAAAGTTGTGCAGAGAGCCTGTACTGGAACCTTGGAACGCACGCGTTCTACTTAAGACGCTTACCACTTACTTCGCTTACTTCGGTATATAGAAGAACGCAGTCAGATACCTTAGTTAAGCGCCATGGCTTTTGTAGAAAACTTTATTGAATTATTACAAATAAAGGAAGCACTATTTGTTAAAGAAAGTATGCCTATGCACCGCCCCAGATAGACAGGAAGATACCAAAATACATTTAAATAGGAATTACGCATGTTTAGGTAAGATATACTCTGGCAATTGATTGTATGGAAAAATGTTAGCCTATTAATATGTAGATATTCGTTATAAAATTATAATGAAACTATAACTATTTCTACACAAAAATTTAATGCATGTATAAAATGTTTCTCTCTCCCTCATCATTTTATATTCATATTCTATCTGTCCACCTCCCCTTTTATCTTATTCCTTGCTCATATCCCTATTTCTATCCCTATCCCTAACCCTATCCATATCTCTATCCATACCCCTATACCTATCTGTTTCCCTATCTTTATGCTACCAGTTTCCCTTTCCCTATCCCTATCCCTCTCATTTGATTTAATATCCCAAATTTGAACAGGTCACAGCTTTCGCTTAAGGTATTTAAAGTAATCGAAGAAGAAACTGTCCGTGCCGGTCATCAGCATTGTAACTATGAACCACCTTCTGTCTGACTGTCCAGCTTATGAAAGATCCAGAAGAAATCATACAGTTTTATGTGAAGAACTCATCGTACAACCACTACACATTATCATTAGACATACACAGCTAATAGAATCATTTAAAACTTGTTTATAACGTTATAAGTACTCTAAAAACGTTTTTTGCATAGATTATAATCATAGTTTTAAGTAAAACAAAACAATACAAAAAATATCTATGCATCTAAAGGTCAATTTTCTGGAAAAGCTGGTGTATAAAGACATTTCATATTGACTTTTATGGCATTTCAATAATATTTTGTGATAGATATGTATATGACCTGAACTTAATAAATTTCTGGAAAAGCTGGTGTATCACCTGCGATATAAATTTTGTATTTATGTATGTATGTAAAATTGGGTCAAGTCGCATCACAAACTCGAAACCTTCCAGGAATGGTCATAGGCCAAAAATAATTTCGATCCATTAAGTAGGATCGGGGTGCTGCATATCTGTGGTGTATGATGATACACGAATGACATTGTAAGGAATAACATATATGAGGTTAATCTTCAAGAAGTCTAGAAAATAGCTCAGGGACAATCCTTGCCCATAGCTTGAGTCAATCTTAACACCTCATGTTTCATCAGTGGCAATATAATATCCCTATACGTATACAATTCATAAATATCTGAACTACTTTATAACAACAAACCTATATAAAAAAATGGAATTTATTTTATTTTAAAAATATGATATTTTGGATGTATGTCGCGTTGGGTCAAGTTGCGCGCTAAACGGATTGACCATTCATAACCAAATTTGGAACACAAACTGGTAACCTTCCAGGTATGGTCATAAGATAAAAATATTTCGATTGATTCAAGAGGCGAGGCACCAGTCATAAAAATCGGATTTTCAATAGTTTCATGATACACGACTGAAATTCGCTAAGGAGTTACATAAGGGTAATCTCCAACAAATTTAGAAAAATATAAGATAAAGTAAAAAGATTTATGTCACCTCCGATAAAAAAATCTAATTCGTAAGGAGTTATATAGTGTTAATCTTCTAGAAAAATAGCTCAGGGACAGTCGTTAACTGTATCAGGAGTTAATCTCACCGGCTCATGTTTTATCTAAAGGCAGTAATGCGTAACCTATATGCCGCTATGTCTGAATTTGGTTTCCCCGCAAAACTTATACGGCTATGCAAAATGACCTTGAGCAACACCGCCAGCTCGGTCAGAATTGGGAAGTACCTCTCCGAGCCGTTCGAAACTAAACGAGGTTTCAGACAGGGTGACCCCCTATCGTGCGATTTCTTTAATTTAATGCTGGAGTAAATAATACAAGCTGCAGAACTTAACCGCGCTGAAACAATATTTTATAAAAGCGTGCAACTGTTGGCATATGCTGACGATATTGATATCATTGGCCTTAACAACCGCGCCGTAACTTCTGCTTACTCCAAATTAGAAAAAGAAGCGGAGAAAATGCGATTGGTGGTGAACGAGGGCAAAACGAAGTACCTTCTGTCATCATGCAAAGAGTCAGCACATTCGCGCCTTGGCAACCAAGCCACTGTTGGCAGCAGTAATTTCGAAATAGTAAAGGACTTCGTTTACCTGGGAACCAGCATTAATACCAACAATAATGTTAGCCTAGAAATCCGACGAAGAATTACTCTTGCAAACAAATGCTACTTCGGACTGAGTCGGCAATTGAAAAGTAAAATCCTCTCTCGACGAACGAAAATAACACTCTACAAGTCACTCATCGCACCCGTCCTGCTATATGGTGCAGAAGCGTGGACACTAACAGCATCTGATGACGCGGCTCTGGGAGTATTCGAGAGAAAGGTTCTTCGAAAGATTTGTGGACCTCTACGCGTTGGCGACGGCGAGTACCGAAGAAGATTTAATGATGAGCTGTATGAACTTTGCGCAGACGCCGACATAGTTCAGCGAATTAAAACACAGCGGCTTCGCTGGCTAGGCCACGTAGTGCGAATGAGCGAAGATGCTCCAGCCCAGAAGGTATTCTTATCGGCACCCGCCGGTGGAGGCAGAGGAAGACGGAGACCACCACTCCGATGGAAGGACCAAGTGGAGACCGATTTGCGATCCCGCGGTGTTTCCAATAGGCGCCAGTTGGCGCAACGAAGAAACGACTGGCGAGCTATGTTGGACGGTCAAAATCGCCCAGGCGGTTAGATGACCATTTAAAGAAGAAGAAGTAATGCGTAACCTGCCCCAGAGATAGCGCCCGAAAACCACATCTTATTTATACTTAATATAATATCGGAAGTAATATAGTATAACTAAGCTATACAATACCATAAATGAGTTCAATCGATCTATAAGAAAAGCTATGGCGGTTGCCTCTAAAATTTCCTTCTCTATTCTAATAAAAACTTTCAAAAATTACAAAATAATTTTTTTAAATTTATTTTGTTATTGGTTTTTACGGTCTGTTCAGTTTACATATTTTTGTAAGTTTTACGAGCTCAAGACCTTCTTTACAATTAATATAATAATTGACTAAGAACTATTATGAATTGGTCTTGAGCTCGTAAAACTTAGAAAAATATGTAAAATGAACAGATCGTAACAACCAATTACAAAATAAGCTGACACCGGAGCACGGATATGTACAATAACTATCTTCCGAAAATAGAAAAGATGAATGTACAAAAATAAAAAGTCCAACATAAATAATTTACATATAGACAGAATGTCTAAAAAATTGTGTACACTGTTGGCAGATAACAACAACAACAATCTAAGGAAAAATTTATCTAAGCAGCTTGCAAAACTACACGCAGCATAGCCTATAGGTTAGTCAGCTACGCTTGCAAAATCAGAAGGGCGCGGGTTCGATTGGCGCAAGATCTTCTGAAATAGCAAAAACTATACGAATTAGTCTGACGAGAAATCGTGAATGTTTTTTGAAATCATACTATAACTATAGCCTGTTTATGTTTCTTGCTTTCAATTTTTCTTTTAATCAAAAATAATAATAATTAACTCAGAATTATTATCAACTGGTCTTGAGCTCGTAAAATTTACAAAAATAATTATTGAAAAAAAAATATAAATAAGGAAGTCTAAGTTCGGGTGGAACCGAACATTATATAGGTTAGGTTAGGTTAGGTTAAGGTGGCTGCCTCTCTGCATCGCCGAGAGGCGCACTTAGGCCAAATGGCCCATTGTGATACCACTGAATGGGTTGCGACCCTTCCTCCTTTGTTAAACATTTTTAAAAGTCGAACCACCCTGTCCGCTTAATAAAGCGCAGAATGTCTCCGATTTCGGCAGAGCCCAGCTCCGTTAAGCTAGCGAATAGGCACTTGTTTAGGCACTCCAAACGGGTCCTGGCAAGTGCAGGGCAGCTGCAGAGGAAGTGTTCAACACTTTCTATTTCCTCCTCGTCCCTACAGCTGCGACAGAAGTCATTTGCAGAAGCCCCCATGCGCTCAGCATGTATTCCCATTAGACAATGTCCGGTGAGTACCCCGATCAAGGGGGCTAGGAAGGATCGTTTTAGATTGAGTATGGACTCGGTCCGTTTCCTACATATGCAGGGCCACGTTTGCCTGGACACCTCACATGTCGTCTCCCTAGTCCATCTAGAATTAGTTTTTTCTTCGAATTCGCGTAGGAGCCAGAGCTTGGTCGTGGCAAGAGGGGTGGAGATACTCCTTGTTTGGTTCACCTCTGATTGCTCTGTGGCCTTCCTTGCCAGCTCGTCAGCAGTACAGTTTCCAGGTATGTCCCTGTGCCCAGGGACCCATATCACTGCTGTGAGGCACTTTGAGGCCAGTTCATTCAGCGATCGCCTGCAGTCGAGTGCTACCTTCGAAGCAGTGTTGCTACTCTGAAGGGCTTTGATCGCTGCCTGGCTGTCGCTGTAAATAGACACTGATGTGCAGTTCTTCGAGAGCAGCCAGCGCGCAGCCTCCTTTATGGCTGTAAGTTCAGCCTGGAATACGCTGCAGTGGCTAGGTAGTCTGACGCCTAGGAAGAGTGAAAGTTCCTCCGAGTAGACGCCGCAACCCACCTTGCCGTTGAGCTTAGAGCCGTCTGTAAAAATGGAGGTTGATTGTGGGTGTAGAATGTGCACGTCCTCCCATTCGTGCCTCGTAGGGATTCTGGTGGAGAACCTGTTGTTTGGCTCATAGCCGGTAGGCGTAGTGTAGTCTACCACCTTCAGATTTTTGGGTATGGTCTTCAGAATGCTAGTGTGTCCGAATCTGGTGTCGCTCCAGTGTTGAGCGGCATTCAGTCGCACTGCGCTATAGCTAGCTTGGAGTTTACCGTACAAGTCAACCGGAAGTAGGTTGAGCATGATCTCCAAAGCTTTTGTGGGCGTTGATGGAAGTGCACCCGTGATAAGTACCGCCGCCGATCGCTGTACTCTGCCCATCCTGTTTATGTTGCTGCTACGCTCGAGTGCTGGCCACCACACGGCAACGCCATAGAAGAGGATGGGTCTAACTACCGCGATGTACAGCCAGTGCATGATACGGGGGTTCAGTCCCCATCTCTTCCCCACGGCTGCTTTGGATGCATATAGGGCAGTAATAGCCTTCCTGGATCTGTCCTCAACATGTTTGGTCCAGTTGAGTTTACTATCCAGGATTACGCCGAGGTACTTGACCTCTGGAGAGAGTTTGAGCCTGACCCTATTCAGGCGTGGTGGTACAAAAACTGGTATTTTGTACTTCCTGGTGAAAAGGATCATTTCCGTTTTAGACGGATGTACACTAAGGCCACTTTCAAAGGCCCAGTCCTCCACGAGGTTCAAGGCGGTTTGAAGCAGTTCGCTTAGGGTCTGAAGATGCTTTCCAGTCGCCGTTAGAGCGATGTCATCTGCATAGGCAATGATTTGGCAGCCGGTGCTTTCCAGCTTTAGAAGTAGGGTGTTGACTGTTAGGTTCCACAAGAGAGGAGATAAAACTCCTCCTTGAGGAGTGCCCCTGGATGCGTAACGCACTATTGAGGCCTCTCCCAGATTAGCTTGGATAGTTCTCCTTGACAGGAGCTGACTGACGAATTCCACCAGCGGGGGCACCACTCCCAATCTTAGAAGGGACTCGATGACCGCTTGAGGATTAACGTTATTGAAGGCCCCTTCAATGTCGAGAAAAATACCCAAAGTGTAGTCCTTGAGGGCAAGTCCTTTTTCTATCTTTGCAGTGATAGCATGGAGTGCAGTTTCCACTGACTTGCCCTTGGAGTATGCATGTTGAGTCTTAGAGAGGCTTTGCGAGCGCAGATTATGCCTAATGTGCGCATCCAATATTCTTTCCAAGACCTTGAGAAGAAAAGATGTGAGGCTTATAGGCCTGAAGTCTTTTGGATTCGAGTGTGAAGCTCTTCCTCCTTTGGGTATGAAGATTATCTTCGCTTCGGTCCATCTCTGTGGGACGTAGCATAGCTTTAGACATGCTGTGTAGATTTTAGACAGCACAGGGCAGAGGATGTCTCCCGCCATTTGAAGTTCGGCGGGGAAGATGTTATCAGGCCCCGGAGATTTAAATGGGTCGAAGGTTCTGATAGCCCATTCGACTTTTTGAGGAGTAACTACCTTCTCCATAGAGTGGTAATTTCTTTCAATGTAGTCGACTGTTGGTGGCTCCGTGGAACAGCCCGGAAAGTGCGTGTCCATTAGAAGCTCGACCATTTCGCCGCTAGATGATGTCCAAACTCCGTCAGGTTTCTGAATGAAGCTCGGAACAGTTGGACTTTTTGATAGAACTTTACGCAGTCTATTAGCCTCTGAGTTGGTTTCAATGTTGTTGCAAAAGTCTCTCCATGAATCCCTCTGGGCTTTGTTGACTGCTTTTTTGAAAATTTTTAGAGCCTCTTTATATTCGTGCCAAGAGCCAGTCCGTTTAGCTTGATTAAAAAGTCTCCTACTGCTTTTCCTGAGCCGGGAAATTTCGGAGTTCCACCATGGTGGTCTCTTCTTATTCCTCGGTCTGGTGACAGGACAGGAGGCTTTAAAAGCAGCATTACAGGACTCTGTGATCAGGTCTACTGCTTCATCAATTTTAGACGATGAGTCAAGCTCAACGATCGAAGCTGACTCGATTTCAGAATCATTGTGCGCTTCATCAGATCTTAGCGGTAGGCCTAACCTACTGTGAGAAGCGTGCTCATAGAACGACCGTGATAGAACGTTTTTGAACACATTCCAGTCCGTTCTCTTTTTATTTCTGTAGGCTGCGAGAGTAGGTGGTCTCATGTGGAGACAGAAGTATATGTATCTGTGGTCAGAGAAGGAGTTGTCCCTTGATACATGCCAATCCTCGATTTGGCCCAGTAACGGGTCAGAGACTAGCGTGATATCAAGAACTTCCTTCCTATTTGCGGTAACAAACGTTGGTTCATTACCAGAGTTACTTATATGTAGGTTTTGAGATAGAATAAAGTCTAAAAGGCACTCACCTCTAGGGTTAGTGTCTGTAGAACCCCACACTACGTTGTGCGAATTGGCGTCGGCTCCTATTACGATCGGCAGCTTTCGTCGGTTTGCCTCATTCACTGCGTTGATAAAGCAGGTGGTTGGAAATTGGTGGGCGTCATGCGCCATGTATGCTGCAATCAGCCAAACCTGTCTGCCTTCCAGTTCAAGGCTGATGGTCACCGTATCTGCGTCACTGAAATTTGATAATAGAAAGTAAGAGAGAGTCTTTTTAATAAGAATACACGCTCTGGTCCTACCTGTAGCTGGGGTCTTGACAACCTGGTAGGCATCAGAGGTTAGTCCGCAAACCTTGTTTCGAACGAGCCAGGGTTCTTGGATTAGCACGAGCTCCTCGGCTTTATCGCCGAGGCGCAAGAGAAGGGCAGCCGAGGCTGCCTTGGAGTGATGCAGGTTAATTTGCAGGACCCTAATCATCAGAAACTTCATAGGTCGGTGTCTGAGCCCTCGTCCATTGCTACTGCCTCTTCGTGTTTGGGAGCGGCTATGACTGTAGTGTCAATTGCCGCTTCCTCCACGTCAGAGTCCAGTAGCTGGCTCTCAGACTGGTGCACCCACCGACCAAAGGTCGACCCAACGTAGCCAGATACCGAGACCGTATCGCTCTCGGAGTCGTTCGCGGTGTCGTATCCGACCAGTGAGTGCGCCCTCCCAGCAGGTTCACTTAAGGTGCTGCCTGTGGGACCATCACCGCCTGAAGCGGTTTGTGAGACTGTGGAGGCAGCATCCGTTTCGCTCACGGCGTTGCCGGTTGATCCGTCCTCCAAGCTGGTTTTCTCGGTGGGCCCAGGTCCACTCAAGGTATTTCCTGGTTCCTCCGTTCCAGGTTCATCAGTGGCGATCTCACCCTTCTTCGCAATCCACAGGGTGATGGAGTAAAAGCAGTAGCTGATGACTCCACCACAGGCTTCCAGAGCAGGGAGAGATTCCTCGCTAATGACCAAGGTCACATAGCGTTGTTTCTCCCTGACCTCACTAACCCTCACTACCCTCCATCCACTAGTGGGCAGGCCTGCGTTTCCGTTCTGAATGTTTTTCAGAATGGTCTCTGGCGACGACGGGTCGGCTGCTGGTATCCAGGCCCAGGCCCGTAGCCTGCAAGGAATCTCGTTCCTGTGCACCGCTACTAAGTCTGCCCCAGACCACAGCTCGCCTAACGCGGAAATAGCTTCCTTATACAGCATAGCCGAGCGCTCGTCGGCGCAGGAGACCATCTTTATTCGCCGCTGATGCCAGCCGGCATCACGGATGACCGGTGCAGGGCCCGGGTGTTTCTTGAGGACTTCGTCGTATACCCTGCACAAACCTATTAGCACCGACTTCCAATTGTCGGGTGTGATGTTGCCGTCTGGGTGTCCCTTGTCGAGTACCGCGAGAGTGAGGTGCTCTTTGGCCGCCTCACTGAACGGCTTGGATAGGGTCGCCGCAGAGGTTCTCGTGGCCGCCGCCATAGGTCTATGTCTCTTGGATTCACTCGCGGTGCTTTCCTGAGAACGTTGTCTCTTAGAGGCTAGTGCTTTTGGCCCGGCCCTAAGATGCTCTATTTTCTCGCTCTTCCCTGCTTCTCGCTCCTGTCTCGCGGCGAGAAGTTTGGTTGCCCATGCTAAAGAGGCCTTTTGGTCCTCCGTCAGTGCGCTGGGAGACACGTTCTCCAGTCGAGCTATTATCTTGGCCGCGGATCTGCGGTCACGCTGTGCTCTGACTGAGGGGGAAATTTTGCGCCCATTTTTCCCCTCGGGCTGTCTAGCTCTGTTGGCAGCTCTGGGGGCTGTCCCTCCTCCCGTGGGGGGATTAGGGGCAGCTCCCTCGGGCTGCATTTTAATAATGCCCTGATCGGGCCTGTGGAGGCTGGCCGTCTGCCCATTGCTCCCCGTGTTTGCCTTGCCCTCTTGGGGTTTGGTTGGTACGGTTTCGCGTGGTAACGTCTTTCCCTCAAGGGGTTTGGCCGCACCACTTTGTGCAGACGACCGAAAAGAGGACGTTGGCCGTGAAGGCCTGCCCGACCCCGTCGATGCGGTTCTCGGGTGGTTAATCCTGGTGGGATTAGGTTTGGGGACTGCTTTAGCGCCTTGTCCAGAGGCGGCATTTTTACCCGTGCAGGGATCCGAGGCGGAGTTTGGTTTAGACATAGCATCTGTTTCGTTGGTCGCCTACTCAGACGAGTCCTTTCGGCGACCATAAAATATAAAAAGGGGAAGGGAATGGTCGACTACGGCAGCGCCCCATACCGTAGCAAGTCCACCGTTACTCCCGGAGGTGGACCGGTATCCGGGAGGCTCCGTTAGAATACAGTCGGAAGCCCCTGACTGCAAACCACCCAATAGGCACGGACACGCTTAACACCTTGGGTTAGGGGGGAGGGTAAGATCGACACCCTCCGGGTCTAGATCCGTAGTGTTTTGTACGAAAAAACAGGGTCACCTCGTGAAGGATACGATCAGTGCACCACCGCTATGGCAACCGTCTTGACAGAAGAAGTACCGATACCGGGACCGCGTCTGTCAAGCCGGCAGCCACCGCAGGGGCGCTTAACCGTGCACTACGGTCTAGGTGTGAGAGAGGCTAGGAACTTGAAAGTCCAAGTTCTGTGGTTCGCTTATTCACACCCTGCTAACAGCTTAACCCCTTAAACCTCTACAATTACGATTACAATGTCTACAAAAAATCAAATACAACATTATATACCTAGTAGTGATATATTATGGCATCCCAATTTTAATACTTTCAGCTCGTATTTCCGCTCAAATAGACAGACCACCAGACAGATAGACGTATCTTATTTTTTTTTTTTTGTTCATGAAAGGTATGAAAATCAAGAATCATATCCAACTTCGCTTTTACAGTGGGGTATTAACTACTGGCCCGTATATTTTACTTTTCATCCCGAACTTTTTAATATACATTAATAAATATATATCTCGACTCGTTTATGCCGAATGAGTAATACGTATACATTGTGTGCGTAACAAAATAGATATAAAAAATGTGTGTCTTTTATAGGCGCCAAAGAACTCAACCGATCCTTATGAAACTTTCGCAATATATACTTGGGCTCACTGGATACAGCACAGACAGTATATAGTTTTGGAAAAGTAGGCGTAGCGACGCCACCAAGCTATATAAAGTTTCAATTCGTCATAACTCCGAGCTTTTTTGAATTGAATTTTGTGTTTTTTCAAAAATTATTTATTTATTCATGAATATCTATTTTGTCCCCTTCAAAGTGATCCCCATGAGATATTATACACTTGTGCCAACGGTTTTTCCAATCTTCGAAGCACTTCAAAAAATCATTTTTTTGTATCTTGTTCAGCTCCTCCTTCGATGCCGTCTTTATCTCGTCAAGAGAAGCGTAACGTCGTCCTTTCACGGGCCTCTTCAGTTTAGGGAACAAGAAAAAGTCACAGGGGGCCAGATCTGAGGAATACGGTGGCTGCGGCATCATTAGTGTGTTGTTTTTGGCCAAAAAGTCGCGCACAAGCAACGATGCGTGAGCAGGGGCGTTATCGTGGTGCAAAAGCCAATTTTTGTTCTTCTTTGCACATCTTCTCGGCCTTCTGAGAACATTTTGTACCAACGATAAACGTTGCTTCGGTCCAAGGTAGCTTCTCCGTATGCCACAGTCAACATTCGGAATGCATCCGCGCACTTAATTTCGTTTTTCACACAAAATTTTATACAGGTTCTTTGATCCATTTTTTTGAATAGGTAAAAATGGAAGACGATCCAAAACACGTGCAAGCAAAGCAGCTGTCAACAATTAACTGAACATTCAAAATGGCCGAGCTTATCGGCATAAGTGAGAGACATGAGTACCAACATAACGCCACAAAAAATTCGAAATTCGATTAAACGTAACCAGCGAAAATTCAAAATTCGCGATACGTTTTGAACACACCTCGTATGTGTCACTTAGTCAATATCTACATCATTTTTCAAAAGTGGGCGGTGCCACGCCCACATCTAGAACTTTCACGATATGCTCAGGAGTTCGCTGGACACGACACAGTCTGTATATAGCTTTTGAAAAAGCCCCCAGGTTATATAAAGCTGCAGTTCGGTATAGTTAGGAGTTTATTTGGTTCAAGTTAATGACATTATATATACAGATGTTTTCTATGTGTCAAAACGTTAAAACAACGTCTACTGGGTTTGCTAGTATATTATAAAATGGCGAAAGCAAACAACGAATTTCAGCATTCTTTTGTAAAACTGAGAGACTAGTTTGCGTTCAAATAGGCAGACGGACGGACATGGCTAAATCGACTCCGCTCATCATACTGATCATTTTGGTGAACTTTTCTCTTCTTCTTCTCATACTTACATACATTTAATGTTTATGAAAGTTATGAAAATCAAAAAAGATATATAACTTCGCTATTGCAGTGGGCTATTAACTACGTCCCTTATTATTTTGCTTGTGTGGTTTTGGATTTCGCTAATTTTTGGCAGGAGTATAATACATACTACTGAGAAGCAGCAGGTCGTTTTTATTGAAATATCAAGCTTGTGAAATATCGCTTTTTAAATTTTACAAAAAAGTTTTTCGGAACTATGTTAAAAAACTGGGCGTGGATATTAACCGATTTCGCCCATTTTTGCAGCAAACAGTAACCTTTATATCAATATATACAATATCACCGTTTCGTTTCGACAAATCAATTTTTGGCGGAGTTATGGCATAAAAAGTTTTGTGGAATAGTCCACTATAGTCCCTGTGGAAACCATGTGATCAGCCTCCCTTATCATTACAGCGGACTTACGCCCATTTTCGAAAATGTTAAGTTTTTGGATTTCATTGTTTACGGAAACTTTAAAAATGAAATATAAATGATGTAAAGCTATTTTACCCAAAGTTCTTGCCTATTTAATATATCTACGATCCTCTTCAATATCTTTCATATAAAAGTGGGCGCAGACCTTAACCGATCCCGGCCATTTTTCCCGGAACATTCCTTGCATACCTGGAAACCTGCGTGCTTCGTTTCGATATCTTAAACGGTTTTTGATTTATGATTAATATTATTTCTAAATTTGACTTAATCAAAAGTGGGCGGTGCCATGCCCATTTTCAAAAATTTCTTTAAGAATGTATTTTGTGCCTCAATCTCAATGTATTCACCAAATTTTATCCTTATAGGTGTATTATGTACTGAGTAATCATTTTTTTGTGCTTTCGAAAATATTCTATATATAACAAGTGGGCGTGGCTATAATCCGATTTCGCCCATTTTAAATAGCGCTCGGAGGTGAGTGCCAAGGAACCCGTATATCAAATTTCATTAAGATATCTCAGAATTTACTCAAGTTATTGTGTTCACAGGCGGCCGGATGGACGGACGGACGGACATGGCTTAATCAATTTCTCTTTTCGTCCTGAAAATTTTGATATAAATAAGTCAATATCTATCTCGATACGTTTATGCCGTTACGTACTGCCGTTAGGCGACTAAAGTTAAAGGTATATTAACGTAGCACTACAAACAAAACAATAATACTTTTCATAAAATTATACACATTATTACTCCTGGCCTTGAACTTATTTATAGTCTTGGAAACTTGGCGTGATACCCGTGGGTATAACGTAGTACAAGTATATTAAATTTGAAAGAAAGAGTATAAAAATAAAACCCGAAATTCAAAAAATCCTTAATACCATGAATGAAGTACGCTTACTAGTGTTTTAACTTTTAAGACGAAAATTGATTTGTTGAAACGAAATTTGGTGATAATGTTATTTATATAAAGGTAGCTGTAAAAGTGGGCGAAATCGGTTAATGTCCACGGCCAGTTCTGAAAAATTTTTTTGTAACATTTGAAAAGCGGTATTTCTACAACTAAGCAAGTTATATCAAACAGATTTTGCACACATAATAAGCTTTTTAAGAAAAACTCGGCCGCAAAAAAATGTTGTCAATTTGGAAGAAGTAGGCGTGGCACCGCCCACTTTTCAGCATGAAATTTCTGATATTTTCAAAGGCAATCGGTTATAATTCAATCTAGATATTTCAATGAAAACTGGTCAGCTGCTTCTAAGTAGTATGTATTATACTTCTGCCTAAAATTAGCCAAATCGGGAAACACACAAGCAAAATATTCGGGCACGTAGTTAACAGCCCACTGCAATAGCGAAGTTATATATCTTTTTTGATTTTCATACCTTTCATAAACATTCAATGTATGTAAGTATGAGAAGAAGAAGACAAAAGTTCACTAAATGATCAGCATGATGAGCGGAGTGCATTTAGCCATGCCCGTCCGTCTGTCTGTCTGTCCGTTTGTCTATTTGAACGCAATCTAGTCTCTCAGTTTCACAAAATAATGCTGAAACTCGTTGTTTGCTTTGGCCGTTTTATAATATACAGGGTGTTTTTTTTACAGGTTTGTTTTTCGAATAGAGATAAAACTGGCATTTTGTGGTCAAATCTGGCAACTCTAATGTCATTTATGTTCAGTTTGGTTTGCCATTTCATCATGAACAGGTTGACAAAAGAACAACGCTTGCAAATCGTGCAAATTTATTTCGAAAATAATGGTTCAGTTCGCGAAGTTTACCGTGAGCTCCGTCCATTTTATGGTCGACATAATCGTCCATCAGAGCAATTAATTCGGTTAACCATGGATCGTTTTCGCACTACGTTTACTCTATGTGATAATACGCATCCGCAGAGACGTCGAACAGTGCGCACCGAAGAAACAATTGCCGCTGTAGAGCAAAGTGTTGAAGAGGACCCGAATGAATCGATTCGCCACCGTGCACAGCAATTGGAGCTTTGTCCATCAACTTTATGGAAGATTTTGCGCAAAGACCTTGGCTTGCGACCTTACAAGATCCAGCTTGTGCAAGAATTAAAGGCGCGAGACCATGCAATGCGTCGTGATTTTGGTGTATGGGCCGAAAATGAGATTGATTTCGATGCTGATTTTAATCGCAAAATTTTGTTCAGTGATGAGGCTCATTTTTGGTTGAATGGCTACGTCAACAAGCAAAATTGCCGCATTTGGAGTGAAGAGAATCCACATGAGACCCTTGAAACGCCATTACATCCACAAAAACTGACTGTTTGGTGTGCTCTATGGGCTGGTGGAGTCATTGGGCCATACTTCTTCCGCAATAATGCTGGAGAGGCAGCTACCGTTAATGGAGACCGGTATAGAGCCATGATAACCGACTATTTTGTTCCCGAATTGGATGGCATGAATGTGGATGAGTTGTGGTTCCAACAAGACGGCGCTACATGCCACACAGCGCACGTCACAATCGATTTATTGAAGGAAACATTCGATGAGCGCATAATTTCGCGGAATGGACCTGTCAATTGGCCACCAAGGTCGTGTGATTTGACACCATTGGATTATTTTCTTTGGGGATATGTGAAGTCGCTCGTCTACACCAACAAACCAGAAACGTTAGGGGAATTGGAAGCCAACATTCGTGGCGTTATTGCCGACATACGGCCCCATATGCTCGAAAAAGTGGTTGAAAATTGGACCTGTAGAATAGGCTTTATTCGAGCCAGCCGCGGCGGCCACATGCCCGAAATCATATTTAAACATTAATGGCATAAAATTATCCTTCCAATAAAGCCAAATTGATGGACCTTAAAACGATTTTCTTGTGTTTTATTTCAATTCGAAGTTCTATACCCCTAAAAAAACACCCTTTTACTAGCAAACCCAGTAGACGTTGTTTTGACATTTTGATACATAGAAAACATCTGTATATAAAATGTCATTAACTTGAACCAAATAAACTCCTAACTATACCGAACTGCAGCTTTATGTAACCTAGGGGTTTTTCCAAAAGCTATATACAGACTGTGGCGGCCGCCGTGGTGTGAAGGTAGTGTTGCCGGCCTACCACACCGAAGGTCCATGGTTCGAGCCCTGGTACAGGTAACATCAAAAGTGATTTAAAAAAAGTTTTTCAAAACGGGGTCGCCTCTCGGCAGTGGTTTGGCAAACTCTCCGAGTGTATTTCTGCCATGACAGGCTTCTCAGCAAAAATTCGTCTCCTTTGTAGATGCCGTTCGGAATCGGCAAAAAACTGTAGGTCCCACCAATTTGTAGGGAAAATTCAAATCGGCACACCACAAATTGGAAGAGAAGCTTGGCGCAAAAATCTCTTAGGAGGTTTATGATGATATACCTGTTGTATATCGCGCCATAGAGATAGAGAGATATACAGACTGTGTCGTTCCCAGCAAACTCCTGAACCTATCGTGAAAGTTCAAGAGCAAAACAAAACAAAAAATATGTGGGCGTGGCACTGCCCACTTTTGGAAAATGATGTAGATTTTGACTAAGTGACACATATATCCAAATTCAATTAATTTAGACCATAAAAGTTCGGAGTTATGACGAATTGAAACGTTATATAGCCTATGGGCGTAGCTCCGATTACTTTTCTAAGACTGTATACTATCTATGCTGCACCCAGTGAACCCAAGTATATATTGTGAAAATTTTATAAAGATCGGTTGAGTTCTTTGGCGCCTATAAAAGACACACATTTTTTATATCTATTTTGGTATGCACACAAGGTATATTACTTTATTTGGCATAAACGAAACGTATATATTTATTAATGTATATCAAAACGTTCAGGATGAAAAGTAAAATATCCGGGCGAGTAGTAAATACCCCACTGCAAAGGCGAAGATGTATATATTTTTTGATATTCATACCTTTCATGAACATGAAATGTTTCTACGTGTACTGAAATGATCAGGAGGATGAGCTGAGTCGATGTAGCCATGTCCGTCTCTCGATACGTCTACGTCTGTCTATTTGAACGCAAATACGAACTGAAAGTATTAAAATAGACTTGCGTAAGTTGGGATGACATAATAAATCACTACTAGGTATATAATGCTCGGTTCGACCCGAACTTAGACTTTCGTACTTGTTATTTTTCTTACGATTACCCTCCCTATTTGGTAAAATTTGTACACAAAAAGGGTTGCCGAAAAAAAATTGCAGTGTTTCATATGTCTTATTTAGGATTAACGACTTATTGAAATTTTATACATATGTCATTATAAATATGTTATTGTAATGAAACACATTTATTCCCTTTTTCTAAAATTTATAAACCGACGATTGTATATCAATAAAAATGTTTACGCCCTTCAACAACGCAACAAAATTAATTAATCGCTTACCCAAATAAATATTCACCAACAAACATAAACATTGCTTTTAAATATGCACCCGGTTATTTCCTAAAATCATTGGTAATGCTCATGTGACGTTGCACCAACTTGCTCTTCTGATACTCCTAGGTAAAAACGGCACTGGCGCTTCAGAAACTAAGCATTGGCAGGACATGATATCAAAGCCACGTCAAAATATAGTACAATGGCATCGATTAAAGCCAGAGTAATAGGAAACAAATTAAGACAGATACATACATATAGATATATCAATTTAAAGATGCAGTTGTTCCACCACAGCAGAAGCTGAATCCAACCATTCTCACAAAAACCAAATCATACACAGAAGGCTAACATCTTGACCAATGCACGTCCTTAAAGAAATAGTAATAACAATTTAGAATTAATGTACATTTGTAAATTTGTTGTAGATTTGATATTACAACCGTTGGATATAAATTGTAAACTAACAAGTTTAAATAAAGACCCAGACAGGAGGATAGTAAAATTCAATACTGCCTCATTCCATTTAACGTACCACTCGTAAGAACAATCAATTGCGTTGACGATTGTATGAGTGGGGCGGTGTGAATAATATCATGCCCAAATTGATGCAACAAAAATGGAAGCTTAAAAAAATATTTATGTGTGTAAATTCAATCTAATTCCTTAACCAACCCTGTATGCCAGGCTTTGGCGTTTGTTCTTAAGGATAAGCGATTCACTAACTCGCCTTAATAATAACATACAGCTATTTGTTGAAAATATGTGGCATATCAGTCGAAATAGACAGGAGCGCAAAAGATATACGTCTGGATTACAACGTGTAAGTCAATTTCAGGATTACGAAAAAATGTTTTATTTTATTTTTATTAAATTAAATTGTGTGACAAAAGTCGTTTTGTTCACGAGAATTTCCGTGGCATTTTCTCTTAAACACAACCAACCTATTCCCCAAAGTATTTTAATAAACCTTTACATCTTACTAAAGCCAACTATAGCTACAAAATGGTTAATTACGAAAAGTAGATGACCAAACGAGTGAATACATAGGTTAGCTGTAGGATCACCATCTTACGGGTTTGTACAAAACACAAAATATGTGGGCGTGGCACCGCCCACTTTTGAAAAATGATGTAGATATTGACTAAGTGACACATATATCCAAATTTCAATAATTTAGACCATAAAAGTTCGGAGTTATGACGAATTGAAACTTTATATAGCCTGGGGGCTCCGCCTACTTTTCTAAAACTGTATACTATCTATGCTGCACCCAGTGAACCCAAGTATATATTGTGAAAATTTTATAAAGATCGGTTGAGTTCTTTGGCGCCTATAAAAGACACACATTTGTTGATGACATTTTTAGGAACGTGACAGCCTCTTCAGTATACACCCTGCAGTAAAATTGCTAACCGGTCTTGAGCTACACGCTTTGTGAATCGTCCTGTGCCGGTGACAAAAGTGATAGTTTAAAGACAGTTTGAAATATCGGATATCGATAACCACTCATCGACAACCAAAACTACTCCTAAACTTTCCACAATGCCACAAGGATTACTAATGGGATCACCAACCTCCTCTCTCATCGCCGATATTGTAAGGGAACACCTGTTGGATTACATTGTAAAAAGTCTAGGACGAACATCGAGAATACTCACTAAATATTTTGCCGACTTATTTCAGATAGTAAACGAAAACGTACCTCACCTACAATTAAGGATCGGATCAGATCACTATGGTAGAGAAAAGTTACAAATAGCCCACAAGCCCATTAACACAATGAAAAGATAATTAACAGAACAAAGTGAAAAAAACAATTTTGTGTATAAGATACCTTGCAATAGTAAAAGCATATATATAGGAACAGCCAAAACAAAATTAAAAGCTAGACTGTCCCTGTTTATTATTAGTACATAAATTCACACATATGTTTTTTTCTAATTCTTGTGAATAAAGAAGTTTACTCGTACACATCTTGCTAGTCAATTGCAAAGGTTTACACTAAGTATTTGCGACGTTTTGGCATCCCTTGCGGGGAACGACGGACGTACGTTTTTTCAAACCATATTTGGAAAAACCGTGTTATAATTATACGTGAATTCAGCGTGTTCATACATAAATATATACATATTCAACAGCGGTGCGGCCTACATGCGCCAGCGCAAATAACATAATCTAGCATTCCACACGGTTAATGGCGTTATTTATTATACGTAAATTTACTTAATTTTAATTTAATTTGCTTACAACTGAATCTACCATTAACATATTGTTCACCGTACTAACTAAAATAGAACAGGAATATAGGCAGCTTACGTCGACTAAGTCAGCCATCCTTTACTTTGGCACAAACATGCGTAAGACGGCGAAAATCAAGCAAACTACGGGGAGATAGATCCCCCCTTCGTCAATGAACTACTACTTTTTTACCTTCGATTGAATAACACAGTACCATTTGATGCCTCTGACTTATAATTTTCTGATTTTAGACTAATGAAAAAGTGCATTTTTATGAATATATGAAATTATCGGTTAGTGAAATATTAATGTATATAGGGTGGTCCTTATTTGTATGGAGACAATTTTATCATCAGATTTCCAAAGTCTCAACCCCTAAATCGATAGTAATATAGCTGAAGATATCACACAAAATCCCCGATTGGAGATGGTTTAGGTGTGTCGCAGGGGAGTCAAAGTTGAAATCGCTCTATGGAGACTCAAAAAATAAAAGTGATTTTTCTTTTTATTTAGTACTCGAAATCGGTAGCCCTATGGTAGAAAATATCAGATGCAAATTCTGGTCCCGATTGGAAACGCCTAAGGAGTGTCCAAGGGGGGTTGAAGTTCAGACTACTCTATGGAGACACGAAAAATAAAAGTGATTTTTCTTTTTATCTAATACCCGAAGTAGATATCACTATGGTCGGAGATATCACATACAAAATTTGGTTATGATTGGAAAGCCTAAGGCGTGTCGCAGGGGGGTGAAAGTCCAGATTAACCGATGGAGGCTCAAAAAATGTGAATAATTTGTTTTTATTGAGTTTTCAAGTTATAAATTAGATAACAATAAATTCATGTTAGTTCATTTATAATCATAACACAGGTCAAGAGTGATTTTGGTGCTGTTAAAAGTAAAACTGATTTATAGGGGCCAAGAACCCCTTTTTCTTCGCTATAGGAACCAAGATTCTCTGGAAACTGTAGGGAATATTTATGATATGAAAAACAATAAGAAATCATACTGTGTAAAGAATGGTCTATATATAGTAACTTATGGGTTTTTTGTCAATATTATAAGCAAATTAATTGCATAAAATAAATTACGTTTTCAAGTGAGCAAGAATTGAAGTTGATATTTCGTTTCAATATGGTATCGCGACAAAAAATTAAGATTTATTTAGTGGGCCTCATCGCACAGAGCGAAAACCACCTAATAAAATAGAACAAAAGTAAGAAGATATCTCTATAGGTTTTCTTTAAGAAGAATCCCTACTTACTCTAAGTGGCATAGTCTTTTTAATAAAATCAAGAAAAAATCTTCGAATATATATGTGGATATCTCCTTGAATTAATAAAGAAGGCGTTCTTCTTATTTTTATTAGGTTATCTCGTTGAAGTTATTAAAAAGATAATCTTCCTATTTGTATTAAGTTTCCTTATTGAGTTTACTAAAAAGGTAATCTCCTTATTTTTATTTGGTTATCTCATTGAATTAACTGAAAAGATAATCTCCTTATTAATGTAAGGTAATCTTCTTGAATTTATTAAAACTCGTGTTTGATTATAAACAAATATTCTTTATTCGTAAAATACGACTGCAAATAAAAACACATTCATTCCTTATATGTAAGTGTTCCCCTTTTACATACATACATATATATTATATACATATAAGTACAAAGGCACTGTTAAAAAATAAACTTAAATAAATGTATTAGAATTCTTTTTATACATTCAAATTTACGTTTTAAATTTTACTCAGAACTAAAAAAAAAATTTTATTACCAATACCTTTTTTCCTTAAAACTTTGAGACCATTATTAAGCCAATAAAAGTGAACAGGTGGGCCATCTAATGTTTTGAAATTTATGATATCATATATTTCTGAGACAGATCCTATTAGATATGATTGAAACGTTTCTGAAAAACTTATATGTTTCCATTTTTTTTCAACAATTTCTACATTACCATCTTTAATTATAAAACTGACTACTGCATATATATTTACATCTTCATTCATTGTTAAAGTTACTACGTGACCAATTTCAACAATTTCATTTGTTTTCTTGTACAAGCTGAGGTCTAAACTTGTTGATGAAAAAGTAGAGAGTAAGAAGATTTGATTGCTAATGTCAACGGTACATTCGTTCTGGAGGTAATGCTCTGCGCATATTGCTTGTGCAACTGATGTTCAGCTTCGAACCGAAATGTCCATACAAATTTTAGTGGACCCAATTTCTTATCTATAGTAGGATGATGTACGAGGTTGTGGAATTTTGGTTTTAAATGTTCTTTAAACAATTTTTGGTAAGTACTATTATGTTCTTCAATTAAAACTTGGAGATCGTTTAAAATTATATCAGTATAATTGGATAGCAAGAGTAAATCAATCATTTTAACAAACAAAATAAGTAATTTGTATACCAAATCTTCTAGATCTATTAGATCTCCTATCATGAGCAATATTAAGTGAGAAAATGTTTTCATTTGTCTTGCGTTCATTTTAAATGAACTGTTTTGTAAATGGTGTTTTTGTAAAAGGGTTATCGTTACAAGACTGGCGATGATCAATTTCCACTTTTAAATGTTTTTGAGATGAACTTTAAATCTATGAACGTTGTAAAAAATTTGTTTGTAATTGTATTCGTAACATTGAAATTTATAAACTGTGGGATTACCATGTACTGATTTTAAATGATTAATGAGCTCTAAAGGATTTAAGTGAGTTCTCCTACAAATAAAGCAAGCAAAAATTGCCATTTTAAAAAAAACATCAGACGAAGTTAATTCAATTTACTCAAAAGATTTGCCGCTGCAGAAAACTCTTCAGATTTTAACTCAAAAAAATACTGCTCTAAAAGTATGGGCTTGCTTCTTTGGGAATATTCTATTTTATAAACATACGAAAGCTTAATGATGACGTCAACACACTTCATATATGAAGTACTCGTACATTTCCATTGCAGGCCATCGCAAAAAAACGTAAAACTCTGAACGACAATTCGTTGCTGCAGTTTTTCTTTGCTTAATAAAAATTGGTTTTTTATTTCGATAAGTCTAGGTTGAATATCATTGCGAGTTGCCACGAGTGTTACGAAATCTGTTTGGCCATCACCTATTGTTGGTTTGTTGTCCTTATTAAGACGCGAAGGCTTTAGTAAAGCGTGCAGCAGAATAATACATATACAATATATACAGTCCATAAATAAATAACTTAATATTATATTTTCTTAACCCAGATAACCCTAAAAGTTATGCAGTGGAAATTTTTTTCACTTTTTCCCTTCCACACTTCTTAAAGCAGATATAAGAACGTATTTATATGCTTTAAGCAAAATTTAATAAACGATTTTTATGTGTTTTCATTGAAATTCGCCATAAAAAATTAAAAATAGTTCATGTCAGTGAATTTATTTGATAACACACTTTTTTTACTCTGCTTTCCAATATAAAACATTAACAAACTTTTAATTTTAGCCCCCTTAAATAAACTTACCTTTCAAAGCGTATGTTATAATTTTGCATTTTCCAAATTTCAGAAACTTCAAAATCAAATATCTCACACTTCTATAGCAAAAGAGCAAATTACAACTATTAATGCAGTTGGGCAATCTCTGCTGCGTGTAACAGCGCGTTCCCGTTATTTGTTAACATCCGCGCGTGTGAGTTATAATACATAAGCTTGCCGTCCTATATACAGGGTGGCTGATGAATTTTGCTACATTAAGAAACTCAAATAATTTTTTTTCAGTGTATGGAATTCATTTTTCTTTTATTCATGTTAAAGCTCATTAAATTTTATTAAATATAGCTTAATTAGTTTTAAAAATAATGGAATTTAAATGCCCCCCCTGCTCGTCGATGCATGTGCGGCATCTTACCAAAAAGTTGTTCATTACTGCTTGGAGAGTTGAGACAGGAATAGCCGCAATTGTTTCTCGAATGGATTGCCTTAGTTCATTCAAATTTGTTGGTTTTGCTCTGAAGATTTCCTGTTTGCAATAACCCCACAAGAAAAAGTCAGGTGCAGTAAGGTCAGGCGACCTGGGTGGCCAACGGAATGTGGAGTTTCTGGATATCAGCTTATTGGGAAATTTTCGTCGCAATTCTGTCATAACAGGTTGGGCTATATGAGGAGCTGCACCATCTTGCTGAAACCACACAGAGATGAAAGAAATTCTCATTCGGCGTAATTCTGGATAGAAAAACTCTCTCAACATGCTCAAGTAACGGTCTCCAGTAACCGTAACGGTGTGACCGTTTTCTTCGAAGAAGTAGGGCCCGACAATGCAGCGTGATGAAACTGCACACCACACTGTGACACGAAGTGGATGCAATTCCGTCTCATGGAGTATCTGTGGGTTGGAAGCACTCCATATTCGACAATTTTGTTTGTTTATGTTGCCGTTTAAATCGAAATGGGCCTCGTCAGACATGAAAAGACAGTTCAACATGTTTCCATCCTCTTCCACCATTTGAAGCATCTTCTGGCAAAATTCCAAGCGAATCGGCAAGTCTGCAGCGTTCAGTTTGTTGGCCATTTGAATTTTATATGGGAATAAGTCCAAATCTTTGTGCATAATTGACTGTAATGACTGTCTGCTTACATCCATTTGAGCAGATAAGCTTCTTGTCGAAACACGTGGATTGTTTTGTATGGCAGCAGCTACAGCAGCGATTGTTTCCTCCGTTCGAACTGAAGGGTTTCGACGGTAAGGTCTTCTGTTGACTGTCCCATGCTCGGCAAAATTGTTTACAAGTCTTATTATGGTCCATCTGCTCGGAGGATTGCCGCCAAACGTGCGCCTATACTCTCTTTGAACCGAAACTACGGACTCCAGTGCGTGATAGCGGCGGACAATCCAAATTCTTGTTTCAGTGTCCCAGTTATCCATTTTTGTTAAATGTAAAAGTCAAAAAAAAAATTTACCAGATTCATTAAATAGAAAAAAAGTTATTTAATTTTTTTTCGGTAGCGGCTTTCATTAGCCACCCTGTATAGGACATTAGGGTTATCTGGGTTAAATTGAAATAATATAAGGTATTTCAGATAGCAATGAAGTTCACTTTTTGAACATGTGTGTTTCTCCATTTTATATTCTAATACGTTCTGGGCTACTTTTTATTGAAACACAACTAAGGATTGGTAATAAAAGAATTGAAAACTGTTAAAAGAAAAACAAGTCTGCTTACATCGGCTAGTCTATATATATAAAAATTTAGCCGTTTTTCGCGTTGTGATGAACTTTACGGAGAATGGTTGAACCGATTTTAAGCAAACTTTGCCACATTGAAGAGACACATGTGAAGAAGGTTTATAACTAAAAAAGGGGGTTATCAGAAAAGGGGGCCTGGCACCTCCCATACAAACTAAATTTTGCAAGGATAATATCTGTGAAAGGGTTGAAGGTAGAGACCTGAAAATTGGTATAGACCTATATGGTATCAAAAGCATTTTCACACCAAAAAAGGGGGTTATCATAGAAGGGGGCGTCGCACCTCCCACACAAACTTAATTTTTTGTGGTGAATATCTTTAAAAGTGTTAACGGTAGGAACATGAAAATTGGTATAGAGCTATAGGATAACAACACCATTCTCACCCATAAAACTGGGGGTTATCGAAAAAGGGGGCGTGGTACCTCCCATACAATCTTAATTTTTCAAGGTGAATATCTCTAAAGGGGTTTAAGGTATAGACCTATATGATATCAAAAGCATTAAAACACATAAAAAGGGGAGTTATCAGAAAAAGGGGCGTGGCACCTCCCACACAAACTAAATTTTTAAAGCAGAATATCTGTGAAAGGGTTCAAGGTAGGGACCTGAAAATTGGTATAGACCTATATGATATCAAAAGCATTCAAACACAAAAAAAGGGGGTTTATCAGAAAAAGGTTCGTGGCACCTCACATACAAACTAAATTTTTCAAGCAGAATATCTATGAAAGGGTTCAAGGTAGGGACCTGAAAATTGGTATAGACTTATATGATATCAAAATCATTCTCACACATAAAAAGGCGGGTTATCAGAAAAGGGGGCGTAGCACCTCTAATACCAACTAAATTTTCAGGCAGAATCTCTGTGAAAGGGTTCAAGGTAGGGACCTGAAAATTGGTGTAGACCTATATGATATCAAAAGCATTCTCACACATAAAAAGGGGGGTTATCAGAAATAGGGGCATGGCATCTCCCATTCAAACTAAAATTTTTAAGCAGAATATCTGTGAAAGGGTCTAAGGTAAGGACCTGAAAATCGCTATAGACCTATAGGGTATCAAAACCGTTTTAGCGCATAAAAGTAGAGGTTATGTGAAAAGGGGGCGTGGCACAAAGAACACCTTTCATTTCTATTTTTCTTTCACCCAGCGAAGCGGGTGAGGGTCCGCTAGTGTACAACGCAAACGTCAACCTGTGTAGTTCTGTTTATATTTTTCTCTGTGATTATATTTAATAAATTAATAGTATCTTTTATATTCTAAAGTTAAAATTAAAGTTAATAGAGATAAATATCTAATTGTGCTTCACTACTTGGTGTGAATAGTGTTAAAAAGTTTTGATAGTGATTCATTATTATAAATTCATTTTGTTGAATTTGTGTGTGCCGAGTTTTTTGCATATTTTATTTGTTGCTATTGAAACGCTTTATTTCATATTGCAATTGTTGTTGTGCTCTGACTTGCTTTTCTTATTTCTTTTTCGTTACAGCTTTTTTGCGTGGTTTGTTGAACGTCAGATACAGTGTGTTTAAAACTGTTCGCTCAGTACTGTGTCATTTAAACTGTCAGGGTTGTTTTTCTTTAATCGGCTAAATTTTTTTCTTAACTTATAATTTTTATTATAAATGTATATAAGTATTTATACGAAAATGTTGTGCATGATAGGAAACTGCCAGTTAAAAAGCGAGTCCGAACGCTTTGTAGCATGCTGGCTGTGTGATGGACTTGTCCACGCCAAGTGCACTGGGTTAACCGGTAGAATAGCTGACCTTCTTAACGAAGGAAAAGGCCTGCGCTGGTCTTGTTCCAAATGCCGGTCGACGGAAGTTGATCTTTGTAAAATCTTTAGGCATATCGGAAAGGGTTTTTCTGAAATAAGCAAAGATTTTTCATTGCTGACTGAAAAATTCCAAAAATATGAAAATATTTTCAAAACCTTGGAAACTTTGGAGAATTCCCCTCATTTGGAATGCCCTGATAATCGCGAAAACAAGCGCAGGCGTACGGACGATCGGCCTCCTACGTCAACAGTCCCGAACTTGCCTCAACCCCTTGAACTTATAGATTTGGCTTCTCCAATTCCTAGTACGGTTGTCCGAGCAAATGTCCCCCTTCAAAAATGTCCACTAGGAAAAACCCGAAAATTCCAACTATTGCAATGGAGTCTGAACCAACCGTTGGTAAGCTGGTTGTGGTTCCTCGCAAAAAATCTATTTTTGTGTCTAAGTTCCATCCAGACACTACCGAGGATGATTTGTTGTACCATATTTCTTCTAAAGTTAAAGATCAAAGCGTAACTGTTAGAAAATTTAATTTCACATATCAAAGAAGTATGTCTTCGTTTAAGATTGATGTATCTGGGAAAGATTTCGATACTCTTTTGGACAGCTCTTTTTGGCCTCCCGGAGCTCTTGTGCGGGAGTTTGAATACAGACCGAATAGGAATGTTCAAAATGTAGCGAAAATTTCTCGTAATAACGTTGAGTCAAAAAACTGAGCACTAAATCCGTGAATATCTTTTATCAAAATGTCAGAGGTCTAAATACCAAATTAACTGATCTCTTTTTGAAATCTTTTCATTGTAATTATAACGTAATTGCTTTTACCGAAACTTGGCTAAAACCTCATGTTTTCAATTCAGAGTTTTTATGTAATGAATATCAAGTATATAGAAATGATCGCTTGAACAGAGTCGGGGGTGGTGTTCTACTTGCCGTTCGTTCCTCCATCCCTTCAGAAGAGGTTAATATTCCCAACATCGATTTCATTGAGTTCAAATGCATCCGCCTTCAACTAGACAACGCCTCTATGTACTTATATGTTTGCTACATCCCTCCAGCATCAGCTTTTTCAGTCTGCATGCAACATGTCTCTCTGCTCAAAACTGTTAACTTTATGACTAAAGCTTCAGATTCAATTATTGTTTTGGGTGATTTTAACTTACCGCCGTGGTGTGAAGGTAGTGTTGCCGGCCTACCACACCGAAGGTCCATGGTTCGAGCCCTGGTACAGGTAACATCAAAAGTGATTTGAAAAAAGTTTTTCAAAACGGGGTCGCCCCTCGGCAGTGGTTTGGCAAACTCTCCGAGTGTATTTCTGCCATGACAGGCTTCTCAGCAAAAATTCGTCTCCTTTGTAGATGCCGTTCGGAGTCGGCAAAAAACTGTAGGTCCCACCAATTTGTAGGGAAAATTCAAATCGGCACACCACAAATTGGAAGAGAAGCTTGGCGCAAAAATCTCTTAGGAGGTTTATGATGATATACCTGTTGTATATCGCGCCATAGAGATAGATAGATAGATTTTAACTTACCTCATATATCGTGGAACATATCTGATGGTAACATTATTCCAAATCCGTCCAAACTGGAGTTCAATGACTTTTAGATGGAATTTCCGATCTTTGCCTTAATCAAATAAATGTTACCGCTAACAAGTTTGGGAAAGTCTTAGATTTAGTGTATGTTGATGATGTAAACCAATTTTCTGTAAATCGTTGTGATCCGTTGGTTTTACCAGAAGACCTTTACCACCCTTCTGTGGAAATAGTCTACGAAACCATAAGTTATGGTCAAGGTACTCAATGCTACTCATGTAGTAGCTTTGATTTTAACTTTTCCAAAGCAAACTAAAAGAAATTAAATAAAGAACTGTCTAAATTAACTTGGCCTGAATTTGGTTGTGATATGGATCTACACGTCTCACATTTCAATCAAACTATTTACTGCCTATTTGAGAAGTTTATTCCTAAACGTAAAGTAACTTATGATTATCCTACGCAAGCTTGGTTTACTAAAGAGCTTAAGGCTCGTAAAAATAGGAAAACGCGATCATTTAATTTATCTAAGAAATCCGGATTAAATAAACATTACCTACTGTATTCCATTCTACGTCAGAAGTACATAGATTTAAATAAAAAGTGCTGTAAGGCTTATATCTCTAAAACCAAAAGAGACATTATTCTCAATGCAAAGTCATTTTATTGTTTCGTAAATTCTAAACGTAAAGTATCACGGTTTCCCTCAGCCATGAAATATCAAGACATTATATCTAGCGATAATCAATATATCGCAAATTTTTTTGCTCCATTTTTCACTTCTAACTATTCTGCTGTCACCAATTCAAACTTTCAAAACTATCCCTATAAGCTACACGGGACAAATTCAATTAATTCACCAATTATATGCGCCAAAGATGTTCTAATTTATCTTAAAAGCTTAAAATAATCTTTTAAATATAGTCCTGATAGGATTCCTACATGTTTCTTGAAAAAGTGTGCGAACTATATTTACCAACCCCTTACCAATTTGTTCAATCTATCACTAAAGTGTGGTGTTTTTCCAACTGCGTGGAAAGAATCGTTTCTTCTACCGCTGCATAAAAGCGGGAGTAGGTCTTCTATAGAGAACTATTGTGGCATCGCAAAGCTTTCTGCCATCCCAAAATTGTTTGAAGCTATTGTTACAAATCAACTTACGGGTCCGATCTATACTTTGATAGCTGACTGCCAACACGGGTTCAGTAAGGGAAAGTCCACAGTTACGAATTTACTTGTGTTTACCAGTCATGTCTCAAATGGCTTTAGAAAAAATCTGCCAACCGACGTTATTTATACGGATTTCAGCAAAGCTTTTGACAAAGTCTGTCACTCATTACTTATTCATAAACTCGATCAGTTGGGCTTCCAGCCGGGTCTCAATCGCTGGATCTCTTCTTACCTTAGTGACAGGACACAAAGAGTAATGTTTAAAAATTTAGTATCCGATGTCATTTATGTCTCTTCGGGGGTTCCTCAAGGAAGCCATCTTGGCCCGATTCTGTTCTTGTTGTTTATAAATGCTATTTCTACAATAATAAAATTTTCAAAAATGTCAATGTATGCCGACGACGTAAAGCTTTTCATGTCATTCGCGTCATTTGAAGATATAAATAAGCTACAATCAGATCTAGATACACTTGTTACTTGGTGCGATTTAAATTATATGCCACTTAACCTTAAAAAATTTAAACACATGGGGTTTTCGCGTGGAATTTCTCAGCCGGCTTCCTATACAATTAAAAATTATAGTCTTGAGCAAGTGTATGATTTTGTTGACCTGAGGGTTGCTATGGACTATAAACTCAGTTTCAACCACCATATTAACACAACAGTCAATAAGGCTAGAGGTGTCCTAGCATTCGTTAAACGATGGTCTAAAGAATTTAGGGACCCTTATGTAACTAAAGCCCTCTTCACTACATTAGTCAGACCGATACTTGAATATGGTTTTATAATTTTAACCCGCGTTAGCAGGTTCATGTAGATCACCTAGAATCAGTTCAAAAACAATTTTTACTATTTGCCTTAAGAGATTTTCATTGGGATCCCTTGTATAATCTGCCACCCTATACGAATCGTTTAAAACTCATTAATCTGCACACACTTTCTAGTCGGAGGGAAATGCTTGGAATTATTTTTATGATTAAATTGCTAAATGGTTCACTATCTAGCCCATTTCTTCTAAGTGTAGTGAACTTCAATGTACCGTCTCGTCCTTCAAGGCATCTTAAACCTCTAGTCTTAAAACAGTGCCCAACCAATCTTCAGTTAAATGAGCCTTTTCGCTGTTTGTGTCAAGATTATAACTCTCTTTCTGGTAGATTTGATATTTCAGACTCGCTTTTCAGCATAAAAAAATCAATTCTTTCTATCCTAAATTCATAGCTACTAATTTTTCTTATTCTTTGACTTCTAAATTAACTTCTAACAATAATTTTATTCTGTTAACTAGTTATTTCTTAATGTATAATCTATCCTATATCTACTTTACTTAGCTGATGAGGTTTTCTCTGTAGCTGAGCAGTTTTAGATCTCGACGATTAACAAACCAAAGCCTTTCAACGACTCGGCACGAACGAATAATCCGCGCGTTATGCGGATGCGCCCCTCGCGCCGGTCGGGCGGGATATGGTGGTAATCCGTTGAGAATTATTAATTAATTAATATAACAAATAGCGAATTTCTAGCTGTATATGAAATTGCCTGGTTTACCTTATATTATTTCATAATGTGTTTTGATAATCAGCTTTACCTTTCGAAATGTTGTCGATATGCAAATACTTTAAAAACAGTTTTCTTGAAGTGTGGTCTTTAATATCTGTATTGAAAATTTTATAAATTTGCTTGTAAAATGTCTCCAGCTTTAAAAAGATCATATTTCCCTTTCCAGGATGAAGCGTTTCAAAGTCTATCTCCACCTATGGAAAATTGATTAAAAATATTGTGTGATTTGCGACTTGAAAAAATTAAGAACTTTAAATTATAGTAACTTACAAGTTCAGCAAGAAAATCTTTGTAACGTGGCCATTCATTAAAAATACAGATCAGAGAAGTGGCATCATGCAAATCTTTAATTCTTTGACCGGAAGTCTCTCTCCAGTAAGCCAGAACTTTTTCCCATGGAGTGCAATTGTTTTGCAGCCAGCACTTCTTTGTGGGATTTTTCTTTCCGTACTTTCTAGCTAGAAAGTATGTTTCCCAGATAAAAAATAAATTAACTGAAGGAGTTTGTTGGTACGGAGTTTGCAGACTTTTGTTTTGTATTTGCAATGTTTTATATGATACATTTATTTTGTAAATTTTTTTTTAAAATATGCAGTTTTGTAGTTTTGAATTTAAGTGTAACCCTTCACTAAGAATTTAATTTTCACTCTATTTGGTATATTCCAGAAAATCAATTATACTTGAAAAAAATGAAATAAGTGTGTGTAAATTACTGCAAATATGCTAAAAAAACGGTGTGCTAACTGCATGATTATGTACGTATGTAGATTAGAGTGGTTCCAATAATTTCTTACAACTGACCGTCCTTTCTTTGGGGAATACATCGCATATAGAGGTGGCCCACCTCTGCATTTCTCCATACGTCAATTTTTTTTGGCTTCCAATATATTTTTCAATAATGCATTGGCACAATGTGTTTTGGTGTTTGGCATCCAAAAACCCTTTTTCTTCCTGATACTGGAGTATAAGCTGGCCTTTTACGGTACTTTTTAAAAGTTCAATTAAGCTCCCACTGTCTATGCAACCACATGACGACTGAGGTTAAGGCGAAGATTCTCTCGAATTTTTAGCAGCATTCAAGTCGTTCGAAATTTTCTCTAACAATTCCAAAATTTTACTGCTCTCATCACACTCAAATGGCACATTCTAAAAATTGCATGCGTTAAGATACATAAACATTTTAATATTATGATGCACTTACCATGTTCTTTCGCCATTCTTATAAGCCTGCTTTAAATTTGACCTTTTCACCAAAAAATCTTGAAGGAAGTTTATCGAACAAATCTTCGATATCTCTGAACTGAAATTTTTTTAAAATAAGCGTGGATTTGAGGCCATAGTCCATGATAAAATTTCCTCGCTTAGCTCCCACGATTTAAAAATGGTCAAGATTTCGATTTGAGGAACATCGCCAGAAGCGTAGCAATTTTCTTCAAAATTAAAGTTATCCATTACCAAATATATTTTAAATTTACACGCGCCGGTCAACACTCACTTTACAACTGAATAAATTACAAATGCATTATACCTATTCAACATTCAAAAATGTTAAACGAAAAATACAGTTAGAATGGGCGACGTTGACATGCTTATGCTTGTTCATAAATATGTGTGTAGTTTTTTTGTTAATTTTTTTCCTTATTACTAACTGCGCGATGCTGAAGTTGAACACTCAAAGGCACATTACTATTACAGCAAGCTGCATACGCACTCTGAGAGCATCTATAGTTTATGAATATGTACATACAAGGTGGCGCAAAAGTAAGCTTCCGATGTTCAGCATATCGGTTGTGGCACGTGCAGTGTGTGCTGTTGTACCGTCTTGTTGGAACCACATGTTTTCCAATCCCAATTCATCAAGTTGCGGCAAAAAGAAATCGTTGATCATTGCTTTGTATCGCTCACCATTCACAGTAACCGTTTGGCCCCGACCGATTATTGGTCAAATAAATAGTCAGCAATATTCCGCGTTCTGGAGCAGTGTAGCGTAACATTGTTTATTAACGTGTATTTCGCATGTGTTTACTACACAAATGTCAACACAGAACTGACTTTAGGGGCCAATCGCAAAATTTATAGCATTTTCTGATAGGAGGATTACTTTTGCGCCACCCTGTATATACATATGTAAACTGAGTTAGCGACAGTCAACAACAATGATGCGTAAAGAAAAATTGAGTAAGAAGTTTTCTATTTATTGTAGGAGGGTATACTTTTAAATAAAATTAAAAAGATTTACCTCCCAAAAATAAGAAGAAATCTCTATGGAAATATCTTCGTCTCTGACTTTTGTCCTCTTTTTGGGCCTCGAAGCTGTTCAAAGAGACAATCTTCTTATATTTATGAGGATTATTTGGCTCTGTGCGAAAACCAAATTACGGGTGCCAAGTTGCCTTCTAATGGGCAAGTGTTACGGGTTTTTTTTCTACAATATTAGAAAAACCAAATTAAGTGTTCGCGATAGTGCATATCTTGTGAGACGGAAGTGTTTTGGCAAGAAGCACGCATCCCTCTCAAGCCTAAACATCATAGTGTTGCGAAGTTAGAAGCGTTATATATCAGATGGTGTTCGCTTTTTAAGAGCAGTAAACGCCATTCTGCTCACCAAAAGCGAAAGAGTCGAGATTTTGTGAAGAATTGGAAAATTTATTTGCTATAGCTCACGAAAAAGCATTGAAAATGATCAGCAACCAAACTGATAAGGAGGTTCTTATCAATCAGAAGAAGAAAGGACGTTTAGGCGCTTAATTGTACCGGAAATAATAAAGAGGTGCTTAAAAAAAGCTGCGGTGGTAATGAACATTCTTTGTTACTTTTTACAATTATATAATTCCAAATATCATTTCAATACTGCGTTAGAAGAAGCCGTTGAAGAAAGCGAAAATGAAGATTTTGATCTGGGAAGCAGTTGCTCACTAGAAATATCAAGTCGAAATGAACCAAAAACAAACGAGGGCAAACAAATTTTATCACACCCAAACTAGTATCAGTTCTTGACAGTTGTAAAATCAGCGATCGAAATGCAGTCAGAATACTAATAGCAGTATCCGAAGCCCTTGGTGCAAATGTAAAAACTCTAACCGTGAACCGGAGTAGTATCCGACGATGTCGTCTACAAAAGCTCCGCTACATAATGAAGCAGCTAAAACGATCGTTTGAACCCAAAGCAATTACGTCAGTTAATGGTCACTGGGATGGGAAGTTGCTACCTGCAGCAGAAGGAACAGGGAGAGTAGACAGGCTTCCAACAATTATTTCCTGGGAAGATGGAGAACAACTACTCGGTGCTCCAGCAATTTCGAACGGAAGTGGAAAAGCACAAGCTTCTGTAGTATACGACTTACTTGTTAGGTGGAAAGTACACGACAAAGTTGAAGCGGCTTGTTGTGATACAACGGCGTCGAACACGGGCAGGTTACAGGGAGCTTGTGTTTTCTTGGAACAAAAACTTGGTAAAAGCTTGTTGAATTTGCCGTGTCGTCACCATACATACGAAATAGTGTTACGCAGTGCTTTCGAAGCAAAAATACCCTTATCAAAAGGACCTAATGTTGAGATTTTTAAAAATTTTAGAGACGCCTGGTCCAATTTAGACAAACGTAATTTCAAAGCTGGAATTGAGGACGGCTTCGTCAGAACAGCAATACCTAATAAAAAGAGCATGTAGATAGCTTCCATCACATTTTAGTATCAAGACAGCCTCGTGAAGACTATAAAGAATTTGTAAAACTAGCACTTGTTTTTCTTGGTTGTTCTCCAAAAAGCTATACATGTTCAGCACCAGGCGCCTTCCACCACGCTCGATGGATGGCAAAGGGTATTTATACTCTAAAATTATATATCTTCCGAGAAGAGCACATATTCGAAAAAGATTTAGAAATAGCACTTCGGGATTTATGCATTTTTATAGTTAAAATTTATTTAGAGAATTGGATGCACGCCTCTAAATCCATAGCTGCCCCAGGCGCTAACTTCTTTTTTGTTAATGAGTTATACCAATACAAAAACGTTGACAAGGTGAAGCCACGTTCTCGAAGTTCAAAAATAATTTATGGTATCTCTCACCGGAAACAGTTTGTTTGGCACTATTTGATGAAAAAATTTTAAAAGAAACAAAACAAAAAATGGTTGCAGCTCTAGGAAAAGACAATTACTTTGTGGGAAAAAAGTATGACTTTGTAATAGGAAGTGAAGAAAGAGTATTTGCCAATGATCTAGATCAGTTTGTAAGTAAAAGCAGCTTACATTTTTTCGATAGGTTTTGCATAAATAAAGAGTTTCTTCATTCAGACCTAAATTGTTGGGCAACAAACGAAAGTTATATTAAAGCTGTTGATAGATTAAAAAATTTGAAAGTCGTAAACGATACGGCAGAGAGAGGAGTTAAACTTGTAGAAGAGTACAACAAAATCTTATCCAAAAACGAAGAGGACAAACAATACATATTGCAGGTAGTCAAATACTATAAAGAAAAATACCCAAACGCTACAAAGCAATCTTTATCAGAACCATTGGTTATTTAGAAATTTATTGTTTAATTATGATGTAAAATGATGAACATGAATTTATTGTTATTTTATTTATAACTTGAAAACTCAATAAAAACAAATTATTCAAATTTTTTGAGCCTCCATCGGTTAATCTGAACTTTTACCCCCCTGCGACACGCCTTAGGCTTTTCCAATCATAACCAAATTTTGTATGTGATATCTCCGACCATAGTGCTATCTATTTCGGGTATTAGATAAAAAGAAAAAGCACTTTTATTTTTCGTGTCTCCATAGAGCAATTTCAACTCTGACCCCCCTGCGGCACGCCATCTCCAATCGGGATAAAAAATTGTGTGCGATAGAGTTGACCGTGGTGCAACCGATCTAGGGGGTGAGACTGGAAAAAATACTACATTCGATTATAAGGACCACCCTAATATACATATACTAGTCTTTTCAGACCTTCTACCAAATTCACAAGGCTTTAAAGATGATAAAACCGGTTTCGAGGTATGCGTACACATTCGATCTGGTAGTAATAAAATAACAGATCGAAAAAATACAGTAATTTTCAAGGTCTGATATTGCTGAGCTAAAACTCTACTCCCTTCTCTCACGTCTTTAAAAATCCGAATTCAGGCGGTCTGAAAATACTAGAGTAGGCAGGCTCATTAATTTAATCAGAGCACACAACGACGGAAAAATAAACAGCGACGAGAATATTTTACACATTTTTTATAAAAGTATAGCATTACCTGATAAAAAATATTCAACAACAAATTTCAAACTTTGTTCAAAACCTAGGAAAATTTAACCAAGTTTCATCAAAATTCCATACTTGTTAATCTAATTTTTATAAAAAATTTAGATACGCAGTTTTATGACCCATTAAATTTTAGTATTTATGAGAAAGTTTCAGGGTGAAGTTGGCAAAAAATTGTGCCAATTATTAGCATTTATTGATAAATTTATGGTGTAAGTTTTGTTATGCGAAAGGCTCAAAATTTAAAAAATTTCAACATTTTCTCTATTGCTTAGTATTAAAAAATTCTTAGGTCAACATTAAAAACAATTTTTTTTAATAATAAACCAGTCTTTTAGCATCTTTGTTAACACAATGCATTCTGCCTTTGTGTAATAAAGTTCAACAAAAAAAGATAGACTAGGGGCTTGTAGTGGATTTCGCAAAATACTTAGTACTAGAGTTACGTTGTTCAGAACTTGTGACATGGATATTGAAATCAAATAGAACCGATTCAAATCTAATCAAAGTCTGCAAACTAGTCTGCTAAATGCCTTTTTCAAGATTTCTGTTTTTATCCATCCATCTATTGATCATATAATAATGGAAATAGATACTCGACTCAGGCACATAAAACTATCTTTAGAGATTTCGCTTTGGTTTTTCAACAAACCACAAAAATTAAAAATTTATTTAAGTTTGCCGAATTTTATGAACCACTTGTTCAAAACCAAAATATAGTGGCCGAAACCAATTTATGGACCACTTCAGAAATGCGACAAATTGCTTAAAATTTTGCAACGCTCCCGTTTCCACTTCTACAGTAGAACTCACCCTTTCAACCCTTCTTCTTCTTTAAATGCCGCTTAACCGTCTCAGCCCTTTTGGCCTTTTATCATAGCCCGCACTCGTTACGCATTTCTGTCAATTGGAAACATCACGGGATTACAAATCGGTATCCCCTTTGTCCTTAAATCGGAGTGGTGGTCTCCCTCTTCTTCTGGGTGCTGATAAGAATACTTTATGCGCCGAAACACCTTCATTCATTCGCACAACATGGCCTAGCAAATTAAGACGTTAGGTTTAAATTCGTTGAACTAAGTAGGTGTCTGCATATAGCTCATACAGCTCATCATTAAATCTTCTTCGGTACTCGCCATTGCCAAAGGTTAAGGGTCCGACATTTTTCGAAGAATCTTTCTCTCGAATACTCCCACAGCCGCCTCACCAGATGGTGTCAGTGTCTAAGCTTCTGCGCCATAAAGCAAGGCGGGTACGATAAGTGACTTATTTATTTTCGTTCTTCGAGAGAGGACTTTGTTTCTCAATTGCCTACTTAGCCCGAATTAGCACTTGTTCGCGTGAGTGATTCTTCGCTGGTTCCCAAGTTAATAACTATAAACAAATATTTTCTTGGGGACTTCTGTATTTTCCTCAATACAAGGTTATTAAAGCAAATTCTTTTATATGAAAGAAAACAATTTAGCTCTTCGGAAGAAAAAATTGCCAAAATCAGCAAAATTTGTCACGCCCTTAAGATTGACCTTTTATATCTATATCTATGGCGCGATATACAACAGGTATATCATCATAAACCTCCTAAGAGATTTTTGCGCCAAGCTTCTCTTCCAATTCGTGGTGTGCCGATTTGAATTTTCCCTACAAATTGGTGGGACCTACAGTTTTTTGCCGACTCCGAACGGCATCTACAAAGGAGACGAATTTTTGCTGAGAAGCCTGTCATGGCAGAAATACACTCGGAGAGTTTGCCAAACCACTGCCGAGGGGCGACCCCGTTTTCAAAAACTTTTTTCAAATCACTTTTGATGTTACCTGTACCAGGGCTCGAACCATGGACCTTCGGTGTGGTAGGCCGGCAACACTACCTTCACACCACGGCGGCCGCCTTGACCTTTTACTGTATTAAAATTAAATGAGCTACAAAACTGCATGCTCCAAAAAATTCCAAAAATTCTGAAAAAAATGTATGACTGTGATTCCCAAAATCCTGGCTACGCCCCTGATTTGATTCAATCGTCATAAAAAATTCTACTTTGACCAACAGGCAACGTCTTCAACATTTGAAAGATAGCTTAACTGGGGGAGGCACGAAATGCTTTAGACAATAATACTACCAATGATCTAAAAATTCCTTATCAAAGGTAGAAGATTAACTTTCTGCTGGAGTTAATTTTCTTGGAAAATAAGCTAAAGGTTCTAATAAATTGTTAGTCTTTTGTTGTAAGACAGCTCCTATATAAAGTTTGATGCATCTACAGCTAAAGATCAAATGACATTTTGTCAAAGTGCGTAGGTAAGTATTTTTAGCAAAAAATTTTTAAACGTTCTCGAAATTAGTTGTTATTTGAGTTTGTTTGTAATGGAAAATGTTAACATTTCATGCAGAGGACTGAGTTCTGTTAAGTTCTAGTAATTTACTAGGTCAAAAAAGTTTGTAATTTATTGATGGAAATAGGTTTTTCAAAATTTGGTATAATTTCAATTCTATCTAAAGAGGGTTTCATACCATCATATGCAATTTCGTAGCTGAAGAAGTCTAACTTTTCTGTGCCAAAAATGCATTTAGATAGTTTAATATTTAAATTGCACTCTTCAAGACTTTTAAATATCATTTCTAGATGTTCTAAATATTGGCTCTTGTTATCACTAGCAATTTAAATATCGTCAATATATGTGAATACAAATTCAAAATCAGAAAACACGTCGTTAATAAAAAGTTGAAATGTTTGAACACTATTTCGTAAACTAACAGGCATACGAACAAGCCCACATATTCCAAAAGTAATAGTTATAGCAGTTTTCTGTATCTCTTCTTCTCCCATGGCAATTTGGTGGTAAGCACGAACAAGCTTAATTTTTTTATAAAATATGTATGTTTTTCGAATAAATAGTTAAGTCGTGAATGTGTAGTAAAGCATATCGATGCGGTGAGGTAATCTAACTAAATCTTCATTTGGTTCTTTTTTTGGAACGAGATCAAGAAGTGAAGCAATTGGAGAACTTCATGGTCGACATATGCCAGTTTTAACTAAAAATTCGAATTCGGTTTTTGTAATTTTGAGTTTAATTGGATCAAAACGTCGAGGTTTTGTTCCAATCCTGTGAAGCGTATGGTGCCTCACTTCTTTTGGTTCACAGGTAATAGAAGGAAATTCGTTTAATAATTTGGAAAATTTGTTTTCCATGATTGGAGTTTTAAGAGAGAAAATGTCGCAAAAACCTGATGATCCAGGAGCATATAATTTAGTGGTTGAATCAATAAGTTCTCTCTTGTTATGTTAACTATAATTCCAAGATTTTATAAAAAAAATCGGGCCTAAAATTGGGGTGGTTATATTTGCAATAATAAATGGAAACTCAAAATCTCTTCGTATGCCAAAACCAATTTTTAAAAGTTTTGTTCCAAAAGTTTCGATAGAAAAAATTTCATAATTTTTCTTTCATAATTTTTGAATTTAGAAAATGGGATTCCTGATTCTACTGCATCGGCATCGATAAGAAAATTTTGATTATTAAATTTATCAAAAACAAATAGGCGACGAATTGATTTAGGCATGTTTCCTTTATCCATCACCGTCATAATGGAACGATTTAATTTAAATTTTGGTTGGAATTTGTATTATTATTTTGATCAAAATTGCAAGGTGGTATACAGTTAAAGGCATTATTTCTAAACTTTTTGTGATACCGGCAAATATTATTTTTTGGACTGAAATTTCTTGTAAAATAATGTATTATAGACTTAGATCTTTGTCTTTCTGGTAATCTATTAAATCTGCTTCTCAATTCATTAATATCACCAGTAAGTTTGTTTAGGTTTTTGAAAATTACTGAAGTTAATTCTGTCAATGATTCAACACAATGTTCTAGAGAATTATTCTTGACAATGCCAATAGAAGATTTTGAAATGTGAGATTGATAAAGTCAATCGAAAAGTTTGTCTGCAAGAGGAATAATTTCATCTATACTTGCATTTAGTTAGACGATGTTAAATGAATTTTAATTTATTGTTGTAGCTTCCTAATCCACAGTTTAAAAAGTAATTAATGACTAACTATGGAATTAGATCCCATACCGAACTGCAGCTTTATATAACCTGGGGGCTTTTCCAAAAGCTATATACATACTGTGTCGTGCCCAGTGAACTCCTGAACTTATCCTGAAAGTTCGAGAGAAAAACAAAACACAAAATATGTGGGCGTGGCCCATTTTTGAAAAATTATGTAGATATTGACTAAGTGACACATATATCCAAATTTCATTAATTTAGACCAAAAAAGTTCGGAGTTATGACGAATTGAAACTTTATATAGCCTGGGGGCGTGGGTCCGCCTACTTTTCCAAAACTATATACTGTCTATGCTGTACCCAGTGAACCCAAGTATATATTGTGAAAATTTCATAAAGATCGCCTATAAAAGACACACATTTTTTATATCTATTTTGTTTCGCACACAAGGCATACGTATTACTCATTCGGCATAAACGAATCGAGATATATATTTATTAATGTATATCAAAACGTTCGGGATGAAAAGTAAAATATACGGGCAAGTAGTTAATATCCCACTGCAAAAGCGAAGATGTATATATTTTTTGATATTCATACCTTTCATGAACATGAAATGTTTCTACGTATACTGAAATGGTCAGGAGGATGAGCTGAGTCGATGTAGCCATGTTCGTCTCTGGATACGTCTATCTGTCTGTCCGTCTGTCTATTTGAGCGGAAAAACGAACTGAAAGTATTAAAATAGACCTGCGTAAATTGGGATGCCATAATAGATCACTACTAGGTATATAATGTTCGGTTCCACCCGAACTTAGACTTCCTTACTTGTTATAATTGAATTTAAAGTACTGTATAGTAAAGTGGCCACCAACATGAAAAAAACAGCTACAAGATCCAACCTATACAGGGAAGGAGACACATCACTGACTTTGACACGGCTGACATCACGGTTTCAACCGATTTGGTCGAAAGCGAGTAAAAACTATACATATTGCCAGAAAAAATTTCAGCAGCAAAAGGCGATTAACTACTAAACATTTCGTAAAAGAATTATAAGGTTTTACTTAGATGGGGTTTTAAGGCGGCAATATTTTTATTATTTTCTATTTTAACAAAAGCTGCAGATCGGAATATTATGGTCAATGGCTAGGTGTGATGAGGAGTTCCATGGGTCGCCTATCCAAATCCAATAACGTGGGGTCCCCTGAGCCATCAGGGAACACACCACACTCATGGTCTAGAACCTTCCTTTTTTGCGTACCTTCAGGGTTCGGACTTGACCAAAACTGCAGTAATTCTAATACCTACTGCACCTTAACCCAAATCTACTACGCTTTAAGTTTTCATAGCAGAGTGGTACGAGCCCATTTATTTTGATAGATTGATTTAACTATAAACTCTCCTGTAAAGTAATCAATCACTATTAATATATAGTTTTTTTTGTTGTTCCATACGAAAAACGTACTCTTATAAAAGTAGCAGCTGAGCAAAATAGTAGCGAAAGTAAACCTTACTAAGTTCATTCTGTTCTTAAGTATTAAGTAAAAGCTGTAATTATTAAATTTTTGGTTTCAAAGTAAATTTGATTTGAAAAGCAAACTTATATCCTCAACTTTAGTTATCATAGTATATTGACTTTTTTCTGAAATGCATATTGTACTTTTACCAGTAGTACATATGTTTAGTTCAACAACAAAATAGGTCTTTAAAATAAAAACAAGTAAGGAAAGGGCTGTCTTCGACTGTGCCGAAGACTTTATACCTTTCTGATGGAAACATTATTCCATATCCGTCCAAACTGTGGTACAATGACTTTTTAGATGGAATTTCCGATCTTTGCCTTAATCAAATAAATTTTACCGCTAACTCATGTAGTAGCTTTGATTTTAACTTTTCCAAAGCAAACTACAAGAAATTAAATAAAGAACTATCTAAATTAACTTGGCCTGAATTTGGTAGTGATATCGATCTAAACGTCTCACATTTCAATCAAACTATTTACTGCCTATTTGAGAAGTTTATTCCTAAACGTAAATGAACTTATGATCATCCTACGCAAGCTTGGTTTACTAAAGAGCTTAAGGCTCTGAAAAATAGGAAAACGCGATCATTTAATTTATATAAGAAATCCGGATTAAACAAACATTACTTACTGTATTCTATTCTACGTCAGGAGTACATAGATTTAAATAAGAAGTGCTATAAAGCTTATATCTCTAAAACCAAGAGAGACATTATTCTCAATCATTTTAAAGTCATTTTATGGTTTCGTAAATTCAAAACGTAAAGTATCAGGGTTTCCCTCAGCCCTGAAATATCAAGACATTATATCTAGCGGTGATCAAGATATCGCAAATTTCTTTGCTCAATTTTTCACTTCTAACTATGCTGCCGTCACCAATTCGAACTTTCAAAATTATCCCTATAAGCTACACGAGACAAATTTAAATAATTCACCAATTATATGCGCCAAAGATGTTCTAATTTACCTTAAAACCTTAAAAGAATCTTTTAAATATGGTCCTAATAGGATTCCTACATGTTTCTTGAAAAAGTGTGCGAACCATTTTTACCAACCCTCTACCAATTTGTTCAATCTATCACTAAAGTGTGGTGTTTTTCCAACTGCGTGGAAAGAATCATTTCTTCTACCGCTGCATAAAAGCGGGAGTAGGTCTTCTATAGAGAACTATCGTGGCACCACAAAGCTTTCTGCCACCCCAAAATTGTTTGAAGCTATTGTTATAAATTAACTTACGGGTCCGATTTCTACTTTGATAGCTGACTGCCAACACAGGTTCAGTAAGGGAAAGTCCACAGTTACGAATTTACTAGAGTTTACCAGTCATGTCTCAAATGGCTTTAGAAAAAATCTGCACACCGACGTTATTTACACGGATTTCAGCAAAGCTTTTGACAAAGAGTGTCACTCATTACTTATTCATAAACTCGAGCAGTTGGGCTTCCAGCCGGGTCTCAATCGCTGGATCTCTTCTTACCTTAGTGACAGGACACAAAGAGTAGTGTTTAAAAATTTAGCATCCGATGTCATTTATGTCTCTTCGGGGGTTCCTCAAGGAAGCCATATTGGCCCGATTCTGTTCTTGTTGTTTATAAGTGATATTTCTACAATAATCAAATTTTCACAAATGTTAATGTATGCTGACGACGTAAAGCTTTTCATGTCATTCGCGTCATTTAAAGATAGAAATAAGCTACAATCAGATCTAGATACACTCGTTACTTGGTGCGATTTAAATAATATGCCACTTAACCTTAAAAAGTGCAAATACATGGGGTTTTCGCGTGGAATATCTCAGCCGGATTCCTATACAATTTAAAATTATAGTCTTGAGCAAGTGTATGATTTTGTTGACCTGGGGGTTACCATGGACTATAAAACAACAGTCAATAAGGCTAAAGGTGTCCTACATTCGTTAAACGATGGTCTAAAGACCATCCCTTATGTAACTAAAGCCCTCTTCACTACATTAGTCAGACCGATACTTGAATACGGTTCTATAATTTGGAAACTGCGTTACCAGGTTCATGTAGATCGCCTAGAATCAAAACCAATTTTTACTATTTGCCTTAAGAGATTTTCATTTGGATCACTTGTATAATCTCCCACCCTATACGAATCGTTTAAAACTCATTAATCTGCACACACTTTCTAGTTGGAGGGAAATGCTTGGAATTGTTTTTATGGTTAATAGTGCCAAACCAATTTTTAGTTAAATGAGCCTTTTCGCTGTTTGTGTCAAGATTATAACTCTCTTTCTGGTAGATTTGATATTTCAGACTCACTTTTCAGCATAAAAAATCAATTCTTTCTATCCTAAATACATAGCTACTAATAATTTCTTTTTCTTTGATTTCTATATTTACTTCTAACAAGAATTTTATTCTGTTAACTAGTTATTTCTTAATGTATAATCTCTCTTATATCTACTTTGCTTAGCTGATGAGGTTTTCTCTGTAGCTGAGCAGTTCTAGATCTCGAGGATTAACAAACCAAAGTATTTCAACGACTCGGCACGAACGAATTATCCGCGTGTTATGCGGATGCGCCTCTCGCGCCGGTCGGGGGGGATATGGTCGGTAATCCGTTTGGGAATTATTATTATTATTATTATTATCACAAAACTCTGCAAAACTGATAATTTAAAGATACATAGCTCAAACCCCATTTATCGGAACAATCGATTGTATGGGAGCTAAACGTTATGTAAGTCCGATCTGGCTGATTTTCACTACACAAATTACATACACAATAAATACTAAACCTGCAAAACTTTGAGTTCCTCGCTTTCTAATTGGAACATTTATAGCCCAAACCCCATTTATCGAAACTATCGATTGATTGGGAGCTATGCGTTGTATTGCTCCGATCTTGCTGATTCCGACAAATGATTAATCTCATGCAAAATGGCGGCTCCATACCAAATTTCATCAAGATATTTCAAACGTACAAACAGACAGACGGACAGACGGGCATGACCATTTCGGTATTCTTATTGGTGGGTCTATCTCTTCTCATACTTACAAACATCGCACTAAAGTTATAATACCATTTCATATTCATGAAAGGTATAATAAGAGTCCAAAAGTGGCAACCACCAATCAGAGTATTCGACCCCTGCGGGTTAGGGGTTTAGAATATGCCCGAGGTAGGCATACCGGTCATAAGAGGCGACTAATATGCATAAAGGTAATGACGTGCAACTCGATGGTTGATCTACGGAAATGATGCCTCTCACCTCTCATTACCCATCTTATCCTTCCTTACGGAAGGAGGGGTGACATGACCTAGAAGGTTCCACTGGTCATACCAAATCGCTACCACGACAGTCGAACAGTACCGCAAGGGAGTACCGGAGCGTACCTATTTATTTAACTCAGTTTAGTTTTTTCAGTCTATGATTTACATCTTACAGACTAGATACAGAAATTGTAAAACTATAAAAACTTTTAATATTGATAATAGAAAGTATAGAAAGTATATATATAAAAATAGAAAACGTTTAACTATATATCTAAATGTATATGTAAAAGAATTTGTGATTTGAAAGCATCCCTCGACAGAGAGAAATCAATATTTAGCCTTCTCGAAAGATTATTGAATTCCGCTAGAGAGCGAAGTATAGGATCGAAAAGGACATAGTTTGTCCTGAAAGAGGTCAAATAAAAAGGTAGGGAAAAACGAAGGGATCTATTGGGCACATTGAACGTGATTTTCCCGAGGAGGTCAGGGCAACTTACCGAACCAGCAACGAGATCAAACACGAACATAAGCCCGTGCAGAGTTCTTCTGGAGTGAAGGGGTTGTATCAGATCCTCGAAATTAAGAGATCCAAGGCCAAACCGAATAAATTTCCTTTGAACCCTTTCAATTCTAGCCGCATGACAGCTGTAAATAGGGTTCCAAATAATAGAAGCATACTCGAGCTTTGAGCGAACCAAATATATATATGTATAAAGTCTTCCTGGTGTAGGGATCCGTAAAGTCCTTTGCATAACGACGTAGGAAAGCAAGATTTCTATAAGCTTTCGGGAGAACATAACAGATATGATTAACAAAAGAAAAATTAGTATCAAATACAACACCAAGATAAACAAATTCTTTGACTGCAGTCAAGCGACTGCTTGCCAAATAGAAATGTGAAACAAAATTATTACTGGACTTCGAGAAAGACATGTGAAAACATTTTTTAACGTTTAGATAGAGCTTGTTAGTATTACACCATTCAACAAGTGTATCCAAGTCGTGTTGCAAAAGGGAAACATCTGATGGACTATCAATCCTACGAAAGATCTTCAGGGCATCAGCATAAAGAAGAAAATTGGAGAACTGAAAGCAAGCACCAATGTCATTGATGAAGAGAACGAACAAGAGCGGCCCCAGGATACTACCCTGAGGAACCCCTGAAGTTGCCACAAAAGTGTGACTTACAATTTTCAATATCAACACAAAGGGAGTGTTACCCTCCACTCTAGCCCATACTTATTTGAACGCATTGATTTCGGTTCACTGTCATTAACTGTGCAGGATGTCAGTAGCTCTACTTTATGCATTCCTCTTTGCTACATTTTTAATTTGTCTCTATCTTCTGGCTTATTTATCGACAGGTGGAAGGCAGCGTCAATCACGCCGATCTTTAAGTCTGGAAATAAGAAGGATGTCTCTAATTACAGACCCATTGCTAAGCTTTCAGTTTGTTCTAAGCTTTTCGCAAATGTTAACAATGTTTTCGATGTGAAAGTTATATAAGCTTTCCGAACTATTTGGCGGAATATAAGATACACAGATGAATGTAGATCCAACGGAACCAACAATGCGAACACACAGTTGGTCAATTAACGAATCATTGTGTAAAAGTTGATAGGCCGATTATCGTAGATTTCTTTTTATGGCGATAAGAAACGCACCTCTTTTCCGATGTCCAGTCTTTACAGAGTCCCTCTTCGTCGAAAAAATCACTGTTCAGCCAGGTTTCAACGAGGACGAATACATCATAGTCCATGCGTGACGTTGCTAACAGAATTTCTTTAGATTTTGTGCGCATACCACCCATATTTTGGAAGTAGATTTTGAGAGAGGAATCTTCCACACTATTACGATTATTAAGATTATTATTAAGACGAGATCCATTTGCACTACATATCGCTGAATTTGCCTTGAAAGAAACGAAATAGCCGAACAATAATATCAGCCGGCCACACATTTGGATTCAAAATTTTGTCATAAAAGGCCGTTGTAACTCCTAGCTTGAAGTTCACGCTCTCTAGACTATCCAGCGAAACACCACTTTTTATCAACTTACGGCAGGAAAGATGGCTACGGTCAACACCTGCATACTTTGAAACATAATTGATGACATTCAATTCAGAGACTGTTGGTTTAAATGAGGAAACATGCAGCCATTTCTTCTTAACAACAACTTCCAGCTCAGCATTTTCATTACGGCCATAAACGCCCCTAATGCCCCTTAAAACATTGCCATTATTTTCCTGCACGGTGTTATTATGATTGTAGGGAGTAAAAGTAAGAGGCGCAGAGGTAACAGCAGCAACACGATTAATAGAAGCATTAATATCAGATAACAGCAGTTGCAGAGATGGTCGAGGTAACACCGTTGACTACAGCGGAGTTAGCTATGCTATAGATTGGAGTATTCGTGTTGGAGGCGTTAATACTGTCAACAGTGCAAACAACACTCTTTGCGACCGACACTACCTCAGCTGTCAATTCATCACTCATGCCATTATTATTGCTCAATTCGACAATTGGAACACCATAAGTAAGAGTCAAGCTATTATTCTGCTTGCCGGCATCAGCTGCCTTAGCAGAATTAGGCCTGGTGTTATTTTTGTTTATGTTCTTTGCTCTAACTTTACTCGCACTTTTTGTTTTGTTTTTGTTTTTGCTCGCACTATGACTTAGATCAGTGATCTCTGATGAGAGCGAAGCAAGCGCACCAGCAGCCCTTACATCATATAGCTTACATAAATTACTTATCTCAGAGCGCACAAGTTCCATTTCGCCCAATAACCGGTTTTATCTGCCTGCAGAGAGTGTATGCACGCAACTGCACTTGCTTGCCGGATTCATATCCGGCCAAGGACTGTCAGTTCGACAGCACTCCCCAAAACCTTCGGGGAGTGTTTTTGTCGTTACAACAACAACAACAACAACAACAACAACAACAATCAGAGTATTCCATCTAGCAACAGTCTTGTCACGTCAGACTGGGTAGCGCCGTCGCAGTTGCTTGAAGTTTTTTTGATACCCTAGTGGCGTCGTCAGCCTTCGCTTAAAATAAATGGCGAACTAAAAGCAAAAGGACGTGCGCGCATAATTGACATTGCAAAAAAAAGGAAAGGAAAATTTTTAAGAAGGTGAAATTAAACTAAACTAATGTAGTTTAGCATAGCGCTGTGTATCCTCGAAAATCACAAGGTATTGATTTTCAATGTGCCACTGGAGAAGCCGTGCAATTTAAATCTAGTTAACCATTCATTATGCTCGAAAAAAAAACTTAGCAAAGCCAATTCAATTAAAAATCGTTAGTTACGAAAATGTTTGCAGCCTGCTCTTGCGGTTACATACGGTAACGTCCGCCGGAAGCGAGCACCCCGGCTTTCGAAGGATATACCTAAACAAACTGCTAAATCCCCACATATTGATAGGTAAGTCACAAAACATTAGAAAATTGAATTTTGTAACTACTTGGGGACATCACAAAACGCAACTTACACTACGATTTGTGCCCAAAGCGTTCGAAAATGTATGATCCAGAGTATTTTTTGACAGCAATTCATTTTCATAAAATAATATACATATATCGTTTATTATCTGGTCTCGCGAAGCCGGTTTCAATTAAGAGGCCATTCTCTAGACCTTCTTTTCAAAATTTTCATTTTTTCTTGCTTGCTTAAAAAAACATTCATTCCTGAATGGCTTGAAAATAAAAATGAAGCCCAAACAAAGAGTGCGTGTGTTATTGAAGGCTAGAGTTTCATTTAGTGCAGAATGGAAATGGGGAAGCTATTGCAATTTCGTACGATTAAAAGATTGAAAGGGATGCCTTCCATTTTACCTTGCACTACTAATACTTTTTTCTAGGTGGCCTTTTTTTACTATTTAGCTACCCAAATTTGTTAAAATAAAAGTTAATGACTCAAGTTAAATTTGTCTGGGTGATTTACGGCCGGTTTGATGAGGTGATAAATAACATTTTTTTTAAGAAATCCTTATAGGCATATATACTTCACTTTGGACTTCATTTGTTGTGCGTCATCTCTAAATTTTGGGAGAAGTTATTCCAAAAGTCACTCCAAACTATAGGTGTAGCTGGTAAAGGTACCTGAACGAGGTATCGGAAAGGGGAAAGTTTCGTAGAAGCAAAATGTGAATGAAGTGAAATGTTGGTATACTTTTCCGGGAAAAACACCCGTAAATTAATTATTAGAGAATAATAAACAAAATTTGTTCAAAGAACAATGCAACAACGCAATCGAAAAATGTAATATTACTCTATATAATTAATGTTATATTTCGCAAATTTTATTTCACTGGTAAACAACATATATGTCTATAAATATATGGATATGAACATGCAATTTTGTTGATACAGGTTGGTATTTGTCACTTGCATATCTCGAAATTATATGTATTACTATAATATTTTCAAAAAAAAAGTAATTATTGTTGCAGTAAATTTTTTTGTATTTTTTTGATGTGCAAGTGAAATAAATTAAGAATATACGTATTTTCTCTTCCAGAAACAAGTACAGCGCCTGTCATTCGCTGAATAACGAAACGGATGGTGAGACCTTTTATTTGCCACCGCTTCGATCGCGTCGGCCTCATAGCCCTGCATCATTGCGCCACGCGTAGCCGCCAGCAAACAACAGTAAGCACACCATCAGGCGCCAGCGAACAACAGTATCACGGAAATCATCGCGCCACTCCAACGCCCTATCAGTAACGCGCACATGCGCGCTAACAGATCGCGGACACCGCGCGACAACGTGCTACACTATAGTGCTCCCAAAGAGTCACATCAAAGCGTGTGAGATCGTCCGCAGTACCGCGCCACTATAGCGTGCAACAAACGCGTCATAGTAGTGCCCACGAAAACGAGCTACTGCAACAATAACAGCCAGCAGTGACATCAGCGTCGGCCGCACTTACAAAGGCCCGCTGCACCAACACCAGCATACAACATCAGCAGGGGCCGCCGTAATATAGGCCCGCTTCCCAAACCAACAGCAACAACCCCCAGCTATAACCACCCCCGGCAACAACAACAACCAGCAGTAACAACAAGAACAGCCACAACATCAGTAGCGCCCCAAAAATAGCCTGCTGCCCCCCGGTGAGTCCGTGCACTTTAAATTTAAATAAATTTTGATCCAATAAACTAAGGCAAAAGGAAACTAAATTAAAATTAGTCTAGGTTAAGGTTAGTGATAGTCAAGCAGGAAGGTGAAATATTATTAGGGTAAGTGAAATGTTAAGAAAATAAGAAAGAAACTAGGAATTAGAAGATAGAATTAGACAAGAATAGAAAAAAAAATAAGACAACATTTGTTCTGAATAAATTAGAAGATAAATGAATAGATTCTAAACTAAGTCGATTTAAAATCAAATAGTTTAAGTTAGAATAGACGGATAAAAGTAAACGGCTAATGTAGTAACAAATCAAAATCGAATTGGGAATCCTATGTAAGACTAGTTATAATAAAACCCAAAAAGGAAGATAAGACAAATGTTTGAAAACTGAGAACTTATAATAGAATAAAATGGAATCGCAAAAAACTAGTTATAAGGAAATGAAATTTCAGATGGAAGAAACAGAAACTCTCAATAACTAACTTTTAAGCAAATAAAATCATAAAATAAATATTATAAAATATTTAAAATTTAACCAAGGATAGTGATCATTTATTTATATTTGTTTGTTTCTATATTCAAATGTTGTAACCGGTCATTTCCGGTTCGTTTTAAATTTCCAGGCTTTTTTTCGTGGATTTAGATTTACTTATTTTTGCCTTTCGTTTTATTTCAGTTCCATTTTCGGTTATTTTAATTTTATTTTGAATATTTTGTTCTAGCGGGTTTTTTTTATAACTTTTTTTTGGGTTTTCTGTTTTTATTAGAGTTTTTTTTTTAATTTTTGAATAACAAATCCCGGAACCCTGGTATCTCCTACCCTTTTCGAGATATACGAAAACTGGTATATCTTTAAGGCCTGATTATGCTTTCGCTGTACAATTTGAACTCAGCCTTTCATATTTTAGCACTACTATCAACTTACTTCTTACTATTTAAGGCAACAATTTACTTTTTATACCCAGCGTGTACCAGTACACAGGGTATTATAGTTTTGATCATATAACGGTGGTTTGAATGATATTTGGCACACAAGTTTCTTTCTGTCCAAGGTAGATTACTATTTAAAATGGGCGATTCAAAATAAAAGCAGCTACAATAATGAAATTTTATAGATTCAATAAGTTGGTTGTCCTATTAACGATTTTCCCAAATTTTTAGAAAATCGACCCCGGCGGTATAGATATCCATGCTGATGTTAAAGCATCTCGGCGAAGGGTACCTCACAACTGTTTTCAATCTGTCAATGACCACCTTCCAGAAAAATGGGGACAGGCAAAGGGTGTGCTACTACTAAAGCCTGGCAAGCCAGCTAACGAGGGGGAATCTTATCGACCGATATCGCTCCTCTCGGCAGTAGTGAAGACCTTGGAGACTGTCCTGCTCCCTTACTACACAGCTAATCTGCGTCTCGCCGAACATCAGCATGGATTCCGTAAAATGCATAGCACGACCACCGCGCTTAACGTCATTACCACTCAGATAGGTGTCAGTCTCAACCAACATCACCCAAATGACGAGACTGTGCGGTCAATCACGCGCAACTTATTAATGACCTGGAAAAGTCAACTTTAACCCCCTGTCTAAAGTGTTGGACCGCCGAGTGGTCGGCGATCATCCATAAAATTTAGAGGCGAACTACCAAAACCACGTATAATCAAAAACGGGTACCACAGGGTGGTGTTCTATCCCCTTTTTTTTAATTATTACATATCCAGGATCCCCTCTCCACCAGAGGGTGTCTCGATCATCTCCTACGCCGATGACTGCACGATCATGGCAACGGTCTCCACCGTAAACGAGCTGTGCTCAAGAATAAACTCTTGCCTCCCATTCTTGTCCGGTATTTTCGCTGGACGAAATCTGACATTGTCACCGACCAAGTCCTCGGCCACCTTATTTACGAGGTGGCCAGCGCAGGTGAACATGGAATTTGAAGTCTACGTCGACGGTATTAAACTTCCGACTGTGACACATCCCAAAATCTTAGGGATCACGTTTGATAACATGTTCAACTACGGTGCTCATGTATCCGCGATTGACATGAAAGTAAAGAGCCGCAAGAAAATCCTTAAGTCACTAGCTGCCGGCTAAAGATTGGGGAAAGATAAAGAAACGTTACTGGCAACATACAAGGTAATTGGCCAGCCGGTTCGGAGCTAACCGACGCCTATATGGTCGCCGAGGCTACCAGACACACACTGGAGGAGGTTGCAGGCCTGCCAAAACGCCTTACTCAGAACTGACACGGGATGCCTCCTTATGTCTCTTGAACACCACCTCCATAGCGAGGCGAAAATGCTCGGCGTTAAAGAGCATAGTGAATTGCTGACCAGGCTATTTGTGTTGAACTGCTACCAAAGGCAGCATCCGTATAGGAGCCTGCTCAACGGAAATTCGCCTCCCAGGAGCATAAGGAGTCACCTCCGGTGAGATCCGGCACCATATTTTTTCGACTTGTCATCCACACAGAGTCGGTAAACTCCTTTGTTGGCTCCCGTCCAGTGAACGCCGTTATACAGGCACAATCTTCAATTGTTGCTGAAGAGTAAATCGAACTGCCTAGGGAGCAAGGGCCAAAGGAGCAAGGGCCCAACGGTAACAGGTTAAACTCTTACCTATCCAGCCTGAACACTGGCATACCAACTGTTTCCTGAGGCATGTCTCCTCTGTTGAAGCCACGAGGTTTCTGGGACTCCCGTTAGAAGAGCTTGATGACAATGTTGGGTAAGGGATGGGATATTTGGGCAAGTTAATTTATCGCTAAAATAACAACAACAATACCTTGGGTTACGGTAATTTGACGCAACAAAAAAATTATATAAAATAGGAATGCTGATTTTCCTCTTTATTTAGAAGGCATAGGACTTCTACATAGGGGCCATCGAAAAACAGGTCATGGATAAGGGTGTGCCAAGCACCGGGCGTCCCAAAAGCACCCGCGGCGCCCCCCTTGTATTTTTCGGCCCTATAGCTTTTGTATCATTTTTAGCTGTTTTAACCGGTTGTTTCCGGTATGTTTTAAATTTTCAGTTTTTTTTGCCTCCCCTTTCCTTTAATTTAAATTTGTCCCTTTCGTTTTATTTCAGTTTCAATTTGATTTTCATTTTCGGTTGTTTTTGAATTTCAAGTTATGCCAAATAATCAAAATTTGGTTGTTAGTTTATTTTGAATTTTGATTTGAATTTTAAGTTGCTAGTTTTTTTTTTAGCCTTCGAAATTTGAATGTCAACGGTGTATCCGTGGCATTCGGGTTTCAACCGGATGTTGCTTTTATAGTTTTTTTGCCACGGTACACCAACATGACTCAGGGCGAGGTGCCCGTACCACCGCCCCTGCATTGCTGTGGGTGTACCAGGAATTGTCCCTGGCTAATGTTGTTTTGTTTTTCTTTTCCTCGTTCTACCTATGCCTTCTAATGATGGAATGTCAGCATTCCCTTGAAATATTAAAATACACAAGTAGCTTTTGGCAAACTAAATACCGTTTTTGCTTGTTATATACAATATCACGTATTAACACGTATGTGTTCTTTCAGCAGATGTAGATTTGTAGGTATATTTTTTTTTTGGGACACATTCTAACTAGTTGATGCAAATATCGGTAAGGAAAATTTGCATTAATTAAGATTTTTATTTCTAACCATTTTGCAATCCTTGGTATTAAATAGTCGTAATCTTTTGTAGCTTCCAGGCGCCCTTGTAATCGAACCCTTTTCTTTCCATTTTGTTTACCTAACTTGGTTTGGAGATTTGCTTTAAGGATCTTATGATCGGCTGCCTGATCGCAGGATTACGAGAAACGCGAGGAGCGTTTCCGAGACAGCCAACCAATCCGACTTTGGTAATGCAATCTCCAGGTCGGAGGAGATCCGACTAGGATCGTATTGAATCCTGCCTCCAACCAGAAAATGTATAGACCAGGCAGCACTAATATCCTTGACTCGTCCATGGCAGTAGAAACAACAGGACTTGAAGGTCTCATCGACGGTACTGGAAGCGTTTTTTGTTTTATTTTTAAGTTGGACAGGGTGTGAGTGCGTAAGCAGAAGCTAAGTGAGTCATATGACGTGTTCCACACGGACATGTACCACTAAACGCTCGCCTTAGGGAGCCAATATCAGAGGCCCTACTGATTGAAATAATAAAACGGAAAGTCAGCAGTAGTCTGTTGCTTATGCTCCTCAACGCGGACGAGAGGACTCTACATGATATTCGCGATATAGCACGAAAACGGGAACAAGTACTGAAAGAGAGTAAGATCCTGGGAACAACTTATACTGGACGGCTTGCCAATGAAGCCCGAGCGATAACATCGCATAGTAGGATGGAAGGCGAAGACGGTGAAGCTGACCCGCAGATCGAAGAGTTGGAGTATCGACGTAATAGAATACCGGACTCTTCGGGAATCCAGTGTTGGAATTGTCGGGCCATGGGCCATTCATGCATTTTTTGTGAGGAACCTATAGAGAATATTTACATATAAAGATTTTTTTAAAACATTGTCTGTGTTCAACAAGTCTTTATTTTTGAATGAAAATATTTTTTCATTTGATTTTTAATAAAAAGAACATTCGACAAAGGTTTTTTTAAAATATTAAAAAACACACAAGTTATTTTTGAACAAGTATATTTCCTACACATTTCCCCCTCTAAAAACTTTGTTTAACGACGAAGTCTTGGTGTGAAACGTACATGTCATAAAATGCGGGTCCTTACATTGGGATATTTTGGGACAATCACCGTTCGAGCATCTTCACAAATATCAGCACTGAATATGAAAGCTGACTTCAGTCGATCAATCGATATTGCCTCTGTACAAACTTTGTCATTTCTGTTCACAACCAGATAAGGGCCGTCATAAGGATTTATATTGGAACGAATTTTCGTCATCCCTTGTCAATTTTGGTTTTGTAACAAACCGGTTTCGGCGAATCGCCATCTTCAGTGCTTGATTTCGTTCTGATCTGTATCTATCTGTTGTCATGTATTTATAGTCTGGATGCTGTATCAGGTAGTGTTAGTACTCGTGTACGTATATGAGTCGTGTCTTACGAACATATCCGAACGGGTACCTGCAAATGAGGGTTGTTTTTAACTCTCGTTTATTAGTTGTGGTGTTATATCAGATAATTAGTTTGAGGATGTTATGTTAAGTGTATACTTAAGGGTGGGTTTTGACGCTCGTTAGTCATGTAGAAGTCATTAGTTGTGGTTTTAAATCAGGTAATTAATTTGAGGATGTTAGGTTAGGTAATGTTAAGTGTATATTTAAGGGTGGGTTTTGACGCTCGTTAGTCATGTAGAAATTAGTGATTTTTGTTCTCTGATTTATTTTGTGTGTGTGCTCGTTTATTGCTACTCGTTTTGTTATTGTACCTGCGGTGTTGTTTGGTCCTCTGTAAACTAGTTTTAGCGGTTCAAATATTGCGTCAGAAATGGTGTTTGTTTGTTCGTTAATTACTCTCCCGTCAAATGTCTTAAGTTTGTATATTTCCATGTTTTCTAGCACATTTAAGCGCCGCCCTTTTCTTTGTACGTGAAGTATTCTGGCTGTGTTTTTGATGTTGGTCGGGGTGCATTTGTTTTTGAACATGTGATTTGCATAGTTTGACTCTGTTGTGATAGTGGGTTTCCGTGTTTTTCTGTTGTAGTCCCTGATGTGCTCCCGGAAATGAGTACTTATTTTTCGTCCTGTTTGCCCTATATCGCTGTGCTGGCATTCGCAGGTAAGCTTGTATATTCCTTGTTTCCTGGATGGTTCTTCCGAGTTAGTGTTGGTTCTTGGTTTTTGCCCTAAGTTGTTCGATGTTCTGAACGCTGTGTTGATATCGTGTTTCTTGAAGAAGTTTGCCAATTTGTGTGTCGTTTTTCCAGTGATTGATTGATTGATTGATTTATTCATTTTTCTTTCTGAAATAAACATTTGTATTCAAATTACAATTTTAACTTAAATTAAATTAAGACTGTTAATATTAAAAGAAAGAAAAGGTAAGGCATTCTGTAAAAAGTATTGATATTTTAGTATCGAATGCCGTCTTAAAACAAATTAAATGCACATTATCAAAAGTGTATGTCATTGTAGTCCAGATCTTGGATTTTTCTTCTGCGTTGCGTCTTTTTTGTGATCCATGGTTCCTTCGGAGTTTGTCTATTAGGCATTTTTTGTATCCGTTGCTCGTGGCTATGTTGTATATGGTGGTTAATTCTTTCTTGTATGATTCCTGAGTGAGGGGTGTTCTTTGAAGTCTGTCCACTAGGTGCCTTAATGCCGCATTCTTGTGCTGTTGAGGATGGTTTGACGTAGAATGAATTATGGTGTCTGTAGTTGTTGGTTTCCTGTAGATGTCGTATTTAAACTTGTTTGTAATTCTGTCAACTCTTATTGTTAAGTCCAGGTAGTTCAGTTCTGTCTTTCTCGGTCTCCATAGTAAATTTTATGTCATAAGGCGACTGGAGAGATTTTTTAGGTGAGCCTCGACGCACGTATATATGAGTGCATGAATCGAGATCCTTGTAAACGAAAACAGAACGATTTGATACATACGTAACTTCAATTGGTCGCAACGAGTTCATTGAAGATTTCAGCTGTTTGACAAATTCACCAGAAGGAGAAAAATCATGTTTGTTATTAAAAAAATCACGAGGAAGCTTTAAAGAAGTTCCATAAAAAAGCTCAGTAGGACTAACGTTGACATCTTCCGTATACTTGATCTTATTCCAAAAAGCACAATCGGTGATATTTCCATCCAGTTGTTGGTGTTGTGGCACATAAATGCAGTCTTCAGTGATCTATGCCACCGCTCAATCATACAATTGGCACAGGGATGATATGCTGTTGTGCGTGTTCGTTGAGAACCAAGAAGTTGTTCAAGTTCTTTGAATAGATTTGTTTCAAATTGACGACCTTGATCCGTTGTAATTCTCAACGGAACTCTAAAGCGTCTGCAACTGAGCGTGCACTTACATATACCATGGGAAATGCTTCTGCCCAACGGGTGAATCGATCAATACAAGTTAAAATGTATGAATATCCATGCGAGGAAGGCAATGGTCCGACGATTTCAATGTTAATGTGCGAAAAACGTGAGCTGGGAGTCTCTAAATTCCCTATAGCACTATGATTGTGTCGATATACTTTTTAACGTTGACAATTGAGACAAACTTTGCACCAAGTTCTAAAAGCCTTTTTCAAATTCGGCCACATGAAACGTTGTAAAATTATTTTGGATGTCCTATTTGGCCCTGGACGAGACATATTGTGAACATTATTGAAAATTTCTTTTCGAAATCCTTTGGGAATGTAGGGCCTTGCTTTGGATGTGGATATGTCACAAAATTTGGGCTTTGAAGACGACGGAATTGCTAAAGATTTTAAAATTTAAGACGAAGAGCTTGGCTCCTCAATTAACGTTTTAAGTTCTACATCGCCTTCTTGTGCTTTTGACAAATCTTCATAATTGATGAGGTTAGAAGAATCTATAGTCGAAATTCGCAAGAGAGCATCTGCTATAACGTTTTCATTTCCTTTAACATGACGTTTGTCTGTTAAAAATTGTGAGATAAAGTCTAGTTTATGGTCAGTGTAGATTATGAAACTACGGCCCTCTAGCATGTAGCGAAAATGCTTAACCGTAAGATATACTGCAATAAGTTCTCTATCATAGGTACTGTACCATTTCTGAGTTTCATTTAGTTTCAAAGAATAGAATTCAAGTGGTTTCCAAATGTCATCAACGTATTTATTTATTTATTTATTCAATACCGTCTAGGAAACAATATTTCTTACAGACTAATAACATATCTAAATTTGCATTACAATTACAGTATACGTACTAAAATAAATAAAATTTAATGTGTATATTCTTTACATATCAATATATACGATCCTCAAAGAATCAAAAAGCTTTCTTGGTTATCGAGAAATCGATGACAACATTTTGAGATAGAACATTAAATTCTCGCATTGATCTATGAAGAGGCGCTTTGCTGGCAAATTTTGTTTTAGCCTTATTGCAACAAAAAGGGTACGTGGCGCGAAGATTACGCCTAGGGACATTAAAAGTAATCCTCTCCAAAAGATAAGGGCAATCTATAACCCCAAGAATTGAAGGTCGATTACCATGAGACGAGATGCATACGATGGGATAGGATCGTCAAATTTTAGCGTTCTTAAGCAAATTTAAGGAAAACCTTCTGAATACGTTCGATTCTATTAATTGAGACTTGGTTGTATGGCCTCCAGATGAAGACTCGTACTCAAGTTGCGAACGAACAAATGTTACATAATGTAACAATTTTAGAGTGTAAGGGTCACAAAACTTGGTTGAATTCCGACGGACAAAACCAAGTACCGAGTAAGACGTAGCATTGATGAAGTCAACATGACTGTTAAAGTACAGCTTCGGATCAAAAACAACCCCTAGGTCTTTAATTTCCGCAACATTTTGTAGCGTGGTATTCGAAATGTGATAGCGAATATTGCGAAAATTCAGGATTTTAACATACGTCACTTTAAAACATTTGTTAATATTTAAAGATAGGTGGGAGCGTACACACCAAGAACGAACATTCCCACAACAGCCGGTTCTATCGTACCGGGATGCCCCGGGTTTTTTTACCCGGCCAAGGGCTGTTATTTCAGTGTACCCTGTCCAATCTGTCCCGTCCCACCCTTAAATTGTCATCCTCGGAGCAAACCCTGGCAGCTGGGTTGCTCCATTGTCTCTTGTTACGGGTTGGGGTCGAACCCAATCCTGGACCAAGAGATTAGATCTGCGGCGGTTGCTGGAAGAAAATTTATATTAAACGGTCGCATTCGGTACAATCCGCCAAGTGTAAGAGATGGTTACATAAATCTGGATGCTCAGGGCTTAACTTTGCCATCCACAGACCCCGTTCTTTCTTTAGTACTTTTGAGGCACCATGCTGTACACGTCCAAGGGCGTCCCGCGGTATTCGCCGCTCTGGCACTCCCTTACCGCTTCAACCTACTTCCAATAGCCACAATAGTGGCTCAGTCTACATGACTGGCAGCACTGCTGCCATTCCCGCCTCACCCACTACCGACTATCGCTCACGCACACCAGCATCTCCATTTCACATGGCCGCTCAACACTCCTATCCCCTCCGGGATAGGTCAGATATGAGCATCGCCGAGCATCAGTCCCCTCTTTCTCTGCCCCTAATGCCCCCTCTGCCTCCAGCTTGCACGTGGGTCAGAAACACTACCTCCTCGTACCTTTCGCTATGTGCACCGTTTGTCGGCAAAGATTATATACGCCTGCCACTTCGGTCAAGTGCAACAATTGCCTTGGCCTGTGTCACACCCTTATGTGCTCTGGGCTCGCAAAACGGTAACCTTTGGACGGATTCGTTCATAGCCCCCTGTTGCAGTACACAGCCGCCTTTCACGCCAGACAACATCGGCCATGGCGCTGTCAACTCTAGACTGCGACATAGCTTAGGCCTTAGCCTACCTCCACCTAGGCAAACGCATCCGTCCCTCACGCCTAGTATGTCCCCCGTCTCCCCTCCTACACACTTCAAAATTTTGCAGCGGAAGTGTAACGGATTAGCTCGAAAGATCGCGGAGATAACTGACTTTATGAAGACGCACAACATCAAAATCGCCGCGATACAAATGACAAAATTGAACACAAGAACGGACTTACGCACTTGTAATGGGTATAATGTACATCGAAAAGACCGTCCCAGCGGTCTTGGGGGTGGCCTTGCGTTCATTACACATCACTCTGTATAATATAATCTATTTTCCCCTGACGTCGACCCCAGGGACTCTACCTTAGAATGCCAAGGCATAGAAGTCCGGTCAGGAGACGCCGACCTGCAAATCATAAACATCTATATTCCGCCTGTCACGTGTTGTCCTAGAGATTATCATCCCGAAATTAGTGCGTTGCTAAGGGGCGATAACCGTCTAATCCTAGGCGATTTCAACACGCATCACGATCTGTGGCACTCCAACTTGCCAGCAGACAGCAGAGGACACGCAATTGCAATGGAGATGCCCCCACCAGGGTGGAAGGTAACTGCCACAGTTCGCCAGATATCTTTGTCATCTGGCGACCGTTGCTTACATTAGCTTCAGACCACCTACCCATCTTACTCTCTGTTGAACGACCGACCGACTTCATAACGACTGATAAATGAACATACATCAACTTCACTAAAGCGGAATGGGGCCGCTTTACTGACTATACAGAGTGCTCCTTGGCTGCCTTACCCACTCCTACGAACGTACGCAAAGGCGAAAGAGAGTTTCGCAAGATCATCGATTCAGCCTCATGCCGCTTTATTCCTGCTGGTAGAATACCAGAAATTCGTGCGAATTTTCCTGCAGAAGTTGCGGCGATGGCAAGAGAACGTGACCAAGTGAGACTCATCAATCCCGCAGATCCCAGAATCAAGGATCTCAATGCGGAAATTCGTAGGATAGTCAACGAGCACAAGCTGACCAAGTGGAAACAACACCTTGAGACATGCAACTCTCCGGCGAAGTCGGGAAATTATGGTTGACTGTCAAGGCCCTATCCAATCCGACCAAACACAATGACAAGGTCGCCATTGCATTCGGCGACAGCGTCAAATCGGATGCCAGGAAATGCGCGAGTTCCTTTTGCAGGATGTTTATAGTGCATCCACCTGCGGAAAGAACTACGAGAAGAGTCTTCCGACGTGCGCCCAAACACAAACACTCCACTGAGCCTATTGCCGTCTCAGTCGCAGAGGTCAAGGAAGCCATAATGAAGGCCAAACCCTCAAAATCCATCGGACCCGACGGAATCGACATGAAGATGATCCAACACCTAGGCCACGAGGGACAGAGGTATTTAGCGGCTCTTTTTAATCTCTCTCTAACTACTTTCGTTATACCTGAGATATGGAAACAAGCGATTGTAGTTCCCCTACTAAAACCAGGGAAGCCGGCCAACCGAGGAGAGTCTTATCGCCCGATATCCCTCCTTTCGCCGGTAGTGAAATTACTAGAGACCATTCTGCTCCCTTACTTCATTGCAAATCCGAAATTGGCCGATCACCAGCATGGTTTCCGCAAATCTCATAGCACGACATCCGCTTTGAACGCCATTACAATGCAGATTAATAACGGTTTGAATTAACACCCACCAAACCATAGGACGGTTCTCGTGGCACTTGACCTATCTAATGCATTCGACACGGTCAATCACGCCACACTCCTACGAGATCTGGAAGAGACACCGCTTTCCGGCCTTAAAAAGTGGACCGCTAATTACCTTAATGGTCGACAGGCATCATACAAATTCAGGAACAAGAAATCTAGACCACGAAGGTTGTGTTCTCCCTCCCCTTTTGTTTAATTTCTATATTTCGAGACTTCCCCCTCCACCAGAGGGAGTCTCCATTGTTTCCTACGCTGACGACTGCACGATAATGGCCTCGGGCAAGGGTCCCTCCATTGACAAACTCTGCATTAGAATCAACAATTACCTCCGTGACTTTTCCAGCTTCTTCACCGAGCGAAATCTGACCCTATCTCCGACTAAATCGACGGCGACCCTGTTTACTACACGGAATGCCTAGATGGGGGCAAGAGTTAAATGTCCACGTAGACGGAGTACCTCTACCTACTGTCAACCACCCGAAAATCTTGGGCGTGACATTTGACAACGGCCTCACCTTCGCTGGTCATGCCACCGCAATAGCCTCAAAGGTACAGAGCCGCAATAAGATCCTCAAGTCACTGGCCGGCAGTACTTGAGGAAAAGACAAAGAAACATTGCTTGCTACATATAAGGCTATTGGCCGGCCGGTTATTCACTATGCTGCGCCCATATGGTCGCCCAATATTTCTGACACCAACTGGAGGAAATTGCAAGTCAGCCAAAACACCGCCTTCAGAACTGCTACGGGATGCCTGCTTATGTCATCTGAGTCTCACCTCCATCAAGAGGCAAAATTGCTCCATGTTCAAGAGCACGCGGAACTCTTGAGTAGACAGTTCCTTCTGAACTGTCATAAACCTAGTCATCCAAATCGACATCCTTTGGATGTAGCACCGCCCCCAGAGACATAAGGAGGCATCTTCGTAAGCACTAAAATGAGATCCGGCACCATATCTCTTTGCCGTGTGATCTGCGGAACAATAGACGGGCTCTAAATGACCTCCACACCGAGTCGGTAGACTCTCTCGGTAGGTAGATCTCTCAGATCTCGGCCTGTGAGTCCCGTTATTAATACTCAACCACCTGAATTGGCTGAAGAATAGACTTCCGTTAGAAGAGCCTGATGAAAATTTAGAGTGATCGAGCTCATTGGGCAGGGCGAAGCACTGTTAACAACAACAACAGCAACGAATAGGTTCTAGATCACGTTAGAGTTTAACTTCATCAGATTCGTCTTTGACTATTGCGTACATTGAAAAATTAGCGAATTGAAAGCAGCTACTAATATCATTGATAAAAAGAACAAATAGTAGAGGGCCCTAGACACTGGCTTGCGGGACACCGGATGAAGCAATGAAGGGTTCTGAGAAGATACCACCAACAGTAACAACACAATGTCTATTAGATAGGTACGATTGGATCCACTCCATAAAACCGGAATGAAAGCCCAGACGTTCTAGTTTTTCGAGTAGAACCTTATGAGAAACTTTATCAAAAGTTTTAGAGAAGTCTGTATATACACAGTCGACCTGGAGTCCAGCCAAGAAGGCAGTATTGCAGTAATCTGTGAACACAGCTAAATTCGTGGTCGTTGACCGACCAGACACAAACCCATGTTGGTTATGGCAAACAAGCGACTTAGTTGCAAAGTAGAGTTTATGTTTTACAATGCACTCAAAGAGCTTCGAAGTAGTAGACACCTTCTATATAGGCCTATGAACCATGAAAGCTACTTCCCAATCATCTACAAAAGTGCCTAAGATATATTAAAAATGATTTTTAGAGGTTCAATAAGAGCAGGACATTTTCTAAAAATGACGGACGAGAGGCCATCAACATCAGTTGCATATGAGGGCTTTAGTAAGTCCAACCCCTTAGCAATGTCTTCAGAAGATAAGGTAAGACTGCCAAAATTTAAATTAGAGGCAGAGTTTGGAGAAGAGTTAGTCGAGGGGGCATCATTGTCGGCAGCAAAGTTTGAATTAAAGAAATCAGCAAACAAATTTCGACACCTTTGGACCCTTCACCAAATTTATCATCGAGAAAAACTGATGTGGGAATATATGATCGTGATCTTTTGCTTAAATAAAAGTCCAAAAATATTTTGGGTTACTTTAAATGTTCCAACCTGCTCCGCGAATGAATTTCCTATAAAGATACTTATCTAGGCGATTAAACTCAACAGCAAAGTACTTGTAATTGTTATAAAAATAAATATTTTTAGTGAGCTGAGATCTTTTATGAAATTTATTTCTAAAATTTTTAAGCTTTTTTAATTCTGTAGTGTACCATGGGATTTTATGAGATCGCTTTTTTTTACCGGCTTTTTCTTTAAATGGTCATCTAACCGCCTGGGCGATTTTTTACCGGCTACAGGAGTTATAATTGAAAGTCAACAGTCAACGCGTATACTTAAGGCCTTATGATGCCTGTCGCATTGACTTATTGGCGACATGCACTCCGAAATAGAATAATTAATATTATCGCGAACAAAAATTAGATCTAATAGAATATTTAGCTCGTTGAAAAACGAGTTGATTGGCTGCAAATTTAAACTAGACCAAATGGCATAAGACAGGAGCTAGAAACGTTGGCTGTCCAGTGGATGTTATTTAAGCTAAAATCTCCGAGAATGCACAGGTTATTGTCCAGTACAGTGTTTTCAGCTAGTACGTTCCAGAGTGAGAAGATCCACTTAGGCACACGTATATTTCGTCAAGCAGGGAATCGTTGTTGGTGAGAGTTACTAAGTAGGTGCGGTGCTTGCGTTTAGCAGCGATTAGAACACCTCCACCTCTGCGTGAACCCGTTTCTAAGGGATCTCTGTCCTTTCGAAAAACATCATATGCGTTCAAGTCGAAGAATTCTCCATCAAAGAAGTCGAGTTCAACTACGTTTCGATAATGACTATAACATCGAAATTTTGTGTGGGCCGTAAACGAGCTAACAACATCAGATTTGCATTAAGAACCGAACTGGCATAATTAACTGGCACTCCAAGTTTGAAATTAAACCACTTACGGGTAGTATTTACAGCGTCTTTCTTTAATAATTTAAAACATAAGATTTCCTTAAGTGTCCTGAGAGACGTACTCACTAATATCATCCGCAATGACAGAGGCCGCGAATGCAAATAAATGGTACAAGTGTTGCGAAGGGCAGCATTGAGATCAATATTATTGTTACAACCAACCACAACCGCTTAGGTTTGTTTTTCCTATTCTTCTCTTCCATTTTTTTGATTTGCTTGGATAGAATTCGCCTTGTTTAGAAGTAGCATTCAAAGTAATAGAAGATGATGGGTTGTTATTCACACCAGCGAGTGACGTAGCATTGTTTTAAGCATTAAGAATATTAGGAGTAAGCAAACGGGTCGGTGCATGGCAGCGTCAGCAGCTGCAGCGTTAGCAGTAGCTGAATTTGCACACGAAGTGACATGGCTTACAGTTTTAATTTCACTCAGAGATGAGAAAATTTCCTCTATTTTAGATAAGTACAATGACAAAGTGGGATTGACACATGTATCACATCTATACAAAAGATTTGTATTCGAACTTAAAAGTTTTATGCAATGATAGTTTACAACATTTCATATGTACCAGTTCACAACAAATATTACAGGAGATAAAATCTTCCTCCAAGATTGTCGCAGATTAAGCACATAGGGCCGGTTTCACCAACGCGACTAAGACTAAAACTAAGTCGTGACTTAAGTTAGCACAGATTCGAGACTAACTTAATTTTGGGTTTCACCAACTGAGCGACTTAAATAATTTTTAACACAACAACCCGATCAGCTGTTTTATGCATGGTAGTATTTTTTCATACCAGCCAACTCTGCGCATCCCAATACCCCAGTGCGAAATGGGCATGTATGGCCATACACGAAGGAATGTATTGATCTTACATCCATTTCTCTTTAGTTGTAAGGTACTAAAATTAACACTTAATTGAAAACGATAGTTTCGTAATGGTTGCATGCTAGAAAACAAGCGTTCACATGCTTAAAGTCATGCTTGACGAATTTTCCGGCTTGGACATTGTACAAAACAAATTAAGAGCATTACTGACATTTAGGTTTTGAACGACAGCAACACTGACTTAGTCGAGAATAAGTAAGCTGGCAGGCTGACTAAGTTGTGACTTAGTTAAGTTAGATGGTGAAACTGAAAAAGTGAAAAACTCGACTTAACTAAGTTAAGTCGAGCTGGTGAAACCGGCCCTTAGACATTGGAAAATTATAAAAATAAAATGAAATTAATGAGAGCGAGTAAAAACACGTCTGTACGCACGGACGTCTGCTAGCTTGTTGAAGAACACCACCAATTGCTACCTCGGAAGCATCAACAATAATAGATATAGCTGCCGATCTATAGGATGAGTTAATAGGGTACATCGAGATAATTCATGTGGACTTTTTTCAAACGCAGTTTGAGCTTCAGGTGTCCATTCTATTTTAGATTTGCCATTCTTTTTATTACCTTTCTGATAAATAAGAAGTGGAATTTGTATTTCGGCAGCATTTGGTAAAATCTTCGGTAGAAATTTAACATCGTAGTAAAACGTGGCACTTTCTTGACTGTTTTCGGTCGGGGAAACTCTATGATCGCATCAACTTTCTCAGGAATAGGTTAAATACCTTCAGCAGAAACCAAGTGACCAAGAAAAGTTATTCCTGTCCAAAATAGCATTTCGAAACATTGGTTGTTAGGCCATATGATTGAAAACGTTTAAATAATTGTTCAAGATGTATTAAATGTTGCTGAAAACTTTTAGATGCAATTAGAACATCGTCAAGACATGGGAAGCAAAAATCTAATCCTCTAAAAATCTCATCGTGAACCGTTGAAAGGTTTGAGCTGCATTACATAAGCCTATAGTCATATACCGAAATTCAAGCAATCCGGAGTTATTATTGTCGTTTCCGGAACATCGACTGGAGAATTTGGTTATATGCGCGAACTAAATCTATTTGAAGAAAACCCAGTTTTTCCTGCAAGCCCATGAGCAAAATCATGCATATGCGGGATGGGATGTCGATGAGGAATATTTTGTGCATTAATACGACGATAGTCTCCGCACAGACGCCACTGACCATTTTTCTTTAATACCATATGCAATGGACTAGACTATGAACTTTTAGATGGAGCACACAGTCCTTGATGCACCATAAACTGAAACTCGCGTTTTGCAATTTCAACCTCATCAGGCCCCAAACGACGAGGTCTCGAAAAAATCGGAGGTCCCCGAGTCTCAATAACATGCTAAACGCAAAGAGGAACTTTTTTCTGAAGCAACGATGGGTTCGTTAAATCCGGATGTCGAGATATTAGCTCGTGAAAGATTGTTGAACCTGCAATCGTCTTCACCGCTGGTGATTCATTGACTTTACATAACTTACCAGAAGAGCTCAGGCCAATTTCGTTATCTATAAGACATATTTTCTTTAAATCTACCAACAAGCCAAAATGTTTTAAAAAATCTGCGCCGATTATAGCGTTGTTGACATCAGCAATGAAATTCATTAGAACGACGTACACCAAAGAAGGACGTAGACCAAAATGAGGGTTAAAGGTGAGTGCCATATGTGTTGGTAGATAGGTACCATTAGCAGCAAATAGTTTGGAGTTGTCTTGTTTTTTGGATATATACCATTTGATGGTAGAATTTATAGATCCGCTCCCGTGCCTATTATAAAATTTTTGTGTGTAGACTTATCGAAGATATACAGGCGGTTGACTGTAGAAGTCCGGTCACTAGTCTTATCTAGTGATCGAGCGGCGAGTTCTCCTGACGGTGTTGATTAAAATTGCAAGGCTGTCGACAATTCTGAGCCTGAGATCCGAATCGACGATGATAGCAGCACAATCTAGATTTATTATCAGCTGACTTAGCTCTGTAACGTCCGCTCGAATTTGATCGACTTGTGCGTTGGAAGCGCTGTTTTCGTAAATTGTCCACCGATTTACTCAAAGTTGCCATTTGTTGTTGAAGATTCAACAGATAAGAAAAAGATTGCACAGCTGCGACCATTGGATGTGGTGTTGAAGTTGCGTGGTTTTCCAAAGTTTCCGAAGATGTTGCTAAACCAGATTGTATTTGTTCAGGTAGCCACATGGTTCGTAAAAAATCTTCGGTAACACCACCATGTGATAGACCACGCATCTCTCGTAGAAGACAACTAGGCTTTTTGTGTTTTCGACATCTAAATCGCTTATCAACATCTAAATCCGTGGTATTGCAACTGTGCCTCGATTTGAGCAAACCAAATCAGTGTATTTTTTTTCGAAAATTTCGGAATGCGTAGACGAACTAGACTTGTAGTCAGCGCGTATTAGGCATGATACGTTTTGTGCGCTTTGTGGGTTCACTAGTTCGGGGTCACCAAATTATAAAGAATATCTTTAAAGATTTTATTATAATATTCTTTGTGTTCAACAAGTCTTTGTTTGTGAACGAAAATATTTTTTCATTTGATTTTTAATCAAAAGGACATTCGACAAAGGTTTTTTTAAAATTTTCATAAAAATTAAAATGTGAAAAATTATTATTCTTGGCCTTGAGTTCGTTTCATGAATACTTGAAACTGTACTGGCCGTAAATTAACAAAAACCTGTTGGCATAAAAAAGCAATAACAAAACCGAGAGCAAGCGATGCTGATGATGATAAAGCAGATCTATCAGAAAATCCATCATGATCACACTACTTACTTGCGGAGTTTGTTCATGAATATGGTAAAAGAAGAATAGGATTAGGAGTTAAGATGACATCAAAACCAGCGTATTGTTAGCTTAATGGTTAGCAATGCGTGTCAAAATTGCTCTGATGAAGAAGCCTAGCAGCTTCCGAAATGGATCTGTAAGAAAAGCTATAGCGGTTGTCTCTAAAAAGTTTTCTTACTCTATTCAATTAAAAAAAATTTGAATAAGTAATCAAAAAAGCACTATTAAAAAAAAAACCATAATAATTTTCATAAAAATTAAGGTTAGGTTAGGTTTAAGTGGCTGCCATGAGGGCACACTTAGGCCAGTGTCAGAAGGCCCGTTGTGATACCACGTAGAGACACCGTTACACCTCCTCTTCGAACCAATTTGAAGACTTGATGAAGGCTATCAAGTCCTTGATGTCATATTCCGTAATCTGGCAAATGTTGTTCAGGAAGGGAGCTCCCAGGCAGCGCCTCCTGACCCCGCTAAGTGCAGGGCAGTTGCAGCCGAGGTGCTCTACCGTTTCCTTCTCTTCTTCGTCTTTTGCAGCTCCTGCAGCAACGACGATAGGGGACACCTAGCCTCTCCGCGTGCCTCCCAATAAGGCAGGGCCCAGTTAGTATTCCTATTAGGGTGTAGACTTGTCGAGATCTTTTGGAATCCCTTTTTGGCCAGGTTTGCATGGATTTCCTGCACCGTGGAGTTTGTTGCCATCTTACGTTGGCTAGCCGATAACTATGGGTTTTTAACAGTAGTCTGCATGTGGCAAAGGGTATACCCACGCGTTCTTTGTCAGGAAGAACGTGCTCGGTAGTACCCTGCCTAGCAAGCTCATCTGCCCTACAGTTTTCCTCAATGTCCCTGTGATCCGGGACCCACGTGAGGTTCATACAGTTCTGCTTGGCCATCCCTTGGAGAGATCGACGACAGTTTAGGGTTAGTTCAGAATTGAATGAGTTAGAGCCAAGGGATTTAATGGCTGCTTGGCTATCGCTGAAAATAAATACTTCCTTGCCAGTAGTGTCCAGTCCTATCCACGCTGTGGCCTCCATGATTGCAGAGGCCTCAGCCTGGAACACACTACAATGATCAGGTAGTCTGAAGGAGAATTCTAGGTGGCAATCCTGTGAAAAGACCCTCCCCCGAGCCTCCCGCCTATTTAAGAGCCATTGGTGTGTATGGATACACTACCTTCTGCGCCGTAGCACCGATCCGACTCCACCAGTCGCCCCTACTGGGGCTATTCACCGTGAAGTTACACTCTGAAACTGTAGTAGCCGCGCAGCGATCGGTACTTCCGGGGAGAAAACTGAAATTGTTTAGTATGCTAGAATGTGTGTTCCAGCTGGACGATTCCCGTAGGCGCAGAGCTGATGTCGCCGCTACTGGGTACCCTTCTGCGTCAAGGGGAAAAAGGTCTAGAATGACCTGGAGAGTTTCGCTCGGCATAGTTCTTAGAGCTCCGCCTATACAGATCATGCTAGACCTGTGAACTTTCCCTAACAGATTCCGGGTTGAAGCCCTGCCCAAGGCAGGCCACCATACGACGACCCCATATAGCAGTATGGGTTTAATAATCGTGGTGTAAATCCATTTGCATATCTTGGGGCTAAGATCACATTTCCTGCCTATGGATCTGCAAAAATGCAATATACGCTTTCTGTTGACGCTGAGTGACGTTTTCCTTCCAGTTCAGCTTTTTTTCCAGAACCACACCTAGGAATTTTTCCTTATCGGTCAGTTTGAGGCGCCCGTCCTTTAGCTCTGGTAGGTTCAACGGCGGTATTTTATACCGTTTAGTGTATAAGACAAGTTCCACCTTCTCGGAGTTGACACTAAGTCCGCAGCGAGAGGACCATAACGAGATGTCTCGCAAAGCCACCTGCATCAGATCCCACAAAGTTTGTGGGAATTTACCTCTGTATGACACGGCCAGGTCATCAGTATATGCCACAAACTTCCCGCCCCCCAACATGTATTTCTTAATAGCGTGTCATATCAACAGTCCCCAGAGATGATAGTATTTTCCTTCCCTTGAGTAGTTGATCAATCAATCCCGCCAGGGACTTATTTACACCCAGATTCGTTAGGTCGATGTTAACCGCATCTGGGCTAATATTATTGTAGCCTCCTTCGATATCAAGGAAGACAACCAGATAGTAGTCCTTCTCAGTAGAGACTCGGGTATGAAACGCCGTCTCCGTAGTGCTACCTTTAAGGTATGTGTGTTGTTATCCAGATATGAGATTGCTGTCAATTGTGGTAGTGATGAAGTTATTGATTATTCTTTTTAGAGTTTTGAGTGCGAAGGAAGAGAGACTGATCAGTATGTAATCCTTCGGCTCATAGTGAGGGGATTTGCCTGCCTTCTGAATAAAGATTACCGTTGCGCTTCTCCACGAGCACGGTATATAGTTGAGAGACAAACAGGGCGTATAGATGTGGTATAGCCAATTAGCAGATGTCTCCAAAGTATTAATTAGTCTTTCAGGAATAATCCCGTTTCGTCCGGCAGACTTAAAAGGCTTGAAGCTCTTAACTGCCCATTTAACTCCCTCCAACGTGATGGGTATATTTACAGCCGGGTTATATAGAGGTGCAGTTGGTGCACACTGCATTTTTCCCGGAAAATGAGTATCCAGAGCAGTTCTAGAGTTTTCCCTTCAGAGCTGGTCCAGTTCCCGTCAGGTCGCCGCAAATAGCTCAAAGCCGTTGGCGTCTTTGATAGCACGCACCTTAGTCTTGCTGTGTCGTCGACACTTTCGACCCCAGTGCATAAATTTCTCCACGAAATTCTCTTCGCTTGTCAAAAGGCTTTATTATACGCCCTCAGTTTGCTTTTATATTCAAGCCACTGAACCTAGCTATCGAGGCTTTTGGCTCTATTGAACTACTTCCTACAGGATTTCTGAAGTGAGACCAAATCCTGGGACCACCAGTGAGGTTTGCGTTTGCCGCGCTGTTTTAGGCCTTTTCGAAGGCAGTTGAGAGTGCCGATGTGAATATCGTAACCATGCTCTCCAGCTCCTCTGCCGATGCGGGGCATTGTGAGGGTAGTGCCGGCAGGCCTCTATCCAACAAGTCATTATGCAATTCCCAGTTTGTATTACGTGGGTTGCGTCTCCTAATGGGTTGTTCAACGGCAAAGTCTAAAACAACTTCAATACATCGATGGTCTTGAAAATGAATGATCATCAAGAACCCGCGAGTTTCTAACTAACCCATAAGCGCTTTCGCTACAAATAGTAAGGCCAATGACCTTCCTTCGATTTTTAGTAATAAAAGTTGGTTCATTACCCACGTTGCAAACTACGAGGTTAGTCGTTAAAAGAAAATCAAAAAGTGACTCACCCCGAACATTTATATCGGAACTTCCACAATGGACGTGATGAGCATTTGCGTCCGTTCGGTTAAGCAAGTGTTCCTTGCTGCAGTTGGCCACCATCTCGTTTACCATAGGGCATATATACGGAGGCTATTGCCGCGCTGTTCGCCGTTTCCAGCGCTACTCCGCGTGCAGCCGTGCCGGTATTGACGCCCTCCTGGTCGATCTTGCCGTACATTGTGTGGAGGTTGCCCTCCCCGTGTCCAGAGGGAGCCGACCCGTAGTTGCCATCGCAGTCGGTCCCCCGGTTGTGAAATTGAAGTTAAAAGCGGCAGCCTTCTCCTTAAGCTCATAGTGGCCAGGTCGTCACCGCTTTAGGGAAACTGGTTGCCGCGACAGCCCTTGATGGACGTTCGTCATCAGCAGGTGCGGCGCAGTTCACCGTTGCCACCGTTCACCGTTGCTCGTATTTAGTTTTGGGTTCGAGGTTGCCCTCTTCCCCGACGCACCCAGGGCGGGCGAGTGTACCTTCGGCACGGCTCTCCAGAGGATGTATCCCCGAGATATAGCTCGTTACCCTGTGTTTAGTGACTAAGCCCTCCCACCACGGTAAGGTACCTACCCTTCGCGAGGGCAAATTAAAATGTGAAAAATTATTATTCTTGGCCTCGAGCTCGTTTCTTGAATACTTGAAAATGTACAGGCCGGTAATCATCAAAAATTTGTTGGCATAAAAAACCAATAAAATATTAAAAGTATTAAAATACACAAGTTATATTTGAACAAGCATATTTCCTACAAACCCATTAGGAACCCGCTTTGAGGGGTGTTGACCCCGAAACCGCCGGCAGGGAAACCAATATCCGAGCGAGAAGATGAGGGAGACAACAAAATAAATTGATACCGGAGCACGCGGTTATGTACAATAACTATCTTCTAAAAATAGAAAGAAGAATGTACAAAAACAAAGTCCAACATACATGATTTACATATAGACAGAATGTCTAAAATATTGTGTATACCGTTGGCAAGATAACAAACAACAATTAGCGGAAAACTTGAATTAGCAGCTTACAAAACTACACGCAGCATATCGTATGGGTTAGGCAGCTGCGCATGCAATCAGAGTGAGTGGGTTCGACCTCCACAAGATCCTCTGAAAATAGCAAAACTATACGAATTAGTCTGACGAGAAATCGTGGCTGTTGTCGAAATAGTACTGTAACTAAAGCCTGTATATGTTTGTTGCTTTCAATTTTTCCTCTAATCAAAAATAATAATAATTAAATAAGAATTATTATCAACTGGTCTTGAGCTCGTTAAACTTACAAAAATAAAATAAAATAGTTAAAACTAAACCAAAAATAAATGATAATAATAAAACAAATAAACACTTAATATAATTAATATATTATATATTAATATATAATTAAATATTTATAAATATACTTCAATTAAAATATATATAAATCTAAATAACATAAATTATATATATGTATTACTACTTATAGGTATACCAGAAAAGACCTGGTTTTGCGTTTACAGTTTTTTTTTGCATTTTTTGGTTTTTTTTTTTTTGAATACAAGCAAAATAAAGTTAAAGTTAAAGTTTTGTAAAATGAATAGCTTTGGTTAGGGTAATTTTAAGCAACAATTATTTTTAATTTATTTGGAAGGCATAGGATTCTAGGAAAGGTACCAAGCACCGGGCGTCGCAACAACACCAGCGGCGCCCCCCTTGTATTGTTCGGCCTTATATTTTTTGTATCTTTTTCAGCTGTTGTAACCGGTTGTTTCCGGCTCCGTTAATTTAAATTTGTCCTTTCGTTCCTCTCGTTTTATTTCAGTTTCAATTTGATTTTTATTTACGGTTATTTTTAAATCTTAAGTTTTGCTTTGATTATTTGGTTGCTAGTTTATTTTAATTTGAATTTTAAGTTGCTAGTTTTTTTTTAATTTAAATGCTATTGTCTGTCCGTGGCATCCGCGTTTCAACCGGATGTTGTTGCATTGTTGGAGAGTACGAAGTAATTCTAATGCAACCCTGTGTCATTTCATTGTACTGTAACTTGTTCATATACTATTATTGTAATTTCTTTTTATACTTACTTCACTTCCGTTTATATCATCGCTAAATAAAGTACACGTTTAAAACAATAGGTTATGGGCCCAGCCCTACCAAAATTCGGAAAATAGTAATTTTTTCAAGAAGTTAAATTCAGTATAAATTTGCGCGAATGGTAACTGAAAATAGTTACATCGATTTATCAAAAAATGGCCACGACAAGTGTGAGGATTGATCCGCTAAACGCGGATAATTATGACAGCTGGAAGCTACAAATGCGTGACATTTTGATAAAGTTCGATTTGTGGGATTACGCATGGGGTGAAAATCCATGTCCAAGCGACGCAACCGCCGCCGCAAAATGGAAGGGATTCGATCGAAAAGCTTGCGCTGGCATAACGCTTGCTATGTCTCCGTCAGAGTTGGGTTTGGTCACTGATTGTGAAACAGCGCATGATATGTGGAAGAAACTAGAGTCAACTTTTCAATCAAAAGGGCCTGCGCGAAAAGCCACCCTGTTAAAACGTATTGCGCTTGCACGTATGAAGGAAGAGGATAACGTTCGTGAGCATCTCAACGAATTCTTCCATGCAGTTGCTAAGCTGAAAGAAATAAATGTCACTGTGGGTGACGATCTCCTGACAATTTTATTATTGTATAGTTTGCCCGAGTCCTACGAAACCTTCCGTTGTGCCCTAGAGACACGTGATGAGCTGCCCAAGGCAGACGTTCTTCGCGTAAAAATAATGGAAGAAGAACAATCCAGAAAAGCTAAAGAGGCCCATACAGAGCAAAATGGATTAATAGCACAATCAAAAGGTAAGAGTTACATAAGAAACCAAGCTGGTCACACTTACGCCAAGCAAAATGCATCGAAAGAAAAACAAGAAAAGCGAAATTGCTATAAATGTGGCAGAACTGGCCACATTGCACGTAATTATCGAACAAAACAAAAGGAGAAAACTTCGCACTCAAACGCACGTCAAGCTAATGAAGACAACTTCGAAAAATCTTTGTTCTCCGAATCAGCATCGTTGGCAAAAAATCTTAGTGAATATTGGTGCTTAGACAGTGGCTGTTCATCGCATATGTCTTCGAATAGAGAAAACTTCGAAACATTTAAAGAAATAAACAAAACTCTCTGGTTGGCGAACAGCAACACGGCTAGCATCACAGGTGTTGGTAATGTTGTTGTTGTTGTTGTTATTACAAAAACACTCCCCGATGGTTTTGGGGAGTGTTGTCGAATTAACAGTCCTTGGCCGGATTTGAACCCGGTACGCTCTGGTACTCCCTTGCGGTACTGCCCGACTGTCGTGGTAGCGATTTATGACCAGTTAAACCTTCCAGGTCCTTTCACCCCTCCTTCCGTAAGGAGGGATAAGATGGGTAACGAGAGGTGAGAGGCATCATATCCGTAGATCAACCATCGAGTTGCACGTCATTACCTTTGTGCATATTAGTCGCCTCTTACGACCGGTATGCCTACCTCGGCCATATTCTAAGCCCCTAACCCGCAGGGGGAGTGTTGGTAATGTCAAAACGACTATCAAGGAAAGGGGAATTAGTGAGAGAATCAGTGGCAGAGCTACGCACAAATTTATTATCTGTGTCAAAAATAGTAGACAAAGGGTACGAAATAATTTTCCGACGAGATTAAGCAATTGTTGTAAAAAATAATAAACGCATTCTTACAGCTGCACGAATTGGTGATTTATATTATATTAAAAGCGCTGAAGCTATTGCAAATATTTCTGAAACGGAAAACATGAATATACAAACTTGGCACGAGCGAATGGGTCATTTAAACGAGAATGATTTGAAGCGTGCACTGCATAAAATTTTACACAAACGAAAAGCTGCAAACATGTGAAATTTGTATTAGCGAAAAGCAAACAAAGGAAAGTTTTCCGAAGCAGAGCCAGCAGCGCACGTCCGATTTGTTGGAAATCGTCCACACCGATGTTTGTGGGCCAATGCGATCACGCTCCCATTCAGGTGCAAAATACTTTATAACTTTTACGGACGATTTTACGCGATATAGCGAAGTCTATTTTATGAAGCAAAAAAGTGAAGCTCTGCAAATGTTTAAGCTATTTAAGAATGCGGCAGAAAATTTTACAGGGAAGAAAATAAAAATGCTTCAATCTGACAATGAGCACCGACTTTCAAAACTATTTAAATGATTGTGGTATTAAGCGCCGGCTGACTGCTCAGTATACACCGAAACAAAATTGTGTTGCAGAGCGAAAAAACAGAACGCTTTCAGAAATGTCTCGGTGTATGCTGAAGCAGGCAGGTTTTCCAGCTGTTTTTTGGGCAGAAGTTATTAACACTGCAAATTATATAAGAAATAGGTGCCCAACCAAAGTACTGAAAAACGAAGTGCCAGGGGAAAACCCCTACAGTAATTCATTTGAGACCTTTCGGTACAAAGTCGTACGTATTGAAAAAAGACAATAAAAATAGTAAATTTGACTCACGCTCAGAAGAGTGTATCCTCATTGGATATTCAAACGAAGCCAAAGCGTATCGCCTATAGTCGCCAGACAAAAGAAAAGTTTTAGTTAGCCGCGATGTTAAGTTTCTAGATAAAATGTTCAAGAAACAAAATGATAAAAAATCAGAAAGTTTAGAAATTGATTTACAATTGAAAAACGATGAAATGTATGTTCAGTCGGACGAGGTCTCCGTACAATTGAAAACCGATGAAATTAATTTTCAGTCTGACGAACGTGAAGGTGTCGAAGACACAAAACGCGGTAGAGGTCAACCAAAACTAATTAAAACCGAGGGACCTGGTCGCCGCAAAAAAGTTTATCAACAACCGGCAAACAGTGCAACTAAAGAAGTTGCCGAAAGCTCAGATGCAATGATTTTGAAGATTGTGAATATGCAAATCTAGCGTTGACCAATGACCCAGAAACTTTTCAAGAAGCAATAAATGGCGATGAGGGTGCATGGCTCCATGCAGTTGAAAATGAGTACATGGCACAAATGTTAAATGAAACGTGGGATATTGTTGAGCGGCCCACGGAACGAAAAATTATTGGCAATCGTTTTGTGTTTCGAACCAAAGATGGTAATATGAAGAAAGCGGGTTAAGAGGCGACTAATATGCACAAAGGTAATGACGTGCAACCCGATGGTTGATCTACGGAAATGATGCCTCTCACCTCTCATTACCCATCTTATCCTTCCTTTCGGAAGGAGGGGTGACATGACCTAGAAGGTTCCACTGGTCATACCAAATCGCTACCACGACAGTCGGGCAGTACCGCAAGGGAGTACCGGAGCGTACCGGATTCATATCCGGCCAAAGACTCTCAGTTCGACAGCACTCCCCAAAACCTTCGGGGAGTGTTTTTGTCGTTACAACAACAACAAAAACATATGAAGAAAGCATGTCTGGTGGCAAAAGGGTGCTCGCAACGTCCAGGGGAGGACTTTAATGTCACATACTCTCCTGTAGCTCGATTAACTTCGATTCGTATACTATCAGCACTTGCAGCAGAGTTTAACTTGCAAGTACATCAAATGGATGTAATCACAGCTTACTTGAACGGTGAGCTTGAGCAAAGCGTGTATATGGAATTGCCAGAATACTTAATTGAAATTTTAGAAAGAGTGGTTTCAGGATAACTGATGAATGCAGATGACAAACAAGCTCGAGAAATTAGAAGCACAGCTAAAAGATGGAAATCAGATATAGCTAAAGCGAGCAATCCGGTATGTAAACTTAAAAAGTCTTTATATGGTTTACGGCAATCGGGTTTTGAGTGGTATCAAAAATGAAGCGCCACACTACGTAAAATGGTTTCCACGCCTTCGGAACGTGACCCATGTTTGTTTATTATGAAAATAAACCTTAAACTCATGCTAATCACTGTATATGTCGACAATCTGTTGATTGCCACTAACGATCGGATATGGTTGAGCGAAATCAAACAATATCTCGCCGAATGTTTTTAAATGAAGGACATAGGTCCAGTTAAAACTTGCCTGGGTATACATTTTAGGCAAAATCTGCAAAACCGATCTTTATTTTTGAGTCAGCGTGAATCGCACTAGACATTTTAAAACGATTTAATATGGAAGGTTGCAAGCCCATCAAAACGCCATTAGACTGTAACTTTAAACTGGAAAACCCAGCTAAATCAGATGTGGACCTAATGAAAAAGTATCCATATCAGAATTTAATCGGTGCACTGTTATACTTGGCAGTGACAACGCGTCCTGACTTGGCTTATGCAGTTAAGTTTTTAAGCCAGTTCAATCCCAACTACAATGAGGAGCATTGGAAGGCAGCAAAACGGATACTTTGATATCTTAAAGGCACTTTGAATTATGGTCTCCTTTACAAGCAAACAGGAGCGGATTTGCACGCGGTCGTCGACGCAGACTGGGGTGCAAATATGATGGACAGACGGTCATACTCCGGCTACGCCTTTATATTAGCTGGGGCACCTGTATCATGGGAAGCGCGTAAACAGAAAACTGTGTCTCTTTCAAGCACAGAGTCCGAATATATGGCTTTGTGTGAAGCTGCTAGAGAGGCACTTTACCTACGTGAAATGTTGAACGAGATTGGTAAAGAGTGCGCAACTATCGAAATATTTAACGACAGCCAGAGTGCTCAAAAACTTGTGCAAAATAACCCTTTCCATTCACGTACCAAACATATTGACGTACGTCATCACTTTATACGAGAGAAGCATCAAAACGGCGACATCATTTTAAAATACATGCGATCTGAAGATATGCCAGCGGATGTCTTAACGAAGGGACTACCAGCCGAGAAGCACTACAAATGCATGACGGTATGACAGATACTACTTTCTGAGAGGTTGCAGTCGAAATTCTTCGAGGGCAGGTGTTGGAGAGTACGAAGTAATTCTAATGCAACCCTGTATCATTTCATTGCACTGTAACTTGGTCATATACAAAATATTGTAATTTCTTTTTATACTTAATTCACTTCCGTTTATATCATCGCTAAATAAAGTATACGTTTAACCCTAGAACACACACCCAGAAAATACCACGTAAACACACACCCGGGATACGTTTGTACCCGGGACCTTATTTTGCGGTTTTTTTAATGCTTATTCAACCGATTTCTATGATTTTGAAATGTATATTTTAATATATAACAAGTATTTTGTCTTTTGTTTCATTCGAATATTCCTACTGGTTCCAGCGATATGGGCAAATAAAGTCAGGACATGCAACAGTGGATTTTTGTTTTTGTTGTTGTCCTGATAAATGCAAAACAAAATAATATAATTTATAATAATATACTTTTAGAGTAACAACGAATACACATTTTGGTTTTTATTTCATTGAAATATTCTACCTGGTTCAAAAGATATGTGCAAAAAGGTCGCGTAAAGTATGTGTACGTAGGTAGCAAATACACTGGTATAACTGGTTTTTGTATTTTATATGCAGCTGCAAGGGTTGTTTTCACACGAGGTGTTGTTATAAATGCTGCCTGTTGATATTTTCATTGTTGTTTTGGTGCTGAAAAATGTAAGAAGTGAAAATATAAGTGAAAATAAATATAACTGAAACTATAAATAACTGGATACGAAATGACTTCAAGAAGAAACGAATATTTATGAAGTGCAGCATATAGAAGGTAAAAAATGTAAAATAAGCAACAATGTAAACATACGAGGTGTGTTCAAAAAGTATCGCGAATTTTGTGTTTTTTCAAAAATTATTTATTTATTCATGAATATCTATTTTGTCTCCTTCAAAGTAATCCCCATGAGATATTATACACTTGTGCCAACGGTTTTTCCAATATTCGAAGCACTTCAAATAATCATTTTTTTGTATCTTGTTCAGCTCCTCCTTCGATGCCGTCTTTCTCTCGTCAAGAGAAGTGTAACGTCGTCCTTTAATGGGCCTCTTCAGTTTAGGGAACAAGAAAAAGTCACAGGGGGCCAGATCTGGGGAATACGGTGGCTGCGGCATCATTAGTGTGTTGTTTTTGGCCAAAAAGTCGCGCACAAGCAACGATGCGTGAGCAGGAGCGTTATCGTGGTGCAAAAGCCAATTTTTGTTCTTCCACAAATCCGGGCGTTTCTGGCGGATTGCTTCGCGCAAATTGCGCAAAACTTGCAGGTAATATTCCTTATTGACCGTTCTTCCCTGTGGCAAGAACTCATGATGCACCACGCCCCTGCAATCGAAGAAAACTGTCAGCAAAACTTTCACATTCGACCGAACTTGGCGCTCTTTTTTCGGTCTTGGTTTGTGCGGCAGCTTCCATTGAGATGATTGAGCTTTGGTTTCCACGTCATAACCATAAACCCACGATTCGTCACCAGTTATGACCCTCTGGAGCAAATTTGGGTCGTCGCGGACAGAGTTTAACATCTCATTAGCAATGTTCATGCGATGCTGTTTTTGGTCACAATTGAGCAATTTTGGTACGAATTTCGCGTAAAAATCGAAGACGATCCAAAACACGTGCAAGCCAAGCAGCTGTCAACAATTAACTGAACATTCAAAATGGCCGAGCTTGTCGGCATAAGTGAGAGACATGAGTACCAACATAACGCCACAAAAAATTCGAAATTCGATTATACGTAACCAGCGAAAATTCAAAATTCGCGATACTTTTTGAACACACCTCGTATACTAATTTTTTTTATTATGTAGGCTAACTGAGGAACAGCGAGAATCATATATACAATCTTTATTTGATGAAATTTGTGACGATGACGCTCCCTATGACTTTGACTCAGAAGATGAAGAAGAAATTCAAATCAATGACATTGAAATTGCTGATGACGATGCTGAAGTTTCGCAAAGTGCCGCAGAAGTATTACCTGATTATGCGGACTATGAGGATGATGAAGAAGACGATGAAGAAGAAGAAGTAGAAGAAAATAATGAATTACCTGCTAGTGCCGAAAAATTTGTTGCGTGTGATGGTACTGAGTGGATGAAGGAACCAAATGTAAGTCGTCAGGTACTCAGACAAAATATTATAAGAGAACGTTCTCGACCAGCTAGATGCACTGAAATGTTGTCAATAGAGCAAACATTCAAATGTTTCATGAACGTTGAAATGGCTGATACAATTATGCGCCACACAAATAAGTTAGCAAAAGAAACTTATAATGCTTACAACAATGCGCAGCCAAACACAACTCCTAAGTCATGGACGCCTGTGTCAATAACAGAGCTGTATGCATTTTTTGGCATACTTATTATGACTGGTGCGAACCATAGGAATGGAGAACATGTTCGAGATTTATGGAGCGTCAAAAACTATCCTCTATATCGCGCCACAATGGGAGTCAACCGTTTCTGTTCGATATTGCGGTTCCTAAGATTTGACGATAAAAACACTCGTGCAACACGCTTACTAACTGATAAAGCAGCACCGATCAGTGAGTTGTGGACGATGATGAACAATAATCTTGATGCACAATACAAGCCCAGCTCATGCTTGACGATTGATGAACAATTATTTCCTTACATACCGTCAAAACTTGCTAAATATGGTGTCAAGGTTTGGTGGATTTGCGATGCCACAAATGCATGTATTTTAATGCTATTAACGCTTGGTTTATTTGTCATTTGTATTACTATATTATCTGACATTACTATATTATCTGGAATCCCCTTCGTTGGGTTAAAAATGTAATGCAATGACTTATTATCCGTTACCAGCTTAAAATCCCTACCGTACAGATAATTATGAAATTTCTTAACCCCAAACAAAATTGCTATGACTTCCCTATCTAATTGTGAGTAGCGCATTTCTGCAGCGGACAATTTCCGTGAAGCGAATTCAATGGGTACCTCATACCCCTCTGCGGTTACCTGCGACAAAATTGCGCCAAGTCCTACTGGACTTGCATCGACGGTTAACTTCGTTTCGTAACCTGGGTTGAAATGCGCTAGACATTTATCTGCTTTCAATGCCGCTTTTAAACGGTCGACTGATGTTTAACATTCCTCTGTAAAGCTAAATGTTTCATCTGCTTTCAGCAGTTTATACAAGGGCGCACACATATTTGTGATATTAAGAATGAACTTCCTGTAAAAGTTCACAACCCCCAAAAAAGCCTGCAACTCTTTGACATTGTTTGGATACTGCATCTTATCGATCTCTTTTACCTTGTCTGGATTCGTATGCAAGCCGTGTTTATCGATTACATGCCCAAGGTATGTTATTTCCTGGGCAAAAAATTCACACTTGTTCAATGCTAACTTGAAACCCAACTTTTCTAACACTTGCAGTACTTTTTCAACTCGTTCAATATGAGTTTTCCTATTTGGAGCTGAAATTAGAATATCATCCAAAAACACTACCGTTCCCTCTAAATTCATTAGTAAACTCTCCATTATCTTTTGGAATATAGCTGGTGCCGAAGCTAACCCGTAAATCAACCTAGTGTATTGGAATAAGCCTTTTGGGGTAGAGATCGTTGTAAGCCCTTTTGATCGTCTAAAGGGATTTGTTGATAAGCCATTGTTAAATCAAGCTTGGTGAACTCCTCACCACCGTGAAGTTTTGCAAAAATATCCTCTATAGGAGGCAGGGGATACTTATCAACCATCAACTGTGGGTTTAGCGTAACCTTAAAATCGCCACAAATTCTAAGGTCGCCAGTTTTCTTCAACACCGGCACTATTGGAGTACCCCACTCCGCATACGAAACTGGCTCTAAAACTCCTAGATCTATCAATTTGTTAATTTCATTTTCCACCTTGCTCTTAATTGCGAGAGGAACGACTCGTGCCTTAAAAAATGTCGGCGTATAATTTTCTTTAAGTTTCAATGTTGCCTTGCCTTTATTAAAACAGCCTAAGCTGCCGTCAAATAGATTACGAAATTTGTTAAATATTTGCTCCCTAGCACCAACATCGACCTTGGCATAGTTCAACTTTGCAATATTCAACTTAAATGTTCGCACGAAATTTCTACCCAGCAAAGGCGGTCCCCCGTTCTCTATTACCACGAATGTTACCAAGTGACTACAACCATTATACGCAACCATCATATCACAAGCTTTATCTTTTAAATGGTCATCTAACCGCCTTTGCGATTTTTACCGCACCAACGGGATTAATTGCTAAGCCATTATATGTTTTCAAAACAATATTACACGGTTTTAGACTGCGTAATGAAAAGTAAGTTTTAAATGTAGCGCAAGATAGTACGCTGTACTCTGATCCCGTATCCAATTCCAGGTCTAAAGGTGCATTGTCTACATGTACTCTAACCTTAATAGGTCCATCTGAAACGCTTCTGATCGAAAATAAAGGTACATCAGAATTATCGACATAGTTATATTTTTCATTGTTTTTTTCACTAGGGCACATGTTCTTTAAACGACCTTTGTTATTACATTTATGACACTTATAATTCCTAAATTTGCAATCACGACTTAAATGGTTTGCATACCCACATACTGCACACGTTTGCTTCTGTTGCTTTTGTTGTTTTTGCTTAGCCGCCCCCACTTGTTTGTTGCTTTTGTTGCCTTTTATATAATTTACGCTATCCTCGGTCTCATGTTTCACCTCGGTCGTTGCATGTTGTTTCCGAATGTATTCTGCTGCATTAGCAATTTCCACCACACGTTGCATAGTGCAGCTCGCAATATCTTCGAGAAAAATCTTGTCCCTTGCTGGCCCCTTTTCAAGGCCCATGACAAATTTGTAGCGCATAGCTGTGCCCAAGAAATTCCCGAATTTGCAATGAATTGCCAAAGCTCTTACCCGTACAGCCCACTCATTAACCCTCTCCGCCACTTCTTTGCTGGCACTGTAAAATGTTTGCCGTTCTGCAAAGCCTGTTGATGGAGGCTTAAAATACTCGCTTAGAACTTCTACGCACTTCGCAAATGACGTAGATTCATCTTCTGGCTTTAGCGGGTTAAGTAAATTCTGCAGCAAAATGTAAGAATTTTCGGACAGCGCGGTTAACAAAATCGCCTTCTTCCTTACTGCCTCGGAAATCCTATTTCCAGTGAAAAATTGTAATTGTGTAATGAACATTTCCCAGTTATTTTCATTATATTTAAACTGTGGTACGGTGCCAATTATTTGTGCCATTATAATATTTTCCGTCGTCGCCAATTGAGATGCCACACTCGAATATACTTACACATGTTGGTACGTTTTACGTACACAATGTTACAAAAGTAAAATTATTATTTAAATTTTTGATTTAGGCTCTTTTGACCATTAGTTTTGAAGTGAAAATAAAAGATAGTATTCCACTTTTCCAACCCAACGTTTCGCTAGACTTCCTAGCTTCCTCAGGGGTGATCTATTTATTTTAAAGAACAACAACAAAACAACAATGAAGACAACAATAAAACTATCTGAGACACTTATTAACAAATATACGTATATACTTGCAATAACATTAAAACACAACAACACTTACACAGTATGTTTTCTTAAAATCTAAAAACTAAAAATAGGACCATCATGGTTTGGTATCATCGTCAAACTAAATTATAATTATAAACATAAAAGGTAAGCTGCTGCAATGTTTTGTGTATCCTCCTTCTTGTTTACCGTATTTTCTCTTATATATTATATAGTCCAACAGGGTGCTTGCCTACGCACCGAGAACTTTCTTGGTTGTTCGCTTTCGTGTTCGTCGGTGTTATTTATTGGCATCTCCTCTTTGCATCGTATGCGCAACCACTCGCGCCATCTCTCTTCCTCTTCCTAGTTACACGCTTGCATGCATAAGCGTAGCCTTCGTTATCTCAGCTGTGTTTAACTAGTGGTGGGAGTGTTATTGAGTTAGGGATGGTACATGCTTGAGAATAATCGCCACACTGCCCTCCACCTAAGTCTGATCGTCCCTATCAGACACATTGCAGGAACCAAACGCAGCTACCCTTTCCAAATGGACCACTTTCATCTTATTCCTTGGCCTTCCCATAGTTTGTATGCGATATACCACATCGTTGATCCGTTTTATAACTTTGTATGGGCCTTCCCAGTTACATTGTAGTTTTGGGGACAAACCTTTCTTACGCTGGGGGTTGTATAGCAGCACTAACTCTCCTTTCATAAAGCCTTCCGCATTTATTTCTTTGTCGTACCTTACCTTCATCTTATCGCTCATGATCTTAGTCCGTTGTCTCACAAGGTCGTGAATTTCTCTCATTTCTTCTTCCAATGCGCTAGTGGATTTCCGAGCATTTACTCCTGCATCAGCGTTTATCCCAAACTTCAAGTCAGCTGGTAATCGAAGATCATTCCCGAAAATTACCTTTGCAGGAGTCTGACCAGTTGTTTCATGTACTGCAGAGCGATATGCCATTAGGAATAAGCAGATGTGAGTATTCTTCTGGAACTTACCCACTACTTTCCTCAGGTGATCTTCCAAGGTTTTATTGAATCGTTCCAACATGCCACCTGACTGAGGATGCAGTGTAGTTGTTCGAGTGTTCCGAATGCCCAATATGTGCAAGATACTGGAACCCAGCTGATTCGAAATTCCTGCCTTGGTCAGAATGTGTCTCTATCAGTGCACCAAACCTAGCTACCCAATTGTTGGTAAACACTTCTGCTATGATTTCTGCCCCTTGATTTTGAATAGGGTATACTTCTGGCCAATTGCTGAAATTTTCAATAACTACCAGTACATATTTGTTTCCGAGTTTGCTAGTAGGAAATGGACCAGCTACATCCATGGCTATCCGTTCAAAAAGCGCACGAGTTATACTGTTTAATTTGGCAATGGCTCCTTGATTTCAGTCCTTTAGCTGTGATGCATACTTCACAGTTGGCAATCCATTCCGCGACCATTTGACAGCAACCAACCCAATAGAATCTCTGCTTGACTTTCTCCAAGGTCTTGGTGACTCCACGATTACCTCCGCTTGGACCGTTATGTAATTCGTTGAGTACATCAGCGATTTTCTTCCTTGGAACGACTATCAGCTTTCGAACGCATTGACCATCCTCACTCTCCCACATTCGATGCAAACAACCGGATTCTAATTGCAAACTATTCCACTGTGCCCAATATGACTTGGCAACAGGAGTTTCTGCTGACATCTCCTCTCTTGATGGTCGCTCGTTTCGTTCGATTCCTTGCATTACACGTGTAAGATCTGGATCTTCGTGCTGAAACCTCCTTAACTGATCCATGTCCCATTCGTCTGCAGATGTTATAGTCATGAGCCGCACATCTATAATGCCTTCCTTGGCCTCAGATTTGGAACAATGCCTGCATTCCAGGTTACATGGTCTTCGTGACATTGCATCAGCATTTCCGTGGGTGCTACCTTTGCGATGCTCTATGGAAAAGTCATAACTTTGCAGTCGCTCTATCCACCGTGCCAATTGACCTTCCGGATTACGGAACTGTAAGAGCCATTTCAACGCTGCGTGGTCTGTCCTGACGTGGAATCGCTGCCCATAGAGATACTTGTGGAAATGCTTAACGCACTCTACCAATGCCAACAGTTCTCTCCGGGTTACACAATAGTTCCATTCAGGCTTCCTAATTGTTCGGCTATATTATGCAACTACCTTCTCCCGTCCATCAACAATCTGGGACAAAACACCTCCTATAGCATAACCACTCGCATCTGTATCCAGAATTAACTTTGAACCTGGAATTGGATATGCTAACATCGTGGCAGTGCATAGTCGTTCCTTCAATGTTTGAAAAGCCACCTCTTGTTCCTTCTTCCATTCAAACCTCATATTCTTCCTTGTAAGGTCATGGAGACTACTAGCTACGCTGGCAAAATTCGGTACAAATCGATAATACGTGCACAGCACAAGAAAGCTCCGTAGCTCATGCAAATTTCTCGGTCTTGGCCAATCCTTTACGGCTTCGATCTTTTCCTTAGTAGTGCAGAATCCCTCCGTAGTTACCTTGTGACCCAAACAACTTACTTCCTTTTTAAACAAGGAACACTTCTTGGGGCTTAGTTTCAGACCAGCACCAGCTATTCTTTGGAAAACTTCCTCCAAGTTCTTTAGGTGTTCCTCAAAGCTTTTTCCCAGCACGATGATGTCGTCGAGGTACACCAAACATGTTTGCTAATGCAATCCTTTTAGTATCTGATTCATGAGTCTCTCAAAAGTAGCTGAAGCATTGCATAGCCCGAAGGGTATTACCGTAAATTGCCAAAGCCCTTCTCCAACGCTGAAGGCCATCTGCTCTTTATATTCATCCTTTACCTCCACTTGCCAGTAGCCGCTTTTCAAGTCCAGTGTGGAAAACCATTTCGTGCCAGATAACGAGTCCAGAGTATCGTCGATTCTTGGCAATGGATAACTATCCTTCTTCGCTACGTCGTTCAATTTCCGGTAATCCACACAGAACTTCATTTTTCCATCCTTCTTTTTCACAAATACTACCGGTGAGCTCCATGGACTAGCTGATGGTTCGATCACGCCGCTGTCACTCATTTCCTGTATAATTTCTCTTACTACTTGGCGTTTGGCCAATGGAATACTACGAGGAGCTTGGCGGATTGGCCTTGCATCACCAGTATCAATTTGATGCTTCACAACTTCGGTTCGACCTGGGTTGGAACCATCCTTGTCAAATATGATCGAGTACTTTGATAGAAGTTCCTTTGCCTTTTTCTGATGATCTTTTTCAAGGCCTGCCGTCCACGACGTGATATCATCTGAAAGATTAATCTTGATGGAAGAATCATTTTCCTGAAGCTGTTTACAGTTGATAACTACCTCGACCTCTGGGCATTGTCCCAATATTGCTCCTTTGGAAAGTTTAATCGGCGATTTGAACTCATTAAGTACTCTTACCGGTACACGTCCATCTTGTTTTGTCTTGCCCAGGGTTTTTCCTACTAATATGTTCGTCCTTGAATTGTTTGCTGCCTCGACAATCCACAACTTGTTTGTCCCATAATCTCCATCAATCTTTGCCCATATGATTGCTTCCGACTTCGGTGGAATTTGTTGGCTCTCCTCCACAAGTACTCGCTTACTAACGTATTTGTTTTCGTAACCAAAATTTAATGGCACATCCATGTTCTGGTAATTCATAATGCTGTTTTGCATGTCGATCTTGATGCCTTGCTCGCTTAAGAAGTCCACACCAACTATGATTTCGTCAACAATATCTGCTACTATAAAATTGTGTAGAACGGCCACGTTCCCAATTGCGATTTCACATGTTACTTCTCCTAGGACATGGGTGTCCTCCCCAGTGGCCGTACATAACTTTGCTCCATGCAATGGTCCCACCTCCTTGTTGACTAAATCAGATCAAATTATGGAATGCGGTACGCCTCTATCCACAGTTAGTAAGTGCTCTTTTTCATTCACATATGCAGCAACAGTAACATTACTAGCTTTCCTTTCGATCTGTGAGACAGAGATTATGGGGCTTTCACTTGCGGGAGCCAGTCCACGCCCCTTCCGGCTGGCTTGATTCAGTTTAACGATTGATTTGGTTGGGAGATTTGCTCATCTCCTTCAGCTTTGCGTTTTTGTCCACCTGAATTGCTGGGTGTTTATTCAGTACATAATACAACTATAAGGATAAAATTCAGTGAATACATTGACATTGAGGCATAAAATAAATTTTTCCAGAAATTTTTGAAAATGGGAGTGGCACCGCCCACTTTTGATTAAGTCAAATTTAGAAATAATATTAATCATAAATCAAAAACCGTTCAAGACGTCGAAACGAAATTCGGCATGCAGGTTTCCAGTTATACAGGAAATGTTCCAGGAAAAAATGGGCGGATCGGTTGAGGTTTAAGCCCACTTTTATATGAAAGATTTTGAAGAGGATCATAGATATATTAAATAGGCAATAACTTGGCGTAAAATAGCTTTACATCATTTATATTTCACTTTTAAAGTTTCCTTAAAGAATGAAACATTTTCGAAAATGGGCGTGGCTTCGCCCCTTTTATAGTGGCCTATTCCACAAAACTTTTTATGCCATAACTCCGTCAAAAATTGATTCGTCGAAACGAAATTTGGTGGCAATGTTCTATATATAAAGGTTACAGTTTTCTGTAAAAATGGGCGAAATCAGTTAATGTCTACGCCCAGTTTTTTAAAATAGTTCTAAAAATTTTTTTTGTAAAATTTAAAAAGCAATATTTCTACAACTAAGCAAGTTATATCAATCAGATTTTGCACATAATAAGCTTTTTAAGAAAAACTCGGCCGCAAAAAAATGTTGTCAATTTTGAAAAAGTAGGCGTGGCGCCGCCCACTTTTCAGCATAAAATTTCTGCTACTTTCAATGGCAATCGCTTGTAATTCAATATTGATATTTCAATGAAAATTGGTCAGCTGCTTCTCAGTAGTATGTATTATACTCCTGGAAAAAATTAGCCAAATCAGGAAACACACAAGCAAAATATTCGGGCACGTAGTTAATAGCCCACTGCAATAGCCAAGTTATATATCTTTTTTGATTTTCATACCTTTCATAAACATTAAATGTATGTAAGTATGAGAAGAAGAAGAGAAAAGTTCACTAAAGTTATCAGTACTATGAGCGGAGGCGATTTAGCCATGTCCGCCTCTCCGTCCATCTGTCTGTCTGTCCGTCTGTCTATTTGAACGCAAACTAGTCTCTCAGTTTTACAAAAGAATACCGAAATTCGTTGTTTGCTTTCACCGTTTTATAATATACTAGGAAACCCGATAGACGTTGTTTTGACGGTTTGATACATAGAACACATCTATATATAAAATGTCATTCAATTGAACCAAATAAACTCCTAGATATACCGAACTGCAGCTTTATATAACCTGGGGGCTTTTCCAAAAGCTATATACAGACTGGGTCTGCGAACTCCTGAGCCTATCGTGAAAGTTCAAGAGCAAAACAAAACACAAAATGTGTGGGCGTGGCACCGCCCACTTTTCCAAAATTATGTAGATATTGACTAAGTGACACATATATCCAAATATCATTAATTTGGACCAAAAGAGCTCGGAGCTATGACGAATTGAAAGTTTATATAGCCTGGGGGCGTGGCTCCGCCCACTTTTCCAAAACTATATATTGTCTATGCTGTACCCAGTGAACCCAAGTATATATTGTGAAAATTTCATAAAGATCGGTTGAGTACTTTGGCGCCCATAAAAGACCCCCTTTTTATACCGAGTAGTGCTACGCACACAAGGTATATTACCTTTGGTCGCCTAACGGCAGTACGCAACGGCATAAACGGATCGAGATAGATGTTGACTTATACATATCAAAATGTTCAGGACGAAAAGAGAATTTGATTAAGCCATGTCCGTCCGTCCGTCCATCCGTCCGTCTGTGAACACGATAACTTGAGTAAATTTTGAGCTATCTTAATGAAATTTGGTACGCGGGTTCCTCGGCACTCATCTCCGAGCGCTATTTAAAATGGGCGAAATCGGATGATAGCCACCTTTTATATATCAAATATTTTCGAAAACACAAAAAAAGTGATTACTCAGTACATAATACACCTATAAGGATAAAATTTGGTGAGTACATTGAGATTGAAGCATAATAGATATGTTTGAAGAAATTTTTGAAAATGGGAGTGTCACCGCCCACTTTTGATTAAGTCAAATATAGAAATAATATTATTCATAAATCAAAAACAGTTCAAGATATCGAAACGAAATTCAGCACGCAGGTTTCCAGGTATGCAAGGAATGTTCCAGGAAAAAATGGGCGGGATCGGTGAAGGTCTACGCCCACTTTTATATGAAAGATTTTTAAGAGGCTCGTAGATATATTAAATAGGCAATAACTTTGCGTGAAATAGCTTTACATCATTTATATTTCACTTTTAAAGTTTCCGTAAACTAAGAAATCCAAAAACTTTAAATTTTCGAAAATGGGCGTGGTCCCGCCCCTTTTATAGTGGACTATTCCACAAAACTTTTTATGCCATAACTCCGCCAAAAATTGAGTTGTCGAAACGAAATTTTGTGATAATGTTTTATATATAAAGGTAACAGTTTTCAGTAAAAATGGGCGAAATCGGTATTGTCCACACCCAGTTTTTTAATATAGTTCTGAAAATTTTTTTTGTAAAGTTTAAAAAGCGATATTTCTACAACTAAGCAAGTTATATAAATAGGATTTTGCACACATAATAAGCTTTTTAAGAAAAACTCGGCCGCAAAAAATTTTTGTAAATTTTGAAGAAGTAGGCGTGGCGTCGCCCACTTTTCAGCAAACAATTTCTGCTATTTTCAAAGGCAATCGCTTATAATTCGATCTTATTATTTCAATGAAAATTGGTCGGCTGTATCTCAGTAGTATGTATTATTCTCCTGCCAAAACTTAGCCAAATCGGGAAACACACAAGCAAAATATTCGGGCACGTAGTTAACAGCCCACTGCAATAGCGAAGTTATATATCTTTTTTGATTTTCATACCTTTCATAAACATTCAATGTATGTAAGTATGAGAAGAAGAAGACAAAAGTTCACTAAATGATCAGCATGATGAGCGGAGTCGATTTAGTCATGTTCATCTCTCCGTCCGTCTGTCTGTCTGTCCGTCTGTCTATTTGAACGCAAACTAGTCTCTCAGTTTTACAAAAGAATGCTGAAATTCGTTGTTTGCTTTCGCCTTTTTATAACAAAATAGCAACCCGTGTAGACGTTGTTTTGACGTTTTGATACATAGAACACATCTATATATAAAATGTCATTCTTGTCATTAACTTAACATTTATATAACTTCGGGACTTTTCCAAAAGCTATATATAGACTGTGTCGTGCCCAGCGAATTCCTGAACCTATCGTTACAGTTTCAGAGCAAAACAAAACAAAAAATATGTGGGCGTGACACCGCTCACTTTTGAAAAATTATGTAGATATTGACTAAGTCACACATATATCCAAATTATATATTGTGAAAATTTCATAAAGATCGGTTGAGTTCTTTGGCGCCTACAAAAGGCACCCTTTTTTATATCTATTTTTGTTACGCACACAAGGTATATTACTTCATTCGGCATAAACGAATCGAGATACATATTTATTAATGTATATCAAAACGTTCAGGAAAGTAAATATCCGGGCAAGTAGTTAAAGCCCACTGCAAATGCGAAGTTGTATATCTTTTTTGATTTTCATACCTTTCATGAACATGAAATGTTTGTACGTATGAGAAGAAAAAGAGATAGTCCCATCAAAAAGTATACTGAAGTGATCAGGAGGATGAACTGAGTCGATGTAGCCATATCCGTCTCTCGACACGTCTATCTGGCTGTCCGTCTGCCTATTTGAACGCAAATACGAGCTGAAAGTATTAAAATAGACCTGCGTAAATTGGGCTGCCATAATAAATCACTACTAGGTATATAATGTTCGGTCCCACCCGAACGTAGACTTCCTTACTTGTTTCCTATAATATTGTTACGAATTCGATGAGTCTTTGATTATTAAGCCTGGGTTCGATCACTGTAAAGTCAAATAAACATACGCACAGATATTGTAACTAATAGCTAGTTTTATGTACTAGTAATAAACGCAATACAAATTTAAGAGTTTGGTAACTTCACAGTAGTTCACTGTTCAACGCTTGAAAATAAACTGATCACCATGCCTTGCTTGGTCACTGATTTATATGGTCCATCAGGGTGGTTCCCTATGCGCCGAGAACTTTCTTGGTTGTTCGCTCTTCGTGTTCTCGAAGGGTCGGTGTTATTTATTGGCATCTCCTCGTTGCATCGTATTCGCAAACACTCGCGCCATCTCTCTTCCTCTTCCTAGTTACACGCTTGCATGCATAAGCGTAGCCATCGTTATCTCAGATGTGTTTAACTAGTGGTGGGAGTGTTATTGAGTTGGGGATGGTACATGCTTGAGAATAATCGCCACACTGCCCTCCACTTAAGTCTGATCGTCCCGATCAGACACATTGCCGGAACCAAAAGCAGCTAGCCTTTCCAAATGGACCACTTTCATCTTATTCCTTGGCCTTCCCATAGTTTGTATGCGATATACCACATCGTTGATCCGTTTTATAACTTTGTATGGGCCTTCCCAGTTACATTGTAGTTTTGGGGACAAACCTTTCTTACGCTGTGGGTTGTATAGCAGCAGTAACTCTCCTTCCATAAAGCCTTCCGCATTTATTTCTTTGTCGTACCTGGCCTTCATCTTATCGCTCATTATCTTAGTCCGTTGTCTCAGAAGTTCATGAATTTCTCTCATTTCTTCTTCCAATACGCTAGTAGATTTCCGAGGATATGCTCCTGCATCAGCGTTTAACCAAAACTTCAAGTCAGCTGGCATTCGAAGATCATTCCCGAAAATTACCTTTGCAGGAGTCTGACCAATTGTTTCATGTACTGCAGAGCGATATGCCATTAGGAATAAGCAGATATGAATATCCCAATCTTCTGGAACTTATCGACTACTTTCCTCAGGTGATCTTCCAATATTTTATTGAATCGTTCCAACATGCCATCTGACTGAGGATGCAGTGTAGTTGTTCGAGTGTTCCGAATGCCCAATATGTGCAAGATACTGGAACCCAGCTGATTCGAAATTCCTGCCTTGGTCAGAATGTGTCTCTATCAGTGCACCAAACCTAGCTACCCAATTGTTGGTAAACACTTCTGCTATGATTTTTGCCCCTTGATTTTGAATAGGGTATACTTCTGGCCAATTGCTGAAATTTTCAATAACTACCAGTACATATTTGTTTCCGAGTTTGCTAGTAGGAAATGGACCAGCTACATCCATGGCTATCCGTTCAAAAATCGCACCTGAGTTATACTGTTTAATTTGGCAATGGCTCCTTGAATTCAGTCCTTTAGCTGTGATGCATACTTCACAGTTGGCAATCCATTCCGCGACCATTTGACAGCAACCAACCCAATAGAATCTCTGCTTGACTTTCTCCAAGGTCTTGGTGACTCCAAGATGACTTCCGCTTGGACCGTTATGTAATTCATTGAGTACATCAGGGATTTTCTTCCTTGGGACGACTATCAGCTTTCGAACACATTAATCCTCCTCACATTCGATGCAAACAACCGGATTCTAATTGCAAACTATTCCACTGTGCCCAATATGACAGGACTTTCTGCTGACATCTCCTCTCTTGATGGTCGATCATTTCGTTCGGTTCCTTGCATCACACGTGTAAGATCTCGATAACCGTGCTGACACCTTCTTAATTGATTCATGCCCCATTTGTCCGTAGATGTTATAGTCATCAGCCGCACATCTATAATGTCTTCCTTGGCCTCAGCTTTCGAACAATGCTTGCATTCCAAGTTACATAGTCGCCACGACATTGCATCTGCATTTCCGCAATTGCAATTGACCTTCAGGATTACGGAACTGTAAGAGCCATTTCAACGCTCCATGGAGTGTTCTGACGTACATAGTGATACAAATGCCAACAGTTCTCTCCAAGTTACACAATAGTTCTTTTCAGGCGTCCCGATTGTTCGACTACAGGATGCAACTACCTGCTCATGTCCATCGACAATCTGGGCAAAACACCATAACCACTCGCAGCTGTATCCATAATTAACGGTGAACTTGGATTGGATATGCTAACATTTTAGCATTGTACAGTAGCTCCTTCAAGGTTTGGAAAGCCGCTTCATGTTCCTCCTTCCATCCAAAGCACGTATTTGTCCTGGGAAGCTCATGGATACTACTAGCTAAGCTGGCGAATTTCGATACAAATCGGCGATAATACGTGCACAGCCCGAGGAAACTGCGTAACTCATGCAAATTCCTCTATCTTGGTCAATCCTTTACGCCTTCGATCTTTGTGACCGAAATAACTTACTTCCTTTTTAAACAAGGAACACTTCTTGGGACTTAGTTTCACACCAGCACCAGCTATTCTTTGGAAAACTTCCCCCAAGTTCTTTAGGTGGATTTGGTCGAGGTACACCAAACATGTTTTCCAGTGCAATCCTTTTAGTATCTGATCCATGAGTCTCCAAAAAGTAGCTGGAGCATTGCATAGCCCGAAGGGTATTACCGTAAATTGCCAAAGCCCTTCTCCAACGCTGAAGGCCGTCTTCTCTTTATCTTTATCCCTTACCTCCACTCTCCAGTAGCTGCTTTTCAAATCCAGTGTGGAAAACCATTTCGTGCCAGAAAACGAATCTAAATTATCGTCGATTCTTGGCAAAGGATAGCTGGTCTTGCATCACCATAATCAATTTGATGTTTCACAACTTTGGTCCGACCTGGTTTGGAACCATCCTTGTCAAATATGCTAGAGTACATTAGTAGAAGGTTTCCTTGCCTTTTTCTGATGAGCTTTTTCGAGGCGTGCCGTCCACGATGTGATATCATCTGAAAGATCAATCTTGCTGGTAGAATCATTTTCCTGAAGCTGTTCATAATTGATAACTACCTCGACCTCTTGGCATTGTCCCAATATTGCTCTTTTGGAAAGTTTAATCGGCGATTTGAACTCATTAAGTACACTTACCGGTACAGGCCCATCGTGTTTTGTCATGGCCAGGGGTTTTCCTACTAATATGTTCGTCCTTGATTTGTCTACTGCCTCGACAAACCACAATTTGTCTATCAATCTTTTCTCTCCTCCGCAAGCACTCGTATTTGTTTTCGTAACCAAAATTTAGTGGCACATCCATGTTCTGGTAATTCATAATCCTGTTTTGCATGTCGATCTTGATGCCTAGCTCGCTTAAGAAGTCCACACCAACTATGATTTCGTCAACAATATCTGCTATTATAAAACTATGTAGAACGGACACGTTCCCAATTGCGAGTTCACATGTTACTTCTCCTAGGACATGGGTGTCCTCACTAGTGGCCGTACGTAACTTTGCTCCATGCAATGGTCCCACCTCCTTGTTGACTAAATCAGATCAAATTATGGAATGCGGTACGCCTCTATCCACAGTTAGTAAGTGCTCTTTTTCATCCACATATGCAGCAACAGTAACATTACTAGCTTTCCTTTCGATCTGTGAGACAGAGATTATAGGGCATTCACTTGCGGGAGCCAGTCCACGCCCCTTCCGGCTGGCTCGATTTAGTTTAACGATTGATTTGGTTGGGAGATTTGCTCATCTCCTTCAGCTTTGCGTTTTTGTCCCCCTGAATTGCTGGGGTTACTAGAGCCAGTGCCGAAATAACGTGCTATGTGACCTGGTTTTCCGCACTTAAAGCATTTAATGGCACCATCACTTTTTTTCTGTACTCCGTTCAACGCTTCCAAAATTTTGTCTACCCAAGCCGGAGTTTCCACTTCTACGCGATGAGCCTTGTATACGGGTTTACTCAAAAGCGAGGCTGTTTCTTGTGTCAGAGCATGTAATATCGTCTCAGCAAATTATCTCTTTGGATTTGCATACGTGGCTCCCTTCGTCTCCACATCACGTATTCCATTTATAACGCTTTGGATTTTCACCCTTTCTGTGTACTCTACAGGTACGTCACATTTTCTAGGTGAGCCAACCTCTCGATGTCCGATGCAAATTAGTGCAAAGTCTCATTAGGTTTCTGGAAGCGATTCTGTAGCTCTGTTTGGTGTATCTGCTTCCGACGTTCGCTACAATATTGTCTCTCAAGTGCACCTAACAATGCTTCATAATTGTTTCTTTCGCCTTCAGGAATAGTCTGTAAGATTTCGGCTGCAGAACCTTTCAAAGCCACGAATAGTGTAGTACCTTTGTCTTCCGTGCCCCAATTATTCACAGCTACCGTCTTCTCAAACTGTAGCTTGAACACCTGGAAAGGAACAGAACCGTCAAAAGATGGGGTTTTTACCTTGGGAATACTCGTTGAAGCATTTGGACGATTCAGTTGCAATTCCTGAATACAGCCCTTCAAAGCATCCACATCGGCCTCAATTTTGTCCTACCGTTCTCTGAATACCTCTTGCACTTCTGTTATTTTTACATCTTGTGCTTCCAGCAGCGATGACATATAAACCCTTTGTTCTTCTAGTTGAGCGGAGATTTGTGATGAAATCTGGGCAGAAATTTCCGACGACATTTCCAGTATACGAGTCTCTTGGGCTTAAATTTTTGATAACATTCGTGTCTCCTGCTCTTCCAGCCGAGATGCCATGTGTGTCTTTTGTTCTTCTAGCTGTGTTGAAATGATTGACGTCATTTGAATCAATACAGTCAACAAAGCGTTTGTGTTCACACTTGCCACTGGATTCGGAAGCTCTTTTTTCTCTTCCATTTTCGTCGATGCCTCCTCCAGAAGATGGAAAACATAATCATCAACGTTGATTCCTTCCGCTTCCATAGCGATGTGTTTAGTCCGCGTTGTTCCAACTCAGTTTTGAGTTGCTGAATCTTTAATTCATTCAATTTAGTCATGTCCTTGTTATCCTTGCAACCACTGGTATTTATTTAACAATACCTCTTCTAACACCAATTGTGACGAATTCGGTGAGTCTTTGATTACACTGTACAACAAGATTTTTAGTAATTGATTAAACCAACAAAATCTGAAGCTCTATATAGGCCTATAGGTCTGGTTTTTTTTTATTTGAGTTTAAAGTTTTTAACCCTAGGTATAGGGGTTAAGTGAGGAAAACTTGATAAAATGAAGTAATTGGTTACAAAATAGTGGCTAAATTAATGTTTTTTGGGGCAAGGAATTCATTTTTGATGTTTATTTTTACATAAAACTTACGATATATGACGATGTGGTACAATTTTTCAAATTTTTTAACAATTTTTCCTGGAAAAATAGTATTTTAATAGTTTTTAAGTAAAAATAGTAGCAATTGCTTACGAAATGTGTGTTAAAGTAATGTTTTAGGGTCGAGCAACTCATTTGTGACATTAATTTTGCCGCGATCTTACCCTGTGCCCCTCTCTTCCTCGCGTTGCATGCCCCGCGGCCTCCACAGGTATGCTTGCTTAAGCACGAGCTAGCTCGCCGGACTGTGGGGTGGATCTTGGGGCCCGAGACATGGCAGCCGCACCCTAAAAAAAAATTATCATACCTGTCTGCTTCACTCGCGCGTCATGGTTGACGCGTTCGCACGCTCTGGCACCCGTGCTTGGCCACCGATGTTACTGGCCTGCCATTCGTTCCATGCTCGGCAGTGGCAAAATATCGCCGACCCCAATACGAGGACGCTTCACCCCCTTAGAACTCCCCTCCCTTGGTCACCGTTTCGTCCGTCTGTCTGCACCGCATCTGAAATGGAGAACGCTTAATTTTCAATTAATCAAAAATACATGATGTTTATTCATACGATATCAAAATCCTTAATATCTATACCTATACCCTTCATGGGCCTTAATGCCTACGTGTTAACTGGTCAATGCCGAATGATAAATGTGAACATGTGCGCTTACGTGACTAAGTCTACTATGGTGACGTATTAACTAGATTGGGAGCGTGCGCCGATACGCGCAGGACTGTCCGTCTTGGATTCGAGGAACGCCGGTCATGGATGCTCACCTGCGTTTACCTGCCTACGCTCCTTCGAATACACTACCAAACATTACCGTGTTGCGAAGCTGCAACCCAGTGGGAAAAAAATATTTAAAATTAGGAAAAGGCTAAGTGGACTGCCGATGGCAATTCCACGTCAGCGGCCTGTCTGACTCCCCTCTTACTATATCTGGTGGCAACTATTGCTGGGGCGATCCCTTTCTTACCAGCCCTCCCCCCCCTGCACCTACAAGACGTCTTGAGTTAAGGGTAAAGGGTGGAGATACTGCTGTTCAGGCGGTTATGCCACCGTTGCGTTTTCGGACCTATAGCTTCCGAAGCTAACTCCGATGGAACCCTAGTCTTAATAGTGGAAGGGTGTGAGACGACGCCGCTGTCTAGTCAAATTTCCTCGACTTCAGCAAAGCTTACACATGAGCGCCCCTAATCTTACTTTTGTCCAGCTGTGCTGCGCACTATTTTCGACGTGTCTATATGCGCTTGTGCCTATCGCACACTGACGCCCAACTACTGCACAGACAAATCTTCCAAGGAGCGGTCCAAGCAAGTGGCCTCGCCGCTCTTTACTTAAATAAGGGATACGTAATGGGGGTTTGCCTTTTTAGTATGCATATACATAAGTTGGGTGCGTACGCGCAGCCCTCTTCTAAATACCGAGCGGCACTAACTGATTGTTCCTATCTTATGCTTAAAACCTGATCTGATCCGCTGCTGCCTAATTCGCCTTGTGGCCTTCTTTGTGCTGGCTTGTTGTGATGGAGTTCGCTCTATTGGTCCCGGTGGCCTTGGCGCCGTTGTATGTGTCGTTCGCTGTGGTGGTGGCGCCAGAATAGCCCCGATACTCGAGGTGCCGTTGGTCCTTCGCAACTGGGGCTTGATGGTGATGCCGATGTGCGGAGTGGCTGTCGGTATGACTGCGCCGCTGTACAACCTGTCGGTTCAGAATGGTGGCCGTAGCACTTGGCGATTGGCTGCACTGTGCCACCTGACGCTCGTGGTGGTAACTTTAGTGGCAGGAGCTGTGACGCGTGCCGTGATGTCCGTGGCGGTGGAATACTGACGTGGCTGCGGCTCCACTGCGCACAATTGCCACCTCGTGGTAATGCTGCGGCGAGGGCCGCACAGGCGTGCTCCTTCCGCGTGATTCCGCGTTAGACTGCGGCTCGTGGCCTTTATTTGCTGATACGCTTGCCGTGATGTGCCACCGTCATGCAGACTGGGCATGAAGTTATACACCTGAATTATATTTCCTACATAAAAGAAAGATGACTGACGTGAGTCCTCTGCCTTTCACGCCTTGCGATCACTTACCTTGTATTTTCTTTCGTCCCACTTTCAAATTGCAAATATTTAAGTGAATGGACCCGTGATTTACTGCCAAGTCCTGGGATATTTATTCACAATAGTAGATGGCTTCGATCCCGCGGTGGACTGGGATTCCTGCGGCTCTTTATTTCCTTTTTCTTTTCGCTGGCGGTCGCCTCGGCTGCCGGTGTTGAAAAGGACGGGAAGTCTCGCGGACCGGAAGAGTTGGCTGCCGTTGCGAATTGACATCTGTCAATTGCTGACGTGTCAAGAAAACGGAAGCGTTCCAAACGTGGAGTTTGCGGATGACGTTTTGGGTATGTACCACAGGGTGACCGCAACAGGGCGAACGCTGCAGCCGGGCTCTGCCTGGCGATACACTCGGAAAATCGGTTCACCTGCTCCATGGTCCTTTGCGTGGTAAGTTCCCACCGAGTGTCCATTTGAATCGCCGAGCTCGCATAACGCGTTCCCTTTAACCGCTAGGATCATCGACCGTAGATATTTTGGGGCGAGATTGGCGCTGTATCCCTCCGCCGCGTTGCTCAGTTTGAAACTCCTTCTGTATACGACTTCCCCTTCTCGGTACCTGACTGGCCGCGCCCTTGTGTTTAAGGTTTGTTGCCCTTTCCGGAAGGCTTCCTCTAGGTTTCGGATCAGCTTTTCCCGCATCAACCATACGCGGTCCTCCCTATGCTGGACGCCCACGTCCATTTCTCTCAGAGCTTCGAGCCACCGTAGGACCTCGTATGCTTTCCCATGTTGTACCATCGCTTGTCCGAACGTGGCTCGATACGGGTACCCTCATGTACCGCGCTCCTAATCGCGAATGCCGCAGGCGACACCTGCTGATCCCAACAGCTCTGATCCACGCCTGTAATATACGTCCGCAGCATGGCAAGCAGCGACCGATTGACCCTCTCGGACGCGTTCGCCTGTGGTGCATACGGTGCAGTCTTGTTATGGTTGAGTCCGTAGCTTCGCAAGAAACCCAGGAACGAGTATGCCACGAACTGCCTGCCATTGTCGGAGTGCAAAGCCTCCGGCAACACGAAAACATGAAATATGTTGGTTTCGAGGTATTTTATTGCCTCTTGTGCCGTCGCCTGTCTCATTGCCTCCGGCAACACGAAAACATGAAATATGTTGGTTTCGAGGTATTTTATTGCCTTTTGTGCCGTCGCCTGTCTCATTGCCTGAAAAAAAAACAAACTTTGTGAAGTGGTCCAGTACTACGAATATGACAGTGTTTCCCGACCTCGAACGTGGGTATGGCCCACAGAAATCCACATAGAGCCTTTGAAACGGTCGCTTGGTCCTGAAACGATCGGACATTGGAGGCCTCGAGGAAATATTGGGCGCCTTTACACAGCTCGCATCTCGCGATGAAATCCCTACCATGCCTGGCCAGTAGAATTTGCCCCTTAGCCTGTACAATGTCTTCGACATACCGCCGTGACCCGCTGATTCGTCCCCGTGTGCTTCCTCCATCAACCTTTGTCGCAGTCCGTCCGGCACCCAGATTCTCCACGCCGACTCTTCGCAACATCCTGGCTTTACTCTCTTGTACACTACACCATCGACTAGTCGCAGATCTGGCAGTCGCTCCGCGTTCTGCACGGCCTGACGTGCCAGCGATACGTAAGCTTTGCTGCAAAATTCGGGTGATGAAAAGTCCATTTCCGCGACCGTTTCTACCTTCTCCATGTGCATTCTGCTCAGTGTGTCAGGAACAATGTTCTGTGCAGTTTTACTATGCTCTATTTTAAAGTCGAAGCCCTGCAGTTTCAGGCTCCACGGGGCTAACCGTCCGGAGAGATTCTTCTGCCCCATGAGCCATTTCAGACTCATATGATCATTGATCACGGTGAAAGGAAGCCCTTCCAGATAGGCACGGAATTTTTTTAAGCTCACGACAGCAGCAAGACACTCCAGTTCTGTGACAGTGTAGTTGCGCTGGGCGGAATTAAGCTTATGCGACATGAACGCGATGGGTCGCTCATTGCCCTCGTCATTCTTCTGAAATAACACGCTGCCGATTCCCTGAGTGGATGCATCGAACTGCACGTAGAAACGCTTAGAAAAGTCCGGGTTTACGAGTACATCGGCTGAGGTGAGCGCTGCTTTTAACTCTCCGAATGCCTTTACCGCGTCTGGTGACATGGCGAACGTCTTGGTTTTGCGCAAGCACTCAGTCATCGGGGCTGCAATAGTGGCGAAGTTTAAGATGAATCTTCTGTACCCTAGAAACCTGCGCAGCTGCCTGACGGGTGTTGGTATCGGGAAGTCCGCGATGGAGCGTCCCTTCTCGGGGGCTGTCTTCAGTTCGCGATGGCAGAACTTGGATTTTGCTAAGTTGATGGTGAGACCGGCGCTGGCCAGGCACTCGGCTACCTCCATCAGATGCACAAGATGCGACTCGAAATCGGAAGAACACACCAAAAGGTCGTCTATGTAGACGAAAATGTTTTCTCTTAAGCGCGATGGTATCACCTTGTCCATCAGCCTGCAGAGGAGCTGACTGGCATTACACAGACCGAAGGCCATCACCTTATAGTGATACAACGGTCGGCTCAGGACCGTGAACGCGGTTTTCTCCCTCGACGAAAGCTCCAGTTGGATCTGCCAAAACGCATCCTTCATGTCGATGCCCGAGATAAAATGCGTTTCCCGCAAACGTCCCAGAATGCCCTCGACGTGCTGTGGTGGGTAGGCGTCCTTTTTAGTGCGCTCGTTGAGCTTTCTCATATCCACGCACAGTCGCTTCTTCCACAGTTTCTCCACTAGCACAATCGGCGAGCTCCACGCACTATTGCTCTTTTCGATAACATCTACCTTCAATTAAGCTACATTGAAAACAATTAAGCTACATTGAAAACTAGCGCCCCTTCGACTGGAATACTTCCGCGAATACTATCGTCCGCTCTCGGCAAAACCAGCTACCCGCGGACTCCATTCCCGGTGAACTAAGTGCAGTTTCTGCCACTATTGTCTAGCTTAAACTTCGCCAAAATAAGCTGGCAGACCTGCATGAACATGTGCGCTTACATGACTAAGTCTACTATGGTGACGTGTTAATTAGATTGGGAGCGTGCGCAGGAACGTGCGGGACTCTCCGTCTTGGATTCGAGGGACGCCGGTCATGGATGCTCACCTGCGTTTACCTGCCTACGCTCCTGCTAATACACTTCGAAATATTACCGTGTTGCGAAGCTGCAACCCAGTGGAAAAAAAATATTTAAAATTACGAAAAGGCTAAGTGGACTGCCGATGGCAATTTCACGTCAGCGGCCTGTCTGACTCCCCTCTTACTATATCTGGTGGCAACTATTGCTGGGGCGATCTCTTCTCTACCACCCCCCCCTCCCTGCACCTACAAGACGTCTTGAGTTAAGGGTAAAGGGTGGAGATACTGCTGTTCAGGCGGTTATGTCACCGTTGCGTTTCCGGACCTATAGCTTCCGAAGCTAACTCCGATGGAACCCTAGTCCTAATAATGGGAGGGTGTGAGACGACGCCGCTGTCTAGTCAAATTTCCTCGACTTCAGCAAAGCTTACACATGAGCGCCCCTAACCCTACTTTTGTCCAGCTGTGCTGCGCACTATTTTCGACGTGTCTATATGCGCTTTTGCCTATCGCACACTGACGCCCAATTACTGCACAGACAAATATTCCAAGGAGCGGTCCAAGCAAGTGGCCTCGTCGTTCTTTTCTTAAATAAGGGATACTTAATGGGGTTTGCCCCTTTAGTATACATATACCTAAGTTGGGTGCGTACGCGCAGCCCTCTCCTAAATACACGTTACAGAGCGGCACTAACTGATTGTTTCTATCTTATGCTTAAAACCTGGTCTGGTCCGCTGCTGCCTGATTCGCCTTGTGGCCTTCTTTGTGCTGGCTTGTTGTGATGGTAGCAGTTCGCTCTATTGGTCCCGGTGGCCGTGGCGCCGTTGTACGTTGCGTTCGCTGTAGTGGTGGCGACGGAATAGCGCCGATACTCGAGGTGCCGCTGGCCATTCGCAACTGGGGCTTGATGGTGATGCCGATGTGCGGAGTGGCTGCCGGGATGACTGCGCCGCTGTACAACCTGTCGCTTCAGAATGGTGGCCGTGCCAGGATCGCAAAGACGTAATTTGACGTGCTGGTGGCCGTAGCACTTGGCGCTTGGCTGCGCTGTGCTACCTGACGCTCGTGGTGGTAACTTTAGTGGCAGGAGCTGTGACGCGTGCCGTGATGTCCGTGGCGGTGGAATACTGACGTGGCTGCGGCTCCACTGCGCACAATTGCCACTTCGTGGTAATGCTGTGGCGACGGCCGCACAGGCGTGCTCCTTCCGCGTGATTCCGCGTTAGACTGTGGATCGTGACCTTTATTTGCTGATACGCTTGCCGTGATGTCCCACCGCCATGTAGCCTGGGCCTGAAGTTATACACCTTAATTATATTTCCTATATAAAAGAAAGAAGACTGACGTGAGTCCTTTGCCTTTCACGCCTTTGCGATCACTTACCTTGTATTTTCTTTCGTCCCACTTTCAAATCGCAAATATCTAAGTGAATCGACTCCGTGATTTACTGCCAAGTCCTGGGGTATTTATTCACGGTAGTAGATGGCTTCGATCCCGCGATGGACTGGGATTCCTGTGGCTCTTTATTTCCTTTTTCTTTTCGCTGGCGGTCGCCTCGGCTGCCGGTGTTGAAAAGGACGGGAAGTTTCGCGGACCCGAAGAGTTAGCCGCGGTTGCGAATTGACATCTGTCAATTGCTGACGTGTCAAGAAAACGGAAGCGTTCCGAACGTGGGGTCGCCTGATGACGTTTTGGGTATGTACCACAGGGTGTAGTGTATTCATACAAGCATATGTACATAACGTGCAATAGCCACGACCTACATGTCTGTTTGTATGGACGCATTTGATAAATGCATTTGACACCTTCGGCCAATAGCGTAGCTTGAAGTATGTCAATGCTATAGCTTAGCCAACATTTATTCCAGCGCTCTGCTTGACTTTGTGCTAAGCATTTCCATTGGCTAAAGAGAGCATTGGCCAAGCTGAATTTGAATTCAGCTATGTGGAAGTCAAGAAAGAGGAGGAGTTTATGAAATCGCTTTCTGTGACAAGAACTAGTATAAATAGAGTAAGATGATTCAATAAAGGAGGACTTGAAATGAAGAACTGACGTGCTCGTCTATTACTTTTATGTCTATTTCGGCTGTCTCTTTGATAGCCTATCTGATCGGCTGAACTTCCTCAGCCTTATAAAGAAGGAAGTCCCCATAAAACTAAATACACTATCCCCATAGGACCACCACATGGCGATCCTGCCAAACAAATCCTAGAAGGATCAAAGCAAGCCCCAGTTGAGGCAAAACGTTAAATAAAACACCTTCAAAAGTCAAATGAGCGACGAAGAGATCATCACCCAGGGTGAATTCGACGCGATTTTCGCCAAATATACGGAGCCCTATGATCCCGAACCAACCGAATTTTCAGAAACTTACCGAATCTATATAGCAACCCCAATCGAAGAGAGGCCAAGAAGGCTTACTATAGAAGAATACAAAGCGAGACAGGCCAACCGAAGAATACAAACCGCAACACCTCCACCGAAGCAAAAGAAAAAGAAACAACGCAGCGGTAAACAATTCCAGCAAAGAAAGGCAAAAGCTATTCTCTATAGGGATTTAAACTTAGAATATAAAAAAGAGACTAAATTAGAAATCATAAGTCAACTAAAAATGTTAAAATATAAGAAATAAAATATACTAAAAAAAAAAAAAAAAAAAAAATGGGCTCACAAAAATCAAAGATAAGTGACCCAAAGGCCAACGTAGTCAATGAAGTTGTATTAGACAACAAGCAAAACGGTTCCTCTATCCTCATAGAAATCCTATTAATAATAATAACCACAGTTTTGATTTTCAATTTAATTATAAAAATCCATGCCATATATAGAAGCCAATTAAAGAAGGCTATAAACAAGTCAATCAAAAACGAACAAATTTAAGCAATGAGTCACTGGCAAAAAGTAGAGGAGAAAATAAAAGTTTCAGGAGAAAATTTCAAAAAGTCATATAAATGTCTAAATAAGACTGTCAAAGTCAAAGATGAAACATTCCGTAAGCACATTACTATCCTCTTCACAGAATTAGAAGCCATAAGGAGTATTTCTAATGCATACTTTGAAAGACTCACAAAAGAGCACAGAGCACATGCATTAGACACATTCTGGCGCAAAAGGGACAAAATATTAAGAATCGTATCAAAATACGGATACGAGATTGAAATCCCGCATACAATTAACACACACATCAATTTGCCTACAGAAATTTTCGACCCAACTCATATTCAACAAGAGTTAGCAACAATGTCGGAATTTAATTTACAACTAGCCTCAAAATCAATTCCTAGTTTTTCAGGGAATTACAAAGAACTGGATGCATTTCTGAAAATCATTGAAATCATCTACAATGATTTAGCAGAAACCGCAAAACAGCTTTGATCGACTTTGTCATTTATGTTAAACTGAGTCAAACGGTGAAGACAAACGTCACCGCGATAACTATCCCACACACTTTTGAAGAGCTAAGTACAGCTCTCAAAAATAAATACAAAAACACGACATTAATAAGCCAATTATAGAAAAAGAATTATTGGCAATCCACTGGGGAATAAACTATTTCAGAACATACCTGTACGGTAGAAAATTTATTGTCGTAACTGATCACAGACCCCTAGTATCGCTATTTTCACATAGAAATCCGTCATCAAAAATGACGAGAATTAGAATAGATCTATCAGAATATGATTTTGAAATTGTATATAAACAAGGTGTTTTTACGGCGGAGTCGTTCCAATGACGGGGCGCTCTCGCACGTAATAGGGGTAAGAAAGAAAAAAGGCAACGAGTTAATAAATAAATAAACACCGGAGTTCAATGTAAATAATTACAATGGATAAGTGGTTTTTATTAAAGAAGAGGTTAAATTAGATATACGACAGGGTTGTGAATTGAAAGTGATGGAATCTGTATAATTACCTGGGATGGCTGCTGGTGACTCTTGTACGCTCGATAAACAAGTGACCGAGCCCTTTCCTTACATTTTGTTCTGTACCGCCGCCGAATGCTTACTTTCGTTAGGTTCGGAGGGGTAAGAGCTGTTATCGGTAAAAGAGATAAAACCAACCGCACGGGCAGATACGTAAGGCTGCACAAATACGAGGGCCGACCGTGATATTTAGGCCGGTGGCCTAAACATGCCGGCCCCCTTGCGACACGCAACCTGTAATCAAATGGCAGCCGCCAGCAACCATTCCGATTTACATAAAGGTTAGAATATACACCCGGTGAAATGCAATATGTGTTAAATATCATAATATTTACATATCAAAAAAAAAAACTTTAGTCTAGGGATCATACGCCACTACCTGCAGCCTCCTCTTGACACCTGTTGGGGATGAGAAAGGAAATGTTATTATATAAGTACGTGGTTTTGTCTAGTTCATTGCACCTTATTCTTTGGATTTCTCCTCGATGGGATACCGTGTCGAGGATAAATTATTCCTATTGTTGGTGGGCCCCTGAAATTACTAGGCCGAAGATTGTGGCCTGTGCTAATAGCCCATTTATGGTCGACGGTGGGGTGCCGCTCAGCATCAGGCTGGCATACACGTCACACCCGAGAGTGAGTCGAACTGGTGATGCACGAAAGAACGCAGGATCCGCCAGCTTCATCAACTGGAAGGGGGCGGCTACGGTCGCGTCTATGTTCGACACCGGGGTCATGCGGTAGTGGCGAGCAAGGACCGTGGCTTGCGTGGTGACCCTTCTGGTGATTCCGTACTTTCCGCGTAAGATGAGGGTGCACCTGCTCGGCCGCGTATCACCAACACGTGCTAGGCGGAGATCTCTGGCGAGCTCACCGTCAATGACCGTGGTTGATGAACACGGGTCGAGCAGGGCACGGACGATGTGCAGTTCTCCGCCAGATTCGATGGCCACGCTAGCCGTTGGTGCGATGGCGACAAACGATCGCATTATAAGCGCTGTGGCAGGCAGGTTGGCAATTCGGCCAGTCCGAAACGTGGCTGTTGGGTCCTTGGGGCGGACGATTGTGGTGTCGTTAACAGGGTTGCGGGCTTGGTAAGGTGCCGTCCGACCCGCTGTTCGTCGTGACGAGCGGAAAGGACGTGTTTCCGAGCCACCGCGATTCACCTTAACAGCCCGCTGGGATGGGCGAAAAGGACGTGTTTCCGCGCCACCCTCACGTAGTTTGGGTGTCTTTACTGTACGTCGAGTTTTGTCTGGCTTGTGCATCCTCCGTTGCTCGTACCGTAGTAGCGGTCGGAAAGGACGTGTTTCCGAGACGCCGAGCTGGGGAGTGGTTGTTGCTGCTGCCCTCATGGCTTCCTCTTCTTCCTCCTCCTCTGCTACTTGCTCCGCCCAAGACTTGGTTGTCTCGGTGAGGGTTATGGACAGCGCGTCGTCCGATATCTCTCCAGCATCCTCTCTAGACGGAACCGTTGGCCGGGGGTGCGCGGGGACTTGTGCCGTGACGTCGTCCATGTGAAGGGACGTATGGTGAGGTTCGTTGCAGAGATAGCAGCGGTCCGTGCTAGGGCATATTTCCGGTCGGTGGAAAGGCGACAAGCAATTGGGGCAGTACTTATGTATAAGTACCACTCGTAGTCTCTCCTCTGCCGACATACCTCGATACTTCTGGCAAAACCGTATGCCATGGTTGTTGTTGCATAGTCGACACGGGATGGTAAAGGTGTTGGACCGCTCCGTTTTTGCGCGTGTGGCAGTAAAACGAGTCATTCTAAAATTAAACCCGTTAGTAGGCCCATCATTTTTGTATGGCTGGGTGGCTTGGGAACATAACCGACTGACATTGTCAGTATTTTGGTTTGGCATATTAAATTTAAAAATTTTTTTTTTTTTTCGAAAGGATTAAAAAGGATGTTACAAGATTAAACGTTTGTAAACGTTCAAGTTTGTTGCGTGAATATTTCCCTTCTGGCAGCTTTGTCACGTTTTGACACTTTCTTTCCCCCCGAAAAAAGTAGAAGTGCCTTGGTAACTTATGTGTTGGGTAACTCCTTATAAATCGAGAGTTAACATATTTTGGTGAAGCCGCTTAGAAAAGGGAGAATAGTGTGAAGGTTTCTGCATTCACGAAATAGTTATGTCACTGTGCGATTTTATATGCACAAATTTGTATGAAATGCATTCATTTATACATGCATTCCCGCTGGTTCGTGTAGTGAGGCATAACCAGCTGATTAACACCGTGGTCTGTCAGGTAGTAAATCACCCACATTTGGTGTGCTGCAGATGTAGTAAGCGATTCTGTGCTGCCACATCCCACCGATGATGTCTGTCTCACTTGGCAATGTAGAGGCGGAGACAGATGCATCGCGACAGATGGGGTAATACATCCCTGAACAAATTTAATCGAATCGGTTAAAATTCTGAAAAAATGCGGTGAAAAATATTTTCCATTTTGCTGTGCCAAAGGTCGTAAGTTTTGGGCCAAATGAAGACCACGGGGGAAGCAAATAATGTGTTAATAAACGTTCAACCGAAGTATATTTCCGCCTCTTATCTTTCGTATTTGTGTGTTAAACTATAATTTATCGTTTAACAACGTACTGGCATACGAATTTGTTTGAAAAAGCACAATTGACAATACTTCATGTATATATGTGTATACATTCGTAGTTGTCAATATTGTACCTAGGCTAAATTGCGACGTTCATATTCTCTGCGATAAATGTCAACATTTCTCTGCTCAATATTTACAATTTAGCGATTTTTTTTTTTTATACATTTCGACTCCCCCCGTAATTCGCATAAGCTGGCGAATAAATTCCGCCGCTCAATACGGTAAGCCGAAAAAAAAAGTGGGGGATTTTTGTAACGATTAAATACCCGTGTGTGCCAACTCGGATTGGCACTTATCGTTACGCGAAGTGGCTACGCTCATTCATTCAGCACTGGATACATTTCGGAATGAATGTCACAATGAAAATTTTTCACGAGGTAAGGTGTATTTTTATGTTGGTAATTTTTCCTCTTATATTAATGTTTATTCTTTTCTTTTCAGGTGATTTGCTCAATCCCATATAAGAAGTGTGAGGAACCAACCCCTCCTACGCGATAGTGCCACGTAAGCGTTTCCAGCTCATCCACCTTACATACGTGCATGTGTAATAAGGCCGACTTGGAACGTCAACAAGCGAAGGAACCGAAACCATGTCCGCAATCCAAGAGCTTATTTTATATCAAATTGTATGTGTAAGTATTAACTCGCTAGCTGGTCCTAGAAAAAACCATTGTAAAGGCTGTAATTGCACAATGGAAAAACTTATACAATCAACAACCACGACCTTTAGCACAAAACCATACCATTTTGAACCAAGCTGCTTGTTATCGCCAAAAGCTACCGGCGGGAGAGAGGTTTATATATATCGCTGTGACTACGAATGCCCGCTCAAGCGTAACTGATAAGACTCAACCGACAGCGGCAGCTATTCCTATGGCCAAAAATCTAATCTATTCTGAATAAACTATTATTATAGGTCGAAGGTACATAATAAACGAAATCCAAGCAGCATACAGTCTGCACAATTGCTGCAGAGCGACCAGTTCCCATACGGACCTCATCTCGTCAACAAACAGCAATTTTATACGGGAATTTTGCATATAGTTGCTGATGTTACTGGGTTGAGATATGTTATGCATAATTGGCCTATACTTTCAGCTGTAGTTGCGATCAGCACGAATTTATTCTTTATTTTGGTAATATTCTTATTGAGTTGGTACCACTGGTCTGATACTACTTGGTTGCATAATTTGCGCAAAAAGTATGGAGAATTTACACAGACATTACAAAGTAAAGCCAGTAAAGCTCTAGAGTCAAAGGGTGGTTTCCGCGATGATGAGGATTTGAGTTTTCTGGATGATAAAACAAATGTTTCGGAAATAGAAGAAATTGGTGGTAGTAGCAGTGATAGTCGTAGTAGTAGCAAAGAAGAATTGTTGTCAAGTAAGCCAAAGATAAAGGCTGAAGAAAAACAGTTTCGTCTTCGTAGATCACCAGTAGCGCTTATAGATCCTATTTGATTTGCGTCTAATAGTGTAGATGATTTTAATAATTTTTGATATTAACTTTGTTTTATTTTTCAAGCCTAAAGCTTTGCAATACATACATACCGTGAATATAGTTTAGATACATTATATGTTACGTGTTACGTATATTTCTGACTATATGAACGAAATGTATGCAGTATATTTTATTTTTTTGAATAATTGAATACACATAATAGACTGATACTTAGACTGAGGGCACAGCTGTTGCTAGAAGCTATGTATTTGCGATAAAATTCATACGCTTCAAGTTTCCCTCACACATTTTCTTACATTTTTCATATTAAATAATTTTTATAGCATCAGAACTTAAAATAGTGTCATGATGTAGCAACATATCTCTTTTACTGTGTCCTCGAAGCCAAAAAGGTCTAATTTAAGAGCCAAAATTTTTCATTTTGTTGAATTTTGTAAGACTCTTAAGTGACTAACACGGTAATTTAAGAGCCAAAATTTTTCATTTTGTTGAATTTTGTAAGACTCTTAAGTGACTAATACGGTGACTATGGCCATAAGCGATCCCATTTAGGACTCCTTGAGAACGTCGGGGGGGATTTCTGTGGTCTAGCCTTGGTGTAAGTGGGTAGAAAAATAGTTAATGTGTGTGTATGTGAATGCGATGTTCGGCAGATTAGCGGCTGCAACTTTTTGTGGCAGACCGGTTCGCCCGTCTGCGTTAGGATTCTTGTTGACCTCGTTACGTTTGAACGAGTGCGTTTATTTTCTTGGGATGGGTCGGTTCTTCTGATTGCGGTAGGCCTCAATGGCCTCGTTACATTTTCGCGAATACTTTCTGATAAGTCGCTTCGACCAAGCCATGACCTCCCTAATTCGTAATGTAATTAGAAGTGGAATTAGGGAGATTTAGAAGTGGAATAAGATTAGTTCTCACCATCCTTGTTACCGGATGGCAGTGGGACCAACTTCGTGATTGGTCTGGTAGTCTGGCCCCTCGCGGTATCAAGCACGACGACTCGGACTCGGTTATCTGGTCCACGATGTAGTTGGGAGATTCTTCCTAGCCTCCATTCGTTGGGAGGTAGGTTGTCCTCCTTTAGAACGACTAGGTCCCCTTGTTTCAAGTTGGATTGTGGATGTTTCCACTTTACACGTTTCTGCAGTTCGGTGAGGTACTCGGTTTTCCATCGTTTGCAAAACGTTTGGTGAAGGGACTTGAGTCAAGTAAAGTAGAGAACTCTTCAAGAGTAAATTTATGATCGGAAGCGATCTTTTTAAAGTGAGTTTTAAAACTCTTTACCCCTGCTTCCCACAGTCCGCCCATATGAGGAGCGCCAGCTGGTATGAAGGGCCAGGTCAGGGTTTGATGGCAGTAGGTCGACAGGGTTTGGTTGCGAGCATCTTTTAGAAAGGCCTTGAACTCTGAGCGGAGGGCTCGGGAGGCTCCGACAAAGTTAGTTCCATTGTCGGAGTAGATGTTCTTTGGACATCCTCGTCTGGCAACAAACCTGTCCAACGCTGCTAAGAACGAGGCGGTGCTAAGATCACAAGTGGCCTCCAAGTGAATAGCCTTGGTCGTGAAGCAGACAAAGAGGCAAACGTAGCCCTTGGATAGACGACATCCTCTCCCGCTGTAGGACTTGATGTCGAAAGGTCCGGCGAAATCTACACCGATGTTTGTGAACGCGCGGGAGAAGGTGGTGCGTTCTGGTGGAAGGTCGCCCATCAGTTGGGTCGCCGCTCGGTTTCGGAAGATCGTGCAGACCTTGCAGTTATGGATGGTTGACCGGATCATATTTTTCACCTTAGGAATCCAATATTGAGTGCGTAGGAGCCGCAGCATTAGTTGGTTTTCGCCATGCAAGGAGATCTTGTGGACAAACTGGACGAGCAGACGGGTGAAACAGCAGGCGTAAGGGAGGATAATTGGATGGCGTTCGTTAAAGGCGAGATCATGGGATGCAGAGACACGACCACCCACTCGCAAGATATTATGGCTGTCGACAAAGGGGTTCAGAGGAAGGACTTCACTTTTAGTCCCAATGGGTTTCCCGGTTTTAAAATCCCTTAGTTCTTCAGAATAATGTTTCTGTTGATATATTTTGATAAGCCGGCGAGTCGTATCCTTAATTTCGTCGGGCGAAATGAGGTATGACTCCGCTTTGAAAGAAGATTTTGTTTTGGGGTTAGTTCTTTGAGAGAACCTCATAATGTATGATATGACCCTCAAAGCCCTTGAAAAATCAGAAAACCTTTCGAGAATGTCCTCGTTATCCTGTATTTGCTTAGTTGTATGAACTTGTACTCTCTTCTCTTCGAAGTTTGTACCATAATATTTTTCTTGAGTTGGCCATTTTGTCTCGTCTTCTTGTAGCCAAGAAGGTCCCTGCCACCACAAAGTGTGGTTTACTATATCCTTCGTTGATAGTCCTCTGCTGGCCATGTCTGCTGGGTTTGATGCAGAATCTACGTGTCGCCAGGCTTTATTTCCCACCTTTTCTACAATTTTCGTTACTCGGTGTGCCACAAATGTTGACCAAGCGCACGGTGGTTTTCTGATCCAAGCTAAGACGATAGTTGAGTCAGTCCATAGGTGAACGTTGAAAGTGCCTAAGTTAAGGTTTTCTATAACAGATTCTATGGTTTCGGCCAACAAGACTGCACCACAGAGCTCCAATCGGGGCAGGGAAATTGTTTTGATTGGGGCGACTCTTGTTTTCGCCATTAATAGATTGACGTAGATCTGGTCCCCTATCTTTGCTCGTAGAAAGATTGTGGCTGCGTAGGCTTTTTCTGATGCATCGCAGAACCCGTGTATTTCCACAACGTTGGATGGCGTGAAATGCACCCATCGAGGTATTTGAATTTTATTGATTTCGTGGTAGTCCTGCATGAAGCTCTGCCACCGATCTAGGGTTAGTGTAGACACTCTTTCGTCCCAGGCAGTCCCCTCTAGCCATATGTTCTGCATAAGTATTTTGGCTACTATGACGACCGGTGCCAACCAGCCTAACGGGTCGAAGAGTTTGGCGATGGCTGAAAGTATTGCCCTTTTTGTTATAATATCCCTATTTTCGATGGGTTTTGCCGTAAAATAAAAGGAGTCGGAATGCGCGTTCCAACGGATGCCTAGGGTCTTGACCATACTTGAGTCCTCGAACTCCAAAAAGTCCTTGTTTAGTCGATGAAGTTTGGGTATTCCATGCAGTATTTTGCTGCAGTTCGACGTCCATTTGCGTAGGGAGAAGCCTGCCGACTGTAGGACCTGCGTTATTTCATCGCGAGCTTTGATGGTTGTATCGATGCTATGCCCCCCCCGCAAGAACGTCATCAACGTACATACTTGTGCGAAGAATATCTGCTTCTGTAGGGGCTGAGCTCTCCACGTCGTCCGCTAGTTGATGCAGTGTTCTTATGGCCAGATACGGGGCGCAATTAACTCCAAAGGTCACGGTCTTTAATTCGTAGACGCGTATGGGGTCACCTGGATTGGGTCGAAAAACTATCCTTTGGAACTTTGTCTGTTTAGGTTTTATCCAGATCTGGCGGTACATTTTCTCAATATCGCTATTAAAGACATACTTGAAAAATCTCCACCGAAGGAGTAGGATAGTCAAATCGGACTGGGCCTGTATGAAGTACGTCATTTAAGCTTGTGCCATTAGCAGTAGGACACGAAGCGTTGAATACTACCCGGACCTTCGTGGTCGTGCTTTCTTCTTTTATAACCGCATGATGTGGTAAGAAGTAGCAATCTGTAGAATGGGGTGGTATGACAGTGGGAACTTGTGACATATGCCCTAACGTCTCATATTCCGTTAATACTCTATTATATTCTGTTTGTAGGGCCGGTGTCTTAGCAAGACGCGTCTCATTCCGATAAAACTGAGAGCAAACACCGTTTAGAGAAGGCCCTAAGCCGATAGTATTAGGAAAATCATGTTTAAATGGAAGGGCGACAATATATTTCCCATCGGAGTTCCTTTCCGTTGTGGCTTTGAAGAGTGCTTCGCAATAGGCATTCGCTTCATTAAGTGCCCTTTTCTTCGGGACATCCTCCAACTCCCAGAAAGCGGTTAACTGCTTATCCAGGCTTATTTCATTGAAAATGATACCCGAGTATTGGTTGGCTTAGGTGCGTCTGCACGACCAGTTAAGATCCAACCGAATACGGTTTCTTGGGCGAGAAGCGTGTTTAATACGTTCTTCCGTATACCGTTTAATATGACTTGTGGATATATGTCGCCTCCTAGGATGAGGTCGACTGGTTCATTAACGAAGAACCTCTTATCCGCCAAGATTAGGTCAGGGAATGCTTGCCGAGTCAATGCGCTCACTTGGCAAGTAGGAAGATCCCCTGTTAATTGGGGTAGGACCAATACCACTGTGTCGATTCTTACTAAGCGGTTTATTAAGGAACCTAGCTGAATGGAGCACGACTCTTTCACTTGCGCTGACAGAGTATTGTTTATTCCAGAAACTTGGACGTGCAAGCGTTTCGATGGGAGATTTAATCGTCGCTTTAATCTTTCTGTCATGAATGAACATTCTGAACCCGAGTCAATCAGGGCTCTAGCAGAAAAATCTACTCCATTATAGTGAATGTTCACACGTGCTGTTCCTAATAATACCCCCTTAGTAGCATTAGCGTGACAAGAAGAGACGTTATTAACATCTTTCCTCTTTTCAGATTCCAAACTATCTCTTGCCTGCTGTGATGTCGAGGGCCTATCATCTGACGCATTTTGACGCCACCTTTGGTTCGTTGCCTTTGGCTGAGCTGTTGCCAAGTGGAGTAAGGTGTTGTGCCTTGCGTGACACGAGCTGCAGTTAAATGAACTTGTGCATCGTGTCACTGTGTGTCCAGCCGACAGGCAGTTCAAGCAACAATTGTTGTTTTTGATGTAGGCTATTCGATCCGTAGTGGATAGTCCGCGGAATTTTTGACAATTTCGTAATTTTGCTCCTTACTGTTGCACATCTTACACGAAGTTTTAGGGACGCTTGCTTGGTATACTCCAAGTTTCGCAGGCGTTTCCCGTGCATTATTTTGACTCCTGGGTGCCTTGGATGATTTGCAACCCCTGAGGTCAGAAACGGTTTCCAATGTTTGGAACCTATTGGATAGAAATTTATCCATGTCCTCCCATTTTGGAATCTCTGTTTTGTTCTCTATGGTTTGTTCCCATAGAGCCAGAGTGCATTCCGGGAGTTTGGTGGAGCATAAGTAGGTAATGATCGCATCCCAATTGGAAATGTCAATTTGATGACATTGGAGCGACGAAATGCAATTATTAATGTCGCGTTGCAATTTTTTAATTGCTGTACCGCATTCACTTTCGACAGCAGTTAAACTAAACAATGTTTTTAACTGAGTATTGACAAGGATACGTTTATTTTCGTACCTGTCACTCAGATTTTTCCAGGCTGTTGAAAAGCCTTCATTCGTCAATGGACACCTGCGCACAATTTCTTTTGCCTCCCCTTCAGTTTTCTGGTTGAGGTGATATAACTTTTCAACCGGGGTAAGGCGTTTGTTTAATATATATATGGCCGTGAACAAGTCCCTAAAGGTTGGCCAAGAAAGGTAGTCACCTTTGAACACCTCGGTGTCACTCGGAGGGAGGCGAATATTATTCTCTCTGATGGAAGATTCATAGACTTTAGGGGCAGGTGTGGCAGGTATGGATAATTTTTCGACCTCAGCATTAATTGTGGCCATGCATTTCGCGTAGCATGCGAAACAGGTCTTGTTTTTCTGACGTAAAGACTGCAATTCATCTTTGGTTAAGTCAGCCGAGCTGAGTACACTCTCATATGTCGCTTTAGTCTTCTTCCACAACGATTTTAACTCCTCTTTCTGTATTGCAAGGGTGTGTTTATCTAATTCTCCGACCGGTGTAGAGCTAAAGTCTTGCTGAAACTCAACTATGCAGTCGGATAGTCGGATGTAGGTCTCCATTTTTCTTATTAATTTGAATATTTTGTCTCTTTAAAGGAACGAGAACAGAAGCAACGACTCAGGAATTTTGTGCTCGGAATGTAAGCGAAGTTAAGGATGACACAGATAGAAATCTGGATGCAGATTTAGTGGGTCTAAAAAATATAAAAGTGAAGAAGTGTAATTTGAAAGTGGCACAGATAGAAATCTCGGTACAGATTTAGTGTGCCTTGGGGAAAATAAACCAGAGTGAATGAAATTCCCTGAATTGCCAAACCAAAATAATATAGAAATGTTATACAAATCAATTGTGTTTTTCCAGAAATGTGGAAATGTATAAAATTGTTTATTGAAATTTATATTGATACTCTTAGTAAGTATTGGAAGCAATAATATCAAAAAAACAAGCCACCCAGTGTAGTGATAATGTCGTAAATGCGCAACGCTTTTGTATTATTTGTAGTGAATTTTGTGTTGGCTCTATAAAAAGCATCAACCAAGTGAGAATCAAGCGATGTAATCACTCAAAGAATTTCCACAGTATGTGGCAACTAAGAGATATACAGTGCAGTGATGTGTATACAAAAAAAAATAAAAAAATTCACTGACTGCCTGCCTTGAGCTGTGTCGGATAAGTCTTACTACTGGTGAGGGACTTAACCGATAGTCAAAAGGCGAAAGTGTGCCCACGAGAACACAAATTTCTCACTTGCTTTGTTTTCCAAGACACACTCACAAAATTCACTCGATACGTTTTTCACGTATGTTAAAAAAAAGTGGTGCATGAACCAAACAAAAAAACCAACGTACCTTGTATAATGAGTGTGATGCGTGACGACTGTTGCGATAATGTAGTTAAAGTGGACTGTGTGAGCGGATTGAATATGATGATGTGATATGTATGCGAAGATTTGATGTGATGTGTATGGATGCGATCTTAATGTACTGTATGTGATGATGTGATTGTATTGATGATGTGATCGGTATGGTGTGATGCGATCTGTATTGTGAAGCGATCTGTGGCTGTCTCTTTCTGCTGCCGTCACTCGCTGCTGTAGCTTTCTGCTCGTTTGTGTTTTTGTTGAATATTTATTTAATTATCTCCGTGTATTTTTAAATTTTCAATGGCACTGAATTACAAAGGTTGTACTGCTCCGGATAATATTTATGTTGATGTTTAAAAGTTGTTCTTTGTTTTCCTGGCGCGATAAGACCAATGTTTTTACGGCGGAGTCGTTCCAATGACGGGGCGCGCTCGCACGTAATAGGGGTAGGAAAGAAAAAAGGCAACGAGTTAATAAATAAATAAACACCGGAGTTCAATGTAAATAATTACAATGGATAAGTGGTTTTTATTAAAGTAGAGGTTAAATTAGATATACGACAGTATTGTGAATTGAAAGTGATGGAATCTGTATAATTACCTGGGATGGCTGCTGGTGACTCTTGTACGCTCGATAAACAAGTGACCGAGCCCTTTCCTTACATTTTGTTCTGTACCGCCGCCGAATGCTTACTTTCGTTAGGTTCGGAGGGGTAAGAGCTGTTATCGGTAAAAGAGATAAAACCAACCGCACGGGCAGATACGTAAGGCTGCACAAATACGAGGGCCGACCGTGATATTTAGGCCGGTGGCCTAAACACAAGGTAAAATTAACACAAATGCTGACGCACTATCACGAATTAAGTTAGATAGTGACGTACTTAAATCAATGATTCCCACTAGTAAAAATGAAAAAGGAGATAAGAAAGTTAACGTAATAATGAGGAGCAAGGCCGCAAATTTAAAAGAAAATGAAGATAAAGAAATAGCGCCACAAGATAAAGAAACCGGTAGACGCATTAAGGAAAGCATATCTCATAAGAAGCCTGATCAACTTCACATTTGGGAATGCACATCTTTTAATGACGTAAAGAATATGAAGAAATTGAAATTTAATATTGAAAAAGAAAGTGGTACCACAATTGAATTAAGTAATAATGAAGTGCACGTAACTTGTAGCGATGACCCTTTGAATCTAGATTCAATGTTGGAGAAACTACATAGTTGGCTAACGAATTCACATATAAAGGAGCTAGCCCTTTGTGAAAAAGATTATATATATAAAAATATTGATATGAATGTATTCAAAAGGAAATACAATGAATTAGAAATGAATAAACGCGCGCCGATACAAATACTAATATACCAAGCTCCAAGGGAAATAAACAGCATGATAACAAAATATAAACTGATAGTCGAATTTCACTGCTCAAACATCGCAGGCCACTTAGGAATTCGAAAAACTATTCTAAAATTAAAACAAAGATACATTTGGAAAAACATGAGACAAATGGTAAAAGAATTTGTAAACAACTGCAGAAAATGCACTCAAAACAAAATTGTTAGACACACAAAAGAGCCGCTTGTGGTGACAGACACCCCGGCATCAACATTTGAAACAATTGCAATTGACACGGTCGGTCCGCTTCGCATATCAAACGGCTATAGATACATATTGACAATGCAATGTGATCTATCCAAATTCGTAATAGCACACCCCATTGGGTTGGTTGAACAACTGATTCTCAAGCACGGTTTCATAAAAACATTGAAATCAGATAGGGGTACGGAATTTGTAAATGAGTTAATGAAACATGTGTGCAACCTACTTAACACTAAACAAATATTTTCCACACCATACCATCACGAAAGTATGGGCTCACTTGAGAAAAACCACAGGACACTTAACGAATTTTTACTTTCATTTGCGGACGATTACGAATGGGATAAATGGGTTCCATATTACACTTTGCTTACAACACGACCGCACACGTAGATACATTGTATTCACCGTATGAGTTAGTTTTCGGTAAATTACCCGCGCTGCCAAGCGACAACATAAATAAACAAACAAAAATCTACGACATTGATGACTATGCCAATGAATTGAAATTGAGACTCCGAAGGTCAATACTCAATGCCAGGAACATCATTAAAACTATCAAACATAAACGAAAGTCAAATTATGACAATAACATAAATAAGGCCGAGTTCGAAATAGGAGACCTAGTGTATGTAAGAATAGAAAATAAAAAAAAAAGCCAAAGCCCATATCATGGCCCATACAAAATTGTAAAACGAAACGGAGTAAACTCCGTAATAGACATTAAGGGTAAACATAAAGAACTACACAATAATATTTTAAAAAAGCACCTAGAAATAACCTAAGGCAAACAAGCCGACACATGTTGGTAAGTACATAAGAATCTACATATTAACAAACTACAATTAAAGAACCACCTAGAAATAAAATAAAACAAATGCACCGACATCTGTAAATAATTATATTCAATATTTTAAGACATCGCAAATAAGAAAAGAAATAAGATAAGCAAAACCACCTACATATGTAAGCAATAACTATAAGAAATTACATTTAAGCAAACCATACCCATAGATGTAAGTATGTAAAGGGTGTTTTTTTTACAGGTTTGTTTTTCGAATAGAGATAAAACTGGCATTTTGTGGTCAAATCTGGCAACTCTAATGTCATTTATGTTCACTTTGGTTTGCCATTTCATCATGAACAGGTTGATAAAAGAACAACGCTTGCAAATCGTGCAAATTTATTTCGAAAATAATGGTTCAGTTCGCGAAGTTTACCGTGAGCTCCGTCCATTTTATGGTCGACATAATCGTCCATCAGAGCAATTAATTCGGTTAACCATGGATCGTTTTCGCACCACGTTTACTCTATGTGATAATACGCATCCGCAGAGACGTCGAACAGTGCGCACCGAAGAAACAATTGCCGCTGTAGAGCAAAGTGTTGAAGAGGACCCGAATGAATCGATTCGCCACCGTGCACAGCAATTGGAGCTTTGTCCATCAACTTTATGGAAGATTTTGCGCAAAGATCTTGGCTTGCGACCTTACAAGATCCAGCTTATGCAAGAATTAAAGCCGCGAGACCATGCAATGCGTCGTGATTTTGGTGTATGGGCCGAAAATGAGATTGATTTCGATGCTGATTTTCATCGCAAAATTTTGTTCAGTGATGAGGCTCATTTTTGGTTGAATGGCTACATCAACAAGCAAAATTGCCGCATTTGGAGTGAAGCGAATCCACATGAGACCCTTGAAACGCCATTACATCCACAAAAACTGACTGTTTGGTGTGCTCTATGGGCTGGTGGAGTCATTGGGCCATACTTCTTCCGCAATAATGCTGGAGAGGCAGCTACCGTTAATGGAGACCGGTATAGAGCCATGATAACCGACTATTTTGTTCCCGAATTGGATGGCATGAATGTGGATGAGTTGTGGTTCCAACAAGACGGCGCTACATGCCACACAGCGCACGTCACAATCGATTTATTGAAGGAAACATTCGATGAGCGCATAATTTCGCGGAATGGACCTGTCAATTGGCCACCAAGGTCGTGTGATTTGACACCATTGGATTATTTTCTTTGGGGATATGTGAAGTCGCTCGTCTACACCAACAAACCAGAAACGTTAGGGGAATTGGAAGCCAACATTCGTGGCGTTATTGCCGACATACGGCCCCATATGCTCGAAAAAGTGGTTGAAAATTGGACCTGTAGAATTGGCTTTATTCGAGCCAGTTGCGGCGGCCACATGCCCAAAATCATATTTAAACATTAATGGCATAAAATTATCCTTCCAATAAAGCCAAATTGATGGACCTTAAAACGATTTTCTTGTGTTTTATTTCAATTCGAAGTTCTATACCCCTACAAAAAACACCCTGTATATTCACATGAAAGGTATTTACATAACTCCACACAAAAATTTATTTCATTTCTTGAATTAAACGAAATAAATTTTTCTCTTTTGCGGTAAGGGTGTAGTATATTCATACAAGCATATGTACATAACGTGCAATAGCCACGACCTACATGTCTGTATGTATGGACGCATTTGATAAATGCATTTGACACCTTCGGCCAATAGCGTAGCTTGAAGTATGTCAATGCTATAGCTTAGCCAACATTTATTCTAGCGCTCTGCTTGACTTTGTGCTAAGCATTTCCATTGGCTAAAGAGAGCATTGGCCAAGCTGAATTTGAATTCAGCTATGTGGAAGTCAAGAAAGAGGAGGAGTTTATGAAATCGCTTTCTGTGACAAGAACTAGTATAAATAGAGTAAGATGATTCAATAAAGGAGGACTTGAAATGAAGAACTGACGTGCTCGTCTATTACTTTTATGTCTATTTCGGCTGTCTCTTTGATAGCCTATCTGATGGGCTGAACTTCCTCAGCCTTATAAAGAAGGAAGTCCCCATACAACTAAATACACTATCCCCATAGGACCACCACAAGGGTGAGCGCAACAATCTTTTAATAAATCTTACGATAGGTGGGGCTGCGGTACAATTTTACAATTTTTTTTAACAATTTTTATGAAAAAAGTATTTTAGCAGTTTCTAAATAGAAATAGTAATGTTTTATCCTGTTTTATATTAGAAGTGATCGTTGGTGACCCTAAAACGAGGATAACACAGTTTAAAAAAAAAGAAGACAGTTCGGTCTTGATAAAAAGTATAAGTGTAAGAAGTTTTGTAGTAAAAATGAAACTTAAAACTATAATTTTAATTTTTAGTGCCATCAACGATCACTTCTAATATAAAACAGGATAAAGCATTACTATTTCTACTTAGAAACTGTTAAAATACTCTTTTTTCATAAAAATTGGTAAACATAATTTTAAAATTGTACCCCAGCGCCACCTATCGTAAGATTTATTAAAAGATTAATGTCAAAAAATGCTCCATCTGAACTTTTAGAACTCTCATGACATTAAAAATTTGACCAAAGTATTCGACACTTGTAGATTATTCAACCTTTAGCTTAACCGGTGGTGAATAGTGGTTTAAAATGATTGTGTTATAGCTACTTGTAACAGTAAGGTACAACACCAAAAATTGCACGATTGGTGAAGTCCGGCGTTGGGTGTGGGTGGAAGCCACACGTTGGGCCAAAACAAAGAAAGTAACGGCTGCGTTAGGATCCTTTTTATGGACATGCAGGCATCATAGGCGGATCCGAGCCTACAAGTAAGATACGCCTCTGCGCATGTGCATATGTATGTGTAACATTAACCCTGCAGATAACCAAACAAATTATCTGCTTATATCCTTTATATTTACTAGCTGTCTGTGTATGTGAGTGGAGTATACTGTTACGTGCAACATGTTTGCCGCTGGGTTAACGGAGTGACTTACAGTAGAAAATTGGGTCGACCGCAAAGCGTTTCATCCTGCTGTTGGCATTCAAAAGGTATAGTCGCAGAGTCGAACGGACACCTTTTCACACGCGAATGCAGTGGAAAAAAGACGTTTTTTATAAATTGTGTTTCCTTATCCGACTGGCGAAGCGGTAAAGTGAAGTTCCGCGAGTAAACGGGACCAAGTATACTAGCCACCAATTGATACAGCAACGGTAAGTCGCGAAGCGGTAAAGTGAAGTTCCGCGAGTAACCGGGACCAAGTATACTAGCCACCAATTGATACAGCAACGGTAAGTCGCCCATAAGCTAATGATATGCCCATATATATATATGTATATATATATAGTCCCCATTGACTCTATGTAATTTAATTTAACCCTCAATTTGGCTAAGTCCTATTTTTAATAGTTTTCTCTTCCCTTATAGGGGCAACCTCTGCACCAGCAGGCAAATCGTCGGTGCACGGTACCACAGCACCCACCTCTACTAATCACACCTTCGCAGCAACACAAACACTATCACGCAATCCCCACCACACATACTACATCGAAAGACCACAGGATTACAGGTGGCACCGCACACTACACAAAATACCACAGGAATACCGGTGGCACCTCAACCACACAAAAGACCACAGAATAATGGCGGTACCTCAAGCAACAGATGCACATCAACATAACACACAACATCAAAAGTCATTCACACGGGCAACATACGCGAACGAAACTCCCTGCCAAGTTTTGCCACAACCACACAAAAAAAACAGCAGCTAACACTGCGCTACAGCAAGAATCCTCGCACCAGCTCACACACAACTTCCACCAGCACGAACAACTAACACAAAACACACAGTAACAGTAACAAAAATACCCGGCAAGCAAAGGTATATATATACACACAGTAGAATGCAATGCACACCACACAACTTTTCAGCAGGAGTTGCAAGCCTACGGTGACAGCTTGCACACTCAAGCCACGAACTGCACTAACCCAAATCCACATCATACCAATCGCGGATGTGAGTTTCCAAAAGTCAAGCACTGCGAATCCTAACCACGGAGAGGACGTGCATTCATGAGTGGTGGAAAACATCACTGACTGGGAGAGCGCGTCCCTCGCAGAATTCACCGCACAAGTGCCAGGGCACTAAAAATCACCCAAAACACACCAGTGAGGTGACCGCGAAAGTTCGGCCAATCAATTTTTTATTCTTTTAAACCTTTTTTGCTACTTAAACTAATTTTATTTGATTACACACAATTCCTGTTTTTTTTTATAACATTTGTTCCTTTTAATTTTATTTAATTAGCGAATTTGTTTTAATCACAAAATTTTTTTGAATATTTTTGTTTTCACAATTGCTGCCGGTTAAGTTATGTGTAAAGGCACGCATATTCTTAGGCCGGAACTAAGTATTCTCCACGGTGACAATAATTGATCAACCTGAAAAATGCATGTATGAAAAATTACATAAGTAGGATTGGAGAACTCCATGTTTGTCTCATCTTTTCTTTGCAGATCCCTCCTCTTCAGCCGTGGTACCATAGTGAGCGGATGATCGTGGTGAGTTTGTGAAAAAGGTAACAGTCCTAACATTTTTTTGCTGATCTCTTTAACATCCTCAAAGATGGGCTCATGATTAGTTTAATGATAGCCAATTAAAAGGGTGAACACTATAAAAGAAAGGGGCACACTTTTTTATTGATCTTTTTAATATTTGTTTTTATTTTGGTTTTTTTGAATTTTTTTCTTTTTGTTTGTTTTTAAATAGGTTTAGGCGGCCGCCGTGGTGTGAAGGTAGTGTTGCCGGCCTACCACACCGAAGGTCCATGGTTCGAGCCCTGGTACAGGTAACATCAAAAGTGATTTGAAAAAAGTTTTTCAAAACGGGGTCGCCCCTCGGCAGTGGTTTGGCAAACTCTCCGAGTGTATTTCTGCCATGACAGGCTTCTCAGCAAAAATTCGTCTCCTTTGTAGATGCCGTTCGGAGTCGGCAAAAAACTGTAGGTCCCACCAATTTGTAGGGAAAATTCAAATCGGCACACCACAAATTGGAAGAGAAGCTTGGCGCAAAAATCTCTTAGGAGGTTTATGATGATATACCTGTTGTATATCGCGCCATAGAGATAGAGATAGATATTTTGGTTAAGGGTAGTAAGTAGGACTAATTAGTTATAAGAATCCAATTGAAAAGGTCTAGAGTTGTAAGTAAAGCTGAACTGTGTTACATAAATATAGTATATTTTGTCAGTTGAAAGGTATATAGGAAAAATGCAGGCCCACTAGCTACCCTTAGGGCCGGTTTCACCAACGTGACTAAGACTAAAACTTAGTCGTGACTTAAGTTACCACAGTTTCGAGACTAACTTAATTTTGGGTTTCACCAACTGAGCGACTTAAATAATTTTGAGCACAACAACCCGATCAGCTGTTTTATGCATAGTAGTATTTTTTCATGCCAGACAACTCTGCGCATCCCAATATCCCAGTGCGAAATGGGCATGTATGACTATACACGAAGGAATGTATTGATCTTACACCCATTTCTCTTTAGTTGGAAGGTACTAAAATTAGCGCTTAATTGAAAAAGATAGTTTCGTAATGGTTGCATGCTTGAAACCAAGCGTTTACATGCATCTACCCTTACCCCGTTAAAGTCAAGCATGATCAAGTTTCCGACTGGGACGTTGCATAAAACAAATTAGCAGGATTACTGACATTAAGGTTTCGAACCACAGCAACACTGCTTAGTGGAGAATAAGTCAGTTGGCAAGTTGAATAAGTTGTGACTTAGCTAAGTTAGGTGGTGAAACTGAAAAAGTGAAAATCGCGACTTACCTAAGTTAAGTCGAGATGGTGAAACCGGGCCTTAGTGTTAGTGTGGGTGTTGCCCTTGCAACACACTAGAAACGAGTGAGGTGTTGCAACCAGACAGACAAACGATGTGATAGACCCGAGAAATTACAGACAAATGGACGAAGGTCAAGACAAGGGAACCCCACTCGGTAAACGGCGACAAAGTGGAGTTCAAGGTTGTTCATTCCTCATGAACAAGAGGGAGGGATGACTCCACGTGACATGGGCAGTTTTCTCCCGCTTTTCCTTTTTCTTTTCTTTACAGTAGCTTTACCAACCCATATGTATTTCTTTCCACTCTAGGCATGAAAGTATGTATATATTTTTATTTTTGTGACTGTGGGTAGAGGAAGGTGGCAAGAATCGCGCCTAAACACCGAAGAGGCTCAGCCGGGCTACCACTATGCCGACCCGGCACCCTTCTCGGCCCGGACCAAGCAGTTCCATTACAATGGCGCCCAACGGATACCCCAACTTTTTCATTTTCCATTTTTCTTCTTATTTATTTCTTTACCATAATATATATTGTACTACCTAAATGTTAATATAATTTGTTTGCTCTTACCTCAGTCTCTCTTTTTTCATTTAACAAGTCATAACAGCCTAACTGCGTTTTTCCCTTATATCTTTCAAATAAAACACAAACATAACAGTTTGCTTGCATAATTAAAAAGAAGACCGATACACCTTGTATGTTTACCAAACGATTAGCAATAAATATCATACCCTGATTTGCAGTAATAAGTTGGAACTTTAAATTGCTCTCCTGAAAAAATTGAAAAACAGACTTAGGCGGTTATGACTTGTGACCACAAATATATAACTCTCTTTCTAATTAATTTTTGTTCTTCTCGGGCAGGTTAGGGCACTGAAGTAATTTGTGCCTAAGGAACAAAATTTCTTTCTTTTAGTCCGACTTCGAAATTCCCTTTCTTTGTCGTCAGCGTCTTGGCAAGGTGGTATTCAAAGCCGAGGCTAGCACTTTATAATACGTGGTTTTTGTTAGTGGCAATGCTACTCAAGCTACCGTGTAGGTGGTTCAGCATCACCCCCATGTGAGGTTTGTAGTTTTTGCCACTGGTGGTAGTTTTGGGGGTTAAATTGAATAACAAAGTGGAGCAGCCACGTCTGGAGCAAGTGCTCTGACCACACGGAGTTATTCAATAGGGGATTAGCTGACACGACTTGGAACAGGGATGGTACGGCCGAAACAACACCAAAATAGATGGTATTTCCTTCGCGAGGTCAACACTAATCACACTAACCACTAATCTAAATTTATAAATTCCCCTTTTTTCAAACTCTACAACTTTCACAAATAAACAAGAGATTTAGTTTTTCTTATTTTGGTGCTTACTTTCAGCATTAGTTCCTTAAAAATTTGTTAAATTGGAATTTCTGTGTTTTTTTCCACGTTTTTTGAGTTTGCCGGAAAATAAAACGATTCACAAAATCTTCATATACTTAGTAATCGATTTTTTTGAATTTACATTTTTATTCTTCGAAACATGTAATCCCATACCATCGCTGTGCATATCGTTGTAATTTTTCCTCTAATATCAATTAACAAACAAACATAAAAATTCGAGCTTTGCTCCAACAACAATCACCATAACTACAATTGATGCAGGTACAGTGCGGGTGCATAACAAATAACACGGAAGTGTTAATATGCAAAAAGGCCTTCTGTATCTAAAACTGTTCTATGAACGCGCCTAAAAATATTCCACTTTCCTTGAGTTGACATATAAAATATATGTACCAAAGAATGTATAAAAGGAATAAGCAAATGGCACATTTGAGGAAAAATTCATCGTGACGCTACAGGGCATCATATCTTAGTTGTTAGAGTACTCTAACAGCGGCTTTGGTGCAGACACATGGGTTCTTACCCCAGTGTCCGAGAAGGGGTCTGATGAGAAGTTGGGCACTTCGAAACATGTCATCCCATACCATCGCTGTGCATATCGTTGTAATTTTTCCTCTAATATCAATTAACAAACAAACATAAAAATTCGAGCTTTGCTCCAACAACAATCACCATAACAAATATATACCATTTACACACCTTTCCACCCACACGTATATTCTGTTGCTACACATACGAGTAGCTCGCCAGTCGTTTCTTCGTTGCGCCAACTGGCGCCAATTGGAAACACCGCGGGATCGCAAATCGGTCTCCACTTGGTCCTTCCATCGGAGTGGTGGTCTGCCTCTTCCTCTGCTTCCACCGGCGGGTGCCGATAAGAATACCTTCTGGGCTGGAGCATCTTCGCTCATTCGCACTACGTGGCCTAGCCAGCGAAGCCGCTGTGTTTTAATTCGCTCAACTATGTCGTCGTCTGCGTAAAGTTCATACAGCTCATCATTAAATCTTCTTCGGTAGTCGCCGTCGCCAACGCGTAGAGGTCCACAAATCTTTCGAAGAACAGTACACACTACTGACAATATTATTGACGTGATCAGGCCAATACGACTAGACAAGTACACCTGAATGTCATCAGCATAAATGCTTTAGAGAAGTCTAATAGACATGGAAGTGTCAGTGATCCATCATCAAAGTTTATTCTAATATCGTCAAGTATTTTCATCATTGCGGTGGAACAGCTATGTTGCGGTCTGAAACCTGACTGCAGCGGAGATAATAAATTACTGGATTTAATATAAGCAGAGATTTGAGATGCCATCAGCGATTCACATACTTTTCCCAGTGCTGGAAGTATACTTATAGGCCTATAATCACCAGGGGTTAAAGGCGTACTTTTCTTGGCTACTGGCAGTATGATCGCCCTTTTCCACTCAGCTGGAAAGCAATAGGTTGTAAAACAGTGGTTGATAATGTGTGAACAGAAGTCGACAATGGTGCTTCGCTGGAGCGGCCGTGGCTCAAAAGCACCGCGGTCGAATTGTGGTTTTGAATATAAAAGAAATAAGAAAAAAACGAGAATCCTCGTTATTATAAAGTGCCCGTATATTTATATAAAATATTATTACAAGCAATTAGTTTACCTTTACGAATAATTTTGATGAGGTCGAAAATCCTGGGGTGGCCGTGATGCTGTTGCTGCGTCAAGTGTCGCTGGAGAAGTAGACGGTTTTGCAATCGAGGACAACCGTTGAACCTGAAAATTATCCTCCGGTTTTAAGGGGAGGTGAACCCACACATGCACACCCCCATGCATGTATATGTGTGCTGACAAAACACGAATATGTATGCATGCCCACACAGGTGGGTGGGTTGGTGTTAGTGATTGGAAGGACGAAAAAGTTACATTAGGGTGGCACATTTTTTAAGACTTTAGGCATCTCGCCTAAACATGCCGGCCCCCTTGCGATCCGCAACATCTTACCCCGCCACAGGATTTCCCACCACGCATCCTCTTAAGCTAAGGACTTAAACTAGGATGGTGAGTGCCGGCTGGCGCTGTCACAGCCGTATACCTCTGAAATGCCTCCCGACGTTTGAGGTTTGGTCTCTGGTGGCTCCATCGTTTCGTACCTAGAGCTAAGGAGTAGGAGGAAGAAATTTTAAAAAATGAAACGCTGCATATTTCTTGCCAGGAAATTATTTAAATTATTAATTTTTTTCTAACGAGAAAAGCTGGAAGTCCGTGGTAGCTGGCGCGGCTGAAGTGCCAGTCTACCGTCGAAGTGCGCGTTGATGCGTAGCTGGCGCGGCTGGGAGGCCAGTCTACGCTCGTAGGTATTTGGGCGGCGATTGTGGGTGAGACGTCGTTGGCGCGGCTGAGTGGCCAGTCGACGTTTGCCGTAATTTCGGTGGGCGCGCGATGTAGCGTGCGTGGTTGCGCCGCTCGTGGGCTAACAGGGGTCGGAACGGCAGTGGGTCCGATACTCCCTGTACCGGTCGGAACGGCCGTGGTTCCGATCTCGGCTCGGCGACGGCCGTATACGTGGTTGGCGAGCGACCTCGTTCGGAGTTTATAAATGCCATATAATGTGGCATTATTCTGATCTACGGAGAAATTTTATAATTACCATGCATATTATTAGTATATGGGAATTAGTTATTTTTTCCCGCACGGTACGGTAGCGACAAGTTGATTGCGTTGATCACCTTGTATTTCGTTTCGCCACTGGCCCTCATGCAGAGATTTATTTCTTATGCTTACTTGCATGGTCGCCGTTATAAGTGGCGTTAGTGTCGCGCACACAGCGACATTTTCGCTTTTTCGGTACTTGGTTTCGGTACCGAGCTGGGTAGAGAGAGTGAATGTGGTGAGTATTCGGGTTTATTTTTGTTGTTTTGTGGGCAAAACAGTCCTGCCCCTCCGAAAACAAACAAAACCCGAGAAAAAGGAACAACAAAAACAAAAAAATTTAGGTTTGCATTTTAATATAATCGGCATCTTCGCCGATCGGGTACGAACGTAGATTTCGTCACCCTATTTACCCCGCAGTGAGCGGTACCCGTTGACCAAAATATAGCATCACTAGCGTGGTGGTAAAATTGTGCATATATATATATATACATATGCTAGCAAATTTTTTGCGAGTAACTGAGAGCTCGCATGGCGTGATGGTTGAATTTTTTGCACACATACATATATGTGCGTACTCACGCCTTGCAAAATCGTGAAAAAGAAACAAAGAAAATTCATTGAATTGGAACAATTCATGATTTTCTTGTTTCCGGCACGCGTGGGTCAGCAGCTCTGCAAGGTAAGTAGTAAAAATTTTAAATTTTATTTAAAAATTGTATTTAACCAAATTTTTTATTTTCTTTTCAGGTGTACCAAGGACAAATGGAGATGCGGGTGTGGAAGATCGCCTGGTTGGCGCATGGGCATAAGTGCAACAAAGCTGGTGAGTGTATATTAGAGCTGTATCGATTCGGTAGCAGCGCAAATTACTTAGGAACCAAAAAAATGTGTCTCCCAAGCTGTGGCGGCCGGCGCATGCTTTGAGACACATTTTGTATGTATATGCATATATGTTCATATTAATTGTATGCAAATATTAATGGTTTTTCTTTCTTTTCAGGTCAGGAATCAGTGTCTCGATATAGCTAAATCGCATTTTGCAAAACCTTTATCTTTGCTGCAACAAAAAGCTAATATAATATTGTGAAATGCCGGTTTGCAGAAATCATGAAGAACATTTGGAAATTTATTATATTCATATATTTCGTTGCCCAGACAACAAATGCCATTTTAGAAACTGATGCTAATACCCTAGTTTTGTTGGATAATTTAGCAACACGCGAAACACATTCCATCTTCTTTAAATCTTTGCAAAAACGAGGTTTTGAGCTGGCTTACAAATTAGCTGATGATTCTGGACGAGTTCTTTCGCGTTTTGGTGAATATCTTTACAAGAATGTCATAATATTTGCACCCAGTGTAGAGGAATTTGGTGGCGATTTGTGTGTCGAAAAGTTTACTGAATTTGTTGATGATGGCGGCAATGTGCTAATAGCTGGCAGTGAACAAGCTGGAGATGCTTTACGTGAATTCGCATCGGAATGTGGTTTCGAATTGGATTATTTATTTGAAGCGCGGTTTTTTCAATCAACCTATTAAATAATATCCGCATGCAGTAGGACGTGGTACATAATTAATCGCAGCGTTGCAAGCGCGCAATAATGCACGGGTATTGTTTTCAGGATCATTACACTTTTGTTCTGATGAAGCATTCACAGCACCTGTACCAGTTTAAGGTAAATTAGTATAGAGTTGGTTATACACATCCAAATTTGTAAGACCCGTATTGGGATATTCCTTGGATATTGACATTTTTTATTACATTTAGATGGGTATGCTTGCGGTTTTGTACGAATGCAATAAATATTTTGGCTGGCATAAAAGGTTTAGAAGTTGGCCAGTCGGCTATTATCAGTGCATCGGTTTTATGTTTAATTTCATAGAATTGGCGCTCGGACATCAGAGCGATTGCCACAACTTTTCAATTTATCTAATGTTACCATTTTTGGCAGTTTCACTTGCACTATGGAAGTACAATAAATATCCTTCTCAAGTATTTGTCGGCGATACGTATTGCTACTTTGCCGGCATGACATTTGCTCTTGTCGGTATATTGGGACATTTTTAGCAAAACTCTGTTGCTACTCTTCACACCGAAAACTCTAAACTTTTTATACTTAGCGCCCCCGATATCGTTAACCAACATACGATCCCAAAACCGATCTGCTACATATAAGTACAACAGAATTTCATCCGAAAGACTTGAACCTGTTAGGTTCGCTGATGGTGCGTGTACTAAGACACTAAAACTCATATCCTGGAAGGAACAAAGTGATGGTCGGGTGCTTACCAACAATTTCACTTTGATCAATCTGGTTTTGTTTGTTTTTAGGGTCAGTGCACGAGAAGGTTGTTACGCACCTTTCGGAAGACCCTAATCTGTGATTACAACAACCACATGAAATGACAGAAATTTTCCAACTTTGATTTCAAATATCTCTTCACTGAGATAAAAACTCGAAAGTCCGCTTCCGGATTATTGTTACCGGGGTCAAAACGCGTCTTTTAATACCTTTCCCGATAATTTCGCACGTGTTTTAGTAGTTGTCTCCTCAAGGTAACAATTACCAATGGTTCACTTCACGTTCGCCATACCCTGATTTACCAACGATTTTGTCGGCTGAAGACGAATATTGACATTGTTGTTCCGATTATTGATATCTATCCCCTTGAAATATATGTACTAATGTTGTCCTACTTTCAGGTACTTTGTAACAATTGCGATATAGGGGGTGGTTATGAACGCTACTAGACCATATGGGATTAGCGCTATAGGCGATGCGCACCGTAGGAAGAGGGTAAGTCTATTATATTATTACATAGATATATGTGCACCCAACAAACATCCCAACGATCCTTTCTGTAAATGTTTTTCAAAATAAATTTGCTACAATAAGCGATATGTAGGCTTTTTTCGTTTTAATTTCTTTGAAAGTTTCAAGTAAACTTTCTATAAACTTCAAGAAAAAACTGTTACAAATTATTTCAATTTTAAAGTAAAATGAAATTGTTTATAAAAAATTCAATTCAATTCAAATTGTAAATTTTTTCCTTTTCAACTTAAATTATTTCCAATTCTATCCAAACAAGATTTTATATGAGAATGACTGCGAAAAAACATTGGTGGTGGCTGCATCTTAACCACTTCCAAAAACTGGTAATAGTTGGTTTAATTTGTAGCATTCAATGTATGATTAGAACTTAGTTATTTATTTTATTGCAATAGCTAAATAATGTACAAAATCGGGTTTGAATAAAGTTTAAAAAAACTTTGAGAAATCTTTCTTTAAAATCTTTTTTATTGGTTTAACTTAATAAGCTTTTATCAACGTGTCGTTTCAAGTACACAACGTTTAATTTCAAACGCTTTACAAACGAAAAATCTGTATTTTGTAAGCTTGATTTCGGAAAGCTTTGCAAAGATTTATTTTAAGTTTACTTTGCTTGTTGGGTGTTAACAAATGTACATTTGCAAAAATTTACATATATGTATATGTATACGAGGGTGGGACCATCTGCTACCAACTTGTCGTGGCAGATGGCTAGATTTTCAGTGGCAGATTGGTTCGCCATTCTGCGTTTTCTGTGGCAGAATGGATCGCCCTTCTGCGGTAGGCTTTCTGGTGTCCTCGTAAAGGATAGCGAGTGAAGGGTGGGAAATTTTGGGATAGGGAAGGGGATGGTTAAGATGAGGCCCCGGGCCTCTCGCCAGCCATTCCCTCCATAGGGAGCAGAATCAGCTTGACCAACGGTCTTCTGATCTGACCCTTCTCGGTCATGAGGTCCACTACACGCACTCGGTTATCTTCGCCGTTGTGTACGTTGGTAACTCGGCCGAGCCTTTATTCATTGGGAGACAGGTTGTCTTCTTTGATGAGAACGAGCTCCCCCACCTTAATATTTTGTTTCGGATGCTTCCACTTCACTCGTTTTTGAAGTTCGGATAAGTATTCCACTTTCCATCGCCTGCAGAAGGTTTGATGAAGAGCCTTGAGCTTCTGCCACCTATTAATAATGGAGGCAGGGCTCTCATTCACCTCGGGTTCTGGCGGAGCCAGGAGATGACTTCCAGTCAGGAAGTGCCCAGGGGTCAAGGGTTCCAGGTCCGCGGGCTCATTTGAGGCTGGACTAAGTGGCCGCGAGTTGAGGCATGCCTCAATCCTGCGCAATAGCGTATGGAATTCCTCATGCGTGAATTTATGAGGCGAGGCTAACTTCTTGAAGTGGCTTTTGAAGCTTTTCACTCCCGCCTCCCAGAGTCCCCCCATACGTAGAGCCCCGGCCGGAATGAAATGCCATGTCATGGCTTGATGGCTATATTTGGAAATAGTCTTATCTCGGGCTTCCGAGATAAAGGCCTTAAATTCACATCTTAATGAACGTGAAGCTCCGACAAAATTAGTGCCATTGTCGGAGTACATGTTTCTCGGACATCCTCGTCTAGCGATAAAACGTGAAAACGCTGCTAGAAAGGATGGGGTGCTAAGATCACTGGTCGCTTCCAGATGGATCGCTTTAGTCTTGAAACAAACAAAGAGGCAAACGTAGCCCTTTGATAATCGACATCCTCTACCGCGGTAACTTTTAATGTCGAAAGGCCCGGCAAAGTCCACCCCGGTATTGGTAAACGCGCGGGTGAACGTAGTGCGTTCGCAAGGAAGGGTATCCATAAGTTGGGTTTGCGCTCTTTTTTTTATAAATGGTGCAGACCTTGCAGTTATGGATGGTTGCCCTAATCATGTTCTTAACATTCGGAATCCAATATTGGGTGCGGATGAGACGGAGCATCAGTTGGTTTTCCCCATGGAGGAAGATTTGATGTATCATTTGTACAGTCAGACGCGTCAACGTGGCTCTTTATAAGCGAGGTCTTGAGACGCTCCAAGACGACCACCCGCCCTAATAATATCATCTTTGTCGATGAATGGGTTGAGTGGCAATATCTCGCTTTTCCTATCGATGACCTGTCCCTTCTTCAAGTTTACATATTCCTCATTATAATGTTGCTTCTGATAGAGTTTAATCAAGAGTTGCGTCGTGGTCTTGATCTCATCGGATGAGATTAGGCACGATTTTTCTTGAAAGGAAGCTTTTGTCTTGGGATGAGTTCTTGGAAAGAATCTCATAATATATGATAGTACCCTCAAAGCCCTCGGTAAATTCGAAAACCGGTCAAGAATCTCGGTCTTTTTTTGCGTTGATATTGCGTAGGCCTGCGCTCTCTTTTCCTCCACGGATGTATTATACTCCTTTTCTTGTACTGGCCATTGGGAATTGTCTTCTTGTAGCCAAGAAGGTCCCTGCCACCACAAAGAATTGTTGACCAAATCCGACGCCGGTAGTCCTCTGCCTCCTAATTCTGCTGGATTCGTTTCCGAGTTGACATGAAGCCAGTCCTTGCTGCCGACTAGGTCGATGATTTTTGTAATCCTGTGTGCGACGAATGTTGACCAGGAACAGGGTGGTTTCCTTATCCATGCCAAAACGATGGTGGAATCCGTCCATAGATACTGTTTCACTGGTACCAGTTTGATGTTTCGGAATATTGGTTCCATCATTTCCGCTAACAGTACTGCTCCGCAAAGTTCCAAACGCGGAAGTGAGATGGTCTTCACCGGTGCTACTTTGGTTTTGGCTAGAAGTAGATTTACGAAGATATCATCATTCCTTTTGACTCGCATGTAGACAGCTGCAGCGTATGCCTTCTCCGAAGCATCGCAGAATCCATGTATTTCGACCTCATCTTCTGGTGAAAAGTTTACCCATCGTGGTATCTTTATTTTGTCGATTTCGTGGTATTGATGTTTGAAGTTTTGCCATCGTTCCAGTGTATTGGACGAAACTGGCTCATTCCAATCGGTGCCCACTAACCAGATGTTCTGCATCAAAATTTTGGCCACAATGACAATCGGTGCAAGCCATCCTAAAGGGTCGAAGAGTCTGGCGATGGCGGATAGAATCGCCTTTGTTAACTTTTCACTTTCTTCTAGTGACCCTGCCTTAAAGTAAAACAGGTTTGAATGGGCATTCTATCTTATGCCCAATGCCTTAACGGTGCTGGTATCTTCGAATGCCAGAAAGTCCTCGGTCAGCCGATCCGATATTGGGATGTCGTTGAGAATTTCCTCAGTATTCGAAGTCCATTTTCGTAGTGGGAAGCCCGCGGAGAGTAAGACTTGTCGAATCTCATTCCTCGCGTTAATGGCCGATGCGAGTATGTGTCCCCCCGCTAGTACGTCATCTACGTACATGCCTTCCCTTAATATGCTAGATGCTGTAGGGTGAGAACTCTCTACTTCATCTGCTAGTTGTAAAAGGGTTCTAATTGCCAGATAAGGCGCACAATTAACCCCGAAAGTTACCGTTTTCAACTCGTAAAGGCTAATGGGTTCCTGAGGCGATGTTCGATAAACAATCCGTTGGAATTTGATGTGATCATCGTTCATCCAAATTTGCCTATACATCTTTTCGATGTTACTATTGAAAACGAAGCGATAAAGTCTCCATCGCAGTATAAGTACTGGAAGATCTGACTGAAGTACTGGGCCTGGCAGGAGCATGTCATTTAAACTTGTACCGTTTGCCGTCGGGCTTGACGCATTAAAAACGACGCGTACCTTTGTGGTGGTACTCTCCGCCTTTACTACGGCGTGATGGGGCAAAAAGTAATTGTCCGCCGAATCGGCTGGTACAATGGCATTAACCTTTCACATATGCCCTAATGTGTCGTATTCAGACAGGACCCTAATTCCGGGTTCTTTGCTAACCGTGTCTCATTTCTAAAAAATTGTGAACATGCCCGCCTAAGAGACCCTCCTATGTTTATCCTATCTGGGTAGTCCTGTCTGAATGGAAGAGAGACGACATATCTCCCATCCTCTCTACGACTTGTAGTTTCCCTATGTAAATCTTCGCAGTACTTGTCATCTGCGTTTGGGCTTTTACTTCTGGGCAGATTTTCCAACTCCCAGAATGCGGTCAGCTGTTTGTCCAACCAACTTCGCTGTAAAAGGACACTATATTTCTGGTTGGATTCGGTGCTTCTATGCGCCCGGTGAATATCCAACCGAACACGGTTTCTTGGGCGAGAAGTGTACTAAGTACATTCTTTTTCAGCCCACTCAATATAATTTGCGGATATACGTCTCCGCCAAGTATAATATCAACTTCCTCGTTGATGTAGAATCGCTTATCTGCCAAGACTAAGTCTGGGAAAGCCTGCATAGTCGTAGCATCGATATGGCAGGATGGCAGATTCCCAGTTAGTTTGGCTTTGAATTAGCACTGATGTTGTTAAGCTGAAGCAAGGGTCCACTGGCGAACGGAGTTCAATATTGGATGCCTCCTTGACTTGAGCCGAGACGGCATTAGTGATGCCCGAAACTTGAGCATGCATCCTTTTTGCCGGTAAATTGATTCTGCGTTTGAGTCGTTCTGTCATAAACGAGCCCTCTGAACCAGAATCAATCAGTGCTCTTGCTGGGAAGTCTGTACCATTATGATGAATGGTTACTCGAGCTTTCCCTAGCAGCAGACCTGCGCTTGAATGCACATGGCAGGATTTAACAATTCGGTTTACGGCCGAAACAGATTTTTCAGCTTCCCGTCTCTCTTGTGCCTGTGGCAGCATTATCAGCATGATACTGATTAGGGCTGATGGTTGCCTGCGTCTGAAGAGACTCCGCATGCAGGAGCGTATTATGTCGCGAGTGGCACGTGTTGCAGTCGAAAGAACTGGTGCACTTCGACACAGTATGTCCTGGGTATTGGCAGTTCAAACAGCCCTTGGTGGATTTGACAAAGTTAATTCTCTCCACCGGAGTTAATTTCAGAAAACGGGGACAGTTTCGTAATCTGTGGGTATTCGATTTGCACTTTGTGCACAGTAGTTTAGTCACATTTGCTTGGTATGTACCAAGTCTTTTGGCAGGGGTTTCGTTGGCATTCCGCGTACTTTGCGGTTTTTGCACTTTCGAAGAACTCCCTATGAGCCCAGACACTGTTTCGAGTGTCTGGAAGCGGTTGGACAAAAATTTTTCCATATCCTCCCACTTGGATATTTCCACTTTGTGGTCCATGCTTTGCTCCCATAGACCAAGCGTACTCTCCGGCAATTTCGTCGAACACAAATACGTTATAATTGCATCCCAGTTCGAAGTGTCCGGACATTTTTTCACAATATCTTTTGCCTCACCTTGTGTCTTGTTGTTCAGATGGAACAATTTCTCCACAGGTGTTAGGCGTTTGTTTAAGATATATATGGCCGTGAACATGTCACGAAATGTTGGCCATGACAGATAATCGCCCTTGAAAACTTCAGTATCACAAGGAGGCAGGCGGATACTGTGTTCAAATTCGGGCTTTTCTTCAGATTTATTTTCTGGTTTGTTGTATGTCGCTTGGCGTGTAGCCATGTCTGACATGCAGCGTAAATATACTGCATATGCTCTCTTATATTTCTGTTTGACAGAAACTATACCAGTGGCCTCTAACTTATCTGAATTAAGTAAGTCGTCATAAGCCGTTCTGGTTTTTCTCCACATTGCTGTCAAGTCCTCTTGTTGAAGCCCAAGAGTGTACTTGCTGTGGACTGAATCCTCTAATTCATTGTAGTCTGATTCGAATTCAAAAATCGAATCAGCCAGCCTAATGAAACTTTCCATATTTTGAACTTAGAGGATCTGTAGAATCAAAACAAAACCGTAAAAATATAGCTGAAGGTACGATGAAATGCTCAACCGTACAAGATAAATGCTGAATAGAAAAGGTTAAGGCAGTATTTTACCCAGGAAAATCAAAACAACCTCAATAAAATTGCAATCAACTCAATTAATGTATATTTTAATTCAATTAGTTTTATTTATTGTTAATTTTTGAATTATATTGCAGACTTGGCCGATTTGTCTGACGAATATTTGTTTGCTACAGAAGCAAAAATTTAAACAAAATCTTTGTGACTTACTCGCCACCCACACGTATAAGGGGAATATGTATATATAAATATGTGTATGTGTTGCCGCAATAAAGAAATACACAGATAAAGTGCGCGGTGTATCAAACGAGCGAAAGTGAGTATTAAATGAAAAAATGTGAAAACAAAAGAAAAGTGCTGTAAAAATAGTGAATTTTATAAGAAAATAATAAATTAACCTTCGATTAAAATTCTGTTCTGTGTATTACCGAAAAAAAAACAAGTGGAAAAAACAGAAACAAACTGAAGATCGAAAGACTAAGTGAACTTTTTGTGAAAATGAGGTTATGTTACCTCTTGCCTTGCGCTGTGTCCAAAAAACCTTACCACTGGTGGGGGGATAATCCGGATAGTCACAAGGATTTTTAAGCGTTTAATTTCATTTAAAATTTAAAGAAAAATATAGCAGTTAACTGTTAAAAAAAATCACTATTATTAAATATTCACTAAACGCACTTACGTTTGATTACACTCGCGGGGGGCACTTTTATACAATTGTATGCAACACAAAAAAAACTAAGTGGCAAGAAATATACAACTTACGTGCTTTGATGTTGTGATCGGCCGAATTTGTTGTATATAGTTTGTGTTGTTGGTTGTGGTATGTGGCAGAGTGTATGGCAGAGTTGTTTGTTGTTTGTAATTGCGGCAGAGTGTATGGCAGAGTTGTTTGTTGTTTGTAATTGCGGCAGTGCGTGAACAATATTGAGGTTTCTCTAATTTCCTATGTGGCAGCTTCTGGTTAATGTGACCCAATTATCGTTGATGTTGTTTAATCCAAATGATGTGAATAAATGTTTGTTTGTGGACTTATAGGCAGGCTGGCTTCCTTTCTACGGGGAGAATGGACCATGAACAGAACTCGACAATGGTGCTTCGCTGGAGCGGCCGTGGCTCAAAAGCACCGCGGTCGAATTGTGATTTTGAATATAAAAGAAATAAGAAAAAAACGAGAATCCTCGTTATAATAAAGGGGCCGTATATTTATATAAAATATTATTACAATCAATTAGTTTACCTTTACGAATAATTTTGATGAGGTCGAAAATCCTGGGGTGGCCGTGATGCTGTTGCTGCGTCGAGTGTCGCTGGAGAAGTAGACGGTTTTGCAATCGAGGACAACCGTTGAACCTGAAAATTATCCTCCGGTTTTAAGGGGAGGTGAACCCACACATGCACACCCTCATGCATGTATATGTGTGCTGACAAAACACGAATATGCATGCATGCCCACACAGGTGGGTGGGTTGGTGTTAGTGATTGGAAGGGCGCAAAAGTTACATTAGGGTGGCACATTTTTTAAGACTTTAGGGATCTCGCCTAAACAATGTGGGTAATGGTGCTCAAGATGAATGGCAGAACAAGTTTGACAAAATTTAGGGAAATACCATCATCACCAACAGCATCAGATCTGATATCCAATACAGCCTTCATCACATCACCTTTGCTAACTCCGACAAATTGAAATTTATTTTCGAAAGCAGTATGATCCCGACGTGAACTCAAAGTATGAACAAAAGCTTCATTACTACCTGAGACAGCAAATAAATCATTCATCACATTGGGGTCTATGTCACATTCAGGCTTTAGACTACCATGGACTTTCAGATTTTTTAAGTTTCGCCAAAGGTCCTTAGAAGGAAGCGATGGATTTAACTTGGTTCTACAATATTTGCTCTTCGCTTGCCTTATAAGGAACGTGGCTTTGTTCCTAGCAGCTTTGTACTCAGACCAGGTTTGATCTGTCATTTTTCTCTTCCATTGTTTATATGCCTTATTGCGCAGTTTTATAGCCAAATGCACTTGTCATTGAACCATGGACAAGAAGGGTTGTCAGTAGCCATACGAAGAGGAACATTATTTTCAAATAAATTAGACAACTTTTCATTAAATAGACGAAGTTTTTCATCTACTGAATCGCAGAACCAACAGTCATTCCAATCCACATTTGGAAGACTCTGATACAGCACATTAAAATTTATGGACCTAAAATCCCGATACATAAAATTGCCTTTAACAGGAGGGCGATTAAACACAACATCAACTGTACAAAATATTAAGTCATTATCAGAAACAAAGGATAACTGGTAAAATTTCAGTATATAATCGACGCTAGAAGTGATAAAATAATCTAACAGGCTGGGATTCACATTTTGTGCAAATCTCGTTGGCAAATCTTTGTTAACTATAGAAAGGCCCGCTGCAGTAACGTGTTAATGTAGTTTGTAGGAAAAAGAGTCATTTACGAGGAGGTTCACATTGAAATCACCACAAATTACATAAAACTCATAATCGATAATAAACACCGATAGTTCTACAAAAAAGGAATCCAACGAGCAGCACTTGCGGGGATTATATACACAAGATACTAACATGCCTTTAGCTCCATCAGACATGATAAACTCAGTATCTGTGGTAGTAGACTTAGCCAGAAGGCGTATTTTTAGCGACGACCTGCAATATATTGCAACACCTCCTCCTCGTTGGTTACATCTATCGTGACGAATAAGGCTGTAGTTTGGGATACTGTAAACGAAATCTGGAACAGTGGGGTTAAACCAAGTTTCTGATACACAAACTACGTCTACCAATGATCCCTCGAATATGTTCCTAACGCAGTCTAGTTTATCTCCACTAAGACTTCGGCCATTAAAATGAACTACATTAAGACCACGAGACTGCTTACACAATATATCTAGCACAATCTTATGATTTTCATCAACACCTGCGACCCTATTGCTAACTGGGTTTACCAGCATTAATCCGTGTAAGGAGAAACACAACTAAACTAAGCAAGTACATAATGAGCGCAGATAAGTACAAAGATGTAGAGATTTTTTGACAAGAAGCTACAATCAATAATAAGATAATTATAGATTTCACAGAAAGAAGAGAAGTGCGAGTAACCATACAAGTAAAGAGGCAGCAGAAGACAAAGATAGAAAGTATTGAGAAGTAAAGAAACAGCAAAAGACAAGGAGAGAAAGTATTGCGAACCTGTAGAACAAACTGATTTTACTTAAATGTATTAATGGATACGTATGTCAATACTTGTTAACTTATAGCTACGCTCTAATCCCAATAAGCGCATTAACCTCAGCTTTGCTGGTCACCAATTTGGCCTCTTCGCCTGGCTTAACAAGAACAAAAACTTTGCCACGGACCGAGAAGGCCGACGCCAACTGCTTCTTCCGTCTAAGCTGTGAGGCATATGTCATCTCTCTCTCTCTCTATGGCGCGATATACAACAGGTATATCATCATAAACCTCCTAAGAGATTTTTGCGCCAAGCTTCTCTTCCAATTTGTGGTGTGCCGATTTGAATTTTCCCTACAAATTGGTGGGACCTACAGTTTTTTGCCGACTCCGAACGGCATCTACAAAGGAGACGAATTTTTGCTGAGAAGCCTGTCATGGCAGAAATACACTCGGAGAGTTTGCCAAACCACTGCCGAGGGGCGACCCCGTTTTGAAAAACTTTTTTCAAATCACTTTTGATGTTACCTGTACCAGGGCTCGAACCATGGACCTTCGGTGTGGTAGGCCGGCAACACTACCTTCACACCACGGCGGCCGCCACACCACGGCATATGTCATCACCTCTCGCAATATAGTTGGCAGACTTTCGTGCAGGTAAACTGAGCCGTAACCTGGTAAATCAATATCTGAGAGTGCGAGCGATCTCTTTTTTGATTTACAAAATACGGCAATAGATTTTAATAGCAGAGTACGGTCAGGTGCAGAAAAGAGCTTAACAACAATAGGGCAAGAATTGTTTGTTTGTTGTTGCTTATTTACTCTGCCATTCCTTACCCGAAAAGCATCTCGCAGTGGTGGTGTTTTGTGATCAGCTGCTCTGCATATTTTTGCGAAAACTTCAGGCAAGCACTCATTTGCTGCTTGAGGGATGCCAGTAATTATTACGTCAGTCGCAACAGCGCTGCTTTCAAGTGCATTAACTGTGACGCGAACTGCAATCAGTTCGTTACGAAGAGTGAGCAGGTTTGAGCACGCATTCTCAACTGCAGTCCTCTCCCCTCAATCGCCGCTACCTGCAGTTTCAGATTCGCAGTTTCAGCAGCCAACTCACTGAATTTCTGCATTACACTCTCTTCTAATTTCTCCATCTCTGCAATAAGTTGTTTGACAATAGCGTCTCTCTGTTCTTCCATCATCTTTCCCATTCTATTAATTAAAGAAGATGCGTTATCTTCCTCTAGTTTTCTTTCCACTCTCTCAAATAAAGGGGTGGTTGAAGTGAGAGGGGTTTTAGGGGGGGGGGAAGTCGGCAGACCATCTCAAGTGTTTCTATTATGTCATCAGCTGTGATCGTACTGATTATTTTTCGTGATATAACGTACCTTATGTGAGTAAAAATCAGCAGAAACTTCTTGTAATTATTGATGTATTTGTTTTCGGCAAAAATGCCAGTTTGAGGTGCCGATACTGCTACCACTCGCTGTCTGCGTTGCTCAGGAATGTCTGTTGACGTGTCGCATGAATTGAGAATTAGGCCATCCTTCATGTGGTCTTTGTAGAAATGACGGACCTTCAAACCACAATTGATTCCCACGAATGCCAGCCACCGTTGAACCACGCGAAACTAAATCTGCGGGGTTGAGCTCAGATGGTACATGATGCCATTGGTAATGTGCTGTGAGTTGCGGTATTTTTGACACTCGATTGGCCACAAATACATTCCAACGACTGGGGTCGCCAGCGATCCAGTAATCCAGTGTAATAGTATAGAAACACAGAGGATCAGTGTTCGATCAGAATTGATTTCTTTATTGAATGTTACTTTCTTTTATACACGAATTTCTTACGTTAATTCTAACTAATACTTACAGGCTACCTATACGTGTAACTTTCGGTTGTTCCGTCTGTTTGACTCATAGAATTTGTAATTCTAGTTATTACCACATGTTATTGTTTCCTAAAATGTCGATCAACCGTTGGTTGAGGGTTGTGACTTATAAGTGGGTCATATGTTGACTAAGCGTGTGGTCGGAATGCGCATACATTATGATGCGCGATATATGCTACACCTCCCTTTTTTTTTGTTTTAAATAGTATATAGCTGCATTCAGTTATATATGTCTAGTTATTGATACTTATACGATGTGTATGTATAGTTAAATGTGTGTTTATTTTTCAAACGACTTAGTGACCTACTTATGGTTTGCTTGCGTTACAAAATTTTAATTGCTTTTTGTCTCATATTGCTAATATTGCATAAAGACCCCTTTTTTTTCATTTGTTTACAAGTGGTTTGCCTTTTGTCTTTATTGTATTCTTCGTGTTTTTTATTTCGAACCTGATATGCAGTATATATTTTTTTCGGCTTTTGCCATTATCAAACTGAGTAAGTTGGAGTGCTTGTTGCTCTTTTTTCTTTTTTGTTTGTTTGTTTATTAAAAATTTTGTTGTTATTACTAGTGGCGTTATGGTGCTTTAAGCATATTCTTATGAATTATGATTTCTTTTTTTGTTTTTATTGCTATTCCCTACACTATGCGGAATTAAAGTGAAATTATTATTCTTATCAATACTTTTAACTTTGTAGTGTCCACTACGAGTATATATATTTTCTAACTTATGGAGGCCTCTTCTCTAACTAATACTAAATCTCCTATATTAATTTCCTTACTATAACTACTTTTGTCGTAATTGGTTTTTTGCTTCTCTTTAGCCTCTTGGACTAATTTCCTAGCTCTTCGCTGGGCTATTTGGAGTCTGTATTTTACTTCTTTGTCGTAAGCTTCGTGATTGTACAAATGGCTTATTTCATTCTCTTTTAAAAAATCGTAGTTAGGTGGGGTTTTTGCAAATATTAGCTCAAATGGACAATACTTATGTGTGGTTGACGGCGTCGTATTGTAACAATACGCGAAATACCTGAGGTATTCATCCCAATCGGCTTTGTCACTGGATATGTAAGAACGTATGTACTCGTTGAATGTCCGGTGACTGCGTTCTACAGTACCCAAAGTTTGATGGTGGAACGGTGCTGAAGTTTTGTGTTCGACTTTCAACAATTTGCACAGTTCTTTGAATAGGCTATTTTTGTATTCTGTGCCCATATCGGTTGTGATTGTTTTTATTTGTCCGTAAATCAAGATGAAATGCTCGAACACGGCTTTAGCGACTGTTACTGCGTGTTTGCTTGGGACTGGGATCGCTACTAAATATTTGGTTAGATCGCATATAATGGTAACTGCATATTCGTTTCCATTTATCGACTTTGGTAAGGGTCCAACTGTATCGATCTGTACAATATCAAACGCCTTCGGAGGTGCCTCCGTTATTGTCATTGGCTCTTTTGGATGCTTACTTGTCTTATTTTTCTTGCAGTGGATGCAGTTTTTTACGTATTTTCTTACGTCTTTTTTCATATTCAGCTATACTTCTGCTTGATTTTATCTGTCATGCGCTTTATTCCTGGGTGGCCACCACTAATAGGATCGTCATGATATTTTTGCAGAATTTCCTTAATTTTCCCGGGATTTGTCACGTATATAACCTCTGGGGTTAGAGCGCTTGTTAGTTTTTTGAGAACTTTATTACCCATTTGTTGTTACTTGTACAAGTCCTAAATTGCCGGCTTCTCTTTCAAACCTGGTAAAGAATTGACCTAAATCAATCTTATCCTCAACAATTAGGTTGCTTGTATCTAAATTGCTACAAATTTTATTTCCTTTTTTGAAATATAATTTCGGAGGATTGAAAACGAGCTCGACATGTCTTTTTACTTCAAGTTCGTAAATTTTGGAATTCTCTGGGTGACTTTCGTTTTTCTCAATATTATTACTGTTATTTTTTGTTGCTGATCTTTTAGTTATTTTTAATATTTTACTTGCTTCCACTGACAAGTCTTTTAAATTTGTTATTGTTATGCGGGATAATGCGTCCGCTATATGATTTTCTTTTCCAGCTATGTACTCCACTTACAAAATCGTACTCTTCTAAATCGAGTCATTGAGAATAGGTATGTTAAAGGACGACGGTCGGTTTTAACAAGAAATTTTCTGCCATAGACATATGGTCTGAAGAAGGTTAGGGCCCAATGGATTGCGGCGAATTCTTTTTCTATTGTGGCTTTGTTGGTTTCGCCTTTTGTAAAGGACCTTGAAGCGTAGGCAATTGGTAACTGTTTGCCATCGTGTTCTTGGCTAAGGACTGCTCCAATAGCGTATCCACTAGCGTCTGTTGTTATGCAGAATTCTTTATCGAAATCTGGGTATTGCAAGAGTTTTGGACTAATTAATGCTTCCTTTAAGTAGACAAAAGCTTTTTGACATTCTTCTGTCCATTCGAAGGAAACATTCTGTTTGCAAAACCTAGTTAATTTTCTTGAATGTTCTGCAAAATTCGGTACAAATCTTCTGTAATAGTTGCATAAGGCTACGAATCTTTTAACTTCATCGGCTGTTTTTGGTGTTGGATAATTTTGAACGGTTTCAAATTGGCTGGATCGGGTAATATTCCCTTGTTTGTACATTTATGTCCTAAATAAGTTACTTCTTGACTGAAAAATAGGCATTTATCTGGATGTAGTTTAAGGTTGAATTTTCTACAAGTGGAGAACACGTCTCTTAAGTTTTTTAGCATATGGTTTTCAGAACAACCTAATACGACTAAATCATCCATGTAGAGAAATGCTTGAGATGGTTTGAGGCCTGCGAAGGCTAGTGTCATCATTCTTTGGAATGAATTCGATGCTACTTTTAATCCGTAGGGTAGTCTTTTGAATCAATATGTGCCATTTTCGACTGTGAATTCGATTTGATGAAAACCTGACATAAGGTCTAGGCATAAAAAATATTTTGCTCTCCTAGTTGATCTAAAATGTCGTCAATTCTTGGAAGTGGGAATTTGTCTGCTGCTAGCTTTTTATTTACCTGTCTGTAGTGAACCACTAGTCTCCATCTTTTTTCTGTTTTCCCTGGGAGTGATTTTTTAGGGACTAGTAGGATTTTGCTATTATATTCCGATATGGAGGGTTCTATTATGTCGGGGTCGATTAACTTATTGACCTGTTTGCTAATTTCTCCTTTTTGTGTCTGAGGTAACCTATAATTTTTTATGTAGACGGGAGTGTCATCCTTCATGTGTAATTTTTGTTTATAGAAATTGTTAGAGGAAATTGGTTCGGTTTGTAGTGCAAATATGTCTATGAATTCTGTGCATAGTGTTGTTAATTGAGGGTTGACAAATTTTGGAAATTTTTTGGTTAATCTTTTTAATTTTTCTGTATCGTTGCAATTTTTACTGTGTGTTTTTGTCTTAATAAGTGTGTAATCGTCTAAATTTTCGGTCTCGATCTTGTGATTTTGAATAGTTGTGTTTTTATGTGTTATGTTAATAATTCTAACGAAAGTTTGATCCTTATTTGTGATTAATACCTTCAGATAGTTGTTGGTGTGGGATGAAAATGTTTTTGCTATCGGTATTTACTTTAATTTGTCTAATGACTTCAGATCTAGCGGGGATCGTAATTGTATTGACAGACAGACAATTTGTTAGGTGCATTGTTATCGTTTGGGGAAAATCATATGGTCTTAGGATTAGTTTATCCTCGGTTTTCCATAGGTTAAAATGCAATTGTACTTCTTTATGAAATCCAGTCCTATTATTCCATCGCATGAAATTGGAAAATCGTCGTCTACGACATGAAATTTATGGTAAATAAGAAGGTCGTCGCCTTTTAAGTCTGCTTTAATTGTACCTAATGTACTGGTTATTCCCTGACCAATGCCTTTTAAATCTGTAATTTGTTCTGTATTTATTTTATGATTTTTACTAATTTGATGCTTTTTTATAATGGAGATGTCTGCTCCTGTATCAATTAAGAAATTTGCAATCGAATTATTTCGGGACGTCCTTGTTGATATATAGCTGTTGAGATGTAGGTTTAGTACGCATATTTTTCTTTCTTTTAATCTTGAAGCGGAGCTTCCTGGTTTTCCGTCTGGGTGCAGCTGCGCACGTTACGGGTCTGATTGTAAGGTCTATCGTTGTTTCGAGTTTGTGATCCTCTTTGGTTATAATTATTATTATTGTTGGATCTCGAGTTATTATTGTAGCTCGATTGTGGTCTGAATCTCCTAGTTTGGTAATTCCCATGGTTGTTACTTCGGTAACCTCCGCGGAAATTACTCCGGTACTGACTTTGTTGTCGTACGTTTAGAATAGTATTTGAACTGCCTGTTATTTCGGTACAGCTGTTCGTGAATTTCGAGATCGCGTCGTTCATTGTTGTGAACGTTCCTTGTCATTGGAGCAGTTTTTGCACATGGCTGCTGCCTGTGTGGAAAATCTCGTTGCTAGGTCTGGATTGAGTCCATCCGAGATATACGCTCCTTCTAATGACCTTGTAATTTTTTCTACCTCTACTGTGTACTGATTAGCAGTTTTGCTGCGCTGTTGGATGTTCAGGAGTTTAGCGGTTAAAACTTCCACTGATTCACCTTTTATTGCAGTTTTTTTAATTTTGTTTTTATTTGCTCTATCGTGCTTTCATTACTGATGATTTTCCCCGCCGTGCCTTTTAGCTTGGTCTTTATCATTGTTCTCGCTATAGGCTCGTGGTCATCCTTAATTTGATCAAGTGTATCAAGGGCATCTAAGAAACTGTGTAAGTTTTCGGGCTTACCATCAAAATCTGGTAGCACTGACGAAGCAGTATTGATAAATTCAACTACTGTTTGCACCATTGTGACGTTTATGCTTGGGGTATGTGTTGGTTGTAAATTTGGTTTGCTTTCTTCTACTGCTGGGGTTTGATTCTGAGAGTTGGGTTGAGTCGGGCTCTGGGCGCGCTCTGACAGCAGCAGATGGAAATCCATTTGAAGTTTTTCCTCAATTGTTGTTGGTATGTTAACTTCTATATTAATTCTGGCTAAAGAAGATACAAGTGTATTTGGTGGTCTTCAGTAAGTATGTTATTTACTGATTTAATCACCTGTCCTATGTTATTGAAAGATTCTATAATTATTTTCAAATGCTTTGTTATCGTTTCGATTGTTATGGGGTTACTTTTATTTATGCATTTGTATGACTTAGTAACTTTTGCTTTTTCTTCATATAATGCGTCATATATTTCCTGCCATTTATTCATTTCTTCCTATCTAGGGTTTTGCCTAAACGCGTTGTTGTACATTGTTCAATCGTCTTAATTTATTTTTTATGTAATTTTTGATTGAAATGGAAATTGCGACGATTAATCATGAAATTACGCATGCAACAAAAACTAACCATTTATCAGAAAATTCGTCTTTATTTTCAACAATAGGATGTGGTTCGTACCTAACTAGTTTAATTTCATAATTCTTCTCCGCGGAACTTTCTTTGCCTACCTCGTATCCTGCTATTCCTATCAGTATACCATTAAGCGCAACTTTCCACCATGTCATTGTTAACAAAAAAAATTTAAGTTTTTCCAATTAATAGATTTATATAGTTTTTTTTTCATCCAATTTACTTAATTTGTTATTAAAAAAAATAATATTTTTTTCACAAATTTGTTAACATTTTTATTTTGCCTTTTAGTTGTAGTCTATCATTAATATTTGTGGCTAAATTAAGTAGTCTAAATGTTTCAGCTATTTCCTTTCGTTTCCTAACCTGTTTACCACCTCGTTTCCTTTTGTGGATTTTTACGGGGGTAGGAATTTTTGGAGTTTCCTTCTTTTTATAAGCTTATTCCTTCGCCGATACTCCTCTATAGTGATCGGTGTAGGACCTTGCTTTGCAGTATTACGACTCGCCAGAACTTGTTCGGAAGCTTTTATGAATTATTTAATGGTGTCGTGGCATTTCTTGAAAATCCGATCAAATTCTTCTTGTGTCGTAATTTCTTGCATGCTATTTATCTACCAAAATTATTCTATCTTGTTTTACGTTTGTATAGAGATTTTATTTGCAAAGACTAATACTCGCTTAATTGCGCATTATTTAGCGTAAAAAGAATTTCTTCAATTAAGTTCCCTAAGCAAAGTAAATTGCTCTTGGTTTAGTGGCCGTGAGGCGTGCCTACCCATTTTCTATGTTATTCTACATATATACTTTAATTACTAGCCGCCAGTCTTGCTGCCAGTCAATGTTATTTCTTCTTATTTTGTTTCTCTCTCGCCGCCAGTCGGGTTGCTAATATTATTCCACTCTGTTTCATGCTTTTGCTGCCAGTCAGACTGATTATCTTATTCCACACTTTTTATGCATCCGTTACATTCGATTGCTCATTTCTATATTGGTATTTTGCAAGTAGTTATCACCGTGAGCGAGTATCTTCGTCCTCCAGGAACATCCTTATTGATCAATTGGAATCGGAATTTCGATCCTGTACGTTACCCAATTTGGCTTTTATTTGTTTTAAAAATATAGTGTATATAAACCGCAAAAACTTTAAAGAATTTGTTTAAATTTAATCGTTAAGAGCCAAGCTGGCTCTTTTTTAAAAAAAATTTAATTAACTAGTTTTGAGTTATTTTAATGTTTCTTAAGCATTTTTCTGTTGGCGTATATTTTTGCTTATTGAAACACTGGCAGGATCGCCATGTAATAGTATAGAAACACAGAGGATCAGTATTCGATCAGAATTGATTGATTATTGAATGTTACTTTCTTTTATACACAAATTTCTTACGTTAATTCTAACTAATACTTACAGGCTACCTATACGTGTAACTTTCAATACTTTCTTACAAACTATTCATGTATACCTAAAAATGTCAAATCAGCATATGTGAACTAACGTCAGCCGCATTGACGCGGCGACGGTTGTTCCGTCTGTTTGACTCATAGAATTTGTAATTCTAGTTATTACCACATGTTATTGTTTCCTAAAATGTCGATCACCCGTTGTGAGGGTTGTGACTTATAAGTGGGTCATATGTTGACTAAGCGTGTGGTCGAAATGCGCATACATTAGGATGCGCGATATATGCTACACCAGCATAAGGCTATCGTCGAATCGGTCCAGCAGTGAATGTTTTCCAATGGCGGTGAAAATATTGTCACTATGGATTGTAAGAGCTCAGCCAATAGCACTGCTGCGCAAAAGCTCAAGGCGAGGGACACTTAATTCCTTTGTTGGGGCTACACGGGACTTGGCACAAAGTAAAGACGACTTAACTTCGTCCTGCGCGCATGTGACGATGTAGATGCACGCCCCGTATGCTTTAGTACTGGCATCTGCAAAAGCGTGGATTTTAGTTGTGCTATTCCAAGGTACATACCTGGGAAGCTCAATGTTGTTTATAAGACTCAGATGTTCTTGGAAGTTGCGCCACTGGATGTGGATATCCTGAGGAACACTTTCATCTCAATCGAGTTTTAACTTCCATAAGTCCTGCATTAATATTTTTCCGTTGACGATGAGGGGGTTCAGTAAGCCAAGCGGACCGAACAAAGCAGCAATCTGTGATAATATGGTTCGTTTCGTTGGTTTGCGTATTGGTAATGGTCCAGTGCAGCGGAATGTGAATAGATCTTTCGTGGGTGACTACCTAAGTCCGAGAGTTTTTATATACGTCGAGTCGCCAAGCCTTATGATTTCCTCTCTATCTTCGACTGGCACGTCATCAATAATTTCTTCGTTGTTTGATGTAAATTTACGTAGAGGAAATCCTCAGTATTTTAATAATGAGGTCACCTGATTTCTTATTTCAATCACTGTACTTACAGTAGGACCGCCAGTCATCAAATTGTCGACGTAAAAGTCCTTTAGAGTGACGAGAGACCCAATAGGAAATTGCGCTGATACTTTTTTGGCTAGATTGATAAGGCTTTTTGTAGTGAGGTAAGGTGCGCTGCTGGTGCCATAGGTGACTGTTTTCAGCTGGTAGACTTTCACTGGATCGTCTTGGGAATTACGCCATAGAAGGCATTGCCACGATGTATCTACATTGTCAACCAGTACCTGTCCGTACATTTTTGCTATGTCACCCATAAACACATACTTGTGACTGCGAAATCGAAGGAGTATTGTGAAAATATCATCTTGTAGTGTTGGGCCTACTGGAAGTATGCCATTCATCGACTTTCCGTTTGATGTGCGGCAGGAAGCATCGAAGACGACACGTAGCTTTGTGGTGCTGCTATCAGCCTTTATCACACAGTAATGTGGAATAAAGTACCGACCCTTTGTAGTATTGTCGACAAGCACCATGTGACCAAGTTCTTCATATTCAGCGACAAACTCTCGATAACTCTTCAAAATAGAGGTGTTTTAATAATTTATATTCCAAAGCTACTAACCTTTTGAATGCAATGTCATATGATTGTCCCAACGTCTCCGGCATCTCCTTAAAAGGCAAGCGCACAATATATTTGTTGCTGACTGGACAGCGTTTTGTAGTTGATTCGAAAAATCACTCGCATTCATTTTCTTCTTCAGATAGAAATTTTTCTGATTCAGTGTAACTTTCGGATACCCCGAACCGTTGCAGTAGATCGTCAAGGGATAATTTATTATTCACTGCTATGAATGCCTTATACGAAGGCGGCGACGGGTTTGCTGATAGCGATGACGATGCCATTGTATCATTGGATACTGACTGTGTTGATTGGGATATGCCCGAAATGATCCATCCAAGTTTTGTCTTCTGGAGAATTGGAGTTTTAGTGTTGCTTTATCTGACCCACTAGCAGCAAATCAAAGACCAAACCTGCACCGATGAGACAGTCGATTCCAAATGGTACATTAAAACTGTCTAATGCGAGTCAGATGTTTTTGGGTATGTTCCAGGAGTCGGTAGTGATTCAATGATTTGGTTGCTGTGATGTCAGAAGTATGACAGCCTCGAAGTTGGCTGAGTAGTTTGTTTGAAGTGACTAAATAGTCGTGTTATTATAATTATTTGATGGATTTGCTGTTCCGTTAGTTCGGTGTAGCAATGTATGATGGCTAACTCCACACTGCTGGCACCTACGATTAGAAGGACATGTACTTGAAGTATGATTCTTACCCAAGCAGTTCAACCAAAAATTGAGACATTTGAGCCGATGCACATTAGATGGGTTTTTTTCTACAGTTTTCCAGATCCTCCCTCCGGTAACAGATTATGAAAATAGCATGAAGTAGAAGAAATAAGATGAAAAAAAATTTCACTTTTGCAAAATCTGAGATTGCTCGACCAAAAAATGCGATTTTAGAAAATATTTTTTGAGGGACTTAGGTCCGTGTATGGAAAAATCTACAAATTTTCTCAGAGGAAAAATATAAAAATTGACTGTTATGTAAAATAAGCCGCTGAAGGAAATGGCGTATCCAGTTTTTTAATCCAACTTACACGAAAGCTGCCATAGCGGTCTAAACTGAAAACTTCAGTTTTTTTTCGAACATTTTCAATTTTACTAGCTAGGATTTTTCAGAAAGGGTGTTTTTTTCTTTCTAATTATTGCTATTTTTGAAAACGTTAGCTGATTTATTATTCAATCATATTTGTCAGGTTAAATTACGTTCAAATGAAATATGGGGTCTGGCATACTTTATTTTTTTTTTTTAATTTTTAATAATGTCGTTCTTCGATGCTGCATACGGAAATTGTTTTTGGTGCGCCTGTACTACTTGAAATACCATCTGCTTTTCTGTCTCGGATGTTGTAACTTTTTCATTAAACTTTGTTGCAAGATGTATTGCCCTTTCCGCCGTGTCGTTGACAACAACTTTCCAAAAGTTGCTTATAGTTTATATCCGAAAGATTTGAAAATAACGCCTCAAAAAATTTCATTGTATTTGAAGTAACAAAACGCTCAATGTTCAATCCTGAAACATTTATGGAGTCCGCAATGGCATTTGCCCTTAAACATTCACCATTACCCCTCTTGCCTAGTGCAGCTACCATTAATCTCTTTGTCTCGTTACTCACATTTCTGTCAAAAAATGCGAATCCGTTAAGTGTCTCTGACAAATACCACAAGTGTCGACTGAAAACACTCAAAACTCCTTTTGCGATAGCATGATTTATGCTATCATACTCGGGCATAACACACGGGCCACAATGAAAGCAACAGTCAGCGGTCGCTCTGGTGAAAACGGGAACACCACTACAATTAATAAAGGTGGCCAAAAAGTTGCAGACGTGCTAAATCCAACTGCTGCTCTCGTATACAGTCCTCCTTGTGCACCTAATGCTTCTGCCACCTCCGTTCAAACTGCCGCCACTACCAGTTCCACCGTTGCCACCACCAATTCCAATTCCGCCGCTGCTGCCACAACTACCAGCGCTGCCACTACCAATTCCAACTCCGTTGCTGCCACTGCCACCACAACAATCACCGCTGTTGCTAACAATACTAATTCCGACGCTCTCGCCACTAATGCTACTGCCGTCGCTGTGACTAATATGACTACTATAGCCGCCAGATCTGAAATTGACGGTGGTGATGGTACACTTATGCTCAACGCCGACCGTGCCAACCCAGGCGTTTCAGTGTCCGCTGTCAATGCCGCTGTTTGCTACGATACACATCATATGTCGCCTCCTGAGGAAGTAAATCACCTTCAGGAACAGCTGAAAATTTTAAAACTTAAGCGGGAATTAGCAGAGCTGCAAGCTCAAGTGCCACAACCAGACATATATTCTGATGTGCGCCTTCGTAAATTCATACATTTTGATGAACTTGATGCAGCAGTCCCGAAATTCAGCGGTGACAATCACTACGATGTTTACAAGTGGTTTTTACTTTTTGAAGACTACGCTGACGCTGATAATTTCAATGAGAGGCACAAGTGTTTAGCCCTGAGGCGATGTATGTCTGGCACAGCCAAAGACTTCGTGCTAAATCAAGGCCTCGCAGATTGTTCAACATTGAAAATGCAGCTATGCGTCATGTTCAAACGCAACTGCTCCAGGCAAGAAGTTTATCGCCAGCTACGATCACGAAAATTAAAACCATCGGAATCTTGCGTGACTTACGTTGTTGCGATGCAGTCAATCGCCGCACAATCGGATATAGCAGAGCAGGAATTAGTCGACATGATCATAGATGGGATCCCGGATCATAGCAGCAACATAAGTATTCTATATGGCGCTAACACGGTCAATGACTTAATCCGACGAATGGAGCGATACGAACAGCGGCGGTAAAATGTTATGATACGTAAACCATCGAACACTACTGCAGCACGTACTGAAGCAAAAGTGATTACATCGGAAGATCTCTCGGCTGTGCGATGTTTTAATTGCTCACGCTACGGGCACTACCAAAGTAATTGCCCAAAACCACAACGGCCACCAGGTTCGTGCTTCACATGTCACCAGCTTGGACACATGCACCGCGATTGCCCAAAGAAGAAGAGCCAGACGACCAGTGTTGCAGCTATTTCTACCGAAGATTATGATTATATAGAATCTAAGCAAGAGGTAAGTGTGGCCTTTAATGGGAAAAATCGAGGTAGATGGTCAGGGTTACAAATATTATTTCTCTTTTCGATTCTGGCAGTTCAATTAGTATCATACGAAAATCGATTGCTGAACGATTCGTGAAGCTTCCAAATATCTCAAAACCTACTAATTTCGTTGGAGTCGGTAAAAGCAGAATCCATTCATATGGCACTATACTTTGTGCAGTAAAATTTCGTGAAACTACTAAAAACATAAGCATAATTGTGGTTCCAGATGAAACATTAACCATACCATTAATTCTTGGTCAAAACTTTTTAACAGCATTTAATATTCTTTTAATAAAAATAAATCACCCAAATTCTGAATTTAATAAAGAGAAATGTAAACCTTATGCATCTGATTCGATTATTTATGAAGCTGTTGATAATTGTGGTAAAGTATCGGTTGATGATAGAAAAATTTTAGACAAGTTATCTGAGAAATATGGTCAGAAGTGCGATGAGAAAAGATACTTAGGAAAAGTGTGCGATTATCGGGATAATAGGAATAATGCCGTGTACGGAAATCGTGATCAGCAGCGCTCTATGAAAAGGGACTTAGGAAAATTGAAAGATCGTTCAGACAACGAAAATGGTTTGTTTGATTTAGCAGTAAAGGATGTAGGCGCTATCGATGAAAGTGTAGTCCAGTCAGAGTTTGATATAGGACCAGGCTTAAATAAATGTGAACGCGATACTGTAAAGCAGATCTTGAATAGCAATTATTTGTCTCCCATCTCGATTGATAAGAAACCCTATGACTATAAAATGACCATCCGTACGATTGATAATACCCCGTTTTATTGCCTGCCGAGGCGATTGTCTTTCAAAAATAAAGAAGAGGTGCAAAGGATCACCGATGATCTCCTTGAACGTCAGGTAATACGCCCGAGTAGCTCTCCCTATGCTTCCGCCATTGTGTTGGTGAAGAAAAAGAGTGGTGAAACCCGTATGTGTATAGATTATAGGGCTCTATAAGAAAACAATTCGGGATAATTTCCCGCTACCTCTAATAGAAGACTGCATTGATTATATGTCAGGGAAGAAGTGGTTTACACTTCTTGATTTAAAGGATGGGTTTAATCAACTGGCGATGGAGGAAAGCTCTATCCCGCTGACTTCTTTCGTGACGCCCCACGGGCAATTCAAGTATCTTAGGATGCCATTCGGGCTTAAGAACGCACCAGCCAATTTTCAGAGATTTGTTTATAATATCTTTCGGGATCTGATCGATGCAAAGGAAGTATGTGTGTATATTGATGATATATTAATCGCTTCCCGTGACCTGGAAGACCATATCAAAACCCTGAGGAAAGTGCTGAGGAGAATTTATGAGAAAAATTTATAACTAAAGCTTAGGAAGTGCAAGTTTTGCTACAATGTAGTTGAGTATTTAGGCTATCGGGTTACCTCGTCAGGAATACAACCTTCAGAGTCTCACATTAAAGCAATTGCGAAATATCCAATCCCAAGGAATCAAAAAGAGCTTCGTTCCTGCCTTGGTCTGTTTTCCTACTTCCGAAAATTCGTGCCATCCTTTTCAAAGATTGCAAAGCCACTTTTGGATTTATTACGCAAAGATACCGAATTCAGTTTCTCGGAATACTGCCTGAAAGCCTTTAGGGATTTAAAGAAAATTTTAGTTAGTGCACCGTTGTTGGCCATTTATGACCGGAATCGTGAAACCCAACTTCATTGTGATGCAAGCAGCCTAGGGTTTGGGTCAGTTCTGCTACAAAAGCAGGATGATGGAAAATTCCACCCAATTGCATATTTTTCGAAGACAACTACACCGGCCGAATCAAGGTATCATAGCTTCGAGCTGGAGACCTTGTCAATCATTTATGCCCTTCGCAGATTCAAAATATTCTTAGAGGGTGTCCCATTAAAAATTATCACGGACTGTAATTCGCTAACCATGACCCTAAACAAAAAACAAATTAACCCCCGAATCGCCAGATGGGCGCTAGAATTTGAAAACTTTGACTATTCTGTACAGCATAGGAGCGGAACTAGCCTTGGCCACGTAGATGCCCTCAGCAGGATCCCAGTGTCAGGAAAAGAATACGAGGGTACCAATTCCATACTAAACTATAAAGCAGTTGATATTACGAGTCCCCCGAAATCCTACACTATAAAACCTCAGTCTATGTCGAACCATATAGGTAATAGTGAATATAAAAGCGAATATGAGCAAATTGCTGGCATAGATTTAGACGATATAGACATTCAGATCAAGATCGCACAGAACAGGGATGAGAAGCTCAAGGCACTTATGAATAAGTTAGAGAAGGGTATGGTCGCGGGATATGAACTCATAGACGGATTGGTATGTCGCAAAATAGGCGAGAAGTTTATGGTCTGCGTTCCCACAGAGATGCAGATAAACGTAATTCGTACAATACATGAGAAAATCGGTCACTTAGGTACAGAGAAGTGTTATAATCAGATACGTAAAACTTATTGGTTCGAAAATATGAAAGATAAGATAAACAACTTTATTCAAAATTGTATAAAATGCATTGTATACTCTGCACCAGCTCGTTCCAATGAGCATAATATGTTTAATATACCCAAAAAGCCCATACCATTTGACACCCTGCATTTGGATCACTTTGGCCCTTTACCGGCAATTAAATCGAAACGCAAGCCCATACTCGTTGTTATCGATGCTTTCACGAAGTTTGTCAGGTTGTACCCCGTAAATTCTACAAGTACTAAAGAGGTGTGCTGTTTTTTAGATAAATACTTCAGTTATTACAGCCGCCCCAGACGCCTCATAACCGACCGAGGTACTTGTTTCACCTCTGTAGAATTTAGTAACTATCTGTCAAAGAGGAATGTAGGCCATGTTAAAGTACCAGGTCGAGAGGGTGAATCGCGTCCTAAAGGCCATGTTGAGTAAACTTACTGAATCCACCGAGCATGCTGACTGGACTTCACATTTGTCTCAGATAGAATACGCTATGAACAACAGTGTCCACTCCATAACGAAATATGCTTCAAGTGAACTGCTATTTGGGGTAACTCAACGGGGATGTATTGTCGATGAACTTTCGGAACTTTTAGAAGATAAGCTGTCCACTAAAACTACTAGGGACCTTGATGGGATTAGACAAAGCGCAGTAGGTAATATAGAACGATCGCAAGAGTACAATCATCAATACTTTTTAAGACACAGTGTACCCGCAAAATCATATTCGATAGGGGATTTTGTTGTAATTAAACACGTAGACACAACGGTCGGCACTAACAAGAAACTTATTCAGAGATATAGGGGTCCATATGTCATACATAAAGTGTTGCCCAACGACCGCTATGTTATAAGAGATATAGAAAATTGCCAACTGACACATTTACCATATGACGGCATTGTTGAAGCAATTAAAATTCGAAAGTGGTGTTTGCCAACAAATATTGCAACCGAATCTCCACAGTCATCAACAGCTTAAGACCACACTACCCAAATAAATTTTAAATTGATTGAGGTCAATCAAGAAGTCAGATTGGCCGAGATGTAATGTTCTTATTGTAATGTCACCCTGTCTTTTTATAATACCATGAATTGCTGACAGCTGGTAAATGTCACTTGTGATGGGAAATGCAGCCAAGGTTGGGTAAAAAGACCAAATCAGAAAGAATAAAGGAAATCCACCAAACAAAAAAAAAGGTTTAATTGCAATATATTAGCATTATTTGCTTTTAGAATATATGTACAAGTTTTGCATATTTATAAACTCGTTCTTATTATTTTTTTTAAATATTGATTTTTGTTAGTTGATAAGTTTAAATTTAAGAAAATATATAATATACATTTTGCTTACCTTAATAATTTTATTTTTGTGTATTGTTTTTTCCTTATTATTCTCCTTATCGTATATGGTTACATTTGTTCCATCGATTTTTGTGACGGCATAAGGCCCTTGATAAATGTTTTCATGTTTGTTTCTTGGTTCTTTTTGTATTATTTCATCATTTAAATTTATAGTTAACGGTCTTGCCGTTTTATCGTAAAATTGCTCATTCTGTATTTTATGTTTGTTTATCAGAATTTTCGGTAATTGGTGACTTTTTTGCATTCTATACTTTACTTCTTTTCCATAATTTTCAATGCTATATATTGGATGAATTGTTTCTTTAGTTAATTCGTTTGGCATAGTTGCCTTTGAACCAAATACTAACTCAAATGGAGTAAATTTGTTGTCAAAAACAGTATTTGTTGTTGTATTGTGCAAAAATGTAAAGTATTTAAGATAAACGTCCCAATCTGATATTGTTTCATTTAAATATGCTCGTAAATATTCGTTAAACACTATATGATCAATTGTATCAAATGTTTCATGGCGGTACACGGTTGAGAAATTATGTTTTATTTTTAAAAGTTGAGCTAGCTCTGTATACAATTCAGTTCTAAATTCGGTTCGTAAATCTGATTTTATGGAATTCATCACACCGTAGGTCAAAATAAAACTCTCAAAAATTGCTGAAGCTACTGTTTTTGCTGATTTGTCTGGTATTGCGACTGTTACCAGGTATTTTGTCATATCACAAATCATAGTAATTGCGAGCTTGTTACCGTATGTAGATTCAGGTAATGGAGCTATTGTGTCAATGACGACAATGTCAAAAGGTTTACTAGGAGTAGGTGTAAAACGAGCTCTTCTGTATTCCTGATTTTTACTTTATTTAAAAGGAATTTTTAGCATCTTTTAACGTAACTATATCTATATATATCTCTTGTCATATTTTTCCAATAAAATTTCTTTCTTAATTTGGCATATAGCTTTTTCGTTCCACAGTGACTTCCAGAGATGGGATCGCTGTGATATATTGCTAATAATTTTAATTTTTGTTCCTTAGCAGTAATTGATACAATTGGATCCAATAAAATAATTATTAAATCTTCAAGAATTTTATTTCCTCTATCTTTGAAATTTGTAATTGTATTATATTTGAAAATTAAATCGTCTTTGAGCTATTCTATCTTCTTAATTTTGAGTTTTCCGGCTTCTTTTTCTAGCCTCGAAAGTAAGGAATCGAAATTCTTTATTTCGTTAGAAATTTCGAAACAAGTAAAATTATTTTTTTATGCTTCATATGCGTGCATATTCTTAAATAATCTTTACTGTTTTTATCATGAAATATTTAAGATCTGATACGAGGAATATTTTTGAAAAGTTGTGTGTAAATTTATCGTAAACGTTTAATGTTTGTACTTTTTCGCATATTTCAATATTTTAACTATTTAGAACCACATTTCTCTCTCTTGTTTCTCATAACCCTAGTTTGAACTCTCAATATATTTTTGGCTGTTTCTTTTATTTCGCCAATGGTGATACGAGAAAGTGCATCCGCCCCTACATTTGATTTTCCCTTTATGTATTCTATTGTAAAGTTGTATTCTGCCAATTTAAGCCTAATTCTAGAAAGTTTTGAAGATGGGTCTTTTATATTGAACAGGTAAACTAAAGGTCTGTGATTGGATTTTACAATGAAATGATTTCCATATACGTATGGTCTAAATTGTTTAATCGCAAAATATATCGCTAATAATTCTAACTAAATGATCGCTGTTCGAGCGGGGGAAAAATAAGGGTCCGGAATCCGGAGCCGGTCCTTAAAACAATCTAAATGCTTTTTAGCTTACCAACGTTGTTCAACAACAATGATCAAAAAACAAATGGTTATGTGTATATATATATATATGTATATTAGAGCCGGTCAAATTGTATGGATTGAGTATAGCACAAACGTAATCAACAGAGGATCCTAAGAAAAATTGCTGAAGACACCATAGCTCTAAGTCCGATTTCGAGTCTCCCACTTTTGCAAAATAGATATTTTGCTATATGAATATAGGGGTTATCTTAAAACTCTTCATATCTTCTGATAGAATTATAAGAAAAATATCATATTGGACTTACTTTAAGGGTATTTTACGTACATTTCTAGCGCTCTATGAAAAGGGACTTAGGAAAATTGAAAGATCGTTCAGACAACGAAAATGGTTTGTTTGATTTAGCAGTAAAAGATGTAGGCGCTATCGATGAAAGTGTAGTCCAGTCAGAGTTTGATATAGGACCAGGCTTAAATAAATGTGAACGCGATACTGTAAAGCAGATCTTGAATAGCAATTATTTGTCTCCCATCTCGATTGATAAGAAACCCTATGACTATAAAATGACCATCCGTACGATTGATAATACCCCGTTTTATTGCCTGCCGAGGCGATTGTCTTTCAAAAATAAAGAAGAGGTGCAAAGGATCACCGATGATCTCCTTGAACGTCAGGTAATACGCCCGAGTAGCTCTCCCTATGCTTCCGCCATTGTGTTGGTGAAGAAAAAGAGTGGTGAAACCCGTATGTGTATAGATTATAGGGCTCTATAAGAAAACAATTCGGGATAATTTCCCGCTACCTCTAATAGAAGACTGCATTGATTATATGTCAGGGAAGAAGTGGTTTACACTTCTTGATTTAAAGGATGGGTTTAATCAACTGGCGATGGAGGAAAGCTCTATCCCGCTGACTTCTTTCGTGACGCCCCACGGGCAATTCGAGTATCTTAGGATGCCATTCGGGCTTAAGAACGCACCAGCCAATTTTCAGATATTTGTTTATAATATCTTTCGGGATCTGATCGATGCAAAGGAAGTATGTGTGTATATTGATGATATATTAATCGCTTCCCGTGACCTGGAAGACCATATCAAAACCCTGAGGAAAGTGCTGAGGAGAATTTATGAGAAAAATTTATAACTAAAGCTTAGGAAGTGCAAGTTTTGCTACAATGTAGTTGAGTATTTAGGCTATCGGGTTACCTCGTCAGGAATACAACCTTCAGAGTCTCACATTAAAGCAATTGCGAAATATCCAATCCCAAGGAATCAAAAAGAGCTTCGTTCCTGCCTTGGTCTGTTTTCCTACTTCCGAAAATTCGTGCCATCCTTTTCAAAGATTGCAAAGCCACTTTTGGATTTATTACGCAAAGATACCGAATTCAGTTTCTCGGAATACTGCCTGAAAGCCTTTAGGGATTAAAAGAAAATTTTAGTTAGTGCACCGTTGTTGGCCATTTATGACCGGAATCGTGAAACCCAACTTCATTGTGATGCAAGCAGCCTAGGGTTTGGGTCAGTTCTGCTACAAAAGCAGGATGATGGAAAATTCCACCCAATTGCATATTTTTCGAAGACAACTACACCGGCCGAATCAAGGTATCATAGCTTCGAGCTGGAGACCTTGTCAATCATTTATGCCCTTCGCAGATTCAAAATATTCTTAGAGGGTGTCCCATTAAAAATTATCACGGACTGTAATTCGCTAACCATGACCCTAAACAAAAAACAAATTAACCCCCGAATCGCCAGATGGGCGCTAGAATTTGAAAACTTTGACTATTCTGTACAGCATAGGAGCGGAACTAGCCTTGGCCACGTAGATGCCCTCAGCAGGATCCCAGTGTCAGGAAAAGAATACGAGGGTACCAATTCCATACTAAACTATAAAGCAGTTGATATTACGAGTCCCCCGAAATCCTACACTATAAAACCTCAGTCTATGTCGAACCATATAGGTAATAGTGAATATAAAAGCGAATATGAGCAAATTGCTGGCATAGATTTAGACGATATAGACATTCAGATCAAGATCGCACAGAACAGGGATGAGAAGCTCAAGGCACTTATGAATAAGTTAGAGAAGGGTATGGTCGCGGGATATGAACTCATAGACGGATTGGTATGTCGCAAAATAGGCGAGAAGTTTATGGTCTGCGTTCCCACAGAGATGCAGATAAACGTAATTCGTACAATACATGAGAAAATCGGTCACTTAGGTACAGAGAAGTGTTATAATCAGATACGTAAAACTTATTGGTTCGAAAATATGAAAGATAAGATAAACAACTTTATTCAAAATTGTATAAAATGCATTGTATACTCTGCACCAGCTCGTTCCAATGAGCATAATATGTTTAATATACCCAAAAAGCCCATACCATTTGACACCCTGCATTTGGATCACTTTGGCCCTTTACCGGCAATTAAATCGAAACGCAAGCCCATACTCGTTGTTATCGATGCTTTCACGAAGTTTGTCAGGTTGTACCCCGTAAATTCTACAAGTACTAAAGAGGTGTGCTGTTTTTTAGATAAATACTTCAGTTATTACAGCCGCCCCAGACGCCTCATAACCGACCGAGGTACTTGTTTCACCTCTGTAGAATTTAGTAACTATCTGTCAAAGAGGAATGTAGGCCATGTTAAAGTACCAGGTCGAGAGGGTGAATCGCGTCCTAAAGGCCATGTTGAGTAAACTTACTGAATCCACCGAGCATGCTGACTGGACTTCACATTTGTCTCAGATAGAATACGCTATGAACAACAGTGTCCACTCCATAACGAAATATGCTTCAAGTGAACTGCTATTTGGGGTAACTCAACGGGGATGTATTGTCGATGAACTTTCGGAACTTTTAGAAGATAAGCTGTCCACTAAAACTACTAGGGACCTTGATGGGATTAGACAAAGCGCAGTAGGTAATATAGAACGATCGCAAGAGTACAATCATCAATACTTTTTAAGACACAGTGTACCCGCAAAATCATATTCGATAGGGGATTTTGTTGTAATTAAACACGTAGACACAACGGTCGGCACTAACAAGAAACTTATTCAGAGATATAGGGGTCCATATGTCATACATAAAGTGTTGCCCAACGACCGCTATGTTATAAGAGATATAGAAAATTGCCAACTGACACATTTACCATATGACGGCATTGTTGAAGCAATTAAAATTCGAAAGTGGTGTTTGCCAACAAATATTGCAACCGAATCTCCACAGTCATCAACAGCTTAAGACCACACTACCCAAATAAATTTTAAATTGATTGAGGTCAATCAAGAAGTCAGATTGGCCGAGATGTAATGTTCTTATTGTAATGTCACCCTGTCTTTTTATAATACCATGAATTGCTGACAGCTGGTAAATGTCACTTGTGATGGGAAATGCAGCCAAGGTTGGGTAAAAAGACCAAATCAGAAAGAATAAAGGAAATCCACCAAACAAAAAAAAAGGTTTAATTGCAATATATTAGCATTATTTGCTTTTAGAATATATGTACAAGTTTTGCATATTTATAAACTCGTTCTTATTATTTTTTTTAAATATTGATTTTTGTTAGTTGATAAGTTTAAATTTAAGAAAATATATAATATACATTTTGCTTACCTTAATAATTTTATTTTTGTGTATTGTTTTTTCCTTATTATTCTCCTTATCGTATATGGTTACATTTGTTCCATCGATTTTTGTGACGGCATAAGGCCCTTGATAAATGTTTTCATGTTTGTTTCTTGGTTCTTTTTGTATTATTTCATCATTTAAATTTATAGTTAACGGTCTTGCCGTTTTATCGTAAAATTGCTCATTCTGTATTTTATGTTTGTTTATCAGAATTTTCGGTAATTGGTGACTTTTTTGCATTCTATACTTTACTTCTTTTCCATAATTTTCAATGCTATATATTGGATGAATTGTTTCTTTAGTTAATTCGTTTGGCATAGTTGCCTTTGAACCAAATACTAACTCAAATGGAGTAAATTTGTTGTCAAAAACAGTATTTGTTGTTGTATTGTGCAAAAATGTAAAGTATTTAAGATAAACGTCCCAATCTGATATTGTTTCATTTAAATATGCTCGTAAATATTCGTTAAACACTATATGATCAATTGTATCAAATGTTTCATGGCGGTACACGGTTGAGAAATTATGTTTTATTTTTAAAAGTTGAGCTAGCTCTGTATACAATTCAGTTCTAAATTCGGTTCGTAAATCTGATTTTATGGAATTCATCACACCGTAGGTCAAAATAAAACTCTCAAAAATTGCTGAAGCTACTGTTTTTGCTGATTTGTCTGGTATTGCGACTGTTACCAGGTATTTTGTCATATCACAAATCATAGTAATTGCGAGCTTGTTACCGTATGTAGATTCAGGTAATGGAGCTATTGTGTCAATGACGACAATGTCAAAAGGTTTACTAGGAGTAGGTGTAAAACGAGCTCTTCTGTATTCCTGATTTTTACTTTATTTAAAAGGAATTTTTAGCATCTTTTAACGTAACTATATCTATATATATCTCTTGTCATATTTTTCCAATAAAATTTCTTTCTTAATTTGGCATATAGCTTTTTCGTTCCACAGTGACTTCCAGAGATGGGATCGCTGTGATATATTGCTAATAATTTTAATTTTTGTTCCTTAGCAGTAATTGATACAATTGGATCCAATAAAATAATTATTAAATCTTCAAGAATTTTATTTCCTCTATCTTTGAAATTTGTAATTGTATTATATTTGAAAATTAAATCGTCTTTGAGCTATTCTATCTTCTTAATTTTGAGTTTTCCGGCTTCTTTTTCTAGCCTCGAAAGTAAGGAATCGAAATTCTTTATTTCGTTAGAAATTTCGAAACAAGTAAAATTATTTTTTTATGCTTCATATGCGCGCATATTCTTAAATAATCTTTACTGTTTTTATCATGAAATATTTAAGATCTGATACGAGGAATATTTTTGAAAAGTTGTGTGTAAATTTATCGTAAACGTTTAATGTTTGTACTTTTTCGCATATTTCAATATTTTAACTATTTAGAACCACATTTCTCTCTCTTGTTTCTCATAACCCTAGTTTGAACTCTCAATATATTTTTGGCTGTTTCTTTTATTTCGCCAATGGTGATACGAGAAAGTGCATCCGCCCCTACATTTGATTTTCCCTTTATGTATTCTATTGTAAAGTTGTATTCTGCCAATTTAAGCCTAATTCTAGAAAGTTTTGAAGATGGGTCTTTTATATTGAACAGGTAAACTAAAGGTCTGTGATTGGATTTTACAATGAAATGATTTCCATATACGTATGGTCTAAATTGTTTAATCGCAAAATATATCGCTAATAATTCTAACTAAATGATCGCTGTTCGAGCGGGGGAAAAATAAGGGTCCGGAATCCGGAGCCGGTCCTTAAAACAATCTAAATGCTTTTTAGCTTACCAACGTTGTTCAACAACAATGATCAAAAAACAAATGGTTATGTGTATATATATATATATGTATATTAGAGCCGGTCAAATTGTATGGATTGAGTATAGCACAAACGTAATCAACAGAGGATCCTAAGAAAAATTGCTGAAGACACCATAGCTCTAAGTCCGATTTCGAGTCTCCCACTTTTGCAAAATAGATATTTTGCTATATGAATATAGGGGTTATCTTAAAACTCTTCATATCTTCTGATAGAATTATAAGAAAAATATCATATTGGACTTACTTTAAGGGTATTTTACGTACATTTCTAGCGCTCTATGAAAAGGGACTTAGGAAAATTGAAAGATCGTTCAGACAACGAAAATGGTTTGTTTGATTTAGCAGTAAAAGATGTAGGCGCTATCGATGAAAGTGTAGTCCAGTCAGAGTTTGATATAGGACCAGGCTTAAATAAATGTGAACGCGATACTGTAAAGCAGATCTTGAATAGCAATTATTTGTCTCCCATCTCGATTGATAAGAAACCCTATGACTATAAAATGACCATCCGTACGATTGATAATACCCCGTTTTATTGCCTGCCGAGGCGATTGTCTTTCAAAAATAAAGAAGAGGTGCAAAGGATCACCGATGATCTCCTTGAACGTCAGGTAATACGCCCGAGTAGCTCTCCCTATGCTTCCGCCATTGTGTTGGTGAAGAAAAAGAGTGGTGAAACCCGTATGTGTATAGATTATAGGGCTCTATAAGAAAACAATTCGGGATAATTTCCCGCTACCTCTAATAGAAGACTGCATTGATTATATGTCAGGGAAGAAGTGGTTTACACTTCTTGATTTAAAGGATGGGTTTAATCAACTGGCGATGGAGGAAAGCTCTATCCCGCTGACTTCTTTCGTGACGCCCCACGGGCAATTCGAGTATCTTAGGATGCCATTCGGGCTTAAGAACGCACCAGCCAATTTTCAGATATTTGTTTATAATATCTTTCGGGATCTGATCGATGCAAAGGAAGTATGTGTGTATATTGATGATATATTAATCGCTTCCCGTGACCTGGAAGACCATATCAAAACCCTGAGGAAAGTGCTGAGGAGAATTTATGAGAAAAATTTATAACTAAAGCTTAGGAAGTGCAAGTTTTGCTACAATGTAGTTGAGTATTTAGGCTATCGGGTTACCTCGTCAGGAATACAACCTTCAGAGTCTCACATTAAAGCAATTGCGAAATATCCAATCCCAAGGAATCAAAAAGAGCTTCGTTCCTGCCTTGGTCTGTTTTCCTACTTCCGAAAATTCGTGCCATCCTTTTCAAAGATTGCAAAGCCACTTTTGGATTTATTACGCAAAGATACCGAATTCAGTTTCTCGGAATACTGCCTGAAAGCCTTTAGGGATTAAAAGAAAATTTTAGTTAGTGCACCGTTGTTGGCCATTTATGACCGGAATCGTGAAACCCAACTTCATTGTGATGCAAGCAGCCTAGGGTTTGGGTCAGTTCTGCTACAAAAGCAGGATGATGGAAAATTCCACCCAATTGCATATTTTTCGAAGACAACTACACCGGCCGAATCAAGGTATCATAGCTTCGAGCTGGAGACCTTGTCAATCATTTATGCCCTTCGCAGATTCAAAATATTCTTAGAGGGTGTCCCATTAAAAATTATCACGGACTGTAATTCGCTAACCATGACCCTAAACAAAAAACAAATTAACCCCCGAATCGCCAGATGGGCGCTAGAATTTGAAAACTTTGACTATTCTGTACAGCATAGGAGCGGAACTAGCCTTGGCCACGTAGATGCCCTCAGCAGGATCCCAGTGTCAGGAAAAGAATACGAGGGTACCAATTCCATACTAAACTATAAAGCAGTTGATATTACGAGTCCCCCGAAATCCTACACTATAAAACCTCAGTCTATGTCGAACCATATAGGTAATAGTGAATATAAAAGCGAATATGAGCAAATTGCTGTCATAGATTTAGACGATATAGACATTCAGATCAAGATCGCACAGAACAGGGATGAGAAGCTCAAGGCACTTATGAATAAGTTAGAGAAGGGTATGGTCGCGGGATATGAACTCATAGACGGATTGGTATGTCGCAAAATAGGCGAGAAGTTTATGGTCTGCGTTCCCACAGAGATGCAGATAAACGTAATTCGTACAATACATGAGAAAATCGGTCACTTAGGTACAGAGAAGTGTTATAATCAGATACGTAAAACTTATTGGTTCGAAAATATGAAAGATAAGATAAACAACTTTATTCAAAATTGTATAAAATGCATTGTATACTCTGCACCAGCTCGTTCCAATGAGCATAATATGTTTAATATACCCAAAAAGCCCATACCATTTGACACCCTGCATTTGGATCACTTTGGCCCTTTACCGGCAATTAAATCGAAACGCAAGCCCATACTCGTTGTTATCGATGCTTTCACGAAGTTTGTCAGGTTGTACCCCGTAAATTCTACAAGTACTAAAGAGGTGTGCTGTTTTTTAGATAAATACTTCAGTTATTACAGCCGCCCCAGACGCCTCATAACCGACCGAGGTACTTGTTTCACCTCTGTAGAATTTAGTAACTATCTGTCAAAGAGGAATGTAGGCCATGTTAAAGAAGCTGTAGCATCGCCACAGGCCAATGGCCAGGTCGAGAGGGTGAATCGCGTCCTAAAGGCCATGTTGAGTAAACTTACTGAATCCACCGAGCATGCTGACTGGACTTCACATTTGTCTCAGATAGAATACGCTATGAACAACAGTGTCCACTCCATAACGAAATATGCTTCAAGTGAACTGCTATTTGGGGTAACTCAACGGGGATGTATTGTCGATGAACTTTCGGAACTTTTAGAAGATAAGCTGTCCACTAAAACTACTAGGGACCTTGATGGGATTAGACAAAGCGCAGTAGGTAATATAGAACGATCGCAAGAGTACAATCATCAATACTTTTTAAGACACAGTGTACCCGCAAAATCATATTCGATAGGGGATTTTGTTGTAATTAAACACGTAGACACAACGGTCGGCACTAACAAGAAACTTATTCAGAGATATAGGGGTCCATATGTCATACATAAAGTGTTGCCCAACGACCGCTATGTTATAAGAGATATAGAAAATTGCCAACTGACACATTTACCATATGACGGCATTGTTGAAGCAATTAAAATTCGAAAGTGGTGTTTGCCAACAAATATTGCAACCGAATCTCCACAGTCATCAACAGCTTAAGACCACACTACCCAAATAAATTTTAAATTGATTGAGGTCAATCAAGAAGTCAGATTGGCCGAGATGTAATGTTCTTATTGTAATGTCACCCTGTCTTTTTATAATACCATGAATTGCTGACAGCTGGTAAATGTCACTTGTGATGGGAAATGCAGCCAACTTCGCGTTGGCTCCTTTTTTACCTTCTTCTTCCGGTGACAGTGATAACGACAAGGTTGGGTAAAAAGACCAAATCAGAAAGAATAAAGGAAATCCACCAAACAAAAAAAAGGTTTAATTCAATATATTAGCATTATTTGCTTTTAGAATATATGTACAAGTTTTGCATATTTATAAACTCGTTCTTATTATTTTTTTTAAATATTGATTTTTGTTAGTTGATAAGTTTAAATTTAAGAAAATATATAATATACATTTTGCTTACCTTAATAATTTTATTTTTGTGTATTGTTTTTTCCTTATTATTCTCCTTATCGTATATGGTTACATTTGTTCCATCGATTTTTGTGACGGCATAAGGCCCTTGATAAATGTTTTCATGTTTGTTTCTTGTTTCTTTTTGTATTATTTCATCATTTAAATTTATAGTAAACGGTCTTGCCGTTTTATCGTAAAATTGCTCATTCTGTATTTTATGTTTGTTTATCAGAATTTTCGGTAATTGGTGACTTTTTTGCATTCTATACTTTACTTCTTTTCCATAATTTTCAATGCTATATATTGGATGAATTGTTTCTTTAGTTAATTCCTTTGGCATAGTTGCCTTTGAACCAAATACTAACTCAAATGGAGTAAATTTGTTGTCGAAAACAGTATTTGTTGTTGTATTGTGCAAAAATGTAAAGTATTTAAGATAAACGTCCCAATCTGATATTGTTTCATTTAAATATGCTCGTAAATATTCGTTAAACACTATATGATCAATTGTATCAAATGTTTCATGGCGGTACACGGTTGAGAAATTATGTTTTATTTTTAAAAGTTGAGCTAGCTCTGTATACAATTCAGTTCTAAATTCGGTTCGTAAATCTGATTTTATGGCATTCATCACACCGTAGGTCAAAATAAAACTCTCAAAAATTGCTGAAGCTACTGTTTTTGCTGATTTGTCTGGTATTGCGACTGTTACCAGGTATTTTGTCATATCACAAATCATAGTAATTGCGAGCTTGTTACCGTATGTAGATTCAGGTAATGGAGCTATTGTGTCAATGACGACAATGTCAAAAGGTTTACTAGGAGTAGGTGTTAAAACGAGCTCTTCTGTATTCCTGATTTTTACTTTATTTAAAAGGAATTTTTAGCATCTTTTAACGTAACTATATCTATATATATCTCTTGTCATATTTTTCCAATAAAATTTCTTTCTTAATTTGGCATATAGCTTTTTCGTTCCACAGTGACTTCCAGAGATGGGATCGCTGTGATATATTGCTAATAATTTTAATTTTTGTTCCTCAGCAGTAATTGATGCAATTGGATCCAATAAAATAATTATTAAATCTTCAAGAATTTTATTTCCTCTATCTTTGAAATTTGTAATTGTATTATATTTGAAAATTAAATCGTCTTTGAGCTATTCTATCTGCTTAATTTTGAGTTTTCCGGCTTCTTTTTCTAGCCTCGAAAGTAAGGAATCGAAATTCTTTATTTCGTTAGAAATTTCGAAACAAGTAAAATTATTTTTTTATGCTTCATATGCGCGCATATTCTTAAATAATTTTTACTGTTTTTATCATGAAATATTTAAGATCTGATACGAGGAATATTTTTGAAAAGTTGTGTGTAAATTTATCGTAAACGTTTAATGTTTGTACTTTTTCGCATATTTCAATATTTTAACTACATAGAACCACATTTCTCTCTCTTGTTTCTCATAACCCTAGTTTGAACTCTCAATATATTTTTGGCTGTTTCTTTTATTTCGCCAATGGTGATACGAGAAAGTGCATCCGCCCCTACATTTGATTTTCCCTTTATGTATTCTATTGTAAAGTTGTATTCTGCCAATTTAAGCCTAATTCTAGAACGTTTTGAAGATGGGTCTTTTATATTGAACAGGTAAACTAAAGGTCTGTGATTGGATTTTACAATGAAATGATTTCCATATACGTATGGTCTAAATTGTTTAATCGCAAAATATATCGCTAATAATTCTAACTAAATGATCGCTGTTCGAGCGGGGAAAAAATAAGGGTCCGGAATCCGGAGCCGGTCCTTAAAACAATCTAAATGCTTTTTAGCTTACCAACGTTGTTCAACAACAATGATCAAAAAACAAATGGTTATGTGTATATATATATATATGTATATTAGAGCCGGTCAAATTGTATGGATGGAGTATAGCACAAACGTAATCAACAGAGGATCCTAAGAAAAATTGCTGAAGACACCATAGCTCTAAGTCCGATTTCGAGTCTCCCACTTTTGCAAAATAGATATTTTGCTATATGAATATAGGGGTTATCTTAAAACTCTTCATATCTTCTGATAGAATTATAAGAAAAATATCATATTGGACTTACTTTAAGGGTATTTTACTTACATTTCAGAATCTGTATTAATATCTATAGTCTTTTTGAATTTTAGTAGAGATATCAGGCTTAAGTTATAAGAAATTAGCCTAAAATGAACTTTTAACTACTATGTTATCATTTTTAACAAATTTCTTATGGAAATTTTTTTTCCTTTACAGCTAAAATAAGTTTAGAACATTTCCAACAACTTTCATTCAGACAGTTTTCCTTTTTTGAATTCGTTTTGGTAGAAACCAATTTTCAAAAAAAAACCTGTATTTTCAAGTAATAAGCAAAAACACAATTTTTATAATTTTAATGTAATTTATATAAAAAAAATTTTTTTACTTAGAATTGACCATTTTAACGTATTTTCAAAATAAAAGTAATGTTATGTTATTATTTTTTAAAATCTTTTTTGCTCTCCATTCGTGGTGGTTTTTCACGACTTTCTGCTGTAACAGCCAAAACACCTTCACGTTTTTTTTTTCTATAACACGTTTGGAAACAGATGTTAACAACTGTACATATCTTTCTGTTCCTTGTATATGCATTGGAATATTAGGATCATCTAGTGTTAGCTCATCATAATCTAAGAATTGTACCAAGTGATCGCGTGGAATATTTCTTGTGAATGCCGGTTCAGATAGTAAATTATCGTCATTCTTATCAATCATATCAGTATAATCTGAAGCATTAAAATTGATATTATATTTTTTGTAAACTCTGAGTTTAGTTGGATCAAGTATCTTTTCTCGATAGTATAACATTTTTTTGATAACTCTATTCGGTATGGCTTTTCTATCATCAAATAACATTGTTAATAAAATGTTTTCTGGATGAGCGTAATATGAATTATTTTGGATTACACCATCTACAATATTAAGTAGATTACGTGGTAGGTATCGTGTCCACCGAATAAACTTTGATAAAAGTACACTGCCTTATACTCGTACAACAGAATTATAGTATTTTACATTGAAATACATTGGCACATAAATTCTAATAATATAAACTGCTAGAGTTTTCAAATTTTCCGATGGTGTATTAGTTGTTGTAAGTATATAGATGTTATACCTTGCTTGCTTTGGTTAGCCATCGACAATGTACTACTGGTCCTCGTTTTATGTTAGCTAAATCAACTGAAACAGCACCATTTGAAATTGCTTTGGCCATTTGATATAAATATTTAACATCTGTAGATAATTCTCGTTCTTGTTCATCACTAATCATACCAGGCATATTTTCCAATGCTATTGGTTCAAAATCACTTACAACCTGAAAAATAAAACACATCAATTAGTATAGATTTCCTATTTTAATCTGATTGAAAAATTTTATATAATATTTTGAACAAATGCATACCTGAAATTTTTCACAGTCTTGAATGTCTTTGAATATATTTCCACTTGCGGCTCTTGGTCCACTCGTGACTGTTTTATCTAATGCTCTGAATAAATGACCAAATGGTAATTCATTGAAATGAAGCAAATATATACACCAGTGCAGTGATCTATTTAAGTGCTTTTCAAAAAATCTTGTAACACCATTTTCTATTCCAGTATTAGCTGGTTCTCTATCACTGCATATGCCAATTAATTGATATATTGATAGTTGTTTGATATTGAAGAATTCATTTAATTTTTTTAATTTGTGTTTTGCATTTTCTTCTTCACCAAAATTAACATTTCCAAGTAATTCAGCATTAGGCTCTTTTAGAATAACTAAATGGGGTTCTTTTACCATATTTGTATGAAATTTATCATTAATTTTCTCTCTAGTTAATGGATCATTTTTTCTGCCATCGAAAGAAAATACAGTTATGTTGGAATTGATGTATCGTTTACGAAGCACTTCATCTCTATCTTTAATTTTTTCTCTTGCAACTTTAGATTTATCCATTATGACAAGTTCACCATGAACATCTCGAAAATTTATACCTTCGGAAAGGGCTGAAACACCGAATCTGTCACACATCATAGCAAAATTTATAGCATCGTATCGTTGAGTATAATGCCCTCGTTCCATTGTAACAGATACTTCTGCAACTACTTCATTTGCAATTTGGGCTTCACCTGCTTCCATATCTGTTCCAAGTGGTTAGTATGTTGGATCATCACTAACTGTTAGCATTGTTGGTATTGTTGTAGGTGTTTCTTCTACAATGTCATCCATATATTCAGGTATTGTGAATTTTCTATCATTATGTTGGTCCATCAGAAATTCTTTTAAATGGTTTGGTATTAAATCACATGACCATTCTGTTGTTTTTAACTTTCATTTACATTTTCCAATGTAAAATAATTCATTTGTTGATTGTACGAATGCTGTAAATTCCCGAACTATTTTTCTGTGTTTAATGCTTTCGTGATATTTTTCAATTAAAACATTTAGTTTTCTTAGAGTACTACGTCTATCACTTAGTTGAATATTCAATTTATTCCAAATTTCTAACCATTTATCAATTACATGAGGAGTTAAATATTTATGCGAAAACATTTTACTTTGAATTTTAGCATGATCACTTAAAAAAAATAAAATCTTAAAATGTCACTACTAGACGGTAAATTCAGATTATTTAATTCACTTGATAAACCAAATGCAATAATATCGTATTCAGGTATATGTGATAAGTGGATTCAGATGATGTAGAAGGATTTGGTTCATCCATTTTAAATTTCAATACAAAAACTTTGCTGCCTGAATGAAAGCTGTAAAGAAAAAAAAATGTTCCATAAGAAATTTGTTAAAAATGATAATATAGTAGTTAAAAGTTTATTTTAGGGTAATTTCTCATAATTGAAGGCTGATATCTCTACTAAAATTCAAAAACACTATAGATAATAATACAGATTCTGAAATGTACGTAAAATACCTTTAAAGTAAGCCCAATATGACATTTTTCGTATGATTCTATCAAAAGCTATGAAGATTTATTGGCCAAACCCTACACTCATATGGCAAAGTATCTATTTTGCAAAAGTGGGGGACTCGAAATCGGACTTAGAGCTGTGGTGTCTCCAACAATTTTTCTTAGAATCATCTGTAGATTATGTTTTTGCTATACTCCTGATGCAAAAAAATTTGACCCGCTCTAATGTATATATATTTAAAAAGAATGGACTGTATATAAAAATTCGCACTCACCTGGTTTGTCGCTGGGCATGTCTCCGTTTATATAGACCCAAAGGAGGTGGCGCCATATTACGGGACCCTTTTGATCGGAACCATACTAAAGAGAAAGGTGCAACGAAAAAGGAAAGGATGAAAAGAAAGCGAAACGAAAGGAAAGAAAGGTAACGAGTGGGTTCCAGCGACATCTCCAAGTGAGGTCGAGATGGTAATGCAGGCTTTAACATGCCGCCTGCCTTGCCGTATCACTGCAAAATAACAAATTCATTAGTTTCAAAACAATTCAAGTTCATTAGTTTCATCTTAAAACTAATGGACTCTTGGTCATCTTCCTCTGTATGGGGTACCTCCGAATATGACCCATCCGAAAATGGTGTTCTGTGTAGCCGGTCGTGCCGGGGTTGCGGGCATGAGCCCAGGTCGTAAAATAATTCCATAGAACCAGAGAGACCACGCTTGACCGGTGGAATGAGGGGTCTGCAAGGCGAAGGTTATCGAAGTCATCCCTGACACGCGCATCTATAGTATACTCCGGAGCGTGCCTTACCAGACTTGCTAATACCCTTGCCTGGATGCGCGTTCTTTCGTTTCGGCCCTTCAAGGTGAGGCTGCAGTGATCCCTTTCGTTTGGTGGGAGCAGACGGAGTCGTTGGGCTAAGCTCCTCGAGATCGTCGACATGGGGTGGCCTGGGTGGATGATTTCGTGCGCGTGTGAGTTCGGTTCCCTACGATTATCTTCGCCAACACCGTAGGTATAAGGACAGAACGATTCTGACCCTGTGGGGGAGGCCTCTGTATTCGCTCCCGGGCGTCTCTTATACTTCGGCGGTGATCCTGTTGTGCGGATCGTCTGTGTTGGTGGTGTGGGCGTGGGCGCCTATGGGGTGATATCTGACCAACTACCGACCGTATACTTGACAGAGGTGGTCTGAGTAGGGGCGGTTCAGCATTCAACGGTATAAGTGAATTGATTGGTTGGAGGTCTTCTTCGCTGACGTCGATTTTCAGTACCTCTTCACTGGACCCCATAAGTTCACGATCCCTGTATGGCCGTGGCCGCCGATTCGACCGATCGTCTACCGTGTCAAGCCCCTGTGACACATCTTCCTCGTTTACGGGGGTTTCCCATAGGTGCGGAAGACTATGGTGTCGCTCCTGCCATTGATCACACCGTCCTCTGGATGGACAGCTGCGGGCCATGTGACGCGGCGACAAGCAATTGGCACATTGGCGATGGAGGAGGACGGCACGTAGTCTCTACTCGGGCTCGATCCGGCGTAGTTTCCGGCAGAACAAAAGTCGGTGGTTGTGTTGGCACACGGGGCGTTGTGTTACATTGGTTGCGCTGACCATTTTTTGCGGAAATGTAAAAGAAGAAATAAAAGCTGGAAAGAGAAAATTCGTTGGTTCTGGGTTTCTACAGGCAATCGGACGAGTTTAACTATTGGCCGGGCGATCACACCGCGAGTAGTGCATATTTCCACAACGCGGACGTGATTATCTTTGCTAGAAAAACACTTTACAACGCTGCCAAGTCGCCATTCGTTAGGGGGTAAGTTATCTTCTTTGATGATCACTAAGTTGTTGTTGTTGTTGTTGTAACGATAAAAACGCTCCCCGAAGGTTTTGGGGGTGCTGTCGAAATGACAGTCCTTGGCCGGATATGAATCCGGTACGCTCCGGTACTCCCTTGCGGTTCTGCCCGACTGTCGTGGTAGCGATTTGGTATGACCAGTGGAACCTTCTAGGTCATGTCACCCCTCCTTCCGAAAGGAAGGATAAGATGCGTAATGAGAGGTGAGAGGCATCATATCCGTAGATCAACCATCGAGTTGCACGTCATTACCTTTGTGCATATTAGTCGCCTCTTGCGACCGGTATGCCTACCTCGGGCATATTCTAAACCCCTAACCCGAAGGGGGTATGATCACTAAGTCGTCGACTTTATATTTCGTTGGGGATATTGCCATTTGACTCTCTTATGCAACTCGTAAAAGTATTCTCTCTTCCATTTCTGGCAGAACCTTTGATGGATCGACTTGATTTTTTGCCATCGTTTGATGATTGATATTGCAACTCCATGGCCTTCCGGTTCCGCGATAGTGAGTATAGGACCGCCAATCAAAAAATGTCCGGGGGTTAGAGGTTCGGTGCTTTCGGGGTTGTCTGATTGCGGACTAATTGGTCTCGAGTTCAAACAGGCTTCTACCCTAGCCAGGTACGTTGACAACTCTTCCATCGTAAGTCGCATTTGAGTGGCAACCTTGCGGAAGTGGGACTTAAAACTCTTTACTCCTGCTTCCCACAATCCACCCATATGGGGTGATTCAGGGTTTATGAAATGCCATGTGATTTCCTGGTGGGCGTATGATGACGTGGTATGCGGGGCAGCCTCGGCTCCTACAAAATTCGTCCCATTGTCCGAGTATACATTTCGGGGACACCCTCGCCGGGAGACGAAACGCTAAATTGCGGCGAGGAACGTGGGAGTCGATAGATCGCTTGTTGCCTCTAGCTGGATTGCCTTCGTAGCAAAGCACACAAAAACGCAGGCATATCCCTTCGTTATTAAGCACGCCCTTCCCGTATAGTTTTTGATCTCGAATGGCCCAGTGAAATCCCCCTGGTATTAGTAAATGGGCGGCCGAGCTCCGTTCGGTCGGGCGGGAGCGCTGCCATTAATTGTTCTTGTGTCCTTTTCCTATAAAAGAGGCAAACCTTGCATTTATTAATGAGATTTTTTACTAAGTTTTTGACCCTGACGATCCAGTAAGTATTCTGCCCGCAAAAGCCTCAGCATAAGTTGATTTCCCCCGCGTAAGGAAATCAAATGGGAGAATTTGACCAGAAGCCTCGGAAACTGGCAATCGTAGGGGAGTATGACTGGGTAACGTCCACCATAGGGGAGTGCGGACAACGTCAATCTCCTCCCTACTCGAATGAGTCTGTCATGGTCGATAAATGAATTATAGGTACGAATGGGGCTTTTTGAGCTGACTGCCGTGGATGATGCCAAGGCCTCGTACTCTTCAGAATAACACCGCTTCTGCGCAAGGATAATAAGACGAGTCTTCGCCATCTTAATTTCGTCAGCTGTGACATCTGTGGTAGATTCGCGGGGCTGAGTTTGCGAACTGGGTGCGTCTTGTGGTAAAATTGGAGGATAGGTGCAATCACCCTAAGGGCTCTGGAGAGATTAGAGAAACGCTCCAAAATATCCGACGATTCTGCTGCACCTGTTGTATGGGATTGAATAACCCTCTGCACCACATCGGTGTCCATCTATTGTAAAGTTGTATTCTGCCAATTTAAGCCTAATTCTAGAAAGTTTTGAAGATGGGTCTTTTATATTGAACAGGTAAACTAAAGGTCTGTGATTGGATTTTACAATGAAATGATTTCCATATACGTATGGTCTAAATTGTTTAATCGCAAAATATATCGCTAATAATTCTAACTAAATGATCGCTGTTCGAGCGGGGGAAAAATAAGGGTCCGGAATCCGGAGCCGGTCCTTAAAACAATCTAAATGCTTTTTAGCTTACCAACGTTGTTCAACAACAATGATCAAAAAACAAATGGTTATGTGTATATATATATATATGTATATTAGAGCCGGTCAAATTGTATGGATTGAGTATAGCACAAACGTAATCAACAGAGGATCCTAAGAAAAATTGCTGAAGACACCATAGCTCTAAGTCCGATTTCGAGTCTCCCACTTTTGCAAAATAGATATTTTGCTATATGAATATAGGGGTTATCTTAAAACTCTTCATATCTTCTGATAGAATTATAAGAAAAATATCATATTGGACTTACTTTAAGGGTATTTTACGTACATTTCTAGCGCTCTATGAAAAGGGACTTAGGAAAATTGAAAGATCGTTCAGACAACGAAAATGGTTTGTTTGATTTAGCAGTAAAAGATGTAGGCGCTATCGATGAAAGTGTAGTCCAGTCAGAGTTTGATATAGGACCAGGCTTAAATAAATGTGAACGCGATACTGTAAAGCAGATCTTGAATAGCAATTATTTGTCTCCCATCTCGATTGATAAGAAACCCTATGACTATAAAATGACCATCCGTACGATTGATAATACCCCGTTTTATTGCCTGCCGAGGCGATTGTCTTTCAAAAATAAAGAAGAGGTGCAAAGGATCACCGATGATCTCCTTGAACGTCAGGTAATACGCCCGAGTAGCTCTCCCTATGCTTCCGCCATTGTGTTGGTGAAGAAAAAGAGTGGTGAAACCCGTATGTGTATAGATTATAGGGCTCTATAAGAAAACAATTCGGGATAATTTCCCGCTACCTCTAATAGAAGACTGCATTGATTATATGTCAGGGAAGAAGTGGTTTACACTTCTTGATTTAAAGGATGGGTTTAATCAACTGGCGATGGAGGAAAGCTCTATCCCGCTGACTTCTTTCGTGACGCCCCACGGGCAATTCGAGTATCTTAGGATGCCATTCGGGCTTAAGAACGCACCAGCCAATTTTCAGATATTTGTTTATAATATCTTTCGGGATCTGATCGATGCAAAGGAAGTATGTGTGTATATTGATGATATATTAATCGCTTCCCGTGACCTGGAAGACCATATCAAAACCCTGAGGAAAGTGCTGAGGAGAATTTATGAGAAAAATTTATAACTAAAGCTTAGGAAGTGCAAGTTTTGCTACAATGTAGTTGAGTATTTAGGCTATCGGGTTACCTCGTCAGGAATACAACCTTCAGAGTCTCACATTAAAGCAATTGCGAAATATCCAATCCCAAGGAATCAAAAAGAGCTTCGTTCCTGCCTTGGTCTGTTTTCCTACTTCCGAAAATTCGTGCCATCCTTTTCAAAGATTGCAAAGCCACTTTTGGATTTATTACGCAAAGATACCGAATTCAGTTTCTCGGAATACTGCCTGAAAGCCTTTAGGGATTAAAAGAAAATTTTAGTTAGTGCACCGTTGTTGGCCATTTATGACCGGAATCGTGAAACCCAACTTCATTGTGATGCAAGCAGCCTAGGGTTTGGGTCAGTTCTGCTACAAAAGCAGGATGATGGAAAATTCCACCCAATTGCATATTTTTCGAAGACAACTACACCGGCCGAATCAAGGTATCATAGCTTCGAGCTGGAGACCTTGTCAATCATTTATGCCCTTCGCAGATTCAAAATATTCTTAGAGGGTGTCCCATTAAAAATTATCACGGACTGTAATTCGCTAACCATGACCCTAAACAAAAAACAAATTAACCCCCGAATCGCCAGATGGGCGCTAGAATTTGAAAACTTTGACTATTCTGTACAGCATAGGAGCGGAACTAGCCTTGGCCACGTAGATGCCCTCAGCAGGATCCCAGTGTCAGGAAAAGAATACGAGGGTACCAATTCCATACTAAACTATAAAGCAGTTGATATTACGAGTCCCCCGAAATCCTACACTATAAAACCTCAGTCTATGTCGAACCATATAGGTAATAGTGAATATAAAAGCGAATATGAGCAAATTGCTGGCATAGATTTAGACGATATAGACATTCAGATCAAGATCGCACAGAACAGGGATGAGAAGCTCAAGGCACTTATGAATAAGTTAGAGAAGGGTATGGTCGCGGGATATGAACTCATAGACGGATTGGTATGTCGCAAAATAGGCGAGAAGTTTATGGTCTGCGTTCCCACAGAGATGCAGATAAACGTAATTCGTACAATACATGAGAAAATCGGTCACTTAGGTACAGAGAAGTGTTATAATCAGATACGTAAAACTTATTGGTTCGAAAATATGAAAGATAAGATAAACAACTTTATTCAAAATTGTATAAAATGCATTGTATACTCTGCACCAGCTCGTTCCAATGAGCATAATATGTTTAATATACCCAAAAAGCCCATACCATTTGACACCCTGCATTTGGATCACTTTGGCCCTTTACCGGCAATTAAATCGAAACGCAAGCCCATACTCGTTGTTATCGATGCTTTCACGAAGTTTGTCAGGTTGTACCCCGTAAATTCTACAAGTACTAAAGAGGTGTGCTGTTTTTTAGATAAATACTTCAGTTATTACAGCCGCCCCAGACGCCTCATAACCGACCGAGGTACTTGTTTCACCTCTGTAGAATTTAGTAACTATCTGTCAAAGAGGAATGTAGGCCATGTTAAAGTACCAGGTCGAGAGGGTGAATCGCGTCCTAAAGGCCATGTTGAGTAAACTTACTGAATCCACCGAGCATGCTGACTGGACTTCACATTTGTCTCAGATAGAATACGCTATGAACAACAGTGTCCACTCCATAACGAAATATGCTTCAAGTGAACTGCTATTTGGGGTAACTCAACGGGGATGTATTGTCGATGAACTTTCGGAACTTTTAGAAGATAAGCTGTCCACTAAAACTACTAGGGACCTTGATGGGATTAGACAAAGCGCAGTAGGTAATATAGAACGATCGCAAGAGTACAATCATCAATACTTTTTAAGACACAGTGTACCCGCAAAATCATATTCGATAGGGGATTTTGTTGTAATTAAACACGTAGACACAACGGTCGGCACTAACAAGAAACTTATTCAGAGATATAGGGGTCCATATGTCATACATAAAGTGTTGCCCAACGACCGCTATGTTATAAGAGATATAGAAAATTGCCAACTGACACATTTACCATATGACGGCATTGTTGAAGCAATTAAAATTCGAAAGTGGTGTTTGCCAACAAATATTGCAACCGAATCTCCACAGTCATCAACAGCTTAAGACCACACTACCCAAATAAATTTTAAATTGATTGAGGTCAATCAAGAAGTCAGATTGGCCGAGATGTAATGTTCTTATTGTAATGTCACCCTGTCTTTTTATAATACCATGAATTGCTGACAGCTGGTAAATGTCACTTGTGATGGGAAATGCAGCCAAGGTTGGGTAAAAAGACCAAATCAGAAAGAATAAAGGAAATCCACCAAACAAAAAAAAAGGTTTAATTGCAATATATTAGCATTATTTGCTTTTAGAATATATGTACAAGTTTTGCATATTTATAAACTCGTTCTTATTATTTTTTTTAAATATTGATTTTTGTTAGTTGATAAGTTTAAATTTAAGAAAATATATAATATACATTTTGCTTACCTTAATAATTTTATTTTTGTGTATTGTTTTTTCCTTATTATTCTCCTTATCGTATATGGTTACATTTGTTCCATCGATTTTTGTGACGGCATAAGGCCCTTGATAAATGTTTTCATGTTTGTTTCTTGGTTCTTTTTGTATTATTTCATCATTTAAATTTATAGTTAACGGTCTTGCCGTTTTATCGTAAAATTGCTCATTCTGTATTTTATGTTTGTTTATCAGAATTTTCGGTAATTGGTGACTTTTTTGCATTCTATACTTTACTTCTTTTCCATAATTTTCAATGCTATATATTGGATGAATTGTTTCTTTAGTTAATTCGTTTGGCATAGTTGCCTTTGAACCAAATACTAACTCAAATGGAGTAAATTTGTTGTCAAAAACAGTATTTGTTGTTGTATTGTGCAAAAATGTAAAGTATTTAAGATAAACGTCCCAATCTGATATTGTTTCATTTAAATATGCTCGTAAATATTCGTTAAACACTATATGATCAATTGTATCAAATGTTTCATGGCGGTACACGGTTGAGAAATTATGTTTTATTTTTAAAAGTTGAGCTAGCTCTGTATACAATTCAGTTCTAAATTCGGTTCGTAAATCTGATTTTATGGAATTCATCACACCGTAGGTCAAAATAAAACTCTCAAAAATTGCTGAAGCTACTGTTTTTGCTGATTTGTCTGGTATTGCGACTGTTACCAGGTATTTTGTCATATCACAAATCATAGTAATTGCGAGCTTGTTACCGTATGTAGATTCAGGTAATGGAGCTATTGTGTCAATGACGACAATGTCAAAAGGTTTACTAGGAGTAGGTGTAAAACGAGCTCTTCTGTATTCCTGATTTTTACTTTATTTAAAAGGAATTTTTAGCATCTTTTAACGTAACTATATCTATATATATCTCTTGTCATATTTTTCCAATAAAATTTCTTTCTTAATTTGGCATATAGCTTTTTCGTTCCACAGTGACTTCCAGAGATGGGATCGCTGTGATATATTGCTAATAATTTTAATTTTTGTTCCTTAGCAGTAATTGATACAATTGGATCCAATAAAATAATTATTAAATCTTCAAGAATTTTATTTCCTCTATCTTTGAAATTTGTAATTGTATTATATTTGAAAATTAAATCGTCTTTGAGCTATTCTATCTTCTTAATTTTGAGTTTTCCGGCTTCTTTTTCTAGCCTCGAAAGTAAGGAATCGAAATTCTTTATTTCGTTAGAAATTTCGAAACAAGTAAAATTATTTTTTTATGCTTCATATGCGCGCATATTCTTAAATAATCTTTACTGTTTTTATCATGAAATATTTAAGATCTGATACGAGGAATATTTTTTAAAAGTTGTGTGTAAATTTATCGTAAACGTTTAATGTTTGTACTTTTTCGCATATTTCAATATTTTAACTATTTAGAACCACATTTCTCTCTCTTGTTTCTCATAACCCTAGTTTGAACTCTCAATATATTTTTGGCTGTTTCTTTTATTTCGCCAATGGTGATACGAGAAAGTGCATCCGCCCCTACATTTGATTTTCCCTTTATGTATTCTATTGTAAAGTTGTATTCTGCCAATTTAAGCCTAATTCTAGAAAGTTTTGAAGATGGGTCTTTTATATTGAACAGGTAAACTAAAGGTCTGTGATTGGATTTTACAATGAAATGATTTCCATATACGTATGGTCTAAATTGTTTAATCGCAAAATATATCGCTAATAATTCTAACTAAATGATCGCTGTTCGAGCGGGGGAAAAATAAGGGTCCGGAATCCGGAGCCGGTCCTTAAAACAATCTAAATGCTTTTTAGCTTACCAACGTTGTTCAACAACAATGATCAAAAAACAAATGGTTATGTGTATATATATATATATGTATATTAGAGCCGGTCAAATTGTATGGATTGAGTATAGCACAAACGTAATCAACAGAGGATCCTAAGAAAAATTGCTGAAGACACCATAGCTCTAAGTCCGATTTCGAGTCTCCCACTTTTGCAAAATAGATATTTTGCTATATGAATATAGGGGTTATCTTAAAACTCTTCATATCTTCTGATAGAATTATAAGAAAAATATCATATTGGACTTACTTTAAGGGTATTTTACGTACATTTCTAGCGCTCTATGAAAAGGGACTTAGGAAAATTGAAAGATCGTTCAGACAACGAAAATGGTTTGTTTGATTTAGCAGTAAAAGATGTAGGCGCTATCGATGAAAGTGTAGTCCAGTCAGAGTTTGATATAGGACCAGGCTTAAATAAATGTGAACGCGATACTGTAAAGCAGATCTTGAATAGCAATTATTTGTCTCCCATCTCGATTGATAAGAAACCCTATGACTATAAAATGACCATCCGTACGATTGATAATACCCCGTTTTATTGCCTGCCGAGGCGATTGTCTTTCAAAAATAAAGAAGAGGTGCAAAGGATCACCGATGATCTCCTTGAACGTCAGGTAATACGCCCGAGTAGCTCTCCCTATGCTTCCGCCATTGTGTTGGTGAAGAAAAAGAGTGGTGAAACCCGTATGTGTATAGATTATAGGGCTCTATAAGAAAACAATTCGGGATAATTTCCCGCTACCTCTAATAGAAGACTGCATTGATTATATGTCAGGGAAGAAGTGGTTTACACTTCTTGATTTAAAGGATGGGTTTAATCAACTGGCGATGGAGGAAAGCTCTATCCCGCTGACTTCTTTCGTGACGCCCCACGGGCAATTCGAGTATCTTAGGATGCCATTCGGGCTTAAGAACGCACCAGCCAATTTTCAGATATTTGTTTATAATATCTTTCGGGATCTGATCGATGCAAAGGAAGTATGTGTGTATATTGATGATATATTAATCGCTTCCCGTGACCTGGAAGACCATATCAAAACCCTGAGGAAAGTGCTGAGGAGAATTTATGAGAAAAATTTATAACTAAAGCTTAGGAAGTGCAAGTTTTGCTACAATGTAGTTGAGTATTTAGGCTATCGGGTTACCTCGTCAGGAATACAACCTTCAGAGTCTCACATTAAAGCAATTGCGAAATATCCAATCCCAAGGAATCAAAAAGAGCTTCGTTCCTGCCTTGGTCTGTTTTCCTACTTCCGAAAATTCGTGCCATCCTTTTCAAAGATTGCAAAGCCACTTTTGGATTTATTACGCAAAGATACCGAATTCAGTTTCTCGGAATACTGCCTGAAAGCCTTTAGGGATTAAAAGAAAATTTTAGTTAGTGCACCGTTGTTGGCCATTTATGACCGGAATCGTGAAACCCAACTTCATTGTGATGCAAGCAGCCTAGGGTTTGGGTCAGTTCTGCTACAAAAGCAGGATGATGGAAAATTCCACCCAATTGCATATTTTTCGAAGACAACTACACCGGCCGAATCAAGGTATCATAGCTTCGAGCTGGAGACCTTGTCAATCATTTATGCCCTTCGCAGATTCAAAATATTCTTAGAGGGTGTCCCATTAAAAATTATCACGGACTGTAATTCGCTAACCATGACCCTAAACAAAAAACAAATTAACCCCCGAATCGCCAGATGGGCGCTAGAATTTGAAAACTTTGACTATTCTGTACAGCATAGGAGCGGAACTAGCCTTGGCCACGTAGATGCCCTCAGCAGGATCCCAGTGTCAGGAAAAGAATACGAGGGTACCAATTCCATACTAAACTATAAAGCAGTTGATATTACGAGTCCCCCGAAATCCTACACTATAAAACCTCAGTCTATGTCGAACCATATAGGTAATAGTGAATATAAAAGCGAATATGAGCAAATTGCTGTCATAGATTTAGACGATATAGACATTCAGATCAAGATCGCACAGAACAGGGATGAGAAGCTCAAGGCACTTATGAATAAGTTAGAGAAGGGTATGGTCGCGGGATATGAACTCATAGACGGATTGGTATGTCGCAAAATAGGCGAGAAGTTTATGGTCTGCGTTCCCACAGAGATGCAGATAAACGTAATTCGTACAATACATGAGAAAATCGGTCACTTAGGTACAGAGAAGTGTTATAATCAGATACGTAAAACTTATTGGTTCGAAAATATGAAAGATAAGATAAACAACTTTATTCAAAATTGTATAAAATGCATTGTATACTCTGCACCAGCTCGTTCCAATGAGCATAATATGTTTAATATACCCAAAAAGCCCATACCATTTGACACCCTGCATTTGGATCACTTTGGCCCTTTACCGGCAATTAAATCGAAACGCAAGCCCATACTCGTTGTTATCGATGCTTTCACGAAGTTTGTCAGGTTGTACCCCGTAAATTCTACAAGTACTAAAGAGGTGTGCTGTTTTTTAGATAAATACTTCAGTTATTACAGCCGCCCCAGACGCCTCATAACCGACCGAGGTACTTGTTTCACCTCTGTAGAATTTAGTAACTATCTGTCAAAGAGGAATGTAGGCCATGTTAAAGAAGCTGTAGCATCGCCACAGGCCAATGGCCAGGTCGAGAGGGTGAATCGCGTCCTAAAGGCCATGTTGAGTAAACTTACTGAATCCACCGAGCATGCTGACTGGACTTCACATTTGTCTCAGATAGAATACGCTATGAACAACAGTGTCCACTCCATAACGAAATATGCTTCAAGTGAACTGCTATTTGGGGTAACTCAACGGGGATGTATTGTCGATGAACTTTCGGAACTTTTAGAAGATAAGCTGTCCACTAAAACTACTAGGGACCTTGATGGGATTAGACAAAGCGCAGTAGGTAATATAGAACGATCGCAAGAGTACAATCATCAATACTTTTTAAGACACAGTGTACCCGCAAAATCATATTCGATAGGGGATTTTGTTGTAATTAAACACGTAGACACAACGGTCGGCACTAACAAGAAACTTATTCAGAGATATAGGGGTCCATATGTCATACATAAAGTGTTGCCCAACGACCGCTATGTTATAAGAGATATAGAAAATTGCCAACTGACACATTTACCATATGACGGCATTGTTGAAGCAATTAAAATTCGAAAGTGGTGTTTGCCAACAAATATTGCAACCGAATCTCCACAGTCATCAACAGCTTAAGACCACACTACCCAAATAAATTTTAAATTGATTGAGGTCAATCAAGAAGTCAGATTGGCCGAGATGTAATGTTCTTATTGTAATGTCACCCTGTCTTTTTATAATACCATGAATTGCTGACAGCTGGTAAATGTCACTTGTGATGGGAAATGCAGCCAACTTCGCGTTGGCTCCTTTTTTACCTTCTTCTTCCGGTGACAGTGATAACGACAAGGTTGGGTAAAAAGACCAAATCAGAAAGAATAAAGGAAATCCACCAAACAAAAAAAAGGTTTAATTCAATATATTAGCATTATTTGCTTTTAGAATATATGTACAAGTTTTGCATATTTATAAACTCGTTCTTATTATTTTTTTTAAATATTGATTTTTGTTAGTTGATAAGTTTAAATTTAAGAAAATATATAATATACATTTTGCTTACCTTAATAATTTTATTTTTGTGTATTGTTTTTTCCTTATTATTCTCCTTATCGTATATGGTTACATTTGTTCCATCGATTTTTGTGACGGCATAAGGCCCTTGATAAATGTTTTCATGTTTGTTTCTTGTTTCTTTTTGTATTATTTCATCATTTAAATTTATAGTAAACGGTCTTGCCGTTTTATCGTAAAATTGCTCATTCTGTATTTTATGTTTGTTTATCAGAATTTTCGGTAATTGGTGACTTTTTTGCATTCTATACTTTACTTCTTTTCCATAATTTTCAATGCTATATATTGGATGAATTGTTTCTTTAGTTAATTCCTTTGGCATAGTTGCCTTTGAACCAAATACTAACTCAAATGGAGTAAATTTGTTGTCGAAAACAGTATTTGTTGTTGTATTGTGCAAAAATGTAAAGTATTTAAGATAAACGTCCCAATCTGATATTGTTTCATTTAAATATGCTCGTAAATATTCGTTAAACACTATATGATCAATTGTATCAAATGTTTCATGGCGGTACACGGTTGAGAAATTATGTTTTATTTTTAAAAGTTGAGCTAGCTCTGTATACAATTCAGTTCTAAATTCGGTTCGTAAATCTGATTTTATGGCATTCATCACACCGTAGGTCAAAATAAAACTCTCAAAAATTGCTGAAGCTACTGTTTTTGCTGATTTGTCTGGTATTGCGACTGTTACCAGGTATTTTGTCATATCACAAATCATAGTAATTGCGAGCTTGTTACCGTATGTAGATTCAGGTAATGGAGCTATTGTGTCAATGACGACAATGTCAAAAGGTTTACTAGGAGTAGGTGTTAAAACGAGCTCTTCTGTATTCCTGATTTTTACTTTATTTAAAAGGAATTTTTAGCATCTTTTAACGTAACTATATCTATATATATCTCTTGTCATATTTTTCCAATAAAATTTCTTTCTTAATTTGGCATATAGCTTTTTCGTTCCACAGTGACTTCCAGAGATGGGATCGCTGTGATATATTGCTAATAATTTTAATTTTTGTTCCTCAGCAGTAATTGATGCAATTGGATCCAATAAAATAATTATTAAATCTTCAAGAATTTTATTTCCTCTATCTTTGAAATTTGTAATTGTATTATATTTGAAAATTAAATCGTCTTTGAGCTATTCTATCTGCTTAATTTTGAGTTTTCCGGCTTCTTTTTCTAGCCTCGAAAGTAAGGAATCGAAATTCTTTATTTCGTTAGAAATTTCGAAACAAGTAAAATTATTTTTTTATGCTTCATATGCGCGCATATTCTTAAATAATTTTTACTGTTTTTATCATGAAATATTTAAGATCTGATACGAGGAATATTTTTGAAAAGTTGTGTGTAAATTTATCGTAAACGTTTAATGTTTGTACTTTTTCGCATATTTCAATATTTTAACTACATAGAACCACATTTCTCTCTCTTGTTTCTCATAACCCTAGTTTGAACTCTCAATATATTTTTGGCTGTTTCTTTTATTTCGCCAATGGTGATACGAGAAAGTGCATCCGCCCCTACATTTGATTTTCCCTTTATGTATTCTATTGTAAAGTTGTATTCTGCCAATTTAAGCCTAATTCTAGAACGTTTTGAAGATGGGTCTTTTATATTGAACAGGTAAACTAAAGGTCTGTGATTGGATTTTACAATGAAATGATTTCCATATACGTATGGTCTAAATTGTTTAATCGCAAAATATATCGCTAATAATTCTAACTAAATGATCGCTGTTCGAGCGGGGAAAAAATAAGGGTCCGGAATCCGGAGCCGGTCCTTAAAACAATCTAAATGCTTTTTAGCTTACCAACGTTGTTCAACAACAATGATCAAAAAACAAATGGTTATGTGTATATATATATATATGTATATTAGAGCCGGTCAAATTGTATGGATGGAGTATAGCACAAACGTAATCAACAGAGGATCCTAAGAAAAATTGCTGAAGACACCATAGCTCTAAGTCCGATTTCGAGTCTCCCACTTTTGCAAAATAGATATTTTGCTATATGAATATAGGGGTTATCTTAAAACTCTTCATATCTTCTGATAGAATTATAAGAAAAATATCATATTGGACTTACTTTAAGGGTATTTTACTTACATTTCAGAATCTGTATTAATATCTATAGTCTTTTTGAATTTTAGTAGAGATATCAGGCTTAAGTTATAAGAAATTAGCCTAAAATGAACTTTTAACTACTATGTTATCATTTTTAACAAATTTCTTATGGAAATTTTTTTTCCTTTACAGCTAAAATAAGTTTAGAACATTTCCAACAACTTTCATTCAGACAGTTTTCCTTTTTTGAATTCGTTTTGGTAGAAACCAATTTTCAAAAAAAAACCTGTATTTTCAAGTAATAAGCAAAAACACAATTTTTATAATTTTAATGTAATTTATATAAAAAAAATTTTTTTACTTAGAATTGACCATTTTAACGTATTTTCAAAATAAAAGTAATGTTATGTTATTATTTTTTAAAATCTTTTTTGCTCTCCATTCGTGGTGGTTTTTCACGACTTTCTGCTGTAACAGCCAAAACACCTTCACGTTTTTTTTTTCTATAACACGTTTGGAAACAGATGTTAACAACTGTACATATCTTTCTGTTCCTTGTATATGCATTGGAATATTAGGATCATCTAGTGTTAGCTCATCATAATCTAAGAATTGTACCAAGTGATCGCGTGGAATATTTCTTGTGAATGCCGGTTCAGATAGTAAATTATCGTCATTCTTATCAATCATATCAGTATAATCTGAAGCATTAAAATTGATATTATATTTTTTGTAAACTCTGAGTTTAGTTGGATCAAGTATCTTTTCTCGATAGTATAACATTTTTTTGATAACTCTATTCGGTATGGCTTTTCTATCATCAAATAACATTGTTAATAAAATGTTTTCTGGATGAGCGTAATATGAATTATTTTGGATTACACCATCTACAATATTAAGTAGATTACGTGGTAGGTATCGTGTCCACCGAATAAACTTTGATAAAAGTACACTGCCTTATACTCGTACAACAGAATTATAGTATTTTACATTGAAATACATTGGCACATAAATTCTAATAATATAAACTGCTAGAGTTTTCAAATTTTCCGATGGTGTATTAGTTGTTGTAAGTATATAGATGTTATACCTTGCTTGCTTTGGTTAGCCATCGACAATGTACTACTGGTCCTCGTTTTATGTTAGCTAAATCAACTGAAACAGCACCATTTGAAATTGCTTTGGCCATTTGATATAAATATTTAACATCTGTAGATAATTCTCGTTCTTGTTCATCACTAATCATACCAGGCATATTTTCCAATGCTATTGGTTCAAAATCACTTACAACCTGAAAAATAAAACACATCAATTAGTATAGATTTCCTATTTTAATCTGATTGAAAAATTTTATATAATATTTTGAACAAATGCATACCTGAAATTTTTCACAGTCTTGAATGTCTTTGAATATATTTCCACTTGCGGCTCTTGGTCCACTCGTGACTGTTTTATCTAATGCTCTGAATAAATGACCAAATGGTAATTCATTGAAATGAAGCAAATATATACACCAGTGCAGTGATCTATTTAAGTGCTTTTCAAAAAATCTTGTAACACCATTTTCTATTCCAGTATTAGCTGGTTCTCTATCACTGCATATGCCAATTAATTGATATATTGATAGTTGTTTGATATTGAAGAATTCATTTAATTTTTTTAATTTGTGTTTTGCATTTTCTTCTTCACCAAAATTAACATTTCCAAGTAATTCAGCATTAGGCTCTTTTAGAATAACTAAATGGGGTTCTTTTACCATATTTGTATGAAATTTATCATTAATTTTCTCTCTAGTTAATGGATCATTTTTTCTGCCATCGAAAGAAAATACAGTTATGTTGGAATTGATGTATCGTTTACGAAGCACTTCATCTCTATCTTTAATTTTTTCTCTTGCAACTTTAGATTTATCCATTATGACAAGTTCACCATGAACATCTCGAAAATTTATACCTTCGGAAAGGGCTGAAACACCGAATCTGTCACACATCATAGCAAAATTTATAGCATCGTATCGTTGAGTATAATGCCCTCGTTCCATTGTAACAGATACTTCTGCAACTACTTCATTTGCAATTTGGGCTTCACCTGCTTCCATATCTGTTCCAAGTGGTTAGTATGTTGGATCATCACTAACTGTTAGCATTGTTGGTATTGTTGTAGGTGTTTCTTCTACAATGTCATCCATATATTCAGGTATTGTGAATTTTCTATCATTATGTTGGTCCATCAGAAATTCTTTTAAATGGTTTGGTATTAAATCACATGACCATTCTGTTGTTTTTAACTTTCATTTACATTTTCCAATGTAAAATAATTCATTTGTTGATTGTACGAATGCTGTAAATTCCCGAACTATTTTTCTGTGTTTAATGCTTTCGTGATATTTTTCAATTAAAACATTTAGTTTTCTTAGAGTACTACGTCTATCACTTAGTTGAATATTCAATTTATTCCAAATTTCTAACCATTTATCAATTACATGAGGAGTTAAATATTTATGCGAAAACATTTTACTTTGAATTTTAGCATGATCACTTAAAAAAAATAAAATCTTAAAATGTCACTACTAGACGGTAAATTCAGATTATTTAATTCACTTGATAAACCAAATGCAATAATATCGTATTCAGGTATATGTGATAAGTGGATTCAGATGATGTAGAAGGATTTGGTTCATCCATTTTAAATTTCAATACAAAAACTTTGCTGCCTGAATGAAAGCTGTAAAGAAAAAAAAATGTTCCATAAGAAATTTGTTAAAAATGATAATATAGTAGTTAAAAGTTTATTTTAGGGTAATTTCTCATAATTGAAGGCTGATATCTCTACTAAAATTCAAAAACACTATAGATAATAATACAGATTCTGAAATGTACGTAAAATACCTTTAAAGTAAGCCCAATATGACATTTTTCGTATGATTCTATCAAAAGCTATGAAGATTTATTGGCCAAACCCTACACTCATATGGCAAAGTATCTATTTTGCAAAAGTGGGGGACTCGAAATCGGACTTAGAGCTGTGGTGTCTCCAACAATTTTTCTTAGAATCATCTGTAGATTATGTTTTTGCTATACTCCTGATGCAAAAAAATTTGACCCGCTCTAATGTATATATATTTAAAAAGAATGGACTGTATATAAAAATTCGCACTCACCTGGTTTGTCGCTGGGCATGTCTCCGTTTATATAGACCCAAAGGAGGTGGCGCCATATTACGGGACCCTTTTGATCGGAACCATACTAAAGAGAAAGGTGCAACGAAAAAGGAAAGGATGAAAAGAAAGCGAAACGAAAGGAAAGAAAGGTAACGAGTGGGTTCCAGCGACATCTCCAAGTGAGGTCGAGATGGTAATGCAGGCTTTAACATGCCGCCTGCCTTGCCGTATCACTGCAAAATAACAAATTCATTAGTTTCAAAACAATTCAAGTTCATTAGTTTCATCTTAAAACTAATGGACTCTTGGTCATCTTCCTCTGTATGGGGTACCTCCGAATATGACCCATCCGAAAATGGTGTTCTGTGTAGCCGGTCGTGCCGGGGTTGCGGGCATGAGCCCAGGTCGTAAAATAATTCCATAGAACCAGAGAGACCACGCTTGACCGGTGGAATGAGGGGTCTGCAAGGCGAAGGTTATCGAAGTCATCCCTGACACGCGCATCTATAGTATACTCCGGAGCGTGCCTTACCAGACTTGCTAATACCCTTGCCTGGATGCGCGTTCTTTCGTTTCGGCCCTTCAAGGTGAGGCTGCAGTGATCCCTTTCGTTTGGTGGGAGCAGACGGAGTCGTTGGGCTAAGCTCCTCGAGATCGTCGACATGGGGTGGCCTGGGTGGATGATTTCGTGCGCGTGTGAGTTCGGTTCCCTACGATTATCTTCGCCAACACCGTAGGTATAAGGACAGAACGATTCTGACCCTGTGGGGGAGGCCTCTGTATTCGCTCCCGGGCGTCTCTTATACTTCGGCGGTGATCCTGTTGTGCGGATCGTCTGTGTTGGTGGTGTGGGCGTGGGCGCCTATGGGGTGATATCTGACCAACTACCGACCGTATACTTGACAGAGGTGGTCTGAGTAGGGGCGGTTCAGCATTCAACGGTATAAGTGAATTGATTGGTTGGAGGTCTTCTTCGCTGACGTCGATTTTCAGTACCTCTTCACTGGACCCCATAAGTTCACGATCCCTGTATGGCCGTGGCCGCCGATTCGACCGATCGTCTACCGTGTCAAGCCCCTGTGACACATCTTCCTCGTTTACGGGGGTTTCCCATAGGTGCGGAAGACTATGGTGTCGCTCCTGCCATTGATCACACCGTCCTCTGGATGGACAGCTGCGGGCCATGTGACGCGGCGACAAGCAATTGGCACATTGGCGATGGAGGAGGACGGCACGTAGTCTCTACTCGGGCTCGATCCGGCGTAGTTTCCGGCAGAACAAAAGTCGGTGGTTGTGTTGGCACACGGGGCGTTGTGTTACATTGGTTGCGCTGACCATTTTTTGCGGAAATGTAAAAGAAGAAATAAAAGCTGGAAAGAGAAAATTCGTTGGTTCTGGGTTTCTACAGGCAATCGGACGAGTTTAACTATTGGCCGGGCGATCACACCGCGAGTAGTGCATATTTCCACAACGCGGACGTGATTATCTTTGCTAGAAAAACACTTTACAACGCTGCCAAGTCGCCATTCGTTAGGGGGTAAGTTATCTTCTTTGATGATCACTAAGTTGTTGTTGTTGTTGTTGTAACGATAAAAACGCTCCCCGAAGGTTTTGGGGGTGCTGTCGAAATGACAGTCCTTGGCCGGATATGAATCCGGTACGCTCCGGTACTCCCTTGCGGTTCTGCCCGACTGTCGTGGTAGCGATTTGGTATGACCAGTGGAACCTTCTAGGTCATGTCACCCCTCCTTCCGAAAGGAAGGATAAGATGCGTAATGAGAGGTGAGAGGCATCATATCCGTAGATCAACCATCGAGTTGCACGTCATTACCTTTGTGCATATTAGTCGCCTCTTGCGACCGGTATGCCTACCTCGGGCATATTCTAAACCCCTAACCCGAAGGGGGTATGATCACTAAGTCGTCGACTTTATATTTCGTTGGGGATATTGCCATTTGACTCTCTTATGCAACTCGTAAAAGTATTCTCTCTTCCATTTCTGGCAGAACCTTTGATGGATCGACTTGATTTTTTGCCATCGTTTGATGATTGATATTGCAACTCCATGGCCTTCCGGTTCCGCGATAGTGAGTATAGGACCGCCAATCAAAAAATGTCCGGGGGTTAGAGGTTCGGTGCTTTCGGGGTTGTCTGATTGCGGACTAATTGGTCTCGAGTTCAAACAGGCTTCTACCCTAGCCAGGTACGTTGACAACTCTTCCATCGTAAGTCGCATTTGAGTGGCAACCTTGCGGAAGTGGGACTTAAAACTCTTTACTCCTGCTTCCCACAATCCACCCATATGGGGTGATTCAGGGTTTATGAAATGCCATGTGATTTCCTGGTGGGCGTATGATGACGTGGTATGCGGGGCAGCCTCGGCTCCTACAAAATTCGTCCCATTGTCCGAGTATACATTTCGGGGACACCCTCGCCGGGAGACGAAACGCTAAATTGCGGCGAGGAACGTGGGAGTCGATAGATCGCTTGTTGCCTCTAGCTGGATTGCCTTCGTAGCAAAGCACACAAAAACGCAGGCATATCCCTTCGTTATTAAGCACGCCCTTCCCGTATAGTTTTTGATCTCGAATGGCCCAGTGAAATCCCCCTGGTATTAGTAAATGGGCGGCCGAGCTCCGTTCGGTCGGGCGGGAGCGCTGCCATTAATTGTTCTTGTGTCCTTTTCCTATAAAAGAGGCAAACCTTGCATTTATTAATGAGATTTTTTACTAAGTTTTTGACCCTGACGATCCAGTAAGTATTCTGCCCGCAAAAGCCTCAGCATAAGTTGATTTCCCCCGCGTAAGGAAATCAAATGGGAGAATTTGACCAGAAGCCTCGGAAACTGGCAATCGTAGGGGAGTATGACTGGGTAACGTCCACCATAGGGGAGTGCGGACAACGTCAATCTCCTCCCTACTCGAATGAGTCTGTCATGGTCGATAAATGAATTATAGGTACGAATGGGGCTTTTTGAGCTGACTGCCGTGGATGATGCCAAGGCCTCGTACTCTTCAGAATAACACCGCTTCTGCGCAAGGATAATAAGACGAGTCTTCGCCATCTTAATTTCGTCAGCTGTGACATCTGTGGTAGATTCGCGGGGCTGAGTTTGCGAACTGGGTGCGTCTTGTGGTAAAATTGGAGGATAGGTGCAATCACCCTAAGGGCTCTGGAGAGATTAGAGAAACGCTCCAAAATATCCGACGATTCTGCTGCACCTGTTGTATGGGATTGAATAACCCTCTGCACCACATCGGTGTCCATCAGCTGGTCGTTGGTTGTCTGCTGATTATCATCAGAATCGACATGATTCCATCAATTTTGGCGACCCTATTCGCTACGAAGGTGATCCAGCAGCATGGTGTATTCCGCAGCCATGAGAGCACGATGGTGGAGCCCGTCCATTTGTAGACGGCTGGATGTGCTACTTCGAACTGTGGAAGTAACGCATGGATTAATTCCGCCAGAAGCAATGCTCCGCACAATTCTAGCCGCGGTAAAGACACGATTTTTACAGGGGCCACTTTGGTTTTACCTACAAGCAAGTTTACATACGGGCCCTTTTCTGTGGAGGGTTCGAGCACTCTCACATACACGGCTGCTGCATATGCCTCTTCCGACGCATCACAAAATCCATGAAACTCGATTTCATTCCAGGGTGTGAAATGAATCTATCTAGGAATCTTGATGTCGGAGATATGGACGTAACTTCTGAGGAATTTTTCCCAGCGTCGCTAAGGACCGGGGGAAGGTTGTTGTCCCAATCTATCTTGGCCGGATCAAAGAATTTTCCAACGTATGCTAATACCTCACGCTTGGTGTAGTTAACCTTTACGGGGATATCATGGACACGAAAGTAAAACATATCGCGTACAGCGTTCCACCGGATTCCTAACATTCTGGCTTAGCTTAGACCATCAATGCCGGGAAACTCTTCCTTTAACAGATGACCCTTTGGCAAGGCTGACAGGATCTCTTTCGAGTCCGCCGTCCACTTCTGAAGTGGGAATCCGGCTGCTTTGAGCGCGTTGATGAGTTCGTCCCGCATTCGTATTGCGTTTCCTGTTCATGGGCACCTGCAAGAACGTCGTCAACGTACTACATATGCTGCTTTAATATTCTAGAGGCTAGGGGGAACTTACAGCTGATATCTTCTGCTAACTGAAGCAGAGTCCTTATAGCTAAATATGGCACACAGTTCACACCAAAGGTCACTGTGCGCAGTGTAATGACGCTCAGTGGATAGCGTATCGTCAATAATCAATCTTTATTAAAAAGCTTTCTCTCTTATACAATTTCTTACTTCACCTACGTATACATAATTACACTAATACTTACAAACTAAAAGTATTTATATTGTGTGCAAAGTGAGCAATAAGTTGTTAGTTCACATTGACAAACCGATACAGTCGATCAGTCATTACCCATCTCTCCTTCCTTACGGAAGGAGGGGTGACATGACCTAGAAGGTTCCACTGGTCATAAATCGCTACCACGACAGACGGGCAGTACCGCAAGGGAGTACCGGAGCGTACCGGATTCATATCCGGCCAAGGACTGTCAGTTCGACAGCACTCCCCAAAACCTTCGGGGAGTATTTTTGTCGTTACAACAACAACAACAACATCAGTCATGCTGATCGATACGTGCGTTGGTCAATGTGACGAATTGAGTAATTGGGTGACAAATGTAAGCAGATACGATATATGTTGTTGAACTCCCGTTGGGTTCAACATAATTTATTTTGGTCAATATTTGTATATGCAAATAATTGCATTGAAAGTAAAACGTATTCTGAGTAATGCTACACCATCCGCCTTAAGAATATTCGTATACAATTGAAGACAATTGTGTACGGCTATTAAAAAGACTTAATGACCCACTTAAGGTTTGCTTGCGTTTACAAGATTTTAATTGTTTTTCGTATGCCGTTGCAAAATATTGCATAACGGTAACTTAAAATCGAAAGTAAAGAGTTTGTTTATTAGGTTTTTTATCTGTTTACATTTGTTTCCCATGTGTTTTTATTGTGCTGACTTCTCTTTTTTTGAACATAACATGTTTTTGTTTTTTTTGGCTCGTGTGCCTATTTATTATTATGAGTAAAGTGGAGTGTTTATTTTTATTACTAAAGGTTCTCTTCTGTTTTAAGTCTATTCTTATGAATTACAATTTCTTTATTTTTGTTGGTCTTATTGTTATTTCCTATGCTATCTGGTATTAAAGTAAAATTATTATTCTTATCAATGCTTTTTACTTTATAGTGTCCGTTATATCTATGTTCTAACTTATGGGAGGCCTCTTCTCTAACTAATACTAAATCTCCTATGTTAATTTCCTTACTATAGATATTTTTATCATAATTTGGTTTCTGTTTTTCTTTAGCCTCTTTGACTAATTTCCTAGCTCTTTGCTGTGCTACTTGAAGTCTATATTTTACTACTTTGTCGTAAGCTTCGTGATTGTACCATGGGCTGATTTTATTTTCTTTTAGGAATTCGTAATTCGCTGGATTTTTTGCAAATATTAGTTCAAAGGGACAATACTTATGTGTGGTTGACGGCGTCGTATTGTAACAATACGCGAAATACCTGAGGTATTCATCCCAATCGTCTTTGTCACTGGATATGTATGAACGTATATATTCATTGAATGTCCGGTGACTGCGTTCTGCAGTACCCAAAGTTTGATGATGGTACGGTGTTGAAGATTTATGTTCAATTTTCAATAATTTACACAGTTCTTTGAATAGGCTATTTTTGTATTCTGTGCCCATATCGGTTGTGATTGTTTTTATTTGTCCATAAATCAATATGAAATGCTCGAACACGGCTTTAGCGACTTTTATTGCGTGTTTGCTTGGAACTGGGATAGCTACTAAATATTTGGTAAGGCCGCATATAATGGTAACTGCATATTCGTTCCATTTACCGACTTCGGTAATGGGCCTACTGTATCTATTTGTACAATGTCGAATGCCTTCGGAGGTGTCTCCGTTTTTGTCATTGGTTCTTTTATATGCTTATTTGTCTTATTTTTCTTACAGTGGATGCAGTTTTTTACGTATTTTCTTACGTCATTCTGCTTGATTTTATCTGTCATGCGATTTATTCCTGGGTGGCCACCACTAATAGGATCGTCAAGATATTTGCGCAGAATTTTTTTAATTTTCCCGGGATTTGTCACATATATAACCTCTGGGGTTAGAGCGATTGTTAGTTTTTTGAGAACTTTGTTACCCATTTCTATAAATTTCCCTACTGCAGTATAATTTCTTTTAAACAATTTGTCCCCTAAGGACAACTGTATTTGTACAAGTCCTAAATTGCCGGCTTCTCTTTCAAACCTGGTAAAGAATTGTCCTAAGTCAATCTTATCCTCAACAATTAGGGTGCTACAAATTTTCTTTCCTTTTTTGAAATATAATTTCGGAGGATTGAAAACGAGCTCGACATGTCTTTTTACTTCAAATTTATTTAGCGCTTCGTATATTTTGGGGTTCTCTTTGTGACTTTCTTTATTTCCAACGTCACTGCTGGTTTCTTTTGCTGCTGATCTTGTTGTTATTTTTAATATTTTACTTGCTTCCACTGACATAACTTTTAAGTTTGTAATTGTTATGCGGGATAATGCGTCCGCAATATGATTTTCCTTGTCGGCTATATACTCCACTTCAAAATCGTACTCTTCTAAATCGAGTCTTATTCGTGTCAGCTTAGATGAAGGACTCTTCATTGAGAATAGGTATGTTAAAGGACGGTGGTCGGTTTTAACTAGAAATTTTCTGCCATAGACATATGGTCTGAAGAAGGTTATGGCCCAATGGATTGCGGCGAATTCTTTTTCTATTGTGGCTTTGTTGGTTTCCCCTTTCGTGAAGGACCTAGAAGCGTAAGCAATTGGTAATTGTTCCTGGCTAAGGAGTGCCCCACAAGCGTACCCACTAGCGTCTGTTGTTATGCAAAATTCTTTATCGAAATCTGGGTATTGCAAAAGTTTTGGGCTAATTAATGCTTCTTTTAAGTAGACAAAAGCTTTTTGACATTCTTCTGTCCATTCGAAGGAAACATTCTTTTTGCAAAGCCTAGTTAATTTTCTTGAGTGTTCTGCAAAATTCGGTACAAATCTTCTGTAATAGTTGCAGAATGCTACGAATCTCTTAACTTCATCGGCTGTTTTTGGTGTTGGGTAATTTTGGACTGTTTCGAATTTGCTTGGGTCGGGTAATATTCCCTTGTTTGTACATTTATGTCCTAAATATTTACTTATTGGCTGAAAAATAGGCATTTATCTGGATGTAATTTTAGGTTGTAGAGAAATGCTTTAGATGGTTTGAGGCCTGCGAATGCTAGGGTCATCATTCTTTGGAATGAATTCGGTGCTACTTTTAATCCGTAGGGTAGTCCTTTGAATCTATATGTGCCATTCTCGGCTGTAAATGAGGTTATATCCCTGGAGTCTGGATGTAATGCGATTTGATGAAAACCTGACATAAGGTCTAGGCATGAAAAATATTTTGCTCTTCCAAGTTGATCTAAAATGTCGTCAATTCTTGGAAGTGGGAATTTGTCTGCTGCTAGCTTTTTATTTACTTGTCTGTAGTCAACCACTAGTCTCCATCTTTTTTCTGTTTTCCCTGGGAGTGATTTTTTAGGGACTAGTAGGATTGGGCTATTATATTCTGATATGGCGGGTTCTATTATGTCACCTTCTACTAACTTATTTACCTGTTTGCTAATTTCTCCTTTTTGGGTTTGAGGCAATCTATAATTTTTTATGTAAACAGGAGTATCATCCTTCATGTGCAATTTTTGTTTGTAAAAATTATTAGAGGAAATTGGTTCAGTTTCTAGTGCAAATATGTTTATGAATTCTGTGCATAGTGTTGTTAACTGAGGGTTGACAAATTTTGGAAAGTTTTTTGTTAATCTTTTTAATTTCTCTGTGTCGTTGCAATTTTCATCGTGTGTGGTTGTTTTAATTAGTGTATAATCGTCTAAATTTTCGGTATTGATCTTGTAATTTTGAATGGTTGTTGTCGAATAAAAAAACGTTGCTATACTTAGCCACTTATCACTCTTTGAAATAAAACTTCACACCCGCTTCGCTTAATGGTTTATTTAATTCTGTTCTTCAATGTTTTATGACAAGTTTGTAATGACTATACAAAGCAGTTATGTACAAAACTGTAACAACTATATATGTAAAAAATGTAAGTGAGTATACCAGAAGTCAAATTATAAAATAAGTTCAAGGCTAAACATCAGGTGATTTGAGAGGATTTTAAAGCAATGGTATGTATGTGTCAAGGCATGTAACAACGTATGTACAATAGTATGTGCGAATGGAAACGGTCGTTTGATATGTATCCATATTTTAGTATGTACATATGGCCATGCTGTTGATGAGAACAATAAATAATATTGCAGTAGCAGAGAATTTGGCACAGTGTCATAGTTCTGCGCGAAATTCAGTGTAAATAATGATTCTTCCCAAACATCCTCCCCTCCTTGAAGGGTGCAGCCTTTCAAGATGCAACTGGTAATGGGGCAACCTTTTGCACTGGTCGTCGAAAAATACCCCTAGAGGTTTTTATCTCCACTACACGTATCTTCCCATCAGCTCCTGGAAAAGCCTGTGTAATTCTGCCAAGTAACCACTGCTGTGGAGGCAAATTGTCTTCATGCACTACGACGAGTTGACCTAGTTCGATGTTCGATTGAGGTTTTAACCACTTGGAGCGTTGTTGAAGGTCGCGAACATAATCGCGGAGCCATAATTGCCAAAATCGTTGCTTTAGATATGTTATGCGCTGCCATTGTGTTAATCGTGATATTTCTGATGCTTCAAATCGGTTGTCTGGCAGTGCAAGTAAGGATGCTCCAATCAATAAATGACCTGGAGTTAATGCTTCGCCATCATTTGGATCATCGGAGAGTGCCACTAATGGACGCGAGTTCAGTATAGCTTCCACTTCGATCACTACTGTCTGAAGCTCCTCATATGTTAGATTTGCACTTGATATATTTTTTATTAAAATAGTTTTCATAGATTTTACGGCGGCCTCCCACAAACCGCCGAAGTGAGGTGCGCGGGGTGGGATGAAGCTAAAAGTAACGCCAATGTTGTTGCTATATGTCATTATGCCTTCAATGGCTTCCGTGCTGAATATACTCTTCTGAAGCTCCTTCAATCGTCCGTGCGCACCAACGAAATTGGTCGCGTTGTCGCAGTATATGCGTTGTGGTAGACCACGCCGACCTACGAACCTTTTTAGACAGAGAAGAAAATTATTAGTGGACAAGTCTGAAACTAATTCAGCATGAATGGCTTTTGACGAAAAGCAAACAAAAATTGCAATATATGTTTTATAAGGTTGCCTTCCACGAAGTCGATATGAGGTGGCGAAAGGACCGCAAAAATCCACACCACTAATTAGAAACGGTCGTTGTAGTCTTAATCGATCTGCTGGAAGGTCTGCCATTATTTGTTCCATGAGCTTGGGCTTGTAATGGAAACAATGCACACACTCATACAGCACTTTTCTTACAATTTCTCTTACGTTGACGATCCATACCTTTTCGCGCAATAGACCTATCAATACCTTAGCTCCTGCATGCAAGTTCTTGCGGTGAAGGTGTTCGATGAATAGCTTACTAAACCGATGGTCCTTTGGGAGTAATGCAGGGAATCGAGCGTCATATGGTATTGGTGCGTTTGCTAGTCTTCCACCAACTCTTAAAACAGTTATTGAACGTCTATCGATTTGCATTTTATTTAGAAATGGCGTGAGCTTTTGTAGTGACGGCGTTATTGCTTTTCCTGCCTGAAGATTCTTAATTTCGGATGCGTAATATTTGCTTTGGATGTTGGCAATGATTTTCCAAAACGTATTTTCTAGCTCTTGTGGTGGTAGAATAGCAGTTTGTGAATACGACTCATCGCTGTTAAATGATAACTTATTAGGAATACGAAAAACATATGACATTATTCGAAGTATGCGTTGAAATGATGAATTTCGTTGAATGACCGAATCGATGATAGATTCATCAGCAGTGTTTGCAGAAACTTTAAATGTACCACCCTTTTTGCTTTCTAAAATTTGATCAGTTAGAATGAATTCCTTCTTGGTCGCAGGCCATTTCGAAATATGTGTTTTGAGGAATTGAGGGCCTGTAAACCATATGGTGTTTTCGAGTTTGGAGGCACTGCATCCACGAGAAGCTAAGTCTGCGGGATTATCCTTGCTTGGAACATGCCTCCAAGTAATACCCTTAGAATTGGATTGCACTTCGGATACTCGATTAGCGACAAAGCAGTTTAGAGTGTTTGAATGTGTCTTCAGCCATTGTAGAACAATCTCAGAATCTGTCCAAAAGAAAATATTTTTAGCATAGTTTATAATCTTATCTGCTATTTTTTGCCAGGTTTTGACTAGCAAGACAACCGCACATAGTTCTAAACGGGGTAGAGATTGAACCTTGATGGGCGCCACCTTAGATTTGGCTATCAAAAGGGTTGTTTTGTACGCCCCATCAATTTTCGTGCGTACATACAAGCAGCATCCGTAAGCGCGTTGAGAGGCATCTGCGAACCCATGTATCTCGCTGTGTAAAGATAGAGATGTAAATACAAATCGTGGTAGCTCAAAAGTATTGATGTAGGAAAGATCGGCTTTGACGTTTTCCCACATTTCCATTAAATCTGCCGGCAGTACTTCATCCCACTTTAGTTGTTTTATCCAGGTTTCTTGCAATAATATCTTACCTCTAATAACGATTGGACTTAATAAACCAAGTACGTCAAAAATTCTTGCGATGATGGACAGAATACCTCGTTTTGTAGAATGTGTTGATTGTGGCAAATCATATCGAAAAGAAATTGTGTCTAATGTAGGTTTCCACGACATGCCTAAGGTTTTTGTGATGCAGTTTTCATTGGTTTTGATTACGAATTCCTCAGTCGATGTTTCAATAACTTGAGGACAGTTTGAACTCCATTTCGAGAGGCGAAGGCCAGCGAACGATAGAATTTCATTTACTTCAGTTTTGATATTAATTAATTCGCTTAGGCTATCTGCTCCGGTCAATAAATCATCCACATAGAAATCGCGTTTGATAACGGATGCCCCTAACGGGTGCGTTTTACTGTGGAGGTCAGCAATATGAAACAAACTACGTATTGCTAAGAATGGAGAAGATGCTAATCCATAAGTGATAGTATTGAGCTCAAACAGTTGTAGTGGCTCATCGACGTTCTTTCTCCAAATAATTAATTGGTAGCAGCGATCCTCCTTTTTAACCACGAATTGGCGATACATTTTTGATACATCAGCTGTGATAGCATACCGATAGAGACGAAACGATAAAAGTGTTATTATAAGATCCTGTTGAATAGTTGCTCCAACCAGTAATATATCATTTAGTGATGTATTTGATGATGTGCGTGCAGAGCCATCGAAAACTACCCGGAGTTTTGTGGTTGTACTATCTGGTCGCATGACGTAGTGATGAGGTATAACAAAATGCGGTTTGGTTAAATCCACATTGTCTACGCGAGACATGTGCCCCAACTCTTCATACTCAGTCATAAATTCTTCATACATTTGCTTCAATTCAGTATTACGGGTTAGACGGCGTTCAAGCAAAATAAATCTCTTCTTTGCGTTTTCATAAGAGTTTCCTAACACTGAAGGAGCGGTTTTAAATGGTAAACGCACATGTAATCGGCCGTTATTGAGAACAGCTACGTTTTCAAGAAAATGTTTCTCACACTGAAGTTCTTCATTTGATAGACTTACACTGGATTGTGGGAATTCCTCGATTTCCCAAAATCGCTTTAGGAAATGATCTACATCAGGTGGCGTTGCGCTAATGGCTACATTACACATGTAAGCTGAATCGTTCGTTGGCTGTTCGGTTCCACCTCCTGCGATCCACCCAAAAGCAGTATTTTGTAGGCACGGTAAACCTGGACCGAGAGAGATTTTGCCATTTAGGAGACAAGCAAAAAAAATCTCAGCATTAATAAGCAACTCAATGCGCTGTGGCTTGAAAAATAGTGGATCTGCAAGTTCGATATCAATAGGAATATTAAAGTTACGTGTGTCTACATATTGAAGCGGTTGTTGCGCTGCAATCGATTTGGTTATAGCAAAGTCTGAGGACCAAGTAAAATCGCTTATGCGAGATTTAATAGTTGCACTTATACAATGATTTAATTTTGTTCGAATTTCACTTATACCTGAAACTTCCTGGTTTAATGGTTGTGGCTTAAGTTGGAGGCGCTTCGCAGTTTCCTCAGTAATAAAATTAAGCTCGGAACACGAGTCCAATAATGCTCTGATCGGTTGCATAACTCCAAATTTGTCCTGAATTAGGATTACTGCAGTCGGAATAAGTGCTCTTTTACATGCCCGAGTGACGAGTGAAACATGTGGTTTGTCCGATGATGACGCTTGATCTTGCGTAGATGATGATGACGGTGGTGGAACCTTTGATGGTGATTGCTGAAATTGAACTGCATTTACAGAGTTATCTGAAACGTTATTAAAGTGTAGAAGAGTATGGTGCGGTGTGCAACAAACCCGACATCGGGATTTCGATTGACATTTCGATGCTGTATGCCCTTTACGAAGGCAGTTAATGCAAAGTCCATTTCGTTTTGCAAACTCAAAGCGCTGAGGTATTGCTAACGCTAAGAACGGTGAGCAATTATGGATAAGGTGGTCTGCACTGTTGCAATGTGTGCATCCCGTCTTTGCATTGACGAAAGTGGAGGCTTTAGTATTCAGCTTATTAGTATCCCGAGTGTTCGAAATCGGATTCTCTCGTTTCGTGCAGGATTCGAGATATTGGCAATGGTGACTCAAGATCTTGTAGCAGTCGTCCCAAGTAGGCAAGTGTTCAAAATCTTGTTTCTTGTTGTAAACTGTCCTTGACTCAGGATCTATTTTGGTGATAACAATATGTATTAATATGGAGTTCATAATATCAAGGTCGGAACCCAAAGACAGAAGTGAGCTTCGAAGGGTTGCAACTGTGTCTATAACATTTCGAATCAATACTGGATTCGATGATTTTATTACTGGAATGTTAAATAAGGCCATGATATAATCACGAAATATTAAGACGTTGTTGTCGTAGCGCTCCTTCAGGCGTTGCAATGCTTTCGGATAGTTTGCTTCTGTTACCTGAAATGCTTCTACGACACTCAGTGCTGGTCCCGAAAGACAACTTAGTAAATAGTTGAATTTATCCACAATCGGAATCGAGGGTTCTTCATGAACCATGTTCGAAAACGTACGAAAGAAACGCTTATATTCAGCGTACTTTCCGTCAAATTTCGGCAACTTGAGAGTTGGCAATCGATTTTGATGTAAAGAAGTGTGCAATGATGTGTTCAATGCGCTCAAATCGGTGGCAGCCGGCTTAATTCGAGCCTCTAATAAAGTAACGATTTTTGATTTAATTAGAATATACAATTCTTCGATTTCGGCTCTCGAAGAATCATCACAATTGATGGTTTCAATCTGTGTTTGAATATCCGAAATCTCTTTAAAGTATGATTCTATGATCTGAAGCCGACACTCAAGCGCCGCGAAGTCACTTGAAGCCTTTTCAGTTCCTATTCGAGTTTTCATACTTTTCATGTTACGCTTAATAGCAGAACGCTTTTTCAATAAAATAGGTAATTCGTTGAACGAATTTGAGTCGTCAACCTCACCTTCCTTTGAATTGGTCATTCTTGAATGCTTACCAGTTGGCTGCAACTACCAGTGTGCACAGTTACCAGTTGCGGTGATGAAATTGTAACTCAACAAGTTGCGCAGATGTTGAATAAAATTGCGATACGGATTGACTTCCGATAATGTTCTATGCTTAGAGGTTCAGGAATTGGTTATCGTAGAATAACGTATCAATCAGCCAACTTCTTAGCTGTGTCCGATAAAGATCTTCACTTTTAAGATCTACCAAATCGTTGAATGATGAACGAACCAAATAAAAGGTGCGAAGTTTTTCGAAACTTGTTAAGAGTAGGTGACAAGTCCTGTCACGGTCGCCATTAATGTCGAATAAAAAAACGTTGCTATACTTAGCCACTTATCACTCTTTGAAATAAAACTTCACACCCGCTTCGCTTAATGGTTTATTTAATTCTGTTCTTCAATGTTTTATGACAAGTTTGTAATGACTATACAAAGCAGTTATGTACAAAACTGTAACAACTATATATGTAAAAAATGTAAGTGAGTATACCAGAAGTCAAATTATAAAATAAGTTCAAGGCTAAACATCAGGTGATTTGAGAGGATTTTAAAGCAATGGTATGTATGTGTCAAGGCATGTAACAACGTATGTACAATAGTATGTGCGAATGGAAACGGTCGTTTGATATGTATCCATATTTTAGTATGTATATATGGCCATGCTGTTGATGAGAACAATAAATAATATTGCAGTAGCAGAGAATTTGGCACAGTGTCATAGTTCTGCGCGAAATTCAGTGTAAATAATGATTCTTCCCAAACAGTTGTGTTTTTATTTGTTGTGTTGATAATTATAACGAAAGTTTGATCTTTATTTGTAATGGTGTTGGCTATGAAAATGCCTTCAGATAATTGCTGGTGTGGGATGAAGATGTTTTTGTTATCAGTATTTACTTTGACTTGTCTAATGACTTCAGATCTAGCAGGGATCGTAATTGTATTTACAGACAGACAGTTTGTTAGGTGCATCGTTATTGTTTGGGGGAAATCATATGGTCTTAGGATTAGTTTATCCTCTGTTTTTCCATAGTCTAAAATACAATTGTACTTCGGACTGAGTAGGCAATTGAAAAGTAAAGTCCTCTCTCGACGAACGAAAATAACACTCTACAAGTCACTCATCGCACCCGTCCTGCTATATGGTGCAGAAGCGTGGACACTAACAACATCTGATGAGGCGGCTCTGGGAGTATTCGAGAGAAAGGTTCTTCGAAAGATTTGTGGACCTCTACGCGTTGGCGACGGCGAGTACCGAAGAAGATTTAATGATGAGCTGTATGAACTTTACGCAGACGCCGACATAGTTCAGCGAATTAAAACAGAGCGGTTTCGCTGGCTAGGCCACGTAGTGCGAATGAGCGAAGATGCTCCAGCCCAGAAGGTATTCTTATCGGCACCCGCCGGTGGAAGCAGAGGAAGAGGGAGACCACCACTCAGATGGAAGGACCAAGTGGATACCGATTTGCGATCCCGCGGTGTTTCCAATTGGCGCCAGTTGGCGCAACGAAGAAGCGACTGGCGAGCTTTGTTGGACGGTCAAAATCGCCCAGGCGGTTAGATGAACATTTAAGGAAGAAGAAGAAAATACAATTGTACTTCTTTATGAAATCTAGTCCTATTATTCCATCGCAAGGGATTGGAAAGTCGTCTTCTACGACGTGGAATTTATGGTAAATTAGAAGGTCATCACCTTTTAAATCTGATTTAACTGTGACTAATGTGCTGGTTATACCCTGACCAATGCCTTTTAAATCTGTAATTTTCTCTCTACTTATTTTGTGATTATTACTAATTTGATGCTTTTTAATAATTGAGATGTCTGCTCCTGTACCAATTAAGAAATTTCAAATCGAATTATTTAATGATGTCCTTGTAGATATATAGCTGTTTAGATGTAAGTTTAGTACGCATATTTTTCTCTCTGTTAATCTTGAAGTGGATCTTCCTGGTATTCCGTCTGGGTGCAGCTGCGCACGTTACGGGTCTGATTGTAAGGTCTGTTGCCGTTTCGGGCTTGTGGTCCTCTTTGGTTATTATTATTATTATTGGATCTCGAGTTATTGTTGTACCTCGGTTGCGGTCTAAATCTCCTGCCTTGGTAATTCCCATAGTTGTTATTTCGGTAACCTCCATGGAAATTACTCCGGTACTGACCCTGTTGTCGTACATTCAAAATTGTGTTTGAGCTGCCCGTTATTTCGGTACAGCTGTTGGTAAATTTGGAGATTGCATCGTTCATTGTTGTGAACGTTCCCGCTTGCATGATCATTTTGACCTTGTCATTGGAGCAGTTTTTACACATAGCTTGGACTGCTGCTTGTGTTGAATATCTCGTTGCTAAGTCTGGGTTGAGTCCATCCGAGATATACGCTCCTTCTAATGACCTGGTTATTTTTTCTCTTTCCGCTGTGTATTGATTAGCAGTTTTACTGCGTTGTTGGATATTCAGGAGTTTAGCAGTTAAAACTTCTACTGATTCACCCTTTATTGCAGTTTTTAATTTTGTTTTTATCTGTTCTATTGTGTTTTCGTTACTGATAAAGTTTCTTGCCGTGCCTTTTAGCTTGGTTTTTATCATTGTTATCGTTAAGGCTTCGTGCACATCTTTGATTTGTTCAAGTATATCAAGTGCATCTAGGAAACTGTGTAAGTTTTCCGGTTTACCATCAAACTCTGGTAGCACTGATGCAGCAGTTTTAATAAATTCAACTACCGTTTGTACCATTGTGACGTTTATGGTTGGGATATCTATTGGTTGTAAATTTGGTTTGCCTTCTTCTACTGATGGGGTCTGGCTCGAGGGATGTGCTGGAGTCGGGCTCTGGGCGCGTTCTGACAAAAGTGAATTAAAATCTATTTGAACTTTTTCCTCTACTGTAGTTGGTACTTTGAATTCTATATTGTATCTAGCTATAGAAGATAATAGTTTATCTCGTACGGCGGAGAAAAATTGGCAAACTTCTCTTTGGTGTTCTTTGGTAAGTATGTTATTTACTGATTTAATCACCTGTCCTATGCTATTTAGAGCTTCTAGAATTATGTTCAAATGCTTTACTACTTATTCTGTTGTAATAGGAGTACTTTTATTTATGCATTTGTACGACTTACTAGCTTTTGCTTTTTCTTCATATAATGTGTCATATATTTCTTGCCATTTATTCATTTCTAGCTTTCAAAAGTTTTTGCTTAGACGCGTTGTTGTACATTGTTTAATTGTCTCAATTTATTCTTTATGTAATTTTTTATTAAAATTGCAATAGCGACAATTAAAAATGTAGTTACGCATGCAAAGATAGTTAACCATTTATTAGAAAGTTCTTCCTTATTTTCTATAATTGGGTGTGGTTCGTATTTAACCAATTTATTTTCGTAACTTTTATCTGCCGAATTTTCTTTACCTACTTCGTATCCTGCTATTCCTATTAGGATACCGTTTAATGCAATTTTCCACCATGCCATTTTTAAAAGAAAAAATTTTGAATTTTTTATATTTTTATTTTATTTGCATTCCAATTTACTCACTTTGTTTATTAACAAGGTTTCTTATTTTCTATTTTTTATTTCTTAACATGTTAATTTTTTCTTTTAATCCTAATCTATCAACCGTATTTGTTGTTAGGTTAAGTAGCTTAAAGTTTCGGCTATTTCTTTTCCTTTCCTAACTTGTTTTCCTCCCCGTTTCCTTTTTTGGATTATTACAGGGGTAGGTAATTTTGGAATTTCTTCCTTTTTATTGAGCTTGTTCCTTCGCCGATACTCTTCTATGGTAATCGGTGTCGGACCTTGCTGTGTAGCTTTACGACTCTCGAGGATTTGTTCGGAAATTTTTATAAATTCTTTAATAGTGTCTTCGCACTTTTTGAAAATTCTATTAAATTCCTCGTGAGTCGTAATCTCCTGCATTATATTTCATAAGCTCTCTTTTCTTTAGCATGAACTTGCCTAACTGAATCTGTATTTAACCGAAATATTTTATTCGTGTTACAAAATTTTATTGGCGCATAAGCAAAATGCGGTGACTACGCTATAAGTTCTTAATTATTGTATTCTTAAATTATTCCTAAGCAAAATAAAATTTTGCTATTGGTTTAGCGGCCGTGAGGCGTGCTCAAATTATTCTAAATATACTTAACTCGCCGTCTTGCTGCCAGTCTTGCTGCCAGTCATGCTGCCAGTTCCCTTGTCTTCGGCACTAACTTGCAAAATTCCATTAACATCAATTTCACTTCAAATCTTTTCCATGTAATGTTCTCTACGATACTTAACTCGCCGTCTTGCTGCCAGTCTTGCTGCCATGTATTCCGCCCCTACGCCATGCCATCGGTGAAGTTGTGCAGTCCATCGCCCATTATAATCATCCAAACAACCGCGATCAGTGATTCATGCGGTGAGTGAACATGCCCATGCTTATGACTATGTCCTTGATGTGATGATTCGTGCTCACGTAATATTACAGTCGGTACTGAATCAGTGGTTATAGAACGTTCTTTGGCGTTGTCATTCGTGGTGACAATGGAAGTATAGGCTAGGCTGGGAGGATCGCCATGTAATGACGCTCAGTGGATAGCGTATCGTCAATAATCAATCTTTATTAAAAAGCTTTCTCTTTTATACAATTTCCTACTTCACCTACGTATACATAATTACACTAATACTTACAAAATAAAAGTATTTACATTGTGGGCAAAGTCAGCAATAAGTTGGTAGTTCACATTGACAAACCGATACTGTCGATCAGTCATGCTGATCGATACGTGCGTTGGTCAATGTGACGAATTGAGTAATTGGGTGACAAATGTAAGCAGATACGATATATGTTGTTGAACTCCCGTTGGGTTCAACATAATTTATTTGGGTCAATATTTGTATATGCAAAGAATTGCATTGAAAGTAAAACGTATTCTGAGTAATGCTACAGCAGTTCATAGTCCTTAATTTCTTCTTCCTGGGACTTTTTAAAGAGGATCCTATGACATCGAGTCTTATCGGGGTGTAGAAGAATCTGTCTACACATCTTCTCGATATCTGCATTAAAAACGAATTTAAAGAAACGCCATTTCACAGAAGTGCAATCAGGTTGGATTGTCGAACTGGTCCAGGTCATAGTACGTCATTGAGACTGACTCCATTCGACGAGGGGCTCGAGGCGTTGAAGACCACACGCACTTTGGTTGTTGTGCTATCTGGTTTGATGAATGCATAATGGGGTAGGTAAAAGGGGTTGCTGATGTCCTGCGCTCGGCTGGGTTCACGGAGGTCATATGACCTAGGGAAATGTATTCCCGCAGGACACGATGGTACTCGTCCTTTAGTTCCGGCCTCCGGTGCATCGTTGACTCGTTTCGTACAAATTGGTTCTCTGCCCTGCTTCGTGAGTATCCCATCGTGATGTCTTCTGAAAATTTCCGTAGAAAAGGGAGTGCCACAACATAACGTCCTTTATGTTTCCTCACTGTCGTGCTAACATAATGTTCTTTGCAATATGCTTCTCGGGGGTGGCTTGCTTTTTGGTGGGAACTTGCTCCAGTTCCCAAAAACGGGTTAGCTGAGCGTTCCAAGTCTCAGCGAAAGAGAGACGCAATTCTCTTGAACTGTCCTGGGGGGCAAGGGGCGGGGCCAGTTAGGATCCATCCAAAACTGTTTCTTGAGCCAAGAGAGACATTATTTTTGATAGACCCTTTGATGACTGCTGGGTACAGGTCGGCTCCAATAATCAGGTCGACCTGCTGGCTTTTATAAAAGTTGACGTCAGACAACTGCATGGAGGGGAGTTGTCCAAGATACGCTCTGTCCATTGAAAACTGGAGGAGGCTCCCTGTCAATTGGGGGAAGAACCAGGCTCCTTGCCTCAATCATAATCTGGGGGTTGACCGGAGAACCTAAGATAAACAGCGCTGCATTTCGGACATTTTCCGCTGACGTCGCATTAATACCACTCACCTTAGTATTTGGGTTGGTAAATTGATCCGTTTCTGTAATCATTCGGTGATGAATGTACCTTCTGACCCGGAGTCGAGGAGCGCTCTAGCTTCGTACTGTGGCGCTTATTCTCAAACATGTACCATACCTAACTCAATAACACTCCCACCACTAGTTAAGCACAACAGAGATGACGAAGGCTACTCTTATGCATGCAAGCGTGTACCTAGGAAAAGGAAGAGAGATGGCGCGAATGCCCACGAATACAAGGCAAAGAGGAGATGTCAATAAATAACACCGACCCTTCGAGAATACACAGAACGAACAACCAAGAAAGTTCACGGTGCGTGGACAAGCACCCTGTCTGACTATATAAATCAATCACCAAACAAGGTCAGTTTATTTTCAAGCGTTGAACAGTGAACTACTGTGAAGTTACCAAACTCTTAAATTTGTATTGCGTTTATTACTAGTAAATAAAACTAGCTATTAGTTACAATATCTGGGCTAGGGTGTCATCTAAACTAGAAGTCCAAGATGCGAAAACTGCACAGCGTATTATAAAATCGATGCTGAGGTAGATGCATTGAGAGGTCGTATCCAGGAATTGCAACTAAATCGTTCATCTGCTTTAGCGAATACTCCCAAGGTAAAATCACCTTCCTTTGATGGTTCTGTTCCATTCCAGGTATTTAAGCTACAATTTGAGAAGACGGCTGCGGTGAATAATTGGTGCACTGAAGATAAAGTTGCAGCACTATTCGTAGAGAACGTCTCTATGTACTTATATGTTTGCTACATCCCTCCAGCATCAGATTTTTCAGTCTACATGCAACATGTCTCTCTGCTCAACACTGTTAACTTTATGACTTCAGATTCAATTATTGTTTTGGGTGATTTTAACTTACCTCATATATCGTGGGACATATCTGATGGTAACATTATTCCAAAGCCGTCCAAACTGGGGTACAATGACTTTTTAGATGGAATTTCCGATCTTTGCCTTAATCAAATAAATGTTACCGCTAACAAGTTTGGGAAAGTCTTAGATTTAGTGTATGTTGATGATATAAACCAATTTTCTTTAAGTCGTTGTGATCCGTTTGTCTTACCAGAAGGCCTTTACCACTCTTCTATGGAAATAGTATACGAAACCATAAGTAATAACCAAGGTACTCAATGCTACTCATGTAGTAGCTTTGATTTTAACTTTTCCAAAGCAAACTACAAGATATTAAATAAAGAACTGTCTAAATTAACTTGGCCTGAATTTGGTTGTGATATCGATCTAAACGTCTCACATTTCAATCAAACTAATTACTGCCTATTTGAGAAGTTTATTCCTAAACGTAAATTAACTTATGATCATCCTACGCAAGCTTGGTTTACTAAAGAGCTTATGGCTCTGAAAAATAGGAAAACGCGATCCTTTAATTTATATAAGCAATCCGGATTAAATAAATATTAGTTACTGTATTCCATTCTACGTCTGAAGTACATAGATTTAAATAAAAAGTGCTATAAAGCTTATATCTCTAAAACCAAAAGAGATATTATTCTCGATCCAAAGTCATTTTATTGTTTCGTAAATTCTAAACGTAAAGTATCAGGGTTTCCCCCAGCCATGAAATATCAAGACATTATATCTAGCGATAATCAATGTATGGCAAATTTCTTTGCTCAATTTTTCACTTCTAACTATTCTGCTGTGACTAATTCAAACTTTCAAAACTATCCCTATAAGCTACACGGGACAAATTCAATTAATTCTTCAATTATATACGCCAAAGATGTTCTAAATTATATTAAAACCCTAAAAGAATCTTTTAAATGCGGTCCTGATAGGATTCCTGCATGTTTCTTGAAAAAGTGTGCGAACCATATTTACCAACCCCTTACCAATTTGTTCAATCTATCACTAAAGTGTGGTGTTTTTCCAACTGCGTGGAAAGAATCGTTTCTTCTACGCTGCATAAAAGCGGGAGTAGGTCTTCTATAGAGAGCTATCGTGGCATAGCAAAGCTTTCTGCCATCCCAAAATTGTTTGAAGCTATTGTTACAAATCAACTTACGGGTCCGATCCCTACTTTGATAGCTGACTGCCAACACGGGTTCAGTAAGGGAAAGTCAGTTACGAATTTACTTGAGTTTACCAGTCATGTCTCAAAGAGATTTAGAAAAAATCTGCACACCGACGTTATTTATACGGATTTCAGCAAAGCTTTTCACAAAGTGTGTCACTCATTACTTATTCCTAAACTCGATCAGTTGGGCTTCCAGCCGAGTCTCAATCGCTGGATCTCTTCTTACCTTAGTGACAGGACACAAAAGTAGTGTTTAAAAATTTAGTATCCGATGTCATTTATGTCTCTTCGGGGGTTCCTCAAGGAAGCCATCTTGGCCCGATTCTGTTCTTGTTGTTTATAAATGATATTTCTACAATAATAAAATTTTCCAAAATGTTAATGTATGCTGACGACGTAAAGCTTTTCATGTCATTCGCGTCATTTGAAGATAGAAATAAGCTACAATCAGATCTAGATACACTAGTTACTTGGTGCGATTTAAATTATATGCCACTTAACCTTAAAAAAATGTAAACACATGGGTTTTTCGCGTGGTTGAGCAAGTGTATGATTTTATTGACCTGGGGGTTACTATGGACTATAAACTCCGTTTCAACCGCCATATTAACACAACAGTCAATAAGGCTAGAGGTGTCCTAGCATTCGTTAAACGATGGTCTAAAGAATTTAGCGACCTTTATGTAACTAAAGCCCTCTTCACTACATTAGTCAGACCGATACTTGAATACGGTTTTATAATTTTAACCCGCGTTAGCAGGTTCATGTAGATCACCTAGAATCAGTTCAAAAACAATTTTTACTGTTTGCCTTAAGAGATTTTCATTGGGATCCCTTGTATAATCTGCCACCCTATACGAATCGTTTAAAACTCATTAATCTGCACACACTTTCTAGTCGGAGGGAAATGCTTGGAATTATTTTTATGATTAAATTGCTAAATGGTTCACTATCTAGCCCATTTCTTCTAAGTGTAGTGAACTTCAATGTACCGTCTCGTCCTTCAAGGCATCTTAAACCTCTAGTCTTAAAACAGTGCCCAACCAATCTTCAGTTAAATGAGCCTTTTCGCTGTTTGTGTCAAGATTATAACTCTCTTTCTGGTAGATTTGATATTTCAGACTCGCTTTTCAGCATAAAAAAATCAATTCTTTCTATCCTAAATTCATAGCTACTAATTGTTTCTTATTCTTTGACTTCTATATTAACTTCTAACAATAATTCTATTCTGTCAACTGGTTATTTCTTAATGTATAATCTATCTTATATCTACTTTACTGCTCTGTAGCTGAGCAGTTTTAGATCTCGACGATTAACAAACCAAAGCCTTTCAACGACTCGGCACGAACGAATAATTATTATTATTATTGTTATTATTATTGGAGGGACCTGCAGCAGAAATCTTACAGACTATTCCCGAGTCCTAAAGGAACAGTTATGATGCATTGATGGGTGCGGTTGAGAGACGCTATGGTAGCGAACATCGAAAGCAGATATACCAAATAGAGTGACTTTGCAGGAATTTGCATAGGACAATTTCAGTGGACGTAACCGCAAAGCTGGAGAAGATGAGCAAGATGAATGCCCAATAATCTCTGTGTCACAACTCAAACGGAAAGCTAGTAATGCTACTGTTGAAGGCTACGTGGACGGGAAAGAGCGCTTGCTGACTGTGAATACTGGTGCATCACATTCCATCATTCGGAGTGTATTGGTCAGCGGGAAGGTGAGACGATTGCAGAAAGCTAAGTTGTGGACAGTAACTGGCGAAAGCGAGCAAGTCCTGGGAGAGGTGGCTTGTAAGATTGTGACTGGGAATGTAGCTACGTATCACAACTTCTTCGTAGCAAATATTGTCGACGAAGTCATCATTGGCGTCGACTTCTTGGCTGAGAGAGACATTCACATCAACGTAAAGAACAGGGTTATGACTTACAACGGCCCAAAAGTTCCTCTGATCTTTGGACACAATAGTGGCTATACCACCAAGGGAGTGATCTTGAAGATGAAGCAACAGGAGCCTCGTAAAGCAGAGGTAGCTCCTCAACCAAAGGCTTTCATGGGCAGGAACCTCCTGAGGAAGATTCGGCAAGGCCAGGAGGAAGATCCGGATTTGGCACGTGTGGTGAAAGGACTAAAGGAGAGCAAAGCGCCGAGAAGAGAAGAGATGATTAGAGAGAGTCGCATCGCAAAAGCATATTGGGCACAATGGAGTAGCTTAAAGCTAACATCTGGTTGTTTTCATCGGATATGGGAAAATGAAGATGGCTAAAATCATCGAGCACTTATGGTTGTTCCCCAGGCAAGAATTCCAGATGTCATCAAAGCGTCGCATATTTGCCCAGATGGAAGACACATGGGAATAAAGAAAACGCTGCAAGAGCTAAAGCGGCGGTTTTATTGGATCGGTTGCAGACAAACTGTGTGGAAATGGATTACTAAGTGTGCAGAGTGTGCTGAGGATAAAAGACGAACATCTGGTGGTCATGTTCCGAAGAAGCTACGCAGCTTCGTGGATAAAGTTAAACAGTACACTGCATGAAAGAATGGAAAGGAATACTGAAGAAGTGAGTTGCAGGAATATTTGCCGGGTACGACTGGAAAAGAAAGTGAAGGCGCAAAGCCATGCGGGATTAATGACGGACAAAATGGTTGGAATATGTAGCAGTGCATTGTGGGGATCTCTGCAGGAGGGGATTGCTGACGGAGTTTCAATCCCTGGAGGAAATAAGGTTTAATAAAGCGGTGCCAACCATTGAGTCTCTAGCAGCGTTTGGTTCGGGCAATGTGTCTGATCGGAACGATCAGACTTAGGTGGAGGGCTGTGTGGCGATTATTCTCAAGAATGTACCATCCCTAACTCAATAACACTCCCACCACTAGCTAAACGCAACAGAGATGACGATGGCTACTCTTATGCTTCAAGCGTGTACCTAGGAAAAGGAAGAGAGATGGCGCGAATGTTCACTAATACAAGGCAAAGAGGAGATGTCAATAAATAACACCGACCCTTCGGGAACACGAAGAACGAACAACTAAGAAAGTTCTCGGTGCATGGGCAAGCACGCTGTCGGACTATATATGTCAGTGACCAAACAAGACAGGTGGATAAGTTTATTTTCAGGCGTTGAACAGTAAACTACTGTGAAGTTACCAAACTCTTAAATTTGTATTGCGTTTACTACTAGTAAATAAAACTAGCTATTAGTTACAATATCTGTGCGTGTGTTTATTTGACTTTATAGTGATCGAACCCGGGATTAATAATTAAGTAATCATCGAATTCGTCACGATATTTTACTCGTAAGTGACAAACATAAACGATGGCGTTTGGAGTTATGCGCGAAAGGAGCGTTCACATTTCCTGAGGCTGAATGGGGCTGAGGCGGTCGAGTCCCTTCTATATCGTTCGAGGGGCTATTTGCTGTCATTTGCCTGTTTCCAGTTGGGGTGCGATGAAGGAGAGTATGGATCCGTTGGTGGCAACTCATGCAATTGAACGTACTTGTACAATTCCTAGCAATGTGTGAGTGAGCACAAATTGTACTTCCTCAAAACCCGACTCTTGTCATCTACCTTCATCGCTAAAAACTTAAGGCATGATTTAAAATTATGAGACATGTTCGGACGCAACCTGCATGTGGCCTGTGCAAATTGGCCATGGTGTGCGGATACCTTCCTGTTCTCGAAGGCTGATATTGAGGTTCAGTTGATTGCGCCTTATGTCGAACGGGTGCCCTGAATATCCGACACTGTTTCCAAGGTTTGGAATCTGCTCGACAGATAGTTTTCCAGATCCTCCAATTTCGGAATTTCATTCTTATTTGTGAATCCCTGTTCCCATAAGGCCAAAGTCGCATCCGGCAAGTTGCTTGATTCTAGATACACGAAAATTGCATCCCAATTGTCTGTATCTATACCATGCATTGGCAGGACTGACACACAATTATATACAGACCGCTGTAAATTTTTTATTTCTGTACCCCTTTCGCTTGCCACCGCAGGCAGAATAAACAGAATTTTATGTTGCGAGTTGACCATGATTCTTTTATTCTCAAACCTTTCCGAGAGATTTCTCCATGCAGTGGCAAATCCATTATTATTTTGATTTCTTCACGATATCTCTGGCCTCACCACAAGTTTTTTGGTTTAAGTGGTAGAGTTTCTCTACTTCACTTAAAAGCGAATTGTTTATATAGATGGCCGTGAAGAGATCCCGAAATGATGGTAATGCTGTATAGTCACCATAAAAGAGTTCGGTGTCGCATGGTGGAAGCTTGACGCTTGAGCGTAAAGTCATTTTCTTTTCGCGGGAGCTGGGATTGACAGTTGAAGAAGTCTGACGTATAAACGTCAGGTTATGGATGGTTTCACGTTTCACCCATCAGTGCCGCGCACGTAAGATAAGCAGTGTAGCAATCATGCTACTGAATTTTGGCCATTCGGGAGGACGAAGTACCATTTTCGTCATCAGGCAAGCTTCGTGAATAGCTGCAGAAAACTTCCTCAACTTTTTCCCAAAATACCTTAAGTTCCGCTCTCTGAATTTCGAGGGAAAATACCGAGTGAGCGTTACTTGGAGACTCGTTGAAGCGTTTTTCAAACTCCAACAACGCCTCACAAGCACGGGTAAAGTCACTTGCGGTGGTAATTTTTACCTAACTTCCCTTTTCCAAAAAAATCAAGAAAAATATTTCGTACAGAAGGGCTGTTTGTGGGCGTAGATTAATTTATCCCAGGGGCTATGTGTTGGGCTGAAGGAAACAGACCACTAATGGCTGGTTACATATGTATGTATGTCGCTTTTAGAACAATATTCCGACTTGAAATGAAACCGCGGAAGGAAGGAGAACTAAATACCGTACACGAAAGATGTGTTGGGTTAGGGGTACTCAATGAGAGAGGTATATGCATGTACATACATAAGCCTTATACTACTCTAAAGTTGGATGTGGCGATATGTGTAGGATTATAATTAATTTTCTTTTTTTGTTTTTCACTTACCCCGATTCCTGTCGACTTTTGCTACGTCTTCTTTTGCTTTGGTGGGCCGCGGGATAGGGGACCTTTGAGCGTTGGAAGAGGGTTTAATTGGTGGGCCACTTGATAGGGGGCCTCTTCGTGCTGCAGCAGTTGTTGTAGTTGGGGGGCCGCTTGATAGGGTGCCTCTGCGTGCTGCTTCAGTTCTTGTGATTGTTGGGCCGCTTAGTAGGGGGCCTTTGAGTGCTGCCTTTATTGCAAAGTATGCCTTGCGTTGGGTCTTTCGTATGGGCCAATCTGGTGACGATACAGAAAAATCGTTAGTAAAGGCTTACCACAGTTTTTTGGGCACTTTTGATGTTGGGCAATTTTGATGGTGATCTCTCACACTACACTTCACTTGGGGGGTTTTTCCTGGCGCTACTAGCACTGCACTGATTTGCCCTATCTGGCTTTTCAACTCACTGCCGGGGAGCTATAGATGTTATTTAATAATGCAAGTGGGGTACTTTGCCCGTTTTGGAAAGATTTTCCGATACACAATCACTTGTTCACCTTTCAGGGGCCTGCTTTTCAAAGGCCTTCACTTTTATGCAACTTGCCAAAAATTTTCCTGTTTTAATGGACTTATCTGCCTTTATTACTGCCTTGTCTTTCCAAGACTTTCACCAGCACCTTATTTTTTGGCTAACTGGGGGGTGCCTCTTCACACGTATTTGTTTCTTTGCACTGCCCTACTTTTCAGGGACTTTCACTTTGATTTGCACTGCCCTCCCTGTTAGGGACTTTCACCTTTTTTTTTTTTGTCACTGCCTCGTCTTTCAGGGACTTTCACTATTATTTCTCAGGTTTGTGTTCAGTAATTTTACCGGGGGAAACTGTTCGCTTAACAGCCTTTCCGCACCGGTGTTTTTGCCTGTGGTTTTAAACACAATTCTTCGCGTTATTCACTGGGATTTTTGGTCCGATGGTTGGTAGATGTGAATGTCTTTGTGATGGGGTTTTCCTCGTATCTCTTTTGCTTCACATTTTGAGCGGGCAAGGATGCTACTAAAAGGCAAAAAAGATACTTACAACCGTGTTATTTAGTGCTTACCTTGCAGAACACGAAACTTTCGTGTCCGGTACTGTTCAAAGTGGTCTTTGTTTCTCTTGCTGGAAAAAATGTAAACAAAAACCCAACTTCTACTTCCACGACTCATTCACAATAGAGTGTGGTGAAATTGTTTTATTTCCAATGGAACTTGGCAATTGTTGGTAAAAGCGTATACTTCCTTCACGGAACAAAAAGCGATATGTGTGTTATACCACCAAGATGCGAAGTTTTTCGAGGTCTTAGGTCACTCAACAACTCCATTTTTCGTTGAATCTCAAGAATTACATAAAGGTGTATTTACGGCAAGATGCATTACAACTTCTGAAAACTCAGTTTTAAAAATAATTAATACCACAAATGACATACAATTTGTAAATAAAAATTCTATTCAGACGGAAAAGCTTTCAAATTCTCACATCTATGTAATTGACAAAACTAAATCAGTTGAGAAACGAATTATTGAAATATCTTCGATTTAAAAAAATCAAATTCCCAAAAGTGCTCCATCTGAACTTTTAGAACTCTGCATACAATATGCTGACATATTCGCACTTGACAACGACAAAATTACGTTAAACAATGTCTATGAGCAAACGTTACGAATAACAGACAATGAACCAGTTTATATCAAAATCTAACGTTTAAGCTATTCTCAGCGGGAAGAAATAAACAAACAAGGCACAAAATTATTAGAAAATGATTTAGTTGAAGGAAGTTATTCAAATTACAACAACCCACTTATTCTAGTTCATCGGCAGAGCCAAATTTTTCTCAACCTTAGATCTTTTTTCTAGATTTCACTAAATCCCTTTACATATTGATTCACGCGATATAACCTCATTTTCTACGGATCGCGGAACGTATAGATGGCAGTAGAAATAACCCGACTCTGGCTCGATAGCTCTCCAAAGGGGTTTTAGCTCGTGGTATGAATGCAAAAGATAAAGGGAAAAAAGAGAAGACTCTGGCAGTTAACGGTTTTCATTAGTTCAATTTATATATATTTGTTTTTTTAAATAATAATATTACAAGTGCGGTAATTTCACAACAAAACTAGAAAAAGTATATTACCTGACACGGGGGTGATGGCTGCAACCACTCGCTCTGAAATCCAAAATAGAAGTGTACGAGCGATTTTCCGCAGCAGACCGCCAAAACCACGGAAACCCGTTTTGGGGGGAAATTTAACGAAAGTTACCAAAGATTTTACAATACCCAGATTTTTCTAAACAGTTTATAATTACAGTATACGCTTCCAAAACTGGGTGTGGAGCAATACTCAGCCAGGAGCAACAAGGCAATGACTTACCTATATGTTATGCATCAAAATCTTTTAATGAGGCAGAACAAAAGAAAGAGATTGTTAAAGCTTACATTACCATCTCGACCTCACTTGGAGATGTCGCTGGAATCCACTCGTTACCTATCTTTCCTTTCCTTTCCATTTCTTTTCATCCTTTCCTTTTTCGTTGCACCTTTCTCTTTAGTATGGTTCCGATCAAAACGGTCCCGAAAAATCTTCATAGCTTCTGATAGAATTATAGGCAAAATATCATATTGGGCTTACTTTAAAGGTAATTTACGTATATTTCAGAATCTGTATTAATATCTATAGTGTTTCTGAATTTTAGTAGAGATATCAGGTATAAACTCAAGTTACGTAATCAATGTAAAAAGATAAGAAACTTATTTTCGCAGTACGGAAATTTTAGTGTCAAAAGTCATATTTAGTTACAATTATTTAGTAAATCAACTCTTCGAGGTACTTAAAAAAACCCTCTCAAAATTATTTGCGGTTCGATTTTGACATCGCGATGTACACAGTGGGGCTAAGCCGTTCAGATGATCTTCAGACATTGTTGATCTCAAATACGTTGTTACTCATCGCAAAGTTGAGAACGATCGTTCATTCGTCGCTGTTGTCACAGGCAAAACTACCATAACGCTAAGCATTTGGTTAACATTTGGAAACGCAGCTTCATTGCAAATATCGAGTGCTTCAAGTGAGTTTTTTATTTCCTTTCCGGCAATGAGCTTCCGCCAAAGTTGTACTTCGTTCACCCAGATGTCACTGGAGTCGTCGTGCAAAATTGAACAGTATGATTGGAATAGTTAGGCGCAGGCCTCTTCTTCGAAAATTTTAATTTTCTTGGGAAAAAGGCAAGCGAAATTTGATAAAGTACTGCGGTGATTTAAGAATCGATCTTGCAATTGTGTTAAAATTGTGTAGATTGTTTTACGGAAATAATCTTCATCTAAATCAGTTTGTATTTTGGAACGTTGGGTCTGGTTCGACGCAATCCTTGGCTTCCGCAATTCAATTTCGTATTGCTCCCTAATTTCGCTCACGGTTTTGAAAATTTGTCCGAACTTTCCCTTAGAATTTTCTCTTTTTCCATTAAAATTTGTTTAGCAGCATCAGCCAATTTGATAACCTCTCCCAGATCTTGATGTTGATCTTGAAGTACTGGACTCAGAGACAATGTGACAGAATGCACCGAGCTCAAAATATGCATGGATATCTGGAAATTTGCGGTTTTTACAGCTGAAAGCAGTTAGAAAGCTCCAGAAGAAGTCGTTGGGTCTTTCCAGTTAGTGGAAATCACTTCAAGAGCGCGAGTTACGGCTGGTTGCAAATGCGCGAATTACCATCTGGTTTTACAAAATTTTTTCAATTTTTTCAATCGAGTTTCCGATAGATGTTCATTTTAATTTATCCCATCCTGAAGGGCATTTTGGCGTTTCGGATAAATGAAGAAGGAATGGATATTCTCTAGAACTCCCAGACAATTTTTGATTCTCGTTATATTGCACGCAGAGCTTACCGCCAAATTGAAGCTATAAGCAGCACAATGGGAGTAGAGCGCGGATGAATAAGTTTTTCTGGCAACAGCTTGAGCCCCTTGGCGGAAGAAATACCTGCAATCCATTCCGGAAGATTTTAGGAAATCAAGGTAAGCAGTTCCTATTCCCTTTCCAGTGAAATCGGTGATAGCATTAACACACAAAAAATCTTCCTGAATGATGAACTTTTCGCGGCATTTATCCAAGCAGCGAATGCAAATTAAACCTTGTTCTACTCCTGCAATGTCTGGGGTGTCATCTCCGAGAAGAGAAAAGCCCTTCGATTTGTTCACTCGATCGATGTTGTAACTCATGATGAGGTGGTAACAAATGTTGATTATTTTATTCTGGACACTGTTGCTTATGTACATAGCATTCTTTGGTGAATCACTCAGGTGTTTTTTCAACTGCTTATCAGTTTTGGCTCGATATCTTGAAAGAGCTCTAAAGGTTTCATCATTCCTCAACGGTTCGTCTTCAGAAATTCTTCTCGTATCATTGGAACCTCTGATAGCAAATCCTTGTCGGCCACACAGGATAACTGTTTCAACAATTGGAACCATGCATAGTTTGCTTTCATTCAAAAAGTCCCAATTCCCATTCTCAATGCCGCATTGCGGCTCAGTTATAAGTAATAAGGCAAATTCAAACCGCTTTACACATACAAGTGAATGCACACATGCCCACCAAAAAAAGGTTGTAAGGAGTATCAGTTGGAAAGGAAGTTGGCCATTTGGAATATAAATGTATGCTGAAATATCCCCAATAGAGGAGGGTTGAACCCCAAAAATACCCCCCCCCCCTGCGCACGGGCCTGAATTAGCATAAAATGAACTTTTAACTAATTTATTTTGTTGTGTTGATCTTCTGACAGGGTAGTAAGCTGATTTTTGTTGGAACGATTTTCCGTCATCCCTTGACAAGTTTGGTTTTGTGACAAACCGTTCCAACAAAAATCAACTTTTAACTACTATATTATCATTTTTAACAAATGTCTTATGGATTCTTTACAGCTAAAATAAGTTCAGAACATTTCCAACAACTTTCATTCAGACAGCAAAATTTTTGTATTTAAATTTAAAATGGATGAACCAAATACTTCTACATCATCTGAATCCGCTTTATTACATATACCGTCTAGTCGTGACATTTTAAGATTTTATTTTTTTAAGTGATCATGCTAATATTCAAAGTAAAATTCTTTCGCAAAAAATTTAACTCTTTATGTAATTGATAAATTGGTTGAAATTTGGAACAAATTGAATATTCAACTAATTGATAGACATAGTATTCTAAGAAAACTAAATGTTTTAATTGAAAAATATCACGAAAGCATAAAACACAGAAAAAAAGTTCAGGAATTTACAACATTCGTACAGTCAACAAATGAATTATTTTGCATTGGAAAATGTAAATGCAAGTTCAAAACAACAGAATGCTCATGTGGTTTAATACCAAACCATTTAAAAGAATTTATGTTGGAAAAACATAATGATAGAAAATTCACAATACCTGAATATATGGATGACATTGTAGAAGAAACACCTACAACAAAAAATAAATGAATTCTTCAATAGCAAAAAACTGTCAATAGATCAATTAATTGGCATATGCAGCGATGGAGAACCAGCTAATACTGCAATGGAAAATGGTGTTATAGAACTTTTTGAAAAGCAGTTTAAACGTTTGCTTCATTTGAATGAATTACCATTTGGTCATTTATTCAGAGTATTAGATAAAACAGTCACGAGTGGAGCAAGAGCAGCAAGTGGAAATATATTCAAAGCCATTCAAGACTGTGAAAAATTTCAGGTATGCATTTGTTAAAATTATTTTATAATATTTTTTCAATCAAATTAAAACAGGAAAATGTGAAAAACAACCACGAATGGAGAGCAAAAAGATTTAAAAATATAATAACATAACATTAATTTTATTTTGAAAAATACGTTAAAGTGGTCAATTCTAACTAAAAAATAATTTTTGTTTTAATTGATATTATTATTTTTAAATAAATTACATTAAAATTATAAAAATTGTGCCTTTTCTGCTTATTACTTGAAAATATAGGTTTTTTTTGAAAATTAGTTTCTACCAAAACGAATTCGAAAAAAGAAAAACTGTCTGAATGAAAGTTGTTGGAAATGTTCTAAACTTATTTTACCTGTAAAGAAAAAAACAATTTTCCATAAGAAATTTGTTTAAAATGATAATATAGTAGTTAAAAGTCTATTTTAGGCTAATATCTCATAATTTAAGCCTGATATCACTACTAAAATTCAAAAGCACTATAAATATTAATACAGATTCTGAAATGTACGTAAAATACCTTTAAAGTAAGTCCAATATGATATTTTTCCTATAATTCTATCAGAAGCTATGAAGATTTTTTGGCCAACCCCTACATTCATATGGCAAAATATCTATTTTGCAAAGTGGGGTACTCGAAATCGGACTTAGAGATATGGTGTCATCTGATGAAAAAAATCCATCCATACAATTTGACCCGCTCTAATACATATATATATATATACACATAACCATTTGTTTTTTGATCATTGTTGTTGGACAACGTTGGTAAGCTAAAAAGGATTTCGATTGTTTTAAGGACCGGCTCAATTAAGTTTCCCCGTTTCCGGAAATCAAGAGGATTCCGGCCCCTTATTTTTTCCCGAGCCGGATCTTTAAAACAATCCAGTTTTGAGTTCATCTATTTAATTGCCAATCGTTTCATTGTTATAACTTGTCCAGCAACAAAAACTGCAAAAGTCATCAGCCTACAACTAAACTCCCTGAAGTATACGCTTTTACCAACAATTGCCAAGTCCCATTGAAAATAAAACAATTTCACCACACTCTATTGTGAAGGAGTCGTGGAAGTAGAAGTTGGGTTTTTGTTTACATTTTTGACAGCAGCAATTGGCCAAATAAACAAAGCAACTAGGAGCAGGAATCACGGAATCGGTAACTTTTTGCTTAAATATATAAAATAAGTGATTTATTTCCAGCAAGAGTAACAGAGACCACTTTGAACAGTACCGGATACGAAAGTTTCGAGTTCTGCAAGGTAAGCACTAAATAACACGGTTGTGAGTATCTTTTTTGCCTTTTAGTAGCATCCTTGCCCTCTCAAAAAGTGAAGCAATCACCCACAAAAGAGATACGAGGAAAACCCCATCACAAAGACATTCACATCTACCAACCATCGGACCAAAAATCCCAGTGAATAACGCGAAGAAGTGTGTCCAAAACCACAGGCATGGTATATTGAAGTCGTCATTTACCACATGTGGGTTATGTTCAACGAGGATATTGGAAAAATTTAAGTCTATGTTAATTTTACCTAAGGTAGGAACAGAGCTTGAAGTTACGCCAGATCCGGTTATATTAATTATGAAAAAATCTGACTAATTTAAGGTTAGATAAAAAACGCTCTTATTATTTATTCGCTTAGCTCCTCGTCTACTTTGGTTATTGGTGTTGTATCTATTGGTATTGTTGTACCTATTGAAATTATTATTGCTATTGTACCTATTGAAGTTACTATGGTTACACTGTGGAACAAATTCAGGTTAGCAAAAGTTAGGTCGATTCTCAGAGTGAGGGGTGAAAATAGAGGCTAAATTAGAAGAATCGTATCGCTTTGTTTATGTTAGTTCGAATTTTTTTTTCATCGACCTTCGAATTAAATTCCTTCCCCTTCCTCCTCTTGTTCCTCGTCTTCCTCTTTTTTGTTTCCACCCACCGCACAGGTAGCGATTTTTATTTATTTCGTACAAGCGAACTAATATCAAAAATAAAGATTTTCAAAAAAAAACTATATTTTCAAGTAATAAGCAGAAAAGGTACAATTTTTATAATTTTAATGCAATTTATTTAAAAAATAGTTTTTTAGTTAGAATTGACCACTTTAACGTATTTTTCAAAATAAAATTAATGTTATGTTATTATATTTTTAAATCTTTTTGCTCTCCATTCGTGGTTGTTTTTCACATTTTCCTATTTTAATTTGATTGAAAAAATATTATAAAATAATTTTAACAAATGCATACCTGAAATTTTTCACAGTCTTGAATGGCTTTGAATATATTTCCACTTGCTGCTCTTGCTCCACTCGTGACTGTTTTATCTAATACTCTGAATAAATGACCAAATGGTAATTCATTCAAATGAAGCAAACGTTTAAACTGCTTTTCAAAAAGTCCTATAACACCATTTTCCATTGCAGTATTAGCTGGTTCTCCATCGCTGCATATGCCAATTAATTGATCTATTGACAGTTTTTTGCTATTGAAGAATTCATTTATTTTTTGTTGTAGGTGTTTCTTCTACAATGTCATCCATATATTCAGGTATTGTGAATTTTCTATCATTATGTTTTTCCAACATAAATTCTTTTAAATGGTTTGGTATTAAACCACATGAGCATTCTGTTGTTTTGAACTCTGTTGATAATTCATTTGTTGACTGTACGAATGTTGTAAATTCCTGAACTTTTTTTCTGTGTTTAATGCTTTTGTGATATTTTTCAATTAAAACATTTAGTTTTCTTAGAATACTATGTCTATCAATTAGTTGAATATTCAATTTATGATAATGATAATATAGTAGTTAAAAGTTGATTTTTGTTGGAACGGTTTGTCACAAAACCAAACTTGGCAAGGGATGACGGAAAATCGTTCCAACAAAAATCAGCTTACTACCCTGTCAGAAGATCAACACAAAATAAATTAGTTAAAAGTTCATTTTAGGCTAATTGAGGCCCGTGCGCAGGGGGGGTATTTTTGGGGTTTAACCCCCCCTCTATTATGGATATTTCAGCATACATTTATATTCCAAATGGCCAACTTCCATTCCAACTGATACTCCTTACAACCTTAGATAAGGTTAAAATTTTTTGGTGGGCATGTGTGCATTCACTTGTATGTGTAAAGCGGTTTGAATTTGCCTTATTACTTATAATTGAGCCGCAATGCGGCATTGAGAATGGGAATCGAAGAAGAAAAGCTTTAGCCATTGATTTGCAACTGTAGAAACAAAAATTAGACTTTCTTAATGAAAGCAAACTACGCATGATTCCAATTATCAGAGGTTCCAATGATACGAGAAGAATTTCTGAAGACGAACCGTTGAGGAATGATGAAACCTTTAGAGCTCTTTCAAGCCAAAACTGATGAGCAGTTGAAAAAACACCTGAGTGATTCAGCAAAGAATGCTATGTACATAAGCAACCGTGTCCAGAATGAAATAATCAACATTTGTTACCACCTCATCATGAGTTACAACATCGATCGAGTGAACAAATCGAAGGGCTTTTCTTTTCTCGGAGATGACACCCCAGACATTGCAGGAGCAGAACAAGGTTTAATTTGCATTCGCTACTTGGATAAATGCCGCGAAAAGTTCATCATTCAGGAAGATTTTTTGTGTTTTAATCCTATCACCGATTTTACTGGAAAGGGAATAGGACCTGCTTACCTTGATTTCCTAAAATCTTCCGGAATGGATTGCAGGTATTTCTTCAGCCAAGACGCTCAAGCTGTTGCCAGAAAAACTTTTTCATGAAAATTTTCGAAGAAGAGGCCTGCGCCTAACTATTCCAATCATACTGTTCAATTTTGCACGACGACTACAGTGACATCTGGGTGAACGAAGTACAACTTTGGCGGAAGCTCATTGCCGGAAAGGAAATAAAAAACTCACTAATGCTTAGCGTTATGGTAGTTTTGCCTGTGACAACAGCGACGAATGAACTATCGTTATCAACTTTGCGATGACTAACAACGTATTTGAGATCAACAATGTCTGAAGATCATCTGAACGGCTTAGCCCCACTGTGTACATCGCGATGTCAAAATCGAACCGCAAATAATTTTGAAAGAGTTTTTTCAGTACCTCGAAGAGTTGATTTACTAAATAATTGTAACTAAATATGACTTTTGACACTAAAATTTCCGTACTCCGAAAATAAATTTCATATCTTTTTACATTGATTACGTAACTTGAGTTTAAACCTGATATCTCTATTAAAATTCAAAAACACTATAGATATTAATACAGATTCTAAAATGCACGTAAATTACCTTTAAAGTAAGCCCAATATGATATTTTTCCTATAATTCTATCAGAAGCTATCAAGATTTTTTGGGACCCTTTTGATCGGAACCATACTAAAGAGAAAGGTGCAACGAAAAAGGAAAGGATGAAAAGAAATGGAAAGGAAAGGATAGATAGGTAACGAGTGGATTCCAGCGAAATCCCCAAGTGAGGTCGAGATGGTAATGTAGGCTTTAATAATCCCTTTCTTTTGTTCTGCCTCATTAAAAGATGTTGATGCAAAACATATAGGTAAGTCATTGCCTTGTTGCTCCTGGCTGAGTATTGCTCCACACCCAGTTTTGGAAGCGTCTACTGTAATTATAAACTGTTTAGAAAAGTCTGGGTATTGTAAAATCTTTGGTGACAATAGGGATGCTTTCAGTGGATCAAAGGCTTCATCACATGTTTTGTCCCAGTTAAAGTCGACTCTTTTCCTACTCAATCTATTAAGAGGTGCTTCCAGAGATGCAAAATTTGGAATAAAGCGCCTGTAATAGTTGGCAAAAGCAACGAAACGTCTTACAGCGTCTTTGTTTGTTGGCTTAGTATATTTCCTAATTGCAACTATTTTTGAATCGTCTGGCGACAAACCCTTAGCGGAACCCTTGTGACCTATGAATGCCACTTCGGGTCTGAGAAAATTTATTTGGATTAAGTTTAAGATTCAACAATCTACAGGTGTCGAATACTTTAGACAAATTTCTTATGTGATGTGATTCGTTACAGCTAACGACGATAATGTCATCTACATATAAAAAAGCTACATGATGGTATTGCTGAAAATGCAGTGGCCATCATTCTTGAAAATGAATTTGGTGCAATCCTTAAACCAAACTGCAATACCCGCTGTTTAGGTCATCATGTTAACTATATGTTCACTGGCGTAATTTCAAGCTCTGTTTCTACCTTAGGTAAAATTAACATAGACTTAAATTTTTCCAATATCCTCGTTAAACATAACCCACATGTGGTAAATGACGACTTCAATATCCCATCAGATGGTATACTGGGTAAAGATTTTCTTAAATATAACAAATGTATTAGAAATTATTTAAATAATAGCATATCATTCTGGGCAAATAATGAAAAAATTAAAATATGCCTATCCTTCACGGAACAAAAAGCGATATGTGTGTTATACCACCAAGATGCGAAGTTTTTCGAGTTTTAGACTTAGGTCACTCAACAACTCCATTTTTCGTTGAATCTCAAGAATTACATAAAGGTGTATTTACGGCAAGATGCATTACAACTTCTGAAAACTCAGTCTTAAAAATAATTAATACCACAAATGACATACAATTTGTAAATAAAAATTCTATTCAGACGGAAAAGCTTTCAAATTCTCCCATCTATGTAATTGACAAAACTAAATCAGTTGAGAAACGAATTGTGCTCCATCTGAACTTTTAGAACTCTGCATACAATATGCTGACATATTCGCACTTGACAACGACAAAATTACGTTAAACAATTTCCATGAGCAAACGTTACGAATAACAGACAATGAACCAGTTTATATCAAAATGTAACGTTTAAGCTATTCTCAGCGGGAAGAAATAAACAAACAAGTCACAAAATTATTAGAAAATGATTTAGTTGAAGGAAGTTATTCAAATTACAACAACCCACTTATTCTAGTTCATCGGCAGAGCCAAATTTTTCTCAACCTTAGATCTTTTTTCTGGATTTCACTAAATCCCTTTACATATTGATTCACGCGATATAACCTCATTTTCTACGGATCGCGGAGCGTATAGATGGCAGGTGAAATAACCCGACTCTGGCTCGATAGCTCTCCAAAGGGGTTTTAGCTCGTGGTATGAATGCCAAAGATAAAGGGGAAAAAGAGAAGACTCTGGCAGTTAACGGTTTTCAATAGTTCAATTTATACATATTTGTTTTTTTAAATAATAATATTACAAGTGCGGTAATTTCACAACAAAACTAGAAAAAGTATATTACCTGACACGGGGGTGATGGCTGCAACCACTCGCTCTGAAATCCAAAATAGAAGTGCCCGAGCGATTTTCCGAAAAAGACCGCAGACCGCCAAAACCACGGAAACCCGTTTTGGGGGGAAATTTAACGAAAGTTACTTTTACTAGAAGGCAATTAACCGTGCTTTTGTGCATACGCATGCTCGCTTTAGTGGTAGTGCGCATGACACAAATGTATGTTTAAATGCAATAGAATGTGAGGGCGGGTCGTCCATTGAAGATGGTTTAGCATGATGGCCTAAACAGCGGGTATTGCCGTTTGGTTTAAGGCTTGCACCAAATTCATTTTCAAGAATGATGGCCATTGCATTTTCAGGAATACCATCTAATGTAGCTTTTTTATATGTAGATGACATTATCGTCATTAGCTGTAACGAATCACATCACATAAGAAATTTGTCTAAAGTATTCGACACCTGTAGATTGTTGAATCTTAAACTTAATCCAAATAAATTTTCTCAGACCCGAAGTGACATTCATAGGTCACAAAGGTTCCGCTAAGGGTTTGTCGCCAGACGATTCAAAAATAGTTGCAATTAGGAAATATACTAAGCCAACAAACAAAGACGCTGTAAGACGTTTCGTTGCTTTTGCCAACTATTACATGCGCTTTATTCCAAATTTTGCATCTCTGGAAGCACCTCTTAATAGATTGAGTAGGAAAAGAGTCGACTTTAACTGGGACAAAACATGTGATGAAGCCTTTGATCCACTGAAAGCATCCCTATTGTCACCAAAGATTTTACAATACCCAGATTTTTCTAAACAGTTTATAATTACAGTAGACGCTTCCAAAACTGGGTGTGGAGCAATACTCAGCCAGGAGCAACAAGGCAATGACTTACCTATATGTTATGCATCAAAATCTTTTAATGAGGCAGAACAATATAAAGAGATTGTTAAAGCCTACATTACCATCTCGACCTCACTTGGAGATGTCGCTGGTATCCACTCGTTACCTATCTTTCCTTTCCTTTCCATTTCTTTTCATCCTTTCCTTTTTCGTTGCACCTTTCTCTTTAGTATGGTTCCGATCAAAAGGGTCCCAAAAAATCTTCATAGCTTCTGATAGAATTATAGGAAAAATATCATATTGGGCTTACTTTAAAGGTAGTTTACGTATATTTTTGAATTTTAGTAGAGATATCAGGTTTAAACTCAAGTTACGTAATCAATTAAAAAGATAAGAAATTTATTTTCGGAGTACGGAAATTTTAGTGTCAAAAGTCATATTTCTTCTTCTTTAAATGCTCATCTAACCGCCTGGGCGATTTTGACCGTCCAACATAGCTCGCCAGTAGTTTCTTCGTTGCGCCAACTGGCGCCAATTGGAAACACCGCGGGATCGCAAATCGGTCTCCACTTGGTTCTTCCATCGGAGTGGTGGTCTCCCTCTTCCTCTGCTTCCACAGGCGGGTGCCGATAAGAATACCTTCTGGCTGGAGCATCTTCGCTCATTCGCACTACGTGGCCTAGCCAGCGAAGCCGCTGTGTTTTAATTCGCTGAACTATGTCATCGTCTGCGTAAAGTTCATACAGCTCATCATTAAATCTTCTTCGGTACTCGCCGTCGCCAACGCGTAGAGGTCCACACATCTTTCGAAGAACCTTTCTCTCGAATACTCCCAGAGCCGCCTCATCAGATGTTGTTAGTGTCCACGCTTCTGCACCATATAGCAGGACGGGTGCGATGAGTGATTTGGAAAGTGTTATTTTCGTTCGTCGAGAGAGGACTTTACTTTTCAATAGCCTACTCAGTCCGAAGTAGCATTTGTTTGCAAGAGTGATTCTTCGTCGGATTTCTAGGCTAACATTATTGTTGGTATTAATGCTGGTTCCCAGGTAAACGAAGTCCTTTACTATATCGAAATTATTGCTGCCAACAGTGGCTTGGTTGCCAAGGCGCGAATGCGCTGACTCTTTTCATGATGACAGAAGGTACTTCGTTTTGCCCTCGTTCACCACCAATCCCATTTTCTCCGCTTCTTTTTCTAATTTGGAGTAAGCAGAAGTTACGGCGCGGTTGTTAAGGCCAATGATATCAATATCGTCAGCATATGCCAACAGTTGCACGCTTTTATAAAATATTGTTCCAGCGCGGTTAAGTTCTGCAGCTTGTATTATTTTCTCCAGCATTAAATTAAAGAAATCACACGATAGGGGGTCACCCTGTCTGAAGCCTCGTTTAGTTTCGAACGGCTCGGAGAGGTACTTCCCAATTCTGACCGAGCTGGCGGTGTTGCTCAAGGTCATTTTGCATAGCCGTATAAGTTTTGCGGGGAAACCAAATTCAGACATAGCGGCATATAGGCAGCTCCTTTTCGTGCTATCGAAAGCGGCTTTAAAATCAACAAAGAGATGATGCGTGTCGATTCTTTTTTAGCGGGTTTTTTCCAAGATTTGGCGTATTGTAAAAATCTGGTCGATGGTAGATTTACCAGGTCTGAAGCCACACTGATAAGGTCCAATCAGTCTGTTCACATCAGGCTTCAGTCTTTCGCACAATACGCTTGATAGGACCTTATATGCGATATTCAAAAGGCTGATTCCGCGATAGTTGGCGCAGTTTGCAGGACCGCCCTTCTTGTGGATTGGGCAGAGAACACTTAGATTCCAATCTTCAGGCATGCATTCATCTGACCAAATTCTGGACAGAAGCTGATGCATGCGCCTTACCAGCTCCTCGCCTCCGTGTTTGAATAGCTCAGCAGGCAAACCATCAGCGCCAGCTGCTTTATTGTTTTTCAATCGGGATATTGCTATTCCCACCTCATTATAGTCGGGTTGTGGAACGTCAATTCCATCATCTTCGATTGTGGGCTCGGGTTCGGCATCTTCTCTGGTTTCTTGCTCAGTTTCTCCATTTAAAAGGGCAGAGAAGTGATCCCTCCATATCCTGAGTGTTCTCTGAACATCGGCCACCAGGTCGCCGTTCTCATTCTTACAGGAGTTTGCCCCAGGTTTGAAACCTTCTGTCATTCGCCGAATTTTTTGATAGAATTTTCGGGCATTATTCCCTTTGGCCAGCATCTCAAGCTCCTTTATATCACGCTTTTCTGCCTCTCTTTTTTTCGCCCGGAAAAGCCGCCTTGCTTCCCTCTTCAACTCGCGGTAGTGTTCACAAACACTCCTCGTTGCATTCGATCTCAGCGTTGCCTTGTAGGCTTCGTCCTTTCTTTTCGTTGCAGCGCGGCACTCTTCATAGTCATATTTAGTTACAATTATTTAGTAAATCAACTCTTCGAGGTACTTAAAAAACCCTCTCAAAATTATTTGCGGTTCGATTTTGACATCGCGATGTACACAGTGGGGCTAAGCCGTTCAGATGATCTTCAGACATTGTTGATCTCAAATACGTTGTTACTCATCGCAAAGTTGAGAACGATCGTTCATTCGTCGCTGTTGTCACAGGCAAAACTACCATAACGCTAAGCATTTGGTTAACATTTGGAAACGCAGCTTCATTGCAAATATCGAGTGCTTCAAGTGAGTTTTTTATTTCCTTTCCGGCAATGAGCTTCCGCCAAAGTTGTACTTCGTTCACCCAGATGTCACTGGAGTCGTCGTGCAAAATTGAACAGTATGATTGGAATAGTTAGGCGCAGGCCTCTTCTTCGAAAATTTTAATTTTCTTGGGAAAAAGGCAAGCGAAATTTGATAAAGTACTGCGGTGATTTAAGAATCGATCTTGCAATTGTGTTAAAATTGTGTAGATTGTTTTACGGAAATAATCTTCATCTAAATCAGTTTGTATTTTGGAACGTTGGGTCTGGTTCGACGCAATCCTTGGCTTCCGCAATTCAATTTCGTATTGCTCCCTAATTTCGCTCACGGTTTTGAAAATTTGTCCGAACTTTCCCTTAGAATTTTCTCTTTTTCCATTAAAATTTGTTTAGCAGCATCAGCCAATTTGATAACCTCTCCCAGATCTTGATTTTCTTCTTGAAGTACTGGACTCAGAGACAATGTGACAGAATGCACCGAGCTCAAAATATGCATGGATATCTGGAAATTTGCGGTTTTTACAGCTGAAAGCAGTTAGAAAGCTCCAGACGAAGTCGTTGGGTCTTTCCAGTTAGTGGAAATCACTTCAAGAGCGCGAGTTACGGCTGGTTGCAAATGCGCGAATTACCATCTGGTTTTACAAAATTTTTTTAATTTTTTCACTCGAGTTTCCGATAGATGTTCATTTTAATTTATCCCATCCTGAAGGGCATTTTGGCGTTTCGGATAAATGAAGAAGGAATGGATATTCTCTAGAACTCCCAGACAATTTTTGATTCTCGTTATATTGCACGCAGAGCTTACCGCCAAATTGAAGCTATAAGCAGCACAATGGGAGTAGAGCGCGGATGAATAAGTTTTTCTGGCAACAGCTTGAGCCCCTTGGCCGAAGATATACCTGCAATCCATTCCGGAAGATTTTAGGAAATCAAGGTAAGCAGTTCCTATTCCCTTTCCAGTGAAATCGGTGATAGCATTAAAACACAAAAAATCTTCCTGAATGATGAACTTTTCGCGGCATTTATCCAAGCAGCGAATGCAAATTAAACCTTGTTCTACTCCTGCAATGTCTGGGGTGTCATCTCCGAGAAGAGAAAAGCCCTTCGATTTGTTCACTCGATCGATGTTGTAACTCATGATGAGGTGGTAACAAATGTTGATTATTTTATTCTGGACACGGTTGCTTATGTACATAGCATTCTTTGGTGAATCACTCAGGTGTTTTTTCAACTGCTTATCAGTTTTGGCTCGATATCTTGAAAGAGCTCTAAAGGTTTCATCATTCCTCAACGGTTCGTCTTCAGAAATTCTTCTCGTATCATTGGAACCTCTGATAGCAAATCCTTGTCGGCCACATAGGATAACTGTTTCAATAATTGGAACCATGCATAGTTTGCTTTCATTCAAAAAGCGGCTCAGTTATAAGTAATAAGGCAAATTCAAACCGCTTTACACATACAAGTGAATGCACACATGCCCACCAAAAAAAGGTTGTAAGGAGTATCAGTTGGAAAGGAAGTTGGCCATTTGGAATATAAATGTATGCTGAAATATCCCCAATAGAGGAGGGTTGAACCCCAAAAGTACCCCCCCCCCTGCGCACGGGCCTGAATTAGCATAAAATGAACTTTTAACTAATTTATTTTGTTGTGTTGATCTTCTGACAGGGTAGTAAGCTGATTTTTGTTGGAACGATTTTCCGTCATCCCTTGCCAAGTTTGGTTTTGTGACAAACCGTTCCAACAAAAATCAACTTTTAACTACTATATTATTATTTTTAACAAATGTCTTATGGATTCTTTACAGCTAAAATAAGTTCAGAACCTTTCCAACAACTTTCATTCAGACAGCAAAATTTTTGTATTTAAATTTAAAATGGATGAACCAAATACTTCTACATCATCTGAATCCGCTTTATTACATATACCGTCTAGTCGTGACATTTTAAGATTTTATTTTTTTAAGTGATCATGCTAATATTCAAAGTAAAATTCTTTCGCAAAAAATTTAACTCTTTATGTAATTGATAAATTGGTTGAAATTTGGAACAAATTGAATATTCAACTAATTGATAGACATAGTATTCTAAGAAAACTAAATGTTTTAATTGAAAAATATCACGAAAGCATAAAACACAGAAAAAAAGTTCAGGAATTTACAACATTCGTACAGTCAACAAATGAATTATTTTGCATTGGAAAATGTAAATGCAAGTTCAAAACAACAGAATGCTCATGTGGTTTAATACCAAACCATTTAAAAGAATTTATGTTGGAAAAACATAATGATAGAAAATTCACAATACCTGAATATATGGATGACATTGTAGAAGAAACACCTACAACAAAAAATAAATGAATTCTTCAATAGCAAAAAACTGTCAATAGATCAATTAATTGGCATATGCAGCGATGGAGAACCAGCTAATACTGCAATGGAAAATGGTGTTATAGGACTTTTTGAAAAGCAGTTTAAACGTTTGCTTCATTTGAATGAATTACCATTTGGTCATTTATTCAGAGTATTAGATAAAACAGTCACGAGTGGAGCAAGAGCAGCAAGTGGAAATATATTCAAAGCCATTCAAGACTGTGAAAAATTTCAGGTATGCATTTGTTAAAATTATTTTATAATATTTTTTCAATCAAATTAAAATAGGAAAATGTGAAAAACAACCACGAATGGAGAGCAAAAAGATTTAAAAATATAATAACATAACATTAATTTTATTTTGAAAAATACGTTAAAGTGGTCAATTCTAACTAAAAAATTATTTTTTAAAAAAATTACATTAAAATTTTAAAAATTGTGCCTTTTCTGCTTATTACTTGAAAATATAGGTTTTTTTTTTAAATTTGTTTCTACCAAAACGAATTCGAAAAAAGAAAAACTGTCTGAATGAAAGTTGTTGGAAATGTTCTGAACTTATTTTACCTGTAAAGAAAAAAACAATTTTCCATAAGAAATTTGTTTAAAATGATAATATAGTAGTTAAAAGTTTATTTTAGGCTAATATCTCATAATTTAAGCCTGATATCATTACTAAAATTCAAAAGCACTATAGATATTAATACAGATTCTGAAATGTACGTAAAATACCTTTAAAGTAAGTCCAATATGATATTTTTCCTATAATTCTATCAGAAGCTATGAAGATTGTTTGGCCAAGCCCTACATTCATATGGCAAAATATCTATTTTGCAAAGTGGGGGACTCGAAATCGGACTTAGAGATATGGTGTCATCTGATGAAAAAAAATCCATCCATACAATTTGACCCGCTCTAATACATATATATATATATACACATAACCATTTGTTTTTTGATCATTGTTGTTGGACAACGTTGGTAAGCTAAAAAGGATTTCGATTGTTTTAAGGACCGGATCAATTAAGTTTCCCCGTTTCCGGAAATCAAGAGGATTCCGGCCCCTTATTTTTTCCCGAGCCGGATCTTTAAAACAATCCAGTTTTGAGTTCATCTATTTAATTGCCAATCGTTTCATTGTTATAACTTGTCCAGCAACAAAAACTGCAAAAGTCATCAGCCTACAACTAAACTCCCTGAAGTATACGCTTTTACCAACAATTGCCAAGTCCCATTGAAAATAAAACAATTTCACCACACTCTATTGTGAATGATCGTGGAAGTAGAAGTTGGGTTTTTGTTTACATTTTTTGACAGCAGCAATTGGCCAAATAAACAAAGCAACTAGGAGCAGGAATCACGGAATCGGTAACTTTTTGCTTAAATATTTAAAATAAGTGATTTATTTCCAGCAAGAGAAACAGAGACCACTTTGAACAGTACCGGATACGAAAGTTTCGAGTTCTGCAAGGTAAGCACTAAATAACACGGTTGTGAGTATCTTTTTTGCCTTTTAGTAGCATCCTTGCCCTCTCAAAAAGTGAAGCAATCACCCACAAAAGAGATACGAGGAAAACCCCATCACAAAGACATTCACATCTACCAACCATCGGACCAAAAATCCCAGTGAATAACGCGAAGAAGTGTGTCCAAAACCACAGGCATGGTATATTGAAGTCGTCATTTACCACATGTGGGTTATGTTCAACGAGGATATTGGAAAAATTTAAGTCTATGGTAATTTTACCTAAGGTAGAAACAGAGCTTGAAGTTACGCCAGTGATGTTAACTATATCTTCACTAATAATGGGAATATAGTTACTGATACTTGAAATTTTAATCAAAGAAATATCAGCCTGTGTATCTAGTAAAAATGTGCATAATTTGTCAGATCCGGTTATATTAATTTTGAAAAAATCTTCTTAATATTTATTCGCTTAGCTCCTCGTCTACTTTGGTTATTGGTGTTGTATCTATTGGTATTGTTGTACCTATTGAAATTATTATTGCTATTGTACCTATTGAAGTTACTATGGTTACACTGTGGAACAAATTCAGGTTAGCAAAAGTTAGGTCGATTCTGAGAGTGAGGGGTGAAAATAGAGGCTAAATTAGAAGACTCGTATCGCTTTGTTTATGTTAGTTCGAATTTTTTTTTAATGACCTTCGAATTAAATTCCTTCCCCTTCCTCCTCTTTTTCCTCGTCTTCCTCTTCTTTGTTTCCACCCACCCCACAGGTAGCGATTTTTAATTATTTCGTGCAAGCGAACTAATATCAAAAATAAAGATTCAGTTAAGACTCGAAACTCAGGCGAAGCTGATGTCTTTTAATTTTCGCTCGGTCGTGATAAAATTCGCTATTAATTTTTTTGGAACTTATTTCATTGTCTGAGTGATTTAAGTTAAGTGCATCGGTTTCATAAAAATAACAAAAACAACATTGTATAATATATATTGTATTAAAAATGTCGGAAGCAAAATGTAAAATGGACCATTTTTGTAGTGTTTGTGGACGTTTCATAGCAAGCGATGAAAAATGGGGCAATTCAAGTGATTGTTTTTTGGAAGCCTATAAACAATATTTCTCGCAAGAGTTTATCACTGACGTAAACTATGCCCCTAAACAAGTTTGCTTTAATTGCTATTCAAGTGTTATGCAATGGAAAAGTAAAAGAAGAAGGCTATGCCTTTTGGTAAACCAATGATGTGGTTAGACAACAGCCCGCATCAACAAGAAAATTGCTATAAATGTAGCAACTATCATAAAACTTTTAATAGAAGGAAAGCAAAGAATAAAACGTATGTAGCAGTGCCAAGTGTCCAATTACCATTACCGCACTCAGAATTCGTTCCAGTATCAACATACCGAAGTATTGATCTTCAAACAGATATCAGTACTACAACTGCCGCCGCTATATCCATGCATTTCTTCTCAGAATACGACCCTGGTGAAGGTATATCCTATAAAATACATCAAAGGACGCAATCCTAGTCACACAAAAGCAATTGGATGCAATTGATGCAATTTTGTGTTTGACTCAGAAGAAATCAGAAGAACTGGCTTCATTTTTGAAAGAAAATAATTTTCTGGCGAAAGTTACCAAAGTAACAGCATATCGAAAACGCCAAAAAGAGTTAGAAAAGTTCTTCAGTGTGAATGATGCAAAAAAAATTCCCTTATTGCAACGATATCGAAAAGTTCATGGAGACGATAGGGTTAAACTATAAAAAAGATCATTGGCGTTTATTCATCGACAATTCACTAATCAGCTTAAAAGTTGTGGTTTTGCACAAGACGAATAGAATGCCTTCTGTTCCAATTGCGTATAGCACTGACAGTAGTGAAAATTTCGATCATTTGAAACACATTCTGGAAATAGTCAAATATAACGAACACCAGTGGCGTATTTGCTGCGACCTCAAAATAGTCTTATTGATTACAGGCTTAACAGCATCTGGTCGTCAAAAATATCCGTGTTTTTTGTGCGATTGGGATTCACGATACGGAGAAGGTATTAGAGGAAGAAACCAGTACAAACAGTATATCTGGAATAGTCGCATTGGACGGAAATGGCCTAAAGACAATAGGCTACATGAAAATCTTGTTCCTGAAATGAAAATTTTGTTGCCGTTGCTCCACATTAAACTTGGCACGGCTAAAATTTTTTGAAATGTATCGCAAGAAGACCAGCCGTATTCAACAGCTTAAAAGACATTTTCCCAAGACTAAGATTTTGACCAAGTTCTGACAGACCGAGAATTAAATGCATGGCTCGCATTGAAAGCAGTCATTAAAGGACTACACGGAATCTGTTGCAAACATGTTGGCAGCCTTCGATCAAATTGGGGTTAATATGTCGTACAAAATTCATCTCTTGCATCAGCATCTTGATCAACTCGCTCAACAGTTGCCAACTGAATCTGATGAGCAAGGCGAACGTTATCACCAAAGGGCGCTTCCATTTGATATAAAGTAACTACATTTTTCTAATATCTATTTTGTCAGAGTGCACAATTTAAACATGTTAACGATTGAAAACTATTTTCGTTTCAGGTACAGAGGAAAGAAATCTCCAGATGCAATACTCGCTGAAATTTGTTGGTGGTATAAAAAGACCTTTGAAGAAGAGGAAGACGAGGAAAAAGAGGAAGAAAGGGAAGACAAAGATGAAATTCCAGAATATCAGTTGGACGAATTTATCGACCTTTCTGATGATGATGACGATGACAAAGATATTAGAGAGATCAGTGATGTTGATCAACAGCCGCTTGCTAAAAGGCAACTGGCCAAATCATTAGTTTAATTTATTTAATTTTTTTACTTAAAACTTTTCATAACTAACATTTCAAAATTATATTTTTTTCCGTATTTTTATAATTTCTTTTTCAATGTTTCTTTAAAACCAACACTGAAAAAGCATATTATAGATCAAACAGAAAGAAAAAAGACTTAGTTTTGTGGAAAATATGTTCAAAAAGCATGAAAAAAAAATTTCGAACATTACAAAAATTTTATAAATCAATTTTTTTTTTAATTGTTGCACAGGTCTCTACCAACAATTTTGCTTAAACAGATTGAAAAAATATCAATTAGTCGACGAGTTATAGCCAAAAAACCATGCAAACAATATGCTGAAAATCGGAATTTGACTGCAAAGTTCGAAGGTCGATTAAAAAAAAAATTCGAACTAACATAAACAAACGCTGCGATACGGGTCTTCTAATTAAGCCTCAATTTTCACCCCTCACTCTCAGAATCGACTTAACTTTTGCTAACCTGAATTTGTTCCACAGTGTTATTGAAGTTACTATAGTCGTTGTATCTACAATTGATTGTTGTAATAATTATTGCCTCTATTGTTATTGCGAAAATTATTTGAATTGCTAAATCTTGATCTAAATGTTAATTCCTGTCTCTCGGTAGCCTGATTGTGTTGTTAGATTATCGTTTTTGCTACTACGTCTTTTGCATCACTAACATTTGGTGATGCCAAAATTGCCTTGACAAGTCTGAGCGCATGAACGAATTATACAAGATTAAGCCATCAATTTTGACGCCATATTGTGAATAAAACAGCTGATTTTTTGTGACGTACGGCCCAATCAATTTTTGTTTATTTTGTGTGATAACACGTTTGCTTGTTCAAATTGTTCAAAAATAATACTATTTGCGCGTTTAATTAATAAACATGAAGTGCGCAGTGTTAAACTGTACAAATTCCCATAAAACCAAAGATAAAAAAGTTGGTTTTTTCAACTTTCCAACTAATGAAAAACTCCAACAAAAGTGGCTCCATTTTTGCCGGCGTGCTCCAAATGTTAAATATCACCGAATTTGCAGTGAGCACTTCCTTCCAACAGACTTGGAAAATTATATGAAATTTGAAATGGGTAAAGATTCATTTTGGTAACTGTTTCCCTTAGAAGGCAACTGCTAAAACACGTCCAAACATATTGGGAGGGGTATCAAACAACGTGTTTTGACTTCGGTATCAACAATCCGAAAGCGGATTTTCAATTTTTTGTTTCAGTGAAAAGTTATTCGCAAAAAACCCAAAAATGGCCCAGGTCCGATCTCAAATAGGGTTCTTGATCCAAGGTATTTATGTGAAGAACACCTTTCTGCAAGTTAATTATCTTTCTGTAAGTTAATTATTTTGTTATTCCTGCGATTTATTAACATTTATGATTTTTAGTGAAACGTTGAAAAGGGAAAACCTTTGCTTAAGTCAAATGCAAATAAAGCATAACAAGGAAATGTCTGAGTTGCAGCAGCGTTTACAAAGGGCCGAGTTTGAACATAACAACATAGTGGAGAAATTGGGAACAATATTTACATCAGGCCAAATAAAAAAATTATAGAGCGGATTAAAGAGGCGTAACTGGTGTGAAGAGGATATTTCTCATTCAATCACACTTTATTCAACAAGCGCAAAAGCATATTGTCTGCTTATGAAGAAAGGATTTCCACTTCCCTCTGTACGCACGCTGTCAAAGTGGGATCAAAAGATTAATATCAGCGTTGCAAATCGTTTTCAATGATATCAATAAAGAATCATTATTGATTTGTAGCAATTTTCTGGTAAAGCACATAAACAGCTCCCAGCATGTAAAATGCGATGTAAAAATAAAGAAATTATTCTTTCGCGCGTTAATGTTTTTTCGTGTCCGAAAATAAAACAAACTAATTGTCGACAATGCATTTCAAAAACGAAAAAGAAAATTTACAAAAACAACAAAGTAAACCCATGGAATAATTAATATATTACATTAGTAGTGGAATACGAGTGCTGTTGCCACGTTTTAAATTGATATTTTGGGTACTAATATTTGAAGATAACAGACCTCTTAAAATTTTACTAACATCATACATTTTCCTTTACAGAATTTCATTTGCATTGTTTGTATAAACAATACATGAAATAAAGCCACTTAAAATTAAACAAAATCTTTTTATTGACGATGTGGTATTTTTACGTACGTAAGTATGTATTTATTTAAGTAAAACATCGTAGCAAATATAAAATAGTAAGTATTTTGTACCAATGTTTACATACAAATTTGCACTGGTACAGGGCTATGAGGACCTCAATTAAAATGAGTAAATATTTCCAAAAATACACTGCCGGAACTTATTTAATACAATTATTATCGTGATACGACATTAAAGCATAGCTATTTAACAATTTTTTTGAAAGAAATACATTCACATTTGATATAGTAAGTATTTTGTACCAATGTTTACAAACAAATTTGCACTGGTACACGGCTATGAGGACCTCAATTAAAATAAGTAAATATTTCCAAAACTACACTGCCGGAACTTATTTAATACAATTATCATCGTGATACAACGTTAAATCATAGATATTTAACAATTTTTTTGAAAGAAATACATTCACATTTGATATAGTAAGTATTTTGTACCAATGTTTACTTTCTTTCTTGAAATGTATGGTATAGGACAGCTCTGTCAGGGCGACAACACACCGCATACGTCACGCAAAGAAATTACTTTTTTCTCACACATGTGACGGCTAAACCATATCTATTTCATCCATGGTCTGAGCGCGTATTTAGCCTACAAACATTTACTGATTGCTCGACTGCCATTTCGTGCGCTTTGGCCTTTAACATACCTTCAATGATTAGAGATCGCTCTAAAACTTCAGACAGTTCCTGTACACGTTTAGCAAATTCGGTCAAATTATTATTAGAAACTTTGAAGGATGCTATTTTTCCTGCAACAAATTTTGAATTGTCTGGCTTTATTCTACTTCTAAGCGCGTCTTTAATCTCTTTAATAGATGTTATGCTGTTATGTTATGTTAACAAATGCAATGAGGGTTGGTATAAGATTTGAATCTGTTAAACTTTCCACTAGGTCTATTTTATCTAAGAAGGAGTCTAGTGCTAATGGATCACCATTGTAGTTTTCCCTAACTAAAAGAGCACACATCGAAATAAAATTTTTTTTCGCTCCGTGGTAGCCATCTTTGTTTGTTCTGCTGGATTAGGTTAGGTTAGGTTGGAGTGGCTGCCATGAGGGCACACTTAGGCCAGTGCCAGAAGGCCCGTTGTGATACCACGTAGAGACACCATTATCCTGCCTCTTCGAACCAATTTGAAGACTTGATGAAGGCCAGCAAGTCCTTGATGTCATACTCTGCAATCTGGGGAATGTTGCAGAGAAAGGGAGCTCTCAGGCAGCGCCGCCTGACGCCGCTACGTGCAGGTCAGTTGTAGACGAGGTGCCCCACCGTTTCCCCCTCTTCTTCGTCTTTGCAGCTCCTGCAGCAACGACGATAGGGGACACCTAGCCTCTCCGCGTGCCTCCCAATAAGGCAGTGCACAGTTAGTATTCCTATTAGCTTAGAAATACCAGCCTGTTTTATGGTGTAGATTTGTCGAGACCTCTTGGAATCCCTTTTTGGCCAGGTTTGCTTGGATATCCGGCATTCTGGAGTTTGTTTCCATCTTTCGTTGGCTAGTCGATAGGTAATGTGGCGATTATTTTCAAGCATGTACCATCCCTAACTCAATAACACTCCCACCACTAGTTAAACATACCAGAGATAACGATGGCTACGCTTATGCATGCAAGCATATACCAAGCAAGAGGAAGAGAGATCGCGCGAGTGTTTGCGAAAACGATGCAAAGAGTAGATGCCAATAAATAACACCGATCCTTCGAGAACACGAAGAGCGAATAACCAAGAAAGTTCTCGTTGCGTAGGCAAGCACCCTGTCATATAAGGCAGTGACCAAGCAAGGCAGGTGGATCAGTTTATTTTCAAGCTTTGAAGTGTGAATTACTGTGAAGTTACCAAACTCTTAAATTTGTATTGCGTTTATTACTAGTAAATAAAACTAGCTATTACTTACAATATCTGTGCGTGTGTTTATTTGACTTTATTGTGATCGAACCCAGGATTGATAATCAAGGGATCATCGAATTAATCACACTTGGTGTCAGAAGCGGTATTGTTAAATTAATACCAGGGGTTGCAAGGATAACAAGGGCATGATTAAGTTGAATGAATTCAAGATTCAGCAACTCAAAACACCGCAGGAAATACGAGCTACAATCAAGACTACGGGAGGCAATGGAAGCAGAAGGAATCAACGTTGATGATTAAGTTTATCATCTTGTGGGGGAGGCATCGACGAAAATGGAAGAGAAAAAGGAGCAAGTGGATGCAAACGAGTTGTTGGCTGTATTGACTCAGATGTCGTCAAGCATTTCAACACAGCTGGAAGAACACAGGACACACATGGCATCTCAGCTGGAAGAACAGAAGACAAACATGGCATCTCAGTTGGAAGAACAGGAGGTACACATGGCATCTACGCTTGAAGAAGGCATACATGAGATCTCAAATTCAAGACCAGAAGGCATATATCTCTTCGCAGTTTGCCAGCACAAGAGGCTAGGATTTCATTTAAACTATAAGTCCAAGATTCGAAAATTGCAAAGCTGCAGGATAAAATCAATGCTAAGGTACATGCACTGAGAGGCCGTATCCAGGAATTGCAACTGAATCGTCCAGCTGCTTCAACGATTGTCCCAAGGTAAAAGCCCCTCTTTTGACGGTTCTGTTGCTTTCCAGGTATTCAAGCTACAGTTTTAGAAGACGGCAGCGTTGAATAATTGGGGCTCTGACAAAGTTGCTGCACTATTCGTGGCATTGAAGGGACCTGCAGCCGACATCTTAGAGACTATTCCTGAAGGCGAACGTAACAATTATGAGGCATTGATGGGAGCAGTGGGGAGATGCTATGGTAGCGGACATCGAAAGCAGATATACCAAATAAAGCTTAAGAATCGATCCCAGAAACCTAATGAGACTTTGCAGGAATTTGCATCGGATATCGAGAGGTTGGCCCATCTAGCAAATGCGGACGCACCCGTCGAATACACTGAGAGGGTAAAAATCCAAAGTTTTATAAATGGAATACGCGATGTGGAAACGAAGCGGGCCACATATGCAAACCCCAAAAGGATATTCGCTGGAACGGTGTCGCATGCTCTGGCGCAGGAAACAGCCTCGCTTTTGAGTAAACCTGCATATAAGGCTCATCGCGTAGAATTGGAAACTCCGGCTTGGGTAGACAAAATTTTGGAAGCGTTGAACGGAGTACAAAAAAAAGTAATAGTGTCATTAAATGCTTTAAGTAGTAACCCCGGCAATTTAAGTGGACGTAAATTCAAAGCTAGAGAAGATGAGCAAGATGAATGCCCCATAATATCTGTGCCACAACTCGGACGAAAAGCTAGTAATGCTACTGTTGAAGGTTATGTGGAAGGGAAAAAGCGCTTGCTGACTGTCGATACTGGTGCATCACATTCCATCATTCGGAGTGACTTGGTCAGCGGGAAGGTGAGACGATTGAAGAAAGCTAAGTTGTGGACAGTAACTATTGATGGCAAGCAAGTCCTGGGAGAGGTGACTTGTGAGATTGTGATTGGGAATGTAGCTACGTATCACAACTTCTTGGTAGCGAATATTGTCGACGAAGTCATCATTGGCGTCGATTTCTTGACTGAGAGAGACATTCACATCAACGTAAGGAACAGGGTTATGACTTACAACGGGCCAAAAGTTCCTCTGATCTTTGGACACAATAGTGGCTATACCACCAAGGGAGTGATCTTGAAGATGAAGCAACAGCAGCCTCGTAAAGCAGAGGTAGCTCCTCAACCAAAGGTTTTCACGGACAGGTACCTCTTGAAGAGGATTCGGCAAGGCCAGGAGGAAGATCCAGATTTACGTACGAGTGTTGAAAGGACTGCAGGAGAACAAACAGCCAAGAAGAGGAGAGATGATTAGAGAGAGTCGCATCGCAAAAGCAAATTGGATGCAATGGAGCAATTTGAAGCTAATATTTGGTTGTTTGCATCGGATATGGGAAAGTGAAGATGGCCAGAATCATCGAGCACTTATTGCTGTTCCCAAAGCAAGAGTTCCAGATGTTATTGAAGTGTCGCATAGTTGCTCAGATGGAAAGCACATGGGAATAAAGAAAACGCTGCAGGAGGAAAAGCGGCGGTTCTATTGGATTGGTTGCGGACAAACTGTGAGGAAATGGATTACTAAGTGTGCTGAGGATAAAAGACGAACATCTGGTGGTCATGGATAAAGTGAAACAGTGAACTGGGCATGAGAGAACGGAACGGAATCCTGAGGAAACGAGTTGCAGGAATGTGTGCCGGGTACCAATGGGAACGAAAGTGAAGGCACAAATCCATTCGGGATTAAGAACGGACAAAATGATTGAAATATGTGACACTGTAATGCATTGTGGGAATCCCTGCAGGAGAGGATTGATGTCGGAGTTTCAATCCCTGGAGGAAATGAGGTTTAATAAAGCAGTGCCAGCCATTGAGTGTCTAGCAGCGGTTGGTTTCGGACTTAGGTGGAGGGCAGTGTGGCGATTATTCTCAAGCATGTACCATCCCTAACTCAATAACACTCCCGCCACTAGTTAAACGCAACAGAGATAACGATGGCTACGCTTATGCATGCAAGCATGTACCAAGCAAGAGGAAGAGAGATCGCGCGAGTGCTTAGATCTACCATTAAGGTATGCGTGTTGATAGCCAGATATGAGATTGCTGTCAATTGTGGTAGTGAGGGATGTTATTGATTATCCTTTCTAGAGTTTTGAGTGCGAAGGACGAGACGCTGATCAGTCTGTAATCCTTCGGCTCGTAGCGAGAGGCTTTGCCTGCCTTCGGAATAAAGATTACCGTTGCGCTTCTCCACGAGTATGGTATATAGTTGAGAGACAAACAGGCCGTATAGTTGTGGTATAGCCAATTAGCAGATGTTTCCAAAGTATTAATTAGTTGTGCAGGTCCGGCAGACTTAAAAGGCCTGAAGCTCTTAACTACGCATTTAACACCCTCCACCGTGATGGGTATATTTACAGCCGGGCTAGTTGCAGGTGTATTTGGTGCACAGTGCATATTTCCCCGAAAATAAGTATCCAGGAGCAGTTCTACGGTTTCTCCTTCTAGGCTGGTCCAGGTCCCGTGAGGTCGCCGCAAATAGCTCAAGACCGTTTGCGTCTGTGATAGCACGCACCTTAGTCTTGCTGTTTCGTCGTCACTTTCGACTCCAGTGCAGAAATTTCTCTACGAACTTTTCTAAGGGCTGTCTTATACGCGTTCAGTTTGTCTTTATATTCAAGCCATTGAGCCTCGCTGTCAAGGCTTTTGGCTCTATTGAACTGCTTCCTACAGGATTTCCGAAGTGAGTCCAAGTCCTGGGACCACCAGAGAGTTTTGCGTTTGCCGCGCTGTTGTAACACTAGGCAGGCCTTATCGAAGGCATTTGACAGTGCCGATTTGAATGTCGTAACCATTTTGTCCAGCTCCTCTGCCGATGCGGGGCATTGTGAGGGGAGTGCAGGCGGGCCTCTTTTATCGTCAGCCGGAGGTCCCCAATTGAAAGTCTGGCCGCTAGGTAGGAGAAAGGTACTTAGTTCAAACCTAACCAAAATACAGGTTCTAACATTACTTTCTACATGCGATCGGATGAGCTTGAAATCCTTAGTCCCCAGTCCGCAGATCCGTCAGTTGTTCACCCAGCGTTTTTGGATGAGGACTACATCGACGTCGCCTTTAGAAAGGCGACTTATTAAAGCAGTCGAGGCTGCCTTAGATTTGTGTAGGCTTATCTGCAGCACCCTTAACATGAGTGTGCTTAGACTCCCCTACCGCCACCGTGAGGTCGAGGTCTTCCCCGTCGCTGTCCAGCAGGATGTCTTCCATCGTCAAATTGTGCAGGTGCTCTGAGCAATTTGACGTGGCTGACACCATGGTTTCCATGTCGGAGAGTTCCGCTTCCGATGCTTCGATTTCCGTGGCCACCGGAGCACCCGAAGAGGATGCGCGCTGCGCGTCGCAACGTTATACGTGTATTACGACCTTGCCGATGCCGTAGTGAACACGCCCATTTCTTTGCTTTAGAGGTTCTAAAGCCTCCCTATTAAGGGCCAGAACCACTTCCCTTCTTGGTCCAGCAGCGTCTCCGACCTGAATGACACTCCAGTCCTGCGTCGGGCGAGCCGGGTTCATGACCTGCATCATCCTGAGAACTCTCCCACGTTCCGCTGGGGTCGCTGCCATGCCCTAGCCCTAGGCCGCGCTGGAATGTCCCTCCAGTCGACGACCTCTATCTTCGCCCCGGGGTACACTAGCCCCAACTATGCAGCTGCTGCCTTGTACAGCGCAACAGATCTTGCATCTTCGCAAGCGAGGATTTTGATCTGGATCTCCGCACAAAACTAGTGGGGCTACCCGTACCAAAGAGAGATAAACAATCTACAGTGGCTCACTAAAGTAAGTACACACATGGCATGCCGAAATTCATTTTGAGATAATTTATTAAAATACTTGAAAAACAATAAAGTAAAGGTCGTTTCAGGTAATATACAGTATATATTAAAACATACATAAAAAAAATGTCAATAGGAATAATAAAACTAAAGTTACAGTTATTTAAATGAAAGTATGGCGAATTTCACATAACAAAAATAAGTACACAGGAGATAAAAAAAGCAAAATGTTTAATAATGAGATTTGTTTAATACTTTGTTGGATATCCTTTTGATTTCAGAACTGCGTTTAGTCGTCTCGGCAATGATCTTACTAAGTTTTGAGTCGTTTCTTGTGATATTTTACTCCACTCTTCCTTAAGGACCCGCTCTAGGTCAGTTTTGTTCCTGATTTCGTGTTTTCGTATTTGCCGGTCTAAATGCTCCCACAAGTGTTGTTTGGATTCAGCTCCTCATTCTTTTTTCTCCAAACTTTTGCGCGCCCATCAGATCCATGAATGTTAAATTTACTTTGATCAGAGAAAATAACGCTATTCCAGAAATTTTCGTCACATCTTTGATGGTTAGTTGCAAATTCTATGCGCTTACGTCGGTTAACATCATTCACATATGGCTTTTTTCGAATATTACGGCAGTGATATCCCGCATCATATAGAATGCGGCGAATGGTTTGAGGGTTACAAACTTTTCCAAACTGATTTTGAATTTCGGTATTTATTTTAGGAGCACTTTTCTTCGGATCTTGTTGCGCTTTACGTACAATTACGCGACTTTCAGTTTCGCTAAATGTTTTTGGGCACCCAGAACGCCTTTTATTAACAACTGTACCGGTCGTTTTATATTTTTTTATTATCTTTTGTACTGTGTTTGGACTTCTTTGAATCATTTTACCAATTTCGCGGACCGATTTGTGATTTTTGTGATACTTTATAATAAGTTCTTTAATGTCACTTGATATTTCCTTTCCTCTACGCGCCATGTTCAATATATCAGATTTTATTGACCACTTATAAACGCTTTTGTACTCTTTACAGATAATATAACAATTATTAACACAACTTTTACTTGAAATCGGCTTCTCTTTTATTGAATTCCTTGATAGTAACGCCGCGAATGTACACTGTGTACTAACTTTTGTTATGTGAAAAACGACAACATCTCAACAAAATGCACATAGGGCATAACGGTATCGAAGTACACCGTTGAATTGCAGTGGAATGCATAGTGTACACAGTAACTTAAGCATAAAACACAATATAGACTTCATGCACATATAATATTTGGAAATGTGGAGTAATTTCCAATGATGACCTGGCTGTGTACTTACTTATGTGAGCCACTGTATGCATAAATCTCTTGCGCTTAACTTGTTTGGTTTGCTAGGCAACACTTACCATGTTCATGGACTCTAACATCCATTAGCAGCAGTCTTCGTCTGTATTATCGGTGCTTGCGCTAACTACGGCAACGGATTTTTTCAATGCTGGGATATTTTTTTGATATGAGCAGCTGCGGTGGTCATGACCCATCCTCCAATAACGAAAACAGCTTCCTTCCGGTCTCTTTTTTACGGGCACTTGCTCTGGTATTGCCCCATTCTTGTGCAGTTAAAGAACTAATTTCAGCAACTTCAGTTTCATCTTTATTTGAGTTGGTGGTTTTGCTGCTTTCGGCTTAGTAGCGGCGTTCCGAATGAGCGGAGGTGAGAACCAGCGGCGTTTGAAAAGACCGAGTGACTCCTTGAAGTCCTTCATTGTTTCGGCATTCAGCAACAGATAGACTTGTGGTCAGCTGTCTTGTAGCCCATCAATAATAAAGTTGAATAGTTCGAACTCATCAACGTAATTACAACGTGCCGCGATATTTTCCATCTCCAGTACATAGCGCCTTATGCTGCTCTTCTTATCCCATTTATGGGTAGCCAATATTTTATAAACTTCATTTTGACTCACCACCCTACCAAATTCTGATACCAAGAGTACCTTCAGATCGTTATGATTTAGTACATCTCGGCTCAACAAAAGTTTTGCGTCACCGCAAAGTGAGTTACACAGACATGTGTATTTAAAAAGTTCGTCTGCATTTACTTGCATGATAATTTCAAAGTTACGGAGGAAGTCATTAGCACTGTAGCTTTTGTTTTCACCACCGAACTTGCTTATGGTGTGTTCAATGTCGCGAAAAGTGAGGCGGTTTGAAAGGTTTGACCTAAAGTTACCCACTGCACTTTGGCTTTTGGGATCTTCGCACTCTCGCCTTAGATTTTCCAGAGGTTTTTCGAGCTCTAAAAGGTTTCTTTGTGTTTGAAGTATGGCAATTTTCTTGTCCAACCCCTCTCTTCGAAGCCTATAGGCACTTTGTGGATAGCTCTGGCAGAGTTTCTAGCGGCAACAATATCATCAACGTTAGCAGTAGCTATAGAGCCGGTGGTGCCAGTGACGATGTCTCTAAAAAGTCCGGCAGCAGAGTTGGAATACGCAATGTTGGCGGCAGCGGAGAGATCAATTGATTTGTTGGCAGCGGTAGAGTCAGCTGTGTTGGTGGTGGCGTTCACAGTGGCTACGGTTGTGATATCGTATATCGAGGCAGCGATTTTGTTGGTGGCAGCGATGTTGGTTTTGGAGGCAGCGATGACGTCATCGTTAGTATTGGTCAAATCAGCAGCGGGGGTGTCGGTTATACTGGCAGCGGTGGTTTTAATTATACCGGCAGCGGTGGTGTTAGTTATACCGTCAATGGTGTCATCGTTGGTGTTGGTTACACAGGCAGCGGTGCATTTTGGTTTGCCATCAGTGTTTATGGCAACGTAAGCGACCGAGGCAGCGGCGTGCGGCACGTTTTTGGATGCGTACTGGGTGGTTGTGGTACCTGGCGGCTCTTGCTCAGCAATCGCACGGGCTACTCGGCGGTCGAATTCTGGAAAAACTGGCATCTCCAAATAGTGTACTTTGGTGACTCACACCTGAGCATTAATCTCAATTTATTTCTTTATATATTTTAGTTCTTTAGTTTTTGATTAGCTTTTCCACGGCACGATGCGTGCGTTCGCTTTTTCTTTCTCTCAATTAAGTTTATTTTCTTATTCCAATGTTGCCACTTACTTCTCTTTTCCTAATATTTCTTATTTTCTAGATGTCAATTGCCCCATAGAGGGCGGCGCCAGCCACACCAGAAATGAGGTGCCTGACTGGTTGCCTGCCACATTTCTTGAAAAATAGGTGGCGCTGCCATATTTACATTTTTAATACTTCGGATTTCCTGTTCGTAATCAACCTTCGGAGTAGAAATGTTGACTGTGTTAGGCATACTCGAGTTCTGACAGATTACACATATGTATATGGAAATAATTTTATTGTAAAATCCGACCACAGGCCTTTGGTGTATTTGTTCAATATGAAAGAGCCATCTTCAAAACTTTCTAGAATTAGACTTGAATTGGCAGAATACAATTTTACAATAGAGTACATAAAGGCCGGTATGCAGATCAAAAGAAAAGCCTCAAAAAAATTACCATATGGTTTCTTCAGCATGAAATAGTAGCAAACAAGACATTTTTGACGTTTGATTATGCATGGTGATTGATATACAGAAGAAGAAAAAGAATACAAAAACAAAGGAAAAAATTTATTCACCCCCAAAACGAAAAATTTAATTATAACTTTTGAGCTTTAATTAAAGAAATAGATTGTTTATCAACAAAGAAATCAATTTTTTTATCGATAGAGAGATTATTCAATTATTCGGACAAGTTGATCAAGATCTTCATATTGCAGCAAGAGGTTTTTGGAAAAGTGGCTGTTGCTTTTTCCAATTTCCTTGTTTCTTAGTCGGACAGCATTTGAAATATAATTATTCCCGAATCAAGTCTGGGTAATTGTTCACCACCGCCACCGAGTGCTAATATTTATCCAAAAATATGATATAGGTATCATATGACGCGTTTCGGTTCAAGTAACAAGAATCCGAATCTCTTTCGGATGTAAAAATGTTTGATTGTTATACATTTACTGTCGCATTTAAGTTCTGGTCTATCCGGTACTAGACCCACTATATGGTTTTGTTAAATTATAGGAATGACATGGTAGCCACAGTGAACATAGGTATTGTAATGGCTGGCGCGGAGCTTACTTTAGCATAAGAAAGTAGTTGCAGGAAGTCGCCAAGTTTTCGAGTAAATCCATACCTTCGAGAAAGGCATGATAAGGGTAGATTCAAAACTGATTTCGAAAACTTGAAGCGCTCACCCATTCTTTTCCAAGAAAATTTCCGTATGACTCCGGCCATATTTGAGAAGCTATACGATATTGTGCTTACGTTCCTACTAGGTAAACGGAATACCAGACCGAATGATTTTATAAGCGAGAAAGCAAAACTAGGAATGGTTTTGGAGTAAGTATTTTTAGATCCGTGAAAAATTTCTTACAAATAATAGGAGAAATAAAAAGGTACTTTGAAAGTGGGGATCTATGTCGACACATAGCTTCATGCTACAGAATCAGTAAGCAGCATTTCGGTTACATTGTATCGCACGTCTCGCAAGCTATCTGCACAGCTTTAAAGTGCCAAGTACCGGAATGCAACGAGAGAACTATGTCTGCAGTTGCCAGAGGTTACAAGGAAAAGTGGAATTTTCCTAATTGTATTGGTGCTATCGATGGAAAACATGCCCAAATCAGAGCTCCCCCGAAAAGTGGTAGCTTTTTTTTATAACTATTAGGTAAATTTAACACAAATGAATATATAAACTAGAAGAAAATATACATACATATAAAATTACTCGAATGAATCTTGTCGTGTCGATGAATGAAGTCGCGTCGACGGATGAGTGGTTTCAAGATAGAGCGTTTTTCTAATCGGTCGTCGGTGCTTTTTTTTCAGTTTTATAAAAATATGTGTACAATTTTCTGCTATTCCACCAAAATAACTCTTGTTTAATTATTCACACAGGGATTTCATTCAATCATACTTTTGTCTTCACGCGATGCGCCGTACAAGTTTACTCACATAGATGTGGGCGCTTACGGTAGTGAAGGCGTTTGGAGGAAAAATATTAAACGACCAATTGCCATTTCCTGCTGGCTCCTATATTGATGGAAAAAAGTTCCACATTTCATCGTAGCGATGACGCCTTTCCGTTGAGCAAGAGGATAGTCAAACGATATTCACAAAAAACCCTCACAAGAGAAGAGCGTATATTTAATTATCGTTCTCCAGGTCGCGAGCAAGAAATAGTATCCGCTTGCTGCTAACTATATAATTTCCTTCTAAATGAAGCTCGCCAGGAGTATTTTCCAGACGATTTGCAGTGGGCAGTGGATTAGAGGAGAATACGAAAGTTGGGAAGGAGACCGAAATGGGCCAAGCTTTTCTCGCGGAAGATCTTCCGATTTTGGAAAATATATAAGAAATGTTTTTAAGGACTACGTTAATTGAATTAAAATGACGCCACTTTTGTATGAATAACTAGTTTTACTTCCAACCTTTAATTGCTCCTTTATCTTCGTTTCAAAAAAATTAACAAATGGGTTTTTTTATAGATTTTTATTCAAGAAATTAAATTCACTTTAAAAGTTATATAATATATCATGACTATGAATGAGCTCAAGGCCACTAATAATTTTTCTATAGCGAAAACTATTATTGTTTTTTTATTCTTTTAATAATTTATTTATTTATTAAAAGTTTTTAATTGAACGGAAAAGGTAAATTTTTATTCAATTAAAAATTTTTAATAGTTAAATAAATTATTAAAAAAGATTAAAAAAAACAATAATAATTTTCGCTTTAGAAAAATTATTAGTGGCCTTGAGCGCATTCATAGTCATGATACTTGAAAATGTATAGGCCGTAAAAACCAACAAATTGTTGGAATAAAAAGCAATAAGTAATATAATATATATATTTTTATCCTACTTATGTGTTCATCAGTCAAGTATAATATAAGCAAACCAAAAAATAATCATGTAACGAATGTTGTTGAAGTGATAGTGCATATGTATGTACATGAAAAAAACATTAATTAATCCATTAAATGAAATCACATGAGTACATGGATAACATATTAAAATAAAAATGTGGATCAATCCATCAAATGATTTGATATCACTTCTTTAATTGCATTGGTTCTTAATATATTTCGAACAGTGGTAGCTTCACTAGTATTGAAAAACAGCCTTAGGAAGTGGTGTATTTTTCTTCTAAAACATTGGCATCTGGTTTTGGAAGTTGCTTCAAAAGAAATGCGAAACCTGAAAACGCTTTCTTAAATGGAGACTCAGATTCTGACTCCGGGAGCATCAAAACATTATTTTGTAATGATAAGCCGGATCCGGAGAATTCGCAAAGTTACCATTTATCTGTAATATCCATGTGGTAGTTGTAGACATAGATATATGATGCATCGAAAAGTGTGTTCTGTACAGCCATACTGCGAACCCGGTAGTCGACGTTGGCCCGGCATAAAACTATATAATTTTTAAGCGAGGCCACCTATGCAGAAAGGTGCCCTGCACATAAAAACTATGGATGACGCGATCGATATAGGCTCGGCCTAAATTCTCCAAACTTATTAAAAATTTGTGTTTTCCGGAGACGTATTCTAATTACGGGGACCGAAAAGCATCATTTTATACCCATATCGACATTTTCGGATGAATATTATCACAAGGTGGCGGTCGCTTTCGTGAAAACTTACCCAAGCACCTTTGCACTTTTCCCCTAAATAGATATATATCTTTAGTGTTTATGATAATATAGATAATTGTACTCACCTCATTTTCCAAGCGTAAGTCCTATTTGGTCCCATGATTGTTCCACTGCATTTTTATTTCAGTGGAGCGGTTCGCTGATGTCCCATATTCTGCCACTTTCCTTCACTTCTGAAATAAGTTGCAGCTTTTCACTATGCACTAAGTGCAACATGCGCTTTTTGCGTTTTGAAATTGTCGGGTTTCCATTTCTTATTAATCTTTACATATAATAAAATTGTAACAGGTCGATGTCTGTACATTGAAGATATTCAAGAAAAACTGATAGAAGAGGTCGTTGTTGGACCAGCGGAACCCAAATCACCAATTTTTAGAATTTCTCTCTGTCTGTCTGTCTGTCTTTCCGTCTGTATGATTGTGCGCGTATCACGCAAAAACTACTTAATAGAATTGTATGAAACTTTCACCATTCTATCACATAACGTCTAACTTAAAATTTAGGACAACTTTCATTTGGATATCTCATCCAGTTCCCGAGTTATTGACCAAAATGCGGGAACAATGTGACCAAAAATGTGGTTTTTTTACCATAACGCCCGCGTCACACAAAAACGACTGCATAGAAATGAATGAAACTTTCGATAATCATTCGCTAGACGTCTCTCCTAAAATTTAAGATATCTTTCACCTCGATATTTTACCCGGGCCCCAATTTATTGACCTAAATGTGGACCCAGGGTGACTGTATGATTTGTGCTTTTAAGGCGGAACAAAGTTCGGCGGGTCAGCTAGTTAATAATAAATGTTTATAATTATTTCTCAATTTTTGCCATGACTGTAACTTTTCCTTCAAGAAATAATGTGAAACCCATTTTTTTTTTTTAAAGCAGAGTTTCGTTGCGCACTTTTTCTTAAAAATCTTTATAAAATAGTAATAGAACAAGGTTGAAGTTTCTTGAGAGCTCCGTACTGCATAAGATAATTTGACAAACGAAAAATTTCTTGAGCATTACTTAAGCGTTTTTTATATGGAATTTTTGCTTTTCTTGTGATCCGCATACCGGCGTTAAAGGCAAAATTAGATGTAGGCGCTGCTGCACTCTCTCGCATCACCATTGGCGAAATAAAAGCAACGACCAAAAATATATTGGCAGTTCAGACAAGGGCTATGAGTAAGAAGAAAATATCGACTTATGTGAAAACGTACAACCATTAAACGTTTAAGATAAGTGTACACACAACTTTTCAAAAAAAAAATCCTCGTATTAGTTTTGAATTATTTCGTGATAAAAACAGTAAAAAATGTTTAAGAATGTGTGCATATGGAGCATAAAAAAACAATTTTACTTGATTTCGAATTTTCTAACGAAATAAAGAATTTCGATTCTTTATTTTCAAGGCGAGAAAAAGAAGCCGGAAAACTCAAGATTAAGCGGATAGAATGACCAAAATACGATTCTATCTCTGGAGGTCCACTACCTGAATCCACATACGGTAACAAGTTCGCAGTTACTATGATTTGTGATATGACTAAATGATTTGTGATATGACTAAATACCTGATAACAGCTGCAGTACCAGAGTTTTATTTTGACCTACGGTGTGATGAAAATCATAAAATCAGATTTAGGAACTGAATTCAAAAATTAACTATTTGCAGAGCAATCCCAACTTTTAAAAATAAAACATGATTTCTCTACCGCGTACTACCAGGAAACCGTTGGTACAATTGAGAGTAATCGTACAGTCTTCAACGAATATTTACGAGCATATTTAAATGAAACATTATCAGATTGGGACGTTTACCTTACATACTTTACATTTTTGCACAATACAACAAAAAATACCGTTTTTGATAGCAAATTTACTCCATTTGAGTTAGTATTTGGTAGAAAAGCAACTTTACCAAACGAATCAACTAAGGAAACAATTGATCCAATATATAGCATTGAAAATTATGCAACAGCAGTAAAGTATAGAATGCAAAAATCCCACAAATTAGCAAAAACTCTGATAGACAAACATAAAATAAAAAATAAGCAATTTTAAGATAAGACGACAAAACCGTTAGCTTTAAATTTAAATGATAGAATTCTCATACAAAGGAACCAAGAAACAAACATGAAAACATTTATCAAGGGCCTCATGCCGTCACAAAAATGGATGGAATGAATGTAACCATATTCGATAAAGAGACTAATAATGAAAACAACCGTACACAAAAATAAAAATATTAAGGTATGAACATTTTTCTATGTATTAATATTAACACAACTAATCATTAACCACAAAATTTATATTGAATCCTTTTTTCATTTTGAACTTATAAATTAACCAAAATCAAAAATTGTTGGTATAAAAAAGAAATAACAAAAGTCGAGAGCACGCGGTAAGACAGTTCCGCTGAAAAAATCCATCATGATCACACTACTAACTGTCAAATGGCGGGAGTGGTTCATGCATATCTTAAAGAAGAATAGAACTAGGAGTTTAGATGACATCAAGACCAGCGTATTGTTAGCTTAATGGTTAGCAATGCGTGCAAAAATTTCTCTGATGAAGAAGCCTAGCAGCTTCCGAAGTGGATCTATAAGAAAAGTTATGGCAGTTGTCTCTAAACATTTTTCCTACTCTATTCAATCAAAAAACTTTTAGTAATTAATTAAAAAATGATTATTAAAAACAAAAACAATAATAATTTTCATAAAAAATGCAAAAAGTGAAAAATTATTATTCTTGGCCTTGAGCTCGTTTCATACTTGAGCTCGTGAATACTTCAAAATTGCTTACAAAAAAAACAAAAAAAAACAAAAAAAAACCAATTGATAGAATATGGAATATTTTCTTTTACTAATATAAGAAAAAACAGCAAATAATGACATTATATTGGTATATTACAAACTATTTATATTAATTAGTAGTTATAAGTCATACCTAATTAACTAATATACAGAATATTAACCATATTAATCATTCCTAATATTTTTCAAATTTAATCCATTTATATAAATAAATATATAAAATAAATAAATATGTAAAATAAAATTGCTCTAAGTGAGCGATTGAGTAAAAAAGGGGAGGAACACCTTAACAACTTTCGTTCACTCAAATCAATTTAACCGATATACAAGAAGAATCTGGCAAATTTGATCAACTTGCCAAATTCTTTACCAGGGAAGGGTGCTGTAACCGAGCCATTATATTACAATGTAATAGAATAGAAATACATTGCGAAGGTAAAGCCCCCATCTTTTGACAGTTCTGTTCCTTTCCAGGTATTCAAGCTACAGTTTGAGAAGATGGCAGCTGAATAAGTGGGGTACTGAAGACAAAGTTTCTGCGTTATTCGTGGCATTGAAGCCGAAATCTTAGGGACTATTCCTGAAGGCCAACGAAACAAATATGAGGCATTGATGGGTACATTTGAGAGACGCTATGAAAGCGAACATCCTGTTTCCCATACCAAATAGATCTACATAATTGCTTCCAGAACCTAATGAGACTAGCAAATGCAGACGCAGCTGTAGGGTACACGGAGAGGGTAAAAATCCAAACATTTATAAATGGAATACGTGATGTTGGCCACATATGCCAACCCCAAAAGGACGTTCGCTGAAACGGTATCACATGCTCTGACGCAGGAAACAGCCTCGCTATCAAGTAAGCCGGAATACAAAGCTCACCGCGTGGAAGTCGAATGTCCAGACTCGCTAGACACAATTCTCGAAGCAGTGAGTGAAAAGCAACAGAAAAATTATGGTTTTATCAAGTGTGGGTAATCTGCTGATATTGCAGCACCGGCTCAAGAGACCCCAACAACGCAGGCGGCCGTAAGCGCAAAGCTGAAGGAGATGAGCAAGTTTCCCAATCCAACCAACCGTTAACTAAAGAGAGTCAGCTGCAACGGGCGTAGGATGGCTCCCGAAATTGAATGCTCCATAATCTCCGTGATATGTTATGATATGTTACCATTAAAGGATATGTGGAGGGAAAAGAGCATTTACTAGTCGTAGACACGGGCGCATCTCATTCCATCATTCGATCCGATTTAGTCAACAAGGAGGTGAGAGCATTGCATGGAGAAAAGTTTCTTACGGCGACTGGTGAGGACACCCAAGCCCTAGGCGATGTGAAATTGCAGTTGGGAACGTCACCCTACAGAACAAACCCATAGTGGCAGACATTGTTGATGAAATCATAATTTGTATGGATTTTTTAAGCTAGCAAGGCATCAAAATTGACATGAGAAACAAAATTATGAACTATAAGAATATGGAACTTTGGTTATGAAAACAACTATGTCAGTAAACGAGTGCTCGTGGAGAAGAGCCGAAAAATTCCGCCGAAGTCAGAAGCGGTTATATGGGCAAAGATAGATTTAGATTAGGGGACAAACAAATTGTTGGTTGTGGAGGCAGCAAATAAATCAAAGACGAAAAAAATTGGAAACCCCTGGCTATGACAAAACAAGATGGACTTATACCGGTAAGGACCATTTGCAGAATGGTAGGTTATCTTTTTAACTCAGAGTTAACCTCTTACGAGGGGTTAAGCTGTTGTAAATATTTTAACCCAGCTATGTTGAAGGTTTAACTTGCCAACTCTCTGTTCATCTGTCAAAAGAAATGTTTATTTACATTTTAAATTACAAAATATTAAAAAAGTTGTGAAAGATTTAAATTAAAACAAATTTGTGTATATAAAATAAAAATGATGAACGAATTCCTTCTCTCGGATGACGATGAAGAAATTATTGAATATATAGAAACGGATTTCTTTAACAGAACGGTTGCGGAGCGAAGTGACCATTTTAACGGTCTTAAAAAGAAAGCCTTCCATAGGAGATTTCGGCTCCAGAAGGAAACAGTTCAAGATTTGTTAGATAAGATAAAAAGGCGGCTGGAAAGTTCAAAGAGGTTTCTGTTTGATATTAAAAATTTTAAAGATCTACAATTAATACGTTAGAATTTTATTTTCTCAATAGCGGAGCATTGTCTGCTATGAGTCAATTACTAAAGTCACTGATGCCATAGCCCGTTTGTACCCTGAGTATGTACGTATGCCCTCTGATGAAAAACAAATGAAACAAGCAGCGAAACAATTTTACCAAATTTCCCGCATGATTGGAGCTATTGATTGTACTCGTGTATGGATAAAATCGCCAGGTATATACGAGGTGTGTTCAAAAAGTATCGCGAATTTTGTGTTTTTTCAAAAATTATTTATTTATTCATGAATATCTATTTTGTCCCCTTCAAAGTAATCCCCATGAGATATTATACACTTGTGCCAACGGTTTTTCCAATCTTCGAAGCAATTCAAAAAATCATTTTTTTGTATCTTGTTCAGCTCCTCCTTCGATGCCGTCTTTATCTCGTCAAGAGAAGCGTAACGTCGTCCTTTCATGGGCCTCTTCAGTTTAGGGAACAAGAAAAGTCACAGCCACAGATCTGGGGAATACGGTGGCTGCGGCATCATTAGTGTGTTGTTTTTGGCCAAAAAGTCGCGCACAAGCAACGATGCGTGAGCAGGGGCGTTATCGTGGTGCAAAAGCCAATTTTTGTTCTTCTTTGCACATCTTCTCGGCCTTCTGAGAACATTTTGTACCACCGATAAACGTTGCTTCGGTCCAAGGTAGCTTCTCCGTATGCCACAGTCAACATTCGGAATGCATCCGCGCACTTAATTTCGTTTTTCACACAAAATTTGATACAGGTTCTTTGATCCATTTTTTTGAATAGGTAAAAATCGAAGACGATCCAAAACACGTGCAAGCAAAGCAGCTGTCAACAATTAACTGGACATTCAAAATGGCCGAGCTTGTCGGCATAAGTGAGAGACATGAGTACCAACATAACGCCACAAAAAATTCGAAATTCGAATATACGTAACCAGCGAAAATTCAAAATTCGCGATACGTTTTGAACACACCTCGTATATGCGTATATTTATATAAGATGTTGTTGTTCTTGTAGCGATATTTCGCTCTGCCTAGTCGTCACTTTCCTTATCTAGCATAGTCATCAAAAGTGAGCTTTTAATTTCCATGCTATTTTCCACCGAACGTTTCTGCCTCACCAGTTGGTATCAGCAAGGCTAGGCGACCATATGGGGGCAGCGTAATCAATAACCGGTCGGCCAATATCCTTATATGGAGCAAGCAAAGTTTCTTTCTCTCTACCCCAATTGCTGCCGGCAAGTGACTTGAGTATTCTGGTGCGGCTTTGTACTTTGGTGGCATGCACGGCTGGGTGAGCAGGAAAATTAAACACTTTACTCGACATAGACCTCTAATTCCATTTTCACTTCCGCCGTCCACGTCGTAAATAAGGTATCCGAGGATTTAGTGACAAGAGTGCCAGATTTCGCCCAGCGAAGAAAGCGGACAAGGACGAAAGATACGAATTAATTCTTGAGAATAGGTCCTCGACGCAAGGGCCAGTTCCTGAACCATGCAATGATCAGCATACTAATTAAACAAGAGCGGGGATAGATTTAATTATACGTGCTTTTTAATCGTTCGCCTCTGAATTCCACCGATGCTTTCCGACCACTCCAGTAATTGTCGGCTTAACGCTTTACACAGGGGGAAGAGTTGAGGCTTCAAGGTCGTTAATAACTAGGGCATGGCTTTTAACAGCCCCAGCACAACTATCACAAGCCAACTACTATTTTTACATCTGCTCCTTTACCTCACTACAAAGATCGTCCGAGGATCTGACCATGCGCCGAGTTTTGTCTCCTGTATTGCGTATATTTTGTGTTTTGTTACAGTCGTGTTGACTATATCAGCAAGGAGCCACATAATGTTTGAAGGAACCAAGGGTTCTGTGTGTGGAAGAATTTAGCCCGGAGCAACTTGCCTTGTGCAACCATATTTTCTCTCTATCTCTATGGCGCGATATACAACAGGTATATCATCATAAACCTCCTAAGAGATTTTTGCGCCAAGCTTCTCTTCCAATTTGTGGTGTGCCGATTTGAATTTTCCCTACAAATTGGTGGGACCTACAGTTTTTTGCCGACTTCGAACGGCATCTACAAAGGAGACGAATTTTTGCTGAGAAGCCTGTCATGGCAGAAATACACTCGGAGAGTTTGCCAAACCACTGCCGAGGGGCGACCCCGTTTTGAAAAACTTTTTTCAAATCACTTTTGATGTTACCTGTACCAGGGCTCGAACCATGGACCTTAGGTGTGGTAGGCCGGTACCTTCACACCACGGCGGCCGCGACCATATTTTACATTGAGCATATTGAGTAGAATGTGAACACTTATTTAATATTTTTCCAGCAAACGCCGCAGATCCAGTCTCTAGGTCCCGGGTTGGGTTCAATACACGCCTGGAGCATTGGGGGATTGAGCAGCCCTACTGAAAGGAGCTGCTTAGAGGATGACTGTTGGCGGTAAATCCTGCTATCAGGTGTTATCCCTCGACCTTCATTAACGTGCCGTCCGGTATAAGTGCTTTCCTTCAGCACTTCTTCCCCTTTTCGTGCTATGTCGCGTAAATCATGCAATGTGCTCGCCTCTGCATTAAAGAGCATTAGTTTCAAGCTAATGTTGACGTTCCGTTTTAATATGTCGATCAGTAGGGCTTCTGACATCGGCTCTCTAAGGCGCGCGTTTAGTGCTACTATGTCAGTGTGGAGACCTTCCTGTCCTGTGGTTTCACCGCCATGCTACCGGAAACAATGTTAGCTTAATTGCTCACGAAGGTCTGTGCTCGATTACTTTCCTCCCTATTGGTATTCCTAGTATAGCTCGCACCGGCTTGTGAAAAGGTTACTGCAGCGTTGAGTAAGTCTATGTTCTCAGTGATCGTCCTCATTTCGTTCCTCCTCTCCTCTTGAGAAGTCCTGAACAGCTGATGTATCACGTTCACCCACGAGTCTTCAGGGGGGGCCTTAGCAATATTCCTCTGGGTAGTGATCATATTACCTAAAGTGTTAAGAGGTATAGGGTTTTCTAGAAAACCATTAGCTCCCTTCTGCATACCTGTCAATACGTTATTCGGGGGATGGAAGAGATTCTGCACTGGCTCTGCTGCCATGGATGAGTCAAGGATATTGGTATTACCTGGTCTATCTATTTTCTGGTTGGAGGCAGGATTCAATCCGATCCTGGTCGGATCTCCTCAGCCCGGACTACCTATTGGAGAATGCAGTACCAGTTGTTTCGGAAACGCCCCTCTATCCTGACCTCTAGGCTTGCCCCACTTCCTCGTGTAGAGTTCCTAGTAGTCATGCGTTCAGCCGACCGATCCATATTGACATAATCTTCTAACCACGTTAGATAAACAAAATAAAATAAAAAAAAGTGTTCGGTTACAAGGGCGGTTGGAAGGTATAAAAAGTCAAGAGTCACTCCCGCTTAGCAGGGGGTGCTAAAAGCTGCCTCCCTGAGACTGGTCGGAGCCCTGGAGACCAGCGATGAAAGAAAACGTTGTCAAAATTTATTTTGTAACACTCTCCTCAACCTGCGGAAGGGCTGTGCTTTGGGCCCCCACTCCTCCTCCCGCCATGCAGAGGCTGCTAAGGCTGCCTTCCTGAGACTGGTTAGAGGATGAGGGATCCCTACCAAAAAAAAAGACATACAAAAACTAAGACTAAACAAAACAAACACGTTCGGCAAAAAGAAATTTAATAAATCCCAAGAAAGCTAAGCCCCACTTAGCGGACATATACGAGTATACAAAAAAAAAAGTCAAATACTAAAAAACTAAGTGCGTTCAGCACTGCCTCACCGGGTGAAATGCAAAACTTCCGGTGGACATGACGTGAAGTCTCGTGGAGCCCTTAGCTACAGAACACGAGGACCGATCCAGACAGTTTCATCAGTCCCACCATCCCATCGCAACGCAGATGGCGGCTCGTGGACCTGCCTACCTGGAACTTACGAGATGGTGAAACCTCACAAGCTGACCAGAAAAGTCATCGCGGTCAGCGCCTCGGGTCGGTAAGGAAGGCGGTTGGCATGATGTCAATGGGGCACTGTGGCTAGTCATTGTCGGCTGGGGTGGGTTCTTGCCAACCTTACCGCCATGCGCCATAATCAGAAAAATTCGAATCATGCCTTTTAAACGCGGGGAAATACACAAAACCGCGCAAAACAACTAGAAAAACAACATCCGGTTAAACCCGGATACCACGGACAGACCGTTGACTTTTAAATTAAAAAAAAAAACTCTAAATTCTAAATAAAACGGGCAAAAGAAAATTTTCAAAAATAACTGAAAATTAAAACGAAATCAAAACCGAAATAAACGAACGGAAAAGGAAAAAAACAGAAAAATTTAAGTTAACTACCGAAAAAAACCTGAAAATTGAAAACGAACCGGAAATGATCGGTTACAAAAGCTGAAAAATAAAAATACAAACAATAAATTTAAATAAGCCGGGATGAACGGCCATAACGGGCTTGTTGTTACCGGTTGTTGTTGCCGTATAGTTGTGGCCGGTTTTGATGTTACCGGTTTTGTTGTCGCCAGGCTTGTTGTTGCCGGTCTTGTTGTTACCGGTGGTTGTTGATGGATTTGTTGTGGCGGGTTTAGTTGTGTCCAAACTTGTTGTTGCCTGTTGTTTCCGGTCTGGTTGTTGCCGGTCTTGTTCTTACCGGTTGTTATAGCCGGAGTTGATGTTACCGGTTTAGTTGTGACCAGGCTTGTTGCCTGTTGTTGCCGGTCTACAGCTACAGAGAAAACCTCATCAGCTAAGTAAAGTAGATATAGGATAGATTATACATTAAGAAATAACTAGTTAACAGAATGAAATTATTGTTAGAAGTTAATATAGAAGTCAAAGAATAAGAAATAATTAGTAGCTATGAATTTAGGATAGAAAGAATTGATTTTTTTATGCTGAAAAGCGAGTCTGAAATATAAAATCTACCAGAAAGAGAGTTATAATCTTGACACAAACAGCAAAAAGGCTCATTTAACTGAAAATTGGTTCAGCACTGTTTTAAGATTAGAGGTTTAAAATGCCTTGAAGGACGAGACGGTACATTGAAGTTCACTTGACTTAGAAAACATGGGCTGGATAGTGAACCATTTAGCAATTTAATCATAAAAATAATTCCAAGCATTTCCCTCCGACTAGAAAGTGTGTGCAGATTAATGAGTTTTAAACGATTCGTATAGGGTGGCAGATTGTACAAGGGATCCCAATAAAAACCTCTTAAGGCAAATAGTAAAAATTGTTTTTGAACTGATTCAAGGCGATCTACATGAACCTGGTAACGCGGGATCCAAATTATGGAACCGTATTCAAGTGTCGGTCTGACTAATGTAGTGAAGAGGGCTTTAGTTACATAAGGGTCGCTAAATTCTTTAGACCATCGTTTAACGAATGCTAGGACATCGCTAGCCTTATTGACTGTTGTGTTAATATGGCGGTTGAAACTGAGTTTATAGTCCATGGTAACCCCCAGGTCAACAAAATAATACACTTGCTCAATACTATAATTTTTAATTGTATAGGAAGCCGGCTGAGAAATTCCACCCGAAAAACCCATGTGTTTACATTTTTTAAGGTTAAGTGGAATTTAAATCGCACCAAGTAACATGAAAAGCTTTACGTCGGCGGCATACAATAACATTTTTGAAAATTTTATTATTGTAGAAATATCATTTATAAACAACAAGAACAGAATCGGGCCAAGATGGCTTCCTTGAGGAACCCCCGAAGAGACATAAATTCGTAACTGTGGACTTTCCCTTACTGAACCCGTGTTGGCAGTCAGCTATCAAAGTAGAGATCGGACCCGTAAGTTGATTTGTAACAATAGCTTCAAACAATTTTGGGATGGCAGAAAGCCTTGCGATGCCACGATAGTTCTCTATAGAAGACCTACTCCCGCTTTTATGCAGTGTAGAAGAAACGATTCTTTCCACGCAGTTGGAAAAACCCCACACTTTAGTGATAGATTGAACAAATCTGTAAGGGGTTGGTAAATATGGTTCGCACACTTTTTCAAGAAACATGTAGGAATCCTATCAGGACCATATTTAAAAGATTCTTTTAAGGTTTTAAGGTAAATTAGAACATCTTTCGCGCATATAATTGGTGAATTAATTGAATTTGACCCGTGTAGCTTATAGGGATAGTTTTGAAAGTTTGAATTGGTGACAGCGGAATAGTTAGAAGTGAAAAATTGAGCAAAAAAATTTGCGATATATTGATTATCGCTAGATATAATGTCTTGATATTTCATGGCTGAGGGAAACCCTGATACTTTACGTTTAGAATTTACGAAACCATAAAATGACTTTGGATTGAGAATAATGTCTCTTTTGGTTTTAGAGATATAAGCTTTATAGCACTTTTTATTTAAGTCTATGTACTTCTGACGTAGAATGGAATACAGTAAGTAATGTTTATTTAATCCGGATTTCTTATAAAAATTAAATGATCGCGTTTTCCTATGTTTAAGAGCCTTAAGCTCTTGAGCAAACCAAGCTTGCGTAGGATGATCATAAGTTACTTTACGTTTAGGAATAAACTTCTCAAATAGGCAGTAAATAGTGTGATTGAAATGTGAGACGTTTAGCTCGGTATCACAACCAAATTCAGGCCAAGTTAATTTAGACAGTTCTTTATTTAATTTCTTGTAGTTTGCTTTGGAAAAGTTAAAATCAAAGCTACTACATGAGTAGCATTGAGTGCCTTGGCCATTACTTATGGTTTCGTAGACTATTTCCACAGAAGGGTGGTAAAGGTCTTCTGGTAAAGCCAACGGATCACAACGATTTACAGAAAATTGGTTTATATCATTAACATACACTAAATCTAAGACTTTCCCAAACTTGTTAGCGGTAGCATTTATTTGATTAAGGCAAAGATCGGAAATTCCATCTAAAAAGTCATTGTACCCCAGTTTGGACGGATGTGGAATAATGTTGCCATCAGATATGTTCTACGATATATGAGGTAAGTTAAAATCACCCAAAACAATAATTGAATCTGAAGCTTTAGTCATAAAGTTAACAGTTTTGAGCAGAGAGACATGTTGCATGTAGACTGAAAAATCAGATGCTGGAGGGATGTAGCAAACATATAAGTAAACATAGACACGTTGTCTAGGTGAAGGCGGATGCATTTGAACTCATTGAAATCGATGATGGGAATATAAACCTCTTCTGAAGGGATGGAGGAATGAACGGCAAGTAGAACACCACCCCCTACTCTGTTCAAGCGATCATTTCTATATACTTGATATTCATTACATAAAAACTCTGAATTGAAAACATGAGGTTTTAGCCAAGTTTCGGTAAAAGCAATTACATTATATTTACAATGAAAAGATTTCAAAAAGAGATCAGTTAATTTGGTATTTAAACCTCTGACATTTTGATAAGAGATATTCACGGATTTAGTGCTCAGTTTTTTTTTCTCAACGTTATTACGAGAAAGTTTCGCTACATTTTGAACATTCCTATTCGGTCTGTATTCAAACTCCCGCACAAGAGCCCCGGGAGGCCGAAAAGAGCTGTCCAAAAGAGTATCGAAATCTTTCCCAGATACATCAATCTTAAACGAAGACATACTTCTTTGATATGTGAAATTAAATTTTCTAACAGTTACGGTTTGATCTTTAACTTTAGAAGAAATATGGTAGATCAAATCATCCTCGGTAGTGTCTGGATGGAACCTAGACACAAAAATAGATTTTTTGGGAGGAACCACAACCAGCTTACCAACGATTGGTTCAGACTCCATTGCAATAGTTGGAGGTTCCGGGTTTTTCCTAGTGGACATTTTTGAAGGGGCGTTCTATAAAATCATTAAAAACTACAAGGACTGTTAAAGATCAGGCACGATATCTACGCAAAAAAAGATAGAAGAGTTGTTGCTACACGTACTCCAAAAGGGCTGGTTGCGTCCGACGAGGCTGAAGTGATCGTAAATCATACAATACATGGAATACTACTCTTTGACATCTTCTCGCAAACGCTATACCATCCGACTAGATACCGCTAGCCCCTAACTAAAGTAGAACAGATATTTAAACACGCAAGAATAGCTCATTTAGAGTTATTGGTTAAACACATATTTAAGGCAGGATATCTTTGTACTTTATTATACTTATGGCAATAGCATTAACAGCCGAACCTCAGACAACAGACAGCTGTATCTACAGGGTGTTTTTTTCAGGGGTATAGAACTTCGAATTGAAATAAAACACAAGAAAATCGTTTTAAGGTCCATCAATTTGGCTTTATTGGAAGGATAATTTTATGCCATTAATGTTTAAATATGATTTCGGCATGTGGCCGCCGCGGCTGGCTCGAATAAAGCCAATTCTACAGGTCCAATTTTCAACCACTTTTTCGAGCATATGGGGCCGTATGTCGGCAATAACGCCACGAATGTTGGCTTCCAATTCCCCTAACGTTTCTGGTTTGTTGGTGTAGACGAGCGACTTCACATATCCCCAAAGAAAATAATCCAATGGTGTCAAATCACACGACCTTGGTGGCCAATTGACAGGTCCATTCCGCGAAATTATGCGCTCATCGAATGTTTCCTTCAATAAATCGATTGTGACGTGCGCTGTGTGGCATGTAGCGCCGTCTTGTTGGAACCACAACTCATCCACATTCATGCCATCCAATTCGGGAACAAAATAGTCGGTTATCATGGCTCTATACCGGTCTCCATTAACGGTAGCTGCCTCTCCAGCATTATTGCGGAAGAAGTATGGCCCAATGACTCCACCAGCCCATAGAGCACACCAAACAGTCAGTTTTTGTGGATGTAATGGCGTTTCAAGGGTCTCATGTGGATTCTCGTCACTCCAAATGCGGCAATTTTGCTTGTTGACGTAGCCATTCAACCAAAAATGAGCCTCATCACTGAACAAAATTTTGCGATGAAAATCAGCATCGAAATCAATCTCATTTTCGGCCCATACACCAAAATCACGACGCATTGAATGGTCTCGCGACTTTAATTCTTGCACAAGCTGGATCTTGTAAGGTCGCAAGCCAAGATCTTTGCGCAAAATCTTCCATAAAGTTGATGGACAAAGCTCCAATTGCTGTGCACGGTGGCGAATCGATTCATTCGGGTCCTCTTCAACACTTTGCTCTACAGCGGCAATTGTTTCTTCGGTGCGCACTGTTCGACGTCTCTGCGGATGCGTCTTATCACATAGAGTAAACGTAGTGCGAAAACGATCCATGGTTAACCGAATTAATTGCTCTGATGGACGATTATGTCGACCATAAAATGGACGGAGCTCACGGTAAACTTCGCGAACTGAACCATTATTTTCGAAATAAATTTGCACGATTTGCAAGCGTTGTTCTTTTGTCAACCTGTTCATGATGAAATGGCAAACCAAACTGAACATAAATGACATTAGAGTTGCCAGATTTGACCACAAAATGTCAGTTTTATCTCTATTCGAAAAACAAACCTGTAAAAAAAACACCCTTTATATAAAAATTAAAATTGATTAAATTTCCTTCGAAAAATTTAAAGCTATCGTTTGATTGACAATGACCGGTATCATAATAATTTAGCTAATAAAATTATTCATATCTTAGCTACATCGGTAACCAATTCAACAAATTTTCTTCACCCCATAATAGCCAAAACAATAACCACTGAACGAATTTTTTTTTCTCTCCACCTACTTGATGGCCAACAATAGGCAGTATATAAAAAGAAAAAAACTTTATTTTAATGCCGGAAATTTGGAAAACACACGTGATTAAGATATCCACACGCCTGAACAAAATTAGGGTAATTCTATACGACCGCACGCAACTGCTAATACACGTCCAAAAATATCGGGAAAGGTATCAAACGACGGGTCCCAACCTCCGTAGAGATATTTGCAATTAAAATTGAGATTTTTCTGTCATTCCCATGTGGTTGTTGTAATCACAGAGTAGGGTGTACCGAAAAGTGCAGAAATGTGTTCTGCGCAGTAATATTGTCGACCGCGTAGCCGGTGTTGGACCGGCTAAGGATTATTTTTTTGAAGAGTGGCCAAAGTCCGCCTACGCAGAAAGGTGGTTTGTACGTAAATACCTGGGATCAAGCCCCTATTTGGGATCGGACCTGGGTCATTTTTGGGTTTTTTTCTAATAGCTTTTCACTAAAACAAATTATTAAATTTCCGCCCTAAATTCATAGCTACTAATTGTTTTTTATTCTTTGGCTTCTATTTTAACTTTTAACAATAATTTTATTCTGTTAACTTGTTATTTCTTAATGTATAATCTATCCTATATCTACTTTACTTAGCTGATGAGGTTTTTTCTGTAGCTGAGCAGTTTTAGATCTCGACGATTGACAAACCAAAGCCTTTCAACGACTCGGCACGAACGAATAATCCGCGCGTTATGCGGATGCGCCCCTCGCGCCGGTCGGGCGGGATATGGTGGGTAATCCGTTGGGAATTATTATTATTATTATTAAAACGCATCACTTCACACTCCCCCTGGCTTTGTCTATAATTATCCATATAGTTATAATCCATAATGTCCCTAGGAATTTTAGTCTAGCTTTACGAAATAAAATGCGAAAAACACTGGATACTTACATGTGCATAGGATTTTGTTGCGTTCGCCAAAGAATTTCCTTGGAACATTAGTAAAGTAAGTTGAGGCTTGTTTTTAACGTATTTTCTTATACGCCAGTAGTGGTATTTTTGGCACGTTCAAGTACACTCTTATATATTGTATATTTTTAATTCACTTCTTTTGTAGTTTTCCGTCTTCAAATAGTTTCTTTTTATGACTACACCTCGTTTATTTGATTTTATTTTTTTTTCCACAATCACTTTTCTTGATTTATTTATAACAGAAAATTTTGTTTCTTATTTATTTTTTCACTATCGCGAACGTCCACACCGAGAAGAATATTACATTTGAAGTCGTTTAAATGCCGGTGACGCCGCTATGCCCGAAAATCGTCAAGCAACGGCGACTGCAAAAGTCTCGCTACTCAGTCTGACGTGGCATGATTGTTGCCACTCGGGTTGGTGGTTGCCATCAGGGCTCGGACTTTTACTTTTATGATAGATACCTTCTTTATACTATCGAACTTGGTAAAAGTACAGTATGAAAATGATTTTAGTACTCTTACTTTTAATAATATTTCGCTCAGTGGCTATTTTTATTAAAGTTATTTTTCCCCCAATATGGAAAAAAATAAAAAGCAAGAATATTTATACTGATTAATGACTTCATAGGAGAGTTTATAGCTAAGAAAAACATCACTTATCAAAATAAATCAGATTATGGCACTATTCTAAGGGAGCATAAAGCGTAGTAGATTTGGGTACAGTGCAGTAGGTATTAAAATCACTGCAATTTTGATCAAGTCAATACTTTGTTTCTACTCCCGTTTGGTCAAAACTGTGATGTCAGCCGGGTTAAAGTCAGAGATCAGGACAGGATTCCATGTGTCTTCCACCCTGGTCAATCTTGCATTTTGGGGGCGTATCTTTCACTTTGGTCTCTATCTCTATGGCGCGATATACAACAGGTATATCATCATAAACATCCTAAGAGATTTTTGCGCCAAGCTTCTCTTCCAATTTGTGGTGTGCCGATTTGAATTTTCCCTACAAATTGGTGGGACCTACAGTTTTTTTCCGACTCCGAACGGCATCTACAAAGGAGACGAATTTTTACTGAGAAGCCTGTCATGGCAGAAATACACTCGGAGAGTTTGCCAAACCACTGCCGAGGGGCGACCCCGTTTTGAAAAACTTTTTTCAAATCACTTTTGATGTTACCTGTACCAGGGCTCGAACCATGGACCTTCGGTGTGGTAGGCCGGCAACACTACCTTCACACCACGGCGGCCGCCATTCACTTTGGTGGTTTTGGCAATTTGTTGGGGTTTGTTTTCGAGGAAGTGTATTAAAAAAATTGGATTGAATTATATGGCACGTTTATTCCGTACATACGTCGTACTCGTGCACTTTTATCAACTTAAATACTTTAAATTCAATCATACAAACAAATAACCGTTTTGGACCACAAGGTCGCCTTCGCCTTCCGCATGGCCGAGATGAAGGTTTTTCTGGGCGAAAAAACCCCAGATGAGGACGAGCCTGAAGAGGTAGATGGCGCCAGCCAACTACTGCAGGGGGTCACCATCAATGATGGGGGTGACAGCAAGACCTCGTAAGGGAGTTCAGATTAATCTGCAGCACTCAAAAAGTGCTACAGACCATCTGAACGTCCTCCTCCGAGGAGGACATCGACATCAGCTTCATCCAAGAACCCTGGGTCAAAAATGGGTTGATTAAGGGGTTAAACAGCAGCACACACAATCTGTTCTACAAGACGGATGAAGGTAACCCACGAGCATGCATTGTAATCAAAAAAAGTTTTAATGCATTCTTATGTTCCAATTACAGCACACAAGATTTAACAGTCGTAAAGCTTGAGGAAGATGGTAATCGGGGAATGTTCTTGGTGTCGGTCTACATGGCACATGACAGGGACGCCCCGCCCCCCGAGCTCGCACGATTAGTCAACATCACGAGAGGATCGCATATGATAATATGCTGTGATGCCAATTCCAGACATACTATTTGGGGGAGCAGCACCACGAACGAGAGAGGTGAGTCCCTTTTTAACTACATATTACACTCGAATCTACGTATATGCAATAGGGGGTCCACACCCACTTTTATTTTTCCAAGCTCGGTAAGATACCAAGGCTGGGAGGAGGTTCTGGATCTCACTTTGGTTTCGGACGATGGCCCGGCGATGGTAGACAACTGGAGGGTGTCAGAACAACCTTCATTCTCGGATCATCGCTGGATTCTCTTCGACATAAGGTGCGAATCAGGCCTCCCTCTCCCTTACAGAAACCCCAAGAGAACAAAATAGGAAAAATTTTTACGCTTAACATCTAGATCTATATCAGCTGCTAACTCTAAACTCTGTATCGACAACCCGCAAAAGTTGGACGAAACGGTTGAAAAACTGGAGTGCGCACTCACAACAGCCTTCAACAAATCCACCCCGGTAAGCATCCAAAAGAAGAAATCCCCTCCATGGTGGAGTAGAGAGCTCAGGAGACTTAGATCGGAAGTCAGAAAATTATTCAATGAGTGATTCAAAACCAAGTTGTGGCTACCTTATAAAGTGGCACTCAAACACTACAAAAACGCTATTAGAAAAGCCAAGACGGAGTCGTGGCAGAATTTCTGCGCATCAAAATAGCCGAGAATCCGCAAGGCTTAGTAAGATTATGTCAAAAGAACACCACAATGTTCTCTTTGTTAGAAGGGAAGGCGGTGTTTGGACGGAATCTGCGGAAGAATCACTAGATGCTCTGCTAAGCACACACTTTCCTGGAGACGATAGCCTACCAGCACCAATGGCAAGGAGTAGCCAACCGCTTCTCGGCGACGTAGTGCCGGAGTCTCTCATCAACAGGGATAAGATAAGATTCGCTATCAACAGCTTTGCCAGCTTCAAGTCACCAGGCCCTGACGGTGTTACTCCGGTAATGCTTCAGAAGCTTGGTGAGCCAATTATCCTCTGGTTGGAATCAGTCTTTAGAGCAAGCATCGCTCTATCGCTGGAGGAGGGTGAAAGTCATCTTCCTACCAAAGGTAGGTAGAAGAACACATGAGAATGCCAAAGACTACAGACCAATAAGCCTAACTTCCTTCATGCTGAAGGTCCTAGAGAGGCTTGTGGACATCCACATAAGGACGGTTCTAACAGGACCCAAGCTTTCTGTGGCACAGCATGCGTACATGAAGGGCCGGTCAACCGAAACCGCCCTGTACGAACTCATCGGTACCATAGAAAGATCCTTACAATTCAAGGTATACACCCTCGCAGCATTTCTAGACATAGAGGGAGCCTTCAACAATATAAAAGTTAACGCGATCACTGGTGCCCTCCAAAGGGCGGGAATTAGCTTCCCTATCTGCAGCTGGATCCAGTCGATGCTTGAAAATAGGGTAATACTAGCCAATATGGGTTCGGTGTCCGCAACCCGCCAAATGGGCAGGAGCACACTCCAGGGCGGTGTTCTCTCCCCACTTCTATGGGTCGTTGCACTGAACGAGTTACTACTGGAGCTCAACAAGGATGGAGTAAAAGTAGTAGCATATGCAGACGACATTGTCATTGCAGTATCTGGCCCCTTCTCCACAACCCTGGTGGACTTGCTAGAGGGAGCGCTCCGCAAGCTACATGCATGGGCACTTGCGAACGGTCTCAGCGTTAACCCTAGCAAGACAGACCTGATGCTGTTCACCAACAAAACCAAGATACCGCATTTCAGAATGCCCACACCAAAAGATACTACACTATACCTGTCCACGAGAGTTAAATATCTGGGCGTGGAAATAGATAGTAAGTTAAGTTGGAAAAACAATATAGAAAGAAGGATTGAAAAGGCCTACATAGCATACTACGCGTGTAAAAGAATAGTCAGCAGACATTGGGGTTTGAAGCCCAACCTTATGATGTCGCTCTACACGGCCGTGGTTAGACCTATACTAACCTACAGGGCGGTAGTATGGTGGCCTGCCTTAGACAAGCAATACAACACCAAAAAACTAAATAAACTACAGCGGGCGGCCCTCGGCGGGGTGACAGCAGCTTTACGGTCGTGTCCAACAGACGCACTGAACGTTATCCTCAACCAGTTACCACTGGATCTACACATACGTGAAACTGCAGCATGTGCGGCGGTAAGACTCCGCGAGTCTGGCTGCTGGAACTCGAGGCAGTATGGTCATGGTGGTATCCTCCGAGAGCTGCCCGGTATAGTTGCATCAACGACAGACTATCACGCACCTTTGCTGAATTCGGCCGGAAATTCAAGGTGATGTTTGCTTCAAGAAAGGACTGGCAGAGGAACATAGTATGCGATGACGAGACACTTTCACTCTACACCGACGGGTCCAAAACGGTCTGCGGGGTTGGAGCGGGTGTGTTTTCGGAGCAACTGAATGTCTCGCTTTCAGTCCGTCTTTCGGATTCAGCCAGTATCTTCCAAGCAGAAGTGCTGGGGATCGAGAAGGCTTGTACCTTCCTGTCGGAGGACACAGTAGTAGGACGTAACATACATATCTACACTGACAGCCAAGCAGCGATTAGGGCGCTTGAATCCCACATCACATCCTCTGAGACGGTTAGCAGCTGTAGGAGGATGCTAGAGTCGGTTGCAGACTTCTCAAGCATTACACTCGTTTGGGTTCCTGGCAGCAGGGACATCACGGGTAATGAGAAGGCAGACGTACTGGCTGCTCAAGAGGTCAAGAAAGGAAATATTCAAAATCACATCCACACTAACGGGGCACTGGCCTCTGGGCCAACACGCCGAAAGAATGGGCATCCCGTTCAACAACAGATGCAGGAGCTGCAACGAAGAAGGGTGCAAAGAAACCGTTGAGCACTTCCTATGTGAGTGTCCAGCTCTAATGCATATCCGGTTTGCAACTCTGGGCAGCTATCTAATACCACATCTTAACGGCATCGCGAATTGCTCTATAAGGGATATTAGCGACTATATAGGAAGAACTCAATGGTTTGCTCGTGACAACAACTAACCCTAAGCCCAACTTACCTTCAGCAGAATCCAATATGTGCATGGTTCCAGGAGGAAGTGCATCAAAATGGCGCCCAAAGCGCTACTTGAGCTCGGGAGTATCTTCTCTCCCGAGCAGCACAGCAACCAACCAACCAACCAACCGTTTTGGAAGCCAATTGCCCATTTCCCTTAATTTTAGACTTATTGGTTACCGAAATTTAACTCTGGGCACACCAAGAACACACCAAACACTTCCTTGTCTGGTAATTAAAAGTTCCGTTATGGGTGCCTTTTCCACTCTATGGGAATCTTTGGTGATGCCACCTCAGCAAAATCATAGCACTTCCCCGTGGATATCGTTTTAATACCGAACCGTAAGGTGAATCAAGGCTGTGAATTTACCTAACCAACCATAGTGAGTCCTGACCGATTGAACCAAATAAAGATGGCTTTGAATTGAAAGTAAACCATAACAGGCCTGCTTCGCTTCGAAGACCGGTCGATGAAGCGAATAGGAAGAAGGTTTACTTGCAAGGAAGCCATTTCGGAATAAAAAAAAACGTGGGGCACGACTCACCACTGGATAAGAGTCTCTAGTTCTACCACGAGCTAGCCGGGCAACAGGAGATCCGGCTGTAAAAGAAAATTTTGAAGTACTTTGTTTCATATTTTAGTAGGCTTTGCGACAAATGGAAATTTGATATAGTGGTTTTGCCCCCACAGAAATAGGGTCGAGAAAAAAAACGAAGCAGTAAGTTTTTGTTTCCTAGTTATACGCTTTGATATCGGAGAACTCGTCACAACTCCGAAAATTTTGGTTCTAGTTGTTGCACCACCACAGAATTTCAATTGAAAGTAAACCATAACCATTGTTTACCCCTACTAGTTTGGCATCTTCTTTTCCGAATCGGAGTGGAAGGTAGTGGATGAAGGCACTCCGAGTAAGTGGAATGAAGGAAATAGCGTTCAGAGTTGTTTCAAAGTAAACGTTACAACTATAAATTTAAGTTGACATTGAAATTAACATTTTATAGATAAGGTGTTATAACTAATTTATATTAAATAATTTGGGAGTTTTATGTTTTTGCGTTCAATATTGCAGTATTTAAATTGTATTGTTTTATTATTGTGGTTTGTGTGTGTGAGCAGATTCGGAGTAAGTTGCGCTACTAGTAGACATATACTATGACCATAACATACTTACCAAATCTAAAGGGTCGCCTTTAAGGAATTGCGGAGGTAATGTAGTTTCTGTCCATTAGATAGATTGGTATTTGCATTTACGAGAGAGCAGAATGCATCGTAAAATGGTACACACTCGGTGGCTTTTCCGCCGAACGAAGGCAATTGCAGCTTTGGGAGCGGTACTAAAGAATGAATAACTGCAGGCGAATTTTGTGGAGGCGATTGCTTTGAGGCAGAAATAATGCGTCTTAAATTTGTCTTCGCAGTGGCATACCACTCTTTGGCTTGTATGCGTGATTGTTCCTCCACATCTAAAGTATCCGATCCACATGCAAACTCCACTTCTTGCTGCGCTACGCAAAAGCGCCCCCATTGTTCTTCGAGCATTTCTAAATAGGCTAATGTCATCTCCCTATCTACTGCAAGCACATCCGCTTGCTAGTAGATAGCGTTTTATTGCATTAAACGCCGTTTCGCTATCTTTTAACGTAGACATTTTGCATAAATAAGTGTAGTAGCGGTGTACTAAATATAAATTGAGAAATAATGCGGGTTTTTAGTTATTTGTTGAAAATAACGTGGAATGCGGAACGAAGGACCAGTTTGTCAGCGGTTAGTAACAGTTTTCGATTGGAAAAGTACTTATACTTGCCGATTATAGGGGATTAAGGAAAAACGAGTCAATTCACTTATATACATTTAATAGCCAGCAAGAAAAAACGGAAGTAATCAAAGCCTGGCAGCTAGCAGGCAGTGCTTTCGGGATTAGTAATGCCATTAGAGAGGAGATCATTTACAAAGTTGCCAATTAGGCTCGAACAATGACAATTTTGACGACTTAGACAGGGTTGCATCGGAATAATTTCTTTACGCCGCTATGAACGCAAAGTTATACCCTGTGTAGTAGTACAACTAGGTATAAAAAGCAACAGTTTTAGTCCAAATCAAACCTGTAGTTGTACAGATGTATAAACACGCATCGATTGCATACATACAATGAATAACCTTTATATTATTTTCAGGAGGAGAGTATGCGGAAATATATATAAACAGGAAGGGCTACTTTTCCATAAATACCCAAGCAATATGTTCCGCAGATCTCATGTTCAACGGCGTCGTTCCAAGGTGGCATGTATCTTCCCACGATTCGCATTTTTGGGACAACTGCAATCAACGTCGGCATTTCCTTCAGGGAGCATACAAAAAATAGCGTCTTCAAAGTAGTCAAATCAAAGCAAGCGAAGAAGGTAAAATAAAAACGTTTACATATTTCTACCTAGAAATCTTTCGAAATTTCAGAGGAGTCTGATTTTTTAGGTGGCTAATGTGGACCAAATTAGGAATTAACAGCGCCTTGAGGAAATCGTTTCTATTTCCCAATTTGACTTTTGTAAATAAAATTCAACTTGCAGGATAGAAAAAAAAATGCAATGCTAGCATTCACGGTCCATCTTTAATCAGAAAATCTTTGCACGAGCTTTTTCCAGCTCCCGAAGTAGTATCAAGCGAAAAATTAGCTTTAGTGAATCTGCTCTTTTTTTAGGTGATAGCGAACAAGGCGTTAGAAAGGTTTGTAAATTCAACAGATTGAAGACGTTCATTTACAGATGAATATGTTATGTGGCAAAACTAGCATTTCGGCAAAATTTTTTTACGGCTTAACAATTTTGATGTGCATAAAAATACATATGCCGTTTTTAGCTTTTGCGGGGTGGAATATGATACATTTGGGTATAAGAGTGAAAGGTCAACAAATTATATTCCCACTGGTTACATTCACAGTATCTATCAAATAATTTTACAGATATTAAAGTTCTCCAATTTTCTTGAAAAGCTGACAAGTTATGTGATTTGTTACATTGGGAAATCCAATTAGCTTGTCTTAATTTATTAGATCATTGGAATACAGTTTTTGATATCTGATTTTTGTAACCAATTGGTGATTTTTCCCCCAGGGAAAGTATTTCCAAAAAAAAAAGAAACACCTATGTATGTTCATATATGCATTAAAATAAAAAATAATTTAAGAAATATGTATATTATTGTCAAACAATTTTTACAGCTTGTTTTGGCAGCTCGCGAAATTACAGCACGCTTAAGATTACACGAATATTGGGCCAATTTTATGCATCCTTTTAGCGGTAAACCATTTCACTCTTGGGCGAACGGCAAGAATCTATATAAAGTTGATGATCGTTTTAGAGGGCTTAATATGAAGCTAATGAAAATAAATCACTGCACTGTCATCAGTACTGAGGATGAGAAGCTACCTTTTCTGGCGGCATATACACGAATGACGCATGTGGCTATTCAAAAATCAAATCACTTATTGACGAGCAGTAGGTCGATTCTGTAACTATTTTAACGCCAGGTGTTAGCGTTAACTTCGCTTAACGCCATTTTTAACGCTTTTCCCAATTCACTAACTTTTAACAACACGAAAAGTGTTGGCTAACAGCGTTAACATATTTGCAAGTGTTTTAGCGTTTGGAAAAAGTAAAAAAATTTGTTTTGAGTTTTTTTCATGTAATTTAGTTATTGCCATATATTATCACCATCAAGAGTCAGCTGTTTAACAGCGTTAAAGTAGAGTTACAGAATCGCACTTTCGTTAAGAACAAACGCCGAAATTTGCCGATAAGCTTAACGCTCGGCGAGTGGTTAAAAGTTACAGAATCGGGCTACAGGTCTAGCAGATAAAAAATAGTTCTGTATTTTTTAATTCAAATTTGTTATTAGTATCTTAAATAAACAAGTATTTGTTTTAGTCCAAAACTTTAAATTCTGTAAATCGTAACAATTGTAGTTTCATTTCATTTTCATTTTATTTATTGACATTAAACATTAACACAATAAGATCCTATATGATCTTTTATAGCCCAACAATCATTCCATAAAAGAGGATGAACTATAATATCTAAAATTTAAATCTAAATATTTTTTAATAAAAGTAAGTAAGTTTAAAAAAAAGGAGAACACAACAAATAGTTAACATAAATAACACAACATCTCACAACAGTGATTGAGTAGACTACAGAAAAATAGAAAGAAAACAAAGAAATAGAAAATAGTAGATGATCTCAGTTTCTATTGGTATATACATTAAGGGGAGAAGGAGTATATAGCTTTCTTAAAGTTGCCCCTACTTAAGCTATTGCGAATAGAATTTGGTATTGAGTTCCATATGCGGAGAGCATTGACGAAGACGAGTTTTGGAGTAATTGCCTCACTCTATCTCGTACTTTTCCCTTATTACCAAGTTTATACCTATAAAGAAACGGTTCTGAAAAGAGCGCATGAAGTGAACACACATATTTATCAATTGTTTATATGAACACACCTAAGTCGATAACAAAGAAACTGTCTTGAACTGACAGTTCGGAACTGCTGTGAATTTCGTAGAAAGTGTTTGTAGAAAACCCTTGAATTATTTTGCGAACTCATAAAAATTAAATAATATATTTAAGTACATAAAATATTGACATATAAAATATAACAAAAAAACGAACCGCGTGCTCTCAGTCAGCTGGTTTTCAATTCGCTTGGAATATGAGAGGAGTTTATATTCTCTTTCATTGCGTATGGAGATATTAGCGACCGATTTGAAAATTTGTTTAAGTCAAAGCACTCTGTACTTCAATGCGAATTGAAATTCTGTTTATACATGCATTTTGACTGAACGCGTACAAATTGAAAACGACGTATGCATGCGTATAAACATAGTATATTGTGACGAATTCGATGATTCCTTAATTATTAATCCTGGGTTCAATCACTATAAAGTCAAATAAACCTACGCACAGATATTGTCACTAATAGCTAGTTTTATTTAGTAGTAATAAACGCAATACAAATTTAAGAGTTTGGTAACTTCACAGTAGTTCACTGTTCAACGCTTGAAAATAAACTGATCAACCTGCCTTGCTTGGTCACTTCCTTATATAGTCCAACAGGGTGCTATCCCACGCACCTAGAAGTTTCTTGGTTGTTCGCTCTTCGTGTTCTCGAAGGGTCGGTGTTATTTATTGGCATCTCCTCTTTGCATCGTATTCGCAAACACTTGTGCCATACCTCTTCCTCTTCCTAGGTACACTCTTGCACGCATAAGAGTAGCCATCGTTATCTCTGTTGGGTTTAACTAGTGGTGGGACTGTTATTGAGTTAGGAATGGTACATGCTTGAGAATAATCGCCACAATCAAAGCGAATTTATACAGGTGGCCGCGGGAACATATATGTAAATTTCCCATGTATTTTGTTTTTGTAAATCGGATGCGAGCTGTCAAAATCCAAATTCGCCTTGTGGATTCGAATTGGGCGCCATTTCTAAAACTCGAATTCGCCTATTAGCGAAGTGACAAAGTAATTCGTAAATAAAATGTAAACAATGTACACACAATTTAGTACATGGACTGAATTCGCGTTGATGTAAACCCAACAACAGCGGGAACACCACTCCATAATTAGAGCGATGTACTTCCAAGCACACTCACACGAATCACTAATATGTGCATACGCATAAATAATACCGGCATACGACGTGACTGATCTTTCAACTGTCTGTGAACGTTTTACAGTAGTATCATATGCACATTTGGATTTCGTGGTGAAGCATCGGAGTAGCAACAACTGTAAATGATGCACTGCGCAATATAATAAGTAAGTTTTTAAGTAAGAGCAAGAATTTAAAATTTTAGTTTACTTACATTTAAATTTTTTCATAGACAAACCTGTAGCACAAGCGGCACCCATAAGCGTTCCAGCAGTCACAGCAAAGCCGGCACAACCAATTGAGGTTTTTAAGCCTTTATACTCTGTACAACCAGAATTTACGCCGCCACCAATACAACAGCAACAACAAGTCCATCAGCACCAAACTCTGGACACTACTGGAAAATCTAAATCACAATTACTTAATTCAAACGAAGCAAATACCGTAATACAACAAATGATCGTTACGGAAATTACGGCTTTTGAAAAATAAATTAATTAATTAGTCTTTTCAGACTTTTAAGCGTACGCGAGTTTCACCACAATTTTTAGCTGTGTAAATTGAACAACAAACGAGGTGGAATTCTACAACGCTTTAGTAAGTAATGATTTAATGATCCAAGTTTTTGCGCCACTATGTATAAAATATTAAAAATCGTCTTCCTCTTGTATCTTCATAGCTTTATTGAAGTATTAGAAAACGACTTCTTCTTGGATCTTCATAACTTTATTAATCCGGCTGAACCGGTCGATGCGTACCTCAATTACACACTAACTACTGAAAACGATAATTATTATTCTTATACTACCCTCAAGCTCTCGGAAGCGCTGCCACCGCCGCCGTCGCCGTTGCATTACAGTTGTGGAAAGGGCTGACTCAGGCCACGCGCAACATATTTCGTTCTCACGGCTAGTGTGCGATACCTGTTGTGTGGTGTTTTGTTACAACTGTTGTGGGAAGCGCTGACTCAGGCCATGTGCAACTTATTTTCTTATTTCAGGTAATTATAAACCTGACTGCGCTTCTCGTGTTAACTCCTCCCTCCTAAGTGGGGCACGTCCTCGGGCCTTCTAGTTGAAGCTTGCGTTATATTTTCAACTGCTCTTGCTGTTGCAGCTCGCCCCTTTTTGTGCCTCAATATGGATACAACAAGAAGCACCCCGATGATTATGGCCAGTATTATAAGGATCATTGATGTTGCTGTCAATCCTATCTTATAGCCATGGGTCAGTTGTTTCATCAGTTGTCGGGTTTCTAGCGCACAATGCCGTAAGTATGGTAAGCTTATTATGTCATCGTGACCCGTTATATTTATGCGAGTGGCCCAAGGAATTTCTGCTACTTTCATTTGAAGGGCATTCCGATTGATGAATGTCGTTTCGTTCACGCTTGCTCTGTCTGAAAACGTTACCAGGTAAGTTCCTCTTTTTAGCAAAATAGTTTCACTGTCAGACATTACTGTTGCGTGCGATCGTTTATGACGAGCATGCCATCGTCAATTTCTTGTATGGGATCTACTTCACCGAATGTTGTTCTGCATTTTGCTGTGACGCTGGCTGCTAATTGCTGAGCGCAAGTCGTTATGTTCGATTTTCTGCAAAATCTCATGACTGTCCCTGCACAGTCGTCCAAGGAATAGATATCTCTACCACAGACTGCTACTGCGTTGTCCCGTAGTGAGAGCATTTTGTTGTTGTGTGCTATAGGTAATATAATTTTCCTCCTACAATAGAGCTTAGGTCAAGGATACTTAGCTAGAAAATGTAAAAGGTTATTGTCATGAAAAACTTTAAACCTAGAAACTAACAACAAATCGGTTACAGTTAAATTGTTGAGAGACTCAGCTTTTAAGATTGAATCAACCTCAGCGTTACCAAAATAATAGGATTTAATAATCCTAGGTGTGCTAGAGCGATTGACAATATAATATTATCTAGGTCTGTAATAATAGCTCTATTTCTGGCTAAAAGAATTTCATAAAGGTGCCCGGTATCTATTTGCTCCTGTTTTTTTGCCTTTAGAATTTTATTTACTACATTGGTTAAATCGGTAACTTGTTCTTGGGATTTGGAATTTATTGTTACTTGCCGATCGTTACTGTCTCTAAGCTTGTCAAGTTCTATCGTTACCGGTGTACCCGCTACAACCTTTAGAGCAGTTCCGAGAATGTTCAGACTGCGCGGATGTCTCACTGGACCCATCACTGTTCGAAGAAGCTTGTCGATGCGTTCCAGATCCGCCATCAGCAGCTTCGCCATGTGACTACTTGGGTAAAGTCTTAGTGCAGAGCGGGTGTCAATGGTCAATTCTGCGTAGGCAGACAGATTTGTAGTATGTCTGATGTAACCGTAGGAGTCCCATAAAACTAGGTCGTCGTCTGTAATCGGTAAGTCGTTTGTCGAAGTCACGGTCATAAAAAGCATAAGAGTCAGAAGTCTGAAAGAAAAAGGAGATGTAAAGGAGAGTATAAGACTTGAGGTAAAAATTTAACTTGCTAACGAAGATTATCCTTATCAAATATTCTACCGTTAACCCTGACCGTAGAACCCAGGTCCTCTTGGACTATTCCCTCCACATACAAGGGGGTCAGTTTGTTTCCTAGGCGTTTATTTGACTTGATATGGACCGTTTCTCCTACGGCATATGTTCTTGTTGATCTCTTCCTGTTATGGATTCTTAGCGCTGCCTCCTGAGCTTCCTCTATTATATTCCTGGCTTCCGTTCCGCCCACCCGCGAATGAAAGATATCTAAAGGTTTTTCGCCAGTTACGGAATGAATGCTCTTATTGTATTCAATAGTGGTAAGTAAAATAAGGTACGTCGTATCCTCAATTCCGCTTTCTAATTCAAGACATCTAGCAATTTCTCCTATGGTGCTGTGGAATCTCTCCACCTGCCCATTTGACGTACTATGCAGGGGAGGAGCATTGACGATTTCAATGTTGAAGAAGTCCCTGAGGCAAGATCTTATTGTATTTGAATTTAGTGATTTCTCATTATCGCAAAAAATGGTCCTGGTCCCTGCGAATAGGTTGACTAATTGCAGAATGCGTGGTTTAATATCGATTATTGTTCGCGAAGGGATTGGTTGCACTACCGCGAATTTTGATAGCTTGTTGACGCAAGTGAGGAAATATGTGGCATTGGTAGAGAAGATGTCGACGTGAAGAATTTCACCAGGAAAGGTTGGAACGGGTGTTCCTTCTATAGGGTGCTTTACTGTGTGCCTACCGTATTTAGCTATGATGCAGATTATGCAATTTGATGCTACCTCCCTAGCCTTTTTTACCATTCTCGGGAAAAAATATTCCTTCAGAATTTTCTTCACGTTCTCCTGGGAAGCGCGATGAGCTCTGTTATGTTATTGTGTACTTATTTCTGTTTGTTCGTTGGGATCAAAAACATCTGTAACAAATGCGGTTGTGTGACGGAATGTGGTATTTGGGAATGTAAGTACCAGCCGGTTTTGGATTTTTGCCAGCAAAGGAAGCTCGCAGTGAATGCCGTTGACTACGTCCGTTTTTACTGCTTCTAACAGCATTCTAAACAAACTCTCATCGTCAGGAAACGTGAGGAAAAGTCGTAATTTGTTTCCAAAAACAACAAATGTTCTCTTGGACGGATGTTGGCCTGACTCCAATTTCAGTTGGTTTCTGTACACATTCACCGCTTTTGGAACTGTTTCCACTGTAACTGTTCGCTGTGAACAGTGGCAGCATCTGATTCGGGTTCAGGATCCAGGGAATTTATAAACTGGCGTGACAAGGCATCAGCCACTAAGTTGTCCTTCCCCGGCTTATAATGAAGTTTGGCATTATACCCCTCAATAAAGGCCTTCCACCTTTTAATTTTTGGGTTTGGGTTACGATCTGAGACTGCAAAGGTTAAGGGCTGATGGTCGGTATAAATGTTTAATTCCCTAACGCCGTACAAATAATGCGTAAGGCTTTTAAGGGGCCCATACGATGGCCAGGAGTTCACGTTCATTTGTGGCAAAATGTTCTTCTTTTTTATCAAGTGTTCTGGAGATCATTGTAATTGGTCGCCCCTCTTGGGAAAGCACCGCGCCAAGGGCGTGTGAAGAGGCATCGGTAGTCAAATCGAAAACCTTTTTCCTCTGATATAAGTATGCTCTTTAGTTTATTAAATGTATCAATTTGGTATTGGTCGAACGTAATTTTAATTTTCTTTGATTGGGCGGCCGACACCTTACCAAACTCACCTCTGAGGATATTGGTTAAGGGTTTGGCTATTTTCGCATAGTCGCGAACAAAGCACCCATAGTACCCAGCCATCCCTAGAAAGGATCGAACACCCCTTAAAGTTGTTGGTTGGGAAGTTTTTAATTGCCTGAATTTTTTATGGGCAGGTATGTAATCCCCCTTTTGTTATTTGGAAGCCAAGGTACTCGAGTTCTGTCTTGAAAAATTTCGATTTCTCCTCAGATACCCTCATGTTTGCCTTAAGCAGGCTTTTAAGAACAGCCTCTACATGCGTTAAATGGTCCTTCTCGTCTTGTGGGAAAATAATCACGTTTTCGATATAAACAAAGCAATATTTGCCAATATGTGCCCTAAGAACGTCGTCAATTGCTCGTTGAAAGATGCCAGGGGCATTCTTCAGGCCGAACGGAAGAAGGCAGAACTCATATTTGCTCAGCGAGCTCGATTTGGTGAAACCCAGACTTTCGGTCTAGGGTCATAAAGAGCTGGGCCTTGCCCAAGTTTGATAGTACTATAACCCCAACGTTTGGGATGGGGGTATGAGTCGTCTATGGTTTTTTCGTTCAATTTACGGAAGTCAATTACTAATCTCTTCCTTTTTACTCCGTTCTCATCGATGCCCTTTTTGTCCACTACCCAGATGGGATTATTATAAGGCGATCGCGAACGTCGTATAATGCCATTTCGCAGGAGATCCCTTATTTCCGTTTTTACAAAATCAGCGACCCCCAGTGGATATGGGTAGAATTTTGCGTAAGTCGGCTCGTTATCCCTAGTGCGGATTGTGGCTACAATATTAGTGTTGTATGGTAATTTTTCGTTCGGGTCTGCAAAGACTCCTGATACGAGATTGATCATAGCGTTAAAATTATCCTTTATGCTCACCGGGACCGAATCCGTCTGGAGCTGGAGATGGCTAACATCTTGACCCTTGAGGAATTGAATTTTTTTTTCCAGAGTCGTATTCAATAATGTCTTTTTTTAAATTTATGTTCGCGTGAACCCTATTTAGTAAGTCAAGGCCTACAATGCCATCGAACAGAGTCAGGTCCGGCAAAACAAAGAATTCTGATACAACTCCAAATAAGTGTACCTTACATTTGTTTAAAATATTGGTGAATCCATGTATGGATTTCACTGTAAATTCATTATCGACAGGTTTAACTCCTTTTAGACCCTCTAGAGGCCTGATGTAGTTTTTGGAGGCCCCTATGTCGACGAGAAATTTTAGCTCTCGCCCCCCTAGTGTCCTAGAAATCCAGGGGAGGAAAGACCTTCCCCTAAAAAATTCACTTCTTCCGCCTCTAGGTCCTCGACAATTGGCTCAGATACTTCTTCGTATGATTCTGAACTGGGTTTGTTGCTATGGCTTTGGTTCAAGTGATTCACTCTTAGGAGTTTTGGTCCTGTTCGACGGTCGGAGGACGCCTGACGCTTTTGAAGTTGCCCATTTCCTGCGAAGTGTGTAGGTTGCCGCAGGCGAGGGGATGATGGATCTATATCCATTGGTTCCTGTCGCGGTTGTGCGTCCCCATTTCCGCCTTGCCAGGCCATAATGTTGTTGACGATTGCTTCCATTACCGTTTACCTGGCGGAACTGGCCGTCAGGTTGATTGTCACTCCTATACTGCCTCATGAAATGAGGATTTTTTGGCTATCAGTGTTTGCCCTATTGTACGCGCTTTGATTATTGTTGTCCTTGCCGCTTCTATGGCTGCTGTCAGCTTTTTTTGCGGCGTCGGTTGGCCTACTTGCGAAGCGTGATTCGCATCGACCTCCTGAGCGAGTGCCAACGCGGATGGCAGATCACTGGGTTTCGATGAAAAGAGGATATCGCAAAGAGGCTTCCTAAGCCCAGAAATAAAAACCCTGAGGGCATTTTCACGATATTTTTCTTTTATTGCATCTGCAATATTTGCTTCACGGGACATTTTTGTTTTATTAGCAAGTGAATACGGCTTCTTCTCAACCTCGTCGTAGAATTCCAGGACACTAGAAGAGCCCTGTCTTAATGTGGATGGTTCCTGTTCGATCAAATAGATTGGTCGCTTATCTGAGTACGTGAAGTCTAAACGAGCTATAATAGCTTCGAAGTTTAAGACGGTGCTAAACGATGATAACAACGCATCGGGAGTACCGCGAATTTTATTTTTTATGATTATTCATATTATTCATTATGCTTGATAATGCCTTGAACTACCATCGTAGTCCTTGAAGATTTCGTATGCATTATGTGCCGCCTCGCGCCAGGATACATAGCTTTCCGGTTGACCTGAAAATTCAGGTAAGGTTTTTAGCACGTCAAGTGATTCCTCGAAAGTTTTGCCCGGAAGAATTTTAATTTTCTCGTATTTTGCTACCACTGGCTTTTCGGATATCTTTACAATTTGTTCCTGCATGACCCTAAGTCTATCCTCAAACTCACGTCTCTGCATTCCTAAAGCCGCCTGTGTGAGTTGTGATTCGTTCATTTTACTTTGTTCTGTTAACTCAATATTCCTGAAATTCGAAATTAAGTCCGCTAGATCGTCTGTTCGCACGTTCATATGCCGGGCAACCACAAAAAAATTTTTTTTCAATTCACGTAACCTTTAATTCACTTCACTTAAAGTTCAATCAAAAAAAATGAGTCCTTCAACTTACATGAGGTCCATTGCTGAATGGTTTTGTCAAAAATCCCTTTCTGCTTGATGCTGGTTTTTATTTAGTTGTGTAGTGGTTGCACTTGTTGTGTAGAGGTTGCAATTCGTTTTTGTCAAAAATCCCCTTCTGCCTGATGCTGGTTTTTATTTAGTTGTGTAGTGGTTGCCAGTTGGGCGCCAAATATTAAAAATCGTCTTCCTCTTGTATCTTCATAGCTTTATTAAAGTATTAAAAAACGACTTCTTCTTGTATCTTCATAACTTTATTAATCCGGCTGAACCGGTCGATGAGTACCTCAATTACATACTAACTACTGAACACGATAGTTATTATTCTTATACTACCCTCAAGCTCTCGGAAGCGCTGCCACCGCCGCCGTCGCCGTTGCATTGCAGTTGTGGAAAGGGCTAACTCAGGCCACGCGCAACGTATTTCGTTCTCACGGCTAGTGTGCGATACCTGTTGTGTGGTGTTTTGTTACAACTGTTGTGGGAAACGCTGACTCAGGCCATGGGCAACTTATTTTCTTATTTCAGGTAATTATAAACCTGACTGCGCTTCTCGTGTTAACTTATATATGAAATATGAAATGCACATTATAAATATGCACCCCAGAATTTTCACTAACCTATTGAAATTTTGAGCATGATGATGTAAGCACTATGAAAAGTTAAGTTAAGGCTAGGTTCCAGGGTATGAGGGCAACGAACAAACAGATCACCTTGCAAAACAGGAAACCTTTCTGTGGGGTCACCAAAGCTCATATACGAGAGACCGTGAGTAACTGGGAAAACTAACAGTTTCTACAACATTGGAGGAGCTGTCTAGGACAAAGGCAGGCCAAACTCTTCATCGAACCATTACATCACAAAATTGCGAAATCGTGAGGTCTCAGCTTTCCGCATTACCCACTTTCCCAGTGGGGTATTATGTCTTCGGCACAGCCAAAGACAGTTCCGTCATAACTTGTTTTATTTGGCATTAAATGGCATATTAACTTTGGTCCGATGTTTGTAACTTTTTGAAAAATAGCCTATTTCAAAAGCCGCCTTTCATCCTGAGTTGGAATTATCCCTCTTGTAAAACTCCTATTATACAACATTATTTATTATTCATATTAAAGTACGATTAAAGTCGTATATTACTTATTTATGTCTATTTTCTCAACAGGATATTATAAAACACGTCCAATGAGTTGTTAGCAGTAACATGCCGTCGTAAAATGACATTGTGTTTACCTACAGACGGTGGAGCTGAAGTGGCATAGCAGTATACAAATGCATCCTTATGAAATGTATGCGTCGATGGGGCATAATTATAACGCAAATTTGCGTAATAATTTTCAGAGCAGAGACAACGCTTGGATACGGCTGTAAGGCCTCTCTACTAAACCTCAAAGTTTTTTTGCATAGACCGTGAAATAAGTTTAAGATATTGAGCCCTAACCGCAATTTTGTTGTAACCAAAAAAGTTATGAAAATACGTTTTTTGACAGGTATTATTAATTCTGTTTGTTTTAAACTACACAAAATATCACAACCGTAATAAGTTCTCTTACAAAGATTAGCCAAAAGCAATTATGAAGTGACATTTTGCATGCAATTTTTTTAAAAACTTAATCTTAAAAAACTGTAAAATTTTATTTTGTTGGTTACACTAAAATTGCTGTTAGTGCTCGATATGCAGAAAAGATTTTTTACCAAATTTTTATTAAGTTTTGTATTTAAAGGTACAAAGGATGTAATGTAAATAGGACAGAAATTTGTTTTTAGTTTTTGAATGATTTGTTTGTATATACGTCTATTGAAAAAAATACATTACTTTACATATTAAATACCGGTTTCATTAAATTGGCTTGGTTTGTGTATGCTAATATTTTTTCTTTTAATTTGGCTTAGTTTCTTCTTTATTTAGCTTTTGCTATTTAAAATAAAAAAAATTCTTCAGGTACAATTTACTTATTACATAGTAATTTAGTTATTAGTAATTATTGTGAGCTAAAGTACTGCTCTAACGTAATATATTAGCAGTCTTTTAAATACAATAATGACTCTTTCAAAAGATGCCGAACCCGAGCCCACAATCGAAGATGATGGAATTGACGTTCCACAACCCGACTATAATGAGGTGCGAATAGCAATATCCCGATTGAAAAACAATAAAGCAGCTGACGCTGATGGTTTGCCTGCTGAGCTATTCAAACACGGAGGCGAGGAGCTGGTAAGGCGCATGCATCAGCTTCTATGCAGAATATGGTCGGATGAATGCATGCCTGAAGATTGGAATCTAAGTGTTCTCTGCCCAATCCACAAGAAGGGCGATCCTGCAAACTGCGCCAACTATCGCGGAATCAGCCTTTTGAATATCGCATATAAGGTCCTATCAAGCGTATTGTGCGAAAGACTGAAGCCTGATGTAAACAGACTGATTGGACCTTACCAGTGTGGCTTCAGACCTGGTAAATCTACCATTGACCAGATTTTTACAATATGCCATATCTTGGAAAACCCCCGTGAAAAGAGAATCGACACACATCATCTCTTTGTTGATTTTAAAGCCGCTTTCGATAGCACGAAAAGGAGCTGCCTATATGCCGCTATGTCTGAATTTGGTTTCCCCGCAAAACTTATACGGCTATGCAAAATGGCCTTGAGCAACACCGCCAGCTCGGTCAGAATTGGGAAGTACCTCTCCGAGCCGTTCGAAACTAAACGAGGTTTCAGACAGGGTGACCCCCTATCGTGCGATTTCTTTAATTTAATGCTGGAGAAAATAATACAAGCTGCAGAACTTAACCGCGCTGGAACAATATTTTATAAAAGCGTGCAACTGTTGGCATATGCTGACGATATTGATATCATTGGCCTTAACAACCGCGCCGTAACTTCTGCTTACTCCAAATTAGAAAAAGAAGCGGAGAAAAAGGAATGGGTGTTGAACGAGGGCAAAACGAAGTACCTTCTGTCCTCATGCAAAGAGTCAGCGCATTCGCGCCTTGGCAACCAAGCCACTGTTGGCAGCAATAATTTCGAAATAGTAAAGGACTTCGCTTACTTTGCAAACAAATGCTACTTCGGACTGAGTAGGCAATTGAAAAGTAAAGTCCTATCTCGCCGAACGAAAAAAACACTCTACAAGTCACTCATCGCACCCGTCCTGCTATATGGTGCAGGAGCGTGGACACTAACAACATCTGATGAGGCGGCTCTGGGAGTATTCGAGAGAAAGGTTCTTCGAAAGATTTGTGGACCTCTACGCGTTGGCGACGGTGAGTACCGAAGAAGATTTAATAATGAGCTGTATGAACTTTACGCAGACGCCGACATAGTTCAGCGAATTAAAACACAGCGGCTTCGCTGGCTAGCCCACGTAGTGCGAAGATGCTCCAGCCCAGTAGGTATTCTTATCGGCACCCGCCGGTGGAAGCAGAGGAAGAGGGAGACCACCACTCCGATGGAAGGACCAAGTGGAGACCGATTTGCGATCCCGCGGTGTTTCAAATTGGCGCCAGTTGGCGCAACTAAGAAACGACTGCCGAGCTATGTTGGACGGTCAAAATCGTCCAGGCGGTTAGATGACCATTTAAAGAAGAAGAATGACTCTTTCATTTTTGATATTACTTGGTAATTCATTGAACAGTTTTAAGTCTTTGTACATTAAAATATTTTGAGCCTTATTGCACTTATAAAAGTTAAATCCAAAACCATTTTGGTTCCTTAATCTGTAAGGTCGCACATCACCACCATACACAATTTGGCTTGGTAGCACATTATACTTCATTTTAAATTCAAAAAGTATAACATTGATAATAGTCCTTTGGTTTATATTAAGTCATCGAGGGTATGAGGTTGGTGTCCATCTATTTCACTTGTAATTTATTAATTTTGCTTTCGTTTCTGGTGAACGCTTATACAAAAGCGTAACAGCCTTTCCGATTCCATGTTGTTTCAAGTAACTTCTATCAATAGTAGGAAACTGTTCCACAACTGCCGGTTCTATCGCACCGGAATGACCCGGTTTTTTTACCCGGCCAAGGGCTGTTATTTCAGTGTAACCCGGTCCAATATGTCCCGTTCCACCCTTAAATTGTCATCCTCGGAGCTAACCCTGGCAGCTGGGTTGCTCCATTGTCTCTTGTTACGGGCTGGGGCCGAACCCATTCCTGGACCAAGAGATTGGATCTGCTGCGTTTGCTGGAAGAAAATGTATATTAAACGGTCGCATTCGGTACAATGCGCCAAGTGTAAGAGATGGTTACATAAATCTGGATGCTCAGGGCTTAACCCTGCCATTCACAGACCCCGTACTTTCGAGGCACCATGTTGTACACGTCGAAGGACGTCCCGCGGTAGTCGCCGCTCTGGCACTCCCTTACCGCTTCTGCCTACTTCCAATAGCCACAATAGTGGCTCAGTCTATACGACTGGCAGCACCGCTGCCATTCCCGCCTCACCCACTCCCGACTGTCGCTCACGCACACCAGCGTCTCCATCTCACACGGCCGCTCAACACTCCTATCCCTCGGGAATAGGTCAGATATGAGCATCGCCGAGCGTCAGTCCCCTCTTTCTCTGCCCCTAATGCCCCCCCTGCTTCCAGCCTGCACGTGGGTCAGGAACACCACCTCCTAGTACCTTTCACTACGTGCACTGTTTGTCGGCAAAGATTATATACGCCTGCGACATCGGTCAACCGCACCAATGGCCTTTTCCTGTGTCACACCCTCATGTGCTCTGGGCTCGCAAACGGTAACCTTTGGACGGATTCGTTCATAGTCCCCTGTTGCAGTACACATCCGCCTTCCACGCCAGACAACATCGGCCATGGCGCTGTCAACTCTAGACTGTAACATAGTTTAGGCCTTAGCCTACCTCCACCTAGGCAAACGCATCCGTCCCTCACGCCTATTATGTGCCCCGTCTCCCCTCCTACACACTGTAATAGAACTATTCAAAGTCAAATAGGTTCGAGTAGTGCCATCATTCGGCACTAAACATGAATTAATTTATTCAACATATTTTCCTTCTATTTATACAATAAATTCCTATATACTACTTATTTACCATAATACATATTTACCTAAACTCTAAGCTTAACCAAAGTATGTAAGCCAGCGTATGCAAATGCTCGCTGGTACATTCATACCTACATTCATACACAAACATTGGCTTGTGCATTCGCACATATGTTCATACATATATTCGTATGATTGCAACGCATTTATGGGCATTGCCGTATAGCGTGTGACTTTGCTGACAAAGCGTATTCGACAGTTTTTAATAGCTGCGTGCCGACTGTTTGTAAGTATGCATGTATTTATGTATGCATTTACTTTGGCTACACCACATCTACCCTTTCAAAAGTTTTCTTTATATAAATATGTAAAACTCTAATTTGATTAATTTTTATAACTTGCTTAGATTTTGTGTTTATTTACTTTACGTCTTAAGTGTAAGTTGATATAGTTTTTTTTTTTGTTTTGGTATGTTTATGTGACAAAATTTTTGTTCTTTGTTTACTTTATTTTCAAGTGGACTAAATAATTTATTTCAGTAACATGTTTGTTTGTACATTGGTGTATTTTTACGACTTTTCTTTTGATAATTTTTCTTAAGTGTTGAGTTACATTGAGAGTAATTAAATGAAACAATTTTATTTTAATAAGTTTTTATTTGTATACAATAAATTTCCTAGTTTATGGGTTTGTTTGTAAGTAATAAAAATTTATGAGTAAACATGTGAGTCAAAATGCAGTGTAATTATTCTAACAATTTAAGTCTATTTTTGTGTATTAAGATTTTCTTATTCTCATTACTTATAATATACTTATCATTTCTATCTATGCTTTCTACCTTATAAGGAACTAAAGTAAAATTGTTATTTCTATCAATATTTTCTACCTTATAGGGCCCTTTATACCTATTGTCTAACTTATGACCTGCTTCATTTCTGACTAATACTAAATCTCTTATTTATTTCCTTATACTGTATTTTCCTATCATAGCTAACTTTTTGTTTTTGCTTAGATTCCTGTACTAATTTTCTTGCTTTTTCTTGTGCTAACTGTAACGTATACTTAATTTCCTTATCGTAAGCCTCATGATTATATACTGGGCTAATTACATTTTCTTTTAAAAATTCATAAGTCAGAGGTGTCTTTCCAAAAACTAGTTCAAAAGGACCATAGCCGTGAACTGTTGAAGGTGTTGTATTGTAACAATACGAAAAGTATTTAAGGTACTCATCCCAATCGTCTTTGTCAATGGATATGTAGAAACGCACATATTCTCTGGAAAAATTCCTTTGCTTGTACACTTATGACCAAGGTATGTTACTTCTTGATTGAAAAATATGCATTTATCCGGATGTAATTTTAAATTATACTTCCTACAAGTTTCGAATACATCCCGTAAGTTTTTAATCATATGTTTTTCGGAGCATCCTAATACGACTAAATCGTCCATGTATAGAAATGCTTGTGAAGGTTTTAAACCTGAGAATGCCAATGTCATCATTCTCTGAAATGAATTTGGGGCAATCTTAAGGCCATAAGGTAGTCTTTTAAATCGATAGGTGCCATTATCTGCTGTAAAGGATGTGATATCCCTTGACTCTGAACTGAGTTCTATTTGATGAAAACCGGACATTAAATCCAAGCACGAGAAATATTTAGCTCTTCCTAATTGCTCTAGTATGTCATCAATTCTTGGCAGCGGGAATTTATCTGCGGTTAATTTTTTATTTACTTGTCTGTAGTCGACAACCATTCTCCATCTTTTTTCTTGCTGATTAGGGAGTGATTTTTTGGGTACTAATAAAATTGGACTATTAAATTCTGACATTGAAGGTTCTATTATGTCGTCTTTAATTAACTTATTTACTTGTTTATTTATTTCGCTCTTGTGGGCTTCTGGTATTCTGTAGTTTTTTACGTAAACTGGGTTATTGTCCTTCATATGAAGTTTTTGTTTGTAAAAATTATTAGTGGTAATTGTTTCTGTTTCCAATGAGAAAATGTCAATGAATTCTGCACATAATGCATTAAGTGATTCATGGGCAAAGTGTGGAAAATGTTTATTTAATCTTTCTAATTTTTCTTTACTGTTCTGCTCATTTTCTAGATTATTATATTTAACTATTGAATAATTATCCAAATTTTCTGTTTTTATATTAAAATCATGAAGTGTTACATTTTCATCTGTAGTATTTATAATTCTGACGAATGTTTGTTGTGAATTTACTAGGGTGTTTGCAATAAATATGCCTTCAGATAATTCTTGCTGTGGAATTAATAAATCACAATTTTTATTTTTAATGTGGATTTGTCGGATTACTTCCGATCTTGCGGGAATTGATATACTATTTATTGTCGGTTTATTAGTCATTTGAATTATTATATTTTCTGGATATTCATATGGTCTTAATATTAGGGTATCCCCATCTTTTTGGTAATCTAAAATGCAATTATATTTTTTAATAAAATCCAAACCCAGTATTCCATCACATGGGATTGGAAAATTGTCTTCTACTACATGAAACTTGTGTCTAATCAATAGGTAATCATTATTTAAATCTGTGCCTATAGTGCTTGTTATGCCTTGAACAATTCCTCTTAAATCTGTTTTTTGTGAATTATTAATAGTGACATGACTGTCAGTTTGACCCTTTTTTATAATTGATATATCCGCTCCTGTATCGATTAGGAGGGTTGAAATGGAATCATTCAGAGTTGTTTTGGAAGTTATGTAGCTATTTAGGTGAAGGTTGAAAACATATAATTTTTTAGTGGTGGAGTTTGCTGGTTTTCCTGTTGGGTAACATTCCTTACATTTCTGGTGTTATTACGGTTATAACCTCTTGATGCAAAGTTTCGACCAGATCTTTGATTATTTGCTCGGTTATTACTATTATTATTATTATTGTTATTGTTATTTCCGTAATTATTAAATGTACGCCTCTGATTTCTTCCATAGTTATTGTTTTGGTAACTCCTGCGGAAGTTACCTCGGAAATGATTTTGTTGGCGAATATGTAACAGTGAATTTGGATTTCCAGTTACTTTTGTGCAACTGTTAGTGAATTTTGATATGGCTTCGTTCATCGTGGTGAACGTTCCAGCCTGCATTATAGTTTTTACTTTATCGTTGGAGCAATTTTTACACATAGCTTTTACAGCTGACTGTGTAGCATACTTGGTAGCTAACTCCGGTGTTAGTCCGTCAGATATGTATGCTCCTTCCAACGATTTTCTGAGTTTTTCAATCTCAGCAGTGTATTGATTTGCAGTTTTACTGCGTTGTTGGATGTTCAGGAGTTTTGCCGACAAAACTTCTACTGATTCACCCTTAACTTGTGACTTTAATCTTTGTTTAATTTCTTGAATAAAGGATTCAGTACTTATTATGTTTCTAGCTGTCCCTTTGAGTTTTGTTTTTATCATGGATACCGCGATAGCCTCGTGACTATCCTTGATTTGCTCCAGTATATCAAGGGCATCGAGAAAACTAGACAGATTTTCTGATTTTCCATCAAAATCTGGTAAGATCGATGATGCAGTTTTAATGAAATCTACATTTGTCAGTGGCATTTTGGCGTTTTCTGTTCGTGATTCTTTTTCAGTAATTTCAATTTTTACGGCTTCCTCCAGATTGGGTTGTGCCTCCGGTAATAAGATGGCAAAATCTAGTTCTATTTCTTTTTCAAATGAATTTGGGATCAATGCCTCAATGTTATATCTAGCCAGTAAGGATACCAATTTATCCATGACACTGAAAAATATTTGTTGTACCTCTAGCTGATGCTTAGCTGTCAACTTGCTATACACCTTTTGTGTGGCTTTTCCTATATTATTCAATGACTGTAATATTGCCGTGAGATGTTTCAATACCGTTACTCTTTGGATGGGTATATTTTTGTTAATACACTTATATGACTTTTCCGCCAAAATTTTCTCTTCCACCAGTGTATTCAGAATGGTTTCCCATTTGTCCATTGGGGTATATAATTTTCCTTTGGGTTTAGACCTTGTCTAGACCATCTGCTCGGCTCATGTATTTTTTCTTTAAAAATTTGTTGTGAGCTGAGTATAATTTGAGAAACAAATTGAGGCAAGCGCAGATTGCCAATATTATTAATAAGATTTTAATAAATTCTAGTGCCTCAGTGTGGTCGGCTATTTGGATTGAGTTAATCACATTAGCATTAGGCTCTTCCACTTTGGATTCTTGTCCTCCCATCGTAAGAAAAACTATAAATGCAATGATTTATTTTTTTTTTTTTTGGTATTTTCTTTATTAAAAAAAAAATTTTCCTTTTTACATATATTTTTCCTCTTTCATTTACAGTTCTTTTAGGCCAAATTTTATTAGAGCTCGGACTGTTACTTCTTCCATTGCTGTGTTATACCTAACATCTTCAAGGGTTGGTTCCCTAGTCATTCCTTTACATTCCCAATGACTTTTAAGCCAAACTAGTGTTTTCCTTTCCTCCTCACTGTAAGGTCTTAATCTTTCCCTTTCTATACGGGCCTCAATTGCGCTTTCACTTTCCAAATTATTAACGACACTATCGATAGTCTCGTAATCAGGATCATTAGGCAAAGCGCCCTCCATATGGAATAAAAAAAATTTTTTAGCACTGCAATAGAAAATACTCTTTTTTTTAATATATTTTTGAAATTTTTTATTTCATTTTTTAAACGGATTCTTTCCTCCGTGTTTGTAGTTAGATTAATTTGTTGGTACAGTATTGCTACTGCCCTTCTATAGTTGAATCTTTTTCATTCTCTCTTTCTTTTGCTGCTAATAGGTTTGGGAATCTTAGGTTCCTCTACCTAATCTACTTTTTGCCCTTAATGGCAGCAGCCGTTAGGTTGCTATATGCTTCTAATTAAATATTAAAATAGTTAAATTATATAATTTTTTACCTTTTTTCCTCCCGATGTGTCCTTCCCTTGCTGCGGGATTTGCTTTGTTTGTTAAGTCCAGAATCCTTATTCCACTTCGTTATGCATATGTGGTATTGCCGGATCCCGACCACATTTGTCCTTGCCAACCTGTTTTTTTTTTTAAATGTTCAGTATGATTCTAAAATGTTTGTGACGCAGCTATTTCCCAAAATTATGTGACGCCTCAATTCCAATAAGGATGAATCTTCATTGTTGTCGTTGTTGCTTCTGCTCTCCTTTTTCTTTCCAATGTTACGGATTTTTAATGTAATATTAGGGATTTTTTAAAGGAGGTCTGCATATATTAAAAGCAGCAGACCAGGATGTTTTGGAAGAGACTGCCGGCTTACTTTCGGCAACTCAAGGTTTTCGGCAGGATCCTAAAAGGATTTCGCTTTTTTTTTCAGCGGATCTGGCAGGATTTTAAAAAAAAGATTCCGCTTTTGTTCAGCGGATCTGGCAGGATCTAAAAAGGCAGTATCTAAACAGCCAGGATCTAAACAGGCAGTCTGCTTTTTTAAAGGCAGCAGACCAGGCAGGATCTTTTAAAGGTAGTCTGCTTTTTTAAAGGCAGCAGACCAGGCAGGATCGCCATGTAATAAAAATAGGTTCGAGTAGTGCCATCATTCGGCACTAAACATGAATTAATTTATTCAACATATTTTCCTTCTATTTATACAATAAATTCCTATATACTACTTATTTACCATAATACATATTTACCTAAATTCTAAGCTTAACCAAAGTATGTAAGCCAGCGTATGCAAACGCTCGCTGATACATTCATACCTACATTCATACACAAACATTGGCTTGTGCATTCGCACATATGTTCATACATATATTCGTATGATTGCAACGCATTTGTGGGCATTGCCGTATAGCGTGTGACTTTGCTGACAAAGCGTATTCGACAGTTTTTAATAGCTGCGTGCCGACTGTTTGTAAGTATGCATGTATTTATGTATGCATTTACTTTGGCTACACTACAACACTTCAAAATTTTGCAGCTGAACTGTAACGGATAAGCTGGAAAGATCGCGGAGATAACTGACTTTATGAAGACGCACAACATCAAAATCGCGGCGATGCAAGAGACAAAATTTAACACGAGATCGGACTTACGAACTTGTGATGGGCATAATGTACATCGAAAAGACCGTCCCAGCGGTCTTGGGGGTAGCCTTGCGTTCATTACACATCACTCTGTACAATATAATCGACCCCAGGGACTCTACCTTAGAATGCCAAGGCATAGCAGTCCGGTCAGGAGACGCCGACCTGCAAATCATAAACATCTATATTCCTCCTGTCACGTGTAATCCTAGAGATTATCATCCCGACATTAGTGCGTTGCTAAGGGGCGATAACCGTCTAATCCTAGGCGACTTCAACGCGGATCACGATCTCTGGCACTCCAACTTGCCAGCAGAGAGCAGAGGACACGCAATTGCAGACCAAATAGAAAACTCAGCATTCTGTACAGTCAATGGAGATGCCCCCACCAGGGTGGCAGCTAACTGCCACTGTAATCGTTGGCCAGGGTTGAACGAATTTAACTCATCTAAATATTAAATATCAAACGCAAACACTATTGAAATTATTATAATTTTATTGAAGCTTGATTATAAGTTGTTGATGGTTTATTTCGCTGTTTCTTCTCCGTATATTGGCCAACGAGTGACCGAAGTGACAAATTTAAAACGGAGTCAAGTAGAAAATTTGTGTACATAGGTAACTTCACATACATACTTAATAATCGACAGAGTTTAACAAACGGACCGTTACAACAAAGAACATAGTTAAAATTCGAACATAAGTAGAGACAAACGGATTATTACAAGAACAATGCATATTTAACAAAGTATGTATGTAGCAAAATATAAATTGCACATTTATAGGGTGATTGGGGGTTGGTTTGACAACATTCCCACCCCCGTGGATCGACTCGATTCACTATTATCAACATCAAGGATGGCCAACCTCGATACTCTCTTCGCCGCAAACCTGCACTTGTACGCACATCACCATCTCGACCAGGATACACTTCTTCCCCTATCCCGCGGCACCAATCCCTTCGCGCCATGTTTGGGACACAAATAAACACGAGATCGCCTTTTACCATTGGATTCGTTCGACTACACCACTTTACGCGCCGTGTCAGTGTAGGTAGATATTCTTGTACCCAACGCTTCCAAAAGTGGTCTCGGAGCTGTCGGGCGATGCGCCATTGTTGGCGAAGGGCGCATGTCGCTTCAATGTCAGCTGTGCTTGGAGTTTGTGCAGTATTGGCTGACCCAAGTAAGAAATCATTTGGGGTGAGGGGCTGCTCCTGATCAGCAGTCGCAGGCAAATGAGTGAGTGGCCTTGAATTTACGATGTTCTCTGCCTCGATTAAGAGACAGTTCAATGTATGCTCCTTTGGGGCGACCTCCTTTAACGTGTGATGCAGCACTCTTTTTACACACTGTACCATCCTCCCCCAAGCACCTCCTTCAGATGGGTTGAACGGCGAATTAAAAATCCAGTCGACACCTCTTTGAGACAGCTCGCTCTGTATACGCCCGCAATCAAAAACCTCGTCGAAACGCTTTGACTCATTATTGACACCGACGAAATTTTTCCCATTGTCAGACCTTATGCGGATAGGGACACCTCGGCGGTTAATAAAGTTACGTATGGCTACGTTGCAGGCATCAGTGCTTAGGTCGTGCGCTATCTCTAAGTGCACTGCTCGTATGGTAAGGCACGTAAAGAGAGCCACCCACCTCTTCTCCGTACTGCGTCTCCCGGTTACATTAAGCGGCCCAAAGTAATCTAACCCCGTGTACGTAAATGGCCTCACGTACGGTGTAACTCTGTCGACTGGAAGTGGTCCCATTAGTGGAGGAAGTGGCGATGTTTTCCGTAAACGGCACACTAGGCAACGGGCAATGACATTTCGTAAGAGGCTTCTCAAACGTGGTATCCAATAATTTTGGCGTACGGCGCAAATGGTTGCCTCTACGTTCTGGTGAGCCATAAGCGTATGGTGGTGCATTATGAACAACTTTGTAAACGCATGAGTTGGCGGAAGTATTATCGGGTGTCGGGCGTTGACTGGAAGCCAGCTGGCAGCATCTATACGACCGTAAACGCGTAGTAACCCTTCGCTGTCAAGGTACGGCGAAAGCTGCAGCAATGAACTCTCTGACGATACTGCTTGTTTAGTTAGAATGGCATTAATTTCTGTCCCGAATGACTCGCCTTGTACGAGACGACAGAGAATATGTGTAGCGGCTTGCAGATCGGCAGCAGTCAGTCCATACTGATTCCCGATTCGCACACGGCGGCGACATATCTCTACAAAACGAATGACCCAGGCTGTGGTTCGCAACAACCTGTAAAACGAGGAAAAACGATTAAAATTTATAAATGCACAACTTACGGTGACCAATGCATATCGCGTGCGGAGCTCTCACTTGCAGTCTTCGTCTGTCGTGGTGATGGATTCTTCATAGCGGTACTGAAATCGATTTTTTTTTGTTGTACCTTGTAGCCTCGTCAGCGACGTTCTCCCCTGTAGGTACCCACTTCCACTCAGATACCTTTGTGGCTGCCAATATTTCTGCGATTCTATGTTGAACAAATGGTTTGTATCGGCGCAGTTTACTTCGAACCCAGGCAAAAACAGTTTTAGAATCGCTCCACAGTATGCACCTTTGAAATTTTACGTTGTGCTCTTCGCGAATGGTTTGCGCCAACCGCGTACCCTAAACAGCATCCTGAAGCCCCAGTCGTGGTACGGACAGAGGCTTTAATGGAGCGCATTTGGATTTCGCGCATATTAAGGGAACTTCAGACTCACCACGACTGTTGGTTGCTCTCCAATAAGCAACAGCTGCGAAGGCGTTTTCACTGGCATCAACGAATACATGGAGCTGTAATTCTGTAGGGTTACCGTTCCGAAAATAAAAGCGGGGAATAGTATACTCGCTTACGGCATCCAGCTGATTATGCCATACTTCCCATAACTCGGTGATCTTTTCGGGCAGTGGGTCACCCCAGCAGATGTCATGCCGCCACACTTCTCGCATGATTAGTTTGGCCCCAACGACGAAATTTGCAAGTAGTCCTAGTGGGTCAAATATTGACATAACCACACTAAGGAGCTCTCGCTTAGTAGGACGCCTGTCTGCTCGCAACACCGCCTCGCTGACGTTATTAAATTTTGGATTGAAACTGTAGCACCAATGTAGACCTAATACCCTCTCCCTGGACACATCTTCTTTTTTACCGAGAAACTTTGTGTGGTCGATCCCATCCAGAGCGCCGGTTACCTCTAGTGAACTCGACGCGAAATTGCGCATTTCGAAACCAGCATCATGAATCGCCTTAACTTGATTGGCGATGGCGATTGCTTCGGCTGTCCACAAAGTCATCAACGTAATGATTGTCTACTATCGATTTTATGACACGAGTTACAATGGAATTTTCGCTGCGGTGTTCAATGGCATTTCGGATCTTGACGTAATGAACTGCACTGGGTGAACAAGCTGCGCCAAACGTCATCGCGCACATTTCAAATACCTCTGGTTGTTTGCTTGAGTCCCCGTCGCGCCACAGGAATCTTTGGGCGCATCTGTCTTCTTCGCGTATCAACACTTGATGGAACATCTCTTTGATGCCGCCGCTGACACCTACGGCTCGCTCGCGGAAGTTGAAAAGTATCGCTGGCAACGGCCTATACTCTTGGGGCCTTTTTAAAAGATGGCGATTTAGAGACACGCCATTTGCTTCCGCGGCGGCATCAAATACTAATCTCGGTTTGGAAGGCTTGTTCGGATTCACTACAGCAAAGTGCGGCAGGTACCACGTACGAGGCATTAACAAGGCGGCTGCGGATGGCTTTAATTTTCGTGCATAGCCGTTGGTGATGTATGATTGAATGATTTGCTTGTAAGACGCAGCGAAACTAACATCATGCCTCATTCGCTTTTCAACACTCACCAATCTGTTGATCGCCATGACATAGCTGTTGGGTAGTGTAACTTCGTTCCGCCGCCATAAAAGACCGGAATCTCGCCCCAACGCGTCGTGTGGTTGCCTCCAGTATGCTTCTTGCGCGAATATCAGACTCACTTTCAACGGGTGGTGCTGCTCTTACACCGAAACTTTCAATTTCAAAAATGTCGGCTACAATTTCGTGAAGCGATCTATCCACGTTGCTTTTAACCAATAGGCAGTTCGATTGCACATGAGGCCCCTTACCGGTAGGACCAAATACTATCCAGCCAATCTCTGTATTTGCTGCAAATGGACCATGTCGTTTCATCGCGATGGTAGTGGATGCCAGACCTAACCGGCAATTGTCTATGCCAATAAGTAATTTGGGTACCACGCCAGCGTGCGGTCGAACTGGTAGTTGGCATATTTGATTGGACTCACACTGTAGATCGGCAGAACTAAGACTTTGCATAGGGAGCTGAAGGTTTTGTACGGCATAAACGTTTTTTAATTTATGTTTTTTCGCTATTCTAAGACCACTTATGGATAGGTCTACCAGGCTTGCTTGTTTACTTAAAGTTTGCCCACCAAACCATTGTACACTGACGTGGTGTGGTCGGCCCTGCAGATCCAGCTCCTTCGCAATACCGTCATCAATAATTGTTATAGTTGAACCTTCATCTAGCAGAGCGTACGTGTTGATTTTTCGTTGCCTTCCATATAGTGTTACTGGCAGTATGCGCAAAAGTAACTTATTCTTGGTTAAGCTTGAGGCACAGCTTAAGACCGCAGCACCTGCACTGGAAGATTGTTGATGGGGTGACTCGACTCAACTTAATACTGTTGTACCTGCACCATTAGATGATCGTTGTTGCTGTTGTTGCTGACCAAGCTGAACTGACGTATCACGATTATTACTATTTAACGATGGCTGTGACATTGGCTGGCTTTCATGAAGCAATCTATGGTGAACTCTGTTGCATCCGCTTATGGAACATAACTTGCGCTGTCTACAGTCTCGTGTTGTATGACCGACATTCAAACATGAAAAACATAAGCGATGTAGCTTTACCTCAGACCACCTACCTGCTACTGTTGCATTAACAAAACGAGTACAATCGGCTGCCTTATGTTGGCCCGGGCAATTCGAGCCTTTCGGCGACTGGGACTTCTCACCCACATGAAGAACTACTCGGCGTTTTGGTTCACGAGAAGCAAACTGATTTTCATCGTGAATTGTACATATTGCTTTGGCGAGGGTGGTGAGCCAATCAGAAAAGTGAACCACGGGGCACGTTGTTGCACAGCAGCTGCATAACAACCCCACTCTATGCGCTTAGTCATGGGCAGCTTTGAAACCAAATCGTCGATTAGCGTAGGATTAGCCAGGTGGTGGTCTGCATCAGCTGATCGTAAAAAGGAGCAAATGTTTTTAGCTTTGGTGGCAAACGGTATCAGCTTGTTCAAGGTATTCTCAGAAATCGGCATGATTTATTTCACCTGTTGTAACTGGCTTCGAATAAGTTGTTCTGGACGCCCGAATCAGAATTTTAACTGCTCAATAATGCAACTTACATTGCATGGATGAGTCAACAACGATTTTACTGTTTCTCGAGCGTCCCCCTTTAAGCACTTTTGAAGCCGTTGATTGTTGTCGAAATCGCTGTAACCGTATGCTCTCGTCGACTCAATGAATGCCGTATGGAATACCGGCCAATCTTCTGGTCGACCGCTGAACTCAGGCAAGTCCAGCAATTTACGCGGATAGCATGAGCTGTGAGCTGAGTATTGAGCAGCTATTGTTGCTTTCGACGACTGTAATGGCAAAGGGTTATTAGGTACAAACATATTATACATATTGCTCGCGGCTGGAGCGGTACTTATAGGAACTGACTGTGGGGTGGCGCTGTATGTATGCACCGTTGTATACGGTATCGTGAAACGAGGCTGGCTTAATGGCAAACCGCTACTTGACGGTGCAGTTACCTCTGCTTGCATCGACTGCGGCAGCATTGGCTGAGACTGCGTGACGAAGCTGCTGGCGTATGTAACGGCAGAACTAAAGGCACTTTGGAGTGCAGCTCTAAGGGTTTCATTTTGCAACTTAGCTGCACCTGTGTGGCTTCCAAATGGGACTCCAGCATAGCTAATCTCTTCTCAATTGCACGAAGATCGACAACATTACATTTTGACTTACCTAAAGTAGCTTCTTTGATGGCACCGGCGGCGTTGGTGTCATGAATAAAGTTACTATCTTCATAGGCTGGCGTACCAAAGGTTGTGTCTTTGTGTACCCTGGCGGCGCTGGAGTTCCCAATTGAAGGCTCAAAAATTTCATCTCCGGCTGATGGTGAAGAAAAGATATTAGTAGCAGCGGCTGTGGCAGAGTCCCTGGTTGGAACGGCACTTGCGTGTGCATCTTCAGTTATTGGCGATAACCCAACTGCCTGTACACTCATATTGCTATTATTGGCGGCGTTTACTCTCGAACTTCTTCGAGGTGGCGTGCGTTGCATTTATTTAAATTTACGATAGCAAATATGCAAAGACAAATTACAATTAACAAAATATATTACTACTCGTAAAGCGGCGCGCCTTCATTTAAAATGAAGAAAACGAAATAAAGCTTGTAATCGTAGGCCAGGGTTGAACGAGTTTAACTCATCTAAATATTAAATATCAAACGCAAACACTATTGAAATTACTGTCATTTTATTGAAGCTTGATTATAAGTTGTTGTTTAGGCCACCGGCCTAAATATCACGGTCGCCCCTCGTATTTGTGCAGCTTTACGTATCTGCCCCTGCGGTTAGTTTTATCTCTTTTACCGATAACAGCTCTTACTCCTCCTAACCTAAAGAAAGTAAGCATTCGGCGGCGGTACAGAACAAAATTAAAAGAAAGGGCTCGGGCACTTGATTATCGAGGGTACAAGAGTCACCAGCAGCGATCCCAGGTAATTATACAAGTTCCATAACTTTTCCTATTTTCTTATATTCACAATACTGTTGTATATTTAATTTCACCTCTACTTTAATAAAAACCACTTATCCATTGTAATTATTTACATTGAATTCCGGTGTTTATTTATTTATTAATTCGTTGCCTTTCTTTCTTTCCTATCCCTATTACGTGCGAGCGCGCCCCGTCATTGGAACGACTCCGCCCAATGTTTTACGGTCCTATCGCGCCAGGAAAACAACTATATTTAATCAAAAAATTTCCAAATTCTAATCATTAAGCAAGCAACACAATCAATCTATTGCAAAAAAACGCCAAAAATAATTAACTAAATCATCGGGAGTATTAAACGCAGTAGCGAGACAAATAAACAAACACATAACTAGCGAAGGCTATACCAGCGAGTGACGGCACACTGACATACTGTCACATCATCACCTATAGTCAAATCATCACATCACATCACATCTTCGCATACATATCATATAATCATATTCAAATCAGCTCATACAGTCCATTAACACAGCATCACACAGTCCAGTTTAACAACATTATTGCAACAGTCGTCACGCATCACACTCATTATACAAGGTACGTTGGTTTTTTTGTTTGGTTCATGCACCACTTTTTTTTAACATACGTGAAAAACGTATCGAGTGAGTTTTGTGAGTGTTTCTTGGAAAACAAAGCAAGCGAGATATTCGTGTTCTCGTGGGCACACTTTCGCCTTTTTACTATCGGTTAAGTCCCTCACCAGAAGTAAGACTTATCCGACACAGCTCAAGGCAGGCAGTCAGTGAACTTTTTTTTTGTTGTTGGAGCAAAGCTCGAATTTTTTATGTTTGTTTGTTAATTGATATTAGAGGAAAAATTACAACGTTATGCACAGCGATGCTATGGGATGACATGTTTCGAAGTGCCCAACTTCTCATCAGACCCCTTCTCGGACACTGAGATATGAACCCAAGTGTCTGCACCAAAGCCGCTGTTAGAGTACTCTAACAACTAAGCTATGATGCCCTGTAGCGTCACGATGCATTTTTCCTCTAATGTGCCATTTGCTTATTCCTTTTATACATTCTTTGGTACATATATTTTTATATGTCAACTCAAGGAAAGTGGAAATATTTTTAGGCGCGTTCATAGAACAGTTTTAGATACAGAAGGGCTTTTATGCATATCAACACTTCCGTGTTATTTGTTATGCACCCGCACTGTACCTGTAACAATTATGGTGATTGTTGTTGGAGCAAAGCTCGAATTTTTTTTTTTTTATGTTTGTTTGTTAATTGATATTAGAGGAAAAATTACAACGTTATGCACAGCGATGGTATGGGATGACATGTTTCGAAGTGCCCAACTTCTCATCAGACCCCTTCTCGGACACTGAGATATGAACCCAAGTGTCTGCACCAAAGCCGCTGTTAGAGTACTCTAACAACTAAGCTATGATGCCCTGTAGCGTCACGATGCATTTTTCCTCTAATGTGCCATTTGCTTATTCCTTTTATACATTCTTTGGTACATATATTTTTATATGTCAACTCAAGGAAAGTGGAAATATTTTTAGGCGCGTTCATAGAACAGTTTTAGATACAGAAGGGCTTTTATGCATATCAACACTTCCGTGTTATTTGTTATGCACCCGCACTGTACCTGTAACAATTATGGTGATTGTTGTTGGAGCAAAGCTCGAATTTTTTATGTTTGTTTGTTTTTTTTTATTTTTTTGTATACACATCACTGCACTGTATATCTCTTATTTGCCACATACTGTGGATATTCTTTGAGTGACTACATCGCTTGATTCTCACTTGGTTGATGCTTTTTTATAGAGCCAACACAAAATTCACTACAAACAATACAAAAGCGTTGCGCATTTACGACAGTATCACTACATTGGGTGGCTTGTTTTTTGTTGATATTATTGCTTCCAATACTTATTAAGTGTATCAATATAAATTTCAATAAACAATTTTATACATTTCTGGAAAAACACAATTGATTTTGTATAACACTACTATATTATTTTGGATTGGCAATTCAGGGAAGTTCATTCACTGTGGTTTATTTTCCCCAAGGCACACTAAATCTGTACCGAGATTTCTATCTGTGCCACTTTCAAATTACACTTCTTCACTTTTACATTTTTTAGACACACTAAATCTGCATCCAGATTTCTATCTGTGTCACCCTTAACTTCGCTTACGTTCCGAGCACAAATTTTCTGAATCGTTACTTCTGTTCTCGTTCCTTTAAAGAGACAAAATATTAAAATTAATTAAAAAAATGGAGAGCTACATCACTATCCGACTGCATAGTTGAGTTTCAGCAAGACTTTAGCTCTACAACTATCAGAGAATTAGATAAACACACCCTTGCAATACAGCAAGAGGAGTTAAAATCGTTGTGGAAGAAGACTAAAGCGACATATGAGAGTATACTCAGCTCGGCTGACTTAACCAAAGATGACTTGCAGTCTTTACGTCAGAAAAACAAGACCTGTTTCGCATGCTACGCGAAATGCATGGCCACAATTAATGCTGAGGTCGAAAAATTATCCATACCTGCCACACCTGCCCCTAAAGTCTCTGAATCTTCCATCAGAGAGAATAATATTCGCCTTCCTCCGTGTGACACCGAGGTGTTCAAAGGTGACTAACTTTCTTGGCCAACCTTTAGGGACTTGTTCACGGCCATATATATATTAAAAAAACGCCTTACCCCGGTTGAAAAGTTATATCACCTCAACCAGAGAACTGAAGGGGAGGCAAAAGAAATTGTGCGCAGGTGTCCATTGACGAATGAAGGCTTTTCAATAGCCTGGAAAGTGCTGAGTGACAGGTACGAAAATAAACGTATCCTGGTCAATACTCAATTAAAAACATTGTTTAGTTTAACTGCTGTCGAAGGTGAACGCGGTACAGCAATTAAAAAATTGCAAAGCGACATTAATAATTGCATTTCGTCGCTCCAATGTCATCAAATTGACATTTCCAATTGGGATGCGATCATAACCTACTTATGCTCCACCAAACTCCCGGAATGCACTCTGGCTCTATGGGAACAAACCATAGAGAACAAAACAGAGATTCCAAAATGGGAGGACATGGATAAATTTCTATCCAATAGGTTCCAAACATTGGAAACCGTTTCTGACCTCAGGGGTTGCAAATCATCCAAGGCACCCAGGAGTCAAAATACTGCACGGGAAACGCCTGCGAAACTTGGAGTATACCAAGCCAGCGTCCCTAAAACTTCGTGTAAGATGTGCAACAGTAAGGAGCACAAATTACGAAATTGTCAAAAATTCCGCGGACTAACCACTACAGACCGCATAGCCTACATCAAAAACAACAATTGTTGCTTGAACTGCCTGTTCATTTAACTGCAGCTCGTGTCAAGCAAGGCACAACACCTTACTCCACTTGGCAACAGCTCAGCCAAAGGCAACGAACCAAAGGTGGCGTCAAAATGCGTCAGATGATAGGCCCTCGACATCACAGCAGGCAAGAGATAGTCTGGAATCTGAAAAGAGGAAAGATGTTAATAACGTCTCTTCTTGTCACGCTAACGCTACTAAGGGGGTATTATTAGGAACAGCACGTGTGAACATTCACTATAATGGAGTAGATTTTTCTGCTAGAGCCCTGATTGACTCGGGTTCAGAATGTTCATTCATGTCAGAAAGATTAAAGCGACGAATAAACCTCCCATCGAAACGCTTGCGCGTCCAAGTTTCTGGGATAAACAATAATCTGTCAGCGCAAGTGAAAGAGTCATGCTCCATTCAGCTAGGTTCCTTAATCAACCCCTTAGTAAGAATCGACACAGTGATATTGGTCCTACCCCAATTAACAGGGGATCTTCCTACTTGCCAAGTGAGCGCATTGACTCGGCAAGCATTCCCTGACCTAATATTGGCGGATAAGAGGTTCTTCGTTAATGAACCAGTCGACCTGATCCTAGGAGGCGACATATATCCACAAGTCATATTAAACGGTATACGGAAGAACGTATTAAACACGCTTCTCACCCAAGAAACCGTATTCGGTTGGATCTTAACTGGTCGTGCAGACGCACCTAAGCCAACCAATACTCGGGTATCATTTTTCAATGAAATCAGCCTGGACAAGCAGTTAACCGCTTTTTGGGAGTTGGAGGATGTCCCGAAGAAAAGGGCACTTAATGAAGAGAATGCCTATTGCGAAGCACTCTTCAAAGCCACAACGGAAAGGAACTCCGATGGGAAATATATTGTCGCGCTTCCATTTAAACATGATTTTCCTAATACTATCGGCTTAGGGCCTTCTCTAAACGGTGTTTGCTCTCAGTTTTATCGAAATGAGACGCGCTTTGCTAAGACGCCGGCCCTACAAACAGAATATAATAGAGTATTAGCGGAATATGAGACGTTAGGACATATGTCACAAGTTCCCACTGTCATACCACCCCATTCTACAGATTCTTACCACATCATGCGGTTATAAAAGAAGAAAGCACGACCACGAAGGTCCGGGTGGTATTCATCGCTTCGTGTCCTACTGCTAATGGCACAAGCTTAAATGACGTACTTCATACAGGCCCAGTCCTTCAGGCCGATTTGACTATCCTACTCCTTCGGTGGAGATTTTTCAAGTATGTCTTTAATAGCGATATTGAGAAAATGTACCGCCAGATATGGGTAAAACCTAAACAGACAAAGTTCCAAAGGATAGTTTTTCGACCCAATCCAGGTGACCCCATACGCCTCTACGAATTAAAGACCGTGACCTTTGGAGTTAATTGCGCCCCGTATCTGGCCATAAGAACACTGCATCAACTAGTGGACGACGTGGAGAGCTCTGCCCCTACAGCAGCGAATATTCTTCGCACAAGTATGTACGTTGATGACGTTCTTGCGGGGGGGCATAGCATCGATACAACCATCAAAGCTCCCGATGAAATAACGCAGGTCCTACAATCGGCAGGCTTCTCCCTACGCAAATGGACGTCGAACTGCAACAAAATACTGTATGGAATACCCAAACTTCATCGGCTAAACGAGGACTTTTTGGAGTTCGAAGACTCAAGTATGGTTAAGACCTTAGGCATCCGTTGGAACGCGCATTCCGACTCCTTTTATTTTACGGCAAACCCCATCGAAAATAGGGATATTATAGCAAAAAGGGCAATACTTTCAGCCATCGCCAAACTCTTCGACCCGTTAGGCTGGTTGGCACCGGTCGTCATAGTAGCCAAAATACTTATGCAGAACATATGGCTAGAGGGGACTAACTGGGACGAAAGAGTGTCTACACTAACCCTAGATCGGTGGCAAAGCTTCATGCAGGACTACCACGAAATCGATAAAATTCAAATACCTCGATGGGTGCATTTCACGCCATCCACCGTTGTGGAAATACACGGGTTCTGCGATGCATCAGAAAAAGCCTACGCAGCCACAATCTTTTTACGAGCAAAGATAGGGGACCAGATCTACGTCAATTTATTAATGGCGAAAACAAGAGTCGCCCCAATTAAAACAATTTTCCTGCCCCGATTGGAGCTCTGTGGAGCAGGCTTGTTGTCCGAAATTATAGAATCTGTTATAGAAAACCTTAACTTAGGCACTTTCAACGTTCACCTATGGACTGACTCAACTATAGTCTTAGCTTGGATCAGAAAACCACCGTGCGCTTGGTCAACATTTGTGGCACACCGAGTAACGAAAATTGTAGAAAAGGTGGGAAATAAAGCCTGGCGACACGTAGATTCCGCATCAAACCCAGCAGACATGGACAGCAGAGGACTATCAGCGAGGGATATAGTAAACCACACTTTGTGGTGGCAGGGACCTTCTTGGCTACAAGAAGACGAGACAAAATAGCCAAGAAAAATATTATGGTACAAACGTCGAAGAGAAGAGAGTACAAGTTCATACAACTAAGCAAATATAGGATAACGAGGACATTCTCGAAAGGTTTTCTGATTTTTCAAGGGTTTTGAGGGTCATACCATACATTATGAGGTTCTCTCAAAGAACTAACCCCAAAACAAAATCTTCTTTCAAAGTGGAGTCTTACCTCATTTCGCCCGACGAAATTAAGGATACGACTAGCCGGCTTATCAAAATATATCAACAGAAACATTATTCTGAAGAACTAAGGGATATTAAAACCGGAAAACCCATTGGGACTAAAAGTGAAGTCCTTCCTCTGAACCCCTTCGTCGACAGCCATAATATCTTGCGAGTGGGTGGTCGTCTCTCGGCATCCCATGATCTTGCCTTTAACGAACGCCATCCAATTATCCTCCTTTACGCCTGCTGTTTCACCCGTCTGCTCGTCCAGTTTGTCCACAAGATCTCCTTGCATGGCGAAAACCAACTAATGCTGCGGCTCCTACGCACTCAATATTGGATTCCTAAGGTGAAAAATATGATCCGGTCAACCATCCATAACTGCAAGGTCTGCACGATCTTCCGAAAACGAGCGGCGACCCAACTGATGGGCGACCTTCCACCAGAACGCAGCACCTTCTCCCGCGCGTTCACAAACACCGGTGTAGATTTCGCCGGACCTTTCGACATCAAGTCCTACAGCGGGAGAGGATGTCGTCTATCCAAGGGCTACGTTTGCCTCTTTGTCTGCTTCACGACCAAGGCTATTCACTTGGAGGCCACTTGTGATCTTAGCACCGCCTCGTTCTTAGCAGCGTTGGACAGGTTTGTTGCCAGACGAGGATGTCCAAAGAACATCTACTCCGACAATGGAACTAACTTTGTCGGAGCCTCCCGAGCCCTCCGCTCAGAGTTCAAGGCCTTTCTAAAAGATGCTCGCAACCAAACCCTGTCGACCTACTGCCATCAAACCCTGACCTGGCCCTTCATACCAGCTGGCGCTCCTCATATGGGCGGACTGTGGGAAGCAGGGGTAAAGAGTTTTAAAACTCACTTTAAAAAGATCGCTTCCGATCATAAATTTACTCTTGAAGAGTTCTCTACTTTACTTGACTCAAGTCCCTTCACCAAACGTTTTGCAAACGATGGAAAACCGAGTACCTCACCGAACTGCAGAAACGTGTAAAGTGGAAACATCCACAATCCAACTTGAAACAAGGGGACCTAGTCGTTCTAAAGGAGGACAACCTACCTCCCAACGAATGGAGACTAGGAAGAATCTCCCAACTACACCGTGGACCAGATAACCGAGTCCGAGTCGTCGTGCTTGCTACCGCGAGGGGCCAGACTACCAGACCAATCACGAAGTTGGTCCCACTGCCATCCGGTAACAAGGATGGCGAGAACTGATTTTATTCCACTTCTAAATCTCCCTAATTCCAGTTCTAATTACATTACGAATTAGGGAGGTCACGGCTTAGTCGAAGCGACTTAGCAGAACGTATTCGCTAAAAATGTAACGAGGCCACTGAGGCCTACCGCAATCGGAAGAACCGACCCATCCCAAGAAAATAAACGCACTCGTTCAAACGTAACGAGGTCAACAGGAATCCTAACGCAGACGGGCGAACCGGTCTGCCACAAAAGTTGCAAATTTCCGACAACAAGTTAAGCCGCTAATCTGCCGAACATCGCATTCACATACACACACACTAATACATATTTTTGTACCCACTTACAGAAAAGCTAGGTGAAACAGATATCCCCCAGACATTCTCAAGGAGTCCTAAATGGGATCGTTTATGGCCATATTCACCGTGTTCGTCACTTAAGAGTCTTACAAAATTCAACAAAATGAAAAATTTCGGCTCTTAAATTCACAGTGCTCGTCACTTAAGAGTCTTACAAAATTCAACAAAATGAAAAATTTTGGCTCTTAAATTGCAGTGTTAGTCACTTAAGAGTCTTACAAAATTCAACAAAATGAAAAATTTTGGCTCTTAAATTAGGCCATTTTTGGTTTCGAAATTGAAGATTGTGTCAATAAATTTTGATATAATCACGAAAGCATGTCGTCGGAGCATACGGACACCCCAAGGGATGGAATATTCATGAGGCAACCTTTGGGAAAGGTGTTAGGATATAAAATTAAAGTTAACATAAATATACACGGTTAAAGAAAAAATTGTACAGGTGTCGAATATCAAAATCTAATGTGTTGACACAGCAATGTATCACAGCAATCTAAATTCGAGGCATGCACATGCTTGCGTCAGTAGCGTCTTGACGAACGTCACATTGTCCATCATGGCCTTTCTATAAAAAATAAAATAATATAAATTTTTATATTAAATAATAATTAAGAAATAATATGCATTACATAGGTTCGCTTAGCAAAAGATGTAATTAGTTCTAGAACGAAACTAAACACTGAGGATGGTGGAACACCGAAACTGGTTTGTTACAAATTGCCCATTGGTGAAAATCTGCGTGCACCCGCTAACGCAGGTTTCTCTGCTTCGCTGATTGTTCTTAAGTATGTACAACATGAAATGAAATAAATAAGTCTAGCTTTATTGTAAAACTTTCACATGCCACATACTTATGTACATATGCACACGTCTATGTTAATATACAACCAATAAACCTTGTAGTCGTCATAAATGTTTGAATTTATATCACGCTGTCCATATACTTAGACCTTTCATGGGTTTCTCCTTAAAACCACGCACCAAAATATCTGATTCCCACCATGTAGGACTTGACAGCTTCTTTTCCTCACAGTTAAGCTCACTACTGCTATTGTTAGCATCGACACCATTTATACACATTATTCCTCCAGATACTTCCAGTTTTTTTTTGCGTACAATATTCTTTTCAAACAATTTCTTAATAAGCTCGCGCATTGCACTTATGGCATCTTTTGTTTGCTGTGCCTGCTCACGTTGTCGGTCGATTTTAAAAGCATGTAGTGGGTTAACATAAGTATCGGTCTTCAAGTGCCCATTGACACTAGATTCACCATCTTCCGACACCAATCCCACATAGTATTTGTATGTATTGTAAACAAATGGTATTTGATTTCGTTGGTACAGTAAAAACTCTAGAATTGCATTGACGACATCTGCAGTTGAGTCTGTTGTTAGCACATCTACTTCTACGTTGAGATCAAGTTTTTTTTGCTAAGTTTTTGCTACTAAGAACTGACAATATATATTGTTTTACTAATAAATAGTAATATCTACTGAAGTTTTAATTTGAGAAATATTTTTTTTGTTATGCGCTTCCGCTTATACAAAATTAAAATGTCATGAACAAGTTTTTCTTTATAGTATAATAATGGAAATTTCGATAGCATATTAAGGCTACCTCAGCGTGTGTACCGATAGAAGCGCCACAAGCACCGGCTGCAACATCCATTGACATAGTTTCTAAAATACCGGGTGCCTTGTTGTAATACGTCTGATATGTATCGATAAGGTATGTATATACTCCCAGACGTCGTTGGGTAGGTGGGTTGATGCAACAAAGCTGCGCCGATACCCTTATAGAGTGCTAATGGACCTTCATTTTTAGCCACTTTTTTAAAGCAATCAAATGAACTGTCATACTCTTTTTTGGCATCACCTGCACCCGAGAGATGCATGCGTTTCTAAACCAAATCCAATGGCTGGACAATCATCGTTGCACCCATACCAGCTAGGCCACCAAACAAGAATTTCAAGCCATTTGGTATGTACGCTGCTGCTGCTGGTTTAGATGCCACCACACCACTCGTACTCTGGTCAGTTTGATTTGACCTTTTTGTATTTCTGCAACAACCCGCGCGCGACCGCTTTTCAAAATCTTTATTCCCTCCCCAGAATCTTTCTACCACGAATACGGAGCACCTACTAAACTGAACCAGCAGACGTTGGCACGCTTGTAACCTTTCTAGCTGGAACCTAGAGCACTGAACTGGAGAGCGGTTGTGTCGAAGTTACTTGATATGTTCGATTGCTAATTTATGCTTTAATTTTGAAATGCGTTTCTGAATTTAATTTGGCATTGAAAATGTGTATTTTACTTTTTATAAAAACAATGCATTGCCAAGAACAAAAACAAAAAGGGTAGCCGGCGAAGAAATTGCAGCAGAATGATCGAATCTTCTCAAAACTCTGATTAGATGAGCTCGCCTCATTTTCTTTAGGAAAGACATATTTTTGTTTGGTCGCGAAAATCAACTGAAGTAATTTTGAATCATCTTATAGACAGAACTTCTGTTTACGATTGGCCACATGTGGAGAAATTAGCAATATTTGTTTTGTAAAAGGAAAGAAAATGATGAGTACGTGATTGAAATAAGTATTCATATATGCATATAAATGTGTGTGGTTGTAGGACTCCAACCGAAACGGTACAGGATTTCGGCCAGCGTCCATTTATACTTACCTCCAAGAGTCCCGTTTATCCATGCATCACCTGAAAAGAAAAGAATAAACATTAATTTACGACGAAAAATTATCAACATAAAAATTTTACACCTTACCTCGTGAAAAATTTTCCATAGTGACATTCATTCAGAAATGTATCCAGTGCTGAATGAATGAGCGTAGCCACTTCGCGTAACGATTAGTGCCAATTCGAGTTGGCACACACGGGTATTTAATCGTTACAAAAATCCCCCAAAATTTTTGGCGTACCGTATTGAGCGGCGGAATTTATTCGCCACCTTATGCGAAGTACGGGGGAAGCCGAAATATAATTATATACAGGGTGGCGCAAAAGTAATCCTCCTATCAGAAAATGCTATAAATTTTGCGATTGGCCCCTAACGTCAGTTCTGTTTTGACATTTGTGTGGTAAACACATGCGAAATACACGTTAATAAACAATGTTACGCTACACTGCTCCAGAACGCGGAATATTGCTGACTATTTATTTCGGTCGGTGAAAAACGGTTACTGCGCAAAAGTAATCCTCCTATCAGAAAATGCTATGAATTTTGCGATTGGCCTCTAAAGTCAGTTCTGTTTTGACATTTGTGTAGTAAACACATGCGAAATACACGTTAATAAACAATGTTACGGTACACTGCTCCAGAACGCGGAATATTGCTGACTATTTATTTGACCAATAATCGGTCGGGGCCAAACGGTTACTGTGAATGGTGAGCGCTACAGAGCAATGATCAACGAGTTCTTTTTGCCGCAACTTGATGAATTGGGATTGGAAAACATGTGGTTCCAACAAGACGGTGCAACAGCACACACTGCACGTGCCACAACCGATATGCTGAACATCGGAAGCTTACTTTTGCGCCACCTTGTATATCAATATAATTTAGCCTAGGTACAATATTGACAACTACGTATGTATACACACATATATATGGTGTTTTTTTTACAAGTTTGTTTTTCGAATAGAGATAAAACTGGCATTTTGTGGTCAAGTCTGGCAACTCTAATGTCATTTATGTTCAGTTTGGTTTGCCATTTCATCATGAACAGGTTGACAAAAGAACAACGCTTGCAAATCGTGCAAATTTGTTTCGAAAATAATGGTTCAGTTCGCGAAGTTTACCGTGAGCTCCGTCCATTTTATGGTCGACATAATCGTCCATCAGAGCAATTAATTCGGTTAACCATGGATCGTTTTCGCACTACGTTTACTCTATGTGATAATACGCATCCGCAGAGACGTCGAACAGTGCGCACCGAAGAAACAATTGCCGCTGTAGAGCAAAGTGTTGAAGAGGACCCGAATGAATCGATTCGCCACCGTGCACAGCAATTGGAGCTTTGTCCATCAACTTTATGGAAGATTTTGCGCAAAGATCTTGGCTTGCGACCTTACAAGATCCAGCTTGTGCAATGCGTCGTGATTTTGGTGTATGGGCCGAAAATGAGATTGATTTCGATGCTGATTTTCATCGCAAAATTTTGTTCAGTGATGAGGCTCATTTTTGGTTGAATGGCTACGTCAACAAGCAAAATTGCCGCATTTGGAGTGAAGAGAATCCACATGAGACCCTTAAAACGCCATTACATCCACAAAAACTGACTGTTTGGTGTGCTCTATGGGCTGGTGGAGTCATTGGGCCATACTTCTTCCGCAATAATGCTGGAGAGGCAGCTACCGTTAATGGAGACCGGTATAGAGCCATGATAACCGACTATTTTGTTCCCGAATTGGATGGCATGAATGTGGATGAGTTGTGGTTCCAACAAGACGGCGCTACATGCCACACAGCGCACATCTTCTTTTCTTTTCTTTTTTTTTTCTTTATGGCGCGATATACAACAGGTATATCATCATAAACCTCCTAAGAGATTTTTGCGCCAAGCTTCTCTTCCAATTTGTGGTGTGCCGATTTGAATTTTCCCTACAAATTGGTGGGACCTACAGTTTTTTGCCGACTCCGAACGGCATCTACAAAGGAGACGAATTTTTGCTGAGAAGCCTGTCATGGCAGAAATACACTCGGAGAGTTTGCCAAACCACTGCCGAGGGGCGACCCCGTTTTGAAAAACTTTTTTCAAATCACTTTTGATGTTACCTGTACCAGGGCTCGAACCATGGACCTTCGGTGTGGTAGGCCGGCAACACTACCTCCACACCACGGCGGCCGCGCACATCACAATCGATTTATTGAAGGAAACATTCGATGAGCGCATAATTTCGCGGAATGGACCTGTCAATTGGCCACCAAGGTCGTGTGATTTGACACCATTGGATTATTTTCTTTGGGGATATGTGAAGTCGCTCGTCTACACCAACAAACCAGAAACGTTAGGGGAATTGGAAGCCAACATTCGTGGCGTTATTGCCGACATACGGCCCCATATGCTCGAAAAAGTGGTTGAAAATTGGACCTGTAGAATTGGCTTTATTCGAGCCAGCCGCGGCGGCCACATGCCCGAAATCATATTTAAACATTAATGGCATAAAATTATCCTTCCAATAAAGCCAAATTGATGGACCTTAAAACGATTTTCTTGTGTTTTATTGCAATTCGGAGTTCTATACCCCTAAAAAAACACCCTATACATGGGGTATTATCAATTGTGCCGTTTCAAATAAATTCGTATGCCAGTACGTTGTTAAACGGAAAAAATATAATTAAACACACAAATACGAAAGATAATGTGGGGAAATATACTTCAATTGAACATTTATTGACAGATTATTGGCTTCCCCCCGTGGTTTTCATTTGTCACGGCCAAAACTCGCAACTTCTGACACAGCAAAATGGAAAATATTTTTCACCGCATTTTTCAGAATTTCGACCGAGTCGATTAAATTTGTTCATGGATGTATTACCCCATATGTCGCGATGCATATGTCTCCGCCTCTACATTGCCAAGTGAGACAGACATCATCGGTGGGATGTGGCAGCACAGAATCACTGACTACATCTGCAGCACACCAAATGTGGGTGATTTACTAGCTGACAGACCACGGTGTTAATCAGCTGGTTATGCCTCACTCACGAACCAGCGGGAATGCATGTATAAATGAATGCATTTCATACAAATTTGTACAAATAAAATCGCACAGTGACATAACTATTTCGTGAATGCAGAAACCGTCAACACTATTCTCCCTTTTCTAAGCGGCTTCACCAAAATACGTTAACTCTCGATTTCCAAGGAGTTACCCAACACATAAGTTACCAAGGCACTTCTACTTTTTTCGGGGGGAAAGAAAGTGTCAAAACGTGACAAAGCTGCCGGAAGGGAAATATTCACGCAACAAACTTGAACGTTTACAAACGTTTAACCTTGTAACATCCTTTTTAATCCTTTCGAAAAAAAAAATAAAAATTTAATATGCCAAACCAAAATACTGACAATGTCAGTCGGTTATGTTCACAAGCCACCCAGCCATACAAAACTATGGGCCTACTAACGGGTTTATTTTTAGAATGACTCGTTTCACTGCCACACGCGCAAAAACGGAGCGGTCCAACACCTTTACCATCCCGTGTCGACTATGCAACAATCACCATGGCATACGGTTTTGCCAGAAGTACCGAGGTATGTCGGCAGAGGAAAGACTACGGGTGGTACTTATACACAAGTACTGCCCCAATTGCTTGTCCCCTTTCCACCGACCGGAAATATGCCCTAGCAAAGACCGCTGCTATCGCTGCAACGAGCCTCACCATACGTCCCTTCACATGGACGACGTCACGGCACCAGTCCCCGCGCACCCCCAGCCAACGGTTCCGTCTAGAGAAGATGACGGAGAGACCTCGGACGACGCGCTGTCCATAACCCTCACCGGGACAACCAAGTTTTGGGCTGAGCAAGTAGCAGCAGAGGAGGAAGAAGAGGAAGTCATGAGGGCAACAGCCACTCCCCGGCTCGGAAACACGTCCTTTCCGACCGCTACTACGTCACGAGCGCCGGAGAGTACGCGAGACAAAGACGGCCCGAACATCAACACCACGTCAGGGAGGCGCGGAAATACGTCCTTTCCGCCCATCCTCAAGGCCTGTTAAGGTGAATCGTGGTGGCTCGGAAACACGTCCTTTCCGACCATCTCAAGGGCCCACTGATGTCCGTCGGGATGACGCTGAAACACGTCCTTTCCGCTCATCACGACGCCCAACAGACCGGACGACACCCTACCCGGCCCGAAAATTTGATAGTGACACCACAATTGCCGCCTCCAACGCCACCGCTACAACCTTCCGGACCGGTAGAGCCGCCAACGTGCCTGCCGCAGCCATCATCATGCGATCGTTTGTCGCCATCGCCCCCACCGCCATGGTGCATTGAGTCCGATGGCGCACTGCACTTCGTCCGTGCCATGGTCGACCCGTGCTCACCAACCACGGTCATTGACGATGAACTCGCTACCGAGCTACATCTAGAACGTGTTGGTGGGACCCGGCCGATCAGGTGCGCGCTGGTACTTCGGGGGAAGTTCGGTGTGACCAGAAGGGTCACAGCTCAAGCAACGGTCCTTGCACGCCACCATCGAATGAGCCCGGTCTCAACCATCGACGCAACGGTAGCGGCTCCCTTCCAATTCATGAGGTTGGCAGATCCTGAGTTCTTCCGGGCCTCTCCAGTGCGCCTTACGCTAGGCGCCGACGTGTATGCCAGCCTGATGCTAAGTGGTACTCCTCCGTCGAGTATTAACGGGCTGCTAGCACAGGCCACGATTTTCGGTTTAGTCGTATCAGGGGCCTACCAACAGTAAGCCTCCCATGACCTTCGACACGATACTCCAGAAAGGAGAAATCCAATAATAAGGTGCATTGAACTAGGCAAAACCACGTACTTATTTAATAACCTTTCTTTTCTCATCCCCAACAGGTGTCAAGAGGAGGCTGCGGGTAGTGGCGTATGGTCCCTATACTAAGTTTTTTTGTTTTTGATAAATATTATGATGTTTAACACATATTTCATTTCACTGGGTGTATATTCTAACCTTTATGTAAAGCGGAATGGTTGCTGGCGGCTGCCATTTGATTACAGGTTGCGTGTCGCAAGAGCTAGAAACTTGATACTTAGAACATAGTTTAAATCTGGGGGACATTACAATGCAATCCGGTAGGTGGCGCACTTATCGAGATATCCACAGAACTAGTTTTAAACGTAAATTTTGCTCGATGGCACTACGATTCTTGGAAAACAAAATTCCGCCAGGTGGCACACGGATTGAGACAAACGAAAATCCCTGAAAAATGCGGGGAATCTTGCGATCTATTTTTGAGTAACTTCCCGGTGATCTAGAGACTTGAAACTTTGGCCATGTTCAGAGCCCGGTGACAATGCAATATTTATTTTTTAAAATTGCATTTGGTAGCGCAGGGATCGAGGCATTCAAAAAATGTATTTTAAATTGGGAATATTGCAATCCATTTTGAACAAACTTCCAGATAATCTAGAAACTTGTCACTAATTGTTTTCAGATGATCCATGGTTTCCACACCCGTCGGACTCTTCTCTGAAAGTCTATGTATTCTCAGATCCACCGCATCTGTTGAAATTGGTGCGAAACCATTACATAGATGACGTATTCATCTGGAACAACCAGCGGCTGGGTACCAGGACAATTTGCGATCTGCTAAACCACACTTCTAGCTCTGACGTGTCGGTAGCTTATAAGATATCGCACGCCCGTCTAGGAGTAAAAGGAGCAGGTAATTAAAGCTCTGTACGGAGAGTACTTGTGGCCGCTGACCGCTTTACTGCTGTAAAACCACATTTACAGTCTAAAGTTAGTTGCAGCTTTACTCAGATAACAATTGGAAAATTATGTCAGAAGCTACAACTAACTACTTTGTATACTAAAATTAACCTTGATTACAATAGTACGTATATACAATTTCAGCACGTCAAAAAGTGAAAACAGCAGCGCAATTGTTTTCCAACTCGGTTGCGAGTGCAATTCGTCGGTGTCATGCGCTAGGGTATCCGATGTATAATGCGTTGCAGACTGCTGACTTTATTCAGCTCGTAAATGACTGGTTCGACGTCTTGAACTCGAATATGGGAACCTTTGCGTATCCGGGAAAGGTATCTGTAGTGACTAAAATTTTAAATAATTTTTCTTATTGCTTTTAAATTCAAGGAACCGTTCGGTAGAGACCTTTCCAACCAAATGGATAATCTAAACCGCATGAACGAATTCATGTCGGTGCCCATTATCCCAGGAAAGGACCACATTGAGATATTTCAGAAGGGAATCCTAATGACCAATAGGTTGGTTTGTACAATGATTTAAAAGAAAAATCAAATGTGGAATATCTGCTCACATCCCGGCTAAACCAAGATGTTCTTGAAAATTTTTTTGGTGCGATTCGAAGTAAAAGTGGTTTGAACGATCACCGACTCCAAAGGAATTTCAATATAGGCTGCGAAAGTATATTTTGGGTAAAATATATACTATTTCACGCCGATAGGATATACGCGTTATTTCTATTTTATATTTCTTTTCAGCGCGAAATACGAAAACATTGCGAGACACGGGAAACGTTTCAAAAGAAACGACCGAATGGGCGATCCCCCAAGGAACATCAACTCCTTTGAAGGCAAGTACTAGTGCAAACTTAAGTGCCACCGTTGTAAGTAGCGCAAATGAGAGCAGCAAAGGATTGAGTAGTTCAGCTGGATCTAAAGAAAACCAAGAACCTGACGATGAAGATATAGCTGATGTTATCATCGCTGTAGACACATCATTTCCGGACGATTGCGGCGTTTTGAAGGAGGACGCTTTGTCTTATTTCGGGGTATATGATAAAAAACTAAAACTGGAAGAGCTTCAGCATACTCGCCCATCTATCGGCTTTGTGGATGAAATAAGCAAAGCGTTTTTAAAAAAACCATCTCCACATCTTCTACACGGAGTGAAAGCAATGGAGAAAATATTTGAACAGGTTAATGGGTCAGAAATCTCCACTAGAAAAAAGCTTCATAAAACCTTAATAAACAGTAGCGCGAATGTGGACCTACCAGAAAGCGTGAAACGGCTTTTTTTCAAATGCCGTATCCGAAGCTTAAACAGGCGGCTTAAGGTGCAAAAGGCAAAGCAAAGGCTGGTTGGGTTCAAAAAGTTCCTAAGAATCAAGCTGTGAATGTAGAAGTTTGTTGAAGGTGCCATTTTTGTAATTTTATCATTATTCACAATAATGCTTATTATGTATTAGAGCAAACTTAATAGTGTTCAAATATGTGCGTGGATGTATTTTATATACAATGCCATGCCAAATTCGCAGTTTTCACGAGGCAACAGCTTCCTGTGTACATCGTACTCATCCATAATCTAGCTTGCACATGTGTATCTAGTCCTTCCAGATTTTTACAATAACAGCTTGGATGAGTTTTACATGCAAATACTACTCATCAATGTCGGTAAGATTTGGGTGTAATGAAATTGAATTTATGATAATTTTTTTAAGTCTGTTTATATCTTACAATAATAACTTGAAAGAGTATGGCGCGGTGATACCTCGTATATGCGTGGACGTATTTTATATATCAACACCATACAACAGTCGCAAATATCACGAAACAAAATCTTCGTCAGTACGTGGTACTCGTACATAGTCCCTCGACTTTTCCTGCATATATATAGTCCATTATGTACCATTTTATATACTTTTTCATACAATTTTTATATACCATTGTATATACTTTTTTTAAACCATTTTTATATACCATTGTATAAAATTTTTTTAAACCATTTTTATATTATATATGTACACGGCTACAAGAAAACCGCTAATTTCATCTTGGGGTTTGATGACATATTACTACGCATAAAGGAGGAAAAACGACCGTGGGTTGATAAAGGATAATTACTTAATCGATCAGTTTATTGTTGGTATGAGGAACGCTGCCGATGAAGACCGTCAATTTCGCTACTTAGACAAGACTTGCAGCTTCACTTTTTGGGGCTTAACATTTTAAATGTGCTTACAGATTGGTTGGCTCCATTACCAAACAGAAGTTTTCCCTGTTTGCAGATACGCGGAGCATTTTTAAATTGCTTGCACTTTGCACAAATTTTACACTTTGATATTGCTAAATACAGGTAATAAAAAAAAAATATTTTCTACAGTTCGTTGTTGTTGTTGTTGTTAACAGTGCTTCGCCCTGCCCAATGGGCTCGATCACTCTAAATTGTCATCAGGCTCTTCTAACGGAAGTCCAAGGAAACGCGCAGTTCTACAGGGTTGGACCAGAGTGATGTAGGTGTTAGAAGAGTGGGTTCAACTGAACAGGAGAAGAGAGGTATGGTATCATGAGGGGACATAACACAAGCAGGGCATGTGTTTGGTATGTTGGGGTTCAGTCTGGATAAGTAAGAGTTTAACCTATTACAATATCCACAGTCACCGACTATCATTCAAAGCGAACAGGCGTTTTTGTTTTTCTCGCAGTGATTGGTTGTGCTTAATTGTGTATTAACATTCCGTTAATCGCGTAATCTACTCTGTGCTCATATTTGTTTTTCTTCGAACAATTAATATTGTGCCAAACCACGTGATTGACACCAAACTACTTACATTTTAGTTCTGTAATCATGGCCCCGGGGCCCCCGGATAGGTCGCCAAATAGATTCTCTGCTTTAGCAGATTTTCTAGATAACCCAAAAAAAAAGAAAAAGAAACCTAATTCAAATACCGACATTTTCCCAAAACTTACTCTAAAGCGTAATGCCACACCTAATCCTAAATTTATATTAATTTCTTCACCAGACAACAACGTGTCACTTTCTAAACTCAGTCCATTTGCTATCAAAAAATGCGTTGAAGCCATTTCAACTGAAGTCGACTCCATATCTCAACTCCGCGACGGCAATCTTCTTATACTAACGCGCAACTCGCAAGTCGCAGAGAAATTCTTGAAAATAAAAACCTTTTCTAACCTATGTCTAGTAAATGTAAAACTCCATGATACCTTAAACTCCGTAAAAGGTATTATGTATGCTCCTTGCTTAAAGTACGTGGAATAATCAATGAAACTAAAGACCAACACGTCACAGGCGTCTACAAATTTTCTAAAATAGTAAAAGGCGAACGAACAATTACTGGCCAAATGGTCCTCACTTTCGATCTATACCGTCTCCCTGAAACAGTCGACGTTGCTTGGTATAAGGTTAAGGTGCAACCCTACATCCCCAGCCCAATGAGGTGCAAAAGATGCCAAAAATTGAGGCATACCATCAAACGCTGTGAACGCAACCCGATGTGCTTCAACTGCAACCTTCCACCACACGACCCAGAGGATTGCACTAGAATCCAATGCGCTAACTGCGAGGAAGAACATCCTTCCTCTGATAAGAACTGCATCAAGTTTAAAGAGGCCAAAGAAATTCTGAAAATCCAAACCTTGGAAAAATGCACTGTGGGCGAAGCCCGACGAAAATATAAAAGCACTATACGCCTCCCCCACTTCGCGGCCCTTATTCAGACATAGTCAGAGAAAATAAAACTACCCCTTCTTCAAATGCAGTATCGAAAGATACCGCCACAACATCACCACAAAACCTAAATTCCAATAATCCATCATAACAGAAGCTACTGCAAATAGAACAAACACCTAAAGAACAACCACTTAAACAACAACAACCAACAACCTCAAAAAACGCCAACTTTATCCTGGCATCAGAAAATCCAAAACCAGTTGCGCTACCTAGCTCAACTAGTCAAACCAACCAAACAACAATGTCACCAATATCTCTTTTCATCCAAAAACTCCTAACGAAAAACGGAACCAGCGCAGCTACTCGAGTAGCTTCCTGGACGGGATGACTGCGGAGGAGCGGGCACTCTTCGAAGAGCATGCAAGGGATGAAGATGACATCCCCTGCACCAGCCGAGAGATGAGAAGGCAAGCCGCCGCGAGAGCAGCACAAAGAGCCGAGCAAGCGGACGGAAAACGGGGCAGCCAACTAGAGGTAGCCGCACCTGGTGGGGCAACCCCAACAGATGTGCGGACAATACTCACAAGGCACCCGGTAAAGCAGGCAGCACACTGCGCGAAAGAGCCAGCTCTGACACGGCACGAGGGGCACCCACACCCGCACCTACCCAGTTCAAACTCGGCAAGGGAAGCAACGGGCCTAGCTACAGAGAAGTGACAGCGGGGATCATTAAGCCCGCCCCTACTAGGGAACCCCATAATAAGGAGGTGTCGGGAACATCCCGACACTCGGGGGAAAGAGAGGAAGGGAGGAAGAGAACTGCATCTGAGGAGCTCGAAAGAGCCGGAAAATGCAGCAACATCGAACTCGGTACAGGTAGGGCCAGACGTCCCTCCACCGACAGTTCGGTCCATAGTAGCCCAGTGAGGCATAAAAAGCAACAGGAGTCAGAAGACTCCCTACCAGTGGAGAAGAAGAAAAAGAAGACCAAAAGATCCAGACCGCCACCTACACCATGCTGGGGGACTCCAGGCGGACTATATGACCCAAGGAGGAGGGGGCTAACAGGCTCTGGTGTCAAATGGTACCTGCGGCATCTGCAGCGGGGGCTATCACCCGACACAGCCCGAGCGAAAGCTTACCTCCACATGGAGGCGGGCAAAGGCTGCGCGGCAGGAAAGGATGGGGAAAGTAAGAAAGGGACCGAACCCAGTCGTGAGAAGGGAATCGGTCAAAATAATACGAGGAGGGCTACCCTTATTAAGGGTCAACCCGCACACGCCCCTGGGCGCGGCAGCGGACTAAATGCCGGTGTTACCAGCTCCGCTCCCGCTGAAAAGAGAAGATGCGGGCAAAGCACGCCAGAAGATACTCCCAACTCCAAGAGGCAGAGGGCACAAAACCTAGCAACCGCCTCGACGTCTGCCACGGCGAGCACCTCCAGGGCGATTCCGGGCTCGAGAAACGTGCGGGAGAACCCACGGCAGCAGAGCTATTCGGATGCTGCCAGAGGCATACGAATGGCGGTGCTGCCCAGGAACTACCCTGCGGAAATCCTGAGTCAGGAGGAGCTCACCAGGCTGCAAGTCGCCATCATGGTAGAGGTCGCGGAGGGCTGGACCAGCCCGCTGTCCTTTAGTGGGGTGTACTTCACCCCGGGTCTGCTATTAGTGGACTGCAGGGACGAGAGCACCGCAACTTGGCTGAACACGACCATCCCTATACTACAGGGATGGACGGGTCCAGCCCTTGCCACGAGGAGAGGGGATGATATACCACCCACTCACACAGTCACCATATTTCTGCCCAGGAGCGCAGAATGGTCTACCGACTTTGTGCTGAAGCTCCTCAAGGCACAGAACTCGGGACTGCACACCGAGATGTGGCGCATTTTCAACACCCAGGTTGAGGATGGGGGGCTCCGCCTGAATATCGCCATTGACGAGGCCTCCTATACTGCAATTAGGAGAGCTGCTTTCAGGGTAAACTACCGGTTCAGTTACGTCCCGGTGAAACCCTGGAAGCAGACGCCAGCCAGCACGACTGAAGCCAGAAGTGCAGGCCAGAGGAGGGTAGAGGGCCCGGCTCCGGGCCAAGAGAGAGAAGAGGCAGTAGGTGAACCCGCACCAAGCTCAGCCAGCTCAGCAGTCGCAGCTGCGAGCAATTCTGGCGAAGTTTCTGCGGGCCCAAATACACAGGACTTGCTGGAGGGCATAGACCTCCGCAACCTGGACATCGAAAGTGAGGGATGCGTGGACATTCGGCTGTCTGATTTAGACGAGCCGATGGGGCCGGACCAATGTTAGACCACAAGAGAACCGCGGTGGCCCAGATAAACCTCCACCACGCCAAAGCAGCGTCAGCTGTGCTTGCGATGAAGTTCGCAAGGGAGGATCTGGCCATCGCATTAATACAGGAACCGTGGGCGATAAACGGGCAAATAAGAGGACTTAAAGAAGGCAAAAACAAGGCAATATGGGATCTCTCTCAAGAGAGACCAAGAGCATGCGTAATGTTAAACCATTCTATCGACTATTTCTGCATTACAGAGCACATGAGCCGGGACTTGTTGGCCGTGCAGGCAAAACTCGAGGCAGAAGGTCGGAAAATAAATATGGTCTTTGCTGCGGCATACCTTGCGGGCGATGATATTGACTTCCCGCCGGAAAACATAAAGAGATTGACGGACTACTGCAGGAGAGCAAGACTTCCGCTAGTCATTGGGTGCGATGCCAACGCACATAACGAGATTTGGGGAAGCTCAGACACTAACCAAAGGGGTGAGTACCTTTTAGAATTCTTAATAAGCAATGACCTAAACGTATATAATGTGGGGAATACATCTACCTTCGTTACAAGGGCCCGAGAGGAAGTCTTAGACATCACCATAGGCAACAACCTGGCTGATACCTTGATCTCGAGCTGGAGAGTCTCATCCGAACCCTCCCTCTCGGACCACCGTATTATCCAGTTCGCTGTCAGTGCTGAAGCAACTGGGACTATACTAAAGAAAAACCCCAGGAGAACGGACTGGGAAAGCTTCAATAACATTGTAGACCTGAATCTCCCTAACCTGGAGAACTCGGGAAGGGGGGCAACGTGCCCGAACCTAGAGCACAGAGTTAACAACCTTAACAACATATTGGTTGATGCCTTTAGCGCTAGCTGTCGTGATTCGAGGGGAACTAAATACAAGACCCCCTGGTGGTCGAAAGAGCTCTCAGCGATGAGGAGCAAAGTGCGCAAGCTATTTAATAAAGCGAGACGCACCGGCTACTGGGAGGAATACACGAAGCATCTTATTGAGTATAACAAAGAAATCAGGAGGTCAAAGAGGGTTACCTTCAGAACCTTCTGCGAGAAGATAAGCTCCACTCCAGAGGCGGCCAGGCTCCATAAAGCTCTGGCCACGGAACGGGGGGAAACAAGGATGGCCTTGAAACTCCCTAAAGGAAGACCTTCGGCCCGGGACTGGCAGCTAGAGAGGTCTATCTTCAGCAAGAGTGCAGTCAAATGGGCAATAGCATTCTTTGAGCGGTTCAAGTCACCGGGAGTGGATGGAATATACCCGGCCTTCCTGCAACAGGGAGACCAACTCGTCCCATATCTGGCAGGTATCATGAGAGACAGCATGGCGCTGGCCTACATACCAACCATATGGAGCAAAGATGTATTCATACCAAAAGTCGGGAAAAAGGACTACTCATCGGCAAAGTCCTTTCGACCAATCAGTCTCACCTCCATCGTTCTCAAGGCGATGGAGAAGATCATAGACCAAGAGATCCGATCGAACACTCTAAGGCATAGGCCTTTACACGTGGACCAACATGCCTACAGGGAAGGCAGATCAACAGATACTGCCCTGTACCAGCTGGCCACGGAAATTAAGAGCGCGTTCGAGAAAGGCGAAACGGTGATATGAGCTTTCCTGGACATCGAGGGGGCTTTCGACAACACCTCGCACTCGAGTGTATGTCGAGCACTCGAGAAGAAAGAAGCTCCGCAGCCCATCATAAGATGGGTAGATGCACTGCTTCGCACCAGGACAGCAGAAACCACCATTGAGGAAGACACGGTTCAGATAAAAACCACACGAGGATGCCCACAGGGGGGAGTACTGTCGCCTCTCCTGTAGAGCGTAGTGGTGGACGAACTTCTGCAACTACTGACAGACAATGGAATCCGCTGCCAGGGGTACGCGGACGACATAGTAATCATTGCCAGAGGGAAGTTCGAGAACACACTCTGCGATATCATTCAAAGAGCATTAAATCTAACAAGGAGATGGTGCGCCGGGGTAGGTCTAAACCCCAGTAAAACCGCATTTATCCCATTTACGAAACGAAGATCACTACTGGGAATGCGGACACTTACACTAGGAGGAGAATCACTAGAGATTGCTTCCGAAGTGAAATACCTGGGAGTCACTCTCGACTCCAAGCTCCTCTGGAGAGCACATGTTGCGAACACAACATTAAAGGCCACGAAAGCAATAATGGTGTGCAGAAGACTCGCGGGCAAATCATGGGGATGTAGCCCGGCGATGCTCAGATGGTTGTACACCATGATAGTTAGACCAATAATAGTATACGGGGCGGTGGCCTGGTCTTCCAGGTCAGGTCTAAGCACAGTGCAGAAGGCACTATCTAAAATCCAACGTCCGGCCTGTGTATGCATTACGGGAGCAATGCGCACATGCCCCACAGCGGCATTAGAAGTGCTCCTTGACCTGAGTCCGCTGCATATTGTAGTGGAACAGGCGGCCAAACGCACCCTGTTGAGCATATTAAAAGAGGGATTCGGTAGAGGAAAAGTGATATCGTCCGTTGAAGCAGAGAAGTTGAAAGACCAGCTCCCAATCTGCCAGCTTCCTAGAGGCGATATTGCTAAAGTAATCATGTTTATGAAGATATTCAAGGAACTAGGGGACAAAGCCTCATGGGATTCCACAAAAATTCAAGAATTACGCCAAGACCGAGACATAGTGTGGTACACGAATGGTTCGAAAACCCCTGAGGGAACTGGTGCGGGCATCTTTGGCCCACGAGTAAAGCTCTCCATACCACTAGGAGAACACCCCAGTATCTTCCAGGCGGAAGTAGTCGATATTAGCTTATGTGCGGAGATAAACTTGCAACGCGGCTACACTAACGAGAATATCACCATATTGAGTGACAGTCAAGCCGCTCTCAAAGCTATATCCTCCTACGAGATAAAGTCCTCATTGGTACTCGAATGCGTAGGGAGGATAAACTGCCTTGCGTCGTGCAACAACGTCCGAATGGCCTGGGTTCCAGGCCACGCGGGTGTGGATGGCACCGAACGAGCGGACAAATTAGCCCGAGAAGCGGCAGCAACAAAACCCATTGGCCCAGAACCATTTCTGGCAATAGACTCTCATACCATGAAGGGAGAGTTGAGGAAAGAAGAGACCAACATGAGGAGGTTGTACTGGCATCAGACTGTTGGGCTACGCAAGGCGAAAGCTATGATGGGGGAATACAACGGCAACCGCTATAAAGAATTAATAACCCTTTCCAAGAATAATCTCAGAATCATAACCGGGGTTCTCACCAACCATTGCAGGCTCAGGGCCCACCTGCACAAACTGGGCATTACCTCCAGTAGCCTCTGCCGATTCTGTGATATGGAGGATGAAACGGCAGAGCATATACTGTGTAAATGCGACGCCATCTCAAGGAAAAGACAGAAGCACCTAGGTTTCCCGACACTAGAGTGCAAGCACATACATGGAATGAAGCCGACTTCCATCTTGGATTTCCTGAGCGGGATCGTCCTGGATGGTGTGCTGTGAGATTACGAGGGCACAATAGATCTTAAGGTCGCAGTGCATTACCTCATTACTATTATTACCAAGGCCACCTGTATAAATTCGCCTTGGCCACAATATGTTGAGGGGCACGGTTACCTCAAACCGCCATTTTGGAAAACAGTTCGGCAGATTCGGTGTTTGATACTGTCGCTAAGTCTTCTACTGTGCCGACTGTAAATCCTTAGCTTTGTGAAATAGTGTCAACTTCTTCGCTTATGTAGCGACTGCCACCGCAGCACAGAACCACAAAAAGGCTTTAAGGCGCTTGACAGCATACAAGGCAATCGGCCGATCTTATGTTAGGTTCAAACCGGCAATACTTCTCCAAACCGTTTGAGTCCTATTTCTTATTTATATGGGCCGGTTGTTTAGTGTAAATGACAGAAAATAAAAAACTCAAAGTTAAGTATAGTCAACTTTCAACTAGTACTTTTGTTTTGGTTGTTTATTTGGAACATATTTTTTCACAATGTCACTCAATCTCCTTTAGTTTATTAATTAATAGTTGAATTTCCTCGGTACTGCACACAAACTCAACAAGGGTTTCTCTCACTCCGGTCATTTCATGAGAGTCCTGTTGCCAAGTCATATTGTACAGGTCGTGTTAATTAACCAGCTGATTTTTACTTTTGTCTCGAATTTTGACATTACACTCAGTTCTCAGTACGATTTTGACGTTAAACTCACAAATTACAAAAACAAAATACATGGAAAATTTTTGTATGTCTGTATGTTTGTCACGTACACGTATGCGAATGCATGCGTCTACCCACCCCTTGTTGGCTCTCAAGACGGTTACCCTGACTAGCTCAGAACTTCGGGTCGGGATTCTCAACCCTGCCGCCTTGAGAAGGGTGCATATTATTGATCGTTCTTAACGGTTGGCATGAGTTTTTCTCACCAGGATGCCCTCCCTTCCTTGAACCGCTTTTTTCCGGCCATACTTACAGGCGATTCCCTTGAGCTTTTGCTCCGATCATCCCGTTACCTATGCCCCTTTACTCATCCTACCCGCCCCCGTATCAAAATTTTAGCTCACCATGGGCATTTCGGATGTTCAATATACAACATAATAACAAACTTTATTTAAAAACATAATTTACATTATATACACTCCCACATACAAAACAGGCCTAATGCACGATGTACCACTGCCAGAGAAAATTATGACTACGGGATCTTTATATGGCAATTGCTCGAGAATTAAAGGAACCTGACTCCCTACCTAAAAGAGCTCTCTTAGAAGGTCTGCAGCTTCCCTAAGCCCAATAAACCCTTAAGGCTTGAAGATTTCCACGATCTCGTGATCAGTATAATTTTCGGAAGTGCTACACTGTAGCGTACAAAGATTGATAAAAAAAACATATAAATACAACTACTTATATACGACACGAAATCTCCTTAGTATAAGTGCTTTGACATAATTTCCTCAAATTTTAAAAAGATTTTAAGAGTATAGTGGCGGCAGCGCCCAATCACTATCAAATTCACATCCGTCCCTGGGATATTCCTTTTAGCTATTCGGACCTTTTATAGATCATTTATAGGAGACAACCTGTGTCCGAAAATTTGGTGATCGACTTGGGTGTGGATCGTAATGGAGCTTTTTTAAAAGCGGGCTCGGATTATGTTACAGTGTCGGCCCTCCCATTGGCACACTATATGGTTGAGGTTAACTAATTGGAACGAACTTACATGCACATGCTTTTGTGGTTTGCAAACTTCGTGGGTTCTTGTTGCGAATATCTTCCCACTCCACTTCTCCCATGCTCGCCGGCTCTCGTATCCAAGTTACCTCGATGTTGATGCCCCAATATTACACTTCTATCACGCTCACTGGATGAAATCGCCAGCTTTCGTATCCAAGTTTATTTTGATTGCTCCAATATTACACTTCTATCACGCTCTCGTATCCAAGTTTATCTTGATTGCTCCAATATTACACTTCTATCACGCTCTCGTATCCAAGTTTATCTTGATTGCTCCAATATTACACTTCTATCACGCTCGCTTGATGACATCGCCTGATCTTCTATCCAATTATCTTTGTGTTTTATCCGCCAAAGCCTATCCCTTTTTCCTTTTGGTCACGTCGCGATGTATTCTTTTCTCCGGCTTTAAGCAAAATCTCCCGCTATCCTCGCCTTCAGCTCCTTTTATACCTTTTTCTTTTACATGATCGCCGAACGGATCACTCAACGATCTCTTTGTTCATCATTTTTGACCAATCACAAACGAACCCATTCCCCAACTCACCTGTCCCTTTCTTGGAATCACCTTACTATAACTCACCACACATAACCTGCCGTATGGCAACCTCCCTTTTGGTCAAAAGCTCTTTTCTTTTCCTTTTTTGCTTTGTTTGACGTTTCTTCTTAATAGGAGAAGTTGGCCGTGATGGTAAATAAACATTCGTTCTGGTTTTTCTTTACAATTGTGAAATTTCATTAATTTTTATTTATTCCAGACATGAGAGCGGGACAAGGAATCATCTTTATGAATGTTTATGGGCTGTTCAACGTGGGGAACACCCACCCCTGACACAGTCTCCTGCTTAAGGAGCTAAGCCGGGCCTTCGCTAGTTATCGCTATTTCGGAGTCCGTATTTACCTATGGAACTTAAGTTCCAATTGTTAACATGAACTTTATATTTACTTTATTTTCACAAAAAGATTCTCAAACTAATGTTTTTCTTTTCAGGTTGATCATCATGGACGCGCGCGCTCACCGTGGGCCCTATACGTTTAAAAGGATTAGATTACTGTGTGCACAGTTTAGAGACCATCACGAGAAAATCACGAAATATGCGGGAAAACCTTGGGAATGGCTTTTGGACATATGTCTGCGTGACAAACTTTCACGCTGCTATATTGCGTTGGAACTATGATTACGTGAAATAGACCAGTAAATTGTGTTACGTGGATAAATTTTGGCAAAGCAGGACAAATCTGTTTGGTGACCCACACGAGTCGCGCGCAATCTCCGCACATACAATACGACAGCCACGTCTGAATATGCCAGGCTTGTTGTGGATAACTTATGTGGAGGGGTCACCAAGCGTACAGCTAATGAAAAGGCATCAAATGTTTACGGGACGTAAAAAAAACTATTTTATTATTTTAAAAGAATTCCTTACTTTATGGTTATTTCTTTCAGGAAAAGATGGAATTTTTTTGGATCTCAATTGGCCGGTAAACGTTTTAGAAACGCCCTTCATGCCGGATTTGTATACTGCCCTGGAATCCAGCCCATCTGGAGAAACTAATTGAGATACGGTCATGTAAGTGTAAAAATAATCGGTTAGAAATGAATGTTGACAGGTAGGACCTTAGAAGCGCCTCAGGGGTAGTTTATAAAAAGATCTTGGTTGGGTAAAGGGTTGAAACGATACTCGATGCATAAGTTTAAACTAAAAGGTGGTAGTTTATCAAACACCTTGGTGTATACCCCCGCACAGAAAAAATACGTTGGAGCTTTAATAGGCTTTTATAAGGGAAAAGATTGTGCCAATTAGAAAAAGTTTGTGGGTACTGATGTTCACTGAACGAAGTTTATAAAAACACCATCCCTGGTCGACTTGACCCTTATCGCCAGGGAAGTTCGTCAGTAGTCAGCGCCGTTTGTGAACATATTCACACCAAATAAAGCAAAATAGGGTGAAACTCCGATCGCTGAATGTACCGCGCCACGTAAGGCGCATTCAATTTCTGATAAGTACATGTCCCAGTCTCGATGATCCTTATCGAGGTATGATCTTATCGCGGCTAGGACTGATTGATTAACGCGTTCGGCTGCGTTTGACTGAGGAGAGTAATGGGCTGTTTTCATGTGTTTTACTTTGTATGCCTCTAACATCTCAGCGAATTTCTTTGACGTGAATTGTTTTCCATTGTCGCTGTGTATGGTTTCGGGGACACCGAATTTATGGAAAATTTCCTCCGTGATAAATTTTATTACGTTGCCAGTTGACGCTTCGCGCATTGCTTTAAGAAAGGTAAATTTGGAAAAGTGGTCTACAACAATTAGGATATAACTATTTCCGCGCTTTGATCGCGGATATTTTCCTAGGAAATCCACATAGATTTTCTGAAAGGGTCGTACTGTGATCACCTCTTTGCCTATGCCGGGATTAGTTACCGCGTTGTTAGGCTTGTTTTCTTTGCATATTTGACAATTTCGTACGTAATTTCGCACTTGGACAACCATGTTAGGCCAGTAATAAAGTCGACGTAATCGGTGTAGGGTTTTTACCATACCTCCATGTGCAGATGTTTCATCGCAATGCGCGCTTTCAATCAGGGTAGAAGTTAACGCTTCCGGAACCCACAATTTCCACGTATTTTCTTCCATTTCCATGTCCCTTGGCAGTGCTTTCTTATACACTAGTCCATCCTCTACCTTGAGATCCCGCAACCGATCAGCATGGGTTTCCACGGTACTTATTAACTCTTTGTATTCTGGTGAATCAAATTCTATTCTATCTAAGTTGGATATGGGTGAACTTGCGACTTCTTCGATGCATCGCGAAAGCGCATAGGCGACTACATTTTCCGTACCTTTGCGGTGTTGTATTTCGAAATCGAATGCCTGCAGCTGTAAGGACCATCTGGCCAGCCTGCCACTTTAATCTTTTAATGACATAAGCCATTTTAAGCTAGCGTGGTCTGTCACTACCGTAAAAGGCATAAGCTCGATATACGGCCTGAACTTCTTTACGGCTAACACCGCAGCCAGACACTCTTTTTCAGTGGTACTATACTTTCGTTGACACTCATTCAATTTCTGGGAAAAGTATGCTATGGGTTTCTCTCCTCCGTCTTCTTCTTGTTGGAATAATACGGCGCCTATGCCAAAATCTGATGCGTCGCATTGTACCCAAAAACGCTTTGAGAAATCCGGGTGTTTAAGCACTGGGGCACTGGTTAGAGCCCGTTTCAGATTGCTGAAGGCCTCCAGAGCCTGGTCATTCATTTCAAATTTCTTTCCTTTTTTTAATAGGTCTGTCAATGGAGCGGCTAATGCGGCGAAGTCCTTAATAAATCGCCTATACCATCCCGCGACTCCCAAAAAACTTCTTACTTGCTTTACCGTTTATGGAATGGGAATATTTTGGATAGCCATCACCTTCTCCGGATCAGCCTTTAACATGCCACCGCCTACGATAAATCCCAGATAAGGTAGCTCCATAAAGCAAAATTGAGATTTTTGTAAGCCTATTGTTAGGTTGGCTTCATTCAAACATATCGCAACTTCGGTGAGATACTTGAGATGCGACTCAAAGTCAGGTGCAATAATTAGCAAGTCATCAAGATATGTAAATACGCTGCCTTTAAGCCTTTGAGGGATTACGCGATTCATTAGACGGCACAACCTCTGCGCAGCGTTGCATAGTCCAAATGGCATCGTCACGAACTGGTACAGAGGTCGTCCCGGTACCGTGAACGCTGTATACGGTTTGCTACTTTCCTCCAATTCGATTTGCCAAAAGGCGTGTTTTAAATCGACCCTGCTGATATAATAGGTGTCATCAATCCTGCTTAGTATGCCTTCTATGTTCTGCAGTGGATAGGCGTCTTTGACTGTCACTGAGTTTATCTTCCTGGCGTCTAAGCAAAAACGATTTTTACCCGGTTTACGGACTACTGTTGTGCGATTACTCCATCGGCTTTCGCTTACCTCAATGACGCCTAACTCCAACATCTTGTCGACTTCATCGTATACAATTTTTTGCATGGCTGGTGATAACGGATAATGTCGGTCTTTGATAGGGACCGTATTTTCAACTAATTTTATGGAATGTTTTTCCAGGTGAGTGCGTCCTAGCCCGTGCTGCTCGAAGGTTCTAAATTTGCCCATAACTTCTTCCAGGCGTTTTCGCTGGTCAGCCGATAGGTCGTGTACTACGCGTCGCTCTCTTCTGGCCTCATCTGATACCATATCCTTTTCCAATTTGCCCAGGTCAATCTCACTTACGGATATGATGTCTGGCGCCAATTGGAAGGCGCGCCAGAAGTCCACTCCTAAGTACACCTCTTGCTCTAAATAAGGACAGATAAAGAACATTATATTTTGCTTCAGATCTCTAAATTCTATGGGCAATGTTACTTTACCCAACACATTGTGTGCGCGACCACTTGCTGTTGGCACAGTAGATACATAACGTTCAATTTTAATATTGTTTTCTTTTAGGAACTCACGATAACCTCGTCCGAGTATGCTCACTGATGCGCCTGTATCCAATAAGCCACGTTTTGGAACATCTTTTATTTCGACATCAGCAAAAACTCGCGGATCCGATTGACCTGCATTTTTCACGGAAGCTATGACCTTTTGTCTCAAGGATTTGCGTTCACGAAATCGATCCCGGGCTTTTTGCACTTTTCGAGATATAGTTCGACGACCCCCCAGTGCACTTTCCGCAAAGATACGCTGTCGAGCTTCCAAATACCTCCTCAAGCGTTCGCCATACGTTGGACTACTCTCTTTCGTAACTTTCTTATGTTTCATTATTGTGTAACAATTATTAATATTCTCTATATTTTCACGTTCATGGGTCTCTACGGTGGATTCACCGGTAACTGTGGTGTTAGTTCCTACGTCTATTCGTGCGGGGTTCTCGTGGAGCGCGGTTCCCCCGAAATAATCGCGTTCCTCCTTGCGTTTCCCGATGTGTTACAAATAGGGCATTATAACGTCAGGTTTACCGCACTTAAAACAAAATATTTTTTTTTGAAGCGCCATACAGTCGGTGAAGAAATGTCCTTCAGCTGCGCAGTTCCAACATACAATTGTTTTTTGTTTGCCTCTGCGTTGATGTATTTCCTCCACGGTGACTTGACCCTCATCACCGGGAGGAATAATTTCATCGTCGTCATTATTGACCACTTCATTCACATGATGGCTTCTTGCCGCAAAGCCACTAGCCATTGTACGTTCTCGGCGCGGAAAGCAACGTTCAACCTCATTGCATTCAAGCCTCAGTTGCTCTAATGAGTGCGTTGTTATTGTGTATACGATTTTCGCTAACGACTCACGCAAATTTCCTTTCACCAGGCGAATTATTTCGTACTCCGGAATGGGGTTCCTAAGACGAGAGCGCAACGTACCCACCACATGAAAATATTCGTCTATTGTTTCACCTGATCGTTGTTTTCTTTCGGTTAGCTCTCTCAAAATTTCAAAATCTGTGCGATGAGATTCATATTGGCGACTAAGTGCGAATTGCAAGGTTGGCCAATCGACATTGCCATTGGTACGGATATATAACCAATACCATTCACGCGCTTCTCCACTTAGCAAACGATGGAAGTCACGTAGAATGTCAGCCCACGAACAACGATACTGACCCTGCAAATACTCCAACCGGAATAGAAAGTCTTCGATTGGCATGGAGTCGCGATGGCCTTGGAAGTTTATCCCCCACTTTTCGATATTTAAATCCGATCTAATATTACCATTATAAGGCCTGTCATTTATTGGGTGTGAATTCCCTATCCCATTAGGGGGTCTATGAAAATTAACAGTTGGGGTGTTTCGAGTAACCGGGGGTTCGTGATATGCTAAGGTATAAGCGGGGCTGTGTGACCCGTTTGCATAGGAGTGTTCGTACCGAAGTTTCGATTTACATTACCTCCATTATCCCTAGCTTCTATAGAATCTGTGCTCGACTCATATTTACGCTTCTTGTTATACCCCTCTCGCGGCCCATACCCGGGTCCTACAGCTCCCTGTTCCCCAGCTAAATACTGTGTTCTATTCCTCATTTCTTTTAACCCTTCGCGCATCTCTGCTAACAAAGTCTGCTGTGTTTCAGCTACCATCTCTTTTAATATTGGCATAACTTCGTTTCGGAGTTGCCATGAATGAAAAGGATTAGGCCCTACATTCCAATTGGGGTTGTTGTTATTGTTAGGTGGTGGGTGTGGAAAGTTGAGTTTAGGTGGCTGTACTAGCAATGATTGTGTGATTTGGGCCCCATTCGTTTGTTTGGGTATCGTACCCGTGTTCTTTATTATGTTTTCCGCTGCGGCGCTGGCAACGTTTTGGTTTGGTTGTCCATTCACCTCTCTATTGGAATTGTTATTGTTTCCATTGGTTTTAAAATGATCAGAAAGATCGATAAAAGTTGTATCCTTGGCACCTTGGCCATCTTGGTTCGGGGCGTTAGCGTTCTGCATACTCGCGATTTTTAGTTGGTATCTTGTGTTATAATATACGGCAGGTAATTCCTTCATGTAGAATTCCAAAAAAAATATTCAAAATTTCGGATTTCACAAAAAATTTTTGTTTGTTTTTTTTTTTTTTTTTTGCGATATCTTGATGTTTGGGGGGGTTTAGATGACTTGAATTGGGACTTGGCAAGACAAATGATCGGAGCCAGCCTATCGCTCCTGTGAGAAAACTCGTGCAATTTGTATTTAAAAATAAAAAAGTTTGGAGGTTTTATTTTAGATCATATTTCATGCTTCGCAGTTTAAACAAAAAAAAATATTTACTATCGGTCATGATTGATCCTTACGATCGAAGCAACTTAATTTCAAAAAAAAGGTCTTCGAATTCTAAAACGGAAGCTATTTACTAAAATTATTCAAAAGTAAGTTATGTATTTGGTTTAAGGCGATGCATATAGCCGATTTATAAAAAGAATATCACGCTATGCCATCGATGGTTTATTGTTGCAGTCAGGTAATACGGTTCCTCTGCTATACTGGTGCAATTGGATCTTGCGAAGATCGCATATCCAAGCCACCTAGCCAGCTAGAGGATCGCATCATCCATGACGTTTTGGGAACGAACAAAAAAAAACATATTTTTAAGATTGAAATTTATTTTTATTTTAAAGAATGAGAAAAGCTGTTATGAAATTAAAATTTTTCATCGTCATGGTTTGACGATTTAGAAAATACTCATTCGCGGGCGCCATTTTCAATCTTCGGCGCAACAAAAAAAAATTCCGATCACTCGCCATTTAATAATATGGCGCTTGTTTCGCTATGTAATTTAAATTTTCGCGCTCTTTCCTCATAAGGCGCCAATATTATGACGATCTATATATGTACATATTTGGAAATAAGAAAAAAAGAATTTTTTTTTTTCAGTGTGGGCGCCATTTAATAATATGTCACGTACACGTATGCGAATGCATGCGTCTACCCACCCCTTGTTGGCTCTCAAGACGGTTACCCTGACTAGCTCAGAACTTCGGGTCGGGATTCTCAACCCTGCCGCCTTGAGAAGGGTGCATATTATTGATCGTTCTTAACGGTTGGCATGAGTTTTTCTCACCAGGATGCCCTCCCTTCCTTGAACCGCTTTTTTCCGGCCATACTTACAGGCGATTCCCTTGAGCTTTTGCTCCGATCATCCCGTTACCTATGCCCCTTTACTCATCCTCCCCGCCCCCGTATCAAAATTTTAGCTCACCATGGGCATTTCGGATGTTCAATATACAACATAATAACAAACTTTATTTAGAAACATAATTTACATTACATACACTCCCACATACAAAACAGGCCTAATGCACGATGTACCACTGCCAGAGAAAATTATGACTACGGGATCTTTATATGGCAATTGCTCGAGAATTAAAGGAACCTGACTCCCTACCTAAAAGCGCTCTCTTAGAAGGTCTGCAGCTTCCCTAAGCCCAATAAACCCTTAAGGCTTGAAGATTTCCACGATCTCGTGATCAGTCTAATTTTCGGAAGTGCTACACTGTAGCGTACAAAGATTGATAAAAAAAACATATAAATACAACTACTTATATACGACACGAAATCTCCTTAGTATAAGTGCTTTGACATAATTTCCTCAAATTTTAAAAAGATTTTAAGAGTATAGTGGCGGCAGCGCCCAATCACTATCAAATTCACATCCGCCCCTGGGATATTCCTTTTAGCTATTCGGACCTTTTATAGATCATTTATAGGAGACAGCCTGTGTCCGAAAATTTGGTGATCGACTTGGGTGTAATGGAGCTTTTTTAAAAGCGGGCTCGGATTATGTTACAGTGTCGGCCCTCCCATTGGCACACTATATGGTTGAGGTTAACTAATTGGAACGAACTTACATGCACATGCTTTTGTGGTTTGCAAACTTCGTGGGTTGTTGTTGCGAATATCTTCCCACTCCACTACTCCACTTCTTCCATGCTCGCCGGCTCTCGTATCCAAGTTACCTCGATGTTGATGCCCCAATATTACACTTCTATCACGCTCACTGGATGAAATCGCCAGCTTTCGTATCCAAGTTTATTTTGATTGCTCCAATATTACACTTCTATCACGCTCTCGTATCCAAGTTTATCTTGATTGCTCCAATATTACACTTCTATCACGCTCTCGTATCCAAGTTTATCTTGATTGCTCCAATATTACACTTCTATCACGCTCGTTTGATGGCATCGCCTGATCTTCTATCCAATTATCTTTTTGTTTTATCCGCCAAAGCCTATCCCTTTTTCCTTTTGGTCACGTCGCGATGTATTCTTTTCTCCGGCTTTAAGCAAAATCTCCCGCTATCCTCGCCTTCAGCTCCTTTTATACCTTTTTCTTTTACATGATCGCCGAACGGATCACTCAACGATCTCTTTGTTCATCATTTTTGACCAATCACAAACGAACCCATTCCCCAACTCACCTGTCCCTTTCTTGGAATCACCTTACTATAACTCACCACACATAACCTGCCGTATGGCAACCTCCCTTTTGGTCAAAAGCTCTTTTCTTTTCCTTTTTTGCTTTGTTTGACGTTTCTTCCTAATAGGAGAAGTTGGCCGTGATGGTAAGTAAACATTCGTTCTGGTTTTTCTTTACAATTGTGAAATTTCATTAATTTTTATTTATTCCAGACATGAGAGCGGGACAAGGAATCATCTTTATGAATGTTTATGGGCTGTTCAACGTGGGGAACACCCACCCCTGACATGTTTCTCGAGCTGCTACGACCTGTTGTAGTTGAATCATGAAATAATATTTATTTTATTTTCATAGTTGTACAAAATCACATTATTTATCATTCACTACATCAGCACCTAACCATAGACAAATCTTTTCTCTAAACATGCCGACAGTTCTTACAAGTTTAGTATCATCAGGTACAGCATTATATATTGCTAGTCAATCATTAAATTCCAATTCTAAGCCCTTATTTGCACGTACAGGTGCCAGGTGAAATTGATCTGCCTGTCTAGTTAAGTACTGATGTACATCTGAGCTTCTTCTTACTAATTATTCTAAATACTCTGGAAGCAAAACATTTTCCACTTTATTAATAAAAGTTAACACATCCTCTAGCACCTCATTTTCTACGGATAAATAGCCTAGTTCGCTTAACATACTATGAACATTTTCACTACGGCTTTTGCTCAATACTGCCCTCATCCCTTTATTAAATTGGCATCCCTTGTTTGCATCGAATACGGGAAGTTGAGGATGGTCAATGTCTTCGCAAGGTGGTAGTCGTCCCAAGGATAAAATCCCTGAGAATCCCTGAAAAATACCTATCACTTAATTCTGGGAGGGGAAGAAAGCTAAATCAACCACAGATTAAATCAGTTTGACTGGTACTGTAGCGCCTCGGTCTGCACCAGCACAATTCGTTGAAAGCGCGCAGCGTTACACAGCTTTATTTATGATTAATTACTAACTAAGCCTAAAGTAAACATTGTGGTAATTATTGCCAAATAAGTTTGTGAAAACTAGCCTTTCTAACATTTAGCCAATGTCTCAATTGGGTTGGTCCTATTTCTATATATAAATCTTGCCAAATATTTAAAAAAATTTTAAGGTTTGTAACCATTATTAATACGTATGATTTGGCAATAGTATTGTGATCAAATCATCTGTGGTTCATGTTTACCTAATTTAAAATAAAGATTTTCAAACGTGATAGTGGATGTTTTTATATCTATGTTTTTTAGACAAAGATCATTAAAACATAATCGCACCGATAAATATTAAGGTCATATTTGAGAAAAAAGGTAACTTGGAAAAAGTGCAGAAATTAACCCCACAAATTCGTCGAATCACCCTCTACAACTGTCAATCTCTGCACAGGGTAATTGTTTCCTTTAGGAGACAACTGCTAAATCACGTCCGAAATTATCGGGAAAGGTAAAAAATCCGCGTTTTGACTTCGATAACAATAATCCGGAAACGGATTTTCGAGTTTTGGTAATTCTATACGACAGCACGTAACTGCAAATATACGTCCAAAAATCTCGGGAAAGGTATTAAACGACGCGTTTTGATCTCTGTATCAATAATCAGTGAAAAGTTATTAGCAAAAAACCCGGGAATTCGATGATTTATGTCTGTTCAGAGATATTTGCAATCAAAGTTGAAAATTTTCAGGTGGTTGTTGTAATAGGATGTACCGAAAAGTGCAGAATTGTGTTCTGCGCAGAAATATTGTGGACCGCGTAGCCGGTGTTGGACCGGCTGAGGGTTATTTTTTTTGAAGCGCGGCCGAAGGCCGCCTACGCAGAAAGTTGTTCTGCACATAAATACCTTGGATCAAGCTCCCTATTTGGGATCGGACCTGGGTCATTTTGGGCTTTTTTGCGAATAACTTTTCACTGAAACAAAAAATTGAAAATCCACTTCCGGATTGTTGATACCGAAGTCTAAACGCGTTGTTTGATTACTCTCCCGATATTTTTGGACGTGTTTTAGCAGGTGTCTCCTAAAGGAAACAATTACCCAGCCCCCTATTTGGGATCGGACCTAGACCATTTTTGGGTTTTTGGCTAATAACTTTTCACTGAAAGAAATTATTTAATTTCCGCTTTCGGATAATTGATACAGAGATCAAAACGCGTCGTCTAATACCATTCCCGAAATTTTTGGAAGCATATTAGCAGTTGCGTGCTGGTGTATAGAATTACCAAAAAAACAACCCTTAGCCAGTCCAACACCGGCTACGCGGTCCACAATATTTCTGCGCAGAACACATTTCTGCACTTTTCGGTACACCCTAATCTGTGATTACGACAACCACATGAAAATTACGGAACATTTTAACTTTGATTGCAAATATCTCTGAACAGACATAAAATATCGAATTTCCGGTTTCGGATTATATACATATACGGAGGTTAAAACCCGTCGTTTGATATATTTCCCGAGATTTTTGGACGTATATTAGCAGTTACGTGCTGTCCTATAGAATTACCGCAAGGCCTCATACGCACAAAGGTGTTCTGCACATAAATACCTTGCATCAAGCCCCCTATTTGGGATAGGACCTGGGCCATTTTTGGGTTTTTTGCGAATTTGTTGATACCGAAGTCAAAACGCGTTGTTTGATACCTCTCCCGACATTTTTAGACGTGTTTAGCAGTTGTCTCCTAAAGGAAACAATTACCCTGCACAGTTATTTGCATCAAAGCGGCTCAATTATTTCTTGGGTAATTGTTTCCTTTAGGAGACAACGGCTAAAACACGTGCGAAATTATGGGGAAAGGTATCAAAAGACGCTTTTGACTTCGGTAACAAAATCCTGAAGCGGATTTTCTAGTTTTTGTTTCAGTGAAGAAATATTTGCAATCAAAGTTGAAAATTTTCTGTCATTTTCGTGTGCTTGTTGTAATCACATATTAGGGTGTACCGAAAAGTGCAAAAATTGTATTCTGCGCAGGAATACCGGTGTTGAACCGGCTAAGGGTTATTTTTTTTTAGCGCGGCCGAAGTCCGCTTACGCAGAAAGGTGTTCTTTACATAAATACCTTGGATCAAGCCTCCTATTTGGGATCGGACCTGGGTAATTTTTGGGTTTTTTGCGAATAACTTCACATAAACAAAAAAATTTAAAATCTGCTTTCGGACTGTTGATACCGAAGTCAAAACGCGTTGTTTAATACCACTCCCGATATTTTTGGACGTGTTTAAGCAGTTGTCTCCTAAAGGAAACAATTACCCTGCACAGTTATTTGCATCAAAGCGGCTCAATTATTTCTTGGGTAATTGTTTCCTTTAGGAGACAACGGCTAAAACACGTGCGAAATTATGGGGAAAGGTATCAAAAGACGCTTTTGACTTCGGTAACAAAAATCCTGAAGCGGATTTTCTAGTTTTTGTTTCAGTGAAGAAATATTTGCAATCAAAGTTGAAAATTTTCTGTCATTTTCGTGTGCTTGTTGTAATCACATATTAGGGTGTACCGAAAAGTGCAAAAATTGTATTCTGCGCAGGAATACCGGTGTTGAACCGGCTAAGGGTTATTTTTTTTTTGCGCGGCCGAAGTCCGCTTACGCAGAAAGGTGTTCTTTACATAAATACCTTGGATCAAGCCTCCTATTTGGGATCGGACCTGGGTAATTTTTGGGTTTTTTGCGAATAACTTCACAGAAACAAAAAAATTGAAAATCTGCTTTCGGACTGTTGATACCGAAGTCAAAACGCGTTGTCTGATACCACTCCCGATATTTTTGGACGTATTTAAGCAGTTGTCTCCTAAAGGAAACAAGGTAAATCTACACGAATTTTACGCGACGGTTATACACCAGTTGTCGTTGATCGTCAACAAGATAAAGTGTGACGACTATAGACAAGAAACTGTGTCGGTCTTTGTAGAGACATATAGAAACAACGCACTAGACGTCTTCATTCAGGGACTTATTCCAGAATTGTTGAGCATGCTCATAGTGCAGGAGCTGAAAACTCTTCCTTAAGCCTATTCAACATGCCTTGCCATTCAAAATTTGACGCTAAGGAATACAATAGTTCATGCGAATACCGTAAATAGGGTTGTTGTCCCCACCAATAACTTACCGCAAACCAGCCAGAGACCACCGATACCTCCTCGGGCGCGCTCCACCTACAATTGGTCAAACAGAAATAATTCTCAAGGAAACAACCGGACTTCATACAACAGAATCCAAGTCAACCAAGGGACGAGCGTCGTGCTCCCAGCCAGACCCACAGCTCCTAAGCAATCGCGATTTTTTCCCCAAATTTTTGCCTGCGGAGCTTTTCTGCAAATTATCAAAATTCACTAAATACAATTTTTTTTATTTCAGATACATACATATCTAAGGTATAAAATGAAAATTTTAAGTAAAACCTTATTCCATTACACCGCGTTACACACATTCTATCCTATGAACCAAATATACTTTTTCGGAAAGGGGAGCAAAAATAAAAATACACGTGTATCGGCGATTTTCATGTACACGTCAGAATTTTGTTTTTTTTTTTATGTATAAGGTATAAAACTCGTAGTATCCGTCTGTCCGCCTGTGATTTTTACTTAGTGCGAATAAACCACAAACGCAACAAAAGTCATTTCGAGTCGGGCACTGCATTTTTTCTCAGATGAAATATATAGAAATACGTTTTCGCACAACGGAACTTGAAATAATTGTCAAAGTTTACGTCTCCAAGTAGCGCAACTGTTAGCTGATCGGAACACAAACGGCTGAGGGTGTGTTGTATAAACAATAAATTAAACGAATTTAAATGATACAATATTGATTGTGCAATTCAATGTTTCATTTGTCATACCAGTTGTAAGTGTTGTAAAAGTCATAAACGGTTTAGTGTTAGAAAGTTACTATTAATAAACTACAAATATATGGAGTACAATGGGTCGAAAACAATTTTTTTTTATCGGAACGCTTTAGTAATAATATAATAGGACAGAACTAAAGCTCGTTTTTGTAACGCAGTGTTATCTATGTAACTGCACCTGAAATAGCAGATGCTTTGTTATTATAGAAATTAGTAAAGCATTTATGATATTTAGCGTTTCTGACATTCATTCGCTTTTACAAAGAGAATTAATGTCAATGACATTAATTCCATTGACATTATAACACGTCACCGAATCTTACACGGGCAGATTGCTTCTAACAGAATGTCAGTCTGACTTCTAAGATCTAAGAGATGTGTACAACAGCACTATTATCTGTAATAGAAGACATCCGTGACCGAGTTGATGAAAATTGGACTGCGTTCTTAGCGCTTCTTGATCACTCGAAGGCCTTTGACTCTGTCGACCACACCTTACTATGTAAGAAGCTTGGATACTTATTTAATTTTTTGAGCGATGCAACCGCCCTCATCAGATCTTACCTTGGTGACAAAACTCAGGCAGTAAGTATTGGTAGTAGAAGGTCAATGACCTGCCTGATGTCCTTAGGTATTGTAACGTTCGCGTTTATGCTGACGATGTACAACTATATACGTGCTGTCCTTGTAATCGTATCAGTTCGTGCATCAATAACTTAAATTATGATTTTAAACAAATATAGGCTCGTGGACTACTATGAATGGCTTGTGTTAAACCCCAAAAAGTCTAAACGCATTGTTATTCATAGAATGTCATTGGATACAGTTGGTGGAATAACTCGACTCTGGCTCGATAGTTCTCCAAAGGGGTTTTAGCTCGTGGTATGAATGCAAAAGATAAAGGGGAAAGAGAGAAAACTCTGTCAGTTAACGGTTCTCAATAGTTCAATTTATATATATTTGTTTTCAATAATAATATTACAAGTGCGGTAATTTCACAACAAAACTAGAAAAAAGAATATTACCTGACACGGGGGTGTTGGCTGCAACCGCTCGCTCTGAAATCCAAAATAGAAGTGCCCGAGCGATTTGGCCAAAAAAGACCGCAGACCACCAAAACCGTGAAAGACCGTTTTGACCGTTCGCTAGAAGGCAATTAACCTTGCTTTTGTGCATACGCATGCGCGCCTTAGTGGTAGTGCGCATGACACAAATGCATGCTTAAGTGCAATAGAATATGAGGGCAGGTCCATTGAAAATGGTTTAGCATGATGGCCTAAACATGCCGGCCCTTTATCACGAGCAACATCTTAGAGCAGTGCAGCCATCATTCCTGGTCAGGGAAGGATAAAGAATGTATTTGACGAAGGACGGCTTCCCTCAGTCGTGCAGCCAGCGATATCCGTACTAGTTCGAGAAAAAGGGCCGATGAACATGAGGTCATCCCTTGTCTTCCTTGGATGCTACCGCTGAAATGGGTAAAGAGCAAAAATATTTAAAAAAGAAAACTGGACATGGTTGGTATTTCATTTTTGCACTTCACATATTAGGTATGAAAATATGTTTAAAAAGAATTGTAAAAGTATGACACTATCCATCCAAAAATGCTGCTTTGAGCCGTTAGTGACCCAAAGGTGGGTGGGAGGGTCCCTGGTAAAATGAGTTCCGAATATACATCAGCCCCTATCCGCAAACGTAATGAAAAAATTTGGGTCCGCGAGCCACATGTGAGTATAAGGTGTCGCAACCGAGGGACCGATGCTGCTCGCTGGGCATAGTTTCGCATTACTGTGGCGTGGATGGCCAGCCGTTTGGTCTGCCCATGCTTTCCCTGTAGGTATATGAGACAGTTCCACTGCTCATCAAGGGAGTTGTCCACCACATGCGGGTCGCGAGCCAAGTCTTCGGCGATGATGGACGTCGGGCGTCCTCTTGCCTCGATCTTCACGACGGCTGTCGGAAGAATGGCCGTGAATAGCCGCAGCGATATGTTTTCTTGCGGTACTTGCCAAGTTCGAAATGCTGCCGGCAGGTGGTGAGGCCGTGTCTCTAGGCGGCCGGTTATATGATAGGGCGCTATTTCGCGCGCACGCCGTGGTTGGAGAAGAACCAGTGCTTCTGACTCCTGGTGATGGTGATGCCGTGCAGGTTTGCGGAAAGTCCGGGATTCCGCTCCGCGGTGTTGTTGTTGTCGCATGGGTGGGCGGAAAGTCCAAGATTCCGCTCCACGGTGTTGTTGTTGTCGTATGGGTGGGCGGAAAGTCCGAGATTCCGCTCCACGGTGTTGTTGTTGTCGTATGCGTGGGCGTAAATTCCTATATTCCGCTCTACTCTGTCGTCGTCGTTGGTTAGGTCGCGAAGACCTGGATTCCGATCTGTTTTGTCGTCCTCGTTCATGAGCTAGGAGGCTTCGGTACGTCCTGGAGTCCGGTTTTGTTGTCGTGGCAGAGCGGAAAGTCCGAGATTTCGCTCCGGATTCTACGAGTTCCCTTTCTATGTCGCGCTGCGACGTCGTGGCTTCTCCTTTGTCCGAAGCGTTGAGAGACAAAATATTTTCATCCTCATGCCTGGGATGGTTCTGCCTCGTCCCTCAAATGCAACGTCGTGTGGTGTCGTTCGTTACACTGATGGCATCGTCCTAAGCTCGTACAAGAATCGGTGCGGTGTGCGACCGACAGACAATTGCCGCAATATTTTCCTAACAGGGCTTCCCTTAGCCTCTCTCCGGGAGCTTTAGACCGGTATATGGGACACAACCGGATAGTGTGGTAGCCGTCGCATAAGCGGCATGGTTCCTGGTAGCGGTGGCCCATGCGTTCTGCCCTTTTGAGAAGTGCTGTGAATCGCGTCACCGACCACCTGCTCTCATAATTTCCTCTTTATCAATAAAGAGGGAGAACGTCGCTTTTTGGGGCTAATCGGTTTTTTTTTAGATAGTTAGTATGTTGGCCTAGGCTGATATTGTTATTAACTGATTCTAGGGTTTCGGCTGCTAAGACGGCTCCGCAGAGTTCTAAGCGAGGTATCGAAATTGTTTTAATTGGGGTCAACCCTAGTTTTAGCTAACAGCAAACTTACCAAGACCCTATCATTAATTTCAACTCTTAAATATACCGATGCTGCATATGCCTTTTCTGAGACATCGCAGAACCCATGTAGCTCGACTCTGGCTTTTGGTGAAAAGTATAGACAACGAGGTATTTGGATTTGTTCGATGTATCTATAATTTTTTCTATGAAACACGTTCACCGATCTAAGGCAGTGGAGGCTACCGTCTCATCCCACCCCGTTCCTTCTAAACCAAATGGTTTGCATTCGAATTTTCGTGTATCAAATAATTTTGCAATGGCTGAAAGTAAAGATCGCTTTGTGAAACTAGCCTGTTCTTCAATTGGTTTAGTTTTGAAGTAAAAGTTGTCAGAAACTATGCGTTGATACTTAGTGTCATTGGGGTCTAGGAGAGGATCTGTCTATACATCTTCTCGATGTCACTATTAAAGACATATTTAAAAAGTCTCCAGTGTAGGATGACGATGGTGAGGTCACTTTGCAACACGGGGCCCGGATGGAGGACGTCATTAAGACTAACTCCATTTGATGTGGGGCATGACGCATTAAATTGCGCCATGTGGCCTATATTCTGCCTGTAACGTGGGTTTCTTTGCTAAACGAGTTTCGATGCGAAAGAATTGTGAGTAAGCGATCTTAAAATGCTATTCCTAAATGAATATTTTCTGGAAAATCCTGTTCAAAAGGCAAGGAAACAATATATTTTCCTTCCTCATTTCTTCTCGTCGTACGTTTATATAATTCGCAATATTTTTCGTTTTGGTTGTAGGTCTTATTTTTGGGAATTTCTTCTAATTCCCAAAAGGCCCTAATCTATCTAAAATTATCTAAATTTACCTCGCTAAAGAAAGAGATGCAGGTCTTAATATTGGTCACGGTGCCTGTCTGGTCGGTTAATATCCAGCCAAAGACAGTTTCTTGGGCGATAAGAGTGCCCAGCACATCTTTTCTGATGTCACCTAACATTATTTGAGCGTAGATGTCACCACCTAATATTATATCAACTGGCTCGTTGATGAAGAATCTTTTGTCGGCTAATATTAGGTCGGGCAAAGCTTGGGCAGTTGTAGCGTCTATTTGTGATGTTGGTAGATTACCAGTTAATTGCGGCAAAATTAGCGCTTTCGTTGTAATGGTAATCAAAGGATCGATAGGTGGGCGTAAGTTTAGAAGGCATGCCTCTCTGACCTGAGCAGAGACTTGATTTGCGATGCCTGACACTTGGGCATTTAATTTGGATGTGTGCAGATTGATGCAGCGTTTGAGCCTATCGGTTATCAGACCCGGAATCTATCAATGATCGCGCTGAGAAATTAGTGCCGTTGTAGTGCACGTATACTGACGCTGACCCTAGTAATATGTCAAAACTAGAAAAAAGTATATTACCTGACACGGGGGTGATGGCTGCAACCGCTCGCTCTGAAATCCAAAATAGAAGTGCCCGAGCGATTTGGCCAAAAAAGAGCGCAGACCACCAAAACCGTGAAAGACCGCTTTTGAGGGGAAATTTAACGAAAGTTACTTTCACTAGAAGACAATTAACCTTGCTTTTGTGCATACGCATGCGCGCCTTAGTGGTAGTGCGCATGACACAAATGCATGCTTAAGTGCAATAGAATATGAGGGCAGGTCGTCCATTGAAGATGGTTTAGCATGATGGCCTAAACATGCCGGCCCCTTTATCACGAGCAACATCTTAGAGCACTGCAGCCATCATTCCCGGTCAGGGAAGGATAAAGAATGTATTTGACGACGGACGGCTTCCTGTAATAACGCTGATTATAATGGCAGGATCGCCATGTAATAACGCCGATGGATAGCGTAAAGTCAATAATCATTCTAGATTAAAAAGCTTTCTCTTTTATACAATTTCTTACTTTACATACGTATACATAATTACACTAATACTTACAAACTAAAAGTATTTACATTGTGTGCAATGTCAGCAATAAGTTGGTAGTTCACATTGACAAACCGATACTGTCGATCAGTAGTGCTGATCGATACGTGCGTTGGTCAATGTGACGAGTTGAGTAATTGGGTGACAAATGTAAACAGATACGATATATGTTGTTGAACTCCCGTTGGGTTCAACATAATTTATTTGGGTCAATATTTGTATATGCATATAAATGCATTGAAAGTGAAACGCATTCTGAGTAATGCTACACCATCCGCCTTAAGAATAGTCGTATACAATTGAAGAAAATTGTGTACGGCTATTAAAAAGACTTAATGACCCACTTAAGGTTTGCTTGCGTTTACAAGATTTTAATTGTTTTTCGTATGCCGTTGCGGAATATTGCATAACGGTAACTTAATATCGAAAGTAAAAAGTTTGTTTATGAGGTTTTTTATCTGTTTACATTTGTTTCCCATGTGTCTTTATTGTGCTGACTTCTCTTTTTTTTTTTTGAACATAACATGTTTTTGTTTTCTTTGGCTCGTGTGCCTGTTTATTATTATGAGTAAAGTGGAGTGCTTATTTTTATTACTACAGGTTATCTACTGTTTTAAGTGTATTCTTATGAATTATAATTTCTTTATTTTTGTTGGTCTTATTGTTATTTCCTATGCTATATGGTATTAAAGTAAAATTATTATTCTTATCAATGCTTTTAACTTTATAGTGCCCGTTATATCTATGTTCTAACTTATGGGAGGCCTCTTCTGTAACTAACTTCCTTATCTTAAACTTCATAATTGTATTACTTCAAATTTTCTTTTTATACATTAAATTTCTTTGAAGGGGTTCGTAAGGCAGATAATTTGTTATGTATGTCCAATACTCTTATTTTATTTTATTAGTTATTCGATGATGGGCGGCCAACAAAAAACAGGATCATCGTATATTTTTACATTGTTTTATTTTCCGTCACATGCATAACCTGCAAAACTATTTTTCATTCTATAAATGTGCCTACTCGAGTATAACTATTATTTTTTAAACAATTTGTCCCTAAGGACAACTGTATTATTCCTTTTTCCCGAATTGCCGGCTTATTTCAGCCTGGTAAAGTATTGTCCTAAGTCAATCTTATCCTCAACAATCGGTTTTTCATGCTACAAATTTTCTTTTGAAAACGAGCTAGACTAGTCGTTTTGTTTCACATTTATATAGCGCTTCACATTTTTATTTTATGGGTCTCTTTGTGACTTTTTATATTATTAATATTGTTTTGTTTTTTATTTAGTATTAGTACTGGATCGCCATGTTATTTGCATGCTTTTAGAGGCATTTAACTCGATGAATATCGGGGTAACCTCGTGACTGTCCTTGATTTGGTCGGATATATAAAAGGCATCCAGAAAACGGGATAAGTTTCTGGGTTTGCCATCGAACTCTGGTGTTATTGATGGTGCCTTTTTGTTTTTCATTTTTGGAAAAAACGTTCTTAAATAAGGCGAAAATTGGCTTCTGGTTATGTTCTTGTCCTTTTCCAAATAATTAGTGCTTCTGATATTGAGTTGAATGGAAAAGGAGATGAGAAAAAATAATTATTTATTATAATTTAAAGTTGCCCTTTTGTTTTTCATTTAAGGGGATTTTTTGTTTTTCATTTAAGGGGATTTTTCAGCAAAATTAAGAAAATATATTTCGGCATTCCAATTTACTCAATTTGTTTATTAACAAGATTTCTTATTTTCTATTTTTTTATTTCTTAACATGTTAATTTTACTTTTAATCTTAATCTATCAACCGTATTTGTTGTTAGGTTAAGTAGCCTAAAAGTTTCGGCTATTTCTTTTCTTTTCCTAACTTGTTTGCCTCCCCGTTTCCTTTTTTGGGTTTGTACAGGGGAGGTATTATTGGAATTTCTTCCTTTTTATTGAGCTTGTTCCTTCGCCGATACTCTTTATAGTAATCGGTGTCGGACCTTGCTGTGCAGCTTTACGACTCTCGAAGATTTGTTCGGAAATTTTTATAAATTCTTTAATAGTGTCTTCGCACTTTTTGAAAATTCTATTAAATTCCTCGTGAGTCGTAATCTCCTGCATTATATTTTATAAGCTCTCTTTTCTTTAGCATGAACTTGCCTAACTGAATCTGTATTTAACCGAAATATTTTATTCGTGTTACAAAATTTTATTGGCGCATAATCAAAATGCGGTAACTACGCTATAAGTTCTTAATTTTTGTATTCTTAAATTATTCCTAAGCAAAATAAAATTTTGCTATTGGTTTAGCGGCCGTGAGGCGTGCTCAAATTATTCTAAATATACTTAACTCGCCGTCTTGCTGCCAGTTCCCTTGTCTTCGGCACTAACTTGCAAAATTCCATTAACATCAATTTCAAATGAAACTTCAAACGATTTTGATCATTTTTAATAACAATCTTTTCCTTGTACGGATCGCCATGTAATGTTCTCTGCGAATGCTGCCCCTATTGCCATGCCATCGGTGCAATCCATCGCCCATTAAAATCATCCAAACAACCGCGCTCAATGATTCATGCGGTGAGTGGACATGCCCATGCTTATGACTATGTCCTTGATGTGATGATTCGTCCTCACGTAATATTACAGTCGGTACTGAATCAGTGGTTATAGCACGTTCTTTAGCGTTGCCATTCGTGGTTACAATGGAAGTATAGGCTAGGCTGGCAGGATCGCCATGTAATAACGCTGATTATAATGGCAGGATCGCCATGTAATAACGCCGATGGATAGCGTAAAGTCAATAATCATTCTAGATTAAAAAGCTTTCTCTTTTATACAATTTCTTACTTTACATACGTATACATAATTACACTAATACTTACAAAATAAAAGTATTTACATTGTGTGCAATGTCAGCAATAAGTTGGTAGTTCACATTGAAGAACCGATACTGTCGATCAGTAGTGCTGATCGATACGTGCGTTGGTCAATGTGACGAGTTGAGTAATTTGGTGACAAATGTAAGCAGACACGATATATGTTGTTGAACTCCCGTTGGGTTCAACATAATTTATTTGGGTCAATATTTGTATATGCATATAAATGCATTGAAAGTGAAACGCATTCTGAGTAATGCTGCATTCCCTCAGTCGTGCCGCCAGCGATATCCGTACTAGTTCGAGAAAAAGGGCCGATGAACATGAGTTCGTCCCTTGTCTTCCTTGGATGCTACCGCTGAAATGGGTAAAGAGCAAAAATATTTAAAAAAGAAAACAGGACATGGTTGGCATTTCATTTTTGCACTTATTAGGTATGAAAATATGTTGAAAAATAATTGTAAAAGTATGACACTATCCATCCAAAAATGCTGCCTTGAGCCGTTAGTGACCCAAAGGTGTGTGGGAGGGTCCCTGGTAAAATGAGTTCCGAATATACATCAGCCCCTATCCGCAAACGTAATGAAAAAATTTGAGTCCGCGAGCCGCATGTGAGTATAAGGTGTCGCAACCGAGGGACCGATGCTGCTCGCTGGGCTGATTCGAACATAGTTTCGCATTACTGTGGCGTGGATGGCCAGCCGTTTGGTCTGCTCGTGCTTTCCCCGTAGGTATATGAGACAGTTCCACTGCTCATCAAGGGAGTTGTCCACCACATGCGGGTCGCGAGCCAAGTCTTCGGCGATGATGGACGTCGGGATACAGTCGTCAATTAGCGCGCGGACTAAATGGAGGCGTCCTCGTGCCTCGATCTTCACGACGGCTGTCGGAAGAATGGCCGTGAATAGCCGCAGCGATATGTTTTCTTGCGGTACTTGCCCAGTTCGAAATGCTGCCGGCAGGTGGTGAGGCCGTGTCTCTAGGCGACCGGTTATATGATAGGGCGCTATTTCGCGCGCACGCCGTGGTTGGAGAAGAACAAGTGCTTCTGACTAATGGTGATGGTGATGCCGTGCAGGTTTGCGGAAAGTCCGGGATTCCGCTCCGCGGTGTTGTTGTTGTATGCGTGGGCGTAAATTCCTATATTCCGCTCCACTCTGTCGTCGTCGTTGGTTAGGTCGCGAAGACCTGGATTCCGATCTGTTTTGTCGTCTTCGTTCATGAGCTAGGAGGCTTCGGTACGTCGTGGAGTCCGGCTTCGTTGTTGCGGCAGAGCGGAAAGTTTGAGATTTCGCTCCGGATTCTACGAGTTCCCATTCTATGTCGCGCTGCGACGTCGTGGCTTCTCCTTTGTCCGAAGCGTTGAGAGACAAAATATGTTCATCCTCATGCTTGGGATGGTTCTGCCTCGTCCCTCAAATGCAACGTCGTGTGGTGTCGTTCGTTACACTGATGGCATCGTCCTAAGCTCGTACAAGAATCGGTGCGGTGTGCGACCGACAGACAATTGCCGCAATGCTTTCCTAACAGGGCTTCCTTTAGCCTCTCTCCGGGAGCTTTAGACGGGTATACGGGACACAACCGGATAGTGTGGTAGCCGTCACATAAGCGGCATGGTTCCGGGTAGCGGTGGCCCATGCGTTCTGCCCTTTTGAGGAGTGCTGTGAATCGCGTCACCGACCACCTGCTCTCATAATTTCCTCTTTATCAATAAAGAGGGAGAACGTCGCTTTTTGGGGCTAATCGTTTTTTTTTCTTTCAATGCTGCATACTCGTCTACGTAGTGTCTCCTTTGAGTGATACTTGTCAAACGGTTTTTTGTGGCATTTAGTTCTAGAAGCTTTTGTTGTTCTTCTAAAGAATCTTAGAACGTGGGATAGAACCCGTAAAGCTCTCGCGAAATCCGAGAACCTTTCAACACTATCCTAATAGGAGTCTACTGCGATTGTATGAACCTGCACTTTCTTTTCCTCCATAGCGGTGTTGAACTTTTTTTCTTGAAAGGGTCATTCTGTTGTGTCTTCTTCTAGACACGCAGGACCTTCTCAACACAACGAATTGTTTATCAATTCTTGAGCCGGAACGCCCCTAGCGGCTAAGTCTGCTGGGTTCGAGGCTGAATCTACATAACGCCAATCCTGGGTCCCGACTCTGTCGACAATCTTGGTTATACGATGGGCTACAAATGTCGGCCATGAGCATGGGGGTTTTCGAATCCATGCCAAGACTATAGTTGAGTCCGTCCATAGATAGGTAGTATATTGGCCTAGTCTGATGTTGTTATTAACTGATTCTAGGGGTTCGGCTGCTAAGACGGCTCCGCAGAGTTCTAAGCGAGGTATCGAAATTGTTTTAATTTGGGCAACCCTAGTTTTAGCTAACAGCAAACTAACCCAGACCCCATCATTTATTTCAACTCTTAAATATATCGATGATGCCTTTCCTGAGACATCGCAGAATCCATGTAGCTCGGCTCTGGCTTTTGGTGAAAAGTATACCCAACGAGGTATTTGGATTTGCAGCCGGTGTGGTGGTGGCGTGCGAGGACCATGGCTTGCGTTGTGACCCTTCTGGCCACCCCGTAATTCTCCTGTAAAACCAGCGTACACCTGGTCGCCCGGGTCCCCTCCAAACGTTCTAGGTGGATATCGATAGCGAGCTGGCCGTCAATGACGGTGGTGGGTGAGAACGGGGTCGATCAGGGCACGTCCAAAGTTCAATTCGCCGCCTGCTTCGACACGGACGCGGTGGGTGCGATAGCGACAAACTATCGCATTATGATAGCTGCAGCGAAAGTGTTTACATCTCGGCCAGTCCGAAATGTGGCAGGCGTAGATCTGTGGCGGGTGAGGAGGTTGGATCGTTCCTCCGTCTTTGCACGGGTTGCCTTAAAACGAGTAATTCTGAAATTAAACCGTTATTACGACGCTAGTTTCTGGATCGTTGGGTGGCTCGTGGCTCATGCACCTCATAGATGTATGCTCGATATTTCAAAAAGTTTCGGATCATGGCTTTGGCTTATCCGTTAAAAAAAAATGAGAAAATGGGAATACGTGAAATGCAGTTCGCAAGGCGATAGCTGTGTGCTTTTTGGGTATTTTCGTTATTCATCGTAGTACCTGTGCTCATATTTTCTAGTCATCATGCTCCACAAGTCGTTTTTGCCGTCCGTCGAACGCGGCGTACGGCACGGCGGCGCGGCATGGCATCTGCTTAGACCATAATGCCCATTTTCGCATACAACCCTGTTTCGTCGCTGACAGGTGTGTAGAGATTTAAATTCATCGCCACAGGTGTTAGTGCTGTACAAAAAAATGCATTTACAAGAAAGTAATCGTATCTCTGTGTTCGGATTTCATCGCCACAGGTGTTAGTGGTTTGCAAAAAAATGCATTTATTCGGATTTCATCGCCACAGGTGTTAGTGCTGTGAAAAAAAATGAATTTACACGAAAGTTATCGTGCCTCTGTATTCGGGTTTCAGTGCCAAAAATTGCCTCTTGTGTGGTTGTTGTTGTGGAAATGACCCAACAAGGCCTGCCACCCGAAAGAAAATGAGCAGAAAATAAGAGACGACCAAGTCACCGCACATAGGGTTGAAAAAAAATCCTGCTTTGGAGTTGTGTTTTATGGTCCTTCGAGCAACTTCATTAAGATTGAGGTTTTCAGTGCTGGTAGCAACAACGCTTGGATGGATAAATTGCCCCCAAACCCTAGGTAGAGAACGCCCAAGGAATTTTCTTTAATTTCTCTTCTTTTTTTTTATTTATTGGCATGAATAGTCTATTACGCATAGGAACCGGCTAATTTACTCTATTGTTACTTTTAAAGGGTAGCCCATACCGATTTTGGCAGATAGGGTATTCTGTACCCGTTCATGTCAAAATAGACATCACTAGTATAGTGCGATGTTGAGTCGATAAAGCAGTTTGTGGTATCTGTAAGGATTCTCTAACGTTAAAATACGCGTGACCGTTCTGGTTAAATTCTTTATTTTAACTAACTTACAAAAATCGTATGATTGCCTGTACAGCTAAGAATTATAGTTATTAATTACGGCGGCCGCCGTGGTGTGAAGGTAGTGTTGCCGGCCTACCACACCGAAGGTCCATGGTTCGAGCCCTGGTACAGATAACATCAAAAGTGATTTGAAAAAAGTTTTTCAAAACGGGGTCGCCCCTCGGCAGTGGTTTGGCAAACTCTCCGAGTGTATTTCTGCCATGACAGGCTTCTCAGCAAAAATTCGTCTCCTTTGTAGATGGCGTTCGGAGTCGGCAAAAAACTGTAGGTCCCACCAATTTGTAGGGAAAATTCAAATCGCCACACCACAAATTGGAAGAGAAGCTTGGCGCAAAAATCTCTTAGGAGGTTTATGATGATATACCTGTTGAATATCGCGCCATAGAGAGAGAGATAAGCAATTGAGTGGAATGCACTATTGGTTTGTAGAGTTGCATTAATTAGGAGTTCAACAAACGCCCCTTCAAACGAAATTCGTGCATAGAAATTCAAAGTTTACATATCAAGTAATATTAATTAATTTGCAATTACAAATATGTTTCTGCTTTCTCAGCGTTCTTTAGTACATCAGCTACATTCTCGGTTGTTGGTACATATTCCACTTCGATTTGCGCGCTTTCGTACTTTTCTCGGATATAGTGATAGCGAATATCAATATGCTTACTTCGCTTTTGCAACATCGGATTTTTGACCATGAGCTGCGCTCTCTGATTGTCACACAAAATTGACGTAGGATTTTCTGCGTATTCATGATAATCCAACTCGCATGAAAGTCCTCGAAGGAATGCAGTCTCCTTGGTACCTGGACATATCGCAATATGTTCCGCCTCCCTTGAACTCAATGCAATCACAGACTGTTTCCGCGACTCCCAGGCTACAGCTCCGCGTGCCGTTAGAACAAGGTAACCTGTGTAAGATTTCCTATCAACATTGTCGCAACCCCAGTCTGCATCTGTGAAATGTACAAAACTTTTACAATTAGCAGAAAAATTTATGTTAGGTATCTGAGGACGTGTTTTGCCGCTTGCAAATGCTCTTTATGTGAATGTGAACTATACTGCTACAATTTTGAAACAATATGTGCAATATCTGGACGAGAGATGACAGCGCACCAACTAAACTTTGACAGGTTTTAATTCCCAAGTCATCGCATTTACTGTCGCACTTTCGCAACACCGTACCAGCAGCCCATGGAGTAGCTGCGGGCTTGCAATCGGTCATGCCCCACTACTGAATAAATTGCTCAACGAATCTTGTTTGATGTATACTTATATCACCACGATCACCATCTCGTTCAATCTCCATCCCAAGATAAAATGATATTAGACCGCGATCCACCGCCTCGATATACCTATTTAACATTTGAATAATTTCCTGCTTGGTGGAACTCGCTAGTATCATATCGTCGACGTATAGCCCAATGATATTAACATTGCCTTTTTCGCGACGAATATACACACAGGGGTCTGACCTACACCTTAAAAACCCAATTTACGATAGTATTTCCGTGACTTTACGATTCCACTCACGCCCAGCTTGTTTCAAACCGTACAAAGCCTTTTCTGAGCCTGCATACTTTATTCGGATTATTTGCGTCCTTGAACCTCTATGGTTAATACATGTAAACAGCTTCTTCCAAATCACCGTTAAGGTATGCAGCAACAATGTCCACGTGATTCACCAACAATTTGTGTCTTGCAGCTAAATCCAATAGTAAGCGAATCGTTGAATGGCGTACTACTGGAGTAAATGTCTCACTATAATCAACGTTGTACTTTTGGGAACACCCTAATGCAAGCAATCTTGCTTATATTTCTCAACCGTGACATCGGGCTGATTCAAACGATCTCTCAAAAAACATGACATCACGCGCAAGTGTTATTCGATTTGTTTGTAAGTTAATCAGCCGATAAGCCTTCGTTGACGCATGGTAACCAACGAACTTTAGTTTAACCCGCTTTGGCAAAAACTTACTTGCGCGCGGCTTTGGACCCTTTTGTAATGCTACGGCATCACAACCAAACGTTCGCAAATGTGACACTGATGGCTTGCGTCCATTCCACCGCTCATACGGCGTTTCAGATGCTAAAACCTTAGTAGGTGACCTATTACGGATATATACCGCTGTACTCACCGCCTCTGTCCACAACGATTAAAGCAACCAGACGCGTTCAGCATACATCGCGCCATCTCAACCAACGTCCGGTTAGCCCTTTCAGCTACGCCATTTTGTTGAGGAATATACGGAACCATAGTTTGGTGTCGGATACCCTTTTCATTTAAAAATTTCTGAACTGGAAATTGAAAAAATCTCTCCCATTGTCGCTCCGAATTGATTTTATTTGGCGGCCTGTCTGCTCCTCGGCGGTCGCAGAAAAAATTTTAAACATTTCGAATGCTTCGTATTTGTTTTTCAAAAAATAAACCGCTGTATATCGCGAATAATCGTCTATAAATGTGAGGGAGGATGATGCACCACCAACCGAATTAATACCCATCGGTCCACACAAGTCTGTATGCACCAACTCTAACAAAGCTTTTGTATACACTTAACCGTAGTTCGCATAGGGTTTGCTATGAATTTTGCAGACCGCACATGTAAAAGAGTTGATTTTTTTTCGGAAATTTAAAGTTTAATCCGTTTACCATATTTGTTTTTGTTAGTTCGTTCAAATCATTTATATTTATATGGCCGAACCGCCTAAGCCAATCACTCACATTATCACTAACAGCATTTACACTATCTGAACGTTTGCTTGCTAATGTATTTGCAACATATATTCCGCTTTCTAATTCAGCAGTTAAAACTGTCTCATTGTTTTTATTTTTTAACACCGCACAATTTTCTGCAAACGTCACAACACTTGCTTTGCTAATAGAAAAAAAATTTGAGTGTAAATCAGGCATATACCAAACATCTCGCAATTTTATTGTTGTTTTGTTTTTAATTCGACCGTGCCTTTCCCTCCTACATATATGTATGAACCAGACGCTAAGATAATTTTATGCTTAATAGGGACAAGCGAATTAAAAGAATTTTTGTGTTTACACATATGCGATGTAGCTCCGCTGTCGATGGTCCAAGTACCGCTGAAATCGCTCTCTATCTCGAAAAGTAACCAAGCTTTTTCATCTACTAATGAGTTGTTACCTGAGGAAGAGCACTGTGAGCGTATGTTCCCTCTTCGCCCACAACGAAAACATTTTACGTTGCTATATCTGCTATGCTCATTAGTTTTTCTGTTTTCTTTATGCTTTGTTCTTCTATCGTTACCGCTGCCAACGCCTCTGCCACCACCTACGCTGATTTCACTGCTACCACCTTTGCCACTGCCAACGCCGCTACTGCTTCTGCTTATATTTACATTTCTGCTGTGCCCAACTCCGCAGCGCCTCTTGACTTCGTTTGCTGCGAAAACGATTTCTCCACCACTGGACTTGTCACCATGTCTTTGTTCTTCTTCTAATATTTTTGCTGTGAGTTTATCCATTTCTGGCAATGTGTCCCTACTTTCGATTGCTACCACAAAATTTTCCATTTCGTCTGGTAACGAACATAAGAGCAAAATGGATAAAAAACGGCCGCCAGCGTAATACGGACTTCTTTCAAGTCATCAATTATGCAGCAATACTCTTTTAATTGAACTTAAAATTTTCGCTACGTGATAATTTGAAGCGAATAAATTTTTTAAACAAATTAACTTTACGACATGCCGTGGTAATAACGCCAAAAGAGTCCCAAGCACCTTTTGCCGTGACGCAGCTTTTAATATGTATAAGCTCACTAGGCTTAACACTCAGCGTTATAGTTGCAAGTGTGGAATAATTATCTCCACTTAACTTTTCAATATTTGATAACACATTAGCCATTGTACCGCGATTATTGCGTTTAACACCGGATAATCAAACCAACCGAATCGAAAAATAACAATTTGTCTTTAATTTTTAATTTTTAATAAACCGAATTAAACACCAGATTTTACTATCTGGGCCCATAACCTTTGTAGGGACTCTCTAACGCAGCGGAGTTAAAATACGTGTGCCCGTTCTGGTTATATTCTTTATTTCAACTAAGTGTTACAAAAATCGGATGATTGTCTATACAGCTAAGAATTATAGTTATTAATAGCTTTCTTATATACATACATAAGTACATAAGCAATTGAGTGAAGTGCCCTATTATTGGTTTGTAGAGTAACATTAATTAGGAGTTCAACAGTATCCATACGCAAAATCACGATATTTCTCCTTATTAAATATGGCACGTTCGTGGAGTAGAGAGATAGGAGAATTCGCTGAAATGATTCATTCGGTTCTCTTCACCACCGCGTGCAGTTGCATGCTTGCACAAATTAAGTACTACATCATAAATAAAGTACTAAATTGCGACTCAAAGTGGTCCAATTCTAGCGTATTAAATGGCAGACAAAGCTGCGGAGTGTTGCGGTGGCCTAAAAAGGATGAAAATGTGACGGAAGCTAGACGGTCATGGCCATGTGTGTTCTGCTCAACACGTTCGGTTAAGTTGCACAACATTGCTTCGGTTAGAGTATTTATCGGCCCCTTGATGTGTCGAGTTCGACAACTCGAACTCGATTATCCGGACCCGGATGTAGATTGGAGATTCTTCCCAATCTCCATTCGTTGGGAGCCAAGTTGTGCTTGACGACGACTAGGTCCCCTTGTTTCAAGCTCGATTGTAAGTGGTTGCACTTGACACGTTTTTGCAATTCGGTGAGATATTCGGATTTCCACCGATTGCAAAACGTTTGGTGGAGGGCCTTAAGTTTTCCCATCGGTTGACGAGTGAGGCGCGATTCTCGCTACCGTTGATCTCCGGTGGGGCTGATAGATGCCCCCCAACTAGGAAATGTCTCGGTGTAATTGGCTCCAAGTTAGACGGCTCGTTGGAAGAGGGACTTAGTGGCCTAGAGTTGAGACAATACTCGATTCGACAAAGTAGAGTACTAAACTCTTCAAGGGTAAATTAATGATCCGACGCGATCTTTTTAGAGGGGTTTTGAAACTTTTTACCCCTGCCTCCCATAGTCCGCCCATATGAGGGGCGCCTGCTGGTATGAAGTGCCACGTCAGGGTTTGATGGCAGTATTTTGACAGGGTTTGGTTGCGAGCGTCCGCTAGAAAGGCTTTGAACTCTGAGGGGAGGGCGCTAGAGGCTCCGACAAAGTACGTTCCATTGTCGGAGTAGATGTTCTTTGGACATCCTCGTTTTGCAACAAATCTGTCGAACGCTACCAGGAACGCGGAGGTACTAGTGGCCTCTAAATGAATAGCTTTGGTCGTGAACCAGACAAAGAGGCACACGTAGCCCTTTGAAAGACGACATCCTCTACCTCTGTAGGATTTGATGTCGAAAGCTCCGGCGAAATCCACTCCGGTGTTCGTAAATGGTCTGCAAAGGGTAGTCCGTTCCGGCGGAAGGTTCCCCATAAGTTGGGTTTCGGACCGCTTACGGTAGAGAGTGTAAACCTTGCAATTGTAGATGGTGGACTGGATAATATTTTTGACCCTCGGTATCCAGTACTGCGTGCGTAGGAGTTGGGACATGAGCTGGTTTTCGCCGTGAAGGGATATCTTGTGGACAAACTGGACGAGAAAATGCGTGAAACGACAGGCGTAAAGGAGAATAATTGGATGGCGTTCATTATAGGCGAGATCATGGGACGCGGAAAGACGACCACTCGCAAGGTGTTATGGCTGTCGACGAATGGATTGAGAGGAAGGACTTCGCTTTTTGTCCCAATCGGTTTCCCCGTTTTTAAATTCCCCATTTATTCAGAATAATGTTTCTGATAGATTTCTATAAGGCGTCGAGTCGTGGCCTTCATTTCGTCAGGCGAAATGAAGGATGACTCCGCTTTAAAATAAGATTTTGTTTTGGGATTAGTTCTTTGAGAGAACCTCATAACATATGATATGATCCTCAAAGCCCTTGAAAAATCGGAAAACCTTCCGAGAATGTCCTCTTTGTCGGTATTTGCGTAGTTATGTGAACTTGAACTTTTTTTCTTCGATGTCTGTACCATACTCCTTTTCTTGAGTTGGCCATTTTGTCTTACCTTCAAAGTGTTGTTTACTAGATCCGTCGCTGCTAGTCCTCTGATGGGTTTGATGCAGAATCTACATGTCGCCAGGCTTTATTTCCCACCTTTTCTACAATTTTCGTTACTCTGTGTGCCACGACCAAGCTCACGGTGGCTTTCTGCTCCAATCTAAGACGATGGTTGAGTCAGTCCATAGGTGAACGTTGAAGGTGCCTAAGTTAAGATTTTCTTTAACAGATTCTAAGGTTTCTGCCAATAAGACTGCTCCACAGAGCTCCAATGCGGGTAAGGAAATTGTTTTGACTGGGGCGACTCTTGTTTTCGCCATTAATAGATTTACGTATACCTGATCCATCCTTTTGACTCTTAGAAACACTGTCGCCGCATAGGCCTATTCTGATGCATCGCAGAAGCCGTGTATTACCAAGTCGTTCGATGGCGTGAAATGCACCCATCGCGGTATTTGAATGTTATTAATTTCTTTGTAATATTGAATAAAGATTTGCCACCGATCTAGGGGTCCGTAAAAAAAGGCGGAATGCGTATTCCAACGCATCCCTAGGGTTTTAACCGTACTCGAAGCCTCGAACTCCAGGAAGTCCTCGTTTAGATGATGAGGTTTGGGTATTCCCTGCAATATTTTGCTGCAGTTCGACGCCAATTTTCGGAGGGAGAATGCTGCTGCTTGTAATGCGTGCAAAATTACATCGCGAGCTGAACCGATGCTATGCCCCCCTGCAAGAACGTCGTCGACGTACATGCTTGTTCGGAGAATATTTGCTGCTCTTGGTGGCAGCTAATTGATGCAGGGTTCGTATCGGCAAATAAGGGGCGCAGTTTACTCCAAAGATAACTGTCTGTAATTTGAAGATACTTATGGAATCGCCGGGATTGGGTCGAAAAACTATCCTTTGGAATTTTGTTTGATTAGGTTTTACTCATATACAACATATTTGAAAAATCTCCATCGAAGGGGTAGGATCGTTAAATAGGTCTTAAGGACTTAAGGCCTGTATGAAGCGTGGCATTTAAGCTTGTGCTATTAGCAGTGGGACACGAAGCTTTGAATACCACCCGAACTTTTGTGGTCGTGCTTTCTCCTTTTATAAAGGCGTGATGGGGTAAAAAATAGCAAAATCTGTGGAATGGGTTGGTATGACCGTGGGAACCTTGAACATATGCCCTAATGTCTCATAGTCCGCTAATACTCTATTATATTCTGTTTGTAGGACCGGTGTCTTCGATAGGCGCGCCTCATTTCGATAAAATTGAGAGCAAACGCCCTTTAGAGAAGGCCCTAAGCAGATGGTATTCGGAAAATGGAAGGCGACGACAGATTTTCCGCTGTGGCCTTGAAAAGTGCCTCGCAATAATCATTATCTTCATTAGGTGCCCTTGTCTCAGGGACATCCTCCAACTCCCAGAAAGCGGTTAACTGCTTGTCTGGGTTGATTTCATTGAAAAAGTATGCCCGAGTATTGGTTGGTTGAGGTGCCTCTGCACGACCGGTTAAAATCCAACCGAATACGGTTTCTTGGGCGAGAAGCCTATTTAAGACGTTTATCCGTATACCGTTTAGTATCCTTTCAGGGTCGGTTGGTTCATTAATGAAGAACCTCTTATCCGCCAAGATTAGATCAGGGAATGCTTGCCGAGTCATTACGCTCACTTGGCAAGTCGGAAGATCCCCTGTAAATTGAAGTAGGACTAAGACCAGTGCGTCAATAATTACTAAGGGGTATGTTAGCGAATCTAATTGAATGGAGCATGACTCTTTTACTTGCGTTGAAAGCCTATTGTTTATCCCGGAAACTTGGACGTGCAAGCGTTTCGATGGAAGGTTTATTCGTCGCTTCAATCTTTCTGTTATGAATGAACATTCTGAGCCCGAGTCAATCAGGGCTTTACCAGAAAAATCGACTCCATTAAAGTGTATGTTGACACGCGCTGTTCCTAATAATACCCCCTTAGAAGTATTCGCATGATAAGAAGAGACATTATTAACATCATTTCTTTTTTCAGATTCAAGCCTTTCCTTAGCCTATGAGGTTGTGGGTCTGTCATCTGAAGTGCTCGGATTCCACCTCTGGGTAGTTGGTTTTGGCTGCGCTGCTGTCAGGTGGAGCAACGTGTTGTGCCAGAGTGCATTCTGGGAGTTTGGTGGAACATAAATGCATCCCAATTAGAAATGTCAATTTGATGACATTGGAGCGACGAGATGCAATTATTTATTTCGCGTTGTAACTTCTTAATTGATGTTTTGCATTCATTTTCTACTGCGGTTACACTCAACAGAGTTTTTAACTGAGTGTTCATCAGGATACGTTCGTACCTGTCACTCAGATTTTTCCAGGGTGTCGAAAAGCCTTCGTTTGTTAATGGACACCATCGAACTATTTCTTTTGCCTCCGCCTCTGTCTTTTGGTTGAGGTGATATAATTTTTCAACCGGGGTAAGGCGTTAATTTAATTGTATATGGCCGTGAAAAAGTCCCTAAAGGTCGGCCAGAAAAGGAAGTCGCTTTGAACACCTCGGTGTCACAAGGCCGGAGCCGCATATCGTTTTCACGGCTGGAAGATTCAGAAGCCTTAGAGGCTGGTGTTGCTTGCACTGTTAATTTTTCAGCATGAGCATTAATAGAAGCCATACATTTTATTTTTTTGTCTCAAGGACTGAAGGTCTTCCTCTTGCTGTATTGCAGGGGTGTGCTTATCTAGGTCTCCGATCGGTGTAGTGTTGAAGTCTTGCTCAAACTCAACTATGCAGTCGGAGAGTCGTATATAAGTTTCCATTTCCATAAATTTAAATATTTTGTCTTTTTACAGCGGAACAAAACAAGCAATGTGAGCTTGTATGCTTAGTATCTAAACGAAAGTCTTAAATAGTGACACAGATAGAAATCTTATTGCCGAGTTAATGTGCCTTTCGGAAATGTGAACTGAACCTTGCAACTTCCCGAATTTCCAAAACCAAAAAATAATATTACAGACTTATGTATTGAAGATAAATGTGTGGAACAGCAATTAATATTTTTATTTGAATTATGTTATATTACAACTTTAATATTACCAAAGTGTTTGCAACAAACTAAAGTGCTTGCCGCTAACTAGAATCACCATTAGCTACCCCACGCAGTAATTTCAATAGACTCAATTGTGGTTGTGATAAAGGTGGTTTATCACTGGATTGAATGTTGTGTGTTTTTGTAATATTCTTACCAACTCATCAACCAAGTGGAAATCGAAGTTGCTGAATTTCAGCAGGTTATATTTGAAAAAGAGGGGTGGAATACAGTGCAGTGATTGTGTATGCAAAAAAAAATCAAAAAAAAATTCCGCTGACTGTCTGCCTTGAGCTGTGTCAGATAACCCTTACCACTGGCGGAGGGAAGTACCTGATTGTCAAAAGACGAAACTTCCACTTGCTTCGGTTTACAAAAAATATCACAAATTCACTCTATACGTTTTATCGTATGTACCAAAAAAAGTGTGTGCACGAATCTAAACCAATAAAACCATGTACCTTAATCCTTTAACCAGTGATGCGATCTGTATGAGTGGACTGTATGTTTTGATGTGTGCCATGAGGTGATGCGTGAAGAGGTGAGGTGATGCTGATTCTGATGTGTGAAAAGGTGATGTGATGAACCGATACGTATTAGCGTGTTTGTTATGTTGTTGGCAACTCGTTGATTATTTGTGTTTACACGGGCTGTTTCTTGTGAAAGTATATCAAATGATTGTGCATCTTAGAATTCTTTGTTTTACTGGGTAGTGCTGTTTATTTTTATTGATTCTGATAATTCTTTTGGCATTTCATTGGCCGACACAAAAATAGGCGCTTTTGTACGTGATACGGAAAGAAATAAAACAAGTGAATTAATATTTGAAAATACAAAGAGTAGAATATGGGAAGTGGTTTTATTATGGAAATAAATTCGGTTTTCTAAAGCTATGTGATGGCGTGAATATCATAATGAAAAATATTACCTTTGGCTTGGCTGCTGACTTCTCGACGTTCGCGGAAAAAGTGAAAGAGAAAAGTATAAAAAATATAGAGCTAGTGCAAGACCACCGCCGAGTGATACATTTCGTTCAGAGGAGTAAGAACGGTTACCGGTAAAAGATAAATTACTATCCGCGCAGGCATATATTTGCCCCATACGAGGGCGTCGAAATATTTAGGCAGGTGGGCTAAAAAATTACGATTCCATCGATTGGTCGTTTTTACACGATTTGAATTGTCCAACTGATGCTTATGAGACTTTTAGTGCAAATTTACATTTGGCTATCGCCCGGTATGTTCCTTTGAAGAAAACCATGTCACGCAGTGAACCACCATGGTTCAATTCGAAACATAGGCCCGGTTTCACCAACTCGACTTAACTTAGTTAAGTCGCGATTTTCACTTTTTCAGTTTCACCACCTAACTTAGCTAATTCACAACTTAGTCAACTTGCCAGCTGACTTATTCTCGACTAAGCAGTGTTGCTGTGGTTCGAAACCATAATGTCAGTAATGTTGCTAATTTGTTTTGTGCAACGTCCCAGTCGGAAACTTCATCATGCTTGACTTTAACGGGGTAAGCGTAGATGCATGTACACGCTTGTTTTCAAGCATGCAACCATTACGAAACTATAGTTTTCAATTAAAAGCTAATTTTAGTACCTTACAACTAAAGAGAAATGGATGTAAGATCAATACATTCCTTCGTGTATGGCCATACATGCCCATTTCGGACTGGGTATTGGGATGCGCAGAGTTGTCTGGTATGACAAAATACTACTATGCGTAAAACAGCTGATCGGGTTGTTGTGTTCAAATTATTTAAGTCGCTCATTTGGTGAAACCCAAAATTAAGCTAGTCTCGAATCTGTGCTAACTTAAGTCACGACTTAGTTTTAGTCTTAGTCGCGCTGGTGAAACCGGCCCATAGTCATTTAAAAAACATAAAAAACGAAGCGTTAAAGAAATTTAAACGAAGCAACTTGGAGGTTGATTACAAAACACATTCTGTAGTCTGCGTAAAGATTTCGATTGCCTTCAAAATTTCCCGACATTGTATGCATATCGAGTTTCGGGCAATTCATAAACTCACGAAAAAAAAACCACGGGATTCCCCACGGAATTGCAATATGATGGTGTTACCTCTACAACTACACAGGACTCATGTGATTTATTTGCTAAATTTTTCCAGAAAGACTCAAACCACTTCTTCATATCCTAAGCTTACATTTGTACATTTGCCTTCAGTCACTTCTTTCTCGGTGACAGAGGAAGATGGTCAAATTGCTATTTCTCTGCTAAAATCTAGCATTAAACCTGATTCTGAAGGTTTCTCGCATTTATTAGTCTGTTTCATTAGTCTTCCCAATTGCCTCACTTTTTCAAAAATGCCTCAATAAGGGAACATTTTTGGGTCAGTGGAAAATATGTACTATCGTCCCGGTTTTTGAAGCTGGTGACCGTAACGATGTATGTAACTATACACCAATAGTCAAACAGAGCACTTTGGCAAAGTTGCTTGACCACGTAGTTCACGTTAAATTTTTTAGTCATCTGATTAGTATTATATCGAAATGCCAACATGGTTTTATTTCAGGTAGATAAACTTGTACTAATCTCGTAGTCTTAACCAACAATATTATTAATGATTTTGAAAGCCGCGCGCAATTGGATGTTATCTATACAGATTTCTCCAAAGCTTTCGATAAAGTAAACCATCATATTCTTTTGAAGAAGCTGGAGTACTATGGTGTCCATGGTACTCCACCCGATTTCTTCGAAAGCTTGCTAATCCAAGGAAAACTTACTGTTAAAATCGGGAGTAAATTATCCAGGGTTGATACTGATGTGGTATCTGGAATACCCCAGGGCACCCACTGTGGACCACTTCTATTTTTATTATTTATTAATGATTTGCCTGATTGCATTATATTCTCCAATTGTTTAATGTTTGCGGATGATGTGCGCGCAACCATTCAGACACTCGTAGTATTCACCATGATCTTACAGCGTTGAGACAATGGTGTATGTTGAATCAGTTACAACTTAATATTAATAAGTGCTGCGTTGTTACTTTTTCAAGGAAGACGTCGTCTAATATTTTATGACTAAGAGTTGAATAACTTAAGCATACCAATATGTAATGAAATGAAAGCTTTAAGTGTTATTTTTTACCCTAAACTCACATTTAAAAAGCATATTGACTTCATATTATCTAAGGCGTATGCAATGCTAGGGTTTATAAGAAGGAATACGCGAGAATTTAAGGATTCACTCACATTGAAGGCGCTTTTTATTTCACTTGTGAGGAGTCGCCTCGAATATTGTTCCGTAATATGGTGTCCCTATTATGACATACATTCTAAAAGAATTGGGCGTGTTCAACGCATTTTTACAAAGATCGCCCTGTGTAAATTACAGTGGCATGGTTTCCTCCCCCCTTACATAGGGAGGCGTAAATTACTCGGATTGCAATCCTTACATGATAGAAGAACATACTTTTCGATACTGTTCATCTACAACATCATAAATGGTCGCATCCACTGTACGTTTCTTACATATTCACTCAGAATATATACTCCACCGTGTGAATTACGAAATAATCGATTATTTGAAAGCACAACGCACTTCACTAATTATGGTGATAATGAGCCAATCTCCAGGTGTATAAGGCTTTGTAATGCCTTTATATTTTACGTTAAATTTAGATAAATTTAAACTAAACCGGTTTTCTTTGCTAAATAAATTTTTCAATTGCTTAGTCTGTAAGATTTAAATTCTGTAGACTGTATGAAATAAAATAATTTTATGTTTCGCAAAGGCGTCATATAATTTTTCGTCTTTTAAAGAAACTGAAGTTTTTACCTGTACTGATGATATTGAGCCCTGTGCGCAAAAAAGACGTAAGAGCCAAAATGAAAATTTTACAGGAGAATGTTTTTTTTAAATTTATTTAACATTCAGTTTATGTATTGCCATGAAATTAGGTACATAGCTTTTCTTCAGCCCAACCTATATAATGCAATCAATTTTATTTTTATATATGTAATATAAGCATAATTTTTGGCGCATACGCCGTTTTTGCCCTCACCAAATCAGTATACTTTTTGATAATTTGGCTGTTACGTCACAAATTTTCTTTAACGAAGGTTGTTTTTCTGCACTTTTCTTTAGTTATTTAAAATTATTTGTCGTCATTTTTAAAAAGCAGCCGGTACTGGTGGTTTGCCTGACGAGCTACTCAATCACGGGGGCTTATTTTAACAATATCAATTTGGAAATAATATATCAACAGAGAAAAATTACAACGATATGCTCAGCGATGGTGTGGGATGATGTGTGTCGAAGTCCCCAAATTCTCATGATACCCGTCCTCGGGCGCTGGGTTGCGTACCCAAGGACCTGCATCAAAGCCCCTGTTAGAACTAATACTGTAACAACTCAGCTATGATGCCCTGTCGCGCCACGATGCAATTTTCCTTTCCATCCATATCGTTTATCTGCGCTCATGCACCGACGGAAGAGAAGGACGACATGGAAAAGGATGCATTCTACGAGCGCCTGGAAGAAGCATACGAGCGCTGCCCCCGTCATGATATCAAAGTCGTGCTTGACAACTTTAACGCCGGGGTGGGTAAGGAGGGTGTATTCGCCCCCACTGTCGGGAAGTTCAGTCTCCACGATCAGACTTCGCCAAATGGATTCAGGCTGATCGACTTCCGAAACATGGTCATATTTAGCACTAGGTTTATGCACAAGAAGATCCATCAAGCTACATGGCTGTCCCCCGATCGAAAAACACGCATCCAGATCGACCACGTTGTGATAGACGGACGGCATGCTTCCAGCGTTTTAGATGTTCGCACAATACGAGGACCTAACATCGACTCTGATCACTACCTAGTAGCAGCCAAGATTCCGACCCGCCTCTGTACGACAAAACAGGTGCAACAAAAAACGCAGGGAAAGCTGGACGTCGAAAAGCTGCAATCGCAATGCATGAGCAGTGGGATCATATCTCAGGAGCACTCCGTACCGCAGCCGAAGAAGTAATTGGATTCCGGCGAACGCGAAGAAACAACTGGTATGATGATGAAGAGTGCCGCGCTGCAACGAAAAGAAAGGACGAAGCCTACAAGGCAACGCTGAGATCGAATGCAACGAGGAGTGTGTGTGAACACTACCGCGAGTTGAAGAGGGAAGCGAGGCGGCTTTTCCGGGCGAAAAAATGAGAGGCAGAAAAGCGTGAAATAAAGGAGCTTGAGATGCTGGCCAAAGGGAATTATGCCCGAAAATTCTATCAAAAAATTCGGCGAATGACAGAAGGTTTTAAACCCGGGGCAAACTCCTGTAAGAATGAGAACGGCGACCTGGTGGCCGATGTTCAGAGGGCACTCAGAATATGGAGGGATCACTTCTCTGCCCTTTTAAATGGAGAAACTGAGCAAGAAACCAGAGAAGATGCCGAACCCGAGCCCACAATCGAAGATGATGGAGTTGACGTTCCACAACCCGACTATAATGAGGTGCGAATAGCAATATCCCGATTGAAAAACAATAAAGCAGCTGGCGCTGATGGTTTGCCTGCTGAGCTATTCAAACACGGAGGCGAGGAGCTGGTAAGGCGCATGCATCAGCTTCTATGCAGAATATGGTCGGATGAATGCATGCCTGAAGATTGGAATTTAAGTGTTCTCTGCCCAATCCACAAGAAGGGCGATCCTGCAAACTGCGCCAACTATCGCGGAATCAGCCTTTTGAATATCGCATATAAGGTCCTATCAAGCGTATTGTGCGAAAGACTGAAGCCTGATGTGAACAGACTGATTGGACCTTATCAGTGTGGCTTCAGACCTGGTAAATCTACCATCGACCAGATTTTTACAATACGCCAAATCTTGGAAAAAAACCCGTGAAAAGAGAATCGACACACATCACCTCTTTGTTGATTTTAAAGCCGCTTTCGATAGCACGAAAAGGAGCTGCCTATATGCCGCTATGTCTAAATTTGGTTTCCCCGCAAAACTTATACGGCTATGCAAAATGACCTTGAGCAACACCGCCAGCTCGGTCAGAATTGGGAAGTACCTCTCCGAGCCGTTCGAAACTAAACGAGGTTTCAGACAGGGTGATCCCCTATCGTGTGATTTCTTTAATTTAATGCTGGAGAAAATAATACAAGCTGCAGAACTTAACCGCGCTGGAACAATATTTTATAAAAGCGTGCAACTGTTGGCATATGCTGACGATATTGATATCATTGGCCTTAACAACCGCGCCGTAACTTCTGCTTACTCCAAATTAGAAAAAGAAGCGGAGAAAATGGGATTGGTGGTGAACGAGGGCAAAACGAAGTACCTTCTGTCATCATGCAAAGAGTCAGCGCATTCGCGCCTTGGCAACCAAGCCACTGTTGGCAGCAATAATTTCGAAATAGTAAAGGACTTCGTTTACCTGGGAACCAGCATTAACACCAACAATAATGTTAGCCTAGAAATCCGACGAAGGATTACTCTTGCAAACAAATGCTACTTCGGACTGAGTAGGCAATTGAAAAGTAAAGTCCTCTCTCGACGAACGCAAATAACACTCTACAAGTCACTCATCGCACCCGTCCTGCTATATGGTGCAGAAGCGTGGACACTAACAACATCTGATGAGGCGGCTCTGGGAGTATTCGAGAGAAAGGTTCTTCGAAAGATTTGTGGACCTCTACGCGTTGGCGACGGCGAGTACCGACGAAGATTTAATGATGAGCTGTATGAACTTTACGCAGACGCCGACACAGTTCAGCGAATTAAAACACAGCGGCTTCGCTGGCTAGGCCACGTAGTGCGAATGAGCGAAGATGCTCCAGCCCAGAAGGTATTCTTATCGGCACCCGCCGGTGGAAGCAGAGGAAGAGGGAGACCACCACTCCGATGGAAGGACCAAGCGGAGACCGATTGACGATCCCGCGGTGTTTCCAATTGGCGCAACGAAGAAACGACTGGCGAGCTATGTTGGACGGTTAAAATCGCCCAGGCGGTTAGATGACTATTTAAAGAAAAAGAAGAATCTGCGGCTGTGCAGTGATACATTTTTTGATTTTCCAAAAATCAATACTGGCAATTACTATTCTCTTGCAGAAGCTATCAAAGGCACAGGTATTGTAAATTGTTATTAGTTTTTCTGTATCATCGTTGGTTGCGATTTACAAGAATTTTCATTCTTTAGAAACGGGATAGATTTATATTTTCTCCGCATGTTTTTTTGAATCTTTGAATAAAGGCCGTCAGCTGCTTCGTCTTGCCGCTATCCTAAGTATTTCCCAACTCTCTGCTTTTTGCAAACACCTCCTTTCCTTCTTCAGTCTTCAATCTCTCTGAACGCTGCTACTTCTGGGTCCAGTTCGTTTTCAGAATCAGAATACACCTGTCTGAATACCCTCTTCCGCTTTGTCTTCGACAATCAATATGCGACCGGTAAGGTAATCGATATGTTTTGCTTCACTACTAGGTATAAAGGTAACAAATGCAATACCCATTGAACCGTTATTTTCAGAGAGAGCGTACATGCTATGCAAATATAACTAGGGGTTTCACTTCTTATTCTTTACTCGATTTACGTTGTATAATTCTCTTATTTTTTTTTTTTAGAATCTAAACGAGACTTGCACCCTTTTTGATTGGGCTCCGGCAGTGAGGTCAGTAATTCTTAGTACGTTTTATTGGCGCTATGTGCTTTCACAGGTTGTCGGAGGCATGCCCACACAATATGTTTTAAAGAAACAAGTGTATCGTTATGTATCGTCTGTATTCCGGTCGGAGTAAACACACACTTTACTGTTGTGATTTTATTTCGATCCATCCAAGGACTTGCATCTGGTTTAACATGACCACCAGCAGAGAGGTTACAGAACCTTAGGTGCTCGTCCCACTTGGCGCGTTTGTGCTGACCAATCAGTCGTATGACTTCCGTATTCATATCCTTAATTTGAGGATCCGTCGGGCCCACTGCCTCTGCGGACGTATCTCCTTGATTCTCCCTGACGGAATGTATTGATTTGAGGCTAAAACTATGACCATGCGAAACGCACTTTCCCCTTCTGGTACTTGAGACGGGGTGGGAAGGAGCTTTCAGTGAAGTTAAGAAAACCAACCCAACCAACGGACAATCAGCAAATGATCTGATGCAAGAGTCAACATCGATCGCAGTTTATGAGACCAGCGCTGGCGATGGTAAGGTCTAGCGAACTTGAGCAATTCACCGCAACTCTCGTGGGGGCATCCGCGTTCACCGTGCCGAACGTCGAATCATCTATTTGTTCAACCAACTCCTGTCTCCTACCATCGACCTGTAGGCTTGAGTGCAACAGGTCATGGTGTACGTTAAAATCTGCAAGGATTACAATATTTCCTCTGAGTAATGCGCGAATGTCAGGACGATATTCACACGGACAACAGGTGACAGTAAGTATATAAATGTTAATTATCTCAAGATAGACATCGCCTGACCGGACAACCATGCCTTTACAATTGCCAATTCCTTTCGCACGGTCACGCCAATGGAAGTTATAGTCGTCACAGGTCCGAAGATCTGATCGGGCACCGAGCTCTGCCTCCTGTAACGCAGTAATATGATATTTTGCCGCTTTATGACGTTTCCTATTTCACTAATTCTGCCGGTTAGGCCGTTGCACTTCAACTGCAGGACACGCAATTGCGAAGGCGGAGAAATAGTCACCTGGGAGTCAAAGATGGGTGTTTATGCCTAGGTGGAAATAGGCTGGATCGAGTGCGTCGCCGCAACCTAGAGGGCGAGGGATCCGGACCACCCGAAAGAGCCAAATCAGTCGACATTGTAGGTTGCGCAGCTCGACAAGATTGCGCAAAGCAAGAGTTGCATTGGATTGATTGAATATAATCTCAACCGACAGACAGTGCACGTGGTGTAAGGGACCAGGAGCTGGTGGCGTTGGCTTACATTTATGCTAGTGCTGGAAGAAGAAGTGGAAATTGTAAGTAGGGAGGGGGAGGACTGTCGCTCAGAATTGCTTACATTGAAGGGGTGAGGTGTGTGGTTGTGCTGCCGGGGGGCGAGAGCGGCAGCGGGAATCGCATACTACTTGCTGGGCAGTGTTAGTGCTGCTTGTCGTGGAGCCTGTATATGTATATAAATGTTAATTATAGAGATGCCACGAATATTCGCAAACTATTCAGCATTCGGCCTATTCGGGCACTTTTACGATATTCGGAAAACTATTCGGCCGAATACCGAATAGCGAAAAAAGTGCCCGAATAGAAAGTTTAAAAACTTCCATCTTTTTGAGTGCTTTGACATTTTGCTGATTTCATTTCTTTTTGAATCAAATAAATTCGCAAAATTTTAAAGTTAAGAGTCACATTAGCGAGTTTGGACACATTTCTATAAACTCAATTCATTATAACACATTTTTCCATGATTTGTTATTCATGATTTATTTTATTTATTTATTTTTCGAAGGACCAACAATTTCCCTCACATTTATTTTCAAACCATTTTTGTCAGGCAAACGAAACAAACAAAACAAAATGAAACAATCGAAGTTATTCCTAAGCTTACGTACTTTTTATGTTTACGGTGGAAAAATTAAAGCAAGCGTAAAGCATTGTTAGGCTCTTGGGATCTCAACAACATGCCAAAACACCAAAAAATTATAACGACATTCTTTGAGTTAAATTGCTTTGTAGTCGGCAATACGAGCACTGTTGCTACAGCTACGATTTGAGTGTACGTATGCATATATATGTGGGCCTAGCAAAAAAAGAAAATCTTGAGACTGCTCTTCTAACGGAAATATGGAATGATCTTTTGGGAATTAAGAATGAATCTAGTCTTATAACCTATTTATACTGATATAAAATGCGTGATTTCAGACCAGTAATTCGAAGGTGTTTATATCCTTTGAATGCGTTCATTCCTTTGCTATGAGGTATCAATCAAAGAAGTTTGGCGCAACAAACCTTCATGAATTCATAGCATTTGCTGTGTAATTTGGTTTGGATGCGTGATTTTGTGAATGCGATTTGTATTGGCAAAGGCGCCGCATTTCGGACTTTTCTATGAAAATCAAAAACTCAGTGTAAATGTCGTATTACGTACGTGCATGTCAACGCAATCACCCTTATTTTTTGCGACGTCGCTACTGCATAAGAGCGGTACGTAGCTCACAGTAGTAGAGTTCGCGTGAAAAACAGTAGTCGGGAAGTAATTTTGACGTCTAAAAAGCCATAAGAAGAGCACATATAACTTTTCATTGCAACAAAAATTTATTTTTATTGATCCCGATGTCAAAACACGTATTTTTATAACTCTCCCGATATTTTTGGACGTGTTGTTTTGGCCTTGAATGTAAAGTATTACCAACGATTTTCCGTCATCCCTTTTCAATTTGGTTTTGAGACAAACCGATTTCGGCGTTGTGCCATCATCAGTGTCGATCTTTGCTGTGATCTGCTGTTGTCGTTTGTCTTGTATTTATAGTTTGTAGGTAGCAGGTAGGTTTTTGTGTGGCAGGTAAAAGTTGGTGATTTTTGTTGTTTGGCCTTTGTTTGCTCGTTTGTTGTTTTTGATCGTTTGCTGTTTTGTTATTTGTCGGTGCGTGTGTGTTTGTTGTACCTGAGTGATTGCTTTGTTGTTTTTTTTGTAAACTAATTTTAAGGCTTCGAATATTGTGTCGGAAACAGTGTTTGACTGTTCGTTTATTATTCCACCGTCGATTGTTTTTTGTTTGTAGATTTCCATGTTTTCGAGTACGTTCAGACGTCGGCGCTTTGCTTGTACATGTAGGACCTTGACTGTTTTATTAATGTTTCCGGGGGGGCATTTATTCTCCACCATGTGATTCGCAAAGTTGGACTCTGGTATGATGGTTGGATTCCGTGTCTTTTTGTTGTAATCTCTAAAGTGTTCTCTGAACCTCGTTCTTACTTGACCTGTTTGTCCTATGTAACTGTGCTGGCATTCACAAGTGAGTTTGTACGAGGTGTGTTCAAAACGTATCGCGAATTTTGAATTTTCGCTGGTTACGTATATTCGAATTTCTAATTTTTTGTGGCGTTATGTTGGTACTCATGTCTCTCACTTATGCCGACAAGCTCGGCCATTTTGAATGTTCAGTTAATTGTTGACAGCTGCTTTGCTTGCACGTGTTTTGGATCGTCTTCGATTTTTACCTATTCAAAAAAATGGATCAAAGAACCTGTATCAAATTTTGTGTGAAAACCGAAATTAAGTGCGCGGATGCATTCCGAATGTTGACTGTGGCATACGGAGAAGCTACCTTGGACCGAAGCAACGTTTATCGGTGGTACAAAATGTTCCCAGAAGGCCGAGAAGATGTGCAAAGAAGAACAAAAATTGGCTTTTGCACCACGATAACGCCCCTGCTCACGCATCGTTGCTTGTGCGCGACTTTTTGGCCAAAAACAACACACTAATGATGCCGCAGCCACCGTATTCCCCAGATCTGCCCCCCTGTCACTTTCTTGTTCCCTAAACTGAAGAGGCCCATGAAAGGACGACGTTACGCTTCTCTTGACGAGATAAAGACGGCATCGAAGGAGGAGCTGAACAAGATACAAAAAAATGATTTTTTGCAGTGCTTCGAAGATTGGAAAACCCGTTGGCACAAGTGTATAATATCTCATGGGGATTACTTTGAAGGGGACAAAATAGATATTCATGAATAAATAAATAATTTTTGAAAAAACACAAAATTCGCGATACTTTTTGAACACACCTCGTATACACCATGGCTGCTAAACGGATCTTCTGAGTTAGTTTTGGCTTCCGTCATAAATCGTTCGATGCTGTGAACGCTGTGTTGATGTTGTATTTTCCAGTATATGTCCATGTCGTCCAAGTTTGTGTACTTTCTTCTCCATTGTTTCTTTTTTGTTCTCTAAGATTTTTCCTGAGTTTATCTACTAGAGCTTTTTTATATCCGCTCTTTGTAGGGATGTTATATATTATTCCAAGCTATCTTCTATATGCTTCTTGTGTAAGAGGTGTACTTTACAATCTATGTACTAAGTGCCTTAGCGCTGCATTTTTATGTTGTTGTGGGTGGTTCGAGGTATTATGTATTATTGTGCCGGTGGCCGTTGGTGTCCTATTTATGTCGTAGTTGAATTTATTGGTAGCTTTATCAATACTTATTGTGAGGTATAGGTAATTGATTCCACCGTCTTTTTCGGTTTCCATTGTGAATTTTATGTTCCCGTGCTGCTTGTTGAGGTACTCCACTACTTGCTCTTCGTTGTCGTTAAAACTCATATGATATCATCCACGTACCTAACGTAAAATAACACGTCTAATTTGGAATTCAATTACTGTACTCTTTTTCCGGGTTTTTCATAAACGCTTCCATTAGAATAGCCGATGTTTGGTTTCCCATTGCAAGTCTGTTTGTTTGTCTGTATATTTTATTATTGAATTGAAAATAGTTTGAAGGTAGAGTGGTTCTTACCGTGTTCGTGATTTGCGTACTTTTTACTTTATCTTTTGTATTACGTAGTATCATAGAGTTTACTTTGTTCAATGTCTCTGCTAGTGGTATTGATGTGTATAGATCTTTTATGTCGAAAGATACCAATTTGCTGTTCTTTGTCACTTCAACGGTCCTAAGTTTGTCTATTAGTTCAGATATATTAGTTATAGTGTGTTCGTTGCTAAGTTCCAGTGTATGCTTCAATATTGTTTTTAAATATTTGGATAGCTTATAGCATGGTGCCGATTTAAAATTAATGATTGGTCTCATTGGATTGCCTGGCTTGTGGATTTTTGGTAGCGCAATCAGTGGCGGAGTTGACGGGCTCATTTGGACTAATGTATATGCCGAGTTTGTATCTATTATATTTGTTGCAGTTTTTATAGCCACTTTGATTTCTTTCTGGTCTTCATCCGTGGGGTTCACTCTTATTTTACGACATTCCATATCCTCGATGAGTTTTTAGGTTTTTGTTATATACTCATCTTTTTCAATTAGCACAGTTGCGTTGCCTTTGTCCCCCTTCGTTGCCACAAAGTTGTTTATCCTGAGTTTATGTTGTAGGTTCTTGACTGTTTTTTGCTCCGTATTTCTCTTCTGTCCTTCCTTTGCTTTCACTTCCTTGTTTATTATTTTTCTGCATATGTGTCTTACGTGCTCTTGCTTCTTAATTGGTATTAGTGATATTGCGACCTCTGCGTCTACGATCGCCTGTTCCGTTTTTCTTTTTTCGTTTTGGTCTGTAACATTGTGTTTCAGGCCCTTTTTGAGAAGTTGTTCTTCCGCCTTGGTGATAGCCACTGTCGTTAGGTTTACGAGCCTGGCATGGAAATGGTGCGGTTGTTGTCCCGTTCGCGACGTCCTGTCAGCTTATTTAGTTTCCGGTTCAGCGTCCTGTATTTCTGTTGTAGTTCATGGTAGACCTCAGTCCTTATGCGCTCGAAGCATTCCATTAACGTATGGGTAGGTAATTGCTCCGCTAACCTTAAATGGATGGATAGAAATTCGGAATTTATTCCATCTTTCTTGGTGTATTGGTTTTGCAACTCATATCTTAGGAAGTCTCTTTCCGCCTTGCTAATTGTCTTCCTGCTTGCATTGGTGTTTGCCTTCATTGTTATTTTTGCAAGTTTTGGTGTCACATTCAATTCTATGCATCGTTTGTAAACTATTAATAGGCCGTTTTGGTTTAAGTTAAAATCCTGACAAGCATTAACTGTTTTATTTTGTTTTGTTGTTTTTCCGACAGGGTGAATAATTGATGTATATTGGAATGATTTTCCGTCATCCCTTGTCAAATTAGGTTTTGAGACAAACCGGTTTCGGCGTTGTGCCGAGATCTTAGATCTGATCTGTTGTTGTCGTTTGTCTTATATTTATAGTTCGTAGGTAGCAGGTAATGTCGGCATGGGTGTCTGTTCATGTATGTGTGTGTGTGTTGTGTGTGTTTCCTTCAAGAAATGTTTGCCACTTGATATATTTCTTACGGAAGCCTGTGTTTAAAGTTTCGTATTATATTTCTTGAGCACTGCGTACTCCTCAAGAAAATTTAACACAAGAAATTTTCTTGAGCGTTTTTTATAGAGCTTTTGTTTTTCTTTTGATCTGCGTACCATGCTACAACGACGTACCAGGGACGCAAAAACGAATAAGCAGTGCTCAAATGAAACTACGAAAACAAGAAAAGTAAACAACCACTTTTCAAAGCAATTGACTGAGTAAATATTTCTGTTTGGAATAATCAAAGTAAACTTTTTCTGATGAAAAAGTTTTTAACAAATTCATAAAAATATTGAATTGTTCTTATTTTCCAGGGTTGACTTATTGTGATTGTGAAATGCAGTTTTCATTAATAAAATAACAAGGTATACCGCAAGCGTTTAGAAGCTATAAAAGCGAAAATGGCGAGCAGAGACACGTACAAGAACAAGGTAATTAAAAATAGTACTTTTAAAAAAATTGAGTTACTAAGAACTTGCACTTGCACGGAAGTTAGCACCCAGGCAGCCCCCGCCTGAGGCCGCTAAGTGCAGGGCAGTTGCAGACGAGGTGCTCTACCTAGCCTCTCCGCGTGCCACCCAATAAGGCAGTGCCCAGTTAGTATTCCTATTAGCTTGGAAATATCAGCCCTTTTTAGGGTGTAGATTTGTCGAGACCTCTTGGAATCCCTTTTTGGCCAGGTTTGCTTGGATATACTGCAGCCTGGAGTTTGTTGCCATCTTTTGTTGGCTAGTCGATAGGTATGTTCTTTTAGCAATAGCCTGCATGTGGCAAAGGGTTTACCCACGCGTTCTTTGTCAGGAAGAACCTGCTTGGTAGTGCCCTACAGTTTCCCTCAATGTCCCTGTGACCCAGGAGCCACGTGAGGCTCACACAGTTCTGCTTGGCCATCTCTTGGAGAGATCAGCGACAGTTTAGCGACTATATTTTTATTGAAATTTGTTTCAATTGTTCAATATAGTGAAGCAATACTTTTTTTGATAGACACATATTTTATACAACAATTGGTATGATACTGATGCATAGGGTAACTAGTATGAGGGCTGGTATGATACCGGAGTATGTACTGACTAGTATGTAAACTGGTATGAGCCTGATGTATATATGGACTAGGATGTTGAATGGTTTGATTTTGATGTATATAATGACTAGTATGTCAACTGGTATATTGCCGACGCAGAGACTGACTAGTATGCGAATTGGTATGGTGCTGATGCAGAAACGGACAGTTGCCATCTCGTAGAACATCGCCGCGTTAAAAATACCAGTTGATAATATGGAAAAATTACAGAACTCGAACCAGGTGAGCCGGTTTGGCAAACAAGGTTTGACTAGTATAAAACTAGTAGAATTTACTGCAGGGTATATGTAAGCAGTATATTGATTTGCATCTACTTAGTTAAATTTGTTAGTCGTGCGTTTACCGACATACGTGAATTTACATTTCGCGCGTATATATATGTATCTCGCTATAAATAAGGAATATTTGCATATCCATTAAACTTAAGCTTCATCTTCTAACTTTTATACCATTTATCGTTTTCGGCATTGATATCCAGTTGAAATTTTCGATTAACCAATTTTTTTTAAGCCTATAAAATTTTGTTGTGATCACATTGTTGCCACTTTAATTAATTTTTAAAGGGGAAGGGCCATGCATCGACACGCTATGAATAAGGGCGTTTAATCGTCTCTTGTTACAGGGATCACTACCAATGCTAGGTATGTCTAGGACCGCAGTAATCATGGTTGGGCGAGCACTTTTACTGTTGCGCTGTCATCTTGCAACAACAACAACGACCAGCTCGATGTTAGCTCCTACCACTCTATATACGCTCATATTTTCAAACTTTTTTGTGCAGTTTTCCTCAACGTTCTCCTGTTGACCCCTCTTACCCCTTTACGCTTTCGATCCTCAACCGCACGCGATTTTTTTTTATTATTTTGTGTTAGCGAGCGCACACCCAGTAGTTACTCTTACCCACCTCATCCATAAGAATTCGCAGAGTGCACGTATGAAAGCAGAAGGGAAATGTAGTTATGAAAAAAACGTTAAAAAAATGAGTACGCAAAGAAGAGGGGTTTAACCCAGGGATTTCAACACACTAGTCAACGAAATTATCAACGTCATACTAAATTATTTGAATCTTAATTTTTTTATTTTTGTAAACTTAGCCTATTTGTCTGCCTCTATGGCTTACTCGCTACCCACTTGTATATTAGAGGTATTTCTGCATGTAATTATATACATCGGAAAAAACACAAAACGTATTGCCTTGCGCTGTCTACAAACCCTTACCGCGGGAGGCAGAACAATCCAGATAGTCACAAAGCTATTTTAAACGTTTAACGTACAGGGTGTTTTTTTTACAGGTTTGTTTTTCGAATAGAGATAAAACTGGCATTTTGTGGTCAAATCTGGCAACTCTAATGTCATTTATGTTCAGTTTGGTTTGCCATTTCATCATGAACAGGTTGACAAAAGAACAACGCTTGCAAATCGTGCAAATTTATTTCGAAAATAATGGTTCAGTTCGCGAAGTTTACCGTGAGCTCCGTCCATATTATGGTCGACATAATCGTCCATCAGAGCAATTAATTCGGTTAACCATGGATCGTTTTCGCACTACGTTTACTCTATGTGATAATACGCATCCGCAGAGACGTCGAACAGTGCGCACCGAAGAAACAATTGCCGCTGTAGAGCAAAGTGTTGAAGAGGACCCGAATGAATCGATTCGCCACCGTGCACAGCAATTGGAGCTTTGTCCATCAACTTTATGGAAGATTTTGCGCAAAGATCTTGGCTTGCGACCTTACAAGATCCAGCTTGTGCAAGAATTAAAGCCGCGAGACCATGCAATGCGTCGTGATTTTGGTGTATGGGCCGAAAATGAGATTGATTTCGATGCTGATTTTCATCGCAAAATTTTGTTCAGTGATGAGGCTCATTTTTGGTTGAATGGCTACGTCAACAAGCAAAATTGCCGCATTTGGAGTGAAGAGAATCCACATGAGACCCTTGAAACGCCATTACATCCACAAAAACTGACTGTTTGGTGTGCTCTATGGGCTGGTGGAGTCATTGGGCCATACTTCTTCCGCAATAATGCTGGAGAGGCAGCTACCGTTAATGGAGACCGGTATAGAGCCATGATAACCGACTATTTTGTTCCCGAATTGGATGGCATGAATGTGGATGAGTTGTGGTTCCAACAAGACGGCGCTACATGCCACACAGCGCACGTCACAATCGATTTATTGAAGGAAACATTCGATGAGCGCATAATTTCGCGGAATGGACCTGTCAATTGGCCACCAAGGTCGTGTGATTTGACACCATTGGATTATTTTCTTTGGGGATATGTGAAGTCGCTCGTCTACACCAACAAACATTAGGGGAATTGGAAGCCAACATTCGTGGCGTTATTGCCGACATACGGCCCCATATGCTCGAAAAAGTGGTTGAAAATTGGACCTGTAGAATTGGCTTTATTCGAGCCAGCCGCGGCGGCCACATGCCCGAAATCATATTTAAACATTAATGGCATAAAGTTATCCTTCCAATAAAGCCAAATTGATGGACCTTAAAACGATTTTCTTGTGTTTTATTTCAATTCGAAGTTTTATACCCCTAAAAAAAACACCCTTTATAAACGGAAAATAAATACCAACTATAATTTAAGAGGATTATAATTATTTTCACCTCTCGCACTTAAGTTTCGAATGCATTGATGTGATGTGCTCTTGATGAAATTATTAGCAACACAACAGAATTGGCAGAAAATATATAACACTTACGTGCGTTTATGTGGTGATTGGCAGTAATTGTTGGTTGCAAATAAAATGTTGCAAGTTCCGTGGAATGTGGTAGAAATGTATACCACTGTTATGTGAATAGGCGCTTGAAATGGCCTTGTTTTGTCGAACTCCTTGCTCGTGTCGATACCTTTGTGTTTTTTATGGAAAGGCTTAACTTGTAACTGTTGTTGTGGACTGTAATTTAAGTGCTGTGGTTCCTTGAACGGAAAGATAGGACCATGTACAAATCGACTAAGGTGCTCTGATACAGCAGCCGTGTCTCGGAAGCTCCTGGTATAAAAATCTCTAAACAAAAGAACGAGATTCCTCGTTATAAATTTGGGCATATAATTTAATCAAAAGATGAAAATTTACAAGTTTATAATACCTTTTCTATAATGGCGGCGATAGCTGGAAGAGTAGAAGGTTGTTCTCCACTTGACCGTTGAGCCGGGAAATTCATCTGGGGAGGTGGCCCACGTGCATGTTTATGTGTGCAGACAAAAGACAATGCGCATACATGTGTGTGGAGTGGTGTTAGTGATTGGAAGAAACACCAAAATGACATTAGGTTGGCACATTTTTAAGTCATGTAAGCGTTGGGCCTAAACACAATCGTATGCTAATCTCTTTACAATATTCTTTAAAATAACGGGCAGGTTGGGTGAGATCGCTCGGAATTACAATAAATTGTTTAGTATAGCATGCAAATTATTTCCCCGAAGATTTTGGGGATTGCTGTCGAAAGTGACAGTCCTTCGACGGATATGAACCGGTACTCCATTGCGGTACATACCCGAATGTCGCGGGAGCGGTTTGGTATGCCAAGTGCAGTCTTCTGGGTCATGTCACCCCTTCTTCCGTAGGGAAGGAAAAGATGGCAATGATAGGTGAGATACAACATTTCCGTAGATCAACCATCGAGTTGCACGTCATTACCTTTGTGGATTTTAGTCGCCTTTTACTACCTGTATGCCTACCACGGACATATTCTAAACCCCTAACATACAGGGGTAATGCTATTGTGTTCATTATATTATATTTGTCATGTCAATGCTCTAAGATTTGTTAAAACTGTAACCTTAATAAATAAATACCAAATAAATAAATAAATACGAATTCTGTTTCAATTTGTGGCGTACCTAAAATTTTAAGCCGCTTCCGAACAGCATCTCGCAAGATAGATGCACTCATGCAAACTTATTAAACCACTTTATATGCTATCTGTCCCAGTACTCGAACCAGGGGTCTTTCGGTTTGAAAAGCCAGGGCACTACCACTATATTAGGGAGGTGTTTGAATATAATTTTCAAAATATTAAAAGCTATTTTGAAGAAATTTGAAAATATTTTCTTTTCAAAACATACAATTTAAATACTTTTATATACCCGATGGAAATAAGTTATTTTTGATTCCACTGCTTGACAATGTTTTCCACGGCTTTGCACATTAAAGCATTTCGCTCAATGTATTCGAATTTGGTTTATTTATATGAAGTACACAACTAATTTTAAACTATTTTTATTTCATGAGATGCATACATACTTGGTATTTTTGATGATGAGCGATACGCCCAATAATATCTATGCGCCAAGTCTTATACGCCCAATGCGGCTAATTTTCCGCATAAAGGTACAACGTTTAAGTATATTTGCAGTTACACTGTACATTGTACATATGCATTTTCATAATATTTTTTTTATATTTTGCAGGAACCTTCGAATGCGCTTAACCGCTTAGTATTCCCACTACATCACAAATTAATAGAGGTAAAACGTTCAAGTATATTTGCACCTTCAATGTACATTGTACATATATATTTTAATAAGAACAGTTTTATATATTATGAAAGCACTTTTGCTAGTTAAAAAAGATTCATCCCAGATTCCCCTTTCAACGAGGCGCCGGTTTCAGCAGTCCTATCAAACAACCAGTACCAAAGATGTAAAAAATTCCAACCTTTTCGTCTCAAGGTACGTTATTATAAAACCTTAACAAATTTAATACTATTTTTGGTGTTTTACATATTTTTGGAAACTTCGTAAGCTCAAAACCAATTAATAGGTATTTAGTTAGTTATATTAAAGTTTGTTGGCCTGTGAATTTGATTTCAATGGAAAAATTTAAAACAACTAAAAACATTTATGGCTATGTTATTGTTGATGTAGCGACAATCTGCACGTTCCTTACCGGCTACTTAATATATAACAGTATAATAATATAAAATATATGCAAGTTATGCCTATAAATAAATAATAAAAGAATAATTATCATAAATTGGTCTTGAGCTTATAAAACTTACAAATATATTTAATATTATATGTGAAGCTAAAATGTAATGTTGTGTACTTTCGTATCATATTTATTTAATGAGTCACTGTTCCACTTCCTAAATAGATTGTAATGCGATTTTGGTGGATATTTCGGGAAACCAAAAAGTTGTGCGAGCAAAAATTTTACGAGCTTATGGCAGAAAACCAGACCCTTCGAAAATGTACGGTGATGACCACCATGGGGCCAAGAAAAGAAGTGGAGGCAAACCTATTTCTTATGACTAGATCGGAATTCTGTGGATTTGTATGTTTTTGTTTAGCGTTCAAGACAGAAACTCGTTCTATTTAAAATAAAGAAGGTTTACGCCTATACATCTTTATATTTCCGCATTCTTTCCTTATTTGTATATTATTTAAATAATTGAATTTTTCGCCTATTCTCGCATGTTTTATAAATCGATGAGTGCTTACTTATGCTGTGTTGCTGTCCTGCCACTCCAAAAGTGCCCCTCAGCAGTGGTTTGATCACGTTCGGAGGCAAAAAAAAAAACTGTAGCTCCCGCTAATTTGGAGAAAAAACTTCAAACCAGCATACAACAAATTGGAAGAGAAGTTCAGGGAAAAATCTCCCCAGAGGTTTATGACCATATCCTGTTATATATCGCGCCATACATTTATTTTTTATTTACTTTCACAGTCTTATAAATAAAAAGGAATGTGCATTCTATGGGTGTCAATTTTATGAAACTGTCACAGTTGGTTCTTGGGTTCACTGGTTATAGCATAGACTATACACAATTTTCGAAAATTGGGCGGTGCCCGCCTCCAGACTATATAACATTTAAATTCGTTATAACTTTGCAAGTTTTTGGTTTAACTTAATAATCTATCCTTTAGTCAAGATTTACACAATTTTAGAAACTTTCAGTCCCACATATTTTTGTGTGTTGTCTGCCCTTTATTGACGGTCAAAGTTCATCGCCGATCTCAGGCTGTATATAGCCTTTGAAAAGTGTGCCTTGCCAAGCCCTCAGGCTGTTTAATGATAAGTCTCAGATTAAGGATATTTCGATACATGTGTTCCGTTTTTAAGAGTTGAGCAACTTTGACAATGTGGGCGGTGCCCGCCATGTTTGTGTGTTTTCTTAGTCGTTTATAGATCTAAAGTTCATCACCGATCTACATACAAGTTTGTGAGAACCTAGTTGTCAATAGCCTATATATAGTTCTTGGAAAAGTTTCCTTTGCACTTTTACCCTGAACTACCACTTTTATGAATTTCCGGGTTCCCAGTATGGTTTCTTTTTAACAATATTGGTATCATAAGCAGAGGGGTGAGCAAGGGAGTGGTGGACTTACTCGCAGCGATACGAGGCCAGTATTCACTGATATGAAACTTTTAGACAAATTTATGAAGGTGAAAAATGGTATGTATACCTTTTTTTTTAAACAGATATTAGAGAATACTTGCAACGCTTTGTATAGCGGATGACATGTTTCAAAGACTTGAACACTTGGAAGTGAACAGAAGCGCCTGCATTATTCCCGCTGTTAAAGCAACTCAGTTTGAAGCTTTATAACGTCACGATGTTATTTTCTCTAAAGTCAAGGGAAGAAGATAATAAAGAAGGTTCAACGCGACGAATAGTGGAAAACATTAAACCATCAATTCACGGATAGGTAATTCATCACTGGAGAAATTTGGAAATTTTTGTTTTGAATATTTTCATTCTTATCATTAAAGAATATCTAAAATTTTGCAGAATTATTTATGCACCTGGAATATTCAAATAATAAATCTCAAATAAAAATTCGAAAAATTACAAATGTTTGCAATACCTTTGGTTTTTCTTTTCATTCGCAAATGCGGGTAAAAACAAACATTTCTTTTGCATTCCACAAAAGTTTGTTTCCATTCATCAGCTTATAGAATTTTAATAAACGGAATCTTCTGAAATGTTTGGCTTATCGTATCATCATTTCGATAACCCATTTAAAAGGTCTGAAGCTAAGTTTTAAGATAGGCATTGGGCTTAGTTTTTCACACAATATGTTTACGAATTCTTCTTGTATATTCTTCTATAAACGTGTGGCAAAGAACATAAAATAGTAAGAGGTTCGAGTCCTGGGACAGGTAATATCAAACTCTCCGAGTGCATTTCTTCCATGGAAGGCTTCTAGGATAAAATTCATTTGCTTTACAGATGACGTTCGGAGTCGCAAAAAAACGGTCGGTCTTGCCAATTTGTAGAAAAAATTAGAAGCAGCACACCATGAAATGGTACCGAGGCTCGGCATCAATCTCCTCGGAGGTATATCGCGCCAAATATTTTTTTTAAATGCCATAAATCTAGACATACAAATATACATCTGTAGGACCACTTGAAATATTTTAAGAGAAGAGGGTCCTCCCTAGGGAGACTAGAGTCATTCTGGTCCAATTTCGATCTGTGTATTGCGATAGGTTAAACTCTTATTTATCTGGACTCATCCCCCCATACCAAACGCATGATCTCCACCTCTATCACTTTTCTATAGAACTTACTCTTCGTGCCAATTGCTTATAAAGAAACTATAAATTTTGGGATGAGTAAGGAATACGCACCGTCTACATATATACTATTACATACACATATGTATATACATTTTTTTTTAAGATTGCGAAATTTTGAACAAGTTAGCTTTATTTTATTTTGCCGATTATTTATTTATTGTTAACACCAGTAATTCATATTTTACGATTTAGGAATGTTGAGTTACATTTGATTTAGTATACGATACAGTGTTTTGTACCTAAAAACTGCGTCCCTTTTGAAAATTATAAAACGTATATCAAAAATGCATATAATAAATATATTTATGGGTATTTTCGGAAAACGAAGATTCCAATCGAGCATAATTTTTTTTTATATTGAGTCGTTGCATATTCTTTATTTCTTCCCTAAAATGATTTACGCCACATTAACTTTTTTTTTTAAATACGAAACATGAATCGCATATGGAATGGGGTGCACATTGAAAATTTATTGTAAGACATGTGATTTTTTATCTCCTTCTAGACCATGTCACCACTCCTCTTTCACTATAACCTATATAAATTACATCTATCAATCCTCTTTGAGTTTTATTTTTTTGACCTAAAATAATAATTTTTTGAATTTTATTTTTTTGATCGAAAATAAAACTCATGTTTGAAAAAACATCGATTTTTGGATAGTTATTGCGCAAAAATAATCCATCATCGATCGATCTTTTGTCTCGTAAAACCCCAATTTTTGGATGTTAAATGCATTTATTGTACTTACCTATATGGCTATCTTTACAGAAAACATTTTATAACATAAAAAGTACCAACTAATAATCTTTTCTAAATTTTCGGGACACAAATTACACAGTAAGTCACTAAGAACTCATTTTAACCATGAACAAGTAACATCTATTATGGCAATTTACGCAGGTCTATTTTAATACTTTCAGTTCGTATTTGCGTTCAAATAGACAGACGGACAGACAGATAGACGTATCGAGAGACAGACATGGCTACATCTACTCAGCTCGTTAAAAATAGATATAAAAAATGTGTGTCTTTTATAGGCGCCAAAGAACTCAACCGATCTTTATGAAATTTTCACAATATATGCTTGGGTTCACTGGGTACAGGATAGACAGTATATAGTTTTGGAAAAGTGGGCGGAGCCACGGCCCCAGGATATATAAAGTTTCAATTCGTCATAACTCCGAACTTTTTTGTTCTAAATCAATGAAATTTGGATATATGTGTCACTTAGTCAATATCTACATAATTTTGGAAAAGCGGGCGGTGCGACGCCCACATATTTTGTGTTTTGTGTTTGTTCTTGAACTTTTACGATAGGTTCAGGAGTTCCCTGGGCACGACACAGTCCGTATATAGCTTTTGGATAAGCCCCCAGGTTATATAATGCTGCAGTTCGGTATAGCTACGAGGTTATTTGGTTCAAGTTAATGACATTTTATATATAGATGTTTTCTGTGTATCAAAACGTCAAAAAAACGTCTACCGGGTTTGCTAGTATATTATAAAATGGCGAAAGCAAACAACGAATTTCACCGTTCTTTTGTAAAACTGAGAGACTAGTTTGCGTTCAAATAAATAGACAGACGTACGGAGGGACGGATATGGCTAAATCGCCTCCGCTCATAGTGCTGATCACTTTAGTGAACTTTTCTCTTCTTCTTCTCATACCTACAAACATTTAATATTTATTAAAGGTATGAAAATCAAAAAAGATATATAACTTCGCTATTGCAGTGGGCTATTAACTACGTCCCCGAATATTCTGCTAGTGTCTTTTCCGATTTGGCGAATTTTTGGCAGGAGTAAAATACATACTAATCAGAATCAGTGACCAATTTTCATTGAAATATCAGTATTGAATTATAAGCGATGGCCTTTGAAAATAGCAGAAATTTTAGGGTGAAAAGTGGGCGGCGTCACCCTTCCTTCATCAAGATTGACAAAATTTTTTTGCGGTCGAGTTTTCCTTAAAAAGCTTATTATGTGTGCAAAATCTGATTGATAAAACTTGCTTGGTGTAGAAATATCGCTTCTTAAATTAAAAAAAAAATGTAAGAACTATGTCAAAAAACTGGGCGTGGACATTAACCTATTTCGCCCGTTTTTACAACAAACAGTCACCTTTATATATTGAACTTTTTCACTGTTTCCGCACTGGTTTGTTAGGACCGAAAACAAAAAAAAAACCGTCGCAAAAAATGAGATGTTGACGCGTGGGTTGTGTGACATATGTATAATAATTAATTTATTTGAAATTAGAAGCTTACGAGCTAACATTTTGGTTCTTTACATACATGTGTATATGTATGGTAAAAATAAGAAAATGTATATGTGTATTTATGTATTTATAATTCAAATGAGAAAATTAGTGTTTAAATTTAAATGAGAATGAATGTATAAGTGGTTGCAACTATGCAGAGATGCATTCATATAACAATAAAATATAATAATTAAGGCATATAGAGTGCACATATCGCTAGCTTAGAGTGCAAAGGTGTCAACTGCACTTTTTGAAATTTAACAGGAGATACAAAAAACTGTATTAAGAAATTAATACTGAATTTTGTAATTTTATTCGTCATAAAACTTGTGGTATTTTCTAGTTGTAATTTTGTTTCTCTGACTGTGGAGTCGGGGCAAATCAGACCAATCTAATGGAGAAATGGCTTTATTAATTCTTTGAGGGTGATGTTGCCATGAATTTGGGAATTTCAATTTGTAAAACATTTCTTTTTTTGCTGTATACTTTATCGCACGAATATCAGTGACTTTGGCATCACCTTTTTCCCGGCCAGGACGAATGCTTTTTACAAATTGAAGGTCTCTAAATGTTTTGAAAAAAGTGTGATCCAAATATTCCACTTCATATGGTTCTGTGTTCTTTCGAGCATATTTACAAACAGCAATATAATCTGCAGGTACATCTATAGTCCTATGCTTTAAAACGCGCTCGATGAGTGAGTCAACGCTGTCAGCCTACATTTGCGTGTGTGCAGTTTCTAAAATTTTTTGTTCTATTGTTATTTGATGCTTAACAGCTGCATTCAATAAAGCATTACTCATAGTCACATTTCTGTTTTGGTATGAGCTTCCGTCGCTGTAAAATATATTTTTTGTCGGGATTTCAGTTTCATTGAGATAAGGAAGAATTTTTTGTTCAACAAAATATACCCAACTGCTTGCGAATTCTTCCGCGGACCCGCCACCTTCAACCTCATTCCAAATAAAGCAGTAACCTTTACGGTGTATCAAATTATAGAAAACTAAGTTGTGCACTTGCAATTTTGTACGATAGTATAGGCTGCTTACTTCCGATTTTGGCGCCATTAAAACCGCTTGCAAATCTACAGTTAGCACGATACGCTCTTCAGCTTTGTCCTTTTGCTTTTCATTTCTGGCTTCTTCTTTTTTTCTTGGTGAAGAGTGTATTTCTCATACGAAATGTCATCCATAGAATGACGCACACAAATTTCGCATTGATCTTTTTTTGGCGGAAATAATGCATAATTTTTTATTTCAAATGCTTAATAAAATACCGAAATTGAAAGCGGCTTTATTTCATGCTTCGGACACCAATCTTTAACGTAAAAATTGTAAATCATTCGTTTTGAATTCCAGTCCGGTAAAAGATATTTTTTTTGTGTTGCTGCACGACAATTGTGCGACTCCATGACTGGCAAAGAGTCCACAAAAGAATTCAAGCATTTTCGTTGACTTGCAAACTTTGTCATCGGTATTGTATTTGATTTTCTGTTACTGGTTACAGACTGCTTTACCCAATTCAACATTAAATGTCTACTAATGTCCAATGTATTTAAAAAAAAGTTCTGCACACACGCATATTTTTATTATCTAGTTTTAGGTAATATTTTAAAGTTCGACATCTTTTTGCTGGTTCGGTTTCTTCACGTTTTGCACGTCTAACAGGTGGTGTACTTTGTATCAAGGTATTTACATAAATTCGTTTTTGTTTTATATCCATACTCCAAAATTGTTTAAAAAGTCTACCTCTCTCGTCATGAGTAATTTGAGCGCATTGCATGGCTGATTTGGCAGTTTTACTTATACATTTACATCGCTGCTTCATTGCTCTTGCATCTTTCTTTTTTTTATAACACTAAACGTTATTTTCTTTCTTTTTTCCATAATATGATTTTCCACTTTGTCTTCGATATTTGTTTTCAATGCTCATCCAATCTGCGTGTTTAACTTGCACTCTCTTCTTGCGGTTTTTAGATTTTACGGGTATGTCCATGGAACAATCCGAATCGCTGTGGAAACCATAAGGCACGAGCCCTTAAACAGCATCGTCTATATCATTTCCAAAGTGGTCAATGTTATTGCTGTTTTCAATTGTTTATAAAGTAGTGTTATTCCTTTCGTTCTTTGTCATACAGTCCTTTTAATAAATGTAGCAATAATTTAGTTAATATTTGTATAACAATAATAAGAATATGTTACCTTTTCCGACTAAAATAAATGTTAGAAACGGCAATAAATAAATTTTTACGCAGCGCGAACGTACAACCAGCACAATTTATCAACAACCACATATGTTTAATGAACTTAGCTCGAGCTTTTTGACAACTATGTACATGACACTTTTGCGCATCAACACAAAACAATACGAAAAAAGAAGTCATTTTTTTTTTTTTAACGTTGTATTTTTTAATTCTCTTTTGTTCTGCATTGTGCATTTGGCACCTTTGCACTCTAAGCTGGCGATATATGATTGCACAAACTCGGTTACTTCAACTAGCTCGTTAATACATTTATTTTACCGATAATTATGAATTCATTTGATTACTTGTGAGCTATTACATGCTTGTTATAAAGATGAAATGCAATAGCAAAAATGATATACGTACATATGCAATGTATGATAATATTAATATTAAATATGAAATATAAATACATATGACTGATCTTCTCCAACATTCCGGCCCCGTTGAACGATCTGCGGTCTTCAAATTACGCTTGTTGGAAGCATAGCCAGTTTTTGGATGGCGCGGCGACATACACCTGTTGCGTTTTTACGTCTGCCACACGCACTTTACCGCCGGCGCCGGGTGTAATTCCTATTACTCTTCCCAACATCCATTTTGGGGTGGCAAATTGTTGTCGTGCCCTAATACGAAGGTGCCAATTTCCAGATTCTCCGATTAGCATATGTGCCGGAGTTATTGCTTCGCCATCCTTCGAAACGTCGGATGCGCCTGCGATTGGACGCGAATTGAGGATTGCCTCTACCTCTATTAATACAGTGCCCAGCTCTTCGAAGGTTAGTGCTGTGTCGCCGACTACGCGCGTGGGGGTATGTAAACGAACTCCATGCCTTTCTCTGCTGCGAATGCGTATATTTCTTTGCGTTTGGCGTCGTCTTTAGATTAGTTTGGTAAGTTCTTTGAGGCGTGCGTTGGCGCCTTCGAAATTCGTTGCGTTGTCGCAATACAACTTCTCCGGTACTCTGCGACATCCGGCGAACCTTTTAAGTACAGATAAAAAAGCATTAGTTGAAAGATCAGGACTAGGTTCTATATGTACAGCTTTTGAACTGAAACAAACAAAAATAGCAATATAAGATTTATAAAGTGGTTGCCCTCTCAACTTGTGTGTGGTGTAAATAGGCCCACAAAAATCGACTCCGCAAATAAGGAACGGTCTAACGGATCGCAATCTATCTAGTGGCAAATCACACATTATTTGGCTCATTAGTTTATCATGAACTACCTTTCTAGCCGCATCTCGAAAGTTTATGACCCAAAATTTTTGTCTCATCAAACCGATTAAAATTTTTGGACCTGCATGACAGTTCGATTTATGCAAATGTTCAATATATTTGTGCAAAAAAGTCGATGATTTTGGCAAAACAATGGAAATTTCACGTCTTCTGAAAATTCTGATTGTTTGAGGCGGCCTCCAACGCGAATCAGTGACAAACTTCAATTTTTGTCCTTTTGCTCCTCTATGAAAGGGTTCAGCCTTTGGATATTTGCTTTTGGGTATTCGCCCTTTTTCAATTGCTCCGTCACTTCTGCAAATTCCAAAATTGGAACTGTTTCTACAATTTTAAAAAATGCCCAATTATATTCAGTTGCGGTTATATTTGTGGTTTTGGTAGTTGTTAACGGCTTTATGAATCTATAAATGTATGCTATGATTCATACAATTTTGTTAAAAGATGACATTGAGTTTTTAAAATTATATTTTCCTTTACACCTAGACTCATTGTGGTTTTAACCTGTTTAATTTCGAAATGTGCGTTGCTCTCTGATGCTTAAAATTTTTTGTTTTTTGGCCAGTTCGTCGAATCTGTTAGTAGAAACTTTGGACCTTCAAGCCACAGAGGTTGTATTAGTTGATCAATGTCACATCCGCGTAAGGCTAAGTCAACAGAATTTTGTTTACTTTACACATGTTTCCATACAACATTGGTTGTTTTTTCTTGGATCTCAGCTACTTTGTTCGCTACGAATGTTGATAAAGTTGTTGGATGCTTTTTCAACCAATATAGCACTATTTCTGAGTCCGACCAAAAATATACGTTTTCAACTACTAGAGTTTCAAAAAGTGCCTTAATTACTTTATAAAGTCTTGTGAGCAACAACGCGGCGCAAAGGCAAAGGCGCGGAAGGCTTTTGGTGTTTAACGGCGCTACTTTAGACTTGGCAGTTAATAGTCGCGATGTTACAACGTTGTTATGTGAGCTTCAAATATATATACAATTATATGCGCGTTGCGAAGCATCACAAAAGCCATGAATTCGTATGCTTTTATTTGGCAAGACACTAACAAACCGATATATCTCCATCTTATTTACTTGAACCAAATGTTCTGATAACTTTTGCCATATTGTCTCAACAAAGTGGGAAATTGATTTATCCCAATCCAACTTTAATAGCCATAGTGCTTGCAATAGTATTTTAACTTTGATAATAATTGGACAGAGCAAGCCTAATGGGTCAAATATTCGGGACGACTTTGATAGTATATTTCTTTTTGTGTCCTTTACTTTAAGTGAATCTCGATCGATTTTAAAATTAATTACATATTTCTTCAGAGGCCAAGTAACTCCGAGGGCTTGATTGTGCTGGTATCATCCAATTCCAACGATTTTATCATCGTCCTCTTTAAATAAATTTAGATTATTGGAGTGCCACTTTGCAAGGCTGAATCCACCGGCCCTTAAAAGCGTAACGACCTCTTTTTGAATTTGCAAATCATCTATGTTCTCAGCGCCCGATAGCATGCCATCGACGTAAAACTCTTCGCTTATTACCTTACATCCCAACGGACATTGAGCAGCGTACATTATATGTGACAGTGTTTAGGCAAAATTTTTGGATAGGGTCTAATGGGCTTTCTCTATACAAAATGAGTTGGAACCTTTTGTCAGCGTATCACTGCGCTAAATAATTCTGGTTGAATGGTAGGGCCAACCATTAAAGTATCATTTAATGAAACTTTTGTGAAGATTTTGCATGACGCATCGAAAACTATTTGTAGCTTGGAAGTTGCGGCGTTTGGTATTAAAACGCAATATCTTTAATTTGAGTTATATGACCTAATTTAATATATTCATTCATAAATTCTTTATACATGCTATAGACATCAGTAGCGCGATTCACTAACTTTTTTAACCACATTTGCTGACGGTGACTAAGTTAACACATAATTTTAACAGCTTTGCTATTCACTAACTTTTGTCACATTTTTTGTCACTGAATGCGATAAAACATAATCAGCTGTTATTGTTGTCGAATTGACAAGTGATAACTTATCGCGGTATCCGTTGGTGTGGCTAATTTATTATTAAAACTGGTGATCCTTAATATTAAAGAATTTTAACCCAAAAAAAGTAAAATAAAGATGGCATTTGAGTTCCTTGCATGTAACTTGTCCCAAAATACCGTTGAAAATTATTCAAGAGTAGATCGGCGTTTGCTCAGGGAAGTGGACAATCCCTTTGAGCTTGCGCCATGCGAGTTCCGGAAATTGTACCGGGTGAGTCCCGAAATCGCGACAGGCATTGCAGAAAGGTTAGATGATTGTCTAACAGGTCAGAGGATTACAGCAATTTCGGCAGAAAAACAGGTATTACTTATTATTGCTTACAGAAATTATGAATATTCCTCAAATATATTTTGCCTTTGAAGGTGCTGTATACATTGCGTTTTTATGCCACAGGATGCTACCAAAGGCCTGTAGGGGAACAGTGGGGCATATCAATGAGCCAATCCACAATTAGCCGGTGCATCCATCGAGTAACCGATGTCATAAACACCAAAATGTTTTTTGAGGAAATTAAATTTCCTATGACGCCGGCGGAACGTCAAGCTTCCAAAGAAATTTTTTGTTCGGCGCCTGCACCCTTCGTGGGCGGTACGATAGGGGCGATTGATTGCACGCACATATCCATTTTGGCTCCGAAAGTGCACGAGGAAGCATATGTAAACCATCATGGATATCACTCCATAAATGTTCAAATGGTAACTTTATCCAAATAACAATCTAGTATATATATGTATATATGAATCTAAATTTTTTTGTAGATATGTGACCCAAATCTTAAAATATTAAATATTAATGCAAAGTTTCCTGGAGCACGTCATGACGCCTACATTTGGAGTTCCTGTGCAGTGCGGCGAGTCATGCAGAGAGCCCATGCAAATGGATACCGGAATATTTTTCTGATAGGTCTTTCTATTAAAGTTACTTTGAAATGTATTTTATTTTATAAGACAAAACTTGCAGGAGATTCTGGATATTCTTTAGAGCCATGGCTTATGACGCCATTACCGAGTCAACCTGAAGGTTCTCCAAAATTTTAATACAATGAGAAGCTATGCAAAGCCAGGAATCCTATCGAAAGGTTATTTGGGGTCCTGAAAGGAACTTGGCGTTGTTTGTCACAGCAAAGGGTTCTTTTGTATGAGCCCGGTTTCGCTGGTAAGGTTGTAAACGCGTGTGCAACCTTGCATAATATTCGTTTGGGCAACCAGGCAAATGAGGTGGATAACATCAACGCAGTCTTGGACACACGGACGGATGATACCTCTGATAACTCAAGTTCAGTATCTTCAGCTGGAAAACGTGTCCAAGACAGATTGATAAGCACTTTTTTCTCGTAAATACATACACAGGTGGCTAAGCGATTCAAGACTAGAAGTTTCAATGGATCTAATAATAAATAAAAACACAAAATTTACAAAAAATTCAAGTTTACTTTAATCATATATTTAAATTTTAGTGAATTAGATATTATCTTTGAGTTAAGTACTAAGAAAAGAAAAGAAAGAACTAAGAAATCCATTAAATAAAGTCCACACTAAGACTAGAAAACTAACGCTTCTTAAATAAATTGAACCAAAACGTAACATAAAAAGTAATTTAACAAAAACTATATCCATACACTAAACAAAAATGAAAATAGTACGATTAAATTTAAGTTTTGCATGGTGCCACAAAAGCATTCGTACGGTCAAGTTCCTTCACAAGTCATAATATTTGAGCACACTTTGTGTAGCTCTACAAAGTTCGCCAAATTTTTCTTACTTATATATATCATAAAATAAAATAAAACACATACTTAAATAAAATATAATAAATACTTAAATGAATTATAATAAATACTTAAATAAAATATAATACATATTTAAATAGAATAAAATACATACTTAAATAAAATAAAATACATACTTCAATAAAATATAATATTTAACACTATATATATATAAGACAATATTTATCATATATGTAAGTGCAAAGTACATAATGACTTGTAAAGAAACTTGACAGTACGAATGCTTTTGTGGCACAATGCAAAACTTAAACTTAATCGCACTATTTTCGTCTTCGAAACTATTCATTTCGGATAGCCCGGGCCAACTGAATCAGTCCGTCGGCGCAGGCTTTCAAGCCTTTTTCCACCACATTTCCCAAGTGCAGTATGGCATCTGTCTGCTTGGACTGGTTTTCGGCTTGGATCTATTTATAGAGGGGGAAAATATTAAATAAAATGGTGATTTGTTTTGTAATAATTTTTTACCCTCATGGTTTCTGCCTGCTTGTCAGCGATCATCGTCGTAGCTTTCTGTCGTACGGTTCCTCTTCGAGCCCCTGCGAGGTGTTGCTGTTGTTGTGCTAGCTGGAGCTGCTCTAGGTGTTGCTGCTCTAGGTGTTGCTGCTACTGATGGAGGTGTCAGCGGGATAACAATAGTCCCGTCGGACTGGGACCAGGGGATTTCATCATCCTCTTCTACCATCAATTGGAATTCCTAATAATTTACAAGTTAATAGAACCATAAGGATAAAATAATGCATATGACCCAATAACTATAATAATTTCAACTCACCTCTTCTCTTGGGATGCTGTCGTAACAAGTATCTGCACCCTCAACGTACGTGCCCCCAATTAAATCAACTATCCGCATCTCCATATCCGTCAACGGGGGCAGAGAAATGGGCCTATTTCCAGTTAGGGCTCTCTGGTTATTGAGGTCCCGAACATGGTTACTTGTACGCCGTTTCAAATCACGCCATACCTAGTTACATATCGGTAAAATATGTAATAAAATCAAAGGTAATTGCTCCTTTAGAAGACAATCGGTAAAACACGTCCAAAAATAGCCGTAGAGGTATCAAAAGAGGTGTTTGGACCTAAGTATCAATAATACGAAAGCGGATTTTAATTTTTTTGTGTCTGTCAAGGGATATTTGCAATTGAAGTTCAAAATTTTCGGTCATTTTCATACGGCTGTTGCAGACACAGATAAAGAGTGCTATGCGCAGAAATACTGGCGATCGCGTAGCCGGTGTTGTAGCAGCTAAGGGTTATTTTTTTGAAGCGCGGCCGAAGGCCGCCTACGCATAAAGGTGTTGTGCGTATAAATACCATGGATGCCTGCCCCCTTTTGAGATCGGAGCTGGGTAATTTTTTTTTGTTTTTTGACAATAACTTTTCACTGTAACAAAATATTACTTTTCCGCTTTCGGATTATTGATACCGAGGTCAAAACGCATCTTTTGATACCTCTCCCAATATTTTTTGACGTGTTTTAACAGTTGTCTCCTAAACGAAACAGTTACCAAATAAAAATGCGTGCTTTTAAATGGTAGTTCTATACCACCGTATGCGCTTTAAAAAAATAACCCTTAGCCGGTCCAACGCCGGCTACGCGATCCCCAGTATTTCTGCAAAAAAACACACTTCTTCACATTTCGGAACGCCCAATATGTGAGATTACAACAACCACATGAAAAGGGCAGAAAATGTTCAACTTTGACTGCAGCTTCCTCTTCACAGAAATATAAAACCGATAGTTTTGAACGTGTTTTAGCAGTTACGTAAGGTCGTATAGAATTACTATTAATTATTCCTTACAGTATTCCATTGCTCGACGGTCTTTGATGCTCCTCCAACTGTGTTGAGCTTCCCCGCCATTTCCCTCCACTTTTTCTGGTATTCCAACTTTCCATGGAGCCGTTGGAATTTGCCAGATGCTAGGCCCTCCGTTTCCGAAAGGATGTCCACCACCACCCTGAGCTGCTCGGCTGATGCCCGACTCCTTTTCCCCACTATTTTGCTGCTGGATGCCATTTATTTAATATTAAAATATCTCACTTCTAATGTAGCACGTATGGTTTCTGATTTTTTGTTTTTGATGATTTGTTTTTGTTCAATTCCTCTTTGTGCTTTTCACATATTTTGACATTTCAGTACTAGAGATGCCATATTTTCATACTATGTATAAATACTTAACCAACGTTGCTAAAACGAAGTTAGCGAATCGCATATATGATAAAGCAAACCATTTGTGATAAGGTTAAAAATGTCGTTTGTGGAAACGATAAAAGTTAGTGAATCGCGCTACAGGCGTTTTTTGTAATCGTTTTCCTAATGAAAGGAATCTTTTTTGAGCAATTTAATGTGTCAACCCGAGGCTTGATGGGTCTTTTTTGAATGGAAGTTTGGCCTCAAAATTTCCGCTGGGCAAAAGTTTTACGTTCTCTTTAAAATGGGCTTCACATTCCATGTGTTCTGGCGTTATATTTGATGCGTAACTTGCAACCTCCTCAATTTCCCAAAATTTTTAAGCGCCTCATCTTTTTCGTTATCTTTTTCACCAACGTCTTGTGCAGTGGCAAATGTTAAATCGTAAACTGCTTTTGCCATTTTTGGGTTAGCTTTACATTTTCCTGAAACAATCCATCCCAATTGGGTATTTTGTAAAGTCAGTAACTCAGCGTTAAGCTTTATTTGACCCACTGATAAGTAGCTAAAGTAGTTCGCGCCCAAATGTTAGATAGGCGGCAGAATACCAAGTACTTTGGCAGCGTGTTGTGTTCATGGCAAAACGAATAGCTGGAAGCTTCTCTGCCCAAGTGAGGTGTTCATTTCCAACCAGTATAGCCAGTTGCGTCTTCATATCGCGATTCTCTCTTTCAACGGGATTTGCTTGAGGATGATACAGAGGTGTAAACACTTGGCTTACTTCGAGGCAGAAGGTGACCTTTTGCATAACCGCAGATACAAATTGCACCCCATTATCGTTGATGATTCGCCTTGGAACTCCATACCGCAGGAACACCTCGTCTATCAGCGTTCTCGCACAATTTTCTGCCGAAGCTTCTTTTAGTGCAAACAGCTCCACACAACGACTTGCTACATCCTCGACAATGTTTATCCACTGCATCCCACCTGTTGGCAACGGCCCAAACAAAACAATAGCTATGGTTTCAAAGCGTCGTTTACTTGACGTTGTTTGATATAAGCCCATTGGTTTCAGATTGGATATTTTGTATCTTTGGCAATCTGTACAATTCTTCACGTGGTTCTCTATATCTTTGCGAATTCCAGGCCAGTAGTAGCGAGACGTTATCTTATTTATTGTTCGATCGATTCCATAGTGACCCGCTGTATCTTTATTATGATAGTGGTCCAATATTCCTGGACGCTCGTATGTAGGAATAACCAATTGTGCCTCCTCACTAGCTTCATCATGGTAGCAATACACTACACCATCATTCATCGTGTATCCTCTTTTGGACCAATGAATGGCATCGTCGGTTTTATTTTCAAAGCATTCAATAATCTCTTTAAGATCTGGATCGTCCAGTTGTCCTTCTCGAATCTGCTTCGCGCCTCGTCGTGGAAGATCAACTTAAAAGGAGCATATGTCGCAGGATTCGGGTGGATCGTGCTCTGCATCACATGGCGGCCGTGATAACATATCAGCTACAACATTGGTTCTCCTAGGCTTATAGTCAATTTTGATATTGTAGGGCTGTATAAGCAATGCCCATCGTCTGAGCCTTCCTGCTGGAGATTTCAATGTCATCAACCACTTTAAGGGTCGGTGGTCAGTGATAAGCTTCACATCGGAGCCTTCAATGTATCCGCGGAATTTCTGTACAGCCCACACAATGGTTAAGGCCCGCTCTATAGTGGAATAGTTTTGTTCGGCTTTTGACAACAATCTACTAGCGTACTCTACGGGATGCTCATCTGGTCCCTCCCCCTGGGTTAGAACTGCTCCTAGTGCATATCCACTAGCGTCTGGTTTGAGGATGAAAGGTAGATTCTCGTCTGCTTGCTTTAGTATAGGCGTTGTTGTCAAGAGCTTTTTTAATTCGTCGAACGCTTTCTGTGGCTGATCAGAGCAAACCCACATAGCATTTTTCTTCGTCAATTGCGAAAGCGGTTTTGAGACATCTGCGAAGCTAGGTACGAAGCGTCTGTACCATGAGCACGTTTGTAAAAACGATAAAATTTCCTTCACATTTCTCGGAGGCTTACGGAGTGTTATTGCTGTAATCTTGTCAGGATCGACCTTGATACCATCTGGCGTTAATATATGTCCCAGATACTTCACAGATTGACAAGCAAATCGACATTTCTCTCTATTAATCTTGAGACCAAAGCGTTTGAGTGGTTCGAAAAGCGCATTTAGTTCATCCAAGTGTTCTTCAAAATTCTTGGAGCATAATATAATGTCATCCAAGTCGCGACCAGGATAATCTCACTCAGCGATATTTTAACACGATCTATCAAGCGCTGGAAGGTTGCTGGCGCATTGCGTAGACCGAAGGGCATTCGAATAAATTTGTACATCCCAAATGGCGTAACAAAAGCAGTTTTGTCTTGGTCCTCCTTCTCCATGCTAATCTCCCGATTGTAGATCCAACGTTGACATATATTTGGTAACTTTAGCTTCATGCAGCAGATCATCAATTCGAGGCAACGGGTACCTGTCTGGTTTAGTGATAGCGTTCAACTCCCTATAGTCAATGCACACACGTATACCGCCTAATTTCTTTGGAACAATTACGACTGGAGCTGCCCACGGTGATTCGCAATCAACTATTACGCCAGTATTAAGCATTTTGTCGAGTTCCACCTTTAATTGCTCTTTTCGCTGTGATGATAGACGGTACGGTGGAAAAGCAAATGGAGGATGTTGACCCGTGTCGATCCTATGTGCCGCGAATGGTGTTGCAGACGTCGGTACCTCGAATATTTCGGAGTGTTTTGACAAAAATGCATCTAGATTAGCCTTCTCTATAGCGGTCAACTCATGGACAGTTGGCAATTCCACGTCCAAGGAGTTGATTGGGAAAAAATTATCGTCGCAAAACTTGGTGAAATCAGTCATCTGCGTTTTAACTTTGATTGGAGGTGCGAATTGACGCGAAGAAATCCCAGGTGTAGTTTCGCCTTCTGGTAAACAGTTCCTGAATGTATTTTGAACGGAGTGTGGCGAATAATCGTTTGAGTGCGTGCGTTTATTTTTTGACTGCAAATAGCTTGTTACGACGTGCGCACCAGCAATATCCATCGCTTACGGAAACTTACTCGAGTTGGATTTCTCAAAATCGTACTTCACTCTAGGTTCACTTTCGAGGTACCAAAAACGTTGTGCCAAATTCAGCACGATACCAGCTTGCTCCAAAAAATCTGCCCATATGAGTGTACGATTTTTCTTTTCGTTAGGTAGCGATATCATTCGTATCTTCCGTTGCCGGTTGCCGATCGTAATGTCACATATCGTGGACAGTACCTTTTGTGTGGTGGTGGTAGCATCTGCCATCACATCCTGAAATACACACCCCTTGCTCGTCATTATTTTCTTTAAATGAACGCTAGCTACACTGGTTTTCGCTCCAGAATCAAATAACGCTTCACCTTGCATTACAAACATCTCAATCTGGACCGATGGAATTGCTCTTCCAACAATGGTAGTAGATACGCTGTTCAAGGAAAGATATTGTGGGCTGTCATTGCAATGCCCACTACATTTTGGACAGTTTGCACTGTAAAATCCAGGTGCACCACAGCCGTAGCATGAAAACGAAGCACCGCGTTTGACTTGCGGCGCAGCTGTACTAGTACTTGCTGTAGCCTGTTGTTGTTGTTGTTGTTGGGCCTGTTGCGACTGTTGCTCCTTTTTCTTTTTGAAGCAAACATCTGCATTATGGCCTCGTAGTCTACAAAATGAACACCGTTTCGGTACTTCTGCGTGTACAGGTCTGCTACATTATTTAATATTTTGTTGGTTTTTTGATATTTTTATATCATATATTTTTATTTAAATGTTTAATTGTATTTTAAGTTTAATTCTTTAAACCGAATCTTTTTTTTTTTTTTTAATTTATTTGAAACGTAATTTTTTGTTTTTTATCCAAGCACTTACTTGCACCTCAATAAAATTTTGATAATATATTTAAATTATTTTTTAATTTGCACTTTGTCCCTGCTCGGGCGCCATGAAAATTTACTAATATTTTTTAGTAATAAGCTTTACTTTAAAATCACTTTCACTAAGTGTTTAGGAGAGCACAAATTACAACTTTAAACTATTGCCTGTCACTCGTAATAAAAAACACCGCCGTTTTCGATTAGTCATAGACTGTCACTTTAATGTTTTTTCTTCCTTTTATAATATTTTCTTACATCTAATTTACAGTTTGTCACCTAGCACAAAACTTCCAATTCCAATAAGCGGTAAGTTCTTCGCCTGCACCTATGAATATAGGTATGTGTGCATATGTACAAGAGAGCGCGGAAAAAGCCGTGCTTGTAAGTAGGTATACACACCATAGGTACATTAGAATACTGTAATCATGCATTTACTTACATTGGGGTGGTAATAAAAATTTAAGGTAGGTAAACTGGTAAGTCATCCAAATTCATTAAACGGGAAAATCAGGCAAGTGTAAAGTAATCGTAAGGTAAGTATAAGGTGAGTAATAAGAAACTATAAGGCAAGTATAAGGTAAGTATTATTTAGGTATTTAGGTAAGTGTAATTATTATTTCTCTATTTTAATTACATTTCATTTTTATGTATTAATTTAGGTATACATTCTTAAATTAGTCGTCTGCTTTAACACAAATCATAGTTCCAAACTAAGTGTAGCATCATCGTCATGTTTTCATGTTACGTAAATAGCAATTTCTAGTTATACAGGGTGGCGCAAAAGTAATCCTCCTATCAGAAAATGCTATAAATTTTGCGATTGGCCCCTAAAGTCAGTTCTGTTTTGACATTTGTGTAGTAAACACATGCGAAATACACGCTACACTGCTCCAGAACGCGGAATATTGCTGACTATTTATTTGACCAATAATCGGTCGGGGCCAAACGGTTACTGTGAATGGTGAGCGCTACAGAGCAATGATCAACGAGTTCTTTTTGCCGCAACTTGATGAATTGGGATTGGAAAACATATGGTTCCAACAAGACAGTGCAACAGCACACACTGCACGTGCCACAACCGATATGCTGAACATCGGAAGCTTACTTTTGCGCCACCTTGTATATATTGCCGATGTTCACATTCACAAACCTATTGATATATGATACAATTGAGATTTTCATATACATATATATGCAAAAACATTTTTAAAGAGTCTAATATAAAATATGTATATTTGTACATACGGTAAATCTGAACGAGAGGTTGCGCATTTGATAAAATAATTAGAAGCAAAAGAAAATGAAGTTTAGAAGTCCCACATTGAAAGCTAAAAGTACCTGGAATCATCTTACTTGAAAGTGCGTATTCGATGTAGAACTATCAAATTAAATGAGTATTTAAACATTTTTATTTTCATCTTATTTCAATTTTTTATTAAAAATAATACACTTAAAATTTATATTCACTTAAGTTGGTATCGATTAACGTTCAATGATGAATAGGTTAATACATTTCTAATTTAAAACAAGTAAGGAAAGGGCTGTCTTCTACTGTGCCGAAGACTTTATACCTTTCATGATACGCATTACGGCTTTAAGTGTCCGATCCTTACTCACAATTAGTAAAACTCTGCAAAACTGATATTTAAGGATACATAGCCCAAACCCCATTTATCGGAACAATCGATTGTATGGGAGCTATATGTTATGTAGGTCCGACGTGGGTGATTTTCACTACACACATTAAATACATAATAAGTACCAAACCTGCAAAAATTTAGGTTCCTTGCTTGTTAATTGGAAAATTTATAGCCCAAAACCCATTTATCGAAACTATCGATTGTATGGGAGCTATGCGTTGTATTGCTCCGATCTTGCTGATTCCGACGAATGATTAATCCCAGATATCTCAAAAACTGAGGGACTAGTTTGCGTACAAACAGACAGACGGATGGCTAAATCGACTCAGCTCATCGCCCTGATCATATCGGTTTACTTTTTGGTGGGTCTATCTCTTCTTCTTCTCATACTTACAAACATCGGACCAAAGTTATAATACCATTTCATGTTCATGAAAGGTATACAAATAAAACAATTTGTTTGAAAAAAGAACGTGGAATCTCGTTCCATTAGTAACTACTAGTCTTACAATTAAAATTAAAGGATTTGTAGCTGCAAACCCACATAATAGATTTGCACTCTTAGATTATCAAGAATCCCTATGCATGTTCTTAAATTTGCAGACACGTGATCATCAATTCCCCAAGTTCCTACTGGTATGCTTATTGTATCATAAATATAATGACAAGATAGTTTTTAATTTCGTTTGACAATTGAATGAGCAGCTAGCGATGTCCCAGGGCCAGGTGCTGTATAAGTCCGAAAGCTTTAGAATAAGTAAAGAATACCGAAATTTGTGGTATTTCTAAAGGTCAGATATTAATCTTTTTTACCATACGCAATTAAATATTATTAGAGAATGCATATATTCATAAATTGCAAGTATGAAGAAAATTTTGGGAAAATAAGGTAATTTTTCTTTGAGCAGCGCATAAAAATGTGTCCCTAACATTCGCATTGTAACCGATGCGGATGAAGAGCGAATCCTCAACTATTTCCTGCTAATCGCTTCACATCAACTTCGAACTACCAAATACGGTTATCATTTATTTAATTTTGCTACAAAAGTAATTGCGATTCTGTGTACAAAAATTAAAAGATTTCTATTAAAACTCTATTTATGTCTCTTAGGGCCACTTTCATAAAGGCTGTTTAAGCCTAATCGGCGGTTAATTTGACAGCTAACCGAACGAATAAGTCAATTTAACCCCGGTTAGCGTTAACCGGCTTTTATGAAAGCGGCCCTTAGTGATATTATAATATTGACGTACTGTCATAAATAAAGTTCTCGACATCTTTAGAGTATCTAATTTACATACGGAACCTCGAACATCATTGAATAGCAAAACTAAAAGTAAACTACCATCCCTAGTGTAGGTTAAAATCGTTCAATGCTCTGCCAGCTTCATTAACCCATTTGATGACGCACGAACAAAACGAAGTAACTGACATCTCTTTCTCTTCTAGTAAACCTATTCGGTATCCTGATGAAAAAATCTAATAGGGAATTAAATCCGCTCTTTATTAGAACGTTTTATAGTTCCTTAAATTATAAATGAAAAATAACCAAGTAATTGAAAATTTACAAAAAACTTAAATGAGCGCAAGGCAGAAACCAATGGCAGCGGGACCTACAGATTTTTGCCGACCTCGAACGGCATTTACATAGGAAATGATTTTTTGCTGAGAAGCCTTCCGTAGCAGAAAGCCATCTCGGAGAGTTTCCCAAACCACTTCCGAGGAGCGACCCCGATTTGAAAAACTTTTTCAAACCACTTTTCATGTTACCTGTCGCAGGACTCGAACCTTGGACCTTCGGTGTGGTAGGCCGGCAACATTACCGCCACACCGCAGCGGCCGCCATTAATTGATTTGTATATAAATAGCTTCCCTACCATCAACTGCTAACCACATTTTTTCAAAACATCAATATATGCACATTTTTGTTGGGTGTTTTGGATAGAGCCCTTCAGGGTCTTGCAAACACCTGACAAAGGCGATCTCCTCAACAAGGCTGAATATTCTAAATATCCTTGGCTTGAAAAGTGCCTATAAGTTTCCCTTTTATGTCCTCGAAAACATAATAAGATGTTCCGAGTTTCCTCGAACCCGTTCCCCGATAAAGGTGTTGCCTAACTTAGCATTAAAAGCTTCGGACAAGTCACTCTGAGCAAAATTCTTCGGTATATTTCTTGTCCAAGGGCATAATGAATGGGCCGAAATCTCAGATTATACCTGCACTTCGATTTCTCGAAAGTTTGGTGAAGGTTATCCCTAACATTATCTCTTACGTTGAGCATATTATCGTACCTATTATTGGTTTAAACTAAACCCTCGGGTTTCATGATTATACTTCTAAGCAGCTCATAGCTCTGGCCATGGGTAATCATGTGCTGCCCAAAAACCACAAAGTAAGGGCTGTATCCGGTGGTTTGATATATTGAGTTCCTTACAGCGGAGTTGATGCTACTAAGGTGGATATCCCGCTCCCTTTGAATTGCTTTGATATAGGCTTTCAGAGCCGCGTTTACCGAACGATCAACTCGTTCTGAAGAGATGTTTTGAGGTGCATATAGGGCTGTTAGCGTATGTTTAATTCCACACCGTGATAAAAAGGTTTCAAGTTCCCCTGACCTAAATTGGCTTTCATTGTCCGATACTATGTGTTCGGGAATACCGAAAACTTCAATCACTTGTGCCTTCAAGTAATTTACAATAGGGGTAGTCGTGAATTTTTTCAAAGGGAAAAGGTCCGTGAATTTAGACATATGACCCAGTGCAATCAGAATGCCTATGTGCCCACTTTTAGAGCGTGGAAGGGCCTATCAAATCGATGAACAATATTGTTTCCACTGAGTTAATGCGGCCATCGGTGGTCGCAACACTTTCGTTGGCTGCTTTGTAGTTTTACAAACACTACAGTTCGCAATATATTCTTAAACAGTGCGATGTAAGTCAGGACAATAAAAGTATCGCCGCAATCCCATGGTGGTCTTGGCTATGCCCCCATGAGCACACGTTGGACCATCATGTAGGTTCTTTACCACGTAATTTCTTAGCGGCGCTGGCACAAATAGCTTCCAGGCGGCGTCCTCCATCTTCTTGTTCCCAATATAAAATGGATTTCGGTGATAAATATATTTATACCACACTTTGAAATCTGGAAATTTATCCGCTTGGTTTGAAAGTTTATGTCTAAGCGCTTCGTACTCATCGCTGTCAAACGCGGTCAATGTCTGTAACGTAGTCAGCCTCAAGAGTTGAAACGATCTTTTCAGAAAAGTTCCTAGAAAGCGCATCAGGGACAACAATGGCACTGCCCTTCCGGTGCTCGATCGTAAGGTCGAACGTTTGGAATTTTAACGCCCACCTCGGTAATCGTCCACTGAGGTCTTTCTGCTCCATCAGCCACCGTAAGCTTGCATGACCCGTTATAATTTTAAATTTATGCCCCCCGACATAGGACCGAAATTTCTTCACAGCTGCAGCTAAACATTCTCTTTCGGTTACCGTATAATTCTGTTGCGCTTTGTTAAGCTTTTGGGACATATACGCAACCGGTACCTCTTCTCCATCTGCATTGGCTTGGGCAAGTACCACTATTGAAAATCGGGGTTGTCTAAAAACGGAGCCGAAGTCAGCCGAGCCATCACCACGTCCAATGACTTCTGAGCCTGGTCTGACCATTCGAATGATTTTGTCTTTTTCAAAAGTTCGGTCAGTGGATGTGTTACCTCAGTTGTTGTCTAAAATGACCGCATGTCTCTCCTACTGTTGTTGGATATCATGTGGCGGTAGGCCGAAGCACATTTTTCGGTATCCGTTTTGTAATTGATTCGCTTTTCGCTCGGCGTGTTGATTAAATGTAGCATTTCCAGTATATATCTTTTGTTATAATGTTTTTCTTGTTGTAAAATTTTAACATTGTTTAAATCTGGAGAGTGTCCAGAAGCGCTATAGTGTGTTGTTAAGGCTGCTTTGTTATCACTATAGTTGTTACGGTTTTTAGATTTGTCTTATGTCCGGAAATCCTCGTCTTAAGTTTAGATTTAGTTGTTCCCACATATACTTCTTCGCATAAGTGGGACTCGTCACCGTTGCATTTTATTTGATATATTACGTCCGATTTCTTTAGTTTTTCAATTTTACTCTTAGTGTTACTATAAATTTGGCGTAAAGTGTTGTCATAGGTAAAGGCCATTTGGAAGCTATGTCTGTCATAGATGTTGGAGTATTTTATTCTGTTAGATAGTCCTGGAATATATGTGTAGGTTTTATAGAATTTAGTTTTATCGTGTTAAATCGTTGTTTTGTTTGATTCGGCGTGAAATTTGCGAATATAGCTGTTTATTTGTAGTTTTCGAAATTGTTATCCCCTGTTTTATTATTTCTATGTTCTCACTGTGGAAACATGTGTCACTTATTGACAGAACTCTTCTCACAAAATTCTTCGCTGTGTTCACTATCACCTTCTTTTCATGTTTGGAATGATAATTTATCAGCCTCCCCGAGGCAGTGGGTTTTTTATACCAATTAAAGGTAAGATGGTTATTATGTTTTATTACTACTGTATCCAAGAAGGGTAACTTTCCGTCAACTTCTATCTCTGAAGTGAATTTTATATGTTTATTATAGCTGTTCAGTTTTCCCAATGCTTCGTCGAGATCATTCGTTTTAATGACAGCAAAAATATCATCAACATATTTTGTAAGTAAGCGCGGTTTTTGTGTCGAATTATCTTCGAACTTGGCTAGTAATTCCTCCATTACAATATCAGCTATTACGGGCGAAGCTGGTGACCCCATAGACATCCCATAGCGCTGTTCATAAATTTTGTCGTTCATTTTAAAATATCTATTTTCCTTAATGCAAAAACGTACTATTGCGAGAAACAAGTCTTTAGTTAAAGTGTGAATTTTATTAATTCCCATTTATTTGTAATAATATCTAACGCGTGGTCTACCGGGATGCTTGGAAACAAAGATACCACGTCAAAAGAAATCAGACTTTCATCATCAGATATAAACGTATTACTAATTTTATCTTTGAATTCCATCGCGTCTTTTACATTAAATCTAGATCATATATTTTTATTTAAATGTTTAATTGTATTTTAAGTTTAATTCTTTAAACCGAATCTTTTTTTTTTTTAATAATTTATTTGAAACGTAATTTTTTGTTTTTTATCCAAGCACTCACTTGCACCTCAATAAAATTTTGATAATATATTTAAATTATTTTTTAATTTGCACTTTGTCCCTGCTCGGGCGCCATGAAAATTTACTAATATTTTTTAGTAATAAACTTTACTTTAAAATCACTTTCACTGAGTGTTTAGGAGAGCACAAATTACAACTTTAAACTATTGCCTGTCACTCGTAATAAAAAACACCGCCGTTTTCGATTAGTCATAGACTGTCACTTTAATGTTTTTTCTTCCTTTTATAATATTTTCTTACATCTAATTTACAGTTTGTCACCTAGCACAAAACTTCCAATTCCAATAAGCGGTAAGTTCTTCGCCTGCACCTATGAATATAGGTATGTGTGCATATGTACAAGAGAGCGCGGAAAAAGCCGTGCTTGTAAGTAGGTATACACACCATAGGTACATTAGAATACTGTAATCATGCATTTACTTACATTGGGGTGGTAATAAAAATTTAAGGTAGGTAAACTGGTAAGTCATCCAAATTCATTAAACGGGAAAATCAGGCAAGTGTAAAGTAATCGTAAGGTAAGTATAAGGTGAGTAATAAGAAAGTATAAGGCAAGTATAAGGTAAGTATTATTTAGGTATTTAGGTAAGTGTAATTATTATTTCTCTATTTTAATTACATTTCATTTTTATGTATTAATTTAGGTATACATTCTTAAATTAGTCGTCTGCTTTAACACAAATCATAGTTCCAAACTAAGTGTAGCATCATCGTCATGTTTTCATGTTACGTAAATAGCAATTTCTAGTTATACAGGGTGGCGCAAAAGTAATCCTCCTATCAGAAAATGCTATAAATTTTGCGATTGGCCCCTAAAGTCAGTTCTGTTTTGACATTTGTGTAGTAAACACATGCGAAATACACGTTGATAAACAATGTTACGCTACACTGCTCCAGAACGCGGAATATTGCTGACTATTTATTTGACCAATAATCGGTCGGGGCCAAACGGTTACTGTGAATGGTGAGCGCTACAGAGCAATGATCAACGAGTTCTTTTTGCCGCAACTTGATGAATTGGGATTGGAAAACATATGGTTCCAACAAGACGGTGCAACAGCACACACTGCACGTGCCACAACCGATATGCTGAACATCGGAAGCTTACTTTTGCGCCACCTTGTATATATTGCCGATGTTCACATTCACAAACCTATTGATATATGATACAATTGAGATTTTCATATACATATATATGCAAAAACATTTTTAAAGAGTCTAATATAAAATATGTATATTTGTACATACGGTAAATCTGAACGAGAGGTTGCGCATTTGATAAAATAATTAGAAGCAAAAGAAAATGAAGTTTAGAAGTCCCACATTGAAAGCTAAAAGTACCTGGAATCATCTTATTTGAAAGGGCGTATTCGATGTAGAACTATCAAATTAAATGAGTATTTAAACATTTTTATTTTCATCTTATTTCAATTTTTTATTAAAAATAATACACTTAAAATTTATATTCACTTAAGTTGGTATCGATTAACGTTCAATGATGAATAGGTTAATACATTTCTAATTTAAAACAAGTAAGGAAAGGGCTGTCTTCTACTGTGCCGAAGACTTTATACCTTTCATGATACGCATTACGGCTTTAAGTGTCCGATCCTTACTCTCTCTCTCTATGGCGCGATATACAACAGGTATATCATCATAAACCTCCTAAGAGATTTTTGCGCCAAGCTTCTCTTCCAATTTGTGGTGTGCCGATTTTAATTTTTCCCTACAAATTGGTGGGACCTACAGTTTTTTGCCGACTCCGAACGGCATCTACAAAGGAGACGAATTTTTGCTGAGAAGCCTGTCATGGCAGAAATACACTCGGAGAGTTTGCAAAACCACTGCCGAGGGGCGACCCCGTTTTGAAAAACTTTTTTCAAATCACTTTTGATGTTACCTGTACCAGGGCTCGAACCATGGACCTTCGGTGTGGTAGGCCGGCAACACTACCTTCACACCACGGCGGCCGCCAAACTACCATCCCTAGTGTAGGTTAAAATCGTTCAATGCTCTGCCAGCTTCATTAACCCATTTGATGACGCACGAACAAAACGAAGTAACTGACATCTCTTTCTCTTCTAGTAAACCTATTCGGTATCCTGATGAAAAAATCTAATAGGGAATTAAATCCGCTCTTTATTAGAACGTTTTATAGTTCCTTAAATTATAAATGAAAAATAACCAAGTAATTGAAAATTTACAAAAAACTTAAATGAGCGCAAGGCAGAAACCAATGGCAGCGGGACCTACAGATTTTTGCCGACCTCGAACGGCATTTACATAGGAAATGATTTTTTGCTGAGAAGCCTTCCGTAGCAGAAAGCCATCTCGGAGAGTTTCCCAAACCACTTCCGAGGAGCGACCCCGATTTGAAAAACTTTTTCAAACCACTTTTCATGTTACCTGTCGCAGGACTCGAACCTTGGACCTTCGGTGTGGTAGGCCGGCAACATTACCGCCACACCACAGCGGCCGCCATTAATTGATTTGTATATAAATAGCTTCCCTACCATCAACTGCTAACCACATTTTTTCAAAACATCAATATATGCACATTTTTGTTGGGTGTTTTGGATAGAGCCCTTCAGGGTCTTGCAAACACCTGACAAAGGCGATCTCCTCAACAAGGCTGAATATTCTAAATATCCTTGGCTTGAAAAGTGCCTATAAGTTTCCTTTTTATGTCCTCTAAAACATAATAAGATGTTCCGAGTTTCCTCGAACCCGTTCCCCGATAAAGGTGTTGCCTAACTTAGCATTAAAAGCTTTGGACAAGTCACTCTGAGCAAAATTCTTCGGTATATTTCTTGTCCAAGGGCATAATGAATGGGCCGAAATCTCAAATTATACCTGCACTTCGATTTCTCGAAAGTTTGGTGAAGGTTATCCCTAACATTATCTCTTACGTTGAGCATATTATCGTACCTATTATTGGTTTAAACTAAACCCTCGGGTTTCATGATTATACTTCTAAGCAGCTCATAGTTCTGGCCATGGGTAATCATGTGCTGCCCAAAAACCACAAAGTAAGGGCTGTATCCGGTGGTTTGACATATTGAGTTCCTTACAGCGGAGTTAATGCTACTAAGGTGGATATCCCGCTCCCTTTGAATTGCTTTGATATAGGCTTTCAGAGCCGCGTTTACCGAACGATCAACTCGTTCTGAAGAGATGTTTTGAGGTGCATATAGGGCTGTTAACGTATGTTTAATTCCACACCGTGATAAAAAGGTTTCAAGTTCCTCTAATCTAAATTGGCTATATAGAATGCCTATGTGCCCACTTTTAGAGCGTGGAAGGGCCTATCAAATCGATGAACAATATTGTTTCCACTGAGTTAATGCGGCCATCGGTGGTCGCAACACTTTCGTTGGGTGCTTTGTAGTTTTACAAACACTACAGTTCGCAATATATTCTTAAACAGTGCGATGTAAGTCAGGACAATAAAAGTATCGCCGCAATCCCTCGGTGGTCTTGGCTATGCCCCCATGAGCACACGTTGGACCATCATGTAGGTTCTTTACCACGTAATTTCTTAGCGCCGCTGGCACAAATAGCTTCCAGGCGGCGTCCTCCATCTTTTTGTTCCCAATATAAAATAGATTTCGGTGATAAATATATTTATACCACACTTTGAAATCTGGAAATTTATCCGCTTGGTTTGAAAGTTTATGTCTAAGCGCTTCGTACTCATCGCTGTCAAACGCGGTCAATGTCTGTAACGTAGTCAGCCTCAATAGTTGAAACGATCTTTTCAGAAAAGTTCCTAGAAAGCGCATCAGGGACAACAATGGCACTGCCCTTCCGGTGCTCGATCGTAAAGTCGACCGTTTGGAATTTTAACGCCCACCTCGGTAGTCGTCCACTGAGGTCTTTCTGCTCCATCAGCCACCGCAAGCTTGCATGACCCGTTATAATTTTAAACGTATGCCCCTCGACATAGGACCGAAATTTCTTCACAGCTGCAGCTAAACATTCTCTTTCGGTTACCGTATAATTCTGCTGCGCTTTGTCAAGCTTTTGGGACATATACGCAACCGGTACCTCTTCTCCATCTGCATTGGCTTGGGCAAGTACCACTACTGAAAATCGGGGTTGTCTAAAAACGGAGCCGAAGTCAGCCGAGCCATCACCACGTCAAATGACTTCTGAGCCTGGTCTGACCATTCGAATGACTTTGTCTTTTTCAAAAGTTCGGTCAGTGGATGTGTTACCTCAGTTGTTGTCTAAAATGACCGCATGTCTCTCCTACTGTTGTTGGATATCATGTGGCGGTAGGCCGAAGCACATTTTTCTGTATCCGTTTTGTAATTGATTCGCTTTTCGCTCGGCGTGTTGATTAAATGTAGCATTTCCAGTATATATCTTTTGTTATAATGCTTTTCTTGTTGTAAAAATTTAACATTGTTTAAATCTGGAGAGTGTCCAGAAGCGCTATAGTGTGTTGTTAAGGCTGCCTTGTTATCACTATAGTTGTTACGGTTTTTAGATTTGTCTTATGTCCGGAAATCCTCGTCTTAAGTTTAGATTTAGTTGTTCCCACATATACTTCTTCGCAAAAGTGGGACTCGTCACCGTTGCATTTTATTTGATATATTACGTCCGATTTCTCTAGTTTTTCAATTTTACTCTTAGTGTTACTATAAATTTGGCGTAAAGTGTTGTCATAATTAAAGGCCATTTGGAAGCTATGTCTGTCATAGATGTTGGAGTATTTTATTCTGTTAGATAGTCCTGGAATATATGTGTAGGTTTTATAGAATTTAGTTTTATCGTGTTAAATCGTTGTTTTGTTTGATTCGGCGTAAAATTTGCGAATGTAGCTGTTTATTTGTAGTTTTCGAAATTGTTATCCCCTAGGGTCTGTTTTATTATTTCTATGTTCTCACTGTGGAAACATGTGTCACTTATTGACAGAACTCTTCTCACAAAATTCTTCGCTGTGTTCACTATCACCTTCTTTTCATGTTTGGAATGATAATTTATCAGCCTCCCCGAGGCAGTGGATTTTTTATACCAATTAAAGGTAAGATGGTTATTATGTTTTATTACTACTGTATCCGAGAAGGGTAACTTTCCGTCAACTTCAATCTCTGAAGTGAATTTTATATGTTTATTATAGCTGTTCAGTTTTCCCAATGCTTCGTCGAGATCATTCGTTTTAATGATAGCAAAAATATCTTCAACATATTTTGTAAGTAAGCGCGGTTTTTGTGTCGAATCATCTTCGAACTTGGCTAGTAATTCCTCCATTACAATATCAGATATTACGGGCGAAGCTGGTGACCCCATAGACATCCCATAGCGCTGTTCATAAATTTTGTCGTTCATTTTAAAATATCTATTTTCCTTAATGCAAAAACGTACTATTGCGAGAAACAAGTCTTTAGTTAAAGTAGTGTGAATTTTATTAATTCCCATTTATTTGTAATAATATCTAACGCGTGGTCTACCGGGATGCTTGGAAACAAAGATACCACGTCAAAAGAAATCAGACTTTCATCATCAGATATAAACGTATTACTAATTTTATCTTTGAATTCCATCGCGTCTTTTACATTAAATCTAGAGGTTTTGGTAATATTCTTTAATATATTTACCACGTATTCACAAAGTGTGTAAGATGGGGAATTGATAGACGAACATATCGGTCTTAATGGGATTCCGTCTTTGTGAATCTTTGGTAACACGTATAATCTAGGCGCATTGGCTGTTTTGCTGAGTAGATTGTACTTCTCTTTTATATCTATCATTTTATTCTTAAACATCTTTTCAACTATCTCATTATTCTTTTCTTGTAGTTTATTATTGGGATCTTTTTTCAAAATCCTGTATGTGGAAATATCATTCCACATTAGTTGAAGCTTTTTATCGTAGTCGGATTTTTCCATCAAAACCGTAACGTTACCTTTGTCCGCATTAAGAACCAGTAAGTGCTTATTATTGTTTAGAAAACTTTTTGCCGAACGTAGCGTACCTAAAACGAAATGATCTCTATTGTTTATTTTTGGTTTGTTGAGATGTTCTTTTATTATTGTTGTTAAGTTATTTCTTTCTGTCTCCTATTTTTCTTTCTCTTTGATTGTTTGTATGCAGTCCTCTCCGTCTGCTATTAGTTTGAATAGAGAAAATTCTCTATTTGTTGTTGGTAACGAGTATTTCGGACCTAGCGACACTAACCACTCAGAATCGGCTGGTATGTTTGTTGACGTTGTACTAAAAAACCACTGCGGAATGTGTTTAATGTTAAGTGATTGTCTTTGTTTTTCTCTCATTCTCTCAAATTTATTAGTGTGTGTTTTCTTTGTTGTTTCTATAAGTTTTTTGTTTAGCAAAGCTTCACTCTCGAAAAATACTGTCGAATCATCTTCTCTAAGTTGTTGTTTTATACTTTTTCTCAATTTATTTACCTCTTTTTGTTTTTGTTTGTGAAGTTCGTGTTTGATTTTAATAAGAATATTTAGCAATTTTCGCTGTACTGTTGATAAATATGCTGCGGCTGTTTTGGTGATCTTTGTGGGGATATGTCTATTGTTGGTGTTGTATTCTATTCGCACAATTTAAGGCCGTAAACAACAAAAATATTTATAGTTATTATAATATTTAAAATAAATAAAATCATAACTGTTAATTACGTATTGAAAGCTAAAAGTACCTGGAATCATCTTATTTGAAAGGGCGTATTCGATGTAGAACTATCAAATTAAATGAGTATTTAAACATTTTTATTTTCATCTTATTTCAATTTTTTATTAAAAATAATACACTTAAAATTTATATTCACTTAAGTTGGTATCGATTAACGTTCAATGATGAATAGGTTAATACATTTCTAATTTAAAACAAGTAAGGAAAGGGCTGTCTTCTACTGTGCCGAAGACTTTATACCTTTCATGATACGCATTACGGCTTTAAGTGTCCGATCCTTACTCTCTCTCTCTATGGCGCGATATACAACAGGTATATCATCATAAACCTCCTAAGAGATTTTTGCGCCAAGCTTCTCTTCCAATTTGTGGTTTGCCGATTTTAATTTTTCCCTACAAATTGGTGGGACCTACAGTTTTTTGCCGACTCCGAACGGCATCTACAAAGGAGACGAATTTTTGCTGAGAAGCCTGTCATGGCAGAAATACACTCGGAGAGTTTGCCAAACCACTGCCGAGGGGCGACCCCGTTTTGAAAAACTTTTTTCAAATCACTTTTGATGTTACCTGTACCAGGGCTCGAACCATGGACCTTCGGTGTGGTAGGCCGGCAACACTACCTTCACACCACGGCGGCCGCCAAACTACCATCCCTAGTGTAGGTTAAAATCGTTCAATGCTCTGCCAGCTTCATTAACCCATTTGATGACGCACGAACAAAACGAAGTAACTGACATCTCTTTCTCTTCTAGTAAACCTATTCGGTATCCTGATGAAAAAATCTAATAGGGAATTAAATCCGCTCTTTATTAGAACGTTTTATAGTTCCTTAAATTATAAATGAAAAATAACCAAGTAATTGAAAATTTACAAAAAACTTAAATGAGCGCAAGGCAGAAACCAATGGCAGCGGGACCTACAGATTTTTGCCGACCTCGAACGGCATTTACATAGGAAATGATTTTTTGCTGAGAAGCCTTCCGTAGCAGAAAGCCATCTCGGAGAGTTTCCCAAACCACTTCCGAGGAGCGACCCCGATTTGAAAAACTTTTTCAAACCACTTTTCATGTTACCTGTCGCAGGACTCGAACCTTGGACCTTCGGTGTGGTAGGCCGGCAACATTACCGCCACACCACAGCGGCCGCCATTAATTGATTTGTATATAAATAGCTTCCCTACCATCAACTGCTAACCACATTTTTTCAAAACATCAATATATGCACATTTTTGTTGGGTGTTTTGGATAGAGCCCTTCAGGGTCTTGCAAACACCTGACAAAGGCGATCTCCTCAACAAGGCTGAATATTCTAAATATCCTTGGCTTGAAAAGTGCCTATAAGTTTCCTTTTTATGTCCTCTAAAACATAATAAGATGTTCCGAGTTTCCTCGAACCCGTTCCCCGATAAAGGTGTTGCCTAACTTAGCATTAAAAGCTTTGGACAAGTCACTCTGAGCAAAATTCTTCGGTATATTTCTTGTCCAAGGGCATAATGAATGGGCCGAAATCTCAAATTATACCTGCACTTCGATTTCTCGAAAGTTTGGTGAAGGTTATCCCTAACATTATCTCTTACGTTGAGCATATTATCGTACCTATTATTGGTTTAAACTAAACCCTCGGGTTTCATGATTATACTTCTAAGCAGCTCATAGTTCTGGCCATGGGTAATCATGTGCTGCCCAAAAACCACAAAGTAAGGGCTGTATCCGGTGGTTTGACATATTGAGTTCCTTACAGCGGAGTTAATGCTACTAAGGTGGATATCCCGCTCCCTTTGAATTGCTTTGATATAGGCTTTCAGAGCCGCGTTTACCGAACGATCAACTCGTTCTGAAGAGATGTTTTGAGGTGCATATAGGGCTGTTAACGTATGTTTAATTCCACACCGTGATAAAAAGGTTTCAAGTTCCTCTAATCTAAATTGGCTTTCATTGTCCGATACTATGTGTTCGGGAATACCGAAAACTTCAATCACTTGTGCCTTCAAGTAATTTACAATGGGGGGTAGTCGTGAATTTTTTCAAAGGGAAAAGGTCCGTGAATTTAGACATATGATCCACTGCAATCAGAATGCCTATGTGCCCACTTTTAGAGCGTGGAAGGGCCTATCAAATCGATGAACAATATTGTTTCCACTGAGTTAATGCGGCCATCGGTGGTCGCAACACTTTCGTTGGGTGCTTTGTAGTTTTACAAACACTACAGTTCGCAATATATTCTTAAACAGTGCGATGTAAGTCAGGACAATAAAAGTATCGCCGCAATCCCTCGGTGGTCTTGGCTATGCCCCCATGAGCACACGTTGGACCATCATGTAGGTTCTTTACCACGTAATTTCTTAGCGCCGCTGGCACAAATAGCTTCCAGGCGGCGTCCTCCATCTTTTTGTTCCCAATATAAAATAGATTTCGGTGATAAATATATTTATACCACACTTTGAAATCTGGAAATTTATCCGCTTGGTTTGAAAGTTTATGTCTAAGCGCTTCGTACTCATCGCTGTCAAACGCGGTCAATGTCTGTAACGTAGTCAGCCTCAATAGTTGAAACGATCTTTTCAGAAAAGTTCCTAGAAAGCGCATCAGGGACAACAATGGCACTGCCCTTCCGGTGCTCGATCGTAAAGTCGACCGTTTGGAATTTTAACGCCCACCTCGGTAGTCGTCCACTGAGGTCTTTCTGCTCCATCAGCCACCGCAAGCTTGCATGACCCGTTATAATTTTAAACGTATGCCCCTCGACATAGGACCGAAATTTCTTCACAGCTGCAGCTAAACATTCTCTTTCGGTTACCGTATAATTCTGCTGCGCTTTGTCAAGCTTTTGGGACATATACGCAACCGGTACCTCTTCTCCATCTGCATTGGCTTGGGCAAGTACCACTACTGAAAATCGGGGTTGTCTAAAAACGGAGCCGAAGTCAGCCGAGCCATCACCACGTCAAATGACTTCTGAGCCTGGTCTGACCATTCGAATGACTTTGTCTTTTTCAAAAGTTCGGTCAGTGGATGTGTTACCTCAGTTGTTGTCTAAAATGACCGCATGTCTCTCCTACTGTTGTTGGATATCATGTGGCGGTAGGCCGAAGCACATTTTTCTGTATCCGTTTTGTAATTGATTCGCTTTTCGCTCGGCGTGTTGATTAAATGTAGCATTTCCAGTATATATCTTTTGTTATAATGCTTTTCTTGTTGTAAAAATTTAACATTGTTTAAATCTGGAGAGTGTCCAGAAGCGCTATAGTGTGTTGTTAAGGCTGCCTTGTTATCACTATAGTTGTTACGGTTTTTAGATTTGTCTTATGTCCGGAAATCCTCGTCTTAAGTTTAGATTTAGTTGTTCCCACATATACTTCTTCGCATAAGTGGGACTCGTCACCGTTGCATTTTATTTGATATATTACGTCCGATTTCTCTAGTTTTTCAATTTTACTCTTAGTGTTACTATAAATTTGGCGTAAAGTGTTGTCATAATTAAAGGCCATTTGGAAGCTATGTCTGTCATAGATGTTGGAGTATTTTATTCTGTTAGATAGTCCTGGAATATATGTGTAGGTTTTATAGAATTTAGTTTTATCGTGTTAAATCGTTGTTTTGTTTGATTCGGCGTAAAATTTGCGAATGTAGCTGTTTATTTGTAGTTTTCGAAATTGTTATCCCCTAGGGTCTGTTTTATTATTTCTATGTTCTCACTGTGGAAACATGTGTCACTTATTGACAGAACTCTTCTCACAAAATTCTTCGCTGTGTTCACTATCACCTTCTTTTCATGTTTGGAATGATAATTTATCAGCCTCCCCGAGGCAGTGGATTTTTTATACCAATTAAAGGTAAGATGGTTATTATGTTTTATTACTACTGTATCCGAGAAGGGTAACTTTCCGTCAACTTCAATCTCTGAAGTGAATTTTATATGTTTATTATAGCTGTTCAGTTTTCCCAATGCTTCGTCGAGATCATTCGTTTTAATGATAGCAAAAATATCTTCAACATATTTTGTAAGTAAGCGCGGTTTTTGTGTCGAATCATCTTCGAACTTGGCTAGTAATTCCTCCATTACAATATCAGCTATTACGGGCGAAGCTGGTGACCCCATAGACATCCCATAGCGCTGTTCATAAATTTTGTCGTTCATTTTAAAATATCTATTTTCCTTAATGCAAAAACGTACTATTGCGAGAAACAAGTCTTTAGTTAAAGTAGTGTGAATTTTATTAATTCCCATTTATTTGTAATAATATCTAACGCGTGGTCTACCGGGATGCTTGGAAACAAAGATACCACGTCAAAAGAAATCAGACTTTCATCATCAGATATAAACGTATTACTAATTTTATCTTTGAATTCCATCGCGTCTTTTACATTAAATCTAGAGGTTTTGGTAATATTCTTTAATATATTTACCACGTATTCACAAAGTGTGTAAGATGGGGAATTGATAGACGAACATATCGGTCTTAATGGGATTCCGTCTTTGTGAATCTTTGGTAACACGTATAATCTAGGCGCATTGGCTGTTTTGCTGAGTAGATTGTACTTCTCTTTTATATCTATCATTTTATTCTTAAACATCTTTTCAACTATCTCATTATTCTTTTCTTGTAGTTTATTATTGGGATCTTTTTTCAAAATCCTGTATGTGGAAATATCATTCCACATTAGTTGAAGCTTTTTATCGTAGTCGGATTTTTCCATCAAAACCGTAACGTTACCTTTGTCCGCATTAAGAACCAGTAAGTGCTTATTATTGTTTAGAAAACTTTTTGCCGAACGTAGCGTACCTAAAACGAAATGATCTCTATTGTTTATTTTTGGTTTGTTGAGATGTTCTTTTATTATTGTTGTTAAGTTATTTCTTTCTGTCTCCTATTTTTCTTTCTCTTTGATTGTTTGTATGCAGTCCTCTCCGTCTGCTATTAGTTTGAATAGAGAAAATTCTCTATTTGTTGTTGGTAACGAGTATTTCGGACCTAGCGACACTAACCACTCAGAATCGGCTGGTATGTTTGTTGACGTTGTACTAAAAAACCACTGCGGAATGTGTTTAATGTTAAGTGATTGTCTTTGTTTTTCTCTCATTCTCTCAAATTTATTAGTGTGTGTTTTCTTTGTTGTTTCTATAAGTTTAATATTAATTAAATACTGTCGAATCATCTTCTCTAAGTTGTTGTTTTATACTTTTTCTCAATTTATTTACCTCTTTTTGTTTTTGTTTGTGAAGTTCGTGTTTGATTTTAATAAGAATATTTAGCAATTTTCGCTGTACTGTTGATAAATATGCTGCGGCTGTTTTGGTGATCTTTGTGGGGATATGTCTATTGTTGGTGTTGTATTCTATTCGCACAATTTAAGGCCGTAAACAACAAAAATATTTATAGTTATTATAATATTTAAAATAAATAAAATCATAACTGTTAATTAATAACATTTTTTAATTAAAAATAAAATAACCCCCACAATTAAAACCTCAATAAACTATATTTATAATTAACCCCTAATTAAATTATACAAAATAATTTATTAAAATTTAAAATAATAAATTAAGAAACAATTAAAAAATTACTTGAAAAATAGGTAATAATTTCGAAATTTTTGCAATTTATTTATAACAAACAAATTCTAAATAAACCTTGAAATTTAAATACAATATTAAACTAAAAAATAGTTAATAATTTCGAAATTTTAAAGAATAATTAAATATATAACTAACTATTTTTACAATTTTTTTAAAATTCAAAAATTTTAAAGTTATTAAATATTACTATCAAAAATTACTTGAAAAGTATTTAATAATTTAGAAATTTTTAAGTTATAAATTTAATCATTTATATAAATTAAATTTTTAATATAACTTAAATCTTTAATATTATATAATCTTCTTTCTTTAAATGGTCATCTAACCGCCTGGGCGATTTTGACCGTCCAACATAGCTCACCAGTCGTTTCTTCGTTGCGCCAACTGGCGCCAATTGAAAACACCGCGGGATCGCAAATCGGTCTCCACTTGGTCCTTCCATCGGAGTGGTGGTCGCCCTCTTCCTCTGCTTCCACCGGCGGGTGCCGATAAGAATACCTTCTGGGCTGGAGCATCTTCGCTCATTCGCACTACGTGGCCTAGCCAGCGAAGCCGCTGTGTTTTAATTCGCTGAACTATGTCGGCGTCTGCGTAAAGTTCATACAGCTCATCATTAAATCTTCTTCGGTACTCGCCGTCGCCAACGCGTAGACCTTTGTGGACCTAATCTTTCGAAGAACCTTTCTCTCGAATACTCCCTGAGCCGCCTCATCAGATGTTTTTAGTGTCCATGCTTCTGCACCATACAGCAGGACGGGTGCGATGAGTGACTTGTAGAGTGTTAGTTTCGTTCGTCGAGAGAGGACTTTACTTTTCAATTGCCTACGCAGCCCGAAATAGCATTTGTTGCAAGAGTAATTCTTCGTCGGATTTCTAGGCTAACATTATTGTTGGTGTTAATGCTGGTTCCCAGGTAAACGAAGTCCTTTACTATTTCGAAACTATTGCTGCCAACAGTGGCTTGGTTGCCAAGGCACGAATGCGCTGACTCTTTGCATGACGACAGAAGGTACTTCGTTTTGCCCTCGTTCACCAGCAATCCCATTTTCTCCGCTTCTTTTTCTAATTTGGAGTAAGCAGTAGTTACGGCGCGGTTGTTAAGGCCAATGATATCAATATTGTCAGCATATGCCAACAGTTGCACGCTTTTATAAAATATTGTTCCAGCGCGGTTAAGTTCTGCAGCTTGTATTATTTTCTCCAACATTAAATTAAAGAAATCTCACGATAGGGGGTCACCCTGTCTGAAACCTCGTTTAGTTTCGAACGGCTCAGAGTGGTACTTCCCAATTCTGACCGAGCTGGCGGTGTTGCTCAAGATTATTTTGCATAGCCGTATAAGTTATGCGGGGAAACCAAATTCAGACATAGCGGCATATAGGCAGCTCCTTTTCGTGCTATCGAAAGCGGCTTTAAAATCAACAAAGAGATGATGTGTGTCGATTTTTTTTCACGGGTTCTTTCCAAGATTTGGCGTATTGTAAAAATCTGCTCGATGGTAGATTCACCAGGTCTGAAGCCACACTGTTAAGGTCCAATCAGTCTGTTCACATCAGGCTTCAGTCTTTCGCACAATACGCTTGATAGGACCTTATATGCGATATTCAAAAGGCTGATACCGCGATAGTTGCCGCAGTTTGCAGGATCGCCCTTCTTGTGGATTGGGCAGAGAACACTTAGATTCCAATCTTCAGGCATGCATTCATCCAACCATATTCTGCATAGAAGCTGATGCATGCGCCTTACCAGCTCCTCGCCTCCGTGTTTGAATAGCTCAGCAGGCAAACCATCAGCGCCAGCTGCTTTATTATTTTTCAAGCGGGATATTGCTATTCGCATCTCATTATAGTCGGGTTGTGGAACGTCAATTCCATCATCTTCGATTGTTGGCTCGGGTTGGGCATCTTCTCTGGTTTCTTGCTCAGTTTCTCCATTTAAAAGGGCAGAGAAGTGATCCCTCCATATTCTGAGTGCTCTCTGAACATCGGCCACCAGGTCGCCGTTCTCATTCTTACAGGAGTTTGCCCCGGGTTTAAAACCTTCTGTCATTCGGCGAATTTTTTGATAGAATTTTCGGGCATTATTCCCGTTGGCCAGCATCTCATTATTCATTATTCATAATATAAAATATAAATTTAATAACTATAATTATAACTATTAATTAATAAAATTTTTTAATTAAAAACAAGTAAGGAAGTCTAAGTTCGGGTGGAACCGAACATTATATACCTAGTAGTGATCTATTATGTCTACCCAATTTACGCAGGTCTATTTTAATACTTTCAGTTCATATTTGCGTTCAAATAGACAGACGGACAGACAGATAGACGTATCAAGAGACCGGCATGCCTACATCGACTCAGCTCATCCTCCTGATCATTTCAGTATACGTACAAACATTTCATGTTCATGAAAGGAAAGAATATCATAAAAGATATACAACTTCGCTTTTGCAGTGAGGTATTAACTACTTGCACGGATATTTTACTTTTCATCCTGAAGGTTTTAATATACATTAATAAATATATATATCGATTCGTGTATGCCGAATGAAGTAATATACCTTGTGTACGTAACAAAAATAGATATAAAAAAGGGTGTCTTTCATAGGCGCCAAAGAACTCAACCGATCTTTATGAAATTTTCACTATATGGGTTCATTGGGTACAGCATAGACAATATATAGTATTGGAAAAGTAGGCGCAGCCACGCCCCCAGGCTATATAAAGTTTCAATTCGTCATAATTCCGAAGTTTTTTGGTCTAAATTAATGAAATTTGGATGTATGTGTCACTTAGTCAATATTTACATCATTTTTCAAAAGTGGGCGGTGCCACGCCCACTTATTTTGTGTTTTGTTTTGCTCTTGAACTTTCACGATAAGTTCAGGAGTTCGCTGGGCACGACACAGTCTGTATATAGCTTTTGAAAAAGCCCCCAGGTTATATAAAGCTGCAGTTCGGTATAGTTAGGAGTTTATTTGGTTCAAGTGAATGCAATTTTATATATAGATGTGTTCTATATATCAAAACGTCAAAACAACGTCTATCGGGTTTGCTAGTATATTATAAAACGGCCAAAGCAAAACCACGAATTTCAGCATTCTTTTGTAAAACTAAGACACTAGTTTGCGTTCAAATAGACAGACGGACAGACAGACAGACGGACGGAGAGACGGGCATGGCTAAATCGACTCCGCTCATCGTGCTGATCATTTTAGTGAATTTTTCTCTTCTTACGCGACTAAAGTTAATATACCTTGTGTGCGAAGCACTACTAGGTATAACAAGTAAGAAAGTCTAAGTTCGGAAAGTCTAAGTTCGGGTGGATTATATACCTAGGAGTGATCTATTATGTCATCCCAATTTACGCAGGTCTATTTTAATACTTTCAGTTCGTATTTGCGTTCAAATAGACCGACGAACAGACAGACAGACGTACCGAAAGACGGATGGCTACATCGACTCAGCTCATCCTCCTGATCATTTCAGTATACGTACAAGCATTTCATGTTCATGAAAGGAATGAATATCAAAAAAATATACAACTTCGCTTTTGCAGTGGGGTATTAACTACTTGCACGGATATTTTACTTTTCATCCTGAAGGTTTTGATATACCTTAATAAATATATATCTCGATTCGTTTATGCCGAATGAAGTAATATAATTTGTGTGCGTAACAAAAATAGATATAACAAGTAAGGAAGTCTAAGTTCGGGTGGAACCGAACATTATATACCTAGTAGTGATCTATTATGTCATCCCAATTTACGCAGGTCTATTTTAATACTTTCAGTTGATATTTGCGTTCAAATAGACAGACGGCCAGACAGATAGACGTATCGAGAGACGGACATGGCTACATCGAGTCAGCTCATCCTCCTGATCATTTCAGTAAACGTACAAACATTTCATGTTCAAGAAAGGTATGAATATCAAAAAAGATATACAACTTCGCTTTTGCAGTGGGGTACTAACTACTTGCGCAGATATTTTACTTTTCATCCTGAACGTTTTGCTATACATTAATAAATATATATCTCGATTCGTTTATGCTGAATAAAGTAATAGACCTTGTGTGCGTAACAAAAATAGATATAAAGAAGGGTGTATTTTATAAGCGCCAAAGTACTCAACCGATCTTTATGAAATTTTCACAATATATACTTGGGTTCACTGGGTACAGCTTAGACAATATATAGATTTGGAAAAGTGGCCGGAACCATGCCCCTAGGCTAAATAAAGTTTGCAGATTGACTTTTACGTTTAACAAAAATGGATAACTGGGACACTGAAACAAGAATTTGGATTGTCCGCCGCTATCACGCACTGGAGTCCGTAGTTTCGGTTCAAAGAGAGTATAGGAGCACGTTTGGCGGCAATCCTCCGAGCAGATGGACCATAATAAGACTTGTAAACAATTTTGCCGAGCATGGGACAGTCAACAGAAGACCTTACAATCGAAACCCTTCAGTTCGAACGGAGGAAACAATCGCTGCTGTAGCTGCTGCCATACAAAACAATCCACGTGTTTCGACAAGAAGCTTATCTGCTCAAATGGGTGTAAGCAGACAGTCATTACAGTCAATTATGCACAAAGATTTGCACTTATTTCCATATAAAATTCAAATGGCCAACAAACTGAACGCTGCAGACTTGCCGATTCGCTTGGAATTTTGCCAGAAGATGCTTCAAATTGTGGATGAGGATGGAAACATGTTGAACTGTCTTTTCATGTCTGACGAAGCCCATTTCGATTTAAACGGCAACATAAACAAACAAAATTGTCGAATATGGAGTGCTTCCAACCCACAGATACTCCATGAGACGGAATTGCATCCACTTCGTGTCACAGTGTGGTGTGCAGTTTCATCACGCTGCATTGTCGGGCCCTACTTCTTCGAAGGAAACGGTCACACCGTTACGGTTACTGGAGACCGTTACTTGAGCATGTTGAGAGAGTTTTTCTATCCAGAATTACGCCGAATGAGAATTTCTTTCAAGTCTGTGTGGTTTCAGCAAGATGGTGCAGCTCCTCATATAGCCCAACCTGTTATGACAGAATTGCGACGAAAATTTCCCAATAAGCTGATATCCAGAATTTCCACATTCCGTTGGCCACCCAGGTCGCCTGACCTTACTGCACCTGACTTTTTCTTGTGGGGTTATTGCAAACAGGAAGTCTTCAAAGCAAAACCAACAAATTTGATTGAACTAAGGCAATCCATTCGAGAAACAATTGCGGCTATTCCTGTCTCAACTCTCCAAGCAGTAATGAACAACTTTTTGGTAAGATGCCGCACATGCATCGACGAGCAGGGGGGGCATTTAAATTCCATTAATTTTAAAACTAATTAAGCTATATTTAATAAAATTTAATGAGCTTTAACATGAATAAAAGAAAAATAAATTCCATACACTGAAAAAACAATTATTTGAGTTTCTTAATGTAGCAAAATTCATCAGCCACCCTGTATCTTGAATCGTTTATGCCGAATGAAGTAATATACCTTGTGTGCGTAACAAAAATAGATAAAAAAAAGGGTGTCTTTTATAGGCGCCAAAGAACTCAACCGATCTTTATGAAATTTTCACAATATGTACTTGGGTTCACTGGGTACAGCATAGAGAATATAAAGTATTGGAAAAGTAGGCGCAGCCACGCCCCCAGGCTATATAAAGTTTCAATTCGTCTTAATTCTGAACTTTTTTGGTCTAAATTAATGAAACTTGGATATATGTGTCACTTAGTCAATATCTACATAATTTTTCAAAAGTGGGCGGTGCCACGCCCACATATTTGTGTTTTGTTTTGCTCTTGAACTTTCACGATAAGTTCAGTAGTTCGCTGGGCACGACACAGTCTGTATATAGCTTTTGGAAAATCCCCCATGTCATATAAAGCTGCAGTTCGGTATAGATAGGTGTTTATTTGGTTCAAGTGAATGAAATTTGATATATAGATGTGTTCTATATATCAAAACGCCAAAACAACGTCTATCGGGTTTGCTAGTATATTATAAAACGGCCGAAGCAAACCACGAATTTCAGCAATTTTTTGTAAAACTGAGAGACTAGTTTGCGTTCAAATAGACAGACGGAGAGACAGACAGACGGACGGAGAGACGGGCATGGCTAAGTCGATTCCGCTCATCGTGCTGATCATTTTAGTGAACTTTTCTCTTCTTGTTCTCATACTTACATACATTTAATGTTTATGAAAGGTATGAAAATCAAAAAAGATACATAACTTCGCTATTGCAGTGGGCTATTAACTACGTGCCGGAATATTTCGCTTGTGTGTTTCCCGATTGGGCTAATTTTTGGCAGGAGTATAATACATACCACTAAGAAGCAGCTGACCAATTTTGCATACCTGAAAACCTGCGTGCTGAGTTTCGTTTCGATATCTTGAACGGTTTCCGATTTATGATTAATATTACTTCTAAATTTGACTTAATCAAAAGTGGGATGTGCCACGCCCATTTTCAAAAATTTCTTGAAAAATTTATTTTATGCCTCAATCTCAATGTATTCACCAAATTCTATCCTTATAGGTGTATTATGTACTGAGTAATCACTTTTTTTGTGTTTTCGAAAATATTATATATATAAAAAGTGGGCGTGGCTATAATCCATTTTAAATAGCGCTCGGAGGTGAGTGCCAAGGAGCCCGCATACCAAATTTCATTAAGATATCTCAAAATTTACTCAAGTTATCGTGTTCACAGGCGGACGGACGGACGGACGGACACGGCTTAATCAATTTCTCTTTTCGTCCTGAACATTTTGATATGTATAAGTCAATATCTATCTCGATCCGTTTATGCCGTTACGCACTGCCGTTATGCGACTAAAGTTAATATACCTTGTGTGCTTAGCACTACTAGGTATAATAAAATAATCCCGGCAATTAAAACCTCAATAAACTATATTTATAGTTAACCCCTAATTAAATTATAAAAAATAATTTATTAAAATTTAAAATAATAAATTAATACTCAATTAAAAAATTACTTGAAAAATAGTCAATAATTTGGAAATTCTAAATAAAACTTAAAATTTAAATATAATATTAAACTTAAAAAATAATACAATTAAGAATAACATTTTTAAAAATAGTTTAACATTTAATAAACAATTTTTTAAAAATCCAAACATTTTAAAATTATTAAATATTACAATTAAAAATTGCTTGAAACTCTGACACGACGCGTCCTTCATCTTCGCGTATTTGCCTCGAAAATCGTTCCTCCAGGTTACGCATACTGTCCTGAACTAAACTTTGCACAACCGCCTAATTAATATTGGGTTGAATATTTCGTGGCGTGGGATTTACTTGGACACCACGCCCTCTGTCACGATTATTATTAAATGAATTATTAAAGGAATTACTGCGAGAGACGTCGCCATAGTGACGCGTCGTTGTATACCGTATTTCTTGATTGCATCTGAACTTTCTAAAGGTTCGGCGTGAGATACTTGCTCTTGCTCTGCAAAACTTTTTAAAGACTGTGTGGCATGATTGCCGACACAAAAGACAGTCGCTATTTTCCTCTAACCATTTTGATATGCTCGCTTGGTGAAAACCGTATTGACATGGAGCAACTGATAAGCACATATCGGAAATATCCTCGTTACAAATACTACATAACCTAAAAGGCTTATTCATTTCCACCAAATTATCACTACTACGGTAAACTGCCATTACTTTAATAATAAGGTTCCTCCCATGCCAAAAAAAAAATTTCTAACTCTGTTAACTGCGTTTAAGTTGTCGTGAGATTCCCATTTAAGCTTAGACTTTGTCTTACACCCACACCTAATATAAACGCACTCCGCCAAATTTGCTGTCAAAAATGTCTCATGCACATACAAATTGTATGAGAGCAACCTTAACCTACCGCACAGCGTAAAACCTAATTCAATTTCCAATTTTTGTTTTGAGTGACATATTGATTTGACATATTGATATTGAACAGAACAGAAGAAAACTATGTGGGGTTGATCAAAGAGTTTAATGTATTTACAATAATACCGATACAATGAATTCCGGTTCATAATTTAGCCAATAGGGATCAAGTGGCAATACCCGATTGCATTTGATTATCACTATTGCTTTAAAACGTCCAGGGCAAATAATATTAAAATGTTTTATCTTTCCGGTAGTGAGATAGGAAGTAAGCCATAACTCAATAATCCGAAGCAAAATAAATTTAAACACAAAAACGTTTTAGATTTCACAAAAAATGTAAATTCGCAATTCAGTACTGGTATCTTAGATATGACCTTATCTGGAAACATTCCAAATACTAAATAACGAGTGAGCAACTTCCACCACACAGGTTGGTTAGTTAAACATAGACAAACCATTTACACTAATTCCAACGCCTGGTGAAAGTAATAGAAAATTAAAACTGATTTGGAGAAGCCCAAAACTTCCAATTCGGGCCCCACGTTGGGTGCCATTTTTGTAATTAAGCCATTCGGTGTCACCTGAAAGTAAACCGCTATGCATGCGCGTATATTCCTGGTGATTATCTCGTCGGATTGGGCTGGGCGTTGCCGCACTTTCTTGGCAATGCCTGACTGCTTGCAAAATAGAAATCGTGCACTTTATCTAACAATATGGACAACATACTCGTACACATTACTTTTATCATATCTAAAGTTGGCGAAAAAAAAATACCGGTGGGAATACCTTCTGCCTTCCTCTTCTTTGTCTCTTCCCTGCCCAACCATATAGAGATACTTACGCATCACTATCCCAACCTTCATTTTAGGATTTCACACTATACAATTCATTTATTCGAACAATCCCTTACAACTACCCTTATCAATAATTTTCCTCTTACATTCATCTGGTCACCTTAATAAGGCAAGAATTTTGAATGAACATCTTTGTAGTCTTATACTACATTTACACTGCACCAAATGAGTCAGTTTGGGTAAAAAATTTCAAATGCGTCTCATTTCCCCAAATGACTGATTTCATCGCATTCGCTCGCATTTGCGCTGCAACAACATGACATTTTTGTGAAGTTTCGCATAAAGGAAAATGTCAAACAAAATTCAAATGAGCTAATGTAAATGGGTTTGAAATTACTCATTTGAATTTTCCAAATGCGGTGCAGTGTAAATATAGTATTACTTTAAACTACATATGTTTAGACCCAAGGCCTAACTTCACGCAATTACGGGTCACCCTAATATGACGGCCCGTTTTTATTCCAGTCGCTCACACAATTGCACCCACATGTACATGCATACGTGCATATGTGTGTATTTTGTCAGCACCATGCACGTACATGTCAGTGGCAATGTATGAGTGCACTTTCCTCTCAAAACCGGAGGACTTTACCTGGGAGAACGGTCGTCAACTTTGAGAGAGTTTCTTTCTTGTAAACCAGCCGTCTGCCTGCCAATACTAGCCTTCGATCACCGCCGCAAGGATTTTCATCATCACAGGTAATTTATCTCCATAAGCGCACATATTAAACGATAAATCGTTTTCTCTTTTGTTTCTTCTGCTAAAGACCTGTCCAGATCGACCTCTATGCGTCCACCCACTACCGGTTCTAGACTCACCCCGGCCGAACATGGTCCTTCCTCGCGAAAATTAAACCATAATTATAGCTCACAAAACAACAACATAATTTTCGTGATATTTAATAAATTGACGTTTGGAACTTCTGCCACGCTTCAACAATATCATATTCGTGATATTCAATCAGCCAACAAACATTAACATCATTTTCGTGATATTAAAAAGACGTGGGAAACCTTGCCACACTGCAACACTACAACCATCACTGCACAAAATCATCAAATCTAACTCAAACAGATACTGATACAAAGTAAGTCATATTTTTTGCCGTTGTTTTTTTGTTTTTTTGTTTTTATTGGTGATTTAAAATAACTTTTTGCCACGCGCGTAGTAGTAAACCCACGAAAAGTGTTCGATTGAAATAAGTAGTGAAATACTTGTGAAATTGTGCCCACAGTGGTCAGCTTTCTTCAACTCTTGTGGCATACAAAAGAGTAGACATAACCCCACTTTTGCAAAAAACACACTAGTTCTTTTTGATTGAGCTTATTTTTCTGTGTGGTTGAATTAACATCCCATGTTTTTCTTTAAAATTTTTTTATTTTATAATTAGTTTTACTCTTAGAGCACTTATTTCCCGGAAAACTTTACACTGTTCGTATCATCGCGCGGGCACTTGGTTTAATATACAAAAAACAAAAACAAACAAAAAAAAGGCACTTTGTACGTGTAGGGGGCGAGTGGTCCTTACACTGCGTTACAAAAATGAGCTTTAGTTCTGTCCTATGAACCAAATATACTTTTTCGGAAAGGGGGGAAAAAACAAAAATACACGTGTATCGGCGATTTAATTTATTTATTTGTTTATTTGTATGCTTATAATTCAGTACAAAGATTTCATCTTATATAACGGCACTGAATAGTATTATAGTCATATTAAAAATAAAACAAAATATTATGCCAAAAAAAATAAAACTAAGACAACAACTTAGATTTAATTTACAATATAAAATATTAAAAACAAATAATAAAAAGTCAAGAGTTTAAGTTTTAAAGTTAAAAATATAACAGTGATATTTAACAGTGTTATTTAAAATGTTCATATATTAACTTTTTAAATTGCGTTGCGTTGCTGACTAATTGCAAATAAGGGGGTAATCGATTCCAAATTCGTATAGCGTTTATATAGAAATGTTGATCTGAAAAAGCAGTGTTATGTTCTATTTGAATAATACGGTTTCCTCTTTCTGACCTGAAGAAGTTTAATTTTTGGTAAAGATAATGCGGCTGTTGTGTGTATATTATTCTATGAAGGTAAATTACAGTTTTACAATTTAAAAGATTCTCGAAGGTAACACCAAAAATAAGTTTGGAATAATGAGATATTCTGTCAAATCGACGTATGCCAAATATATATCTTGCAATACCATTAAAAGCCACGTTTAATTTGCGCACACTGGTTACGTCACAGCTAGAAAACAATTCACAACCATATAGTAACGTCGGTATTAGGTATGATTTAGCCAGAAGCATTCTGACTTCAAGTGGTATGAACCATTGGCTACACCATAAACATGTACCTAAACGTCAGCATTTTTTTTTTTATGTATAAAGTATAAAGCTCGTAGTGTCCGTCTGTCCGCCTGTGTGAAAGACTTTGGATCTATTTTTTACCCTTTTTCCGTGATCCAATCGAGTTGAATTTTTGCAGGCAGACCCGTGGAAATGTCTGTATCACGTAAAATTTAAAAAAAAATAAATTTTTATCAATTCTCAGATTTTCCTGAATTAAAAAAAAAAATTATTTTTGTTTTCACTTTCTTCGGCATAACTTGAAACTTTAAAACTACTAAAGCGTTCCGAAAAAAAAAATTGTTTTTCGCCCCATCCCACTCCCTATATATGTAGTTTATCAATAGTAACTTTCTAACACTAAACTGTTTATGACTTTTACAACACCTACAACTGGTATGACAGATGAAACATTGAATTGCACAATTGAATTTCAAAAGGGTTAAAAATCGATCCAAAGTCTTTCACACAGCCGGGCAGACGGACACTACGAGCTTTATCCTTTATACATAAAAAAAAAATTCTAACGTGTTCATGAAAATCGCCGATACACGTGTATTGTTATTTATTCTCCCCTTTCCGAGAAAGTATATTTGGTTCATAGGAAAGAATGTGTGTAACGCAGTGTTATTTGTCTTTACGTCATTGTTGCTGTTTATCGACACAAAGCGCACGCAATAATATCTGCATAAAAACGATAAATTTTATTATTTATGACTATAATAATTCATTGGTATTTTGGTTGGGAACTGGTTTTTTTTGGCAACAGTTACATGTACCAAATTAGAAACCCTCTTCTTAACAGCTTTTCTACCGCCACGTAAGTAGATTGCGCAAAGATGAATACGTACATCAGAGTCGCAGAATAAATAGCAAAGTTTGAATCAAATTTCAGCCTTAGTCGTGAGGAGGACTGAAAGAGCATACTCTTCCGATAAATCAAGAAGAATTACGGCCCTTATGGATGAAGATAAAGTCTGCTCTTGACTCTCTGATGGACTCCGAAGACGTATCGACAGATGATATTTTGGCTATACGGAAAAAACGCAGGTCAACTTATACTATAAACATGCGGTGCCTATCGAAAATTAATGCTGAGGCAGAAAAATATGAGAAAGTGTAAACGAACACCACCACAAACCACTCTCTAGAGCAAAATATTCGCCTTCCTACGTGCGATACGGAAATATTAAAGGGAGATTACATGTCCTGGCCAACGTTTCGTGACATATTCACGGCCATCTGCATGCACAACAGCCGTCTAAGTCAGGTTGAGACATTTTTCGATATCAACCAAAAAAAAACCAGGGGAGGCGAAGGACATCGTAAAGAAATGTACCCTTACAAACGAAGGCTTCGAAAGCGCCTAGAAAAATCTGTGTGAAAAATAGGAAAATAAACGTATTCTGGTCAACTCTCAGTTGCAAATATTATTTAACCTATTGTCTATCATCCCTGAAAAGTTGTAAGATTGAAGTTTCAAACTGGGATGCAATCATCACATATTTATATTCTGCTAAGCTGGCCGAAGGTACACTGGCTCTATGGGACTAGAGCATAGATCATAAAATGTACATATCCAAATGGGAGGCTATGAACAAGTTCCTTTAAAATCGGGTTCAGACACTTTAAACAGTATCAGGTTTTATAAGTAATGCTAATTCGAGACACAGAGACCCCCACAAAAAGACTTGGCGCCTTTCAAACGAAGGTGTCGCTGCAAGCCAAAGCAGTGTTTAATATGTGCAAATCCAACGAGCACAGATTACGTAACTGTTCCCGCTTCTGTGAGTTATCCCCAGGGGACAGAATAAAATTCATAAAATCAATGAACGGGTGCCTAAGCTACTTATGCCCAGGACGATGCACCAGTTCGTACAACTACAATACGTGCCACTCTCGACAGCATACGCTCCTGCATGCGGATACGATTCATCAGACTGCCAGGCGCAACGCGTTCAAAAATCCGGCGGATTATAGTGCTTCTACATCAAAGCAGGCACTAGCAATACCAGAAGCGGAAAAGGCAGGATCGACCGGGAACCAGAATTTTACATCCTGCGTCAATACGGATAAAGGCGTGCTTTTGGGAACAGCTCACGTACATATACACTGCAATGGTACCAATTTCACCGCGCGGGCATTAATTGATTCGGGATCGGAATGCTCTTTCGTGACGAAAAGACTTAAAGGAAGTATCCATATACCGGCGAGAAATATGCATGCCCAAGTGTCGGGCATAGCAGACGTAGTAACTGCTCATGTCAAGGAAGCTTCAGACATTGAACAACGTTCACCTGTCGATCCTTGCTTCCGCCTGACAACGACGGTGCTCGACCACTAGGAAGGTACGTGTCGTTTTCAAGGCCTCGAGTCCCACGGAAAACGGAATTAGCTTGAGATGTACTCCTGCCGGGCCCAGTACTACAATCCGATCTTCCTATTCTTATCTTACGTTGGCGGTTACAGGTTTGTCTTCAACAGTGACATCGAAAAGATGTATAGACAAAAATTCAAAGAATTGTCTATCGTACTTCCCCGAACGAACCTAGAAGCCTGTATGAGCTAAAAACCGTAACTTTCGGAGCTAACTGCGCTCCATATCACGCGATCATAACGCCCCTACAATTGGCCGATGATGCAGAAAATTCCCAACCAATAGCATCTACCACACTGCGAGATTGCATGCACGTAGATGACGTATTAGCCTGGGGGCATACAATCACATCAACTATTAAAGTCAGAGATGAAATTCGACAGGTGTTACATTCGGCGGGGTTCCCACTACGCAAATGGATCTTAAACTCTGAGGAAATTCTCAAGGACATCCCTAAAGCGGATCTGCTCAGCGAGGACTTCCTGGCCTTTGAGGACACTAGTTCGGTTAAGGCATTGGGCGGACGGTGGAATGCGCATTTCGACCTTTTTTATTTCAAAGCAGGCGCGTTGGAACATAGTGACAACATCACGAAAAGAGAGATTCTGTCCGCCAAAGCAAACCTTTTAGGATGCTTCGCACCTATGATCATCAGAGCAAGAATACTCATGCAGAGTATTTGGTTAGAAGATACCGATTGGGATGAACAAGTATCACACAAAACGTGGGAAAGATGGAAGACCCTCATCCAACACTACCATGACATCGGCAACATCAGGATAGAACGGTGGGTCAACTTTTCGCCAGAAGACGACATCGTAATACATGGATTTTGTGACGCATTCGAAAAAGCATATGCAGTTTACATGTGCGTCAAAAGGGATGGCGACATCTTCGTCAACCTCCTTCTAGCCAAAACCCGCGCAGGCCCCGCCCTGTAAAAAACGATGGAGCATCAGAGTACTCCAACACTTATCCTCATTTATATAAAAAAGGTGGTCCAATTTACATAGCGATGTTCGGTGATTGGATCACCTAATCCTACTCGGAGTACCATTTACTTTGCTTCCGAATATTCTATAGAGCACCTACGTTGGAGTACTTTAAAGATGCTGCCAAAGGATTACTCTATAGAGTATTCTAGACGAAAGCGAGAAGGGAGTATGTGTTCTTTTGAGGACCACCTACTCCCACTCTCGCATTGCTGTTGAATACTGCCGTCTTGGCTGTAAGAACACAAATCCCGATGCCCACTACAAGAAACTGATTACAATACCTTCGTAGAAGAAAAAGAACGCAAACATACGTGACGACAAAAGTTAATAATACCGATATTCTGATTTACCTAGGGCTTTAAGAGTGTTATCGTTTGCCATGAGATCCTACCAAAGATCTCACCCAAAAACAAATGCGTCCTTTCAAGTCAAGTCGCACTTAATCTTAGCTGAGGAAATTAAAGCAACAACTCAAGTTTTAATCAGGATCTATCAGAACCAACATTGCAGCTCAGAATATCGGGATTTGAAAACTAGGAGAGCCATTGAAGACAAAAATGAAATACTTTCACTTAACCCATTCATGGACAAAGACGACATTATAAGAGCAGGAGGACGTCTTGGGAATTTTGCAGGACTTGGCATATAATGAGCGGCATCCAATTATTCTTCCTTACAACTGTAGGTTATTTCGTGTGACTGTCCTGATGATTCATCAAATAACAATGCATGGAGAAAATCAGCTCATGTTACACCCGATTCGTGCCCAATGAATGGCGATTAGGTCGAGTGGTCAACGTCCACCCCAGCGAAGATGACCGGGTACTTGTCGTTGACCTCCTTACTGAGAAGGGGCAGGTCAGAAGACCGCTGGTCAAACTGATCTGGCTACCCGCACAGGGAACAGATTGTGAGAGGCCAATCGCCTCATCTTAATCCTCTGCACCCATCTCCACCTCCCTCCTTAAAATTTTAAGTATTCCCCGAACCAAATTGCAAAGTACCCGCAATACATGCAAAGAGCTTGTAGTCACGCCCCTGGTTTCGCGGGACCTGCATCTCTCACAGCATGTTTTCTGTCCGAGCTCCAAAACTATAAAAAAGGACCCTCGGGCTCCCTGCGTGAATCTCCCATTGAGATCATACACTGCATAATTGCATTTGTTTTTAATGACTTCAGATTCCCGGGCTCAAGGTATGGGTCTCCCTGTGAGGATCTGCCTTAGAACTAACTTTTTTCATTGCTCCGTTCCTCGGGCTCATCGTGTGAGTCTCCCGCTGAGGACCCGAGTCTCCCATTGGGGACGTGACCTAACCGAAGCTCGGAGATCAAATCATGGGGGGAGAGGGGGCGCGGGAGGAACGCAGTGGTCAGACGCGGCCAAGTCGGTATCTACTACCAAAAAATATACTACCAACTGCAAAATCTACTCATACACTCGTAACGAGGTTTACGAGAAAAAGAAAAAAAAATCGCTTGATGAAGCCAAGAAAGAAACCTAGCGCGGCTTGGCTCACCAAGCGGCCCCAGACAAGTCTTAATGAATTCAACATAACTTAAAAACCAACTTAAGTTGTGCCAAATATTGGACAACCAACTTAGGTGTTTCACAATACACAGGGAAAACAACTTAAGTTGTTCCAAATGTAGGGCAAAATAGCTTAAGTTGTTCCAACTGTAAGGCAAAAAACAACTTAAGTGTGTTAAGTACAATGAAAACTGCTTAAGACATTCCTAATGTCTTGTAAAGGCACCCATCTGCCACAGAAACAAATGCACTCGCGAACTGGGCTACAGAAAACCTAACGCAAAAAGGCGAACAAATCTGTTACGGCAAATGGACCCATCTGCCACGACCAGCTGTTAGGAGAGGGTTCCCCTCGTATACATACCCCCATTCCAACGAACAAAAAGACAATTTAGCTTGTCTCCAAAAATTTTGATTTGGAACTATGTATATTGGTTCTGCTTATACCAGTATTATTCTGCAATACCAGTATTTTTGGCTAGCTTATTTCTGGGGCAACAGGCCCAAACTACCAAACTCAAGTTTGGTCGAAAACGAGAAAGTGCCACCATTGTGTGCCATAATTGACTTAGTATGTGTGTTTCATTTCCAGACAGTTACTCTACAATTTAACTTTCAAAGCTCTTTACTAAAAAAGACAAACAATTCTAAAAACTGTTGCTATGGAATCTATTGGCGTGATAAAACCCTCCAAGCATTTTTGGATAATTTGGATAACAATATCCAGCACAATAAAAGGACTCAGCACAAAATATGGAGTTGACATGTCAGTGCGTCAAAAACAAAGACAAAGCACTTTGGCCATTGTTATAAAGGGTGGTCCAAAATTTATAGACAAAATTTACGAGGCGCGTCAGGAGGGAAATCACACATTTTTATTAAATTTAATTTATTACTCTGAAACTATGAACGGTTTGTGAATTAAGTCAGGAAAAGCAAGATTGCTTTGATTTGAAAACTTAAATCATTACGATGTTGATATCGTTGTTAGATGGCTACCCCGATAGTCCGAAAACTCCTGGTTTGTTAACTGCTACATTACCAGATGTCACCCTATGGCAGCAATGGACAACAACACAATCACAACAATTTGCTGATCAACAATAACAATAACCATAAGCGTAATGACGTTTGTAAATCATATCCACCAGGCTTTGGTCCTGGTACACCAACCAATCCATGTCCAACCACTCAAACATTTTTGAACACGCTCCACAACAGTTTTGCACACCAACAAAGAAGCTTAACACCAACAACTACTTACATGGAACTTCACCGAATATGCCAGGCAGCCTTGGAGCAACAACAACAGATGTCACCTCGCAACAGTACGCACAATACGAGCGGATATCAAAGTTTCAGCAGCAGCTCTAACTCATTGGAACAAACATTTTCCACCTTATTTTTTGATTGCTATCATTATTAAGAGTGTAAGATGATGCGTGGCTTGTTGTTGGACTGGTTGTGGGTGTGGTGCAAGCCTCCTCAGGTATAGCAGGGAGTTTTAAATTAATGCAACGCATTTGTGGTGCTGTTAAATTTATTAAACTTGAAACATTTAAATTGGTTGCAGTGCTGAATAGGCGGCGACCTACGAGACATAAAGAAATATAGAATATTTATTTTAACAATGAATACTAAATTGCCTGTAGATTCCACTGGTTTACGACGCTTAGATTCATGTGTCTCATTGTCATCAGCAGTCGCTGTTGAACCTAGAATCCCCAAAAAAAGAACGTTTGCTGTGACTTTTTATACATTTTGATCCACGATCCGTTTAAGCGACCGGGGTGTATGCTCGAGATCTCGCAAGTTGTACTTATGTGTCGAACCCAATTTTTTCCCTTCCAAATTGAAGCATATACTCGGCATAACCCCGGTATGATTCTGTCATCTTGTCCACGCAATATTACACAGGTTTGAATTATAATGGTGGAGCTGGTGCAGGCGGTCCACTTATACCCCCATTTGGTTTGGGTGTAACAGTTGGCTTGATGGATGCCACACCAACGAATGTGCGTCTAAAGTTGTCTCAACACAAAGCCATACATATGCTATTGACAAGCCTCGGCCTAGAACATTACATGAAAAAATTCGTTACCGACAAAAATCGATTTGGAAATGGTTTTCATAAAGGAAGTCTTCATTGTCTTCAAATGAAAAGATCTAAATTAGAATAAAAATGTATGCGCCGCATGAAACCTTCTTTGTTAAAGCAATTAATAGTTATCAATTTACTGATTCTTCTACAAGTAACAATTTTTAATTGAAATAATTACCGAGGTCAAGATAACAGTAAGTAACATGTCAGTAAGCTTAACTGCTTCGCATGAAAAAATATGTCTCTTCAACATTTATTCAGAGGTGTTGAAGACATGAGTCATAATCTCATCGAGTTCGATGATTAGATTCGTTTTAGACCAAAAAATCGTAAAAGAGAAACGAATATACTGTGAAATGAATTAATATGAAGTTTTAATACTTACCTTTTAATACCTTTTTATACTTACCCTTTTAATACTTAAGTACTATCTATACTTACCTATGATCATAATTACCTTTAAATGCATATGAATTACTTACCTTAAAATACTTACCTTGCTTACCCTTTGAATTACCGTGTATACTTCCTTTTTTGAAGTCCCCTGTAAATAAGGAAAAAATAATTACTGTTTACTGTTTACCTACAACTTATACATATATATATATGCTCTCTCTAAAAAAAGTGAAGTGTCCAGTGGATTGTGCTGGACCATTTTAAGTTTTTTAGTTTTTCGCTTACCGCTGCTTGTGAAAATTAAATTTAATAAAGTTCAGTTTATATTTTGTACCAAAATTTTATCGCGTCCGTTTATTTCTTCCGGAGTGAGTAGTGGCCGAAATCCCCCGATAAGTGGTGAATTTTACACATGGTCCTTTGGTACCAACAGTGAAATGTGACTAGTGACCTAAAAAAGAAAATAAGTAAAAAAAAAAATAAAAAAAACACATAAAATTTAAACAATTACACAAAACCAATACGAGGTGTGTTCAAAAAGTATCGCGAATTTTGAATTTTCGCTGGTTACGTATATTCGAATTTTGAATTTTTTGTGGCGTTATGTTGGTACTCATGTCTCTCACTTATGCCGACAAGCTCGGCCATTTTGAATGTTCAGTTAATTGTTGACAGCTGCTTTGCTTGCACGTGTTTTGGATCGTCTTCGATTTTTACGCGAAATTCGTACCAAAATTGCTCAATTGTGACCAAAAACAGCATCGCATGAACATTGCTAATGAGATGTTAAACTCTGTCCGCGACGACCCAAATTTGCTCCAGAGGGTCATAACTGGTGGCAAATCGTGGGTTTATGGTTATGACGTGGAAACCAAAGCTCAATCATCTCAATGGAAGCTGCCGCACGAACCAAGACCGAAAAAAGTGCGCCAAGTTCGGTCGAATGTGAAAGTTTTGCTGACAGTTTTCTTCGATTGCAGGGGCGTGGTGCATCATGAGCTCTTGCCACAGGGAAGAACGATCAATAAGGAATATTACCTGCAAGTTATGCGCAATTTGCGCGAAGTAATCCACCAGAAACGCCCGGATTTGTGGAAGAACAAAAATTGGCTTTTGCACCACGATAACGCCCCTGCTCACGCATCGTTGCTTGTGCGCGACGTTTTGGCCAAAAACAACACACTAATGATGCCGCAGCCACCGTATTCCCCAGATCTGGCCCCCTGTGACTTTTTCTTGTTCCCTAAACTGAAGAGGCCCATGAAAGGACGACGTTACGCTTCTCTTGACGAGATAAAGACGGCATCGAAGGAGGAGCTGAACAAGATACAAAAAAATGATTTTTTGAAGTGCTTCGAAGATTGGAAAACCCGTTGGCACAAGTGTATAATATCTCATGGGGATTACTTTGAAGGGGACAAAATCGATATTCATGAATAAATAAATAATTTTTGAAAAAACACAAAATTCGCGATACTTTTTGAACACACCTCGTATACGCGACGCGCAAAAATTAAATTCTGTGCAAAGTGCTAAAAAGAACAAAAACACAATTATAAACATTACAAAAAAAAAAAAATTCAAATATTCCTAAATTATATTCAAAACCATAAAATATAAATTGTATGTGAAAAATATAAAAATACATACATACATATATGTATACACAAAATACATACCCTAAAGTGAGTGCGGTGAAGTAAACAAATCAAACGGGATACCCAAGGCAAATTAACGAAGGCAAAGGTACAGTGGCTAAGTGCTGAAAAGAAACGGTGGAAAATAAAAGAATAAAAGAAAGTTGCAAAATATCAAAAATACATGCGAAAGTGCAGTGGAAAGAAAAGAACGGTAGAAAACAAAGTACAGTGGCGCTCAAAAAAAGAGAAACAAATATAAATAAAAGATAAATATAGTGGTAAAAAGTTGCCGAAAAATTAAAGTGGGTTGGAAGGCGCAGCCACAAAGTTTTATATATTTTAACCACGAGCAGTAGACCTGCAAAAGTGGTGCCCGGCAACACAACAATAACAAAGAAGAGAAGAAAAGTAGCAGCAGCAAACCAACGCATCAAAGGGCACCGGGCAGCAACAATAACAATTCCAGTACAAAACAGGTGGTAGGAAAAAGATGCCAAAGTAAGCACACCTTGCACAAAAATACACGCATATATAAGTGCAGCGGAATTCCTCAAACCCAATAATTAGATGAACTCATCCAAGCTACGGTAAAATTGACAGGTTCTTGGAAAGAATCCGCACGAAACACCGTTCTCGCAAATCTCTCTCCCTTAATAAAACTCCGCTAAGCTCTGCTTATATATAAATACGAGGTGTGTTCAAAAAGTATCGCGAATTTTGAATTTTCGCTGGTTACGTATATTCGAATTTTTTGTGGCGTTATGTTGGTACACATGTCTCTCACTTATGCCGACAAGCTCGGCCATTTTGAATGTTCAGTTAATTGTTTACAGCTGCTTTGCTTGCACGAGTTTTGGATCGTCTTCGATTTTTACCTATTCAAAAAAATGGATAAAAGAACCTGTATCAAATTTTGTGTGAAAAACGAAATTAAGTGCGCGGATGCATTCCGAATGTAGACTGTGGCACACGGAGAAGCTACCTTGGACCGAAGCAACGTTTATCGGTGGTACAAAATGTTCTCAGAAGGCCGAGAAGATGTGCAAAGAAGAACAAAAATTGGCTTTTGCACCACGATAACGCCCCTGCTCACGCATCGTTGCTTGTGCGCGACTTTTTGGCCAAAAACAACACACTAATGATGCCGTAGCCACCGTATTCCCCAGATCTGGCCCCCTGTGACTTTTTCTTGTTCCCTAAACTGAAGAGGCCCATGAAAGGACGACGTTACGCTTCTCTTGACGAGATAAAGACGGCATCGAAGGAGGAGCTGAACAAGATACAAAAAAATGATTTTTTGAAGTGCTTCGAAGATTGGAAAAACCGTTGGCACAAGTGTATAATATCTCATGGGGATTACTTTAAAGGGGACAAAATAGATGTTCATGAATAAATAAATAATTTTTGAAAAAACACAAAATTCGCGATACTTTTTGAACACACCTCGTATATTGCTAATATTCTCAATTTGTGTATTTTATATAATATATCCTACATATGCACCACATACATAAATACCCACCCGTTATAAGATATTTGCCGGTACCATCCACGGAATTTTCCCCTTAACATAAAGTTACTACATAAAACCACAAAGGAAAGTCCACAATCTACATACGTACATATGTAAATGCATTCGCCCCAAATTCCAAGTCAATAACCGCATTATTGACTCCGCCTTTGTTAACTCTACTTAATTTGCTCCATTTAATTTGCGAATTTAACTCCACCCACCGCTACTTATTTCTCCTTACGCAAACAAAGCCACTAGCTCAAAAATTGTTGCCCATATTTATTGCTGCACTTTATAATTACTGTACTCTTATGCGCTGAGACAGTACAGTGCAGGGCAAAGAAATAACACTATCCCCAAATACAGTGTGCGAAAGAAAATTAGCTACGAAATTTTAAATTCACAATTCTCATAAAAAATCAAATCAAGGTAAACTTGTACCCACAATGGCTGAAGATAAGCAAGAGAAGATCCAATCCCTTCAAACTCAGCAAGGCCCAAGGACAAGGTCGAAATCCCAAGCCGAGGAAGAAGAGAGTACATATATGCAAAAAAAATTTATGTACGAAATCTCAAGGTTCGACAAATTCTGTGAGAAATGGTGGGGTATACCCGACACGGACCACACTGAAGCCGGACTCAAAACGTATATGGAACAACTGTCAAAGCACATATCTCTTATAGATGCAGCAAATGAAGCAGTGCAAATGAACGCCGACGAAAGAACGAAAGCAGCATGCAGCACAACCTATGAAGATGCCAGTGACAACGGGCTCAACACCAAACTTCGAATCAACGAGCTCCTCAGCAACCTCCAGCTAAGCTCGGAAGCCGCCAACAGTCACTCTTCCAGTATGAGGGTAACCGCAATCCACCCCGAATCAAATAACTATCTGAAGGTACCTGCTTGTGACACAGAGGTCTTCTATGGAGGATATGAAGACTGGCCATCATTTAGAGACATGTTCACAGCAGTGTACATCAGTCATCCCAAACTCTTCCCTGCCCAAAAACTTTACCATTTGAGGCAAAAAACCCGAGGAAAGGCAGCCCTTCTTATTAAAAATTACCCACTTAATGACCAAAGTTTTGCGCTCGCGTGGAATGCACTAAAGTGTCGATATGAAAATCGAAGAATTCTCGTAGATAACCAACTAAAGTCCCTGTTCAACATTCAACCCGTAACTAGTGAAAATGGTGAACGCATACAATATGTGCAAATCACGATAAATAATTGCCTCTCAACCCTTAAAGCTAACGGTGTTTCCACGGATAATTGGGACCCGATGCTAGTATACCTCTGCTCCTCCAAACTCCCAGACGAAACTCTAGCGTTATGGGAGCAATCACTCAACTCCCGCAAGGAACTTCCTCTGTGGTCCGAATTGGACCAGTTCCTGACTACTCGGTATGAGGTAGTTGAACGCCTTACCACATATAGGCCGAACAAACCCAAGCCTAATCAACCAAATTTCACCCCACGTTCTTCTACTCCTATTAATAGCTCATTCCACTCAAGGAACAAGACACACTCACAAAAAGGCAGGCCTCGTGCAAATTATGCAACAGCAATCACTCGCTGATGAATTGCGTCAAATTTAAAGAGCTCTCAGTACAAGATAGAAATAAATTTGTAAGGGAAAATAAATATTGCCAGAACTGTTTGGCATACTCCCACTCAGAAAGACAATGCGTCAGCAGCTTTACTTGCGTTTACTGCCAAAAGCGACACCACTCCCTCCTACATTACTCAGCCAACAACCAAACGCAAAATAATTCGAAACCCAAAAAAAATTTCGCCTCATCTCACGTGACCATCGATGAAGAAAAGCCCTGTACCTCACAACAGGCTGCATTGATGAGCTCGGAGAAAACAACTCAAGATAGCACGGAGAATGTACTCTCACACTTCTCTAGTAGCAGAGAGCGAACCTTGCTCCCAACAGGAAACATTCCCGTGTTACACAAAGGAGAAACCTTTAATATTCGTGCTCTTCTAGACCAAGGATCCCAAAAAACTTTTGTAACCTCTAGAATACAAAAGCTACTTGGTCTACCCGTTCAAAATACCAATTACGAAATATTGGGAATGGGCGGACGAACAGTCCAGAAGGCAGATAAGGTGTGCTCAATCACCATATGTTCTCCAGATCTCAACATTAAAATCGCAACTAATGCGATCATACTCCCTCAACTGACGCAATTCTTGCCAACGTTTAAGGTAGCTTATATAGACCTCAAAGAGTACTCAACACTCTGTCTAGCAGACCCCAACTGCTTCGCACCTACCAAAATAGATAGGGTAATAGGTAGCGACATACTCCCTCAAATCCTGATTCCGGGCCTAAAAACCAATGTAGCAGGAAGTTTAATAGCCCAGAACACAATCTTCGGGTGGATATTAAGCGGGCCACTTAAGGAACAGATCTCAACATTCTCAACTCAAGTAGTTGAAATTCAAAAGGATTCCCTTTAAGACCTACTCAAAAGGTTTTGGGAACAAGAAGAAGTGCCATTGGCTTCCTCTCTCAAAGACGATGATCTAATATGCGAAGAGCTCTACAAAAGTACCACATTCCGAAGGAATGATGGCCGCTTCGTAGTAAAACTCCCATTTAAAAACTCTTTTCCCAACTCAATAGCTTTAGGGCACTCTAGACCCTCTGCTCAGCAACAATATCTCAGCATAGAACGAAGCATTGAGAAAAAACCAGAGCTCCGAACGACCTACTCTAACGTCTTAGCGGAATACTTAACCCTAGACCATATGGAGCCCACAACCCCTCGGGAAATTATACGTGATGGAAAGTATTTCTCGTTTTACTTACCACATCACGCCGTTCTCAAACCCGATAGTAAAACTACTAAAGTCCGAGTAGTTTTCAACGCATCAAAACGATCTCACTCCGGCATCTCACTCAACGACGTGCTTCATACAGGTCCCGTTTTACAAAATGATTTAATGGTCGTTATACTCAACTGGCGACTCTACAAATATGTATTTAACGGCGACATTGAAAAAATGTATCGGCAAATATACGTCTACAAGGAAGATCAAGACTTCCAACGAATACTCTTTCGTCAATCTCCTCAAGGCCAAGTACAAGATTTTAAATTAAAAACTGTGTTAACTGTGCACCCTACTTGGCAATTCGCACCCTGCAGCAGCTCGCAGACGACTGCAAAGCTGAACTCCCCCTCGCTACCAACGTTCTCCTGCGAGAAACCTACGTGGATGACATTCTCTCAGGCGGACATAACCTACAGTCCATTCGCGAAACCATGACTCAGCTGATCGAAGCACTAAAGTCAGCAGGCTTCCCACTCAAAAAAATGACAGCGAACCACTCAGAAATATTGGAATCAATCCCCAAGTCTGATCTTCTCGATGCTGACTTTCTAAAATTCCACGACTCAAGCTCCACAAAAACTCTTGGAGTACGCTGGAACGCAATCGAAGACTCCTTCTCCTATTCTTATGACCCCATACCAGACGCAAACTCGGCAACCAAGCGACATATTCTCTCGTCCGTCGCGAAACTTTTCGACCCGGCAGGATGGCTATCGCCTATAATGATAGTAGCAAAAACTCTCCTGCAACAGCTCTGGATGGAAGGAATGGATTGGGATGAGCACGTCAAACCCTGTTCACTTCTCAAATGGAAATCCTTTACGGAAAATCTCTCAACAATAGGAGACATAAAAATCCCACGTTGGGTTCAATTCACCCCCAACGAGCCCACTCAGATACATGGTTTCTCCGACGCCTCTGAAAAGGCATATTGTGCATGTGTCTATTTAAGAGTTCAACACAGCGATAACTCTGTTTCCTCGCACTTACTAGTAGCAAAGAGCAAAGTCGCACCCCTACAAACAGTAAGCCTTCCCCGATTAGAGCTCTGCGGAGCATTACTCGTCTCAAAATTAATAAAGCACATTCGAACTTCGCTTAAACTCACAGAGAGCAACTTGACTCTGTGGACAGACTCTTCCATAGTGCTGGCTTGTCTCGAAAAGCCACCACATACATGGAAAACATATGTAGCAAACCGCATATCCCAGATACTCGACAATGTCAGCAACGCAACGTGGCGACATGTACCCAGTGGCGAAAATCCAGCTGATATGGGCACTCGCGGATGTCGGCCACAAGACTTAGTTGACTGCCCTCTTTGGTGGAATGGCCCAAAGTGGCTCTCAAACTCTCCCAACTATTGGCCCAAAACCACCCCTCACAACAACTCACCTCCAGAACAAAGGCGTATCGAAGCCCTTCACATTCTCGAGAGCGAAGATGTCTTGGATCGTTTCTCTTCATTGTCGAAAGCACTTAGAGTTCTCTCTTATGTTCGCCGGTTCACCTCGAACTTAAGAAAACTCCCAATTCCCTCCACGCTTACCCTTACACACGAAGAGATACATCAAGCAAAGCTACAACTAATTGGAAAGGCTTAACAAAAATATTATGGAGAAGACATCGCGTCCCTCCAAGCGTCGAAACCACTCGATAAAAGAAGTCCGTTACTCCCACTCAACCCTTTCTTGGACGAAACGGGGATATTACGGCTACGCAGACCTGAGTTACAACGAGCGTTACCCTATCATCATATCCGACAATGCACGATATTGCACTCTCTATTTGGACTTCCTCCATTCGACATTGCTTCATGCCGAGAAACAATTAATGATCCGCATGGTACAACAAGAGTATTATATTCCCCGGCTGAAACAAAAGGTGAAAAAATGCATATTTAAGTGCAAGAAATGCACTATATACAAGCAACAAATGAGATCGCAAATGATGGCAGCTCTACCCCCCGAACGTGTAACGTACTCACTTCCATTTCACACCACCGGAGTAGATTTTGCAGGGCCTTTCCTCGTAAAGACATCCACGCTCCGACGAGCATCCTATGCCAAAGCATATGTGTGCGTCTTCGTTTGCTTTTCCACCAAAGCCGTACACTTAGAAGTCTGCTCAGATTTCACCACAGAATCTTTCAAAGCAGCATTTGCTCGTTTCGCTGGCCGCCGAGGCATACCCTCTAAAATTATGTCCGACAACGGCAAAACGTTCGTAGGAGCCCAAAGAAGCCTACAAAGAGAATTCTCAATATTTCTCAAGGAAACCGCAGAAGACATCGGAAATAAATATGCAGTCCACGGTATCTCATGGCAGTTCATCCCTCCATACGCCCCTCATATGGGAGGTCTCTGGGAAGCAGCAGTGAAGAGTTTCAAAATTCACTTCACCAAAGTTGCCGGAACGCAAAAATTCACCTTTGAGGAGTTCAACACCCTCCTCATTCGCATTGAGGCAGTCCTTAATTCCAGACCACTCTCCCTACTGTCTCAAGACCCCGATGATCTGCAAGCCCTAACACCAGGTCATTTTCTACGCGGCGCCCCTCTACTGTCAATTCCTGAAACAAATGCCGATAATCTCTCACTAGCAAATAAATGGCAACGCTTAAGGGTACTCCATCAACAATTCAGTAAACGATGGAAAACTGAATACCTGAAGGAACTCCATAAACGATGCAAATGGAAAACCCAAGAATCCAATCTACGTGAAGGAGATCTAGTCGTCATCAAGGACGATCTACTGCCTCCAAATGAATGGCGACTTGGACGCATCATAGCCCTGCATCCATCTCCGGACGACAATGTTCGCGTGGTGGACATCCGCACTCAAGCCGGGACCATTACACGTAACATAACAAAACTCTGCTTGCTACCACCTCAAAAGGCCACCCCCATTTAGCGTCCAAACTCTGCTCCTGACTCCATCTTGCATATCCATCACAACTCATAGCTAATAACGTTTTCCGTTTCGTTTCTTTCTCTTTCTTCTCTCTCTTTCATTCCAGCAATCACGGAAACCGAGCTTACAGCACGTGTCGTTTGTGCTGTGAGAGGCATTCGCTACGACACTGCAGAGCATTTTTGGCGATGACACCGGACGAAAGGTACGAGTCAGCGCGGTCTCATCGCTACTGCATTAATTGCCTTGCCACGTCTCACAACACTGGTGATTGCGATTCACCAGATGCCTGTAGGCGGTGTGGGCTGGCACACCACACTTTACTTCATCGCTCGTCATTTACATCCCCACGACCGGCGGATAACCACACTTCGAGGTCGTCTGGCCAGCGCAGTGCTCGCCAGCCGCAACTTGTTACTAATGTCCAATCCCGTTTGAGTAATCGATCGACGCAACACCGAGTCATACGCAGAAGTGTTCCTACCAACAATACGTTACAAAATCGCATCCGGGGTTTATTTGAGCAGGCGGTACTCAGCATACAAAGGCTGCAAGATCTGGTAGAGATCTCATCCCCGCAGGCCCGCCGGCATGTTGAAGACATGAGTCATAATCTCATCGAGTTCGATGATTAGATTCGTTTTAGACCAAAAAATCGTAAAAGAGAAACGAATATACTGTGAAATGAATTAATATGAAGTTTTAATACCTTTTTATACTTACCCTTTTAATACTTAAGTACTATCTATACTTACCTATGATCATAATTACCTTTATATGCATATGAATTACTTACCTTAAAATACTTACCTTGCTTACCCTTTGAATTACCGTGTATACTTACCTGTTTTGAAGTCCCCTGTAAATAAGGAAAAAATAATTACTGTTTACTGTTTACCTACAACTTATACATATATATATATGCTCTCTCTAAAAGAAGTGAACTGTCCAGTGGATTGTGCTGGACCGTTTTAAGTTTTTTAGTTTTTCGCTTACCACCGTACTTACCGCATTTAAACTAATTCGCTGCTTGTGAAAATTAAATTTAATAAAGTTCTGTTTATATTTTGTACCGAAATTTTATCGCGTCCGTTTATTTCTTCCGGAGTGAGTAGTGGCCGAAATCCCCCGATAAGTAATGAACTTTACACAAGAGGTAAGCGTTAAATATTTAAATTTTTATGTTGACACAGAAAAATGACAATTAGTTTTAAGCCAATACCAAACTTTACATCGTAAAATTTTTTTGATTGTTTCCATAAGGATTTTTGGGGGGTCAGGATATTTGTTGGATTGCAGTGCCAACAACAACAAAATCTGCTCATATCAAAATCACCCACTCAACTCTCTACCCGACCAGAAAGTTAGGAAAATTCGTTCAAGATTCAGGGCCATCTAGTGGCGTATAGCAAAGAATTAGTGGCTTATCACCTTGGATGGCAACGCCATCAAAATCTTCAAATTTCCAAGACACCACCCAGGTCACGTCAATTCATGCGTAATCCACCTAACCTGGCATTACGATCACCATCTCGCCAGCCTACTTGCACAACGACACAAACTCCATCCAAGTTAAACATATTATTAACATTACAGGAAATATGGGTCGTTTCCGCGCCGTCCAACAAACCGCAGCTGTGCATGCCGACCGATATGTCGTGGAGTGCCGCCTCTGTTCGCAGAAGCACCCCATTCGCCTGTGCCCTATCTATCGGGCCAAAACCCCGGAGCAGAGACTCTATGAAGCACTTCGCAGTCGTTTCTGCGGCAACTGCCTAGCGATGAACCATAAGACGACCGCATTCACCAGTACTGGAAGATGCCGGTGCTGCGGCAAAAAGCATCACACCACGCTCCATCTCAGTACGATCGACGATGAGAAACAACTGCTCAGTAAGCCATGGAGCCAGCAGGTCCAGGAGGCGGACGACGCGATTTCCCTGTACGGCTCCGACGCTGAAACGGAGGGTAGGTCTCTTCGTCCGGCCATGCACGTACAAACCGAACGAGAATCCGAAACGGAGACACGGCATCTTCGCCCGGCCAGCATATGACACTCGTACATTCAGACGTTCCGACCGCTACTCCGACACGAACGGGAGCGACTCCATCGGGCCACTGGCAACCGATCACCACGACCATAGGATGAGCGCCGAACGGAGACGAGGCCTCTTCGCCACGACGACAACCACGCCAGGGTTTACTACGCTCACCGGACCGAAGGCTCCTCGGTCTTACTTAGGAACTGCAGAAACCACTCGCTTTTCTGTCCAATAACTCCAATAACGTCCCGACGCTCAGCCCCATGGTGACAATCACACCCACAGCAGTGGTGATAGTCGAAAGAGGAAAGCGGCTTAACCCTGTGTGCGACCGTCATCGCGCCGGACCTATCTCTCGACCTGCAGTTACCCATCAGCAACATCGGCCAACCTTTGCCGTCCTGCACCTCTCAACAGAGTCGACTCTGCCATAGCCGTGCCGTATGCACATATTCGTTTGGTAGATCCCAAGTTTTATACGTCGGCTTCAATCCGCATTATGCCCGGGATCATTCCAAACACCTTCCGTCCTTTGTTGGCTCAGAGTACTATCTTCGGTTTGTTACTGTCGGGCACAACTAAGGTCTAAGAAAAGGCGTTCGTTACCATCCTTTCCAGTTTCTTTGTTTTTTCCACACTTTGCAAAAATAATAATAAACCATAGTTTTAAGTCTCGTTTTAAGTTCATTGCTCTTCTCGGTTGGTGACTTTTGGCTGTAGGTTCAGGTGTTGCGCATCGCAAAGGGGGCCGGCATGTTTATGCCAAAGGCATAACTTTACGCAATTACGAGTTACCCTAATATGACGGCCCGTTTTTATTCCAGTCGCCCACACAATTGCACCCACATGTACATGCATACGTGCATATGTGTGTATTTTGTCAGCGCCATGCACGTACATGTCGGTGACAATGTGTGAGTACACTTTCCCTTCAAAAACGGAGACCTTTTCCCGGGAGAAGGGTCATCAACTTTGACAGAGTTTCTCTCTTGTAAACCAGCCGTCTGCATCCCAACTCAAGCCATCGATCACCGCCGCAAGTATTTTCATAATCACAGGTAATTTAACCCATGTTAACAAATTCACTCGAATAAACGCACATATTTATAATGATAACTCGTTTTCTCTTTTGCTTAAAAACCTTTCCGAGATCGCGCTCGGTGCGCCCATCCATCCACTTCCGGTTCCCGACGCTCCCCGGCCGAACAATATATTTATATATGTGTACGTAATATGTGCCTAATGTACAAACGCAAATCCATCAATGATCTTGATATTATTTGTGAATGTAAGCAAACAAACATGTAGGGAGAGCAGCAGGACTCTCAAAAGTAAACAGAAAGAAGTCACCAAGAGTGTAATTTGACGAAGCTATTGCGCTCAAACCCTGATTGCGCGGCACCTTCAAAGAGGATCAAGCTACTCTCCACAATAACCAAAAAAAATGTAGTGAGCGAAGGTCTATCACACCTTACTAAGTGTAATGAAACAAGAGTACTTACATGCCAGCAGGCGCCTGATGTTGTGGTGTTGTCGGTCGACGAGGACATATTACTCATTCATGTACCTATGTAAGGAATTATGTGATTTTTATAAACAGAAACATTTTCGCTCAGCTAGCTTTACATTTTTGGATTTATGAATGAACAAGCGTAATTCAAATTGATATGACTGTATATATTTTTTTGTTTGTTTGTTGGTTTGTGTGTTTAACACAAGCAATACCGCTAGCGTAGTACTACGAGTTGTTTTTTTTGTATGTATGTTTGAATGCGTATACTATTTTATAGGGTTAACACATCTCATAACTATGTATCGCCAAAAATTACTAACCTAAGAATAACAAGTAAGGAAGTCTAAGTTCAGGTGGAACCGAACATCTATTATGGCATACCAATTTACGCTGGTCTATTTTAATACTTTTCAGTTCGTATTATAAAGCCAGCTGATTGTTTTCAATAAAAACACTTCTTTGAGGGGTAAATTAATTTAAAAAAAATATAAGTCTATTGCGCGACATACAACAGGTATATCATCATAAACCTCCTAAGAGATTTCCGAGCTTCCCTTCCAATTTGTGGTGTGCCGTTTTGAATTTTTTCCTACAAATTGGCGGGACCTACAGATTTTTTCCGACCTCGAACGGCATTTACAAAGGAAATGATTTTTTGCTGAGAAGCCTTGCATAGCAGAAAGCCACTCGGAGAGTTTCCCAAACCACTTTTCAAGTTACCTGTCCCAGGACTCCAGCCTTGGACCTTCGCTGTGGTAGGCCGGCAACATTACCGCCACACCACAGCGGCTGCCATTAATTTATTTGTATACTAGCGGACTCTCACCCGCTTCGCTGGGTGAAAGAAAAATAGCACCGAAAGGTGTTCTTTGTGCCACGCCCCCTTTTCACATAACCCCTACTTTTATGCGCTAAAACGGGTTTGATATCCTATAGCTCTATAGCGATTTTCAGGTCCTTACCTTAGACCCTTTCACAGATATTCTGCTTGAAAATTTAAGTTTGTATGGGAGATGCCACTCCCCATTTTTCGATAACCCCCAGTTTTATGGGTGAGAATGGTGTTGTTATGCTATAGCTCTATACCAATTTTCATGTTCCTACCTTCAACACTTTTAAAGATATTCACCATGAAAAATTAAGTTTGTATGGGAGGTGCCAGGCCTCCTTTTCTGATAACACCCCTTTTTTTGTGTGAAAATGCTTTTGATGTCATATAGGTCTATACCAATTTTCAGGTATCTACCTTGAACCTTTTCACAGATATTCTGCTTGAAAAATTTAGTTTGTATGGGAGGTGCCACGCCCCTTTTTCTGAAAACCCCCATTTTTTAGCTATAAACCTTCTCCACATGTGTCTCTTCAATGTGGCAAAGTTTGGTTAAAATGGTTCAGCCATTCTCTGTAAAGTTCATCACAACGCGGAAAACGGCTAAATTTTTATATATATAGATAAATAGCTTCCCTACCAACCACATTTTTTCAAAACATCAATATATGCACATTTTATGTTTGAAAAATTAGCCTTCAAATAGACAGCCGGACAGACAGACGAACGGGGAGACGGACATGGCTAAATCGACTCCGCTCCTTATTATTTCAGTTTACTTATTGATGGGCCAATCTCTTCTTTTCTCTTACTTACAAACATTTTATGTTCATTAAAGGTATAAAAATCAAAAAATATATATAAATTCCCTACTCCAGTGGGGTATTAAAAACTTGCCCGGATATTTTACTTGTGTGTCATCCGATTTGCCAAATTTTTGGCAGAAGTATACTACATACTATTGAGAAGCAGCTCACAAATTTTGATTGAAATATTTTGTTGAAACTACAAGCAATCGTCTTTGAAAATAGCAGAATTTTTATGCTGAAAAGTAAGCGGCACCACGCCAACTTCCCCAAAATCCACAAAAATTGTTTGCGGTCGAGTTTTACTTAAAAAGTTTATTATATGTGCAAGATCTTATTAATATAGCTTGTCTGATTATAGAAATATCGCGTTTTACATTTTACAAACAAGTTGTTCAGAACTATGTTGAAAAACTGGGCGTGCCCGTTGACCGATTTCGCCCATTTTTACAATATACGTTTAGCTTAATATATGTAACATTTTCGCCACATATCGCTTTGATAAAAAATTTTATATCTTTCGACTTTGTTCGTCCACGGACACTTTGAAAGTGAAATAGAAATGATATAAAGCCTTTCTACGCAAAGCTATTGCCTATTAAATATATCTAGGTTTTTTTTCAAAATCTTTCGTATAAAGTAGGCGTGGACCTTAACCGATTTCGAAGGTATTTTCCGGAACAATCCTTCTATGAACATAAATATTTGTGCTAAATTTGGTTACGGCATCTTGAACCGATTTGATTTATGATTATTTGTATTTCTAAATTTGACTTAATCAAAGTGGTCGGTGCCACCCCCGTTTTCAAAAATTTCTCGAAAAATGTATTTCCTGCCTTAAAGTTAATGTACACACCAAATTTTATCCTTTTAAGTGTATGATGTGCTGAATAATCACTTCTTTTGTATTTTTGAAAATATTCTATATATAAAAAGTGGGCATGGCTCGATTCGCCCACTTTAAATAACGCTCGGAGATGAGAGCCAAGGAACTTGGATATCAAATTTAATTGATATCTTAAAATTTACTCAACTTATCGTGTTAACAGACGGATGGACGGAAGGACGGACATTGCTTAATCAATTTCTCTGTTCGTCCAGAACATTTTGATATATATAATAGACTGGTCGATTTATTAACCGATATCGCACCATCGATTTTTCGATAGGTTTTGGGCTCAGGAAAAAAAGTTCCACTACGCATTCCCAAAAAAATATTTTTCGAACCTGCGAAATTGCATTTTTTTTTACTTTTTTCGGGTTTGATGACTATTCTAAATTTTCAGTTGCTCAACCAGCACTGCGATAAAGATTACTTAACGGGGTGCAAAACTCAATATTTCAAAAATTAGAAAAGGCTCTACAATTTCTTTAATTAAAACTTCTGCATTTATATCTTCCTTATCGTTTGGTTGTAAGAATGCCAGTTGTGATCAAGACATTGCGGAATTATTGCAGAACTCTTCAAGTCAACCTATACATCTAATAGGTTCAAACAAAGTCTCTATCCTTATAAATTAGAAAGTTCTAACCACATTCTCAAGTCTGTTATAGATAAAAATGCTGTTCTACAAAGTATTCTAGCATTGAAACCTATATTTTTTCCAGGTCCAGATGGTGTCCCAAGTTTTATGCTGAAGTACTGTACTGTAAATTTATCACTACCGATCTTTAAATTATTTAAACTACTCTGCTTCGTTCCCCACATTTGGGAAGCAATATTTTATTATACCCTTGCATAAAAATGTTAGTAGGTCAAATATTGAGAATTATTGGAGCATAGCTAAGCTTTCAGCTATTAAGCAAATAATAACACGCCAACTACAATATCTGTGTAGCTCTTTATTATCACCGTGCCAACGTGGTTTTGTGCGCCTAAGATCAAGCACTACGAACTTGCTCGAGTTCACCTCTTTTGTTATGGACGCATTTGTGAACTGTAAGCAAACTGATATAATATACCCAGATTTCAGCTAAGCATTTGACTCTGTCAACCATAAGAGTCTAATTCATATACTTGATTTATTAGGGTTTCTGAATCATTTAGGTTTTGTTCAATAATACTTTGTCTAAGTCGATAGATGCAATCTCGGGTGTGCCTCTGCCTAGTCATTTAGGCTCCTTGTTTTTTACCCTGTTCATAAATAACCCAACTCAACTTATCTTTTATTTCCGAACTCTTATATATGCGGATGATGTAAAACTGTGTTACACATATCCGCCTACTGAACCATCTCGGGTGGATCTCTTTCAGGCCGATTTGGAGTCATTTCATTCCAAATGTACAGTTAATTTAATAATTTTGAGTAGCTCTAAATGTAAGCAAATGACATTTCATCAAGTGAGGCCTGTTTTGGTATCCTACTCACTAAATTCTACCCTTTTGGAACATATATCTGCTGTAATTGATCTAGGTCCCCTGATCATAAACTAATGATCATAAACTAATGCCATTTGTATCAAGATCATATGCAGGGCATTGAGTCGGTAGAAATGGGGTTCTCCTCATTAGTTTACCTTCTCTTGAAAATCGAAGAATTTTACTAGGCCGTCGAGGCACTATGTGCCATTTCAATAACCCATTCATCTTCAAAACTTTCCCAAAAACAATATTCCAAATGTCTGGTGTTCATACTACAACGACTTATTTAGTTGTATTAGCTTTGAATGTTCTTCTGCCTCTTTATCTAATACAATACTTACATGCCTGTTAACTGCCGGCTGACAGGCTTCTTTTACATAAAAGGTCATCACTTTAAGCTAATAAATCGATCTAATAAATCGACTGAATGAGATAATCATTGGCGACACCAATCAGCTTGTCCGTCAGATTTCTACGCACAACTTTATTGAATAAATCGATTAAAAGAGAGGGATTGGAGACATCTTTGTACATCAAACATTCAGGAGATCAAGTAACATAAAAAAAATTTTAATTAATAGTTCCATAATTTTGGAAAAAAGAAGAAAAAAATTATATATATAAGCAGGTTACCCTGTATGTGCATATCAAATAACTGTGAGAAATGTTTAACAAAGGTTTCTAAGCCCGTCTTTCTAATCAAACCTCTTCTCAACAGCTTTCATCATGTTGCTCAAAATTAAAAATGTTGCCGTAAACTTAAATTCTTAATTAAATACATAATTTTATATACATACATATTCCCACTAATATCAACGTATTTTTCTTTCTCATTGGTTTTTTTTAATTTTTTTCGTATTTTGGTTGGTAGGAAAAAGTGAGAGAGTAAAAACACAAAAAAAAACTATTTTTTTCTACACAGTTGAATTTATTGTTCGAGTTCTCTCTTTTTCTCTTACTTTCAATGGTAATTTGAACAAACAAAAATAAGGTATTCTCTTGATAATTCTTTGTTTAGTAAGTTCCCCAACTAGCATGCACAAAACAGGAGTAAATATTATTTACAACTACACTAAGTTTTGTGTGTAGCTTAACCCCATTCTTTTTTGTTAAGCTGAGGAAAGTATAATTAGATTATTACATATCAATGGTGTGATCGCCATATTGTGTAGGTAATGCCTAATTATACCTTTCATGAACATGAAATGGTATTATAACTTTGGTCCGATGTTTGTAAGTATGAGAAGACGAAAAGATAAACCCACCACTAAGTATACCGAAATGATAAGAACGGTGCGTTGAGTCGATTTAGCCTTGTCCGTCTGTCTGTCTGTTTGAACGCAAATTAGTCCCTCAGTTTTTGAGGTATCTCGATGAAATTTTGCTAAGGGGCTGCCATTTTTGAAAACATTAATCATTTGTCGGAACCAGCAAGATCGGAACAATACAACGCATATCTACCAAACAAACGATTGTTCCGATAAATATTGTTTGGGCTATGTATTTTTAAATTAACAATTTCGCAGAGTTAGATTAGGTTATTTAATTTTATGAGGAAAAACAAGTAAAGAAAGGGCTGTCTTCGACTGTGCCGAAGACTTTATACCTTTCATGAATATGCATCACGGTTTTAAGTGTCCGATCCTTACTCACAATTAGTAAAAACTCTGCAAACTGATCATTTAAAGATACATATCCCAAACCCCATTTATCGGAACAACCGATTGTATGGGAGCTATATGTTATACACATTACAAAAGTAATAAATAGTCGTACCAAACCTGCAAAACTTTATGTTTCTAGATTTTTAATTGCAAAATTTATAGCCCTAAACCCATTTATCGAAACGAATTATTAATCTCATGCAGAATAGTAGCTCCATATTAAATTTCATCACGATATCTCAAAAACTGAGGGACTAGTTTGCGTACAAACAGACAGTCGGACAGAAGTCGAAGTCACCCGGCTGAATGGAACCAATGATATCACGGATGCCCTTGCCTATCACAAGGTTCAAATTCAACTTAATGAGCAAAAAGGTCCAAAACACAAAATAAAAAAGCGTGCAATTAATTGGATAGGATCGCATTGGAAATGGATTGCCGGTTCTTCCGACGCATCGATTGCAGGATTCGCTAGTACTAAACAACAACCAACAGTACAAGGTAAACAATGAAATATTTAAGAAAACTCATAAGTTATTGCAGGTGGTCAATGGCATTGTAAACGTCACAAACGGCATCATGTGGCATGACCACGTTATGAAACTATCAGAGGAAGTCCTGCACAAGGTAATGATCCTGAAGGATGACGTCAATGAGTTTGTTCAGGCCTGTCAAATGGCCAAGGCCGGAGTGGTTAACAGCAACCTGCTAAACAAAGAAGAAATCAACGAATTGAACAGCGAAATCGAAGTCCTTCCATATGCTAACGTCATCGAAGCCATCGAATACGGTGAACCATCCACCTACACGAATGGTACCTTGATACTTTGTGTTTTGTCCATACCAAATGTGGATCAAACGAGATTCAACAATCTTATCACTCGAACAATTACAAACAATGGTCATCGGTTGGATTTAAGGTACAGCCAAGTTCTAATCAACAAGAAGGAAACGTATGGCATCAGGGATAAGTGTATTCACCTAACAAGTGCAATGGTATGCAAGAAGGATGCATTGGACCTACTACGCGAAGAGGATTGTCTGCCGCGACTGCTCAAAGGTGGTGAGACCAGTTGCCGCTACGTAGGCTGCAACGACTCAACGATTGAACTCATCAAAGAGCACACCAGTCTATTGGACAACTTCAATGACACAGTATGGTCAGGTGATACCCCCAGCTATTTGAACGGCTCTTATATTCTTCAATTAGACAACGAAACTATACGAATTGATGATAAACCCTACTGGAGCATGAGCAGCTCAGGTGTTCAAATACTCCCACCGGTGCTATCTACTATAACCAATAAAAGCCTCGCCGTCAACCTTAATCTTGTCCACGAGATGACTATTGGCAATGTTAAACTATTGAGATACTTAAAGGACAAGAGCAATTGTTTTCCAGCTTCGGAAACTCTGGGCTTATTTTTGCTAGTAATTCTCATTTGGATAGTTTGGAGGAAGCTAACAAGGGACAGCACTTCCTAAATTAAGATTGTCCACACTACCGACGGATCTTCAGGGCCGACGAAAGAAGGACACCTGTCACCACTCGGATCTGCAAGACGCAGATCTTTAGAGGCTGGCCAATACACGTGCCGCTAAGTCAGCACAATTGCATTCTCAAGGCGCACGACAACCTAACACCCAAATTCAAGGCCATGGTTAGTACCAGCGGTTAAATGCATTTCTCAAGACGCATCGTCAGCATAATTCTATTTCACATGCTTGTGAAATAGAACCTACACATAACGCCACTGTGGGAACTAACGGGCGAACTTATTCACAGACAACGATCTGTTAACAAATATGCAACAGATATGCCACTGCTGGACATCGGCTATAAAGGGAAGCAGCTACCACGCAGCAGTCAGTCGAGTTCGGGATGCGGTTCAGTAGCTTGGGTCGATTTATTAACCGATATCGCGTCATCGATTTTTCAATAGGTTTCGGGTTCAGGAAAAGAAAGTTCCACTACGCATACCCAAAAAAATAATTTTCGAGCCTGCGAATTTGTCACATATTTCCTGTCCCACTTAAAATTATGCGCTAAAAACGTTGTCATTAACGGTTTTTTGAAAAAAATTTATATTTTCGGGTTTTTGGACTTGTTTTGATCGAAAATCGACTTTTCCAAAACCCGAAAATAAAAGTGTTTTTTCAAAAAACTGTTATCGCCAACGTTTGTAGCGCATAATTTTAAGTGGGACAGGAAATATGAGACAAATTCGTTTTCATCGAAAACATTTCTGCATGTATGCTGAAAAAACCCTTAAGAAAAATGGCGAAAGGGTAAATTTTTTGACCAAAACACTCCCAAAACCCAAACAAAATTTTTTTTTTTAAAAACTGTTATCGCCAACGTTTTTAGCGAAAATTTTGTGGCCGGACAGGGCATACATGAAAATTTTAAAATCAAACGAAAATTTTTTGAGTAGGTCATGAAAGAAAGCTTAAAAATCAAAGTCGAAAAAAGTCAAACAAATGAAATTTCGCAGGCTCGAACTTTTTTCCTGAGCCCAAAACCTATCGAAAAATCGATGGCGTGATATCGGTTAACTTTCGTCCATACAAATCGATCCACCCTAGTAAAGGGTCTTTGTGAGATATGGATCATCAAACTCCTTAGCCCACCTCTTCACAAATTCCAACATACCTTTAGCTTTGTTTGCAATCGATGAACTATGCATATTATAACACAGTTTAGGATGAAAAAGGGCGCCTATATCATCAGCAACAGATATACGTTCTAAACCGGTATTATTTAATACGTAGGATGTCAAAACTGTCTTCACTCTATGGAATGTCATTTGCTCACATTTAGAGCAATTCAAAGTAAGTACATTTACATTAAGGTTTTGGAATATGAGATAACCTGCGGTAAATCGTTTATGAACAGGGTAAACAGTAATGAATCCAAATGGCTCTCCTGAGGCATACCTGAGGTTACGTCAATCGTTTTTGAAATTGTGGGATTGAACAGCACTCTTTGGGTCCTTTTTGTAAGGTAGCTTGTGAGCCATGCTAAAAGATTGGCCGGAAAGCCGAGTAAATCCAGTTTATAAATTAGAAGCTCATGATTCACGAAATCAAATGCTTTACTAAAGTCAGTGTAGATCACATCCGTTTTAATTGTGTTGTGTCTTTAGCCTCTCTTTTATTAGTGATTCAATATACAGCGAGTTACAAGTATGTATGTATAAAGATAAGAAGTAAATATGTTGAGATAACTAGTGTTGGTTAACTGAATGTACATTGAGTGTTGTAAAACAGGTAAAGTATAATACATTAGTAGATTATAGTAAGTATGCTAGAATAGCTATATACAGAACATCTTCCTTTACATAACTAAACTTAGCTTCTTAATGTTGAAACCTAGAGGGAGGTACAATTTTCCTCCCTTTGCGTGTTACATATTCATGTTTGTTATTTTTACTTTTATAATTCAATAAATCTGACTCTTCTCCTGTACCTTTATTTTCAATTTCATTACAATTATTTTCAATACCACTTTTACTTTCGTTCACAATGCTAGAAGCTTTTTGTTCAGACTTTTTCAAAACATGTTCTCTGTTTCTCCGATACAACACGCCTTCTCATCTTTAATGACAAAAGAGCGTGGCTCATTGAGTTTTTCAACAACTACTCCCGGGAACCATACCGAAGAGGGAGCTCTTTTAAACATAATATTCCCACCTAAGTTGATCGGTTTCAAAGTTTGGGAACTCTTGTTGTAGTTTTGGGCTGTTTGTATATGATTGTTTCTTATAATTCTTGCATATTTGCTTTTATCAACTACTTTTGGCTCCAAATTTTATATTACCTTTGGGTGCGGTTCTATAATGAAGCAATGCAATAAGGGGATCAGTTTTTGTTTCCAGGCACTTTGTAAGCATTTTCTTTATTGTCTGTATTGACCGCTCTACTAATCCATTCCATCTTGCTAAGTATGGAATAAAGGTCTTACGCTCAATATTCCAGTCCACACAAAACTCTCCAAATTCTTTTGAGTGGAAAGGAGGACTATTATCTGTTATCACATGTGGAATTCCGTGCCTTGCAAAAATTAATTTTAGTTTATTCTTAACTTCAAATGCAGAAAAACCCTTACTTAATGGCTCCAATTCTATGTATTTAGAATAGTAGTCAACCACCTGTCATTATACATATTTGGCCAGTACATTGACTGCCTTGCTAAGCTTTGGGTGCCTTGGACACCCAAATGACTCTTTTGTAAACGCATTAAAATATTCCTGCGAAGAGCCTGTGGTATAGTTATTTGATTTTTCTTTAAAAGTATGCCTTCGTAATCAAGTATTTCATTTTTAAATTTGTAATAAGGCATAACGTCTTAATTAAGAGATTTTTTATTTTCTGGCCAGCCATTGCTAACATATTGCCTGATTTTTTGTAATGTTTCGTCAGCTTTTGAACATTCCTTAATTTTATTAATTTCATTAGATAAAATTGGGAAATTTACCTCTAAAACACTACAATGTAGGGCAAATTCTTTGTCGAATTCAGTTATAGCAGTTTCTTTTAACGGAGCGCGTGAAAGAGTGTCCGCAATATAAAGCTGTGTTCCAGGCTTGTACAACTAAGTCGTAACATTGAAGTCGAAGCATGAATCTTTGGAGCCGAGCTGGTATATTGTGTAGTGGTTTTTGAAATAAAGTAACAAGAGGCTTATGACCTGTCTCAACTAGAATTCGTAGACCGTAAATAAACCGATGAAATCCCTTTTTCTATTTGAACGTAGTTCGCTTGAGTATCTGTCAGTGATGCGGGTGCGTAAGCTATTGGATTCCGGTCGTGTAAAATAGCAGAATAGATTAAAATACGTAAGCACAGGTGCTGTAGTTAATTCTTTTTTTAAACTAGCAAATTCCTCATGCAGAGAGTTCCAATGCCAAATAACATAATTTTTAAGTAAATCCCGTAAATTTTTGTTTTTTATAGATAAATTAGGAATAAAAGCACCAAGGTAATTAACCATTCCTAGAAAACGTTGTACTTCCTTAACATTTTGTGGTGTCGGCATTTGCAATATCGACTTTATTTTTTCTTCGTCCGGGCTAATACCAACTTCGTTAAAAACATGACCTATAAATTTAATGCTTCTTTGAAAAAACTTCGACTTGCTTCTATTAAATTTTAGGCCTACTTTTTTTACACGCCCCAATACTTGCAATAAAACTTTGTCATGTTTTCGGCCGTCGATGCGTGTATAAGGAAATCATCTATATAAATAATTAAACCCTTTATGTCACCAAATAACTTTACCATTTAAGCATGGAAGATTTGTGGTGCAGCATTTATACCAAACGGTAGACGTAAAAATCGAAAACGGCCGAAAGGTGAATTGAATGTGCAAAGTTTAGAAGACTTTTCGTTCAAAGGGATCATCCAAAAACCGCTATTCGCGTCAAGCGAACTAAAATACTTCGAACCCATCAACTTTGCTTTGCAGTCATTTACATTTGGAAATGGATATTGTGGTCTTAAAATGGCTTTATTCAAATTACGAGGGTCTAAGCACACACGCAACTTTCCATTTGCTTTTTTAACAATAACTATAGAGCTAACCCATTCGGTTGGTTCCGATACTGGTGTAATCACTTTTAAATTAATCATTCTTTGCAGTTCGACTTTCAAGTAATTCTGTACAGAGAATGGAATTTTTCTCGGAGAGTCAACAACAGGCGTTATTCCTGGCTTCATTTTAAGGTTACATTCATTTTTTAAGAGACCCAAAGACCTGAACAAGAACATGTTGACATCGACCTTAGTTACATTGTTTATAGCACTAATTAAATTGAAGTCCCAAGCAGTATTAAGACCGATAACATTTTAACAACTTATATTTAAAACATGAAAAATACATTGTAACGTTTTATTGTTAAATTTTAGATCAACACTAACAACCTCTAATGTTGAAAGCAATTCTCCACTAAACGATAAAATTTTTGAGCTTGTAGGTTTAATAAATTTCTTTAATTTTAATAGCTCTGCAGTAGCTACTGACAATATATTTGTTTGTGCACCTGTATCTATTTGACAAACTACTTTTCACTTATTAATCATTACCTCTTTCCTCCAGTCCCTGCGTTTTTGTACGTCACTACAGCTTGGCTTTTCGACCTTCTCATGTTTGGATTCTATATCTGCCTGTATTTCTTCCACCCTAAATGGATTCGCTATTTCGCTGTTTGACCTGTTCGGTTAGTTTCGCATTTAGAACGCCAATGAAAAAATCTTTCTCATTTGTTTCTTGCTGCTCTCCCTTATATACATTATTGACGAATTTTGGTTTCGATTTTGGTAGCTGTGACTTGTCACTGCTCGATGTTTGCTTTTGCCATTTCTTTTTGAAACACATCTTCGCAAAATAACCTTTGTTGTTGCAGATATAACTTGTTCCACCTTCTGCCGGACAATGGGTTTTGTGTGTCTGTCCACAGTCGCTGATTGGTCGAACTTCTCGCCGATTGCTGATTATTTTTTTTGCTTTTGCTTATAGCTCCAATGTAACTAATGGAATTGTCTCCGTTAGGATTTTGCAAACGATTTGCATTTTATCTTTTAGCTCCATGGATTTCGCTTTACTAAGAGTCCGTTCTGAACTAATTTCGCTTCCGCTTAGTAGGCACTCTTTTACTTTAGACAAAATCGCTGCTAGGCCACACACAAAAATGTCACGCACTAAATTGTGTTTTAATGTGCCAAATTCACATTTATTTTTTAAGTTGGTTACGTATTCATCAATGGTCTCATTGTTGCCTTGATGTCTGGTAAGAAACAAGTGCCTCTCCAGTGCAATGTTGGCTTTTGGAACGAAGTATGCGTTAAACTTTCTCAAAATATTGGCACATTTAACGCTGTCAACGTCAGTGCCGAATGATTGAAAAATGTCCAATGCATCAGGACCCAAATGATGCAGCAATAACGCAACCTTTCTTTGGTCACTCTGTTGGTCTAGTCCGGATGCCATCATGAATATATCAAATTGTGTCTTCCACGTTTTCCATGTTGCCGAGAGGTTAGCAGTATTCATGTTCATCGGCATAGTGGTGGTCGATATCGACAGCATTTGCTGTGTCACATGCTGTGACGAATTGTTGCTTGAACCTGCTTCATCAATTTTAGTACCATCTCCTTCCTTACCCATGATGGATTGTGTATTATTATGTTTTATTTAACTCACTAATAACAGATTTAAATTAACTTTTAACAACAATTTTGGTGGTTAAGAAACCTGACACCATGTTGTGTCTTTAACCTCTCTTTTATTAGTGATTCAATATACAGCGAGTTACAATTATGTATGTATAAAGATAAGAAGTAAGTATGTTGATATAACTAGTGTTGGTTAACTGAATGTACATTGGGTGTTGTGAAACAGGTAAAGTATAATACATTAGTAGATTATAGTAAGTATTCTAGAATTGCTATTTAAACAACAGATTGTTCCTCAAAACCCCGTAGATTACTAAGGATGTGAACTCAAGCAAGTAGGTAGTGGTTGACCTACGAGGAATGAAACCATCTTGACAAGGGGATAATAAAGAAGTACACTGATATTCAAACTGTCTAGTAATGATTTGTTCAAAAGTTTTCGGAATAGCTGAAAGCTTAGCAATGCCTCTATAGTTCTCAATATCTGCCCTACTACTTTTTATAGCAAGAGAATAATAAAAGATTCCTTCCAAAGAGATAGGAGAGACGCAGATTCCAGAGACAGATTGAATAGTTTTAAAATCGGCTCTGATAAAAGCTTGTCATTTAATTTAATCAGCAAGTTGTTATGGAACCTTACTAGTATGCTTACTATGGACTGACAATTATTTGAAAGTTGTACCATGTTTACCTGATGGCGAGAAGAAGTTGGTCGGTGCCTGCCCGTGTGCGACTAGCTGTCCCGGAGCTTCAGCCACTTATGTGCATTCGTTAAACAAACGACCGACCAAACCACCAATTGAGACAAACCCAAGGCTTAACAAGAAAAAATTTACGCACACGTAAGGGTTAAGGAATTTTCTTACCACATCACCTATTATGACCAATTTTTAAGTTTGTAGAAAAGCGACATAACACTTTGCCCTTTGCCTCGCGGTTCTACTACCAACTACTTACCGCTCTTAACCCACTAATCCATGACTTCTCAGATCTTAGCGAGAAGCCCCAATATAAAACAACAACAACAAGCGAATTTCAATCATTCTTACAAAATGTTAACAATTCATTTTATTTAAAGATAAAAGGTAAATCAACTATTAATAATGCAATTATTTAACTTCATATGAAATCTATTGAAGAATAACAAAAAAAAAAAAATGTCTACTATATTTATATCCGACCAATCGGCATCGGAAGATTTAAATAGTAATTAACTTACAAAATTACGAGTGAGATCGTTATATTTGATAAGGGGACGTTTTCATAAAACAAAATAAATAGCTTGGGAGCGTATAGAAATAATTGTCAAGCGATATTAATGGCTTCGGACACAAAAATCATAACTAATATTATCTGAATAAAATTTAGTTGTGTTTCCCCATTACCTTATCGTTTCATAAAAATACTGGGGTTTTACAATTTCTCTCTATTCGCTCTTACCTTCCACTAACATTACTGAGAGAGGTAATGGTCATGATCGCGAGAAAAAACCCATATACATATATATATGTAGAAATAAAAAAGATTATGATGATACAAAGGTTGTAATAAAGAATCAACTTACATGTATTGATGCTGCAGCAACCAGTTGAAGGCCTTCGAAGGTTATGCTGCCGCTGTAATGTAAATTCTTGCCTCACACCTTACATAAAACTTTGTTCTTGATTTTAATAAATCAATTGTATTTCATTATACATTTGTTGCCGCTCCAATACGATATTAAAGATCACTCACTAACTTTCTCATTAAGTTAATTTATCACGATCACATCTATCTTTCTTTATTTTCAATTTACTATTTCTTATCGAATTTATTTATTTTGAACTAATTAATTTTAAATTCAAGTAAGATTTTTTTTTCTGTATTAAATCATTAAATATTAATTGTGTTTCACAGCTTTCAAATTTACGTACATGTGTAGATATGAACTTTGTAAGGGCTTAAGATAGGTCGGTGGTGGCGTCATAGCCACAGGTTAATAAAATGTTGGTGCCACCATTCCTGTACCGCAATTCCTCAGCTGCACTTGTATATGTTGGCATTGAGCCACTCGAGGAACCAGAAAAAAGCTGCAATCCACTTAGAGCCCAACGTTTTCTTGAATATCGCGCGGAATAAATCACCCGATTTTATTACTTAATTTTTTTTTCTTGCGAGGAACTTTGAAACGCGCTTTTTTTTTTAAACGAGTTTGATTCCCTACGTTTTCGATTTACTAGAATTTCGGTCGCGTACACTTACAGCGAGGGTATACTTTTTTTGTGAAGACTTATCCAGCCAAAGACGATCTGCCAAATTCCACCCTTTATATAGTAACTACGAAGGTGGCGTGATTTTAAAATGGGATAGATATATAGAAATGAAGAAATATATATATGACTATCGCCTTTTGAATTTTTTGTGTTTAGCAAGTTATCTGCGAAACAGATGTATTTAACCCTTGCTTTCCTTTATGTCTTTGCTATGATACCAGCTGACCTTACTTTTCTTTATATCTTGCAATTGATACATTGAATTTCCTTTTGTGGCAAGAACAGTGGCTTTAACAAAAACGGGTGCTAGCTTGGCGTTAAACTTACTGGCTTTGTCGCTCAAAACAAAATTCCGACGATATACTTTTTCACCTATAGTAAAAGTTTGAACTCGGTTACGAAGGTTATAGCGTTTAGCTGACTTTTCAAATGCGCTTTGAATGTTTTTGGCCAACTCAGTACGCACGAGTCGGAGCTTGTCTATTACAAAGTGGGGTTGCGAGAAGTTCTGCTCATAGCACATATAAACAAATTTTCTAACGTGTTTTGGCAGAATCCTCCATTTTTCTACAATGTATTGTCGCCCAATTAAATTAATTTTTGCTTCGGAAACAAAAAATTTCTTTGTTTCCGAAGCGAACAATGTTTTAGAAGAGATAAATGCTTTGTTGCCAACAAAACGCTTGCTGGAAGAATAAATCACCATATGCTCCTAACAATTATTGACGGAAAAGTTTGAATGGTAATACACGAGTTTTTCTGCATGACCGAGATAATCCCGGTTTTGGTTTATCAACTTTCTATACATACATCGATTAGATGTTATAAATGCTTGCTTCACATTAGTTGTCGCCTCGAAGTAAAAAAATGGCAACTTAGGAATTATCCAGATAAAGACAGTGTAAAGCAACGTTCCCACGTAATTCAAAGAAAAATAGTAGATTAACCAAAACAAGGATTCAGCAATACTAATGATGGCAATAATGTTCGTAGGTTTTTCGAAAATTTTCAGGTTAGTGCTGCTATTACGGGATTGGATGTCGCGCTCGTTAAAAGATTTGATACTATCTTCGCGTTTTACCCTAACTGTCCCCGATAAGATTAAGGACTCCATAAATAATCCAGCGGCTTCCAGCTTGCATAGTTGTGTTACTGATGCTCATGACTATTCCACAAGTGCCTCATCTGATAAAAGTGATGATAAGTAATCGTAAAATGATTATATAAGTTAACTTACGCTCTAACTTGTATTGTATAAGGTTTCATTTTCTTTAATCTATTGTTTCTTTTGTTTTATTATTCTTGAATGTGATTTTATTTTAGTTTAAAATATTGCTCCTCCTACTTTGTTACAGGGTTCTTCAAAAACACGGAGTTAAGTTTTTTTTATAAGGGTTGCTCCCCTAGTATGACCTACCAATTGAATTTAAACACGGAGACAATGCACACATCCCCGCCCGTCATCAAAAACCTCTAAAATATGAAAAAGTGACTGTATGTGATAGGTGTATGTGGATGTCGGATATGTGTTTAAGTTTGCCGGGTCCTCATATCACATACACTGACTTTTTCATATAGCGGGTTTTTAGGCTTTGCGTATGTAATATCAACTAAACCCGCCAAATTAAAAGTTCCTAGCTCGCAAATTTCAATATTTATAGGTCAAACCCCGGTAATCGGAACTATCGATTATATGGGAGCTATACAACAGCCGGTTCTATCGTACCGGAATGACCCGGGTTTTTTTACCCGGCCAAGGGCTGTTATTTCAGTGTAACCCTGTCCAATCTGTCCCGTCCCACCCTTAAATTGTCATCCTCGGAGCAAATCCTGGCAACTGGGTTGCTCCATTGTCTCTTGTTACGGGCTCGGGTCGAACCCAACCCTGGACCAAGAGATTGGATCTGCTGCGTTTGCTGGAAGAAAATGTATATTAAACGTACATAAATCTGGATGCTCAGGACCCCTGTCGAAGGCAACAACGGCCATGGCGCTGTCAACTCTAGTTTAGGTCTTAGTGCGACATAGTTTAGGCCTTAGCCTACCTCCACCTAGGCAAGCGCATCCGTCCCTCACACCTAGCATGCCCCCTCTCCCTCCTACACACTTCAAAATTTTACAGCTGAACTGTAACGGATTAGCTGGAAAGATCGCGGAGATAACTGACTTTATGAAGTTGCACAACATCAAAAGTGCCGCGATACAAGAGACAAAATTGAACACAAGATCGGACTTACGAACTTGTGATGGGTATAATGTACATCGCAAAGACCGTCCCAGCGGTCATGGAGGTGGCCTTGCGCTCACTACACATCACTCTGTAAAATGTAATATATTTTCCTCTAACGTCGACGCCAGGGACGGTCAGGTGACGTCGACCTGCAAATTATAAACAGCTACATTCCCCCTGCCACGTGTTGTCCTAGAGATTATCATGCCGACATTAGTGCGTTGCTAAGGGGCGATAACCGTCTAATCCTAGGCGACTTCAACGCACATCACGATCTCTGGCACTCCAACTTGCCAGCAGACAGCAGAGGACATGCAATTGCAGACCAAATAGACAACTGAGCATTCTGTACAGTCAGTGGAGATGGCCCCACCAGGGTAGCAGGTAACTACCAAAGATCTCCATAACGAGCGCGGGCCTAATTAACTTTGTCATCTGGCGACCGATGCTTACATTAGCTTCAGACCACCTACCCATCCTTCTCTCCGTTGAACGACCGACCGACTTTATAACGACTGATAAACTAACATAAATAAACTTCACCTGAGCGGACTGGGACCGCTATACGAACTATACAGAGCGCTCCTTCGCTGCCTTACCCACTCCGACAGACGTACGCAAAGGTGAAAGAGAGTTTCGCAAGGTCATTGATACAGCCTCAGGCCGCTTTATTCCTGCTGGTAGAATACCAGAAATTCGTCCGAATTTTCCTGCAGAAGCTGCGCCGATGGCAAGAGAACGTGACCAAGTGAGACTCATCAATCCCGCAGATCCCAGAACCAAAGATCTCAATACGGAAATGGTAGGATAGTCAACGAACACAAACTGACCAAGTGGAAACAACACCTTGAGGCATGCAACCTCTCTGGCGGAGTCGGCAAATTACGGTCGATTGTCAAGGCCAAATCCAATCTGACCAAAGGCAATGACAAGGTCGCCATTGCATTCGCCGACAGCGTCAAATCGGACGCCAGGAAATGCGCGAGCTTCTTTTGCCGGCTGTAATGCATCCACCTGCGGATAGGACTAAGAGAAGAGTCTTCCGACGTGCGCACAAACACAAACACTCCACTGCACCTGTTGCCGTCTCAGTCGCAGAGGTCAAGGAACCCTCAAAATCAATCGGACCTGACGGAATCGCTATGAAGATGATTAAACACCTAGGCCACGAGGGACAGAGTTATGTAGCGGCTCTCTCCAATCTCTCTCTAACTACTTTCGTCATACCTGAGATAAGGAAACAGGCGATTGTAGTTCCCCTTCTAAAACCAGGGAAGCCGGTGAACCAAGGAGATTCTTTTCGTCCGATATCCCTCCTTTCGCCGGTTGCGAAATTACTAGAGACCATTCTGCTCCCTTACTTTATTGCAAATCTGAAATTGGTCGATCACCAACGTACCAAACACATGCCCTGCATGTGGCATGTCCCCTCATGATACCAAACATCTCTTCTCCTGTTCAGTCGAACCTACTCTTCTAACACCTACATCACTCTGGTCCAACCCTGTGGAAACTGCGCGTTTCCTCGGACTTCCGTTAGAAGAGCCTGATGAAAATTTAGAGTGATCGAGCCCATTGGGCAGGGCGAAGCACTGTTAACAACAACAACAACAAGATGGTATGATATGGCTGATTTTCACTAGTCACATTGCGTATGTAATATAAGCTAAACCCGCCAAATTGAAAGTTCCTAAGTCTTCTGTCTCTCTCTATGGCGCGATATGCAACAGGTATATCATCATAAACCTCCTAAGAGATTTTTGCGCCAAGCTTCTCTTCCAATTTGTGGTGTGCCGATTTGAATTTTCCCTACAAATTGGTGGGACCTACAGTTTTTTTGCCGACTCCGAACGGCATCTACAAAGGAGACGAATTTTTGCTGAGAAGCCTGTCATGGCAGAAATACACTCGGAGAGTTTGCCAAACCACTGCCGAGGGGCGACCCCGTTTTGAAAAACTTTTTTCAAATCACTTTTGATGTTACCTGTACCAGGGCTCGAACCGTGGACCTTCGGTGTGGTAGGCCGGCAACACTACCTTCACACCACGGCGGCCGCCTCCTAAGTCTTAAATTTCAATATTTATAGGTCAAACTCTGTTAGTCGGAACAATCGATTGTATGCGTTGTATTGTTCCGATCTTGCTGTTTCCGACAACTGATTAATATTATGCAAAATGGTGTCTCCGTACCAAATTTCATCCAGATATCTCAAAAACAGAGGGACTAGTTGGCCGTTGTCAAATGTCACACCCAAGATTTTTGAGTGGTTGACAGTAGGTACTCCGTCTACGTGGACATTTAACTCTTGCCCCATCTGCGCATTCCATGTAGTAAACAGGGTCGCCGTCGATTTAGCCGGAGATAGGGCCCTTGCCCGAGGCCATTATCGTGCAGTCGTCAGCGTAGGAAACAATGGAGACTCCCTCTGGTGGGGGGGGAAGTCTCGAAATATAGAAATTAAACAAAAGGGGAGAGAGAACACCTCCTTGCGGCACCCCTTGTTTTATTCTTCGAGGTCTAGATTTCTTGTTCCTGAATTTGACTGTTGCCTGTCGACCATTGAGGTAATTAGCGGTCCACCTCTTAAGGCCGGCAGGGAGCGGTGTCTCATCCAGATCTCGGAGGAGTGTGGCGTGATTGCCCGTGTCAAATGCATTTGACAGGTCAAGTGCCACGAGAACCGTCCTATGGTTTGGTGGATGTTGATACAAACCGTTATTAATCTGCGTTGTAATGGCGGTCAAAGCGGATGTCGTGCTGTGATTTTTGCGGAAACCATGTTGATGATCGGCCAATTTTAGATTTGTAAAGAAGTAAGGAAGCAGAATTTACTCTAGTAATTTCGCTACCGGCGAAAGGAGAGATATCGGGCGATAAGACCCTCCTAGGTTCGCAGGCTTCCCTAGTTTTAGTAGGGGAACTACAATGGCTTGTTTCCATATCTCAGGTATAACGAAGGTAGTTGGAGAGAGATTAAAGAGAGCCGCTAAATAACTCTGTCCTTCGTGGCCAAGGTGTTTGATCATCTTCATGGCGATTCCGTCGGGTCCGATGGATTTTGAGGGTTTGGCCTTCATTATGGCTTCCTTAACCTCTGCGACTGAGACGGCAACGGGCGCAGTTGAGTGTTTGTGTTTGCGCACACGTCGGAAGGCTCTTCTCTTAGTCCTATCCGCAGGTGGATGCATTATAAACAGTCGGCAAAAGGAGCTCGCACATTTCCTGGCGTCCGATTTGACGCTGTCGCCGAAAGCAATGGCGACCTTGTCTTTGTGTTTGGTCGGATTGGATAGGGCCTTGACAGTCGACCATAATTTGCCGACTCCACCGGAGAGGTTGCATGTCTCAAGGTGTTGTTTCCACTTGGTCAGCTTGTGTTCGTTGACGATCCTACAAATTTCCGCATTGAGATCTTTTATTCTGGGATATGCGGGATTGATAAGTCTCACTTGGTCACGTTCTCTTGCCATCGCCGCAGCTTCTGCCGGGAAATTCGGACGAATTTCTGGTATTCTGCCAGCAGGAATAAAGCGGCATGAGGCTGAATCAACGATCTTGCGAAACTTTCTTTCGCCTTTGCGTACGTCCGTAGGAGTGGGTAAGGCAGCAAAGGAGCGCTCTGTATGTTCAGTAAAGCGGTCCCAGTCCGATTTGGTGAAGTTGAAGTATGTTATTTTGTCAGTCGTTATGAAGTCGGTCGGTCGTTCAACAGAGAGTAAGATGGGTAGGTGGTCTGAAGCTAATGTAAGCATGAGTCGCCAGATGACAAAGTTAATAAGACCCGCGCTCGTTATGGAGATGTCTGGCGAACTGTGACAGTTACCTGCCACCCTGGTGGGGGCATCTCCATTGACTGTACAGAATGCTGAGTTATCTATTTGGTCTGCAATTGCGTGTCCTCTGCTGTCTGCTGGCAAGTTGGAGTGCCAGAGATCGTGATGCGCGTTGAAGTCGCCTAGAATTAGACGGTTATCGCCCCTTAGCAACGTACTAATGTCCGGATGATAATCTCTAGGACAACACGTGACAGGAGGAATATAGATGTTTATGATTTGCAGGTCGGCGTCTCCTGACCGGACTGCTATGCCTTGGCTTTCTAAGGTAGAGTCCCTGGAGTCGACGTCAGGGGAAAATAGATTATATTGAACAGAGTGATGTGTAATGAACGCAAGGCCACCCCCAAGACCGCTGGGACGGTCTTTTCGATGTACATTATACCCATCACAAGTTCGTAAGTCCGATATCGTGTTCAATTTTGTCTCTTGTATCGCGCCGATTTTGATGTTGTGCGTCTTCATAAAGTCAGTTATCTCCGCGACCTTTCCAGCTAATCCGTTACAGTTTAGCTGCAAAATTTTGAAGTGTGTAGGAGGGGAGACGGGGGACATACTAGGCGTGAGGAACGGATGCGTTTGCCTAGGTGGAGGTAGGCTAAGGCCTAAACTATGTCGCAGTCTAGAGTTGACAGCGCATCCAAATTTATGTACGTTTAATATACATTTTCTTCCAGCAAACGCAGCAGATCCAATCTCTTGGTCCAGGGTTAGGTTCGACCCCAGCCCGTAACAAGAGACAATGGAGCAACCCAGTTGCCAGGGTTTGCTCCGAGGATGACAATTTAAGGTTGGGACGGGACAGATTGGACAGGGTTACACTGAAATAACAGCCCTTGGCCGGGTAAAAAAACCCGGGTCATTCCGGTACGATAGAACCGGCTGTTGTATAGCTTCCATATAATCGATGGTTCCGATTACCGGCGTTTGATCTATAAATATTGAAATTTGCGAGCTAGGAGCTTTTAATTTGGCGGGTTTAGTTGATATTACATACGCAAAGCCTAAAAAACCGCTATATGAAAAAGTCAGTGTATGTGATATGAGGACCCGGCAAACTTAAACACATATCCGACATCCACATACACCTATCACATACAGTCACTTTTTCATATTTTAGAGGTTTTTGATGACGGGCGGGGATGTGTGCATTGTCTCCGTGTTTAAATTCAATTGGTAGGTCATACTAGGGGAGCAACCCTTATAAAAAAAACTTAACTCCGTGTTTTTGAAGAACCCTGTAACAAAGTAGGAGGAGCAATATTTTAAACTAAAATAAAATCACATTCAAGAATAATAAAACAAAAGAAACAATAGATTAAAGAAAATGAAACCTTATACAATACAAGTTAGAGCGTAAGTTAACTTATATAATCATTTTACGATTACTTATCATCACTTTTATCAGATGAGGCACTTGTGGAATAGTCATGAGCATCAGTAACACAACTATGCAAGCTGGAAGCCGCTGGATTATTTATGGAGTCCTTAATCTTATCGGGGACAGTTAGGGTAAAACGCGAAGATAGTATCAAATCTTTTAACGAGCGCGACATCCAATCCCGTAATAGCAGCACTAACCTGAAAATTTTCGAAAAACCTACGAACATTATTGCCATCATTAGTATTGCTGAATCCTTGTTTTGGTTAATCTACTATTTTTCTTTGAATTACGTGGGAACGTTGCTTTACACTGTCTTTATCTGGATAATTCCTAAGTTGCCATTTTTTTACTTCGAGGCAACAACTAATGTGAAGCAAGCATTTATAACATCTAATCGATGTATGTATAGAAAGTTGATAAACCAAAACCGGGATTATCTCGGTCATGCAGAAAAACTCGTGTATTACCATTCAAACTTTTCCGTCAATAATTGTTAGGAGCATATGGTGATTTATTCTTCCAGCAAGCGTTTTGTTGGCAACAAAGCATTTATCTCTTCTAAAACATTGTTCGCTTCGGAAACAAAGAAATTTTTTGTTTCCGAAGCAAAAATTAATTTAATTGGGCGACAATACATTGTAGAAAAATGGAGGATTCTGCCAAAACACGTTAGAAAATTTGTTTATATGTGCTATGAGCAGAACTTCTCGCAACCCCACTTTGTAATAGACAAGCTCCGACTCGTGCGTACTGAGTTGGCCAAAAACATTCAAAGCGCATTTGAAAAGTCAGCTAAACGCTATAACCTTCGTAACCGAGTTCAAACTTTTACTATAGGTGAAAAAGTATATCGTCGGAATTTTGTTTTGAGCGACAAAGCCAGTAAGTTTAACGCCAAGCTAGCACCCGTTTTTGTTAAAGCCACTGTTCTTGCCACAAAAGGAAATTCAATGTATCAATTGCAAGATATAAAGAAAAGTAAGGTCAGCTGGTATCATAGCAAAGACATAAAGGAAAGCAAGGGTTAAATACATCTGTTTCGCAGATAACTTGCTAAACACAAAAAATTCAAAAGGCGATAGTCATATATATATTTCTTCATTTCTATATATCTATCCCATTTTAAAATCACGCCACCTTCGTAGTTACTATATAAAGGGTGGAATTTGGCAGATCGTCTTTGGCTGGATAAGTCTTCACAAAAAAAGTATACCCTCGCTGTAAGTGTACGCGACCGAAATTCTAGTAAATCGAAAACGTAGGGAATCAAACTCGTTTAAAAAAAAAAGCGCGTTTCAAAGTTCCTCGCAAGAAAAAAAAATTAAGTAATAAAATCGGGTGATTTATTCCGCGCGATATTCAAGAAAACGTTGGGCTCTAAGTGGATTGCAGCTTTTTTCTGGTTCCTCGAGTGGCTCAATGCCAACATATACAAGTGCAGCTGAGGAATTGCGGTACAGGAATGGTGGCACCAACATTTTATTAACCTGTGGCTATGACGCCACCACCGACCTATCTTAAGCCCTTACAAAGTTCATATCTACACATGTACGTAAATTTGAAAGCTGTGAAACACAATTAATATTTAATGATTTAATACAGAAAAAAAAATCTTACTTGAATTTAAAATTAATTAGTTCAAAATAAATAAATTCGATAAGAAATAGTAAATTGAAAATAAAGAAAGATAGATGTGATCGTGATAAATTAACTTAATGAGAAAGTTTGTGAGTGATCTTTAATATCGTATTGGAGCGGCAACAAATGTATAATGAAATACAATTGATTTATTAAAATCAAGAACAAAGTTTTATGTAAGGTGTGAGGCAAGAATTTACATTACAGCGGCAGCATAACCTTCGAAGGCCTTCAACTGGTTGCTGCAGCATCAATACATGTAAGTTGATTCTTTATTACAACCTTTGTATCATCATAATCTTTTTTATTTCTACATATATATATGTATATGGGTTTTTTCTCGCGATCATGACCATTACCTCTCTCAGTAATGTTAGTGGAAGGTAAGAGCGAATAGAGAGAAACTGTAAAACCCCAGTATTTTTATGAAACGATAAGGTAATGGGGAAACACAACTAAATTTTATTCAGATAATATTAGTTATGATTTTTGGTCCGAAGCCATTAATATCGCTTGACAATTATTTCTATACGCTCCCAAGCTATTTATTTTGTTTTATGAAAACGTCCCCTTATCAAATATAACGATCTCACTCGTAATTTTGTAAGTTAATTACTATTTAAATCTTCCGATGCCGATTGGTCGGATATAAATATAGTAGACATTTTTTTTTTTTTGTTATTCTTCAATAGATTTCATATGAAGTTAAATAATTGCATTATTAATAGTTGATTTACCTTTTATCTTTAAATAAAATGAATTGTTAACATTTTGTAAGAATGATTGAAATTCGCTTGTTGTTGTTGTTTTATATTGGGGCTTCTCGCTAAGATCTGAGAAGTCATGGATTAGTGGGTTAAGAGCGGTAAGTAGTTGGTAGTAGAACCGCGAGGCAAAGGGCAAAGTGTTATGTCGCTTTTCTACAAACTTAAAAATTGGTCATAATAGGTGATGTGGTAAGAAAATTCCTTAACCCTTACGTGTGCGTAAATTTTTTCTTGTTAAGCCTTGGGTTTGTCTCAATTGGTGGTTTGGTCGGTCGTTTGTTTAACGAATGCACATAAGTGGCTGAAGCTCCGGGACAGCTAGTCGCACACGGGCAGGCACCGACCAACTTCTTCTCGCCATCAGGTAAACATGGTACAACTTTCAAATAATTGTCAGCCCATAGTAAGCATACTAGTAAGGTTCCATAACAACTTGCTGATTAAATTAAATGACAAGCTTTTATCAGAGCCGATTTTAAAACTATTCAATCTGTCTCTGGAATCTGCGTCTCTCCTATCTCTTTGGAAGGAATCTTTTATTATTCTCTTGCTATAAAAAGTAGTAGGGCAGATATTGAGAACTATAGAGGCATTGCTAAGCTTTCAGCTATTCCGAAAACTTTTGAACAAATCATTACTAGACAGTTTGAATATCAGTGTACTTCTTTATTATCCCCTTGTCAAGATGGTTTCATTCCTCGTAGGTCAACCACTACCTACTTGCTTGAGTTCACATCCTTAGTAATCTACGGGGTTTTGAGGAACAATCTGTTGTTTAAATAGCAATTCTAGAATACTTACTATAATCTACTAATGTATTATACTTTACCTGTTTCACAACACCCAATGTACATTCAGTTAACCAACACTAGTTATATCAACATACTTACTTCTTATCTTTATACATACATAATTGTAACTCGCTGTATATTGAATCACTAATAAAAGAGAGGTTAAAGACACAACATGGTGTCAGGTTTCTTAACCACCAAAATTGTTGTTAAAAGTTAATTTAAATCTGTTATTAGTGAGTTAAATAAAACATAATAATACACAATCCATCATGGGTAAGGAAGGAGATGGTACTAAAATTGATGAAGCAGGTTCAAGCAACAATTCGTCACAGCATGTGACACAGCAAATGCTGTCGATATCGACCACCACTATGCCGATGAACATGAATACTGCTAACCTCTCGGCAACATGGAAAACGTGGAAGACACAATTTGATATATTCATGATGGCATCCGGACTAGACCAACAGAGTGACCAAAGAAAGGTTGCGTTATTGCTGCATCATTTGGGTCCTGATGCATTGGACATTTTTCAATCATTCGGCACTGACGTTGACAGCGTTAAATGTGCCAATATTTTGAGAAAGTTTAACGCATACTTCGTTCCAAAAGCCAACATTGCACTGGAGAGGCACTTGTTTCTTACCAGACATCAAGGCAACAATGAGACCATTGATGAATACGTAACCAACTTAAAAAATAAATGTGAATTTGGCACATTAAAACACAATTTAGTGCGTGACATTTTTGTGTGTGGCCTAGCAGCGATTTTGTCTAAAGTAAAAGAGTGCCTACTAAGCGGAAGCGAAATTAGTTCAGAACGGACTCTTAGTAAAGCGAAATCCATGGAGCTAAAAGATAAAATGCAAATCGTTTGCAAAATCCTAACGGAGACAATTCCATTAGTTACATTGGAGCTATAAGCAAAAGCAAAAAAAATAATCAGCAATCGGCGAGAAGTTCGACCAATCAGCGACTGTGGACAGACACACAAAACCCATTGTCCGGCAGAAGGTGGAACAAGTTATATCTGCAACAACAAAGGTTATTTTGCGAAGATGTGTTTCAAAAAGAAATGGCAAAAGCAAACATCGAGCAGTGACAAGTCACAGCTACCAAAATCGAAACCAAAATTCGTCAATAATGTATATAAGGGAGAGCAGCAAGAAACAAATGAGAAAGATTTTTTCATTGGCGTTCTAAATGCGAAACTAACAGAACAGGTCAAACAGCGAAATAGCGAATCCATTTGGGGTGGAAGAAATACAGGCAGATATAGAATCCAAACATGAGAAGGTCGAAACCCCAAGCTGTAGTGACGTACAAAAACGCAGGGACTGGAGGAAAGAGGTAATGATTAATAAGTGCAAAGTAGTTTGTCAAATAGATACAGGTGCACAAACAAATATATTGTCAGTAGCTACTGCAGAGCTATTAAAATTAAAGAAATTTATTAAACCTACAAGCTCAAAAATTTTATCGTTTAGTGGAGAATTGCTTCCAACATTAGGGCTTGTTAGTGTTGATCTAAAATTTAACAATAAAACGTTACAATGTATTGTTCATGTTTTAAATATAAGTTGTTAAAATGTTATCGGTCTTAATACTGCTTGGGACTTCAATTTAATTAGTGCTATAAACAATGTAACTAAGGTCGATGTCAACATGTTCTTGTTCAGGTCTTTGGGTATCTTAAAAAATGAATGTAACCTTAAAATGAAGCCAGGAATAACGCCTGTTGTTGACTCTCCGAGAAAAATTCCATTCTCTGTACAGAATTACTTGAAAGTCGAACTGCAAAGAATGATTAATTTAAAAGTGATTACACCAGTATCGGAAGCAACCGAATGGGTTAGCTCTATAGTTATTGTTAAAAAAGCAAATGGAAAGTTGCGTGTGTGCTTAGACCCTCGTAATTTGAATAAAGCCATTTTAAGACCACAATATCCATTTCCAAATGTAAATGACTGCAAAGCAAAGTTGATGGGTTTGAAGTATTTTAGTTCGCTTGACGCAAATAGCGGTTTTTCGATGATGACTTTGAACGAAAAGTCTTCTAAACTTTGCACATGTAATTCACCTTTCGGCCGTTTTCGATTTTTACGTCTACCGTTTGGTATAAATGCTGCACCACAAATCTTCCATGCTGAAATGGTAAAGTTATTTGGTGACATAAAGGGTTTAATTATTTATATAGATGATTTCCTTATACACGCATCGACGGCCGAAAACATGACAAAGTTTTATTGCAAGTATTGGGGCGTGTAAAAAAAGTAGGCCTAAAATTTAATAGAAGCAAGTCGAAGTTTTTTCAAAGAAGCATTAAATTTATAGGTCATGTTTTTAACGAAGTTGGTATTAGCCCGGACGAAGAAAAAATAAAGTCGATATTGCAAATGCCGACACCACAAAATGTTAAGGAAGTACAACGTTTTCTAGGAATGGTTAATTACCTTGGTGCTTTTATTCCTAATTTATCTATAAAAAACAAAAATTTACGGGATTTACTTAAAAATTATGTTATTTGGCATTGGAACTCTCTGCATGAGGAATTTGCTAGTTTAAAAAAAGAATTAACTACAGCACCTGTGCTTACGTATTTTAATCTATTCTGCTATTTTACACGACCGGAATCCAATAGCTTACGCACCCGCATCACTGACAGATACTCAAGCGAACTACGCTCAAATAGAAAAAGGGATTTCATCGGTTTATTTACGGTCTACGAATTCTAGTTGAGACAGGTCATAAGCCTCTTGTTACTTTATTTCAAAAACCACTACACAATATACCAGCTCGGCTCCAAAGATTCATGCTTCGACTTCAATGTTACGACTTAGTTGTATAAGCCTGGAACACAGCTTTATATTGCGGACACTCTTTCACGCGCTCCGTTAAAAGAAACTGCTATAACTGAATTCGACAAAGAATTGGCCCTACATTGTAGTGTTTTAGAGGTAAATTTCCCAATTTTATCTAATGAAATTAATAAAATTAAGGAATGTTCAAAAGCTGACGAAACATTACAAAAAATCAGGCAATATGTTAGCAATGGCTGGCCAGAAAATAAAAAATCTGTTAATTAAGACGTTATGCCTTATTACAAATTTAAAAATGAAATACTTGATTACGAAGGCATACTTTTAAGGAAAAATCAAATAATTATACCACAGGGTCTTCGCAGGAATATTTTAATGCGTTTACATAAGAGTCATTTGGGTGTCCAACGCACCCAAAGCTTAGCAAGGCAGTCAATGTACTGGCCAAATATGTATAATGACAGGTGGTTGACTACTATTCTAAATACATAGAATTGGAGCCATTAAGTAAGGGTTTTTCTGCATTTGAAGTTAAGAATAAACTAAAATTAATTTTTGCAAGACACGGAATTCCACATGTGATAACAGATAATGGTCCTCCTTTCCACTCAAAAGAATTTGGAGAGTTTTGTGTGGACTGGAATATTCAGTGTAAGACCTTTATTCCATACTTAGCAAGATCGAATGGATTAGTAGAGCGGTCAATACAGACAATAAAGAAAATGCTTACAAAGTGCCTGGAAACAGAAACTGATCCCCTTATTGCATTGCTTCATTATAGAACCGCACCCAAAGGTAATATAAAATTTAGAGCCAAAAGTAGTTGATAAAAGCAAATATGCAAGAATTATAAGAAACAATCATATACAAACAGCCCAAAACTACAACAAGAGTTCCCAAACTTTGAAACCGACCAACTTAGGTGGGAATATTATGTTTAAAAGAGCTCCCTCTTCGGTATGGTTCCCGGAAGTAGTTGTTGAAAAACTCAATGAGCGACGCCCTTTTGTCATTAAAGATGAGGAAGGCGTGTTGTATCGGAGAAACAGAGAACATGTTTTGAAAAAGTCTGAACAAAAAGCTTCTAGCATTGTGAACGAAAGTAAAAGTGATAACAGATAATGGTCCTCCTTTCCACTCAAAAGAATTTGGAGAGTTTTGTGTGGACTGGAATATTCAGTGTAAGACCTTTATTCCATACTTAGCAAGATCGAATGGATTAGTAGAGCGGTCAATACAGACAATAAAGAAAATGCTTACAAAGTGCCTGGAAACAGAAACTGATCCCCTTATTGCATTGCTTCATTATAGAACCGCACCCAAAGGTAATATAAAATTTAGAGCCAAAAGTAGTTGATAAAAGCAAATATGCAAGAATTATAAGAAACAATCATATACAAACAGCCCAAAACTACAACAAGAGTTCCCAAACTTTGAAACCGACCAACTTAGGTGGGAATATTATGTTTAAAAGAGCTCCCTCTTCGGTATGGTTCCCGGAAGTAGTTGTTGAAAAACTCAATGAGCGACGCCCTTTTGTCATTAAAGATGAGGAAGGCGTGTTGTATCGGAGAAACAGAGAACATGTTTTGAAAAAGTCTGAACAAAAAGCTTCTAGCATTGTGAACGAAAGTAAAAGTGGTATTGAAAATAATTGTAATGAAATTGAAAATAAAGGTACAGGAGAAGAGTCAGATTTATTGAATTATGAAAGTAAAAATAACAAACATGAATATGTAACACGCAAAGGGAGAAAAATTGTACCTCCCTCTAGGTTTCAACATTAAGAAGCTAGGTTTAGTTATGTAAAGGAAGATGTTCTGTATATAGCTATTCTAGCATACTTACTATAATCTACTAATGTATTATACTTTACCTGTTTTACAACACTCAATGTACATTCAGTTAACCAACGCTAGTTATCTCAACATATTTACTTCTTATCTTTATACATACATACTTGTAACTCGCTGTATATTGAATCACTAATAAAAGAGAGGCTAAAGACACAACACAATCAAAACGGATGTCATCTACACTGACTTTAGTAAAGCATTTGATTTCGTGAATCATGAGCTTCGTATTTATAACCTGGATTTACTCGGCTTTCCGGCCAATCTTTTAGCATGGCTCACAAGCTACCTTACAAAAAGGACCCAAAGAGTGCTGTTCAATCCCACAATTTCAAAAACGATTGACGTAACCTCAGGTATGCTTCAGGAGAGCCATTTGGATTCATTACTGTTTACCCTGTTCATAAACGATTTACCGCAGGTTATCTCATATTCCAAAACCTTAATGTAAATGTACTTACTTTGAATTGCTCTAAATGTGAGCAAATGACATTCCATAGAGTGAAGACAGTTTTGACATCCTACGTATTAAATAATACCGGTTTAGAAAGTATATCTGTTGCTGATGATTTAGGCGCCCTTTTTCATCCTAAACTGTGTTATAATATGCATAGTTCATCGATTGCAAACAAAGCTAAAGGTATGTTGGAATTTGTGAAGAGGTGGGCTAAGGAGTTTGATGATCCATATCTCACAAAGACCCTTTACTAGGGTGGATCGATTTGTATGGACGAAAGTTAACCGATAATACGCCATCGATTTTTCGATAGGTTTTGGGCTCAGGAAAAAAGTTCGAGCCTGCGAAATTTCATTTGTTTGACTTTTTTCAACTTTGATTTTTAAGCTTTCTTTCATGACTTACTCAAAAAATTTTCGTTTGATTTTAAAATTTTCATGTATGCCCTGTCCGGCCACAAAATTTCCGCTGAAAACGTTGGCGATAACAGTTTTAAAAAAAAAATTTTTTTTTGGGTTTTGGGAGTGTTTTGGTCAAAAAATTTACCCTTTCGCCATTTTTCTTAAGGGTTTTTTCAGCATACATGCAGAAATGTTTTCGATGAAAACGAATTTGTCTCATATTTCCTGTCCCACTTAAAATTATGCGCTACAAACGTTGGCGATAACAGTTTTTTGAAAAAACACTTTTATTTTCGGGTTTTGGAAAAGTCGATTTTCGATCAAAACAAGTCCAAAAACCCGAAAATATAAATTTTTTTCAAAAAACCGTTAATGAACTTTAGCGCATAATTTTAAGTGGGACAGGAAATATGTGACAAATTCGCAGGCTCGAAAATTATTTTTTTGGGTATGCGTAGTGGAACTTTCTTTTCCTGAACCCGAAACCTATTGAAAAATCGATGACGCGATATCGGTTAATAAATCGACCCAAGCTACTGAACCGCATCCGAACTCGACTGACTGCTGCGTGGTAGCTGCTTCCCTTTATAGCCGATGTCCAGCAGTGGCATATCTGTTGCATATTTGTTAACAGATCGTTGTCTGTGAATAAGTTCGCCCGTTAGTTCCCACAGTGGCGTTATGTGTAGGTTCTATTTCACAAGCATGTGAAATAGAATTATGCTGACGATGCGTCTTGAGAAATGCATTTAACCGCTGGTACTAACCATGGCCTTGAATTTGGGTGTTAGGTTGTCGTGCGCCTTGAGAATGCAATTGTGCTGACTTAGCGGCACGTGTATTGGCCAGCCTCTAAAGATCTGCGTCTTGCAGATCCGAGTGGTGACAGGTGTCCTTCTTTCGTCGGCCCTGAAGATCCGTCGGTAGTGTGGACAATCTTAATTTAGGAAGTGCTGTCCCTTTTGTTAGCTTCCTCCAAACTATCCAAATGAGAATTACTAGCAAAAATAAGCCCAGAGTTTCCGAAGCTGGAAAACAATTGCTCTTGTCCTTTAAGTATCTCAATAGTTTAACATTGCCAATAGTCATCTCGTGGACAAGATTAAGGTTGACGGCGAGGCTTTTATTGGTTATAGTAGATAGCACCGGTGGGAGTATTTGACCACCTGAGCTGCTCATGCTCCAGTAGGGTTTATCATCAATTCGTATAGTTTCGTTGTCTAATTGAAGAATATAAGAGCCGTTCAAATAGCTGGGGGTATCACCTGACCATACTGTGTCATTGAAGTTGTCCAATAGAATGGTGTGCTCTTTGATGAGTTCAATCGTTGAGTCGTTGCAGCCTACGTAGCGGCAACTGGTCTCACCACCTTTGAGCAGTCGCGGCAGACAATCCTCTTCGCGTAGTAGGTCCAATGCATCCTTCTTGCATACCATTGCACTTGTTAGGTGAATACACTTATCCTTGATGCCATACGTTTCCTTCTTGTTGATTAGAACTTGGCTGCACCTTAAATCCAACCGATGACCATTGTTTGTATTTGTTCGAGTGATAAGATTGTTGAATCTCGTTTGATCCACATTTGGTATGGACAAAACACAAAGTATCAAGGTACCATTCGTGTAGGTGGATGGTTCACCGTATTCGATGGCTTCGATGACGTTAGCATATGGAAGGACTTCGATTTCGCTGTTCAATTCGTTGATTTCTTCTTTGTTTAGCAGGTTGCTGTTAACCACTCCGGCCTTGGCCATTTGACAGGCCTGAACAAACTTATTGACGTCATCCTTCAGGATCATTACCTTGTGCAGGACTTCCTCTGATAGTTTCATAACGTGGTCATGTCCCATGATGCCGTTTACAATGCCATTGACCACCTGCAATAACTTATGAGTTTTCTTAAATATTTCATTGTTTACCTTGTACTGTTGGTTGTTGTTTAGTACTACCGAATCCTGGGATCGAAGTACGTCATCCCAATCGGATGCGTCGGAAGAACCGGCAATCCATTTCCAATGCGATCCTATCCAATTAATTACACGCTTATTTCTTTTGTGTTTTGGACCTTTTAGCTCATTAAGTTGAATTTGAACCTTCTCTAAGTGATAGGCAAGGTCATCCGTGATATCATTGGTTCCATTCAGCCGGGTGACTTCGACTTCCAGGCGACTTGCAATTTGTTCATAGCGGGCTAGGTTGATCACATGAATTATGTTGAAGTATCCGTTCACTATCCAGCCATACCCATCTGGAACGGTTACCACAGGCTAGTGCAGATCGAATACGAAAAATTTACATCTCAAAATTAGTATTCCATGAACTAAATGCTATTTATCGGATTTTATTTCAAGAAAAATATTTAATCAGAAAATTTACATCTCATCTAAATGCTAGTCAAGTTTTATAACTTGTATCTTTCCTAAATGCTAGTGCTATAACTATTGAGTGGAGTTCAGGTCGCTCCGGGTTCGACGGGAATGTATGAGGAATCGGAGTGATATTAAGTGAAATTTAGTGACAGTTAGCTTTTCAGTTATTGTTAGCATTAGTAAGTTAGATTAAGTATAGTTTAACTTGTTAGTATTCGGTTTTTTTTGATTTACCGTTTTTTGTTGCGAATTAGTGAGTTAGTTTTTTAGTTCATTTTGGTAGTATTAGTATTTTCTTCTTTTTCCGAGGAATGTTCCCCTTTTTTTTATTTTTTTTGTATTTTTGTGAACGCCTTTATGCGTTTTCTATATGGCCGCTTAAAGCGGGTTTATTTACCAGCCCAATGGCTGTAAGATTGTTCTTATATTTTGGGCAGTGCATACACTGTATTTCAAATAAAATGTGTAGTTTTACATTGGAATATATGCGATTTCTCAGCTGACGGAAGGGTCGTGGTGATCCCTTTTAACCATAAGCGTTGATGATTGCAAAAGGCCTACTCATGGCACGAGCGCTTCACGTCAATTAAAGCAAAGACCTTATGGTGTTGAACCACACCGATCGTCATCATTCGAGCCAACGAGCTTTTTGGAATTGAACCAACATCTGACTGAACCGGCTACAAAATGCTTTGCACTCAAAACCCTGGGACCAAAGGATCTAAGCATAAGATTTGCCTTATGACCAATGTTATCTTAGACGTTTTTTACGTCAGTCTTGTGGAATTTTTTCCCACCTTCCTGAGAAAAAGGGGTCGGAAGCCCCAAAATTGGTATAATTTGGATGAAATGGCGTAGCCAATATTTACGGGAAGGGGGGAAAGAACATTTTTTTTTCGAAACCTTTTGAGACACAAAAGAAAATGTGCGTTAAAAATGTACGCAAAATTCGCGAAAATTCAAAGAAATTTTATTTAAATTTAACATTTTTTTTACACAATTTTTATAATTTTTTCGAGTATGTAGTTTTGTAGCTCATTTAATTTTAATACACTAATGTATCAATATTGGCGGCCGCCGTGGTGTGAAGGTAGTGTTGCCGGCCTACCACACCGAAGGTCCATGGTTCGAGCCCTGGTACAGGTAACATCAAAAGTGATGTGAAAAAAGTTTTTCAAAAACGGGGTCGCCCCTCGGCAGTGGTTTGGCAAACTCTCCGAGTGTATTTCTGCCATGACAGGCTTCTCAGCAAAAATTCGTCTCCTTTGTAGATGCCGTTCGGAGTCGGCAAAAAACTGTAGGTCCCACCAATTTGTAGGGAAAATTCAAATCGGTACACCACAAATTGGAAGAGAAGCTTGGCGCAAAAATCTCTTAGGAGGTTTATGATGATATACCTGTATATCGCGCCATAGAGATAGATAGAGAATGTATCAATATTAAAGTCGTGACAAATTTTTCTGATTTTTTGCAATTTTTTTTCCGAAGAGCTCAAGTGTTTTCTTTCATATAAAAGAAATTGCTTTCATAACCTTGTATTGAGGAAAATACAGAAATCACAAAGAAAATATGAGGGTTTTTAACCTGGGAACCAGCATTAACATCAAAAATAATGTCAGCCTAAAAATCCAACAAAGAATCACTCACGCAAACAAGTGCTACTTCTGACTGAGTTGGCAGTTGAGAAGTAAAGTCCCCTTTCGAAAAACGAAAATAAATAAGTCACTTATCACGGGTACTGGTTTATGCTGCAGAAGCTTGCACTGACAAGATTTACGGACCCTTACGCGTTGGCGACGGCGAGTACCGAAGAAGATTTAATGATGAGCTGTAAGAGCTATATGCAGACACCGACATAGTCCAGTGAATTAAAACCCAACATATTAATTGGCTAGGCCATGTTCTGCGAGTGAATTAAGATTTTCCGACCCAGAAGGTATTCTTATCGGCACCCACTGATGGTAGCAGAGGAAGAGAAGACCACCACCCCGATGGAAGGACGAATCGCTATGGTAAACGGCTAAACTCGCTTAGACGATTAAACGAAATTTAAAGAAGAAGAAGGGTTGAAGAGGTGAGTTCTACTCTAGAAGTGGAAACGGGGAGAGTTGCAAAAATTTGTAGCAATTTGTATAAGTTATGAAATGACGTTTTGTCGCAGCTCTGAAGTGTGTAAAATGCAGCTTTTGCGGAAGATTATGTCACTTTAAGAACCTTCTCCATAAATTGTTTTCGGCTACTATATTTTGGTTTTGAACAAGTGGTTCATAAAATTTAACAAGTTTAAAAAAATTTTTGTCATTTTCTTCTCTGTGGTTTGTTGAAAAATCGAAGCGAAATCTCTAAAGATAGTTTTATGTTGAGTGAATCGTCTATCTATTTCCATTATTATATGATCAATACATGAAAGGGTAAAAAACAGTAATCTTGATATGAACATCTTGCTCTGATTAAATTATAGAGCCTGCCTACTTTAGTGTATTCGGATTTTTAAAGACGTGAGAAATAAGGGAGTAGAGTTTAGCTCAGCAATATCAGCCCTCGAAAATTACGGTATTATTTCGATCTGTTATTTTATTACTACCAGAAACAATGTGTACGCATCCATCGAAAACGGGTTTATCGTCTTAAAAGACTTCTGAATTTTGTAGCAGGCCTGAAAAGAAGCCTATATGTATGTAGGCTTAATATTCAAACGCATAATCCACTAACCGATAATTTCATATACACTCAGTCCTTTTTTTACGCGATTATTGGTTCTGCCACTAAAAAAATCGCGTAAAAATGGTTAGTTTTCCAATATTAACTGACGAATTGGTTCCGAATATAAAAAATATCGCGTATAACAATATATACGCGCAAAAAAATATTGAAAAACAATACAATAAGTTTCAAATTTCAGACTTATGATTTATTCATTCATAACCTCTACAATTACGATTACAATATCTACAATAACAAAATAAAAAATACAAAACAAAAACCATATATAAAAGAGAAGAAAATAGAAAATAGGTAGATTTATTGAAAAAACCGTTGAATGCTGTTTAATCACTGTCATTATCCGTAGTGGAAATTATTCTTACCCGCTTATTTTGATGGCCTGCACTGATATCACTAGAATTTGTATCAAAATCAATAGTAAGAACTATGGATTGATGCTCTGATTGACTTAGCATCTCCGACTGAGTTTGCACCTGTGGTTGAGTTTGCACCATAAATTCAGTTAAGTTTGTTTGAATGCTTCTTTTTGGACCCAATAAATTCTGATGTAGTTTTTTATATCTTAACATGCAGAGACTCAATTCTTTTTGAAAACTTCGTACACGTTCGGCATCAGTATCATTTGCTACAAAATAATTTTCCAATTCTGCTGCAAGTTTAAGACCTTGCTTAATCGTCTCTGCTTTAATTGGATGCTCGTCTATCTCGGTGTCGCTGCTATTTTCCGATTCGATTACTTCCGTAGCTATTTCAATGAAATCGTCATCATCGAGCTCTCGGTCTAGAAGAATCTCGTCAATATCCTCTCTGGTCATATCTGCAAGAATTTCTCCTCCCGCGGAACGTGCTAAATCAATGATATTTGACTAATTAGTTGAATTGCTTGTCACGGACATACCACTTTTAACACATTCTGGCCAAAGAGATTTCCAGCATGCGTTTAACGTATGTTGCCTTATTTCAGAAATTGCTTTTGACGCGTACAAGATGCAATCCTTGATAGAAAAATTTTTCCAAGCATCGGTGAAGTCCAATTCAGGATTTTCCTTCAGTTTTTCCATAATGCACTGAAAAGTTTTTTGAGGTAGTACATTTTAAAAGTCGCAATAATGCCTTGATCCATCGGTTGGATAATTGATGTAGTATTCGGCGGGAGGGAAATGATATTTACATTAGGATGTTCAATCAACGGATGGCCTGGTGCATTGTCAATTATTAAACGAGCTTTAAAGGGCTGTTTCTTCTGCTCCAAATAACTTTTAACTTCTGCTACAAAGCATTTAGCAAACCATTCTTGGAATATATTTCAAGTTACCCAGGCTTTTTTATTGGCCATCCAGTGAACACGTAAATGTTTTAAATCTTTGCCCTTTAGTGCTCGCGGCCTGAGACTTTTGTTTACTAACAGCGGTTTAATCATGCGGTCACCAGAAGCATTGCTACATAATAAAAACGTCACACGGTACTTTGCAGCTTTGAAGCCACCTACTGATTTTTGGGTCTTAGACACATATGTTCGTTTTGGTAACCTCTTCCAAAATAGGCCGGTTTCGTCCGCATTGAAAACTTGGTCTGGCGTGTAATCACCTTCTTGAATAATTTTTAATAACTTTGGTGGATAGTCCTGCGCAGCTTTACTATCAGCTGAAGCAATTTCACCCTTAGTTTTTAAATTATGAAAATTATGTCTTTCAATAAACTTCGAAAACCATCCACCACTAGCTGAAAATTCGTTTTTGTTTTCTTGGCTCGATGTTGATGGTTTTTCAAGTAGTATTCGATTAAAAATGGATTTTTGGAGGATGGGGCCGTGTGCAGAAGTCCACGCAAGTGGGGAAAGTTTCTGATCGCTATTCACCTGGAAATGGCCAGAGCGATTCTTTTGCATGCGGTTCAAGCAGCTCACTACTTCCGGGCTTTGCGCCCAAGTATCCTCTGGGTAACCACCGAACACCCGTTTGGTGGTGAGCTAAACGTGAGAAGGCGACAACCTGGTAAGGCCACTCCGACATAATCGGTTTAAGGGCTTGCTGGGGCGTTCAAACAGCAGCGTCTGATCACCATGTGGTGCGGCTGCAAGCGGGCGTCTGTCTTGGATCAAGCGGCTCGCTATACAAACGTGTAATAGAATTCAACCTCCCGTGAAACGGGTTGTGCGTTGGGTTTGGGACCCACCACATAAAACAACGTTCCAATGAAATTCAACAACAAAGCCTCGGATATGAGAGCCCCTTCGGTCAAAATCGCCATTTAAAGAAGAGTAAAGAAGAGTAAAGATTCGATTAAAAATACGTAGAGCTTTTTGTTTTATTGTTGTAGTATCAACTGGGATTCGTTTCTGGTTGAGATCCTCAATCCAAATTGTTAATAGGTTTTCCATTTCTTCAATAAAAACATTTCTTGAGTATGAGTTTTCTTCGCATTTACATTTTTGCCGGCTCTACAGATTTTCTAATTGCATTTTCATTTTTTTTACTGTCCGCACTGTAGATTCACTGAGCCCAAGCCTCTTTCCCACATTTGTTGGGCCAGCTCCCTGCTCTAGATAGTCCAAAACTTTTATTTTTGTTTCTAAAGAAATGCCTTTGCGTTTTTTGTTTTTTTCTGAATTAGCTTCCATTGTAAAGCTAACAAAAATAAAAATGCCTTATTAAAAATTTTTATTATTTTTATTACAAAATTAATTTTAAAGTCTTACCAAAACAATTGCACCGGCCGCTAACTAAATACATTATAACTAGATTTGCAATAACTGATACACATAGAGTAAAATTTTTTTGTTGGGACTTCCCCGTATTATAAACGAAAAACAGCAATCGCGTTGTTGGGACTTCCCCGTATTATATTCGAAAATTATTTCGCGTAAAAATATGTAAACAAGCAAAAAACGAAAAAAAGCAATCGCGTTAAAGTGAGAAATTTGCGTAAAAAAAGGAATTTGCGCTGCAAAAATAACCGCGTTGAAGTGAAATCGCGTAAAAAGAGATCGCGTAAAAAAAGGACTGAGTGTATTCATAAAACTGCCCTTTGTCATTAGTAAAATAAGAAACTTATAAATAAGAAGCAAATAATGGTATTGAGTTTTTCAATCGAAAGCAAAAAAAATAGTAGTTCATTGACGAGGGGGGCATCTATCCACTCAATCTCCATGGCTACACCACTGACCACCCGTGGTTTGGGCGCATATTCATATTTCTATTGTCAGCTTATTTATAGAGTAATGTCCAGAAAATATAATTTGACATTAGAAAAGTTTGCGTCTAAAGAGTAATGTTCACCCAAGTAAAGTGCAAATTGTAGCAATTCTGGGGGTTCAGACCTCTTTTCCGACATAACAGACATTATGGGAAATTTTTGAGTACGGATTCGTGTTCAGCATGAAAAATCTTTAAGACATCATTTATCGATAAATATATCGAAATATCGAAAAGTTCAAATGAAAGCTGTCTCCATGCTATGGGAACCACATTTTGAGCGATAACTCATTTTCAATAAATATATCGAAACATGACTCAGTTAAATGAAAGCTGTGGCCCTGACCTTTCGTTTGACACCCATACTGAACGCATATATCCAGGTTTTATGGGAACAACATTTTCACCGATAGCTCATTTACCGATAAATATTTCGAAATATGGCTCAGTTCAGATGAAAGCTGTGGCCTTGACCTTTCCTTTGATACCCATATTGAATACATATATCAAGGGTTTATGGGAACCACATTTTGACCGATAGCTCATTTATCGATAAATATATCGAAATATGGATCAGTTCAAATGACAGCTGTGGCCTTGAACTTTCGTTTGACACCGTCATTGAACGATACATCAAGGTTTTATGGGAACCACATTTTGACCGATAACTCATTTATCGATAAATATATCGAAATATGACTCAGTTCAGGTGCAAGCTGTGGCCTTTCCCTCTCATTTGACACTCATATTGAATACATATATCAAGGTTTTATTGGAACCACATTTTGACCGATAACTCATTTACCGATAAATATTTCGAAATATGGCTCAGTTCAGATGAAAGCTGTGGCCTTGACCTTCAGTTTGATACCCATATTGAATACATATATCAAGGTTTTATGGGAACCACATTTAGACCAATAGCTCATTTATCGATAAATATATGGAAATATGGATCAGTTCAAATGAAAGCTGTGGCCTTGACCTTTCGTTTGACACCGATATTGAACGATACATCAAGGTTTTATGGGAACCACGTTTTGACCGATAACGCATTTATCGATAAAGATGTGGAAATATCACTCAGTTCAGATGAAAGCTGTGGCCTTGACCTTTCGTTTGACACCCATACTGAACGCATATATCAAGGTTTTATGGGAACAACATTTTCATCGACAGCTCATTTATCGATAAATATATCGAAATATGGATCAGTTCAAATGAAAGCTGTGGCTTTTTTCTTTCGTTTAAGACCAATATTACACGAAAACTTCAAGGTTTTAGGGGAACAACATTTTGACAGATAGCTCATTTATCGATAAATATATCGAAATATGACTCAGTTCAGACGAAAGCTGTGGCCTTGACCTTTCGTTTGACACCCATACTGAACGCATATATCAAGGTTTTATGGGAACAACATTTTCACCGATAGCTCATTTATCGATAAATATTTCGAAATATGGCTCAGTTAAGATGAAAGCTGTGGCCTTGACCTTTCGTTTGACACCCATACTGAGCGCATATATCAAGGTTTTATGGTGTCCACATTTTGACCGATAACTCATTTATCGATAAGTATATGGAGATATCGAAAAGTTCAAATGAAAGCTGTGGCCATGTCCTTTAGTTTGATACCCATATTGAACGCATATATCAAGGTTTTATGGGAACCACATATTGACCGACACCTCATTTATCGATAAGTATATGGAGATATCGAAAAGTTCAAATGAAAGCTGTGGCCATGTCCTTTCGTTCGACACCCATACTGAGCGCATATATCAAGGTTTTATGGGGTCCACATTTTGACCGATAACTCATTTATCGATAAGTATATGGAGATATCGAAAGCTGCGGCCATGCCCTTTCGTTTGATACCCAAATTGAACGCACATATCAAGGTTTTATGGGAACCACATTTTGACAGATAGCTCGTTTATCGATAAATACATCGAAATATGGCTCAGTTCAAATGAAAGCTGTGGCCTTGACCTTTCGTTTGATACCCATATTGAATACATATATCAAGGTTTTATGGGAACCACATTTTGACCGATAACTCATTTATGGATAAATATTTCGAAATATGGCTCAGTTAAGATGAAAGCAGTGCCCTTGACCTTTCGTTTGACACCCATACTGAGCGCATATATCAAGGTTTTATGGGGTCCACATTTTGACCGATAACTCATTTATCGATAAGTATATGGAGATATCGAAAAGTTCAAATGAAAGCTGTGGCCATGTCCTTTAGTTTGATACCCATATTGAACGCATATATCAAGGTTTTATGAGAACCACATATTGACCGACAACTCATTTATCGATAAGTATATGGAGATATCGAGAAGTTCAAATGAAAGCTGTGGCCATGTCCTTTCGTTTGACACCCATACTGAGCGCATATATCAAGGTTTTATGGGGTCCACATTTTGACCGATAACTCATTTATCGATAAGTATATGGAGATATCGAAAAGTTCAAATGAAAGCTGTGGCCATGTCCTTTAGTTTGATACCCATATTGAACGCATATATCAAGGTTTTATGGGAACAACATTTTCACCGATAGCTCGTTTATCGATAAATACATCGAAATATGGCTCAGTTAAGATGAAAGCTGTGGCCTTGACCTTTCGTTTGACACCCATACTGAGCGCATATATCAAGGTTTTATGGTGTCCACATTTTGACCGATAACTCATTTATCGATAAGTATATGGAGATATCGAAAAGTTCAAATGAAAGCTGTGGCCATGTCCTTTAGTTTGATACCCATATTGAACGCATATATCAAGGTTTTATGAGAACCACATATTGACCGACAACTCATTTATCGATAAGTATATGGAGATATCGAAAAGTTCAAATGAAAGCTGTGGCCATGTCCTTTCGTTTGACACCCATACTGAGCGCATATATCAAGGTTTTATGGGGTCCACATTTTGACCGATAACTCATTTATCGATAAGTATATGGAGATATCTAAAAGTTCAAATGAAAGCTGCGGCCATGCCCTTTCGTTTGATACCCATATTGAACGCACATATCAAGGTTTTATGGGAACAACATTTTCACCGATAGCTATACATCGAAATATGGCTCAGTTCAGATGAAAGATGTGGCCTTGACCTTTCGTTTGATACCCATATTGAATACATATATCAAGGTTTTATTGGAACCACATTTTGACCGATAACTCATTTCTCGATAAATATATGGAGACATCGAAAAGTTCAAATGAAAGCTGTGGCCATGTCCTTTCGTTTGACACCCATACTGAACGCATATATCAAGGTTTTATGGGAACAACATTTTCACAGATAGCTCGTTTATCGATAAATACATCGAAATATGGCTCAGTTAAGATGAAAGCTGTGGCCTTGACCTTTCGTTTGACACCCATACTGAGCGCATATATCAAGGTTTTATGGTGTCCACATTTTGACCGATAGCTCATTTATCGATAAGTATATGGAGATATCGAAAAGTTCAAATGAAAGCTGTGGCCATGTCCTTTAGTTTGATAGCCATATTGAACGCATATATCAAGGTTTTATGGGAACCACATATTGACCGACACCTCATTTATCGATAAGTATATGGAGATATCGAAACGTTCAGATGAAAGCTGCGGCCATGCCCTTTCGTTTGATACCCATATTGAACGCACATATCAAGGTTTTATGGGAACCACATTTTGACCGATAACTCATTTATCGATAAGTATATGGAGATATCGAAAAGTTCAAATGAAAGCTGTGGCCATGTCCTTTAGTTTGATAGCCATATTGAACGCATATATCAAGGTTTTATGGGAACCACATATTGACCGACACCTCATTTATCGATAAGTATATGGAGATATCGAAAAGTTCAAATGAAAGCTGTGGCCATGTCCTTTCGTTTCAAAGCCATACTGAACGCATATATCAAGGTTTTATGGGAACCACATATTGACCGACAACTCATTTATCGATAAGTATATGGAGATATCGAAACGTTCAGATGAAAGCTGCGGCCATGCCCTTTCGTTTGATACCCATATTGAACGCACATATCAAGGTTTTATGGGGTCCACATTTTGACCGATAACTCATTTATCGATCAGTATATGGAGATATCGAAAAGTTCAAATGAAAGCTGCAGCCATGCCCTTTCGTTTGATACCCATATTGAACGCACATATCAAGGTTTTATGGGAACAACATTTTCACCGATAGCTCGTTTATCGATAAATACATCGAAATATGGCTCAGTTAAGATGAAAGCTGTGGCCTTGACCTTTCGTTTGACACCCATACTGAGCGCATATATCAAGGTTTTATGGGAACCACATATTGACCGACACCTCATTTATCGATAAGTATATGGAGATATCGAAAAGTTCAAATGAAAGCTGTGGCCATGTCCTTTCGTTTGACAGCCATACTGAACGCATATATCAAGGTTTTATGGGAACCACATATTGACCGACAACTCATTTATCGATAAGTATATGCAGATATCGAAACGTTCAGATGAAAGCTGCGGCCATGCCCTTTCGTTTGATACCCATATTGAACGCACATATCAAGGTTTTATGGGAACCACATTTTGACCGACAACTCATTTATCGATAAGTATATGGAGATATCGAAATGTTCAAATGAAAGCTGTGGCCATGTCCTTTCGTTTGACACCCATACTGAACGCATATATCAAGGTTTTATGGGAACAACATTTTCACCGATAGCTCGTTTATCGATAAATACATCGAAATATGGCTCAGTTCAGATGAAAGCTGTGGCCTTGACCTTTCGTTTGATACCCATAATGAATACCTATATCAAGGTTTTATGGGAACCACATTTTGACCGACAACTCATTTATCGATAAGTATATGGAGATATCGAAAAGTTCAGATGAAAGCTGCGGCCATGTCCTTTCGTTTGACACCCATACTGAACGCATATATCAAGGTTTTATGGGAACCACATTTTCACCGATAGCTCGTTTATCGATAAATACATCGAAATATGGCTCAGTTCAGATGAAAGCTGTGGCCTTGACCTTTCGTTTGATACCCATAATGAATACCTATATCAAGGTTTTATGGGAACCACATTTTGACCGACAACTCATTTATCGATAAGTATATGCAGATATCGAAACGTTCAGATGAAAGCTGCGGCCATGCCCTTTCGTTTGATACCCATATTGAACGCACATATCAAGGTTTTATGGGAACCACATTTTGACCGACAACTCATTTATCGATAAGTATATGGAGATATCGAAAAGTTCAGATGAAAGCTGCGGCCATGCCCTTTCGTTTGATACCCATATTGAACGCACATATCAAGGTTTTATGGGAACCACATATTGACCGACAACTCATTTATCGATAAGTATATGCAGATATCGAAACGTTCAGATGAAAGCTGCGGCCATGCCCTTTCGTTTGATACCCATATTGAACGCACATATCAAGGTTTTATGGGAACCACATTTTGACCGACAACTCATTTATCGATAAGTATATGGAGATATCGAAATGTTCAAATGAAAGCTGTGGCCATGTCCTTTCGTTTGACACCCATACTGAACGCATATATCAAGGTTTTATGGGAACAACATTTTCACCGATAGCTCGTTTATCGATAAATACATCGAAATATGGCTCAGTTTAGATGAAAGCTGTGGCCTTGACCTTTCGTTTGATACCCATAATGAATACCTATATCAAGGTTTTATGGGAACCACATTTTGACCGACAACTCATTTATCGATAAGTATATGCAGATATCGAAACGTTCAGATGAAAGCTGCGGCCATGCCCTTTCGTTTGATACCCATATTGAACGCACATATCAAGGTTTTATGGGAACCACATTTTGACCGACAACTCATTTATCGATAAGTATATGGAGATATCGAAAAGTTCAGATGAAAGCTGCGGCCATGCCCTTTCGTTTGATACCCATATTGAACGCACATATCAAGGTTTTATGGGAACCACATTTTGACCGACAACTCATTTATCGATAAGTATATGGAGATATCGAAATGTTCAAATGAAAGCTGCGGCCATGCCCTTTCGTTTGATACCCATATTGAACGCACATATCAAGGTTTTATGGGGTCCACATTTTGACCGATAACTCATTTATCGATCAGTATATGGAGATATCGAAAAGTTCAAATGAAAGCTGCAGCCATGCCCTTTCGTTTGATACCCATATTGAACGCACATATCAAGGTTTTATGGGAACAACATTTTCACCGATAGCTCGTTTATCGATAAATACATCGAAATATGGCTCAGTTAAGATGAAAGCTGTGGACTTGACCTTTCGTTTGACACCCATACTGAGCGCATATATCAAGGTTTTATGGGAACCACATATTGACCGACACCTCATTTATCGATAAGTATATGGAGATATCGAAAAGTTCAAATGAAAGCTGTGGCCATGCCCTTTCGTTTGACATCCATCTGAACGCATATATCAAGGTTTCATGGGAATCACATTATGACCGATAAGTCATTTATCGATAGATATATCGAGATATCGAAAACTTCAAATGAAAGCTGCGGCCATGTCCTTTCGTTTGACACCCATACTGAACGCATATATCAAGGTTTTATTTGAACCACATTTTGACCGATAACTCATTTATTGATGAGTACATGGAGATACCGAAAAGTTCAAATGAAAGCTGTGGCCATGTCCTTTCGTTTGACACCAATACTGAACGCATATATCAAGGTTTTATGGGAACAACATTTTCACCGATAGCTCGTTTATCGATAAGGATATGGAGCTATCGAAAATTTCAAATGAAAGCTGTGGCCATGCCTTTTCCTTTGACACCCATAGTGAACGCATACATCAAGGTTTTATCGGAACCACATTTTGACCGATAACTCATTTATCGATAGATATATCGAGATATCGAAAAGTTCAAATGAAAGCTGCGGCCATGCCCTTTCGCTTGACACCTATATTGAACGCATATATTAAGGTTTTATGGGAACCACATTTTGACCGATAACTCATTTATCGATAAGACTATGGAGATATCGAAAATTTCAAATGAAAGCTGTGGCCATGCCCTTTCCTTTGACAGCCATACTGAACGCATATATCAAGGTTTCATGGGAACCACATTTTGACCGATAACTCATTTATCGATAAGAATATGGAGCTATCGAAAATTTCAAATGAAAGCTGTGGCCATGCCTTTTCCTTTGACACCCATAGTGAACGCATACATCAAGGTTTTATCGGAACCACATTTTGACCGATAACTCATTTATCGAGAGATATATCGAGATATCGAAAAGTTCAAATGAAAGCTGTGGCCATGCCCTTTCCTTTGACAGCCATACTGAACGCATATATCAAGGTTTCATGGGAACGACATTTTGACCGATAACTCATTTATCGATAGATATATCGAGATATCGAAAAGTTCAAATGAAAGCTGCGGCCATGCCCTTTCGCTTGACACCTATATTGAACGCATATATTAAGGTTTTATGGGAACCACATTTTGACCGATAACTCATTTATCGATAAGACTATGGAGATATCGAAAATTTCAAATGAAAGCTGTGGCCATGCCCTTTCCTTTGACAGCCATACTGAACGCATATATCAAGGTTTCATGGGAACCACATTTTGACCGATAACTCATTTATCGATAAGAATATGGAGCTATCGAAAATTTCAAATGAAAGCTGTGGCCATGCCTTTTCCTTTGACACCCATAGTGAACGCATACATCAAGGTTTTATCGGAACCACATTTTGACCGATAACTCATTTATCGAGAGATATATCGAGATATCGAAAAGTTCAAATGAAAGCTTGGCCATGCCCATTCGTTTGACACCCATATTGAACGCACATATTAAGGTCTTTTGAGAACCACATTTTGCCCGATAACTCATTTATCGATAAATATATCGAAATATGGCTCAGTTCAAATGAAAGCTGTGGCCATGCCCTTTCGTTTGACACACATATTGAATGCCTACATCAAGTCTTTGTGGGAACTACATTTTGACTGATATTGAAAAGCTCAAATGAGAGTTGTGGCCTTTTTCTTTCGTTTTCGAGATATCGAAAAGTTCAGATGAAAGCTGTTGCCTTGACCTTTCGGTTGATACCCATATTGAACGCATATATCAAGGTTTTATGGGAACCACATTTTGACCGAGAACTCATTTATCGATAAGTATATGGAGATATTGAAAAGTTCAAATGAAAGCTGTGGCCATGTCCTTTCGTTTGACACCCATATTGAACGCATATATCAAGGTTTAATGGGAGCCACATATTGACCGAGAACTCATTTATAGATAAGTATATGGAGATATCGAAAAGTTCAACACCCATATTGAACGCATATATCAAGGTTTAATGGGAGCCACATATTGACCGAGAACTCATTTATAGATAAGTATATGGAGATATCGAAAAGTTCAAAGCTGTGGCCATGACCTTTCGCCTGACACCCATACTGAACGCATACATAAAGGTTTTATGGGAACAACATTTTGAGCGATGACTCATTTATCGATAAATATATCGAGATATGGAAAAGTTCAAATGAAAGCTGTGGCTATGTCCTTTCGTTTGACACCCATACTGAACGCATATATCAAGGTTTTATGGGAACAACATTTTGACCGATAGCTCATTTATCGATAAATACATCGAAATATGGATCAGTTCAAATGAAAGCTTGGCCATGCCCTTTCGTTTGACGCCCATATTGAGTGTATACATCAAGGCTCTGTGGGAACCACATTTTGACCGATAACTAATTTATCGTTAAATATCGAAATATGTCTCAGTTCAGATGAAAGCTTTGGCCTTCGCCTCTCATTTGACACTCATATTGCGCATAAATTTCACGGTTTTATGATAACAACATTTTGACCGACAACTCATTTATCGATAAGTATATGGAGATATCGAAAAGTTCAAATGAAGCTGTGGCCTTTTTCTTTCGTTTTACACCATTATTACACGCAAATTTCAAGGTTTTAGGGTAACCACTTTTTCACCGATAGCTCATTTCCCGATAAATATACCGAAATATGGATCAGTTCAAATGAAATCTTGGCCATGCCCTTTCGTTTGACACCCATATTGAATGCATACATCAAGGCTCTGTGGGAACCACATTTTGACCGATAACTAATTTATCGTTAAATATCGAAATATGTCACAGTTCAGATGAAAGCTTTGGCCTTCGCCTCTCATTTGACACTCATGTTGCGCATAAATTTCACGGTTTTATGATAACAACATTTTGACCGACAACTTATTTATCGATAAGCATATGGAGATATCGAAAAGTTCAAATGAAACTGTGGCCTTTTTCTTTCGTTTTACACCAATATGACACGCAAACTTCAAAGTTTTATGGGAACCACATTTTGACCGACAACTCATTTATCGATAAGTATATGGAGATATCGAAAAGTTCAAATGAAAGCTGTGGCCATGTCCTTTCGCTTGACACCCATACTGAACGCATATATCAAGGTTTTATGGGAGCAACATTTTGACCGATAACTCATTTATCGATAAATATTTGTTTATTTAATACTTAAGTCTTTGAATTTACAAATTCTTACAGACTAAGTTAATATTAAGAAAAAAAAGATCTTAGAAGACTAATTATAGTCGCATAGGGGATGGTGAAGTCAACACCTGTGGAATTGAAAAACATATTCAGATCAGAACATGATCTAGAGATAGGAGCGTTTGCAGCATAGTTGGTCCTAGCAAAACCAATTTTTAAGGTCTCAAACTATCGGAAATTCCTACACGGGACATTGAACTGAATTTTGCTCAAAAGTGATGAACAATCGACAGCTCCAGAAATTATACCCATAACAAACGAGCAGCATAGAATGGATCTTCTACCTTCGCGTGTATTTAGTTCAAGCAGAAGACATCTAGATTCATATGAAGGCAAAGGATCCGAAAAATTTAGTGAGCGGAGAGCAAGCCGAAGGAAAACCTTCTGAACTCTCTCAATGCGTTCTGTAGGACCAATTTGATAGGGCCTCCAAATAACAGCCGCATAATCCAACCTCGACCTGACAAGAGCACAGTATAGCGACTTGAGTGTGTGAGGGTTAGTAAATGCGGAACAGTTTCTACATATGAACGCGAACATTGCGTAAGACCGAGAAATGACGAAATTGAATTGGTTAGGGAAACTGAATTTGAAGTCAAAAAATACACCCAGGTCTTTAATGTACTTAAAAGATTGCAGGACACAGCCAGAAATAGCATACGATGAACACAGCGTATTACCTGATTTTGAAAAGGTCACATGAAAACACTTTTTAATGTTAAGCGTGAGACGATTTAGGCGGCACCAATTTTCAACATTAAGAACGTCAGCTTGCAGCAGCACAGAGTCAAGGGGAGCTCTTGATAACTGCGAATTTTTTTAAATCATCGGCATACAACAAATATTCCGCAAAGGAAAAGCACGAACCAATATCATTTATAAATAAAAGGAAAAAGAGACGCCCCAAAATACTTCCCTGCGGAACACCTGACGGTGCAATGAAAGACCGAGATTTGGCATTATCCACTTCAACAACACAGTGCCTGTTAGTTAGGTAAGACTCAATCCACATCAAAAACGTAGAGTGAGATCCCATCGCCTTCAACTTTAACAAGAGCATCCTGTGGGACACCTTGTCAAAAGCCTTCGAAAAGTCCGTATAAATCGTGTCAACTTGCAGTCTGTCATGAAACGCGGAAATGCAATATTCACTGAAAATAGTTAAATTGCTAACAGTGGAACGATTTGGGACGAACCCAAACATAATTTTTCATTAACTATTACCTCGAAGAGTTTGGATACAGACGAGAGTTTCGAGATCGGCCTATAATTTCGAACATCATTTTTATTCCCACTTTTAAAAACAGGAGTAACTGATGTCAATTTCCAGTCATCTACAAAAGTACCAGTTGCCAGTGAATTATTGAGAATAACTGAGAAAGGCTCAGCCAGGCACGCACAGTTTTTTAGCAATATTACTGAAAGTCCATCCGAGTCCATTTTAGTCGAAGGCTTAAGCTTCCCAATACCATTCAGTACAGCGATGGCGGAAACGCTCATAGAGCCGAAGTTAAGCGAGGAGTCACTCATGGATATATCGAAATATAGCTCAGTTCAAATGAAAGCTTGGCCATGCCCTTTCGTTTGACACCCATAGTGAGCGCATACGTCAAGGTTTTATGGGAACCACATTTTGACCGATAACTCATTTATCGATAAGTATATGGAGATATCGAAAATTTCAAATGAAAGCTGTGGCCATGTCCTTTCGTTTGACACCCATAGTGAACGCATACATCAAGTTTTTATCGGAACCAAATTTTGACCGATAACTCATTTCTCTTTCTCTTTATGGCGCGATATACAACAGGTATATCATCATAAACCTCCTAAGAGATTTTTGCGCCAAGCTTCTCTTCCAATTTGTGGTGTGCCGATTTGAATTTTCCCTACAAATTGGTGGGACCTACAGTTTTTTGCCGACTCCGAACGGCATCTACAAAGGAGACGAATTTTTGCTGAGAAGCCTGTCATGGCAGAAATACACTCGGAGAGTTTGCCAAACCACTGCCGAGGGGCGACCCCGTTTTGAAAAACTTTTTTTTTTTTTTTCAAATCACTTTTTGATGTTACCTGTACCAGGGCTCGAACCATGGACCTTCGGTGTGGTAGGCCGGCAACACTACCTCCACACCACTCATTTATCGATAAGTAAATGGAGATATCGAAAATTTCCATGATCTTTCGTTTGACACCCATACTGAACGCATATACCAAGGTTTTATGGGAACCACATTTTGACCGAAAACTCAATTATCGATAAATATGGAGATATCGAAAAGTTCAAATGAGAGTTATGGCCTTTTTCTTTCGTTTTCGAGATATCGAAAAGTTCAAATGAAAGCTGTGGCCATGTCCTTTCGTTTGATACCCATATTGAACGCATATATCAAGGTTTTATGGGAACAACATTTTGACCGATAACTCATTTATCGATTAATATATCGAAATATGGCTCAGTTCAAATGAAAGCTGTGGCCATGCCATTTCGTTTGACACACATATTGAATGCATACATCAAGTCTTTGTGGGAACTACATTTTGACCGTTAACTCATTTATCGATAAATATATCGAAATACGGCTCAGTTCAGATGGAAGTTGTTGCCTTGACCTTTCGTTTGATACGCATATTGAACGCATATATCAAGGTTTTATGGGAACCACATTTTGACCTATAACTCGAAAAGTTCAAATGAGAGTTGTTTCCTTTTTCTTTCGTTTTCGAGATATCGAAAAGTTCAAATGAAAGCTGTGGCCATGGAAAGCTATTAGTCTGGAAGGAGTTATAGGCTATTTTAATTTGTCGGTTCCGGGCCTGCTAGGGACCGCTACTTTTAGATTTTTTTTAATTCCACATAACTCTGAGTATACTTGACCTATACTAATGATATTGCGTATACAGGTATAGAAATTTCATACAATATGGATATCAACTAAACGGGGTGGACATAGGTTCCGTTTGGACTTATATCGATATATCTATCGATAAATGTATTATCGGTCAAAATGTGGTTCCCACAAAACCTTGATGTAAGCATTCAATATGGGTGTCAAACGAAAGGCCATGGCCACAGCTTTCACTTGAACTTTTCGATATTTCGATACATTCCTCGATAAATGAGTAATCGCTTAAAATCTGGTTCCCATAAGACCTCTATATGGGTGTCAAACGAAAGAGCATGGCCACGGCTTTCATTTGAACTGAGTCATATTTTGATATATTTATTGATAAATGAGTTATCGGTCAAAATGTTTGTCCCATTAAACCGTGAAACTTAAGCGCAATATGAGTGTCAAATGTAAGAAAAGGCCACAGCTTTCATCTGAACTGATCCATGTTTCGATATATTTATCTATAAATGAGTTATCGGTCAAAATTTTTGTCCGATAAAACCGTGAAACTTAAACGAAATATGAGTGTCAAATGTAAGAAAAAGGCCACAGCTTTCATCTGAACTGATCCGTATTTCGATATATTTATCGATAAATGAGTTTTCCGTCACAATATGGCTCCCACAAAACCTTGATTTATGCGTTCAATATGAGTGTCAAACGAAAGGGCATGGCAACAGCTTTCATTTGAACTTTTCCTTATTTGGATATATGTATCGATAAATGAGTTATCGGTCAAAATTTTTGTCCGATAAAACCGTGAAACTTAAACGCAATATGAGTGTCAAATGTAAGAAAAAGGCCACAGCTTTCATCTGAACTGATCCGTATTTCGATATATTTATCGATAAATGAGTTATCGGTCAAAATGTGGTTGCCACAAAACCTTGATGTAAGCATTCTATATGGGTGTCAAACGAAAGGCCATGGCCACAGCTTTCACTTGAACTTTTCGATATTTCGATATATTCCTCGATAAATGAGTAATCGCTTAAAATCTGGTTCCCATAAGACCTCTATATGGGTGTCAAACGAAAGATCATGGCCACAGCTTTCATTTGAACTGAGCCATATTTCGATATATTCAACGATAAATGAGTTATCGCTTAAAATGTGGATCCCATAAAACCTTAATATGGGTGTCAAACGAAAGGCCCTGGCCACAGCTTTCACTTGAACTTTTCGATATTTCGATATATTTATCGATAAATGGCTTATCGGTCAAAATATGGTTCCCAGAAAACCTTAATATGCGTGTCAAACGAAAGGGCATGCTTACAGCTTTCATTTGAACTTTTCGATATATTTATCGATAAATGAGTTATCGGTCAAAAAGTTGCTCCGATAAAACCGTGAAACTTAAGCGCAATATGAGTGTCAAATTTAAGAAAAAGGCCACTGCTTTCATCTGAACTGATCCATATTTCGATATATTTATCGATAAATGAGTTTTCGGTCACAATGTGGCTCCCACAAAACCTTGATGTATGCGTTTAATATGGGTGTCAAACGAAAGGGCATGGCAACAGCTTTCATTCGAACTTTTCCTTATTGAGATATATGCATCGATAAGTGTGTTATCGGTCAAAATTTTTGTCCGATAAAACCGTGAAACTTAAACGCAATATGAGTGTCAAATGTAGGAAAAAGGCCACAGCTTTCATCTGAACTGATCCGTATTTCGATATATTTATCGATAAATGAGTTTTCGGTCAAAATGTGGTTCCCATAAAACCGAGAAACTTAAGGGCAATATGAGTGTCAAATGAAAGAAAAAGGCCACAGTTTTCATCTGAACTGCTCCATATTTCGATATATTTATCGATAAATGAGTTTTCGGTCAAAATGTGGTTCCCACAAAACCTTGATATATGCATTCAATATGCGTTCATTTGAAGTTTTCGATATTTCGATATATTTAGCGATAAATGTGTTATCGGTCAAAATATGGTTCCCATAAAACCGAGAAACTTAAGGGCAATATGAGTGTCAAATTTAAGAAAAGGGCCACAGCTTTCATCTGAACTGATCCATATTTCGATATATTTATCGATAAATGAGTTTTCGGTCAAAATGTGGTTCCCACAAAACCTTGATATATGCATTCAATATGCGTTCATTTGAACTTTTCGATATTTCGATATATTTAGCGATAAATGTGTTATCGGTCAAAATATGGTTCCGACAAAACCTTGATGTATGCATTCAATGTGCGTGTCAAACGAAAGGGCATGGTCACAGCTTTCATTTGAACTTTTCGATATCTTCTTTTCCTTAAATGGTCATCTAACCGCCTGGGCGATTTTGACCGTCCAACATAGCTCGCCAGTCGTTTTTTCGTTGCGCCAACTGGCGCCAATTGGGAACACCGCGGGATCGCAAATCGGTCTCCACTTGGTCTTTCCATCGGAGTGGTGGTCTCCCTCTTCCTCTGCTTCCACCGGCGGGTGCCGATAATAATACCTTCTGGGCTGGAGCATCTTCGCTCATTCCCACTACGTGGCCTAGCCAGCGAAACCGCTGTGTTTTAATTCGCTGAACTATGTAAGGACTTTACTTTTCAATTGCCTACTCAGTCCGAAGTGGCATTTGTTTGCAAGAGTGATTCTTCGTCGGATTTCTAGGCTAACATTATTGTTGGTATTAATACTGGTTCCCAGGTAAACGAAGTCCTTTACTATTTCGAAATGATTGCTGCCAAGGCGCGAATGCGCTGACTCTTTGCATGATGACAGAAGGTACTTCGTTTTGCCCTCGTTCACCACCAATCCCATTTTCTCCGCTTCTTTTTCTAATTTGGAGTAAGCAGAAGTTACGGCGCGGTTGTTAAGGCCAATTATATCAATATCGTGAGCATATGGCAACAGTTGCACGCTTTTATAAAATATTGTTCCAGCGCGGTTAAGTTCTGCAGCTTGTATTATTTTCTCCAGCATTAAATTAAAGAAATCGCACGATAGGGGGTCACCCTGCCTGAAACCTCGTTTAGTTTCGAACGGCTCGGAGAGGTGCTTCCCAATTCTGACCGAGCTGGCGGTGTTGCTCAAGGTCATTTCGCATAGCCGTATAAGTTTTGCGGGGAAACCAAATTCAGACATAGCGGCACATAGGCAGCTTTAAAATCAACAAAGAGATGATGGTGGTCGATTCTTTTCTCACGGGTTTTTTCCAAGATTTGTAAAAATCTGGTCGATGGTAGATTTACCAGGTCTGAAGCCACACTGATAAGGTCCAATCAGTCTGTTCACATCAGGCTTCAGTCTTTCGCACAATACGCTTGATAGGACCTTATATGCGATATTCAAAAGGCTGATTCCGCGCTAGTTGGCGCAGTTTGCAGGATCGCCCTTCTTGTGGATTGGGCAGAGAACACTTAGATTCCAATCTTCAGGCATGCATTCATCCGACCAAATTCTGCATAGAAGCTGATGCATGCGCCTTACCAGCTCCTCGCCTCCGTGTTTGAATAGCTCATCAGGCAAACCATCAGCGCCAGCTGCTTTATTGTTTTTCAAGCGGGATATTGCTATTCGCACCTCATTATAGGCGGGTTGTGGAACGTCAACTCCATCATCTTCGATTGTGGGCTCGGGTTCGGCATCTTCTCTGGTTTCTTGCTCAGTTTCTCCATTTAAAAGGGCAGAGAAGTGATCCCTCCATATTCTGAGTGCTCTCTGAACATCGGTCACCAGGTCGCCGTTCTCATTCTTACAGGAATTTGCCTCGGGTTTGAAACCTTCTGTCATTCGCCGAATTTTTTGATAGAATTTTCGGGCATTATTCCCGTTGGCCAGCATCTCAATCAAGCTCCTTTATTTCACGCTTTTCTGCCTCTCTTTTTTTCGCCCGGAAAAGCCGCCTCGCTTCCCTCTTCAACTCGCGGTAGTGTTCACACACACTCCTCGTTGCATTCGATCTCAGCGTTGCCTTGTAGGCTTCGTCCTTTCTTTTCGTTGCAGCGCGGCACTGTTCATCATCATACCAGTTGTTTCTTCGCGTTCGCCTGAATCCAATTACTTCTTCGGCTGCGGTACGGAGTGCTCCTGAGATATGATCCCACTGCTCATGCATTCCACTAGGTTGAATTGTGCTCTCGGAGAGCAGGTGTGTGAGGCGATCTGCGAAATAATTGGCGGTCTGTTGCGATTGCAGCTTTTCGACGTCCAGCTTTCCCTGCGTTTTTTGTTGCACCTGTTTTGTCGTACAGAGGCGGGTACGAATCTTGGCTGCTACTAGGTAGTGATCAGAGTCGATGTTAGGTCCTCTTATTGTGCGAACATCTAAAACGCTGGAAGCATGCCGTCCGTCTATCACAACGTGGTCGATCTGGTTGCGTGTTTTTCGATCGGGGGACAGCCATGTAGCCTGATGGATCTTCTTGTGCATAAACGTAGTGCTGGATACGACCATGTTTCGGGCACCGGCGACGTCGATCAGCCTGAATCCATTTGGCGAAGTTTGATCGTGGAGACTGAGCTTCCCGAAAGTTGGGCCAAATACACCCTCCTTACCCCCCCTGACGTTAAAGTCGCCAAGCACGACTTTGATATCATGACGGGGGCAGCGCTCGTATGCTTCTTCTAGGCGCTCGTAGAATGCATCCTTTTCCACGTCGTCCTTTTCTTCCGTCGGTGCATGAGCGCAGATAAACGATATGGTGAAAAATCGTACTTTTATGCGGATTGCAGCGAGACGCTCGTTCACGAGTGTCAACGAAAGTACTCGGTGACGGAGTCTCTCTCCCACCACAAATCCCACGCCGAATCTGCGCTTGTCTTCATGCCCACTCCAGTAGATGTTGCAAGGTGTTTTGATCGTGTTTCCTCGCCCCGTCCATCGCATCTCTTTTATGGCGGTGATGTCAGCCTTTGCTTTCCTCAGGACCTCAAACAGCCGGGCAGCGGCACCTTCCCCATTAAGGGACCGGACATTCCAGGTACATGCCGTTATCTCATAATCCTTATTTCATTTGCGGGTGTTGTCATCTAAAAAAGGGGTTCTCATATCCGAGGCTTTGTTGTTGAATTTCATTGGAACGTTGTTTTATGTGGTGGGTCCCAAACCCAACGCACAACCCGTTTCACGGGAGGTTGAATTCTATTACACGTTTTTATAGCGAGCCGCTTGATCCAAGACAGACGCCCGCTTGCAGCCGCACCACCTGGTGATCAGACGCTGCTGTTTGAACCCCCCAGCAAGCCCTTAAACCGATTATGTCGGAGTGGCCTTACCAGGTTGTCGCCTTCTCACGTTTAGCTCACCACCAAACGGGTGTTCGATGGTTACCCAGAGGATACTTGGGCGCAAAGCCCGGAAGTAGTGAGCTGCTTGAACCGCATGCAAAAGAATCGCTCTGGCCATTCCCAGGTGAATGGCGATCAGAAACTTTCCCCACTTGCGTGGACTTCTGCACACGGCCCCACCCTCCACTTTTCGATATATTTATCGATAAATGAGTTATCGGTCAAAAAGTTGCTCCCATAAAACCGTGAAAATTAAGCGCAATATGAGTGTCAAATAAAAGAAAAAGGCCACAGCTTTCATCTTTCATATTTCGATATATTTATCGATAAACGAGTTTTCGGTCACAATGTGGCTCCCACAAAACCTTGATGTATGCGTTTAATATGGGTGTCAAACGAAAGGGCATGGTCACAGCTTTCATTTGAACTTTTCGATATATTTATCGATAAATGAGTTATCGGTCAAAATGTGGTTCCCATAAAACCGTGAAACTTAAGGGCAATATGAGTGTCAAATGAAAAAAAGGCCACAGCTTTCATCTGAACTGATCCATATTTCGATATATTTATCGATAAATGAGTTTTCGGTCACAATGTGGCTCCCACAAAACCTTGATGTATGCGTTTAATACGGGTGTCAAACGAAAGGGCATGGCAACAGCTTTCATTTGAACTTTTCCTTATTTGGATATATGTATCGATAAGTGAGTTATCGGTCAAAATTTTTGTCCGATAAAACCGTGAAACTTAAACGCAATATGAGTGTCAAATGAAAGAAAAACACCACAGATTTCATCTGAACTGATCCATATTTCGATATATTTATCGATAAATGAGTTTTCGGTCACAATGTGGCTCTCACAAAACCTTGATGTATGCGTTTAATATGGGTGTCAAACGAAAGGGCATGGCAACAGCTTTCATTTGAACTTTTCCCTATTTGGATATATGTATCGATAAATGAGTTATCGGTCAAAATTTTTGTCGGATAAAACCGTGAAACTTAAACGCAATATGAGTGTCAAATGAAAGAAAAACGCCACAGCTTTCATCTGAACTGATCCATATTTCGATATATTTATCGATAAATGAGTTATCTGTCAAAATGTGGTTGCCACAAAACCTTGATGTATGTTTTCCATATGCGTTAATTTGAACTTTTCGATATTTCGATATATTTATCGATAAATGTGTTATCGGTCAATATATGGTTCCGACCAAACCTTGATGTATGCATTCAATGTGCGTGTCAAAGGAAAGGGCATGGTCACAGCTTTCATTTGAACTTTTCGATATATTTTTCGATAAATGAGTTATCGGTCAAAAATTTGCTCCCATAAAACCGTGAAAATAAAGCGCAATATGAGTGTTAAATGAAAGAAAAACGCCACAGCTTTCATCTGAACTGATCCATATTTCGATATATTTATCGATAAACGAGTTTTCGGTCACAATGTGGCTCCCACAAAACCTTGATGTATGCGTTTAATATGGGTGTCAAACGAAAGGGCATGGTCACAGCTTTCATTTGAACTTTTCGATATATTTATCGATAAATGAGTTATCGGTCAAAATGTGGTTCCCATAAAACCGTGAAACTTAAGGGCAATATGAGTGTCAAATGAAAGAAAAAGGCCACAGCTTTCATCTGAACTGATCCATATTTCGATATATTTATCGATAAATGAGTTATCTGTCAAAATGTGGTTGCCACAAAACCTTGATGTATGCTTTCAATATGCGTTTATTTGAACTTTTCGATATTTCGATATATTTATCGATAAATGTATTATCGGTCAAAATGTGGTTCCCACAAAACCTTGATGTATTCATTCAATATGGGTGTCAAACGAAAGGCCATGGCCACAGCTTTCACTTGAACTTTTACATATTTCGATATATTTCTCGATAAATGAGTAATCGCTTAAAATGTGGTTCCCATAAAACCTCAATATGGCCACAGCTTTCATTTGAACTTTTCTTATTTGGATATGTGTATCGATAAATGAGTTATCGGTAAAAATTTTTGTCCGATAAAACCGTGAAACTTAAACGCAATATGAGTGTCAAATGTAAGAAAATGGAAACAGCTTTCATCTGAACTGATCCGTATTTCGATATATTTATCGATAAATGAGTTTTCGGTCACAATGTGGCTCTCACAAAACCTTGATGTATGCGTTTAATATGGGTGTCAAACGAAAGGGCATGGCAACAGCTTTCATCTGAACTGATCCATATTTCGATATATTTATCGATAAATGAGTTATCTGTCAAAATGTGGTTGCCACAAAATCTTGATGTATGTTTTCAATATGCGTTAATTTGAACTTTTCGATATTTCGATATATTTATCGATAAATGGGTTATCGGTCAATATATGGTTCCGACCAAACCTTGATGTATGCATTCAATGTGCGTGTCAAAGGAAAGGGCATGGTCACAGCTTTCATTTGAACTTTTCGATATATTTTTCGATAAATGAGTTATCGGTCAAAAATTTGCTCCCATAAAACCGTGAAAATAAAGCGCAATATGAGTGTCAAATGAAAGAAAAACGCCACAGCTTTCATCTGTTATCTGTCAAAATGTGGTTGCCACAAAACCTTGATGTATGCTTTCAATAAGCGTTCATGTGAACTTTTCGATATTTCGATATATTTATCGATAAATGTATTATCGGTCAAAATGTGGTTCCCACAAAACCTTGATGTATTCATTCAATATGGGTGTCAAACGAAAGGCCATGGCCACAGCTTTCACTTGAACTTTTACATATTTCGATATATTTCTCGATAAATGAGTAATCGCTTAAAATGTGGTTCCCATAAAACCTCAATATGGCCACAGCTTTCATTTGAAGTGAGCCATTTTTCGATATATTTATCGATAAATGAGTTATCGTTCAAAATGTTTGTCCCATAAAACCGTGAAACTTAAGCGCAATCTGAGTGTCAAATGTAAGAAAAAGGCTTTCATCTGAACTGATCCATATTTCGGTATATTTATCGATAAATGAGTTATCGGTCAAAATGTGGTTCCCACAAAACCTTGATGTATGCGTTCAATATGCATGTCAAACGAAAGGGCATGGCCACAACTTTTATTTGAAATTTTAGAAATTTCAAAATATTTACCGATAAACGAGTTATCGGTCAAAATGTTGCTCCCATAAAACCGTGAAAAGACCACAGCTTTCATCTGAACTGATCCATATTTCGATATATTTGTCGATAAATGAGTTATGGGTCAAAATGTGGTTCCCACAAAACCTTGATGTATGCATTCAATGTGCGTTTCATTTGAACTTTTCGATATATTTATCGATAAATGAGTTATCGGTCAAAAAGTTGCTCCCATAAAACCGTGAAAATTAAGCGCAATATGAGTGTCAAATGAAAGAAAAACGCCACAGATTTCATCTGAACTGATCCATATTTCGATATCTTTATCGATAAATGAGTTTTCTGTCAAAATGTGGTTGCCACAAAACCTTGATGTATGCTTTCATTTTGCGTTCATTTGAACTTTTCGATATTTCGATATATTTATCGATACATGTGTTATCGGTCAAAATATGGTTCCGACAAAACCTTGATGTATGCATTCAATGTGCGTGTCAAACGAAAGGGCATGGTCACAGCTTTCACTTGAACTTTTACATATTTCGATATATTTCTCTATAAATGAGTAATCGCTCAAAATGTGGTTGCCATAAAACCTCAATATGGGTGTCAAACGAAAGATAATGGCCACAGCTTTCATTTGAACTGAGCCATATTTTGATATATTTATTGATAAATGAGTTATCGGTCAAAATGTTTGTCCCATTAAACCGTGAAACTTAAGCGCAATATGAGTGTCAAATGTAAGAAAAGGCCACAGCTTTCATCTGAACTGATCCATGTTTCGATATACTTATCGATAAATAAGTTTTCGGTCACAATGTGGCTCTCACAAAACCTTGATGTATGCGTTCAATATGGGTGTCAAACAAAAGGGCATGGCAACAGCTTTCATTTGAACTTTTCCTTATTTGGATATATGTATCGATAAATGAGTAATCGCTTAAAATGTGGTTCCCATAAAACCTCAATATGGGTGTCAAACGAAAGATAATGGCCACAGCTTTCATTTGAACTGAGCCATATTTTGATATATTTATTGATAAATGAGTTATCGGTCAAAATGTTTGTCCCATTAAACCGTGAAACTTAAGCGCAATATGAGTGTCAAATGTAAGAAAAAGGCCACAGCTTTCATCTGAACTGATCCGTATTTCGATATATTTATCGATAAATGAGTTTTCGGTCAAAATGTGGTTCCCATAAAACCGTGAAACTTAAGCGCAATATAAGTATCAAATGAAAGAAAAAGGCCACAGCTTTCATCTGATCAATCATCCGATAAATGAGTTATCGGTCAAAATGTTTGTTCCATAAAACCGTGAAACTTAAGCGCAATATGAGTATCAAATGTAAGAAAAAGGGCACAGCTTTCATCTGAACTGATCCGTATTTCGATATATTTATCGATAAATGAGTTTTCGGTCAAAATGTGGTTCCCATAAAACCGTGAAACTTAAGCGCAATATGAGTGTCAAATGAAAGAAAAAGGCCACAGATTTCATCTGAACTGATCCGTATTTCGATATATTTATCGATAAATGAGTTATCGGTCACAAAGTTGCTCCGATAAAACCGTGAAACTTAAGCGCAATATGAGTGTCAAATGTAAGAAAAAGGCTACAGCTTTCATCCGAATCTTAATAATATTATAAATATAAATGTTTGGGTGTTTGGATGTTTCTATGCCCAGATGTTTGCTTTTGTTACTCAAGAATGACAAGACGGATTTTGTTAAAATTTGGTGTGCGCACAGCTATTAGTCTGGAAGGAGTTATAGGCTATTTTAATTTGTCGGTTCCGGGCCTGCTAGGGACCGTTACTTTTCGACTTTTTTTTTAATTCCACATAACTCTAAGTATACTTGACCTCTACTAATGATATTTGGTATACAGGTATAGAAATTTCATACAGTATGGGTATCAACTAAACTTGGTAGACATAGGTTCCGCTTGGACTTGTCCTTATATCGATATATTTATCGATAAATGTATTATCGGTCAAAATGTGGTTCCCACAAATAATTGATGTATGCATTCAATATGGGTGTCAAACGAAAGGCCATGGCCACAGCTTTCACTCCAAATTTTCGATATTTCGATACATTTCTCGATAAATGAGTAATCGCTTAAAATGTGGTTCCCATAAAACCGTGAAACCATAGCGCAATATGAGTGTCAAATGAAAGAAAAATGCCACAGATTTCATCTGAACTGATCGATATTTCGATATATTTATCGATAAATGAATTATCGGTCAAAATGTGGTTGCCACAAAACCTTGATATATTCGTTCAATATGGGTGTCAAACGAAAGAGCATGGCCACAGCCTTCATTTGAACTTTTCGATATATTTATAAATGAGTTATCGGTTAAAATGTTGGTCCCATAAAACCGTGAAACTTAAGCGCAATATGAGTGTCAAATGAAAGAAAAAGACCAAAGCTTTCATCTGAATCTTAATAATATTATAAATATGAATGTTTGGATGTTTGGATGTTTCTATGTCCAGATGTTTGCTTTTGTTACTCAATAACATTAGAATGACAGGACGGATTTTGTTAAAATTTGGTGTGCGGACAGCTATTAGTCTGGAAGGAGTTATAGGCTTTTTTAATTTGTCGGTTCCGGGCCTGCTAGGGACCGTTACTTTTCGATTTTTTTTTAATTCCAAATAACTGTGAGTGTACTTGACCTCTACTAATGATATTTGGTATACAGGTATAGAAATTTCATACAGTATGGGTATCAACTAAACGTGGTAGACATAGGTTCCGTTTGGACTTGTCCTTATATCGATATATTTATCGATAAATGTATTATCGGTCAAAATGTGGTTCCCACAAATAATTGATGTATGCATTCAATATGGGTGTCAAACGAAAGGCCATGGCCACAGCTTTCACTCCAACTTTTCGATATTTCGATACATTTCTCGATAAATGAGTAATCGCTTAAAATGCGGTTCCCATAAAACCGGGAAACCATAGCGCAATATGAGTGTCAAATGAAAGAAAAAGGCCGCAGCTTTCATCTGAACTGATCCATATTTCGATATATTTGTCGATAAATGAGTTATCGGTCAAAATGTGGTTCCCACAAAACCTTGATGTATGCGTTCAATATGCATGTCAAACGAAAGGGCATGGCCACAACATTTATTTGAACTTTTAGAAATTTCGAAATATTTACCGATAAGCGAGTTATCGGTCAAAATGTTGCTCCCATAAAACCGTGAAAAGACCACAGCTTTCATCTGAAATGATCCATATTTCGATATATTTGTCGATAAAAGAGTTATGGGTCCAAATGTGGTTCCCACAAAACCTTGATGTATGCATTCAATGTGCGTGTGAAACGAAAGGGCATGGTCACAGCTTTCATTTGAACTTTTCGATATATTTATCGATAAATGAGTTATCGGTCAAAATGTTTGTTCCATAAAACCGTGAAACTTAAGCGCAATCTGAGTGTCAAATGTAAGAAAAAGGCTTTCATCTGAACTGATCCATATTTCGAAATATTTATTGATAAATGAGTTATCGGTCAAAATGTGGTTCCCACAAAACCTTGATATGGGTGTCAAACGAAAGAGCATGGCCACAGCCTTCATTTGACCTTTTCGATATATTTATCGATAAATGAGTTATCGGTCAAAAAGTTGGTCCCATAAAACCGTGAAACTTAAGCGCAATATGAGTGTCAAATGAAAGAAAAACGCCACAGCTTTCATCCGAACTGATCCATATTCCGATATATTTATCGATAAATGAGTTATCGGTCAAAAAGTTGCTCCGATAAAACCGTGAAACTTAAGCGCAATATGAGTGTCAAATGTAAGAAAAAGGCTACAGCTTTCATCTGAACTGATCCATATTTCGATATATTTATCGATAAATGTATTATCGGTCAAAATGTGGTTCCCACAAAAAATTATTGTATGCATTCAATATGGGTGTCAAACGAAAGGCCATGGCCACAGCTTTCACTCGAACTTTTCGATATTTCGATACATTTCTCGATAAATGAGTAATAGCTTAAAATGTGGTTCCCATAAAAGCGTGAAACCATAGCGCAATATGAGTGTCAAATGAAAGAAAAAGGCCACAGATTTCATCTGAACTGATCCGTATTTCGATATATTTATCGATAAATGAGTTATCGGTCAAAAAGTTGCTCCGATAAAACCGTGAAACTTAAGCGCAATATTTGTGTCAAATGTAAGAAAAAGGCTACAGCTTTCATCTGAACTGATCCATATTTCGATATATTTATCGATAAATGTATTATCGGTCAAAATGTGGTTCCCACAAAAAATTATTGTATGCATTCAATATGGGTGTCAAAAGAAAGGCCATGGCCACAGCTTTCACTCGAACTTTTCGATATTTCGATACATTTCTCGATAAACGAGTAATCGCTTAAAATGTGGTTCCCATAAAACCGTGAAACCATAGCGCAATATGAGTTTCAAATGAAAGAAAAAGGCCACAGCTTTCATCTGAACTGATCCATATTTCGATATATTTGTCGATAAATGAGTTATCGGTCAAAATGTGGCTCCCACAAAACCTTCATGTATGCGTTCAATATGCATGTCAAACAAAAGGGCATGGCCACAGCTTTTATTTGAACTTTTAGAAATTTCGAAATATTTACCGATAAGCGAGCTATCGGTCAAAATGTTGCTCCCATAAAACCGTGAAAAGACCACAGCTTTCATCTGAAATGATCCATATTTCGATATATTTGTCGATAAAAGAGTTATGGGTCAAAATGTGGTTCCCACAAAACCTTGATGCATGCATTCAATGTGCGTGTCAAACGAAAGGGCATGGTCACAGCTTTCATTTGAACTTTTCGATATATTTATCGATAAATGAGTTATCGGTCAAAATGTCTGTTCCATAAAACCGTGAAACTTAAGCGCAATCTGAGTGTCAAATGTAAGAAAAAGGCTTTCATCTGAACTGATCCATATTTCGATATATTTATTGATAAATGAGTTATCGGTCAAAATGTGGTTCCCACAAAACCTTGATATGGGTGTCAAACGAAAGAGCATGGCCACAGCCTTCACTTGACCTTTTCGATATATTTATCGATAAATGAGTTATCGGTCAAAAAGTTGGTCCCATAAAACCGTGAAACTTAAGCGCAATATGAGTGTCAAATGAAAGAAAAACGCCACAGCTTTCGTCCGAACTGATCCATATTTCGATATATTTATCGATAAATGAGTTATCGGTCAAAAAGTTGCTCCGATAAAACCGTGAAACTTAAGCGCAATATGAGTGTCAAATGTAAGAAAAAGGCTACAGCTTTCATCTGAACTGATCCATATTTCGATATATTTATCGATAAATGTATTATCGGTCAAAATGTGGTTCCCACAAATAATTATTGTATGCATTCAATATCGGTGTCAAACGAAAGGCCATGGCTACAGCTTTCACTCGAACTTTTCGATATTTCGATACATTTCTCGATAAATGAGTAATCGCTTAAAATGTGGTTCCCATAAAACCGTGAAACCATAGCGCAATATGAGTGTCAAATGAAAGAAAAAGGCCACAGATTTCATCTGAACTGATCCGTATTTCGATACATTTATCGATAAATGAGTTATCGGTCACAAAGTTGCTCCGATAAAACCGTGAAACTTAAGCGCAATATGAGTGTCAAATGTAAGAAAAAGGCTACAGCTTTCATCCGAATCTTAATAATATTATAAATATAAATGTTTGGGTGTTTGGATGTTTCTATGCCCAGATGTTTGCTTTTGTTACTCAAGAATGACAAGACGGATTTTGTTAAAATTTGGTGTGCGCACAGCTATTAGTCTGGAAGGAGTTATAGGCTATTTTAATTTGTCGGTTCCGGGCCTGCTAGGGACCGTTACTTTTCGACTTTTTTTTTAATTCCACATAACTCTAAGTATACTTGACCTATACTAATGATATTTGGTATACAGGTATAGAAATGTCATACAGTATGGGTATCAACTAAACTTGGTAGGCATAGGTTTCGTTTGGACTTGGCCTTATATCTATATATTTATCGATAAATGTATTATCGGTCAAAATGTGGTTCCCACAAAAAATTATTGTATGCATTCAATATGGGTGTCAAACGAAAGGCCATGGCCACAGCTTTCACTTCAACTTTTCGATATTTCGATACATTTCTCGATAAACGAGTAATCGCTTAAAATGTGGTTCCCATAAAACCGTGAAACCATAGCGCAATATGAGTGTCAAATGAAAGAAAAAGGACACAGCTTTCATCTGAACTGATCCATATTTCGATATATTTGTCGATAAATGAGTTATCGGTCAAAATGTGCTTCCCACAAAACCTTGATGTATGCATTCAATGTGCGTGTCAAACGAAAGGGCATGGTCACAGCTTTCATTTGAACTTTTCGATATATTTATTGATAAATGAGTTATCGGTCAAAATGTTTGTTCCATAAAACCGTGAAACTTAAGCGCAATCTGAGTGTCAAATGTAAGAAAAAGGCTTTCATCTGAACTGATCCATATTTCGATATATTTATTGATAAATGAGTTATAGGTCAAAATGTGGTTCCCACAAAACCTTGATATGGGTGTCAAACGAAAGAGCATGGTCACAGCTTTCATTTGAACTTTTCGATATATTTATCGATAAATGAGTTATCGGTCAAAATGTTTGTTCCATAAAACCGTGAAACTTAAGCGCAATCTGAGTGTCAAATGTAAGAAAAAGGCTTTCATCTGAACTGATCCATATTTCGATATATTTATCGATAAATGAGTTATCGGTCAAAAAGTTGGTCCCATAAAACCGTGAAATTTACTCGCAATATGAGTGTCAAATGAAAGAAAAACGCCACAGCTTTCATCCGAACTGATCCATATTTCGATATATTTATCGATAAATGAGTTATCGGTCAAAAAGTTGCTTCGATAAAACCGTGAAACTTAAGCGCAATATGAGTGTCAAATGTAAGAAAAAGGCTACAGCTTTCATCTGAACTGATCCATATTTCGATATATTTATCGATAAATGTATTATCGGTCAAAATGTGGTTCCCACAAATAATTGATGTATGCATTCAATATGGGTGTCAAACGAAAGGCCATGGCCCCAGCTTACACTCGAACTTTTCGATATTTCGATACATTTCTCGATAAATGAGTAATCGCTTAAAATGTGGTTCCCATAAAACCGTGAAACCATAGCGCAATATGAGTGTCAAATGAAAGAAAAAGGCCACAGCTTTCATCTGAACTGATCAATATTTCGATATATTTGTCGATAAATGAGTTATCGGTCAAAATGTTGCTCCCATAAAACCGTGAAAAGACCACAGCTTTCATCTGAACTGATCCATACTTCGATATATTTGTCGATAAATGAGTTATGGGTCAAAATTTGGTTCCCACAAAACCTTGATGTATGCATTCAATGTGCGTGTCAAACGAAAGGGCATGGTCACAGCTTTCATTTGAACTTTTCGATATATTTATAGATAAATGAGTTTTCGGTCACAATGTGGCTCCCACAAAACCTTGATGTATGCGTTTAATACGGGTGTCAAACGAAAGGGCATGGCAACAGATTTCATTTGAACTGATCCATATTTCGATATATTTATCGATAAATTAGTTATTGGTCAAAATGTGGTTCCCACAAAACCTTGATATGTTCGTTCAATATGGGTGTCAAACGAAAGAGCATGGCCACATCCTTCATTTGAACTTTTCGATATATTTATCGATAAATGAGTTATCGGTCAAAAAGTTGGTCCCATAAAACCGTGAAACTTAAGCGCAATATGAGTGTCAAATGAAATAAAAACGCCACAGCTTTCATCCGAACTGATCCATATTTCGATATATTTATCGATAAATGAGTTATCGGTCAAAATGTTGTTGCCACAAAACCCTGATGTATGCATTCAATATGCGTTCATTTGAACTTTTCGATATTTCGATATATTTATCGATAAATGAGTTATCGATGAAAATGTTGTTCCCATAAAACCGTAAAACTTAAGGGCAATATGAGTGTCAAATGAAAGAAAAAGGCCACAGATTTCATCTGAACTGATCCATATTTCGATATATTTATCGAGGCCACAGCTTTCATCTGAACTGATCCATATTTCGATATATTTATAGATAAATGAGTTATCGGTAAAAAAGTTTCTCCCATAAAACCGTGAAACTTAAGCGCAATCTGAGTGTCAAATGTAAGAAAAAGGCTTTCATCTGAACTGATCCGTATTTCGATATATTTATCGATAAATGAGTTTTCGTCACAATATGGCTCCCACAAAACCTTGATTTATGCGTTCAACATGGGTGTCAAACGAAAGAGCATGGCAACAGCTTTCATTTTAACTTTTCTTATTTGGATATATGTATCGATAAATGAGTTATCGGTAAAAATTTTTGTCCGATAAAACCGTGAAACTTAAACGCAATATGAGTGTCAAATGTAAGAAAAGGGCCACAGCTTTCATCTGAACTGATCCGTATTTCGATATATTTATCGATAAATGAGTTTTCGGTCAAAATGTGGTTCCCATAAAACCGTGAAACTTAAGCGCAATATGAGTATCAAATGAAAGAAAAAGGCCACATCTTTCATCTGAACTGATCCATATTTCGATATAATTATCGATAAATGAGTTTTCGGTCACAATGTGGCTCCCACAAAACCTTGATGTATGCGTTTAATACGGGTGTCAAACGAAAGGGCATGGCAACAGATTTCATTTGAACTGATCCATATTTCGATATATTTATCGATAAATTAGTTATCGGTCAAAATGTGGTTCCCACAAAACCTTGATATATTCGTTCAATATGGGTGTCAAACGAAAGACCATGGCCACAGCCTTCATTTGAACTTTTCGATATATTTATCGATAAATGAGTTATCGGTCAGAAAGTTGGTCCCATAAAACCGTGAAACTTAAGCGCAATATGAGTGTCAAATGAAAGAAAAACGCCACAGCTTTCATCCGAACTGATCCATATTTCGATATATTTATAGATAAATGAGTTATCGGTCAAAATGTGTTTGCCACAAAACCCTGATGTATGCATTCAATATGCGTTCATTTGAACTTTTCGATATTTCGATATATTTATCGATAAATGAGTTATCGATGAAAATGTTGTTCCCATAAAACCGTAAAACTTAAGGGCAATATGAGTGTCAAATGAAAGAAAAAGGCCACAGATTTCATCTGAACTGATCCATATTTCGATATATTTATCGAGGCCACAGCTTGCATCTGAACTGATCCATATTTCGATATATTTATCGATAAATGAGTTTTCGGTCACAATGTGGCTCCCACAAAAGCTTGATGTATGCGTTTAATACGGGTGTCAAACGAAAGGGCATGTCAACAGCTTTCATTTGAACTTTTCCTTATTTGGATATATGTATCGATAAGTGAGTTATCGGTCAAAATGTGGTTGCAACAAAACCCTGATATATGCATTCAATATGCGTTCATTTGAACTTTTCGATATTTCGATATATTTATCGATAAATGAGTTATCGGTCAGAAAGTTGGTCCCATAAAACCGTGAAACTTAAGGGCAATATGAGTGTCAAATGAAAGAAAAAGGCCACAGCTTTCATCTGAACTGATCCATATTTCGATATATTTATCGATAAATGAGTTTTCGGTCACAATGTGGCTCTCACAAAACCTTGATGTATGCGTTTAATATGGGTGTCAAACGAAAGGGCATGGTCACAGCTTTCATTTGAACTTTTCCCTATTTGGATATATGTATCGATAAATGAGTTATCGGTCAAAATTTTTGTCGGATGAAACCGTGAAACTTAAACGCAATATGAGTGTCAAATGAAAGAAAAAGGCCACAGATTTCATCTGAACTGATCCGTATTTCGATATATTTATCGATAAATGAGTTATCGGTCAAAAAGTTGCTCCGATAAAACCGTGAAACTTAAGCGCAATATGAGTGTCAAATGTAAGAAAAAGGCTACAGCTTTCATCTTAACTGATCCATATTTCGGTATATTTACCGATAAATGAATTATCGGTCAAAATGTGGTTGCCACAAAACCTTGATGTATGCATTCAATATTCGTTCATTTGAAATTTTCGATATTTCGATATATTTATCGATAAATGAGTTATCGGTGAAAATTTTGTTCCCATAAAACCGTGAAACTTAAGCGCAATATGAGTATCAAATGAAAGAAAAAGGCCACAGCTTTCATCTGAACTGATCCATATTTCGATAGATTTATCGATAAATGAGTTTTCGGTCACAATGTGGCTCCCACAAAACCTTGATGTATGCGTTTAATACGGGTGTCAAACGAAAGGGCATGGCAACAGCTTTCATTTGAACTGATCCATATTTCGATATATTTATCGATAAATGAGTTATAGGTCAAAATGTGGTTGCCACAAAACCTTGATATATTCGTTCAATATGGGTGTCAAACGAAAGAGCATGGCCACAGCCTTCATTTGAACGTTTCGATATATTTATCGATAAATGCGTTATCGGTCAAAAAGTTGTTCGCATAAAACCACGAAGCTTAAGCGCAATATGAGCGTCAAATGAAAGAAAAACGCCACAGCTTTCATCTGAACTGATCCATATTTCGATATATTTATCGGTAAATGAATTATCGGTCAAAATGTGGTTGCCACAAAACCTTGATGTATGCATTCAATATTCGTTCATTTGAACTTTTCGATATTTCGATATATTTATCGATAATTGAGTTATCGGTGAAAATGCTGTTTCAATAAAACCGTGAAACTTAAGGGCAATATGAATGTCAAATGAAAGAAAAAGACCACAGCTTTCATCCGAATCTTAATAATATTATAAATATAAATGTTTGGGTGTTTGGATGTTTCTATGCCCAGATGTTTGCTTTTGTTACTCAAGAATGACAAGACGGATTTTGTTAAAATTTGGTGTGCGCACAGCTATTAGTCTGGAAGGAGTTATAGGCTATTTTAATTTGTCGGTTCCGGGCCTGCTAGGGACCGTTACTTTTCGACTTTTTTTCTAATTCCACATAACTCTAAGTAAACTTGACCTATACTAATGATATTTGGTATACAGGTATAGAAATTTCATACAATATGGGTATCAACAAAACTTGGTAGACATAGGTTTCGTTTGGACTTGGCCTTATATCGATATATTTATCGACAAATGTGTTATCGGTCAATATATGGTTCCGACCAAACCTTGATGTATGCATTCAATGTGCGTGTCAAAGGAAAGGGCATGGTCACAGCTTTCATTTGAACTTTTCGATATATTTATCGATAAATGAGTTATCGGTCAAAAAGTTTCTCCCATAAAACCATGAAAATAAAGCGCAATATGAGTGTCAAATGAAAGAAAAACGCCACAGCTTTCATCTGAACTGATCCATATTTCGATATATTTATCTATAAATGAGTTATCTGTCAAAATGTGGTTGCCACAAAATCTTGATGTATGCTTTCAATATGCGTTCATTTGAACTTTTCGATATTTCGATATATTTATCGATAAATGTATTATCGGTCAAAATGTGGTTCCCACAAAAAATTATTGTATACAATCAATATGGGTGTCAAACGAAAGGCCATGGCCACAGCCTTCACTTCAACTTTTCGATATTTCGATACATTTATCGATAAACGAGTAATCGCTTAAAATGTGGTTCCCATAAAACCGTGAAACCATAGAGCAATATGAGTGTCAAATGAAAGAAAAAGGCCACAGCTTTCATCTGAAATGATCCATATTTCGATATATTTATCGATAAATGAGTTATCGGTAAAAATTTGGTTGCCACAAAACCCTGATGTATGCATTCAATATGCGTTCATTTGAACTTTTCGATATTTCGATATATTTATCGATAAATGAGTTATCGATGGAAATGTTGTTCCCATAAAACCGTAAAACTTAAGGGCAATATGAGTGTCAAATGAAAGAAAAAGGCCACAGATTTCATCTGAACTGATCCATATTTCGATATATTTATCGAGGCCACAGCTTTCATCTGAACTGATCTATATTTCGATATATTTATCGATAAATGAGTTTTCGGTCACAATGTGGCTCCCACAAAAGCTTGATGTATGCGTTTAATACGGGTGTCAAACGAAAGGGCATGTCAACAGCTTTCATTTGAACTTTTCCTTATTTGGATACATTTATCGATAAGTGAGTTATCGGTCAAAATGTGGTTGCAACAAAACCCTAAAGTATGCATTCAATATGCGTTCATTTGAACTTTTCGATATTTCGATATATTTATCGATAAACGAGTTATCGGTCAAAATGTGGTTCCCATAAAACCGTGAAACTTAAGGGCAATATGAGTGTCAAATGAAAGAAAAAAGCCACAGCTTTCATCTGAACTGATCCATATTTCGATATATTTATCGATAAATGAGTTTTCGGTCACAATGTGGCTCTCACAAAACCTTGATGTATGCGTTTAATATGGGTGTCAAATGAAAGGGCATGGTCACAGCTTTCATTTGAACTTTTCCCTATTTGGATATATGTATCGATAAATGAGTTATCGGTCAAAATTTTTGTCGGATGAAACCGTGAAACTTAAACGCAATATGAGTGTCAAATGAAAGAAAAGTGCCACAGATTTCATCTGAACTGATCCGTATTTCGATATATTTATCGATAAATGACTTATCGGTCAAAAAGTTGCTTCGATAAAACCGTGAAACTTAAGCGCAATATGATTGTCAAATTTAAGAAAAAGGCTACAGCTTTCATCTTAACTGATCCATATTTCGGTATATTTACCGATAGATGAATTATCGGTCAAAATGTGGTTGCCACAAAACCTTGATGTATGCATTCAATATTCGTTCATTTGAACTTTTCGATATTTCGATATATTTATCGATAAATGAGTTATCGGTCAAAATGTGGTTCCCATAAAACCGTGAAACTTAAGGGCAATATGAGTGTCAAACGAAAGAAAAAAGCCACAGCTTTCATCTGAACTGATCCATATTTCGATATATTTATCGATAAATGAGTTTTCGGTCACAATGTGGCTCCCACAAAACCTTGATGTATGCGTTTAATACGGGTGTCAAACGAAAGGGCATGTCAACAGCTTTCATTTGAACTTTTCCTTATTTGGATACATTTATCGATAAGTGAGTTATCGGTCAAAATGTGGTTGCAACAAAACCCTAAAGTATGCATTCAATATGCGTTCATTTGAACTTTTCGATATTTCGATATATTTATCGATAAATGAGTTATCGGTCAAAATGTGGTTCCCATAAAACCGTGAAACTTAAGGGCAATATGAGTGTCAAATGAAAGAAAAAAGCCACAGCTTTCATCTGAACTGATCCATATTTCGATATATTTATCGATAAATGAGTTTTCGGTCACAATGTGGCTCCCACAAAACCTTGATGTATGCGTTTAATACGGGTGTCAAACGAAAGGGCATGGCAACAGCTTTCATTTGAACTGATCCATATTTCGATATATTTATCAATAAATGAGTTATCGGTCAAAATGTGGTTGCCACAAAACCTTGATATATTCGTTCAATATGGGTGTCAAACGAAAGAAAAAGACCACAGCTTTCATCCGAATCTTAATAATATTATAAATATAAATGTTTGGGTGTTTGGATGTTTCTATGCGCAGATGTTTGCTTTTGTTACTCAAGAATGACAAGACGGATTTTGTTAAAATTTGGTGTGCGCACAGCTATTAGTATGGAAGGAGTTATAGGCTATTTTAATTTGTCGGTTCCGTGCCTGCTAGGGACCGTTACTTTTCGACTTTTTCTTTAATTCCACATAACTCTAAGTAAACTTGACCTATACTAATGATATTTGGTATACAGGTATAGAAATTTCATACAATATGGGTATCAACTAAACTTGGTAGACATAGTTTTCGTTTGGACTTGGCCTTATATCGATATATTTATGGATAAATGTGTTATCGGTCAATATATGGTTCCGACCAAACCTTGATGTATGCATTCAATGTGCGTGTCAAAGGAAAGGGCATGGTCACAGCTTTCATTTGAACTTTTCGATATATTTATTGATAAATGAGTTATCGGTGAAAAAGTTGCTCCCATAAAACCGTGAAAATAAAGCGCAATATGAGTGTCAAATGAAAGAAAAACGCCACAGCTTTCATCTGAACTGATCCATATTTCGATATATTTATCGATAAATGAGTTACCTGTCAAAATGTGGTTGCCACAAAACCTTGATGTATGCTTTCAATATGCGTTCATTTGAACTTTTCGATATTTCGATATATTTATCGATAAATGTATTATCGGTCAAAATGTGGTTCCCACAAAAAATTATTGTATGCATTCAATATGGGTGTCAAACGAAAGGCCATGGCCACAGCTTTCACTTCAACTTTTCGATATTTCGATACATTTCTCGATAAACGAGTAATCGCTTAAAATGTGGTTCCCATAAAACCGTGAAACCATAGCGCAATATGAGTGTCAAATGAAAGAAAAAGACCACAGCTTTCATCTGAAATGATCCATATTTCGATATATTTGTCGATAAAAGAGTTATGGGTCAAAATGTGGTTCCCACAAAACCTTGCTGTATGCATTCAATGTGCGTGTCAAACGAAAGTGCATGGTCACAGCTTTCATTTGAACTTTTCGATATATTTATCGATAAATGAGTTATCGGTCAAAATGTTTGTTCCATAAAACCGTGAAACTTAAGCGCAATCTGAGTGTCAAATGTAAGAAAAAGGCTTTCATCTGAACTGATCCATATTTCGATATATTTATCGATAAATGAGTTATCGGTCAAAATGTGGTTCCCACAAAACCTTGATATGGGTGTCAAACGAAAGAGCATGGCCACAGCCTTCATTTGACCTTTTCGATATATTTATCGATAAATGAGTTATCGGTCAAAAAGTTGGTCCCATAAAACCGTGAAGCTTAGGCGCAATATGAGTGTCAAATGAAAGAAAAACGCCACAGCTTTCATCCGAACTGATCGATATTTCGATATATTTATCGATAAATGAGTTATCGGTCAAAATGTGGTGGCCACAAAACCTTGATGTATGCATTCAATATGCGTTCATTTGAACTTTTCGATATTTCGATATATTTATCGATAAATGAGTTATCGGTGAAAATGTTGTTCCCATAAAACCGGGAAACTTAAGGGCAATATGAGTGTCACATGAAAGAAAAAGACCAAAGCTTTCATCTGAATCTTAATAATATTATAAATATGAATGTTTGGATGTTTGGATGTTTCTATGTCCAGATGTTTGCTTTTGTTACTCAATAACATTAGAATGACAGGACGGATTTTGTTAAAATTTGGTGTGCGGACAGCTATTAGTCTGGAAGGAGTTATAGGCTTTTTTAATTTGTCGGTTCCGGGCCTGCTAGGGACCGTTACTTTTCGATTTTTTTTTAATTCCACATAACTCTGAGTATACTTGACCTATACTAATGATATTTGGTATACAGGTATAGAAATTTCATACAATATGGGTATCAACTAAACTTTGTAGACATAGGTTTCGTTTGGACTTGGCCCTATATCAATATATTTATCGATAAATGTGTTATCGGTCAATATATGGTTCCGACCAAACCTTGATGTATGCATTCAATGTGCGTGACAAAGGAAAGGGCATGGTCACAGCTTTCATTTGAACTTTTCGATATATTTATCGATAAATGAGTTATCGGTCAAAATGTTTATTCCATAAAACCGTGAAACTTAAGCGCAATCTGAGTGTCAAATGTAAGAAAAAGGCTTTCATCTGAACTGATCCATATTTCGATATATTTATCGATAAATGAGTTATCGGTCAAAATGTGGTTCCCACTAAACCTTGATATGGGTGTCAAACGAAAGAGCATGGCCACAGCCTTCATTTGACCTTTTCGATATATTTATCGATAAATGAGTTATCGGTCAAAAAGTTGGTCCCATAAAACCGTGAAACTTAAGCGCAATATGAGTGTCAAATGAAAGAAAAACGCCACATATTTTGTTAAAATTTGGTGTGCGGACAGCTATTAGTCTGGAAGGAGTTATAGGCTTTTTTAATTTGTCGGTTCGGGGCCTGCTAGGGACCGTTACTTTTCGATTTTTTTTTAATTCCACATAACTCTGAGTATACTTGACCTATACTAATGATATTTGGTATACAGGTATAGAAATTTCATACAGTATGGGTATCAACTAAACAAGGTGAACATAGGTTCCGTTTGGACTTGTCCTTATATCGATATATTTATCGATAAATGAGTTATCGGTCAAAATTTGGTTGCCACAAACCCTGATGTATGCATTCATTTGAACTTTTCGATATTTCGATATATTTATCGATAAATGAGTTATCGGTCAAAATGTTTGTTCCATAAAACCGTGAAACTTAAGCGCAATCTGAGTGTCAAATGAAAGAAAAAGGCCACAGATTTCATCTGAACTGATCCATATTTCGATATATTTATCGATAAATGAGTTTTCGGTCACAATGTGGCTCCCACAAAAGCTTGATGTATGCGTTTAATACGGGTGTCAAACGAAAGGGCATGTCAACAGCTTTCATTTGAACTTTTCCTTATTTGGATATATGTATCGATAAGTGAGTTATCGGTCAAAATGTGGTTGCAACAAAACCCTGATGTATGCATTCAATATGCGTTCATTTGAACTTTTCGATATTTCGATATATTTATCGATAATTGAGTTATCGGTGAAAATGTTGTTCCAATAAAACCGTGAAACTTAAGGCCAATATGAATGTCAAATGAAAGAAAAAGACCACAGCTTTCATCCGAATCTTAATAATATTATAAATATAAATGTTTGGGTGTTTGGATGTTTCTATGCCCAGATGTTTGCTTTTGTTACTCAAGAATGACAAGACGGATTTTGTTAAAATTTGGTGTGCGCACAGCTATTAGTCTGGAAAGAGTTATAGGCTATTTTAATTTGTCGGTTCCGGGCCTGCTAGGGACCGTTACTTTTCGACTTTTTTTTTAATTCCACATAACTCTAAGTAAACTTGACCTATACTAATGATATTTGGTATACAGGTATAGAAATTTCATACAATATGGGTATCAACTAAACTTGGTAGACATAGGTATCGTTTGGACTTGGCCTTATATCGATATATTTATCGATAAATGTGTTATCGGTCAATATATGGTTCCGACCAAACCTTGATGTATGCATTCAATGTGTGTGTCAAAGGAAAGGGCATGGTTACAGCTTTCATTTGAACTTTTCGATATATTTATCGATAAATGAGTTATCGGTCAAAAAGTTGCTCCCATAAAACCGGGAAACTTAAGGGCAATATGAGTGTCACATGAAAGAAAAAGACCAAAGCTTTCATCTGAATCTTAATAATATTATAAATATGAATGTTTGGATGTTTGGATGTTTCTATGTCCAGATGTTTGCTTTTGTTACTCAATAACATTAGAATGACAGGACGGATTTTGTTAAAATTTGGTGTGCGGACAGCTATTAGTCTGGAAGGAGTTATAGGCTTTTTTAATTTGTCGGTTCCGGGCCTGCTAGGGACCGTTACTTTTCGATTTTTTTTTAATTCCACATAACTCTGAGTATACTTGACCTATACTAATGATATTTGGTATACAGGTATAGAAATTTCATACAATATGGGTATCAACTAAACTTGGTAGACATAGGTTTCGTTTGGACTTGGCCCTATATCAATATATTTATCGATAAATGTGTTATCGGTCAATATATGGTTCCGACCAAACCTTGATGTATGCATTCAATGTGCGTGACAAAGGAAAGGGCATGGTCACAGCTTTCATTTGAACTTTTCGATATATTTATCGATAAATGAGTTATCGGTCAAAATGTTTATTCCATAAAACCGTGAAACTTAAGCGCAATCTGAGTGTCAAATGTAAAAAAAAGGCTTTCATCTGAACTGATCCATATTTCGATATATTTATCGATAAATGAGTTATCGGTCAAAATGTGGTTCCCACTAAACCTTGATATCAAACCTTGGTGTCAAACGAAAGAGCATGGCCACAGCCTTCATTTGACTTTTTCGATATATTTATCGATAAATGAGTTATCGGTCAAAAAGTTGGTCCCATAAAACCGTGAAACTTAAGCGCAATATGAGTGTCAAATGAAAGAAAAACGCCACATATTTTGTTAAAATTTGGTGTGCGGACAGCTATTAGTCTGGAAGGAGTTATAGGCTTTTTTAATTTGTCGGTTCCGGGCCTGCTAGGGACCGTTACTTTTCGATTTTTTTTTAATTCCACATAACTCTGAGTATACTTGACCTATACTAATGATATTTGGTATACAGGTATAGAAATTTCATACAGTATGGGTATCAACTAAACAAGGTGAACATAGGTTCCGTTTGGACTTGTCCTTATATCGATATATTTATCGATAAATGAGTTATCGGTCAAAATTTGGTTGCCACAAAACCCTGATGTATGCATTCATTTGAACTTTTCGATATTTCGATATATTTATCGATAAATGAGTTATCGGTCAAAATGTTTGTTCCATAAAACCGTGAAACTTAAGCGCAATCTGAGTGTCAAATGAAAGAAAAAGGCCACAGATTTCATCTCAACTGATCCATATTTCGATATATTTATCGTGGCCACTGCTTTCCTCTGAACTGATCCATATTTCGATATATTTATCGATAAATGAGTTTTCGGTCACAATGTGGCTCCCACAAAAGCTTGATGTATGCGTTTAATACGGGTGTCAAACGAAAGGGCATGTCAACAGCTTTCATTTGAACTTTTCCTTATTTGGATATATGTATCGATAAGTGAGTTATCGGTCAAAATGTGGTTGCAACAAAACCCTGATGTATGCATTCAATATGCGTTCATTTGAACTTTTCGATATTTCGATATATTTATCGATAATTGAGTTATCGGTGAAAATGTTGTTCCAATAAAACCGTGAAACTTAAGGGCAATATGAATGTCAAATGAAAGAAAAAGACCACAGCTTTCATCCGAATCTTAATAATATTATAAATATAAATGTTTGGGTGTTTGGATGTTTCTATGCCCAGATGTTTGCTTTTGTTACTCAAGAATGACAAGACGGATTTTGTTAAAATTTGGTGTGCGCACAGCTATTAGTCTGGAAGGAGTTATAGGCTATTTTAATTTGTCGGTTCCGGGCCTGCTAGGGACCGTTACTTTTCGACTTTTTTTTTAATTCCACATAACTCTAAGTAAACTTGACCTATACTAATGATATTTGGTATACAGGTATAGAAATTTCATACAATATGGGTATCAACTAAACTTGGTAGACATAGGTTTCGTTTGGACTTGGCCTTATATCGATATATTTATCGATAAATGTGTTATCGGTCAATATATGGTTCCGACCAAACCTTGATGTATGCATTCAATGTGTGTGTCAAAGGAAAGGGCATGGTTACAGCTTTCATTTGAACTTTTCGATATATTTATCGATAAATGGGTTATCGGTCAAAAAGTTGCTCCCATAAAACCGTGAAAATAAAGCGCAATATGAGTGTCAAATGAAAGAAAAACGCCACAGCTTTCATCTGAACTGATCCATATTTCGATATATCTATAGATAAATGAGTTATCTGTCAAAATGTGGTTGCCACAAAACCTTGATGTATGCTTTCAATATGCGTTCATTTGAACTTTTCGATATTTCGATATATTTATCGATAAATGTATTATCGGTCAAAATGTGGTTTCCACAAAAAATTATTGTATGCATTCAATATGGGTGTCAAACGAAAGGCCATGGCCACAGCTTTCACTTCAACTTTTCGATATTTCGATACATTTCTCGATAAACGAGTAATCGCTTAAAATGTGGTTCCCATAAAACCGTGAAACCATAGCGCAATATGAGTGTCAAATGAAAGAAAAAGGCCACAGATTTCATCTGAACTGATCCATATTTCGATATATTTGTCGATAAATGAGTTATCGGTCAAAATGTGGTTCCCACAAAACCTTGATGTATGCGTTCAATATGCATGTCAAACGAAAGGGCATGGCCACAACTTTTATTTGAACTTTTAGAAATTTCGAAATATTTACCGATAAGCGAGTTATCGGTCAAAATGTTGCTCCCATAAGACCGTGAAAAGACCACAGCTTTCATCTGAAATGAACCATATTTCGATATATTTGTCGATAAAAGAGTTATGGGTCAAAATGTGGTTCCCACAAAACCTTGCTGTATGCATCCAATGTGCGTGTCAAACGAAAGGGCATGGTCACAGCTTTCATTTGAACTTTTCGATATATTTATCGATAAATGAGTTATCGGTCAAAATGTTTGTTCCATAAAACCGTGAAACTTAAGCGCAATCTGAGTGTCAAATGTAAGAAAAAGGCTTTCATCTGAACTGATCCATATTTCGATATATTTATCGATAAATGAGATATCGGTAAAAATGTGGTTCCCACAAAACCTTGATATGGGCGTCAAACGAAAGAGCATGGCCACAGCCTTCATTTGACCTTTTCGATATATTTATCGTGGCCACAGCTTTCATCTGAACTGATCCATATTTCGATATATTTATCGATAAATGAGTTTTCGGTCACAATGTGGCTCCCACAAAAGCTTGATGTATGCGTTTAATACGGGTGTCAAACGAAAGGGCATGTCAACAGCTTTCATTTGAACTTTTCCTTATTTGGATATATGTATCGATAAGTGAGTTATCGGTCAAAATGTGGTTGCAACAAAACCCTGATGTATGCATTCAATATGCGTTCATTTGAACTTTTCGATATTTCGATATATTTATCGATAAATGAGTTATGGGTCAAAATGTGGTTCCCACAAAACCTTGATGTATGCGTTCAATATGGGTGTCAAACGAAAGGGCATGGTCACAGCTTTCATTTGAACTTTTCGATATATTTATCGATAAATGAGTTATCGGTCAAGATGTTTGTTCCATAAAACCGTGAAACTTAAGCGCAATCTGAGTGTCAAATGTAAGAAAAAGGCTTTCATCTGAACTGATCCATATTTCGATATATTTATCGATAAATGAGTTATCGGTCAAAATGTGGTTCCCACAAAACCTTGATATGGGCGTCAAACGAAAGAGCATGGCCACAGCCTTCATTTGACCTTTTCGATATATTTATCGTGGCCACAGCTTTCATCTGAACTGATCCATATTTCGATATATTTATCGATAAATGAGTTTTCGGTCAAAATGTTGCTCCCATAAGACCGTGAAAAGACCACAGCTTTTATCTGAAATGATCCATATTTCGATATATTTATCGATAAATGAGTTTTCGGTCACAATGTGGCTCTCACAAAACCTTGATGTATGCGTTTAATATGGGTGTCAAACGAAAGGGCATGGTCACAGCTTTCATTTGAACTTTTCGATATATTTATCGATAAATGAGTTATCGGTCAAGATGTTTGTTCCATAAAACCGTGAAACTTAAGCGCAATCTGAGTGTCAAATGTAAGAAAAAGGCTTTCATCTGAACTGATCCATATTTCGATATATTTATCGATAAATGAGTTATCGGTCAAAATGTGGTTCCCACAAAACCTTGATATGGGTGTCAAACGAAAGAGCAGGGCCACAGCCTTCATTTGACCTTTTCGATATATTTATCGATAAATGAGTTATCGGTCAAAAAGTTGGTCCCATAAAACCGTGAAACTTAAGGGCAATATGAGTGTCACATGAAAGAAAAAGACCAAAGCTTTCATCTGAATCTTAATAATATTATAAATATGAATGTTTGGATGTTTGGATGTTTCTATGTCCAGATGTTTGCTTTTGTTACTCAATAACATTAGAATGACAGGACGGATTTTGTTAAAATTTGGTGTGCGGACAGCTATTAGTCTGGAAGGAGTTATAGGCTTTTTTAATTTGTCGGTTCCGGGCCTGCTAGGGACCGTTACTTTTCGATTTTTTTTTAATTCCACATAACTCTGAGTATACTTGACCTATACTAATGATATTTGGTATACAGGTATAGAAATTTCATACAATATGGGTATCAACTAAACTTGGTAGACATAGGTTTCGTTTGGACTTGGCCCTATATCAATATATTTATCGATAAATGTGTTATCGGTCAATATATGGTTCCGACCAAACCTTGATGTATGCATTCAATGTGCGTGACAAAGGAAAGGGCATGGTCACAGCTTTCATTTGAACTTTTCGATATATTTATCGATAAATGAGTTATCGGTCAAAATGTTTGTTCCATAAAACCGTGAAACTTAAGCGCAATCTGGGTGTCAAATGTAAGAAAAAGGCTTTCATCTGAACTGATCCATATTTCGATATATTTATCGATAAATGAGTTATCGGTCAAAATGTGGTTCCCACAAAACCTTGATATGGGTGTCAAACGAAAGAGCATGGCCACAGCCTTCATTTGACCTTTTCGATATATTTATCGATAAATGAGTTATCGGTCAAAAAGTTGGTCCCATAAAACCGTGAAACTTAAGCGCAATATGAGTGTCAAATGAAAGAAAAACGCCACAGCTTTCATCCGAACTGATCCATATTTCGATATATTTATCGATAAATGAGTTATCGGTCAAAATGTGGTTGCCACAAAACCTTGATGTATGCTTTCAATATGCGTTCATTTGAACTTTTCGATATTTCGATATATTTATCGATAAGTGAGTTATCGGTGAAAATGTTGTTCCCATAAAACCGGGAAACTTAAGGGCATTATGAGTGTCACATGAAAGAAAAAGACCAAAGCTTTCATCTGAATCTTAATAATATTATAAATATGAATGCTTGGATGTTTGGATGTTTCTATGTCCAGATGTTTGCTTTTGTTACTCAATAACATTAGAATGACAGGACGGATTTTGTTAAAATTTGGTGTGCGGACAGCTATTAGTCTGGAAGGAGTTATAGGCTTTTCTAATTTGTCGGTTCCGGGCCTGCTAGGGACCGTTACTTTTCGATTTTTTTTTAATTCCACATAACTCTGAGTATACTTGACCTATACTAATGATATTTGGTATACAGGTATAGAAATTTCATACAGTATGGGTATCAACTAAACAAGGTGAACATAGGTTCCGTTTGGACTTGTCCTTATATCGATATATTTATCGATAAATGAGTTATCGGTCAAAATTTGGTTGCCACAAAACCCTGATGTATGCATTCAATATGCGTTCATTTGAACTTTTCGATATTTCGATATATTTATCGATAAATGAGTTATCGATGAAAATGTTGTTCCCATAAAACCGTAAAACTTAAGGGCAATATGATTGTCAAATGAAAGAAAAAGGCCACAGATTTCATCTGAACTGATCCATATTTCGATATATTTATCGTGGCCACAGCTTTCATCTGAACTGATCCATATTTCGATATATTTATCGATAAATGGGTTTTCGGTCACAATGTGGCTCCCACAAAAGCTTGATGTATCCGTTTAATACGGGTGTCAAACGAAAGGGCATGTCAACAGCTTTCATTTGAACTTTTCCTTATTTGGATATATGTATCGATAAGTGAGTTATCGGTCAAAATGTGGTTGCCACAAAACCCTGATGTATGCATTCAATATGCGTTCATTTGAACTTTTCGATATTTCGATATATTTATCGATAAATGAGTTATCGGTCAAAATGTGGTTCCCATAAAACCGCGAAACTTAAGGGCAGCTTTCATCTGAACTGATCCATATTTCGATATATTTATCGATAAATGAGTTTTCGGTCACACTGTGGCTCCCACAAAAGCTTGATGTATGCGTTTAATACGGGCGTCAAACGAAAGGGCATGGTCACAGCTTTCATTTGAACTTTTCCCTATTTGGATATATGTATCGATAAATGAGTTATCGGTCAAAATGTGGTTGCCACAAAAGCTTGATATATTCGTTCAATATGGGTGTCAAACGAAAGAGCATGGCCACAGCCTTCATTTGAACTTTTCGATATATTTATCGATAAATGAGTTATCGGTCAAAAAGTTGTTCGCATAAAACCACGAAGCTTAAGCGCAATATGAGCGTCAAATGAAAGAAAAACCCCACAGCTTTCATCTGAACTGATCCATATTTCGATATATTTATCGATAAATGAGTTTTCGGTCACAATGTGGCTCCCACAAAACCTTGATGTATGCGTTTAATACGGGTGTCAAACGAAAGGGCATGGAAACAGCTTTCATTTGAACTGATCCATATTTCGATATATTTATCGATAAATGAGTTATCGGTCAAAATGTGGTTGCCACAAAACCTTGATATATTCGTTCAATATGGGTGTCAAAAGAAAGAGCATGGCCACAGCCTTCATTTGAACTTTTCGATATATTTATCGATAAATGAGTTATCGGTCAAAAAGTTGTTCGCATAAAACCACGAAGCTTAAGCGCAATATGAGCGTCAAATGAAAGAAAAACGCCACAGCTTTCATCTGAACTGATCCATATTTCGATATATTTATCGGTAAATGAATTATCGGTCAAAATGTGGTTGCCACAAAACCTTGATGTATGCATTCAATATTCGTTCATTTGAACTTTTCGATATTTCGATATATTTATCGATAATTGAGTTATCGGTGAAAATGTTGTTCCATTAAAACCGTGAAACTTAAGGGCAATATGAATGTCAAATGAAAGAAAAAGACCACAGCTTTCATCCGAATCTTAATAATATTATAAATATAAATGTTTGGGTGTTTGGATGTTTCTATGCCCAGATGTTTGCTTTTGTTACTCAAGAATGACAAGACGGAATTTGTTAAAATTTGGTGTGCGCACAGCTATTAGTCTGGAAGGAGTTATAGGCTATTTTAATTTGTCGGTTCCGGGCCTGCTAGGGACCGTTACTTTTCGACTTTTTTTTTCATTCCACATAACTCTAAGTAAACTTGACCTATACTAATGATATTTGGTATACAGGTATAGAAATTTCATACAACATGGGTATCAACTAAACTTGGTAGACATAGGTTTCGTTTGGACTTGGCCTTATATCGATATATTTATCGATAAATGTGTTATCGGTCAATATATGGTTCCGACCAAACCTTGATGTATGCATTCAATGTGTGTGTCAAAGGAAAGGGCATTGTTACAGCTTTCATTTGAACTTTTCGATATATTTATCGATAAATGAGTTATCGGTCAAAAAGTTGCTCTCATAAAACCGTGAAAATAAAGCGCAATATGAGTGTCAAATGAAAGAAAAACGCCACAGCTTTCATCTGAACTGATCCATATTTCGATATATCTATCGATAAATGAGTTATCTGTCAAAATGTGGTTGCCACAAAACCTTGATGTATGCTTTCAATATGCGTTCATTTGAACTTTTCGATATTTCGATATATTTATCGATAAATGTATTATCGGTCAAAATGTGGTTCCCACAAAAAATTATTGTATGCATTCAATATGGGTGTCAAACGAAAGGCCATGGCCACAGCTTTCACTTCAAATTTTCGATATTTCGATACATTTCTCGATAAACGAGTAATCGGTCAAAATGTGGTTGCCACAAAACCTTGATATATTCGTTCAATATGGGTGTCAAAAGAAAGAGCATGGCCACAGCCTTCATTTGAACTTTTCGATATATTTATCGATAAATGAGTTATCGGTCAAAATGTTTGTTCCATAAAACCGTGAAACTTAAGCGCAATATGAGTGTCAAATGAAAGAAAAACGCCACAGCTTTCATCTGAACTGATCCATATTTCGATATATCTATCGATAAATGAGTTATCGGTCAAAATGTGGTTCCCACAAAACCTTGATGTATGCGTTCAATATGCATGTCAAACGAAAGGGCATGGCCACAACTTTTATTTGAACTTTTAGAAATTTCGAAATATTTACCGATAAGCGAGTTATCGGTCGAAATGTTGCTCCCATAAGACCGTGAAAAGACCACAGCTTTCATCTGAAATGATCCATATTTCGATATATTTGTCGATAAAAGAGTTATGGGTCAAAATGTGGTTCCCACAAAACCTTGCTGTATGCATCCAATGTGCGTGTCAAACGAAAGGGCATGGTCACAGCTTTCATTTGAACTTTTCGATATATTTATCGATAAATGAGTTATCGGTCAAAATGTTTGTTCCATAAAACCGTGAAACTTAAGCGCAATCTGAGTGTCAAATGTAAGAAAAAGGCTTTCATCTGAACTGATCCATATTTCGATATATTTATTGATAAATGAGTTATCGGTAAAAATGTGGTTCCCACAAAACCTTGATATGGGTGTCAAACGAAAGAGCATGGCCACCGCCTTCATTTGACCTTTTCGATATATTTATCGTGGCCACAGCTTTCATCTGAACTGATCCATATTTCGATATATTTATCGATAAATGAGTTTTCGGTCACAATGTGGCTCCCACAAAAGCTTGATGTATGCGTTTAATACGGGTGTCAAACGAAAGGGCATGTCAACAGCTTTCATTTGAACTTTTCCTTATTTGGATATATGTATCGATAAGTGAGTTATCGGTCAAAATGTGGTTGCAACAAAACCCTGATGTATGCATTCAATATGCGTTCATTTTAACTTTTCGATATTTCGATATATTTATCGATAAATGAGTTATCAGTCAAAATGTGGTTCCCATAAAACCGTGAAACTTAAGGGCAATATGAGTGTCAAATGAAAGAAAAAGGCCACAGCTTTCATCTGAACTGATCCATATTTCGATATATTTATCGATAAATGAGTTTTCGGTCACAATGTGGCTCTCACAAAACCTTGATGTATGCGTTTAATATGGGTGTCAAACGAAAGGGCATGGTCACAGCTTTCATTTGAACTTTTCCCTATTTGGATATATGTATCGATAAATGAGTTATCGGTCAAAATTTTTGTCGGATGAAACCATGAAACTTAAACGCAATATGAGTGTCAAATGAAAGAAAAACGCCCCAGCTTTCATCTGAACTGATCCATATTTCGATATATTTGTCGATAAAAGAGTTATGGGTCAAAATGTGGTTCCCACAAAACCTTGCTGTATGCATTCAATGTGCGTGTCAAACGAAAGGGCATGGTCACAGCTTTCATTTGAACTTTTCGATATATTTATCGATAAATGAGTTATCGGTCAAAATGTTTGTTCCATAAAACCGTGACACTTAAGCGCAATCTGAGTGTCAAATGTAAGAAAAAGGCTTTCATCTGAACTGATCCATATTTCGATATATTTATCGATAGATGAGTTATCGGTCAAAATGTGGTTCCCACAAAACCTTGATATGGGTGTCAAACGAAAGAGCATGGCCACGACCTTCATTTGACCTTTTCGATATATTTATCGATAAATGAGTTATCGGTCAAAAAGTTGGTCCCATAAAACCGTGAAACTTAAGCGCAATATGAGTGTCAAATGAAAGAAAAACGCCACAGCTTTCATCCGAACTGAGTTATCGGTCAAAATGTGGTTGCCACAAAACCTTGATGTATGCATTCAATATGCGTTCATTTGAACTTTTCGATATTTCGATATATTTATCGATAAATGAGTTATCGGTGAAAATGTTGTTCCCATAAAACCGTGAAACTTAAGCGCAATCTGAGTGTCAAATGAAAGAAAAAGGCCACAGATTTCATCTGAACTGATCCATATTTCGATATATTTATCGATAAATGAGTTTTCGGTCGCAATGTGGCTCCCACAAAAGCTTGATGTATGCGTTTAATACGGGTGTCAAACGAAAGGGCATGTCAACAGCTTTCATTTGAACTTTTCCTTATTTGGATATATGTATCGATAAGTGAGTTATCGGTCAAAATGTGGTTGCAACAAAACCCTGATGTATGCATTCAATATGCGTTCATTTGAACTTTTCGATATTTCGATATATTTATCGATAATTGAGTTATCGGTGAAAATGTTGTTCCAATAAAACCGTGAAACTTAAGGGCAATATGAATGTCAAATGAAAGAAAAAGACCACAGCTTTCATCCGAATCTTAATAATATTATAAATATAAATGTTTGGGTGTTTGGATGTTTCTATGCCCAGATGTTTGCTTTTGTTACTCAAGAATGACAAGACGGATTTTGTTAAAATTTGGTGTGCGCACAGCTATTAGTCTGGAAGGAGTTATAGGCTATTTTAATTTGTCGGTTCCGGGCCTGCTAGGGACCGTTACTTTTCGATTTTTTTTTAATTCCACATAACTCTGAGTATACTTGACCTATACTAATGATATTTGGTATACAAGTATAGAAATTTCATACAGTATGGGTATCAACTAAACAAGGTGAACATAGGTTCCGTTTGGACTTGTCCTTATATCGATATATTTATCGATAAATGAGTTATCGGTCAAAATTTGGTTGCCACAAAACCCTGATGTATGCATTCATTTGAACTTTTCGATATTTCGATATATTTATCGATAAATGAGTTATCGGTCAAAATGTTTGTTCCATAAAACCGTGAAACTTAAGCGCAATCTGAGTGTCAAATGAAAGAAAAAGGCCACAGATTTCATCTGAACTGATCCATATTTCGATATATTTATCGTGGCCACTGCTTTCATCTGAACTGATCCATATTTCGATATATTTATCGATAAATGAGTTTTCGGTCACAATGTGGCTCCCACAAAAGCTTGATGTATGCGTTTAATACGGGTGTCAAACGAAAGGGCATGTAAACAGCTTTCATTTGAACTTTTCCTTATTTGGATATATGTATCGATAAGTGAGTTATCGGTCAAAATGTGGTTGCAACAAAACCCTGATGTATGCATTCAATATGCGTTCATTTGAACTTTTCGATATTTCGATATATTTATCGATAATTGAGTTATCGGTGAAAATGTTGTTCCAATAAAACCGTGAAACTTAAGGGCAATATGAATGTCAAATGAAAGAAAAAGACCACAGCTTTCATCCGAATCTTAATAATATTATAAATATAAATGTTTGGGTGTTTGGATGTTTCTATGCCCAGATGTTTGCTTTTGTTACTCAAGAATGACAAGACGGATTTTGTTAAAATTTGGTGTGCGCACAGCTATTAGTCTGGAAGGAGTTATAGGCTATTTTAATTTGTCGGTTCCGGGCCTGCTAGGGACCGTTACTTTTCGACTTTTTTTTTAATTCCACATAACTCTAAGTAAACTTGACCTATACTAATGATATTTGGTATACAGGTATAGAAATTTCATACAATATGAGTATCAACTAAACTTGGTAGACATAGGTTTCGTTTGGACTTGGCCTTATATCGATATATTTATCGATAAATGTGTTATCGGTCAATATATGGTTGCGACCAAACCTTGATGTATGCATTCAATGTGTGTGTCAAAGGAAAGGGCATGGTTACAGCTTTCATTTGAACTTTTCGATATATTTATCGATAAATGAGTTATCGGTCAAAAAGTTGCTCCCATAAAACCGTGAAAATAAAGCGCAATATGAGTGTCAAATGAAAGAAAAACGCCACAGCTTTCATCTGAACTGATCCATATTTCGATATATCTATCGATAAATGAGTTATCTGTCAAAATGTGGTTGCCACAAAACCTTGATGTATGCTTTCAATATGCGTTCATTTGAACTTTTCGATATTTCGATATATTTATCGATAAATGTATTATCGGTCAAAATGTGGTTCCCACAAAAAATTATTGTATGCATTCAATATGGGTGTCAAACGAAAGGCCATGGCCACAACTTTCACTTCAACTTTTCGATATTTCGATACATTTCTCGATAAACGAGTAATCGCTTAAAATGTGGTTCCCATAAAACCGTGAAACCATAGCGCAATATGAGTGTCAAATGAAAGAAAAAGGCCACAGATTTCATCTGAACTGATCCATATTTCGATATATTTGTCGATAAATGAGTTATCGGTCAAAATGTGGTTCCCACAAAACCTTGATGTATGCGTTCAATATGCATGTCAAACGAAAGGGCATGGCGACAACTTTTATTTGAACTTTTAGAAATTTCGAAATATTTACCGATAAGCGAGTTATCGGTCAAAATGTTGCTCCCATAAGACCGTGAAAAGACCACAGCTTTCATCTGAAATGAACCATATTTCGATATATTTGTCGATAAAAGAGTTATGGGTCAAAATGTGGTTCCCACAAAACCATGCTGTATGCATCCAATGTGCGTGTCAAACGAAAGGGCATGATCACAGCTTTCATTTGAACTTTTCGATATATTTATCGATAAATGAGTTATCGTTCAAAATGTTTGTTCCATAAAACCGTGAAACTTAAGCGCAATCTGAGTGTCAAATGTAAGAAAAAGGCTTTCATCTGAACTGATCCATATTTCGATATATTTATCGATAAATGAGATATCGGTAAAAATGTGGTTCCCACAAAACCTTGATATGGGCGTCAAACGAAGGAGCATGGCCACAGCCTTCATTTGACCTTTTCGATATATTTATCGTGGCCACAGCTTTCATCTGAACTGATCCATATTTCGATATATTTATCGATAAATGAGTTTTCGGTCACAATGTGGCTCCCACAAAAGCTTGATGTATGCGTTTAATACGGGTGTCAAACGAAAGGGCATGTCAACAGCTTTCATTTGAACTTTTCCTTATTTGGATATATGTATCGATAAGTGAGTTATCGGTCAAAATGTGGTTGCAAAAAAACCCTGATGTATGCATTCAATATGCGTTCATTTGAACTTTTCGATATTTCGATATATTTATCGATAAATGAGTTATCGGTCAAAATGTGGTTCCCACAAAACCTTGATATGGGCGTCAAACGAAAGAGCATGGCCACAGCCTTCATTTGACCTTTTCGATATATTTATCGTGGCCACAGCTTTCATCTGAACTGATCCATATTTCGATATATTTATCGATAAATGAGTTTTCGGTCAAAATGTTGCTCCCATAAGACCGTGAAAAGACCACAGCTTTTATCTGAAATGATCCATATTTCGATATATTTATCGATAAATGAGTTTTCGGTCACAATGTGGCTCTCACAAAACCTTGATGTATGCGTTTACTATGGGTGTCAAACGAAAGGGCATGGTCACAGCTTTCATTTGAACTTTTCGATATATTTATCGATAAATGAGTTATCGGTCAAAATTTTGTTGCCACAAAACCCTGATGTATGCATTCAATATGCGTTCATTTGAACTTTTCGATATTTCGATATATTTATCGATAAATGAGTTATCGATGAAAATGTTGTTCCCATAAAACCGTAAAACTTAAGGGCAATATGATTGTCAAATGAAAGAAAAAGGCCACAGATTTCATCTGAACTGATCCATATTTCGATATATTTATCGTGGCCACAGCTTTCATCTGAACTGATCCATATTTCGATATATTTATCGATAAATGAGTTTTCGGTCACAATGTGGCTCCCACAAAAGCTTGATGTATCCGTTTAATACGGGTGTCAAACGAAAGGGCATGTCAACAGCTTTCATTTGAACTTTTCCTTATTTGGATATATGTATCGATAAGTGAGTTATCGGTCAAAATGTGGTTGCCACAAAACCCTGATGTATGCATTCAATATGCGTTCATTTGAACTTTTCGATATTTCGATATATTTATCGATAAATGAGTTATCGGTCAAAATGTGGTTCCCATAAAACCGTGAAACTTAAGGGCAGCTTTCATCTGAACTGATCCATATTTCGATATATTTATCGATAAATGAGTTTTCGGTCACACTGTGGCTCCCACAAAAGCTTGATGTATGCGTTTAATACGGGTGTCAAACGAAAGGGCATGGTCACAGCTTTCATTTGAACTTTTCCCTATTTGGATATATGTATCGATAAATGAGTTATCGGTCAAAATGTGGTTGCCACAAAACCTTGATATATTCGTTCAATATGGGTGTCAAACGAAAGAGCATGGCCACAGCCTTCATTTGAACTGTTCGATATATTTATCGATAAATGAGTTATCGGTCAAAAAGTTGTTCGCATAAAACCACGAAGCTTAAGCGCAATATGAGCGTCAAATGAAAGAAAAACGCCACAGCTTTCATCTGAACTGATCCATATTTCGATATATTTATCGATAAATGAGTTTTCGGTCACAATGTGGCTCCCACAAAACCTTGATGTATGCGTTTAATACGGGTGTCAAACGAAAGGGCATGGAAACAGCTTTCATTTGAACTGATCCATATTTCGATATATTTATCGATAAATGAGTTATCGGTCAAAATGTGGTTGCCACAAAACCTTGATATATTCGTTCAATATGGGTGTCAAAAGAAAGAGCATGGCCACAGCCTTCATTTGAACTTTTCGATATATTTATCGATAAATGAGTTATCGGTCAAAAAGTTGTTCGCATAAAACCACGAAGCTTAAGCGCAATATGAGCGTCAAATGAAAGAAAAACGCCACAGCTTTCATCTGAACTGATCCATATTTCGATATATTTATCGGTAAATGAATTATCGGTCAAAATGTGGTTGCCACAAAACCTTGATGTATGCATTCAATATTCGTTCATTTGAACTTTTCGATATTTCGATATATTTATCGATAGTTGAGTTATCGGTGAAAATGTTGTTCCATTAAAACCGTGAAACTTAAGGGCAATATGAATGTCAAATGAAAGAAAAAGACCACAGCTTTCATCCGAATCTTAATAATATTATAAATATAAATGTTTGGGTGTTTGGATGTTTCTATGCCCAGATGTTTGCTTTTGTTACTCAAGAATGACAAGACGGAATTTGTTAAAATTTGGTGTGCTCACAGCTATTAGTCTGGAAGGAGTTATAGGCTATTTTAATTTGTCGGTTCCGGGCCTGCTAGGGACCGTTACTTTTCGACTTTTTTTTTAATTCCACATAACTCTAAGTAAACTTGACCTATACTAATGATATTTGGTATACAGGTTTAGAAATTTCATACAATATGGGTATCAACTAAACTTGGTAGACATAGGTTTCGTTTGGACTTGGCCTTATATCGATATATTTATCGATAAATGTGTTATCGGTCAATATATGGTTCCGACTAAACCTTGATGTATGCATTCAATGTGTGTGTCAAAGGAAAGGGCATGGTTACAGCTTTCATTTGAACTTTTCGATATATTTATCGATAAATGAGTTATCGGTCAAAAAGTTGCTCGCATAAAACCGTGAAAATAAAGCGCAATATGAGTGTCAAATGAAAGAAAAACGCCACAGCTTTCATCTGAACTGATCCATATTTCGATATATCTATCGATAAATGAGTTATCTGTCAAAATGTGGTTGCCACAAAACCTTGATGTATGCTTTCAATATGCGTTCATTTGAACTTTTCGATATTTCGATATATTTATCGATAAATGTATTATCGGTCAAAATGTGGTTCCCACATAAAATTATTGTATGCATTCAATATGGGTGTCAAACGAAAGGCCATGGCCACAGCTTTCACTTCAAATTTTCGATATTTCGATACATTTCTCGATAAACGAGTAATCGGTCAAAATGTGGTTGCCACAAAACCTTGATATATTCGTTCAATATGGGTGTCAAAAGAAAGAGCATGGCCACAGCCTTCATTTGAACTTTTCGATATATTTATCGATAAATGAGTTATCGGTCAAAAAGTTGTTCGCATAAAACCACGAAGCTTAAGCGCAATAAGAGCGTCAAATGAAAGAAAAACGCCACAGCTTTCATCTGAACTGATCCATATTTCGATATATCTATCGATAAATGAGTTATCGGTCAAAATGTGGTTGCCACAAAACCTTGATATATTCGTTCAATATGGGTGTCAAAAGAAAGAGCATGGCCACAGCCTTCATTTGAACTTTTCAATATATTTATCGATAAATGAGTTATCGGTCAAAAAGTTGTTCGCATAAAACCACGAAGCTTAACCTTGATGTATGCGTTCAATATGCATGTCAAACGAAAGGGCATGGCCACAACTTTTATTTGAACTTTTAGAAATTTCGAAATATTTACCGATAAGCGAGTTATCGGTCGAAATGTTGCTCCCATAAGACCGTGAAAAGACCACAGCTTTCATCTGAAATGATCCATATTTCGATATATTTGTCGATAAAAGAGTTATGGGTCAAAATGTGGTTCCCACAAAACCTTGCTGTATGCATCCAATGTGCGTGTCAAACGAAAGGGCATGGTCACAGCTTTCATTTGAACTTTTCGATATATTTATCGATAAATGAGTTATCGGTCAAAATGTTTGTTCCATAAAACCGTGAAACTTAAGCGCAATCTGAGTGTCAAATGTAAGAAAAAGGCTTTCATCTGAACTGATCCATATTTCGATATATTTATTGATAAATGAGTTATCGGTAAAAATGTGGTTCCCACAAAACCTTGATATGGGTGTCAAACGAAAGAGCATGGCCACCGCCTTCATTTGACCTTTTCGATATATTTATCGTGGCCACAGCTTTCATCTGAACTGATCCATATTTCGATATATTTATCGATAAATGAGTTTTCGGTCACAATGTGGCTCCCACAAAAGCTTGATGTATGCGTTTAATACGGGTGTCAAACGAAAGGGCATGTCAACAGCTTTCATTTGAACTTTTCCTTATTTGGATATATGTATCGATAAGTGAGTTATCGGTCAAAATGTGGTTGCAACAAAACCCTGATGTATGCATTCAATATGCGTTCATTTTAACTTTTCGATATTTCGATATATTTATCGATAAATGAGTTATCAGTCAAAATGTGGTTCCCACAAAACCTTGCTGTATGCATCCAATGTGCGTGTCAAACGAAAGGGCATGGTCACAGCTTTCATTTGAACTTTTCGATATATTTATCGATAAATGAGTTATCGGTCAAAATGTTTGTTCCATAAAACCGTGAAACTTAAGCGCAATCTGAGTGTCAAATGTAAGAAAAAGGCTTTCATCTGAACTGATCCATATTTCGATATATTTATCGATAAATGAGATATCGGTAAAAATGTGGTTCCCACAAAACCTTGATATGGGCGTCAAACGAAGGAGCATGGCCACAGCCTTCATTTGACCTTTTCGATATATTTATCGTGGCCACAGCTTTCATCTGAACTGATCCATATTTCGATATATTTATCGATAAATGAGTTTTCGGTCACAATGTGGCTCCCACAAAAGCTTGATGTATGCGTTTAATACGGGTGTCAAACGAAAGGGCATGTCAACAGCTTTCATTTGAACTTTTCCTTATTTGGATATATGTATCGATAAGTGAGTTATCGGTCAAAATGTGGTTGCAAAAAAACCCTGATGTATGCATTCAATATGCGTTCATTTGAACTTTTCGATATTTCGATATATTTATCGATAAATGAGTTATGGGTCAAAATGTGGTTCCCACAAAACCTTGATGTATGCGTTCAATATGGGTGTCAAACGAAAGGGCATGGTCACAGCTTTCATTTGAACTTTTCGATATATTTATCGATAAATGAGTTATCGGTCAAGATGTTTGTTCCATAAAACCGTGAAACTTAAGCGCAATCTGAGTGTCAAATGTAAGAAAAAGGCTTTCATCTGAACTGATCCATATTTCGATATATTTATCGATAAATGAGTTATCGGTCAAAATGTGGTTCCCACAAAACCTTGATATGGGCGTCAAACGAAAGAGCATGGCCACAGCCTTCATTTGACCTTTTCGATATATTTATCGTGGCCACAGCTTTCATCTGAACTGATCCATATTTCGATATATTTATCGATAAATGAGTTTTCGGTCAAAATGTTGCTCCCATAAGGCCGTGAAAAGACCACAGCTTTTATCTGAAATGATCCATATTTCGATATATTTATCGATAAATGAGTTTTCGGTCACAATGTGGCTCTCACAAAACCTTGATGTATGCGTTTAATATGGGTGTCAAACGAAAGGGCATGGTCACAGCTTTCATTTGAACTTTTCGATATATTTATCGATAAATGAGTTATCGGTCAAGATGTTTGTTCCATAAAACCGTGAAACTTAAGCGCAATCTGAGTGTCAAATGTAAGAAAAAGGCTTTCATCTGAACTGATCCATATTTCGATATATTTATCGATAAATGAGTTATCGGTCAAAATGTGGTTCCCACAAAACCTTGATATGGGTGTCAAACGAAAGAGCAGGGCCACAGCCTTCATTTGACCTTTTCGATATATTTATCGATAAATGAGTTATCGGTCAAAAAGTTGGTCCCATAAAACCGTGAAACTTAAGGGCAATATGAGTGTCACATGAAAGAAAAAGACCAAAGCTTTCATCTGAATCTTAATAATATTATAAATATGAATGTTTGGATGTTTGGATGTTTCTATGTCCAGATGTTTGCTTTTGTTACTCAATAACATTAGAATGACAGGACGGATTTTGTTAAAATTTGGTGTGCGGACAGCTATTAGTCTGGAAGGAGTTATAGGCTTTTTTAATTTGTCGGTTCCGGGCCTGCTAGGGACCGTTACTTTTCGATTTTTTTTTAATTCCACATAACTCTGAGTATACTTGACCTATACTAATGATATTTGGTATACAGGTATAGAAATTTCATACAATATGGGTATCAACTAAACTTGGTAGACATAGGTTTCGTTTGGACTTGGCCCTATATCAATATATTTATCGATAAATGTGTTATCGGTCAATATATGGTTCCGACCAAACCTTGATGTATGCATTCAATGTGCGTGACAAAGGAAAGGGCATGGTCACAGCTTTCATTTGAACTTTTCGATATATTTATCGATATATGAGTTATCGGTCAAAATGTTTGTTCCATAAAACCGTGAAACTTAAGCGCAATCTGAGTGTCAAATGTAAGAAAAAGGCTTTCATCTGAACTGATCCATATTTCGATATATTTATCGATAAATGAGTTATCGGTCAAAATGTGGTTCCCACAAAACCTTGATATGGGTGTCAAACGAAAGAGCATGGCCACAGCCTTCATTTGACCTTTTCGATATATTTATCGATAAATGAGTTATCGGTCAAAAAGTTGGTCCCATAAAACCGTGAAACTTAAGCGCAATATGAGTGTCAAATGAAAGAAAAACGCCACAGCTTTCATCCGAACTGATCCATATTTCGATATATTTATCGATAAATGAGTTATCGGTCAAAATGTGGTTGCCACAAAACCTTGATGTATGCATTCAATATGCGTTCATTTGAACTTTTCGATATTTCGATATATTTATCGATAAATGAGTTATCGGTGAAAATGTTGTTCCCATAAAACCGGGAAACTTAAGGGCATTATGAGTGTCACATGAAAGATGTAAATTCGAGCGGTGTGCTAACTGGGAGCGGCGGTGGCTCAAAAGCACGGCGGTCGAATTTGTGCTCGAAATGAAAAGAAAAAAAGAAACGAGAATTCTAGTTATAAAAATGTGGCCGTATATTTATAAAAAATATAATTATGAACAATTATTTTACCTTGGTGCGGGCGAAAAATCCTGGGCTGGCCGTGATGTGGTCGTGTCGACTGTCTCTGGAAAAGTAGACGGTTTTTCGATCGAGGACAACCGTTGAACCTGAAAATCATCCTCCGGTTTTAAGGGGAGGTGAACCCACACATGCACACCCCCATGCATGTATATGTGTGCTGACAAAACACGAATATGCATGCATGCCCACACAGGTGGGTGGGTTGGTGTGAGTGATTGGAAGGGCGCTAAAGTTACATTAGGGTGGCCCATTTTTTGAGACTTTAGGCATCTCGCCTAAACATGCCGGCCCCCTTGCGATACGCAACATCTTACCCCGCCCCAGGATTTTCCACCGCGCCTCCTCTTAAGCTAAGGACTTAAACTATCCTAGTGAGTGCCGGCTGGCGCTGTCCCAGTCGTCTGCCTCCGAAATGCCGTTTGAAGTTTGGCGGCTCCATCGTATCGCACCTAGAGCTAAGAGATAGGAGGAAGAAACTTTAGAAAATAATAACGCTGTATATTTCTTGCCATGAAATAAGTGGTTTTATTTACTTTAAATAAAAACAAGAAAAAGAAAAAAAAAAATGTTATTTGTTCTTAAATCTAGCCTTACATACTAACGGCTCCCGATAGCACAAATCCGAAAATTGTGCTTTGGGCAAGCAGTGGCCCAAACGACGGCGGAAGCGTGCCCGAGGCTACGACGTCGGCATAGACGTCGCCCCCGAGCACGATCTGTATCGGCGCCGCCTTGTAGAAATTTGGATCCGCCAACCGGATGTGCTGGTACGGAACAGCAACCTGGGCGTCCGCGTTGTGCACCGGACTTATTCGGTGCATATGGTTCACGCACAATGCATGGGCGGTGACCGTTTTATTGTTCCCGTGGTTGCCGCGGATTCGGAGGAAACAACCGCGCTCTCCGCCCGAGTAGGTGGTGGGCAGCCCTAGCTCTTCCGCCAGCCCGCGGTCGATGACTGTGCGAGGGGAGCATGCGTCGAGAAGCGCACGGATGCGCCGTAGTCCCCCCCCGGCTTCCAGTTTCACGATCGCGGTTGGCGCAAGAGCAATCATGGGGCGTAGCGGTGGACCCACCCGGGCGAGAGCGCGGCTGAGACCGTCCCGGAAACCAGTAGTTTGGGGTAGCTGGCGCGGCTGTAGGGCCAGTCTACCGTCGATGGGATCGTTGGTGCGGAGCTGGCGCGGCTGGGAGGCCAGTCTACGCTCGTCTGTAGGTGTGCGTCGATTATTGGTGCGAAGTCGCTGGCGCGGCTGAGTGGCCAGTCGACGTTTGCCGCTATTTCGGTGGGCGCGTCGTGCAGTACGGTTGCCCGTGTTATTATGATGGCTGGCGTTATGGGTGTTGCGTTGCGGTGACCGCGGGGTGCGCCGTTGGAAGGCGCGCCGCTCGTGAGCTAGAAGGGGCCGGAACGGCAGTGAGTCCGGTACCCCTTCGACCGGTCGGAACGGCCGTGGTTCCGGTACCGGCTCGGTGATTTCGCCTTCTTCTGGCGACCAGGCTGTCTCTGATGCGTGGAGTGACAGCATCTCCTCTTCCATCGCGTCCACTGTAGCGGCTTCCAGTTCGGCCTCTTCGACTTGTTGGGCCCAGCTCTTGTAGGGCGTAGGCGCGCGTACTTGATCGTCCATGGGCAGATGGAGGGTGGTGTGGTGTTTTCCACCACATCGTCGGCACCTGACGTCGCTTGTGCAGTCCCTGGCAATATGGACCATCGACAAACAGTTGTCGCAGTAGCCCGCCCGGATAACCTCCTTGAGGCGCTGCAGAGGTTCCATCCCCTGGTATCGGGTGCACGCACGCAGTGGGTGGCTATCGCCACACAGCGGGCATGGCTTTGGGTACCGGGCGGCTAGGCGTTCGGCCCTCTTGCGCAAGGATGCGTAGCGAGTCATACTGCATATGACCGAAAAAGAAAGAAAAAAAACAGAAAAATCCCCTTGAATATTGGTATATTGGTGTGGACGCCCATATACGTGGGTGGCGAGCGACCTCGTTCGGGGTTTATCCATGCCATATAATGTGGCATTATTCTAATCTACGGTGAAATTTTAGTATTACAGAGCATATTACCCGTACATGGGAATTGGTTATTTTTTTCCCGCACGGCACGGTAGCGACAAGTTGCTTACGTTGATCGCCTTGTATTTCGATTCGCCACTGGCCCTCATGCAGAGATTTATTCTTACTTGCATGGTCGCCGTCATAAGTGGCGTCAGTGCCGTGCACACAGCGACATTTTCGCTTTTTTCGGTACTTGGTTTCGGTACCGAACTGGGTAGAGAGTGCGAATGTGGTGACTTTAGGGTTTATTTTTTGTTGTTTTGTGGGCAAAACAGTCCTGCCCCCTCCGAAAACAACAAAACAAACAAACCCCGCGAAAAACTGGATAACAAAAACAACCAAAAAAAAAATTTTTCGTAGTTCGAAAAACGCAATTTTCCAGATTTTTGTTTGAAAATTTATTATTTATAGGTTATTTCCTATTTTACTAGAAGCGGGATCTTCGCCGATCAGGTACGAACGTAGATTTCGTTACCCTATTGATCCCGCAGTTAATGGTACCGATTTTGGCAGATCGGGATTTCGGTACCCGGTGACTAAAATATCGCATCACTAACGTGATGGTAAAATTATGCATATATACATATATACATATGCTAGCAAATTTTTTTGCGAGTAAATGAGAGCTCGCATGGCGTGATGGTTTGTATTTGCACACATACATATATGTGCGTACTCACGCCTTGCAAAGTCGTGAAAAAGAAACAAAGAAAATTCATTGAATTGGAACAATTCATAATTTTCTTGTTTCCGGCACGCGTGGGTCAGCAGCTCTGCAAGGTAAGTAAAAATTGTAAATTTTAATGGTAAAGTGTATTAAATCTAATTTTTTCTTTTATTTTCAGGGGCACATGGACAAATGGAGATGCAGCTGTGGAAGATCGCCTGGCGCATGGACAATATCTGGAGAAGGTAAGTATTTATTAGCGCTGCCCGAAACTCTGTATCGTTTCGGTAGCAGCGCAAATTACTTAGGAACCAAAAAATGTGTGAACATATATGTCCATATAGTTAGTATGCAAATATTAATTGTTTTATTTCTTTTACTTTTTGCAGGTGATCAATAGTAACAGCTCTTGAATTGTGCCCTGTTTTGCGCGTTGGTCGCAAAAATGATCGTGGTTTCGAGGTTATTTCCAATATATTGATAGTTGATTCGGACAAAATTCAAAATTTATACTGAATATATTAGTATAAGACAGCGGGTAAGCTCCCAATATCCCAACTAGCAATGTCAGATGATCAAGACATATAGCTCCGTATTTGCATATAGCTCCGTATTTGCAGCCGTATCTTTGGGGATTCCAACGGGTGTTCTGCTTCAATTCAAAATAGTGCGCTCAAATCAATCGTACATATTCCCCATACACCTGAGTGAAGACATAGTACCAGCGGCAGTGTTTTATGCAACAGTTACGCCAATATTGGTATGATTCTTTCTAAAAACGTCTATACTTGATCCAATGCGTTTGGAACAAAAAAAAACTGAAATAGGCCCCAATGAAGTCCAAATAAAGAAAGATGATGGAAGCACAGAAACTGTGCAAACTAAGAACATCATGATCGCCACAGGCAGCGAAGTAACACCATTCCCTGGGATTGAGATTGATGAAGAATTCATAGTTTCGAGTACAGGTGCGCTTTCACTCAAGCAAGTACCCCAAAAAATGGTTGTTATTGGAGCCGGTGTTATTGGTTTAGAATTAGGTTCGGTATGGTCACGTTTAGGAGCTGAAGTTACTGCTGTCGAATTCATGGATACCATAGGTGGTGCAGGCATTGACACTGAGGTATCAAAGACTTTCCAGAAGGTGCTGGTGAAACAGGGTTTGAAATTCTTGTTGGGCACTAAAGTAATGGCCGCACAACGCAGTGGTAGCAACATAACCGTATCAGTAGAGAATGCCAAATCTGGTGAAAAACAAGATATTTCTTGTGATGCATTGTTAGTGTGTGTTGGCCGTCGTCCTTACACTGAAGGTCTTGGCCTTGAAACAGTTGGAATTGTAAAAGATGATAAGGGCCGCATTCCTGTGAATGGAAGTTTCCAAACAATTGTACCAAGTATTTATGCTATAGGTGATTGTATTCATGGTCCTATGTTGGCACATAAAGCCGAAGATGAAGGCATTATTTGCGTAGAAGGCATACTTGGAGGTCATGTACATATAGATTACAATTGCGTGCCAAGTGTTGTTTATACACATCCCGAGGTAGCGTGGGTTGGCAAATCGGAGGAGCAATTGAAACAAGAAGGCGTTGAATATAAAATTGGCAAATTCCCATTCTTGGCCAATTCGCGCGCTAAAACCAATAATGAGACAGACGGCTTCGTTAAGGTGTTGGCAGACAAAGCCACCGATCGTGTTTTGGGCACACATATTATTGGACCTAACGGCGGTGAACTGATTAACGAAGCTGTACTGGCGATGGAATATGGTGCTTCCGCTGAAGATATTGCCCGTGTCCGTCATGCCCACTCTACCTGCGCTGAAGCTCTGCGCGAAGCGAATGTTGCGGCCGCCTTTGGCAAACCAATTAATTTCTAATCATGTAGTACATAGATAGCGACAAGTTTGCGAAGCAATAATCAGCGCTTAAATCACATTTAACACATTTAGCGAAACACTCAATCTGCCTCTTTAAGTTCGTGTAAATTTATTTATGAATCACTATGTATGCATTAAAAAAGGACAAAAAACGCGTTGTCTGTGCGCCAGAAGTGTTTGTCTCTCAAAGAGTACATCACTATAATCTTAAATGAACACAATTATTTTACACTTGCTCATTTCTGCCGGTTTGGGCGGGTCTCAAGGTGTTAATTTAATGCCCACTCCCTAAGCAGAAGTGAATCCATCTAATGGGTGTGAGCTAGTGGAATTTTTAACGATAAATGCGAAATACGAAACTTGATGGTTATAGTTTAGAGAAAAAAGGATAAATAAATAATTAAATAGAAAAAACTAAGCGAAATAACGAACAGCGATTAGCCAGACAACGGGAAGAGGCACGGGCTGCAATTGAATTGATGCAGCATACGTACGAACGCATTGTTAGAGAAGAAGACACTAGAGGCGGCCTTATCATTACACGTGCGATTTATGGACAATTGGAAGACGACAGTAACAATCTTAGTGAAAATGTCGTTATAGATGTAACGATACCACTACAGTGTCTTGTTAAAGATGGTACACTGATATTATACCGTTCATCTAAGAGTGAATTGCCCGGTTTTTATGATCCATGCATTGGCGAAGACCAAATGTTAAAAATTGAGTATCAGAGTAGAAATCAGAACAATGTTGCTATATTTAAAGATATGGATTCTGTTCGACTTCCACTGAGCAATATTGATTGACGCTGTTAGTCTGTTATCTAGCCTAAATTTACAGTTTTTACTTCGTAAATCTAAATAATTTTAATCTTGTTTTTTGTGTTTCGGAAGAACTAGTATTTTTTTGGTATTGACAAAATGATAATTAGCATTAAAGGCGGTAGTGTTGCTGGCCTGCCACACCGAAGGTCCAAGGTTCGAGCCCTGGGACAGGTGACATCAAAAATAGGTTTGAGTCGCGCTTCAAAAAAAGAACCCTTAGGCGGTCCAAGACCGCCTACGCGGTCCACAGTATTCCTGCGCAGAACACCTTTTGCACTTTTCGGTACACCCTAATCTGTGATTACAACAACCACATGAAATCAGAAAATTTCCAACTTTGATTTCAAATATCTCTTCACTGAGGCAAAGACTCGAAAGTCCGCTTCCGGATTATTGTTACCAAGGTCAAAACGCGGCTTTTGATACCTTTCCCGATAATTTCGGACGTGTTTTAGTAGTTGTCTCCTCAAGGTTACAATTGCCAAAATTCACTTCACGTTCGCCATCTCTTGGTTTACCAACGATTTTGTCGGTTATTTATTCATTTCAAAGTATATGTTTTGCCTTTTATATGGATGTCTATACCTCTTGAAACATCCTAATGTCTGTCCTATTTTCAGGTCCGTGAACAAGTGCGGTATGGCGGTGACGGTGAACGGTAAGCCTCCAGCGCGCCACTAGACAATATGGGATTAGAGCTATATTCGAGATAGGGGTGAGAAATTGCATATGTATATTTGAAAAAAAAATTTTATATGTATATGTATACGAGGGTGGGACCATCTGCTACCAACTTGTCGTGGCAGATGGATAGATTTTCAGTGGCAGATTGGTCCGCCTTTCTGCGTTAGGTTTCTGTGGCCTCATTCTCGAGAGCAATTACGTTTTCTGTGGCAGAATGGATCGCCCTTCTGCGGTAGGCTTTCTGGTGTCCTCGTTAAGGGTAGCGAGTGAAGGGTGGAAAATTTTGGGCTAGGGGCGGTTAAAACGGCAGGGAGGTGATGGAAGGGGATGGTTAAGATGAGGCCCCCGGCCTCTCGCCAGCCATTCCCTCCATAGGGAGCAGAATCAGTTTGACCAACGGTCTTCTGATCTGCCCCTTCTCGGTCATGAGGTCCACTACACGCACTCGGTTATCTTCGCCGGGGTGTACGTGGGTAACTCGGCCGAGCCTCCATTCATTGGGAGACAAGTTGTCTTCTTTGATGACAACGAGATCCCCCACCTTAATATTTTGTTTCGGATGCTTCCACTTCACTCGTTTTTGAAGTTCGGATAAGTATTCCACCTTCCATCGCCTGCAGAAGGTTTGATGAAGGGCCTTGAGCTTCTGCCACCTATTAATAATGGAGGCAGGGCTCTCATTCACCTCGGGTTCTGGCGGAGCCAGGAGATGACTTCCAGTCAGGAAGTGCCCAGGGGTCAAGGGTTCCAGGTCCGCGGGCTCATTTGAGGCTGGACTAAGTGGCCGCGAGTTGAGGCATGCCTCAATCCGGCACAATAGCGTATGGAATTCCTCATGCGTGAATTTATGAGGCGAGGCTAACTTCTTGAAGTGGCTTTTGAAGCTCTTCACTCCCGCCTCCCAGAGTCCCCCCATATGTGGAGCCCCGGCCGGAATGAAATGCCATGTCATGGCTTGATGGCTATATTTGGAGATAGCCTTGTCTCGGGCTTCCGAGATAAATGCTTTAAATTCAGATCTCAAAGATCGTGAAGCGCCGACAAAGTTGGTACCATTGTCGGAGTAAATGTTTCTCGGACATCCTCGTCTAGCGATAAAACGTGAAAACGCTGCTAGAAAGGATGGGGTGCTAAGATCGCTGGTCGCTTCCAGATGGATCGCTTTAGTCGTGAAACAAACAAAGAGGCAAACATAGCCCTTTGATAATCGACATCCTCTACCGCGGTAACTCTTAATGTCGAAAGGCCCGGCAAAGTCCACCCCGGTATTGATAAACGCGCGGGTGAACGTAGTGCGTTCGCAAGGAAGGGTACCCATAAGTTGGGTTTGCGCTCTTTTTCTATAAATGGTGCAGACCTTACAGTTGTGGATGGTGGCCCTAATCATGTTCTTGACATTCGGAATCCAATATTGGGTGCGGATGAGACGGAGCATCAGTTGGTTTTCCCCATGGAGAGAGATTTGATGTATCATTTGTACAGTCAGACGCGTCAACCTACAATTGTATGGCAGTATGATTGGGTGGCGCTCGTTATAAGCGAGGTCTTGAGACGCTCCAAGACGACCACCCGCCCTAATAATATCATCTTTGTCGATGAATGGGTTGAGTGGCAATATCTCGCTTTTCCTATCGATTACCTGTCCCTTCTTCAAGTTTACATATTCCGCATTATAATGTTGCTTCTGATAGAGTTTAATCAAGAGTTGCGTCGTGGTCTTGATCTCATCGGATGAGATTAGGCACGATTTTTCTTGAAAGGAAGCTTTTGTCTTGGGATGAGTTCTTCGAAAGAATCTCATAACATATGATAGTACCCTCAAAGCCCTCGGTAAATTCGAAAACCGGTCAAGAATCTCGATCTCTTTTTGCGTTGATATTGCGTAGGCCTGCGCTCTCTTTTCCTCCACGGATGTATTATACTCCTTTTCTTGTACTGGCCATTGGGAATTGTCTTCTTGTAGCCAAGAAGGTCCCTGCCACCACAAAGAATTGTTGACCAAATCCGATGCCGGTAGTCCTCTGCTTCCTAAGTCTGCTGGATTCGTTTCCGAGTTGACATGAAGCCAGTCCTTGCTGCCGACTAGGTCGATGATTTTTGTAATCCTGTGTGCGACGAATGTTGACCAGGAACAGGGTGGTTTCCTTATCCATGCCAAAACGATGGTGGAATCCGTCCATAGATACTGTTTCACTGGCCCAAGTTTGATGTTTCGGAATATTGATTCCAACATCTCCGCTAACAGTACTGCTCCGCAAAGTTCCAAACGCGGAAGTGAGATGGTCTTCACTGGTGCTACTCTGGTTTTGGCAAGAAGTAGATTTACGAAGATATCATCATCCCTTTTGACTCGCATGTAGACAGCTGCAGCGTATGCCTTTTCCGAAGCATCGCAGAATCCATGTATTTCGACCTCATCTTCTGGTGAAAAGTTTACCCATCGTGGTATCTTTATGTTGTCGATTTCGTGGTATTGATGTCTGAAGTCTTGCCATCGTTCCAATGTATTGCACGAAACTGGTTCATCCCAATCGGTGCCCTCTAACCAGATGTTCTGCATCAAAATTTTTGCCACAATGACCATTGGTGCAAGCCATCCTAAAGGGTCGAAGAGTCTGGCGATGGCGGATAGAATCGCTCGCTTTGTCAACTTTTCACTTTCTTCTAGTGACCCTGCTTTAAAGTAAAACAGGTCTGAATGGGCATTCCATCTTATGCCCAATGCCTTAACGGTGCTGGTATCTTCGAATGCCAGAAAGTCCTCGGTCAGCCGATCCGATATTGGGATGTCGTTGAGAATTTCCTCAGTATTCGAAGTCCATTTTCGTAGTGGGAAGCCCGCGGAGAGTAAGACTTGTCGAATCTCATTCCTCGCGTTAATGGCCGATGCGAGTGTGTGTCCCCCCGCTAGTACGTCATCTACGTACATGCCTTCCCTTAATATGCTAGATGCTGTAGGGTGAGAACTCTCTACTTCATCTGCTAGTTGTAAAAGGGTTCTAATTGCCAGATAAGGCGCACAATTAACCCCGAAAGTGACCGTTTTCAGCTCGTAAAGGCTTATTGGTTCCTGAGGCGATGTTCGATAAATAATCCGTTGGAATTTGACGTGATCATCGCTCATCCAAATTTGCCTATACATCTTTTCGATGTCACTATTGAAAACGTACCGATACAGTCTCCATCGCAGTATAAGTACTGGAAGATCTGATTGTAGTACTGGGCCTGGCAGGAGAATGTCGTTCAAACTTGTGCCATTTGCCGTTGGGCTCGACGCATTGAATACGACGCGTACCTTAGTGGTGGTACTCTCCGCCTTTACTACGGCGTGATGGGGCAAAAAGTAATTGTCCGCCGAATCGGCTGGTACAATGGCAGTAACTTATCGCATATGCCCTAATGTCTCGTATTCAGACAGGACCCTTATATATTCTTTCCCTAATTCCGGGTTCTTTGCTAACCGCGTTTCGTTTCTAAAAAATTGTGAACACGCCCGCCTAAGAGACCCTCCTATGTTTATCTGATCTGGGTAGTCCTGTCTGAATGGAAGAGAGACGACATATCTCCCATCCTCTCTACGACTTGTAGTTTCCCTATATAAATCTTCGCAGTACTTGTCATCTGCGTTTGGGCTTTTGTTTCTGGGCAGATTTTCCAACTCCCAGAATGCTGTAAGCTGTTTGTCCAAAGCAACTTCGCTGTAGAAGGACACTATATTTCTGGTTGGATTCGGTGCTTCTATGCGCCCGGTTAATATCCAACCGAACACCGTTTCTTGGGCGAGAAGTGTACTAAGTACATTCTTTTTCAGCCCACTCAATATAATTTGCGGATATACGTCTCCGCCAAGTATAATATCAACTTCCTCGTTGATGTAGAATCGCTTATCTGCCAAGACTAAGTCTGGGAAAGCCTGCATAGTCGTAGCATCGATATGGCAGGATGGCAGATTCCCAGTTAGTTTGGCTAGAATTAGAACTGATGTTGTTAAGCTGAAGCAAGGGTCCACTGGTGAACGGAGTTCAATATTGGAGGCCTCCTTGACTTGAGCGGACACGGCATTAGTGATGCCCGAAACTTGAGCATGCATCCTTTTTGCCGGTAAATTGATTCTGCGTTTGAGTCGTTCTGTCATAAACGAGCACTCTGAACCAGAATCAATCAGTGCTCTTGCTGGGAAGTCTGTACCATTATGATGAATGGTTACTCGAGCTGTCCCTAGCAGCACACCTGCACTTGAATGAACATGGCAGGATTTAACATTTCGGTTTATGGCCGAAACAGATTTTTCCGCTTCCCGTCTCTCTCGTGCCTGTTTTGAAGTTGAGGCAGCATTATCAGCATGATACTGATTAGGGCTGGTGGTTGCCTGCGTCTGGAGAGACTCCGCATGCAGGAGCGTATTATGTCGAGAGTGGCACTTGTTGCAGTCATAAGAACTGGTGCACTTCGACACAGTATGTCCTGGGGATAGGCAATTCAAACAGCCCTTGGTGGATTTGACAAAGTTAATTCTCTCCACCGGAGTTAATTTGAGAAAACGGGGACAGTTTCGTAATCTGTGGGCATTCGATTTGCACTTTGTGCACAGTAGTTTAGTCACGTTTGCTTGGTATGTACCAAGTCTTTTTGCAGGGGTTTCGTTGGCAATCCGCGTACTTTGCGGCTTTTGCACTTTCGAAGAACTCCCTATGAACCCAGACACGGTTTCGAGTGTCTGGAAGCGGTTGGACAAAAATTTGTCCATATCCTCCCACTTGGATATTTCCACTTTGTGGTCTATGCTTTGCTCCCATAGACCAAGCGTACTCTCCGGCAATTTCGTCGAACACAAATATGTTATAATTGCATCCCGGTTCGAAGTGTCAATTTTATGACTTCGCAGGGACGAAAGGCAATTATTTATTTCGCGCTGAAGTGTTTTAATCGCGCTACCACATTCACTCTCTACCTTTTTCAAGTTGAATAAAATTTGGAGTTGCGAGTTTACTAAGATACGTTTGTTTTCGTATCTCTCGCATAAATTTCTCCAGGCCGTATCAAATCCCTCATTCGTCAGCGGACATTTTTTCACGATATCTTTTGCCTCACCTTGTGTCTTATTGTTCAGATGGAACAATTTCTCCACTGGTGTTAGGCGTTTATTTAAGATGTATATAGCCGTGAACATGTCACGAAATGTTGGCCATGACAGATAATCGCCCTTGAAAACTTCAGTATCACATGGAGGCAGGCGGATACTATGTTCAAATTCGGGCTTTTCTTCAGATTTATTTTCTGGTTTGCTGTACGTCGCTTGGCGTGTAGCCATGTCTGACATGCAGCGTAAATATACTGCATATGCCCTCTTATATTTCTGTTTGACAGAAACTATACCAGTGGCCTCTAACTTATCTGAATTAAGTAAGTCGTCATAAGCCGTTCTGGTTTTTCTCCACATTGCCTTCAAGTCCTCTTGTTGAAGCCCAAGAGTGTACTTGCTGTGGACTGAATCCTCTAATTCATTGTAGTCTGATTCGAATTCAAAAATCGAATCAGCCAGCCTAATGAAACTTTCCATATTTTGGACTTAGAGGATCTGTAGAATCAAAACAAAACCGAAAAAATAAAGCTGAAGGTACGATGAAATGCTCAACCGTACAAGAAAGATGCTGAATAGAAAAGGTAAAGGCAGTATTTTACCCAGGAAAAACAAACCAACCTCAATAAAATTGTAGTAAACTCAATTAATGTATAATTTAATTCAATTATTTTTATTTATTGTTAATTTTTGAATTATATTGCAGACTTGGCCGATTTGTCTGACGAATAATAATAATAATAATATTTGTTTGCTACAAACGCAAAAATGTAAACAGAATCTTTGTGACTTACTCGCCACCCACACGTATAAGGGGAATATGTATATATAAATGTGTGTATGTGTTGCCGCAATAAAGAAATACACAACAAACACAGATAAAGTGCGCGGTGTATCAAACGAGCGAAAGTGAATATTAAATGAAGAAATGTGAAAACAAAGAAAAGTGCTATACAAATAGTGAATTTTATCAGAAAATAATAACTAGCCTTCGATTAAAATTTTGCTCTGTAATTACGGAAAAAAAAACAAGTGGAAAAACCAAAAAAAACAAACTGAAGATCGAAAGGCTAAGTGAACTTATTTGTGAAAATGAGGTTATGTTACCTCTTGCCTTGCGCTGTGTCCAAAAAACCTTACCACTGGTGGGGGGATAATCCGGATAGACACAAGGATTTTTAAGCGTTTAATTTAATTTAAAATTTAAAGAAAACTAAAGCACTTAACTGAACCAAAAAAAATCACTATTATTAAATATTCACTAAACGCACTTACGTTTGATTACACTCGCGGGCGGCACTTTTATACAACTGTATGCAACACACAAAAAAAAAAAAACTAAGTGGCAAGAAATATACAACTTACGTGCTTTGATGTGGTGATCGGCCGAATTTGTTGTATAAAGTTGATGTTGTTTGTTGTGGTATGTGGCAGAGTGTATGGCAGAGTTGTTCGCTTTTTGTAATTGCGCAGAGTGTGTGGCAGAGTTGTGTGTAATTTGTGATTGCGGCAGAGTGTGACCAATATTGAGTATTTTCTCCTTTATTGTGTGGCAGCTTCTGGTAATACAAATTAGATTCTTGATTAATACTCCAATTGTTGTTGTTGTGGACTGTATGCTGGTGTCTCTTGACGGGGAGATGGACCATGTAAATTCGAGCGTTGTGCTAACTGGGAGCGGCGGTGGCTCAAAAGCACGGCGGTCGAATTTGTGCTCGAAATGAAAAGAAAAAAAGAAACGAGAATTCTCGTTATAAAAATGTGGCCGTATATTTATAAAAAATATAATTATGAACAATTATTTTACCTTGGTGCGGGCGAAAAATCCTGGGCTGGCCGTGATGTGGTCGTTTCGACTGTCTCTGGAAAAGTAGACGGTTTTTCGATCGAGGACAACCGTTGAACCTGAAAATCATCCTCCGGTTTTAAGGGGAGGTGAACCCACACATGCACACCCCCATGCATGTATATGTGTGCTGACAAAACACGAATATGCATGCATGCCCACACAGGTGGGTGGGTTGGTGTGAGTGATTGGAAGGGCGCTAAAGTTACATTAGGGTGGCCCATTTTTTGAGACTTTAGGCATCTCGCCTAAACAAAAGAAAAAGACCAAAGCTTTCATCTGAATCTTAATAATATTATAAATATGAATGCTTGGATGTTTGGATGTTTCTATGTCCAGATGTTTGCTTTTGTTACTCAATAACATTAGAATGACAGGACGGATTTTGTTAAAATTTGGTGTGCGGACAGCTATTAGTCTGGAAGGAGTTATAGGCTTTTCTAATTTGTCGGTTCCGGGCCTGCTAGGGACCGTTACTTTTCGATTTTTTTTTAATTCCACATAACTCTGAGTATACTTGACCTATACTAATGATATTTGGTATACAGGTATAGAAATTTCATACAGTATGGGTATCAACTAAACAAGGTGAACATAGGTTCCGTTTGGACTTGTCCTTATAATGATATATTTATCGATAAATGAGTTATCGGTCAAAATTTGGTTGCCACAAAACCCTGATGTATGCATTCAATATGCGTTCATTTGAACTTTTCGATATTTCGATATATTTATCGATAAATGAGTTATCGATGAAAATGTTGTTCCCATAAAACCGTAAAACTTAAGGGCAATATGATTGTCAAATGAAAGAAAAAGGCCACAGATTTCATCTGAACTGATCCATATTTCGATATATTTATCGTGGCCACAGCTTTCATCTGAACTGATCCATATTTCGATATATTTATCGATAAATGAGTTTTCGGTCACAATGTGGCTCCCACAAAAGCTTGATGTATCCGTTTAATACGGGTGTCAAACGAAAGGGCATGTCAACAGCTTTCATTTGAACTTTTCCTTATTTGGATATATGTATCGATAAGTGAGTTATCGGTCAAAATGTGGTTGCCACAAAACCCTGATGTATGCATTCAATATGCGTTCATTTGAACTTTTCGATATTTCGATATATTTATCGATAAATGAGTTATCGGTCAAAATGTGGTTCCCATAAAACCGTGAAACTTAAGGGCAGCTTTCATCTGAACTGATCCATATTTCGATATATTTATCGATAAATGAGTTTTCGGTCACACTGTGGCTCCCACAAAAGCTTGATGTATGCGTTTAATACGGGTGTCAAACGAAAGGGCATGGTCACAGCTTTCATTTGAACTTTTCCCTATTTGGATATATGTATCGATAAATGAGTTATCGGTCAAAATGTGGTTGCCACAAAACCTTGATATATTCGTTCAATATGGGTGTCAAACGAAAGAGCATGGCCACAGCCTTCATTTGAACTTTTCGATATATTTATCGATAAATGAGTTATCGGTCAAAAAGTTGTTCGCATAAAACCACTAAGCTTAAGCGCAATATGAGCGTCAAATGAAAGAAAAACGCCACAGCTTTCATCTGAACTGATCCATATTTCGATATATTTATCGATAAATGAGTTTTCGGTCACAATGTGGCTCCCACAAAACCTTGATGTATGCGTTTAATACGGGTGTCAAACGAAAGGGCATGGAAACAGCTTTCATTTGAACTGATCCATATTTCGATATATTTATCGATAAATGAGTTATCGGTCAAAATGTGGTTGCCACAAAACCTTGATATATTCGTTCAATATGGGTGTCAAAAGAAAGAGCATGGCCACAGCCTTCATTTGAACTTTTCGATATATTTATCGATAAATGAGTTATCGGTCAAAAAGTTGTTCGCATAAAACCACGAAGCTTAAGCGCAATATGAGCGTCAAATGAAAGAAAAACGCCACAGCTTTCATCTGAACTGATCCATATTTCGATATATTTATCGGTAAATGAATTATCGGTCAAAATGTGGTTGCCACAAAACCTTGATGTATGCATTCAATATTCGTTCATTTGAACTTTTCGATATTTCGATATATTTATCGATAATTGAGTTATCGGTGAAAATGTTGTTCCATTAAAACCGTGAAACTTAAGGGCAATATGAATGTCAAATGAAAGAAAAAGACCACAGCTTTCATCCGAATCTTAATAATATTATAAATATAAATGTTTGGGTGTTTGGATGTTTCTATGCCCAGATGTTTGCTTTTGTTACTCAAGAATGACAAGACGGAATTTGTTAAAATTTGGTGTGCGCACAGCTATTAGTCTGGAAGGAGTTATAGGCTATTTTAATTTGTCGGTTCCGGGCCTGCTAGGGACCGTTACTTTTCGACTTTTTTTTTAATTCCACATAACTCTAAGTAAACTTGACCTATACTAATGATATTTGGTATACAGGTATAGAAATTTCATACAATATGGGTATCAACTAAACTTGGTAGACATAGGTTTCGTTTGGACTTGGCCTTATATCGATATATTTATCGATAAATGTGTTATCGGTCAATATATGGTTCCGACTAAACCTTGATGTATGCATTCAATGTGTGTGTCAAAGGAAAGGGCATGGTTACAGCTTTCATTTGAACTTTTCGATATATTTATCGATAAATGAGTTATCGGTCAAAAAGTTGCTCCCATAAAACCGTGAAAATAAAGCGCAATATGAGTGTCAAATGAAAGAAAAACGCCACAGCTTTCATCTGAACTGATCCATATTTCGATATATCTATCGATAAATGAGTTATCTGTCAAAATGTGGTTGCCACAAAACCTTGATATATGCTTTCAATATGCGTTCATTGGAACTTTTCGATATTTCGATATATTTATCGATAAATGTATTATCGGTCAAAATGTGGTTCCCACAAAAAATTATTGTATGCATTCAATATGGGTGTCAAACGAAAGGCCATGGCCACAGCTTTCACTTCAAATTTTCGATATTTCGATACATTTCTCGATAAACGAGTAATCGGTCAAAATGTGGTTGCCACAAAACCTTGATATATTCGTTCAATATGGGTGTCAAAAGAAAGAGCATGGCCACAGCCTTCATCTGAACTTTTCGATATATTTATCGATAAATGAGTTATCGGTCAAAAAGTTGTTCGCATAAAACCACGAAGCTTAAGCGCAATATGAGCGTCAAATGAAAGAAAAACGCCACAGCTTTCATCTGAACTGATCCATATTTCGATATATCTATCGATAAATGAGTTATCGGTCAAAATGTGGTTGCCACAAAACCTTGATATATTCGTTCAATATGGGTGTCAAAAGAAAGAGCATGGACACAGCCTTCATTTGAACTTTTCGATATATTTATCGATAAATGAGTTATCGGTCAAAAAGTTGTTCGCATAAAACCACGAAGCTTAAGCGCAATATGAGCGTCAAATGAAAGAAAAACGCCACAGCTTTCATCTGAACTGATCCATATTTCGATATATCTATCGATAAATGAGTTATCGGTCAAAATGTGGTTCCCACAAAACCTTGATGTATGCGTTCAATATGCATGTCAAACGAAAGGGCATGGCCACAACTTTTATTTGAACTTTTAGAAATTTCGAAATATTTACCGATAAGCGAGTTATCGGTCGAAATGTTGCTCCCATAAGACCGTGAAAAGACCACAGCTTTCATCTGAAATGATCCATATTTCGATATATTTGTCGATAAAAGAGTTATGGGTCAAAATGTGGTTCCCACAAAACCTTGCTGTATGCATCCAATGTGCGTGTCAAACGAAAGGGCATGGTCACAGCTTTCATTTGAACTTTTCGATATATTTATCGATAAATGAGTTATCGGTCAAAATGTTTGTTCCATAAAACCGTGAAACTTAAGCGCAATCTGAGTGTCAAATGTAAGAAAAAGGCTTTCATCTGAACTGATCCATATTTCGATATATGTATTGATAAATGAGTTATCGGTAAAAATGTGGTTCCCACAAAACCTTGATATGGGTGTCAAACGAAAGAGCATGGCCACCGCCTTCATTTGACCTTTTCGATATATTTATCGTGGCCACAGCTTTCATCTGAACTGATCCATATTTCGATATATTTATCGATAAATGAGTTTTCGGTCACAATGTGGCTCCCACAAAAGCTTGATGTATGCGTTTAATACGGGTGTCAAACGAAAGGGCATGTCAACAGCTTTCATTTGAACTTTTCCTTATTTGGATATATGTATCGATAAGTGAGTTATCGGTCAAAATGTGGTTGCAACAAAACCCTGATGTATGCATTCAATATGCGTTCATTTTAACTTTTCGATATTTCGATATATTTATCGATAAATGAGTTATCAGTCAAAATGTGGTTCCCATAAAACCGTGAAACTTAAGGGCAATATGAGTGTCAAATGAAAGAAAAAGGCCACAGCTTTCATCTGAACTGATCCATATTTCGATATATTTATCGATAAATGAGTTTTCGGTCACAATGTGGCTCTCACAAAACCTTGATGTATGCGTTTAATATGGGTGTCAAACGAAAGGGCATGGTCACAGCTTTCATTTGAACTTTTCCCTATTTGGATATATGTATCGATAAATGAGTTATCGGTCAAAATTTTTGTCGGATGAAACCGTGAAACTTAAACGCAATATGAGTGTCAAATGAAAGAAAAACGCCACAGCTTTCATCTGAACTGATCCATATTTCGATATATTTGTCGATAAAAGAGTTATGGGTCAAAATGTGGTTCCCACAAAACCTTGCTGTATGCATCCAATGTGCGTGTCAAACGAAAGGGCATGGTCACAGCTTTCATTTGAACTTTTCGATATATTTATCGATAAATGAGTTATCGGTCAAAATGTTTGTTCCATAAAACCGTGACACTTAAGCGCAATCTGAGTGTCAAATGTAAGAAAAAGGCTTTCATCTGAACTGATCCATATTTCGATATATTTATCGATAAATGAGTTATCGGTCAAAATGTGGTTCCCACAAAACCTTGATATGGGTGTCAAACGAAAGAGCATGGCCACGACCTTCATTTGACCTTTTCGATATATTTATCGATAAATGAGTTATCGGTCAAAAAGTTGGTCCCATAAAACCGTGAAACTTAAGCGCAATATGAGTGTCAAATGAAAGAAAAACGCCACAGCTTTCATCCGAACTGAGTTATCGGTCAAAATGTGGTTGCCACAAAACCTTGATGTATGCATTCAATATGCGTTCATTTGAACTTTTCGATATTTCGATATATTTATCGATAAATGAGTTATCGGTGAAAATGTTGTTCCAATAAAACCGGGAAACTTAAGGGCAATATGAGTGTCACATGAAAGAAAAAGACCAAAGCTTTCATCTGAATCTTAATAATATTATAAATATGAATGTTTGGATGTTTGGATGTTTCTATGTCCAGATGTTTGCTTTTGTTACTCAATAACATTAGAATGACAGGACGGATTTTGTTAAAATTTGGTGTGCGGACAGCTATTAGTCTGGAAGGAGTTATAGGCTTTTTTAATTTGTCGGTTCCGGGCCTGCTAGGGACCGTTACTTTTCGATTTTTTTTTAATTCCACATAACTCTGAGTATACTTGACCTATACTAATGATATTTGGTATACAGGTATAGAAATTTCATACAGTATGGGTATCAACTAAACAAGGTGGACATAGGTTCCGTTTGGACTTGTCCTTATATCGATATATTTATCGATAAATGTATTATCGGTCAAAATGTGGTTCCCACAAATAATTGATGTATGCATTCAATATGGGTGTCAAACGAAAGGCCATGGCCACAGCTTACACTCGAACTTTTCGATTTTTCGATACATTTATCGATAAATGAGTAATCGCTTAAAATGTGGTTCCCATAAAACTGTGAAACCATAGCGCAATATGAGTGTCAAATGAAAGAAAAAGGCCACAGTTATGGGTCAAAATGTGGTTCCCACAAAACCTTGATGTATGCATTCAATGTGCGTGTCAAACGAAAGGGCATGGGCACAGCTTTCATTTGAACTTTTCGATATATTTATCGATAAATGAGTTATCGGTCAAAAAGTTGCTCCCATAAAACCGTGAAAATAAAGCGCAATATGAGTGTCAAATGAAAGAAAAACGCCACAGCTTTCATCTGAACTGATCCATATTTCGATATATCTATCGATAAATGAGTTATCTGTCAAAATGTGGTTGCCACAAAACCTTGATGTATGCTTTCAATATGCGTTCATTTGAACTTTTCGATATTTCGATATATTTATCGATAAATGTATTATCGGTCAAAATGTGGTTCCCACAAAAAATTATTGTATGCATTCAATATGGGTGTCAAACGAAAGGCCATGGCCACAGCTTTCACTTCAAATTTTCGATATTTCGATACATTTCTCGATAAACGAGTAATCGGTCAAAATGTGGTTGCCACAAAACCTTGATATATTCGTTCAATATGGGTGTCAAAAGAAAGAGCATGGCCACAGCCTTCATTTGAACTTTTCGATATATTTATCGATAAATGAGTTATCGGTCAAAAAGTTGTTCGCATAAAACCACGAAGCTTAAGCGCAATATGAGCGTCAAATGAAAGAAAAACGCCACAGGTTTCATCTGAACTGATCCATATTTCGATATATCTATCGATAAATGAGTTATCGGTCAAAATGTGGTTGCCACAAAACCTTGATATATTCGTTCAATATGGGTGTCAAAAGAAAGAGCATGGCCACAGCCTTCATTTGAACTTTTCGATATATTTATCGATAAATGAGTTATCGGTCAAAAAGTTGTTCGCATAAAACCACGAAGCTTAAGCGCAATATGAGCGTCAAATGAAAGAAAAACGCCACAGCTTTCATCTGAACTGATCCATATTTCGATATATCTATCGATAAATGAGTTATCGGTCAAAATGTGGTTCCCACAAAACCTTGATGTATGCGTTCAATATGCATGTCAAACGAAAGGGCATGACCACAACTTTTATTTGAACTTTTAGAAATTTCGAAATATTTACCGATAAGCGAGTTATCGGTCGAAATGTTGCTCCCATAAGACCGTGAAAAGACCACAGCTTTCATCTGAAATGATCCATATTTCGATATATTTGTCGATAAAAGAGTTATGGGTCAAAATGTGGTTCCCACAAAACCTTGCTGTATGCATCCAATGTGCGTGTCAAACGAAAGGGCATGGTCACAGCTTTCATTTGAACTTTTCGATATATTTATCGATAAATGAGTTATCGGTCAAAATGTTTGTTCCATAAAACCGTGAAACTTAAGCGCAATCTGAGTGTCAAATGTAAGAAAAAGGCTTTCATCTGAACTGATCCATATTTCGATATATTTATTGATAAATGAGTTATCGGTAAAAATGTGGTTCCCACAAAACCTTGATATGGGTGTCAAACGAAAGAGCATGGCCACCGCCTTCATTTGACCTTTTCGATATATTTATCGTGGCCACAGCTTTCATCTGAACTGATTCATATTTCGATATATTTATCGATAAATGAGTTTTCGGTCACAATGTGGCTCCCACAAAAGCTTGATGTATGCGTTTAATACGGGTGTCAAACGAAAGGGCATGTCAACAGCTTTCATTTGAACTTTTCCTTATTTGGATATATGTATCGATAAGTGAGTTATCGGTCAAAATGTGGTTGCAACAAAACCCTGATGTATGCATTCAATATGCGTTCATTTTAACTTTTCGATATTTCGATATATTTATCGATAAATGAGTTATAGGTCAAAATGTGGTTCCCATAAAACCTTGAAATTTACTCGCAATATGAGTGTCAAATGAAAGAAAATGGCCACAGCTTTCATCTGAACTGATCCATATTTCGATATATTTATCGATAAATGATTTATCGGTCACAATGTGGCTCTCACAAAACCTTGATGTATGCGTTTAATATGGGTGTCAAACGAAAGGGCATGGTCACAGCTTTCATTTGAACTTTTCCCTATTTGGATATATGTATCGATAAATGAGTTATCGGTCAAAATTTTTGTCGGATGAAACCGTGAAACTTAAACGCAATATGAGTGTCAAATGAAAGAAAAAGGCCACAGATTCCATCTGAACTGATCCGTATTTCGATATATTTATCGATAAATGAGTTATCGGTCAAAAAGTTGCTCCCATAAAACCGTGAAAATAAAGCGCAATATGAGTGTCAAATGAAAGAAAAAGGCCACAGCTTTCATCTGAACTGATCCATATTTCGATATATTTGTCGATAAAAGAGTTATGGGTCAAAATGTGGTTCCCACAAAACCTTGCTGTATGCATTCATTGTGCGTGTCAAACGAAAGGGCATGGTCACAGCTTTCATTTGAACTTTTCGATATATTTATCGATAAATGAGTTATCGGTCAAAATGTTTGTTCCATAAAGCCGTGACACTTAAGCGCAATCTGAGTGTCAAATGTAAGAAAAAGGCTTTCATCTGAACTGATCCATATTTCGATATATTTATCGATAAATGAGTTATCGGTCAAAATGTCGTTCCCACAAAACCTTGATATGGGTGTCAAACGAAAGAGCATGGCCACGACCTTCATTTGACCTTTTCGATATATTTATCGATAAATGAGTTATCGGTCAAAAAGTTGGTCCCATAAAACCGTGAAACTTAAGCGCAATATGAGTGTCAAATGAAAGAAAAACGCCACAGCTTTCATCCGAACTGAGTTATCGGTCAAAATGTGGTTGCCACAAAACCTTGATGTATGCATTCAATATGCGTTCATTTGAACTTTTCGATATTTCGATATATTTATCGATAAATGAGTTATCGGTGAAAATGTTGTTCCCATAAAACCGGGAAACTTAAGGGCAATATGAGTGTCACATGAAAGAAAAAGACCTAAGCTTTCATCTGAATCTTAATAATATTATAAATATGAATGTTTGGATGTTTGGATGTTTCTATGTCCAGATGTTTGCTTTTGTTACTCAATAACATTAGAATGACAGGACGGATTTTGTTAAAATTTGGTGTGCGGACAGCTATTAGTCTGGAAGGAGTTATAGGCTTTTTAATTTGTCGGTTCCGGGCCTGCTAGGGACCGTTACTTTTCGATTTTTTTTTAATTCCACATAACTCTGAGTATACTTGACCTATACTAATGATATTTGGTTTACAGGTATAGAAATTTCATACAGTATGGGTATCAACTAAACAAGGTGGACATAGGTTCCGTTTGGACTTGTCCTTATATCGATATATTTATCGATAAATGTATTATCGGTCAAAATGTGGTTCACACAAATAATTGATGTATGCATTCAATATGGGTTTCAAACGAAAGGCCATGTGGCCACAGCTTACACTCGAACTTTTCGATATTTCGATACATTTATCGATAAATGAGTAATCGCTTAAAATGTGGTTCCCATAAAACTGTGAAACCATAGCGCAATATGAGTGTCAAATGAAAGAAAAAGGCCACAGTTATGGGTCAAAATGTGGTTCCCACAAATCCTTGATGTATGCATTCAATGTGCGTGTCAAACGAAAGGGCATGGGCACAGCTTTCATTTGAACTTTTCGATATATTTATCGATAAATGAGTTATCGGTCAAAAAGTTGCTCCCATAAAACCGTGAAAATTAAGCGCAATATGAGTGTCAAATGAAAGAAAAACGCCACAGCTTTCATCTGAACTGATCCATATTTCGATATATTTATCGATAATTGAGTTATCTGTCAAAATGTTGTTGCCACAAAACCTTGATGTATGCTTTCAGTATGCGTTCATTTGAACTTCTCGATATTTCGATATATTTATCGATAAATGTGTTATCGGTCAAACTATGGTTCCGACAAAACCTTGATGTATGCATTCAATGTGCGTGTCAAACGAAAGGGCATGGTCACAGCTTTCACTTGAACTTTTACATATTTCGATATATTTCTCGATAAATGAGTAATCGTTTAAAATGTGGTTCCCATAAAACCTCAATATGGGTGTCAAACGAAAGATGTGGCCATTATCTTTCATTTGAACTGAGCCATTTTTCGATATATTTATCGATAAATGAGTTATCGGTCAAAAAGTTGCTCCCATAAAACCGTGAAACTTAAGCGCAATCCGAGTGTCAAATGTAAGAAAAAGGCTTTCATCTGAACTGATCCGTATTTCGATATATTTATCGATAATTGAGTTATCGGTCAAAAAGTTGTTCGCATAAAACCACGAAGCTTAAGCGCAATATGAGCGTCAAATGAAAGAAAAACGCCACAGCTTTCATCTGAACTGATCCATATTTCGATATATTTATCGGTAAATGAATTATCGGTCAAAATGTGGTTGCCACAAAACCTTGATGTATTCATTCAATATTCGTTCATTTGAACTTTTCGATATTTCGATATATTTATCGATAATTGAGTTATCGGTGAAAATGTTGTTCCCATAAAACCGGGAAACTTAAGGGCAATATGAATGTCAAATGAAAGAAAAAGACCACAGCTTTCATCCGAATCTTATTAATATTATAAATATAAATGTTTGGGTGTTTGGATGTTTCTATGCCCAGATGTTTGCTTTTGTTACTCAAGAATGACAAGACGGATTTTGTTAAAATTTGGTGTGCGCACAACTATTAGTCTGGAAGGAGTTATAGGCTTTTTTAATTTGTCGGTTCCGGGCCTGCTAGGAACCGTTACTTTTCGATTTTTTTTTAATTCCACATAACTCTAAGTAAACTTGACCTATACTAATGATATTTGGTATACAAGTATGGGTACCAACTAAACAAGGTGGACATAGGTTCCGTTTGGACTTGTCCTTATATCGATATATTTATCGATAAATGAGTTATCGGTCAAAATGTGGTTGCCACAAAACCCTGATGTATGCACTCAATATGCGTTCATTTGAACTTTTCGATATTTCGATATATTTATCGATAAATGAGTTATCGGTCAAAATGTGGTTCCCATAAAACCGTGAAACTTAAGGGCAATATGAGTGTGAAATGAAAGAAAAAGGCCACAGCTTTCATCTGGACTGATCCATATTTCGATATATTTATCGATAAATGAGTTTTCGGTCACAATGTGGCTCTCACAAAACCTTGATGTATGCGTTTAATATGGGTGTCAAACGAAAGGGCATGGTCACAGCTTTCATTTGAACTTTTCCCTATTTGGATATATGTATCGATAAATGAGTTATCGGTCAAAAGTTTTGTCGGATGAAACCGTGAAACTTAAACGCAATATGAGTGTCAAATGAAAGAAAAAGGCCACAGCTTTCATCTGAGCTGATCCATATTTCGATATATTTATCGATAAATGAGTTTTCGGTCACAATGTGGCTCTCACAAAACCTTGATGTATGCGTTTAAAATGGGTGTCAAACGAAAGGGCATGGTCACAGCTTTCATTTGAACTTTTCCCTATTTGGATATATGTATCGATAAATGAGTTATCGGTCAAAATTTTTGTCGGATGAAACCGTGAAACTTAAACGCAATATGAGTGTCAAATGAAAGAAAGAGGCCACAGCTTTCATCTGAACTGATCCATATTTCGATATATTTATCGATAAATGAGTTTTCGGTCACAATGTGGCTCTCACAAAACCTTGATGTATGCGTTTAAAATGGGTGTCAAACGAAAGGGCATGGTCACAGCTTTCATTTGAACTTTTCCTTATTTGGATATATGTATCGATAAGTGAGTTATCGGTCAAAATGTGGTTGCAACAAAACCCTGATGTATGCATTCAATATGCGTTCATTTGAACTTTTCGATATATTTATCGATAAATGAGTTATCGGTCAAAAAGTTGCTCCCATAAAACCGTGAAAATTAAGCGCAATATGAGTGTCAAATGAAAGAAAAACGCCACAGCTTTCATCTGAACTGATCCATATTTCGATATATTTATCGATAATTGAGTTATCTGTCAAAATGTGGTTGCCACAAAACCTTGATGTATGCTTTCAGTATGCGTTCATTTGAACTTCTCGATATTTCGATATATTTATCGATAAATGTGTTATCGGTCAAACTATGGTTCCGACAAAACCTTGATGTATGCATTCAATGTGCGTGTCAAACGAAAGGGCATGGTCACAGCTTTGACTTGAACTTTTACATATTTCGATATATTTCTCGATAAATGAGTAATCGCTTAAAATGTGGTTCCCATAAAACCTCAATATGGGTGTCAAACGAAAGATGTGGCCATTATCTTTTATTTGAACTGAGCCATTTTTCGATATATTTATCGATAAATGAGTTATCGGTCAAAAAGTTGCTCCCATAAAACCGTGAAACTTAAGCGCAATCCGAGTGTCAAATGTAAGAAAAAGGCTTTCATCTGAACTGATCCGTATTTCGATATATTTATCGATAAATGAGTTATCGGTCAAAAAGTTGTTCGCATAAAACCACGAAGCTTAAGCGCAATATGAGCGTCAAATGAAAGAAAAACGCCACAGCTTTCATCTGAACTGATCCATATTTCGATATATTTATCGGTAAATGAATTATCGGTCAAAATGTGGTTGCCACAAAACCTTGATGTATTCATTCAATATTCGTTCATTTGAACTTTTCGATATTTCGATATATTTATCGATAATTGAGTTATCGGTGAAAATGTTGTTCCCATAAAACCGAGAAACTTAAGGGCAATATGAATGTCAAATGAAAGAAAAAGACCACAGCTTTCATCCGAATCTTATTAATATTATAAATATAAATGTTTGGGTGTTTGGATGTTTCTATGCCCAGATGTTTGCTTTTGTTACTCAAGAATGACAAGACGGATTTTGTTAAAATTTGGTGTGCGCACAACTATTAGTCTGGAAGGAGTTATAGGCTATTTTAATTTGTCGGTTCCGGGCCTGCTAGGGACCGTTACTTTTCGACTTTTTTTTTAATTCCACATAACTCTAAGTAAACTTGACCTATACTAATGATACTTGGTATACAGGTATAGAAATTTCATACAATATGGGTACCAACTAAACTTGGTAGACATAGGTTTCGTTTGGACTTGGCCTTATATCGATATATTTATCGATAAATGTGTTATCGGTCAATATATGGTTCCGACCAAACCTTGATGTATGCATTCAATGTGCGTGTCAAAGGAAAGGGCATGGTCACAGCTTTCATTTGAACTTTTCGATATATTTATCGATAAATGAGTTATCGGTCAAAAAGTTGCTCCCATAAAACCGTGAAAATAAAGCGCAATATGAGCGTCAAATGAAAGAAAAACGCCACAGCTTTCATCTGAACTGATCCATATTTCGATATATTTATCGGTAAATGAATTATCGGTCAAAATGTGGTTGCCACAAAACCTTGATGTATTCATTCAATATTCGTTCATTTGAACTTTTCGATTTTTCGATATATTTATCGATAATTGAGTTATCGGTGAAAATGTTGTTCCCATAAAACCGGGAAACTTAAGGGCAATATGAATGTCAAATGAAAGAAAAAGACCACAGCTTTCATCCGAATCTTATTAATATTATAAATATAAATGTTTGGGTGTTTGGATGTTTCTATGCCCAGATGTTTGCTTTTGTTACTCAAGAATGACAAGACGGATTTTGTTAAAATTTGGTGTGCGCACAACTATTAGTCTGGAAGGAGTTATAGGCTTTTTTAATTTGTCGGTTCCGGGCCTGCTAGGGACCGTTACTTTTCGATTTTTTTTTAATTCCACATAACTCTAAGTAAACTTGACCTATACTAATGATATTTGGTATACAAGTATGGGTATCAACTAAACAAGGTGGACATAGGTTCCGTTTGGACTTGTCCTTATATCGATATATTTATCGATAAATGAGTTATCGGTCAAAATGTGGTTGCCACAAAACCCTGATGTATGCATTCAATATGCGTTCATTTAAACTTTTCGATATTTCGATATATTTATCGATAAATGAGTTATCGGTCAAAATGTGGTTCCCATAAAACCGTGAAACTTAAGGGCAATATGAGTGTCAAATGAAAGAAAAAGGCCACAGCTTTCATCTGAACTGATCCATATTTCGATATATTTATCGATAAATGAGTTTTCGGTCACAATGTGGCTCTCACAAAACCTTGATGTATGCGTTTAATATGGGTGTCAAACGAAAGGGCATGGTCACAGCTTTCATTTGAACTTTTCCCTATTTGAATATATGTATCGATAAATGAGTTATCGGTCAAAAGTTTTGTCGGATGAAACCGTGAAACTTAAACGCAATATGAGTGTCAAATGAAAGAAAAAGGCCACAGCTTTCATCTGAACTGATCCATATTTCGATATATTTATCGATAAATGAGTTTTCGGTCACAATGTGGCTCTCACAAAACCTTGATGTATGCGTTTAAAATGGGTGTCAAACGAAAGGGCATGGTCACAGCTTTCATTTGAACTTTTCCCTATTTGGATATATGTATCGATAAATGAGTTATCGGTCAAAATTTTTGTCGGATGAAACCGTGAAACTTAAACGCAATATGAGTGTCAAATGAAAGAAAGAGGCCACAGCTTTCATCTGAACTGATCCATATTTCGATATATTTATCGATAAATGAGTTTTCGGTCACAATGTGGCTCCCACAAAAGCTTGATGTATGCGTTTAATACGGGTGTCAAACGAAAGGGCATGTCAACAGCTTTCATTTGAACTTTTCCTTATTTGGATATATGTATCGATAAGTGAGTTATCGGTCAAAATGTGGTTGCAACAAAACCCTGATGTATGCATTCAATATGCGTTCATTTGAACTTTTCGATATTTCGATATATTTATCGATAAATGAGTTATCGGTCAAAATGTGGTTCCCATAAAACCGTGAAACTTAAGGGCAATATGAGTGTCAAATGAAAGAAAAAGGCCACAGCTTTCATCTGAACTGATCCATATTTCGATATATTTATCGATAAATGAGTTTTCGGTCACAATGTGGCTCTCACAAAACCTTGATGTATGCGTTTAATATGGGTGTCAAACGAAAGGGCATGGTCACGCTTTCATTTGAACTTTTCCCTATTTGGATATATGTATCGATAAATGAGTTATCGGTCAAAATTTTTGTCGGATGAAACCGTGAAACTTAAACGCAATATGAGTGTCAAATGAAAGAAAAAGGCCACAGCTTTCATCTGAACTGATCCATATTTCGATATATTTATCGATAAATGAGTTTTCGGTCACAATGTGGCTCCCACAAAAGCTTGATGTATGCGTTTAATACGGGTGTCAAACGAAAGGGCATGGTCACAGCTTTCATTTGAACTTTTCGATATATTTATCGATAAATGAGTTATCGGTCAAAATGTTTGTTCCATAAAACCGTGAAACTTAAGCGCAATCTGAGTGTCAAATGTAAGAAAAAGGCTTTCATCTGAACTGATCCATATTTCGATATATTTATCGATAAATGAGTTATCGGTCAAAATGTGGTTCCCACAAAACCTTGATATGGGTGTCAAACGAAAGAGCAGGGCCACAGCCTTCATTTGACCTTTTCGATATATTTATCGATAAATGAGTTATCGGTCAAAAAGTTGGTCCCATAAAACCGTGAAACTTAAGCGCAATATGAGTGTAAAATGAAAGAAAAACGCCACAGCTTTCATCCGAACTGAGTTATCGGTCAAAATGTGGTTGCCACAAAACCTTGATGTATGCATTCAATATGCGTTCATTTGAACTTTTCGATATTTCGATATATTTATCGATAAATGAGTTATCGGTGAAAATGTTGTTCCCATAAAACCGGGAAACTTAAGGGCAATATGAGTGTCACATGAAAGAAAAAGACCAAAGCTTTCATCTGAATCTTAATAATATTATAAATATGAATGTTTGGATGTTTGGATGTTTCTATGTCCAGATGTTTGCTTTTGTTACTCAGTAACATTAGAATGACAGGACGGATTTTGTTAAAATTTGGTGTGCGGACAGCTATTAGTCTGGAAGGAGTTATAGGCTTTTTTAATTTGTCGGTTCCGGGCCTGCTAGGGACCGTTACTTTTCGATTTTTTTTTAATTCCACATAACTCTGAGTATACTTGACCTATACTAATGATATTTGGTATACAGGTATAGAAATTTCATACAGTATGGGTATCAACTAAACAAGGTGGACATAGGTTCCGTTTGGACTTGTCCTTATATCGATATATTTATCGATAAATGTATTATCGGTCAAAATGTGGTTCACACAAATAATTGATGTATGCATTCAATATGGGTGTCAAACGAAAGGCCATGTGGCCACAGCTTACACTCGAATTTTTCGATATTTCGATACATTTATCGATAAATGAGTAATCGCTTAAAATGTGGTTCCCATAAAACCGTGAAACCATAGCGCAATATGAGTGTCAAATGAAAGAAAAAGGCCACAGTTATGGGTCAAAATGTGGTTCCCACAAAACCTTGATGTATGCATTCAATGTGCGTGTCAAACGAAAGGGCATGGGCACAGCTTTCATTTGAACTTTTCGATATATTTATCGATAAATGAGTTATCGGTCAAAAAGTTGCTCCCATAAAACCGTGAAAATTAAGCGCAATATGAGTGTCAAATGAAAGAAAAACGCCACAGCTTTCATCTGAACTGATCCATATTTCGATATATTTATCGATAATTGAGTTATCTGTCAAAATGTGGTTGCCACAAAACCTTGATGTATGCTTTCAGTATGCGTTCATTTGAACTTCTCGATATTTCGATATATTTATCGATAAATGTGTTATCGGTCAAACTATGGTTCCGACAAAACCTTGATGTATGCATTCAATGTGCGTGTCAAACGAAAGGGCATGGTCACAGCTTTCACTTGAACTTTTACATATTTCGATATATTTCTCGATAAATGAGTAATCGCTTAAAATGTGGTTCCCATAAAACCTCAATATGGGTGTCAAACGAAAGATGTGGCCATTATCTTTCATTTGAACTGAGCCATTTTTCGATATATTTATCGATAAATGAGTTATCGGTCAAAAAGTTGCTCCCATAAAACCGTGAAACTTAAGCGCAATCCGAGTGTCAAATGTAAGAAAAAGGCTTTCATCTGAACTGATCCATATTTCGATATATTTATCGATAAATGAGTTATCGGTCAAAAAGTTGTTCGCATAAAACCACGAAGCTTAAGCGCAATATGAGCGTCAAATGAAAGAAAAACGCCACAGCTTTCATCTGAACTGATCCATATTTCGATATATTTATCGGTAAATGAATTATCGGTCAAAATGTGGTTGCCACAAAACCTTGATGTATTCATTCAATATTCGTTCATTTGAACTTTTCGATATTTCGATATATTTATCGATAATTGAGTTATCGGTGAAAATGTTGTTCCCATAAAACCGAGAAACTTAAGGGCAATATGAATGTCAAATGAAAGAAAAAGACCACAGCTTTCATCCGAATCTTATTAATATTATAAATATAAATGTTTGGGTGTTTGGATGTTTCTATGCCCAGATGTTTGCTTTTGTTACTCAAGAATGACAAGACGGATTTTGTTAAAATTTGGTGTGCGCACAACTATTAGTCTGGAAGGAGTTATAGGCTATTTTAATTTGTCGGTTCCGGGCCTGCTAGGGACCGTTACTTTTCGACTTTTTTTTTAATTCCACATAACTCTAAGTAAACTTGACCTATACTAATGATACTTGGTATACAGGTATAGAAATTTCATACAATATGGGTATCAACTAAACTTGGTAGACATAGGTTTCGTTTGGACTTAGCCTTATATCGATATATTTATCGATAAATGTGTTATCGGTCAATATATGGTTCCGACCAAACCTTGATGTATGCATTCAATGTGCGTGTCAAAGGAAAGGGCATGGTCACAGCTTTCATTTGAACTTTTCGATATATTTATCGATAAATGAGTTATCGGTCAAAAAGTTGCTCCCATAAAACCGTGAAAATAAAGCGCAATATGAGCGTCAAATGAAAGAAAAACGCCACAGCTTTCATCTGAACTGATCCATATTTCGATATATTTATCGGTAAATGAATTATCGGTCAAAATGTGGTTGCCACAAAACCTTGATGTATTCATTCAATATTCGTTCATTTGAACTTTTCGATATTTCGATATATTTATCGATAATTGAGTTATCGGTGAAAATGTTGTTCCCATAAAACCGGGAAACTTAAGGGCAATATGAATGTCAAATGAAAGAAAAAGACCACAGCTTTCATCCGAATCTTATTAATATTATAAATATAAATGTTTGGGTGTTTGGATGTTTCTATGCCCAGATGTTTGCTTTTGTTACTCAAGAATGACAAGACGGATTTTGTTAAAATTTGGTGTGCGCACAACTATTAGTCTGGAAGGAGTTATAGGCTTTTTTAATTTGTCGGTTCCGGGCCTGCTAGGGACCGTTACTTTTCGATTTTTTTTTAATTCCACATAACTCTAAGTAAACTTGACCTATACTAATGATATTTGGTATACAAGTATGGGTATCAACTAAACAAGGTGGACATAGGTTCCGTTTGGACTTGTCCTTATATCGATATATTTATCGATAAATGAGTTATCGGTCAAAATGTGGTTGCCACAAAACCCTGATGTATGCATTCAATATGCGTTCATTTGAACTTTTCGATATTTCGATATATTTATCGATAAATGAGTTATCGGTCAAAATGTGGTTCCCATAAAACCGGGAAACTTAAGGGCAATATGAATGTCAAATGAAAGAAAAAGACCACAGCTTTCATCCGAATCTTATTAATATTATAAATATAAATGTTTGGGTGTTTGGATGTTTCTATGCCCAGATGTTTGCTTTTGTTACTCAAGAATGACAAGACGGATTTTGTTAAAATTTGGTGTGCGCACAACTATTAGTCTGGAAGGAGTTATAGGCTTTTTTAATTTGTCGGTTCCGGGCCTGCTAGGGACCGTTACTTTTCGATTTTTTTTTAATTCCACATAACTCTAAGTAAACTTGACCTATACTAATGATATTTGGTATACAAGTATGGGTACCAACTAAACAAGGTGGACATAGGTTCCGTTTGGACTTGTCCTTATATCGATATATTTATCGATAAATGAGTTATCGGTCAAAATGTGGTTGCCACAAAACCCTGATGTATGCACTCAATATGCGTTCATTTGAACTTTTCGATATTTCGATATATTTATCGATAAATGAGTTATCGGTCAAAATGTGGTTCCCATAAAATCGTGAAACTTAAGGGCAATATGAGTGTGAAATGAAAGAAAAAGGCCACAGCTTTCATCTGGACTGATCCATATTTCGATATATTTATCGATAAATGAGTTTTCGGTCACAATGTGGCTCTCACAAAACCTTGATGTATGCGTTTAATATGGGTGTCAAACGAAAGGGCATGGTCACAGCTTTCATTTGAACTTTTCCCTATTTGGATATATGTATCGATAAATGAGTTATCGGTCAAAAGTTTTGTCGGATGAAACCGTGAAACTTAAACGCAATATGAGTGTCAAATGAAAGAAAAAGGCCACAGCTTTCATCTGAACTGATCCATATTTCGATATATTTATCGATAAATGAGTTTTCGGTCACAATGTGGCTCTCACAAAACCTTGATGTATGCGTTTAAAATGGGTGTCAAACGAAAGGGCATGGTCACAGCTTTCATTTGAACTTTTCCCTATTTGGATATATGTATCGATAAATGAGTTATCGGTCAAAATTTTTGTCGGATGAAACCGTGAAACTTAAACGCAATATGAGTGTCAAATGAAAGAAAGAGGCCACAGCTTTCATCTGAACTGATCCATATTTCGATATATTTATCGATAAATGAGTTTTCGGTCACAATGTGGCTCCCACAAAAGCTTGATGTATGCGTTTAATACGGGTGTCAAACGAAAGGGCATGTCAACAGCTTTCATTTGAACTTTTCCTTATTTGGATATATGTATCGATAAGTGAGTTATCGGTCAAAATGTGGTTGCAACAAAACCCTGATGTATGCATTCAATATGCGTTCATTTGAACTTTTCGATATTTCGATATATTTATCGATAAATGAGTTATCGGTCAAAATGTGGTTCCCATCAAACCGTGAAACTTAAGGGCAATATGAGTGTCAAATGAAAGAAAAAGGCCACAGCTTTCATCTGAACTGATCCATATTTCGATATATTTATCGATAAATGAGTTTTCGGTCACAATGTGGCTCTCACAAAACCTTGATGTATGCGTTTAATATGGGTGTCAAACGAAAGGGCATGGTCACGCTTTCATTTGAACTTTTCCCTATTTGGATATATGTATCGATAAATGAGTTATCGGTCAAAATTTTTGTCGGATGAAACCGTGAAACTTAAACGCAATATGAGTGTCAAATGAAAGAAAAAGGCCACAGCTTTCATCTGAACTGATCCATATTTCGATATATTTATCGATAAATGAGTTTTCGGTCACAATGTGGCTCCCACAAAAGCTTGATGTATGCGTTTAATACGGGTGTCAAACGAAAGGGCATGGTCACAGCTTTCATTTGAACTTTTCGATATATTTATCGATAAATGAGTTATCGGTCAAAATGTTTGTTCCATAAAACCGTGAAACTTAAGCGCAATCTGAGTGTCAAATGTAAGAAAAAGGCTTTCATCTGAACTGATCCATATTTCGATATATTTATCGATAAATGAGTTATCGGTCAAAATGTGGTTCCCACAAAACCTTGATATGGGTGTCAAACGAAAGAGCAGGGCCACAGCCTTCATTTGACCTTTTCGATATATTTATCGATAAATGAGTTATCGGTCAAAAAGTTGGTCCCATAAAACCGTGAAACTTAAGCGCAATATGAGTGTCAAATGAAAGAAAAACGCCACAGCTTTCATCCGAACTGAGTTATCGGTCAAAATGTGGTTGCCACAAAACCTTGATGTATGCATTCAATATGCGTTCATTTGAACTTTTCGATATTTCGATATATTTATCGATAAATGAGTTATCGGTGAAAATGTTGTTCCCATAAAACCGGGAAACTTAAGGGCAATATGAGTGTCACATGAAAGAAAAAGACCAAAGCTTTCATCTGAATCTTAATAATATTATAAATATGAATGTTTGGATGTTTGGATGTTTCTATGTCCAGATGTTTGCTTTTGTTACTCAGTAACATTAGAATGACAGGACGGATTTTGTTAAAATTTGGTGTGCGGACAGCTATTAGTCTGGAAGGAGTTATAGGCTTTTTTAATTTGTCGGTTCCGGGCCTGCTAGGGACCGTTACTTTTCGATTTTTTTTTAATTCCACATAACTCTGAGTATACTTGACCTATACTAATGATATTTGGTATACAGGTATAGAAATTTCATACAGTATGGGTATCAACTAAACAAGGTGGACATAGGTTCCGTTTGGACTTGTCCTTATATCGATATATTTATCGATAAATGTGTTATCGGTCAATATATGGTTCCGACCAAACCTTGATGTATGCATTCAATGTGCGTGTCAAAGGAAAGGGCATGGTCACAGCTTTCATTTGAACTTTTCGATATATTTATCGATAAATGAGTTATCGGTCAAAAAGTTGCTCCCATAAAACCGTGAAAATAAAGCGCAATATGAGCGTCAAATGAAAGAAAAACGCCACAGCTTTCATCTGAACTGATCCATATTTCGATATATTTATCGGTAAATGAATTATCGGTCAAAATGTGGTTGCCACAAAACCTTGATGTATTCATTCAATATTCGTTCATTTGAACTTTTCGATATTTCGATATATTTATCGATAATTGAGTTATCGGTGAAAATGTTGTTCCCATAAAACCGGGAAACTTAAGGGCAATATGAATGTCAAATGAAAGAAAAAGACCACAGCTTTCATCCGAATCTTATTAATATTATAAATATAAATGTTTGGGTGTTTGGATGTTTCTATGCCCAGATGTTTGCTTTTGTTACTCAAGAATGACAAGACGGATTTTGTTAAAATTTGGTGTGCGCACAACTATTAGTCTGGAAGGAGTTATAGGCTTTTTTAATTTGTCGGTTCCGGGCCTGCTAGGGACCGTTACTTTTCGATTTTTTTTTAATTCCACATAACTCTAAGTAAACTTGACCTATACTAATGATATTTGGTATACAAGTATGGGTACCAACTAAACAAGGTGGACATAGGTTCCGTTTGGACTTGTCCTTATATCGATATATTTATCGATAAATGAGTTATCGGTCAAAATGTGGTTGCCACAAAACCCTGATGTATGCATTCAATATGCGTTCATTTGAACTTTTCGATATTTCGATATATTTATCGATAAATGAGTTATCGGTCAAAATGTGGTTCCCATAAAACCGTGAAACTTAAGGGCAATATGAGTGTCAAATGAAAGAAAAAGGCCACAGCTTTCATCTGAACTGATCCATATTTCGATATATTTATCGATAAATGAGTTTTCGGTCACAATGTGGCTCTCACAAAACCTTGATGTATGCGTTTAATATGGGTGTCAAACGAAAGGGCATGGTCACAGCTTTCATTTGAACTTTTCCCTATTTGGATATATGTATCGATAAATGAGTTATCGGTCAAAAGTTTTGTCGGATGAAACCGTGAAACTTAAACGCAATATGAGTGTCAAATGAAAGAAAAAGGCCACAGCTTTCATCTGAACTGATCCATATTTCGATATATTTATCGATAAATGAGTTTTCGGTCACAATGTGGCTCTCACAAAACCTTGATGTATGCGTTTAAAATGGGTGTCAAACGAAAGGGCATGGTCACAGCTTTCATTTGAACTTTTCCCTATTTGGATATATGTATCGATAAATGAGTTATCGGTCAAAATTTTTGTCGGATGAAACCGTGAAACTTAAACGCAATATGAGTGTCAAATGAAAGAAAGAGGTCACAGCTTTCATCTGAACTGATCCATATTTCGATATATTTATCGATAAATGAGTTTTCGGTCACAATGTGGCTCCCACAAAAGCTTGATGTATGCGTTTAATACGGGTGTCAAACGAAAGGGCATGTCAACAGCTTTCATTTGAACTTTTCCTTATTTGGATATATGTATCGATAAGTGAGTTATCGGTCAAAATGTGGTTGCAACAAAACCCTGATGTATGCATTCAATATGCGTTCATTTGAACTTTTCGATATTTCGATATATTTATCGATAAATGAGTTATCGGTCAAAATGTGGTTCCCATAACACCTTGAAACTTAAGGGCAATATGAGTGTCAAATGAAAGAAAAAGGCCACAGCTTTCATCTGAACTGATCCATATTTCGATATATTTATCGATAAATGAGTTTTCGGTCACAATGTGGCTCTCACAAAACCTTGATGTATGCGTTTAATATGGGTGTCAAACGAAAGGGCATGGTCACGCTTTCATTTGAACTTTTCCCTATTTGGATATATGTATCGATAAATGAGTTATCGGTCAAAATTTTTGTCGGATGAAACCGTGAAACTTAAACGCAATATGAGTGTCAAATGAAAGAAAAAGGCCACAGCTTTCATCTGAACTGATCCATATTTCGATATATTTATCGATAAATGAGTTTTCGGTCACAATGTGGCTCCCACAAAAGCTTGATGTATGCGTTTAATACGGGTGTCAAACGAAAGGGCATGGTCACAGCTTTCATTTGAACTTTTCGATATATTTATCGATAAATGAGTTATCGGTCAAAATGTTTGTTCCATAAAACCGTGAAACTTAAGCGCAATATGAGTGTCAAATGTAAGAAAAAGGCTTTCATCTGAACTGATCCATATTTCGATATATTTATCGATAAATGAGTTATCGGTCAAAATGTGGTTCCCACAAAACCTTGATATGGGTGTCAAACGAAAGAGCAGGGCCACAGCCTTCATTTGACCTTTTCGATATATTTATCGATAAATGAGTTATCGGTCAAAAAGTTGGTCCCATAAAACCGTGAAACTTAAGCGCAATATGAGTGTTAAATGAAAGAAAAACGCCACAGCTTTCATCCGAACTGAGTTATCGGTCAAAATGTGGTTGCCACAAAACCTTGATGTATGCATTCAATATGCGTTCATTTGAACTTTTCGATATTTCGATATATTTATCGATAAATGAGTTATCGGTGAAAATGTTGTTCCCATAAAACCGGGAAACTTAAGGGCAATATGAGTGTCACATGAAAGAAAAAGACCAAAGCTTTCATCTGAATCTTAATAATATTATAAATATGAATGTTTGGATGTTTGGATGTTTCTATGTCCAGATGTTTGCTTTTGTTACTCAGTAACATTAGAATGACAGGACGGATTTTGTTAAAATTTGGTGTGCGGACAGCTATTAGTCTGGAAGGAGTTATAGGCTTTTTTAATTTGTCGGTTCCGGGCCTGCTAAGGACCGTTACTTTTCGATTTTTTTTTAATTCCACATAACTCTGAGTATACTTGACCTATACTAATGATATTTGGTATACAGGTATAGAAATTTCATACAGTATGGGTATCAACTAAACGAGGTGGACATAGGTTCCGTTTGGACTTGTCCTTATATCGATATATTTATCGATAAATGTATTATCGGTCAAAATGTGGTTCACACAAATAATTGATGTATGCATTCAATATGGGTGTCAAACGAAAGGCCATATGGCCACAGCTTACACTCGAACTTTTCGATATTTCGATACATTTATCGATAAATGAGTAATCGCTTAAAATGTGGTTCCCATAAAACCGTGAAACCATAGCGCAATATGAGTGTCAAATGAAAGAAAAAGGCCACAGTTATGGGTCAAAATGTGGTTCCCACAAAACCTTGATGTATGCATTCAATGTGCGTGTCAAACGAAAGGGCATGGGCACAGCTTTCATTTGAACTTTTCGATATATTTATCGATAAATGAGTTATCGGTCAAAAAGTTGTTCCCATAAAACCGTGAAATTTACTCGCAATATGAGTGTCAAATGAAAGAAAAACGCCACAGCTTTCATCTGAACTGATCCATATTTCGATATATTTATCGATAATTGAGTTATCTGTCAAAATGTGGTTGCCACAAAACCTTGATGTATGCTTTCAGTATGCGTTCATTTGAACTTCTCGATATTTCGATATATTTATCGATATGTGTTATCGGTCAAACTATGGTTCCGACAAAACCTTGATGTATGCATTCAATGTGCGTGTCAAACGAAAGGGCATGGTCACAGCTTTCACTTGAACTTTTACATATTTCGATATATTTCTCGATAAATGAGTAGTCGCTTAAAATGTGGTTCCCATAAAACCTCAATATGGGTGTCAAACGAAAGATGTGGCCATTATCTTTCATTTGAACTGAGCCATTTTTCGATATATTTATCGATAAATGAGTTATCGGTCAAAAAGTTGCTCCCATAAAACCGTGAAACTTAAGCGCAATCCGAGTGTCAAATGTAAGAAAAAGGCTTTCATCTGAACTGATCCGTATTTCGATATATTTATCGATAAATGAGTTATCGGTCAAAATGTGGTTCCCACAAAACCTTGATATGGGTGTCAAACGAAAGAGCAGGGCCACAGCTTTCATTTGAACTTTTCGATATATTTATCGATAAATGAGTTATCGGTCAAAAAGTTGTTCGCATAAAACCACGAAGCTTAAGCGCAATATGAGCGTCAAATGAAAGAAAAACGCCACAGCTTTCATCTGAACTGATCCATATTTCGATATATTTATCGGTAAATGAATTATCGGTCAAAATGTGGTTGCCACAAAACCTTGATGTATTCAGTCAATATTCGTTCACTTGAACTTTTCGATATTTCGATATATTTATCGATAATTGAGTTATCGGTGAAAATGTTGTTCCCATAAAACCGGGAAACTTTAGGGCAATATGAATGTCAAATGAAAGAAAAAGACCACAGCTTTCATCCGAATCTTATTAATATTATAAATATTTATAAATGTTTGGGTGTTTGGATGTTTCTATGCCCAGATGTTTGCTTTTGTTACTCAAGAATGACAAGACGGATTTTGTTAAAATTTGGTGTGCGCACAACTATTAGTCTGGAAGGAGTTATAGGCTATTTTAATTTGTCGGTTCCGGGCCTGCTAGGGACCGTTACTTTTCGACTTTTTTTTTAATTCCATATAACTCTAAGTAAACTTGACCTATACTAATGATACTTGGTATACAGGTATAGAAATTTCATACAATATGGGTATCAACTAAACTTGGTAGACATAGGTTTCATTTGGACTTGGCCTTATATCGATATATTTATCGATAAATGTGTTATCGGTCAATATATGGTTCCGACCAAACCTTGATGTATGCATTCAATGTGCGTGTCAAAGGAAAGGGCATGGTCACAGCTTTCATTTGAACTTTTCGATATATTTATCGATAAATGAGTTATCGGTCAAAAAGTTGCTCCCATAAAACCGTGAAAATAAAGCGCAATATGAGTGTCAAATGAAAGAAAAACGCCACAGCTTTCATCTGAACTGATCCATATTTCGATATATTTATCGATAAATGAGTTATCTGTCAAAATGTGGTTGCCACAAAACCTTGATGTATGCTTTCAATATGCGTTCATTTGAACTTTTCGATATTTCGATATATTTATCGATAAATGTATTATCGGTCAAAATGTGGTTCCCACAAAAAATTATTGTATGCATTCAATATGGGTGTCAAACGAAAGGCCATGGCCACAGCTTTCACTTCAACTTTTCGATATTTCGATACATTTCTCGATAAACGAGTAATCGCTTAAAATCTGGTTCCCATAAAACCGTGAAACCATAGCGCAATATGAGTGTCAAATGAAAGAAAAAGGCCACAGCTTTCATCTGAACTGATCCATATTTCGATATATTCGTCGATAAATGAGTTATCGGTCAAAATGTGGTTCCCACAAAACCTTGATGTATGCGTTCAATATGCATGTCAAACGAAAGGGCATGGCCACAACTTTTATTTGAACTTTTAGAAACTTCGAAATATTTACCGATAAGCGAGTTATCGGTCAAAATGTTGCTCCCATAAGGCCGTGAAAAGACCACAGCTTTCATCTGAAATGATCCATATTTCGATATATTTGTCGATAAAAGAGTTATGGGTCAAAATGTGGTTCCCACAAAACCTTGCTGTATGCATCCAATGTGCGTGTCAAACGAAAGGGCATGGTCACAGCTTTCATTTGAACTTTTCGATATATTTATCGATAAATGAGTTATCGGTCAAAATGTGGTTCCCACAAAACCTTGATATGGGTGTCAAACGAAAGAGCAGGGCCACAGCCTTCATTTGACCTTTTCGATATATTTATCGATAAATGAGTTATCGGTCAAAAAGTTGGTCCCATAAAACCGTGAAACTTAAGGGCAATATGAGTGTCACATGAAAGAAAAAGACCAAAGCTTTCATCTGAATCTTAATAATATTATAAATATGAATGTTTGGATGTTTGGATGTTTCTATGTCCAGATGTTTGCTTTTGTTACTCAATAACATTAGAATGACAGGACGGATTTTGTTAAAATTTGGTGTGCGGACAGCTATTAGTCTGGAAGGAGTTATAGGCTTTTTTAATTTGTCGGTTCCGGGCCTGCTAGGGACCGTTACTTTTCGATTTTTTTTTAATTCCACATAACTCTGAGTATACTTGACCTATACTAATGATATTTGGTATACAGGTATAGAAATTTCATACAATATGGGTATCAACTAAACTTGGTAGACATAGGTTTCGTTTGGACTTGGCCCTATATCAATATATTTATCGATAAATGTGTTATCGGTCAATATATGGTTCCGACCAAACCTTGATGTATGCGTTCAATATGCATGTCAAACGAAAGGGCATGGCCACAACTTTTATTTGAACTTTTAGAAATTTCGAAATATTTACCGATAAGCGACTTATCGGTCAAAATGTTGCTCCCATAAGACCGTGAAAAGACCACAGCTTTTATCTGAAATGATCCATATTTCGATATATTTGTCGATAAAAGAGTTATGGGTCAAAATGTGGTTCCCACAAAGCCTTGCTGTATGCATTCAATGTGCGTGTCAAACGAAAGGGCATGGTCACAGCTTTCATTTGAACTTTTCGATATATTTATCGATAAATAAGTTATCGGTCAAGATGTTTGTTCCATAAAACCGTGAAACTTAAGCGCAATCTGAGTGTCAAATGTAAGAAAAAGGCTTTCATCTGAACTGATCCATATTTCGATATATTTATCGATAAATGAGTTATCGGTCAAAATGTGGTTCCCACAAAACCTTGATATGGGTGTCAAACGAAAGAGCAGGGCCACAGCTTTCATTTGAACTTTTCGATATATTTATCGATAAATGAGTATTCGGTCAAAAAGTTGGTCCCATAAAACCGTGAAACTTAAGCGCAATATGAGTGTCAAATGAAAGAAAAACGCCACAGATTTCATCCGAACTGATCCATATTTCGATATATTTATCGATAAATGAGTTATCGGTCAAAATGTGGTTGCCACAAAACCTTGATGTATGCATTCAATATGCGTTCATTTGAACTTTTCGATATTTCGATATATTTATCGATAAATGAGTTATCGGTGAAAATGTTGTTCCCATAAAACCGGGAAACTTAAGGGCATTATTAGTGTCACATGAAAGAAAAAGACCAAAGCTTTCATCTGAATCTTAATAATATTATAAATATAAATGGTTGGATGTTTGGATGTTTCTATGTCCAGATGTTTGCTTTTGTTACTCAATAACATTAGAATGACAGGACGGATTTTGTTAAAATTTGGTGTGCGGACAGCTATTAGTCTGGAAGGAGTTATAGGCTTTTCTAATTTGTCGGTTCCGGGCCTGCTAGGGACCGTTACTTTTCGATTTTTTTTTAATTCCACATAACTCTGAGTATACTTGACCTATACTAATGATATTTGGTATACAGGTATAGAAATTTCATACAGTATGGGTATCAACTAAACAAGGTGAACATAGGTTCCGTTTGGACTTGTCCTTATATCGATATATTTATCGATAAATGAGTTATCGGTCAAAATTTGGTTGCCACAAAACCCTGATGTATGCATTCAATATGCGTTCATTAGAATTTTTAGATATTTCGATATATTTATCGATAAATGAGTTATCGATGAATATGTTGTTCCCATAAAACCGTAAAACTTAAGGGCAATATGATTGTCAAATGAAAGAAAAAGGCCACAGATTTCATCTGAACTGATCCATATTTCGATATATTTATCGTGGCCACAGCTTTCATCTGAACTGATCCATATTTCGATATATTTATCGATAAATGAGTTTTCGGTCACAATGTGGCTCCCACAAAAGCTTGATGTATGCGTTTAATACGGGTGTCAAACGAAAGGGCATGTCAACAGCTTTCATTTGAACTTTTCCTTATTTGGATATATGTATCGATAAGTGAGTTATCGGCCAAATGTGGTTGCAACAAAACCCTGATGTATGCATTCAATATGCGTTCATTTGAACTTTTCGATATTTCGATATATTTATCGATAAATGAGTTATCGGTCAAAATGTGGTTCCCATAAAACCGTGAAACTTAAGGGCAGCTTTCATCTGAACTGATCCATATTTCGATATATTTATCGATAAATGAGTTTTCGGTCACAATGTGGCTCCCACAAAAGCTTGATGTATGCGTTTAATACGGGTGTCAAACGAAAGGGCATGGTCACAGCTTTCATTTGAACTTTTCCTTATTTGGATATATGTATCGATAAATGAGTTATCGGTCAAAATGTGGTTGCCACAAAACCTTGATATATTCGTTCAATATGGGTGTCAAACGAAAGAGCATGCCCACAGCCTTCATTTGAACTTTTCGATATATTTATCGATAAATGAGTTATCGGTCAAAAAGTTGTTCGCATAAAACCACGAAGCTTAAGCGCAATATGAGCGTCAAATGAAAGAAAAACGCCACAGCTTTCATCTGAACTGATCCATATTTCGATATATTTATCGGTAAATGAATTATCGGCCAAAATGTGGTTGCCACAAAACCTTGATGTATGCATTCAATATTCGTTCATTTGAACTTTTCGATATTTCGATATATTTATCGATAATTGAGTTATCGGTGAAAATGTTGTTCCATTAAAACCGTGAAACTTAAGGGCAATATGAATGTCAAATGAAAGAAAAAGACCACAGCTTTCATCCGAATCTTAATAATATTATAAATATAAATGTTTGGGTGTTTGGATGTTTCTATGCCCAGATGTTTGCTTTTGTTACTCAAGAATGACAAGACGGATTTTGTTAAAATTTGGTGTGCGCACAGCTACTAGTCTGGAAGGAGTTATAGGCTATTTTAATTTGTCGGTTCCGGGCCTGCTAGGGACCGTTACTTTTCGACTTTTTTTTTAATTCCACATAACTCTAAGTAAACTTGACCTATACTAATGATATTTGGTATACAGGTATAGAAATTTCATACAATATGGGTATCAACTAAACTTGGTAGACATAGGTTTCGTTTGGACTTGGCCTTATATCGATATATTTATCGATAAATGTGTTATCGGTCAATATATGGTTCCGACCAAACCTTGATGTATGCATTCAATGTGTGTGTCAAAGGAAAGGGCATGGTTACAGCTTTCATTTGAACTTTTCGATATATTTATCGATAAATGAGTTATCGGTCAAAAAGTTGCTCCCATAAAACCGTGAAAATAAAGCGCAATATGAGTGTCAAATGAAAGAAAAACGCCACAGCTTTCATCTGAACTGATCCATATTTCGATATATCTATCGATAAATGAGTTATCTGTCAAAATGTGGTTGCCACAAAACCTTGATGTATGCTTTCAATATGCGTTCATTTGAACTTTTCGATATTTCGATATATTTATCGATAAATGTATTATCGGTCAAAATGTGGTTCCCACAAAAAATTATTGTATGCATTCAATATGGGTGTCAAACGAAAGGCCATGGCCACAGCTTTCACTTCAAATTTTCGATATTTCGATACATTTCTCGATAAACGAGTAATCGCTTAAAATGTGGTTCCCATAAAACCGTGAAGCCATAGCGCAATATGAGTGTCAAATGAAAGAAAAAGGCCACAGATTTCATCTGAACTGATCCATATTTCGATATATTTGTCGATAAAAGAGTTATGGGTCAAAATGTGCTTCCCACAAAACCTTGCTGTATGCATTCAATGTGCGTGTCAAACGAAAGGGCATGGTCACAGCTTTCATTTGAACTTTTCGATATATTTATCGATAAATGAGTTATCGGTCAAAATGTTTGTTCCATAAAACCGTGAAACTTAAGCGCAATCTGAGTGTCAAATGTAAGAAAACGGCTTTCATCTGAACTGATCCATATTTCGATATATTTATCGATAAATGAGTTATCGGTCAAAATGTGGTTCCCACAAAACCTTGATATGGGTGTCAAACGAAAGAGCAGGGCCACAGCCTTCATTTGACCTTTTCGATATATTTATCGATAAATGAGTTATCGGTCAAAAAGTTGGTCCCATAAAACCGTGAAACTTAAGCGCAATATGAGTGTCAAATGAAAGAAAACGCCACAGCTTTCATCCGAACTGAGTTATCGGTCAAAATGTGGTTGCCACAAAACCTTGATGTACGAGGTGTGTTCAAAAAGTATCGCGAATTTTGAATTTTCGCTGGTTACGTATATAATTGTAACCAAAAACAGCATCGCATGAACATTGCTAATGAGATGTTAAACTCTGTCCGCGACGACCCAAATTTGCTCCAGAGGGTCATAACTGGTGACGAATCGTGGGTTTATGGTTATGACGTGGAAACCAAAGCTCAATCATCTCAATGAAAGCTGCCGCACGAACCAAGGCCGAAAAAAGCGCGCCAAGTTCGGTCGAATGTGAAAGTTTTGCTGACAGTTTTCTTCGATTGCAGGGGCGTGGTGCATCATGAGTTCTTGCCACAGGGAAGAACGGTCAATAAGGAATATTACCTGCAAGTTATGCGCAATTTGCGCGAAGCAATCCGCCAGAAACGCCCGGATTTGTGGAAGAACAAAAATTGGCTTTTGCACCACGATAACGCCCCTGCTCACGCATCGTTGCTTGTGTGCGACTTTTTGGCCAAAAACAACACACTAATGATGCCGCAGCCACCATATTCCCCAGATCTGGCACCCTGTGACTTTTTCTTGTTCCCTAAACTGAAGAGGCCCATGAAAGGAAGACGTTACGCTTCTCTTGACGAGATAAAGACGGCATCGAAGGAGGAGCTGAACAAGATACAAAAAAATGATTTTTTGAAGTGCTTCGAAGATTGGAAAAACCGTTGGCACAAGTGTATAATATCTCATGGGGATTACTTTGAAGGGGACAAAATAGATATTCATGAATAAATAAATAATTTTTGAAAAAACACAAAATTCGCGATACTTTTTGAACACACCTCGTATGCATTCAATATGCGTTCATTTGAACTTTTCGATATTTCGATATATTTATCGATAAATGAGTTATCGGTGAAAATGTTGTTCCCATAAAACCGGGAAACTTAAGGGCAATATGAGTGTCACATGAAAGAAAAATACCAAAGCTTTCATCTGAATCTTAATAATATTATAAATATGAATGTTTGGATGTTTGGATGTTTCTATGTCCAGATGTTTGCTTTTGTTACTCAATAACATTAGAATGACAGGACGGATTTTGTTAAAATTTGGTGTGCGGACAGCTATTAGTCTGGAAGGAGTTATAGGCTTTTTTAATTTGTCGGTTCCGGGCCTGCTAGGGACCGTTACTTTTCGACTTTTTTTTTAATTCCACATAACTCTAAGTAAACTTGACCTATACTAATGATATTTGGTATACAGGTATAGAAATTTCATACAATATGGGTATCAACTAAACTTGGTAGACATAGGTTTCGTTTGGACTTGGCCTTATATCGATATATTTATCGATAAATGTGTTATCGGTCAATATATGGTTCCGACCAAACCTTGATGTATGCATTCAATGTGTGTGTCAAAGGAAAGGGCATGGTTACAGCTTTCATTTGAACTTTTCGATATATTTATCGATAAATGAGTTATCGGTCAAAAAGTTGCTCCCATAAAACCGTGAAAATAAAGCGCAATATGAGTGTCAAATGAAAGAAAAACGCCACAGCTTTCATCTGAACTGATCCATATTTCGATATATCTATCGATAAATGAGTTATCTGTCAAAATGTGGTTGCCACAAAACCTTGATGTATGCTTTCAATATGCGTTCATTTGAACTTTTCGATATTTCGATATATTTGTCGATAAATGAGTTATCGGTCAAAATGTGGTTCCCACAAAACCTTGATGTATGCGTTCAATATGCATGTCAAACGAAAGGGCATGGCCACAACTTTTATTTGAACTTTTAGAAATTTCGAAATATTTACCGATAAGCGAGTTATCGGTCAAAATGTTGCTCCCATAAGACCGTGAAAAGACCACAGCTTTCATCTGAAATGATCCATATTTCGATATATTTGTCGATAAAAGAGCTATGGGTCAAAATGTGGTTCCCACAAAACCTTGCTGTATGCATCCAATGTGCGTGTCAAACGAAAGGGCATGGTCACAGCTTTCATTTGAACTTTTCGATATATTTATCGATAAATGAGTTATCGGTCAAAATGTTTGTTCCATAAAACCGTGAAACTTAAGCGCAATCTGAGTGTCAAATGTAAGAAAAAGGCTTTCATCTGAACTGATCCGTATTTCGATATATTTATTGATAAATGAGTTATCGGTCAAAATGTGGTTCCCACAAAACCTTGATATGGGTGTCAAACGAAAGAGCATGGCCACCGCCTTCATTTTACCTTTTCGATATATTTATCGTGGTCACAGCTTTCATCTGAACTGATCCATATTTCGATATATTTATCGATAAATGAGTTTTCGGTCACAATGTGGCTCCCACAAAAGCTTGATGTATGCGTTTAATACGGGTGTCAAACGAAAGGGCATGTCAACAGCTTTCATTTGAACTTTTCCTTATTTGGATATATGTATCGATAAGTGAGTTATCGGTCAAAATGTGGTTGCAACAAAACCCTGATGTATGCATTCAATATGCGTTCATTTTAACTTTTCGATATTTCGATATATTTATCGATAAATGAGTTATCAGTCAAAATGTGGTTCCCATAAAACCGTGAAACTTAAGGGCAATATGAGTGTCAAATGAAAGAAAAAGGCCACAGCTTTCATCTGAACTGATCCATATTTCGATATATTTATCGATAAATGAGTTTTCGGTCACAATGTGGCTCTCACAAAACCTTGATGTATGCGTTTAATATTGGTGTCAAACGAAAGGGCATGGTCACAGCTTTCATTTGAACTTTTCCCTATTTGGATATATATATCGATAAATGAGTTATCGGTCAAAATTTTTGTCGGATGAAACCGTGAAACTTAAACGCAATATGAGTGTCAAATGAAAGAAAAAGGCCACAGATTTCATCTGAACTGATCCGTATTTCGATATATTTATCGATAAATGAGTTATCGGTCAAAAAGTTGCTCCCATAAAACCGTGAAAATAAAGCGCAATATGAGTGTCAAATGAAAGAAAAACGCCACAGCTTTCATCTGAACTGATCCATATTTCGATATATTTATCGATAAATGAGTTATCTGTCAAAATGTGGTTCCCACAAAACCTTGATGTATGCGTTCAATATGCATGTCAAACGAAAGGGCATGGCCACAACTTTTATTTGAACTTTTAGAAATTTCGAAATATTTACCGATAAGCGAGTTATCGGTCAAAATGTTTCTCCCATAAGACCGTGAAAAGACCACAGCTTTCATCCGAAATGATCCATATTTCGATATATTTGTCGATAAAAGAGTTATGGGTCAAAATGTGGTTCCCACAAAACCTTGCTGTATGCATTCAATGTGCGTGTCAAACGAAAGGGCATGGTCACAGCTTTCATTTGAACTTTTCGATATATTTATCGATAAATGAGTTATCGGTCAAAATGTTTGTTCCATAAAACCGTGAAACTTAAGCGCAATCTGAGTGTCAAATGTAAGAAAAAGGCTTTCATCTGAACTGATCCATATTTCGATATATTTATCGATAAATGAGTTATCGGTCAAAATGTGGTTCCCACAAAACCTTGATATGGGTGTCAAACGAAAGAGCATGGCCACGGCCTTCATTTGACCTTTTCGATATATTTATCGATAAATGAGTTATCGGTCAAAAAGTTGCTCCCATAAAACCGTGAAACTTAAGCGCAATATGAGGGTCAAATGAAAGAAAAACGCCACAGCTTTCATCCGAACTGAGTTATCGGTCAAAATGTGGTTGCCACAAAACCTTGATGTATGCATTCAATATGCGTTCATTTGAACTTTTCGATATTTCGATATATTTATCGATAAATGAGTTATCGGTGAAAATGTTGTTCCCATAAAACCGGGAAACTTAAGGGCAATATGAGTGTCACATGAAAGTAAAAGACCAAAGCTTTCATCTGAATCTTAATAATATTATAAATATGAATGTTTGGATGTTTGGATGTTTCTATGTCCAGATGTTTGCTTTTGTTACTCAATAACATTAGAATGACAGGACGGATTTTGGTTAAATTTGGTGTGCGGACAGCTATTAGTCTGGAAGGAGTTATAGGCTTTTTTAATTTGTCGGTTCCGGGCCTGCTAAGGACCGTTACTTTTCGATTTTTTTTTAATTCCACATAACTCTGAGTATACTTGACCTATACTAATGATATTTGGTATACAGGTATAGAAATTTCATACAGTATGGGTATCAACTAAACAAGGTGGACATAGGATCCGTTTGGACTTGTCCTTATATCGATATATTTATCGATAAATGTATTATCGGTCAAAATGTGGTTCCCACAAATAATTGATGTATGCATTCAATATGGGTGTCAAACGAAAGGCCATGGCCACAGCTTACACTCGAACTTTTCGATATTTCGATACATTTATCGATAAATGAGTAATCGCTTAAAATGTGGTTCCCATAAAACTGTGAAACCATAGCGCAATATGAGTGTCAAATGAAAGAAAAAGGCCACAGTTATGGGTCAAAATGTGGTTCCCACAAAACCTTGATGTATGCATTCAATGTGCGTGTCAAACGAAAGGGCATGGACACAGCTTTCATTTGAACTTTTCGATATATTTATCGATAAATGAGTTATCGGTCAAAAAGTTGCTCCCATAAAACCGTGAAAATTAAGCGCAATATGAGTGTCAAATGAAAGAAAAACGCCACAGCTTTCATCTGAACTGATCCATATTTCGATATATTTATCGGTAAATGAATTATCGGTCAAAATGTGGTTGCCACAAACCTTGATGTATTCATTCAATATTCGTTCATTTGATCTTTTCGATATTTCGATATATTTATCGATAATTGAGTTATCGGTGAAAATGTTGTTCCCATAAAACCGGGAAACTTAAGGGCAATATGAATGTCAAATGAAAGAAAAAGACCACAGCTTTCATCCGAATCTTATTAATATTATAAATATAAATGTTTGGGTGTTTGGATGTTTCTATGCCCAGATGTTTGCTTTTGTTACTCAAGAATGACAAGACGGATTTTGTTAAAATTTGGTGTGCGCACAACTATTAGTCTGGAAGGAGTTATAGGCTATTTTAATTTGTCGGTTCCGGGCCTGCTAGGGACCGTTACTTTTCGACTTTTTTTTTAATTCCACATAACTCTAAGTAAACTTGACCTATACTAATGATACTTGGTATACAGGTATAGAAATTTCATACAATATGGGTATCAACTAAACTTGGTAGACATAGGTTTCGTTTGGACTTGGCCTTATATCGATATATTTATCGATAAATGTGTTATCGGTCAATATATGGTTCCGACCAAACCTTGATGTATGCATTCAATGTGCGTGTCAAAGGAAAGGGCATGGTCACAGCTTTCATTTGAACTTTTCGATATATTTATCGATAAATGAGTTATCGGTCAAAAAGTTGCTCCCATAAAACCGTGAAAATAAAGCGCAATATGAGCGTCACATGAAAGAAAAACGCCACAGCTTTCATCTGAACTGATCCATATTTCGATATATTTATCGGTAAATGAATTATCGGTCAAAATGTGGTTGCCACAAAACCTTGATGTATTCATTCAATATTCGTTCATTTGAACTTTTCGATATTTCGATATATTTATCGATAATTGAGTTATCGGTGAAAATGTTGTTCCCATAAAACCGGGAAACTTAAGGGCAATATGAATGTCAAATGAAAGAAAAAGACCACAGCTTTCATCCGAATCTTATTAATACTATAAATATAAATGTTTGGGTGTTTGGATGTTTCTATGCCCAGATGTTTGCTTTTGTTACTCAAGAATGACAAGACGGATTTTGTTAAAATTTGGTGTGCGCACAACTATTAGTCTGGAAGGAGTTATAGGCTTTTTTCATTTGTCGGTTCCGGGCCTGCTAGGGACCGTTACTTTTCGGTTTTTTTTTAATTCCACATAACTCTAAGTAAACTTGACCTATACTAATGATATTTGGTATACAAGTATGGGTACCAACTAAACAAGGTGGACATAGGTTCCGTTTGGACTTGTCCTTATATCGATATATTTATCGATAAATGAGTTATCGGTCAAAATGTGGTTGCCACAAAACCCTGATGTATGCATTCAATATGCGTTCATTTGAACTTTTCGATATTTCGATATATTTATCGATAAATGAGTTATCGGTCAAAATGTGGTTCCCATAAAACCGTGAAACTTAAGGGCAATATGAGTGTCAAATGAAAGAAAAAGGCCACAGCTTTCATCTGAACTGATCCATATTTCGATATATTTATCGATAAATGAGTTTTCGGTCACAATGTGGCTCTCACAAAACCTTGATGTATGCGTTTAATACGGGTGTCAAACGAAAGGCCATGGTCACAGCTTTCATTTGAACTTTTCCCTATTTGGATATATGTATCGATAAATGAGTTATCGGTCAAAATTTTTGTCGGATGAAACCGTGAAACTTAAACGCAATATGAGTGTAAAATGAAAGAAAGAGGCCACAGCTTTCATCTGAACTGATCCATATTTCGATATATTTATCGATAAATGAGTTTTCGGTCACAATGTGGCTCCCACAAAAGCTTGATGTATGCGTTTAATACGGGTGTCAAACGAAAGGGCATGTCAACAGCTTTCATTTGAACTTTTCCTTATTTGGATATATGTATCGATAAGTGAGTTATCGGTCAAAATGTGGTTGAAACAAAACCCTGATGTATGCATTCAATATGCGTTCATTTGAACTTTTCGATATTTCGATATATTTATCGATAAATGAGTTATCGGTCAAAATGTGGTTCCCATAAAACCGTGAAACTTAAGGGCAATATGAGTGTCAAATGAAAGAAAAAGGCCACAGCTTTCATCTGAACTGATCCATATTTCGATATATTTATCGATAAATGAGTTTTCGGTCACAATGTGGCTCTCACAAAACCTTGATGTATGCGTTTAATATGGGTGTCAAACGAAAGGGCATGGTCACGCTTTCATTTGAACTTTTCCCTATTTGGATATATGTATCGATAAATGAGTTATCGGTCAAAATTTTTGTCGGATGAAACCGTGAAACTTAAACGCAATATGAGTGTCAAATGAAAGAAAAACGCCACAGCTTTCATCTGAACTGATCCATATTTCGATATATTTATCGATAAATGAGTTTTCGGTCACAATGTGGCTCCCACAAAAGCTTGATGTATGCGTTTAATACGGGTGTCAAACGAAAGGGCTTGGTCACAGCTTTCATTTGAACTTTTCGATATATGTATCGATAAATGAGTTATCGGTCAAAATGTTTGTTCCATAAAACCGTGAAACTTAAGCGCAATCTGAGTGTCAAATGTAAGAAAAAGGCTTTCATCTGAACTGATCCATATTTCGATATATTTATCGATAAATGAGTTATCGGTCAAAATGTGGTTCCCACAAAAGCTTGATATGGGTGTCAAACGAAAGAGCAGGGCCACAGCCTTCATTTGACCTTTTCGATATATTTATCGATAAATGAGTTATCGGTCAAAAAGTTGGTCCCATAAAACCGTGAAACTTAAGCGCAATATGAGTGTCAAATGAAAGAAAAACGCCACAGCTTTCATCCGAACTGAGTTATCGGTCAAAATGTGGTTGCCACAAAACCTTGATGTATGCATTCAATATGCGTTCATTTGAACTTTTCGATATTTCGATATATTTATCGATAAATGAGTTATCGGTGAAAATGTTGTTCCCATAAAACCGGGAAACTTAAGGGCAATATGAGTGACACATGAAAGGAAAAGACCAAAGCTTTCATCTGAATCTTAATAATATTATAAATATGAATGTTTGGATGTTTGGATGTTTCTATGTCCAGATGTTTGCTTTTGTTACTCAGTAACATTAGAATGACAGGACGGATTTTGTTAAAATTTGGTGTGCGGACAGCTATTAGTCTGGAAGGAGTTATAGGCTTTTTTAATTTGTCGGTTCCGGGCCTGCTAGGGACCGTTACTTTTCGATTTTTTTTTAATTCCACATAACTCTGAGTATACTTGACCTATACTAATGATATTTGGTATACAGGTATAGAAATTTCATACAGTATGGGTATCAACTAAACAAGGTGGACATAGGTTCCGTTTGGACTTGTCCTTATATCGATATATTTATCGATAAATGTATTATCGGTCAAAATGTGGTTCACACAAATAATTGATGTATGCATTCAATATGGGTGTCAAACGAAAGGCCATGTGGCCACAGCTTACACTCGAACTTTTCGATATTTCGATACATTTATCGATAAATGAGTTATCGCTTAAAATGTGGTTCCCATAAAATCGTGAAACCATAGCGCAATATGAGTGTCAAATGAAAGAAAAAGGCCACAGTTATGGGTCAAAATGTGGTTCCCACAAAACCTTGATGTATGCATTCAATGTGCGTGTCAAACGAAAGGGCATGGGCACAGCTTTCATTTGAACTTTTCGATATATTTATCGATAAATGAGTTATCGGTCAAAAAGTTGCTCCCATAAAACCGTGAAAATTAAGCGCAATATGAGTGTCAAATGAAAGAAAAACGCCACAGCTTTCATCTGAACTGATCCATATTTCGATATATTTATCGATAATTGAGTTATCTGTCAAAATGTGGTTGCCACAAAACCTTGATGTATGCTTTCAGTATGCGTTCATTTGAACTTCTCGATATTTCGATATATTTATCGATAAATGTGTTATCGGTCAAACTATGGTTCCGACAAAACCTTGATGTATGCATTCAATGTGCGTGTCAAACGAAAGGGCATGGTCACAGCTTTCACTTGAACTTTTACATATTTCGATATATTTCTCGATAAATGAGTAATCGCTTAAAATGTGGTTCCCATAAAACCTCAATATGGGTGTCAAACGAAAGATGTGGCCATTATCTTTCATTTGAACTGAGCCATTTTTCGATATATTTATCGATAAATGAGTTATCGGTCAAAAAGTTGCTCCCATAAAACCGTGAAACTTAAGCGCAATCCGAGTGTCAAATGTAAGAAAAAGGCTTTCATCTGAACTGATCCCTATTTCGATATATTTATCGATAAATGAGTTATCGGTCAAAATGTGGTTCCCACAAAACCTTGATATGGGTGTCAAACGAAAGAGCATGGGCACAGCTTTCATTTGAACTTTTCGATATATTTATCGATAAATGAGTTATCGGTCAAAAAGTTGCTCCCATAAAACCGTGAAAATTAAGCGCAATATGAGCGTCAAATGAAAGAAAACCGCCACAGCTTTCATCTGAACTGATCCATATTTCGATATATTTATCGGTAAATGAATTATCGGTCAAAATGTGGTTGCCACAAAACCTTGATGTATTCATTCAATATTCGTTCACTTGAACTTTTCGATATTTCGATATATTTATCGATAATTGAGTTATCGGTGAAAATGTTGTTCCCATAAAACCGTGAAACTTAAGGGCAATATGAATGTCAAATGAAAGAAAAAGACCACAGCTTTCATCCGAATCTTATTAATATTATAAATATAAATGTTTGGGTGTTTGGATGTTTCTATGCCCAGATGTTTGCTTTTGTTACTCAAGAATGACAAGACGGATTTTGTTAAAATTTGGTGTGCGCACAACTATTAGTCTGGAAGGAGTTATAGGCTATTTTAATTTGTCGGTTCCGGGCCTGCTAGGGACCGTTACTTTTCGACTTTTTTTTTAATTCCATATAACTCTAAGTAAACTTGACCTATACTAATGATACTTGGTATACAGGTATAGAAATTTCATACAATATGGGTATCAACTAAACTTGGTAGACATAGGTTTCGTTTGGACTTGGCCTTATATCGATATATTTATCGATAAATGTGTTATCGGTCAATATATGGTTCCGACCAAACCTTGATGTATGCATTCAATGTGCGTGTCAAAGGAAAGGGCATGGTCACAGCTTTCATTTGAACTTTTCGATATATTTATCGATAAATGAGTTATCGGTCAAAAAGTTGCTTCCATAAAACCGTGAAAATAAAGCGCAATATGAGTGTCAAATGAAAGAAAAACGCCACAGCTTTTATCTGAACTGATCCATATTTCGATATATTTATCGATAAATGAGTTATCTGTCAAAATGTGGTTGCCACAAAACCTTGATGTATGCTTTCAATATGCGTTCATTTGAACTTTTCGATATTTCGATATATTTATCGATAAATGAGTTATCGGTCAAAATGTGGTTCCCATAAAACCGTGAAACTTAAGGGCAATATGAGTGTCAAATGAAAGAAAAAGGCCACAGCTTTCATCTGAACTGATCCATATTTCGATATATTTATCGATAAATGAGTTTTCGGTCACAATGTGGCTCTCACAAAACCTTGATGTATGCGTTTAATATGGGTGTCAAACGAAAGGGGATGGTCACAGCTTTCATTTGAAATTTTCCCTATTTGGATATATGTATCGATAAATAAGTTATCGGTCAAAAGTTTTGTCGGATGAAACCGTGAAACTTAAACGCAATATGAGGGTCAAATGAAAGAAAAAGGCCACAGCTTTCATCTGAACTGATCCATATTTCGATATATTTATCGATAAATGAGTTTTCGGTCACAATGTGGCTCTCACAAAACCTTGATGTATGCGTTTAAAATGGGTGTCAAACGAAAGGGCATGGTCACAGCTTTCATTTGAACTTTTCCCTATTTGGATATATGTATCGATAAATGAGTTATCGGTCAAAATTTTTGTCGGATGAAACCGTGAAACTTAAACGCAATATGAGTGTCAAATGAAAGAAAAAGGCCACAGCTTTCATCTGAACTGATCCATATTTCGATATATTTATCGATAAATGAGTTTTCGGTCACAATGTGGCTCCCACAAAAGCTTGATGTATGCGTTTAATACGGGTGTCAAACGAAAGGGCATGTCAACAGCTTTCATTTGAACTTTTCCTTATTTGGATATATGTATCGATAAGTGAGTTATCGGTCAAAATGTGGTTGCAACAAAACCCTGATGTATGCATTCAATATGCGTTCATTTGAACTTTTCGATATTTCGATATATTTATCGATAAATGAGTTATCGGTCAAAATGTGGTTCCCATAAAACCGTGAAACTTAAGGGCAATATGAGTGTCAAATGAAAGAAAAAGGCCACAGCTTTCATCTGAACTGATCCATATTTCGATATATTTATCGATAAATGAGTTTTCGGTCACAATGTGGCTCTCACAAAACCTTGATGTATGCGTTTAATATGGGTGTCAAACGAAAGGGCATGGTCACAGCTTTCATTTGAAATTTTCCCTATTTGGATATATGTATCGATAAATGAGTTATCGGTCAAAAGTTTTGTCGGATGAAACCGTGAAACTTAAACGCAATATGAGTGTCAAATGAAAGAAAAAGGCCACAGCTTTCATCTGAACTGATCCATATTTCGATATATTTATCGATAAATGAGTTTTCGGTCACAATGTGGCTCCCACAAAAGCTTGATGTATGCGTTTAATACGGGTGTCAAACGAAAGGGCATGCCAACAGCTTTCATTTGAACTTTTCCTTATTTGGATATATTTATCGATAAATGAGTTATCGGTCAAAATGAGGTTCCCATAAAACCGTGAAACTTAAGGGCAATATGAGTGTCAAATGAAAGAAAAAGGCCACAGCTTTCATCTGAACTGATCCCTATTTCGATCTATTTGTCGATAAATGAGTTATCGGTCAAAATGTGGCTCACACAAAGCCTTGATGTATGCATTCAATATGGGTGTCAAACGAAAGGGCATTGTAACCGCTTGCATTTGAACTTTTCCATGTTTGGATACATGTGTCGATAAATGAGTTATCGGTCAAAATGTTTATCCCATAAAACCGTGAAGCTTAAGCGCAATATGAGTGTCAAGTGTAAGAAAAAGGCCACAGCTTTCATCTGTACTGATCCGTATTTCGACATATTTATCGATAAATGAGTTATCGATCAAAATATGGTTCTCACAAAACCTTGATATATGCGTTCAATATGGACGATAGGGTATATTAAGAAAAAAGGCCACAGCTTTCATCTGAACTGAACCGTATTTCGACATATTTATCGATAAATGAGTTATCGATCAAAATATGGTTGCCACAAAACCTTGATGTATGCATTCAATATGGGTTTCAAACGAAAGAGCATAGCCACAGCTTTCATTTGAACTGAGCCATATTTCGATATATTTATCGATAAATATGTTATCGGTCAAAATATGGTTCTCACAAAACCTTGATATATGCGTTCAATATGGACGATAGGGTATATTAAGAAAAAAGGCCACAGCTTTCATCTGAACTGAACCGTATTTCGACATATTTATCGATAAATGAGTTATCGATCAAAATATGGTTGCCACAAAACCTTGATGTATGCATTCAATATGGGTTTCAAACCAAAGAGCATGGCCACAGCTTTCATTTGAACTGAGCCATATTTCGATATATGCGTTTAATAGGGGTGTCAAACGAAAGGGCATGGTCACAGCTTTCATCTGAACTCTTTGATATATTTATCGATAACTGTGTTATCGGTCAAAATATGGTTCCCACAAAACCTTTATGTATGCATTCAATATGCTGGTCAAACGAAAGGACATGGTCATAGCTTTCATCTGGACTTTTCGATATATTTATCGATAAATGAGTTTTCGGTCACAATGTGGCTCCCACAAAACCTTGATGTATGCGTTCAATATGGGGTCAAACGAAAGGGCATGGCAACAGCTTTCATTTGAAATTTTCCATATTTGGATATATGTATCGATAAATGAGTTATCGGTCAAAATGTTTGTCCCATAAAACCGTGAAACTTAAGCGCAATATGAGCGTCAAATATAAGAAAAGGCCACAGCTTTCATCTGAACTGATCCGTATTTCGACATATTTATCGATAAATGAGTTATCGATCAAATGTGGTTGCCACAAAACCTTGATGCATTCATTTAATATGCGGGTTAAACGATAGGGCATGGTCACAGCTTTCATTTGAACTTTTCGATATATGTATCGATAAATGAGTTATCGGTCAAAATGTTTGTCCCATAAAACCGTGAAACTTAAGCGCGATATGAGTGTCAAATGTAAGAAAAGGTCACAGCTTTCATCTGAGCTGATCCGTATTTCGACATACTTATCGATAAATGAGTTATCGATCAAATGTGGTTGCCACAAAACCTTGATGTATGCATTCAATATGCGTGTCAAACGAAAGGGCATGGTCACAGCTTTCATTTGAACTTTTCGATATTTGGATATATTTGTCGATAAATGTGTTATCGGTCAAAATATGGTTCCGACAAAACCTTGATGTATGCATTCAATGTGCGTGTCATACGAAAGGGCATGGTCACAGCTTTCATTTGAACTTTTCGATATATTTATCGATAAATGAGTTATCGGTGAAAATGTTGTTCCCATAACACCGGGAAACTTAAGGGCAATATGAGTGTCAAATGAAAGAAAAAGCAAACAGCTTTCATCGGATCTTAATAATATTATAAATATAAATGTTTGGGTGTTTGGTTGTTTCTATGTCCAGATGTTTGCTTTTGTTACTCAATAACGGGAGAATGACAAGACGGATATTGTTAAAATTTGGTGTGCGGACAGCTATTAGTCTGGAAGGAGTTATAGGCTATTTTAATTTGTCGGTTCATAGGCTATTTTAATTTGTGGGTATCAACTAAACGGGGTGGACATAGGTTTCGTTTGGATTTGGCCTTATATCGATATATTTATCGATAAATGTATTATCGGTCAAAAGGTGGTTCCCACAAAACCTTGATGTATGCATTCAACATGGGTGTCAAGCGAAAGGGCAAGGCCACAGCTTTCATTTGAAGTCTTCGATATATTTATCGATAAATGAGTTATCGGTCACAATGTGGCTCCCACAAAACCTTGATGTATGCGTTCAATATGGGGTCAAACGAAAGGGCATGGCAACAGCTTTCATTTGAACTTTTCCATATTTGGATATATGTATCGATAAATGAGTTATCGGTCAAAATGTTTGTCCCATAAAACCGTGAAACTTAAGCGCAATATGAGTGTCAAATGTAAGAAAAGGCCACAGCTTTCATCTGAACTGATCCGTATTTCGACATATTTATCGATAAATGAGTTATCGATCAAATGTGGTTGCCACAAAACCTTGATGTATGCATTCAATATGCGTGTCAAACGAAAGGGCATGGTCACAGCTTTCATTTGAACTTTTCCATATTTGGATATATGTATCGATAAATGAGTTATCGGTCAAAATGTTTGTCCCATAAAACCGTGAAACTTAAGCGCAATATGAGTGTCAAATGTAAGAAAAGGCCACAGCTTTCATCTGAACTGATCCGTATTTCGACATATTTATCGATAAATGAGTTATCGATCAAATGTGGTTGCCACAAAACCTTGATGCATTCATTCAATATGCGGGTTAAACGATAGGGCATGGTCACAGCTTTCATTTGAACTTTTCGATATATGTATCGATAAATGAGCTATCGGTCATATTGTTTGTCCCATAAAACCGTGAAACTTAAGCGCAATATGAGTGTCAAATGTAAGAAAAGGCCACAGCTTTCATCTGAACTGATCCGTATTTGGATATATGTATCGATAAATGTGTTATCGGTCAAAATATGGTTCCGACAAAACCTTGATGTATGCATTCAATGTGCGTGTCATACGAAAGGGCATGGCCACAGCTTTCATTTGAACTTTTCCATATTTCGATATATTTATCGAAAAATGAGTTATCGCTCAAAACTTGGTTCCCATAAAACCTTGATATAAGCGTTCAATATGGGTGTCCAACGAAAAAGCATGGTCACAGCTTTCATTTGAACTTTTCGATATATTTATCGATAAATGTGTTATCGGTCAAAATATGGTTCCAACCAAGCCTTGATGTATGCATTCAATATGCATGTCAAACGAAAGGGCATGGCCACGGCTTTTATTTGAACTTTTAGAAATTTCGAAATATCTACCGATAAACGAGTTATCGGTCAAAATGTTGTTCCCATAAAACCGTGAAGCTTAAGCGCAATATGAGTGGCAGGTGAAAGCAAAAGACCACACTTTCATCTGAACTCATCCCTATTTCGATATATTTGTCGATAAATGAGTTATCGGTCAAAATGTGGTTCACACAAAGCCTTGATATATGCATTCAATATGGGTGTCAAACGAAAGGGCATTGTAACGGCTTGCATTTGACCTTTTCCATGTTTGGATACATGTGTCGATAAATGAGTTATCGGTCAAAATGTTTATCCCATAACACCGTGAAACTTAAGCGCAATATGAGTGTCAAGTGTAAGAAAAAGGCCACAGCTTTCATCTGTACTGATCCGTATTTCGACATATTTATCGATAAATGAGTTATCGGTCAAATGTGGTTGCCACTAAACCTTGATGTATGCATTCAATATGCATGTCAAACGAAAGGGCATGGCCACAGATTTTATTTGAATTTTTAGAAATTTCGAAATATTTACCGATAAACGAGTTATCGGTCAAAATGTTGTTCCCATAAAACCGTGAAGCTTAAGCGCAATATGAGTGTCAAATGAAAGCAAAAGGCCACAGCTTTCATCTGAACTGATCCGTATTTCGACATATTTATCGATAAATGAGTTATCGATCAAATGTGGTTGCCACAAAACCTTGATGTATGCACTCAATATGGGTTTCAAACGAAAGAGCATAGCCACAGCTTTCATTTGAACTGAGCCATATTTCGATATATTTATCGATAAATATGTTATCGGTCAAAATATGGTTCCCACAAAACCTTGATATATGCGTTCAATATGGATGTCCGACGATAGGGTATGGTCACAGCTTTCATTTGAACTTTTCCATATTTGGATATATGTATCGATAAATGAGTAATCGGTGAAAATGTTTGTCCCATGAAACCGTTTCCCATGAAACCGGGAAACTTAAGCGTAATATGAGTGTCAAATTTAAGAAAAAAGGCCACAGCTTTCATCTGTACTGATCCGTATTTCGACATATTTATCGATAAATTAGTTATCGGTCAAATGTGGTTGCCACTAAACCTTGATGTATGCATTCAATATGCATGTCAAACGAAAGGGCATGGCCACAGATTTTATTTGAATTTTTAGAAATTTCGAAATATTTACCGATAAACGAGTTATCGGTCAAAATGTTGTTCCCATAAAACCGTGAAGCTTAAGCGCAATATGAGTGTCAAATGAAAGCAAAAGGCCACAGCTTTCATCTGAACTGATCCGTATTTCGACATATTTATCGATAAATGAGTTATCGATCAAATGTGGTTGCCACAAAACCTTGATGTATGCACTCAATATGGGTTTCAAACGAAAGAGCATAGCCACAGCTTTCATTTGAACTGAGCCATATTTCGATATATTTATCGATAAATATGTTATCGGTCAAAATATGGTTCCCACAAAACCTTGATATATGCGTTCAATATGGATGTCCGACGATAGGGTATGGTCACAGCTTTCATTTGAACTTTTCCATATTTGGATATATGTATCGATAAATGAGTAATCGGTGAAAATGTTTGTCCCATGAAACCGTTTCCCATGAAACCGGGAAACTTAAGCGTAATATGAGTGTCAAATTTAAGAAAAAAGGCCACAGCTTTCATCTGTACTGATCCGTATTTCGACATATTTATCGATAAATGAGTTATCGGTCAAATGTGGTTGCCACTAAACCTTGATGTATGCATTCAATATGCATGTCAAACGAAAGGGCATGGCCACCGATTTTATTTGAATTTTTAGAAATTTCGAAATATTTACCGATAAACGAGTTATCGGTCAAAATGTTGTTCCCATAAAACCGTGAAGCTTAAGCGCAATATGAGTGTCAAATGAAAGCAAAAGGCCACAGCTTTCATCTGAACTGATCCGTATTTCGACATATTTATCGATAAATGAGTTATCGATCAAAATATGGTTGCCACAAAACCTTGATGTATGCATTCAATATGGGTTTCAAACCAAAGAGCATGGCCACAGCTTTCATTTGAACTGAGCCATATTTCGATATATGCGTTTAATAGGGGTGTCAAACGAAAGGGCATGGTCACAGCTTTCATCTGAACTTTTCGATATATTTATCGATAAATGAGTTTTCGGTCACAATGTGGCTCCCACAAAACCTTGATGTATGCGTTCAATATGGGGTCAAACGAAAGGGCATGGCAACAGCTTTCATTTGAACTTTTCCATATTTGGATATATGTATCGATAAATGAGTTATCGGTCAAAATGTTTGTCCCATAAAACCGTGAAACTTAAGCGCAATATGAGCGTCAAATATAAGAAAAGGCCACAGCTTTCATATGAATCTTAATAATATTATAAATATAAATGTTTGGGTGTTTGGTTGTTTCTATGTCCAGATGTTTGCTTTTGTTTGTTTTTTTTAATTCCACATAACTCTGAGTATACTTGACCTATACTAATGATATTTGGTATACAGGTATAGAAATTTCATACAATATGGGTATCAACTAAACGGGGTGGACATAGGTTTCGTTTGGACTTGGCCTTATATCGATATATTTATCGATAAATGTATTATCGGTCAAAATGTGGTTCCCACAAAACCTTGATGTATGCATTCAATATGGGTGTCAAACGAAAGGCCATGGCCACAGCTTTCACTTGAACTTTTCGATATTTCGATACATTTCTCTATAAATGAGTTATCGGTGAAAAAGTTGTTCCCATAAAACCGTGAAACTATAGCTCAGTATGAGTGTCAAATGAAAGAAAAAGGCCACAGCTTTCATCTGAACTGATCCGTATTTCGACATATTTATCGATAAATGAGTTATCGATCAAATGTGGCTGCCACAAAACCTTGATGTATGCATTCAATATGCGTGTCAAACGAAAGGGCATGGTCACAGCTTTCATTTGAACTTTTCTATATTTGGATATATTTATCATTCAATGTGCGTGTCATACGAAAGGGCATGGTCACAGCTTTCATTTGAACTTTTCGATATATTTATCGATAAATGAGTTTTTGGTGAAAATGTTGTTCCCATAACACCAGGAAACTTAAGGGCAATGTGAGTGTCAAATGAAAGAAAAAGCCCACAGCTTTCATCTGAATCTTAATAATATTATAAATATAAATGTTTGGGTGTTTGGTTGTTTCTATGTCCAGATGTTTGCTTTTGTTACTCAATAACGGGAGAATGACAAGACGGATATTGTTAAAATTTGGTGTGCGGACAGCTATTAGTCTGGAAGGAGTTATAGGCTATTTTAATTTTTCGGTTCCGGGCCTGCTGGGGACCGTTACTTTTAAAATTTTTTTTAATTCCACATAACTCTGAGTATACTTGACCTATATTAATGAAATTTGGTATACAGGTATAGAAATTTCATACAATATGGGTGTCAACTAAACGGGGTGGACATAGGTTTCGTTTGGACTTGGCCTTATATCGATATATTTATCGATAAATGTATTATCGGTCAAAGTGTGGTTCTCACAAATCCTTGATGTATGCATTCAATATGGGTGTCAAACGAAAGGCCATGGCCACAGCTTTCACTTGAACTTTTCGATATTTCGATACATTTCTCGATAAATGAGTTATCGGTGGAAAAGTTGTTCCCATAAAACCGTGAAACTATAGCTCAGTATGAGTGTCAAATGAAAGAAAAAGGCCACAGCTTTCATCTGAACTGATCCATATTTCGATATATTTGTCGATAAATGAGTTATCGGTCAAAATGTGGTTCCCACAAAACCTTGATGTATGCGTTCAATATGGGTGTCATGCGAAAGGACAAGGTCGCAGCTTTCATTTGAACTCTTTGATATATTTATCGATAACTGTGTTATCGGTCAAAATATGGTTCCCGCAAAACCTTTATGTATGCATTCAATATGCTGGTCAAACGAAAGGACAAGGTCATAGCTTTCATCTGAACTTTTCGATATATTTATCGATAAATGAGTTTTCGGTCACAATGTGGCTCCCACAAAACCTTGATGTATGCGTTGAATATGGGGTCAAACGAAAGGGCATGACAACAGCTTTCATTTGAACTTTTCCATATTTGGATATATGTATCGATAAATGAGTTATCGGTCAAAATGTTTGTCCCATAAAACCGTGAAACTTAAGCGCAATATGAGGGTCAAATATAAGAAAAGGCCACAGCTTTCATCTGAACTGATCCGTATTTCGACATATTTATCGATAAATGAGTTATCGATCAAATGTGGTTGCCACAAAACCTTGATGCATTCATTCAATATGCGGGTTAAACGATAAGGCATGGTCACAGCTTTCATTTGAACTTTTCGATATATGTATCGATAAATGAGTTATCGGTCAAAATGTTTGTCCCATAAAACCGTGAAACTTAAGCGCAATATGAGTGTCAAATGTAAGAAAAGGCCACAGCTTTCATATGAATCTTAATAATATTATAAATATAAATGTTTGGGTGTTTGGTTGTTTCTATGTCCAGATGTTTGCTTTTGTTTGTTTTTTTTAATTCCACATAACTCTGAGTATACTTGACCTATACTAATGATATTTGGTATACAGGTATAGAAATTTCATACAATATGGGTATCAACTAAACGGGGTGGACATAGGTTTCGTTTGGACTTGGCCTTATATCGATATATTTATCGATAAATGTATTATCGGTCAAAATGTGGTTCCCACAAAACCTTGATGTATGCATTCAATATGGGTGTCAAACGAAAGGCCATGGCCACAGCTTTCACTTGAACTTTTCGATATTTCGATACATTTCTCGATAAATGAGTTATCGGTGAAAAAGTTAATCCCATAAAACCGTGAAACTATAGCTCAGTATGAGTGTCAAATGAAAGAAAAAGGCCACAGCTTTCATCTGAACTGATCCGTATTTCGACATTTTTATCGATAAATGAGTTATCGATCAAATGTGGTTGCCACAAAACCTTGATGTATGCATTCAATATGCGTGTCAAACGAAAGGGCATGGTCACAGCTTTCATTTAAACTTTTCTATATTTGGATATATTTATCATTCAATGTGCGTGTCATACGAAAGGGCATGGTCACATCTTTCATTTGAACTTTTCGATATATTTATCGATAAATGAGTTATTGGTGAAAATGTTGTTCCCATAACACCAGGAAACTTAAGGGCAATGTGAGTGTCAAATGAAAGAAAAAGCCCACAGCTTTCATCTGAATCTTAATAATATTATAAATATAAATGTTTGGGTGTTTGGTTGTTTCTATGTCCAGATGTTTGCTTTTGTTACTCAATAACGGGAGAATGACAAGACGGATATTGTTAAAATTTGGTGTGCGGACAGCTATTAGTCTGGAAGGAGTTATAGGCTATTTTAATTTTTCGGTTCCGGGCCTGCTGGGGACCGTTACTTTTAAAATTTTTTTTAATTCCACATAACTCTGAGTATACTTGACCTATACTAATGATATTTGGTATACAGGTATAGAAATTTCATACAATATGGGTGTCAACTAAACGGGGTGGACATAGGTTTCGTTTGGACTTGGCCTTATATCGATATATTTATCGATAAATGTATTATCGGTCAAAATGTGGTTCCCACAAAACCTTGATCTATGCATTCAATATGGGTGTCAAACGAAAGGCCATGGCCACAGCTTTCACTTGAACTTTTCGATATTTCGATACATTTCTCGATAAATGAGTTATCGGTGGAAAAGTTGTTCCCATAAAACCGTGAAACTATAGCTCAGTATGAGTGTCAAATGAAAGAAAAAGGCCACAGCTTTCATCTGAACTGATCCATATTTCGATATATTTGTCGATAAATGAGTTATCGGTCAAAATGTGGTTCCCACAAAACCTTGATGTATGCGTTCAATATGGGGTCAAACGAAAGGGCATGGCAACAGCTTTCATTTGAACTTTTCCATATTTGGATATATGTATCGATAAATGAGTTATTGGGCAAAATGTTTGTCCCATAAAACCGTGAAACTTAAGCGCAATATGAGTGTCAAATGTAAGAAAAGGCCACAGCTTTCACCTGAACTGATCCGTATTTCGACATATTTATCGATAAATGAGTTATCGATCAAATGTGGTTGCCACAAAACCTTGATGCATTCATTCAATATGCAGGTTAAACGATAGGGCATGGTCACAGCTTTCATTTGAACTTTTCGATATATGTATCGATAAATGAGTTATCGGTCAAAATGTTTGTCCCATAAAACCGTGAAACTTAAGCGCAATATGAGTGTCAAATGTAAGAAAAGGCCACAGCTTTCATCTGAACTGATCCGTATTTCGACATATTTATCGATAAATTAGTTATCGATCAAATGTGGTTGCCACAAAACCTTGATGTATGCATTCAATATGCGTGTCAAACGAAAGGGCATGGTCACAGCTTTCATTTGAACTTTTCGATATTTGGATATATTTATCGATAAATGTGTTATCGGTCAAAATATGGTTCCGACAAAACCTTGATGTATGCATTCAATGTGCATGTCAAACGAAAGGGCATGGCCACAGATTTTATTTGAACATTTAGAAATTTCGAAATATTTACCGATAAACGAGTTATCGGTCAAAATGTTGTTCCCATAAAACCGTAAAGCTTAAGCGCAATATGAGTGGCAGATGAAAGAAAAAGACCACAGCTTTCATCTGAACTCATCCCTATTTCGATATATTTGTCGCTAAATGAGTTATCGGTCAAAATGTGGTTCACACAAAGCCTTGATGTATGCGTTCAATATGGGTGTCAAGCGCAAGGGCATTGTAACGGCTTGCATTTGAACTTTTCCATGTTTGGATACATGTGTCGATAAATGAGTTATCGGTCAAAATGTTTATTACATAAAACCGTGAAACTTAAGCGCAATATGAGTGTCAAGTGTAAGAAAAAGGCCACAGCTTTCATCTGTACTGATACGTATTTCGACATATTTATCGATAAATGAGTTATCGGTCAAATGTGGTTGCCACTAAACCTTGATGTATGCATTCAATATGCATGTCAAATGAAAGGGCATGGCCACAGATTTTATTTGAACTTTTAGAAATTTCGAAATATTTACCGATAAACGAGTTATCGGTCAAAATGTTGTTCCCATAAAACCGTGAAGCTTAAGCGCAATATGAGTGTCAAATGAAAGCAAAAGGCCACTGCTTTCATCTGAACTGATCCGTATTTCGACATATTTATCGATAAATGAGTTATCGACCAAATGTGGTTGCCACAAAACCTTGATGTATGCACTCAATATGGGTTTCAAACGAAAGAGCATAGCCACAGCTTTCATTTGAACTGAGCCATATTTCGATATATTTATCGATAAATAGGTTATCGGTCAAAATATGGTTCCCACAAAACCTTGATATATGCGTTCAATATGGATGTCCGACGATAGGGTATGGTCACAGCTTTCATTTGAACTTTTCCATATTTGGATATATGTATCGATAAATGAGTAATCGGTGAAAATGTTTGTCCCATGAAACCGTTTCCCATGAAACCGGGAAACTTAAGCGTAATATGAGTGTCAAATTTAAGAAAAAAGGCCACAGCTTTCATCTGAACTGAACCGTATTTCGACATATTTATCGATAAATGAGTTATCGATCAAAATATGGTTGCCACAAAACCTTGATGTATGCATTCAATATGGGTTTCAAACCAAAGAGCATGGCCACAGCTTTCATTTGAACTGAGCCATATTTCGATATATGCGTTTAATAGGGGTGTCAAACGAAAGGGCATGGTCACAGCTTTCATCTGAACTCTTTGATATATTTATCGATAACTGTGTTATCGGTCAAAATATGGTTCCCACAAAACCTTTATGTATGCATTCAATATGCTGGTCAAACGAAAGGACATGGTCATAGCTTTCATCTGAACTTTTCGATATATTTATCGATAAATGAGTTTTCGGTCACAATGTGGCTCCCAATATGGGGTCAAACGAAAGGGCATGGCAACAGCTTTCATTTGAACTTTTCCATATTTGGATATATGTATCGATAAATGATTTATCGGTCAAAATGTTTGTCCCATAAAACCGTGAAACTTAAGCGCAATATGAGTGTCAAATGTAAGAAAAGGCCACAGCTTTCATATGAATCTTAATAATATTATAAATATAAATGTTTGGGTGTTTGGTTGTTTCTATGTCCAGATGTTTGCTTTTGTTACTCAATAACGGGAGAATGACAAGACGGATATTGTTAAAATTTGGTGTGCGGACAGCTATTAGTCTGGAAGGAGTTATAGGCTATTTTAATTTTTCGGTTCCGGGCCTGCTGAGGACCGTTACTTTTAAATTTTTTTTTAATTCCACATAACTCTGAGTATACTTGACCTATACTAATGAAATTTGGTATACAGGTATAGAAATTTCATACAATATGGGTGTCAACTAAACGGGGTGGACATAGGTTTCGTTTGGACTTGGCCTTATATCGATATATTTATCGATAAATGTATTATCGGTCAAAGTGTGGTTCCCACAAATCCTTGATGTATGCATTCAATATGGGTGTCAAACGAAAGGCCGTGGCCACAGCTTTCACTTGAACTTTTCGATATTTCGATACATTTCTCGATAAATGAGTTATCGGTGGAAAAGTTGTTCCCATAAAACCGTGAAACTATAGCTCAGTATGAGTGTCAAATGAAAGAAAAAGGTCACAGCTTTCATCTGAACTGATCCATATTTCGATATATTTGTCGATAAATGAGTTATCGGTCAAAATGTGGTTCCCACAAAACCTTGATGTATGCGTTCAATATGGGTGTCATGCGAAAGGACAAGGTCGCAGCTTTCATTTGAACTCTTTGATATATTTATCGATAACTGTGTTATCGGTCAAAATATGGTTCCCACAAAACCTTTATGTATGCATTCAATATGCTGGTCAAACGAAAGGACATGGTCATAGCTTTCATCTGAACTTTTCGATATATTTATCGATAAATGAGTTTTCGGTCACAATGTGGCTCCCACAAAACCTTGATGTATGCGTTCAATATGGGGTCAAACGAAAGGGCATGGCAACAGCTTTCATTTGAACTTTTCCATATTTGGATATATGTATCGATAAATGATTTATCGGTCAAAATGTTTGTCCCATAAAACCGTGAAACTTAAGCGCAATATGAGTGTCAAATGTAAGAAAAGGCCACAGCTTTCATATGAATCTTAATAATATTATAAATATAAATGTTTGGGTGTTTGGTTGTTTCTATGTCCAGATGTTTGCTTTTGTTACTCAATAACGGGAGAATGACAAGACGGATATTGTTAAAATTTGGTGTGCGGACAGCTATTAGTCTGGAAGGAGTTATAGGCTATTTTAATTTTTCGGTTCCGGGCCTGCTGGGGACCGTTACTTTTAAAATTTTTTTTAATTCCACATAACTCTGAGTATACTTGACCTATACTAATGATATTTGGTATACAGGTATAGAAATTTCATACAATATGGGTGTCAACTAAACGGGGTGGACATAGGTTTCGTTTGGACTTGGCCTTATATCGATATATTTATCGATAAATGTATTATCGGTCAAAATGTGGTTCCCACAAAACCTTGATGTATGCATTCAATATGGGTGTCAAACGAAAGGCCATGGCCACAGCTTTCACTTGAACTTTTCGATATTTCGATACATTTCTCGATAAATGAGTTATCGGTGGAAAAGTTGTTCCCATAAAACCGTGAAACTATAGCTCAGTATGAGTGTCAAATGAAAGAAAAAGGCCACAGCTTTCATCTGAACTGATCCATATTTCGATATATTTGTCGATAAATGAGTTATCGGTCAAAATGTGGTTCCCACAAAACCTTGATGTATGCGTTCAATATGGGTGTCATGCGAAAGGACAAGGTCACAGCTTTCATTTGATCTTTTCGATATATGTATCGATAAATGAGTTATCGGTCACAATGTGGCTCCCACAAAACCTTGATGTATGCGTTCAATATGGGGTCAAACGAAAGGGCATGGCAACAGCTTTCATTTGAACTTTTCCATATTTGGATATATGTATCGATAAATGAGTTATCGGGCAAAATGTTTGTCCCATAAAACCGTGAAACTTAAGCGCAATATGAGTGTCAAATGTAAGTAAAGGCCACAGCTTTCATCTGAACTGATCCGTATTTCGACATATTTATCGATAAATGAGTTATCGATCAAATGTGGTTGCCACAAAACCTTGATGCATTCATTCAATATGCAGGTTAAACGATAGGGCATGGTCACAGCTTTCATTTGAACTTTTCGATATATGTATCGATAAATGAGTTATCGGTCAAAATGTGGTTCCCACAAAACCTTGATGTATGCGTTCAATATGGGTGTCATGCGAAAGGACAAGGTCACAGCTTTCATTTGAACTTTTCGATATATGTATCGATAAATGAGTTATCGGTCACAATGTGGCTCCCACAAAACCTTGATGTATGCGTTCAATATGGGGTCAAACGAAAGGGCATGGCAACAGCTTTCATTTGAACTTTTCCATATTTGGATATATGTATCGATAAATGAGTTATCGGGCAAAATGTTTGTCCCATAAAACCGTGAAACTTAAGCGCAATATGAGTGTCAAATGTAAGAAAAGGCCACAGCTTTCATCTGAACTGATCCGTATTTCGACATATTTATCGATAAATTAGTTATCGATCAAATGTGGTTGCCACAAAACCTTGATGTATGCATTCAATATGCGTGTCAAACGAAAGGGCATGGTCACAGCTTTCATTTGAACTTTTCGATATTTGGATATATTTATCGATAAATGTGTTATCGGTCAAAATATGGTTCCGACAAAACCTTGATGTATGCATTCAATGTGCATGTCAAACGAAAGGGCATGGCCACAGATTTTATTTGAACATTTAGAAATTTCGAAATATTTACCGATAAACGAGTTATCGGTCAAAATGTGGTTCCCACAAAACCTTGATGTATGCGTTCAATATGGGTGTCATGCGAAAGGACAAGGTCGCAGCTTTCATTTGAACTCTTTGATATATTTATCGATAACTGTGTTATCGGTCAAAATATGGTTCCCACAAAACCTTTATGTATGCATTCAATATGCTGGTCAAACGAAAGGACATGGTCATAGCTTTCATCTGAACTTTTCGATATATTTATCGATAAATGAGTTTTCGGTCACAATGTGGCTCCCACAAAACCTTGATGTATGCGTTCAATATGGGGTCAAACGAAAGGGCATGGCAACAGCTTTCATTTGAACTTTTCCATATTTGGATATATGTATCGATAAATGATTTATCGGTCAAAATGTTTGTCCCATAAAACCGTGAAACTTAAGCGCAATATGAGTGTCAAATGTAAGAAAAGGCCACAGCTTTCATATGAATCTTAATAATATTATAAATATAAATGTTTGGGTGTTTGGTTGTTTCTATGTCCAGATGTTTGCTTTTGTTACTCAATAACGGGAGAATGACAAGACGGATATTGTTAAAATTTGGTGTGCGGACAGCTATTAGTCTGGAAGGAGTTATAGGCTATTTTAATTTTTCGGTTCCGGGCCTGCTGGGGACCGTTACTTTTAAAATTTTTTTTAATTCCACATAACTCTGAGTATACTTGACCTATACTAATGATATTTGGTATACAGGTATAGAAATTTCATACAATATGGGTGTCAACTAAACGGGGTGGACATAGGTTTCGTTTGGACTTGGCCTTATATCGATATATTTATCGATAAATGTATTATCGGTCAAAATGTGGTTCCCACAAAACCTTGATGTATGCATTCAATATGGGTGTCAAACGAAAGGCCATGGCCACAGCTTTCACTTGAACTTTTCGATATTTCGATACATTTCTCGATAAATGAGTTATCGGTGGAAAAGTTGTTCCCATAAAACCGTGAAACTATAGCTCAGTATGAGTGTCAAATGAAAGAAAAAGGCCACAGCTTTCATCTGAACTGATCCATATTTCGATATATTTGTCGATAAATGAGTTATCGGTCAAAATGTGGTTCCCACAAAACCTTGATGTATGCGTTCAATATGGGTGTCATGCGAAAGGACAAGGTCACAGCTTTCATTTGAACTTTTCGATATATGTATCGATAAATGAGTTATCGGTCACAATGTGGCTCCCACAAAACCTTGATGTATGCGTTCAATATGGGGTCAAACGAAAGGGCATGGCAACAGCTTTCATTTGAACTTTTCCATATTTGGATATATGTATCGATAAATGAGTTATCGGGCAAAATGTTTGTCCCATAAAACCGTGAAACTTAAGCGCAATATGAGTGTCAAATGTAAGAAAAGGCCACAGCTTTCATCTGAACTGATCCGTATTTCGACATATTTATCGATAAATTAGTTATCGATCAAATGTGGTTGCCACAAAACCTTGATGTATGCATTCAATATGCGTGTCAAACGAAAGGGCATGGTCACAGCTTTCATTTGAACTTTTCGATATTTGGATATATTTATCGATAAATGTGTTATCGGTCAAAATATGGTTCCGACAAAACCTTGATGTATGCATTCAATATGCATGTCAAACGAAAGGGCATGGCCACAGATTTTATTTGAACATTTAGAAATTTCGAAATATTTACCGATAAACGAGTTATCGGTCAAAATGTTGTTCCCATAAAACCGTAAAGCTTAAGCGCAATATGAGTGGCAGATGAAAGAAAAAGACCACAGCTTTCATCTGAACTCATCCCTATTTCGATATATTTGTCGCTAAATGAGTTATTGGTCAAAATGTGGTTCACACAAAGCCTTGATGTATGCGTTCAATATGGGTGTCAAGCGCAAGGGCATTGTAACGGCTTGCATTTGAACTTTTCCATGTTTGGATACACGTGTCGATAAATGAGTTATCGGTCAAAATGTTTATTACATAAAACCGTGAAACTTAAGCGCAATACGAGTGTCAAGTGTAAGAAAAAGGCCACAGCTTTCATCTGTACTGATACGTATTTCGACATATTTATCGATAAATGAGTTATCGGTCAAATGTGGTTGCCACTAAACCTTGATGTATGCATTCAATATGCATGTCAAATGAAAGGGCATGGCCACAGATTTTATTTGAACTTTTAGAAATTTCGAAATATTTACCGATAAACGAGTTATCGGTCAAAATGTTGTTCCCATAAAACCGTGAAGCTTAAGCGCAATATGAGTGTCAAATGAAAGCAAAAGGCCACTGCTTTCATCTGAACTGATCCGTATTTCGACATATTTATCGATAAATGAGTTATCGATCAAATGTGGTTGCCACAAAACCTTGATGTATGCACTCAATATGGGTTTCAAACGAAAGAGCATAGCCACAGCTTTCATTTGAACTGAGCCATATTTCTATATATTTATCGATAAATAGGTTATCGGTCAAAATATGGTTCCCACAAAACCTTGATATATGCGTTCAATATGGATGTCCGACGATAGGGTATGGTCACAGCTTTCATTTGAACTTTTCCATATTTGGATATATGTATCGATAAATGAGTAATCGGTGAAAATGTTTGTCCCATGAAACCGTTTCCCATGAAACCGGGAAACTTAAGCGTAATATGAGTGTCAAATTTAAGAAAAAAGGCCACAGCTTTCATCTGAACTGAACCGTATTTCGACATATTTATCGATAAATGAGTTATCGATCAAAATATGGTTGCCACAAAACCTTGATGTATGCATTCAATATGGGTTTCAAACCAAAGAGCATGGCCACAGCTTTCATTTGAACTGAGCCATATTTCGATATATGCGTTTAATAGGGGTGTCAAACGAAAGGGCATGGTCACAGCTTTCATCTGAACTCTTTGATATATTTATCGATAACTGTGTTATCGGTCAAAATATGGTTCCCACAAAACCTTTATGTATGCATTCAATATGCTGGTCAAACGAAAGGACATGGTCATAGCTTTCATCTGAACTTTTCGATATATTTATCGATAAATGAGTTTTCGGTCACAATGTGGCTCCCACAAAACCTTGATGTATGCGTTCAATATGGGGTCAAACGAAAGGGCATGGCAACAGCTTTCATTTGAACTTTTCCATATTTGGATATATGTATCGATAAATGATTTATCGGTCAAAATGTTTGTCCCATAAAACCGTGAAACTTAAGCGCAATATGAGTGTCAAATGTAAGAAAAGGCCACAGCTTTCATATGAATCTTAATAATATTATAAATATAAATGTTTGGGTGTTTGGTTGTTTCTATGTCCAGATGTTTGCTTTTGTTACTCAATAACGGGAGAATGACAAGACGGATATTGTTAAAATTTGGTGTGCGGACAGCTATTAGTCTGGAAGGAGTTATAGGCTATTTTAATTTTTCGGTTCCGGGCCTGCTGGGGACCGTTACTTTTAAATTTTTTTTTAATTCCACATAACTCTGAGTATACTTGACCTATACTAATGAAATTTGGTATACAGGTATAGAAATTTCATACAATATGGGTGTCAACTAAACGGGGTGGACATAGGTTTCGTTTGTACTTGGCCTTATATCGATATATTTATCGATAAATGTATTATCGGTCAAAGTGTGGTTCCCACAAATCCTTGATGTATGCATTCAATATGGGTGTCAAACGAAAGGCCATGGCCACAGCTTTCACTTGAACTTTTCGATATTTCGATACATTTCTCGATAAATGAGTTATCGGTGGAAAAGTTGTTCCCATAAAACCGTGAAACTATAGCTCAGTATGAGTGTCAAATGAAAGAAAAAGGCCACAGCTTTCATCTGAACTGATCCGTATTTCGACATTTTTATCGATAAATGAGTTATCGATCAAATGTGGTTCCCACAAAACCTTGATGTATGCATTCAATATGCGTGTCAAACGAAAGGGCATGGTCACAGCTTTCATTTAAACTTTTCTATATTTGGATATATTTATCATTCAATGTGCGTGTCATACGAAAGGGCATGGTCACATCTTTCATTTGAACTTTTCGATATATTTATCGATAAATGAGTTATTGGTGAAAATGTTGTTCCCATAACACCAGGAAACTTAAGGGCAATGTGAGTGTCAAATGAAAGAAAAAGCCCACAGCTTTCATCTGAATCTTAATAATATTATAAATATAAATGTTTGGGTGTTTGGTTGTTTCTATGTCCAGATGTTTGCTTTTGTTACTCAATAACGGGAGAATGACAAGACGGATATTGTTAAAATTTGGTGTGCGGACAGCTATTAGTCTGGAAGGAGTTATAGGCTATTTTAATTTTTCGGTTCCGGGCCTGCTGGGGACCGTTACTTTTAAAATTTTTTTTAATTCCACATAACTCTGAGTATACTTGACCTATACTAATGATATTTGGTATACAGGTATAGAAATTTCATACAATATGGGTGTCAACTAAACGGGGTGGACATAGGTTTCGTTTGGACTTGGCCTTATATCGATATATTTATCGATAAATGTACTATCGGTCAAAATGTGGTTCCCACAAAACCTTGATGTATGCATTCAATATGGGTGTCAAACGAAAGGCCATGGCCACAGCTTTCACTTGAACTTTTCGATATTTCGATACATTTCTCGATAAATGAGTTATCGGTGGAAAAGTTGTTCCCATAAAACCGTGAAACTATAGCTCAGTATGAGTGTCAAATGAAAGAAAAAGGCCACAGCTTTCATCTGAACTGATCCATATTTCGATATATTTGTCGATAAATGAGTTATCGGTCAAAATCTGGTTCCCACAAAACCTTGATGTATGCGTTCAATATGGGTGTCATGCGAAAGGACAAGGTCACAGCTTTCATTTGAACTTTTCGATATATGTATCGATAAATGAGTTATCGGTCACAATGTGGCTCCCACAAAACCTTGATGTATGCGTTCAATATGGGGTCAAACGAAAGGGCATGGCAACAGCTTTCATTTGAACTTTTCCATATTTGGATATATGTATCGATAAATGAGTTATCGGGCAAAATGTTTGTCCCATAAAACCGTGAAACTTAAGCGGAATATGAGTGTCAAATGTAAGAAAAGGCCACAGCTTTCATCTGAACTGATCCGTATTTCGACATATTTATCGATAAATGAGTTATCGATCAAATGTGGTTGCCACAAAACCTTGATGCATTCATTCAATATGCAGGTTAAACGATAGGGCATGGTCACAGCTTTCATTTGAACTTTTCGATATATGTATCGATAAATGAGTTATCGGTCAAAATGTTTGTCCCATAAAACCGTGAAACTTAAGCGCAATATGAGTGTCAAATGTAAGAAAAGGCTACAGCTTTCATCTGAACTGATCCGTAATACGACATATTTATCGATAAATTAGTTATCGATCAAATGTGGTTGCCACAAAACCTTGATGTATGCATTCAATATGCGTGTCAAACGAAAGGGCATGGTCACAGCTTTCATTTGAACTTTTCGATATTTGGATATATTTATCGATAAATGTGTTATCGGTCAAAATATGGTTCCGACAAAACCTTGATGTATGCATTCAATGTGCATGTCAAACGAAAGGGCATGGCCACAGATTTTATTTGAACATTTAGAAATTTCGAAATATTTACCGATAAACGAGTTATCGGTCAAAATGTTGTTCCCATAAAACCGTAAAGCTTAAGCGCAATATGAGTGGCAGATGAAAGAAAAAGACCACAGCTTTCATCTGAACTCATCCCTATTTCGATATATTTGTCGCTAAATGAGTTATCGGTCAAAATGTGGTTCACACAAAGCCTTGATGTATGCGTTCAATATGGGTGTCAAGCGCAAGGGCATTGTAACGGCTTGCATTTGAACTTTTCCATGTTTGGATACATGTGTCGATAAATGAGTTATCGGTCAAAATGTTTATTACATAAAACCGTGAAACTTAAGCGCAATATGAGTGTCAAGTGTAAGAAAAAGGCCACAGCTTTCATCTGTACTGATACGTATTTCGACATATTTATCGATAAATGAGTTATCGGTCAAATGTGGTTGCCACTAAACCTTGATGTATGCATTCAATATGCATGTCAAATGAAAGGGCATGGCCACAGATTTTATTTGAACTTTTAGAAATTTCGAAATATTTACCGATAAACGAGTTATCGGTCAAAATGTTGTTCCCATAAAACCGTGAAGCTTAAGCGCAATATGAGTGTCAAATGAAAGCAAAAGGCCACTGCTTTCATCTGAACTGATCCGTATTTCGACATATTTATCGATAAATGAGTTATCGATCAAATGTGGTTGCCACAAAACCTTGATGTATGCACTCAATATGGGTTTCAAACGAAAGAGCATAGCCACAGCTTTCATTTGAACTGAGCCATATTTCTATATATTTATCGATAAATAGGTTATCGGTCAAAATATGGTTCCCACAAAACCTTGATATATGCGTTCAATATGGATGTCCGACGATAGGGTATGGTCACAGCTTTCATTTGAACTTTTCCATATTTGGATATATGTATCGATAAATGAGTAATCGGTGAAAATGTTTGTCCCATGAAACCGTTTCCCATGAAACCGGGAAACTTAAGCGTAATATGAGTGTCAAATTTAAGAAAAAAGGCCACAGCTTTCATCTGAACTGAACCGTATTTCGACATATTTATCGATAAATGAGTTATCGATCAAAATATGGTTGCCACAAAACCTTGATGTATGCATTCAATATGGGTTTCAAACCAAAGAGCATGGCCACAGCTTTCATTTGAACTGAGCCATATTTCGATATATGCGTTTAATAGGGGTGTCAAACGAAAGGGCATGGTCACAGCTTTCATCTGAACTCTTTGATATATTTATCGATAACTGTGTTATCGGTCAAAATATGGTTCCCACAAAACCTTTATGTATGCATTCAATATGCTGGTCAAACGAAAGGACATGGTCATAGCTTTCATCTGAACTTTTCGATATATTTATCGATAAATGAGTTTTCGGTCACAATGTGGCTCCCACAAAACCTTGATGTATGCGTTCAATATGGGGTCAAACGAAAGGGCATGGCAACAGCTTTCATTTGAACTTTTCCATATTTGGATATATGTATCGATAAATGATTTATCGGTCAAAATGTTTGTCCCATAAAACCGTGAAACTTAAGCGCAATATGAGTGTCAAATGTAAGAAAAGGCCACAGCTTTCATATGAATCTTAATAATATTATAAATATAAATGTTTGGGTGTTTGGTTGTTTCTATGTCCAGATGTTTGCTTTTGTTACTCAATAACGGGAGAATGACAAGACGGATATTGTTAAAATTTGGTGTGCGGACAGCTATTAGTCTGGAAGGAGTTATAGGCTATTTTAATTTTTCGGTTCCGGGCCTGCTGGGGACCGTTACTTTAAAATTTTTTTTTAATTCCACATAACTCTGAGTATACTTGACCTATACTAATGAAATTTGGTATACAGGTATAGAAATTTCATACAATATGGGTGTCAACTAAACGGGGTGGACATAGGTTTCGTTTGTACTTGGCCTTATATCGATATATTTATCGATAAATGTATTATCGGTCAAAGTGTGGTTCCCACAAATCCTTGATGTATGCATTCAATATGGGTGTCAAACGAAAGGCCATGGCCACAGCTTTCACTTGAACTTTTCGATATTTCGATACATTTCTCGATAAATGAGTTATCGGTGGAAAAGTTGTTCCCATAAAACCGTGAAACTATAGCTCAGTATGAGTGTCAAATGAAAGAAAAAGGCCACAGCTTTCATCTGAACTGATCCGTATTTCGACATTTTTATCGATAAATGAGTTATCGATCAAATGTGGTTCCCACAAAACCTTGATGTATGCATTCAATATGCGTGTCAAACGAAAGGGCATGGTCACAGCTTTCATTTAAACTTTTCTATATTTGGATATATTTATCATTCAATGTGCGTGTCATACGAAAGGGCATGGTCACATCTTTCATTTGAACTTTTCGATATATTTATCGATAAATGAGTTATTGGTGAAAATGTTGTTCCCATAACACCAGGAAACTTAAGGGCAATGTGAGTGTCAAATGAAAGAAAAAGCCCACAGCTTTCATCTGAATCTTAATAATATTATAAATATAAATGTTTGGGTGTTTGGTTGTTTCTATGTCCAGATGTTTGCTTTTGTTACTCAATAACGGGAGAATGACAAGACGGATATTGTTAAAATTTGGTGTGCGGACAGCTATTAGTCTGGAAGGAGTTATAGGCTATTTTAATTTTTCGGTTCCGGGCCTGCTGGGGACCGTTACTTTTAAAATTTTTTTTAATTCCACATAACTCTGAGTATACTTGACCTATACTAATGATATTTGGTATACAGGTATAGAAATTTCATACAATATGGGTGTCAACTAAACGGGGTGGACATAGGTTTCGTTTGGACTTGGCCTTATATCGATATATTTATCGATAAATGTACTATCGGTCAAAATGTGGTTCCCACAAAACCTTGATGTATGCATTCAATATGGGTGTCAAACGAAAGGCCATGGCCACAGCTTTCACTTGAACTTTTCGATATTTCGATACATTTCTCGATAAATGAGTTATCGGTGGAAAAGTTGTTCCCATAAAACCGTGAAACTATAGCTCAGTATGAGTGTCAAATGAAAGAAAAAGGCCACAGCTTTCATCTGAACTGATCCATATTTCGATATATTTGTCGATAAATGAGTTATCGGTCAAAATGTGGTTCCCACAAAACCTTGATGTATGCGTTCAATATGGGTGTCATGCGAAAGGACAAGGTCACAGCTTTCATTTGAACTTTTCGATATATGTATCGATAAATGAGTTATCGGTCACAATGTGGCTCCCACAAAACCTTGATGTATGCGTTCAATATGGGGTCAAACGAAAGGGCATGGCAACAGCATTCATTTGAACTTTTCCATATTTGGATATATGTATCGATAAATGAGTTATCGGGCAAAATGTTTGTCCCATAAAACCGTGAAACTTAAGCGGAATATGAGTGTCAAATGTAAGAAAAGGCCACAGCTTTCATCTGAACTGATCCGTATTTCGACATATTTATCGATAAATAAGTTATCGATCAAATGTGGTTGCCACAAAACCTTGATGCATTCATTCAATATGCAGGTTAAACGATAGGGCATGGTCACAGCTTTCATTTGAACTTTTCGATATATGTATCGATAAATGAGTTATCGGTCAAAATGTTTGTCCCATAAAACCGTGAAACTTAAGCGCAATATGAGTGTCAAATGTAAGAAAAGGCCACAGCTTTCATCTGAACTGATCCGTAATACGACATATTTATCGATAAATTAGTTATCGATCAAATGTGGTTGCCACAAAACCTTGATGTATGCATTCAATATGCGTGTCAAACGAAAGGGCATGGTCACAGCTTTCATTTGAACTTTTCGATATTTGGATATATTTATCGATAAATGTGTTATCGGTCAAAATATGGTTCCGACAAAACCTTGATGTATGCATTCAATGTGCATGTCAAACGAAAGGGCATGGCCACAGATTTTATTTGAACATTTAGAAATTTCGAAATATTTACCGATAAACGAGTTATCGGTCAAAATGTTGTTCCCATAAAACCGTAAAGCTTAAGCGCAATATGAGTGGCAGATGAAAGAAAAAGACCACAGCTTTCATCTGAACTCATCCCTATTTCGATATATTTGTCGCTAAATGAGTTATCGGTCAAAATGTGGTTCACACAAAGCCTTGATGTATGCGTTCAATATGGGTGTCAAGCGCAAGGGCATTGTAACGGCTTGCATTTGAACTTTTCCATGTTTGGATACATGTGTCGATAAATGAGTTATCGGTCAAAATGTTTATTACATAAAACCGTGAAACTTAAGCGCAATATTAGTGTCAAGTGTAAGAAAAAGGCCACAGCTTTCATCTGTACTGATACGTATTTCGACATATTTATCGATAAATGAGTTATCGGTCAAATGTGGTTGCCACTAAACCTTGATGTATGCATTCAATATGCATGTCAAATGAAAGGGCATGGCCACAGATTTTATTTGAACTTTTAGAAATTTCGAAATATTTACCGATAAACGAGTTATCGGTCAAAATGTTGTTCCCACAAAACCGTGAAGCTTAAGCGCAATATGAGTGTCAAATGAAAGCAAAAGGCCACTGCTTTCATCTGAACTGATCCGTATTTCGACATATTTATCGATAAATGAGTTATCGATCAAATGTGGTTGCCACAAAACCTTGATGTATGCACTCAATATGGGTTTCAAACGAAAGAGCATAGCCACAGCTTTCATTTGAACTGAGCCATATTTCGATATATTTATCGATAAATAGGTTATCGGTCAAAATATGGTTCCCACAAAACCTTGATATATGCGTTCAATATGGATGTCCGACGATAGGGTATGGTCACAGCTTTCATTTGAACTTTTCCATATTTGGATATATGTATCGATAAATGAGTAATCGGTGAAAATGTTTGTCCCATGAAACCGTTTCCCATGAAACCGGGAAACTTAAGCGTAATATGAGTGTCAAATTTAAGAAAAAAGGCCACAGCTTTCATCTGAACTGAACCGTATTTCGACATATTTATCGATAAATGAGTTATCGATCAAAATATGGTTGCCACAAAACCTTGATGTATGCATTCAATATGGGTTTCAAACCAAAGAGCATGGCCACAGCTTTCATTTGAACTGAGCCATATTTCGATATATGCGTTTAATAGGGGTGTCAAACGAAAGGGCATGGTCACAGCTTTCATCTGAACTCTTTGATATATTTATCGATAACTGTGTTATCGGTCAAAATATGGTTCCCACAAAACCTTTATGTATGCATTCAATATGCTGGTCAAACGAAAGGACATGGTCATAGCTTTCATCTGAACTTTTCGATATATTTATCGATAAATGAGTTTTCGGTCACAATGTGGCTCCCACAAAACCTTGATGTATGCATTCAATATGCGTGTCAAACGAAAGGGCATGGTCACAGCTTTCATTTAAACTTTTCTATATTTGGATATATTTATCATTCAATGTGCGTGTCATACGAAAGGGCATGGTCACATCTTTCATTTGAACTTTTCGATATATTTATCGATAAATGAGTTATTGGTGAAAATGTTGTTCCCATAACACCAGGAAACTTAAGGGCAATGTGAGTGTCAAATGAAAGAAAAAGCCCACAGCTTTCATCTGAATCTTAATAATATTATAAATATAAATGTTTGGGTGTTTGGTTGTTTCTATGTCCAGATGTTTGCTTTTGTTACTCAATAACGGGAGAATGACAAGACGGATATTGTTAAAATTTGGTGTGCGGACAGCTATTAGTCTGGAAGGAGTTATAGGCTATTTTAATTTTTCGGTTCCGGGCCTGCTGGGGACCGTTACTTTTAAAATTTTTTTTAATTCCACATAACTCTGAGTATACTTGACCTATACTAATGATATTTGGTATACAGGTATAGAAATTTCATACAATATGGGTGTCAACTAAACGGGGTGGACATAGGTTTCGTTTGGACTTGGCCTTATATCGATATATTTATCGATAAATGTATTATCGGTCAAAATGTGGTTCCCACAAAACCTTGATGTATGCATTCAATATGGGTGTCAACTAAACGGGGTGGACATAGGTTTCCTTTGGACTTGGCCTTATATCGATATATTTATCGATAAATGTATTATCGGTCAAAATGTGGTTCCCACAAAACCTTGATGTATGCATTCAATATGGGTGTCAAACGAAAGGCCATGGCCACAGCTTTCACTTGAACTTTTCGATATTTCGATACATTTCTCGATAAATGAGTTATCGGTGGAAAAGTTGTTCCCATAAAACCGTGAAACTATAGCTCAGTATGAGTGTCAAATGAAAGAAAAAGGCCACAGCTTTCATCTGAACTGATCCATATTTCGATATATTTGTCGATAAATGAGTTATCGGTCAAAATGTGGTTCCCACAAAACCTTGATGTATGCGTTCAATATGGGTGTCATGCGAAAGGACAAGGTCACAGCTTTCATTTGAACTTTTCGATATATGTATCGATAAATGAGTTATCGGTCACAATGTGGCTCCCACAAAACCTTGATGTATGCGTTCAATATGGGGTCAAACGAAAGGGCATGGCAACAGCTTTCATTTGAACTTTTCCATATTTGGATATATGTATCGATAAATGAGTTATCGGGCAAAATGTTTGTCCCATAAAACCGTGAAACTTAAGCGCAATATGAGTGTCAAATGTAAGAAAAGGCCACAGCTTTCATCTGAACTGATCCGTATTTCGACATATTTATCGATAAATGAGTTATCGATCAAATGTGGTTGCCACAAAACCTTGATGTATGCATTCAATATGCGTGTCAAACGAAAGGGCATGGTCACAGCTTTCATTTGAACTTTTTGATATTTGGATATATTTATCGATAAATGTGTTATCGGTCAAAATATGGTTCCGACAAAACCTTGATGTATGCATTCAATGTGCATGTCAAACGAAAGGGCATGGCCACAGATTTTATTTGAACATTTAGAAATTTCGAAATATTTACCGATAAACGAGTTATCGGTCAAAATGTTGTTCCCATAAAGCCTTGATGTATGCGTTCAATATGGGTGTCAAGCGCAAGGGCATTGTAACGGCTTGCATTTGAACTTTTCCATGTTTGGATACATGTGTCGATAAATGAGTTATCGGTCAAAATGTTTATTACATAAAACCGTGAAACTTAAGCGCAATATGAGTGTCAAGTGTAAGAAAAAGGCCACAGCTTTCATCTGTACTGATACGTATTTCGACATATTTATCGATAAATGAGTTATCGGTCAAATGTGGTTGCCACTAAACCTTGATGTATGCATTCAATATGCATGTCAAATGAAAGGGCATGGCCACAGATTTTATTTGAACTTTTAGAAATTTCGAAATATTTACCGATAAACGAGTTATCGGTCAAAATGTTGTTCCCATAAAACCGTGAAGCTTAAGCGCAATATGAGTGTCAAATGAAAGCAAAAGGCCACTGCTTTCATCTGAACTGATCCGTATTTCGACATATTTATCGATAAATGAGTTATCGATCAAATGTGGTTGCCACAAAACCTTGATGTATGCACTCAATATGGGTTTCAAACGAAAGAGCATAGCCACAGCTTTCATTTGAACTGAGCCATATTTCGATATATTTATCGATAAATAGGTTATCGGTCAAAATATGGTTCCCACAAAACCTTGATATATGCGTTCAATATGGATGTCCGACGATAGGGTATGGTCACAGCTTTCATTTGAACTTTTCCACATTTGGATATATGTATCGATAAATGAGTAATCGGTGAAAATGTTTGTCCCATGAAACCGTTTCCCATGAAACCGGGAAACTTAAGCGTAATATGAGTGTCAAATTTAAGAAAAAAGGCCACAGCTTTCATCTGAACTGAACCGTATTTCGACATATTTATCGATAAATGAGTTATCGATCAAAATATGGTTGCCACAAAACCTTGATGTATGCATTCAATATGGGTTTCAAACCAAAGAGCATGGCCACAGCTTTCATTTGAACTGAGCCATATTTCGATATATGCGTTTAATAGGGGTGTCAAACGAAAGGGCATGGTCACAGCTTTCATCTGAACTCTTTGATATATTTATCGATAACTGTGTTATCGGTCAAAATATGGTTCCCACAAAACCTTTATGTATGCATTCAATATGCTGGTCAAACGAAAGGACATGGTCATAGCTTTCATCTGAACTTTTCGATATATTTATCGATAAATGAGTTTTCGGTCACAATGTGGCTCCCACAAAACCTTGATGTATGCGTTCAATATGGGGTCAAACGAAAGGGCATGGCAACAGCTTTCATTTGAACTTTTCCATATTTGGATATATGTATCGATAAATGATTTATCGGTCAAAATGTTTGTCCCATAAAACCGTGAAACTTAAGCGCAATATGAGTGTCAAATGTAAGAAAAGGCCACAGCTTTCATATGAATCTTAATAATATTATAAATATAAATGTTTGGGTGTTTGGTTGTTTCTATGTCCAGATGTTTGCTTTTGTTACTCAATAACGGGAGAATGACAAGACGGATATTGTTAAAATTTATTGTGCGGACAGCTATTAGTCTGGAAGGAGTTATAGGCTATTTTAATTTTTCGGTTCCGGGCCTGCTGGGGACCGTTACTTTTAAATTTTTTTTTAATTCCACATAACTCTGAGTATACTTGACCTATACTAATGAAATTTGGTATACAGGTATAGAAATTTCATACAATATGGGTGTCAATTAAACGGGGTGGACATAGGTTTCGTTTGGACTTGGCCTTATATCGATATATTTATCGATAAATGTATTATCGGTCAAAGTGTGGTTCCCACAAATCCTTGATGTATGCATTCAATATGGGTGTCAAACGAAAGGCCATGGCCACAGCTTTCACTTGAACTTTTCGATATTTCGATACATTTCTCGATAAATGAGTTATCGGTGGAAAAGTTGTTCCCATAAAACCGTGAAACTATAGCTCAGTATGAGTGTCAAATGAAAGAAAAAGGCCACAGCTTTCATCTGAACTGATCCGTATTTCGACATTTTTATCGATAAATGAGTTATCGATCAAATGTGGTTGCCACAAAACCTTGATGTATGCATTCAATATGCGTGTCAAACGAAAGGGCATGGTCACAGCTTTCATTTAAACTTTTCTATATTTGGATATATTTATCATTCAATGTGCGTGTCATACGAAAGGGCATGGTCACATCTTTCATTTGAACTTTTCGATATATTTATCGATAAATGAGTTATTGGTGAAAATGTTGTTCCCATAACACCAGGAAACTTAAGGGCAATGTGAGTGTCAAATGAAAGAAAAAGCCCACAGCTTTCATCTGAATCTTAATAATATTATAAATATAAATGTTTGGGTGTTTGGTTGTTTCTATGTCCAGATGTTTGCTTTTGTTACTCAATAACGGGAGAATGACAAGACGGATATTGTTAAAATTTGGTGTGCGGACAGCTATTAGTCTGGAAGGAGTTATAGGCTATTTTAATTTTTCGGTTCCGGGCCTGCTGGGGACCGTTACTTTTAAAATTTTTTTTAATTCCACATAACTCTGAGTATACTTGACCTATACTAATGATATTTGGTATACAGGTATAGAAATTTCATACAATATGGGTGTCAACTAAACGGGGTGGACATAGGTTTCCTTTGGACTTGGCCTTATATCGATATATTTATCGATAAATGTATTATCGGTCAAAATGTGGTTCCCACAAAACCTTGATGTATGCATTCAATATGGGTGTCAAACGAAAGGCCATGGCCACAGCTTTCACTTGAACTTTTCGATATTTCGATACATTTCTCGATAAATGAGTTATCGGTGGAAAAGTTGTTCCCATAAAACCGTGAAACTATAGCTCAGTATGAGTGTCAAATGAAAGAAAAAGGCCACAGCTTTCATCTGAACTGATCCATATTTCGATATATTTGTCGATAAATGAGTTATCGGTCAAAATGTGGTTCCCACAAAACCTTGATGTATGCGTTCAATATGGGTGTCATGCGAAAGGACAAGGTCACAGCTTTCATTTGAACTTTTCGATATATGTATCGATAAATGAGTTATCGGTCACAATGTGGCTCCCACAAAACCTTGATGTATGCGTTCAATATGGGGTCAAACGAAAGGGCATGGCAACAGCTTTCATTTGAACTTTTCCATATTTGGATATATGTATCGATAAATGAGTTATCGGGCAAAATGTTTGTCCCATAAAACCGTGAAACTTAAGCGCAATATGAGTGTCAAATGTAAGAAAAGGCCACAGCTTTCATCTGAACTGATCCGTATTTCGACATATTTATCGATAAATGAGTTATCGATCAAATGTGGTTGCCACAAAACCTTGATGCATTCATTCAATATGCAGGTTAAACGATAGGGCATGGTCACAGCTTTCATTTGAACTTTTCGATATATGTATCGATAAATGAGTTATCGGTCAAAATGTTTGTCCCATAAAACCGTGAAACTTAAGCGCAATATGAGTGTCAAATGTAAGAAAAGGCCACAGCTTTCATCTGAACTGATCCGTATTTCGACATATTTATCGATAAATGAGTTATCGATCAAATGTGGTTGCCACAAAACCTTGATGTATGCATTCAATATGCGTGTCAAACGATAGGGCATGGTCACAGCTTTCATTTGAACTTTTCGATATATGTATCGATAAATGAGTTATCGGTCAAAATGTTTGTCCCATAAAACCGTGAAACTTAAGCGCAATATGAGTGTCAAATGTAAGAAAAGGCCACAGCTTTCATCTGAACTGATCCGTATTTCGACATATTTATCGATAAATGAGTTATCGATCAAATGTGGTTGCCACAAAACCTTGATGTATGCGTTCAATATGGGGTCAAACGAAAGGGCATGGCAACAGCTTTCATTTGAACTTTTCCATATTTGGATATATGTATCGATAAATGAGTTATCGGGCAAAATGTTTGTCCCATAAAACCGTGAAACTTAAGCGCAATATGAGTGTCAAATGTAAGAAAAGGCCACAGCTTTCATCTGAACTGATCCGTATTTCGACATATTTATCGATAAATGAGTTATCGATCAAATGTGGTTGCCACAAAACCTTGATGTATGCGTTCAATATGGGGTCAAACGAAAGGGCATGGCAACAGCTTTCATTTGAACTTTTCCATATTTGGATATATGTATCGATAAACGAGTTATCGGTCAAAATGTTGTTCCCATAAAACCGTAAAGCTTAAGCGCAATATGAGTGGCAGGTGAAAGAAAAAGACCACAGCTTTCATCTGAACTCATCCCTATTTCGATATATTTGTCGCTAAATGAGTTATTGGTCAAAATGTGGTTCACACAAAGCCTTGATGTATGCGTTCAATATGGGTGTCAAGCGCAAGGGCATTGTAACGGCTTGCATTTGAACTTTTCCGTGTTTGGATACATGTGTCGATAAATGAGTTATCGGTCAAAATGTTTATTACATAAAACCGTGAAACTTAAGCGCAATATGAGTGTCAAGTGTAAGAAAAAGGCCACAGCTTTCATCTGTACTGATACGTATTTCGACATATTTATCGATAAATGAGTTATCGGTCAAATGTGGTTGCCACTAAACCTTGATGTATGCATTCAATATGCATGTCAAATGAAAGGGCATGGCCACAGATTTTATTTGAACTTTTAGAAACTTCGAAATATTTACCGATAAACGAGTTATCGGTCAAAATGTTGTTCCCATAAAACCGTGAAGCTTAAGCGCAATATGAGTGTCAAATGAAAGCAAAAGGCCACTGCTTTCATCTGAACTGATCCGTATTTCGACATATTTATCGATAAATGAGTTATCGATCAAATGTGGTTGCCACAAAACCTTGATGTATGCACTCAATATGGGTTTCAAACGAAAGAGCATAGCCAAAGCTTTCATTTGAACTGAGCCATATTTCGATATATTTATCGATAAATAGGTTATCGGTCAAAATATGGTTCCCACAAAACCTTGATATATGCGTTCAATATGGATGTCCGACGATAGGGTATGGTCACAGCTTTCATTTGAACTTTTCCATATTTGGATATATGTATCGATAAATGAGTAATCGGTGAAAATGTTTGTCCCATGAAACCGTTTCCCATGAAACCGGGAAACTTAAGCGTAATATGAGTGTCAAATTTAAGAAAAAAGGCCACAGCTTTCATCTGAACTGAACCGTATTTCGACATATTTATCGATAAATGAGTTATCGATCAAAATATGGTTGCCACAAAACCTTGATGTATGCATTCAATATGGGTTTCAAACCAAAGAGCATGGCCACAGCTTTCATTTGAACTGAGCCATATTTCGATATATGCGTTTAATAGGGGTGTCAAACGAAAGGGCATGGTCACAGCTTTCATCTGAACTCTTTGATATATTTATCGATAACTGTGTTATCGGTCAAAATATGGTTCCCACAAAACCTTTATGTATGCATTCAATATGCTGGTCAAACGAAAGGACATGGTCATAGCTTTCATCTGAACTTTTCGATATATTTATCGATAAATGAGTTTTCGGTCACAATGTGGCTCCCACAAAACCTTGATGTCTGCGTTCAATATGGGGTCAAACGAAAGGGCATGGCAACAGCTTTCATTTGAACTTTTCCATATTTGGATATATGTATCGATAAATGATTTATCGGTCAAAATGTTTGTCCCATAAAACCGTGAAACTTAAGCGCAATATGAGTGTCAAATGTAAGAAAAGGCCACAGCTTTCATATGAATCTTAATAATATTATAAATATAAATGTTTGGGTGTTTGGTTGTTTCTATGTCCAGATGTTTGCTTTTGTTACTCAATAACGGGAGAATGACAAGACGGATATTGTTAAAATTTGGTGTGCGGACAGCTATTAGTCTGGAAGGAGTTATAGGCTATTTTAATTTTTCGGTTCCGGGCCTGCTGGGGACCGTTACTTTTAAATTTTTTTTTAATTCCACATAACTCTGAGTATACTTGACTTTTACTAATGAAATTTGGTATACAGGTATAGAAATTTCATACAATATGGGTGTCAACTAAACGGGGTGGACATAGGTTTCGTTTGGACTTGGCCTTATATCGATATATTTATCGATAAATGTATTATCGGTCAAAGTGTGGTTCCCACAAATCCTTGATGTATGCATTCAATATGGGTGTCAAACGAAAGGCCATGGCCACAGCTTTCACTTGAACTTTTCGATATTTCGATACATTTCTCGATAAATGAGTTATCGGTGGAAAAGTTGTTCCCATAAAACCGTGAAACTATAGCTCAGTATGAGTGTCAAATGAAAGAAAAAGGCCACAGCTTTCATCTGAACTGATCCATATTTCGATATATTTGTCGATAAATGAGTTATCGGTCAAAATGTGGTTCCCACAAAACCTTGATGTATGCGTTCAATATGGGTGTCATGCGAAAGGGCATGGTCACAGCTTTCATTTAAACTTTTCTATATTTGGATATATTTATCATTCAATGTGCGTGTCATACGAAAGGGCATGGTCACATCTTTCATTTGAACTTTTCGATATATTTATCGATAAATGAGTTATTGGTGAAAATGTTGTTCCCATAACACCAGGAAACTTAAGGGCAATGTGAGTGTCAAATGAAAGAAAAAGCCCACAGCTTTCATCTGAATCTTAATAATATTATAAATATAAATGTTTGGGTGTTTGGTTGTTTCTATGTCCAGATGTTTGCTTTTGTTACTCAATAACGGGAGAATGACAAGACGGATATTGTTAAAATTTGGTGTGCGGACAGCTATTAGTCTGGAAGGAGTTATAGGCTATTTTAATTTTTCGGTTCCGGGCCTGCTGGGGACCGTTACTTTTAAAATTTTTTTTAATTCCACATAACTCTGAGTATACTTGACCTATACTAATGATATTTGGTATACAGGTATAGAAATTTCATACAATATGGGTGTCAACTAAACGGGGTGGACATAGGTTTCCTTTGGACTTGGCCTTATATCGATATATTTATCGATAAATGTATTATCGGTCAAAATGTGGTTCCCACAAAACCTTGATGTATGCATTCAATTTGGGTGTCAAACGAAAGGCCATGGCCACAGCTTTCACTTGAACTTTTCGATATTTCGATACATTTCTCGATAAATGAGTTATCGGTGGAAAAGTTGTTCCCATTAAACCGTGAAACTATAGCTCAGTATGAGTGTCAAATGAAAGAAAAAGGCCACAGCTTTCATCTGAACTGATCCATATTTCGATATATTTGTCGATAAATGAGTTATCGGTCAAAATGTGGTTCCCACAAAACCTTGATGTATGCGTTCAATATGGGTGTCATGCGAAAGGACAAGGTCACAGCTTTCATTTGAACTTTTCGATATATGTATCGATAAATGAGTTATCGGTCACAATGTGGCTCCCACAAAACCTTGATGTATGCGTTCAATATGGGGTCAAACGAAAGGGCATGGCAACAGCTTTCATTTGAACTTTTCCATATTTGGATATATGTATCGATAAATGAGTTATCGGGCAAAATGTTTGTCCCATAAAACCGTGAAACTTAAGCGCAATATGAGTGTCAAATGTAAGAAAAGGCCACAGCTTTCATCTGAACTGATCCGTATTTCGACATATTTATCGATAAATGAGTTATCGATCAAATGTGGTTGCCACAAAACCTTGATGCATTCATTCAATATGCAGGTTAAACGATAGGGCATGGTCACAGCTTTCATTTGAACTTTTCGATATATGTATCGATAAATGAGTTATCGGTCAAAATGTTTGTCCCATAAAACCGTGAAACTTAAGCGCAATATGAGTGTCAAATGTAAGAAAAGGCCACAGCTTTCATCTGAACTGATCCGTATTTCGACATATTTATCGATAAATTAGTTATCGATCAAATGTGGTTGCCACAAAACCTTGATGTATGCATTCAATATGCGTGTCAAACGAAAGGGCATGGTCACAGCTTTCATTTGAACTTTTCGATATTTGGATATATTTATCGATAAATGTGTTATCGGTCAAAATATGGTTCCGACAAAACCTTGATGTATGCATTCAATGTGCATGTCAAACGAAAGGGCATGGCCACAGATTTTATTTGAACATTTAGAAATTTCGAAATATTTACCGATAAACGAGTTATCGGTCAAAATGTTGTTCCCATAAAACCGTAAAGCTTAAGCGCAATATGAGTGGCAGATGAAAGAAAAAGACCACAGCTTTCATCTGAACTCATCCCTATTTCGATATATTTGTCGCTAAATGAGTTATCGGTCAAAATGTGGTTCACACAAAGCCTTGATGTATGCGTTCAATATGGGTGTCAAGCGCAAGGGCATTGTAACGGCTTGCATTTGAACTTTTCCATGTTTGGATACATGTGTCGATAAATGAGTTATCGGTCAAAATGTTTATTACATAAAACCGTGAAACTTAAGCGCAATATGAGTGTCAAGTGTAAGAAAAAGGCCACAGCTTTCATCTGTACTGATACGTATTTCGACATATTTATCGATAAATGAGTTATCGGTCAAATGTGGTTGCCACTAAACCTTGATGTATGCATTCAATATGCATGTCAAATGAAAGGGCATGGCCACAGATTTTATTTGAACTTTTAGAAATTTCGAAATATTTACCGATAAACGAGTTATCGGTCAAAATGTTGTTCCCATAAAACCGTGAAGCTTAAGCGCAATATGAGTGTCAAATGAAAGCAAAAGGCCACTGCTTTCATCTGAACTGATCCGTATTTCGACATATTTATCGATAAATGAGTTATCGATCAAATGTGGTTGCCACAAAACCTTGATGTATGCACTCAATATGGGTTTCAAACGAAAGAGCATAGCCACAGCTTTCATTTGAACTGAGCCATATTTCGATATATTTATCGATAAATAGGTTATCGGTCAAAATATGGTTCCCACAAAACCTTGATATATGAGTTCAATATGGATGTCCGACGATAGGGTATGGTCACAGCTTTCATTTGAACTTTTCCATATTTGGATATATGTATCGATAAATGAGTAATCGGTGAAAATGTTTGTCCCATGAAACCGTTTCCCATGAAACCGGGAAACTTAAGCCTAATATGAGTGTCAAATTTAAGAAAAAAGGCCACAGCTTTCATCTGAACTGAACCGTATTTCGACATATTTATCGATAAATGAGTTATCGATCAAAATATGGTTGCCACAAAACCTTGATGTATGCATTCAATATGGGTTTCAAACCAAAGAGCATGGCCACAGCTTTCATTTGAACTGAGCCATATTTCGATATATGCGTTTAATAGGGGTGTCAAACGAAAGGGCATGGTCACAGCTTTCATCTGAACTCTTTGATATATTTATCGATAACTGTGTTATCGGTCAAAATGTTTGTCCCATAAAACCGTGAAACTTAAGCGCAATATGAGTGTCAAATGTAAGAAAAGGCCACAGCTTTCATATGAATCTTAATAATATTATAAATATAAATGTTTGGGTGTTTGGTTGTTTCTATGTCCAGATGTTTGCTTTTGTTACTCAATAAAGGGAGAATGACAAGACGGATATTGTTAAAATTTGGTGTGCGGACAGCTATTAGTCTGGAAGGAGTTATAGGCTATTTTAATTTTTCGGTTCCGGGCCTGCTGGGGACCGTTACTTTTAAATTTTTTTTTAATTCCACATAACTCTGAGTATACTTGACCTATACTAATGAAATTTGGTATACAGGTATAGAAATTTCATACAATATGGGTGTCAATTAAACGGGGTGGACATAGGTTTCGTTTGGACTTGGCCTTATATCGATATATTTATCGATAAATGTATTATCGGTCAAAGTGTGGTTCCCACAAATCCTTGATGTATGCATTCAATATGGGTGTCAAACGAAAGGCCATGGCCACAGCTTTCACTTGAACTTTTCGATATTTCGATACATTTCTCGATAAATGAGTTATCGGTGGAAAAGTTGTTCCCATAAAACCGTGAAACTATAGCTCAGTATGAGTGTCAAATGAAAGAAAAAGGCCACAGCTTTCATCTGAACTGATCCATATTTCGATATATTTGTCGATAAATGAGTTATCGGTCAAAATGTGGTTCCCACAAAACCTTGATGTATGCGTTCAATATGGGTGTCATGCGAAAGGACAAGGTCGCAGCTTTCATTTGAACTCTTTGATATATTTATCGATAACTGTGTTATCGGTCAAAATATGGTTCCCACAAAACCTTTATGTATGCATTCAATATGCTGGTCAAACGAAAGGACATGGTCATAGCTTTCATCTGAACTTTTCGATATATTTATCGATAAATGAGTTTTCGGTCACAATGTGGCTCCCACAAAACCTTGATGTATGCGTTCAATATGGGGTCAAACGAAAGGGCATGGCAACAGCTTTCATTTGAACTTTTCCATATTTGGATATATGTATCGATAAATGAGTTATCGGTCAAAATGTTTGTCCCATAAAACCGTGAAACTTAAGCGCAATATGAGCGTCAAATATAAGAAAAGGCCACAGCTTTCATCTGAACTGATCCGTATTTCGACATATTTATCGATAAATGAGTTATCGATCAAATGTGGTTGCCACAAAACCTTGATGCATTCATTCAATATGCGGGTTAAACGCATGGTCACAGCTTTCATTTGAACTTTTCGATATATGTATCGATAAATGAGTTATCGGTCAAAATGTTTGTCCCATAAAACCGTGAAACTTAAGCGCAATATGAGTGTCAAATGTAAGAAAAGGCCACAGCTTTCATATGAATCTTAATAATATTATAAATATAAATGTTTGGGTGTTTGGTTGTTTCTATGTCCAGATGTTTGCTTTTGTTACTCAATAACGGGAGAATGACAAGACGGATATTGTTAAAATTTGGTGTGCGGACAGCTTGACCCATACTAATGATATTTGGTATACAGGTATAGAAATTTCATACAATATGGGTATCAACTAAACGGGGTGGACATAGGTTTCGTTTGGACTTGGCCTTATATCGATATATTTATCGATAAATGTATTATCGGTCAAAATGTGGTTCCCACAAAACCTTGATGTATGCATTCAATATGGGTGTCAAACGAAAGGCCATGGCCACAGCTTTCACTTGAACTTTTCGATATTTCGATACATTTCTCGATAAATGAGTTATCGGTGAAAAAGTTGTTCCCATAAAACCGTGAAACTATAGCTCAGTATGAGTGTCAAATGAAAGAAAAAGGCCACAGCTTTCATCTGAACTGATCCGTATTTCGACATATTTATCGATAAATGAGTTATCGATCAAATGTGGTTGCCACAAAACCTTGATGTATGCATTCAATATGCGTGTCAAACGAAAGGGCATGGTCACAGCTTTCATTTGAACTTTTCTATATTTGGATATATTTATCATTCAATGTGCGTGTCATACGAAAGGGCATGGTCACAGCTTTCATTTGAACTTTTCGATATATTTATCGATAAATGAGTTATTGGTGAAAATGTTGTTCCCATAACACCAGGAAACTTAAGGGCAATGTGAGTGTCAAATGAAAGAAAAAGCCCACAGCTTTCATCTGAATCTTAATAATATTATAAATATAAATGTTTGGGTGTTTGGTTGTTTCTATGTCCAGATGTTTGCTTTTGTTACTCAATAACGGGAGAATGACAAGACGGATATTGTTAAAATTTGGTGTGCGGACAGCTATTAGTCTGGAAGGAGTTATAGGCTATTTTAATTTTTCGGTTCCGGGCCTGCTGGGGACCGTTACTTTTAAAATTTTTTTTAATTCCACATAACTCTGAGTATACTTGACCTATACTAATGATATTTGGTATACAGGTATAGAAATTTCATACAATATGGGTGTCAACTAAACGGGGTAGACATAGGTTTCGTTTGGACTTGGCCTTATATCGATATATTTATCGATAAATGTATTATCGGTCAAAATGTGGTTCCCACAAAACCTTGATGTATGCATTCAATATGGGTGTCAAACGAAAGGCCATGGCCACAGCTTTCACTTGAACTTTTCGATATTTCGATACATTTCTCGATAAATGAGTTATCGGTGGAAAAGTTGTTCCCATAAAACCGTGAAACTATAGCTCAGTATGAGTGTCAAATGAAAGAAAAGGCCACAGCTTTCATCTGAACTGATCCATATTTCGATATATTTGTCGATAAATGAGTTATCGGTCAAAATGTGGTTCCCACAAAACCTTGATGTATGCGTTCAATATGGGTGTCATGCGAAAGGACAAGGTCACAGCTTTCATTTGAACTTTTCGATATATGTATCGATAAATGAGTTATCGGTCACAATGTGGCTCCCACAAAACCTTGATGTATGGTTCAATATGGGGTCAAACGAAAGGGCATGGCAACAGCTTTCATTTGAACTTTTCCATATTTGGATATATGTATCGATAAATGAGTTATCGGGCAAAATGTTTGTCCCATAAAACCGTGAAACTTAAGCGCAATATGAATGTCAAATGTAAGAAAAGGCCACAGCTTTCATCTGAACTGATCCGTATTTCGACATATTTATCGATAAATTAGTTATCGGTCACAATGTGGCTCCCACAAAACCTTGATGTATGCGTTCAATATGGGGTCAAACGAAAGGGCATGGCAACAGCTTTCATTTGAACTTTTCCATATTTGGATATATGTATCGATAAATGAGTTATCGGGCAAAATGTTTGTCCCATAAAACCGTGAAACTATAGCTCAGTATGAGTGTCAAATGTAAGAAAAGGCCACAGCTTTCATCTGAACTGATCCGTATTTCGACATATTTATCGATAAATGAGTTATCGATCAAATGTGGTTGCCACAAAACCATGATGCATTCATTCAATATGCAGGTTAAACGATAGGGCATGGTCACAGCTTTCATTTGAACTTTTCGATATATGTATCGATAAATGAGTTATCGGTCAAAATGTTTGTCCCATAAAACCGTGAAACTTAAGCGCAATATGAGTGTCAAATGTAAGAAAAGGCCACAGCTTTCATCTGAACTGATCCATATTTCGATATATTTGTCGATAAATGAGTTATCGGTCAAAATGTGGTTCCCACAAAACCTTGATGTATGCGTTCAATATGGGTGTCATGCGAAAGGACAAGGTCACAGCTTTCATTTGAACTTTTCGATATATGTATCGATAAATGAGTTATCGGTCACAATGTGGCTCCCACAAAACCTTGATGTATGCGTTCAATATGGGGTCAAACGAAAGGGCATGGCAACAGCTTTCATTTGAACTTTTCCATATTTGGATATATGTATCGATAAATGAGTTATCGGGCAAAATGTTTGTCCCATAAAACCGTGAAACTTAAGCGCAATATGAATGTCAAATGTAAGAAAAGGCCACAGCTTTCATCTTAACTGATCCGTATTTCGACATATTTATCGATAAATTAGTTATCGGTCACAATGTGGCTCCCACAAAACCTTGATGTATGCGTTCAATATGGGGTCAAACGAAAGGGCATGGCAACAGCTTTCATTTGAACTTTTCCATATTTGGATATATGTATCGATAAATGAGTTATCGGGCAAAATGTTTGTCCCATAAAACCGTGAAACTATAGCTCAGTATGAGTGTCAAATGTAAGAAAAGGCCACAGCTTTCATCTGAACTGATCCGTATTTCGACATATTTATCGATAAATGAGTTATCGATCAAATGTGGTTGCCACAAAACCATGATGCATTCATTCAATATGCAGGTTAAACGATAGGGCATGGTCACAGCTTTCATTTGAACTTTTCGATATATGTATCGATAAATGAGTTATCGGTCAAAATGTTTGTCCCATAAAACCGTGAAACTTAAGCGCAATATGAGTGTCAAATGTAAGAAAAGGCCACAGCTTTCATCTGAACTGATCCGTATTTCGACATATTTATCGATAAATTAGTTATCGATCAAATGTGGTTGCCACAAAACCTTGATGTATGCATTCAATATGCGTGTCAAACGAAAGGGCATGGTCACAGCTTTCATTTGAACTTTTCGATATTTGGATATATTTATCGATAAATGTGTTATCGGTCAAAATATGGTTCCGACAAAACCTTGATGTATGCATTCAATATGCATGTCAAACGAAAAGGCATGGCCACAGATTTTATTTGAACTTTTAGAAATTTCGAAATATTTACCGATAAACGAGTTATCGGCCAAAATGTTGTTCCCATAAAACCGTAAAGCTTAAGCGCAATATGAGTGGCAGATGAAAGCAAAAGGCCACAGCTTTCATCTGAACTGATCCGTATTTCGACATATTTATCGATAAATGAGTTATCGATCAAATGTGGTTGCCACAAAACCTTGATGTATGCACTCAATATGGGTTTCAAACGAAAGAGCATAGCCACAGCTTTCATTTGAACTAAGCCATATTTCGATATATTTATCGATAAATATGTTATCGGTCAAAATATGGTTCCCACAAAACCTTGATATATGCGTTCAATATGGATGTCCGACGATAGGGTATGGTCACAGCTTTCATTTGAACTTTTCCATATTTGGATATATGTATCGATAAATGAGTAATCGGTGAAAATATTTGTCCCATGAAACCGTTTCCCATGAAACCGGGAAACTTAAGCGTAATATGAGTGTCAAATTTAAGAAAAAAGGACACAGCTTTCATCTGAACTGAACCGTATTTCGACATATTTATCGATAAATGAGTTATCGATCAAAATATGGTTGCCACAAAACCTTGATGTATGCATTCAATATGGGTTTCAAACGATAGAGCATGTCCACAGCTTTCATTTGAACTGCGCCATATTTCGATATATGCGTTTAATAGGGGTGTCAAACGAAAGGGCATGGTCACAGCTTTCATTTGAACTCTTTGATATATTTATCGATAACTGTGTTATCGGTCAAAATATGGTTCCCACAAAACCTTTATGTATGCATTCAATATGCTGGTCAAACGAAAGGACATGATCATAGCTTTCATCTGAACTTTTCGATATATTTATCGATAAATGAGTTTTCGGTCACAATGTGGCTCCCACAAAACCTTGATGTATGCGTTAAATATGGGGTCAAACGAAAGGGCATGGCAACAGCTTTCATTTGAACTTTTCCATATTTGGATATATGTATCGATAAATGAGTTATCGGGCAAAATGTTTGTCCCATAAAACCGTGAAACTTAAGCGCAATATGAATGTCAAATGTAAGAAAAGGCCACAGCTTTCATCTGAACTGATCCGTATTTCGACATATTTATCGATAAATTAGTTATCGGTCACAATGTGGCTCCCACAAAACCTTGATGTATGCGTTCAATATGGGGTCAAACGAAAGGGCATGGCAACAGCTTTCATTTGAACTTTTCCATATTTGGATATATGTATCGATAAATGAGTTATCGGGCAAAATGTTTGTCCCATAAAACCGTGAAACTATAGCTCAGTATGAGTGTCAAATGTAAGAAAAGGCCACAGCTTTCATCTGAACTGATCCGTATTTCGACATATTTATCGATAAATGAGTTATCGATCAAATGTGGTTGCCACAAAACCATGATGCATTCATTCAATATGCAGGTTAAACGATAGGGCATGGTCACAGCTTTCATTTGAACTTTTCGATATATGTATCGATAAATGAGTTATCGGTCAAAATGTTTGTCCCATAAAACCGTGAAACTTAAGCGCAATATGAGTGTCAAATGTAAGAAAAGGCCACAGCTTTCATCTGAACTGATCCGTATTTCGACATATTTATCGATAAATTAGTTATCGATCAAATGTGGTTGCCACAAAACCTTGATGTATGCATTCAATATGCGTGTCAAACGAAAGGGCATGGTCACAGCTTTCATTTGAACTTTTCGATATTTGGATATATTTATCGATAAATGTGTTATCTGTCAAAATATGGTTCCGACAAAACCTTGATGTATGCATTCAATATGCATGTCAAACGAAAAGGCATGGCCACAGATTTTATTTGAACTTTTAGAAATTTCGAAATATTTACCGATAAACGAGTTATCGGCCAAAATGTTGTTCCCATAAAACCGTAAAGCTTAAGCGCAATATGAGTGGCAGATGAAAGCAAAAGGCCACAGCTTTCATCTGAACTGATCCGTATTTCGACATATTTATCGATAAATGAGTTATCGATCAAATGTGGTTGCCACAAAACCTTGATGTATGCACTCAATATGGGTTTCAAACGAAAGAGCATAGCCACAGCTTTCATTTGAACTGAGCCATATTTCGATATATTTATCGATAAATATGTTATCGGTCAAAATATGGTTCCCACAAAACCTTGATATATGCGTTCAATATGGATGTCCGACGATAGGGTATGGTCACAGCTTTCATTTGAACTTTTCCATATTTGGATATATGTATCGATAAATGAGTAATCGGTGAAAATGTTTGTCCCATGAAACCGTTTCCCATGAAACCGGGAAACTTAAGCGTAATATGAGTGTCAAATTTAAGAAAAAAGGACACAGCTTTCATCTGAACTGAACCGTATTTCGACATATTTATCGATAAATGAGTTATCGATCAAAATATGGTTGCCACAAAACCTTGATGTATGCATTCAATATGGGTTTCAAACGATAGAGCATGTCCACAGCTTTCATTTGAACTGCGCCATATTTCGATATATGCGTTTAATAGGGGTGTCAAACGAAAGGGCATGGTCACAGCTTTCATTTGAACTCTTTGATATATTTATCGATAACTGTGTTATCGGTCAAAATATGGTTCCCACAAAACCTTTATGTATGCATTCAATATGCTGGTCAAACGAAAGGACATGGTCATAGCTTTCATCTGAACTTTTCGATATATTTATCGATAAATGAGTTTTCGGTCACAATGTGGCTCCCACAAAACCTTGATGTATGCGTTAAATATGGGGTCAAACGAAAGGGCATGGCAACAGCTTTCATTTGAACTTTTCCATATTTGGATATATGTATCGATAAATGAGCTATCGGTCAAAATGTTTGTCCCATAAAACCGTGAAACTTAAGCGCAATATGAGCGTCAAATATAAGAAAAGGCCACAGCTTTCATCTGAACTGATCCGTATTTCGACATATTTATCGATAAATGAGTTATCGATCAAATGTGGTTGCCCTAAAACCTTGATGAATTCATTCAATATGCAGGTTAAACGATAGGGCATGGTCACAGCTTTCATTTGAACTTTTCGATATATGTATCGATAAATGAGTTATCGGTCAAAATGTTTGTCCCATAAAACCGTGAAACTTAAGCGCAATATGAGTGTCAAATGTAAGAAAAGGCCACAGCTTTCATCTGAACTGATCCGTATTTCGACATATTTATCGATAAATTAGTTATCGATCAAATATGGTTCCCACAAAACCTTTATGTATGCATTCAATATGCTGGTCAAACGAAAGGACATGGTCATAGCTTTCATCTGAACTTTTCGATATATTTATCGATAAATGAGTTTTCGGTCACAATGTGGCTCCCACAAAACCTTGATGTATGCGTTAAATATGGGGTCAAACGAAAGGGCATGGCAACAGCTTTCATTTGAACTTTTCCATATTTGGATGTATGTATCGATAAATGAGTTATCGGGCAAAAGGTTTGTCCCATAAAACCGTGAAACTATAGCTCAGTATGAGTGTCAAATGTAAGAAAAGGCCACAGCTTTCATCTGAACTGATCCGTATTTCGACATATTTATCGATAAATGAGTTATCGATCAAATGTGGTTGCCACAAAACCATGATGCATTCATTCAATATGCAGGTTAAACGATAGGGCATGGTCACAGCTTTCATTTGAACTTTTCGATATATGTATCGATAAATGAGTTATCGGTCAAAATGTTTGTCCCATAAAACCGTGAAACTTAAGCGCAATATGAGTGTCAAATGTAAGAAAAGGCCACAGCTTTCATCTGAACTGATCCATATTTCGATATATTTGTCGATAAATGAGTTATCGGTCAAAATGTGGTTCCCACAAAACCTTGATGTATGCGTTCAATATGGGTGTCATGCGAAAGGACAAGGTCACAGCTTTCATTTGAACTTTTCGATATATGTATCGATAAATGAGTTATCGGTCACAATGTGGCTCCCACAAAACCTTGATGTATGCGTTCAATATGGGGTCAAACGAAAGGGCATGGCAACAGCTTTCATTTGAACTTTTCCATATTTGGATATATGTATCGATAAATGAGTTATCGGGCAAAATGTTTGTCCCATAAAACCGTGAAACTTAAGCGCAATATGAATGTCAAATGTAAGAAAGGGCCACAGCTTTCATCTGAACTGATCCGTATTTCGACATATTTATCGATAAATTAGTTATCGGTCACAATGTGGCTCCCACAAAACCTTGATGTATGCGTTCAATATGGGGTCAAACGAAAGGGCATGGCAACAGCTTTCATTTGAACTTTTCCATATTTGGATATATGTATCGATAAATGAGTTATCGGGCAAAATGTTTGTCCCATAAAACCGTGAAACTATAGCTCAGTATGAGTGTCAAATGTAAGAAAAGGCCACAGCTTTCATCTGAACTGATCCGTATTTCGACATATTTATCGATAAATGAGTTATCGATCAAATGTGGTTGCCACAAAACCATGATGCATTCATTCAATATGCAGGTTAAACGATAGGGCATGGTCACAGCTTTCATTTGAACTTTTCGATATATGTATCGATAAATGAGTTATCGGTCAAAATGATTGTCCCATAAAACCGTGAAACTTAAGCGCAATATGAGTGTCAAATGTAAGAAAAGGCCACAGCTTTCATCTGAACTGATCCGTATTTCGACATATTTATCGATAAATTAGTTATCGATCAAATGTGGTTGCCACAAAACCTTGATGTATGCATTCAATATGCGTGTCAAACGAAAGGGCATGGTCACAGCTTTCATTTGAACTTTTCGATATTTGGATATATTTATCGATAAATGTGTTATCGGTCAAAATATGGTTCCGACAAAACCTTGATGTATGCATTCAATATGCATGTCAAACGAAAAGGCATGGCCACAGATTTTATTTGAACTTTTAGAAATTTCGAAATATTTACCGATAAACGAGTTATCGGCCAAAATGTTGTTCCCATAAAACCGTAAAGCTTAAGCGCAATATGAGTGGCAGATGAAAGCAAAAGGCCACAGCTTTCATCTGAACTGATCCGTATTCGACATATTTATCGATAAATGAGTTATCGATCAAATGTGGTTGCCACAAAACCTTGATGTATGCACTCAATATGGGTTTCAAACGAAAGAGCATAGCCACAGCTTTCATTTGAACTGAGCCATATTTCGATATATTTATCGATAAATATGTTATCGGTCAAAATATGGTTCCCACAAAACCTTGATATATGCGTTCAATATGGATGTCCGACGATAGGGTATGGTCACAGCTTTCATTTGAACTTTTCCATATTTGGATATATGTATCGATAAATGAGTAATCGGTGAAAATGTTTGTCCCATGAAACCGTTTCCCATGAAACCGGGAAACTTAAGCGTAATATGAGTGTCAAATTTAAGAAAAAAGGACACAGCTTTCATCTGAACTGAACCGTATTTCGACATATTTATCGATAAATGAGTTATCGATCAAAATATGGTTGCCACAAAACCTTGATGTATGCATTCAATATGGGTTTCAAACGATAGAGCATGTCCACAGCTTTCATTTGAACTGCGCCATATTTCGATATATGCGTTTAATAGGGGTGTCAAACGAAAGGGCATGGTCACAGCTTTCATTTGAACTCTTTGATATATTTATCGATAACTGTGTTATCGGTCGAAATATGGTTCCCACAAAACCTTTATGTATGCATTCAATATGCTGCTCAAACGAAAGGACATGGTCATAGCTTTCATCTGAACTTTTCGATATATTTATCGATAAATGAGTTTTCGGTCACAATGTGGCTCCCACAAAACCTTGATGTATGCGTTAAATATGGGGTCACACGAAAGGGCATGGCAACAGCTTTCATTTGAACTTTTCCATATTTGGATATATGTATCGATAAATGAGTTATCGGTCAAAATGTTTGTCCCATAAAACCGTGAAACTTAAGCGCAATATGAGCGTCAAATATAAGAAAAGGCCACAGCTTTCATCTGAACTGATCCGTATTTCGACATATTTATCGATAAATGAGTTATCGATCAAATGTGGTTGCCCTAAAACCTTGATGCATTCATTCAATATGCGGGTTAAACGATAGGGCATGGTCACAGCTTTGATTTGAACTTTTCGATATATGTATCGATAAATGAGTTATCGGTCAAAATGTTTGTCCCATAAAACCGTGAAACTTAAGCGCAATATGAGTGTCAAATGTAAGAAAAGGCCACAGCTTTCATAAGAACTGATCCGTATTTCGACATATTTATCGATAAATGAGCTATCGATCAAATGTGGTTGCCACAAAACCTTGATGTATGCATTCAATATGCGTGTCAAACGAAAGGGCATGGTCACAGCTTTCATTTGAACTTTTCTATATTTGGATATATTTATCATTCAATGTGCGTGTCATACGAAAGGGCATGGTCACAGCTTTCATTTGAACTTTTCGATATATTTATCGATAAATGAGTTATTGGTGAAAATGTTGTTCCCATAACACCGGGAAACTTAAGGGCACTGTGAGTGTCAAATGAAAGAAAAAGCCCACAGCTTTCATCTGAATCTTAATAATATTATAAATATAAATGGTTGGGTGTTTGGTTGTTTCTATGTCCAGATGTTTGCTTTTGTTACTCAATAACGGGAGAATGACAAGACGGATATTGTTAAAATTTGGTGTGCGGACAGCTTGACCTATACTAATGATATTTGGTATACAGGTATAGAAATTTCATACAATATGGGTATCAACTAAACGGGGTGGACATAGGTTTCGTTTGGACTTGGCCTTATATCGATATATTTATCGATAAATGTATTATCGGTCAAAATGTGGTTCCCACAAAACCTTGATTTATGCGTTCAATATGGGTGTCATGCGAAAGGACAAGGTCACAGCTTTCATTTGAACTTTTCGATATATGTATCGATAAATGAGTTATCGGTCAAAATGTTTATCCCATAAAACTGGGAAACTTAAGCGTAATATGAGTGTCAAATTTAAGAAAAGGCCACAGCTTTCATCTGAACTGATCCATATTTCGATATATTTGTCGATAAATGAGTTATCGGTCAAAATGTGGTTCCCACAAAACCTTGATGTATGCGTTCAATATGGGTGTCATGCGAAAGGACAAGGTCACAGCTATCATTTGAACTTTTCGATATATGTATCGATAAATGAGTTATCGGTCAAAATGTTTATCCCATAAAACGTTGATGTATGCGTTCAATATGGGTGTCATGCGAAAGGACAAGGTCGCAGCTTTCATTTGAACTTTTCGATATATGTATCGATAAATGAGTTATCGGTCAAAATGTTGTTCCCATAAAACCGTGAAACTATAGCTCAGTATGAGTGTCAAATGAAAGAAAAAGGCCACAGCTTTCATCTGAACTGATCCATATTTCGATATATTTGTCGATAAATGAGTTATCGGTCAAAATGTGGTTCCCACAAAACCTTGATGTATGCGTTCAATATGGGTGTCATGCGAAAGGACAAGGTCACAGCTTTCATTTGAACTTTTCGATATATGTATCGATAAATGAGTTATCGGTCAAAATGTTTATCCCATAAAACCGGGAAACTTAAGCGTAATATGAGTGTCAAATGTAAGAAAAGGCCACAGCTTTCATCTGAACTGATCCATATTTCGATATATTTGTCGATAAATGAGTTATCGGTCAAAATGTGGTTCCCACAAAACCTTGATGTATGCGTTCAATATGGGTGTCATGCGAAAGGACAAGGTCACAGCTATCATTTGAACTTTTCGATATATGTATCGATAAATGAGTTATCGGTCAAAATGTTTATCCCATAAAACGTTGATGTATGCGTTCAATATGGGTGTCATGCGAAAGGACAAGGTCACAGCTTTCATTTGAACTTTTCGATATATGTATCGATAAATGAGTTATCGGTCAAAATGTTGTTCCCATAACACCGGGAAACTTAAGGGCAATGTGAGTGTCAAATGAAAGAAAAAGCCCACAGCTTTCATCTGAATCTTAATAATATTATAAATATAAATGTTTGGGTGTTTGGTTGTTTCTATGGCCAGATGTTTGCTTTTGTTACTCAATAACAGGAGAATGACAAGGCGGATATTGTTAAAATTTGGTGTGCGGACAGCTATTAGTCTGGAAGGAGTTATAGGCTATTTTAATTTTTCGGTTCCGGGCCTGCTGGGGACCGTTACTTTTAAAATTTTTTTTAATTCCACATAACTCTGAGTATACTTGACCTATACTAATGATATTTGGTATACAGGCATAGAAATTTCATACAATATGAGTGTCAACTAAACGGGGTGGACATAGGTTTCGTTTGGACTTGGCCTTATATCGATATATTTATCGATAAATGTATTATCGGTCAAAATGTGGTTCCCACAAAACCTTGATGTATGCATTCAATATGGGTGTCAAACGAAAGGCCATGGCCACAGCTTTCACTTGAACTTTTCGATATTTCGATACATTTCTCGATAAATGAGTTATCGGTGGAAAAGTTGTTCCCATAAAACCGTGAAACTATAGCTCAGTATGAGTGTCAAATGAAAGAAAAAGGCCACAGCTTTCATCTGAACTGATCCATATTTCGATATATTTGTCGATAAATGAGTTATCGGTCAAAATGTGGTTCCCACAAAACCTTGATGTATGCGTTCAATATGGCTGTCATGAGAAAGGACAAGGTCACAGCTTTCATTTGAACTTTTCGATATATGTTTCGATAAATGAGTTATCGGTCACAATGTGGCTCCCACAAAACCTTGATGTATGCGTTCAATATGGGGTCAAACGAAAGGGCATGGCAACAGCTTTCATTTGAACTTTTCCATATTTGGATGTATGTATCGATAAATGAGTTATCGGGCAAAATGTTTGTCCCATAAAACCGTGAAACTTAAGCGCAATATGAGTGTCAAATGTAAGAAAAGGCCACAGCTTTCATCTGAACTGATCCGTATTTCGACATATTTATCGATAAATGAGTTATCGATCAAATGTGGCTGCCACAAAACCTTGATGCATTCATTCAATATGCAGGTTAAACGATAGGGCATGGTCACAGCTTTCATTTGAACTTTTCGATATTTGGATATATTTATCGATAAATGTGTTATCGGTCAAAATATGGTTCCGACAAAACCTTGATGTATGCATTCAATGTGCATGTCAAACGAAAGGGCATGGCCACAGATTTTATTTGAACTTTTAGAAATTTCGAAATATTTACCGATAAACGAGTTATCGGTCAAAATGTTGTTCCCATAAAACCGTAAAGCTTAAGCGCAATATGAGTGGCAGATGAAAGAAAAAGACCACAGCTTTCATCTGAACTCATCCCTATTTCGATATATTTGTCGCTAAATGAGTTATCGGTCAAAATGTGGTTCACACAAAGCCTTGATGTATGCGTTCAATATGGGTGTGAAGCGCAAGGGCATTGTAACGGCTTGCATTTGAACTTTTCCATGTTTGGATACATGTGTCGATAAATGAGTTATCGGTCAAAATGTTTATTACATAAAACCGTGAAACTTAAGCGCAATATGAGTGTCAAGTGTAAGAAAAAGGCCACAGCTTTCATCTGTACTGATCCGTATTTCGACATATTTATCGATAAATGAGTTATCGGTCAAATGTGGTTGCCACTAAACCTTGATGTATGCATTCAATATGCATGTCAAATGAAAGGGCATGGCCACAGATTTTATTTGAACTTTTAGAAATTTCGAAATATTTACCGATAAACGAGTTATCGGTCAAAATGTTGTTCCCATAAAACCGTAAAGCTTAAGCGCAATATGAGTGGCAGATGAAAGAAAAAGACCACAGCTTTCATCTGAACTCATCCCTATTTCGATATATTTGTCGCTAAATGAGTTATCGGTCAAAATGTGGTTCACACAAAGCCTTGATGTATGCGTTCAATATGGGTGTCAAGCGCAAGGGCATTGTAACGGCTTGCATTTGAACTTTTCCATGTTTGGATACATGTGTCGATAAATGAGTTATCGGTCAAAATGTTTATTACATAAAACCGTGAAACTTAAGCGCAATATGAGTGTCAAGTGTAAGAAAAAGGCCACAGCTTTCATCTGTACTGATCCGTATTTCGACATATTTATCGATAAATGAGTTATCGATCAAATGTGGTTGCCACAAAACCTTGATGTATGCACTCAATATGGGTTTCAAACGAAAGAGCATAGCCACAGCTTTCATTTGAACTGAGCCATATTTCGATATATTTATCGATAAATATGTTATCGGTCAAAATATGGTTCCCACAAAACCTCGATATATGCGTTCAATATGGATGTCCGACGATAGGGTATGGTCACAGCTTTCATTTGAACTTTTCCATATTTGGATATATGTATCGATAAATGAGTAATCGGTGAAAATGTTTGTCCCATGAAACCGTTTCCCATGAAACCGGGAAACTTAAGCGTAATATGAGTGTCAAATTTAAGAAAAAAGGACACAGCTTTCATCTGAACTGAACCGTATTTCGACATATTTATCGATAAATGAGTTATCGATCAAAATATGGTTGCCACAAAACCTTGATGTATGCATTCAATATGGGTTTCAAACGAAAGAGCATGGCCACAGCTTTCATTTGAACTGAGCCATATTTCGATATATGCGTTTAATAGGGGTGTCAAACGAAAGGGCATGGTCACAGCTTTCTTTTGAACTCTTTGATATATTTATCGATAACTGTGTTATCGGTCAAAATATGGTTCCCACAAAACCTTGATGTATGCACTCAATATGGGTTTCAAACGAAAGAGCATAGCCACAGCTTTCATTTGAACTGAGCCATATTTCGATATATTTATCGATAAATATGTTATCGGTCAAAATATGGTTCCCACAAAACCTCGATATATGCGTTCAATATGGATGTCCGACGATAGGGTATGGTCACAGCTTTCATTTGAACTTTTCCATATTTGGATATATGTATCGATAAATGAGTTATCGGTCAAAATGTTTGTCCCATAAAACCGTGAAACTTAAGCGCAATATGAGCGTCAAATATAAGAAAAGGCCACAGCTTTCATCTGAACTGATCCGTATTTCGACATATTTATCGATAAATGAGTTATCGATCAAAATATGGTTCCGACAAAACCTTGATGCATTCATTCAATATGCGGGTTAAACGATAGGGCATGGTCACAGCTTTCATTTGAACTTTTCGATATATGTATCGATAAATGAGTTATCGGTCAAAATGTTTGTCCCATAAAACCGTGAAACTTAAGCGCAATATGAGTGTCAAATGTAAGAAAAGGCCACAGCTTTCATAAGAACTGATCCGTATTTCGACATATTTATCGATAAATGAGCTATCGATCAAATGTGGTTGCCACAAAACCTTGATGTATGCATTCAATATGCGTGTCAAACGATAGGGCATGGTCACAGCTTTCATTTGAACTTTTCTATATTTGGATATATTTATCATTCAATGTGCGTGTCATACGAAAGGGCATGGTCACAGCTTTCATTTGAACTTTTCGATATATTTATCGATAAATGAGTTATTGGTGAAAATGTTGTTCCCATAACACCGGGAAACTTAAGGGCAATGTGAGTGTCAAATGAAAGAAAAAGCCCACAGCTTTCATCTAAATCTTAATAATATTATAAATATAAATGTTTGGGTGTTTGGTTGTTTCTATGTCCAGATGTTTGCTTTTGTTACTCAATAACGGGAGAATGACAAGACGGATATTGTTAAAATTTGGTGTGCGGACAGCTATTAGTCTGGAAGGAGTTATAGGCTATTTTAATTTTTCGGTTCCGGGCCTGCTAAGGACCGTTACTTTCAAAATTTTTTTAATTCCACATAACTCTGAGTATACTTGACCTATACTAATGATATTTGGTATACAGGTATAGAAATTTCATACAATATGGGTATCAACTAAACGGGGTGGATATAGGTTTCGTTTGGACTTGGCCTTATATCGATATATTTATCGATAAATGTATTATCGGTCAAAATGTGGTTCCCACAAAACCTTGATTTATGCGTTCAATATGGGTGTCATGCGAAAGGACAAGGTCACAGCTTTCATTTGAACTTTTCGATATATGTATCGATAAATGAGTTATCGGTCAAAATGTTTATCCCATAAAACTGGGAAACTTAAGCGTAATATGAGTGTCAAATTTAAGAAAAAAGGCCACAGCTTTCATCTGAACTGATCGGTATTTCGACATATTTATCGATAAATGAGTTATCGGTCAAAATATTTGTCCCATAAAACCGTGAAACTTAAGCGCAATATGAGTGTCAAATGTAAGAAAAGGCCACAGCTTTCATCTGAACTCATCCATATTTCGATATATTTGTCGATAAATGAGTTATCGGTCAAAATGTGGTTCCCACAAAACCTTGATGTATGCGTTCAATAATGGTGTCATGCGAAAGGACAAGGTCACAGCTATCATTTGAACTTTTCGATATATGTATCGATAAATGAGTTATCGGTCAAAATGTTTATCCCATAAAACGTTGATGTATGCGTTCAATATGGGTGTCATGCGAAAGGACAAGGTCACAGCTTTCATTTGAACTTTTCGATATATGTATCGATAAATGAGTTATCGGTCAAAATGTTTATCCCATAAAACCGGGAAACTTAAGCGTAATATGAGTGTCAAATTTAAGAAAAAAGGCCACCGCTTTCATCTGAACTGATCCGTATTTCGACATATTTATCGATAAATGAGTTATCGGTCAAAATGTTTGCCCCATAAAACCGTGAAACTTAAGCGCAATATGAGTGTCAAATGTAAGAAAAGGCCACAGCTTTCATCTGAACTGATCCATATTTCGATATATTTGTCGATAAATGAGTTATCGGTCAAAATGTGGTTCCCACAAAACCTTGATGTATGCGTTCAATATGGGTGTCATGCGAAAGGACAAGGTCGCAGCTATCATTTGAACTTTTCGATATATGTATCGATAAATGAGTTATCGGTCAAAATGTTTATCCCCTAAAACCTTGATGTATGCGTTCAATATGGGTGTCATGCGAAAGGACAAGGTCACAGCTTTCATTTGAACTTTTCGATATATGTATCGATAAAAAATAAAATGTCCATTTATTCATTCATCAAAGTTATTTATGTACATACATAGTATCTTGTAAATAAAACCATTGACTGTAATTATGTTTATCTAAATATGAAAACACCTTATATACGTGCAATTATTGTAGAACTATTAAGTATTTACTAAAAGTGAAAATATTAAATAAAAATAAAAGATGCTTTTCATAAGAATATGCACTTTCGAGCATTGGAATTATAATGAACAATTAAAATCTGTATTTTTTAAAATTACGTCAAACTAAGGCTAATATTTCTATTTACTATATAAATTAGTTGCTATTTATATAAAACGCACAACGAGTAAAATTTACATTACAGATCATTGTATTCTTCGATAAAAAGTCCCATTAAGTTATCAAGTGCGGCACATATTTAAAAGGAAATATACTTTCATGGGATGCAAAATAACTATATATAATGTAAATGGTAGTAATGTGAGATAATATATAATAAATACGTTTATAATAAATGAGTTATCGGTCAAAATGTTGTTTCCATACAACCGTGAAACTAAAGCTCAGTATGAGTGTCAAATGAAAGAAAAAGGCCACAGCTTTCATCTGAACTGATCCATATTTCGATATATTTGTCGATAAATGAGTTATCGGTCAAAATGTTTATCCCATAAAACCAGGAAACTTAAGCGTAATATGAGTGTCAAATTTAAGAAAAAAGGCCACAGCTTTCATCTGAACTGATCCGTATTTCGACATATTTATCGATAAATGAGTTATCGGTCAAAATGTTTGTCCCATAAAACCGTGAAACTTAAGCGCAATATGAGTGTCAAATGTAAGAAAAGGCCACAGCTTTCATCTGAACTGATCCTGTATTTCGACATATTTATCGATAAATGAGTTATCGGTCAAAATGTGGTTCACACAAAGCCTTGATGTATGCGTTCAATATGGGTGTCAAGCGCAAGGGCATTGTAACGGCTTGCATTTGAACTTTTCCATGTTTGGATACATGTGTCGATAAATGAGTTATCGGTCAAAATGTTTATTACATAAAACCGTGAAACTTAAGCGCAATATGAGTGTCAAGTGTAAGAAAAAGGCCACAGCTTTCATCTGTACTGATCCGTATTTCGACATATTTATCGATAAATGAGTTATCGGTCAAATGTGGTTGCCACTAAACCTTGATGTATGCATTCAATATGCATGTCAAATGAAAGGGCATGGCCACAGATTTTATTTGAACTTTTAGAAATTTCGAAATATTTACCGATAAACGAGTTATCGGTCAAAATGTTGTTCCCATAAAACCGTAAAGCTTAAGCGCAATATGAGTGGCAGATGAAAGAAAAAGACCACAGCTTTCATCTGAACTCATCCCTATTTCGATATATTTGTCGCTAAATGAGTTATCGGTCAAAATGTGGTTCACACAAAGCCTTGATGTATGCGTTCAATATGGGTGTCAAGCGCAAGGGCATTGTAACGGCTTGCATTTGAACTTTTCCATGTTTGGATACATGTGTCGATAAATGAGTTATCGGTCAAAATGTTTATTACATAAAACCGTGAAACTTAAGCGCAATATGAGTGTCAAGTGTAAGAAAAAGGCCACAGCTTTCATCTGTACTGATCCGTATTTCGACATATTTATCGATAAATGAGTTATCGATCAAATGTGGTTGCCACAAAACCTTGATGTATGCACTCAATATGGGTTTCAAACGAAAGAGCATAGCCACAGCTTTCATTTGAACTGAGCCATATTTCGATATATTTATCGATAAATATGTTATCGGTCAAAATATAGTTCCCACAAAACCTCGATATATGCGTTCAATATGGATGTCCGACGATAGGGTATGGTCACAGCTTTCATTTGAACTTTTCCATATTTGGATATATGTATCGATAAATGAGTAATCGGTGAAAATGTTTGTCCCATGAAACCGTTTCCCATGAAACCGGGAAACTTAAGCGTAATATGAGTGTCAAATTTAAGAAAAAAGGACACAGCTTTCATCTGAACTGATCCTGTATTTCGACATATTTATCGATAAATGAGTTATCGGTCAAAATGTGGTTCACACAAAGCCTTGATGTATGCGTTCAATATGGGTGTCAAGCGCAAGGGCATTGTAACGGCTTGCATTTGAACTTTTCCATGTTTGGATACATGTGTCGATAAATGAGTTATCGGTCAAAATGTTTATTACATAAAACCGTGAAACTTAAGCGCAATATGAGTGTCAAGTGTAAGAAAAAGGCCACAGCTTTCATCTGTACTGATCCGTATTTCGACATATTTATCGATAAATGAGTTATCGGTCAAATGTGGTTGCCACTAAACCTTGATGTATGCATTCAATATGCATGTCAAATGAAAGGGCATGGCCACAGATTTTATTTGAACTTTTAGAAATTTCGAAATATTTACCGATAAACGAGTTATCGGTCAAAATGTTGTTCCCATAAAACCGTAAAGCTTAAGCGCAATATGAGTGGCAGATGAAAGAAAAAGACCACAGCTTTCATCTGAACTCATCCCTATTTCGACATATTTATCGATAAATGAGTTATCGATCAAAATATGGTTGCCACAAAACCTTGATGTATGCATTCAATATGGGTTTCAAACGAAAGAGCATGGCCACAGCTTTCATTTGAACTGAGCCATATTTCGATATATGCGTTTAATAGGGGTGTCAAACGAAAGGGCATGGTCACAGCTTTCTTTTGAACTCTTTGATATATTTATCGATAACTGTGTTATCGGTCAAAATATGGTTCCCACAAAACCTTGATGTATGCACTCAATATGGGTTTCAAACGAAAGAGCATAGCCACAGCTTTCATTTGAACTGAGCCATATTTCGATATATTTATCGATAAATATGTTATCGGTCAAAATATGGTTCCCACAAAACCTCGATATATGCGTTCAATATGGATGTCCGACGATAGGGTATGGTCACAGCTTTCATTTGAACTTTTCCATATTTGGATATATGTATCGATAAATGAGTAATCGGTGAAAATGTTTGTCCCATGAAACCGTTTCCCATGAAACCGGGAAACTTAAGCGTAATATGAGTGTCAAATTTAAGAAAAAAGGACACAGCTTTTATCTGAACTGAACCGTATTTCGACATATTTATCGATAAATGAGTTATCGATCAAAATATGGTTGCCACAAAACCTTGATGTATGCATTCAATATGGGTTTCAAACGAAAGAGCATGGCCACAGCTTTCATTTGAACTGAGCCATATTTCGATATATGCGTTTAATAGGGGTGTCAAACGAAAGGGCATGGTCACAGCTTTCTTTTGAACTCTTTGATATATTTATCGATAACTGTGTTATCGGTCAAAATATGGTTCCCACAAAACCTTGATGTATGCACTCAATATGGGTTTCAAACGAAAGAGCATAGCCACAGCTTTCATTTGAACTGAGCCATATTTCGATATATTTATCGATAAATATGTTATCGGTCAAAATATGGTTCCCACAAAACCTCGATATATGAGTTCAATATGGATGTCCGACGATAGGGTATGGTCACAGCTTTCATTTGAACTTTTCCATATTTGGATATATGTATCGATAAATGAGTTATCGGTCAAAATGTTTGTCCCATAAAACCGTGAAACTTAAGCGCAATATGAGCGTCAAATATAAGAAAAGGCCACAGCTTTCATCTGAACTGATCCGTATTTCGACATATTTATCGATAAATGAGTTATCGATCAAAATATGGTTCCGACAAAACCTTGATGCATTCATTCAATATGCGGGTTAAACGATAGGGCATGGTCACAGCTTTCATTTGAACTTTTCGATATATGTATCGATAAATGAGTTATCGGTCAAAATGTTTGTCCCATAAAACCGTGAAACTTAAGCGCAATATGAGTGTCAAATGTAAGAAAAGGCCACAGCTTTCATAAGAACTGATCCGTATTTCGACATATTTATCGATAAATGAGCTATCGATCAAATGTGGTTGCCACAAAACCTTGATGTATGCATTCAATATGCGTGTCAAACGAAAGGGCATGGTCACAGCTTTCATTTGAACTTTTCTATATTTGGATATATTTATCATTCAATGTGCGTGTCATACGAAAGGGCATGGTCACAGCTTTCATTTGAACTTTTCGATATATTTATCGATAAATGAGTTATTGGTGAAAATGTTGTTCCCCTAACACCGGGAAACTTAAGGGCAATGTGAGTGTCAAATGAAAGAAAAAGCCCACAGCTTTCATCTAAATCTTAATAATATTATAAATATAAATGTTTGGGTGTTTGGTTGTTTCTATGTCCAGATGTTTGCTTTTGTTACTCAATAACGGGAGAATGACAAGACGGATATTGTTAAAATTTGGTGTGCGGACAGCTATTAGTCTGGAAGGAGTTATATGCTATTTTAATTTTTCGGTTCCGGGCCTGCTAAGGACCGTTACTTTCAAAATTTTTTTAATTCCACATAACTCTGAGTATACTTGACCTATACTAATGATATTTGGTATACAGGTATAGAAATTTCATACAATATGGGTATCAACTAAACGGGGTGGATATAGGTTTCGTTTGGACTTGGCCTTATATCGATATATTTATCGATAAATGTATTATCGGTCAAAATGTGGTTCCCACAAAACCTTGATTTATGCGTTCAATATGGGTGTCATGCGAAAGGACAAGGTCACAGCTTTCATTTGAACTTTTCGATATATGTATCGATAAATGAGTTATCGGTCAAAATGTTTATCCCATAAAACTGGGAAACTTAAGCGTAATATGAGTGTAAAATTTAAGAAAAAAGGCCACAGCTTTCATCTGAACTGATCGGTATTTCGACATATTTATCGATAAATGAGTTATTGGTCAAAATATTTGTCCCATAAAACCGTGAAACTTAAGCGCAATATGAGTGTCAAATGTAAGAAAAGGCCACAGCTTTCATCTGAACTGATCCATATTTCGATATATTTGTCGATAAATGAGTTATCGGTCAAAATGTGGTTCCCACAAAACCTTGATGTATGCGTTCAATAATGGTGTCATGCGAAAGGACAAGGTCACAGCTATCATTTGAACTTTTCGATATATGTATCGATAAATGAGTTATCGGTCAAAATGTTTATCCCATAAAACGTTGATGTATGCGTTCAATATGGGTGTCATGCGAAAGGACAAGGTCACAGCTTTCATTTGAACTTTTCGATATATGTATCGATAAATGAGTTATCGGTCAAAATGTTTATCCCATAAAACCGGGAAACTTAAGCGTAATATGAGTGTCAAATTTAAGAAAAAAGGCCACCGCTTTCATCTGAACTGATCCGTATTTCGACATATTTATCGATAAATGAGTTATCGGTCAAAATGTTTGCCCCATAAAACCGTGAAACTTAAGCGCAATATGAGTGTCAAATGTAAGAAAAGGCCACAGCTTTCATCTGAACTGATCCATATTTCGATATATTTGTCGATAAATGAGTTATCGGTCAAAATGTGGTTCCCACAAAACCTTGATGTATGCGTTCAATATGGGTGTCATGCGAAAGGACAAGGTCGCAGCTATCATTTGAACTTTTCGATATATGTATCGATAAATGAGTTATCGGTCAAAATGTTTATCCCATAAAACCTTGATGTATGCGTTCAATATGGGTGTCATGCGAAAGGACAAGGTCACAGCTTTCATTTGAACTTTTCGATATATGTATCGATAAATGAGTTATCGGTCAAAATGTTGTTTCCATACAACCGTGAAACTAAAGCTCAGTATGAGTGTCAAATGAAAGAAAAAGGCCACAGCTTTCATCTGAACTGATCCATATTTCGATATATTTGTCGATAAATGAGTTATCGGTCAAAATGTTTATCCCATAAAACCAGGAAACTTAAGCGTAATATGAGTGTCAAATTTAAGAAAAAAGGCCACAGCTTTCATCTGAACTGATCCGTATTTCGACATATTTATCGATAAATGAGTTATCGGTCAAAATGTTTGTCCCATAAAACCGTGAAACTTAAGCGCAATATGAGTGTCAAATGTAAGAAAAGGCCACAGCTTTCATCTGAACTGATCCTGTATTTCGACATATTTATCGATAAATGAGTTATCGGTCAAAATGTTTGTCCCATAAAACCGGGAAACTTAAGCGTAATATGAGTGTCAAATGTAAGAAAATGCCACAGCTTTCATGTGAACTGAACCGTATTTCGATCTATTTAGCGATAAATATGTTATCGGTCAAAATATGGTTCCCACAAAACCTTGATATATGCGTTCAATATGGGTGTCAAACGAAAGGGCATGGTCACAGCTTTCTTTTGAACTCTTTGATATATTTATCGATAAATGTGTTATCGGTCAAAATATGGTTCCCACAAAACCTTTATGTATGCATTCAATATGGGGTCAAACGAAAGGGCATGGCAACAGCTTTCATTTGAACTTTTCCATATTTGGATATATGTATCGATAAATGAGTTATCGGTCAAAATGTTTGTCCCATAAAACCGGGAAACTTAAGCGTAATATGAGTATCAAATTTAAGAAAAAAGGCCACAGCTTTCATCTGAACTGATCCGTATTTCGACATATTTATCGATAAATGAGTTATCGGTCAAAATGTTTGTCCCATAAAACCGTGAAACTTAAGCGCAATATGAGTGTCAAATGTAAGAAAAGGCCACAGCTTTTATCTGAACTGATCCATATATCTCTATATGTATCGATAAATGCGTTATCGGTCAAAATGTTTGTCCCATAAAACCGGGAAACTTAAGCGTAATATGAGTGCCAAATTTAAGAAAAAAGGCCACAGCTTTCATCTGAACTGATCCGTATTTCGATATATTTATCGATAAATAAGTTATCGGTCAAAATGTTTGTCCCATAAAACCGTGAAACTTAAGCGCAATATGAGTGTCAAATGTAAGAAAAGGCCACAGCTTTCATCTGAACTGATCCGTATTTCGACATATTTATCGATAAATGAGTTATCGATCAAATGTGGTTTCCACAAAACCTTGATGTATGTATTCAATATGGGTGTCAAGCGAAAGGCCATGGCCACAGCTTTCACTTGAACTTTTCGATATTTCGATATATTTATCGATAAATGAGTTATCGGTGGAAAAGCTGTTCCCATAAAACCGTGAAACCATAGCTCAATATGAGTGTCAAATGAAAGAAAAAGGCCACAGCTTTCATCTGAACTGATCCATATTTCGATATATGTATCGATAAATGAGTTATCGGTCAAAATGTTTGTCCCATAAAACCGGGAAACTTAAGCGTAATATGAGTGTCAAATTTAAGAAAAAAGGCCAAATCTTTCATCTGAACTGATCCGTATTTCGACATATTTATCGATAAATGAGTTATCGGTAAAAATGTTTGTCCCATAAAACCGTGAAACTTAAGCGCAATATGAGTGTCAAATGTAAGAAAAGGCCACAGCTTTCATCTGAACTGATCCGTATTTCGACATACTTATCGATAAATGAGTTATCGGTCAAAATGTTTGTCCCATAAAACCGGGAAACTTAAGCGTAATATGAGTATCAAATTTAAGAAAAAAGGCCACAGCTTTCATCTGAACTGATCCGTATTTCGACATATTTATCGATAAATGAGTTATCGGTCAAAATGTTTGTCCCATAAAACCGTGAAACTTAAGCGCAATATGAGTGTCAAATGTAAGAAAAGGCCACAGCTTTCATCTGAACTGATCCGTATTTCGACATATTTATCGATAAATGAGTTATCGGTAAAAATGTTTGTCCCATAAAACCGTGAAACTTAAGCGCAATATGAGTGTCAAATGTAAGAAAAGGCCACAGCTTTCATCTGAACTGATCCGTATTTCGACATATTTATCGATAAATGAGTTATCGGTCAAAATGTTTGTCCCATAAAACCGTGAAACTTAAGCGCAATCTGAGTGTCAAATGTAAGAAAAGGCCACAGCTTGCATCTGAACTGATCCGTATTTCGACATATTTATCGATAAATGAGTTATCGATCAAATGTGGTTTCCACAAAACCTTGATGTCTGCATTCAATATGGGTGTCAAACGAAAGGCCATGGCCACAGCTTTCACTTGAACTTTTCGCTTTAAATGTGGTTCCCATAAAACCTTAATATGGGTGTCAAACGAAAGAGCATGGCCACATCTTTCATTTGAACTTTTCGATATTTCGATATATTTATCGATAAATGAGTTAGCGGTGGAAAATTTGTTCCCATAAAACCGTGAAACCATAGCTCAATATGAGTGTCAAATGAAAGAAAAGGCCACAGCTTTCATCTGAACTGATCCGTATTTCGACATATTTATCGATAAATGAGTTATCGATTAAATTTGGTTGCCACAAAATATTGATGTATTCATTCAATATGCGGGTTAAACGAAAGGGCATGGTCACAGCTTTCATTTGAACTTTTCGATATATGTATCGATAAATGAGTTATCGGTCAAAATGTTTGTCCCGCAAAACCGTGAAACTTAAGCGCAATATGAGTGTCAAATGTAAGAAAAGGCCACAGCTTTCATCTGAACTGATCCGTATTTCGACATATTTATCGATAAATGAGTTATCGATCAAATGTGGTTGCCACAAAACCTTGATGTATGCATTCAATATGCGTGTCAAACGAAAGGGCATGGTCACAGCTTTCATTTGAACTTTTCGATATATGTATCGATAAATGAGTTATCGGTCAAAATGTTTATCCGGTAAAACCGGGAAACTTAAGCGCAATATGAGTGCCAAATGTACGAAAAGGCCACAGCTTTCATCTGAACTGATCCGTATTTCGACATATTTATCGATAAATGAGTTATCGATCAAATGTGGTTGCCACAAAACCTTGATGTATGCATTCAATATGCGATGCAAATGAAAGGGCATGGTCACAGCTTTCATTTGAATTTTCGATATTTGGATATATTTATCGATAAATGTGTTATCGGTCAAAATATGGTTCCGACAAAACCTTGATGTATGCATTCAATGTGCGTGTCATACGAAAGGGCATGGTCACAGCTTTCATTTGAACTTTTCGATATATTTATCGATAAATGAGTTATCGGTGAAAATGTTGTTCCAATAACACCGGGAAACTTAAGGGCAATATGAGTGTCAAATGAAAGAAAAAGCCCACAGCTTTCATCTGAATCTTAATAATATTATAAATATGAATGTTTGGATGTTTGGTTGTTTCTATGTCCAGATGTTTGCTTTTGCTACTGAATAACGGGAGAATGACAAGACGGATTGTGTAAAATTTGGTGTGCGGACATTTCCGATAAATGAGTAATCGCTTAAAATGTGGTTCCCATAAAACCGTGAAACTTGAGCGCAATATGAGTGTCAAATGTGAGAAAAGGCCACAGCTTTCATCTGAACTGATCCGTATTTCGACATATTTATCGATAAATGAGTTAACGATCAAATGTATTTGCCACAAAACCTTGATGTCTGCTTTCAATATGGGTGTCAAACGAAAGGCCATGGCCACAGCTTTCACTTGAACTTTTCGCTTAAAATGTGGTTCCCATAAAACCTTAATATGGGTGTCAAACGAAAGAGCATGGCCACAGCTTTCATTAGAACTTTTCGATATATGTATCGATAAATGAGTTATCGGTCAAAATGTTTATCCCATAAAACCGGGAAACTTAGGCGTAATATGAGTGTACGAAAGGGCATGATCACAGCTTTCATTTGAACTTTTCGATATTTCGATATATTTATCAATAAATGAGTTTTCGGTCAAAACCTTGATATATGAGTTCAATATGGGTTTCAAAGAGCATGGCCACAGCTTTCATTTGAACCGAGCCATATTTCGATATATTTATTTATAAATGTGTTATCGGTCAAAATGTGGTTCCCACAAAACCTTGATGTATGCGTTCAATATGCGTGTGAAACGAAAGGGCATGGCCACAGCTTTCATTTGAACCGAGCCCTATTTCGATATATTTATTTATAAATGTGTTATCGGTCAAAATGTGGTTCCCACAAACCTTGATGTATGCGTTCAATATGCGTGTGAAACGAAAGGGCATGGCCACAGCTTTCATTTCAACTTATCGGTCAAAATATGGTTCCCACAAAACCGTGATGTATGCGTTCAATATGCGTGTCAAACGAAAGGGCATGGTCATAGTTTTCATTTGAGCTTTTCGATATTTCGATATATTTATCGATAAATGAGTTTTCGGTCAAAACCTTGATATATGAGTTCAATATGGGTTTCAAACGAAAGAGCATGGTCACAGATTTCATTTGAAATTTTCGATATTTCGATATATTTATCGATAAATGAGTTATCGGTGAAAAAGTTGTTATCATTAAATCGTGAAACCTAAGCGCAATATGAGAGTCAAATGAAAGAAAAAGCCCACAGCTTTTATCTGAACTGATCTATATTTATCGGTCAAAATGTGGTTCCCCCAAAACCTTGATGTTTGCGTTCAATATGGGTGTCAAGCGCAAGGGCAAGGTCACAGCTTTCATTTGAACTTTTCGATATTTCGATGTATTTATCGAAAAATGAGTTATCGCTCAAAATGTGGTTCCCATAAAACCTTGATATATGCGTTCAATATGGGTGTCCAACGAAAGGGAAGGTCACAGCTTTCATTTGAACTTTTCCATATATTTATCGATAAATGTGTTATCGGTCAAAATGTGGTTCCCACAAAACCGTGATGTATGCATTCAATATGCGTGTCAAACGAAAGGGCATCGCCACAGCTTTCATTTGAACTTTTCGATATTTCGATATATTTATCGATAAATGAGTTATCGCTCAAAATGTGGTTCCCATAAAAGCTTGATATATGCGTTCAATATGGGTGTCAAACGAAAGGGCATGGACAGAGCTTTCATTTGAACTTATCGGTCAAAATATGGTTCCCACAAAACCGTGATGTATGCATTCAATATGCGTGTCAAACGAAAGGGCATCGCCACAGCTTTCCTTTGAACTTTTCGATATTTCGATATATTTATCGATAAATGAGTTATCGCTCAAAATGTGGTTCCCACAAAACCTTGATGTATGCGTTCAATATGCGTGTCAAACGAAAGGGCATGGTCACAGCTTTCATTTGAACTGTTCGATATATTTATCGATAAATGAGTTATCGGTCAAATAGTTGTTCCCCCAAAACCTTGATATATGCGTTCACTATGGGTATCAAACGAAAGGGCATCGCCACAGCTTTCATTTGAACTTTTCGATATTTCGATATATTTATCGATAAATGAGTTATCGCTCAAAATCTGGTTCGCATAAAACCTTGATATATGCGTTCAATATGGGTGTCCGACGAAAGGGTATGGTCACAGATTTCATTTGAACCTTTTCGATATTTCGATATATTTATCGATAAATGGGTTATCGGTCAAAATATGGTTCCCACAAAACCGTGATGTATGCATTCAATATGCGTGTCAAACGAAAGGGCATGGTCAAAGCTTTCATTTGAACTTTTCGATATTTCGATATATTGATCGATAAATGAGTTATCGGTGAAAAAGTTGTTATCATAAAACCGTGGAACCTAAGCGCAATATGAGAGTCAAATGAAAGAAAAAGGCCACAGCTTTCATCTGAACTGATCTATATTTCGATATATTTGTCGATAAATGAGTTATCGGTCAAAATGTGGTTCCCACAAAACCTTGATGTGTGCATTCAATATGCGTGTCAAACGAAAGGGCATGTTCACAGCTTTCATTTGAACTTTTCCATATTTCGATATATTTCTCGACAAATGAGTTATCGCTCAAAATGTGGTTCCCATAAAACCGTGATATATGCGTTCAATATGGCTGTCCAACGAAAGGGCATGGTCACAGCTTTCATTTGAACTTTTCGATATTTCGATATATTTATCGATAAATGAGTTATCGGTCAAAATGTGGTTCCTATAAAACCTTGATATATGCGTTCAATATGGGTATCAAACGAAAGGGCATCGCCACAGCTTTCATTTGAACTTTTCGATATTTCGATATATTTATCGATAAATGAGTTATCGGTCAAAATGTGGTTCCTATAAAACCTTGATATATGCGTTCAATATGGGTATCAAACGAAAGGGCATCGCCACAGCTTTCATTTGAACCCTTCGATATTTCGATATATTTATCGATAAATGAGTTATCGGTCAAAATGTGGTTCCCACAAAACCTTGATATATTCGTTCAATATGGGTGTCAAGCGAAAGGGCAAGGCAACAGCTTTCATTTGAAGTTTTCGATATATTTATCGATAAATGAGTTATCGGTCAAATGAATGTTCCCCCAAAACCTTGATACATGCGTTCAATATGGGTGTCAAACGAAAGGGCATGGTCACAGCTTTCATTTGAACTTTTCGATATTTCGATATATTTATCGATAAATGAGTTATCGCTCAAAATGTGGTTCCCATAAAACTTTGATATATGCGTTCAATATGGGTGTCCGACGAAAGGGTATGTTCACAGGTTTCATTTGAACTTTTCGATATATTTATCGATAAATGAGTTATCGGTCAAATAGTTGTTCCCCCAAAACCTTGATACATGCGTTCAATATGGGTGTCAAACCAAAGGCATGGTCACAGCTTTCATTTGAACTTTTCGATATTTCGATATATTTATCGATAAATGAGTTATCGGTCAAAATGTGGTTCGCATAAAACCTTGATATATGCGTTCAATATGGGTGTCCGACGAAAAGGTATGGTCACAGCTTTCATTTGAACCTTTCGATATTTCGATATATTTATCGATAAATGAGTTATCGGTCAAAATGTGGTTCCCACAAAACCTTGATATATTCGGTCAATATGGGTGTCAAGCGAAAGGGCAAGGCAACAGCTTTCATTTGAAGTTTTCGATATATTTATCGATAAATGAGTTATCGGTCAAATAGTTGTTCCCCCAAAACCTTGATATATGCGTTCAATATGGGTGTCAAACGAAAGGGCATGGTCACAGCTTTCATTTGAACTTTTCGATATTTCGATATATTTATCGATAAATGAGTTATCGCTCAAAATGTGGTTCCCATAAAACCTTGATATATGCGTTCAATATGGGTGTCAAGCGAAAGGGCAAGGCAACAGCTTTCATTTGAAGTTTTCGATATATTTATCGATAAATGAGTTATCGGTCAAATAGGTGTTCCCCCAAAACCTTGATATATGCGTTCAATATGGGTGTCAAACGAAAGGGCATGGTCACAGCTTTCATTTGAACTTTTCGATATTTCGATATATTTATCGATAAATGAGTTATCGGTCAAAATGTGGTTCGCATAAAACCTTGATATATGCGTTCAATATGGGTGTCCGACGAAAGGGTATGGTCACAGCTTTCATTTGAACCCTTCGATATTTCGATATATTTATCGATAAATGAGTTATCGGTCAAAATGTGGTTCCCACAAAACCTTGATATATTCGTTCAATATGGGTGTCAAACGAAAGGGCATGGTCACAGCTTTCATTTGAACTTTTCGATATTTCGATATATTTATCGACAAATGAGTTATCGCTCAAAATGTGGTTCCCATAAAACCGTGATATATGCGTTCAATATGGCTGTCCAACGAAAGGGCATGGTCACAGCTTTCATTTGAACTTTTCGATATTTCGATATATTCTTCGATAAATGAGTTATAGCTCAAAATGTGGTTCCTATAAAACCTTGATATATGCGTTCAATATGGGTGTCCGACGAAAGGGTATGGTCACAGCTTTCATCTGAACTTTTCCATATTTCGATATATTTATCGATAAATGTGTTATCGGTCAAAATATGGTTCCCACAAAACCTTGATGTGTGCATTCAATATGCGTGTCAAACGAAAGGGCATGGTCACAGCTTTCATTTGAACTTTTCGATATTTCGATATATTTATCGACAAATGAGTTATCGCTCAAAATGTGGTTCCCATAAAACCGTGATATATGCGTTCAATATGGCTTTCCAACGAAAGGGCATGGTCACAGCTTTCATTTGAACTTTTCGATATTTCGATATATTTATCGATAAATGAGTTATAGCTCAAAATGTGGTTCCTATAAAACCTTGATATATGCGTTCAATATGGGTGTCCAACGAAAGGGCATGGTCACAGCTTTCATTTGAACTTTTCGATATTTCGATATATTTATCGATAAATGAGTTATCGCTCAAAATGTGGTTCCCATAAAACCTTGATATATGCGTTCAATATGGGTGTCCGACGAAAGGGTATGTTCACAGGTTTCATTTGAACTTTTCGATATATTTATCGATAAATGAGTTATCGGTCAAATAGTTGTTCCTCCAAAACCTTGATATATGCGTTCAATATGGGTGTCAAACCAAAGGCATGGTCACAGCTTTCATTTGAACTTTTCGATATTTCGATATATTTATCGATAAATGAGTTATCGCTCAAAATGTGGTTCGCATAAAACCTTGATATATGCGTTCAATATGGGTGTCCGACGAAAGGGTATGGTCACAGATTTCATTTGAACCTTTTCGATATTTCGATATATTTATCGATAAATGGGTTATCGGTCAAAATATGGTTCCCACAAAACCGTGATGTATGCATTCAATATGCGTGTCAAACGAAAGGGCATGGTCAAAGCTTTCATTTGAACTTTTCGATATTTCGATATATTTATCGATAAATGAGTTATCGGTGAAAAAGTTGTTATCATAAAACCGTGGAACCTAAGCGCAATATGAGAGTCAAATGAAAGAAAAAGGCCACAGCTTTCATCTGAACTGATCTATATTTCGATATATTTGTCGATAAATGAGTTATCGGTCAAAATGTGGTTCCCACAAAACCTTGATGTGTGCATTCAATATGCGTGTCAAACGAAAGGGCATGTTCACAGCTTTCATTTGAACTTTTCCATATTTCGATATATTTCTCGACAAATGAGTTATCGCTCAAAATGTGGTTCCCATAAAACCGTGATATATGCGTTCAATATGGCTGTCCAACGAAAGGGCATGGTCACAGCTTTCATTTGAACTTTTCGATATTTCGATATATTTATCGATAAATGAGTTATCGGTCAAAATGTGGTTCCTATAAAACCTTGATATATGCGTTCAATATGGGTATCAAACGAAAGGGCATCGCCACAGCTTTCATTTGAACCCTTCGATATTTCGATATATTTATCGATAAATGAGTTATCGGTCAAAATGTGGTTCCCACAAAACCTTGATATATTCGTTCAATATGGGTGTCAAGCGAAAGGGCAAGGCAACAGCTTTCATTTGAAGTTTTCGATATATTTATCGATAAATGAGTTATCGGTCAAATAGTTGTTCCCCCAAAACCTTGATATATGCGTTCAATATGGGTGTCAAACGAAAGGGCATGGTCACAGCTTTCATTTGAACTTTTCGATATTTCGATATATTTATCGATAAATGAGTTATCGCTCAAAATGTGGTTCCCATAAAACCTTGATATATGCGTTCAATATGGGTGTCCGACGAAAGGGTATGTTCACAGGTTTCATTTGAACTTTTCGATATATTTATCGATAAATGAGTTATCGGTCAAATAGTTGTTCCCCCAAAACCTTGATATATGCGTTCAATATGGGTGTCAAACCAAAGGCATGGTCACAGCTTTCATTTGAACTTTTCGATATTTCGATATATTTATCGATAAATGAGTTATCGGTCAAAATGTGGTTCGCATAAAACCTTGATATATGCGTTCAATATGGGTGTCCGACGAAAGGGTATGGTCACAGCTTTCATTTGAACCCTTCGATATTTCGATATATTTATCGATAAATGAGTTATCGGTCAAAATGTGGTTCCCACAAAACCTTGATATATTCGGTCAATATGGGTGTCAAGCGAAAGGGCAAGGCAACAGCTTTCATTTGAAGTTTTCGATATATTTATCGATAAATGAGTTATCGGTCAAATAGTTGTTCCCCCTAAACCTTGATATATGCGTTCAATATGGGTGTCAAACGAAAGGGCATGGTCACAGCTTTCATTTGAACTTTTCGATATTTCGATATATTTATCGATAAATGAGTTATCGGTCAAAATGTGGTTCCCATAAAACCTTGATATATGCGTTCAATATGGGTGTCAAGCGAAAGGGCAAGGCAACAGCTTTCATTTGAAGTTTTCGATATATTTATCGATAAATGAGTTATCGGTCAAATAGGTTTTCCCCCAAAACCTTGATATATGCGTTCAATATGGGTGTCAAACGAAAGGGCATGGTCACAGCTTTCATTTGAACTTTTCGATATTTCGATATATTTATCGATAAATGAGTTATCGGTCAAAATGTGGTTCGCATAAAACCTTGATATATGCGTTCAATATGGGTGTCCGACGAAAGGGTATGGTCACAGCTTTCATTTGAACCCTTCGATATTTCGATATATTTATCGATAAATGAGTTATCGGTCAAAATGTGGTTCCCACAAAACCTTGATATATTCGTTCAATATGGGTGTCAAACGAAAGGGCATGGTCACAGCTTTCATTTGAACTTTTCGATATTTCGATATATTTATCGACAAATGAGTTATCGCTCAAAATGTGGTTCCCATAAAACCGTGATATATGCGTTCAATATGGCTGTCAAGCGAAAGGGCATGGTCACAGCTTTCATTTGAAGTTTTCGATATTTCGATATATTTATCGATAAATGAGTTATAGCTCAAAATGTGGTTCCTATAAAACCTTGATATATGCGTTCAATATGGGTGTCCGACGAAAGGGTATGGTCACAGCTTTCATCTGAACTTTTCCATATTTCGATATATTTATCGATAAATGTGTTATCGGTCAAAATATGGTTCCCACAAAACCTTGATGTGTGCATTCAATATGCGTGTCAAACGAAAGGGCATGGTCACAGCTTTTATTTGAACTTTTCGATATTTCGATATATTTATCGACAAATGAGTTATCGCTCAAAATGTGGTTCCCATAAAACCGTGATATATGCGTAAAATATGGCTGTCCAACGAAAGGGCATGGTCACAGCTTTCATTTGAACTTTTCGATATTTCGATATATTTATCGATAAATGAGTTATAGCTCAAAATGTGGTTCCTATAAAACCTTGATATATGCGTTCAATATGGGTGTCCGACGAAAGGGTATGGTCACAGCTTTCATCTGAACTTTTCCATATTTCGATATATTTATCGATAAATGTGTTATCGGTCAAAATATGGTTCCCACAAAACCGTGATGTATGCATTCAATATGCGTGTCAAACGAAAGGGCATGGTCAAAGCTTTCATTTGAACTTTTCGATATTTCGATATATTTATCGACAAATGAGTTATCGCTCAAAATGTGGTTCCCATAAAACCGTGATATATGCGTAAAATATGGCTGTCCAACGAAAGGGCATGGTCACAGCTTTCATTTGAACTTTTCGATATTTCGATATATTTATCGATAAATGAGTTATAGCTCAAAATGTGGTTCCTATAAAACCTTGATATATGCGTTCAATATGGGTGTCCGACGAAAGGGTATGGTCACAGCTTTCATCTGAACTTTTCCATATTTCGATATATTTATCGATAAATGTGTTATCGGTCAAAATATGGTTCCCACAAAACCGTGATGTATGCATTCAATATGCGTGTCAAACGAAAGGGCATGGTCACAGCTTTTATTTGAACTTTTCGATATTTCGATATATTTATCGACAAATGAGTTATCGCTCAAAATGTGGTTCCCATAAAACCGTGATATATGCGTAAAATATGGCTGTCCAACGAAAGGGCATGGTCACAGCTTTCATTTGAACTTTTCGATATTTCGATATATTTATCGATAAATGAGTTATAGCTCAAAATGTGGTTCCTATAAAACCTTGATATATGCGTTCAATATGGGTGTCCAACGAAAGGGCATGGTCACAGCTTTCATTTGAACTTTTCGATATTTCGATATATTTATCGATAAATGAGTTATCGCTCAAAATGTGGTTCCCATAAAACCTTGATATATGCGTTCAATATGGGTGTCCGACGAAAGGGTATGTTCACAGGTTTCATTTGAACTTTTCGATATATTTATCGATAAATGAGTTATCGGTCAAATAGTTGTTCCCCCAAAACCTTGATATATGCGTTCAATATGGGTGTCAAACCAAAGGCATGGTCACAGCTTTCATTTGAACTTTTCGATATTTCGATATATTTATCGATAAATGAGTTATCGCTCAAAATGTGGTTCGCATAAAACCTTGATATATGCGTTCAATATGGGTGTCCGACGAAAGGGTATGGTCACAGATTTCATTTGAACCTTTTCGATATTTCGATATATTTATCGATAAATGGGTTATCGGTCAAAATATGGTTCCCACAAAACCGTGATGTATGCATTCAATATGCGTATCAAACGAAAGGGCATGGTCAAAGCTTTCATTTGAACTTTTCGATATTTCGATATATTTATCGATAAATGAGTTATCGGTGAAAAAGTTGTTATCATAAAACCGTGGAACCTAAGCGCAATATGAGAGTCAAATGAAAGAAAAAGGCCACAGCTTTCATCTGAACTGATCTATATTTCGATATATTTGTCGATAAATGAGTTATCGGTCAAAATGTGGTTCCCACAAAACCTTGATGTGTGCATTCAATATGCGTGTCAAACGAAAGGGCATGTTCACAGCTTTCATTTGAACTTTTCCATATTTCGATATATTTCTCGACAAATGAGTTATCGCTCAAAATGTGGTTCCCATAAAACCGTGATATATGCGTTCAATATGGCTGTCCAACGAAAGGGCATGGTCACAGCTTTCATTTGAACTTTTCGATATTTCGATATATTTATCGATAAATGAGTTATCGGTCAAAATGTGGTTCCTATAAAACCTTGATATATGCGTTCAATATGGGTATCAAACGAAAGGGCATCGCCACAGCTTTCATTTGAACCCTTCGATATTTCGATATATTTATCGATAAATGAGTTATCGGTCAAAATGTGGTTCCCACAAAACCTTGATATATTCGTTCAATATGGGTGTCAAGCGAAAGGGCAAGGCAACAGCTTTCATTTGAAGTTTTCGATATATTTATCGATAAATGAGTTATCGGTCAAATAGTTGTTCCCCCAAAACCTTGATATATGCGTTCAATATGGGTGTCAAACGAAAGGGCATGGTCACAGCTTTCATTTGAACTTTTCGATATTTCGATATATTTATCGATAAATGAGTTATCGCTCAAAATGTGGTTCCCATAAAACCTTGATATATGCGTTCAATATGGGTGTCCGACGAAAGGGTATGTTCACAGGTTTCATTTGAACTTTTCGATATATTTATCGATAAATGAGTTATCGGTCAAATAGTTGTTCCCCCAAAACCTTGATATATGCGTTCAATATGGGTGTCAAACCAAAGGCATGGTCACAGCTTTCATTTGAACTTTTCGATATTTCGATATATTTATCGATAAATGAGTTATCGGTCAAAATGTGGTTCGCATAAAACCTTGATATATGCGTTCAATATGGGTGTCCGACGAAAGGGTATGGTCACAGCTTTCATTTGAACCCTTCGATATTTCGATATATTTATCGATAAATGAGTTATCGGTCAAAATGTGGTTCCCACAAAACCTTGATATATTCGGTCAATATGGGTGTCAAGCGAAAGGGCAAGGCAACAGCTTTCATTTGAAGTTTTCGATATATTTATCGATAAATGAGTTATCGGTCAAATAGTTGTTCCCCCAAAACCTTGATATATGCGTTCAATATGGGTGTCAAACGAAAGGGCATGGTCACAGCTTTCATTTGAACTTTTCGATATTTCGATATATTTATCGATAAATGAGTTATCGGTCAAAATGTGGTTCCCATAAAACCTTGATATATGCGTTCAATATGGGTGTCAAGCGAAAGGGCAAGGCAACAGCTTTCATTTGAAGTTTTCGATATATTTATCGATAAATGAGTTATCGGTCAAATAGGTTTTCCCCCAAAACCTTGATATATGCGTTCAATATGGGTGTCAAACGAAAGGGCATGGTCACAGCTTTCATTTGAACTTTTCGATATTTCGATATATTTATCGATAAATGAGTTATCGGTCAAAATGTGGTTCGCATAAAACCTTGATGTATGCGTTCAATATGGGTGTCCGACGAAAGGGTATGGTCACAGCTTTCATTTGAACCCTTCGATATTTCGATATATTTATCGATAAATGAGTTATCGGTCAAAATGTGGTTCCCACAAAACCTTGATATATTCGTTCAATATGGGTGTCAAACGAAAGGGCATGGTCACAGCTTTCATTTGAACTTTTCGATATTTCGATATATTTATCGACAAATGAGTTATCGCTCAAAATGTGGTTCCCATAAAACCGTGATATATGCGTTCAATATGGCTGTCCAACGAAAGGGCATGGTCACAGCTTTCATTTGAAGTTTTCGATATTTCGATATATTTATCGATAAATGAGTTATAGCTCAAAATGTGGTTCCTATAAAACCTTGATATATGCGTTCAATATGGGTGTCCGACGAAAGGGTATGGTCACAGCTTTCATCTGAACTTTTCCATATTTCGATATATTTATCGATAAATGTGTTATCGGTCAAAATATGGTTCCCACAAAACCTTGATGTGTGCATTCAATATGCGTGTCAAACGAAAGGGCATGGTCACAGCTTTTATTTGAACTTTTCGATATTTCGATATATTTATCGACAAATGAGTTATCGCTCAAAATGTGGTTCCCATAAAACCGTGATATATGCGTAAAATATGGCTGTCCAACGAAAGGGCATGGTCACAGCTTTCATTTGAACTTTTCGATATTTCGATATATTTATCGATAAATGAGTTATAGCTCAAAATGTGGTTCCTATAAAACCTTGATATATGCGTTCAATATGGGTGTCCGACGAAAGGGTATGGTCACAGCTTTCATCTGAACTTTTCCATATTTCGATATATTTATCGATAAATGTGTTATCGGTCAAAATATGGTTCCCACAAAACCTTGATGTGTGCATTCAATATGCGTGTCAAACGAAAGGGCATGGTCACAGCTTTCATTTGAACTTTTCCATATTTCGATATATTTCTCGACAAATGAGTTATCGCTCAAAATGTGGTTCCCATAAAACCGTGATATATGCGTTCAATATGGGTATCAAACGAAAGGGCATCGCCACAGCTTTCATTTGAACCCTTCGATATTTCGATATATTTATCGATAAATGAGTTATCGGTCAAATAGGTTTTCCCCCAAAACCTTGATATATTCGTTCAATATAGGTGTCAAGCGAAAGGGCAAGGCAACAGCTTTCATTTGAAGTTTTCGATATATTTATCGATAAATGAGTTATCGGTCAAATAGTTGTTCCCCCAAAACCTTGATATATGCGTTCAATATGGGTGTCAAACGAAAGGGCATGGTCACAGCTTTCATTTGAACTTTTCGATATTTCGATATATTTATCGATAAATGAGTTATCGCTCAAAATGTGGTTCCCATAAAACCTTGATATATGCGTTCAATATGGGTGTCAAGCGAAAGGGCAAGGCAACAGCTTTCATTTGAAGTTTTCGATATATTTATCGATAAATGAGTTATCGGTCAAATAGGTGTTCCCCCAAAACCTTGATATATGCGTTCAATATGGGTGTCAAACGAAAGGGCATGGTCACAGCTTTCATTTGAACTTTTCGATATTTCGATATATTTATCGATAAATGAGTTATCGGTCAAAATGTGGTTCGCATAAAACCTTGATATATGCGTTCAATATGGGTGTCCGACGAAAGGGTATGGTCACAGCTTTCATCTGTACTTTTCCATATTTCGATATATTTATCGATAAATGTGTTATCGGTCAAAATATGGTTCCCACAAAACCTTGATGTGTGCATTCAATATGCGTGTCAAACGAAAGGGCATGGTCACAGCTTTCATTTGAACTTTTCGATATTTCGATATATTTATCGACAAATGAGTTATCGCTCAAAATGTGGTTCCCATAAAACCGTGATATATGCGTTCAATATGGCTTTCCAACGAAAGGGCATGGTCACAGCTTTCATTTGAACTTTTCGATATTTCGATATATTTATCGATAAATGAGTTATAGCTCAAAATGTGGTTCCTATAAAACCTTGATATATGCGTTCAATATGGGTGTCCAACGAAAGGGCATGGTCACAGCTTTCATTTGAACTTTTCGATATTTCGATATATTTATCGATAAATGAGTTATCGCTCAAAATGTGGTTCCCATAAAACCTTGATATATGCGTTCAATATGGGTGTCCGACGAAAGGGTATGTTCACAGGTTTCATTTGAACTTTTCGATATATTTATCGATAAATGAGTTATCGGTCAAATAGTTGTTCCCCCAAAACCTTGATATATGCGTTCAATATGGGTGTCAAACCAAAGGCATGGTCACAGCTTTCATTTGAACTTTTCGATATTTCGATATATTTATCGATAAATGAGTTATCGCTCAAAATGTGGTTCGCATAAAACCTTGATATATGCGTTCAATATGGGTGTCCGACGAAAGGGTATGGTCACAGATTTCATTTGAACCTTTTCCATATTTCGATATATTTATCGATAAATGGGTTATCGGTCAAAATATGGTTCCCACAAAACCGTGATGTATGCATTCAATATGCGTGTCAAACGAAAGGGCATGGTCAAAGCTTTCATTTGAACTTTTCGATATTTCGATATATTTATCGATAAATGAGTTATCGGTGAAAAAGTTGTTATCATAAAACCGTGGAACCTAAGCGCAATATGAGAGTCAAATGAAAGAAAAAGGCCACAGCTTTCATCTGAACTGATCTATATTTCGATATATTTGTCGATAAATGAGTTATCGGTCAAAATGTGGTTCCCACAAAACCTTGATGTGTGCATTCAATATGCGTGTCAAACGAAAGGGCATGTTCACAGCTTTCATTTGAACTTTTCCATATTTCGATATATTTCTCGACAAATGAGTTATCGCTCAAAATGTGGTTCCCATAAAACCGTGATATATGCGTTCAATATGGCTGTCCAACGAAAGGGCATGGTCACAGCTTTCATTTGAACTTTTCGATATTTCGATATATTTATCGATAAATGAGTTATCGGTCAAAATGTGGTTCCTATAAAACCTTGATATATGCGTTCAATATGGGTATCAAACGAAAGGGCATCGCCACAGCTTTCATTTGAACCCTTCGATATTTCGATATATTTATCGATAAATGAGTTATCGGTCAAAATGTGGTTCCCACAAAACCGTGATATATTCGTTCAATATGGGTGTCAAGCGAAAGGGCAAAGCAACAGCTGTCATTTGAAGTTTTCGATATATTTATCGATAAATGAGTTATCGATCAAATAGTTGTTCCCCCAAAACCTTGATATATGCGTTCAATATGGGTGTCAAACGAAAGGGCATGGTCACAGCTTTCATTTGAACTTTTCGATATTTCGATATATTTATCGATAAATGAGTTATCGCTCAAAATGTGGTTCCCATAAAACCTTGATATATGCGTTCAATATGGGTGTCCGACGAAAGGGTATGTTCACAGGTTTCATTTGAAGTTTTCGATATATTTATCGATAAATGAGTTATCGGTCAAATAGTTGTTCCCCCAAAACCTTGATATATGCGTTCAATATGGGTGTCAAACCAAAGGCATGGTCACAGCTTTCATTTGAACTTTTCGATATTTCGATATATTTATCGATAAATGAGTTATCGGTCAAAATGTGGTTCGCATAAAACCTTGATATATGCGTTCAATATGGGTGTCCGACGAAAGGGTATGGTCACAGCTTTCATTTGAACCCTTCGATATTTCGATATATTTATCGATAAATGAGTTATCGGTCAAAATGTGGTTCCCACAAAACCTTGATATATTCGGTCAATATGGGTGTCAAGCGAAAGGGCAAGGCAACAGCTTTCATTTGAAGTTTTCGATATATTTATCGATAAATGAGTTATCGGTCAAATAGTTGTTCCCCCAAAACCTTGATATATGCGTTCAATATGGGTGTCAAACGAAAGGGCATGGTCACAGCTTTCATTTGAACTTTTCGATATTTCGATATATTTATCGATAAATGAGTTATCGGTCAAAATGTGGTTCCCATAAAACCTTGATATATGCGTTCAATATGGGTGTCAAGCGAAAGGGCAAGGCAACAGCTTTCATTTGAAGTTTTCGATATATTTATCGATAAATGAGTTATCGGTCAAATAGGTTTTCCCCCAAAACCTTGATATATGCGTTCAATATGGGTGTCAAACGAAAGGGCATGGTCACAGCTTTCATTTGAACTTTTCGATATTTCGATATATTTATCGATAAATGAGTTATCGGTCAAAATGTGGTTCGCATAAAACCTTGATATATGCGTTCAATATGGGTGTCCGACGAAAGGGTATGGTCACAGCTTTCATTTGAACCCTTCGATATTTCGATATATTTATCGATAAATGAGTTATCGGTCAAAATGTGGTTCCCACAAAACCTTGATATATTCGTTCAATATGGGTGTCAAACGAAAGGGCATGGTCACAGCTTTCATTTGAACTTTTCGATATTTCGATATATTTATCGACAAATGAGTTATCGCTCAAAATGTGGTTCCCATAAAACCGTGATATATGCGTTCAATATGGCTGTCCAACGAAAGGGCATGGTCACAGCTTTCATTTGAAGTTTTCGATATTTCGATATATTTATCGATAAATGAGTTATAGCTCAAAATGTGGTTCCTATAAAACCTTGATATATGCGTTCAATATGGGTGTCCGACGAAAGGGTATGGTCACAGCTTTCATCTGAACTTTTCCATATTTCGATATATTTATCGATAAATGTGTTATCGGTCAAAATATGGTTCCCACAAAACCTTGATGTGTGCATTCAATATGCGTGTCAAACGAAAGGGCATGGTCACAGCTTTTATTTGAACTTTTCGATACTTCGATATATTTATCGACAAATGAGTTATCGCTCAAAATGTGGTTCCCATAAAACCGTGATATATGCGTAAAATATGGCTGTCCAACGAAAGGGCATGGTCACAGCTTTCATTTGAACTTTTCGATATTTCGATATATTTATCGATAAATGAGTTATAGCTCAAAATGTGGTTCCTATAAAACCTTGATATATGCGTTCAATATGGGTGTCCGACGAAAGGGTATGGTCACAGCTTTCATCTGAACTTTTCCATATTTCGATATATTTATCGATAAATGTGTTATCGGTCAAAATATGGTTCCCACAAAACCTTGATGTGTGCATTCAATATGCGTGTCAAACGAAAGGGCATGGTCACAGCTTTCATTTGAACTTTTCCATATTTCGATATATTTCTCGACAAATGAGTTATCGCTCAAAATGTGGTTCCCATAAAACCGTGATATATGCGTTCAATATGGCTGTCCAACGAAAGGGCATGGTCACAGCTTTCATTTGAACTTTTCGATATTTCGATATATTTATCGATAAATGAGTTATCGGTCAAAATGTGGTTCCTATAAAACCTTGATATATGCGTTCAATATGGGTATCAAACGAAAGGGCATCGCCACAGCTTTCATTTGAACCCTTCGATATTTCGATATATTTATCGATAAATGAGTTATCGGTCAAAATGTGGTTCCCACAAAACCTTGATATATTCGTTCAATATGGGTGTCAAACGAAAGGGCATGGTCACAGCTTTCATTTGAACTTTTCGATATTTCGATATATTTATCGACAAATGAGTTATCGCTCAAAATGTGGTTCCCATAAAACCGTGATATATGCGTTCAATATGGCTGTCCAACGAAAGGGCATGGTCACAGCTTTCATTTGAACTTTTCGATATTTCGATATATTTATCGATAAATGAGTTATAACTCAAAATGTGGTTCCTATAAAACCTTGATATATGCGTTCAATATGGGTGTCCGACGAAAGGGTATGGTCACAGCTTTCATCTGAACTTTTCCATATTTCTATATATTTATCGATAAATGTGTTATCGGTCAAAATATGGTTCCCACAAAACCTTGATGTGCGCATTCAATATGCGTGTCAAACGAAAGGGCATGGTCACAGCTTTCATTTGAACTTTTCGATATTTCGATATATTTATCGACAAATGAGTTATCGCTCAAAATGTGGTTCCCATAAAACCGTGATATATGCGTTCAATATGGCTGTCCAACGAAAGGGCATGGTCACAGCTTTCATTTGAACTTTTCGATATTTCGATATATTTATCGATAAATGAGTTATAGCTCAAAATGTGGTTCCTATAAAACCTTGATATATGCGTTCAATATGGGTGTCCAACGAAAGGGCATGGTCACAGCTTTCATTTGAACTTTTCGATATTTCGATATATTTATCGATAAATGAGTTATCGGTCAAATTGTGGTTCGCATAAAACCTTGATATATGCGTTCAATATGGGTGTCAAACGAAAGGGCATGGTCACAGCTTTCATTTGAACTTTTCGATATTTCGATATATTTATCGATAAATGAGTTATCGCTCAAAATGTGGTTCCCATAAAACCTTGATATATGCGTTCAATATGGGTGCCAAGCGAAAGGGCAAGGCAACAGCTTTCATTTGAAGTTTTCGATATATTTATCGATAAATGAGTTATCGGTCAAATAGGTGTTCCCCCAAAACCTTGATATATGCGTTCAATATGGGTGTCAAACGAAAGGGCATGGTCACAGCTTTCATTTGAACTTTTCGACGTTTCGAAATATTTATCGATAAATGAGTTATCGGTCAAAATGTGGTTCGCATAAAACCTTGATATATGCGTTCACTATGGGTGTCCGACGAAAGGGTATGGTCACAGCTTTCATTTGAACCCTTCGATATTTCGATATATTTATCGATAAATGAGTTATCGGTCAAAATGTGGTTCCCACAAAACCTTGATATATTCGTTCAATATGGGTGTCCGACGAAAGGGTATGCTCACAGGTTTCATTTGAACTTTTCGATATATTTATCGATAAATGAGTTATCGGTCAAATAGTTGTTCCCCAAAACCTTGATATATGCGTTCAATATGGGTGTCAAACGAAAGGGCATGCTCACAGCTTTCATTTGAACTTTTCGATATTTCGATATATTTATCGATAAATGAGTTATCGGTCAAAATGTGGTTCGCATAAAACCTTGATATATGCGTTCAATATGGGTGTCCGACGAAAGGGTATGGTCACAGCTTTCATTTGAACCCTTCGATATTTCGATATATTTATCGATAAATGAGTTATCGGCCAAAATGTGGTTCCCACAAAACCTTGATATATTCGTTCAATATGGGTGTCAAACGAAAGGGCATGGTCACAGCTTTCATTTGAACTTTTCGATATTTCGATATATTTATCGACAAATGAGTTATCGCTCAAAATGTGGTTCCCATAAAACCGTGATATATGCGTTCAATATGGCTGTCCAACGAAAGGGCATGGTCACAGCTTTCATTTGAACTTTTCGATATTTCGATATATTTATCGATAAATGAGTTATAGCTCAAAATGTGGTTCCTATAAAACCTTGATATATGCGTTCAATATGGGTGTCCGACGAAAGGGTATGGTCACAGCTTTCATCTGAACTTTTCCATATTTCGATATATTTATCGATAAATGTGTTATCGGTCAAAATATGGTTCCCACAAAACCTTGATGTGTGCATTCAATATGCGTGTCAAACGAAAGGGCATGGTCACAGCTTTCATTTGAACTTTTCCATATTTCGATATATTTCTCGACAAATGAGTTATCGCTCAAAATGTGGTTCCCATAAAACCGTGATATATGCGTTCAATATGGCTGTCCAACGAAAGGGCATGGTCACAGCTTTCATTTGAACTTTTCGATATTTCGATATATTTATCGATAAATGAGTTATAGCTCAAAATGTGGTTCCTATAAAACCTTGATATATGCGTTCAATATGGGTGTCCGACGAAAGGGTATGGTCACAGCTTTCATCTGAACTTTTCCATATTTCGATATATTTATCGATAAATGTGTTATCGGTCAAAATATGGTTCCCACAAAACCTTGATGTGTGCATTCAATATGCGTGTCAAACGAAAGGGCATGGTCACAGCTTTTATTTGAACTTTTCGATACTTCGATATATTTATCGACAAATGAGTTATCGCTCAAAATGTGGTTCCCATAAAACCGTGATATATTTGTAAAATATGGCTGTCCAACGAAAGGGCATGGTCACAGCTTTCATTTGAACTTTTCGATATTTCGATATATTTATCGATAAATGAGTTATAGCTCAAAATGTGGTTCCTATAAAACCTTGATATATGCGTTCAATATGGGTGTCCGACGAAAGGGTATGGTCACAGCTTTCATCTGAACTTTTCCATATTTCGATATATTTATCGATAAATGTGTTATCGGTCAAAATATGGTTCCCACAAAACCTTGATGTGTGCATTCAATATGCGTGTCAAACGAAAGGGCATGGTCACAGCTTTTATTTGAACTTTTCGATACTTCGATATATTTATCGACAAATGAGTTATCGCTCAAAATGTGGTTCCCATAAAACCGTGATATATTTGTAAAATATGGCTGTCCAACGAAAGGGCATGGTCACAGCTTTCATTTGAACTTTTCCATATTTCGATATATTTCTCGACAAATGAGTTATCGCTCAAAATGTGGTTCCCATAAAACCGTGATATATGCGTTCAATATGGCTGTCCAACGAAAGGGCATGGTCACAGCTTTCATTTGAACTTTTCGATATTTCGATATATATATCGATAAATGAGTTATCGGTCAAAATGTGGTTCCTATAAAACCTTGATATATGCGTTCAATATGGGTATCAAACGAAAGGGCATCGCCACAGCTTTCATTTGAACCCTTCGACATTTCGATATATTTATCGATAAATGAGTTATCGGTCAAAATGTGGTTCCCACAAAACCTTGATATATTCGTTCAATATGGGTGTCAAACGAAAGGGCATGGTCACAGCTTTCATTTGAACTTTTCGATATTTCGATATATTTATCGACAAATGAGTTATCGCTCAAAATGTGGTTCCCATAAAACCGTGATATATGCGTTCAATATGGCTGTCCAACGAAAGGGCATGGTCACAGCTTTCATTTGAACTTTTCGATATTTCGATATATTTATCGATAAATGAGTTATAGCTCAAAATGTGGTTCCTATAAAACCTTGATATATGCGTTCAATATGGGTGTCCGACGAAAGGGTATGGTCACAGCTTTCATCTGAACTTTTCCATATTTCTATATATTTATCGATAAATGTGTTATCGGTCAAAATATGGTTCCCACAAAACCTTGATGTGCGCATTCAATATGCGTGTCAAACGAAAGGGCATGGTCACAGCTTTCATTTGAACTTTTCGATATTTCGATATATTTATCGACAAATGAGTTATCGCTCAAAATGTGGTTCCCATAAAACCGTGATATATGCGTTCAATATGGCTGTCCAACGAAAGGGCATGGTCACAGCTTTCATTTGAACTTTTCGATATTTCGATATATTTATCGATAAATGAGTTATAGCTCAAAATGTGGTTCCTATAAAACCTTGATATATGCGTTCAATATGGGTGTCCAACGAAAGGGCATGGTCACAGCTTTCATTTGAACTTTTCGATATTTCGATATATTTATCGATAAATGAGTTATCGGTCAAATTGTGGTTCGCATAAAACCTTGATATATGCGTTCAATATGGGTGTCAAACGAAAGGGCATGGTCACAGCTTTCATTTGAACTTTTCGATATTTCGATATATTTATCGATAAATGAGTTATCGCTCAAAATGTGGTTCCCATAAAACCTTGATATATGCGTTCAATATGGGTGCCAAGCGAAAGGGCAAGGCAACAGCTTTCATTTGAAGTTTTCGATATATTTATCGATAAATGAGTTATCGGTCAAATAGGTGTTCCCCCAAAACCTTGATATATGCGTTCAATATGGGTGTCAAACGAAAGGGCATGGTCACAGCTTTCATTTGAACTTTTCGACGTTTCGAAATATTTATCGATAAATGAGTTATCGGTCAAAATGTGGTTCGCATAAAACCTTGATATATGCGTTCACTATGGGTGTCCGACGAAAGGGTATGGTCACAGCTTTCATTTGAACCCTTCGATATTTCGATATATTTATCGATAAATGAGTTATCGGTCAAAATGTGGTTCCCACAAAACCTTGATATATTCGTTCAATATGGGTGTCCGACGAAAGGGTATGCTCACAGGTTTCATTTGAACTTTTCGATATATTTATCGATAAATGAGTTATCGGTCAAATAGTTGTTCCCCAAAACCTTGATATATGCGTTCAATATGGGTGTCAAACGAAAGGGCATGCTCACAGCTTTCATTTGAACTTTTCGATATTTCGATATATTTATCGATAAATGAGTTATCGGTCAAAATGTGGTTCGCATAAAACCTTGATATATGCGTTCAATATGGGTGTCCGACGAAAGGGTATGGTCACAGCTTTCATTTGAACCCTTCGATATTTCGATATATTTATCGATAAATGAGTTATCGGCCAAAATGTGGTTCCCACAAAACCTTGATATATTCGTTCAATATGGGTGTCAAACGAAAGGGCATGGTCACAGCTTTCATTTGAACTTTTCGATATTTCGATATATTTATCGACAAATGAGTTATCGCTCAAAATGTGGTTCCCATAAAACCGTGATATATGCGTTCAATATGGCTGTCCAACGAAAGGGCATGGTCACAGCTTTCATTTGAACTTTTCGATATTTCGATATATTTATCGATAAATGAGTTATAGCTCAAAATGTGGTTCCTATAAAACCTTGATATATGCGTTCAATATGGGTGTCCGACGAAAGGGTATGGTCACAGCTTTCATCTGAACTTTTCCATATTTCGATATATTTATCGACAAATGAGTTATCGCTCAAAATGTGGTTCCCATAAAACCGTGATATATGCGTTCAATATGGCTGTCCAACGAAAGGGCATGGTCACAGCTTTCATTTGAACTTTTCGATATTTCGATATATTTATCGACAAATGAGTTATCGCTCAAAATGTGGTTCCCATAAAACCGTGATATATGCGTTCAATATGGCTGTCCAACGAAAGGGCATGGTCACAGCTTTCATTTGAACTTTTCGATATTTCGATATATTTATCGATAAATGAGTTATAGCTCAAAATGTGGTTCCTATAAAACCTTGATATATGCGTTCAATATGGGTGTCCAACGAAAGGGCATGGTCACAGCTTTCATTTGAACTTTTCGATATTTCGATATATTTATCGATAAATGAGTTATCGCTCAAAATGTGGTTCCCATAAAACCTTGATATATGCGTTCAATATGGGTGTCCGACGAAAGGGTATGGTCACAGCTTTCATTTGAACCCTTCGATATTTCGATATATTTATCGATAAATGAGTTATCGGCCAAAATGTGGTTCCCACAAAACCTTGATATATTCGTTCAATATGGGTGTCAAACGAAAGGGCATGGTCACAGCTTTCATTTGAACTTTTCGATATTTCGATATATTTATCGACAAATGAGTTATCGCTCAAAATGTGGTTCCCATAAAACCGTGATATATGCGTTCAATATGGCTGTCCAACGAAAGGGCATGGTCACAGCTTTCATTTGAACTTTTCGATATTTCGATATATTTATCGATAAATGAGTTATAGCTCAAAATGTGGTTCCTATAAAACCTTGATATATGCGTTCAATATGGGTGTCCGACGAAAGGGTATGGTCACAGCTTTCATCTGAACTTTTCCATATTTCGATATATTTATCGATAAATGTGTTATCGGTCAAAATATGGTTCCCACAAAACCTTGATGTGTGCATTCAATATGCGTGTCAAACGAAAGGGCATGGTCACAGCTTTCATTTGAACTTTTCCATATTTCGATATATTTCTCGACAAATGAGTTATCGCTCAAAATGTGGTTCCCATAAAACCGTGATATATGCGTTCAATATGGCTGTCCAACGAAAGGGCATGGTCACAGCTTTCATTTGAACTTTTCGATATTTCGATATATATATCGATAAATGAGTTATCGGTCAAAATGTGGTTCCTATAAAACCTTGATATATGCGTTCAATATGGGTATCAAACGAAAGGGCATCGCCACAGCTTTCATTTGAACCCTTCGACATTTCGATATATTTATCGATAAATGAGTTATCGGTCAAAATGTGGTTCCCACAAAACCTTGATATATTCGTTCAATATGGGTGTCAAACGAAAGGGCATGGTCACAGCTTTCATTTGAACTTTTCGATATTTCGATATATTTATCGACAAATGAGTTATCGCTCAAAATGTGGTTCCCATAAAACCGTGATATATGCGTTCAATATGGCTGTCCAATGAAAGGGCATGGTCACAGCTTTCATTTGAACTTTTCGATATTTCGATATATTTATCGATAAATGAGTTATAGCTCAAAATGTGGTTCCTATAAAACCTTGATATATGCGTTCAATATGGGTGTCCGACGAAAGGGTATGGTCACAGCTTTCATCTGAACTTTTCCATATTTCTATATATTTATCGATAAATGTGTTATCGGTCAAAATATGGTTCCCACAAAACCTTGATGTGCGCATTCATTATGCGTGTCAAACGAAAGGGCATGGTCACAGCTTTCATTTGAACTTTTCGATATTTCGATATATTTATCGACAAATGAGTTATCGCTCAAAATGTGGTTCCCATAAAACCGTGATATATGCGTTCAATATGGCTGTCCAACGAAAGGGCATGGTCACAGCTTTCATTTGAACTTTTCGATATTTCGATATATTTATCGATAAATGAGTTATAGCTCAAAATGTGGTTCCTATAAAACCTTGATATATGCGTTCAATATGGGTGTCCAACGAAAGGGCATGGTCACAGCTTTCATTTGAACTTTTCGATATTTCGATATATTTATCGATAAATGAGTTATCGGTCAAATTGTGGTTCGCATAAAACCTTGATATATGCGTTCAATATGGGTGTCAAACGAAAGGGCATGGTCACAGCTTTCATTTGAACTTTTCGATATTTCGATATATTTATCGATAAATGAGTTATAGCTCAAAATGTGGTTCCTATAAAACCTTGATATATGCGTTCAATATGGGTGTCCAACGAAAGGGCATGGTCACAGCTTTCATTTGAACTTTTCGATATTTCGATATATTTATCGATAAATGAGTTATCGGTCAAATTGTGGTTCGCATAAAACCTTGATATATGCGTTCAATATGGGTGCCAAGCGAAAGGGCAAGGCAACAGCTTTCATTTGAAGTTTTCGATATATTTATCGATAAATGAGTTATCGGTCAAATAGGTGTTCCCCCAAAACCTTGATATATGCGTTCAATATGGGTGTCAAACGAAAGGGCATGGTCACAGCTTTCATTTGAACTTTTCGCCGTTTCGAAATATTTATCGATAAATGAGTTATCGGTCAAAATGTGGTTCGCATAAAACCTTGATATATGCGTTCACTATGGGTGTCCGACGAAAGGGTATGGTCACAGCTTTCATTTGAACCCTTCGATATTTCGATATATTTATCGATAAATGAGTTATCGGTCAAAATGTGGTTCCCACAAAACCTTGATATATTCGTTCAATATGGGTGTCCGACGAAAGGGTATGCTCACAGGTTTCATTTGAACTTTTCGATATATTTATCGATAAATGAGTTATCGGTCAAATAGTTGTTCCCCAAAACCTTGATATATGCGTTCAATATGGGTGTCAAACGAAAGGGCATGCTCACAGCTTTCATTTGAACTTTTCGATATTTCGATATATTTATCGATAAATGAGTTATCGGTCAAAATGTGGTTCGCATAAAACCTTGATATATGCGTTCAATATGGGTGTCCGACGAAAGGGTATGGTCACAGCTTTCATTTGAACCCTTCGATATTTCGATATATTTATCGATAAATGAGTTATCGGCCAAAATGTGGTTCCCACAAAACCTTGATATATTCGTTCAATATGGGTGTCAAACGAAAGGGCATGGTCACAGCTTTCATTTGAACTTTTCGATATTTCGATATATTTATCGACAAATGAGTTATCGCTCAAAATGTGGTTCCCATAAAACCGTGATATATGCGTTCAATATGGCTGTCCAACGAAAGGGCATGGTCACAGCTTTCATTTGAACTTTTCGATATTTCGATATATTTATCGATAAATGAGTTATAGCTCAAAATGTGGTTCCTATAAAACCTTGATATATGCGTTCAATATGGGTGTCCGACGAAAGGGTATGGTCACAGCTTTCATCTGAACTTTTCCATATTTCGATATATTTATCGATAAATGTGTTATCGGTCAAAATATGGTTCCCACAAAACCTTGATGTGTACATTCAATATGCGTGTCAAACGAAAGGGCATGGTCACAGCTTTCATTTGAACTTTTCGATATTTCGATATATTTATCGACAAATGAGTTATCGCTCAAAATGTGGTTCCCATAAAACCGTGATATATGCGTTCAATATGGCTGTCCAACGAAAGGGCATGGTCACAGCTTTCATTTGAACTTTTCGATATTTCGATATATTTATCGATAAATGAGTTATAGCTCAAAATGTGGTTCCTATAAAACCTTGATATATGCGTTCAATATGGGTGTCCAACGAAAGGGCATGGTCACAGCTTTCATTTGAACTTTTCGATATTTCGATATATTTATCGATAAATGAGTTATCGCTCAAAATGTGGTTCCCATAAAACCTTGATATATGCGTTCAATATGGGTGTCCGACGAAAGGGTATGTTCACAGGTTTCATTTGAACTTTTCGATATATTTATCGATAAATGAGTTATCGGTCAAATAGTTGTTCCCCCAAAACCTTGATATATGCGTTCAATATGGGTGTCAAACCAAAGGCATGGTCACAGCTTTCATTTGAACTTTTCGATATTTCGATATATTTATCGATAAATGAGTTATCGGTCAAAATGTGGTTCGCATAAAACCTTGATATATGCGTTCAATATGGGTGTCCGACGAAAGGGTATGGTCACAGCTTTCATTTGAACCCTTCGATATTTCGATATATTTATCGATAAATGAGTTATCGGTCAAAATGTGGTTCCCACAAAACCTTGATATATTCGGTCAATATGGGTGTCAAGCGAAAGGGCAAGGCAACAGCTTTCATTTGAAGTTTTCGATATATTTATCGATAAATGAGTTATCGGTCAAATAGTTGTTCCCCCAAAACCTTGATATATGCGTTCAATATGGGTGTCAAACGAAAGGGCATGGGCACAGCTTTCATTTGAACTTTTCGATATTTCGATATATTTATCGATAAATGAGTTATCGCTCAAAATGTGGTTCCCATAAAACCTTGATATATGCGTTCAATATGGGTGCCAAGCGAAAGGGCAAGGCAACAGCTTTCATTTGAAGTTTTCGATATATTTATCGATAAATGAGTTATCGGTCAAATAGGTGTTCCCCCAAAACCTTGATATATGCGTTCAATATGGGTGTCAAACGAAAGGGCATGGTCACAGCTTTCATTTGAACTTTTCGATGTTTCGAAATATTTATCGATAAATGAGTTATCGGTCAAAATGTGGTTCGCATAAAACCTTGATATATGCGTTCAATATGGGTGTCCGACGAAAGGGTATGGTCACAGCTTTCATTTGAACCCTTCGATATTTCGATATATTTATCGATAAATGAGTTATCGGTCAAAATGTGGTTCCCACAAAACCTTGATATATTCGTTCAATATGGGTGTCCGACGAAAGGGTATGTTCACAGGTTTCATTTGAACTTTTCGATATATTTATCGATAAATGAGTTATCGGTCAAATAGTTGTTCCCCCAAAACCTTGATATATGCGTTCAATATGGGTGTCAAACCAAAGGCATGGTCACAGCTTTCATTTGAACTTTTCGATATTTCGATATATTTATCGATAAATGAGTTATCGGTCAAAATGTGGTTCGCATAAAACCTTGATATATGCGTTCAATATGGGTGTCCGACGAAAGGGTATGGTCACAGCTTTCATTTGAACCCTTCGATATTTCGATATATTTATCGATAAATGAGTTATCGGTCAAAATGTGGTTCCCACAAAACCTTGATATATTCGTTCAATATGGGTGTCCGACGAAAGGGTATGTTCACAGGTTTCATTTGAACTTTTCGATATATTTATCGATAAATGAGTTATCGGTCAAATAGTTGTTCCCCCAAAACCTTGATATATGCGTTCAATATGGGTGTCAACCGAAAGGGCATGGTCACAGCTTTCATTTGAACTTTTCGATGTTTCGAAATATTTATCGATAAATGAGTTATCGGTCAAAATGTGGTTCGCATAAAACCTTGATATATGCGTTCAATATGCGTGTCAAACGAAAGGGCATGGTCACAGCTTTCATTTGAACTTTTCGATATTTCGATATATTTATCGACAAATGAGTTATCGCTCAAAATGTGGTTCCCATAAAACCGTGATATATGCGTTCAATATGGCTGTCCAACGAAAGGGCATGGTCACAGCTTTCATTTGAACTTTTCGATATTTCGATATATTTATCGATAAATGAGTTATAGCTCAAAATGTGGTTCCTATAAAACCTTGATATATGCGTTCAATATGGGTGTCCAACGAAAGGGCATGGTCACAGCTTTCATTTGAACTTTTCGATATTTCGATATATTTATCGATAAATGAGTTATCGGTCAAATTGTGGTTCGCATAAAACCTTGATATATGCGTTCAATATGGGTGTCAAACGAAAGGGCATGGTCACAGCTTTCATTTGAACTTTTCGATATTTCGATATATTTATCGATAAATGAGTTATCGCTCAAAATGTGGTTCCCATAAAACCTTGATATATGCGTTCAATATGGGTGCCAAGCGAAAGGGCAAGGCAACAGCTTTCATTTGAAGTTTTCGATATATTTATCGATAAATGAGTTATCGGTCAAATAGGTGTTCCCCCAAAACCTTGATATATGCGTTCAATATGGGTGTCAAACGAAAGGGCATGGTCACAGCTTTCATTTGAACTTTTCGACGTTTCGAAATATTTATCGATAAATGAGTTATCGGTCAAAATGTGGTTCGCATAAAACCTTGATATATGCGTTCACTATGGGTGTCCGACGAAAGGGTATGGTCACAGCTTTCATTTGAACCCTTCGATATTTCGATATATTTATCGATAAATGAGTTATCGGTCAAAATGTGGTTCCCACAAAACCTTGATATATTCGTTCAATATGGGTGTCCGACGAAAGGGTATGCTCACAGGTTTCATTTGAACTTTTCGATATATTTATCGATAAATGAGTTATCGGTCAAATAGTTGTTCCCCCAAAACCTTGATATATGCGTTCAATATGGGTGTCAAACGAAAGGGCATGGTCACAGCTTTCATTTGAACTTTTCGATATTTCGATATATTTATCGATAAATGAGTTATCGGTCAAAATGTGGTGCGCATAAAACCTTGATATATGCGTTCAATATGGGTGTCCGACGAAAGGGTATGGTCACAGCTTTCATTTGAACCCTTCGATATTTCGATATATTTATCGATAAATGAGTTATCGGCCAAAATGTGGTTCCCACAAAACCTTGATATATTCGTTCAATATGGGTGTCAAACGAAAGGGCATGGTCACAGCTTTCATTTGAACTTTTCGATATTTCGATATATTTATCGACAAATGAGTTATCGCTCAAAATGTGGTTCCCATAAAACCGTGATATATGCGTTCAATATAGCTGTCCAACGAAAGGGCATGGTCACAGCTTTCATTTGAACTTTTCGATATTTCGATATATTTATCGATAAATGAGTTATAGCTCAAAATGTGGTTCCTATAAAACCTTGATATATGCGTTCAATATGGGTGTCCGACGAAAGGGTATGGTCACAGCTTTCATCTGAACTTTTCCATATTTCGATATATTTATCGATAAATGTGTTATCGGTCAAAATATGGTTCCCACAAAACCTTGATGTGTACATTCAATATGCGTGTCAAACGAAAGGGCATGGTCACAGCTTTCATTTGAACTTTTCGATATTTCGATATATTTATCGATAAATGAGTTATCGCTCAAAATGTGGTTCCCATAAAACCTTGATATATGCGTTCAATATGGGTGCCAAGCGAAAGGGCAAGGCAACAGCTTTCATTTGAAGTTTTCGATATATTTATCGATAAATGAGTTATCGGTCAAATAGGTGTTCCCCCAAAACCTTGATATATGCGTTCAATATGGGTGTCAAACGAAAGGGCATGGTCACAGCTTTCATTTGAACTTTTCGACGTTTCGAAATATTTATCGATAAATGAGTTATCGGTCAAAATGTGGTTCGCATAAAACCTTGATATATGCGTTCACTATGGGTGTCCGACGAAAGGGTATGGTCACAGCTTTCATTTGAACCCTTCGATATTTCGATATATTTATCGATAAATGAGTTATCGGTCAAAATGTGGTTCCCACAAAACCTTGATATATTCGTTCAATATGGGTGTCCGACGAAAGGGTATGCTCACAGGTTTCATTTGAACTTTTCGATATATTTATCGATAAATGAGTTATCGGTCAAATAGTTGTTCCCCCAAAACCTTGATATATGCGTTCAATATGGGTGTCAAACGAAAGGGCATGGTCACAGCTTTCATTTGAACTTTTCGATATTTCGATATATTTATCGATAAATGAGTTATCGGTCAAAATGTGGTTCGCATAAAACCTTGATATATGCGTTCAATATGGGTGTCCGACGAAAGGGTATGGTCACAGCTTTCATTTGAACCCTTCGATATTTCGATATATTTATCGATAAATGAGTTATCGGCCAAAATGTGGTTCCCACAAAACCTTGATATATTCGTTCAATATGGGTGTCAAACGAAAGGGCATGGTCACAGCTTTCATTTGAACTTTTCGATATTTCGATATATTTATCGACAAATGAGTTATCGCTCAAAATGTGGTTCCCATAAAACCGTGATATATGCGTTCAATATAGCTGTCCAACGAAAGGGCATGGTCACAGCTTTCATTTGAACTTTTCGATATTTCGATATATTTATCGATAAATGAGTTATAGCTCAAAATGTGGTTCCTATAAAACCTTGATATATGCGTTCAATATGGGTGTCCGACGAAAGGGTATGGTCACAGCTTTCATCTGAACTTTTCCATATTTCGATATATTTATCGATAAATGTGTTATCGGTCAAAATATGGTTCCCACAAAACCTTGATGTGTACATTCAATATGCGTGTCAAACGAAAGGGCATGGTCACAGCTTTCATTTGAACTTTTCGATATTTCGATATATTTATCGACAAATGAGTTATCGCTCAAAATGTGGTTCCCATAAAACCGTGATATATGCGTTCAATATGGCTGTCCAACGAAAGGGCATGGTCACAGCTTTCATTTGAACTTTTCGATATTTCGATATATTTATCGATAAATGAGTTATAGCTCAAAATGTGGTTCCTATAAAACCTTGATATATGCGTTCAATATGGGTGTCCAACGAAAGGGCATGGTCACAGCTTTCATTTGAACTTTTCGATATTTCGATATATTTATCGATAAATGAGTTATTGGTCAAAATGTGGTTCGCATAAAACCTTGATATATGCGTTCAATATGGGTGTCCGACGAAAGGGTATGGTCACAGCTTTCATTTGAACCCTTCGATATTTCGATATATTTATCGATAAATGAGTTATCGGCCAAAATGTGGTTCCCACAAAACCTTGATATATTCGTTCAATATGGGTGTCAAACGAAAGGGCATGGTCACAGCTTTCATTTGAACTTTTCGATATTTCTTTTTTTTTTTTTATTATTCATAAAAAAGTTATTGTTTATTTAATTATTGTGCTGGGTTAATTTAATTACATACACTTGTGCTCATATAATTAAGTCATACGATCGGCAAAGTATACAAGTTCTTTTTTCGCAAATTTTATTAGAAATCCCGAATTAAAGTTTACAAAAATATTAACGGAAATGCATTTCAATTCAATTTGTCTACTTATTTCATGAGTTAAAATTAAAATGTTGGAACATAAAATGATTTAACCTTCCTAGGTACAAAATTTATTTTTATTTATTTATTTATTTATTACGGTCTAAAAAGCACAAGCTTTTATACAGACTAATTAAAAATAGAAAACAATTCCAGTTTAAATTTATATAAACTGTTTTTAAAATTAAGAACGTTGCTGTATCGATTTGCTAGCTGTACAGCTCTGGCTACTGGTCCATTAATTGCATAATTGGTTCTATGAGTAACCTCGATAAACAACCTATTATGTCGTAACTCGCGCGAAGGGATATAGTAGATGAATAGATTTAACAGTTCAGCACAGTTGACATTACCATTAATTACATTATAAGCTAACATGAGTGAGATACAAGTTCTCCTTTCACACAAAGCCTGGAGGCCGAGTAGTTTACGCCTGCTGTCATAGGATGGAAGGCCATTGGGCCAATTAAGCATATGTAGAGCGATTCTACTAAATAATTTCTGAATTCTTTCAATTTTATATGAACTCCCTTCATAAAATGGGTTCCATATTATCGAGCAATATTCCAGACGAGTTCGTACCAAAGCGGTAAAAAGTGCTTTCAGCGTCATTGGATCCTTAAAGTCTCCAGAATTACGTCTTATAAATCCAACCATTGCAAATCCCTTCGAAGCTATAAAGTCAATGTGACGAGAAAATGAGAGTTTGGTGTCGAAAATGACACCCAGGTCTTTAATCTCATATGAACGACTTAAAGGTTCGGCATTTAAATTGTAATTGAAATACGTTGTAGTTGACTTTTTCGAATATGAAACAACGCAGCACTTATTTACATTCAAAAACAAATTATTGTCAATACACCATTCAGCAAAAGAATCAAGGTCTGATTGTAAATTGGCACAGTCGGAAATATTACGGACTGTTAAGAACAATTTGACATCATCTGCAAACATTAGGCATTTGGCGAAGTTGAAACAATTAGGCAAATCATTAATAAAAATCAGGAATAATAAAGGGCCGCTATGGGTTCCCTGCGGAATTCCCGACCAAGCGTCGATATATAAGGATGACTTTACGTCTCCAATTGAAACAAATAGCCTCCTATTCGATAAGAAACTAGAGAAAAACCTCAATAAGTTACCTTCGATTCCATACATCTCCAGCTTACGCAGTAGTATCCTGTGATCAACTTTATCAAATGCTTTCGAGAAGTCAGTGTAAATGACATCAAGTTGCGCATATGTCTCAAATGCATCGATAATTCTGTTGGTCAATAAAGCTAAGTTGGTAGAGGTGGATCTCCCAGGGGAAAAACCATGCTGGCAGTCAACAATGGCCTTACCTATGTGATCGAATAATTTGCGTTGGATTATGTCATCAAATATCTTTGCCAGAGTTCCCTGTTTAACTATGGGTCTATAGTTGCAGACATCGTTGCGGTCACCAGACTTATATATGGGATTAATTGAACAAAGCTTCCACGAATCTAAGAAAATTCCACAGGTCAGACATTCTTGAAAAAGAAGTGACAGGGGCTCCGCCACAGCATTTGAGCAAATTTTAAAAAACATAGGACAGAATCCCTCCGTATCAGATTTTGTACTGTTTGTCAGTTTTGAGATTGACAGAAGCACATCATCGGTCGTAATAGCGAAGGAAGAGATAGATAAAGCAGGCGCAGAAAGGTGGGCAGAACCTTGTTGGGATGTAGATTTTAGATACACTTTTTGAAAGAGTTTGGCAAACAGGTTGCATGCACCTTGCGTGTTGCTGGATACTTCACCATCATATTCCATACTAGTCGGAAAACCGTTAGTTTTCCTCTTAGAATTTATGACAGACCAAAAACAGGATGGGTTTGATTTCAAGTTAGACTCTATTTTGAGCATATAGTTCTTATAAAGAAACTTATTAAGGCAATCAAATGTTTTCTTAAGTCTAATATAGATAAGACGATCAGTTTCATCATTGCTCTTTTTATGTTTCTTAAACGCTTTATTTTTAGAGTTCTTGAGGCTACTCAGCTTCGCATTAAACCACGGCGGCTTATTACTAGGAACCGATCTCTTTAAAGGTACAAAATTTGAGATTGATGATAAGAGTTTTTGACGCAAATTTGCGTAAGAGGCTTCTGGGCTATTAGCTGCACCCAAGAATGACCAGTCTACAGCTAATAAAAACTCATTCATGGCTATAGTGTCAGCCCTGGAATAATTGTATGCGAACGAGGGTTCCGCTGGTTTCTTATCGAAATTATAGTACTCGAACTTGACAATCAAGGCGTTGTGATGAAGACTATTTTCCAGAATTGGAGACGAGCATTCAAGGCATGACAATCTGAGATCATCGGATGCAAAAATTAGGTCTAGGAATCTACCGTTACTGTTAGGATAATAGTTGCATTGTGTAAGACCATGTGAGAACAGGGTGCTTACAACTAGCATATCGATATCGGTTTTAATATTGGATGGAGCATTGCAATCGTTCAACCAAGAGATATTACTTAAATTAAAGTCTCCTAAGTATACAATCTCAGATATATTAATATTACCAATGACAGATGTCAAATTATCCATATGTCTCTGATAGATTGTGATGTCGCTGCTTGGTGGAATATAAGACAATAGGAAAATTATTGTTTTATTACCAGCAAACTCTACGCTCACACAAATCTGCTCTATATCACCATTATTATAGTTAATATTGATGGATTTACTACATAGATCAGCCCTCACAGCAAGCAGTACACCACCACCTCTCTCGAGACCAGTTGCAGATGGGCAACGATCATTTCGAAATACATGATAGTAACTGTCGAAGAATTCATTAGTCGAAAAATTATCATTTAACCAAGTTTCAGTAAGAGCTATAATATCATACTCATGAGAAATAATATTACAGTAAAACATAGATGATTTGGTGCGCATACCACTGACGTTTTGATAATACATAGTATAGATCGATCTTGATACATTAGTGAGACGAGGAATATATAAGTCCTCGGTTGAAGGCAAACTAACATAATTCAGCTGAGCTAGGGTTGTGACTTCGGATTCCCTGGCTGTTGAAAAAAACGGAATGGGCGCACAGTTACTTTGTCGGGCCAGACCTCCGGCATCATGCACTTATCAAGTAGATTTGGAGGAATACCTAATTTGAAGCTTACACGGTATAGAGAGTCGAGTGCTGCATCCTTTTTAACAAGAATGTGGCACTCAAGAAGTTGCTTACAGATACCTGTCTGCGTCTCGACATAAGCCAAGATGTCTTTGGATGTGACACTTGGTTTGAATGATGAAACATGCAACCATTTCAATTGGGATGCAACAGCGAGTTCCGCGTTAGTATTACATCCAGTAACTCTTGTATTATTTATCTTACGGCCTTTTTTGCGTAAACCAGTTATATTAGCACTCCCCGTTGATGATTTGCCAAAATCTCCTACGTCGGAATCATTGGAGTTAAGTCCTTTATTGCGTTGACTAGGTTTATTAGTTTTCTTCAATGTAGCTGATTTTCCAACATCTCCTACGTCAGATACATTAGAGTTAGCGACAGGGGCACTATCCATTGCTATTTTAGTGACAGCAGCATAAGATGCAGCGGCGGTAGAGGTAGATGTCTGCTCATTATCTTGCACAGCATTGATTTGCTCAGGAACAGAAACGGCAGAAGTAGCTTTGTCAATGCTCTGATTATTAGTCTCAACGACGGGCTCAAAGACGACGTTAGCAGACGCAGATGCCGTAGCAACAGTATGCAAATTGTTATATTCGGTATTGATAGCGGCAGCGCCAGCCTCATCAGCATTCAGATCGACATTAATCGATGCATTAGATAAAATCCCGAGCGAGTCAGTATTAAGCAAGGGCGATAAACATAAACGGGATTGATCAACTATATCGGTCACCTGTTTGCGTTTGTAAACATCAACAGTGCAGTCTGTCAATAATTTATGCAGATCACCAACAACACAGCGTAAACCATTTATTTCGCTTGTTAACGAAGATATAATATCGTCTTTTTTTAGCATGTTAGCATGCAGCTGCAGAATTTCTTTATGCAATGCTTCGTAATTACTTGACAATTGTTTGTTGTTATCGCGAATAGAGCAAAGCACACGAACATTTTCAGCTCTCAACGCGTTAAGTTCAGCGACCACTGATTGCAGTATCATTCTATTATTGTTTTCATGCGAAATAGTTGTACCACTGTTTTGCATTTGCATGTTATTCGCAATAGATGCAGAATTTTCAAGAGAGGTAGGTGGAGATATGTTATCAACACCACCAGCCACTTGTTTCGATAAAGCATTAGCATTGGCGCCTTTATCCGTAGCCGAAGCCACGGGTGAGGTGGGCGCGCGGAGCGATGAACGACGTTCTGCCATACATGATTTACAATAAAAACACTTGCCAGACGAGAGTAAATACTCTAGATCAGCTTGTACAAAACCAACACAACTTAAGTGAAAAAACTCTTGACACTTTGCACATTGTACTTTTGGTTTTGAGCGATCAACCTTATTACCACATGAACAGGGCATTATTTATGATTTTATAACCAAATTAATTCACACTTAGAGTCTTTTTCCCATAAAATGACATACTGTCATAATGAAAATAATTAAAAATATTTATTAGCAACAAAAAGTCGAAGAAAATGGAGAGCGGTAGAAAACGCGTCCGCACTCAATCACTCTCTCAATCACGATATATTTATCGACAAATGAGTTATCGCTCAAAATGTGGTTCCCATAAAACCGTGATATATGCGTTCAATATAGCTGTCCAACGAAAGGGCATGGTCACAGCTTTCATTTGAACTTTTCGATATTTCGATATATTTATCGATAAATGAGTTATAGCTCAAAATGTGGTTCCTATAAAACCTTGATATATGCGTTCAATATGGGTGTCCGACGAAAGGGTATGGTCACAGCTTTCATCTGAACTTTTCCATATTTCGATATATTTATCGATAAATGTGTTATCGGTCAAAATATGGTTCCCACAAAACCTTGATGTGTACATTCAATATGCGTGTCAAACGAAAGGGCATGGTCACAGCTTTCATTTGAACCCTTCGATATTTCGATATATTTATCGATAAATGAGTTATCGGTCAAAATGTGGTTCCCACAAAACCTTGATATATTCGGTCAATATGGGTGTCAAGCGAAAGGGCAAGGCAACAGCTTTCATTTGAAGTTTTCGATATATTTATCGATAAATGAGTTATCGGTCAAATAGTTGTTCCCCCAAAACCTTGATATATGCGTTCAATATGGGTGTCAAACGAAAGGGCATGGGCACAGCTTTCATTTGAACTTTTCGATATTTCGATATATTTATCGATAAATGAGTTATCGCTCAAAATGTGGTTCCCATAAAACCTTGATATATGCGTTCAATATGGGTGCCAAGCGAAAGGGCAAGGCAACAGCTTTCATTTGAAGTTTTCGATATATTTATCGATAAATGAGTTATCGGTCAAATAGGTGTTCCCCCAAAACCTTGATATATGCGTTCAATATGGGTGTCAAACGAAAGGGCATGGTCACAGCTTTCATTTGAACTTTTCGATGTTTCGAAATATTTATCGATAAATGAGTTATCGGTCAAAATGTGGTTCGCATAAAACCTTGATATATGCGTTCAATATGGGTGTCCGACGAAAGGGTATGGTCACAGCTTTCATTTGAACCCTTCGATATTTCGATATATTTATCGATAAATGAGTTATCGCTCAAAATGTGGTTCCCATAAAACCTTGATATATGCGTTCAAAATGGGTGTCCGACGAAAGGGTATGTTCACAGGTTTCATTTGAACTTTTCGATATATTTATCGATAAATGAGTTATCGGTCAAATAGTTGTTCCCCCAAAACCTTGATATATGCGTTCAATATGGGTGTCAAACCAAAGGCATGGTCACAGCTTTCATTTGAACTTTTCGATATTTCGATATATTTATCGATAAATGAGTTATCGGTCAAAATGTGGTTCGCATAAAACCTTGATATATGCGTTCAATATGGGTGTCCGACGAAAGGGTATGGTCACAGCTTTCATTTGAACCCTTCGATATTTCGATATATTTATCGATAAATGAGTTATCGGTCAAAATGTGGTTCCCACAAAACCTTGATATATTCGGTCAATATGGGTGTCAAGCGAAAGGGCAAGGCAACAGCTTTCATTTGAAGTTTTCGTTATATTTATCGATAAATGAGTTATCGGTCAAATAGTTGTTCCCCCAAAACCTTGATATATGCGTTCAATATGGGTGTCAAACCAAAGGCATGGTCACAGCTTTCATTTGAACCCTTCGATATTTCGATATATTTATCGATAAATGAGTTATCGCTCAAAATGTGGTTCCCATAAAACCTTGATATATGCGTTCAAAATGGGTGTCCGACGAAAGGGTATGTTCACAGGTTTCATTTGAACTTTTCGATATATTTATCGATAAATGAGTTATCGGTCAAATAGTTGTTCCCCCAAAACCTTGATATATGCGTTCAATATGGGTGTCAAACCAAAGGCATGGTCACAGCTTTCATTTGAACTTTTCGATATTTCGATATATTTATCGATAAATGAGTTATCGGTCAAAATGTGGTTCCCATAAAACCGTGATATATGCGTTCAATATGGCTGTCCAACGAAAGGGCATGGTCACAGCTTTCATTTGAACTTTTCGATATTTCGATATATTTATCGATAAATGAGTTATAGCTCAAAATGTGGTTCCTATAAAACCTTGATATATGCGTTCAATATGGGTGTCCGACGAAAGGGTATGGTCACAGCTTTCATCTGAACTTTTCCATATTTCGATATATTTATCGATAAATGTGTTATCGGTCAAAATATGGTTCCCACAAAACCTTGATGTGTGCATTCAATATGCGTGTCAAACGAAAGGGCATGGTCACAGCTTTCATTTGAACTTTTCGATATATTTATCGATAAATGTGTTATCGGTAAAAATATGGTTCCCACAAACCTTGATATATGCGTTCAATATGCGTGTCAAACGAAAGGGCATGGCCACAGCTTTCATTTGAACTTTTCGATAGTTCGATATATTTATCGATAAATGAGTTATCGGTGAAAAAGTTGTTCCCATAAAACCGTGAAACCTAAGCGCAATATGAGTGTGAAATAAAAGAAAAAGGTAACAGCTTTCATCTGAACTGATCCATATTTCTATATATTTGTCGATAAAGGAGTTATCGCTCAAAATGTGGTTCCCACAAAACCTTGATATATGCGTTCAATATGGGTGTCAAACGAAAGGGCATGGTCACAGCTTTCATTTGAACTTTTCCATATATTTATCGATAAATGTGTTATCGGTCAAAATGTGGTTCCCACAAAACCGTGATGTATGCATTCAGTATGCGTGTCAAACGAAAGGGCATCGCCACAGCTTTCATTTGAACTTTTCGAGATTTCGATATATTTATCGATAAATGTGTTATCGGTGAAAATATGGTTCCCACAAAACCTTGAAACCTAAGCGCAATGTGAGTGTCAAATGAAAGAGAAAGGCCCCAGCTTTCATCTGAACTTATCCATATTTCGATATATTTGTCGATAAATGAGTTATCGGTCAAATAGTTGTTCCCATAAAACCTTGATATATGCGTTCAATATGGGTGTCAAACGAAAGGGCATGGTCACAGCTTTCATTTGAAATTTTCGATATTTCGATATATTTATCGATAAATGAGTTATCGGTGAAAAAGTTGTTATCATAAAACCGTGAAACCTAAGCGCAATATGAGTGTGAAATAAAAGAAAAAGGTAACAGCTTTCATCTGAACTGATCCATATTTCTATATATTTGTCGTTAAAGGAGTTATCGCTCAAAATGTGGTTCCCACAAAACCTTGATATATGCGTTCAATATGGGTGTCAAACGAAAGGACATGGTCACAGCTTTCATTTGAACTTTTCCATATATTTATCGATAAATGTGTTATCGGTCAAAATGTGGTTCCCACAAAACCGTGATGTATGCATTCAGTATGCGTGTCAAACGAAAGGGCATCGCCACAGCTTTCATTTGAACTTTTCGAGATTTCGATATATTTATCGATAAATGTGTTATCGGTGAAAATATGGTTCCCACAAAACCTTGAAACCTAAGCGCAATGTGAGTGTCAAATGAAAGAGAAAGGCCCCAGCTTTCATCTGAACTTATCCATATTTCGATATATTTGTCGATAAATGAGTTATCGGTCAAATAGTTGTTCCCCCAAAACCTTGATATATGCGTTCAATATGGGTGTCAAACGAAAGGGCATGGCCACAGCTTTCATTTGAACTTTTCGATAGTTCGATATATTTATCGATAAATGAGTTATCGGTGAAAAAGTTGTTCCCATAAAACCGTGAAACCTAGGCGCAATATGAGTGTGAAATAAAAGAAAAAGGTAACAGCTTTCATCTGAACTGATCCATATTTCTATATATTTGTCGATAAAGGAGTTATCGCTCAAAATGTGGTTCCCACAAAACCTTGATATATGCGTTCAATATGGGTGTCAAACGAAAGGACATGGTCACAGCTTTCATTTGAACTTTTCCATATATTTATCGATAAATGTGTTATCGGTCAAAATGTGGTTCCCACAAAACCGTGATGTATGCATTCAGTATGCGTGTCAAACGAAAGGGCATCGCCACAGCTTTCATTTGAACTTTTCGAGATTTCGATATATTTATCGATAAATGTGTTATCGGTGAAAATATGGTTCCCACAAAACCTTGAAACCTAAGCGCAATGTGAGTGTCAAATGAAAGAGAAAGGCCCCAGCTTTCATCTGAACTTATCCATATTTCGATATATTTGTCGATAAATGAGTTATCGGTCAAATAGTTGTTCCCCCAAAACCTTGATATATGCGTTCAATATGGGTGTCAAACGAAAGGGCATGGTCACAGCTTTCATTTGAACTTTTCGAGATTTCGATATATTTATCGATAAATGTGTTATCGGTGAAAATATGGTTCCCACAAAACCTTGAAACCTAAGCGCAATGTGAGTGTCAAATGAAAGAGAAAGGCCCCAGCTTTCATCTGAACTTATCCATATTTCGATATATTTGTCGATAAATGAGTTATCGGTCAAATAGTTGTTCCCCCAAAACCTTGATATATGCGTTCAATATGGGTGTCAAACGAAAGGACATGGTCACAGCTTTCATTTGAACTTTTCCATATATTTATCGATAAATGTGTTATCGGTCAAAATGTGGTTCCCACAAAACCGTGATGTATGCATTCAGTATGCGTGTCAAACGAAAGGGCATCGCCACAGCTTTCATTTGAACTTTTCGAGATTTCGATATATTTATCGATAAATGTGTTATCGGTGAAAATATGGTTCCCACAAAACCTTGAAACCTAAGCGCAATGTGAGTGTCAAATGAAAGAGAAAGGCCCCAGCTTTCATCTGAACTTATCCATATTTCGATATATTTGTCGATAAATGAGTTATCGGTCAAATAGTTGTTCCCCCAAAACCTTGATATATGCGTTCAATATGGGTGTCAAACGAAAGGGCATGGTCACAGCTTTCATTTGAACTTTTCGAGATTTCGATATATTTATCGATAAATGTGTTATCGGTGAAAATATGGTTCCCACAAAACCTTGAAACCTAAGCGCAATATGAGAGTCAAATGAAAGAAAAAGGCCACAGCTTTCATCTGAACTGATCTATATTTATCGGTCAAAATGTGGTTCCCCCAAAACCTTGATGTTTGCGTTCAATATGGGTGTCAAGCGCAAGGGCAAGGTCACAGCTTTCATTTGAACTTTTCGATATTTCGATGTATTTATCGAAAAATGAGTTATCGCTCAAAATGTGGTTCCCATAAAACCTTGATATATGCGTTCAATATGGGTGTCCAACGAAAGGGCATCGCCACAGCTTTCATTTGAACTTTTCGATATTTCGATATATTTATCGATAAATGAGTTATCGCTCAAAATGTGGTTCCCATAAAACCTTGATATATGCGTTCAATATGGGTGTCAAACGAAAGGGCATGGACAGCGGTTTCATTTGAACTTATCGGTCAAAATATGGTTCCCACAAAACCGTGATGTATGCTTTCAATATGCGTGTCAAACGAAAGGGCATGGTCACAGCTTTCATGTGAACTTTTCGATATTTCGATATATTTATCGATAAATGAGTTATCGGTGAAAAAGTTGTTATCATAAAACCGTGAAATCTAAGCGCACTATGAGAGTCAAATGAAAGAAAAAGGCCACAGCTTTCATCTGAACTGATCTATATTTCGATATATTTGTCGATAAATGAGTTATCGGTCAAAATGTGGTTCCCACAAAACCTTGATGTGTGCATTCAATATGCGTGTCAAATGAAAGGGCATGTTCACAGCTTTCCATATTTCGATATATTTATCGATAAATGAGTTATCGGTCAAAATGTGGTTCCCACAAAACCTTGATATATTCGGTCAATATGGGTGTCAAGCGAAAGGGCAAGGCAACAGCTTTCATTTGAAGTTTTCGATATATTTATCGATAAATGAGTTATCGGTCAAATAGTTGTTCCCCCAAAACCTTGATATATGCGTTCAATATGGGTGTCAAACGAAAGGGCATGGTCACAGCTTTCATTTGAACTTTTCGATATTTCGATATATTTATCGATAAATGAGTTATCGCTCAAAATGTGGTTCCCATAAAACCTTGATATATGCGTTCAATATGGGTGTCAAGCGAAAGGGCAAGGCAACAGCTTTCATTTGAAGTTTTCGATATATTTATCGATAAATGAGTTATCGGTCAAATAGGTGTTCCCCCAAAACCTTGATATATGCGTTCAATATGGGTGTCAAACGAAAGGGCATGGTCACAGCTTTCATTTGAACTTTTCCATATTTCGATATATTTATCGATAAATGAGTTATCGGTCAAAATGTGGTTCGCATAAAACCCTGATATATGCGTTCAATATGGGTGTCCGACGAAAGGGTATGGTCACAGCTTTCATTTGAACCCTTCGATATTTCGATATATTTATCGATAAATGAGTTATCGGTCAAAATGTGGTTCCCACAAAACCTTGATATATTCGTTCAATATGGGTGTCAAGCGAAAGGGCAAGGCAACAGCTTTCATTTGAAGTTTTCGATATATTTATCGATAAATGAGTTATCGGTCAAATAGTTGTTCCCCCAAAACCTTGATATATGCGTTCAATATGGGTGTCAAACGAAAGGGCATGGTCACAGCTTTCATTTGAACTTTTCGATATTTCGATATATTTATCGATAAATGAGTTATCGGTGAAAAAGTTGTTATTATTAAACCGTGAAACCTAAGCGCAATATGAGAGTCAAATGAAAGAAAAAGGCCACAGCTTTCATCTGAACTGATCTATATTTATCGGTCAAAATGTGGTTCCCCCAAAACCTTGATGTTTGCGTTCAATATGGGTGTCAAGCGCAAGGGCAAGGTCACAGCTTTCATTAGAACTTTTCGATATTTCGATGTATTTATCGAAAAATGAGTTATCGCTCAAAATGTGGTTCCCATAAAACCTTGATATATGCGTTCAATATGGGTGTCCAACGAAAGGGCATCGCCACAGCTTTCATTTGAACTTTTCGATATTTCGATATATTTATCGATAAATGAGTTATCGCTCAAAATGTGGTTCCCATAAAACCTTGATATATGCGTTCAATATGGGTGTCAAACGAAAGGGCATGGACAGCGGTTTCATTTGAACTTATCGGTCAAAATATGGTTCCCACAAAACCGTGATGTATGCTTTCAATATGCGTGTCAAACGAAAGGGCATGGTCACAGCTTTCATTTGAACTTTTCCATATTTCGATATATTTATCGATAAATGTGTTATCGGTGAAAATGTGGTTCATACAAAACCTTGATGTATGCGTTCAATATGCGTGTCAAACGAAAGGGCATGGTCACAGCTTTCATTTGAACTTTTCGATATTTCGATATATTTATCGATAAATGAGTTTTCGGTCAAAACCTTGATATATGAGTTCAATATGGGTTTCAAACGAAAGAGCATGGCCACAGCTTTCATTTGAACCGAGCCATATTTCGATATATTTATTTATAAATGTGTTATCGGTCAAAATGTGGTTCCCACAAAACCTTGATGTATGCGTTCAATATGCGTGTCAAACGAAACGGCATTGCCACAGCTTTCATTTGAACTTATCGGTCAAAATATGGTTCCCACAAAACCGTGATGTATGCTTTCAATATGCGTGTCAAACGAAAGGGCATGGTCACAGCTCTCATGTGAACTTTTCGCTATTTCGATATATTTATCGATAAATGAGTTATCGGTGAAAAAGTTGGTATCATAAAACCGTGAAACCTAAGCGCACTATGAGAGTCAAATGAAAGAAAAAGGCCACAGCTTTCATCTGAACTGATCTATATTTCGAAATATTTGTCGATAAATGAGTTATCGGTCAAAATGTGGTTCCCACAAAACCTTGATGTGTGCATTCAATATGCGTGTCAAATGAAAGGGCATGTTCACAGCTTTCCATATTTCGATATATTTATCGATAAATGAGTTATCGGTCAAAATGTGGTTCCCACAAAACCTTGATATATTCGGTCAATATGGGTGTCAAGCGAAAGGGCAAGGCAACAGCTTTCATTTGAAGTTTTCGATATATTTATCGATAAATGAGTTATCGGTCAAATAGTTGTTCCCCCAAAACCTTGATATATGCGTTCAATATGGGTGTCAAACGAAAGGGCATGGTCACAGCTTTCATTTGAACTTTTCGATATTTCGATATATTTATCGATAAATGAGTTATCGCTCAAAATGTGGTTCCCATAAAACCTTGATATTTATATGCTGTAGTGTGACGAACAGGCTGTTGACTTCAGAATATTTCGTCACAATAAACAAACACTACTGACCTAGATAAATCATGAACTCAGCGGGAGTTCAACTTCACTAGCACATGCCGCATATTTGGTTACATATGACAGCACTTGATCGCAAAATGCTGACGCTAGACATTTCCACATATTATACATATTTACACATTAGGAAAGTAGTTTGTAAGTATTAGTGTTTAAGCTTATACGTGTAAGTCAATAATTTGTATAAAAAGAGAAAGAATTTTTAATAAACATTCACTTCTTGATCACACGCTAAACTTGATTCATTTCTTGATCACACGCTAAACTTGCTTCACTTACATGGCGATCCTGCCAGGCTTTATATCAGCCAGTCATAATCCCGCCAGGACAGTAGGCGAGAAGCAAATTTTATTGGCGTTGACAAGTGTTGCGGCCATATTTGGACTTCTTTTCGGCAAATGTTTTTGGATGAAACCTACAACAGCAAACAGAAGGCATCCGGAAGACTGGCAGCATAAGTATTTTTCGGCAAATATTTTTGAATGAACCCTCCAACACCAAACAGAAGACATCCAGAAGAAGCATAAAAAGGGTGGAATAACCATGGACAAACCATACATCCTGAAAAAAGAGACTGGCAGCTGGACATTGGCAGACATTATTTGTATAAACATACATTAGAAATTTGGTAGGCACGCCTCTACGGCCGCTAAGCTAAGAGCAATTTAATTTGCTTAGGAATTTTTTTATAAGCACATGTTGCTTAAAGTTTAACATTACAAACAAAAAATTAAAAATCAATTTAGTATGCAAGAAATAAAAACCAAAGAAGAATTTGATAGAATTTTTAACAAGTGTCGCGATACTATCAAAGAGCTAATTGCCATTTCTGAAACAATTTTAAAAGAGCGTGACACCGAAAAGCAAGGGCCTACACCGATCACCATAGAGGAGTATCGGCGCAGGAATAAGCTTGTCAAAAAGGAGGAAACTCACAAAATTCCTACACCCGTAATAATCCATAAAAGGAAACGAGGTGGTAGACAGGTTAGGAAGCGAAAAGAAATCGCTGAAGCTTTTAGGCTACTTAATTTAACCGTAGACATTAACCATAGGCAGAAACTAAAAGATAAAATTAAAATGTTAAGAAATAACTTGTAAATAAAAACAAACAAACTGAGTAAATTGGAGTGGTAAATATTATTAAATTTTAAATTTTTATTAAATACACGTTAAAAAGAAAAATTTTAAAATGGCATGGTGGAAAGTTGCACTTAACGGTATACTGATAGGAATAGCAGGGTACGAGGTAGGTAAAGAAAGTTCAGCAGATCAAAAATCTGAAAATCGATTAGCCCAATACGAGCCACATCCTATTAGTGAACAGAAAGAAGAGATCACCGATAAATGGTTAACAATTTTTGCTTGTTTGGCTACATGTTTAATTGTCGCAATTGCAATTTTATTCAAAAATTATATAAAAAATAAGTTAAGACGATTGAACAATGTACAACAACGCATTTAAACGAAAAAAAAAAAAATTGTAAACTAAGATATGAATAAATGGCAGGAAATATATGATACCCTATATGAAGAAAAACTAAAAGCTGATAAATCTTACAAATGCATAAATAAAAATATTAATATAAAAACAGAAACTATCGTAAAGCATTTTAAGATAATTTTAGAAGCTCTAAATAGCATAGGACAGGTGATCAAAGCGGTAAATAACATACTTACCAAGGAACACCAAGTAGAGTCTTACCAATTTTTCTCTGCCGTAAGGGACAAACTAGTATCTTCTTTAGCAAGATACAATATAGAAGTCAATGTACCAACCACAGTAGAGGAAGACCTACAAATAGATTTCAATGCGCTTTTGGCAGAACGTGCTCAGAGCCCATTGATAGAAGAAAATATACCAAACCTTCAACCAATAGATATACCAGGTATAAGCGTCACAATGGTGCAAACGGTAGTTGAGTTCATTAAAACTGCTTCGTCAGTATTACCAGAGTTCGATGGTAAACCAGAAAACCTAAACAGTTTCCTAGATGCACTCGATATACTTGAACAAATCAAGGATACACACGAGGCATTGGCCATTACCATGATTAAGACCAAGCTAAAAGGCACAGCAAGAAATTTCATAAGCAACGAAAGCACAATAGAACACATCAAAACAAAACTCAAAACCGCGATTAAGGGTGAATCAGTAGAAGTTTTAACAGCTAAGCTCCTGAACATCCAGCAGCGTAGCAAAACTGCTAACCAGTACACTGCGGAAGTAGAAAAAATAACAAGGTCACTGGAAGGAGCGTATATCTCAGATGGATTAAAACCAGACTTAGCCACAAGATATGCAACACAGGCAGCAGTCAAAGCCATGTGCAAAAACTGCTCCAACACCCAAGTTAAGATGATAATGCAAGCGGGAACGTTCGCAACAATGAACGACGCAATCTCCAAATTCACAAACAGCTGTACCGAAATTACAGGCAGCTCTAACACAATTTTAAATGTACGACAACAAGGTCAATACCGAAGTAATTTCCGTGAAGGTTACAGAGGTAACAACTATGGGAACTACCAAGGCAGGAGATTCAGAACGCAACGAAGATACAACAATAACTTTAGACAAAACAACAATTCTCAGAGAGGAGCACAAGCACAGAATGGCAACAGACCCTACAGCCAGACACGTAATGTGCGCAGTTGTACCGAAACGGAAAACCAGGAAACTCCACTTCAAAAATAACAAAACGAAAAATATGCGTACTTAATCTAAACTTAAACAACTATATATCTACAAGGACATCGTTAAACAATTCATACTCAAATTTTTTAATTGATACTGGAGCCGATATCTCCATAATAAAAAAACAGCAAATAGATAATAAAGGAAAAATTAATACTGAACAAATCACAGATTTGAAAGGCATTGGTCAGGGAATAACTAGCACTTTAGGCACAATCAAAGCAGATCTAAAAGGCGATGACATTCTAATTTATCATAAATTTCATGTTGTAGAAGACAACTTTCAAATTCCATGCGATGGAATAATAGGCCTAGATTTCATAAAGAAATACAATTGTATTCTAGATTACGGAAAAACAGAGGACAAACTAATTTTAAGACCATATGATTTTCCTCAAACAATAACAATGAATCTAACAAACTGTCTGTCCGTCAACACAATCACAATTCCATCTAGATCTGAAGTCATTAGACAAATTAAAGTAAATACCGATAACAAAAACATTTTTATCCCACACCAAGAATTATCTGAAGGCATTTTTATAGCAAATACAATCACAAACAAGGATCAAACTTTTGTTAGAATCATTAATACTACACATAAAAACACAACTATCCAAAATTACAAAATCCAGACCGAAAACTTAGATGATTACACACTAATTAAAACAGAAAAGCACAGTAAAAATGGCAACGATACAGAAAAATTAAAACGATTAACAAAAAATTTTCCAAAATTCGTCAACCCTCAATTAACAACACTATGCACAGAATTTATAGACATATTTGCACTCGAAACCGAACCAATCACCTCCAATAATTTCTATAAACAGAAATTATATATGAAGGATGACACCCCAGTTTACATAAAAAATTACAGATTACCTCAAACCCAGAAGGGAGAAATCAGCAAACAAGTAAACAAGCTAATAGAAGACGGTATAATAGAACCCTCCATATCGGAATATAATAGCCCAATCCTACTAGTCCCTAAAAAATCACTTCCAGGAAACACAGAAAAAAGATGGAGACTAGTAGTCGACTACAGACAGGTAAACAAAAAGCTAGCAGCAGACAAATTCCCACTCCCAAGAATTGATGATATTTTAGACCAACTTGGTAGAGCAAAATATTTTTCATGCCTAGACCTTATGTCAGGTTTTCATCAAATTGAACTACACCCAGATTCAAGGGATATAACTTCATTTACAGCCGATAATGGCACATACAGATTCAAAAGACTACCTTATGGATTAAAAGTAGCACCAAATTCATTCCAAAGAATGATGACCCTAGCATTCGCAGGGCTCAAACCATCCCAAGCCTTCCTCTACATGGATGACTTGGTTGTATTAGGCTGTTCTGAAAACCACATGCTAAAAAATTTAAGAGACGTGTTCTCCACTTGTAGAAAATATAATCTAAAACTGCATCCAGACAAATGTCTATTTTTCAACCAAGAAGCAACTTATTTAGGCCATAAATGTACAAACAAAGGAATATTGCCTGACCCAAGCAAATTTGAAACAGTTCAAAAGTATCCAACGCCAAAAACAGCAGATGAAGTTAAAAGATTCGTAGCCCTCTGCAATTATTACAGAAGATTTGTTCCGAATTTTGCAGAACATTCTAGAAAATTAACTAGGCTTTGCAGAAAGAATGTTTACTTCGAATGGACAGAAGAATGTCAAAAAGCTTTTGTCTACTTAAAGGAAGCATTGATTAGTCCAAAACTCTTGCAATACCCAGATTTTGAAAAAGAATTTTGCATAACAACAGACGCTAGTGGATACGCTTGTGGAGCAGTCCTGAGCCAAGAACATGATGGCAAACAGTTACCAATTGCCTACGCTTCAAGGTCCTTTACAAAAGGCGAAACTAACAAAGCTACAATAGAAAAAGAATTGGCCGCGATTCATTGGGCCATAACCTTCTTCAGACCATACGTATATGGCAGAAAATTCCTAGTTAAAACCGACCATCGCCCATTAACATACTTATTTTCAATGAAAAGTCCTTCCTCAAAGCTGACACGAGTAAGACTAGACTTAGAAGAGTACGATTTTGAAGTGGAGTACATAGCTGGTAAAGAAAACCATATAGCGGACGCATTATCCCGCATAACTATAACAAATCTGAAAGACTTGTCAGTGGAAGCAAGCAGAATATTAAAAACAACCACCAGATCAGCAGCTAAAAATATCAGTAATAAAACTGAAATTAAAGAAAGTCACAAAGAGAACCCCAAAATATATGAAGCGCTAAATAAATTTGAAGTAAAAAGACTAGTCGAGCTCGTTTTCTCTCCTCCGAAATTATATTTCAAAAAAGGAAAGAAAATTTGTAGCAATATTGATACAAGCAACCTAATTGTTGAGGATAAGATTGACTTAGGACAATTCTTTACCAGGCTCGAAAACGAAGCCGGCAATTTAGGACTTGTACAAATACAGTTGACCTTAGGGGACAAATTGTTCAAAAATAATTATACTGCAGTAGGAAAATTTATTGAAATGGGTAATAAGATTCTCAAAAAGTTAACAATAGCACTAACCCCAGAGGTTATAGATGTGACAGATCCCGGGAAAATAGAACAAATCCTGCAAAAATATCATGACGATCCTATTAGTGGTGGCCACCCAGGAATAAATCGCATGACAGACAAGATCAAGCAGAGATATAGCTGGCTGAATATGAAAAATGACATAAGAAAATATATAAAGAACTGCATCCACTGCAAGAAAAATAAAACAAATAAACACATAAAAGAGCCAATGACAATAACGGAGACACCTCCGAAGGCATTTGACATTGTACAAATCGATACAGTCGGACCATTACCGAAATCGATAAATGGAAACGAATATGCAGTTACCATTATATGCGATCTAACAAAATACTTGGTAGCGATTCCAGTCCCAAGCAAACACGCAACAACAGTTGCTAAGGCCGTGTTTGAAAATTTCATTTTGATTTATGGACGCATGAAATCAATTATGACAGACATGGGCACCGAATACAAAAACAGCTTATTCAAAGAACTTTGTAAACTACTAAAAATTGAGCATAAAACCTCAACACCCTACCACCATCAAACCCTGGGTACAGTAGAACGCAGTCACCGAACATTCAATGAATATGTACGCCCGTACATATCCAGTGACAAAGACGATTGGGATGAATACCTTAAGTACTTCGCGTATTGTTACAATACGACGCCATCTACCATACATAAATATTGCCCGTTTGAGCTCATATTTGGGAAAACCCCACCAAATTACGAATTTTTAGAAGAAAATAAAATCAGCCCACTGTACAATCACGAGGCTTATGACAAAGAAATAAAATATAGACTCCAGATAGCACAGCAGAGAGCTAGAAAATTAGTCCAAGAGGCTAAAGTAAAACAAAAGTTTAATTATGATAAAAGTAGTTATAGTAAGGAGATATATATAGGAGATTTAGTATTAGTTAGAGAAGAGGCCTCCCATAAGTTAGATAGTAGATATAAAGGAAAATATAAAGTTAAAAGTATAGATATAAATAATAATTTTACATTAGTACCACATAACATAGGCGATAGTAAAAAACAAATAATAATTCATAAAAATAGACTTAAACCAGTATAACACCGTAGTAATAAAAAAAAAAAAAAAAAAAAAAAAATTCTAAAATAAAGCACTCCAGATTACTCAAAGTAATATATGTAAATACGCACACGAACACACATAAACAAAGTCAGTATGTTGAAAAAAAAAAACAAAACACAAAAGGTTTGTAAACACTCCACTCATAATGATACAAATATACACATAGAAAAAAAAATATTCAAAAAAAATATATATGTACGCGCAAAGCGAATGTTACCAAATAAACAAACAACGCGAGCAATATCAAAAAATTATGTACAACAAATTACAATAAAACACAAAAAGCACTTATTAATAGTCATATCCAATTTCAACCAATTATATATGACTATTCTTAAGGTGGATGGTGTAGTGTGACGAACAGGCTGTTGACTTCAGAATATTTCGTCACAATAAACAAACACTACTGACCTAGATAAATCATGAACTCAGCGGGAGTTCAACTTCACTAGCACATGCCGCATATTTGGTTACATATGACAGCACTTGATCGCAAAATGCTGACGCTAGACATTTCCACATATTATACATATTTACACATTAGGAAAGTAGTTTGTAAGTATTAGTGTTTAAGCTTATACGTGTAAGTCAATAATTTGTATAAAAAGAGAAAGAACTTTTAATAAACATTCACTTCTTGATCACACGCTAAACTTGATTCATTTCTTGATCACACGCTAAACTTGCTTCACTTACAATGCGTTCAATATGGGTGTCAAGCGAAAGGGCAAGGCAACAGCTTTCATTTGAAGTTTTCGATATATTTATCGATAAATGAGTTATCGGTCAAATAGGTGTTCCCCCAACACCTTGATATATGCGTTCAATATGGGTGTCGAACGAAAGGGCATGGTCACAGCTTTCATTTGAACTTTTCGATATTTCGATATATTTATCGATTAATGAGTTATCGGTCAAAATGTGGTTCGCATAAAACCTTGATATATGCGTTCAATATGGGTGTCCGACGAAAGGGTATGGTCACAGCTATCATTTGAACCCTTCGATATTTCGATATATTTATCGATAAATGAGTTATCGGTCAAAATGTGGTTCCCACAAAACCTTGATATATTCGTTCAATATGGGTGTCAAGCGAAAGGGCAAGGCAACAGCTTTCATTTGAAGTTTTCGATATATTTATCGATAAATGTGTTATCGGTCAAAATATGGTTCCCACAAAACCTTGATGTGTGCATTCAATATGCGTGTCAAACGAAAGGGCATGGTCACAGCTTTCATTTGAACTTTTCGATATATTTATCGATAAATGTGTTATCGGTAAAAATATGGTTCCCACAAACCTTGATATATGCGTTCAATATGCGTGTCAAACGAAAGGGCATGGCCACAGCTTTCATTTGAACTTTTCGATAGTTCGATATATTTATCGATAAATGAGTTATCGGTGAAAAAGTTGTTCCCATAAAACTGTGAAACCTAAGCGCAATATGAGTGTGAAATAAAAGAAAAAGGTAGCAGCTTTCATCTGAACTGATCCATATTTCTATATATTTGTCGATAAAGGAGTTATCGCTCAAAATGTGGTTCCCACAAAACCTTGATATATGCGTTCAATATGGGTGTCAAACGAAAGGACATGGTCACAGCTTTCATTTGAACTTTTCCATATATTTATCGATAAATGTGTTATCGGTCAAAATGTGGTTCCCACAAAACCGTGATGTATGCATTCAGTATGCGTGTCAAACGAAAGGGCATCGCCACAGCTTTCATTTGAACTTTTCGAGAATTCGATATATTTATCGATAAATGTGTTATCGGTGAAAATATGGTTCCCACAAAACCTTGAAACCTAAGCGCAATGTGAGTGTCAAATTAAAGAGAAAGGCCCCAGCTTTCATCTGAACTTATCCATATTTCGATATATTTGTCGATAAATGAGTTATCGGTCAAATAGTTGTTCCCCCAAAACCTTGATATATGCGTTCAATATGGGTGTCAAACGAAAGGGCATGGTCACAGCTTTCATTTGAAATTTTCGATATTTCGATATATTTATCGATAAATGAGTTATCGGTGAAAAAGTTGTTATCATTAAACCGTGAAACCTAAGCGCAATATGAGAGTCAAATGAAAGAAAAAGGCCACAGCTTTCATCTGAACTGATCTATATTTATCGGTCAAAATGTGGTTCCCCCAAAACCTTGATGTTTGCGTTCAATATGGGTGTCAAGCGCAAGGGCAAGGTCACAGCTTTCATTTGAACTTTTCGATATTTCGATGTATTTATCGAAAAATGAGTTATCGCTCAAAATGTGGTTCCCATAAAACCTTGATATATGCGTTCAATATGGGTGTCCAACGAAAGGGCATCGCCACAGCTTTCATTTGAACTTTTCGATATTTCGATATATTTATCGATAAATGAGTTATCGCTCAAAATGTGGTTCCCATAAAACCTTGATATATGCGTTCAATATGGGTGTCAAACGAAAGGGCATGGACAGCGGTTTCATTTGAACTTATCGGTCAAAATATGGTTCCCACAAAACCGTGATGTATGCATTCAATATGCGTGTCAAACGAAAGGGCATGGTCACAGCTTTCATTTGAACTTTTCCATATTTCGATATATTTATCGATAAATGTGTTATCGGTGAAAATGTTTGTTCCATAAAACCGTGAAACTTAAGCGCAATCTGAGTGTCAAATGTAAGAAAAAGGCTTTCATCTGAACTGATCCATATTTCGATATATTTATCGATAAATGAGTTATCGGTCAAAATGTGGTTCCCACAAAACCTTGATATGGGTGTCAAACGAAAGAGCATGGTCACAGCTTTCATTTGAACTTTTCGATATTTCGATATATTTATCGATAAATGAGTTTTCGGTCAAAACCTTGATATATGAGTTCAATATGGGTTTCAAACGAAAGAGCATGGCCACAGCTTTCATTTGAACCGAGCCATATTTCGATATATTTATTTATAAATGTGTTATCGGTCAAAATGTGGTTCCCACAAAACCTTGATATATGCGTTCAATATGGGTGTCCAACGAAAGGGCATCGCCACAGCTTTCATTTGAACTTTTCGATATTTCGATATATTTATCGATGAATGAGTTATCGCTCAAAATGTGGCTCCCATAAAACCTTGATATATGCGTTCAATATGGGTGTCAAACGAAAGGGCATGGACAGCGGTTTCATTTGAACTTATCGGTCAAAATATGGTTCCCACAAAACCGTGATGTATGCGTTCAATATGCGTGTCAAACGAAAGGGCATGGTCACAGCTTTCATTTGAACTTTTCGATATTTCGATATATTTATCGATAAATGAGTTTTCGGTCAAAACCTTGATATATGAGTTCAATATGGGTTTCAAACGAAAGAGCATGGCCACAGCTTTCATTTGAACCGAGCCATATTTCGATATATTTATTTATAAATGTGTTATCGGTCAAAATGTGGTTCGCACAAAACCTTGATGTATGCGTTCAATATGCGTGTCAAACGAAACGGCATTGCCACAGCTTTCATGTGAACTTTTCGATATTTCGATATATTTATCGATAAATGAGTTATCGGTCAAAATGTGGTTCCCACAAAACCTTGATATACTCGTTCAATATGGGTGTCAAACGAAAGGGCATGGTCACAGCTTTCATTTGAACTTTTCGATATTTCGATACATTTATCGATAAATGAGTTATAGCTCAAAGTGTGGTTCCTATAAAACCTTGATATATGCGTTCAATATGGGTATCAAACGAAAGGGCATAGCCACAGCTTTCATTTGAACTTTTCCATATTTCGATATATTTATCGACAAATGAGTTATCGGTCAAATAGTTGTTCCCCCAAAACCTTGATATATGCGTTCAATATGGGTGTCAAGCGAAAGTGCAAGGCAACAGCTTTCATTTGAAGTTTTCGATATATTTATCGACAAATGAGTTATCGGTCAAATAGTTGTTCCCCCAAAACCTTGATATATGCGTTCAATATGGGTGTCAAACGAAAGGGCATGGTCACAGCTTTCATTTGAACTTTTCGATATTTCGATATATTTATCGATAAATGAGTTAAAGCTCAAAATGTGGTTCCTATAAAACCTTGATATATGCGTTCAATATGGGTATCAAACGAAAGGGCATAGCCACAGCTTTCATTTGAACTTTTCCATATTTCGATATATTTATCGATAAATGAGTTATCGGTCAAAATGTGGTTCCCACAAAACCTTGATATATGCGTTCAATATGGGTGTCAAACGTAAGGGCATGGTCACAGCTTTCATTTGAACTTTTCGATATTTCGATATATTTATCGATAAATGAGTTATAGCTCAAAATGTGGTTCCTATAAAACCTTGATATATGCGTTCAATATGGGTATCAAACGGAAGGGCATCGCTACAGCTTTCATTTGAACCCTTCGATATTTCGATATATTTATCGATAAATGAGTTATTGGTCAAAATGTGGTTCCCACAAAACCTTGATATATTCGTTCAATATGGGTGTCAAGCGAAAGGGCAAGGCAACAGCTTTCATTTGAAGTTTTCGAGATATTTATCGACAAATGAGTTATCGGTCAAATAGTTGTTCCCCCAAAACCTTGATATATGCGTTCAATATGGGTGTCAAACGTAAGGGCATGGTCACAGCTTTCATTTGAACTTTTCGATATTTCGATATATTTATCGATAAATGAGTTATAGCTCAAAATGTGGTTCCTATAAAACCTTGATATATGCGTTCAATATGGGTATCAAACGAAAGGGCATCGCCACAGCTTTCATTTGAACCCTTCGATATTTCGATATATTTATCGATAAATGAGTTATAGCTCAAAATGTGGTTCCTATAAAACCTTGATATATGCGTTCAATATGGGTATCAAACGAAAGGGCATAGCCACAGCTTTCATTTGAACTTTTCCATATTTCGATATATTTATCGACAAATGAGTTATCGGTCAAATAGTTGTTCCCCCAAAACCTTGATATATGCGTTCAATATGGGTGTCAAACGAAAGGGCATGGTCACAGCCTTCATTTGAACTTTTCGATATATTTGTCGATAAATGAGTTATCGCTCAAAATGTGGTTCCCACAAAACCTTGATATATGCGTTCAATATGGGTGTCAAACGAAAGGACATGGTCACAGCTTTCATTTGAACTTTTCGATATTTCGATGTATTTATCGAAAAATGAGTTATAGCTCAAAATGTGGTTCCTATATAACCTTGATATATGCGTTCAATATGGGTGTCCGACGAAAGGGTATGGTCACAGCTATCATCTGAACTTTTCGATATTTCGATATATTTATCGATAAATGTGTTATCGGTCAAAATATGGTTCCCACAAAACCTTGAAACCTAAGCGCAATGTGAGTGTCAAATGAAAGAGAAAGACCACAGCTTTCATCTGAACTTATCCATATTTCGATATATTTGTCGATAAATGAGTTATCGGTCAAATAGTTGTTCCCCAAAACCTTGATATATGCGTTCAATATGGGTGTCAAACGAAAGGGCATGGTCACAGCTTTCATTTGAACTTTTCGATATTTCGATATATTTATCGATAAATGAGTTATAGCTCAAAATGTGGTTCCTATAAAACCTTGATATATGCGTTCAATATGGGTATCAAACGAAAGGCCATCGCTACAGCTTTCATTTGAACCCTTCGATATTTCGATATATTTATCGATAAATGAGTTATCGGTCAAAATGTGGTTCCCACAAAACCTTGATATATTCGTTCAATATGGGTGTCAAGCGAAAGGGCAAGGCAACAGCTTTCATTTGAAGTTTTCGAGATATTTATCGATAAATGAGTTATCGGTCAAATAGTTGTTCCCACAGAACCTTGATATATGCGTTTGATATGGGTGTCAAACGAAAGGGCATGGTCACAGCTTTCATTTGAACTTTTGGATATATTTATCGATAAATGTGTTATCGGTCAAAATATGGTTCCCACAAAACCTTGATGTATGCGTTCAATATGGGTGTCAAGCGAAAGGGCAAGGCCACAGCTTTCATTTGAACTCTTCGATACATTTATCGATAAATGAGTTATCGCTCAGAAAGTTGTCCCCACAAAACCTTGATATATACGTTCAATATTGGTTTCAAACGAAACGGCATGGCCACAGCTTTTAGTTGAACTTTTCCATATTTCGATATATTTATCGACAAATGAGTTATCGCTCAAAATGTGGTTCCCATAAAACCGTGATATATGCGTTCAATATGGGTGTCCAACGAAAGGGCATGGTCACAGCTTTCATTTGAACTTTTCGATACATTTATCGATAAATGTGTTATCGGTCAAAATATGGTTCCCACAAAACCTTGATGTGTGCATTCAATATGGATGTCAAACGAAAGGGCATGAATACAGCTTTCATTTGAACTTTCCGATATTTCCATATATTTATCGATAAATGAGCTATCGGTGAAAAAGTTGTTCCCATAAAACCGTGAAACCTAAGCGCAATGTGAGTGTCAAATGAAAGAGAAAGGCCACAGCTTTCATCTGAACTTATCCATATTTCGATATATTTGTCGATAAATGAGTTATCGGTCAAATAGTTGTTCCCCCAAAACCTTGATATATGCGTTCACTATGGGTATCAAACGAAAGGGCATCGCCACAGCTTTCATTTGAACTTTTCGATATTTCGATATATTTATCGATATATGAGTTATCGCTCAAAATGTGGTTCGCATAAAACCTTGATATATGCGTTCAATATGGGTGTCCGACGAAAGGGTATGGTCACAGGTTTCATTTGAACCTTTTCGATATTTCGATATATTTATCGATAAATGGGTTATCGGTCAAAATATGGTTTTCACAAAACCGTGATGTATGCATTCAATACGCGTGTCAAACGAAAGGGCATGGTCACAGCTTTCATTTGAACTTTTCGATATTTCGATATGTTTATCGATAAATGAGTTATCGGTCAAAACCTTGATATATGAGTTCAATATGGGTTTCAAACGAAAGAGCATGGCCACAGCTTTCATTTGAACTGAGCCATATTTCGATATATTTATCAATAAATGAGTTATCGCTCAAAATGTGGTTCGCATAAAACCTTGATATATGCGTTCAATATGGGTGTCCGACGAAAGGGTATGGTCACAGCTTTCATTTGAACCCTTCGATATTTCGATATATTTATCGATAAATGAGTTATCGGTCAAAATGTGGTTCCCCCAAAACCTTGATATATGCGTTCACTATGGGTATCAAACTAAAGGGCATCGCCACAGCTTTCATTTGAACTTTTCGATATTTCGATATATTTATCGATAAATGAGTTATCGCTCAAAATGTGGTTCCCCCAAAACCTTGATGTTTGCGTTCAATATGGGTGTCAAGCGCAAGGTCAAGGCCACAGGTTTCATTTGAACTTTTCGATATATTTATCGATAAATGAGTTATCGGTCAAATAGTTGTTCCCCCAAAACCTTGATATATGCGTTCACTATGGGTATCAAACGAAAGGGCATCGCCACAGCTTTCATTTGAACTTTTCGATATTTCGATATATTTATCGATAAATGAGTTATCGCTCAAAATGTGGTTCGCATAAAACCTTGATATATGCGTTCAATATGGGTGTCCGACGAAAGGGTATGGTCACAGCTTTCATTTGAACCCTTCGATATTTCGATATATTTATCGATAAATGAGTTATCGGTCAAAATGTGGTTCCCACAAAACCTTGATATATTCGTTCAATATGGGTGTCAAGCGAAAGGGCAAGGCAACAGCTTTCATTTGAAGTTTTCGATATATTTATCGATAAATGAGTTATCGGTCAAATAGTTGTTCCCCCAAAACCTTGATATATGCGTTCAATATGGGTGTCAAACGAAAGGGCATGGGCACAGCTTTCATTTGAACTTTTCGATATTTCGATATATTTATCGATAAATGAGTTATCGGTGAAAAAGTTGTTATCATTAAACCGTGAAACCTAAGCGCAATATGAGAGTCAAATGAAAGAAAAAGGCCACAGCTTTCATCTGAACTGATCTATATTTATCGGTCAAAATGTGGTTCCCCCAAAACCTTGATGTTTGCGTTCAATATGGGTGTCAAGCGCAAGGGCAAGGTCACAGCTTTCATTTGAACTTTTCGATATTTCGATGTATTTATCGAAAAATGAGTTATCGCTCAAAATGTGGTTCCCATAAAACCTTGATATATGCGTTCAATATGGGTGTCCAACGAAAGGGCATCGCCACAGCTTTCATTTGAACTTTTCGATATTTCGATATATTTATCGATAAATGAGTTATCGCTCAAAATGTGGTTCCCATAAAACCTTGATATATGCGTTCAATATGGGTGTCAAACGAAAGGGTATGGACAGCGGTTTCATTTGAACTTATCGGTCAAAATATGGTTCCCACAAAACCGTGATGTATGCATTCAATATGCGTGTCAAACGAAAGGGCATGGTCACAGCTTTCATTTGAACTTTTCCATATTTCGATATATTTATCGATAAATGTGTTATCGGTGAAAATGTGGTCCATACAAAACCTTGATGTATGCGTTCAATATGCGTGTCAAACGAAAGGGCATGGTCACAGCTTTCATTTGAACTTTTCGATATTTCGATATATTTATCGATAAATGAGTTTTCGGTCAAAACCTTGATATATGAGTTCAATATGGGTTTCAAACGAAAGAGCATGGCCACAGCTTTCATTTGAACCGAGCCATATTTCGATATATTTATTTATAAATGTGTTATCGGTCAAAATGTGGTTCCCACAAAACCTTGATGTATGCGTTCAATATGCGTGTCAAACGAAACGGCATTGCCACAGCTTTCATTTGAACTTATCGGTCAAAATATGGTTCCCACAAAACCGTGATGTATGCTTTCAATATGCGTGTCAAACGAAAGGGCATGGTCACAGCTTTCATGTGAACTTTTCGATATTTCGATATATTTATCGATAAATGAGTTATCGGTGAAAAAGTTGTTATCATAAAACCGTGAAACCTAAGCGCACTATGAGAGTCAAATGAAAGAAAAAGGCCACAGCTTTCATCTGAACTGATCTATATTTCGATATATTTGTCGATAAATGAGTTATCGGTCAAAATGTGGTTCCCACAAAACCTTGATGTGTGCATTCAATATGCGTGTCAAATGAAAGGGCATGTTCACAGCTTTCCATATTTCGATATATTTATCGATAAATGAGTTATCGGTCAAAATGTGGTTCCCACAAAACCTTGATATATTCGGTCAATATGGGTGTCAAGCGAAAGGGCAAGGCAACAGCTTTCATTTGAAGTTTTCGATATATTTATCGATAAATGAGTTATCGGTCAAATAGTTGTTCCCCCAAAACCTTGATATATGCGTTCAATATGAATGTCAAACGAAAGGGCATGGTCACAGCTTTCATTTGAACTTTTCGATATTTCGATATATTTATCGATAAATGAGTTATCGCTCAAAATGTGGTTCCCATAAAACCTTGATATAGGGTGTTTTTTTTACAGGTTTGTTTTTCGAATAGAGATAAAACTGGCATTTTGTGGTCAAATCGGGCAACTCTAATGTCATTTATGTTCAGTTTGGTTTGCCATTTCATCATGAACAGGTTGACAAAAGAACAACGCTTGCAAATCGTGCAAATTTATTTCGAAAATAATGGTTCAGTTCGCGAAGTTTACCGTGAGCTCCGTCCATTTTATGGTCGACATAATCGTCCATCAGAGCAATTAATTCGGTTAACCATGGATCGTTTTCGCACTACGTTTACTCTATGTGATAATACGCATCCGCAGAGACGTCGAACAGTGCGCACCGAAGAAACAATTGCCGCTGTAGAGCAAAGTGTTGAAGAGGACCCGAATGAATCGATTCGCCACCGTGCACAGCAATTGGAGCTTTTCCATCAACTTTATGGAAGATTTTGCGCAAAGATCTTGGCTTGCGACCTTACAAGATCCAGCTTGTGCAAGAATTAAAGCCGCGAGACCATGCAATGCGTCGTGATTTTGGTGTATGGGCCGAAAATGAGATTGATTTCGATGCTGATTTTCATCGCAAAATTTTGTTCAGTGATGAGGCTCATTTTTGGTTGTATGGCTACGTCAACAAGCAAAATTGCCGCATTTGGAGTGAAGAGAATCCACATGAGACCCTTGAAACGCCATTACATCCACAAAAACTGACTGTTTGGTGTGCTCTATGGGCTGGTGGAGTCATTGGGCCATACTTCTTCCGCAATAATGCTGGAGAGGCAGCTACCGTTAATGGAGACCGGTATAGAGCCATGATAACCGACTATTTTGTTCCCGAATTGGATGGCATGAATGTGGATGAGTTGTGGTTCCAACAAGACGGCGCTACATGCCACACAGCGCACGTCACAATCGATTTATTGAAGGAAACATTCGATGAGCGCATAATTTCGCGGAATGGACCTGTCAATTGGCCACCAAGGTCGTGTGATTTGACACCATTGGATTATTTTCTTTGGGGATATGTGAAGTCGCTCTTCTACACCAACAAACCAGAAACGTTAGGGGAATTGGAAGCCAACATTCGTGGCGTTATTGCCGACATACGGCCCCATATGTTCGAAAAAGTGGTTGAAAATTGGACCTGTAGAATTGGCTTTATTCGAGCCAGCGGCGGCGGCCACATGCCCGAAATCATATTTAAACATTAATGGCATAAAATTATCCTTCCAATAAAGCCAAATTGATGGACCTTAAAACGCTTTTCTTGTGTTTTATTTCAATTCGAAGTTCTATACCCCTAAAAAAAACACCCTTTATATGCTGTAGTGTGACGAACAGGCTGTTGACTTCAGAATATTTCGTCACAATAAACAAACACTACTGACCTAGATAAATCATGAACTCAGCGGGAGTTCAACTTCACTAGCACATGCCGCATATTTGGTTACATATGACAGCACTTGATCGCAAAATGCTGACGCTAGACATTTCCACATATTATACATATTTACACATTAGGAAAGTAGTTTGTAAGTATTAGTGTTTAAGCTTATACGTGTAAGTCAATAATTTGTATAAAAAGAGAAAGAATTTTTAATAAACATTCACTTCTTGATCACACGCTAAACTTGATTCATTTCTTGATCACACGCTAAACTTGCTTCACTTACATGGCGATCCTGCCAGGCTTTATATCAGCCAGTCATAATCCCGCCAGGACAGTAGGCGAGAAGCAAATTTTATTGGCGTTGACAAGTGTTGCGGCCATATTTGGACTTCTTTTCGGCAAATGTTTTTGGATGAAACCTACAACAGCAAGCAGAAGGCATCCGGAAGACTGGCAGCATAAGTATTTTTCGGCAAATATTTTTGAATGAACCCTCCAACACCAAACAGAAGACATCCAGAAGAAGCATAAAAAGGGTGGAATAACCATGGACAAACCATACATCCTGAAAAAAGAGACTGGCAGCTGGACATTGGCAGACATTATTTGTATAAACATACATTAGAAATTTGGTAGGCACGCCTCTACGGCCGCTAAGCTAAGAGCAATTTAATTTGCTTAGGAATTTTTTTATAAGCACATGTTGCTTAAAGTTTAACATTACAAACAAAAAATTAAAAATCAAGTTAGTATGCAAGAAATAAAAACCAAAGAAGAATTTGATAGAATTTTTAACAAGTGTCGCGATACTATCAAAGAGCTAATTGCCATTTCTGAAAAAATTTTAAAAGAGCGTGACACCGAAAAGCAAGGGCCTACACCGATCACCATAGAGGAGTATCGGCGCAGGAATAAGCTTGTCAAAAAGGAGGAAACTCACAAAATTCCTACACCCGTAATAATCCATAAAAGGAAACGAGGTGGTAGACAGGTTAGGAAGCGAAAAGAAATCGCTGAAGCTTTTAGGCTACTTAATTTAACCGTAGACATTAACCATAGGCAGAAACTAAAAGATAAAATTAAAATGTTAAGAAATAACTTGTAAATAAAAACAAACAAACTGAGTAAATTGGAGTGGTAAATATTATTAAATTTTAAATTTTTATTAAATACACGTTAAAAAGAAAAATTTTAAAATGGCATGGTGGAAAGTTGCACTTAACGGTATACTGATAGGAATAGCAGGGTACGAGGTAGGTAAAGAAAGTTCAGCAGATCAAAAATCTGAAAATCGATTAGCCCAATACGAGCCACATCCTATTAGTGAACAGAAAGAAGAGATCACCGATAAATGGTTAACAATTTTTGCTTGTTTGGCTACATGTTTAATTGTCGCAATTGCAATTTTATTCAAAAATTATATAAAAAATAAGTTAAGACGATTGAACAATATACAACAACGCATTTAAACGAAAAAAAAAAAATTGTAAACTAAGATATGAATAAATGGCAGGAAATATATGATACCCTATATGAAGAAAAACTAAAAGCTGATAAATCTTACAAATGCATAAACAAAAATATTAATATAAAAACAGAAACTATCGTAAAGCATTTTAAGATAATTTTAGAAGCTCTAAATAGCATAGGACAGGTGATCAAAGCGGTAAATAACATACTTACCAAGGAACACCAAGTAGAGTCTTACCAATTTTTCTCTGCCGTAAGGGACAAACTAGTATCTTCTTTAGCAAGATACAATATAGAAGTCAATGTACCAACCACAGTAGAGGAAGACCTACAAATAGATTTCAATGCGCTTTTGGCAGAACGTGCTCAGAGCCCATTGATAGAAGAAAATATACCAAACCTTCAACCAATAGATATACCAGGTATAAGCGTCACAATGGTGCAAACGGTAGTTGAGTTCATTAAAACTGCTTCGTCAGTATTACCAGAGTTTGATGGTAAACCAGAAAACCTAAACAGTTTCCTAGATGCACTCGATATACTTGAACAAATCAAGGATACACACGAGGCATTGGCCATTACCATGATTAAGACCAAGCTAAAAGGCACAGCAAGAAATTTCATAAGCAACGAAAGCACAATAGAACACATCAAAACAAAACTCAAAACCGCGATTAAGGGTGAATCAGTAGAAGTTTTAACAGCTAAGCTCCTGAACATCCAGCAGCGTAGCAAAACTGCTAACCAGTACACTGCGGAAGTAGAAAAAATAACAAGGTCACTGGAAGGAGCGTATATCTCAGATGGATTAAAACCAGACTTAGCCACAAGATATGCAACACAGGCAGCAGTCAAAGCCATGTGCAAAAACTGCTCCAACACCCAAGTTAAGATGATAATGCAAGCGGGAACGTTCGCAACAATGAACGACGCAATCTCCAAATTCACAAACAGCTGTACCGAAATTACAGGCAGCTCTAACACAATTTTAAATGTACGACAACAAGGTCAATACCGAAGTAATTTCCGTGAAGGTTACAGAGGTAACAACTATGGGAACTACCAAGGCAGGAGATTCAGAACGCAACGAAGATACAACAATAACTTTAGACAAAACAACAATTCTCAGAGAGGAGCACAAGCACAGAATGGCAACAGACCCTACAGCCAGACACGTAATGTGCGCAGTTGTACCGAAACGGAAAACCAGGAAACTCCACTTCAAAAATAACAAAACGAAAAATATGCGTACTTAATCTAAACTTAAACAACTATATATCTACAAGGACATCGTTAAACAATTCATACTCAAATTTTTTAATTGATACTGGAGCCGATATCTCCATAATAAAAAAACAGCAAATAGATAATAAAGGAAAAATTAATACTGAACAAATCACAGATTTGAAAGGCATTGGTCAGGGAATAACTAGCACTTTAGGCACAATCAAAGCAGATCTAAAAGGCGATGACATTCTAATTTATCATAAATTTCATGTTGTAGAAGAAAACTTTCAAATTCCATGCGATGGAATAATAGGCCTAGATTTCATAAAGAAATACAATTGTATTCTAGATTACGGAAAAACAGAGGAGAAACTAATTTTAAGACCATATGATTTTCCTCAAACAATAACAATGAATCTAACAAACTGTCTGTCCGTCAACACAATCACAATTCCATCTAGATCTGAAGTCATTAGACAAATTAAAGTAAATACCGATAACAAAAACATTTTTATCCCACACCAAGAATTATCTGAAGGCATTTTTATAGCAAATACAATCACAAACAAGGATCAAACTTTTGTTAGAATCATTAATACTACACATAAAAACACAACTATCCAAAATTACAAAATCCAGACCGAAAACTTAGATGATTACACACTAATTAAAACAGAAAAGCACAGTAAAAATGGCAACGATACAGAAAAATTAAAACGATTAACAAAAAATTTTCCAAAACTCGTCAACCCTCAATTAACAACACTATGCACAGAATTTATAGACATATTTGCACTCGAAACCGAACCAATCACCTCCAATAATTTCTATAAACAGAAATTATATATGAAGGATGACACCCCAGTTTACATAAAAAATTACAGATTACCTCAAACCCAGAAGGGAGAAATCAGCAAACAAGTAAACAAGCTAATAGAAGACGATATAATAGAACCCTCCATATCGGAATATAATAGCCCAATCCTACTAGTCCCTAAAAAATCACTTCCAGGAAACACAGAAAAAAGATGGAGACTAGTAGTCGACTACAGACAGGTAAACAAAAAGCTAGCAGCAGACAAATTCCCACTCCCAAGAATTGATGATATTTTAGACCAACTTGGTAGAGCAAAATATTTTTCATGCCTAGACCTTATGTCAGGTTTTCATCAAATTGAACTACACCCAGATTCAAGGGATATAACTTCATTTACAGCCGATAATGGCACATACAGATTCAAAAGACTACCTTATGGATTAAAAGTAGCACCAAATTCATTCCAAAGAATGATGACCCTAGCATTCGCAGGGCTCAAACCATCCCAAGCCTTCCTCTACATGGATGACTTGGTTGTATTAGGCTGTTCTGAAAACCACATGCTAAAAAATTTAAGAGACGTGTTCTCCACTTGTAGAAAATATAATCTAAAACTGCATCCAGACAAATGTCTATTTTTCAACCAAGAAGCAACTTATTTAGGCCATAAATGTACAAACAAAGGAATATTGCCTGACCCAAGCAAATTTGAAACAGTTCAAAAGTATCCAACGCCAAAAACAGCAGATGAAGTTAAAAGATTCGTAGCCCTCTGCAATTATTACAGAAGATTTGTTCCGAATTTTGCAGAACATTCTAGAAAATTAACTAGGCTTTGCAGAAAGAATGTTTACTTCGAATGGACAGAAGAATGTCAAAAAGCTTTTGTCTACTTAAAGGAAGCATTGATTAGTCCAAAACTCTTGCAATACCCAGATTTTGAAAAAGAATTTTGCATAACAACAGACGCTAGTGGATACGCTTGTGGAGCAGTCCTGAGCCAAGAACATGATGGCAAACAGTTACCAATTGCCTACGCTTCAAGGTCCTTTACAAAAGGCGAAACTAACAAAGCTACAATAGAAAAAGAATTGGCCGCGATTCATTGGGCCATAACCTTCTTCAGACCATACGTATATGGCAGAAAATTCCTAGTTAAAACCGACCATCGCCCATTAACATACTTATTTTCAATGAAAAGTCCTTCCTCAAAGCTGACACGAGTAAGACTAGACTTAGAAGAGTACGATTTTGAAGTGGAGTACATAGCTGGTAAAGAAAACCATATAGCGGACGCATTATCCCGCATAACTATAACAAATCTGAAAGACTTGTCAGTGGAAGCAAGCAGAATATTAAAAACAACCACCAGATCAGCAGCTAAAAATATCAGTAATAAAACTGAAATTAAAGAAAGTCACAAAGAGAACCCCAAAATATATGAAGCGCTAAATAAATTTGAAGTAAAAAGACTAGTCGAGCTCGTTTTCTCTCCTCCGAAATTATATTTCAAAAAAGGAAAGAAAATTTGTAGCAATATTGATACAAGCAACCTAATTGTTGAGGATAAGATTGACTTAGGACAATTCTTTACCAGGCTCGAAAACGAAGCCGGCAATTTAGGACTTGTACAAATACAGTTGACCTTAGGGGACAAATTGTTCAAAAATAATTATACTGCAGTAGGAAAATTTATTGAAATGGGTAATAAGATTCTCAAAAAGTTAACAATAGCACTAACCCCAGAGGTTATAGATGTGACAGATCCCGGGAAAATAGAACAAATCCTGCAAAAATATCATGACGATCCTATTAGTGGTGGCCACCCAGGAATAAATCGCATGACAGACAAGATCAAGCAGAGATATAGCTGGCTGAATATGAAAAATGACATAAGAAAATATATAAAGAACTGCATCCACTGCAAGAAAAATAAAACAAATAAACACATAAAAGAGCCAATGACAATAACGGAGACACCTCCGAAGGCATTTGACATTGTACAAATCGATACAGTCGGACCATTACCGAAATCGATAAATGGAAACGAATATGCAGTTACCATTATATGCGATCTAACAAAATACTTGGTAGCGATTCCAGTCCCAAGCAAACACGCAACAACAGTTGCTAAGGCCGTGTTTGAAAATTTCATTTTGATTTATGGACGCATGAAATCAATTATGACAGACATGGGCACCGAATACAAAAACAGCTTATTCAAAGAACTTTGTAAACTACTAAAAATTGAGCATAAAACCTCAACACCCTACCACCATCAAACCCTGGGTACAGTAGAACGCAGTCACCGAACATTCAATGAATATGTACGCCCGTACATATCCAGTGACAAAGACGATTGGGATGAATACCTTAAGTACTTCGCGTATTGTTACAATACGACGCCATCTACCATACATAAATATTGCCCGTTTGAGCTCATATTTGGGAAAACCCCACCAAATTACGAATTTTTAGAAGAAAATAAAATCAGCCCACTGTACAATCACGAGGCTTATGACAAAGAAATAAAATATAGACTCCAGATAGCACAGCAGAGAGCTAGAAAATTAGTCCAAGAGGCTAAAGTAAAACAAAAGTTTAATTATGATAAAAGTAGTTATAGTAAGGAGATATATATAGGAGATTTAGTATTAGTTAGAGAAGAGGCCTCCCATAAGTTAGATAGTAGATATAAAGGAAAATATAAAGTTAAAAGTATAGATATAAATAATAATTTTACATTAGTACCACATAACATAGGCGATAGTAAAAAACAAATAATAATTCATAAAAATAGACTTAAACCAGTATAACACCGTAGTAATAAAAAAAAAAAAAAAAAAAAAAAAAATTCTAAAATAAAGCACTCCAGATTACTCAAAGTAATATATGTAAATACGCACACGAACACACATAAACAAAGTCAGTATGTTGAAAAAAAAAAACAAAACACAAAAGGTTTGTAAACACTCCACTCATAATGATACAAATATACACATAGAAAAAAAAATATTCAAAAAAAATATATATGTACGCGCAAAGCGAATGTTACCAAATAAACAAACAACGCGAGCAATATCAAAAAATTATGTACAACAAATTACAATAAAACACAAAAAGCACTTATTAATAGTCATATCCAATTTCAACCAATTGGCGGCCGCCGTGGTGTGGAGGTAGTGTTGCCGGCCTACCACACCGAAGGTCCATGGTTCGAGCCCTGGTACAGGTAACATCAAAAGTGATTTGAAAAAAGTTTTTCAAAACGGGGTCGCCCCTCGGCAGTGGTTTGGCAAACTCTCCGAGTGTATTTCTGCCATGACAGGCTTCTCAGCAAAAATTCGTCTCCTTTGTAGATGCCGTTCGGAGTCGGCAAAAAACTGTAGGTCCCACCAATTTGTAGGGAAAATTCAAATCGGCACACCACAAATTGGAAGAGAAGCTTGGCGCAAAAATCTCTTAGGAGGTTTATGATGATATACCTGTTGTATATCGCGCCATAAAGAGAAAAGAGAATTTCAACCAATTATATATGACTATTCTTAAGGTGGATGGTGTAGTGTGACGAACAGGCTGTTGACTTCAGAATATTTCGTCACAATAAACAAACACTACTGACCTAGATAAATCATGAACTCAGCGGGAGTTCAACTTCACTAGCACATGCCGCATATTTGGTTACATATGACAGCACTTGATCGCAAAATGCTGACGCTAGACATTTCCACATATTATACATATTTACACATTAGGAAAGTAGTTTGTAAGTATTAGTGTTTAAGCTTATACGTGTAAGTCAATAATTTCTATAAAAAGAGAAAGAATTTTTAATAAACATTCACTTCTTGATCACACGCTAAACTTGCTTCACTTACAATGCGTTCAATATGGGTGTCAAGCGAAAGGGCAAGGCAACAGCTTTCATTTGAAGTTTTCGATATATTTATCGATAAATGAGTTATCGGTCAAATAGGTGTTCCCCCAAAACCTTGATATATGCGTTCAATATGGGTGTCAAACGAAAGGGCATGGTCACAGCTTTCATTTGAACTTTTCGATATTTCGATATATTTATCGATAAATGAGTTATCGGTCAAAATGTGGTTCGCATAAAACCTTGATATATGCGTTCAATATGGGTGTCCGACGAAAGGGTATGGTCACAGCTTTCATTTGAACCCTTCGATATTTCGATATATTTATCGATAAATGAGTTATCGGTCAAAATGTGGTTCCCACAAAACCTTGATATATTCGTTCAATATGGGTGTCAAGCGAAAGGGCAAGGCAACAGCTTTCATTTGAAGTTTTCGATATATTTATCGATAAATGAGTTATCGGTCAAATAGTTGTTCCCCCAAAACCTTGATATATGCGTTCAATATGGGTGTCAAACGAAAGGGCATGGTCACATCTTTCATTTGAACTTTTCGATATTTCGATATATTTATCGATAAATGAGTTATCGGTCAAAATGTGGTTCCCATAAAACCGTGATATATGCGTTCAATATGGCTGTCCAACGAAAGGGCATGGTCACAGCTTTCATTTGAACTTTTCGATATTTCGATATATTTATCGATAAATGAGTTATAGCTCAAAATGTGGTTCCTATAAAACCTTGATATATGCGTTCAATATGGGTGTCCGACGAAAGGGTATGGTCACAGCTTTCATCTGAACTTTTCCATATTTCGATATATTTATCGATAAATGTGTTATCGGTCAAAATATGGTTCCCACAAAACCTTGATGTGTGCATTCAATATGCGTGTAAAACGAAAGGGCATGGTCACAGCTTTCATTTGAACTTTTCGATATATTTATCGATAAATGTGTTATCGGTAAAAATATGGTTCCCACAAACCTTGATATATGCGTTCAATATGCGTGTCAAACGAAAGGGCATGGCCACAGCTTTCATTTGAACTTTTCGATAGTTCGATATATTTATCGATAAATGAGTTATCGGTGAAAAAGTTGTTCCCATAAAACCGTGAAACCTAAGCGCAATATGAGTGTGAAATAAAAGAAAAAGGTAACAGCTTTCATCTGAACTGATCCATATTTCTATATATTTGTCGATAAAGGAGTTATCGCTCAAAATGTGGTTCCCACAAAACCTTGATATATGCGTTCAATATGGGTGTCAAACGAAAGGACATGGTCACAGCTTTCATTTGAACTTTTCCATATATTTATCGATAAATGTGTTATCGGTCAAAATGTGGTTCCCACAAAACCGTGATGTATGCATTCAGTATGCGTGTCAAACGAAAGGGCATCGCCACAGCTTTCATTTGAACTTTTCGAGATTTCGATATATTTATCGATAAATGTGTTATCGGTGAAAATATGGTTCCCACAAAACCTTGAAACCTAAGCGCAATGTGAGTGTCAAATTAAAGAGAAAGGCCCCAGCTTTCATCTGAACTTATCCATATTTCGATATATTTGTCGATAAATGAGTTATCGGTCAAATAGTTGTTCCCCCAAAACCTTGATATATGCGTTCAATATGGGTGTCAAACGAAAGGGCATGGTCACAGCTTTCATTTGAAATTTTCGATATTTCGATATATTTATCGATAAATGAGTTATCGGTGAAAAAGTTGTTATCATTAAACCGTGAAACCTAAGCGCAATATGAGAGTCAAATGGAAGAAAAAGGCCACAGCTTTCATCTGAACTGATCTATATTTATCGGTCAAAATGTGGTTCCCCCAAAACCTTGATGTTTGCGTTCAATATGGGTGTCAAGCGCAAGGGCAAGGTCACAGCTTTCATTTGAACTTTTCGATATTTCGATGTATTTATCGAAAAATGAGTTATCGCTCAAAATGTGGTTCCCATAAAACCTTGATATATGCGTTCAATATGGGTGTCCAACGAAAGGGCATCGCCACAGCTTTCATTTGAACTTTTCGATATTTCGATATATTTATCGATAAATGAGTTATCGCTCAAAATGTGGTTCCCATAAAACCTTGATATATGCGTTCAATATGGGTGTCAAACGAAAGGGCATGGACAGCGGTTTCATTTGAACTTATCGGTCAAAATATGGTTCCCACAAAACCGTGATGTATGCATTCAATATGCGTGTCAAACGAAAGGGCATGGTCACAGCTTTCATTTGAACTTTTCCATATTTCGATATATTTATCGATAAATGTGTTATCGGTGAAAATGTTTGTTCCATAAAACCGTGAAACTTAAGCGCAATCTGAGTGTCAAATGTAAGAAAAAGGCTTTCATCTGAACTGATCCATATTTCGATATATTTATCGATAAATAAGTTATCGGTCAAAATGTGGTTCCCACAAAACCTTGATATGGGTGTCAAACGAAAGAGCATGGTCACAGCTTTCATTTGAACTTTTCGATATTTCGATATATTTATCGATAAATGAGTTTTCGGTCAAAACCTTGATATATGAGTTCAATATGGGTTTCAAACGAAAGAGCATGGCCACAGCTTTCATTTGAACCGAGCCATATTTCGATATATTTATTTATAAATGTGTTATCGGTCAAAATGTGGTTCCCACAAAACCTTGATATATGCGTTCAATATGGGTGTCCAACGAAAGGGCATCGCCACAGCTTTCATTTGAACTTTTCGATATTTCGATATATTTATCGATAAATGAGTTATCGCTCAAAATGTGGCTCCCATAAAACCTTGATATATGCGTTCAATATGGGTGTCAAACGAAAGGGCATGGACAGCGGTTTCATTTGAACTTATCGGTCAAAATATGGTTCCCACAAAACCGTGATGTATGCGTTCAATATGCGTGTCAAACGAAAGGGCATGGTCACAGCTTTCATTTGAACTTTTCGATATTTCGATATATTTATCGATAAATGAGTTTTCGGTCAAAACCTTGATATATGAGTTCAATATGGGTTTCAAACGAAAGAGCATGGCCACAGCTTTCATTTGAACCGAGCCATATTTCGATATATTTATTTATAAATGTGTTATCGGTCAAAATGTGGTTCCCACAAAACCTTGATGTATGCGTTCAATATGCGTGTCAAACGAAACGGCATTGCCACAGCTTTCATGTGAACTTTTCGATATTTCGATATATTTATCGATAAATGAGTTATCGGTCAAAATGTGGTTCCCACAAAACCTTGATATATTCGTTCAATATGGGTGTCAAACGAAAGGGCATGGTCACAGCTTTCATTTGAACTTTTCGATATTTCGATATATTTATCGATAAATGAGTTATAGCTCAAAATGTGGTTCCTATAAAACCTTGATATATGCGTTCAATATGGGTATCAAACGAAAGGGCATAGCCACAGCTTTCATTTGAACTTTTCCATATTTCGATATATTTATCGACAAATGAGTTATCGGTCAAATAGTTGTTCCCCCAAAACCTTGATATATGCGTTCAATATGGGTGTCAAGCGAAAGTGCAAGGCAACAGCTTTCATTTGAAGTTTTCGATATATTTATCGACAAATGAGTTATCGGTCAAATAGTTGTTCCCCCAAAACCTTGATATATGCGTTCAATATGGGTGTCAAACGAAAGGGCATGGTCACAGCTTTCATTTGAACTTTTCGACATTTCGATATATTTATCGATAAATGAGTTAAAGCTCAAAATGTGGTTCCTATAAAACCTTGATATATGCGTTCAATATGGGTATCAAACGAAAGGGCATAGCCACAGCTTTCATTTGAACTTTTCCATATTTCGATATATTTATCGATAAATGAGTTATAGCTCAAAATGTGGTTCCTATAAAACCTTGATATATTCGTTCAATATGGGTGTCAAGCGAAAGGGCAAGGCAACAGCTTTCATTTGAAGTTTTCGAGATATTTATCGATAAATGAGTTATCGGTCAAATAGTTGTTCCTACAAAACCTTGATATATGCGTTCAATATGGGTGTCAAACGTAAGGGCATGGTCACAGCTTTCATTTGAACTTTTCGATATTTCGATATATTTATCGATAAATGAGTTATAGCTCAAAATGTGGTTCCTATAAAACCTTGATATATGCGTTCAATATGGGTATCAAACGAAAGGGCATCGCCACAGCTTTCATTTGAACCCTTCGATATATCGATATATTTATCGATAAATGAGTTATCGGTCAAAATGTGGTTCCCACAAAACCTTGATATATTCGTTCAATATGGGTGTCAAGCGAAAGGGCAAGGCAACAGCTTTCATTTGAAGTTTTCGAGATATTTATCGACAAATGAGTTATCGGTCAAATAGTTGTTCCCCCAAAACCTTGATATATGGGTATACGTAAGGGCATGGTCACATCTTTCATTTGAACTTTTCGATATTTCGATATATTTATCGATAAATGAGTTATAGCTCAAAATGTGGTTCCTATAAAACCTTGATATATGCGTTCAATATGGGTATCAAACGAAAGGGCATCGCTACAGCTTTCATTTGAACCCTTCGATATTTCGATATATTTATCGATAAATGAGTTATAGCTCAAAATGTGGTTCCTATAAAACCTTGATATATGCGTTCAATATGGGTATCAAACGAAAGGGCATCGCTACAGCTTTCATTTGAACCCTTCGATATTTCGATATATTTATCGATAAATGAGTTATAGCCCAAAATGTGGTTCCTATAAAACCTTGATATATGCGTTCAATATGGGTATCAAACGAAAGGGCATAGCCACAGCTTTCATTTGAACTTTTCCATATTTCGATATTTTTATCGACAAATGAGTTATCGGTCAAATAGTTGTTCCCCCAAAACCTTGATATATGCGTTCAATATGCGTGTCAAACGTAAGGGCATGGTCACAGCTTTCATTTGAACTTTTCGATATTTCGATATATTTATCGATAAATGAGTTATAGCTCAAAATGTGGTTCCTATAAAACCTTGATATATGCGTTCAATATGGGTATCAAACGGAAGGGCATCGCTACAGCTTTCATTTGAACCCTTCGATATTTCGATATATTTATCGATAAATGAGTTATTGGTCAAAATGTGGTTCCCACAAAACCTTGATATATTCGTTCAATATGGGTGTCAAGCGAAAGGGCAAGGCAACAGCTTTCATTTGAAGTTTTCGAGATATTTATCGACAAATGAGTTATCGGTCAAATAGTTGTTCCCCCAAAACCTTGATATATGCGTTCAATATGCGTGTCAAACGTAAGGGCATGGTCACAGCTTTCATTTGAACTTTTCGATATTTCGATATATTTATCGATAAATGAGTTATAGCTCAAAATGTGGTTCCTATAAAACCTTGATATATGCGTTCAATATGGGTATCAAACGGAAGGGCATCGCTACAGCTTTCATTTGAACCCTTCGATATTTCGATATATTTATCGATAAATGAGTTATTGGTCAAAATGTGGTTCCCACAAAACCTTGATATATTCGTTCAATATGGGTGTCAAGCGAAAGGGCAAGGCAACAGCTTTCATTTGAAGTTTTCGAGATATTTATCGACAAATGAGTTATCGGTCAAATAGTTGTTCCCCCAAAACCTTGATATATGCGTTCAATATGGGTGTCAAACGTAAGGGCATGGTCACAGCTTTCATTTGAACTTTTCGATATTTCGATATATTTATCGATAAATGAGTTATAGCTCAAAATGTGGTTCCTATAAAACCTTGATATATGCGTTCAATATGGGTATCAAACGAAAGGGCATCGCCACAGCTTTCATTTGAACCCTTCGATATTTCGATATATTTATCGATAAATGAGTTATAGCTCAAAATGTGGTTCCTATAAAACCTTGATATATGCGTTCAATATGGGTATCAAACGAAAGGGCATAGCCACAGCTTTCATTTGAACTTTTCCATATTTCGATATATTTATCGACAAATGAGTTATCGGTCAAATAGTTGTTCCCCCAAAACCTTGATATATGCGTTCAATATGCGTGTCAAACGAAAGGGCATGGTCACAGCCTTCATTTGAACTTTTCGATATATTTGTCGATAAATGAGTTATCGCTCAAAATGTGGTTCCCACAAAACCTTGATATATGCGTTCAATATGGGTGTCAAACGAAAGGACATGGTCACAGCTTTCATTTGAACTTTTCGATATTTCGATGTATTTATCGAAAAATGAGTTATAGCTCAAAATGTGGTTCCTATATAACCTTGATATATGCGTTCAATATGGGTGTCCGACGAAAGGGTATGGTCACAGCTATCATCTGAACTTTTCGATATTTCGATATATTTATCGATAAATGTGTTATCGGTCAAAATATGGTTCCCACAAAACCTTGAAACCTAAGCGCAATGTGAGTGTCAAATGAAAGAGAAAGACCACAGCTTTCATCTGAACTTATCCATATTTCGATATATTTGTCGATAAATGAGTTATCGGTCAAATAGTTGTTCCCCAAAACCTTGATATATGCGTTCAATATGGGTGTCAAACGAAAGGGCATGGTCACAGCTTTCATTTGAACTTTTCGATATTTCGATATATTTATCGATAAATGAGTTATAGCTCAAAATGTGGTTCCTATAAAACCTTGATATATGCGTTCAATATGGGTATCAAACGAAAGGCCATCGCTACAGCTTTCATTTGAAGCCTTCGATATTTCGATATATTTATCGATAAATGAGTTATCGGTCAAAATGTGGTTCCCACAAAACCTTGATATATTCGTTCAATATGGGTGTCAAGTGAAAGGGCAAGGCAACAGCTTTCATTTGAAGTTTTCGAGATATTTATCGATAAATGAGTTATCGGTCAAATAGTTGTTCCCACAGAACCTTGATATATGCGTTTGATATGGGTGTCAAACGAAAGGGCATGGTCACAGCTTTCATTTGAACTTTTGGATATATTTATCGATAAATGTGTTATCGGTCAAAATATGGTTCCCACAAAACCTTGATGTATGCGTTCAATATGGGTGTCAAGCGAAAGGGCAAGGCCACAGCTTTCATTTGAACTCTTCGATATATTTATCGATAAATGAGTTATCGCTCAGAAAGTTGTCCCCACAAAACCTTGATATATACGTTCAATATTGGTTTCAAACGAAACGGCATGGCCACAGCTTTTAGTTGAACTTTTCCATATTTCGATATATTTATCGACAAATGAGTTATCGCTCAAAATGTGGTTCCCATAAAACCGTGATATATGCGTTCAATATGGGTGTCCAACGAAAGGGCATGGTCACAGCTTTCATTTGAACTTTTCGATACATTTATCGATAAATGTGTTATCGGTCAAAATATGGTTCCCACAAAACCTTGATGTGTGCATTCAATATGGATGTCAAACGAAAGGGCATGAATACAGCTTTCATTTGAACTTTCCGATATTTCCATATATTTATCGATAAATGAGCTATCGGTGAAAAAGTTGTTCCCATAAAACCGTGAAACCTAAGCGCAATGTGAGTGTCAAATGAAAGAGAAAGGCCACAGCTTTCATCTGAACTTATCCATATTTCGATATATTTGTCGATAAATGAGTTATCGGTCAAATAGGTGTTCCCCCAAAACCTTGATATATGCGTTCAATATGGGTGTCAAGCGAAAGGGCATGGACACAGCTTTCATTTGAACTTTTCGATATTTCGATATATTTATCGATAAATGAGTTATCGGTGAAAAAGTTGTTATCATAAAACCGTGAAACCTAAGCGCAATATGAGAGGTAAATGAAAGAAAAAGGCCACAGCTTTCATCTGAACTGATCTATATTTCGATATATTTGTCGATAAATGAGTTATCGGTCAAAATGTGGTTCCCCCAAAACCTTGATGTTTGCGTTCAATATGGGTGTCAAGCGCAAGGTCAAGGCCACAGGTTTCATTTGAACTTTTCGATATATTTATCGATAAATGAGTTATCGGTCAAATAGTTGTTCCCCCAAAACCTTGATATATGCGTTCACTATGGGTATCAAACGAAAGGGCATCGCCACAGCTTTCATTTGAACTTTTCGATATTTCGATATATTTATCGATAAATGAGTTATCGCTCAAAATGTGGTTCGCATAAAACCTTGATATATGCGTTCAATATGGGTGTCCGACGAAAGGGTATGGTCACAGGTTTCATTTGAACCTTTTCGATATTTCGATATATTGATCGATAAATGGGTTATCGGTCAAAATATGGTTTTCACAAAACCGTGATGTATGCATTCAATACGCGTGTCAAACGAAAGGGCATGGTCACAGCTTTCATTTGAACTTTTCGATATTTCGATATATTTATCGATAAATGAGTTATCGGTCAAAACCTTGATATATGAGTTCAATATGGGTTTCAAACGAAAGAGCATGGCCACAGCTTTCATTTGAACTGAGCCATATTTCGATATATTTATTTATAAATGTGTTATCGGTCAAAATGTGGTTCCCACAAAACCTTGATGTATGCGTTCAATATGCGTGTCAAACGAAAGGGCATGGCCACAGCTTTCAATTGAACTCTTCGATATTTCGATATATTTATCGATAAATGGGTTATCGGTCAAAATATGGTTCCCACAAACCCGTGATGTATGCATTCAATATGGGAGTCAAGCGAAAGGGCAAGGAAGCAGCTTTCATTTGAACTTTTCGATATTTCGATATATTTATCGATAAATGAGTTATCGGTCAAAACCTTGATATATGAGTTCAATATGGGTTTCAAACGAAAGAGTATGGCCACAGCTTTCATTTGAACTAAGCCATATTTCGATATATTTATTTATAAATGTGTTATCGGTCAAAATGTGGCTCCCCCAAAACCTTGATATATGCGTTCAACATGGGTATCAAACGAAAGGGCATCGCCACAGCTTTCATTTGAACCCTTCGATATTTCGATATATTTATCGATAAATGAGTTATCGGTCAAAATGTGGTTCCCACAAAACCTTGATATATTCGTTCAATATGGGTGTCAAGCGAAAGGGCAAGGCAACAGCTTTCATTTGAAGTTTTCGATATATTTATCGATAAATGAGTTATCGGTCAAATAGTTGTTCCCACAAAACCTTGATATATGCGTTTGATATGAGTGTCAAACGAAAGGGCATGGTCACAGCTTTCATTTGAACTTTTTGATATATTTATCGATAAATGTGTTATCGGTCACAATATGGTTCCCACAAAACCTTGATGTATGCGTTCAATATGGGTGTCAAGCGAAAGGGCAAGGCCACAGCTTTCATTTGAACTCTTCGATATATTTATCGATAAATGAGTTATCGCTCAGAAAGCTGTTCCCACAAAACCTTGATATATACGCTCAATATTGGTTTCAAACGAAAGGGCATGGCCACAGCTTTCATTTGAACTTTTCCATATTTCGATATATTTATCGACAAATGAGTTATCGCTCAAAATGTGGTTCCCATAAAACCGTGATATATGCGTTCAATATGGGTGTCAAACGAAAGGGCATGGTCACAGCTTTCATTTGAACTTTTTGATATATTTATCGATAAATGTGTTATCGGTCAAAATATGGTTCCCACAAAACCTTGATGTATGCGTTCAATATGGGTGTCAAGCGAAAGGGCAAGGCCACAGCTTTCATTTAAACTCTTCGATATATTTATCGATAAATGAGTTATCGCTCAGAAAGCTGTTCCCACAAAACCTTGATATATACGCTCAATATTGGTTTCAAACGAAAGGGCATGGCCACAGCTTTTATTTGAACTTTTCCATATTTCGATATATTTATCGACAAATGAGTTATCGCTCAAAATGTGGTTCCCATAAAACCGTGATATATGCGTTCAATATGGGTGTCCAACGAAAGGGCATGGTCATAGCTTTCATTTGAACTTTTCGATACATTTATCGATAAATATGTTATCGGTCAACATATGGTTCTCACCAAACCTTGATGTATGCATTCAATATGCATGTCAAACGAAAGGGCATGGCCACAGATTTTATTTAAACTTTTAGAAATTTCGAAATATTTACCGATAAACGAGTTATCGGTCAAAATGTTGTTCCCATAAAACCGTGAAACTTAACGCAATATGAGTGTCAAATGAAAGAAAAAGACCACGACTTTCATCTGAACTGATCCATATTTCGATATATTTGTCGATAAATGAGTTATCGGTCAAAAAGTTGTTCCCACAAAACCTTGATATATGCGTTCAATATGGGTTTCAAACGAAAGGGCATGGCCACAGCTTTCATTTGAACTTTTCCATATTTCGATATATTTATCGACAAATGAGTTATCGCTCAAAATGTGGTTCCCATAAAACCGTGATATATGCGTTCAATATGGGTGTCCAACGAAAGGGCATGGTCACAGCTTTCATTTGAACTTTTCGATACATTTATGGATAAATGTGTTATCGGTCAAAATATGGTTCTCACCAAACCTTGATGTATGCGTTTGATATGGGTGTCAAACGAAAGGGCATGGTCACAGCTTTCATTTGAACTTTTTGATATATTTATCGATAAATGTGTTATCGGTCAAAATATGGTTCCCACAAAACCTTGATGTATGCGTTCAATATGGGTGTCAAGCGAAAGAGCAAGGCCACAGCTTTCATTTGAACTCTTCGATATATTTATCGATAAATGAGTTATCGCTCAGAAAGCTGTTCCCACAAAACCTTGATATATACGCTCAATATTGGTTTCAAACGAAAGGGCATGGCCACAGCTTTCATTTGAACTTTTCCATATTTCGATATATTTATCGACAAATGAGTTATCGCTCAAAATGTGGTTCCCATAAAACCGTGATATATGCGTTCAATATGGGTGTCCAACGAAAGGGCATGGTCACAGCTTTCATTTGAACTTTTCGATACATTTATGGATAAATGTGTTATCGGTCAAAATATGGTTCTCACCAAACCTTGATGTATGCATTCAATATGCATGTCAAACGAAAGGTTATGGCCACAGCTTTTATTTAAACTTTTAGAAATTTCGAAATATTTACCGATAAACGAGTTATCGGTCAAAATGTTGTTCCCATAAAACCGTGAAACTTAAGCGCAATATGAGTGTCAAATGAAAGAAAAAGACCACAGATTTCATCTGAACTGATCCATATTTCGATATATTTGCCGATAAATGAGTTATCGGTCAAAAAGTTGTTCCCACAAAACCTTGATATATGCGTTCAATATGGGTTTCAAACGAAAGGGCATGGCCACAGCTTTCATTTGAACTTTTCCATATTTCGATATATTTATCGACAAATGAGTTATCGCTCAAAATGTGGTTCCCATAAAACCTTGATATATGCGTTCAATATGGGTGTCCAACGAAAGGGCATGGTCACAGCTTTCATTTGAACTTTTCGATACATTTATCGATAAATATGTTATCGGTCAAAATATGGTTCTCACCAAACCTTGATGTATGCATTCAATATGCATGTCAAACGAAAGGTTATGGCCACAGCTTTTATTTAAACTTTTAGAAATTTCGAAATATTTACCGATAAACGAGTTATCGGTCAAAATGTTGTTCCCATAAAACCGTGAAACTTAAGCGCAATATGAGTGTCAAATGAAAGAAAAAGACCACAGATTTCATCTGAACTGATCCATATTTCGATATATTTGCCGATAAATGAGTTATCGGTCAAAAAGTTGTTCCCACAAAACCTTGATATATGCGTTCAATATGGGGGTCCAACGAAAGGGCATGGTCACAGCTTTCATTTGAACTTTTCCATATATTTATCGATAAATGTGTTATCGGTCAAAATGTGGTTCCCACAAAACCTTGATGTATGCGCTCAATATGCGTGTCAAACGAAAGGGCATGGACAGCGCTTTCATTTGAACTTATCGGTCGAAATATGGTTCCCACAAAACCGTGATGTATGCATTCAATATGCGTGTCAAACGAAAGGGCATGGCCACAGCTTTCATTTGAACTTTTCCATATTTCGATGTATTTATCGAAAAATAAGTTATCGCTCAAAATGTGGTTCCCATAAAACCTTGATATATGCGTTCAATATGGGTGTCCAACGAAAGGGCATGGTCACAGCTTTCATTTGAACTTTTCCATATATTTATCGATAAATGTGTTATCGGTCAAAATGTGGTTCCCACAAAACCTTGATGTATGCGTTCAATATGCGTGTCAAACGAAAGGGCATGGACAGAGCTTTCATTTGAACTTATCGGTCAAAATATGGTTCCCACAAAACCGTGATGTATGCATTCAATATGCGTGTCAAACGAAAGGGCATGGTCACAGCTTTCATTTGAACTTTTCCATTTTTCGATATATTTATCGATAAATGTGTTATCGGTGAAAATATGGTTCCCACAAAACCTTGATATATGCGTTCAATATGCATGTCAAACGAAAGGGCATGGCCACAGCTTTCATTTGAACTTTCCGATATTTCAATATATTTATCGATAAATGAGCTACCGGTGAAAAAGTTGTTCCCATAAAACCGTGAAACCTAAGCGCACTGTGAGAGTCAAATGAAAGAAAAAGGCCACAGCTTTCATCTGAACTGATCCATATTTCGATATATTTGTCGATAAATGAGTTATCGGTCAAATAGTTGTTCAGCTTTCATCTGAACTGATCCATATTTCTATATATTTGTCGATAAATGAGTTATCGCTCAAAATGTGGTTCCCAAAAACCTTGATATATGCGTTCAATATGGGTGTCAAACGAAAGGACATGGTCACAGCTTTCATTTGAACTTTTCGATATTTCGATATATTTATCGATAAATGAGTTAGCTCAAAATGTGGTTCCTATAAAACCTTGATATATGCGTTCAATATGGGTGTCCGACGAAAGGGTATGGTCACAGCTTTCATCTGAACTTTTCGATATTTCGATATATTTATCGATAAATGTGTTATCGGTCAAAATATGGTTCCCACAAAACCTTGATGTGTGCATTCAATATGCGTGTCAAACGAAAGGGCATGGTCACAGCTTTCATTTGAACTTTTCGATATATTTATCGATAAATGTGTTATCGGTGAAAATATGGTTCCCACAAAACCTTGATATATGCGTTCAATATGCGTGTCAAACGAAAGGGCATGGCCACAGCTTTCATTTGAACTTTTCGATATTTCGATATATTTATCGATAAATGAGTTATCGGTGAAAAAGTTGTTCCCATAAAACCGTGAAACCTAAGCGCAACATGAGTCTGAAATAAAAGAAAAAGGCCACAGCTTTCATCTGAACTGATCCATATTTCTATATATTTGTCGATAAATGAGTTATCGCTCAAAATGTGGTTCCCACAAAACCTTGGTATATGCGTTCAATATGGATTTCAAACTAAAGAGCATGGCCACAGCTTTCATTTGAACTTTTCCATATTTCGATATATTTATCGACAAATGAGTTATCGCTCAAAATGTGGTTCCCATAAAACCGTGATATATGCGTTCAATATGGGTGTCCAACGAAAGGGCATGGTCACAGCTTTCACTTGAACTTTTCGATATTTCGATATATTTATCGATAAATGAGCTATCGGTGAAAAAGTTGTTCCCATAAAACCGTGAAACCTAAGCGCAATATGAGAGTCAAATGAAAGAAAAAGGCCACAGCTTTCATCTGAACTGATCTATATTTCGATATATTTGTCGATAAATGAGTTATCGGTCAAAATGTGGTTCCCACAAAACCTTGATGTTTGCGTTCAATATGGGTGTCAAGCGCAAGGGCAAGGCCACAGGTTTCATTTGAACTTTTCGATATATTTATCGATAAATGAGTTATCGGTCAAATAGTTATTCCCACAAAACCTTGGTATATGCGTTCAATATGGGTTTCAAACTAAAGGGCATGGCCACAGCTTTCATTTCAACTTTTCCATATTTCGATATATTTATCGACAAATGAGTTATCGCTCAAAATGTGGTTCCCATAAAACCGTGATATATGCGTTCAATATGGGTGTCCAACGAAAGGGCATGGTCACAGCTTTCATTTGAACTTTCCGATATTTCAATATATTTATCGATAAATGAGCTATCGGTGAAAAAGTTGTTCCCATAAAACCGTGAAACCTAAGCGCAATGTGAGTGTCAAATGAAAGAGAAAGGCCACAGCTTTCATCTGAACTTATCCATATTTCGATATATTTGTCGATAAATGAGTTATCGGTCAAAAAGTTGTTCCCACAAAACCTTGATATATGCGTTCAATATGGGTTTCAAACGAAAGGGCATGGCCACCGCTTTCATTTGAACTTTTCCATATTTGGATATATTTATCGACAAATGAGTTATCGCTCAAAATGTGGTTCCCATAAAACCGTGATATATGCGTTCAATATGGGTGTCCAACGAAAGGGCATGGTCACAGCTTTCATTTGAACTTTTCGATACATTTATGGATAAATGTGTTATCGGTCAAAATATGGTTCTCACCAAACCTTGATGTATGCGTTTGATATGGGTGTCAAACGAAAGGGCATGGTCACAGCTTTCATTTGAACTTTTTGATATATTTATCGATAAATGTGTTATCGGTCAAAATATGGTTCCCACAAAACCTTGATGTATGCGTTCAATATGGGTGTCAAGCGAAAGGGCAAGGCCACAGCTTTCATTTGAACTCTTCGATATATTTATCGATAAATGAGTTATCGCTCAGAAAGCTGTTCCCACAAAACCTTGATATATACGCTCAATATTGGTTTCAAACGAAAGGGCATGGCCACAGCTTTCATTTGAACTTTTCCATATTTCGATATATTTATCGAGAAATGAGTTATCGCTCAAAATGTGGTTCCCATAAAACCGTGATATATGCGTTCAATATGGGTGTCCAACGAAAGGGCATGGTCACAGCTTTCATTTGAACTTTTCGATACATTTATGGATAAATGTGTTATCGGTCAAAATATGGTTCTCACCAAACCTTGATGTATGCATTCAATATGCATGTCAAACGAAAGGTTATGGCCACAGCTTTTATTTAAACTTTTAGAAATTTCGAAATATTTACCGATAAACGAGTTATCGGTCAAAATGTTGTTCCCATAAAACCGTGAAACTTAAGCGCAATATGAGTGTCAAATGAAAGAAAAAGACCACAGATTTCATCTGAACTGATCCATATTTCGATATATTTGTCGATAAATGAGTTATCGGTCAAAAAGTTGTTCCCACAAAACCTTGATATATGCGTTCAATATGGGTTTCAAACGGAAGGGCATGGCCACGGCTTTCATTTGAACTTTTCCATATTTCGATATATTTATCGACAAATGAGTTATCGCTCAAAATGTGGTTCCCATAAAACCGTGATATATGCGTTCAATATGGGTGTCCAACGAAAGGGCATGGTCACAGCTTTCATTTGAACTTTTCGATACATTTATCGATAAATATGTTATCGGTCAAAATATGGTTCTCACCAAACCTTGATGTATGCATTCAATATGCATGTCAAACGAAAGGTTATGGCCACAGCTTTTATTTAAACTTTTAGAAATTTCGAAATATTTACCGATAAACGAGTTATCGGTCAAAATGTTGTTCCCATAAAACCGTGAAACTTAAGCGCAATATGAGTGTCAAATGAAAGAAAAAGACCACAGATTTCATCTGAACTGATCCATATTTCGATATATTTGCCGATAAATGAGTTATCGGTCAAAAAGTTGTTCCCACAAAACCTTGATATATGCGTTCAATATGGGGGTCCAACGAAAGGGCATGGTCACAGCTTTCATTTGAACTTTTCCATATATTTATCGATAAATGTGTTATCGGTCAAAATGTGGTTCCCACAAAACCTTGATGTATGCGCTCAATATGCGTGTCAAACGAAAGGGCATGGACAGCGCTTTCATTTGAACTTATCGGTCGAAATATGGTTCCCACAAAACCGTGATGTATGCATTCAATATGCGTGTCAAACGAAAGGGCATGGCCATAGCTTTCATTTGAACTTTTCCATATTTCGATGTGTTTATCGAAAAATGAGTTATCGCTCAAAATGTGGTTCCCATAAAACCTTGATATATGCGTTCAATATGGGTGTCCAACGAAAGGGCATGGTCACAGCTTTCATTTGAACTTTTCCATATATTTATCGATAAATGTGTTATCGGTCAAAATGTGGTTCCCACAAAACCTTGATGTATGCGTTCAATATGCGTGTCAAACGAAAGGGCATGGACAGAGCTTTTATTTGAACTTATCGGTCAAAATATGGTTCCCACAAAACCGTGATGTATGCATTCAATATGCGTGTCAAACGAAAGGGCATGGTCACAGCTTTCATTTGAACTTTTCCATTTTTCGATATATTTATCGATAAATGTGTTATCGGTGAAAATATGGTTCCCACAAAACCTTGATATATGCGTTCAATATGCATGTCAAACGAAAGGGCATGGCCACAGCTTTCATTTGAACTTTCCGATATTTCAATATATTTATCGATAAATGAGCTACCGGTGAAAAAGTTGTTCCCATAAAACCGTGAAACCAAAGCGCACTGTGAGAGTCAAATGAAAGAAAAAGGCCACAGCTTTCATCTGAACTGATCCATATTTCGATATATTTGTCGATAAATGAGTTATCGGTCAAATAGTTGTTCAGCTTTCATCTGAACTGATCCATATTTCTATATATTTGTCGATAAATGAGTTATCGCTCAAAATGTGGTTCCCAAAAACCTTGACATATGCGTTCAATATGGGTGTCAAACGGAAGGACATGGTCACAGCTTTCATTTGAACTTTTCGATATTTCGATATATTTATCGATAAATGAGTTAGCTCAAAATGTGGTTCCTATAAAACCTTGATATATGCGTTCAATATGGGTGTCCGACGAAAGGGTATGGTCACAGCTTTCATCTGAACTTTTCGATATTTGGATATATTTATCGACAAATGAGTTATCGCTCAAAATGTGGTTCCCATAAAACCTTGATATATGCGTTCAATATGGGTGTCCAACGAAAGGGCATGGTCACAGCTTTCATTTGAACTTTTCGATACATTTATGGATAAATGTGTTATCGGTCAAAATATGGTTCTCACCAAACCTTGATGTATGCGTTTGATATGGGTGTCAAACGAAAGGGCATGGTCATAGCTTTCATTTGAACTTTTTGATATATTTATCGATAAATGTGTTATCGGTCAAAATATGGTTCCCACAAAACCTTGATGTATGCGTTCAATATGGGTGTCAAGCGAAAGGGCAAGGCCACAGCTTTCATTTGAACTCTTCGATATATTTATCGATAAATGAGTTATCGCTCAGAAAGCTGTTCCCACAAAACCTTGATATATACGCTCAATATTGGTTTCAAACGAAAGGGCATGGCCACAGCTTTCATTTGAACTTTTCCATATTTCGATATATTTATCGACAAATGAGTTATCGCTCAAAATGTGGTTCCCATAAAACCGTGATATATGCGTTCAATATGGGTGTCCAACGAAAGGGCATGGTCACAGCTTTCATTTGAACTTTTCGATACATTTATGGATAAATGTGTTATCGGTCAAAATATGGTTCTCACCAAACCTTGATGTATGCATTCAATATGCATGTCAAACGAAAGGTTATGGCCACAGCTTTTATTTAAACTTTTAGAAATTTCGAAATATTTACCGATAAACGAGTTATCGGTCAAAATGTTGTTCCCATAAAACCGTGAAACTTAAGCGCAATATGAGTGTCAAATGAAAGAAAAAGACCACAGATTTCATCTGAACTGATCCATATTTCGATATATTTGTCGATAAATGAGTTATCGGTCAAAAAGTTGTTCCCACAAAACCTTGATATATGCGTTCAATATGGGTTTCAAACGGAAGGGCATGGCCACAGCTTTCATTTGAACTTTTCCATATTTCGATATATTTATCGACAAATGAGTTATCGCTCAAAATGTGGTTCCCATAAAACCGTGATATATGCGTTCAATATGGGTGTCCAACGAAAGGGCATGGTCACAGCTTTCATTTGAACTTTTCGATACATTTATGGATAAATGTGTTATCGGTCAAAATATGGTTCTCACCAAACCTTGATGTATGCGTTTGATATGGGTGTCAAACGAAAGGGCATGGTCACAGCTTTCATTTGAACTTTTTGATATATTTATCGATAAATGTGTTATCGGTCAAAATATGGTTCCCACAAAACCTTGATGTATGCGTTCAATATGGGTGTCAAGCGAAAGGGCAAGGCCACAGCTTTCATTTGAACTCTTCGATATATTTATCGATAAATGAGTTATCGCTCAGAAAGCTGTTCCCACAAAACCTTGATATATACGCTCAATATTGGTTTCAAACGAAAGGGCATGGCCACAGCTTTCATTTGAACTTTTCCATATTTCGATATATTTATCGACAAATGAGTTATCGCTCAAAATGTGGTTCCCATAAAACCGTGATATATGCGTTCAATATGGGTGTCCAACGAAAGGGCATGGTCACAGCTTTCATTTGAACTTTTCGATACATTTATGGATAAATGTGTTATCGGTCAAAATATGGTTCTCACCAAACCTTGATGTATGCATTCAATATGCATGTCAAACGAAAGGTTATGGCCACAGCTTTTATTTAAACTTTTAGAAATTTCGAAATATTTACCGATAAACGAGTTATCGGTCAAAATGTTGTTCCCATAAAACCGTGAAACTTAAGCGCAATATGAGTGTCAAATGAAAGAAAAAGACCACAGATTTCATCTGAACTGATCCATATATCGATATATTTGTCGATAAATGAGTTATCGGTCAAAAAGTTGTTCCCACAAAACCTTGATATATGCGTTCAATATGGGTTTCAAACGAAAGGGCATGGCCACAGCTTTCATTTGAACTTTTCCATATTTCAATATATTTATCGATAAATGAGCTACCGGTGAAAAAGTTGTTCCCATAAAACCGTGAAACCTAAGCGCACTGTGAGAGTCAAATGAAAGAAAAAGGCCACAGCTTTCATCTGAACTGATCCATATTTCGATATATTTGTCGATAAATGAGTTATCGGTCAAATAGTTGTTCAGCTTTCATCTGAACTGATCCATATTTCTATATATTTGTCGATAAATGAGTTATCGCTCAAAATGTGGTTCCCAAAAACCTTGATATATGCGTTCAATATGGGTGTCAAACGAAAGGACATGGTCACAGCTTTCATTTGAACTTTTCGATATTTCGATATATTTATCGATAAATGAGTTAGCTCAAAATGTGGTTCCTATAAAACCTTGATATATGCGTTCAATATGGGTGTCCGACGAAAGGGTATGGTCACAGCTTTCATCTGAACTTTTCGATATTTCGATATATTTATCGATAAATGTGTTATCGGTCAAAATATGGTTCCCACAAAACCTTGATGTGTGCATTCAATATGCGTGTCAAACGAAAGGGCATGGTCACAGCTTTCATTTGAACTTTTCGATATATTTATCGATAAATGTGTTATCGGTGAAAATATGGTTCCCACAAAACCTTGATATATGCGTTCAATATGCGTGTCAAACGAAAGGGCATGGCCACAGCTTTCATTTGAACTTTTCGATATTTCGATATATTTATCGATAAATGAGTTATCGGTGAAAAAGTTGTTCCCATAAAACCGTGAAACTTAAGCGCAATATGAGTGTCAAATGAAAGAAAAAGACCACAGATTTCATCTGAACTGATCCATATATCGATATATTTGTCGATAAATGAGTTATCGGTCAAAAAGTTGTTCAGCTTTCATCTGAACTGATCCATATTTCTATATATTTGTCGACAAATGAGTTATCGCTCAAAATGTGGTTCCCATAAAACCTTGATATATGCGTTCAATATGGGTTTCAAACGAAAGGGCATGGCCACAGCTTTCATTTGAACTTTTCCATATTTCAATATATTTATCGATAAATGAGCTACCGGTGAAAAAGTTGTTCCCATAAAACCGTGAAACCTAAGCGCACTGTGAGAGTCAAATGAAAGAAAAAGGCCACAGCTTTCATCTGAACTGATCCATATTTCGATATATTTGTCGATAAATGAGTTATCGGTCAAATAGTTGTTCAGCTTTCATCTGAACTGATCCATATTTCTATATATTTGTCGACAAATGAGTTATCGCTCAAAATGTGGTTCCCATAAAACCTTGATATATGCGTTCAATATGGGTGTCCAACGAAAGGGCATGGTCACAGCTTTCATTTGAACTTTTCGATACATTTATGGATAAATGTGTTATCGGTCAAAATATGGTTCTCACCAAACCTTGATGTATGCATTCAATATGCATGTCAAACGAAAGGTTATGGCCACAGCTTTTATTTAAACTTTTAGAAATTTCGAAATATTTACCGATAAACGAGTTATCGGTCAAAATGTTGTTCCCATAAAACCGTGAAACTTAAGCGCAATATGAGTGTCAAATGAAAGAAAAAGACCACAGATTTCATCTGAACTGATCCATATATCGATATATTTGTCGATAAATGAGTTATCGGTCAAAAAGTTGTTCCCACAAAACCTTGATATATGCGTTCAATATGGGTTTCAAACGAAAGGGCATGGCCACAGCTTTCATTTGAACTTTTCCATATTTCAATATATTTATCGATAAATGAGCTACCGGTGAAAAAGTTGTTCCCATAAAACCGTGAAACCTAAGCGCACTGTGAGAGTCAAATGAAAGAAAAAGGCCACAGCTTTCATCTGAACTGATCCATATTTCGATATATTTGTCGATAAATGAGTTATCGGTCAAATAGTTGTTCAGCTTTCATCTGAACTGATCCATATTTCTATATATTTGTCGACAAATGAGTTATCGCTCAAAATGTGGTTCCCATAAAACCTTGATATATGCGTTCAATATGGGTGTCCAACGAAAGGGCATGGTCACAGCTTTCATTTGAACTTTTCGATACATTTATCGATAAATATGTTATCGGTCAAAATATGGTTCTCACCAAACCTTGATGTATGCATTCAATATGCATGTCAAACGAAAGGTTATGGCCACAGCTTTTATTTAAACTTTTAGAAATTTCGAAATATTTACCGATAAACGAGTTATCGGTCAAAATGTTGTTCCCATAAAACCGTGAAACTTAAGCGCAATATGAGTGTCAAATGAAAGAAAAAGACCACAGATTTCATCTGAACTGATCCATATTTCGATATATTTGCCGATAAATGAGTTATCGGTCAAAAAGTTGTTCCCACAAAACCTTGATATATGCGTTCAATATGGGGGTCCAACGAAAGGGCATGGTCACAGCTTTCATTTGAACTTTTCCATATTTCGATGTATTTATCGAAAAATGAGTTATCGCTCAAAATGTGGTTCCCATAAAACCTTGATATATGCGTTCAATATGGGTGTCCAACGAAAGGGCATGGTCACAGCTTTCATTTGAACTTTTCCATATATTTATCGATAAATGTGTTATCGGTCAAAATGTGGTTCCCACAAAACCTTGATGTATGCGTTCAATATGCGTGTCAAACGAAAGGGCATGGTCACAGCTTTCATTTGAACTTTTCCATTTTTCGATATATTTATCGATAAATGTGTTATCGGTGAAAATATGGTTCCCACAAAACCTTGATATATGCGTTCAATATGCATGTCAAACGAAAGGGCATGGCCACAGCTTTCATTTGAACTTTTCCATATTTCGATGTATTTATCGAAAAATGAGTTATCGCTCAAAATGTGGTTCCCATAAAACCTTGATATATGCGTTCAATATGGGTGTCCAACGAAAGGGCATGGTCACAGCTTTCATTTGAACTTTTCCATATATTTATCGATAAATGTGTTATCGGTCAAAATGTGGTTCCCACAAAACCTTGATGTATGCGTTCAATATGCGTGTCAAACGAAAGGGCATGGACAGAGCTTTCATTTGAACTTATCGGTCAAAATATGGTTCCCACAAAACCGTGATGTATGCATTCAATATGCGTGTCAAACGAAAGGGCATGGTCACAGCTTTCATTTGAACTTTTCCATTTTTCGATATATTTATCGATAAATGTGTTATCGGTGAAAATATGGTTCCCACAAAACCTTGATATATGCGTTCAATATGCATGTCAAACGAAAGGGCATGGCCACAGCTTTCATTTGAACTTTCCGATATTTCAATATATTTATCGATAAATGAGCTACCGGTGAAAAAGTTGTTCCCATAAAACCGTGAAACCTAAGCGCACTGTGAGAGTCAAATGAAAGAAAAAGGCCACAGCTTTCATCTGAACTGATCCATATTTCGATATATTTGTCGATAAATGAGTTATCGGTCAAATAGTTGTTCAGCTTTCATCTGAACTGATCCATATTTCTATATATTTGTCGATAAATGAGTTATCGCTCAAAATGTGGTTCCCAAAAACCTTGATATATGCGTTCAATATGGGTGTCAAACGAAAGGACATGGTCACAGCTTTCATTTGAACTTTTCGATATTTCGATATATTTATCGATAAATGAGTTAGCTCAAAATGTGGTTCCTATAAAACCTTGATATATGCGTTCAATATGGGTGTCCGACGAAAGGGTATGGTCACAGCTTTCATCTGAACTTTTCGATATTTCGATATATTTATCGATAAATGTGTTATCGGTCAAAATATGGTTCCCACAAAACCTTGATGTGTGCATTCAATATGCGTGTCAAACGAAAGGGCATGGTCACAGCTTTCATTTGAACTTTTCGATATATTTATCGATAAATGTGTTATCGGTGAAAATATGGTTCCCACAAAACCTTGATATATGCGTTCAATATGCGTGTCAAACGAAAGGGCATGGCCACAGCTTTCATTTGAACTTTTCGATATTTCGATATATTTATCGATAAATGAGTTATCGGTGAAAAAGTTGTTCCCATAAAACCGTGAAACCTAAGCGCAACATGAGTCTGAAATAAAAGAAAAAGGCCACAGCTTTCATCTGAACTGATCCATATTTCTATATATTTGTCGATAAATGAGTTATCGCTCAAAATGTGGTTCCCACAAAACCTTGGTATATGCGTTCAATATGGATTTCAAACTAAAGAGCATGGCCACAGCTTTCATTTGAACTTTTCCATATTTCGATATATTTATCGACAAATGAGTTATCGCTCAAAATGTGGTTCCCATAAAACCGTGATATATGCGTTCAATATGGGTGTCCAACGAAAGGGCATGGTCACAGCTTTCACTTGAACTTTTCGATATTTCGATATATTTATCGATAAATGAGCTATCGGTGAAAAAGTTGTTCCCATAAAACCGTGAAACCTAAGCGCAATATGAGATTCAAATGAAAGAAAAAGGCCACAGCTTTCATCTGAACTGATCTATATTTCGATATATTTGTCGATAAATGAGTTAGCGGTCAAAATGTGGTTCCCACAAAACCTTGATGTTTGCGTTCAATATGGGTGTCAAGCGCAAGGGCAAGGCCACAGGTTTCATTTGAACTTTTCGATATATTTATCGATAAATGAGTTATCGGTCAAATAGTTATTCCCACAAAACCTTGGTATATGCGTTCAATATGGGTTTCAAACTAAAGGGCATGGCCACAGCTTTCATTTGAACTTTTCCATATTTCGATATATTTATCGACAAATGAGTTATCGCTCAAAATGTGGTTCCCATAAAACCGTGATATATGCGTTCAATATGGGTGTCCAACGAAAGGGCATGGTCACAGCTTTCATTTGAACTTTCCGATATTTCAATATATTTATCGATAAATGAGCTATCGGTGAAAAAGTTGTTCCCATAAAACCGTGAAACCTAAGCGCAATGTGAGTGTCAAATGAAAGAGAAAGGCCACAGCTTTCATCTGAACTTATCCATATTTCGATATATTTGTCGATAAATGAGTTATCGGTCAAAAAGTTGTTCCCACAAAACCTTGATATATGCGTTCAATATGGGTTTCAAACGAAAGGGCATGGCCACAGCTTTCATTTGAACTTTTCCATATTTGGATATATTTATCGACAAATGAGTTATCGCTCAAAATGTGGTTCCCATAAAACCGTGATATATGCGTTCAATATGGGTGTCCAACGAAAGGGCATGGTCACAGCTTTCATTTGCACTTTTCGATACATTTATGGATAAATGTGTTATCGGTCAAAATATGGTTCTCACCAAACCTTGATGTATGCGTTTGATATGGGTGTCAAACGAAAGGGCATGGTCACAGCTTTCATTTGAACTTTTTGAAATATTTATCGATAAATGTGTTATCGGTCAAAATATGGTTCCCACAAAACCTTGATGTATGCGTTCAATATGGGTGTCAAGCGAAAGGGCAAGGCCACAGCTTTCATTTGAACTCTTCGATATATTTATCGATAAATGAGTTATCGCTCAGAAAGCTGTTCCCACAAAACCTTGATATATACGCTCAATATTGGTTTCAAACGAAAGGGCATGGCCACAGCTTTCATTTGAACTTTTCCATATTTCGATATATTTATCGACAAATGAGTTATCGCTCAAAATGTGGTTCCCATAAAACCGTGATATATGCGTTCAGTATGGGTGTCCAACGAAAGGGCATGGTCACAGCTTTCATTTGAACTTTTCGATACATTTATGGATAAATGTGTTATCGGTCAAAATATGGTTCTCACCAAACCTTGATGTATGCATTCAATATGCATGTCAAACGAAAGGTTATGGCCACAGCTTTTATTTAAACTTTTAGAAATTTCGAAATATTTACCGATAAACGAGTTATCGGTCAAAATGTTGTTCCCATAAAACCGTGAAACTTAAGCGCAATATGAGTGTCAAATGAAAGAAAAAGACCACAGATTTCATCTGAACTGATCCATATTTCGATATATTTGTCGATAAATGAGTTATCGGTCAAAAAGTTGGTCCCACAAAACCTTGATATATGCGTTCAATATGGGTTTCAAACGGAAGGGCATGGCCACAGCTTTCATTTGAACTTTTCCATATTTCGATATATTTATCGACAAATGAGTTATCGCTCAAAATGTGGTTCCCATAAAACCGTGATATATGCGTTCAATATGGGTGTCCAACGAAAGGGCATGGTCACAGCTTTCATTTGAACTTTTCGATACATTTATCGATAAATATGTTATCGGTCAAAATATGGTTCTCACCAAACCTTGATGTATGCATTCAATATGCATGTCAAACGAAAGGGCATGGCCACAGATTTTATTTAAACTTTTAGAAATTTCGAAATATTTACCGATAAACGAGTTATCGGTCAAAATGTTGTTCCCATAAAACCGTGAAACTTAAGCGCAATATGAGTGTCAAATGAAAGAAAAAGACCACAGATTTCATCTGAACTGATCCATATTTCGATATATTTGCCGATAAATGAGTTATCGGTCAAAAAGTTGTTCCCACAAAACCTTGATATATGCGTTCAATATGGGGGTCCAACGAAAGGGCATGGTCACAGCTTTCATTTGAACTTTTCCATATATTTATCGATAAATGTGTTATCGGTCAAAATGTGGTTCCCACAAAACCTTGATGTATGCGCTCAATATGCGTGTCAAACGAAAGGGCATGGCCACAGCTTTCATTTGAACTTTTCCATATTTCGATGTATTTATCGAAAAATGAGTTATCGCTCAAAATGTGGTTCCCATAAAACCTTGATATATGCGTTCAATATGGGTGTCCAACGAAAGGGCATGGTCACAGCTTTCATTTGAACTTTTCCATATATTTATCGATAAATGTGTTATCGGTCAAAATGTGGTTCCCACAAAACCTTGATGTATGCGTTCAATATGCGTGTCAAACGAAAGGGCATGGACAGAGCTTTCATTTGAACTTATCGGTCAAAATATGGTTCCCACAAAACCGTGATGTATGCATTCAATATGCGTGTCAAACGAAAGGGCATGGTCACAGCTTTCATTTAAACTTTTCCATTTTTCGATATATTTATCGAAAGGGCATGGCCACAGCTTTCATTTGAACTTTCCGATATTTCAATATATTTATCGATAAATGAGCTACCGGTGAAAAAGTTGTTCCCATAAAACCGTGAAACCTAAGCGCACTGTGAGAGTCAAATGAAAGAAAAAGGCCACAGCTTTCATCTGAACTGATCCATATTTCGATATATTTGTCGATAAATGAGTTATCGGTCAAATAGTTGTTCAGCTTTCATCTGAACTGATCCATATTTCTATATATTTGTCGATAAATGAGTTATCGCTCAAAATGTGGTTCCCAAAAACCTTGATATATGCGTTCAATATGGGTGTCCAACGAAAGGGCATGGTCACAGATTTCATTTGAACTTTTCGATATTTCGATATATTTATCGATAAATGAGCTATCGGTGAAAAAGTTGTTCCCATAAAACCGTGAAACCTAAGCGCAATATGAGAGTCAAATGAAAGAAAAAGGCCACAGCTTTCATCTGAACTGATCTATATTTCGATATATTTGTCGATAAATGAGTTATCGGTCAAAATGTGGTTCCCACAAAACCTTGATGTTTGCGTTCAATATGGGTGTCAAGCGCAAGGGCAAGGCCACAGGTTTCATTTGAACTTTTCGATATATTTATCGATAAATGAGTTATCGGTCAAATAGTTATTCCCACAAAACCTTGGTATATGCGTTCAATATGGGTTTCAAACTAAAGGGCATGGCCACAGCTTTCATTTGAACTTTTCCATATTTCGATATATTTATCGACAAATGAGTTATCGCTCAAAATGTGGTTCCCATAAAACCGTGATATATGCGTTCAATATGGGTGTCCAACGAAAGGGCATGGTCACAGCTTTCATTTGAACTTTCCGATATTTCAATATATTTATCGATAAATGAGCTATCGGTGAAAAAGTTGTTCCCATAAAACCGTGAAACCTAAGCGCAATGTGAGTGTCAAATGAAAGAGAAAGGCCACAGCTTTCATCTGAACTTATCCATATTTCGATATATTTGTCGATAAATGAGTTATCGGTCAAATAGTTGTTCCCCCAAAACCTTGATATATGCGTTCAATGTGGGTGTCAAACGAAAGGGCATGGTCACAGCTTTCATTTGAACTTTTCGATATTTCGATATATTTATCGATAAATGAGTTATCGGTGAAAAAGTTGTTATCATAAAACCGTGAAACCTAAGCGCAATATGAGAGTCAAATGAAAGAAAAAGGCCACAGCTTTCATCTGAACTGATCTATATTTCGATATATTTGTCGATAAATGAGTTATCGGTCAAAATGTGGTTCCCACAAAACCTTGATGTTTGCGTTCAATATGGGTGTCAAGCGCAAGGGCAAGGCCACAGGTTTCATTTGAACTTTTCGATATATTTATCGATAAATGAGTTATCGGTCAAAATATGGTTCCCACAAAACCTTGATGTATGCGTTCAATATGGGTGTCAAGCGAAAGGGCAAGGCCACAGCTTTCATTTGAACTCTTCGATATATTTATCGATAAATGAGTTATCGCTCAGAAAGTTGTTCCGACAAAACCTTGATATATACGTTCAATAATGGTTTCAAACGAAACGGCATGGCCACAGCTTTTATTTGAACTTTTCCATATTTCCATATATTTATCGACAAATGAGTTATCGCTCAAAATGTGGTTCCAATAAAACCGTGATATATGCGTTCAATATGGGTGTCCAACGAAAGGGCATGGTCACAGCTTTCATTTGAATTTTTCGATATTTCGATATATTTATCGATAAATGAGTTAGCTCAAAATGTGGTTCCTATAAAACCTTGATATATGCGTTCAATATGGGTGTCCGACGAAAGTGTATGGTCACAGCTTTCATCTGAACTTTTCGATATTTCGATGTATTTATCGATAAATGTGTTATCGATCAAAATATGGTTCCCACAAAACCTTGATGTGTGCATTCAATTTGCGTGTCAAACGAAAGGGCATGGTCACAGCTTTCATTTGAACTTTTCGATATATTTATCGATAAATGTGTTATCGGTGAAAATATGGTTCCCACAAAACCTTGATATATGCGTTCAATATGCGTGTCAAACGAAAGGGCATGGCCACAGCTTTCATTTGAACTTTTCGATATTTCGATATATTTATCGATAAATGAGTTATCATTGAAAAAGTTGTTCCCATAAAACCGTGAAACCTAAGCGTAATATGAGTGTGAAATAAAAGAAAAAGCCACAGCTTTCATCTGAACTGATCCATATTTCTATATATTTGTCGATAAATGAGTTATCGCTCAAAATGTGGTTTCCACAAAACCTTGATATATGCGTTCAATATGGGTTTCAAACTAAAGGGCATGGCCACAGCTTTCATTTGAACTTTTCCATATTTCGATATATTTGTCGGTCAAATAGTTGTTCCCCCAAAACCTTGATATATGCGTTCAATATGGGTGTCAAACGAAAGGGCATGGTCACAGCTTTCATTTGAACTTTTCGATATTTCGATATATTTATCGATAAATGAGTTATCGGTGAAAAAGGTGTTATCATAAAACCGTGAAACCTAAGCGCAATATGAGAGTCAAATGAAAGAAAAAGGCCACAGCTTTCATCTGAACTGATCTATATTTCGATATATTTGTCGATATATGAGTTATCGGTCAAAATGTGGTTCCCACAAAACCTTGATGTTTGCGTTCAATATGGGTGTCAAGCGCAAGGGCAAGGCCACAGGTTTCATTTGACATTTTCGATATATTTATCGATAAATGAGTTATCGGTCAAATAGTTGTTCCCCCAAAACCTTGATATATGCGTTCACTATGGGTGTCAAACGAAAGGGCATGGTCACAGCTTTCATTTGAGCTTTTCGATATTTCGATGTATTTATCGATAAATGGGTTATCGGTCAAAATATGGTTCCCACAAAACCGTGATGTATGTATTCAATATGCGTGTCAAACGAAAGGGCATGGTCACAGCTTTCATTTGAACTTTTCGATATTTCGATATATTTATCGATAAATGAGTTATCGGTGAAAAAGTTGTTATCATAAAACCGTGAAACCTAAGCGCAATATGAGAGTCAAATGAAAGAAAAAGGCCACAGCTTTCATCTGAACTGATCTATATTTCGATATATTTGTCGATAAATGAGTTATCGGTCAAAATGTGGTTCCCACAAAACCTTGATGTTTGCGTTCAATATGGGTGTCAAGCGCAAGGGCAAGGCCACAGGTTTCATTTGAACTTTTCGATATATTTATCGATAAATGAGTTATCGGTCAAATAGTTATTCCCACATGGTATATGCGTTCAATATGGGTTTCAAACTAAAGGGCATGGCCACAGCTTTCATTTGAACTTTTCCATATTTCGATATATTTATCGACAAATGAGTTATCGCTCAAAATGTGGTTCCCATAAAACCGTGATATATGCGTTCAATATGGGTGTCCAACGAAAGGGCATGGTCACAGCTTTCATTTGAATTTTTCGATATTTCGATATATTTATCGATAAATGAGTTAGCTCAAAATGTGGTTCCTATAAAACCTTGATATATGCGTTCAATATGGGTGTCCGACGAAAGTGTATGGTCACAGCTTTCATCTGAACTTTTTGATATTTCGATATATTTATCGATAAATGTGTTATCGATCAAAATATGGTTCCCACAAAACCTTGATGTGTGCATTCAATTTGCGTGTCAAACGAAAGGGCATGGTCACAGCTTTCATTTGAACTTTTCGATATATTTATCGATAAATGTGTTATCGGTGAAAATATGGTTCCCACAAAACCTTGATATATGCGTTCAATATGCGTGTCAAACGAAAGGGCATGGCCACAGCTTTCATTTGAACTTTTCGATATTTCGATATATTTATCGATAAATGAGTTATCATTGAAAAAGTTGTTCCCATAAAACCGTGAAACCTAAGCGCAATATGAGTGTGAAATAAAAGAAAAAGCCACAGCTTTCATCTGAACTGATCCATATTTCTATATATTTGTCGATAAATGAGTTATCGCTCAAAATGTGGTTCCCACAAAACCTTGATATATGCGTTCAATATGGGTTTCAAACTAAAGGGCATGGCCACAGCTTTCATTTGAACTTTTCCATATTTCGATATATTTGTCGATAAATGAGTTATCGGTCAAATAGTTGTTCCCCCAAAACCTTGATATATGCGTTCAATATGGGTGTCAAACGAAAGGGCATGGTCACAGCTTTCATTTGAACTTTTCGATATTTCGATATATCTATCGATAAATGAGTTATCGGTGAAAAAGTTGTTATCATAAAACCGTGAAACCTAAGCGCAATATGAGAATCAAATGAAAGAAAAAGGCCACAGCTTTCATCTGAACTGATCTATATTTCGATAGATTTGTCGATAAATGAGTTATCGGTCAAAATGTGGTTCCCACAAAACCTTGATGTTTGCGTTCAATATGGGTGTCAAGCGCAAGGGCAAGGCCACAGGTTTCATTTGAACTTTTCGATATATTTATCGATAAATGAGTTATCGGTCAAATAGTTGTTCCCCCAAAACCTTGATATATGCGTTCACTATGGGTATCAAACGAAAGGGCATCGCCACAGCTTTCATTTGAACTTTTCCATATTTCGATGTATTTATCGAAAAATGAGTTATCGCTCAAAATGTGATTCCCATAAAACCTTGATATATGCGTTCAATATGGGTGTCCAACGAAAGGGCATGGTCACAGCTTTCATTTGAACTTTTCCATATATTTATCGATAAATGTGTTATCGGTCAAAATGTGGTTCCCACAAAACCTTGATATATACGTTCAATATGGGTGTCAAACGAAAGGGCATGAAGACAGCTTTCATTTGAACTTTCCGATATTTCAATATATTTATCGATAAATGAGCTATCGGTGAAAAAGTTGTTCCCATAGAACCGTGAAACCTAAGCGCAATGTGAGTGTCAAATGAAAGAGAAAGGCCACAGCTTTCATCTGAACTTATCCATATTTCGATATATTTGTCGATAAATGAGTTATCGCTCAAAATGTGGTTCCCAAAAACCTTGATATATGCGTTCAATATGGGTGTCCGACGAAAGGGTATGGTCACAGCTTTCATCTGAACTTTTCGATATTTCGATATATTTATCGATAAATGTGTTATCGGTCAAAATATGGTTCCCACAAAACCTTGATGTGTGCATTCAATATGCGTGTCAAACGAAAGGGCATGGTCACAGCTTTCATTTGAACTTTTCGATATATTTATCGATAAATGTGTTATCGGTGAAAATATGGTTCCCACAAAACCTTGATATATGCGTTCAATATGCGTGTCAAACGAAAGGGCATGGCCACAGCTTTCATTAGAACTTTTCGATATATTTATCGATAAATGAGTTATCGGTGAAAAAGTTGTTCCCATAAAACCGTGAAACCTAAGCGCAATATGAGTGTGAAATAAAAGAAAAAGGCCACAGCTTTCATCTCAACTGATCCATATTTCTATGTAATTGTCGATAAATGAGTTATCGCTCAAAATGTGGTTCCCACAAAACCTTGATATATGCGTTCAATATGGGTTTCAAACTAAAGGGTATGGCCACAGCTTTCATTTGAACTTTTCGATATTTCGATATATTTATCGATAAATGAGTTATCGGTGAAAAAGTTGTTATCATAAAACCGTGAAACCTAGACAGCTTTCATCTGAACTTTTCGATATTTCGATATATTTATCGATAAATGTGTTATCGGTCAAAATATGGTTCCCAAAAAACCTTGATGTGTGCATTCAATATGCGTGTCAAACGAAAGGGCATGGTCACAGCTTTCATTTGAACTTTTCGATATATTTATCGATAAATGTGTTATCGGTGAAAATATGGTTCCCACAAAACCTTGATATATGCGTTCAATATGCGTGTCAAACGAAAGGGCATGGCCACAGCTTTCATTTGAACTTTTCCATATTTCGATATATTTGTCGATAAATGAGTTATCGGTCAAATAGTTGTTCCCCCAAAACCTTGATATATGCGTTCAATATGGGTATCAAACGAAAGGGCATCGCCACAGCTTTCATTTGAACTTTTCCATATTTCGATGTATTTATCGAAAAATGAGTTATCGCTCAAAATGTGATTCCCATAAAACCTTGATATATGCGTTCAATATGGGTGTCCAACGAAAGGGCATGGTCACAGCTTTCATTTGAACTTTTCCATATATTTATCGATAAATGTGTTATCGGTCAAAATGTGGTTCCCACAAAACCTTGATATATGCGTTCAATATGGGTGTCCAACGAAAGGGCATGGTCACAGCTTTCATTTGAACTTTTCGATATATTTATCGATAAATGTGTTATTGGTGAAAATATGGTTCCCACAAAACCTTGATATATGCGTTCAATATGCGTGTCAAACGAAAGGGCATGGTCACAGCTTTCATTTGAACTTTTCGATATTTCGATATATTTATCGATAAATGAGTTATCGGTGAAAAAGTTGTTATCATAAAACCGTGAAACCTAAGCGCAATATGAGAGTCAAATGAAAGAAAAAGGCCACAGCTTTCATCTGAACTAAACTATATTTCGATATATTTGTCGATAAATGAGTTATCGGTCAAAATGTGGTTCCCAGAAAACCTTGATGTTTGCGTTCAATATTGGTGTCAAGCGCAAGGGCAAGGCCACAGGTTTCATTTGAACTTTTCGATATATTTATCGATAAATGAGTTATCGGTCAAATAGTTGTTCCCCCAAAACCTTGATATATGCGTTCACTATGGGTATCAAACGAAAGGGCATCGCCACAGCTTTCATTTGAACTTTTCCATATTTCGATGTATTTATCGAAAAATGAGTTATCGCTCAAAATGTGATTCCCATAAAACCTTGATATATGCGTTCAATATGGGTGTCCAACGAAAGGGCATGGTCACAGCTTTCATTTGAACTTTTCCATATATTTATCGATAAATGTGTTATCGGTCAAAATGTGGTTCCCACACAACCTTGATATATACGTTCAATATGGGTGTCAAACGAAAGGGCATGAAGACAGCTTTCATTTGAACTTTCCGATATTTCAATATATTTATCGATAAATGAGCTATCGGTGAAAAAGTTGTTCCCATAGAACCGTGAAACCTAAGCGCAATGTGAGTGTCAAATGAAAGAGAAAGGCCACAGCTTTCATCTGAACTTATCCATATTTCGATATATTTGTCGATAAATGAGTTATCGCTCAAAATGTGGTTCCCCAAAACCTTGATATATGCGTTCAATATGGGTGTCCGACGAAAGGGTATGGTCACAGCTTTCATCTGAACTTTTCGATATTTCGATATATTTATCGATAAATGTGTTATCGGTCAAAATATGGTTCCCACAAAACCTTGATGTGTGCATTTAATATGCGTGTCAAACGAAAGGGCATGGTCACAGCTTTCATTTGAACTTTTCGATATATTTATCGATAAATGTGTTATCGGTGAAAATATGGTTCCCACAAAACCTTGATATATGCGTTCAATATGCGTGTCAAACGAAAGGGCATGGCCACAGCTTTCATTAGAACTTTTCGATATATTTATCGATAAATGAGTTATCGGTGAAAAAGTTGTTCCCATAAAACCGTGAAACCTAAGCGCAATATGAGTGTGAAATAAAAGAAAAAGGCCACAGCTTTCATCTCAACTGATCCATATTTCTATATAATTGTCGATAAATGAGTTATCGCTCAAAATGTGGTTCCCACAAAACCTTGATATATGCGTTCAATATGGGTTTCAAACTAAAGGGTATGGCCACAGCTTTCATTTGAACTTTTCGATATTTCGATATATTTATCGATAAATGAGTTATCGGTGAAAAAGTTGTTATCTTAAAACCGTGAAACCTAAGCGCAATATGAGAGTCAAATGAAAGAAAAAGGCCACAGCTTTCATCTGAACTGATCTATATTTCGATATATTTGTCGATAAATGAGTTATCGGTCAAAATGTGGTTCCGACAAAACCTTGATGTTTGCGTTCAATATGGGTGTCAAGCGCAAGGGCAAGGCCACAGGTTTCATTTGAACTTTTCGATATATTTATCGATAAATGCGTTATCGGTCAAATAGTTGTTCCCACAAAACCTTGATATATGCGTTTGATATGGGTGTCAAACGAAAGGGCATGGTCACAGCTTTCATTTGAACTTTTTGATATATTTATCGATAAATGTGTTATCGGTCAAAATATGGTTCCCACAAAACCTTGATGTATGCGTTCAATATGGGTGTCAAGCGAAAGGGCAAGGCCACAGCTTTCATTTGAACTCTTCGATATATTTATCGATAAATGAGTTATCGCTCAGAAAGTTGTTCCCACAAAACCTTGATATATACGTTCAATATTGGTTTCAAACGAAACGGCATGGCCACAGCTTTTATTTGAACTTTTCCATATTTCGATATATTTATCGACAAATGAGTTATCGCTCAAAATGTGGTTCCCATAAAACCGTGATATATGCGTTCAATATGGGTGTCCAACGAAAGGGCATGGTCACAGCTTTCATTTGAACTTTTCGATACATTTATCGATAAATGTGTTATCGGTCAAAATATGGTTCTCACCAAACCTTGATGTATGCATTCAATATGCATGTCAAACGAAAGGGCATGGCCACAGCTTTTATTTAAACTTTTAGAAATTTCGAAATATTTACCGATAAACGAGTTATCGGTCAAAATGTTGTTCCCATAAAACCGTGAAACTTAAGCGCAATATGAGTGTCAAATGAAAGAAAAAGACCACAGCTTTCATCTGAACTGATCCATATTTCGGTATATTTGTCGATAAATGAGTTATCGGTCAAAAAGTTGTTCCCACAAAACCTTGATATATGCGTTCAATATGGGTGTCCAATGAAAGGGCATGGTCACAGCTTTCATTTGAACTTTTCGATATTTCGATATATTTATCGATAAATGAGTTAGCTCAAAATGTGGTTCCTATAAAACCTTGATATATGCGTTCAATATGGGTGTCCGACGAAAGGGTATGGTCACAGCTTTCATCTGAACTTTTCGATATTTCGATATATTTATCGATAAATGTGTTATCGGTCAAAATATGGTTCCCACAAAACCTTGATGTGTGCATTCAATATGCGTGTCAAACGAAAGGGCATGGTCACAGCTTTCATTTGAACTTTTCGATATATTTATCGATAAATGTGTTATCGGTGAAAATATGGTTCCCACAAAACCTTGATATATGCGTTCAATATGCGTGTCAAACGAAAGGGCATGGCCACAGCTTTCATTTGAACTTTTCGATATTTCGATATATTTATCGATAAATGAGTTATCGGTGAAAAAGTTGTTCCCATAAAACCGTGAAACCTAAGCGCAATATGAGTGTGAAATAAAAGAAAAAGGCCACAGCTTTCATTTGAACTTTTCCATATTTCGATATATTTGTCGATAAATGAGTTATCGGTCAAATAGTTGTTCTCCCAAAACCTTGATATATGCGTTCAATATGGGTGTCAAACGAAAGGGCATGGTCACAGCTTTCATTTGAACTTTTCGATATTTCGATATATTTATCGATAAATGAGTTATCGGTGAAAAAGTTGTTATCATAAAACCGTGAAACCTAAGCGCAATATGAGAGTCAAATGAAAGAAAAAGGCCACAGCTGATTCGATATATTTATCGATAAATGTGTTATCGGTCAAAATATGGTTCCCACAAAACCTTGATGTATGCGTTCAATATGGGTGTCAAGCGAAAGGGCAAGGCCACAGCTTTCATTTGAACTCTTCGATATATTTATCGATAAATGAGTTATCGCTCAGAAAGTTGTTCCCACAAAACCTTGATATATACGTTCAATATTGGTTTCAAACGAAACGGCATGGCCACAGCTTTTATTTGAACTTTTCCATATTTCGATATATTTATCGACAAATGAGTTATCGCTCAAAATGTGGTTCCCATAAAACCGTGATATATGCGTTCAATATGGGTGTCTAACGAAAGGGCATGGTCACAGCTTTCATTTGAACTTTTCGATACATTTATCGATAAATGTGTTATCGGTCAAAATATGGTTCTCACCAAACCTTGATGTATGCATTCAATATGCATGTCAAACGAAAGGGCATGGCCACAGCTTTTATTTAAATTTTTAGAAATTTCGAAATATTTACCGATAAACGAGTTATCGGTCAAAATGTTGTTCCCATAAAACCGTGAAACTTAAGCGCAATATGAGTGTCAAATGAAAGAAAAAGACCACAGCTTTCATCTGAACTGATCCATATTTCGGTATATTTGTCGATAAATGAGTTATCGGTCAAAAAGTTGTTCCCACAAAACCTTGATATATGCGTTCAATATAGGTGTCCAATGAAAGGGCATGGTCACAGCTTTCATTTGAACTTTTCGATATTTCGATATATTTATCGATAAATGAGTTAGCTCAAAATGTGGTTCCTATAAAACCTTGATATATGCGTTCAATATGGGTGTCCGACGAAAGGGTATGGTCACAGCTTTCATCTGAACTTTTCGATATTTCGATATATTTATCGATAAATGTGTTATCGGTCAAAATATGGTTCCCACAAAACCTTGATGTGTGCATTCAATATGCGTGTCAAACGAAAGGGCATGGTCACAGCTTTCATTTGAACTTTTCGATATATTTATCGATAAATGTGTTATCGGTGAAAATATGGTTCCCACAAAACCTTGATATATGCGTTCAATATGCGTGTCAAACGAAAGGGCATGGCCACAGCTTTCATTTGAACTTTTCGATATTTCGATATATTTATCGATAAATGAGTTATCGGTGAAAAAGTTGTTCCCATAAAACCGTGAAACCTAAGCGCAATATGAGTGTGAAATAAAAGAAAAAGGCCACAGCTTTCATTTGAACTTTTCCATATTTCGATATATTTGTCGATAAATGAGTTATCGGTCAAATAGTTGTTCTCCCAAAACCTTGATATATGCGTTCAATATGGGTGTCAAACGAAAGGGCATGGCCACAGCTTTCATTTGAATTTTTCGATATTTCGATATATTTATCGATAAATGAGTTATCGGTGAAAAAGTTGTTCCCATAAAACCGTGAAACCTAAGCGCAATATGAGTGTGAAATAAAAGAAAAAGGCCACAGCTTTCATTTGAACTTTTCCATATTTCGATATATTTGTCGATAAATGAGTTATCGGTCAAATAGTTGTTCTCCCAAAACCTTGATATATGCGTTCAATATGCGTGTCAAACGAAAGGGCATGGCCACAGCTTTCATTTGAACTTTTCGATATTTCGATATATTTATCGATAAATGTGTTATCGGTCAAAATATGGTTCCCACAAAACCTTGATATATGCGTTCAATATGGGTGTCAAACGAAAGGGCATGGTCACAGCTTTCATTTGAACTTTTCGATATTTCGATATATTTATCGATAAATGAGTTATCGGTGAAAAAGTTGTTATCATAAAACCGTGAAACCTAAGCGCAATATGAGAGTCAAATGAAAGAAAAAGGCCACAGCTGATTCGATATATTTATCGATAAATGTGTTATCGGTCAAAATATGGTTCCCACAAAACCTTGATGTATGCGTTCAATATGGGTGTCAAGCGAAAGGGCAAGGCCACAGCTTTCATTTGAACTCTTCGATATATTTATCGATAAATGAGTTATCGCTCAGAAAGTTGTTCCCACAAAACCTTGATATATACGTTCAATATTGGTTTCAAACGAAACGGCATGGCCACAGCTTTTATTTGAACTTTTCCATATTTCGATATATTTATCGACAAATGAGTTATCGCTCAAAATGTGGTTCCCATAAAACCGTGATATATGCGTTCAATATGGGTGTCTAACGAAAGGGCATGGTCACAGCTTTCATTTGAACTTTTCGATACATTTATCGATAAATGTGTTATCGGTCAAAATATGGTTCTCACCAAACCTTGATGTATGCATTCAATATGCATGTCAAACGAAAGGGCATGGCCACAGCTTTTATTTAAATTTTTAGAAATTTCGAAATATTTACCGATAAACGAGTTATCGGTCAAAATGTTGTTCCCATAAAACCGTGAAACTTAAGCGCAATATGAGTGTCAAATGAAAGAAAAAGACCACAGCTTTCATCTGAACTGATCCATATTTCGGTATATTTGTCGATAAATGAGTTATCGGTCAAAAAGTTGTTCCCACAAAACCTTGATATATGCGTTCAATATGGGTGTCCAATGAAAGGGCATGGTCACAGCTTTCATTTGAACTTTTCGATATTTCGATATATTTATCGATAAATGAGTTAGCTCAAAATGTGGTTCCTATAAAACCTTGATATATGCGTTCAATATGGGTGTCCGACGAAAGGGTATGGTCACAGCTTTCATCTGAACTTTTCGATATTTCGATATATTTATCGATAAATGTGTTATCGGTCAAAATATGGTTCCCACAAAACCTTGATGTGTGCATTCAATATGCGTGTCAAACGAAAGGGCATGGTCACAGCTTTCATTTGAACTTTTCGATATATTTATCGATAAATGTGTTATCGGTGAAAATATGGTTCCCACAAAACCTTGATGTGTGCATTCAATATGCGTGTCAAACGAAAGGGCATGGCCACAGCTTTCATTTCAACTTTTCGATATTTCGATATATTTATCGATAAATGAGTTATCGGTGAAAAAGTTGTTCCCATAAAACCGTGAAACCTAAGCGCAATATGAGTGTGAAATAAAAGAAAAAGGCCACAGCTTTCATTTGAACTTTTCCATATTTCGATATATTTGTCGATAAATGAGTTATCGGTCAAATAGTTGTTCTCCCAAAACCTTGATATATGCGTTCAATATGGGTGTCAAACGAAAGGGCATGGCCACAGCTTTCATTTGAATTTTTCGATATTTCGATATATTTATCGATAAATGAGTTATCGGTGAAAAAGTTGTTCCCATAAAACCGTGAAACCTAAGCGCAATATGAGTGTGAAATAAAAGAAAAAGGCCACAGCTTTCATTTGAACTTTTCCATATTTCGATATATTTGTCGATAAATGAGTTATCGGTCAAATAGTTGTTCTCCCAAAACCTTGATATATGCGTTCAATATGCGTGTCAAACGAAAGGGCATGGCCACAGCTTTCATTTGAACTTTTCGATATTTCGATATATTTATCGATAAATGAGTTATCGGTGAAAAAGTTGTTCCCATAAAACCGTGAAACCTAAGCGCAATATGAGTGTGAAATAAAAGAAAAAGGCCACAGCTTTCATTTGAACTTTTCGATATTTCGATATATTTATCGATAAATGTGTTATCGGTCAAAATAAAGTTCCCAAAAAACCTTGATGTATGCGTTCAATATGGGTGTCAAGCGAAAGGGCAAGGCCACAGCTTTCATTTGAACTCTTCGATATATTTATCGATAAATGAGTTATCGCTCAGAAAGTTGTTCCCACAAAACCTCGATATATACGTTCAATATTGGTTTCAAACGAAACGGCATGGCCACAGCTTTTATTTGAACTTTTCCATATTTCGATATATTTATCGACAAATGAGTTATCGCTCAAAATGTGGTTCCCATAAAACCGTGATATATGCGTTCAATATGGGTGTCCAACGAAAGGGCATGGTCACAGCTTTCATTTGAACTTTTCGATACATTTATCGATAAATGTGTTATCGGTCAAAATATGGTTCTCACCAAACCTTGATGTATGCATTCAATATGCATGTCAAACGAAAGGGCATGGCCACAGCTTTTATTTAAACTTTTAGAAATTTCGAAATATTTACCGATAAACGAGTTATCGGTCAAAATGTTGTTCCCATAAAACCGTGAAACTTAAGCGCAATATGAGTGTCAAATGAAAGAAAAAGACCACAGCTTTCATCTGAACTGATCCATATTTCGATATATTTGTCGATAAATGAGTCATCGGTCAAAAAGTTGTTCCCACAAAACCTTGATATATGCGTTCAATATGGGTGTCCAACGAAAGGGCATAGTCACAGCTTTCATTTGAACTTTTCCATATATTTATCGATAAATGTGTTATCGGTCAAAATATGGTTCCCACAAAACCATTATGTATGCATTCAATATGCGTGTCAACCGAAAGGGCATGGCCACAGCTTTTATTTGAACTTTTCCATATTTCGATGTATTTGTCGATAAATGAGTTATCGCTCAAAATGTGGTTCCCAAAAACCTTGATATATGCGTTCAATATGGGTGCCAAACGAAAGGAGATGGTCACAGCTTTCATTTGAACTTTTCGATATTTCGATATATTTATCGATAAATGAGTTAGCTCAAAATGTGGTTCCTATAAAACCTTGATATATGCGTTCAATATGGGTGTCCGACGAAAGGGCATGGTCACAGCTTTCATTTGAACTTTTCCATATATTTATCGATAAATGTGTTATCGGTCAAAATGTGGTTCCCACAAAACCTTGATGTATGCGTTCAATATGCGTGTCAAACGAAAGGGCATGGACAGCGCTTTCATTTGAACTTATCGGTGAAAATATGGTTCCCACAAAACCATGATGTATGCATTCAATATGCGTGTCAAACGAAAGGGCATGGCCACAGCTTTCATTTGAACTTTTCCATATTTCGATGTATTTATCGAAAAATGAGTTATCGCTCAAAATGTGGTTCCCATAAAACCTTGATATATGCGTTCAATATGGGTGTCAAACGAAAGGAGATGGTCACAGCTTTCATTTGAACTTTTCGATATTTCGATATATTTATCGATAAATGAGTTAGCTCAAAATGTGGTTCCTATAAAACCTTGATATATGCGTTCAATATGGGTGTCCGACGAAAGGGCATGGTCACAGCTTTCATTTGAACTTTTCCATATATTTATCGATAAATGTGTTATCGGTCAAAATGTGGTTCCCACAAAACCATGATGTATGCATTCAATATGCGTGTCAACCGAAAGGGCATGGCCACAGCTTTTATTTGAACTTTTCCATATTTCGATGTATTTGTCGATAAATGAGTTATCGCTCAAAATGTGGTTCCCAAAAACCTTGATATATGCGTTCAATATGGGTGCCAAACGAAAGGAGATGGTCACAGCTTTCATTTGAACTTTTCGATATTTCGATATATTTATCGATAAATGAGTTAGCTCAAAATGTGGTTCCTATAAAACCTTGATATATGCGTTCAATATGGGTGTCCGATGAAAGGGTATGGTCACAGCTTTCATTTGAACTTTTCCATATATTTATCGATAAATGTGTTATCGGTCAAAATGTGGTTCCCACAAAACCTTGATGTATGCGTTCAATATGCGTGTCAAACGAAAGGGCATGGACAGCGCTTTCATTTGAACTTATCGGTCAAAATATGGTTCCCACAAAACCATGATGTATGCATTCAATATGCGTGTCAAACGAAAGGGCATGGCCACAGCTTTCATTTGAACTTTTCCATATTTCGATGTATTTATCGAAAAATGAGTTATCGCTCAAAATGTGGTTCCCATAAAACCTTGATATATGCGTTCAATATGGGTGTCAAACGAAAGGAGATGGTCACAGCTTTCATTTGAACTTTTCGATATTTCGATATATTTATCGATAAATGAGTTAGCTCAAAATGTGGTTCCTATAAACCCTTGATATATGCGTTCAATATGGGTGTCCGACGAAAGGGCATGGTCACAGCTTTCATTTGAACTTTTCCATACATTTATCGATAAATGTGTTATCGGTCAAAATGTGGTTCCCACAAAACCTTGATGTATGCGTTCAATATGCGTGTCCAACGAAAGGGCATGGACAGCGCTTTCATTTGAACTTATCGGTCAAAATATGGTTCCCACAAAACCATGATGTATGCATTCAATATGCGTGTCAAACGAAAGGGCATGGCCACAGCTTTCATTTGAACTTTTCCATATTTCGACGTATTTATCGAAAAATGAGTTATCGCTCAAAATGTGGTTCCCATAAAACCTTGATATATGCGTTCAATATGGGTGTCCAACGAAAGGGCATAGTCACAGCTTTCATTTGAACTTTTCCATATATTTATCGATAAATGTGTTATCGGTCAAAATGTGGTTCCCACAAAACCATGATGTATGCATTCAATATGCGTGTCAACCGAAAGGGCATGGCCACAGCTTTTATTTGAACTTTTCCATATTTCGATGTATTTGTCGATAAATGAGTTATCGCTCAATATGTGGTTCCCAAAAACCTTGATATATGCGTTCAATATGGGTGCCAAACGAAAGGAGATGGTCACAGCTTTCATTTGAACTTTTCGATATTTCGATATATTTATCGATAAATGAGTTAGCTCAAAATGTGGTTCCTATAAAACCTTGATATATGCGTTCAATATGGGTGTCCGATGAAAGGGTATGGTCACAGCTTTCATTTGAACTTTTCCATATATTTATCGATAAATGTGTTATCGGTCAAAATGTGGTTCCCACAAAACCTTGATGTATGCGTTCAATATGCGTGTCAAACGAAAGGGCATGGACAGCGCTTTCATTTGAACTTATCGGTCAAAATATGGTTCCCACAAAACCATGATGTATGCATTCAATATGCGTGTCAAACGAAAAGGCATGGCCACAGCTTTCATTTGAACTTTTCCATATTTCGATGTATTTATCGAAAAATGAGTTATCGCTCAAAATGTGGTTCCCATAAAACCTTGATATATGCGTTCAATATGGGTGTCAAACGAAAGGAGATGGTCACAGCTTTCATTTGAACTTTTCGATATTTCGATATATTTATCGATAAATGAGTTAGCTCAAAATGTGGTTCCTATAAAACCTTGATATATGCGTTCAATAAGGGTGTCCGACGAAAGGGCATGGTCACAGCTTTCATTTGAACTTTTCCATACATTTATCGATAAATGTGTTATCGGTCAAAATGTGGTTCCCACAAAACCTTGATGTATGCGTTCAATATGCGTGTCAAACGAAAGGGCATGGACAGCGCTTTCATTTGAACTTATCGGTCAAAACATGGTTCCCACAAAACCATGATGTATGCATTCAATATGCGTGTCAAACGAAAGGGCATGGCCACAGCTTTCATTTGAACTTTTCCATATTTCGACGTATTTATCGAAAAATGAGTTATCGCTCAAAATGTGGTTCCCATAAAACCTTGATATATGCGTTCAATATGGGTGTCCAACGAAAGGGCATAGTCACAGCTTTCATTTGAACTTTTCCATATATTTATCGATAAATGTGTTATCGATCAAAATATGGTTCCCACAAAACCTTGATGTGTGCATTCAATATGCGTGTCAAACGAAAGGGCATGGCCACAGCTTTCATTTGAACTTTTCGATATATTTATCGATAAATGTGTTATCGGTGAAAATATGGTTCCCACAAAACCTTGATATATGCGTTCAATATGCGTGTCAAACGAAAGGGCACGGCCACAGCTTTCATTTGAATTTTTCGATATTTCGATATATTTATCGATAAATGAGTTATCGGTGAAAAAGTTGTTCCCATAAAACCGTGAAACCTAAGCGCAATATGAGTGTGAAATAAAAGAAAAAGGCCACAGCTTTCATCTGAACTGATCAATATTTCTATATATTTGTCGATAAATGAGTTATCGCTCAAAATGTGGTTCCCATAAAACCTTGATATATGCGTTCAATATGGGTGTCCAACGAAAGGGCATAGTCACAGCTTTCATTTGAACTTTTCCATATATTTATCGATAAATGTGTTATCGGTCAAAATGTGGTTCCCACAAAACCATGATGTATGCATTCAATATGCGTGTCAACCGAAAGGGCATGGCCACAGCTTTTATTTGAACTTTTCCATATTTCGATGTATTTGTCGATAAATGAGTTATCGCTCAAAATGTGGTTCCCAAAAACCTTGATATATGCGTTCAATATGGGTGTCCAACGAAAGGGCATGGTCACAGCTTTGATTTGAACTTTTCGATATTTCGATATATTTATCGATAAATGAGTTATCGGTGAAAAAGTTGTTATCATAAAACCGTGAAACCTAAGCGCAATATGAGAGTCAAATGAAAGAAAAAGGCCACAGCTTTCATCTGAACTGATCTATATTTCGATATATTTGTCGATAAATGAGTTATCGGTCAAAATGTGGTTCCCACGAAACCTTGATGTTTGCGTTCAATATGGGTGTCAAGCGCAAGGGCAAGGCCACAGGTTTCATTTGAACTTATCGATATATTTATCGATAAATGAGTTATCGGTCAAATAGTTGTTCCCCCAAAACCTTGATATATGCGTTCAATATGGGTGTCAAACGAAAGGGCATGGTCACAGCTTTCATTTTTCGATATTTCGATATATTCATCGATAAATGAGTTATCGGTGAAAAAGTTGTTATCATAAAACCGTGAAACCTAAGCGCAATATGAGAGTCAAATGAAAGAAAGAGGCCACAGCTTTCATCTGAACTGATCTATATTTCGATATATTTGTCGATAAATGAGTTATCGGTCAAAATGTGGTTCCCACAAAACCTTGATGTTTGCGTTCAATATGGGTATCAAACGAAAGGGCATCGCCACAGCTTTCATTTGAACTTTTCGTTATTTCGCTATATTTATCGATAAATGAGTTATCGCTCAAAATGTGGTTCGCATAAAACCTTGATATATGCGTTCAATATGGGTGTCCGACGAAAGGGTATGGTCACAGGTTTCATTTGAACCTTTTCGATATTTCGATATATTTATTGATAAATGAGTTATCGGTCAAAACCTTGATATATGAGTTCAATATGGGTTTCAAACGAAAGAGCATGGCCACAGCTTTCATTTGAACTGAGCCATATTTCGATATATTTATTTATAAATGTGTTATCGGTCAAAATGTGGTTCCCACAAAACCTTGATGTATGCGTTCAATATGCGTGTCAAACGAAAGGGCATGGCCACAGCTTTCATTTGAACTCTGTAACGAAGCTTTCTTGTTGCCCCGTTGCTTCTTTGGTAATTGCTGGGGTATACTCGCCTTGTCCAGGGTTCGCTTACAATAAATTTGTAAATTCGGGACACTGCGCAAATCGTTTCGCTGTATTAAACTTTACTTTATTCTTACTTAATGCTAGAATATTAATTCATTCGTATTTTATTCTAAAATTCAACTCCCTCTGACTTCATTCGTCGCCACTCGGCTGTGGTGGCGTGGCTTAACGGTCCAGCCGCGTTCCGTTAGACGGATTCCGTTAGGGTCTAGTGCGTTGCACTCGTGTGTTGCAGCGGCGTTGCTCTGCCACGCCCGGTGTCGGTGCCCCTCTTAGGTGCGTTGTATTTCGCCGCTCTGCTGCGGTCTCTGCTGACGTATCTCTGCCGCGCGGTATGTCGCCGCTCTGCTGACGTGTCTCTGCCGTGCGGTATTTTGCCGCTCTGCTGCGGTCTCTGCTAACGTGTCTCTGTCGTGCGGTATTTCGTCGCTCTGCTCGGTCGTGTGGTGCGTTCGCGCTGTTACTCCGCGGGGTATCACTCTCGCGGCGCGGTCTACGCCGGCGTAGGCGAGCGGACGTCGCCTGTTCGCGGTTGCGCGTTACTGGGGCGGGACTTTTGCTGAGGCGGGTGTGCGCGAGGTTTCTAGTGGTAGTTGTACTGGATAGACCCAACTACAACCCCCTTCGATCCCATGGCTCACTCCTACGGGGCGAATCTCGATTGTACTGGATAGACCCAACTACGATCGAAATGCGCTCGCTAGTCGCTCTGGTCGTGACCACAGTTCCGTGCTGACCGACTCCTGTGATGCTGTGTTGATGCTTTTATAGCTGTGGTGTTACATGTTGCTGGCTCGGGTGGTTGTGTTGCCATGGTTACTGTGTTGCTGTGACATGTTGCGACCGCTCGTTGTGTTCATGTTGGTGCTAGTTTTGTTGTTGAGCCTTGTTGTATGTTCATCTGGTTATGTGGGGTCGTTTTTGTGTGGGCCAAATTAATGGGGATTTATTTGGTCCTCACACTCCCCCCCCCCACTTCGGAGAGTCAGCCCTCGGTGTCGCGTAGCTGTATGCAGGCCCTACCTTTTACGATGCTCACCTTGTACTGGTGTGTGCGGAATTTAACCCGGGAGCTTCCTTTGTTTTCGGCGATGCGTTGGAATATGCTTCGCACGTTGTCCGCTATATCCGGGAATTGGTCCAGCATCGGCCCCTCCGCGTCCTGTGCCTCGATTATCACCTTTTGGTGACCTTCTGTGGTTGGCTGTGGCAGTGCCTGTACGGGCTGAGTGTTGGTTTCGGCGTTCAGCGTCGCCTCCATGGTACTTTGAAGGAACCGGGCTAGCATCTCCGTGCGTTTCTGGCTCGCCATTTCCTCCGTGAACGGTTGCTTGATCAGCCCGGGTGCTCCTTCCCCGCGACCCGTGTATCGCAATATTCTGTCCATGTTCACTGCCACATAGACGCCGCAATCGTTCGTGTTCTGTTGCTGGGGCACCTCGAGGATTAGTTCCTGGGCTTTGAAACCATCATGGCCGTACCGCTGCATGTATTCCCAATGAAGGAAGTCTGCCCAAGCCTGCGTCGCGTGCTGCGTTTTTATTCTGCGTAGTGAGTCTGCTACCAGTATGTACCGCTCTTGCCAGCACTCCGTGTCGGTGACGTGGTGTGTGGTTGCTGCGTTGGCCAGGCCGAGCAGGTACCAATGATGGGCGATGTTGTGCGGTGCGAGGATCGCGCCTTTCCCGAACAGGTCTATCTTCCGGACCTCGCGATGTACGCGTCGGTACCTCTCATCCATGTTTCCCTTTTGGGTCAGCTGCCAGATCACGAAGGGGCTGAGAGTCGTTTGCTGTTGCTCGTGGTGCTCTTCCAGGCCCTTCGCCCAGGCGTCAATGACGGCGTCCGTCAGCCAGTGTGATCCCTGGAGCGATTTGAGGTCCACGTTGTATAGGGGTATGCCGCCTTGTCCTGCCGGGAATATTATTTTCGGACCTTCCTATTCCGGTGTGCCTGCTTCGTCGTCCGAGGAGAGGTCGATGATTTCCGATGGGTTATTTTCCAGGGGGGCTACGTCTTTGTTCGAGAGCTCGATTATTTCTGCCTGCTCCTCTACCTCCACCTCGATCCTATTCAACGTGGCTGCTGGTGGTGATGCTCTGGCCTCATTATGGGTACTGGCCGCGGCTTCCTCCCACTTTGCCACGCGCATGGTGCGTATAATGGTTTCAGTGGCTCGTCGGACTGTATGTGCTGTGCGGCTGGCGTTGGCGTCGTCGTGTCCGGCGGCTGCGCGCGTGGGGTTGGTTGCGTTGGCGTACTCAGCGACTGCGCGCTGAGCGGTTGTGCGTATGGTGTCACGCGTGGTGCGCGGACCATCCCTCCGTCTCTAGCAGCATTGCCCTTGGCCGTTTCGCCTCCTCCTCCGCGTAGCGCTGGCGCATGCGCTTGATGCTTTTGGCTAGTTTGTTGTTGTAATTTTCCATTTTGATTGTTTGGAGAAAAAAAATTCGTAGCAAAATTTATTTGATGTTTTCACCTCGGTGGTTTGCGATTGAATGTTTAAGCATCGCTCTGTCTTCCCACTCTTGGTCTTAATTACAATTATATTTTTGTTTCTAATCGCTTGCGGCGGTTTCTGCCGCATGATAGGCTTTTAGTTCCGCCATGTTTACGGGTTTCTCCTTCCCGCCGTCGGTTTTCCGTACTTTGAGTATCACTGGTGGTACATACCCTAGGATCTGGTAGGGCCCATCATACTTGGAAGCCAACTTTGCCGCGAAATTTTCTGCGGCCTTCGATAGGTGGTGTTCCTTTACGAGGACTAATTCGCCGATTACGGGGGTCCATTTTCTCCGCCGTAAATTGTAGTGCCGTGTTTGGTCTACCGCTGCTCGTTCCATGTTTTGGCTTACGATTTTGAAGGCCTCCTGCATTCTGCTGTGTTTCTCCTCGGCCTTAGTGGTAGCTGTGCCGGTTCCGATGTTAACCTCGTCGAACAGTGCCCCTGGCAGTCGCGGTTCCCGTCCTTGTACGAGGAACGCAGGAATGTACCCTGTGGATGCGGTGACACTGGTGTTTACGGCAAGCTCGATTTCCGGGAGAAGATCGTCCCATCGGTTGTGCTGCGATCTGGTGAGTTGCGCCACGATGCGTTTGACGGTCCGGTTTGCTCGTTCTGTGGGGTTCTCTTGGGGGGTGTACGGTGCCGCGAATTGTTGCCGGGTCCCCATCTCCTTGAGGTAGCGCTGCCACATTGTGCTGGTGAACTGGACCCCGTTGTCCGATATCATTATCTTGGGAGTACCGAATCTTGCAAGGATGCGTTCCCTGAATGCGCGGCGACCCCGTCAGCTGTAGCACGCCTCATTGGGATCAATTCCACGTATTTGCTACATAGGTCGAAAAATACCAATAGCGTCGTATTTCCGTGAGTTGAACGTGGTAGAGGTCCGATTAAATCGGCGCATACCGTGGCAAATGGTTCCTGGGCTACCTGTGAGAGCATTTTTCCCGCTGGCTTTTGTTGTGCTTCGTTATACTTCTGGCAAGACTCGCATTGGCGTACATATCGGCTGATATCCCGGAACATGCCGGGCCAATAATACCGGTTGGCGATTCGTGCTACTGTACGACGGATGCCCATGTGTCCAGCGCTTGGTATATCGTGGTTTTCCTTTAGGACTCGCTGTCTGAGCGGTGTGGGTACACATAACTTCCACGGGACCACCTCTTCGTCGTGTGACCGGCAGGGAATATGGCGGTACATCTGCCCTTCTTGTATTGCATAGTCGGCGTACTTTTCCGGGTTGGTGCGTACTTTATCCACCCGCTTGCGCCACCACTTGCATTCAGTCTCTGTCGTCGTCGTTAGTCGCAGGGTCTCTAGTGGTTGTCGAGATAGTGCGTCGGCTACCAGGTTGAGCTTACCTTTTCTATACTCGATGTCGAATGTGTGTTTTTGCAGCTCCAATGCCCATCGTGCTATGCGGCCCGAGGGGCTTTCTATCGAGTTTAGCCACTTCAGCGACATATGGTCCGTTATAACTTTGAACCGGTATCCTTCCAAGTATGGCCTCATTTTCCGTATTCCCCACACGATAGCAAGGCACTCCTTTTCGGTGGGCGAATAGTTGGCCTCTGCCTTGTTTAGTTTTCGGCTGGCGTAAGCGATAACGCGCTCTCCACCTTCCAGCTCCTGTGTCAGTACTGCTCCCAGACCGAAATTGCTGGCGTCCGTCTGCAAGGTGAACAACTTTGTAAAGTCCGGGCATGCGAGTATAGGGGCTTCCGTGAGTTTCTGCTTGATGGTATCGAAGGCTTCTTGTTGCTCTGCTCCCCACTTCCAGTGCTTGCCCTTTTTCAGCAGGGCCGTGAGCGGCTGGCTTATAGTAGCGAAGTCAGGCACGAAACGGCGATACCACGATGCTATCCCCAGACACTGGCGAACTTCCTTCACGTTGGTTGGTGGTTTCAGCTCCTTGATAGCTGCAACTTTTTCGGGGTCCGTGTGGATTCCCTTATCGCTTACCACATGGCCTAGGTACCGAAGTTCCTTCTTGAAGAATTCGCATTTCTGCGGGTTGATTTTGAGGTTGGCGTGTTGCAGCCGTCGCATGACTTCCTGTAAGTTGCGTATGTGTTCCTCCAACGTGGAGCCTATGACAATTATGTCGTCGAGATACGCGAAGGCATGTGGTTCCATTTCTGGCCCAATGACTTGGTCGAGTGCCCTCTGGAATGTTGCTGGTGCGGAATGCAAACCGAAAGGCATAACACGCCACTGAAATAATCCGCACCCGGGTACTGTGAAGGCCGTGTAAGGACGACTCTGCGGTTCCAATGGTACCTGCCAGTAGCCGTTCTTCAAGTCCAGGCTGCTGATGTATTTCGCCCTTCGTAACTTGTCCAGTATGTGTTGTATTCTTGGCAGGGGGTATGCGTCGGGTATTGATCGGGCGTTGAGCTGCCGATAATCTACGCACAACCTCCACTTACCATTCTTCTTTTTGGCTAGCACGATCGGTGCGCTGTGGGGGCTAGAGGATGGCTCGATGCATCCCTTGTCGAGGAGTTCGTCAATTTCCTTGTTGATGATGCTCTGCATGGCCGGATTTCGGGGGAAGGAGCGTTGTTTGAGGGGCCGGTCGTCGGTGAGGATAATCTTGTGTTCCGTCACTGTCGTTACTCCGTTCATAGTCTCGAATTTTTGGAGTTCTTTCGCGAGAAAATCTTGTATGCCCTCTGCCTCGTCCTGGTTGGAGGCGCCGTTGATTCTGTTGTTCCTCTCATCTATGTCGTTATTGTCTTCCCCTGGCGGCGTTGCCTCCTCAGTTATCTGTGTCGGTACGCCTGGTGTCAATGTGGGTTGGGTAAGTGGCCTGGATAGCGCGAGGTGTCCTCCTCCGCAGGATATCGTGGCTCCCATGCTCCCTAGCGTATCTAGTCCCAGTATGATGTCGTCGATTGCCCCGGGCATAACATGTAAAACTGTGTGGTGTGACGCGTCTCCGAGGCGTACCTCAGTCCTTATGGCGTCGAAGATTGTGGTGCTAGTCCCGTTAGCCATCGTTATTTTGATGGCCACTCTCACCATTTCTCCGCTCCCAGAGTTCACCACACGTTTTGCTGGCTACTCGAAACGAAACTTCTCGATGCCCCTGTATCGATGACCGCCTCATGCTCTTGGTACATTGCTACTGCTGATTCGGCGCTGGGTTCCTTGGGCTCACTGCGCCTTGTCCTTCGTGAAGCCCTCTACCGTTTCCCTGACGTTGACGGCAGCATTCGATTGTGCGTACCTCACTGCGGCCGCACTCCCAGCAAAAAATTTATCGGGGTTTTCGGCAACTATTGGCGTAGTGTCCTTTCTCACCGCATCTCCTGCATACATTGTTGGGGTCGAATCCCTGATTTTCTGGAGGTGAGTAGTGCGGTCTGTTCGGTGGTCGTGGCGGGGTTGCAGGTTGTGGTGGTGAAATTAAAGTTTTGTCACCTACTACGTGTCGCGCGACTTCTCGGCGATTTCCGTCTGGTGGTCGTCGATAGCCCTCGTGGATACTCTCGCATTCCTCGGCAAGAATGATGAGCTCGGTGAGATTGTTGAAATCCCTACGTTTGATGTACAGTAGGTAATCCGGGTGGCTATTGCGGAAGATTCTTTCCAGACGTTGCTCGTGGCTGTACCCGGCGTGCCTCATCAAGTTTTGGATCGCTAGCACGTAGTCCTTGTATTTCTTGCGTGCGTGTTGCCTTCGTTGCCGTATGTCATCCTCGAGGCGTTCGAAGTATCTAGCGGTTAGGAAGAAACGTAGAAATTCCTGCCTGAATGTCGCCCAACTACTCCAATGTGCGTTGTTGTTGCGATACCATTGAAGAGCGGTGCCTCCTAGTAACTCGGGCATGGTTTTTGGGAGAAGATCCATGTTTAGCGTGTATGCCTCCGACAACTCTTCCAGTCGTTCGATGAATGCTAACGGGTCTCTCTCTACCCCCGTCATACTTTACCGACCACTTCCGCACTTGGTCGATGATGGGTGCGAATATAATGGTTGGCGCCTGGGTTACCTGTGGTGTCACACAGGTGCCTGCTGATGCTACTCCTGATGAGGGGTTATGTCGTGTGGGTTGCGTATCCCGAGGGGGAAGGCCAGTATGTTCTGCTTAGGTGGTCCATTGTTTAAACTTACGCCTGTGTCCGGAGGGTCTGTTTCCCCTGTCTCGCTTTCGTCCTCACTGGAGGTTGCAGCGTCCTGGTAGGTGGCCTCCAATGACGCAAATTTGGCCTGTATTTCCGTGTCCGTCGCCGCCTTCGCTGCCAACGCTAATATCCGTTTTCGGATTTCCCGGGCGGAGCCTGTCTGCTCGATACCCAATTCCCGTGCGATGGGTACCAGCTGCTCCTTGGGAACGTTGTCCAGCCACGTGGTGTCTATCTGGTCGGCCATTTTGTAATTTCCGGTGTGTAGTCAGGAATGTTCCTTCTGACGTTTGAACGATTTGCGGGGTCCCTGCTCGGGCGCCAATTGTAACGAAGCTTTCTTGTTGCTTCTTTGGTAATTGCTGGGGTATACTCGCCTTGTCCAGGGTTCGCTTACAATAAATTTGTAAATTCGGGACACTGCGCAAATCGTTTCGCTGTATTAAACTTTACTTTATTCTTACTTAATGCTAGAATATTAATTCATTCGTATTTTATTCTAAAATTCAACTCCCTCTGACTTCATTCGTCGCCACTCGGCTGTGGTGGCGTGGCTTAACGGTCCAGCCGCGTTCCGTTAGACGGATTCCGTTAGGGTCTGGTGTGTTGCACTCTACCGTGCTTCCGTGGGCGTCGCTGTCGCGTACTATGCTGGCGTACTGCCGTCGGCGTCGTGTGTTGCAGCGGCGTTGCTCTGCCACGCCCGGTGTCGGTGCCCCTCTTAGGTGCGTTGTATTTTGCCGCTCTGCTGCGGGCTCTGCTGACGTATCTTTGCCGTGCGGTATTTCGCCGCTCTGCTGCGGTCTCTGCTGACGTATCTCTGCCGCGCGGTATGTCGCCGCTCTGCTGCGGCCTCTGCTGACGTGTCTCTGCCGTGCGGTATTTTGATGCTCTGCTGCGGTCTCTGCTGACGTGTCTCTGTCGTGCGGTATTTCGTCGCTCTGCTCGGTCGTGTGGTGCGTTCGCGCTGTTACTCCGCGGGGTATCACTCTCGCGGCGCGGTCTACGCCGGCGTAGGCGAGCGGACGTCGCCTGTTCGCGGTTGCGCGTTACTGTGGCGGGACTTTTGCTGAGGTGGGTGTGCGCGAGGTTTCTAGTGGTAGTTGTACTGGATAGACCCAACTACAACCCCCTTCGATCCCACGGCTCACTCCTACGGGGCGAATCTCGATTGTACTGGATATACCCAACTACGATCGAGATGCGCTCGCTAGTCGCTCTGGTCGTGACCACAGCTCCGTGCTGACTGACTCCTGTGATGCTGTGTTGATGCTTTTATAGCTGTGGTGTTACATGTTGCTGGCTCGGGTGGTTGTGTTGCCATGGTTACTGTGTTGCTGTGACATGTTGCGACCGCTCGTTGTGTTCATGTTGGTGCTAGTTTAGTTGTTGAGCCTTGTTGTATGTTCATCTGGTTATGTGGGGTCGTTTTTGTGTGGGCCAAATTAATGGGGATTTATTTGGTCCTCACAACTCTTCGATATTTCGATATATTTATCGATAAATATGTTACCGGTCAAAATGTGGTTCCCACAAAACCTTGATGTATGCATTCAATATGCGTGTCAAACGAAAGGGCATGGCCACAGCTTTCATTTGAACTCTTCGATATTTCGATATATTTATCGATAAATGGGTTATCGGTCAAAATATGGTTCCCACAAAATCGCGATGTATGCATTCAATATGCGTGTCAAACGAAAGGGCACGGTCACAGCTTTCATTTGAACTCTTCGATATTTCGATATATTTATCGATAAATGGGTTATCGGTCAAAATATGGTTCCCACAAAACCGCGATGTATGCATTCAATATGCGTGTCAAACGAAAGAGCTTGGCCACAGCTTTCATTTGAACTGAGCCATATTTCGATATATTTATTTATAAATGTGTTATCGGTCAAAATGTGGCTCCCCCAAAACCTTAATATATGCGTTCAATATGGGTCTCAAACGAAAGGGCATCGCCACAGCTTTCATTTGAACCCCTCGATATTTCGATATATTTATCGATAAATGAGTTATCGGTCAAAATGTGGTTCCCACAAAACCTTGATATATTCGTTCAATATGGGTGTCAAGCGAAACGGCAAGGCAACAGCTTTCATTTGAAGTTTTCGATATATTTATCGATAAATGTGTTATCGGTCAAAATATGGTTCTCACCAAACCTTGATGTATGCATTCAATATGCATGACAAACGAAAGGGCATGGCCACAGCTTTTATTTAAACTTTTACAAATTTCGAAATATTTACCTATAAACGAGTTATCGGTCAAAATGTTGTTCCCATAAAACCGTGAAACTTAAGCGCAATATGAGTGTCAAATGAAAGAAAAAGACCACAGCTTTCATCTGAACTGATCCATATTTCGATATATTTGTCGATAAATGAGTTATCGGTCAAAAAGTTGTTCCCACAAAACCTTGATATATGCGTTCAATATGGGTTTCAAACGAAAGGGCATGGCCACAGCTTTCATTCGAACTTTTCCATATTTCGATGTATTTATCGAAAAATGAGTTATCGCTCAAAATGTGGTTCCCATAAAACCTTGATATATGCGTTCAATATGGGTGTCCAACGAAAGGGCATGGTCACAGCTTTCATTTGAACTTTGCCATATATTTATCGATAAATGTGTTATCGGTCAAAATGTGGTTCCCACAAAACCTTGATGTATGCGTTCAATATGCGTGTCAAACGAAAGGGCATGGACAGAGCTTTCATTTGAACTTATCGGTCAAAATATGGTTCCCACAAAACCGTGATGTATGCATTCAATATGCGTGTCAAACGAAAGGGCATGGTCACAGCTTTCATTTGAACTTTTCCATATTTCGATATATTTATCGATAAATGTGTTATCGGTCAAAATGTGGTTCCCACAAAACTTTGATGTATGCGTTCAATATGCGTGTCAAACGAAAGGGCATGGTCACAGCTTTCATTTGAACTTTTCGATATTTCGATATATTTATCGATAAATGAGTTTTCGGTCAAAACCTTGATATATGAGTTCAATATGGGTTTCAAACGAAAGAGCATGGCCACAGCTTTCATTTGAACCGAGCCATATTTCGATATATTTATTTATAAATGTGTTATCGGTCAAAATGTGGTTCCCACAAAACCTTGATGTATGCGTTCAATATGCGTGTCAAACGAAAGGGCATGGCCACAGCTTTCATTTGAACTTATCGGTCAAAATATGGTTCCCACAAAAGCGTGATGTATGCTTTCAATATGCGTGACAAACGAAAGGGCATGGTCACAGCTTTCATTTGAACTTTTCGATATTTCGATATATTTATCGATAAATGAGTTATCGCTCAAAATGTGGTTCCCATAAAACCTTGATATATGCGTTCAATATGCGTGTCAAACGAAAGGGCATGGCCACAGCTTTCATTTGAACTGTTCGATATTTCGATATATTTATCGATAAATGGGTTATCGGTCAAAATATGGTTCCCACAAAACCGCGATGTATGCATTCAATATGCGTGTCAAACGAAAGGGCACGGTCACAGCTTTCATTTGAACTCTTCGATATTTCGATATATTTATCGATAAATGGGTTATCGGTCAAAATATGGTTCCCACAAAACCGCGATGTATGCATTCAATATGCGTGTCAAACGAAAGAGCATGGCCACAGCTTTCATTTGAACTGAGCCATATTTCGATATATTTATTTATAAATGTGTTATCGGTCAAAATGTGGCTCCCCCAAAACCTTGATATAAGCGTTTGATATGGGTGTCAAACGAAAGGGCATGGTCACAGCTTTCATTTGAACTTTTTGATATATTTATCGATAAATGTGTTATCGGTCAAAATATGGTTCCCACAAAACCGCGATGTATGCATTCAATATGCGTGTCAAACGGAAGGGCACGGTCACAGCTTTCATTTGAACTCTTCGACATTTCGATATATTTATCGATAAATGGGTAATCGGTCAAAATATGGTTCCCACAAAACCGCGATGTATGCATTCAATATGCGTGTCAAACGAAAGAGCATGGCCACAGCTTTAATTTGAACTGAGCCATATTTCGATATATCTTAACATATTATAAAACAAAGTCACTTTTTCTGTCTGTATTTCCCCTTGAATGCTTAAATCTTGAAAACTAAGCAACGGATTTTGATGCGGTTTTTTTTAATACATAGATTGGTTGAAGAGGAAGGTTTATGTCATTATAACGTGAAGAAATATATAAAGGGGGCGTGACAATCGGACAAAATGTGGTAAGAAACCATAAATTTTTCTTTTATACAGCCATAAATCCTAAACGAATCCACCGATTAAAATGAAACTTACTTGAAGTTAAACTTTGAAATATTTACTTTCGTTCTGCATCAAAAAAAATAGTTGTTTCATATCTTATTTAACCAAAATTGTTTAAACCAAAGCAGCACTTTTTCCAAAAAAGCTGTTTGTGTGTTTGTTCGCTGTTAAACGAATGAGCCATTAGAACTTGACAGCGAATAAACACACAAACAGCGTTCTTTCACCATACGATCTAATTCAACATGAATGAGGTGGGGCGACATCGTATGGTGAAAGAACGCTGTTTGTGTGTTCGTTCGCTGTCAACCGATTATGCGGGAATCTCATCCCACCTCATTCATGTTGAATTAGATTGTATGGTGAAAGAACTCGGTACGTATGTATGTAAGTACACATGTACGAATCTCTCGCATAATTAAATTTCGGCCGTATGTATGTTTGTATTTTCAATTCATGTCTTTATTGCCGTACTGAATTCCATGTAATTATATGTACATTAAATTATTTCCGTGTGAAGCCGGGGCGGGTTGCTAGTTTATTTATAAATGTGTTATCGGTCAAAATGTGGCTCCCCCAAAACCTTGATATAAGCGTTTGATATGGGTATCAAACGAAAGGGCATCGCCACAGCTTTCATTTGAACCCTTCGGTATTTCGATATATTTATCGATAAATGAGTTATCGGTCAAAATGTGGTTCCCACAAAACCTTGATATATTCGTTCAATATGGGTGTCAAGCGAAAGGGCAAGGCAACAGCTTTCATTTGAAGTTTTCGATATATTTATCGATAAATGAGTTATCGGTCAAATAGTTGTTCCCACAAAACCTTAATATAAGCGTTTGATATGGGTGTCAAACGAAAGGGCATGGTCACAGCTTTCATTTGAACTTTTTGATATATTTATCGATAAATGTGTTATCGGTCAAAATATGGTTCCCACAAAACCTTGATGTATGCGTTCAATATTTGTGTCAAGCGAAAGGGCAAGGCCACAGCTTTCATTTGAACTCTTCGATATATTTATCGATAAATGATTTATCGCTCAGAAAGTTGTTCCCACGAAACCTTGATATATACGTTCAATATTGGTTTCCAACGAAAGGGCATGGCCACAGCTTTTATTTGGACTTTTCCATATTTCGATATATTTATCGACAAATGAGTTATCGCTCAAAATGTGGTTCCCATAAAACCGTGATACATGCGTTCAATATGGGTGTCCAACGAAAGGGCATGGTCACAGCTTTCATTAGAACTTTTCGATACATTTATCGATAAATGTGTTATCGGTCAAAATATGGTTCTCACCAAGCCTTGATGTATGCATTCAATATGCATGTCAAACGAAAGGGCATAACCACAGCTTTTATTTAAACTTTTAGAAATTTCGAAATATTTACCGATAAACGAGTTATCGGTCAAAATGTTGTTCCCATAAAACCGTGAAACTTCAGCGCAATATGAGTGTCAAATGAAAGAAAAAGACCACAGCTTTCATCTGAACTGATCCATATTTCGATATATTTGTCGATAAATGAGTTATCGGTCAAAAAGCTGTTCCCACAAAACCTTGATATATGCGTTCAATATGGGTTTCAAACGAAAGGGCATGGCCACAGCTTTCATTTGAACTTTTCCATATATTTATCGATAAATGTGTTATCGGTCAAAATGTGGTTCCCACAAAACCTTGATGTATGCGTTCAATATACGTGTCAAACGAAAGGGCATGGACACAGCTTTCATTTGAACTTATCGGTCAAAATATGGTTCACACAAAACCGTGATGTATGCATTCAATATGCGTGTCAAACGAAAGGGCATGGTCACAGCTTTCATTTGAACTTTTCCATATTTCGATATATTTATCGATAAATGTGTTCTCGGTCAAAATGTGGTTCCCACAAAACCTTGATGTGTGCGTTCAATATGCGTGTGAAACGAAAGGGCATGGTCACAGCTTTCATATGAACTTTTCGATATTTCGATATATTTATCGATAAATGAGTTTTCGGTCAAAACCTTGATATATGAGTTCAATATGGGTTTCTAACGAAAGAGCATGGCCACAGCTTTCATTTGAACCGAGCCATATTTCGATATATTTATTTATAAATGTGTTGTCGGTCAAAATGTGGTTCCCACAAAACCTTGATGTATGCGTTCAATATGCGTGTCAAACGAAAGGGCATGGCCACAGCTTTCATTTGAACTTATCGGTCAAAATATGGTTCCCACAAAACCGTGATGTATGCTTTCAATATGCGTGTCAAACCAAAGGGCATGGTCACAGCTTTCATTTGAACTTTTCGATATTTCGATATATTTATCGATAAATGAGTTATCGCTCAAAATGTGGTTCCCATGAAACCTTGATATATGCGTTCAATATGGGTGTCCGACGAAAGGGTATGGTCACAGGTTTCATTTGGATGCCTGTCAAACGAAAGGGCATCGCCACAGCTTTCATTTGAACTTTTCGATATTTCGATATATTTATCGATAAATGAGTTATCGCTCAAAATGTGGTTCCCATAAAACCTTGATATATGCGTGCAATATGGGTGTCCGACGAAAGGGTATGGTCACAGGTTTCATTTGAACCTTTTCGATATATTTATCGATAAATGGGTTATCGGTCAAAATATGGTTCCCATAAAACCTTGATATATGCGTGCAATATGGGTGTCCGACGAAAGGGTATGGTCACAGGTTTCATTTGAACCTTTTCGATATATTTATCGATAAATGGGTTATCGCTCAAAATGTGGTTCCCATAAAACCTTGATATATGCGTGCAATATGGGTGTCCGACGAAAGGGTATGGTCACAGGTTTCATTTGAACCTTTTCGATATATTTATCGATAAATGGGTTATCGGTCAAAATATGGTTCCCACAAAACCGTGATGTATGCATTCAATATGCGTGTCAAACGAAAGGGCATGGTCACAGCTTTCATTTGAACTTTTCGATATTTCGATATATATTTATCGATAAATGAGTTATCGGTCAAAATGTTGGTCCCATGAAACCTTGATGTATGCATTCAATATGCGTGTCAAACGAAAGTGCATCGCCACAGCTTTCTTTTGAACTTTTCGATATTTCGATATATTTATCGATAAATGAGTTATCGCTCAAAATGTGGTTCCCATAAAACCTTGATATATGCGTGCAATATGGGTGTCCGACGAAAGGGTATGGTCACAGGTTTCATTTGAACCTTTTCGATATATTTATCGATAAATGGGTTATCGGTCAAAATATGGTTCCCACAAAACCGTGATGTATGCATTCAATATGCGTGTCAAACGAAAGGGCATGGTCACAGCTTTCATTTGAACTTTTCGATATTTCGATATATATTTATCGATAAATGAGTTATCGGTCAAAATGTTGGTCCCATGAAACCTTGATGTATGCATTCAATATGCGTGTCAAACGAAAGGGCATCGCCACAGCTTTCTTTTGAACTTTTCGATATTTCGATATATTTATCGATAAATGAGTTATCGCTCAAAATGTGGTTCCCATAAAACCTTGATACGAGGTGTGTTCAAAACGTATCGCGAATTTTGAATTTTCGCAGGTTACGTATATTCGAATTTCGAATTTTTTGTGGCGTTATGTTGGTACTCATGTCTCTCACTTATGCCGACAAGCTCGGCCATTTTGAATGTTCAGTTAATTGTTGACAGCTGCTTTGCTTGCACGTGTTTTGGATCGTCTTCGATTTTTACCTATTCAAAAAAATGGATCAAAGAACCTGTATCAAATTTTGTGTGAAAAACGAAATTAAGTGCGCGGATGCATTCCGAATGTTGACTGTGGCATACGGAGAAGCTACCTTGGACCGAAGCAACGTTTATCGGTGGTACTAAATGTTCTCAGAAGGCCGAGAAGATGTGCAAAGAAGAACAAAAATTGGCTTTTGCACCACGATAACGCCCATGCTCACGCATCGTTGCTTGTGCGCGACTTTTTGGCCAAAAACAACACACTAATGATGCCGCAGCCACCGTATTCCCCAGATCTGGCCCCCTGTGACTTTTTCTTGTTCCCTAAACTGAAGAGGCCCATGAAGGGACGACGTTACGCTTCTCTTGACGAGATAAAGACGACATGGAAGGACGAGCTGAACAAGATACAAAAAAATGATTTTTTAAAGTGCTTCGAAGATTAGAAAACCCGTTGGGCAAGTGTATAATATCTCATGGGGATTACTTTGAAGGGGACAAAATAGATATTCATGAATAAATAAATAATTTTTTAAAAAACACAAAATTCGCGATACTTTTTGAACACACCTCGTATATGCGTTCAATATGGGTGTCCGACGAAAGGGTATGGTCACAGGTTTCATTTGAACCTTTCGATATTTCGATATATTTATCGATAAATGAGTTATCGGTCAAAACCTTGATATATGAGTTCAATATGGGTTTCAAACGAAAGAGCATGGCCACAGCTTTCACTTGAACTGAGCCATATTTCGATATATTTATTTATAAATGCGTTATCGGTCAAAATGTGGTTCCCACAAAACCTTGATATATGCGTTCAATATGCATGTCAAAAGAAAGGGCATGGCCACAGCTTTCATTTGAACTCTTCGATATTTCGATATATTTATCGATAAATGGGTTATCGGTCAAAATATGGTTCCCACAAAACCGTGATGTATGCATTCAATATGCGTGTCAAACGAAAGGGCATGGTCACAGCTTTCATTTGAACTTTTCGATATTTCGAAATATTTGCCGATAAATGAGTTATCGGTCAAAATGTGGTTCCCACAAAACCTTGATGTATGCGTTCAATATGCGTGTCAAACGAAAGGGCATGGCCACAGCTTTCATTTGAACTTATCGGTGAAAATATGTTTCCCACAAAACCGTGATGTATGCATTCAATATGCGTGTCAAACGAAAGGGCATGGTCACAGCTTTCATTTGAACTTTTCGATATTTCGATATATTTATCGATAAATGAGTTATCGGTCAAAACCTTGATATATGAGTTCAATATGGGTTTCAAACGAAAGAGCATGGCCACAGCCTTCATTTGAACTGAGCCATATTTCGATATATTTATTTATAAATGTGTTATCTGTCAAAATGTGGTTCCCACAAAACCTTGATGTATGCGTTCAATATGCGTGTCAAACGAAAGGGCATGGCCACAGCTTTCAATTGAACTTATCGATCAAAATATGGTTCCCACAAAACCGTTATGTATGCTTTCAATATGCGTGTCAAACGAAAGGGCATGGTCACAGCTTTCATTTGAACTCTTCGATATTTCGATATATTTATCGATAAATGAGTTATCGGTCAAAATGTTGTTCCCATGAAACCTTGATGTATGCATTCAATATGCGTGTCAAACGAAAGGGCATCGCCACAGCTTTCATTTGAACTTTTCGATATATTTATCCATAAATGAGTTATCGCTCAAAATGTGGTTCCCATAAAACCTTGATATATGCGTTCAATATGGGTGTCCGCCGAAAGGGTATTGTCACAGGTTTCATTTGAACCTTTTCGATATTTCCATATATTTATCGATAAATGGGTTATCGGTCAAAATATGGTTCCCACAAACCCGTGATGTATGCATTCAATATGGGCGTCAAGCGAAAGGGCAAGGAAGCAGCTTTCATTTGAACTTTTCGATATTTCGATCTATTTATCGATAAATGAGTTATCGGTCAAAATGTTGTTCCCATGAAACCTTGATGTATGCATTCAATTTGCGTGTCAAACGAAAGGGCATCGCCACAGCTTTCATTAGACCTTTTCGATATTTCGATATATTTATCGATAAATGAGTTATCGCTCAAAATGTGGTTCCCATAAAACCTTGATATATGCGTTCAATATGGGTGTCCGACGAAAGGGTATGGTCACAGGTTTCATTTGAACCTTTTCGATATTTCGATATATTTATCGATAAATGGGTTATCGGTCAAAATATGGTTCCCACAAAACCGTGATGTATGCATTCAATATGCGTGTCAAACGAAAGGGCATGGTCACAGCTTTCATTTGAACTCTTCGATATTTCGATATATATAAATGAGTTATCGCTCAAAATGTTGTTCCCATGAAACCTTGATGTATGCATTCAATATGCGTGTCAAACGAAAGGGCATCGCCACAGGTTTCATTTGAACTTTTCGATATATTTATCGATAAATGAGTTATCGCTCAAAATGTGGTTCCCATAAAACCTTGATATATGCGTTCAATATGGGTGTCCGACGAAAGGGTATGGTCACAGGTTTCATTTGAACCTTTTCGATTTTTCAATATATTTATCGATAAATGGGTTATCGGTCAAAATATGGTTCCCAAAAAACCGTGGTGTATGCATTAAATATGCGTGTCAAGCGCAAGGGCAAGGCCACAGATTTCATTTGAACTTTTCGATATATTTATCGATAAATGAGTTATCGGTCAAATAGTTCCCCAAAACCTTGATATATGCGTTCAATATGGGTATCAAACGAAAGGGCATCGCCACAGCTTTCATTTGAACTGAGCCATATTTCGATATATTTATTTATAAATATGTTATCGGTCAAAATGTGGTTCCCACAAAACCTTGATGTGTGCATTCAATATGCGTGTCAAACGAAAGGGCATGGTCACAGCTTTCATTTGAACTTTTCGATATTTCGATATATTTATCGATAAATGAGTTATCGCTCAAAATGTGGTTCCCATAAAACCTTGGTGTATGCGTTCAATATGGGTGTCCGACGAAAGGGTATGGTCACAGGTTTCATTTGAACCTTTTCGATATTTCGATACATTTATCGATAAATGAGTACTCGGTCAAAACCTTGATATATGAGTTCAATATGGGTTTCAAACGAAAGAGCATGGCCACAGTTTTCATGTGAACTGAGCCATATTTCGATATATTTATTTAGAAATATGTTATCGGTCAAAATGTGGTTCCAACAAAACCTTGATGTGTGCATTCAATATGCGTGTCAAACGAAAGGGCATGGTCACAGCTTTCATTTGAACTTTTCGATATTTCGATATATTTATCGATAAATGAGTTATCGCTCAAAATGTGGTTCCCATGAAACCTTGATATATGCGTTCAATATGGGTTTCAAACGAAAGGGCATGGCCACAGCTTTCATTTGAACTTTTCCATATATTTATCGATAAATGTGTTATCGGTCAAAATGTGGTTCCCACAAAACCTTGATGTATGCGTTCAATATGCGTGTCAAACGAAAGGGCATGGACACAGCTTTCATTTGAACTTATCGGTCAAAATATGGTTCATACAAAACCGTGATGTATGCATTCAATATGCGTGTCAAACGAAAGGGCATGGTCACAGCTTTCATTTGAACTTTTCCATATTTCGATATATTTATCGATAAATGTGTTCTCGGTCAAAATGTGGTTCCCACAAAACCTTGATGTGTGCGTTCAATATGCGTGTCAAACGAAAGGGCATGGTCACAGCTTTCATTTGAACTTTTCGATATTTCGATATATATCGATAAATGAGTTTTCGGTCAAAACCTTGATATATGAGTTCAGTATGGGTTTCTAACGAAAGAGCATGGCCACAGATTTCATTTGAACCGAGCCATATTTCGATATATTTATTTATAAATGTGTTGTCGGTCAAAATGTGGTTCCCACAAAACCTTGATGTATGCGTTCAATATGCGTGTCAAACGAAAGGGCATGGCCACAGCTTTCATTTGAACTTATCGGTCAAAATATGGTTCCCACAAAACCGTGATGTATGCATTCAATATGCGTGTCAAACGAAAGGGCATGGTCACAGCTTTCATTTGAACTTTTCGATATTTCGAAATATTTGCCGATAAATGAGTTATCGGTCAAAATGTGGTTCCCATAAAACCTTGATATATGCGTTCAATATGGGTGTCCGACGAAAGGGTATGGTCACAGGTTTCATTTGAACCTTTTCGATATTTCGATATATTTATCGATAAATGGGTTATCGGTCAAAATATGGTTCCCACAAAACCGTGATGTATGCATTCAATATGCGTGTCAAACGAAAGGGCATGGTCACAGCTTTCATTTGAACTCTTCGATATTTCGATATATATAAATGAGTTATCGCTCAAAATGTTGTTCCCATGAAACCTTGATGTATGCATTCAATATGCGTGTCAAACGAAAGGGCATCGCCACAGCTTTCATTTGAACTTTTCGATATATTTATCGATAGATGAGTTATCGCTCAAAATGTGGTTCCCATAAAACCTTGATATATGCGTTCAATATGGGTGTCCGACGAAAGGGTATGGTCACAGGTTTCATTTGAACCTTTTCGATTTTTCAATATATTTATCGATAAATGGGTTATCGGTCAAAATATGGTTCCCACAAAACCGTGGTGTATGCATTCAATATGCGTGTCAAGCGCAAGGGCAAGGCCACAGATTTCATTTGAACTTTTCGATATATTTATCGATAAATGAGTTATCGGTCAAATAGTTCCCCAAAACCTTGATATATGCGTTCAATATGGGTATCAAACGAAAGGGCATCGCCACAGCTTTCATTTGAACTGAGCCATATTTCGATATATTTATTTATAAATATGTTATCGGTCAAAATGTGGTTCCCACAAAACCTTGATGTGTGCATTCAATATGCGTGTCAAACGAAAGGGCATGGTCACAGCTTTCATTTGAACTTTTCGATATTTCGATATATTTATCGATAAATGAGTTATCGCTCAAAATGTGGTTCCCATAAAACCTTGGTGTATGCGTTCAATATGGGTGTCCGACGAAAGGGTATGGTCACAGGTTTCATTTCAACCTTTTCGATATTTCGATATATTTATCGATAAATGAGTACTCGGTCAAAACCTTGATATATGAGTTCAATATGGGTTTCAAACGAAAGAGCATGGCCACAGTTTTCATTTGAACTGAGCCATATTTCGATATATTTATTTATAAATATGTTCTCGGTCAAAATGTGGTTCCCACAAAACCTTGATGTGTGCATTCAATATGCGTGTCAAACGAAAGGGCATGGTCACAGCTTTCATTTGAACTTTTCGATATTTCGATATATTTATCGATAAATGAGTTATCGCTCAAAATGTGGTTCCCATGAAACCTTGATATATGCGTTCAATATGGGTTTCAAACGAAAGGGCATGGCCACAGCTTTCATTTGAACTTTTCCATATATTTATCGATAAATGTGTTATCGGTCAAAATGTGGTTCCCACAAAACCTTGATGTATGCGTTCAATATACGTGTCAAACGAAAGGGCATGGACACAGCTTTCATTTGAACTTATCGGTCAAAATATGGTTCACACAAAACCGTGATGTATGCATTCAATATGCGTGTCAAACGAAAGGGCATGGTCACAGCTTTCATTTGAACTTTTCCATATTTCGATATATTTATCGATAAATGTGTTCTCGGTCAAAATGTGGTTCCCACAAAACCTTGATGTGTGCGTTCAATATGCGTGTCAAACGAAAGGGCATGGTCACAGCTTTCATTTGAACTTTTCGATATATTTATCGATAAATGAGTTTTCGGTCAAAACCTTGATATATGAGTTCAGTATGGGGTTCTAACGAAAGAGCATGGCCACAGCTTTCATTTGAACCGAGCCATATTTCGATATATTTATTTATAAATGTGTTGTCGGTCAAAATGTGGTTCCCACAAAACCTTGATGTATGCGTTCAATATGCGTGTCAAACGAAAGGGCATGGCCACAGCTTTCATTTGAACTTATCGGTCAAAATATGGTTCCCACAAAACCGTGATGTATGCTTTCAATATGCGTGTCAAACGAAAGGGCATGGTCACAGCTTTCATTTGAACTTTTCCATATTTCGATATATTTATCGATAAATGTGTTCTCGGTCAAAATGTGGTTCCCACAAAACCTTGATGTGTGCGTTCAATATGCGTGTCAAACGAAAGGGCATGGACACAGCTTTCATTTGAACTTATCGGTCAAAATATGGTTCACACAAAACCGTGATGTATGCATTCAATATGCGTGTCAAACGAAAGGGCATGGTCACAGCTTTCATTTGAACTTTTCCATATTTCGATATATTTATCGATAAATGTGTTCTCGGTCAAAATGTGGTTCCCACAAAACCTTGATGTGTGCGTTCAATATGCGTGTCAAACGAAAGGGCATGGTCACAGCTTTCATTTGAACTTTTCGATATTTCGATATATTTATCGATAAATGAGTTTTCGGTCAAAACCTTGATATATGAGTTCAGTATGGGTTTCTAACGAAAGAGCATGGCCACAGCTTTCATTTGAACCGAGCCATATTTCGATATATTTATTTATAAATGTGTTGTCGGTCAAAATGTGGTTCCCACAAAACCTTGATGTATGCGTTCAATATGCGTGTCAAACGAAAGGGCATGGCCACAGCTTTCATTTGAACTTATCGGTCAAAATATGGTTCACACAAAACCGTGATGTATGCATTCAATATGCGTGTCAAACGAAAGGGCATGGTCACAGCTTTCATTTGAACTTTTCCATATTTCGATATATTTATCGATAAATGTGTTCTCGGTCAAAATGTGGTTCCCACAAAACCTTGATGTGTGCGTTCAATATGCGTGTCAAACGAAAGGGCATGGTCACAGCTTTCATTTGAACTTTTCGATATTTCGATATATTTATCGATAAATGAGTTATCGCTCAAAATGTGGTTCCCATGAAACCTTGATATATGCGTTCAATATGGGTGTCCGACGAAAGGGTATGGTCACAGGTTTCATTTGAATGCCTGTCAAACGAAAGGGCATCGCCACAGCTTTCATTTGAACTTTTCGATATATTTATCGATAAATGAGTTATCGCTCAAAATGTGGTTCCCATAAAACCTTGATATATGCGTTCAATATGGGTGTCCGACGAAAGGGTATGGTCACAGGTTTCACTTGAACCTTTTCGATATTTCGATATATTTATCGATAAATGGGTTATCGGTCAAAATATGGTTCCCACAAAACCGTGGTGTATGCATTCAATATGCGTGTCAAGCGCAAGGGCAAGGCCACAGATTTCATTTGAACTTTTCGATATATTTATCGATAAATGAGTTATCGCTCAAAATGTGGTTCCCATAAAACCTTGATATATGCGTTCAATATGGGTGTCCGACGAAAGGGTATGGTCACAGGTTTCATTTGAATGCCTGTCAAACGAAAGGGCATCGCCACAGCTTTCATTTGAACTTTTCGATATATTTATCGATAAATGAGTTATCGCTCAAAATGTGGTTCCCATAAAACCTTGATATATGCGTTCAATATGGGTGTCCGACGAAAGGGTATGGTCACAGGTTTCATTTGAACCTTTTCGATATTTCGATATATTTATCGATAAATGAGTTATCGCTCAAAATGTTGTTCCCATGAAACCTTGATGTATGCATTCAATATGCGTGTCAAACGAAAGGGCATCGCCACAGCTTTCATTTGAACTTTTCGATATATTTATCGATAAATGAGTTATCGCTCAAAATGTGGTTCCCATAAAACCTTGATATATGCGTTCAATATGGGTGTCCGACGAAAGGGTATGGTCACAGGTTTCATTTGAACCTTTTCGATTTTTCAATATATTTATCGATAAATGGGTTATCGGTCAAAATATGGTTCCCACAAAACCGTGGTGTATGCATTCAATATGCGTGTCAAGCGCAAGGGCAAGGCCACAGATTTCATTTGAACTTTTCGATATATTTATCGATAAATGAGTTATCGGTCAAATAGTTCCCCAAAACCTTGATATATGCGTTCAATATGGGTATCAAACGAAAGGGCATCTTTCATTTGAACTGAGCCATATTTCGATATATTTATTTATAAATATGTTATCGGTCAAAATGTGGTTCCCACAAAACCTTGATGTGTGCATTCAATATGCGTGTCAAACGAAAGGGCATGGTCACAGCTTTCATTTGAACTTTTCGATATTTCGATATATTTATCGATAAATGAGTTATCGCTCAAAATGTGGTTCCCATAAAACCTTGGTGTATGCGTTCAATATGGGTGTCCGACGAGAGGGTATGGTCACAGGTTTCATTTCAACCTTTTCGATATTTCGATATATTTATCGATAAATGAGTACTCGGTCAAAACCTTGATATATGAGTTCAATATGGGTTTCAAACGAAAGAGCATGGCCACAGTTTTCATTTGAACTGAGCCATATTTCGATATATTTATTTATAAATATGTTATCGGTCAAAATGTGGTTCCCACAAAACCTTGATGTGTGCATTCAATATGCGTGTCATACGAAAGGGCATGGTCACAGCTTTCATTTGAACTTTTCGATATTTCGATATATTTATCGATAAATGAGTTATCGCTCAAAATGTGGTTCCCATGAAACCTTGATATATGCGTTCAATATGGGTTTCAAACGAAAGGGCATGGCCACAGCTTTCATTTGAACTTTTCCATATATTTATCGATAAATGTGTTATCGGTCAAAATGTGGTTCCCACAAAACCTTGATGTATGCGTTCAATATGCGTGTCAAACGAAAGGGCATGGACACAGCTTTCATTTGAACTTATCGGTCAAAATATGGTTCACACAAAACCGTGATGTATGCATTCAATATGCGTGTCAAACGAAAGGGCATGGTCACAGCTTTCATTTGAACTTTTCCATATTTCGATATATTTATCGTTAAATGTGTTCTCGGTCAAAATGTGGTTCCCACAAAACCTTGATGTGTGCGTTCAATATGCGTGTCAAACGAAAGGGCATGGTCACAGCTTTCATTTGAACTTTTCGATATATTTATCGATAAATGAGTTTTCGGTCAAAACCTTGATATATGAGTTCAGTATGGGTTTCTAACGAAAGAGCATGGCCACAGCTTTCATTTGAACCGAGCCATATTTCGATATATTTATTTATAAATGTGTTGTCGGTCAAAATGTGGTTCCCACAAAACCTTGATGTATGCGTTCAATATGCGTGTCAAACGAAAGGGCATGGCCACAGCTTTCATTTGAACTTATCGGTCAAAATATGGTTCCCACAAAACCGTGATGTATGCTTTCAATATGCGTGTCAAACGAAAGGGCATGGTCACAGCTTTCATTTGAACTTTTCCATATTTCGATATATTTATCGATAAATGTGTTCTCGGTCAAAATGTGGTTCCCACAAAACCTTGATGTGTGCGTTCAATATGCGTGTCAAACGAAAGGGCATGGACACAGCTTTCATTTGAACTTATCGGTCAAAATATGGTTCACACAAAACCGTGATGTATGCATTCAATATGCGTGTCAAACGAAAGGGCATGGTCACAGCTTTCATTTGAACTTTTCCATATTTCGATATATTTATCGATAAATGTGTTCTCGGTCAAAATGTGGTTCCCACAAAACCTTGATGTGTGCGTTCAATATGCGTGTCAAACGAAAGGGCATGGTCACAGCTTTCATTTGAACTTTTCGATATTTCGATATATTTATCGATAAATGAGTTTTCGGTCAAAACCTTGATATATGAGTTCAGTATGGGTTTCTAACGAAAGAGCATGGCCACAGCTTTCATTTGAACCGAGCCATATTTCGATATATTTATTTATAAATGTGTTGTCGGTCAAAATGTGGTTCCCACAAAACCTTGATGTATGCGTTCAATATGCGTGTCAAACGAAAGGGCATGGCCACAGCTTTCATTTGAACTTATCGGTCAAAATATGGTTCACACAAAACCGTGATGTATGCATTCAATATGCGTGTCAAACGAAAGGGCATGGTCACAGCTTTCATTTGAACTTTTCCATATTTCGATATATTTATCGATAAATGTGTTCTCGGTCAAAATGTGGTTCCCACAAAACCTTGATGTGTGCGTTCAATATGCGTGTCAAACGAAAGGGCATGGTCACAGCTTTCATTTGAACTTTTCGATATTTCGATATATTTATCGATAAATGAGTTATCGCTCAAAATGTGGTTCCCATGAAACCTTGATATATGCGTTCAATATGGGTGTCCGACGAAAGGGTATGGTCACAGGTTTCATTTGAATGCCTGTCAAACGAAAGGGCATCGCCACAGCTTTCATTTGAACTTTTCGATATATTTATCGATAAATGAGTTATCGCTCAAAATGTGGTTCCCATAAAACCTTGATATATGCGTTCAATATGGGTGTCCGACGTAAGGGTATGGTCACAGGTTTCATTTGAATGCCTGTCAAACGAAAGGGCATGGCCACAGCTTTCATTTGAACTTATCGGTCAAAATATGGTTCACACAAAACCGTGATGTATGCATTCAATATGCGTGTCAAACGAAAGGGCATAGTCACAGCTTTCATTTGAACTTTTCCATATTTCGAAATATTTGCCGATAAATGAGTTATCGGTCAAAATGTGGTTCCCACAAAACCTTGATGTATGCGTTCAATATGCGTGTCAAACGAAAGGGCATGGCCACAGCTTTCATTTGAACTTATCGGTGAAAATATGTTTCCCACAAAATCGTGATGTATGCATTCAATATGCGTGTCAAACGAAAGGGCATGGTCACAGCTTTCATTTGAACTTTTCGATATTTCGATATATTTATCGATAAATGAGTTATCGGTCAAAACCTTGATATATGAGTTCAATGTGGGTTTCAAACGAAAGAGCATGGCCACAGCTTTCATTTGAACTGAGCCATATTTCGATATATTTATTTATAAATGTGTTATCTGTCAAAATGTGGTTCCCACAAAACCTTGATGTATGCGTTCAATATGCGTGTCAAACGAAAGGGCATGGTCACAGCTTTCATTTGAACTTTTCGATATTTCGAAATATTTGCCGATAAATGAGTTATCGGTCAAAATGTGGTTCCCACAAAACCTTGATGTATGCGTTCAATATGCGTGTCAAACGAAAGGGCATGGCCACAGCTTTCATTTGAACTTATCGGTGAAAATATGTTTCCCACAAAATCGTGATGTATGCATTCAATATGCGTGTCAAACGAAAGGGCATGGTCACAGCTTTCATTTGAACTTTTCGATATTTCGATATATTTATCGATAAATGAGTTATCGGTCAAAACCTTGATATATGAGTTCAATGTGGGTTTCAAACGAAAGAGCATGGCCACAGCTTTCATTTGAACTGAGCCATATTTCGATATATTTATTTATAAATGTGTTATCTGTCAAAATGTGGTTCCCACAAAACCTTGATGTATGCGTTCAATATGCGTGTCAAACGAAAGGGCATGGCCACAGCTTTCAATTGAACTTATCGATCAAAATATGGTTCCCACAAAACCGTTATGTATGCTTTCAATATGCGTGTCAAACGAAAGGGCATGGTCACAGCTTTCATTTGAACTCTTCGATATTTCGATATATTTATCGATAAATGAGTTATCGGTCAAAATGTTGTTCCCATGAAACCTTGATGTATGCATTCAATATGCGTGTCAAACGAAAGGGCATCGCCACAGCTTTCATTTGAACTTTTCGATATTTCGATATATTTATCGATAAATGAGTTATCGCTCAAAATGTGGTTCCCATAAAACCTTGATATATGCGTTCAATATGGGTGTCCGCCGAAAGGGTATTGTCACAGGTTTCATTTGAACCTTTTCGATATTTCCATATATTTATCGATAAATGGGTTATCGGTCAAAATATGGTTCCCACAAACCCGTGATGTATGCATTCAATATGGGTGTCAAGCGAAAGGGCAAGGAAGCAGCTTTCATTTGAACTTTTCGATATTTCGATATATTTATCGATAAATGAGTTATCGGTCAAAATGTTGTTCCCATGAAACCTTGATGTATGCATTCAATATGCGTGTCAAACGAAAGGGCATCGCCACAGCTTTCATTAGACCTTTTCGATATTTCGATATATTTATCGATAAATGAGTTATCGCTCAAAATGTGGTTCCCATAAAACCTTGATATATGCGTTCAATATGGGTGTCCGACGAAAGGGTATGGTCACAGGTTTCATTTGAACCTTTTCGATATATTTATCGATAAATGGGTTATCGGTCAAAATATGGTTCCCACAAAACCGTGATGTATGCATTCAATATGCGTGTCAAACGAAAGAGCATGGCCACAGCTTTCATTTGAACTGAGCCATATTTCGATATATTTATTTATAAATGTGTTATCTGTCAAAATGTGGTTCCCACAAAACCTTGATGTATGCGTTCAATATGCGTGTCAAACGAAAGGGCATGGCCACAGCTTTCATTTGAACTTATCGGTCAAAATATGGTTCCCACAAAACCGTGATGTATGCTTTCAATATGCGTGTCAAACCAAAGGGCATGGTCACAGCTTTCATTTGAACTTTTCGATATTTCGATATATTTATCGATAAATGAGTTATCGCTCAAAATGTGGTTCCCATGAAACCTTGATATATGCGTTCAATATGGGTGTCCGACGAAAGGGTATGGTCACAGGTTTCATTTGAATGCCTGTCAAACGAAAGGGCATCGCCACAGCTTTCATTTGAACTTTTCGATATATTTATCGATAAATGAGTTATCGCTCAAAATGTGGTTCCCATAAAACCTTGATATATGCGTGCAATATGGGTGTCCGACGAAAGGGTATGGTCACAGGTTTCATTTGAACCTTTTCGATATATTTATCGATAAATGGGTTATCGGTCAAAATATGGTTCCCATAAAACCTTGATATATGCGTGCAATATGGGTGTCCGACGAAAGGGTATGGTCACAGGTTTCATTTGAATATTTTCGATATATTTATCGATAAATGGGTTATCGCTCAAAATGTGGTTCCCATAAAACCTTGATATATGCGTGCAATATGGGTGCCCGACGAAAGGGTATGGTCACAGGTTTCATTTGAACCTTTTCGATATATTTATCGATAAATGGGTTATCGGTCAAAATATGGTTCCCACAAAACCGTGATGTATGCATTCAATATGCGTGTCAAACGAAAGGGCATGGTCACAGCTTTCATTTGAACTTTTCGATATTTCGATATATATTTATCGATAAATGAGTTATCGGTCAAAATGTTGGTCCCATGAAACCTTGATGTATGCATTCAATATGCGTGTCAAACGAAAGGGCATCGCCACAGCTTTCATTTGAACTTTTCGATATTTCGATATATTTATCGATAAATGAGTTATCGCTCAAAATGTGGTTCCCATAAAACCTTGATATATGCGTGCAATATGGGTGTCCGACGAAAGGGTATGGTCACAGGTTTCATTTGAACCTTTTCGATATATTTATCGATAAATGGGTTATCGGTCAAAATATGGTTCCCACAAAACCGTGATGTATGCATTCAATATGCGTGTCAAACGAAAGGGCATGGTCACAGCTTTCATTTGAACTTTTCGATATTTCGATATATATTTATCGATAAATGAGTTATCGGTCAAAATGTGGTTCCCATAAAACCTTGATACGAGGTGTGTTCAAAACGTATCGCGAATTTTGAATTTTCGCAGGTTACGTATATTCGAATTTCGAATTTTTTGTGGCGTTATGTTGGTACTCATGTCTCTCACTTATGCCGACAAGCTCGGCCATTTTGAATGTTCAGTTAATTGTTGACAGCTGCTTTGCTTGCACGTGTTTTGGTTCGTCTTCGATTTTTACCTATTCAAAAAAATGGATCAAATATCTGTATCAAATTTTGTGTGAAAAACGAAATTAAGTGCGCGGATGCATTCCGAATGTTGACTGTGGCATACGGAGAAGCTACCTTGGACCGAAGCAACGTTTATCGGTGGTACAAAATGTTCTCAGAAGGCCGAGAAGATGTGCAAAGAAGAACAAAAATTGGCTTTTGCACCACGATAACCCCCATGCTCACGCATCGTTGCTTGTGCGCGACTTTTTGGCCAAAAACAACACACTAATGATGCCGCAGCCACCGTATTCCCCAGATCTGGCCCCCTGTGACTTTTTCTTGTTCCCTAAACTGAAGAGGCCCATGAAAGGACGACGTTACGCTTCTCTTGACGAGATAAAGACGACATGGAAGGACGAGCTGAACAAGATACAAAAAAATGATTTTTTTAAGTGCTTCGAAGATTGGAAAACCCGTTGGGCAAGTGTATAATATCTCATGGGGATTACTTTGAAGGGGACAAAATAGATATTCATGAATAAATAAATAATTTTTTAAAAAACACAAAATTCGCGATACTTTTTGAACACACCTCGTATATGCGTTCAATATGGGTGTCCGACGAAAGGGTATGGTCACAGGTTTCATTTGAACCTTTTCGATATTTCGATATATTTATCGATAAATGGGTTATCGGTCAAAATATGGTTTCCACAAAACCGTGATGTATGCATTCAATATGGGTGTCCGACGAAAGGGTATGGTCACAGGTTTCATTTGAACCTTTCGATATTTCGATATATTTATCGATAAATGAGTTATCGGTCAAAACCTTGATATATGAGTTCAATATGGGTTTCAAACGAAAGAGCATGGCCACAGCTTTCACTTGAACTGAGCCATATTTCGATATATTTATTTATAAATGCGTTATCGGTCAAAATGTGGTTCCCACAAAACCTTGATATATGCGTTCAATATGCATGTCAAAAGAAAGGGCATGGCCACAGCTTTCATTTGAACTCTTCGATATTTCGATATATTTATCGATAAATGGGTTATCGGTCAAAATATGGTTCCCACAAAACCGTGATGTATGCATTCAATATGCGTGTCAAACGAAAGGGCATGGTCAGAGCTTTCATTTGAACTTTTCGATATTTCGAAATATTTGCCGATAAATGAGTTATCGGTCAAAATGTGGTTCCCACAAAACCTTGATGTATGCGTTCAATATGCGTGTCAAACGAAAGGGCATGGCCACAGCTTTCATTTGAACTTATCGGTGAAAATATGTTTCCCACAAAACCGTGATGTATGCATTCAATATGCGTGTCAAACGAAAGGGCATGGTCACAGCTTTCATTTGAACTTTTCGATATTTCGATATATTTATCGATAAATGAGTTATCGGTCAAAACCTTGATATATGAGTTCAATATGGGTTTCAAACGAAAGAGCATGGCCACAGCTTTCATTTGAACTGAGCCATATTTCGATATATTTATTTATAAATGTGTTATCTGTCAAAATGTGGTTCCCACAAAACCTTGATGTATGCGTTCAATATGCGTGTCAAACGAAAGGGCATGGCCACAGCTTTCAATTGAACTTATCGATCAAAATATGGTTCCCACAAAACCGTTATGTATGCTTTCAATATACGTGTCAAACGAAAGGGCATGGTCACAGCTTTCATTTGAACTCTTCGATATTTCGATATATTTATCGATAAATGAGTTATCGGTCAAAATGTTGTTCCCATGAAACCTTGATGTATGCATTCAATATGCTTGTCAAACGAAAGGGCATCGCCACAGCTTTCATTTGAACTTTTCGATGTTTCGATATATTTATCGATAAATGAGTTATCGCTCAAAATGTGGTTCCCATAAAACCTTGATATATGCGTTCAATATGGGTGTCCGCCGAAAGGGTATTGTCACAGGTTTCATTTGAACCTTTTCGATATTTCCATATATTTATCGATAAATGGGTTATCGGTCAAAATATGGTTCCCACAAACCCGTGATGTATGCATTCAATATGGGTGTCAAGCGAAAGGGCAAGGAAGCAGCTTTCATTTGAACTTTTCGATATTTCGATATATTTATCGATAAATGAGTTATCGGTCAAAATGTTGTTCCCATGAAACCTTGATGTATGCATTCAATATGCGTGTCAAACGAAAGGGCATCGCCACAGCTTTCATTAGACCTTTTCGATATTTCGATATATTTATCGATAAATGAGTTATCGCTCAAAATGTGGTTCCCATAAAACCTTGATATATGCGTTCAATATGGGTGTCCGACGAAAGGGTATGGTCACAGGTTTCATTTGAACCTTTTCGATATTTCGATATATTTATCGATAAATGGGTTATCGGTCAAAATATGGTTCCCACAAAACCGTGATGTATGCATTCAATATGCGTGTCAAACGAAAGGGCATGGTCACAGCTTTCATTTGAACTCTTCGATATTTCGATATATATAAATGAGTTATCGCTCAAAATGTTGTTCCCATGAAACCTTGATGTATGCATTCAATATGCGTGTCAAACGAAAGGGCATCGCCACAGCTTTCATTAGACCTTTTCGATATTTCGATATATTTATCGATAAATGAGTTATCGCTCAAAATGTGGTTCCCATAAAACCTTGATATATGCGTTCAATATGGGTGTCCGACGAAAGGGTATGGTCACAGGTTTCATTTGAACCTTTTCGATATTTCGATATATTTATCGATAAATGGGTTATCGGTCAAAATATGGTTCCCACAAAACCGTGATGTATGCATTCAATATGCGTGTCAAACGAAAGGGCATGGTCACAGCTTTCATTTGAACTCTTCGATATTTCGATATATATAAATGAGTTATCGCTCAAAATATATCGAAAAGTTTTCATTTGAACTTTTCGATATATTTATCGATAAATGAGTTATCGCTCAAAATGTGGTTTCCATAAAACCTTGATATATGCGTTCAATATGGGTGTCCGACGAAAGGGTATGGTCACAGGTTTCATTTGAACCTTTTCGATTTTTCAATATATTTATCGATAAATGGGTTATAGGTCAAAATGTGGTTCCCATAAAACCTTGGTGTATGCGTTCAATATGGGTGTCCGACGAAAGGGTATGGTCACAGGTTTCATTTGAACCTTTTCGATATTTCGATATATTTATCGATAAATGAGTACTCGGTCAAAACCGTGATATATGAGTTCAATATGGGTTTCAAACGAAAGAGCATGGCCACAGCTTTCATTTGAACTTTTCGATATATTTATCGATAAATGAGTTATCGCTCAAAATGTGGTTCCCATAAAACCTTGATATATGCGTTCAATATGGGTGTCCGACGAAAGGGTATGGTCACAGGTTTCATTTGAACCTTTTCGATTTTTCAATATATTTATCGATAAATGGGTTATAGGTCAAAATGTGGTTCCCATAAAACCTTGGTGTATGCGTTCAATATGGGTGTCCGACGAAAGGGTATGGTCACAGGTTTCATTTGAACCTTTTCGATATTTCGATATATTTATCGATAAATGGGTTATAGGTCAAAATGTGGTTCCCATAAAACCTTGGTGTATGCGTTCAATATGGGTGTCCGACGAAAGGGTATGGTCACAGGTTTCATTTGAACCTTTTCGATATTTCGATATATGTATCGATAAATGGGTTATCGGTCAAAATATGGTTCCCACAAAACCGTGATGTATGCATTCAATATGCGTGTCAAACGAAAGGGCATGGTCACAGCTTTCATTTGAACTCTTCGATATTTCGATATATATAAATGAGTTATCGCTCAAAATGTTGTTCCCATGAAACCTTGATGTATGCATTCAATATGCGTGTCAAACGAAAGGGCATCGCCACAGCTTTCATTTGAACTTTTCGATATATTTATCGATAAATGAGTTATCGCTCAAAATGTGGTTCCCATAAAACCTTGATATATGCGTTCAATATGGGTGTCCGACGAAAGGGTATGGTCACAGGTTTCATTTGAACCTTTTCGATTTTTCAATATATTTATCGATAAATGGGTTATAGGTCAAAATGTGGTTCCCATAAAACCTTGGTGTATGCGTTCAATATGGGTGTCCGGCGAAAGGGTATGGTCACAGGTTTCATTTGAACCTTTTCGATATTTCGATATATTTATCGATAAATGGGTTATCGGTCAAAATATGGTTCCCACAAAACCGTGATGTATGCATTCAATATGCGTGTCAAACGAAAGGGCATGGTCACAGCTTTCATTTGAACTCTTCGATATTTCGATATATATAAATGAGTTATCGCTCAAAATGTTGTTCCCATGAAACCTTGATGTATGCATTCAATATGCGTGTCAAGCGCAAGGGCAAGGCCACAGATTTCATTTGAACTTTTCGATATATTTATCGATAAATGAGTTATCGGTCAAATAGTTGTTCCCCCAAAACCTTGATATATGCGTTCAATATGGGTATCAAACGAAAGGGCATCGCCACAGCTTTCATTTGAACTGAGCCATATTTCGATATATTTATTTATAAATATGTTATCGGTCAAAATGTGGTTCCCACAAAACCTTGATGTGTGCATTCAATATGCGTGTCAAACGAAAGGGCATGGTCACAGCTTTCATTTGAACTTTTCGATATTTCGATATATTTATCGATAAATGAGTTATCGCTCAAAATGTGGTTCCCATAAAACCTTGGTGTATGCGTTCAATATGGGTGTCCGACGAAAGGGTATGGTCACAGGTTTCATTTGAACCTTTTCGATATTTCGATATATTTATCGATAAATGAGTACTCGGTCAAAACCGTGATATATGAGTTCAATATGGGTTTCAAACGAAAGAGCATGGCCACAGTTTTCATTTGAACTGAGCCATACTTCGATATATTTATTTATAAATATGTTATCGGTCAAAATGTGGTTCCCACAAAACCTTGATGTGTGCATTCAATATGCGTGTCAAACGAAAGGGCATGGTCACAGCTTTCATTTGAACTTTTCGATATTTCGCTATATTTATCGATAAATGAGTTATCGCTCAAAATGTGGTTCCCATGAAACCTTGATATATGCGTTCAATATGGGTTTCAAACGAAAGAGCATGGCCACAGCTTTCATTTGAACCGAGCCATATTTCGATATATTTATTTATAAATGTGTTATCGGTCAAAATGTGGTTCCCACAAAACCTTGATGTGTGCATTCAATATGCGTGTCAAACGAAAGGGCATGGTCACAGCTTTCATTTGAACTTTTCGATATTTCGATATATTTATCGATAAATGAGTTATCGCTCAAAATGTGGTTCCCATGAAACCTTGATATATGAGTTCAATATGGGTTTCAAACGAAAGAGCATGGCCACAGCTTTCATTTGAACCGAGCCATATTTCGATATATTTATTTATAAATGTGTTATCGGTCAAAATGTGGTTCCCACAAAACCTTGATGTATGCGTTCAATATGCGTGTCAAACGAAAGGGCATGGCCACAGCTTTCATTTGAACTTATCGGTCAAAATATGGTTCCCACAAAACCGTGATGTATGCTTTCAATATGCCTGTCAAACCAAAGGGCATGGTCACAGCTTTCATTTGAACTTTTCGATATTTCGATATATTTATCGATAAATGAGTTATCGCTCAAAATGTGGTTCCCATGCAACCTTGATATATGCGTTCAGTATGGGTGTCCGACGAAAGGGTATGGTCACAGGTTTCATTTGAATTCCTGTCAAACGAAAGGGCATCGCCACAGCTTTCATTTGAACTTTTCGATATTTCGATATATTTATCGATAAATGAGTTATCGCTCAAAATGTGGTTCCCATAAAACCTTGATATATGCGTGCAATATGGATGTCCGACGAAAGGGTATGGTCACAGGTTTCATTTGAACCTTTTCGATATTTCGATATATTTATCGATAAATGGGTTATCGCTCAAAATGTGGTTCCCATGCAACCTTGATATATGCGTTCAATATGGGTGTCCGACGAAAGGGTATGGTCACAGGTTTCATTTGAATGCCTGTCAAACGAAAGGGCATCGCCACAGCTTTCATTTGAACTTTTCGATATTTCGATATATTTATCGATAAATGAGTTATCGCTCAAAATGTGGTTCCCATAAAACCTTGATATATGCGTGCAATATGGGTGTCCGACGAAAGGGTATGGTCACAGGTTTCATTTGAATGCCTGTCAAACGAAAGGGCATCGCCACAGCTTTCATTTGAACTTTTCGATATTTCGATATATTTATCGATAAATGAGTTATCGCTCAAAATGTGGTTCCCATAAAACCTTGATATATGCGTGCAATATGGGTGTCCGACGAAAGGGTATGGTCACAGGTTTCATTTGAATGCTTGTCAAACGAAAGGGCATCGCCACAGCTTTCATTTGAACTTTTCGATATTTCGATATGTTTATCGATAAATGAGTTATCGCTCAAAATGTGGTTCCCATGCAACCTTGATATATGCGTTCAGTATGGGTGTCCGACGAAAGGGTATGGTCACAGGTTTCATTTGAATGCCTGTCAAACGAAAGGGCATCGCCACAGCTTGCATTTGAACTTTTCGATATTTCGATATATTTATCGATAAATGAGTTATCGCTCAAAATGTGGTTCCCATGCAACCTTGATATATGCGTTCAGTATGGGTGTCCGACGAAAGGGTATGGTCACAGGTTTCATTTGAACCTTTTCGATATTTCGATATATTTATCGATAAATGGGTTATCGCTCAAAATGTGGTTCCCATGCAACCTTGATATATGCGTTCAGTATGGGTGTCCGACGAAAGGGTATGGTCACAGGTTTCATTTGAATGCCTGTCAAACGAAAGGGCATCGCCACAGCTTTCATTTGAACTTTTCGATATTTCGATATATTTATCGATAAATGAGTTATCGCTCAAAATGTGGTTCCCATAAAACCTTGATATATGCGTGCAATATGGGTGTCCGACGAAAGGGTATGGTCACAGGTTTCATTTGAACCTTTTCGATATATTTATCGATAAATGGGTTATCGGTCAAAATATGGTTCCCACAAAACCGTGATGTATGCATTCAATATGCGTGTCAAACGAAAGGGCATGGTCACAGCTTTCATTTGAACTTTTCGATATTTCGATATATATTTATCGATAAATGAGTTATCGGTAAAAATGTTGGTCCCATGAAACCTTGATGTATGCATTCAATATGCGTGTCAAACGAAAGGGCATCGCCACAGCTTTCTTTTGAACTTTTCGATATTTCGATATATTTATCGATAAATGAGTTATCGCTCAAAATGTGGTTCCCATAAAACCTTGATACGAGGTGTGTTCAAAACGTATCGCGAATTTTGAATTTTCGCTGGTTACGTATATTCGAATTTCGAATTTTTTGTGGCGTTATGTTGGTACTCATGTCTCTCACTTATGCCGACAAGCTCGGCCATTTTGAATGTTCAGTTAATTGTTGACAGCTGCTTTGCTTGCACGTGTTTTGGATCGTCTTCGACTTTTACCTATTCAAAAAAATGGATCAAAGAACCTGTATCAAATTTTGTGTGAAAAACGAAATTAAGTGCGCGGATGCATTCCGAATGTTGACTGTGGCATACGGAGAAGCTACCTTGGACCGAAGCAACGTTTATCGGTGGTACAAAATGTTCTCAGAAGGCCGAGAAGATGTGCAAAGAAGAACAAAAATTGGCTTTTGCACCACGATAACGCCCATGGTCACGCATCGTTGCTTGTGCGCCACTTTTTGGCCACAAACAACACACTTATGATGCCGCAGCCACCGTATTCCCCAGATCTGGCCCCCTGTGACTTTTTCTTGTTCCCTAAACTGAAGAGGCCCATGAAAGGACGACGTTACGCTTCTCTTGACGAGATAAAGACGACATGGAAGGACGAGCTGAACAAGATACAAAAAAATGATTTTTTGAAGTGCTTCGAAGATTGGAAAACCCGTTGGGCAAGTGTATAATATCTCATGGGGATTACTTTGAAGGGGACAAAATAGATATTCATGAATAAATAAATAATTTTTTAAAAAACACAAAATTCGCGATACTTTTTGAACACACCTCGTATATGCGTTCAATATGGGTGTCCGACGAAAGGGTATGGTCACAGGTTTCATTTGAACCTTTTCGATATTTCGATATATTTATCGATAAATGGGTTATCGGTCAAAATATGGTTTCCACAAAACCGTGATGTATGCATTCAATATGCGTGTCAAACGAAAGGGCATGGTCACAGCTTTCATTTGAACTTTTCGATATTTCGATATATTTATCGATAAATGAGTTATCGGTCAAAACCTTGATATATGAGTTCAATATGGGTTTCAAACGAAAGAGCATGGCCACAGCTTTCACTTGAACTGAGCCATATTTCGATATATTTATTTATAAATGCGTTATCGGTCAAAATGTGGTTCCCACAAAACCTTGATATATGCGTTCAATATGCATGTCAAAAGAAAGGGCATGGCCACAGCTTTCATTTGAACTCTTCGATATTTCGATATATTTATCGATAAATGGGTTATCGGTCAAAATATGGTTCCCACAAAACCGTGATGTATGCATTCAATATGCGTATCAAACGAAAGGGCATGGTCACAGCTTTCATTTGAACTTTTCGATATTTCGAAATATTTGCCGATAAATGAGTTATCGGTCAAAATGTGGTTCCCACAAAACCTTGATGTATGCGTTCAATATGCGTGTCAAACGAAAGGGCATGGCCACAGCTTTCATTTGAACTTATCGGTGAAAATATGTTTCCCACAAAACCGTGATGTATGCATTCAATATGCATGTCAAACGAAAGGGCATGGTCACAGCTTTCATTTGAACTTTTCGATATTTCGATATATTTATCGATAAATGAGTTATCGGTCAAAACCTTGATATATGAGTTCAATATGGGTTTCAAACGAAAGAGCATGGCCACAGCCTTCATTTGAACTGAGCCATATTTCGATATATTTATTTATAAATGTGTTATCTGTCAAAATGTGGTTCCCACAAAACCTTGATGTAAGCTTTCAATTGAACTTATCGATCAAAATATGGTTCCCACAAAACCGTTATGTATGCTTTCAATATGCGTGTCAAACGAAAGGGCATGGTCACAGCTTTCATTTGAACTCTTCGATATTTCGATATATTTATCGATAAATGAGTTATCGGTCAAAATGTTGTTCCCATGAAACCTTGATGTATGCATTCAATATGCGTGTCAAACGAAAGGGCATCGCCACAGCTTTCATTTGAACTTTTCGATATTTCGATATATTTATCGATAAATGAGTTATCGCTCAAAATGTGGTTCCCATAAAACCTTGACATATGCGTGCAATATGGGTGTCCGACGAAAGGGTATGGTCACAGGTTTCGTTTGAACCTTTTCGATATATTTATCGATAAATGGGTTATCGGTCAAAATATGGTTCCCACAAAACCGTGATGTATGCATTCAATATGCGTGTCAAACGAAAGGGCATGGTCACAGCTTTCATTTGAACTTTTCGATATTTCGATATATATTTATCGATAAATGAGTTATCGGTCAAAATGTTGGTCCCATGAAACCTTGATGTATGCATTCAATATGCGTGTCAAACGAAAGGGCATCGCCACAGCTTTCTTTTGAACTTTTCGATATTTCGATATATTTATCGATAAATGAGTTATCGCTCAAAATGTGGTTCCCATAAAACCTTGATACGAGGTGTGTTCAAAACGTATCGCGAATTTTGAATTTTCGCTGGTTACGTATATTCGAATTTCGAATTTTTTGTGGCGTTATGTTGGTACTCATGTCTCTCACTTATGCCGACAAGCTCGGCCATTTTGAATGTTCAGTTAATTGTTGACAGCTGCTTTGCTTGCACGTGTTTTGGATCGTCTTCGATTTTTACCTATTCAAAAAAATGGATCAAAGAACCTGTATCAAATTTTGTGTGAAAAACGAAATTAAGTGCGCGGATGCATTCCGAATGTTGACTGTGGCATACGGTGAAGCTATCTTGGACCGAAGCAACGTTTATCGGTGGTACAAAATGTTCTCAGAAGGCCGAGAAGATGTGCAAAGAAGAACAAAAATTGGCTTTTGCACCACGATAACGCCCATGCTCACGCATCGTTGCTTGTGCGCGACTTTTTGGCCAAAAACAACACACTAATAATGCCGCAGCCACCGTATTCCCCAGATCTGGCCCCCTGTGACTTTTTCTTGTTCCCTAAACTGAAGAGGCCCATGAAAGGACGACGTTACGCTTCTCTTGACGAGATAAAGACGGCATCGAAGGACGAGCTGAACAAGATACAAAAAAATGATTTTTTGAAGTGCTTCGAAGATTGGAAAACCCGTTGGGCAAGTGTATAATATCTCATGGGGATTACTTTGAAGGGGACAAAATAGATATTCATGAATAAATAAATAATTTTTTAAAAAACACAAAATTCGCGATACTTTTTGAACACACCTCGTATATGCGTTCAATATGGGTGTCCGAAGAAAGGGTATGGTCACAGGTTTCATTTGAACCTTTTCGATATTTCGATATATTTATCGATAAATGGGTTATCGGTCAAAATATGGTTTCCACAAAACCGTGATGTATGCATTCAATATGCGTGTCAAACGAAAGGGCATGGTCACAGCTTTCATTTGAACTTTTCGATATTTCGAAATATTTGCCGATAAATGAGTTATCGGTCAAAATGTGGTTCCCACAAAACCTTGATGTATGCGTTCAATATGCGTGTCAAACGAAAGGGCATGGCCACAGCTTTCATTTGAACTTATTGGTGAAAATATGTTTCCCACAAAACCGTGATGTATGCTTTCAATATGCGTGTCAAACGAAAGGGCATGGTCACGGCTTTCATTTGAACTGAGCCATATTTCGATATATTTATCGATAAATGAGTTATCGGTCAAAATGTTGTTCCCATGAAACCTTGATGTATGCATTCAATATGCGTGTCAAACGAAAGGGCATGGTCACAGCTTTCATTTGAACTTTTCGATATTTCGATATATTTATCGATAAATGAGTTATCGGTCAAAACCTTGATATATGAGTTCAATATGGGTTTCAAACGAAAGAGCATGGCCACAGCTTTCATTTGAACTGAGCCATATTTCGATATATTTATTTATAAATGTGTTATCTGTCAAAATGTGGTTCCCACAAAACCTTGATGTATGCGTTCAATATGCGTGTCAAACGAAAGGGCATGGCCACAGCTTTCAATTGAACTTATCGATCAAAATATCGTTCCCACAAAACCGTTATGTATGCTTTCAATATGCGTGTCAAACGAAAGGGCATGGTCACAGCTTTCATTTGAACTCTTCGATATTTCGATATATTTATCGATAAATGAGTTATCGGTCAAAATGTTGTTCCCATGAAACCTTGATGTATGCATTCAATATGCGTGTCAAACGAAAGGGCATCGCCACAGCTTTCATTGGAACTTTTCGATATTTCGATATATTTATCGATAAATGAGTTATCGCTCAAAATGTGGTTCCCATAAAACCTTGATATATGCGTTCAATATGGGTGTCCGCCGAAAGGGTATTGTCACAGGTTTCATTTGAACCTTTTCGATATTTCCATATATTTATCGATAAATGGGTTATCGGTCAAAATATGGCTCCCACAAACCCGTGATGTATGCACTCAATATGGGTGTCAAGCGAAAGGGCATGGTCACAGCTTTCATTTGAACTCTTCGATATTTCGATATATTTATCGATAAATGAGTTATCGGTCAAAATGTTGTTCCCATGAAACCTTGATGTATGCATTCAATATGCGTGTCAAACGAAAGGGCATCGCCACAGCTTTCATTGGAACTTTTCGATATTTCGATATATTTATCGATAAATGAGTTATCGCTCAAAATGTTGTTCCCATAAAACCTTGATGTATGCATTCAATATGCGTGTCAAACGAAAGGGCATCGCCACAGCTTTCATTAGACCTTTTCGATATTTCGATATATTTATCGATAAATGAGTTATCGCTCAAAATGTGGTTCCCATAAAACCTTGATATATGGGTGTCCGACGAAAGGGTATGGTCACAGGTTTCATTTGAATGCCTGTCAAACGAAAGGACATCGCCACAGCTTTCATTTGAACTTTTCGATATTTTGATATATTTATCGATAAATGAGTTATCGCTCAAAATGTGGTTCCCATAAAACCTTGATATATGCGTTCAATATGGGTGTCCGATGAAAGCGTATGTTCACAGGTTTCATTTGAACCTTTTCGATATTTCGATATATTTATCGATAAATGGGTTATCGCTCAAAATGTGGTTCCCATGCAACCTTGATATATGCGTTCAATATGGGTGTCCGACGAAAGGGTATGGTCACAGGTTTCATTTGAATGCCTGTCAAACGAAAGGGCATCGCCACAGCTTTCATTTGAACTTTTCGATATTTCGATATATTTATCGATAAATGAGTTATCGCTCAAAATGTGGTTCCCATGCAACCTTGATATATGCGTTCAATATGGGTGTCCGATGAAAGGGTATGGTCACAGGTTTCATTTGAATGCCTGTCAAACGAAAGGGCATCGCCACAGCTTTCATTTGAACTTCTCGATATTTCGATATATTTATCGATAAATGAGTTATCGCTCAAAATGTGGTTCCCATAAAACCTTGATATATGCGTGCAGTATGGGTGTCCGACGAAAGGTATGGTCACAGGTTTCATTTGAATGCCTGTCAAACGAAAGGGCATCGCCACAGCTTTCATTTGAACTTTTCGATATTTCGATATATTTATCGATAAATGAGTTATCGCTCAAAATGTGGTTCCAATGCAACCTTGATATATGCGTTCAATATGGGTGTCCGACGAAAGGGTATGGGCACAGGTTTCATCTGAACTGAACCATATTTCGATATATTTATTTATAAATATGTTATCGGTCAAAATGTGGTTCCCACAAAACCTTGATGTGTGAATTCAATATGCGTGTCAAACGAAAGGGCATGGTCACAGCTTTCATTTGAACTTTTCGATATTTCGATATATTTATCGATAAATGAGTAATCGCTCAAAATGTGGTTCCCATGCAACCTTGATTTATGCGTTCAATATGGGTGTCCGACGAAAGGGTATGGTCACAGGTTTCATTTGAATGCCTGTCAAACGGAAGGGCATCGCCACAGCTTTCATTTGAATTTTTCGATATTTCGATATATTTATCGATAAATGAGTTATCGCTCAAAATGTGGTTCCCATAAAACCTTGATATATGCGTGCAATATGGGTGTCCGACGAAAGGGTATGGTCACAGGTTTCATTTGAACTGAGCCATATTTCGATATATTTATTTATAAATATGTTATCGGTCAAAATGTGGTTCCCACAAAACCTTGATGTGTGCATTCAATATGCGTGTCAAACGAAAGGGCATGGTCACAGCTTTCATTTGAACTTTTCGATATTTCGATATATTTATCGATAAATGGGTTATCGCTTAAAATGTGGTTCCCATGCAACCTTGATATATGCGTTCAATATGGGTGTCCGACGAAAGGGTATGGTCACAGGTTTCATTTGAATGCCTGTCAAACGAAAGGGCATCGCCACAGCTTTCATTTGAACTTTTCGATATTTCGATATATTTACCGATAAATGAGTTATCGCTCAAAATGTGGTTCCCATGCAACCTTGATATATGAGTTCAATATGCGTGTCAAACGAAAGGGCATGGCCACAGCTTTCATTTGAACTTATCGGTGAAAATATGTTTCCCACAAAACCGTGATGTATGCATTCAATATGCGTGTCAAACGAAAGGGCATGGTCACAGCTTTCATTTGAACTTTTCGATATTTCGATATATTTATCGATAAATGAGTTATCGGTCAAAACCTTGATATATGAGTTCAATATGGGTTTCAAACGAAAGAGCATGGCCACAGCCTTCATTTGAACTGAGCCATATTTCGATATATTTATTTATAAATGTGTTATCTGTCAAAATGTGGTTCCCACAAAACCTTGATGTAAGCTTTCAATTGAACTTATCGATCAAAATATGGTTCCCACAAAACCGTTATGTATGCTTTCAATATGCGTGTCAAACGAAAGGGCATGGTCACAGCTTTCATTTGAACTCTTCGATATTTCGATATATTTATCGATAAATGAGTTATCGGTCAAAATGTTGTTCCCATGAAACCTTGATGTATGCATTCAATATGCGTGTCAAACGAAAGGGCATCGCCACAGCTTTCATTTGAACTTTTCGATATTTCGATATATTTATCGATAAATGAGTTATCGCTCAAAATGTGGTTCCCATAAAACCTTGACATATGCGTGCAATATGGGTGTCCGACGAAAGGGTATGGTCACAGGTTTCGTTTGAACCTTTTCGATATATTTATCGATAAATGGGTTATCGGTCAAAATATGGTTCCCACAAAACCGTGATGTATGCATTCAATATGCGTGTCAAACGAAAGGGCATGGTCACAGCTTTCATTTGAACTTTTCGATATTTCGATATATATTTATCGATAAATGAGTTATCGGTCAAAATGTTGGTCCCATGAAACCTTGATGTATGCATTCAATATGCGTGTCAAACGAAAGGGCATCGCCACAGCTTTCTTTTGAACTTTTCGATATTTCGATATATTTATCGATAAATGAGTTATCGCTCAAAATGTGGTTCCCATAAAACCTTGATACGAGGTGTGTTCAAAACGTATCGCGAATTTTGAATTTTCGCTGGTTACGTATATTCGAATTTCGAATTTTTTGTGGCGTTATGTTGGTACTCATGTCTCTCACTTATGCCGACAAGCTCGGCCATTTTGAATGTTCAGTTAATTGTTGACAGCTGCTTTGCTTGCACGTGTTTTGGATCGTCTTCGATTTTTACCTATTCAAAAAAATGGATCAAAGAACCTGTATCAAATTTTGTGTGAAAAACGAAATTAAGTGCGCGGATGCATTCCGAATGTTGACTGTGGCATACGGAGAAGCTATCTTGGACCGAAGCAACGTTTATCGGTGGTACAAAATGTTCTCAGAAGGCCGAGAAGATGTGCAAAGAAGAACAAAAATTGGCTTTTGCACCACGATAACGCCCATGCTCACGCATCGTTGCTTGTGCGCGACTTTTTGGCCAAAAACAACACACTAATGATGCCGCAGCCACCGTATTCCCCACATCTGGCCCCCTGTGACTTTTTCTTGTTCCCTAAACTGAAGAGGCCCATGAAAGGACGACGTTACGCTTCTCTTGACGAGATAAAGACGGCATCGAAGGACGCAGCAAAATGATTTTTTGAAGTGCTTCGAAGATTGGAAAACCCGTTGGGCAAGTGTATAATATCTCATGGGGATTACTTTGAAGGGGACAAAATAGATATTCATGAATAAATAAATAATTTTTTAAAAAACACAAAATTCGCGATACTTTTTGAACACACCTCGTATATGCGTTCAATATGGGTGTCCGAAGAAAGGGTATGGTCACAGGTTTCATTTGAACCTTTTCGATATTTCGATATATTTATCGATAAATGGGTTATCGGTCAAAATATGGTTTCCACAAAACCGTGATGTATGCATTCAATATGCGTGTCAAACGAAAGGGCATGGTCACAGCTTTCATTTGAACTTTTCGATATTTCGAAATATTTGCCGATAAATGAGTTATCGGTCAAAATGTGGTTCCCACAAAACCTTGATGTATGCGTTCAATATGCGTGTCAAACGAAAGGGCATGGCCACAGCTTTCATTTGAACTTATTGGTGAAAATATGTTTCCCACAAAACCGTGATGTATGCTTTCAATATGCGTGTCAAACGAAAGGGCATGGTCACAGCTTTCATTTGAACTGAGCCATATTTCGATATATTTATCGATAAATGAGTTATCGGTCAAAATGTTGTTCCCATGAAACCTTGATGTATGCATTCAATATGCGTGTCAAACGAAAGGGCATGGTCACAGCTTTCATTTGAACTTTTCGATATTTCGATATATTTATCGATAAATGAGTTATCGGTCAAAACCTTGATATATGAGTTCAATATTTGTTTCAAACGAAAGAGCATGGCCACAGCTTTCATTTGAACTGAGCCATATTTCGATATATTTATTTATAAATGTGTTATCTGTCAAAATGTGGTTCCCACATAACCTTGATGTATGCGTTCAATATGCGTGTCAAACGAAAGGGCATGGCCACAGCTTTCAATTGAACTTATCGATCAAAATATCGTTCCCACAAAACCGTTATGTATGCTTTCAATATGCGTGTCAAACGAAAGGGCATGGTCACAGCTTTCATTTGAACTCTTCGATATTTCGATATATTTATCGATAAATGAGTTATCGGTCAAAATGTTGTTCCCATGAAACCTTGATGTATGCATTCAATATGCGTGTCAAACGAAAGGGCATCGCCACAGCTTTCATTGGAACTTTTCGATATTTCGATATATTTATCGATAAATGAGTTATCGCTCAAAATGTGGTTCCCATAAAGCCTTGATATATGCGTTCAATATGGGTGTCCGCCGAAAGGGTATTGTCACAGGTTTCATTTGAACCTTTTCGATATTTCCATATATTTATCGATAAATGGGTTATCGGTCAAAATATGGTTCCCACAAACCCGTGATGTATGCATTCAATATGGGTGTCAAGCGAAAGGGCAAGGAAGCAGCTTTCATTTGAACTTTTCGATATTTATCGATAAATGAGTTATCGGTCAAAATGTGGTTCCCATGAAACCTTGATGTATGCATTCAATATGCGTGTCAAACGAAAGGGCATCGCCACAGCTTTCATTAGACCTTTTCGATATTTCGATATATTTATCGATAAATGAGTTATCGCTCAAAATGTGGTTCCCATAAAACCTTGATATATGGGTGTCCGACGAAAGGGTATGGTCACAGGTTTCATTTGAACCTTTTCGATATTTCGATATATTTATCGATAAATGGGTTATCGGTCAAAATATGGTTCCCACAAAACCGTGATGTATGCATTCAATATGCGTGTCAAACGAAAGGGCATGGTCACAGCTTTCATTTGAACTCTTCGATATTTCGATATATTTATCGATAGATGAGTTATCGCTCAAAATGTTGTTCCCATGAAACCTTGATGTATGCATTCAATATGCGTGTCAAACGAAAGGGCATCGCCACAGCTTTCATTTGAACTTTTCGATATATTTATCGATAAATGAGTTATCGCTCAAAATGTGGTTCCCATAAAACCTTGATATATGCGTTCAATATGGGTGTCCGACGAAAGGGTATGGTCACAGGTTTCATTTGAACCTTTTCGATTTTTCAATATATTTATCGATAAATGGGTTATCGGTCAAAATATGGTTCCCACAAAACCGTGATGTATGCATTCAATATGCGTGTCAAGCGCAAGGGCAAGGCCACAGATTTCATTTGAACTTTTCGATATATTTATCGATAAATGAGTTATCGGTCAAATAGTTGTTCCCCCAAAACCTTGATATATGCGTTCAATATGGGTATCAAACGAAAGGGCATCGCCACAGCTTTCATTTGAACTGAGCCATATTTCGATATATTTATTTATAAATATGTTATCGGTCAAAATGTGGTTCCCACAAAACCTTGATGTGTGCATTCAATATGCGTGTCAAACGAAAGGGCATGGTCACAGCTTTCATTTGAACTTTTCGATATTTCGATATATTTATCGATAAATGAGTTATCGCTCAAAATGTGTTTCCCATAAAACCTTGGTGTATGCGTTCAATATGGGTGTCCGACGAAAGGGTATGGTCACAGGTTTCATTTGAACTTTTTCGATATTTCGATATATTTATCGATAAATGAGTATTCGGTCAAAACCTTGATATATGAGTTCAATATGGGTTTCAAACGAAAGAGCATGGCCACAGTTTTCATTTGAACTGAGCCATATTTCGATATATTTATTTATAAATATGTTATCGGTCAAAATGTGGTTCCCACAAAACCTTGATGTGTGCATTCAATATGCGTGTCAAACGAAAGGGCATGGTCACAGCTTTCATTTGAACTTTTCGATATTTCGATATATTTATCGATAAATGAGTTATCGCTCAAAATGTGGTTCCCATGAAACCTTGATATATGCGTTCAATATGGGTTTCAAACGAAAGAGCATGGCCACAGCTTTCATTTGAACCGAGCCATATTTCGATATATTTATTTATAAATGTGTTATCGGTCAAAATGTGGTTCCCACAAAACCTTGATGTGTGCATTCAATATGCGTGTCAAACGAAAGGGCATGGTCACAGCTTTCATTTGAACTTTTCGATATTTCGATATATTTATCGATAAATGAGTTATCGCTCAAAATGTGGTTCCCATGAAACCTTGATATATGAGTTCAATATGGGTTTCAAACGAAAGAGCATGGCCACAGCTTTCATTTGAACCGAGCCATATTTCGATATATTTATTTATAAATCTGTTATCGGTCAAAATGTGGTTCCCACAAAACCTTGATGTATGCGTTCAATATGCGTGTCAAACGAAAGGGCATGGCCACAGCTTTCATTTGAACTTATCGGTCAAAATATGGTTCCCACAAAACCGTGATGTATGCTTTCAATATGCGTGTCAAACGAAAGGGCATGGTCACAGCTTTCATTTGAACTTTTCGATATTTCGATATATTTATCGATAAATGAGTTATCGCTCAAAATGTGGTTCCCATGCAACCTTGATATATGCGTTCAATATGGGTGTCCGACGAAAGGGTATGGTCACAGGTTTCATTTGAATGCCTGTCAAACGAAAGGACATCGCCACAGCTTTCATTTGAACTTTTCGATATTTCGATATATTTATCGATAAATGAGTTATCGCTCAAAATGTGGTTCCCATAAAACCTTGATATATGCGTTCAATATGGGTGTCCGATGAAAGCGTATGTTCACAGGTTTCATTTGAACCTTTTCGATATTTCGATATATTTATCGATAAATGGGTTATCGCTCAAAATGTGGTTCCCATGCAACCTTGATATATGCGTTCAATATGGGTGTCCGACGAAAGGGTATGGTCACAGGTTTCATTTGAATGCCTGTCAAACGAAAGGGCATCGCCACAGCTTTCATTTGAACTTTTCGATATTTCGATATATTTATCGATAAATGAGTTATCGCTCAAAATGTGGTTCCCATGCAACCTTGATATATGCGTTCAATATGGGTGTCCGACGAAAGGGTATGGTCACAGGTTTCATCTGAACTGAACCATATTTCGATATATTTATTTATAAATATGTTATCGGTCAAAATGTGGTTCCCACAAAACCTTGATGTGTGAATTCAATATGCGTGTCAAACGAAAGGGCATGGTCACAGCTTTCATTTGAACTTTTCGATATTTCGATATATTTATCGATAAATGAGTTATCGCTCAAAATGTGGTTCCCATAAAACCTTGATATATGCGTGCAATATGGGTGTCCGACGAAAGGGTATGGTCACAGGTTTTATTTGAACTGAGCCATATTTCGATATGGGTTATCGCTTAAAATGTGGTTCCCATGCAACCTTGATATATGCGTTTAATATGGGTGTCCGACGAAAGGGTATGGTCACAGGTTTCATTTGAATGCCTGTCAAACGAAAGGGCATCGCCACAGCTTTCATTTGAACTTTTCGATATTTCGATATATTTATCGATAAATGAGTTATCGCTCAAAATGTGGTTCCCATGCAACCTTGATATATGCGTTCAATATGGGTGTCCGACGAAAGGGTATGGTCACAGGTTTCATTTGAATTCCTGTCAAACGAAAGGGCATCGCCACAGCTTTCATTTGAACTTTTCGATATTTCGATATATTTATCCATAAATGAGTTATCGCTCAAAATGTGGTTCCCATAAAACCTTGATATATGCGTGCAATATGGGTGTCCGACGAAAGGGTATGGCCACAGCTTTCATTTGAACTGAGCCATATTTCGATATATTTATTTATAAATATGTTATCGGTCAAAATGTGGTTCCCACAAAACCTTGATGTGTGCATTCAATATGCGTGTCAAACGAAAGGGCATCGCCACAGCTTTCATTTGAACTGAGCCATATTTCGATATATTTATTTATAAATATGTTATCGGTCAAAATGTGGTTCCCACAAAACCTTGATGTGTGCATTCAATATGCGTGTCAAACGAAAGGGCATGGTCACAGCTTTCATTTGAACTTTTCGATATTTCGATATATTTATCGATAAATGAGTTATCGCTCAAAATGTGGTTCCCATAAAACCTTGATATATGCGTGCAATATGGGTGTCCGACGAAAGGGTATGGCCACAGCTTTCATTTGAACTGAGCCATATTTCGATATATTTATTTATAAATATGTTATCGGTCAAAATGTGGTGCCCACAAAACCGTGATGTATGCATTCAATATGCGTGTCAAGCGCAAGGGCAAGGCCACAGATTTCATTTGAACTTTTCGATATATTTATCGATAAATGAGTTATCGGTCAAATAGTTGTTCCCCCAAAACCTTGATATATGCGTTCAATATGGGTATCAAACGAAAGGGCATCGCCACAGCTTTCATTTGAACTGAGCCATATTTCGATATATTTATTTATAAATATGTTATCGGTCAAAATGTGGTTCCCACAAAACCTTGATGTGTGCATTCAATATGCGTGTCAAACGAAAGGGCATGGTCACAGCTTTCATTTGAACTTTTCGATATTTCGATATATTTATCGATAAATGAGTTATCGCTCAAAATGTGTTTCCCATAAAACCTTGGTGTATGCGTTCAATATGGGTGTCCGACGAAAGGGTATGGTCACAGGTTTCATTTGAACCTTTTCGATATTTCGATATATTTATCGATAAATGAGTTATCGCTCAAAATGTGGTTCCCATGAAACCTTGATATATGCGTTCAATATGGGTTTCAAACGAAAGAGCATGGCCACAGCTTTCATTTGAACCGAGCCATATTTCGATATATTTATTTATAAATGTGTTATCGGTCAAAATGTGGTTCCCACAAAACCTTGATGTGTGCATTCAATATGCGTGTCAAACGAAAGGGCATGGTCACAGCTTTCATTTGAACTTTTCGATATTTCGATATATTTATCGATAAATGAGTTATCGCTCAAAATGTGGTTCCCATGAAACCTTGATATATGAGTTCAATATGGGTTTCAAACGAAAGAGCATGGCCACAGCTTTCATTTGAACCGAGCCATATTTCGATATATTTATTTATAAATGTGTTATCGGTCAAAATGTGGTTCCCACAAAACCTTGATGTATGCGTTCAATATGCGTGTCAAACGAAAGGGCATGGCCACAGCATTCATTTGAACTTATCGGTCAAAATATGGTTCCCACAAAACCGTGATGTATGCTTTCAATATGCGTGTCAAACGAAAGGGCATGGTCACAGCTTTCATTTGAACTTTTCGATATTTCGATATATTTATCGATAAATGAGTTATCGCTCAAAATGTGGTTCCCATGCAACCTTGATATATGCGTTCAATATGGGTGTCCGACGAAAGGGTATGGTCACAGGTTTCATTTGAATGCCTGTCAAACGAAAGGGCATCGCCACAGCTTTCATTTGAACTTTTCGATATTTCGATATATTTATCGATAAATGAGTTATCGCTCAAAATGTGGTTCCCATAAAACCTTGATATATGCGTTCAATATGGGTGTCCGATGAAAGCGTATGGTCACAGGTTTCATTTGAACCTTTTCGATATTTCGATATATTTATCGATAAATGGGTTATCGCTCAAAATGTGGTTCCCATGCAACCTTGATATATGCGTTCAATATGGGTGTCCGACGAAAGGGTATGGTCACAGGTTTCATTTGAATGCCTGTCAAACGAAAGGGCATCGCCACAGCTTTCATTTGAACTTTTCGATATTTCGATATATTTATCGATAAATGAGTTATCGCTCAAAATGTGGTTCCCATGCAACCTTGATATATACGTTCAATATGGGTGTCCGATGAAAGGGTATGGTCACAGGTTTCATTTGAATGCCTGTCAAACGAAAGGGCATCGCCACAGCTTTCATTTGAACTTCTCGATATTTCGATATATTTATCGATAAATGAGTTATCGCTCAAAATGTGGTTCCCATGCAACCTTGATATATGCGTTCAATATGGGTGTCCGATGAAAGCGTATGGTCACAGGTTTCATTTGAATGCCTGTCAAACGAAAGGGCATCGCCACAGCTTTCATTTGAACTTTTCGATATTTCGATATATTTATCGATAAATGAGTTATCGCTCAAAATGTGGTTCCCATAAAACCTTGATATATGCGTTCAATATGGGTGTCCGATGAAAGCGTATGGTCACAGGTTTCATTTGAACCTTTTCGATATTTCGATATATTTATCGATAAATGGGTTATCGCTCAAAATGTGGTTCCCATGCAACCTTGATATATGCGTTCAATATGGGTGTCCGACGAAAGGGTATGGTCACAGGTTTCATTTGAATGCCTGTCAAACGAAAGGGCATCGCCACAGCTTTCATTTGAACTTTTCGATATTTCGATATATTTATCGATAAATGAGTTATCGCTCAAAATGTGGTTCCCATGCAACCTTGATATATGCGTTCAATATGGGTGTCCGATGAAAGGGTATGGTCACAGGTTTCATTTGAATGCCTGTCAAACGAAAGGGCATCGCCACAGCTTTCATTTGAACTTCTCGATATTTCGATATATTTATCGATAAATGAGTTATCGCTCAAAATGTGGTTCCCATAAAACCTTGATATATGCGTGCAATATGGGTGTCCGACGAAAGGTATGGTCACAGGTTTCATTTGAATGCCTGTCAAACGAAAGGGCATCGCCACAGCTTTCATTTGAACTTTTCGATATTTCGATATATTTATCGATAAATGAGTTATCGCTCAAAATGTGGTTCCCATGCAACCTTGATATATGCGTTCAATATGGGTGTCCGACGAAAGGGTATGGTCACAGGTTTCATCTGAACTGAACCATATTTCGATATATTTATTTATAAATATGTTATCGGTCAAAATGTGGTTCCCACAAAACCTTGATGTGTGAATTCAATATGCATGTCAAACGAAAGGGCATGGTCACAGCTTTCATTTGAACTTTTCGATATTTCGATATATTTATCGATAAATGAGTAATCGCTCAAAATGTGGTTCCCATGCAACCTTGATATATGCGTTCAATATGGGTGTCCGACGAAATGGTATGGTCACAGGTTTCATTTGAATGCCTGTCAAACGAAAGGGCATCGCCACAGCTTTCATTTGAACTTTTCGATATTTCGATATATTTATCGATAAATGAGTTATCGCTCAAAATGTGGTTCCCATAAAACCTTGATATATGCGTGCAATATGGGTGTCCGACGAAAGGGTATGGTCACAGGTTTCATTTGAACTGAGCCATATTTCGATATATTTATTTATAAATATGTTATCGGTCAAAATGTGGTTCCCACAAAACCTTGATGTGTGCATTCAATATGCGTGTCAAACGAAAGGGCATGGTCACAGCTTTCATTTGAACTTTTCGATATTTCGATATATTTATCGATAAATGGGTTATCGCTTAAAATGTGGTTCCCATGCAACCTTGATATATGCGTTCAATATGGGTGTCCGACGAAAGGGTATGGTCACAGGTTTCATTTGAATGCCTGTCAAACCAAAGGGCATCGCCACAGCTTTCATTTGAACTTTTCGATATTTCGATATATTTATCGATAAATGAGTTATCGCTCAAAATGTGGTTCCCATGCAACCTTGATATATGCGTTCAATATGGGTGTCCGACGAAAGGGTATGGTCACAGGTTTCATTTGAATGCCTGTCAAACGAAAGGGCATCGCCACAGCTTTCATTTGAACTTTTCGATATTTCGATATATTTATCGATAAATGAGTTATCGCTCAAAATGTGGTTCCCATAAAACCTTGATATATGCGTTCAATATGGGTGTCCGATGAAAGCGTATGGTCACAGGTTTCATTTGAACCTTTTCGATATTTCGATATATTTATCGATAAATGGGTTATCGCTCAAAATGTGGTTCCCATGCAACCGTGATATATGCGTTCAATATGGGTGTCCGATGAAAGGGTATGGTCACAGCTTTCATTTGAACTTTTCGATATTTCGATATATTTATCGATAAATGAGTTATCGCTCAAAATGTGGTTCCCATAAAACCTTGATATATGCGTTCAATATGGGTGTCCGATGAAAGCGTATGGTCACAGGTTTCATTTGAACCTTTTCGATATTTCGATATATTTATCGATAAATGGGTTATCGCTCAAAATGTGGTTCCCATGCAACCTTGATATATGCGTTCAATATGGGTGTCCGATGAAAGCGTATGGTCACAGGTTTCATTTGAACCTTTTCGATATTTCGATATATTTGTCGATAAATGAGTTATCGCTCAAAATGTGGTTCCCATGCAACCTTGATATATACGTTCAATATGGGTGTCCGATGAAAGGGTATGGTCACAGGTTTCATTTGAATGCCTGTCAAACGAAAGGGCATCGCCACAGCTTTCATTTGAACTTTTCGATATTTCGATATATTTATCGATAAATGAGTTATCGCTCAAAATGTGGTTCCCATAAAACCTTGATATATGCGTTCAATATGGGTGTCCGATGAAAGCGTATGGTCACAGGTTTCATTTGAACCTTTTCGATATTTCGATATATTTATCGATAAATGGGTTATCGCTCAAAATGTGGTTCCCATGCAACCTTGATATATGCGTTCAATATGGGTGTCCGACGAAAGGGTATGGTCACAGGTTTCATTTGAATGCCTGTCAAACGAAAGGGCATCGCCACAGCTTTCATTTGAACTTTTCGATATTTCGATATATTTATCGATAAATGAGTTATCGCTCAAAATGTGGTTCCCATGCAACCTTGATATATGCGTTCAATATGGGTGTCCGATGAAAGGGTATGGTCACAGGTTTCATTTGAATGCCTGTCAAACGAAAGGGCATCGCCACAGCTTTCATTTGAACTTCTCGATATTTCGATATATTTATCGATAAATGAGTTATCGCTCAAAATGTGGTTCCCATGCAACCTTGATATATGCGTTCAATATGGGTGTCCGATGAAAGCGTATGGTCACAGGTTTCATTTGAATGCCTGTCAAACGAAAGGGCATCGCCACAGCTTTCATTTGAACTTTTCGATATTTCGATATATTTATCGATAAATGAGTTATCGCTCAAAATGTGGTTCCCATAAAACCTTGATATATGCGTTCAATATGGGTGTCCGATGAAAGCGTATGGTCACAGGTTTCATTTGAACCTTTTCGATATTTCGATATATTTATCGATAAATGGGTTATCGCTCAAAATGTGGTTCCCATGCAACCTTGATATATGCGTTCAATATGGGTGTCCGACGAAAGGGTATGGTCACAGGTTTCATTTGAATGCCTGTCAAACGAAAGGGCATCGCCACAGCTTTCATTTGAACTTTTCGATATTTCGATATATTTATCGATAAATGAGTTATCGCTCAAAATGTGGTTCCCATGCAACCTTGATATATGCGTTCAATATGGGTGTCCGACGAAAGGGTATGGTCACAGGTTTCATCTGAACTGAACCATATTTCGATATATTTATTTATAAATATGTTATCGGTCAAAATGTGGTTCCCACAAAACCTTGATGTGTGAATTCAATATGCGTGTCAAACGAAAGGGCATGGTCACAGCTTTCATTTGAACTTTTCGATATTTCGATATATTTATCGATAAATGAGTAATCGCTCAAAATGTGGTTCCCATGCAACCTTGATATATGCGTTCAATATGGGTGTCCGACGAAATGGTATGGTCACAGGTTTCATTTGAATGCCTGTCAAACGAAAGGGCATCGCCACAGCTTTCATTTGAACTTTTCGATATTTCGATATATTTATCGATAAATGAGTTATCGCTCAAAATGTGGTTCCCATAAAACCTTGATATATGCGTGCAATATGGGTGTCCGACGAAAGGGTATGGTCACAGGTTTCATTTGAACTGAGCCATATTTCGATATATTTATTTATAAATATGTTATCGGTCAAAATGTGGTTCCCACAAAACCTTGATGTGTGCATTCAATATGCGTGTCAAACGAAAGGGCATGGTCACAGCTTTCATTTGAACTTTTCGATATTTCGATATATTTATCGATAAATGAGTTATCGCTCAAAATGTGGTTCCCATGCAACCTTGATATATGCGTTCAATATGGGTGTCCGACGAAAGGGTATGGTCACAGGTTTCATTTGAATGCCTGTCAAACGAAAGGGCATCGCCACAGCTTTCATTTGAACTTTTCGATATTTCGATATATTTATCGATAAATGAGTTATCGCTCAAAATGTGGTTCCCATGCAACCTTGATATATGCGTTCAATATGGGTGTCCGACGAAAGGGTATGGTCACAGGTTTCATTTGAATGCCTGTCAAACGAAAGGGCATCGCCACAGCTTTCATTTGAACTTTTCGATATTTCGATATATTTATCGATAAATGAGTTATCGCTCAAAATGTGGTTCCCATGCAACCTTGATATATGCGTTCAATATGGGTGTCCGACGAAAGGGTATGGTCACAGGTTTCATTTGAATGCCTGTCAAACGAAAGGGCATCGCCACAGCTTTCATTTGAACTTTTCGATATTTCGATATATTTATCCATAAATGAGTTATCGCTCAAAATGTGGTTCCCATAAAACCTTGATATATGCGTGCAATATGGGTGTCCGACGAAAGGGTATGGCCACAGCGTTCATTTGAACTGAGCCATATTTCGATATATTTATTTATAAATATGTTATCGGTCAAAATGTGGTTCCCACAAAACCTTGATGTGTGCATTCAATATGCGTGTCAAACGAAAGGGCATGGTCACAGCTTTCATTTGAACTTTTCGATATTTCGATACATTTATCGATAAATGAGTTATCGCTCAAAATGTGGTTCCCATGCAACCTTGATATGTGCGTTCAATATGGGTGTCCGACGAAAGGGTATGGTCACAGGTTTCATTTGAATGCCTGTCAAACGAAAGGGCATCGCCACAGCTTTCATTTGAACTTTTCGATATTTCGATATATTTATCGATAAATGAGTTATCGCTCAAAATGTGGTTCCCATAAAACCTTGATATATGCGAGCAATATGGGTGTCCGACGAAAGGGTATGGTCACAGGTTTCATTTGAACCTTTTCGATATATTTATCGATAAATGGGTTATCGGTCAAAATATGGTTCCCACAAAACCGTGATGTATGCATTCAATATGCGTGTCAAACGAAAGGGCATCGCCACAGCTTTCATTTGAACTTTTCGATATTTCGATATATTTATCCATAAATGAGTTATCGCTCAAAATGTGGTTCCCATAAAACCTTGATATATGCGTTCAATATGGGTGTCCGACGAAAGGGTATGGTCACAGGTTTCATTTGAATGCCTGTCAAACGAAAGGGCATCGCCACAGCTTTCATTTGAACTTTTCGATATTTCGATATATTTATCCATAAATGAGTTATCGGTCAAAATGTTGGTCCCATGAAACCTTGATGTATGCATTCAATATGCGTGTCAAACGAAAGGGCATCGCCACAGCTTTCATTTGAACTTTTCGATATTTCGATATATTTATCGATAAATGAGTTATCGCTCAAAATGTCGTTCCCATAAAACCTTGATACGAGGTGTGTTCAAACCGTATCGCGAATTTTGAATTTTCGCTGGTTACGTATATTCGAATTTCGAATTTTTTGTGGCGTTATGTTGGTACTCATGTCTCTCACTTATGCCGACAAGCTCGGCCATTTTGAATGTTCAGTTACAGCTGCTTTGCTTGCACGTGTTTTGGATCGTCTTCGATTTTTACCTATTCCAAAAAATGGATCAAAGAACCTGTATCAAATTTTGTGTGAAAAACGAAATTAAGTGCGCGGATGCATTCCGAATGTTGACTGTGGCATACGGAGAAGCTACCTTGGACCGAAGCAACGTTTATCGGTGGTACAAAATGTTCTCAGAAGGCCGAGAAGATGTGCAAAGAAGAACAAAAATTGGCTTTTGCACCACGATAACGCCCATGCTCACGCATCGTTGCTTGTGCGCGACTTTTTGGCCAAAAACAACACACTAATGATGCCGCAGCCACCGTATTCCCCAGATCTGTGACTTTTTCTTGTTCCCTAAACTGAAGAGGCCCATGAAAGGACGACGTTACGCTTCTCTTGACGAGATAAAGACGGCATCGAAGGACGAGCTAAACAAGATACAAAAAAATGATTTTTTGAAGTGCTTCGAAGATTGGAAAACCCGTTGGGCAAGTGTATAATATCTCATGGGGAAGGGGACAAAATAGATATTCATGAATAAATAAATAATTTTTTAAAAAACACAAAATTCGCGATACTTTTTGAACACACCTCGTATATGCGTTCAATATGGGTGTCCGACGAAAGGGTATGGTCACAGGTTTCATTTGAACCTTTTCGATATTTCGATATATTTATCGATAAATGGGTTATTGGTCAAAATATGGTTTCCACAAAACCGTGATGTATGCATTCAATATGCGTGTCAAACGAAAGGGCATGGTCACAGCTTTCATTTGAACTTTTCGATATTTCGATATATTTATCGATAAATGAGTTATCGGTCAAAACCTTGATATATGAGTTCAATATGGGTTTCAAACGAAAGAGCATGGCCACAGCTTTCACTTGAACTGAGCCATATTTCGATATATTTATTTATAAATGCGTTATCGGTCAAAATGTGGTTCCCACAAAACCTTGATATATGCGTTCAATATGCGTGTCAAACGAAAGGGCATGGCCACAGCTTTCATTTGAACTTATCGGTGAAAATATGTTTCCCACAAAACCGTGATGTATGCATTCAATATGTGTGTCAAACGAAAGGGCATGGTCACAGCTTTCATTTGAACTTTTCGATATTTCGATATATTTATCGATAAATGAGTTATCGGTCAAAACCTTGATATACGAGTTCAATATGGGTTTCAAACGAAAGAGCATGGCCACAGCTTTCATTTGAATTGAGCCATATTTCGATATATTTATTTATAAATGTGTTATCGGTCAAAATGTGGTTCCCACAAAACCTTGATGTATGCATTCAATATGCGTGTCAAACGAAAGGGCATGTCAAACGAAAGGGCATCGCCACAGCTTTCATTTGAACTTTTCGATATTTCGATATATTTATCGATAAATGAGTTATCGCTCAAAATATGGTTCCCATAAAACCTTGATATATGCGTTCAATATGGGTGTCCGCCGAAAGGGTATTGTCACAGGTTTCATTTGAACCTTTTCGATATTTCCATATATTTATCGATAAATGGGTTATCGGTCAAAATATGGTTCCCACAAAACCGTGATGTATGCATTCAATATGCGTGTCAAACGAAAGGGCATGGTCACAGCTTTCATTTGAACTCTTCGATATTTCGATATATTTATCGATAAATGAGTTATCGCTCAAAATGTTGTTCCCATGAAACCTTGATGTATGCATTCAATATGCGTGTCAAACGAAAGGGCATCGCCACAGCTTTCATTTGAACTTTTCTATATATTTATCGATAAATGAGTTATCGCTCAAAATGTGGTTCCCATAAAACCTTGATATATGCGTTCAATATGGGTGTCCGACGAAAGGGTATGGTCACAGGTTTCATTTGAACCTTTTCGATTTTTCAATATATTTATCGATAAATGGGTTATCGGTCAAAATATGGTTCCCACAAAACCGTGATGTATGCATTTAATATGCGTGTCAAGCGCAAGGGCAAGGCCACAGATTTCATTTGAACCTTTCGATATATTTATCGATAAATGAGTTATCGGTCAAATAGTTGTTCCCCCAAAACCTTGATATATGCGTTCAATATGGGTGTCAAACGAAAGGGCATGGTCACAGCTTTCATTTGAACTTTTCCATATTTCGATATATTTATCGATAAATGTGTTATCGGTGAAAATATGGTTCCCACAAAACCTTGATATATGCGTTCAATATGGGTGTCAAACGAAAGGGCATGAAGACAGCTGTCATTTGAACTTTCCGATATTTCAATATATTTATCGATAAATGAGCTATCGGTGAAAAAGTTGTTCCCATAAAACCGTGAAACCTAAGCGCAATGTGAGTGTGAAATAAAAGAAAAAGGCCACAGCTTTTATCTGAACTGATCCATATTTCTATATATTTGTCGATAAATGAATTATCGCTCAAAATGTGGTTCCCACAAAACCTTGATGTATGCGTTCAATATGCGTGTCAAACGAAAGGGCATGGACAGAGCTTTCATTTGAACTTATCGGTCAAAATATGGTTCCCACAAAACCGTGATGTATGAATTCAATATTCCTGTCAAACGAAAGGGCATGGTCACAGCTTTCATTTGAACTTTTCCATATTTCGATATATTTATCGATAAATGTGGTATCGGTGAAAATATGGTTCCCACAAAACCTTGATATATGCGTTCAATATGGGTGCCAAACGAAAGGACATGGTCACAGCTTTCATTTGAACTTTTCGATATTTCGATATATTTATCGATAAATGAGTTATCGGTCAAAACCTTGATATACGAGTTCAATATGGGTTTCAAACGAAAGAGCATGGCCACAGCTTTCACTTGAACTGAGCCATATTTCGATATATTTATTTATAAATGCGTTATCGGTCAAAATGTGGTTCCCACAAAACCTTGATATATGCGTTCAATATGCGTGTCAAACGAAAGGGCATGGCCACAGCTTTCATTTGAACTTATCGGTGAAAATATGTTTCCCACAAAACCGTGATGTATGCATTCAATATGTGTGTCAAACGAAAGGGCATGGTCACAGCTTTCATTTGAACTTTTCGATATTTCGATATATTTATCGATAAATGAGTTATCGGTCAAAACCTTGATATACGAGTTCAATATGGGTTTCAAACGAAAGAGCATGGCCACAGCTTTCATTTGAATTGAGCCATATTTCGATATATTTATTTATAAATGTGTTATCGGTCAAAATGTGGTTCCCACAAAACCTTGATGTATGCATTCAATATGCGTGTCAAAAGAAAGGGCATCGCCACAGCTTTCATTTGAACTTTTCGATATTTCGATATATTTATCGATAAATGAGTTATCGCTCAAAATATGGTTCCCATAAAACCTTGATATATGCGTTCAATATGGGTGTCCGCCGAAAGGGTATTGTCACAGGTTTCATTTGAACCTTTTCGATATTTCCATATATTTATCGATAAATGGGTTATCGGTCAAAATATGGTTCCCACAAAACCTTGATGTGTGCATTCAATATGGGTTTCAAACTAAAGGGCATGGCCACAGCTTTCATTTGAACTTTTCCATATTTCGACATATTTGTCGATAAATGAGTTATCGGTCAAATAGTTGTTCCCCCAAAACCTTGATATATGCGTTCAATATGGGTGTCAAACGAAAGGGCATGGTCACAGCTTTCATTTGAACTTTTCGATATTTCGATATATTTATCGATAAATGAGTTATCGGTGAAAAAGTTGTTATCATAAAACCGTGAAACCTAAGCGCAATATGAGAGTCAAATGAAAGAAAAAGGCCACAGCTTTCATCTGAACTGATCTATATTTCGATATATTTGTCGATAAATGAGTTATCGGTCAAAATGTGGTTCCCACAAAACCTTGATGTTTGCGTTCAATATGGGTGTCAAGCGCAAGGGCAAGGCCACAGGTTTCATTTGAACTTTTCGATATATTTATCGATAAATGAGTTATCGGTCAAATAGTTGTTCCCCCAAAACCTTGATATATGCGTTCACTATGGTTATCAAACGAAAGGGCATCGCCACAGCTTTCATTTGAACTTTTCCATATTTCGATGTATTTATCGAAAAATGAGTTATCGCTCAAAATGTGGTTCCCATAAAACCTTGATATATGCGTTCAATATGGGTGTCCAACGAAAGGGCATGGTCACAGCTTTCATTTGAACTTTTCCATATATTTATCGATAAATGTGTTATCGGTCAAAATGTGGTTCCCACAAAACCTTGATGTATGCGTTCAATATGCGTGTCAAACGAAAGGGCATGGACAGAGCTTTCATTTGAACTTATCGGTCAAAATATGGTTCCCACAAAACCGTGATGTATGCATTCAATATGCCTGTCAAACGAAAGGGCATGGTCACAGCTTTCATTTGAACTTTTCCATATTTCGATATATTTATCGATAAATGTGTTATCGGTGAAAATATGGTTCCCACAAAACCTTGATATATGCGTTCAATATGGGTGCCAAACGAAAGGACATGGTCACAGCTTTCATTTGAACTTTTCGATATTTCGATATATTTATCGATAAATGAGTTAGCTCAAAATGTGGTTCCTATAAAACCTTGATATATGCGTTCAATATGGGTGTCCGACGAAAGGGTATGGTCACAGCTTTCATCTGAATTTTTCGATATTTCGATATATATATCGATAGATGTGTTATCGGTCAAAATATGGTTCCCACAAAACCTTGATGTGTGCATTCAATATGCGTGTCAAACGAAAGGGTATGGTCACAGCTTTCATTTGAACTTTTCGACATATTTATAGATAAATGTGTTATCGGTGAAAATATGGTTCCCACAAAACCTTGATATATGCGTTCAATATGCGTGTCAAACGAAAGGGCATGGCCACAGCTTTCATTTGAACTTTTCGATATTTCGATATATTTATCGATAAACCTAAGCGCAATATGAGTGTGAAATAAAAGAAAAAGGCCACAGCTTTTATCTGAACTGATCCATATTTCTATATATTTGTCGATAAATGAATTATCGCTCAAAATGTGGTTCCCACAAAACCTTTATATATGCGTTCAATATGGGTGTCAAAGGAAAGGGCATGGTCACAGCTTTCATTTGAACTTTTCGATATTTTGATATATTTATCGATAAATGAGTTATCGGTGAAAGAGTTGTTATCATAAAACCGTGAAACCTAAGCGCAATATGAGAGTCAAATGAAAGAAAAAGGCCACAGCTTTCATCTGTACTGATCTATATTTCGATATAAATATTTGTCGATAAATGAGTTATCGGTCAAAATGTGGTTCCCACAAAACCTTGACGTTTGCGTTCAATATGGGTGTCAAGCGCAAGGGCAAGGCCACAGCTTTCAATTGAACTTATCGATCAAAATATGGTTCCCACAGAACCGTTATGTATGCTTTCAATATGCGTGTCAAACGAAAGGGCATGGTCACAGCTTTCATTTGAACTCTTCGATATTTCGATATATTTATCGATAAATGAGTTATCGGTCAAATAGTTGTTCCCACAAACCCTTGATATATGCGTTTGATATGGGTGTCAAACGAAAGGGCATGGTCACAGCTTTCATTTGAACTTTTTGATATATTTATCGATAAATGTGTTATCGGTCAAAATATGTTTCCCACAAAACCTTGATGTATGCGTTCAATATGGGTGTCAAGCGAAAGGGCAAGGCCACAGCTTTCAATTGAACTTATCGATCAAAATATGGTTCCCACAGAACCGTTATGTATGCTTTCAATATGCGTGTCAAACGAAAGGGCATGGTCACAGCTTTCATTTGAACTCTTCGATATTTCGATATATTTATCGATAAATGAGTTATCGGTCAAAAGGTTGTTCCCATGAAACCTTGATGTATGCATTCAATATGCGTGTCAAACGAAAGGGCATCGCCACAGCTTTCATTTGAACTTTTCGATATTTCGATATATTTATCGATAAATGAGTTATCGCTCAAAATGTGGTTCTCATAAAACCTTGATATATGCGTTCAATATGGGTGTCCGACGAAAGGGTATTGTCACAGGTTTCATTTTAACCTTTTCGATATTTCCATATATTTATCGATAAATGGGTTATCGGTCAAAATATGGTTCCCACAAACCCGTGATGTATGCATTCAATATGGGTGTCAAGCGAAAGGGCAAGGAAGCAGCTTTCATTTGAACTTTTCGATATTTCGATATATTTATCGATAAATGAGTTATCGGTCAAAATGTTGTTCCCATGAAACCTTGATGTATGCATTCAATATGCGTGTCAAACGAAAGGGCATCGCCACAGCTTTCATTAGACCTTTTCGATATTTCGATATATTTATCGATAAATGAGTTATCGCTCAAAATGTGGTTCCCATAAAACCTTGATATATGCGTTCAATATGGGTGTCCGACGAAAGGGTATGGTCACAGGTTTTATTTGAACCTTTTCGATATTTCGATATATTTATCGATAAATGGGTTATCGGTCAAAATATGGTTCCCACAAAACCGTGATGTATGCATTCAATATGCGTGTCAAACGAAAGGGCATGGTCACAGCTTTCATTTGAACTCTTCGATATTTCGATATATTTATCGATAAATGAGTTATCGCTCAAAATGTTGTTCCCATGAAACCTTGATGTATGCATTCAATATGCGTGTCAAACGAAAGGGCATCGCCACAGCTTTCATTTGAACTTTTCGATATATTTATCGATAAATGAGTTATCGCTCAAAATGTGGTTCCCATAAAACCTTGATATATGCGTTCAATATGGGTGTCCGACGAAAGGGTATGGTCACAGGTTTCATTTGAACCTTTTCGATTTTTCAATATATTTATCGATAAATGGGTTATCGGTCAAAATATGGTTCCCACAAAACCGTGATGTATGCATTCAACATGCGTGTCAAGCGCAAGGGCAAGGCCACAGATTTCATTTGAACTTTTCGATATATTTATCGATGAATGAGTTATCGGTCAAATAGTTGTTCCCCCAAAACCTTGATATATGCGTTCAATATGGGTATCAAACGAAAGGGCATCGCCACAGCTTTCATTTGAACTTTTCGATATTTCGATATATTTATCGATATATGAGTTATCGCTCAAAATGTGGTTCCCATAAAACCTTGATGTATGCGTTCAATATGGGTGTCCGACGAAAGGGTATGGTCACAGGTTTCATTTGAACCTTTTCGATATTTCGATATATTTATCGGTAAATGAGTACTCGGTCAAAACCTTGATATATGAGTTCAATATGGGTTTCAAACGAAAGAGCATGGCCACAGTTTTCATTTGAACTGAGCCATATTTCGATATATTTATTTATAAATGTGTTATCGGTCAAAATGTGGTTCCCACAAAACCTTGATGTGTGCATTCAATATGCGTGTCAAACGAAAGGGCATGGTCACAGCTTTCATTTGAACTTTTCGATATATTTATCGATAAATGTGTTATCGGTGAAAATATGGTTCCCACAAAACCTTGATATCTGCGTTCAATATGCGTGTCAAACGAAAGGGCATGGCCACAGCTTTCATTTGAACTTTTCGATATTTCGATATATTTATCGATAAATGAGTTATCGGTGAAAAAGTTGTTCCCATAAAACCGTGAAACCTAAGCGCAATATGAGTGTGAAATAAAAGAAAAAGGCCACAGCTTTCATCTGAACTGATCCATATTCCTATATATTTGTCGATAAATGAGTTATCGCTCAAAATGTGGTTCCCACAAAACCTTGATATATGCGTTCAATATGGGTTTCAAACTAAAGGGCATGGCCACAGCTTTCATTTGAACTTTTCCATATTTCGATATATTTGTCGATAAATGAGTTATCGGTCAAATAGTTGTTCCCCCAAAACCTTGATATATGCGTTCAATATGGGTGTCAAGCGCAAGGGCAAGGCCACAGGTTTCATTTGAACTTTTCGATATATTTATCGATAAATGAGTTATCGCTCAAAATGTTGTTCCCATGAAACCTTGATGTATGCATTCAATATGCGTGTCAAACGAAAGGGCATCGCCACAGCTTTCATTTGAACTTTTCGATATATTGATCGATAAATGAGTTATCGCTCAAAATGTGGTTCCCATAAAACCTTGATATATGCGTTCAATATGGGTGTCCGACGAAAGAGTATGGTCACAGGTTTCATTTGAACCTTTTCGATTTTTCAATATATTTATCGATAAATGGGTTATCGGTCAAAATATGGTTCCCACAAAACCGTGATGTATGCATTCAACATGCGTGTCAAGCGCAAGGGCAAGGCCACAGATTTCATTTGAACTTTTCGATATAATTATCGATGAATGAGTTATCGGTCAAATAGTTGTTCCCCGAAAACCTTGATATATGCGTTCAATATGGGTATCAAACGAAAGGGCATCGCCACAGCTTTCATTTGAACTTTTCGATATTTCGATATATTTATCGATATATGAGTTATCGCTCAAAATGTGGTTCACATAAAACCTTGATGTATGCGTTCAATATGGGTGTCCGACGAAAGGGTATGGTCACAGGTTTCATTTGAACCTTTTCGATATTTCGATATATTTATCGGTAAATGAGTACTCGGTCAAAACCTTGATATATGAGTTCAATATGGGTTTCAAATGAAAGAGCATGGCCACAGCTTTCATTTGAACTGAGCCATATTTCGATATATTTATTTATAAATGTGTTATCGGTCAAAATGTGGTTCCCACAAAACCTTGATGTGTGCATTCAATATGCGTGTCAAACGAAAGGGCATGGTCACAGCTTTCATTTGAACTTTTGGATATATCTATCGATAAATGTGTTATCGGTGAAAATATGGTTCCCACAAAACCTTGATATATGCGTTCAATATGCGTGTCAAACGAAAGGGCATGGCCACAGCTTTCATTTGAACTTTTCGATATTTCGATATATTTATCGATAAATGAGTTATCGGTGAAAAAGTTGTTCCCATAAAACCGTGAAACCTAAGCGCAATATGAGTGTGAAATAAAAGAAAAAGGCCACAGCTTTCATCTGAACTGATCCATATTCCTATATATTTGTCGATAAATGAGTTATCGCTCAAAATGTGGTTCCCACAAAACCTTGATATATGCGTTCAATATGGGTTTCAAACTAAAGGGCATGGCCACAGCTTTCATTTGAACTTTTCCATATTTCGATATATTTGTCGATAAATGAGTTATCGGTCAAATAGTTGTTCCCCCAAAACCTTGATATATGCGTTCAATATGGGTGTCAAGCGCAAGGGCAAGGCCACAGGTTTCATTTGAACTTTTCGATATATTTATCGATAAATGAGTTATCGGTCAAATAGTTGTTCCCCCAAAACCTTGATATATGCGTTCACTATGGGTATCAAACGAAAGGGCATCGCCACAGCTTTCATTTGAACTTTTCCATATTTCGATGTATTTATCGAAAGATGAGTTATCGCTCAAAATGTGGTTCCCATAAAACCTTGATGTATGCGTTCAATATGCGTGTCAAACGAAAGGGCATGGACAGAGCTTTCATTTGAACTTATCGGTCAAAATATGGTTCCCACAAAACCGTGATGTATGCATTCAATATGCCTGTCAAACGAAAGGGCATGGTCACAGCTTTCATTTGAACTTTTCGATATATTTATCGATAACTTTGTTATCGGTCAAAATGTGGTTCCCACAAAACCTTGATGTATGCGTTCAATATGCGTGTCAAACGAAAGGGCATGGACAGAGCTTTCATTTGAACTTATCGGTCAAAATATGGTTCCCACAAAACCGTGATGTATGCATTCAATATGCCTGTCAAACGAAAGGGCATGGTCACAGCTTTCATTTGAACTTTTCCGTATTTCGATATATTTATCGATAAATGTGTTATCGGTGAAAATATGGTTCCCACAAAACCTTGATATATGCGTTCAATATGGGTGTCAAACGAAAGGGCATGTAGACAGCTGTCATTTGAACTTTCCGATATTTCAATATATTTATCGATAAATGAGCTATCGGTGAAAAAGTTGTTCCCATAAAACCGTGAAGCCTAAGCGCAATGTGAGTGTCAAATGAAAGAGAAAGGTCACAGCTTTCATCTGAACATATCCATATTTCGATATATTTGTCGATAAATGAGTTATCGCTCAAAATGTGGTTCCCAAAAACCTTGATATATGCGTTCAATATGGGTGTCAAACGAAAGGGCATGGTCACAGCTTTCATTTGAACTTTTCGATATTTCGATATATTTATCGATAAATGAGTTAGCTCAAAATGTGGTTCCTATAAAACCTTGATATATGCGTTCAATATGGGTGTCCGACGAAAGGGTATGGTCACAGCTTTCATCTGAACTTTTCGATATTTCGATATATTTATCGATAAATGTGTTATCGGTCAAAATATGGTTCCCACAAAACCTTGATGTGTGCATTCAATATGCGTGTCAAACGAAAGGGTATGGTCACAGCTTTCATTTGAACTTTTCGATATATTTATCGATAAATGTGTTATCGGTGAAAATATGGTTCCCACAAAACCTTGATATATGGCATGGCCACAGCTTTCATCTGAACTTTTCGATATTTCGATATATTTATCGATAAATGAGTTATCGCTCAAAATGTGGTTCCCACAAAACCTTGATATATGCGTTCAATATGGGTTTCAAACTAAAGGGCAAGGCCACAGCTTTCATTGGAACTTTTCGATATTTCGATATAAAGGGTGTTTTTTTTAGGGGTATAGAACTTTGAATTGAAATAAACACACAAGAAAATCGTTTTAAGGTCCATCAATTTGGCTTTATTAAAAGGATAATTTTATGCCATTATTGTTTAAATATGATTTCGGGCATGTGGCTGCCGCGGCTGGCTCGAATAAAGCCAATTCTACAGGTCCAATTTTCAACCACTTTTTCGAGCATATGGGGCCGTATGTCGGCAATAACGCCACGAATGTTGGCTTCCAATTCCCCTAACGTTTCTGGTTTGTTGGTGTAGACGAGCGACTTCACATATCCCCAAAGAAAATAATCCAATGGTGTCAAATCACACGACCTTGGTGGCCAATTGACAGGTCCATTCCGCGAAATTATGCGCTCATCGAATGTTTCCTTCAATAAATCGATTGTGACGTGCGCTGTGTGGCATGTAGCGCCGTCTTGTTGGAACCACAACTCATCCACATTCATGCCATCCAAGTCGGGAACAAAATAGTCGGTTATCATGGCTCTATACCGGTCTCCATTAACGGTAGCTGCCTCTCCAGCATTATTGCGGAAGAAGTATGGCCCAATGACTCCACCAGCCCATAGAGCACACCAAACAGTCAGTTTTTGTGGATGTAATGGCGTTTCAAGGGTCTCATGTGGATTTTCTTCACTCCAAATGCGGCAATTTTGCTTGTTGACGTAGCCATTCAACCAAAAATGAGCCTCATCACTGAAAAAAATGTTGCGATGAAAATCAGCATCGAAATCAATCTCATTTTCGGCCCATACACCAAAATCACGACGCATTGCATGGTCTCGCGGCTTTAATTCTTGCACAAGCTGGATCTTGTAAGGTCGCAAGCCAAGATCTTTGCGCAAAATCTTCCATAAAGTTGATGGACAAAGCTCCAATTGCTGTGCACGGTGGCGAATCGATTCATTCGGGTCCTCTTCAACACTTTGCTCTACAGCGGCAATTGTTTCTTCGGTGCGCACTGTTCGACGTCTCTGCGGATGCGTATTATCACATAGAGTAAACATAGTATTTATCGATAAATGAGTTATCGCTCAAAATGTGGTTCCCATAAAACCTTGATATATGCGTTCAATATGGGTGTCCGACGAAAGGGTATTGTCACAGGTTTCATTTTAACCTTTTCGATATTTCCATATATTTATCGATAAATGGGTTATCGGTCAAAATATGGTTCCCACAAACCCGTGATGTATGCATTCAATATGGGTGTCAAGCGAAAGGGCAAGGAAGCAGCTTTCATTTGAACTTTTCGATATTTCGATATATTTATCGATAAATGAGTTATCGGTCAAAATGTTGTTCCCATGAAACCTTGATGTATGCATTCAATATGCGTGTCAAACGAAAGGGCATCGCCACAGCTTTCATTAGACCTTTTCGATATTTCGATATATTTATCGATAAATGAGTTATCGCTCAAAATGTGGTTCCCATAAAACCTTGATATATGCGTTCAATATGGGTGTCCGACGAAAGGGTATGGTCACAGGTTTTATTTGAACCTTTTCGATATTTCGATATATTTATCGATAAATGGGTTATCGGTCAAAATATGGTTCCCACAAAACCGTGATGTATGCATTCAATATGCGTGTCAAACGAAAGGGCATCGCCACAGCTTTCATTTGAACTTTTCGATATATTTATCGATAAATGAGTTATCGCTCAAAATGTGGTTCCCATAAAACCTTGATATATGCGTTCAATATGGGTGTCCGACGAAAGCGTATGGTCACAGGTTTTATTTGAACCTTTTCGATATTTCGATATATTTATCGATAAATGTGTTATCGGTCAAAATATGGTTCCCACAAAACCTTGATGTGTGCATTCAATATGCGTGTCAAACGAAAGGGCATGGTCACAGCTTTCATTTGAACTCTTCGATATTTCGATATATTTATCGATAAATGAGTTATCGCTCAAAATGTTGTTCCCATGAAACCTTGATGTATGCATTCAATATGCGTGTCAAACGAAAGGGCATCGCCACAGCTTTCATTTGAACTTTTCGATATATTTATCGATAAATGAGTTATCGCTCAAAATGTGGTTCCCATAAAACCTTGATATATGCGTTCAATATGGGTGTCCGACGAAAGGGTATTGTCACAGGTTTCATTTGAACCTTTTCGATTTTTCAATATATTTATCGATAAATGGGTTATCGGTCAAAATATGGTTCCCACAAAACCGTGATGTATGCATTCAACATGCGTGTCAAGCGCAAGGGCAAGGCCACAGATTTCATTTGAACTTTTCGATATATTTATCGATGAATGAGTTATCGGTCAAATAGTTGTTCCCACAAAACCTTGATATATGCGTTCAATATGGGTATCAAACTTTTCGATATTTCGATATATTTATCGATATATGAGTTATCGCTCAAAATGTGGTTCCCATAAAACCTTGATGTATGCGTTCAATATGGGTGTCCGACGAAAGGGTATGGTCACAGGTTTCATTTGAACCTTTTCGATATTTCGATATATTTATCGGTAAATGAGTACTCGGTCAAAACCTTGATATATGAGTTCAATATGGGTTTCAAACGAAAGAGCATGGCCACAGTTTTCATTTGAACTGAGCCATATTTCGATATATTTATTTATAAATGTGTTATCGGTCAAAATGTGGTTCCCACAAAACCTTGATGTGTGCATTCAATATGCGTGTCAAACGAAAGGGCATGGTCACAGCTTTCATTTGAACTTTTCGATATATTTATCGATAAATGTGTTATCGGTGAAAATATGGTTCCCACAAAACCTTGATATATGCGTTCAATATGCGTGTCAAACGCAAGGGCATGGCCACAGCTTTCATTTGAACTTTTCGATATTTCGATATATTTATCGATAAATGAGTTATCGGTGAAAAAGTTGTTCCCATTAAACCGTGAAACCTAAGCGCAATATGAGTGTGAAATAAAAGAAAAAGGCCACAGCTTTCATCTGAACTGATCCATATTCCTATATATTTGTCGATAAATGAGTTATCGCTCAAAATGTGGTTCCCACAAAACCTTGATATATGCGTTCAATATGGGTTTCAAACTAAAGGGCATGGCCACAGCTTTCATTTGAACTTTTCCATATTTCGATATATTTGTCGATAAATGAGTTATCGGTCAAATAGTTGTTCCCCCAAAACCTTGATATATGCGTTCAATATGGGTGTCAAGCGCAAGGGCAAGGCCACAGGTTTCATTTGAACTTTTCGATATATTTATCGATAAATGAGTTATCGCTCAAAATGTTGTTCCCATGAAACCTTGATGTATGCATTCAATATGCGTGTCAAACGAAAGGGCATCGCCACAGCTTTCATTTGAACTTTTCGATATATTTATCGATAAATGAGTTATCGCTCAAAATGTGGTTCCCATAAAACCTTGATATATGCGTTCAATATGGGTGTCCGACGAAAGGGTATGGTCACAGGTTTCATTTGAACCTTTTCGATTTTTCAATATATTTATCGATAAATGGGTTATCGGTCAAAATATGGTTCCCACAAAACCGTGATGTATGCATTCAACATGCGTGTCAAGCGCAAGGGCAAGGCCACAGATTTCATTTGAACTTTTCGATATATTTATCGATGAATGAGTTATCGGTCAAATAGTTGTTCCCCCAAAACCTTGATATATGCGTTCAATATGGGTATCAAACGAAAGGGCATCGCCACAGCTTTCATTTGAACTTTTCGATATTTCGATATATTTATCGATATATGAGTTATCGCTCAAAATGTGGTTCACATAAAACCTTGATGTATGCGTTCAATATGGGTGTCCGACGAAAGGGTATGGTCACAGGTTTCATTTGAACCTTTTCGATATTTCGATATATTTATCGGTAAATGAGTACTCGGTCAAAACCTTGATATATGAGTTCAATATGGGTTTCAAACGAAAGAGCATGGCCACAGCTTTCATTTGAACTGAGCCATATTTCGATATATTTATTTATAAATGTGTTATCGGTCAAAATGTGGTTCCCACAAAACCTTGATGTGTGCATTCAATATGCGTGTCAAACGAAAGGGCATGGTCACAGCTTTCATTTGAACTTTTCGATATATTTATCGATAAATGTGTTATCGGTGAAAATATGGTTCCCACAAAACCTTGATATATGCGTTCAATATGCGTGTCAAACGAAAGGGCATGGCCACAGCTTTCATTTGAACTTTTCGATATTTCGATATATTTATCGATAAATGAGTTATCGGTGAAAAAGTTGTTCCCATAAAACCGTGAAACCTAAGCGCAATATGAGTGTGAAATAAAAGAAAAAGGCCACAGCTTTCATCTGAACTGATCCATATTCCTATATATTTGTCGATAAATGAGTTATCGCTCAAAATGTGGTTCCCACAAAACCTTGATATATGCGTTCAATATGGGTTTCAAACTAAAGGGCATGGCCACAGCTTTCATTTGAACTTTTCCATATTTCGATATATTTGTCGATAAATGAGTTATCGGTCAAATAGTTGTTCCCCCAAAACCTTGATATATGCGTTCAATATGGGTGTCAAGCGCAAGGGCAAGGCCACAGGTTTCATTTGAACTTTTCGATATATTTATCGATAAATGAGTTATCGGTCAAATAGTTGTTCCCCCAAAACCTTGATATATGCGTTCACTATGGGTATCAAACGAAAGGGCATCGCCACAGCTTTCATTTGAACTTTTCCATAATTCGATGTATTTATCGAAAGATGAGTTATCGCTCAAAATGTGGTTCCCATAAAACCTTGATGTATGCGTTCAATATGCGTGTCAAACGAAAGGGCATGGACAGAGCTTTCATTTGAACTTATCGGTCAAAATATGGTTCCCACAAAACCGTGATGTATGCATTCAATATGCCTGTCAAACGAAAGGGCATGGTCACAGCTTTCATTTGAACTTTTCGATATATTTATCGATAACTTTGTTATCGGTCAAAATGTGGTTCCCACAAAACCTTGATGTATGCGTTCAATATGCGTGTCAAACGAAAGGGCATGGACAGAGCTTTCATTTGAACTTATCGGTCAAAATATGGTTCCCACAAAACCGTGATGTATGCATTCAATATGCCTGTCAAACGAAAGGGCATGGTCACAGCTTTCATTTGAATTTTTCCGTATTTCGATATATTTATCGATAAATGTGTTATCGGTGAAAATATGGTTCCCACAAAACCTTGATATATGCGTTCAATATGGGTGTCAAACGAAACGGCATGTAGACAGCTGTCATTTGAACTTTCCGATATTTCAATATATTTATCGATAAATGAGCTATCGGTGAAAAAGTTGTTCCCATAAAACCGTGAAGCCTAAGCGCAATGTGAGTGTCAAATGAAAGAGAAAGGCCACAGCTTTCATCTGAACTTATCCATATTTCGATATATTTGTCGATAAATGAGTTATCGCTCAAAATGTGGTTCCCAAAAACCTTGATATATGCGTTCAATATGGGTGTCAAACGAAAGGGCATGGTCACAGCTTTCATTTGAACTTTTCGATATTTCGATATATTTATCGATAAATGAGTTAGCTCAAAATGTGGTTCCTATAAAACCTTGATATATGCGTTCAATATGGGTGTCCGACGAAAGGGTATGGTCACAGCTTTCATCTGAACTTTTCGATATTTCGATATATTTATCGATAAATGTGTTATCGGTCAAAATATGGTTCCCACAAAACCTTGATGTGTGCATTCAATATGCGTGTCAAACGAAAGGGTATGGTCACAGCTTTCATTTGAACTTTTCGATATATTTATCGATAAATGTGTTATCGGTGAAAATATGGTTCCCACAAAACCTTGATATATGGCATGGCCACAGCTTTCATTTGAACTTTTCCATATTTCGATACATTTGTCGATAAATGAGTTATCGGTCAAATAGTTGTTCCTCCAAAACCTTGATATATGCGTTCAATATGGGTGTCAAAGGAAAGGGCATGGTCACAGCTTTCATTTGAACTTTTCGATATTTCGATATATTTATCGATAAATGAGTTATCGGTGAAAAAGTTGTTATCATAAAACCGTGAAACCTAAGCGCAATATGAGAGTCAAATGAAAGAAAAAGGCCACAGCTTTCATCTGAACTGATCTATATTTCGATATATTTGTCGATAAATGAGTTATCTGTCAAAATGTGGTTCCCACAAAACCTTGATGTTTGCGTTCAATATGGGTGTCAACCGCAAGGGCAAGGCCACAGGTTTCATTTGAACTGATCCATATTTCTATATATTTGTCGATAAATGAGTTATCGCTCAAAATGTGGTTCCCACAAAACCTTGATATATGCGTTCAATATGGGTTTCAAACTAAAGGGTATGGCCACAGCTTTCATTTGAACTTTTCCATATTTCGATACATTTTTCGATAAATGAGTTATCGGTCAAATAGTTGTTCCTCCAAAACCTTGATATATGCGTTCAATATGGGTGTCAAAGGAAAGGGCATGGTCACAGCTTTCATTTGAACTTTTCGATATTTCGATATATTTATCGATAAATGAGTTATCGGTGAAAAAGTTGTTATCATAAAACCGTGAAACCTAAGCGCAATATGAGAGTCAAATGAAAGAAAAAGGCCACAGCTTTCATCTGAACTGATCTATATTTCGATATATTTGTCGATAAATGAGTTATCTGTCAAAATGTGGTTCCCACAAAACCTTGATGTTTGCGTTCAATATGGGTGTCAACCGCAAGGGCAAGGCCACAGGTTTCATTTGAACTTTTCGATATATTTATCGATAAATGAGTTATCGGTCAAATAGTTGTTCCCACAAAACCTTGATATATGCGTTTGATATGGGTGTCAAACGAAAGGGCATGGTCACAGCTTTCATTTGAACTTTTTGATATATTTATCGATAAATGTGTTATCGGTCAAAATATGGTTCCCACAAAACCTTGATGTATGCGTTCAATATGGGTGTCAAGCGAAAGGGCAAGGCCACAGCTTTAATTTGAACTCTTCGATATATTTATCGATAAATGAGTTAGCTCAAAATGTGGTTCCTATAAAACCTTGATATATGCGTTCAATATGGGTGTCCGACGAAAGGGTATGGTCACAGCTTTCATCTGAACTTTTCGATATTTCGATATATTTATCGATAAATGTGTTATCGGTCAAAATATGGTTCCCACAAAACCTTGATGTGTGCATTCAATATGCGTGTCAAACGAAAGGGTATGGTCACAGCTTTCATTTGAACTTTTCGATATATTTATCGATAAATGTGTTATCGGTGAAAATATGGTTCCCACAAAACCTTGATATATGGCATGGCCACAGCTTTCATTTGAACTTTTCGATATTTCGATATATTTATCGATAAATGAGTTATCGGTGAAAAAGTTGTTCCCATAAAACCGTTAAACCTAAGCGCAATATGAGTGTGAAATAAAAGAAAAAGGCCACAGCTTTCATCTGAACTGATCCATATTTCTATATATTTGTCGATAAATGAGTTATCGCTCAAAATGTGGTTCCCACAAAACCTTGATATATGCGTTCAATATGGGTTTCAAACTAAAGGGCATGGCCACAGCTTTCATTTGAACTTTTCCATATTTCGATACATTTGTCGATAAATGAGTTATCGGTCAAATAGTTGTTCCTCCAAAACCTTGATATATGCGTTCAATATGGGTGTCAAAGGAAAGGGCATGGTCACAGCTTTCATTTAAACTTTTCGATATTTCGATATATTTATCGATAAATGAGTTATCGGTGAAAAATTTGTTATCATAAAACCGTGAAACCTAAGCGCAATATGAGAGTCAAATGAAAGAAAAAGGCCACAGCTTTCATCTGAACTGATCTATATTTCGATATATTTGTCGATAAATGAGTTATCTGTCAAAATGTGGTTCCCACAAAACCTTGATGTTTGCGTTCAATATGGGTGTCAACCGCAAGGGCAAGGCCACAGGTTTCATTTGAACTTTTCGATATATTTATCGATAAATGAGTTATCGGTCAAATAGTTGTTCCCACAAAACCTTGATATATGCGTTTGATATGGGTGTCAAACGAAAGGGCATGGTCACAGCTTTCATTTGAACTTTTTGATATATTTATCGATAAATGTGTTATCGGTCAAAATATGGTTCCCACAAAACCTTGATGAATGCGTTCAATATGGGTGTCAAGCGAAAGGGCAAGGCCACAGCTTTCATTTGAACTCTTCGATATATTTATCGATAAATGAGTTATCGCTCAGAAAGTCGTTCCCACAAAACCTTGATATATACGTTCAATATTGGTTTCAAACGAAACGGCATGGCCACAGCTTTTATTTGAACTTTTCCATATTTCGATATATTTATCGACAAATGAGTTACCGCTCAAAATGTGGTTCCCATAAAACCGTGATATATGCGTTCAATATGGGTGTCCAACGAAAGGGCATGGTCACAGCTTTCATTTGAACTTTTCGATACATTTATCGATAATTGTGTTATCGGTCAAAATATGGTTCTCACCAAACCTTGATGTATGCATTCAATATGCATGTCAAACGAAAGGGCATGGCCACAGCTTTTATTTAAACTTTTAGAAATTTCGAAATATTTACCGTTAAACGAGTTATCGGTCAAAATGTTGTTCCTATAAAACCGTGAAACTTAACGCAATATGAGTGTCAAATGAAAGAAAAAGACCACAGCTTTCATCTGAACTGATCCATATTTCGATATATTTGTCGATTAATGACTTATCGGTCAAAATGTGGTTCTCACCAAACCTTGATGTATGCATTCAATATGCATGTCAAACGAAAGGGCATGGCCACAGCTTTTATTTAAACTTTTAGAAATTTCGAAATATTTACCGTTAAACGAGTTATCGGTCAAAATGTTGTTCCCATAAAACCGTGAAACTTAACGCAATATGAGTGTCAAGTGAAAGAAAAAGACCACAGCTTTCATCTGAACTGATCCATATTTCGATATATTTGTCGATTAATGACTTATCGGTCAAAAAGTTGTTCCCACAAAACCTTGATATATGCGTTCAATATGGGTTTCAAACGAAAGGGCATGGCCACAGCTTTCATTTGAACTTTTCCATATTTCGATATATTTATCGACAAATGAGTTATCGCTCAAAATGTGGGTCCCATAAAACCGTGATATATGCGTTCAATATGGGTGTCCAACGAAAGGGCATGGTCACAGCTTTCATTTGAACTTTTCGATACATTTATCGATAATTGTGTTATCGGTCAAAATATGGTTCTCACCAAACCTTGATGTATGCATTCAATATGCATGTCAAACGAAAGGGCATGGCCACAGCTTTTATTTAAACTTTTAGAAATTTCGAAATATTTACCGATAAACGAGTTATCGGTCAAAATGTTGTTCCCATAAAACCGTGAAACTTAACGCAATATGAGTGTCAAATGAAAGAAAAAGACCACAGCTTTCATCTGAACTGATCCATATTTCGATATATTTGTCGATAAATGAGTTATCGGTCAAAAAGTTGTTCCCACAAAACCTTGATATATGCGTTCAATATGGGTGTCCAACGAAAGGGCATGCTCACAGCTTTCATTTGAACTTTTCCATATATTTATCGATAAATGTGTTATCGGTCAAAATGTGGTTCCCACAAAACCTTGATGTATGCGTTCAATATGCGTGTCAAACGAAAGGGCATGGACAGCGCTTTCATTTGAACTTATCGGTCAAAATATGGTTCCCACAAAACCATGATGTATGCATTCAATATGCGTGTCAAACGAAAGGGCATGGCCACAGCTTTCATTTGAACTTTTCCATATTTCGATGTATTTATCGAAAAATGAGTTATCGCTCAAAATGTGGTTCCCATAAAACCTTGATATATGCGTTCAATATGGGGGTCCAACGAAAGGGCATGGTCACAGCTTTCATTTGAACTTTTCCATATATTTATCGATAAATGTGTTATCGGTCAAAATGTGGTTCCCACAAAACCATGATGTATGCATTCAAACGAAAGGGCATGGCCACAGCTTTTATTTGAACTTTTCCATATTTCGATGTATTTATCGAAAAATTAGTTATCGCTCAAAATGTGGTTCCCATAAAACCTTGATATATGCGTTCAATATGGGTGTCAAACGAAAGGGCATGGACAGAGCTTTCATTTGAACTTATCGGTCAAAATATGGTTCCCACAAAACCGTGATGTATGCATTCAATATGCCTGTCAAACGAAAGGGCATGGTCACAGCTTTCATTTGAACTTTTCCATATATTTATCGACAAATGAGTTATCGCTCAAAATGTGGTTCCCATAAAACCGTGATATATGCGTTCAATATGGGTGTCCAACGAAAGGGCATGGTCACAGCTTTCATTTGAACTTTTCGATACATTTATCGATAATTGTGTTATCGGTCAAAATATGGTTCTCACCAAACCTTGATGTATGCATTCAATATGCATGTCAAACGAAAGGGCATGGCCACAGCTTTTATTTAAACTTTTAGAAATTTCGAAATATTTACCGATAAACGAGTTATCGGTCAAAATGTTGTTCCCATAAAACCGTGAAACTTAACGCAATATGAGTGTCAAATGAAAGAAAAAGACCACAGCTTTCATCTGAACTGATCCATATTTCGATATATTTGTCGATAAATGAGTTATCGGTCAAAAAGTTGTTCCCACAAAACCTTGATATATGCGTTCAATATGGGTGTCCAACGAAAGGGCATGCTCACAGCTTTCATTTGAACTTTTCCATATATTTATCGATAAATGTGTTATCGGTCAAAATGTGGTTCCCACAAAACCTTGATGTATGCGTTCAATATGCGTGTCAAACGAAAGGGCATGGACAGCGCTTTCATTTGAACTTATCGGTCAAAATATGGTTCCCACAAAACCATGATGTATGCATTCAATATGCGTGTCAAACGAAAGGGCATGGCCACAGCTTTCATTTGAACTTTTCCATATTTCGATGTATTTATCGAAAAATGAGTTATCGCTCAAAATGTGGTTCCCATAAAACCTTGATATATGCGTTCAATATGGGGGTCCAACGAAAGGGCATGGTCACAGCTTTCATTTGAACTTTTCCATATATTTATCGATAAATGTGTTATCGGTCAAAATGTGGTTCCCACAAAACCATGATGTATGCATTCAAACGAAAGGGCATGGCCACAGCTTTTATTTGAACTTTTCCATATTTCGATGTATTTATCGAAAAATGAGTTATCGCTCAAAATGTGGTTCCCATAAAACCTTGATATATGCGTTCAATATGGGTGTCAAACGAAAGGGCATGGACAGAGCTTTCATTTGAACTTATCGGTCAAAATATGGTTCCCACAAAACCGTGATGTATGCATTCAATATGCCTGTCAAACGAAAGGGCATGGTCACAGCTTTCATTTGAACTTTTCCATATTTCGATATATTTATCGATAAATGTGTTATCGGTGAAAATATGGTTCCCACAAAACCTTGATATATGCGTTCAATATGCGTGTCAAACGAAAAGGCATGGCCACAGCTTTCATTTGAACTTTCCGAAATTTCAATATATTTATCGATAAATGAGCTATCGGTGAAAAAGTTGTTCCCATAAAACCGTGAAACCTAAGCGCACTGTGAGTGTCAAATGAAAGAAAAAGGCCACAGCTTTCATCTGCACTGATCCATATTTCGATATATTTGTCGATAAATGAGTTATCGGTCAAATAGTTGTTCAGCTTTCATCTGAACTGATCCATATTTCTATATACGATATTTGTCGATAAATGAGTTATCGCTCAAAATGTGGTTCCCAAAAACCTTGATATATGCGTTCAATATGGGTGTCAAACGAAAGGACATGGTCGCAGCTTTCATTTGAACTTTTCGATATTTCGATATATTTATCGATAAATGAGTTATCGGTGAAAAAGTTTTTCCCATAAAACCGTGAAACCTAAGCGCAATATGAGTGTGAAATAAAAGAAAAAGGCCACAGCTTTCATCTGAACTGAGCCATATTTCTATATATTTGTCGATAAATGAGTTATCGTTCAAAATTTGGTTCCCACAAAACCTTGATATATGAGTTCCATATGGGTTTCAAACTAAAGGGCAAGGCCACAGCTTTCATTTGAACTTTTCCATATTTCGATATATTTATCGACAAATGAGTTATCGCTCAAAATGTGGTTCCCATAAAACCGTGATATATGCGTTCAATATGGGTGTCCAACGAAAGGGCATGGTCACAGCTTTCATTTGAACTTTTCGATATTTCGATATATTTATCGATAAATGTGTTATCGGTGAAAATATGGTTCCCACAAAACCTTGATTTATGCATTCAATTTGGGTGTCAAACGAAAGGGCATGAAGACAGCTTTCATTTGAACTTTCCGATATTTCAATATATTTATCGATAAATGAGCTATCGGTGAAAAAGTTGTTCCCATAAAACCGTGAAACCTAAGCGCAATGTGAGTGTCAAATGAAAGAGAAAGGCCACAGCTTTCATCTGAACTTATCCATATTTCGATATATTTGTCGATAAATGAGTTATCGGTCAAATAGTTGTTCCCCCAAAACCTTGATATATGCGTTCAATATGGGTGACAAACGAAAGGGCATGGTCACAGCTTTCATTTGAACTTTTCGATATTTCGATATATTTATCGATAAATGAGTTATCGGTGAAAAAGTTGTTATCATAAAACCGTGAAACCTTAGCGCAATATGAGAGTCAAATGAAAGAAAAAGGCCACAGCTTTCATCTGAACTGATCTATATTTCGATATATTTGTCGATAAATGAGTTATCGGTCAAAATGTGGTTCCCACAAAACCTTGATGTTTGCGTTCAATATGGGTGTCAAGCGCAAGGGCAAGGCCACAGGTTTCATTTGAACTTTTCGATATATTTATCGATAAATGAGTTATCGGTCAAAACCTTGATATATGAGTTCAATATGGGTTTCAAACGAAAGAGCATGGCCACAGCTTTCATTTGAACTGAGCCATATTTCGATATATTTATTTATAAATGTGTTATCGGTCAAAATGTGGTTCCCACAAAACCTTGATGTATGCGTTCAATATGCGTGTCAAACGAAAGGGCATGGCCACAGCTTTCATTTGAACTCTGTAACGAAGCTTTCTTGTTGCCCCGTTGCTTCTTTGGTAATTGCTGGGGTATACTCGCCTTGTCCAAGGTTCGCTTACAATAAATTTGTAAATTCGGGACACTGCGCAAATCGTTTCGCTGTATTAAACTTTACTTTATTCTTACTTAATGCTAGAATATTAATTCATTCGTATTTTATTCTAAAATTCAACTCCCTCTGACTTCATTCGTCGCCACTCGGCTGTGGTGGCGTGGCTTAACGGTCCAGCCGCGTTCCATTAAACGGATTCCGTTAGGGTCTGGTGCGTTGCACTCGTGTGTTGCAGCGGCGTTGCTCTGCCACGCCCGGTGTCGGTGCCCCTCTTAGGTGCGTTGTATTTCGCCGCTCTGCTGCTGTCTCTCCTGACGTGTCTCTGCCTTGCGGTATTTTGCCGCTCTGCTGCGGTCTCTGCTGACGTGTCTCTGTCGTGCGGTATTTCGTCGCTCAGCTCGGTCGTGTGGTGCGTTCGCGCTGTTACTCCGCGGGGTATCACTCTCGCGGCGCGGTCTACGCCGGCGTAGGCGAGCGGACGTCGCCTGTTCGCGATTGCGCGTTACTGTGGCGGGACTTTTGCTGAGGCGGGTGTGCGCGAGGTTTCTAGTGGTAGTTGTACTGGATAGACCCAACTACAGCCCCCTTCGATCCCCCGGCTCACTCCTACGGGGCGAATCTCGATTGTACTGGATATACCCAACTACGATCGAGATGCGCTCGCTAGCCGCTCTGGTCGTGACCACAGCTCCGTGCTGACTGACTCCTGTGATGCTGTGTTGATGCTTTTATAGCTGTGGTGTTACATGTTGCTTGCTCGGGTGGTTGTGTTGCCATGGTAACTGTGTTGCTGTGACATGTTGCGACCGCTCGTTGTGTTCATGTTGGTGCTAGTTTTGTTGTTGAGCCTTGTTGTATGTTCATCTGGTTATGTGGGGTCGTTTTTGTGTGGGCCAAATTAATGGGGATTTATTTGGTCCTCACACTCCCCCCCCCCACTTCGGAGAGTCAGCCCTCGGTGTCGCGTAGCTGTATGCAGGCCCTGCCTTTTACGATGCTCACCTTGTACTGGTGTGTGCGGAATTTAACCCGGGAGCTTCCTTTGCCTTCGGCGATGCGTCGGAATATGCTTCGCACGTTGTCCGCTATATCCGGGAATTGGTCCAGCATCGGCCCCTCCGCGTCCTGTGCCTCGATTATCACCTTTTGGTGACCTTCTGTGGTTGGCTGTGGCAGTACCTGTACGGGTGAGTGTTGGTTTCGGCGTTCAGCGTCGCCTCCATGGTACTTTGAAGGAACCGGGCTAGCATCTCCGTGCGTTTCTGGCTCGCCATTTCCTCCGTGAACGGTTGCTTGATCAGCCCGGGTGCTCCTTCCCCGCGTCCCGTGTATCGCAATATTCTGTCCATGTTCTCTGCCACATAGACGCCGCAATCGTTCGTGTTCTGTTGCTGGGGCACCTCGAGGATTAGTTCCTGGGCTTTGAAACCACCATGGCCGTACCGCTGCATGTATTCCCAATGAAGGAAGTCTGCCCAAGCCTGCGTCGCGTGCTGCGTTTTTATTCTGCGTAGTGAGTCTGCTACCAGTATGTACCGCTCTTGCCAGCACTCCGTGTCGGTGACGTGGTGTGTGGTTGCTGCGTTGGCCAGGCCGAGCAGGTACCAATGATGGGCGTTGTTGTGCGGTGCGAGGATCGCGCCTTTCCCGAACAGGTCTATCTTCCGGACCTCGCGATGTACGCGTCGGTACCTCTCATCCATGTTTCCCTTTTGGGTCAGCTGCCAGATCACGAAGGGGCTGAGAGTCGTTTGTTGTTGCTCGTGGTGCTCTTCCAGGCCCTTCGCCCAGGCGTCAATGACGGCGTCCGTCAGCCAGTGTGATCCCTGGAGCGATTTGAGGTCCACGTTGTATAGGGGTATGCCGCCTTGTCCTGCCGGGAATATTATTTTCGGACCTTCCTCTTCCGGTGTGCCTGCTTCGTCGTCCGAGGAGAGCTCGATGATTTCCGATGGGTTATTTTCCAGTGGGGCTACGTCTTTGTTCGAGAGCTCGATGATTTCTGCCTGCTGCTCTATCTCCACCTCGATCCTATTCAACGTGGCTGCTGGTGGTGATGCTCTGGCCTCATTATGGGTACTGGCCGCGGCTTCCTCCCACTTTGCCACGCGCATGGTGCGTATAATGGTTTCAGTGGCTCGTCGGACTGTATGTGCTGTGCGCCTGGCGTTGGCGTCGTCGTGTCCGGCGGCTGCGGGCATGGGGTTGGTTGCGTTGGCGTACTCAGCGACTGCGCGCTGAGCGGTTGTGCGTATGGTGTCACGCGTGGTGCGCGGACCATCCTCCGTCTCTAGCAGCATTGCCCTTGGTCGTTTCGCCTCCTCCTCCGCGTAGCGCTGGCGCGTGCGCTTGATGCTTTTGGCTAGTTTGTTGTTGTAATTTTCCATTTTGATTGTTTGGAGAAAAAAAATTCGTAGCAAAATTTATTTGATGTTTTCACCTCGGTGGTTTGCGATTGAATGTTTAAGCATCGCTCTGTCTTCCCACCCTTGGTCTTAATTACAATTATATTTTTGTTTCTAATCGCTTGCGGCGGTTTCTGCCGCATGATAGGCTTTTAGTTCCGCGATGTTTACGGTTTTCTCCTTCCCGCCGTCGGTTTTCCGTACTTTGAGTATCACTGGTGATACATACCCTAGGATCTGGTAGGGCCCATCATACTTGGAAGCCAACTTTGCCGCGAAATTTTCTGCGGCCTTCGATAGGTGGTGTTCCTTTACGAGGACTAATTCGCCGATTACGGGGGTCCATTTTCTCCGCCGTAAATTGTAGTGCCGTGTTTGGTCTACCGCTGCTCGTTCCATGTTTTGGCTTACGATTTTGAAGGCCTCCTGCATTCTGCTGTGTTTCTCCTCGGCCTTGGTGGTAGCTGTGCCGGTTCCGATGTTAACCTCGGCGAACAGTGACCCTGGCAGTCGCGGTTCCCGTCCTTGTACGAGGAACGCAGGAATGTACCCTGTGGATGCGGCAAGCTCGATTTCCGGGAGAAGATCGTCCCATCGGTTAGGCTGCGATCTGGTGAGTTGCGCCACGATGCGTTTGACGGTCCGGTTTGCTCGTTCTGTGGGGTTCTCTTGGGGGGTGTACGGTGCCGCGAATTGTTGCCGTATCCCTATCTCCTTGAGGTAGCGCTGCCACATTGTGCTGGTGAACTGGACCCCGTTGTCCGATATCAGTATCTTGGGAGTACCGAATCTTGCAAGGATGCGTTCTCTGAATGCGCGGCGACCCCGTCAGCTGTAGCACGCCTCATTGGGATCAATTCCACCCATTTGCTAAACCGGTCGAAAAATACCAATAGCGTTGTATTTCCGTGAGTTGAACGTGGTAGAGGTCCGATGAAATCGGCGCATACCGTGGCAAATGGTTCCTGGGCTACCTGTGAGAGCATTTTTCCCGCTGGCTTTTGTTGTGCTTCCTTATACTTCTGGCAAGACTCGCATTGGCGTACATATCGGCTGATATCCCGGAACATGCCGGGCCAATAATACCGGTTGGCGATTCGTGCTACTGTACGACGGATGCCCATGTGTCCAGCGCTTGGTATATCGTGGTTTTCCTTTAGGACTCGCTGTCGGAGCGGTGTGGGTACACATAACTTCCACGGGACCACCTCTTCGTCGTGTGACCGGCAGGGAATATGGCGGTACATCTGCCCTTCTTGTATTGCATAGTCGGCGTACTTTTCCGGGTTGGTGCGTACTTTATCCACCCGCTTGCGCCACCACTTGCATTGAGTCTCTGTCGTCGTCGTTAGTCGCAGGGTCTCTAGTGGTTGTCGAGATAGTACGTCGGCTACCAGGTTGAGCTTACCTTTTCTATACTCGATGTCGAATGTGTGTTTTTGCAGCTCCAATGCCCATCGTGCTATGCGGCCCGAGGGGCTTTCTATCGAGTTTAGCCACTTCAGCGACATATGGTCCGTTATAACTTTGAACCGGTATCCTTCCAAGTATGGCCTCATTTTCCGTATTCCCCACACGATAGCAAGGCACTCCTTTTCGGTGGGCGAATAGTTGGCCTCCGCCTTGTTTAGTTTTCGGCTGGCGTAAGCGATAACGCGCTCTCCACCTTCCAGCTCCTGTGTCAGTACTGCTCCCAGACCGAAATTGCTGGCGTCCGTCTGCAACGTGAACAACTTTGTAAAGTCCGGGCATGCGAGTATAGGGGCTTCCGTGAGTTTCTGCTTGATGGTATCGAAGGCTTCTTGTTGCTCTGCTCCCCACTTCCAGTGCTTGCCCTTTTTCAGCAGGGCCGTGAGCGGCTGGCTTATAGTAGCGAAGTCAGGCACGAAACGGCGATACCACGATGCTATCCCCAGACACTGTCGAACTTCCTTCACGTTGGTTGGTGGTTTCAGCTCCTTGATAGCTGCAACTTTCTCGGGGTCCGTGTGGATTCCCTTATCGCTTACCACATGGCCTAGGTACCGAAGTTCCTTCTTGAAGAATTCGTATTTCTGCGGGTTGATTTTGAGGTTGGCGTGTTGCAGCCGTCGCATGACTTCCTGTAAGTTGCGTATGTGTTCCTCCAACGTGGAGCCTATGACAATTATGTCGTCGAGATACGCGAAGGCATGTGGTTCCATTTCTGGCCCATTGACTTGGTCGAGTGCCCTCTGGAATGTTGCTGGTGCGGAATGCAAACCGAAAGGCATACCACGCCACTGAAATAATCCGCACCCGGGTACTGTGAAGGCCGTGTAAGGACGACTCTGCGGTTCCAATGGTACCTGCCAGTAGCCGTTCTTCAAGTCCAGGCTGCTGATGTATTTCGCCCTTCGTAACTTGTCCAGTATGTGTTGTATTCTTGGCAGGGGGTATGCGTCGGGTATTGATCGCGCGTTGAGCTGCCGATAATCTACGCACAACCTCCACTTACCATTCTTCTTTTTGGCTAGCACCATCGGTGCGCTGTGGGGGCTAGAGGATGGCTCGATGCATCCCTTGTCGAGGAGTTCGTCAATTTCCTTGTTGATGATGCTCTGCATGGCCGGATTTCGGGGGAAGGAGCGTTGTTTGAGGGGCCGGTCGTCGGTGAGGATAATCTTGTGTTCCGCCACTGTCGTTACTCCGTTCATAGTCTCGAATTTTTGGAGTTCTTTCGCGAGAAAATCTTGTATGCCCTCTGCCTCGTCCTGGTTGGAGGCGCCGTTGATTCTGTTGTTCCTCTCATCTATGTCGTTATTGTCTTCCCCTGGCGGCGTTGCCTCCTCTGTTATCTGTGTCGGTACGCCTGGTGTCAATGTGGGTTGGGTAAGTGGCCTGGATAGCGCGAGGTGTCCTCCTCCGCAGGATATCGTGGCTCCCATGCTCCCTAGCGTATCTAGTCCCAGTATGATGTCGTCGATTGCCCCGGGCATAACATGTAAAACTGTGTGGTGTGAACATTGTGGTGCTAGTCCCGTTTGCCATCGTTATTTTGATGGCCACTCTCACCATTTCTCCGCTCCCAGAGTTCACCACACGTTCTGCTAGGCTACTCGAAACGAAACTTCTCGATGCCCCTGTATCGATGACCGCCTCTGCTGATTCCGCGCCGAGCCTGGCTACGGCGTAAAGGCGGCCATGCTCTTGGTACATTGCTACTGCTGATTCGGCGCTGGGTTCCTTGGGCTCACTGCGCCTTGTCCTTCGTGAAGCCCTCTGCCGTTTCCCTGACGTTGACGGCAGCATTCGATTGTGCGTACCTCACTGCGGCCGCACTTCCAGCAAAAAATGTTTCGGGGTTTTCGGCAACTATTGGCGTAGTGTCCTTGCTCACCGCATCTCCTGCATACATTGTTGGGGTCGAATCCCTGATTTTCTGGAGGTGAGTAGTGCGGTCTGTTCGGTGGTCGTGGCGGGGTTGCAGGTTGTGGTGGTGAAATTAAAGTTTTGGCACCTACTACGTGTCGCGCGATTTCCGTCTGGTGGTCGTCGATAGCCCTCGTGGATACTCTCGCATTCCTCGGCAAGAATGATGAGCTCGGCGAGATTGTTGAAATCCCTACGTTTGATGTACAGTAGGTAATCCGGGTGGCTATTGCGGAAGATTCTTTCCAGACGTTGCTCGTGACTGTACCCGGCGTGCCTCATCAAGTTTTGGATCGCTAGCACGTAGTCCTTGTATTTCTTGCGTGCGTGTTGCCTTCGTTGCCGTATGTCATCCTCGAGGCGTTCGAAGTATCTAGCGGGTAGGAAGAAACGTAGAAAATCCTGCCTGAATGTCGCCCAACTACTCCAATGTGCGTTGTTGTTGCGATACCATTGAAGAGCTGTGCCTCCTAGTAACTCGGGCATGGTTTTTGGGAGAAGATCCATGTTTAGCGTGTATGCCTCCGACAACTCTTCCAGTCGTTCGATGAATGCTAACGGGTCTCTACCCCCGTCATACTTTACCGACCACTTCCGCACTTGGTCGATGATGGGTGCGAATATAATGGTTGGCGCCTGGGTTACCTGTGGTGTCACACAGGTGCCTGCTGATGCTACTCCTGATGCGGGGTTATGTCGTGTGGGTTGCGTATCCCGAGGGGGGAAGGCCAGTATGTTCTGCTTAGGTGGTCCATTGTTTAAACTTACGCCTGTGTCCGGAGGGTCTGTTTCCCCTGTCTCGCTTTCGTCCTTACTGGAGGTTGCAGCGTGGTAGGTGGCCTCCAATGACGCAAATTTGGCCTGTATTTCCGTGTCCGTCGCCGCCTTCGCTGCCAACGCTAATATCCGTTTTCGGATTTCCCGGGCGGAGCCTGTCTGCTCGATACCCAATTCCCGTTCGATGGGTACCAGCTGCTCTTTGGGAACGTTGTCCAGCCACGTGGTGTCTATCTGGTCGGCCATTTTGTAATTTCCGGTGTGTAGTCAGGAATGTTCCTTCTGACGTTTGAACGATTTGCGGGGTCCCTGCTCGGGCGCCAATTGTAACGAAGCTTTCTTGTTGCCCCGTTGCTTCTTTGGTAATTGCTGGGGTATACTCGCCTTGTCCAGGGTTCGCTTACAATAAATTTGTAAATTCGGGACACTGCGCAAATCGTTTCGCTGTATTAAACTTTACTTTATTCTTTCTTAATGCTAGAATATTAATTCATTCGTATTTTATTCTAAAATTCAACTCCCTCTGACTTCATTCGTCGCCACTCGGCTGTGGTGGCGTGGCTTAACGGTCCAGCCGCGTTCCGTTAGACGGATTCCGTTAGGGTCTGGTGCGTTGCCCTCTACCGTGCTTCCGTGGGCGTCGCTCTCGCGTACTATGCTGGCGTACTGCCGTCGGCGTCGTGTGTTGCAGCGGCGTTGCTCTGCCACGCCCGGTGTCGGTGCCCCTCTTAGGTGCGTTGTATTTTGCCGCTCTGCTGCGGTCTCTGCTGACGTATCTCTGCCGTGCGGTATTTCGCCGCTCTGCTGCGGTCTCTGCTGACGTATCTCTGCCGCGCGGTATGTCGCCGCTCTGCTGCGGTCTCTGCTGACGTGTCTCTGCCGTGCGGTATTTTGCCGCTCTGCTGCGGTCTCCGCTGACGTGTCTCTGTCGTGCGGTATTTCGTCGCTCTGCTCGGTCGTGTGGTGCGTTCGCGCTGTTACTCCGCGGGGTATCACTCTCGCGGCGCGGTCTACGCCGGCGTAGGCGAGCGGACGTCGCCTGTTCGCGGTTGCGCGTTACTGTGGCGGGACTTTTGCTGAGGCGGGTGTGCGCGAGGTTTCTAGTGGTAGTTGTACTTGATAGACCCAACTACAACCCCCTTCGATCCACGGCTCACTCCTACGGGGCGAATCTCGATTGTACTGGATATACCCAACTACGATCGAGATGCGCTCGCTAGTCGCTCTGGTCGTGACCACAGCTCCGTGCTGACTGACTCCTGTGATGCTGTGTTGATGCTTTTATAGCTGTGGTGTTACATGTTGCTGGCTCGGGTGGTTGTGTTGCCATGGTTACTGTGTTGCTGTGACATGTTGCGACCGCTCGTTGTGTTCATGTTGGTGCTAGTTTTGTTGTTGAGCCTTGTTGTATGTTTATCTGGTTATGTGGGGTCGTTTTTGTGTGGGCCAAATTAATGCGGATTTATTTGGTCCTCACAACTCTTCGATATTTCGATATATTTATCGATAAATGTGTTATCGGTCAAAATGTGGTTCCCACAAAACCTTGATGTATGCGTTCAATATATATATATATCGATAAATGAGTTATCGGTCAAATAGTTGTTCCCACAAAACCTTGATATATGCGTTTGATATGGGTGTCAAACGAAACGGCATGGTCACAGCTTTCATTTGAACTTTTTGATATATTTATCGATAAATGTGTTATCGGTCAAAATATGGTTCCCACAAAACCTTGATGTATGCGTTCAATATTTGTGTCAAGCGAAAGGGCAAGGCCACAGCTTTCATTTGAACTCTTCGATATATTTATCGATAAATGATTTATCGCTCAGAAAGTTGTTCCCACGAAACCTTGATATATACGTTCAATATTGGTTTCCAACGAAAGGGCATGGCCACAGCTTTTATTTGGACTTTTCCATATTTCGATATATTTATCGACAAATGAGTTATCGCTCAAAATGTGGTTCCCATAAAACCGTGATATATGCGTTCAATATGGGTGTCCAACGAAAGGGCATGGTCACAGCTTTCATTTGAACTTTTCGATACATTTATCAATAAATGTGTTATCGGTCAAAATATGGTTCTCACCAAACCTTGATGTATGCATTCAATATGCATGTCAAACGAAAGGGCATGACCACAGCATTTATTTAAACTTTTAGAAATTTCGAAATATTTACCGATAAACGAGTTATCGGTCAAAATGTTGTTCCCATAAAACCGTGAAACTTAAGCGCAATATGAGTGTCAAATGAAAGAAAAAGACCACAGCTTTCATCTGAACTGATCCATATTTCGATATATTTGTCGATAAATGATTTGAACTTTTCCATTTTTCGATATATTTATCGACAAATGAGTTATCGCTCAAAATGTGGTTCCCATAAAACCGTGATATATGCGTTCAATATGGGTGTCCAACGAAAGGGCATGGTCACAGCTTTCATTTGAACTTTTCGATACATTTATGGATAAATGTGTTATCGGTCAAAATATGGTTCTCACCAAACCTTGATGTATGCATTCAATATGCATGTCAAACGAAAGGGCATGGCCACAGCTTTTATTTAAACTTTTAGAAATTTCGAAATATTTACCGATAAACGAGTTATCGGTCAAAATGTTGTTCCCATAAAACCGTGAAACTTAAGCGCAATATGAGTGTCAAATGAAAGAAAAAGACCACAGCTTTCATCTGAACTGATCCATATTTCGATATATTTGTGGATAAATGAGTTATCGGTCAAAAAGTTGTTCCCACAAAACCTTGATATATGCGTTCAATATGGGTGTCCAACGAAAGGGCATGGTCACAGCTTTCATTTGAACTTTTCCATATATTTATCGATAAATGTGTTATCGGTCAAAATGTGGTTCCCATGAAACCTTGATATATGCGTTCAATATGGGTGTCCGACGAAAGGGTATGGTCACAGGTTTCATTTGAACTTTTCGATATTTCGATATATTTATCGATAAATGAGTTTTCGGTCAAAACCTTGATATATGAGTTCAATATGGGTTTCAAACGAAAGAGCATGGCCACAGCTTTCATTTGAACCGAGCCATATTTCGATATATTTATTTATAAATGTGTTATCGGTAAAAATGTGGTTCCCACAAAACCTTGATGTATACGTTCAATATGCGTGTCAAACGAAAGGGCATGGTCACAGCTTTCATTTGAACTTATCGGTCAAAATATGGTTCACACAAAACCGTGATGTATGCATTCAATATGCGGGTCAAACGAAAGGGCATGGTCACAGCTTTCATTTGAACTTTCCATATTTCGATATATTTATCGATAAATGAGTTATCGCTCAAAATGTGGTTCCCATGAAACCTTGATATATGCGTTCAATATGGGTGTCCGACGAAAGGGTATGGTCACAGGTTTCATTTGAATGCCTGTCAAACGAAAGGGCATCGCCACAGCTTTCATTTGAACTTTTCGATATTTCGATATATTTATCGATAAATGAGTTATCGCTCAAAATGTGGTTCCCATAAAACCTTGATATATGCGTTCAATATGGGTGTCCGATGAAAGGGTATGGTCACAGGTTTCATTTGAATGCCTGTCAAACGAAAGGGCATCGCCACAGGTTTCATTTGAACCTTTTCGATATTTCGATATATTTATCGATAAATGAGTTATCGCTCAAAATGTGGTTCCCATGAAACCTTGATATATGCGTTCAATATGGGTGTCCGACGAAAGGGTATGGTCACAGGTTTCATTTGAATGCCTGTCAAACGAAAGGGCATCGCCACAGCTTTCATTTGAACTTTTCGATATTTCGATATATTTATCGATAAATGAGTTATCGCTCAAAATGTGGTTCCCATAAAACCTTGATATATGCGTTCAATATGGGTGTCCGACGAAAGGGTATGTTCACAGGTTTCATTTGAATGCCTGTCAAACGAAAGGGCATCGCCACAGGTTTCATTTGAACCTTTTCGATATTTCGATATATTTATCGATAAATGGGTTATCGGTCAAAACATGTTTCCCACAAAACCTTGATGTATGCGTTCAATATGCGTGTCAAACGAAAGGGCATGGACACAGCTTTCATTTAAACTTTTAGAAATTTCGAAATATTTACCGATAAACGAGTTATCGGTCAAAATGTTGTTCCCATAAAACCGTGAAACTTAAGCGCAATATGAGTGTCAAATGAAAGAAAAAGACCACAGCTTTCATCTGAACTGATCCATATTTCGATATATTTGTCGATAAATGAGTTATCGGTCAAAAAGTTGTTCCCACAAAACCTTGATGTGTGCGTTCAATATGCGTGTCAAACGAAAGGGCATGGTCACAGCTTTCATTTGAACTTTTAGAAATTTCGAAATATTTACCGATAACCGAGTTATCGGTCAAAATGTTGTTCCCATAAAACCGTAAAACTTAAGCGCAATATGAGTGTCAAATGAAAGAAAAAGACCACAGCTTTCATATATTTGTCGATAAATGAGTTATCGGTCAAAAAGTTGTTCCCACAAAACCTTGATGTGTGCGTTCAATATGCGTGTCAAACGAAAGGGCATGGTCACAGCTTTCATTTGAACTTTTCGATATTTCGAAATATTTACCGATAAACGAGTTATCGGTCAAAATGTTGTTCCCATAAAACCGTAAAACTTAAGCGCAATATGAGTGTCAAATGAAAGAAAAAGACCACAGCTTTCATATATTTGTCGATAAATGAGTTATCGGTCAAAAAGTTGTTCCCACAAAACCTTGATGTGTGCGTTCAATATGCGTGTCAAACGAAAGGGCATGGTCACAGCTTTCATTTGAACTTTTCGATATTTCGAAATATTTACCGATAAACGAGTTATCGGTCAAAATGTTGTTCCCATAAAACCGTAAAACTTAAGCGCAATATGAGTGTCAAATGAAAGAAAAAGACCACAGCTTTCATATATCTATCGATAAATGAGTTATCGGTCAAAAAGTTGTTCCCACAAAACCTTGATGTGTGCGTTCAATATGCGTGTCAAACGAAAGGGCATGGTCACAGCTTTCATTTGAACTTTTCGATATTTCGATATATTTATCGATAAATGAGTTTTCGGTCAAAACCTTGATATATGAGTTCAATATAGGCTTCAAACGAAAGAGCATGGCCACAGCTTTCATTTGAACCGAGCCATATTTCGATATATTTATTCATAAATTTGTTATCGGTAAAAATGTGGTTCCCACAAAACCTTGATGTATGCGTTCAATATGCGTGTCAAACGAAAGGGCATGGTCACAGCTTTCATTTGAACTTATCGGTCAAAATATGGTTCACACAAAACCGTGATGAATGCATTCAATATGCGTGTCAAACGAAAGGGCATGGTCACAGCTTTCATTTGAACTTTTCCATATTTCGATATATTTATCGATAAATGAGTTATCGCTCAAAATGTGGTTCCCATGAAACCTTGATATATGCGTTCAATATGGGTGTCCGACCAAAGGGTATGGTCACAGGTGTCATTTGAATGCCTGTCAAACGAAAGGGCATCGCCACAGCTTTCATTTGAACTTTTCGATATTTCGATATATTTATCGATAAATGAGTTATCGCTCAAAATGTGGTTCCCATAAAACCTTGATATATGCGTTCAATATGGGTGTCCGATGAAAGCGTATGGTCACAGGTTTCATTTGAACCTTTTCGATATTTCGATATATTTATCGATAAATGGGTTATCGGTCAAAATATGTTTCCCACAAAACCTTGATGTATGCGTTCAATATGCGTGTCAAACGAAAGGGCATGGACACAGCTTTCATTTGAACTTATCGGTCAAAATATGGTTCACACAAAACCGTGATGTATGCATTCAATATGCGTGTCAAACGAAAGGGCATGGTCACAGCTTTCATTTGAACTTATCGGTCAAAATATGGTTCACACAAAACCGTGATGTATGCATTCAATATGCGTGTCAAACGAAAGGGCATGGTCACAGCTTTCATTTGAACCTTTCCATATTTCGATATATTTATCGATAAATGTGTTATCGGTCAAAATGTGGTTCCCACAAAACCTTGATGTATGCGTTCAATATGCGTGTCAAACGAAAGGGCATGGACACAGCTTTCATTTGAACTTATCGGTCAAAATATGGTTCACACAAAACCGTGATGTATGCATTCAATATGCGTGTCAAACGAAAGGGCATGGTCACAGCTTTCATTTGAACTTATCGGTCAAAATATGGTTCACACAAAACCGTGATGTATGCATTCAATATGCGTGTCAAACGAAAGGGCATGGTCACAGCTTTCATTTGAACTTTTCCATATTTCGATATATTTATCGATAAATGTGTTATCGGTTAAAATGTGGTTCCCACAAAACCTTGATGTGTGCGTTCAATATGCGTGTCAAACGAAAGGGCATGGTCACAGCTTTCATTTGAACTTTTCGCTATTTCGATATATTTATCGATAAATGAGTTTTCGGTCAAAACCTTGATATATGAGTTCAATATGGGTTTCAAACGAAAGAGCATGGCCACAGATTTCAATTGAACCGAGCCATATTTCGATATATTTATTTATAAATGTGTTATCGGTCAAAATGTGGTTCCCACAAAACCTTGATGTATGCGTTCAATATGCGTGTCAAACGAAAGGGCATGGTCACAGCTTTCATTTGAACTTTTCGAGTTTTCGATATATTTATCGATAAATGAATTATCGCTCAAAATGTGGTTCCCATGAAACCTTGATATATGCGTTCAATATGGGTGTCCGACGAAAGGGTATGGTCACAGGTTTCATTTGAATGCCTGTCAAACGAAAGGGCATCGCCACAGCTTTCATTTGAACCCTTCGATATTTCGATATATTTATCGATAAATGAGTTATCGCTTAAAATGTGGTTCCCATAAAACCTTGATATATGCGTGCAATATGGGTGTCCGGCGAAAGGGTATGGTCACAGGTTTCATTTGAACCTTTTCGATATATTTATCGATAAACGGGTTATCAGTCAAAATATGGTTCCCACAAAACCGTGATGTATGCATTCAATATGCGTGTCAAACGAAAGGGCATGGGCTTTCATTTGAACTTTTCGATATTTCGATATATATTTATCGATAAATGAGTTATCGGTAAAAATGTTGTTCCCATGAAACCTTGATACGAGGTGTGTTCAAAACGTATCGCGAATTTTGAATTTTCGCTGGTTACGTATAATCGAATTTCGAATTTTTTGTGGCGTTATGTTGGTACTCATGTCTCTCACTTATGGAGACAAGCTCGGCCATTTTGAATGTTCAGTTAATTGTTGACAGCTGCTTTGCTTGCACGTGTTTTGGATCGTCTTCGATTTTTACCTATTCAAAAAAATGGATCAAAGAACCTGTATCAAATTTTGTGTGAAAAACGAAATTAAGTGCGCGGATGCATTCCGAATGTTGACTGTGGCATACGGAGAAGCTACCTTGGACCGAAGCAACGTTTATCGGTGGTACAAAATGTTCTCAGAAGGCCGAGAAGATGTGCAAAGAAGAACAAAAATTGGCTTTTGCACCACGATAACGCCCATGCTCACACATCGTTGCTTGTGCGCGACTTTTTGGCCAAAAACAACACACTAATGATGCCGCAGCCACCGTATTCCCCAGATCTGGCCCCCTGTGACTTTTTCTTGTTCCCTAAACTGAAGAGGCCCATGAAAGGACGACGTTACGCTTCTCTTGACGAGATAAAGACGGCATCGAAGGAGGAGCTGAACAAGATACAAAAAAATGATTTTTTGAAGTGCTTCGAAGATTGGAAAACCCGTTGGGCAAGTGTATAATATCTCATGGGGATTACTTTGAAGGGGACAAAATAGATATTCATGAATAAATAAATAATTTTTGAAAAAACACATAATTCGCGATACTTTTTGAACACACCTCGTATATGCGTTCAATATGGATGTCCGACGAAAGGGTATGGGCACGGGTTTCATTTGAACCTTTTCGATATTTCGATATATTTATCGATAAATGGGTTATCGGTCAAAATATGGTTTCCACAAAACCGTGATGTATGCATTCAATATGCGTGTCAAACGAAAGGGCATGGTCACAGCTTTCATTTGAACTATTCGATATTTCGATATATTTATCGATAAATGAGTTATCGGTCAAAACCTTGATATATGAGTTCAATATGGGTTTCAAACGAAAGAGCATGGCCACAGCTTTCACTTGAACTGAGCCATATTTCGATATATTTATTTATAAATGCGTTATCGGTCAAAATGTGGTTCCCACAAAACCTTGATATATGCGTTCAATATGCATGTCAAAAGAAAGGGCATGGCCACAGCTTTCATTCGAACTCTTCGATATTTCGATATATTTATCGATAAATGGGTTATCGGTCAAAATATGGTTCCCACAAAACCGTGATGTATGCATTCAATATGCGTGTCAAACGAAAGGGCATGGTCACAGCTTTCATTTTAACTTTTCGATATTTCGAAATATTTGCCGATAAATGAGTTATCGGTCAAAATGTGGTTCCCACAAAACCTTGATGTATGCATTCAATATGCGTGTCAAACGAAAGGGCATGGTCACAGCTTTCATTTGAACTTTTCGATATTTCGATATATTTATCGATAAATGAGATATCGGTCAAAACCTTGATATATGAGTTCAATATGGGTTTCAAACGAAAGAGCATGGCCACAGCTTTCATTTGAACTGAGCCATATTTCGATATATTTATTTATAAATGTGTTATCGGTCAAAGTGTGGTTCCCACAAAACCTTGATGTATGCGTTCAATATGCGTGTCAAACGAAAGGGCATGGTCACAGCTTTCATTTGAACTTTTCGATATTTCGATATATTTATCGATAAATGAGTTATCGGTCAAAACTTTGATATATGAGTTCAATATGGGTTTCATACGAAAGAGCATGGCCACAGCTTTCATTTGAACTGAGCCATATTTCGATATATTTATTTATAAATGTGTTATCGGTCAAAATGTGGTTCCCACAAAACCTTGATGTATGCGTTCAATATGCGTGTCAAACGAAAGGGCATGGCCACAGCTTTCATTTCAACTTATCGGTGAAAATATGTTTCCCACAAAACCGTGATGCATGCATTCAATATGCGTGTCAAACGAAAGGGCATGGTCACAGCTTTCATGTGAACTTTTCGATATTTCGATATATTTATCGATAAATGAGTTATCGGTCAAAACCTTGATATATGAGTTCAATATGGGTTTCAAACGAAAGAGCATGGCCACAGCTTTCATTTGAACTGAGCCATATTTCGATATATTTATTTATAAATGTGTTATCGGTCAAAGTGTGGTTCCCACAAAACCTTGATGTATGCGTTCAATATGCGTGTCAAACGAAAGGGCATGGTCACAGCTTTCATTTGAACTTTTCGATATTTCGATATATTTATCGATAAATGAGTTATCGGTCAAAACTTTGATATATGAGTTCAATATGGGTTTCAAACGAAAGAGCATGGCCACAGCGTTCATTTGAACTGAGCCATATTTCGATATATTTATTTATAAATGTGTTATCGGTCAAAATGTGGTTCCCACAAAACCTTGATGTATGCATTCAATATGCGTGTCAAACGAAAGGGCATGGTCACAGCTTTCATTTGAACTTTTCGATATTTCGATATATTTATCGATAAATGAGTTATCGGTCAAAACCTTGATATATGAGTTCAATATGGGATTCAAACGAAAGAGCATGGCCACAGCTTTCATTTGAACTGAGCCATATTTCGATATATTTATTTATAAATGTGTTATCGGTCAAAATGTTGTTCCCACAAAACCTTGATGTATGCATTCAATATGCGTGTCAAACGAAAGGGCATGGTCACAGCTTTCATTTGAACTTTTCGATATTTCGATATATTTATCGATAAATGAGTTATCGGTCAAAACCTTGATATATGAGTTCAATATGGGTTTCAAACGAAAGAGCATGGCCACAGCTTTCATTTGAACTGAACCATATTTCGATATATTTATTTATAAATGTGTTATCGGTCAAAATGTGGTTCCCACAAAACCTTGATGTATGCATTCAATATGCGTGTCAAACGAAAGGGCATGGTCACAGCTTTCATTTGAACTTTTCGATATTTCGATATATTTATCGATAAATAAGTTATCGGTCAAAACCTTGATATATGAGTTCAATATGGGTTTCAAACGAAAGATCATGGCCACAGCTTTCATTTGAACTGAGCCATATTTCGATATATTTATTTATAAATATGTTATCGGTCAAAATGTGGTTCCCACAAAACCTTGATGTATGCATTCAATATGCGTGTCAAACGAAAGGGCATCGCCACAGCTTTCATTTGAACTTTTCGGTATTTCGATATATTTATCGATAAAGGAGTTATCGCTCAAAATGTGGTTCCCATAAAACCTTGATATATGCGTTCAATATGGGTGTCCGACGAAAGGGTATGGTCACAGGTTTCATGTGAACCTTTTCGATATTTCCATATATTTATCGATAAATGGGTTATCGGTCAAAATATGGTTCCCACAAACCCGTGATGTATGCATTCAATATGGGTGTCAAGCGAAAGGGCAAGGAAGCAGCTTTCATTTGAACTTTTCGATATTTCGATATATTTATCGATAAATGAGTTATCGGTCAAAATGTTGTTCCCATGAAACCTTGATGTATGCATTCAATATGCGTGTCAAACGAAAGGGCATCGCCACAGCTTTCATTAGACCTTTTCGATATTTCGATATATTTATCGATAAATGAGTTATCGCTCAAAATGTGGTTCCCATAAAACCTTGATATATGCGTTCAATATGGGTGTCCGACGAAAGGGTATGGTCACAGGTTTCATTTGAACCTTTTCGATATTTCGATATATTTTTCGATAAATGGGTTATCGGTCAAAATATGGTTCCCACAAAACCGTGATGTATGCTTTCAATATGCGTGTCAAACGAAAGGGCATGGTGACAGCTTTCATTTGAACTTTTCGATATTTCGATATATTTATCGATAAATGAGTTATCGCTCAAAATGTTGTTCCCATGAAACCTTGATGTATGCATTCAATATGCGTGTCAAACGCAAGGGCATCGCCACAGCTTTCATTTGAACTTTTCGATATATTTATCGATAAATGAGTTATCGCTCAAAATGTGGTTCCCATAAAACCTTGATATATGCGTTCAATATGGGTGTCCGACGAAAGGGCATGGCCACAGCTTTCATTTGAACTTATCGGTGAAAATATGTTTCCCACAAAACCGTGATGTATGCATTCAATATGCGTGTCAAACGAAAGGGCATGGCCACAGCTTTCAATTGAACTTATCGATCAAAATATGGTTCCCACAAAACCGTTATGTATGCTTTCCATATGCGTGTCAAACGAAAGGGCATGGTCACAGCTTTCATTTGAACTTTTCGATATTTCGAAATATTTGCCGATAAATGAGTTATCGGTCAAAATGTGGTTTCCACAAAACCTTGATGTATGCGTCCAATATGCGTGTCAAACGAAAGGGCATGGCCACAGCTTTCATTTGAACTTATCGGTGAAAATATGTTTCCCACAAAACCGTGATGTATGCATTCAATATGCGTGTCAAACGAAAGGGCATGGTCACAGCTTTCATTTGAACTTTTCGATATTTCGATATATTTATCGATAAATGAGTTATCGGTCAAAACCTTGATATATGAGTTCAATATGGGTTTCAAACGAAAGAGCATGGCCACAGCTTTCATTTGAACTGAGCCATATTTCGATATATTTATTTATAAATGTGTTATCGGTCAAAATGTGGTTCCCACAAAACCTTGATGTATGCGCTCAATATGCGTGTCAAACGAGAGGGCATGGCCACAGCTTTCAATTGAACTTATCGATCAAAATATGGTTCCCACAAAACCGTTATGTATGCTTTCCATATGCGTGTCAAACGAAAGGGCATGGTCACAGCTTTCATTTGAACTCTTCGATATTTCGATATATTTATCGATAAATGAGTTATCGGTCAAAATATGGTTCCCACAAACCCGTGATGTATGCATTCAATATGGGTGTCAAGCGAAAGGGCAAGGAAGCAGCTTTCATTTGAACTTTTCGATATTTCGATATATTTATCGATAAATGAGTACTCGGTCAAAACCTTGATATATGAGTTCAATATGGGTTTCAAACGAAAGAGCATGGCCACAGCTTTCATTTGAACTGAGCCATATTTCGATATATTTATTTATAAATGTGTTATCGGTCAAAAAGTGGCTCCCACAAAACCTTGATGTATGCGTTCAATATGCGTGTCAAAAGAAAGGGCATGGCCACAGCTTTCATTTGAACTTTTCGATATACTTATCGATAAATGAGTTATCGCTCAAAATGTGGTTCCCATAAAACCTTGATATATGCGTTCAATATGGGTGTCCGACGAAAGGGTATGGTCACAGGTTTCATTTGAACTTTTCGATATTTCGATATATTTATCGATAAATAAGTTATCGGTCAAAACCTTGATATATGAGTTCAATATGGGTTTCAAACGAAAGAGCATGGCCACAGCTTTCATTTGAACTGAACCATATTTCGATATATTTATTTATAAATGTGTTATCGGTCAAAATGTGGTTCCCACAAAACCTTGATGTATGCATTCAATATGCGTGTCAAACGAAAGGGCATGGTCACAGCTTTCATTTGAACTTTTCGATATTTCGATATATTTATCGATAAATAAGTTATCGGTCAAAACCTTGATATATGAGTTCAATATGGGTTTCAAACGAAAGATCATGGCCACAGCTTTCATTTGAACTGAGCCATATTTCGATATATTTATTTATAAATATGTTATCGGTCAAAATGTGGTTCCCACAAAACCTTGATGTATGCATTCAATATGCGTGTCAAACGAAAGGGCATCGCCACAGCTTTCATTTGAACTTTTCGGTATTTCGATATATTTATCGATAAATGAGTTATCGCTCAAAATGTGGTTCCCATAAAACCTTGATATATGCGTTCAATATGGGTGTCCGACGAAAGGGTATGGTCACAGGTTTCATGTGAACCTTTTCGATATTTCCATATATTTATCGATAAATGGGTTATCGGTCAAAATATGGTTCCCACAAACCCGTGATGTATGCATTCAATATGGGTGTCAAGCGAAAGGGCAAGGAAGCAGCTTTCATTTGAACTTTTCGATATTTCGATATATTTATCGATAAATGAGTTATCGGTCAAAATGTTGTTCCCATGAAACCTTGATGTATGCATTCAATATGCGTGTCAAACGAAAGGGCATCGCCACAGCTTTCATTAGACCTTTTCGATATTTCGATATATTTATCGATAAATGAGTTATCGCTCAAAATGTGGTTCCCATAAAACCTTGATATATGCGTTCAATATGGGTGTCCGACGAAAGGGTATGGTCACAGGTTTCATTTGAACCTTTTCGATATTTCGATATATTTTTCGATAAATGGGTTATCGGTCAAAATATGGTTCCCACAAAACCGTGATGTATGCTTTCAATATGCGTGTCAAACGAAAGGGCATGGTGACAGCTTTCATTTGAACTTTTCGATATTTCGATATATTTATCGATAAATGAGTTATCGCTCAAAATGTTGTTCCCATGAAACCTTGATGTATGCATTCAATATGCGTGTCAAACGCAAGGGCATCGCCACAGCTTTCATTTGAACTTTTCGATATATTTATCGATAAATGAGTTATCGCTCAAAATGTGGTTCCCATAAAACCTTGATATATGCGTTCAATATGGGTGTCCGACGAAAGGGTATGGTCACAGCTTTCATTTGAACTTTTCGATATTTCGAAATATTTGCCGATAAATGAGTTATCGGTCAAAATGTGGTTTCCACAAAACCTTGATGTATGCGTCCAATATGCGTGTCAAACGAAAGGGCATGGCCACAGCTTTCATTTGAACTTATCGGTGAAAATATGTTTCCCACAAAACCGTGATGTATGCATTCAATATGCGTGTCAAACGAAAGGGCATGGTCACAGCTTTCATTTGAACTTTTCGATATTTCGATATATTTATCGATAAATGAGTTATCGGTCAAAACCTTGATATATGAGTTCAATATGGGTTTCAAACGAAAGAGCATGGCCACAGCTTTCATTTGAACTGAGCCATATTTCGATATATTTATTTATAAATGTGTTATCGGTCAAAATGTGGTTCCCACAAAACCTTGATGTATGCGCTCAATATGCGTGTCAAACGAGAGGGCATGGCCACAGCTTTCAATTGAACTTATCGATCAAAATATGGTTCCCACAAAACCGTTATGTATGCTTTCCATATGCGTGTCAAACGAAAGGGCATGGTCACAGCTTTCATTTGAACTCTTCGATATTTCGATATATTTATCGATAAATGAGTTATCGGTCAAAATATGGTTCCCACAAACCCGTGATGTATGCATTCAATATGGGTGTCAAGCGAAAGGGCAAGGAAGCAGCTTTCATTTGAACTTTTCGATATTTCGATATATTTATCGATAAATGAGTACTCGGTCAAAACCTTGATATATGAGTTCAATATGGGTTTCAAACGAAAGAGCATGGCCACAGCTTTCATTTGAACTGAGCCATATTTCGATATATTTATTTATAAATGTGTTATCGGTCAAAAAGTGGCTCCCACAAAACCTTGATGTATGCGTTCAATATGCGTGTCAAAAGAAAGGGCATGGCCACAGCTTTCATTTGAACTTTTCGATATACTTATCGATAAATGAGTTATCGCTCAAAATGTGGTTCCCATAAAACCTTGATATATGCGTTCAATATGGGTGTCCGACGAAAGGGTATGGTCACAGGTTTCATTTGAACCTTTTCGATTTTTCAATATATTTATCGATAAATGGGTTATCGGTCAAAATATGGTTCCCACAAAACCGTGATGTATGCATTCAATATGCGTGTCAAGCGCAAGGGCAATGCCACAGATTTCATTTGAACTTTTCGATATATTTATCGATAAATGAGTTATCGGTCAAATAGTCGTTCCCCCAAAACCTTGATATATCCGTTCAATATAGGTATCAAACGAAAGGCCATCGTCACAGCTTTCATTTGAACTTTTCGATATATTTATCGATAAATGTCAATCGTGTCAAACGAAAGGGCATGGTCACATCTTTCATTTGAACTTTTCGATATTTCGATATATTTATCGATAAATGAGTTATCGGTCAAAACCTTGATATATGAATTCAATATGGGTTTCAAACGAAAGAGCATGGCCACAGCTTTCATTTGAACTGAGCCATATTTCGATATATTTATTTATAAATGTGTTATCGGTCAAAATGTGGTTCCCACAAAACCTTGATGTATGCGTTCAATATGCGTGTCAAACGAGAGGGCATGGCCACAGCTTTCAATTGAACTTATCGATCAAAATATGGTTCCCATAAAACCGTTATGTATGCTTTCAATATGCGTGTCAAACGAAAGGGCATGGTCACAGCTTTCATTTGAACTCTTCGATATTTCGATATATTTATCGATAAATGAGTTATCGGTCAAAATATGGTTCCCACAAACCCGTGATGTATGCATTCAATATGGGTGTCAAGCGAAAGGGCAAGGAAGCAGCTTTCATTTGAACTTTTCGATATTTCGATATATTTATCGATAAATGAGTTATCGGTCAAAATGTTGTTCCCATGAAACCTTGATGTATGCATGCAATATGCGTGTCAAACGAAACGGCATCGCCACAGCTTTCATTAGACCTTTTCGATATTTCGATATATTTATCGATAAATGAGTTATCGCTCAAAATGTGGTTCCCATAAAACCTTGATATATGCGTTCAATATGGGTGTCCGACGAAAGGGTATGGTCACAGGTTTCATTTGAACCTTTTCGATATTTCGATATATTTATCAATAAATGAGTTATCGGTCAAAATATGGTTCCCACAAAACCGTGATGTATGCATTCAATATGCGTGTCAAACGAAAGGGCATGGTCACAGCTTTCATTTGAACTCTTCGGTATTTCGATATATTTATCGATAAATGAGTTATCGCTCAAAATGTTGTTCCCATGAAACCTTGATGTATGCATTCAATATGCGTGTCAAACGAAAGGGCATCGCCGCAGCTTTCATTTGAACTTTTCGATATATTTATCGATAAATGAGTTATCGGTCAAAATGTTGTTCCCATGAAACCTTGCTGTATGCATGCAATATGCGTGTCAAACGAAACGGCATCGCCACAGCTTTCATTAGACCTTTTCGATATTTCGATATATTTATCGATAAATGAGTTATCGCTCAAAATGTGGTTCCCATAAAACCTTGATATATGCGTTCAATATGGGTGTCCGACGAAAGGGTATGGTCACAGGTTTCATTTGAACCTTTTCGATTTTTCAATATATTTATCGATAAATGGGTTATCGGTCAAAATATGGTTCCCACAAAACCGTGATGTATGCATTCAATATGCGTGTCAAGCGCAAGGGCAAGGCCACAGATTTCATTTGAACTTTTCGATATATTTATCGATAAATGAGTTATCGGTCAAATAGTTGTTCCCCCAAAACCTTGATATATGCGTTCAATATGAGTATCAAACGAAAGGGCATCGCCACAGCTTTCATTTGAACTTTTCGATATTTCGATATATTTATCGATATATGAGTTATCGCTCAAAATGTGGTTCCCATAAAACCTTGATGTATGCGTTCAATATGGGTGTCCGACGAAAGGGTATGGTCACAGGTTTCATTTGAACCTTTTCGATATTTCGATATATTTATCGATAAATGAGTACTCGGTCAAAACCTTGATATATGAGTTCAATATGGGTTTCAAACGAAAGAGCATGGCCACAGCTTTCATTTGAACTGAGCCATATTTCGATATATTTATTTATAAATGTGTTATCGGTCAAAAAGTGGCTCCCACAAAACCTTGATGTATGCGTTCAATATGCGTGTCAAAAGAAAGGGCATGGCCACAGCTTTCATTTGAACTTTTCGATATACTTATCGATAAATGAGTTATCGCTCAAAATGTGGTTCCCATAAAACCTTGATATATGCGTTCAATATGGGTGTCCGACGAAAGGGTATGGTCACAGGTTTCATTTGAACCTTTTCGATTTTTCAATATATTTATCGATAAATGGGTTATCGGTCAAAATATGGTTCCCACAAAACCGTGATGTATGCATTCAATATGCGTGTCAAGCGCAAGGGCAATGCCACAGATTTCATTTGAACTTTTCGATATATTTATCGATAAATGAGTTATCGGTCAAATAGTCGTTCCCCCAAAACCTTGATATATCCGTTCAATATGGGTATCAAACGAAAGGCCATCGCCACAGCTTTCATTTGAACTTTTCGATATATTTATCGATAAATGAGTTATCGCTCAAAATGTGGTTCCCATAAAACCTTGATATATGCGTTCAATATGGGTGTCCGACGAAAGGGTATGGTCACAGGTTTCATTTGAACCTTTTCGATTTTTCAATATATTTATCGATAAATGGGTTATCGGTCAAAATATGGTTCCCACAAAACCGTGATGTATGCATTCAATATGCGTGTCAAGCGCAAGGGCAAGGCCACAGATTTCATTTGAACTTTTCGATATATTTATCGATAAATGAGTTATCGGTCAAATAGTCGTTCCCCCAAAACCTTGATATATCCGTTCAATATGGGTATCAAACGAAAGGCCATCGCCACAGCTTTCATTTGAACTTTTCGATATTTCGATATATTTATCGATAAATGGGTTATCGGTCAAAATATGGTTCCCACAAAACCGTGATGTATGCATTCAATATGCGTGTCAAACGAGAGGGCGTGGTCACAGCTTTCATTTGAACTTTTCGATATTTCGATATATTTATCGATAAATGAGTAATCGGTCAAAACCTTGATATATGAGTTCAATATGGGTTTCAAACGAAAGAGCATGGCCACAGCTTTTATTTGAACTGAGCCATATTTCGATATATTTATTTATAAATGTGTTATCGGTAAAAATGTGGTTCCCACAAAACCTTGATATATCCGTTCAATATGCGTGTCAAAAGAAAGGGCATGGCCACAGCTTTCATTTGAACTCTTCGATATTTCGATATATTTATCGATAAATGGGTTATCGGTCAAAATATGGTTCCCACAAAACCGTGATGTATGCATTTAATATGCGTGTCAAACGAAAGGGCATGGTCACAGCTTTCATTGGAACTTTTCGATATTTCGATATATTTATCGATAAATGGGTTATCGGTCAAAATATGGTTCCCACAAAACCGTGATGTATGCATTCAAAATGGGTGTCCGACGAAAGGGTATGGTCACAGGTTTCATTTGAACCTTTTCGATATTTCGATATATTTATCGATAAATGGGTTATCGGTCAAAATATGGTTCCAACAAAACCGTGATGTATGCATTCAATATGCGTGTCAAACGAAAGGGCATCGCCACAGCTTTCATTTGAACTTTTCGATATATTTATCGATAAATGAGTTATCGCTCAAAATGTGGTTCCCATAAAACCTTGATATATGCGTTCAATATGGGTGTCCGACGAAAGGGTATGGTCACAGGTTTCATTTGAACCTTTTCGATTTTTCAATATATTTATCGATAAATGGGTTATCGGTCAAAATATGGTTCCCACAAAACCGTGATGTATGCATTCAATATGCGTGTCAAGCGCAAGGGCAAGGCCACAGATTTCATTTGAACTTTTCGATATATTTATCGATAAATGAGTTATCGGTCAAATAGTTGTTCGCCCAAAACCTTGATATATGCGTTCAATATGGGTATCAAACGAAAGGGCATCGCCACAGCTTTCATTTGAACTTTTCGATATTTCGATATATTTATCGATATATGAGTTATCGCTCAAAATGTGGTTCCCATAAAACCATGATGTATGCGTTCAAAATGGGTGTCCGACGAAAGGGTATGGTCACAGGTTTCATTTGAACCTTTTCGATATTTCGATATATTTATCGATAAATGAGTACTCGGTCAAAACCTTGATATATGAGTTCAATATGGGTTTCAAACGAAAGAGCATGGCCACAGCTTTCATTTGAACTGAGCCATATTTCGATATATCTTATAATAACATATTATAAAACAAAGTCACTTTTTCTGTCTGTATTTCCCCTTGAATGCTTAAATCTTGAAAACTAAGCAACGGATTTTGATGCGGTTTTTTTTAATACATAGATTGGTTGAAGAGGAAGGTTTATGTCATTATAACGTGAAGAAATATATAAAGGGGGCGTGGAAATCGGACAAAATGTGGTAAAAAACCATAAATTTTTCTTTTATACAGCCATAAATCCTAAGCGAATCCACCGGTTAAAATGAAACTTACTTGAAGTTAAACTTTGAAATATTTGCTTTCGTTCTGCATCAAAAAAAATAGTTGTTTCATATCTTATTTAACCAAAATTGTTTAAACAAAAGCAGCACTTTTTCCAAAAAAGCTGTTTGTCTGTTCGTTCGCTGTTAAACGAATGAGCCATTAGAACTTGACAGCGAATAAACACACAAACAGCGTTCTTTCACCATACGATCTAATTCAACATGAATGAGGTGGGGCGACATCGTATGGTGAAAGAACGCTGTTTGTGTGTTCGTTCGTCGGTTGACAGCGACGGAGCGGGTTGCTAGTTTATTTATAAATGTGTTATCGGTCAAAATGTGGTTCCCACAAAACCTTGATGTATGCGTTCAATATGCGTGTCAAAAGAAAGGGCATGGCCACAGCTTTCATTTGAACTTTTCGATATATTTATCGATAAATGAGTTATCGCTCAAAATGTGGCTCCCATAAAACCTTGATATATGCGTTCAATATGAGTGTCCGACGAAAGGGTATGGTCACAGGTTTCATTTGAACCTTTTCGATTTTTCAATATATTTATCGATAAATGGGTTATCGGTCAAAATATGGTTCCCACAAAACCGTGATGTATGCATTCAATATGCGTTTCAAGCGCAAGGGCAAGGCCACAGATTTCATTTGAACTTTTCGATATATTTATCGATAAATGAGTTATCGGTCAAATAGTCGTTCCCCCAAAACCTTGATATATCCGTTCAATAAGGGTATCAAACGAAAGGCCATCGCCACAGCTTTCATTTGAACTTTTCGATATTTCGATATATTTATCGATAAATGGGTTATCGGTCAAAATATGGTTCCCACAAAACCGTGATGTATGCATTCAAAATGGGTGTCCGACGAAAGGGTATGGTCACAGGTTTCATTTGAACCTTTTCGATATTTCGATATATTTATCGATAAATGAGTACTCGGTCAAAACCTTGATATATGAGTTCAATATGGGTTTCAAACGAAAGAGCATGGCCACAGCTTTCATTTGAACTGAGCCATATTTCGATATATTTATTTATAAATGTGTTATAGGTCAAAATGTGGTTCCCACAAAACCTTGATGTATGCGTTCAATATGCGTGCCAAAAGAAAGGGCATGGCCACAGCTTTCATTTGAACTCTTCGATATTTCGATATATTTATCGATAAATGAGTTATCGGTCAAAACCTTGATATATGAGTTCAATATGGGTTTCAAACGAAAGAGCATGGTCACAGCTTTCATTTGAACTGAGCCATATTTCGATATATTTATTTATAAATGTGTTATCGGTCAAAATGTGGTTCCCCCAAAACCTTGATATGCGTTCAATATGGGTATCAAACGAAAGGGCATCCCCAAAGCTTTCATTTGAACTCTTCGATATTTCGATATATTTATCGATAAATGAGTTATCGCTCAAAATGTTGTTCCCATGAAACCTTGATGTATGCATTCAATATGCGTGTCAAACGAAAGGGTCATAGCTTTCAATTGAACTTTTCGATATTTTGATATATTTGTCGATAAATGAGTTATCGGTCAAAATGTGGTTCCCACAAAACCTTGATATATCCGTTCAATATGGGTATCAAACGAAAGGGCATCCCCACAGCTTTCATTTGAACTCTTCGATATTTCGTTATATTTATCGATAAATGGGTTATCGGTCAAATAGTCGTTCCCCCAAAACCTTGATATATCCGTTCAATATGGGTATCAAACGAAAGGGCATCCCCACAGCTTTCATTTGAACTCTTCGATATTTCGATATATTTATCGATAAATGGGTTATCGGTCAAAATATGGTCCCCACAAAACCGTGATGTATGCATTCAATATGCGTGTCAAACGAAAGGGCAAGGTCACAGCTTTCATTTGAACTTTTCGATATTTCGATATATTTATCGATAAATGAGTTATCGGTCAAAACCTTGATATATGAGTTCAATATGGGTTTCAAACGAAAGAGCATGGCCACAGCTTTCATTTGAACTGAGCCATATTTCGATATATTTATTTATAAATGTGTTATCGGTCAAAATGTGGTTCCCCCAAAACCTTGATATGCGTTCAATATGGGTATCAAACGAAAGGGCATCCCCACAGCTTTCATTTGAACTCTTCGATATTTCGATATATTTATCGATAAATGGGTTATCGGTCAAAATATGGTCCCCACAAAACCGTGATGTATGCATTCAATATGCGTGTCAAACGAAAGGGCAAGGTCACAGATTTCATTTGAACTTTTCGATATTTCGATATATTTATCGATAAATGAGTTATCGGTCAAAACCTTGATATATGAGTTCAATATGGGTATCAAACGAAAGGGCATCCCCACAGCTTTCATTTGAACTCTTCGATATTTCGATATATTTATCGATAAATGAGTTATCGCTCAAAATGTTGTTCCCATGAAACCTTGATGTATGCATTCAATATGCGTGTCAAACGAAAGGGTCATAGCTTTCAATTGAACTTTTCGATATTTTGATATATTTGTCGATAAATGAGTTATCGGTCAAAATGTGGTTCCCACAAAACTTTGATATATCCGTTCAATATGGGTATCAAACGAAAGGGCATCCCCACAGCTTTCATTTGAACTCTTCGATATTTCGATATATTTATCGATAAATGGGTTATCGGTCAAATAGTCGTTCCCCCAAAACCTTGATATATCCGTTCAATATGGGTATCAAACGAAAGGGCATCCCCACAGCTTTCATTTGAACTCTTCGATATTTCGATATATTTATCGATAAATGGGTTATCGGTCAAAATATGGTCCCCACAAAACCGTGATGTATGCATTCAATATGCGTGTCAAACGAAAGGGCATCCCCACAGATTTCATTTGAACTCTTCGATATTTCGATATATTTATCGATAAATGGGTTATCGGTCAAAATATGGTCCCCACAAAAACGTGATGTATGCATTCAATATGCGTGTCAAACGAAAGGGCAAGGTCACAGCTTTCATTTGAACTTTTCGATATTTCGATATATTTATCGATAAATGAGTTATCGGTCAAAACCTTGATACATGAGTTCAATATGGGTTTCAAACGAAAGAGCATGGCCACAGCTTTCATTTGAACTGAGCCATATTTCGATATATTTATTTATAAATGTGTTATCGGTCAAAATGTGGTTCCCCCAAAACCTTGATATGCGTTCAATATGGGTATCAAACGCAAGGGCATCCCCACAGCTTTCATTTGAACTCTTCGATATTTCTATATATTTATCGATAAATGAGTTATCGCTCAAAATGTGGTTCCCATGAAACCTTGATGTATGCATTCAATATGCGTGTCAAACGAAAGGGTCATAGCTTTCAATTGAACTTTTCGATATTTTGATATATTTGTCGATAAATGAGTTATCGGTCAAAATGTGGTTCCCACAAAACCTTGATATATTCGTTCAATATGGGTGTCAAGCGAAAGGGCAAGGCAACAGCTTTCATTTGAAGTTTTCGATATACTTATCGATAAATGAGTTATCGGTCAAACAGTTGTTCCCACAAAACCTTGATATATGCGTTTGATATGGGTGTCAAACGAAAGGGCAAGGCCACAGCTTTCATTTGAACTTTTCGATATATTTATCGATAAATGAGTTATCGGTAAAAAAGTTGTTCCCACAAAACCTTGATAGATACGTTCAATAGTGGTTTCAAACGAAAGTTCATGTCCACAGCTTTCATTTGAAATTTTCCATATTTATCGAAAAATGAGTTATCGCTCAAAATGTGGTTCCCATAAAACCGTGATATATGCGTTCAATATGGGTGTCCAACGAAAGGGCATGGTCACAGCTTTCATATGAACTTTTCCATATTTCGATATATTTATCGAAAAATGAGTTATCGCTCAAAATGTGGTTCCCATAAAACCGTGATATATGCGTTCAATATGGGTGTCCAACGAAAGGGCATGGTCACAGCTTTCATATGAACTTTTCCATATTTCGATATATTTATCGAAAAATGAGTTATCGCTGAAAATGTGGTTCCCATAAAACCGTGATATATGCGTTCAATATGCGTGTCCAACGAAAGGGCATGGCCACAGCTTTCATTTGAACTTATCGGTCAAAATGTGGTTCCCACAAAACCTTGATATATTCGTTCAATATGGGTGTCAAGCGAAAGGGCAAGGCAACAGCTTTCGTTTGAAGTTTTCGATATACTTATCGATAAATGAGTTATCGGTCAAACAGTTGTTCCCACAAAACCTTGATATATGCGTTTGATATGGGTGTCAAACGAAAGGGCAAGGCCACAGCTTTCATTTGAACTTTTCGATATATTTATCGATAAATGAGTTATCGGTAAAAAAGTTGTTCCCACAAAACCTTGATAGATACGTTCAATAGTGGTTTCAAACGAAAGTTCATGTCCACAGCTTTCATTTGAAATTTTCCATATTTATCGAAAAATGAGTTATCGCTCAAAATGTGGTTCCCATAAAACCGTGATACATGAGTTCAATATGGGTTTCAAACGAAAGAGCATGGCCACATCTTTCATTTGAACTGAGCCATATTTCGATATATTTATCGATAAATGAGTTATCGGTCAAAATGTTTGTCCCATAAAACCGTGATATATGCGTTCAATATGGGTGTCAAACGAAAGGGCATGGCCACAGCTTTCATTTGAACTTATCGGTCAAAATAGGGTCCCACAAAACCGTGATGTATGCATTCAATATGCGTGTCAAACGAAAGGGCATGGTCACAGCTTTCATTCGAACTTTTCGCTATTTCGATATATTTATCGATAAATGAGTACTCGGTCAAAACCTTGATATATGAGTTCAATATGGGTTTCAAACGAAAGAGCATGGCCACAACTTTCATTTGAACTGAGCCATATTTCGATATATTTATTTATAAATGTGTTATCGGTCAAAATGTGGTTCCCACAAAACCGTGATGTATGCATTCAATATGCGTGTCATGCGCAAGGGCAAGGCCACAGGTTTCATTTGAACTTTTCCATATTTCGATATATTTATCGATAAATGAGTTATCGGTCAAATAGTCGTTCAACCAAAACCTTGATATATCCGTTCAATATGGGTATCAAACGAAAGGCCATCGCCACAGCTTTCATTTCAACTTTTCGATATTTCGATATATTTATCGATAAATGGGTTATCGGTCAAAATATGGTTCCCACAAAGCCGTGATGTATGCATTCAATATGCGTGTCAAACGAAAGGGCGTGGTCACAGCTTTCATTTGAACTTTTCGATATTTCGATATATGTATCGATAAATGAGTAATCGGTCAAAACCTTGATATATGAGTTCAATATTGGTTTCAAACGAAAGAGCATGGCCACAGCTTTCATTTGAACTGAGCCATATTTCGATATATTTATTTATAAATGTGTTATCGGTCAAAATGTGGTTCCCACAAAACCTTGATGTATGCGTTCAATATGCGTGTCAAAAGAAAGGGCATGGCCACAGCTTTCATTTGAACTCTTCGATATTTCGATATGTTTATCGATAAATGGGTTATCGGTCAAAATATGGTTCCCACAAAACCGTGATGTATGCATTCAATATGCGTGTCAAACGAAAGGGCAAGGTCACAGCTTTCATTTGAACTTTTCGATATTTCGATATATTTATCGATAAATGAGTTATCGGTCAAAACCTTGATATATGAGTTCAATATGGGTTTCAAACGAAAGAGCATGGCCACAGCTTTCATTTGAACTGAGCCATATTTCGATATATTTATTTATAAATGTGTTATCGGTCAAAATGTGGTTCCCCCAAAACCTTGATATGCGTTCAATATGGGTATCAAACGAAAGGGCATCCCCACAGCTTTCATTTGAACCCTTCGATATTTCGATATATTTATCGATAAATGAGTTATCGCTCAAAATGTTGTTCCCATGAAACCTTGATGTATGCATTCAATATGCGTGTCAAACGAAAGGGTCATAGCTTTCAATTGAACTTTTCGATATTTTGATATATTTGTCGATAAATGAGTTATCGGTCAAAATGTGGTTCCCACAAAACCTTGATATATTCGTTCAATATGGGTGTCAAGCGAAAGGGCAAGGCAACAGCTTTCATTTGAACTTTTTGATATTTTATTCTGTTAACTAGTTATTTCTTAATGTATAATCTATCCTATATCTACTTTACTTAGCTGATGAGGTTTTCTCTGTAGCTGAGCAGTTTTAGATCTCGACGATTAACAAACCAAAGCCTTTCAACGACTCGGCACGAACGAATAATCCGCGCGTTATGCGGATGCGCCCCTCGCGCCGGTCGGGCGGGATATGGTGGGTAATCCGTTGGGAATTATTATTAAATGTGTTATCGGTCAAAATATGGTTCCCACAAAACCTTGATGTATGCATTCAATATGGGTGTCAAGCGAAAGGGCAAGGCCACAGCTTTCATTTGAACTTTTCGATATATTTATCGATAAATGAGTTATCGGTCAAAAAGTTGTTCCCACAAAACCTTGATAGATACGTTCAATAGTGGTTTCAAACGAAAGGGCATGTCCACAGCTTTCATTTGAAATTTTCCATATTTCGATATATTTATCGAAAAATGAGTTATCGCTCAAAATGTGGTTCCCATAAAACCGTGATATATGCGTTCAATATGGGTGCCCAACGAAAGGGCATGGTCACAGCTTTCATATGAACTTTTCCATATTTCGATATATTTATCGAAAAATGAGTTATCGCTCAAAATGTGGTTCCCATAAAACCGTGATATGTGCGTTCAATATGCGTGTCCAACGAAAGGGCATGGCCACAGCTTTTATTTAAACTTTTAGAAATTTCGAAATATTTACCGATAAACGAGTTATCGCTCAAAATGTTGTTCCCATGAAACCTTGATGTATGCATTCAATATGGGTGTCAAACGAAAGGGCATCGCCACAGCTTTCATTTGAACTTTTCGATATATTTATCGATAAATGAGTTATCGCTCAAAATGTGGTTCCCATAAAACCTTGATATATGCGTTCAATATGGGTGTCCGACGAAAGGGTATGGTCACAGGTTTCATTTGAACCTTTTCGATTTTCAATATATTTATCGATAAAAGGGGTTATCGGTCAAAATATGGTTCCAACAAAACCGTGATGTATGCATTCAATATGCGTGTCAAGCGCAAGGGCAAGGCCACAGGTTTCATTTGAACTTTTCGATATATTTATCGATAAATGAGTTATCGGTCAAATAGTTGTTCCCCCAAAACCTTGATATATGCGTTCAATATGGGTATCAAACGAAAGGGCATCGCCACAGCTTTCATTTGAACTCTTCGATATTTCGATATATTTATCGATAATTGAGTTATCGCTCAAAATTTTGTTCCCATGAAACCTTGATGTATGCATTCAATATGCGTGTCAAACGAAAGGGCATCGCCACAGCTTTCATTTGAACTTTTCGATATATTTATCGATAAATGAGTTATCGCTCAAAATGTGGTTCCCATAAAACCTTGATATATGCGTTCAATATGGGTGTCCGACGAAAGGGTATGGTCACAGGTTTCATTTGAACCTTTTAGATTTTTCAATATATTTATCGATAAATGGGTTATCGGTCAAAATATGGTTCCCACAAAACCGTGATGTATGCATTCAATATCCGTGTCAAGCGCAAGGGCAAGGCCACAGGTTTCATTTGAACTTTTCGATATATTTATCGATAAATGAGTTATCGGTCAAATAGTCGTTCCCCCAAAACCTTGATATATCCGTTCAATATGGGTATCAAACGAAAGGGCATCGCCACAGCTTTCATTTGAACTTTTCGATATTTCGATATAATTATCGATAAATGGGTTATCGGTCAAAATATGGTTCCCACAAAACCGTGATGTATGCATTCAATGTGCGTGTCAAACGAAAGGGCGTGGTCACAGCTTTCATTTGAACTTTTCGATATTTCGATATATTTATCGATAAATGAGTAATCGGTCAAAACCTTGATATATGCATTTAACATGCGTGTCAAACGAAAGGGCATGGTCACAGCTTTCATTTGAACTTTTCGATATTTCGATATATTTATCGATAAATGGGTTATCGGTCAAAATATGGTTCCCACAAAACCGTGATGTATGCATTCAATATGCGTGTCAAACGAAAGGGCGTGGTCACAGCTTTCATTTGAACTTTTCGATATTTCGATATATTTATCGATAAATGAGTAATCGGGCAAAACCTTGATATATGAGTTCAATATGGGGTTCAAACGAAAGAGCATGGCCACAGCTTTCATTTGAACTGAGCCATATTTCGATATATTTATTTATAAATGTGTTATCGGTCAAAATGTGGTTCCCCCAAAACCTTGATATGCGTTCAATGTGGGTATCAAACGAAAGGGCATCGCCACAGCTTTTATTTGAACTCTTCGATATTTCGATATATTTACCGATAAATGAGTTATCGCTCAAAATGTTGTTCCCATGAAACCTTGATGTATGCATTCAATATGCGTGTCAAACGAAAGGGTATGGTCATAGCTTTCATTTGAAGTTTTCGATATACTTACCGATAAATGAGTTATCGGTCAAACAGTTGTTCCCACAAAACCTTGATATATGCGTTTGATATGGGTGTCAAACGAAAGGGCATGGTCACAGCTTTCATTTGAACGTTTTGATATATTTATCGATAAATGTGTTATCGGTCAAAATATGGTTCCCACAAAACCTTGATGTATGCATTCAATATGGGTGTCAAGCGAAAGGGCAAGGCCATAGCTTTCATTTGAACTTTTCGATATATTTATCGATAAATGAGTTATCGGTCAAAAAGTTGTTCCCACAAAACCTTGATAGATACGTTCAATAGTGGTTTCAAACGAAAGGGCATGTCCACAGCTTTCATTTGAACTTTTCCATATTTCGATATATTTATCGAAAAATGAGTTATCGCTCAAAATGTGGTTCCCATAAAACCGTGATATATGCGTTCAATATGGGTGTCCAACGAAAGGGCATGGTCACAGCTTTCATATGAACTTTTCCATATTTCGATATATTTATCGAAAAATGAGTTATCGCTCAAAATGTGGTTCCCATAAAACCGTGATATGTGCGTTCAATATGCGTGTCCAACGAAAGGGCATGGCCACAGCTTTTATTTAAACTTTTAGAAATTTCGAAATATTTACCGATAAACGAGTTATCGGTCAAAATGTTGTTCCCATAAAACCGTATAACTTAAGCGCAATATGAGTGTCAAATGAAAGAAAAAGACCACAGCTTTCATCTGAACTGATCCATATTTCGATATATTTGTCGATAAATGAGTTATCGGTCAAAATGTGGTTCCCACAAAACCTTGATGTATGCGTTCAATATGCGTGTCAAACGAAAGGGCATGGCCACAGCTTTCATTTGAACTTATCGGTCAAAATATGGTTCCCACAAAACCTTGATGTATGCATTCAATATGGGTGTCAAACGAAAAGCCATGGCCACACCTTTAATTTGAACTTTTCGATATTTCGATATATTTATCGATAAATGAGTTATCGCTCAAAATGGTGTTCCCATGAAAGCTTGATGTATGCATTCAATATGCGTGTCAAACGAAAGGGCATGCTCACAGCTCTCATTTGAACCGATCGATATTTCGATATATTTATCGATAAATGAGTTATTGGTCAAAAACTTGATATATGAGTTCAATATGGGTTTCAAACGAAAGAGCATGGCCACATCTTTCATTTGAACTGAGCCATATTTCGATATATTTATCGGTAAATGAGTTATCGGTCAAAATGTTTGTCCCATAAAACCGTGAAACTTAAGCGCAATATGAGTGTCAAATGCAAGAAAAAGGCCACAGCTTTCATCTGAACTGATCCATATTTCGATATATTTGTCGATAAATGAGTTATCGGTCAAAATGTGGTTCCCACAAAACCTTGATGTATGCGTTCAATATGCGTGTCAAACGAAAGGGCATGGGCACAGCTTTCATTCGCACTTTTCGATCTTTCGATATATTTATCGATAAATGAGTTATCGGTCAAAACCTTGATATATGAGTTCAATATGGGTTTCAAACGAAAGAGCATGGCCACATCTTTTATTTGAACTGAGCCATATTTCGATATATTTATCGGTAAATGAGTTATCGGTCAAAATGTTTGTCCCATAAAACCGTGAAACTTAAGCGCAATATGAGTGTCAAATGCAAGAAAAAGGCCACAGCTTTCATCTGAACTGATCCATATTTCGATATATTTGTCGATAAATGAGTTATCGGTCAAAATGTGGTTCCCACAAAACCTTGATGTATGCGTTCAATATGCGTGTCAAACGAAAGGGCATGAACACAGCTTTCATTTGAACTCTTCGATATTTCGATATATTTATCGATAAATGAGTTATCGCTCAAAATGTTGTTCCCATGAAACCTTGATGTATGCATTCAATATGCGTGTCAAACAAAAGGGTATGGTCATAGCTTTCATTTGAACTTTTGGTTATTTTGATATATTTATCGATAAATTAGTTATCGGTTAAAATGTGGTTCCCACAAAACCTTGATATATTCGTTCAATATGGGTGTCAAGCGAAAGGCCAAGGCAACAGCTTTCATTTGAAGTTTTCGATATATTTATCGATAAATGAGTTATCGGTCAAACAGTTGTTCCCAAAAAACCTTGATAAATGCGTTTGATATGGGTGTCCAACGAAAGGGCATGGCCACAGCTTTCATTTGAACTTTTTGATATTTCGATATATTTATCGATAAATGAGTTATCGCTCAGAATGTTGTTCCCATGAAACCTTGATGTATGAGTTCAATATGGGTTTCAAACGAAAGAGCATGGCCACAGCTTTCATTTGAACTTTTCGATATTTTGATATATTTATCGATAAATGAGTTATCGGTCAAAATGTGGTTCCCACAAAACCTTGATATATTCGTTCAATATGGGTGTCAAGCGAAAGGGCAAGGCAACAGCTTTCATTTGAACTGAACCATATTTCGATATATTTGTTTATAAATGTGTTATCGGTCAAAATGTGGTTCCCCCAAAACCTTAATATATGCGTTCAATATGGGTATCAAACGAAAGGTCATCGCCACAGCTTTCATTTGAACTCTTCGATATTTCGATATATTTATCGATAAATGAGTTATCGCTCAAAATGTTGTTCCCATGAAACCTTGATGTATGCATTCAATATGCGTGTCAAACGAAAGGGTATGGTCATAGCTTTCATTTGAACTCTTCGATATTTCGATATATTGATCGATAAATGAGTTATCGCTCAAAATGTTGTTCCCATGAAACCTTGATGTATGCATTCAATATGCGTGTCAAACGAAAGGGTATGGTCATAGCTTTCATTTGAACTTTTCGATATTTTGATATATTTATCGATAAATGAGTTATCGGTTAAAATGTGGTTCCCACAAAACCTTGATATATTCGTTCAATATGGGTGTCAAGCGAAAGGGCAAGGCAACAGCTTTCATTTGAAGTTTTCGATATATTTATCGATAAATGAGCTAGCGGTCAAACAGTTGTTCCCACAAAACCTTGATATATGCGTTTGATATGGGTGTCAAACGAAAGGACATGGTCACAGCTTTCATTTGAACATTTTGATATATTTATCGATAAATGTGTTATCGGTCAAAATGTGGTTCCCACAAAACCTTGATATATTCGTTCAATATGGGTGTCAAGCGAAAGGGCAAGGCAACAGCTTTCATTTGAAATTTTCGATATACTTATCGATAAATGAGTTATCGGTCAAACAGTTGTTCCCACAAAACCTTGATATATGCGTTTGATATGGGTGTCAAACGAAAGGGCATCGCCACAGGTTTTATTTGAACTCTTCGATATTTCGATATATTTATCGATAAATGAGTTATCGCTCAAAATGTTGTTCCCATGAAACCTTGATGTATGAGTTCAATATGGGTTTCAAACGAAAGAGCATGGCCACAGCTTTCATTTGAACTTTTCGATATTTTGATATATCTATCGATAAATGAGTTATCGGTCAAAATGTGGTTCCCACAAAACCTTGATATATTCGTTCAATATGGGTGCAAGCGAAAGGGCAAGGCAACAGCTTTCATTTGAAGTTTTCGATATATTTATCGATAAATGAGTTATCGGTCAAACAGTTGTTCCCACAGTTGTTGGCGGCCGCCGTGGTGTGAAGGTAGTGTTGCCGGCCTACCACACCGAAGGTCCATGGTTCGAGCCCTGGTACAGGTAACATCAAAAGTGATTTGAAAAAAGTTTTTCAAAAACGGGGTCGCCCCTCGGCAGTGGTTTGGCAAACTCTCCGAGTGTATTTCTGCCATGACAGGCTTCTCAGCAAAAATTCGTCTCCTTTGTAGATGCCGTTCGGAGTCGGCAAAAAACTGTAGGTCCCACCAATTTGTAGGGAAAATTCAAATCGGCACACCACAAATTGGAAGAGAAGCTTGGCGCAAAAATCTCTTAGGAGGTTTATGATGATATACCTGTTGTATATCGCGCCATAGAGATAGAGATAGTTGTTCCCACAAAACCTTGATATATGCGTTTGATATGGGTGTCAAACGAAATAGGATGGCCACAGCTTTGATTTGAACTTTTCTATATTTCGATATATTTATCGATAAATGTGTTATCGGTCAAAATATGGTTCCCGCAAAACCTTGATGTATGCATTCAATATGAGTGTCAAACGAAAGGGCATGGTCACAGCTTTCATTTGAACTTTTCGATATATTTAATGAAAGAAAAAGACCACAGCTTTCATCTGACCGGATCATTATTTCGATATATTTGTCGATAAATGAGTTATCGGTCAAAATGTGTTTCCCACAAAACCTTGAGGTATGCGTTCAATATGGGTGTCAAACGAAAGGGCATGGCAACAGTTTTCATTTGAACTTTTCCATATTTAGATATATTTATTGATAAATGAGTTATCGACCAAAATGTTTGTCCCATAAAACCGTGAAACTTAAGCGCAATATGAGTGTCAAATGTAAGAAAAACGCCACAGCTTTCATCTGAACTGATCCATAATTCGATATATTTATGTGGTTCCCATAAAATCTTGAAATATGCGTTCCATATGGGTGTCAAACGAAAGGGCATGGCCACAGCTTTCACTTGAACTTTTTGATATTTCGATATATTTATCGATAAATGTGCTATCGCTCAAAATATGGTTCCCGAAAACCTTGATGTATGGATTCAATATGCGTGTCAAACGAAAGAGCAAGGCCACAGCTTTTAAATGAGCTATCGGGGAAAATGTGGTTCCCATAAAACGTTGATATATGCTTTCAGTGTGGGTGTCAAACGAAAGAGCATGGCCTTAGCTTTCATTTTAACTTTTCGATATATTTATCGATAAATGAGTTATCGGTCAAAATGTGGTTCCCACAAAACCTTGAGATATGCGTTCCTGATCCATAGTTCTATATATATTACGATAAATGAGCTATCGGTGAAAATGTTGTTCCCCTAAAACCTTGATATATGCTTTCAGTGTGGGTGTCAAACGAAAGAGCATGGCCTTAGGCTTTCATTTTAACTTTTCGATATATTTATCGATAAATGAGTTATCGGTCAAAATGTGGTTCCCAGAAAACCTTGAGGTATGCGTTCCTGATCCATATTTCTATATATATTACGATAAATGAGCTATCGGTGAAAATGTTGTTCCCCTAAAACCTTAATATATGCATTCAATATGGGTGTCAAACGGAAGAGCAAGGCCACAGCTTTTAAATGAGCTATCGGCGAAAATGTTGTTCGTCTAAAACATTGTTGTATGCATGTAATATGTGTCTCAAACGAAAGAGCATGATGGCCTTAGCTTTCATTTTAACTTTTCGATATTTCGGTATATATATCGATAAATGAGTTATCGGTCAAAATGTGGTTCCCACAAAACCTTGAGGTATGCGTTCCATATAGGTGTCAAGCGAAAGGGCAAGGCCACAGCTTTCATCTGAATTGATTTATATTTCGATATAGTTGTCGATAAATGCGCTATCGGTGAAAATGTTGTTCCCCTAAAACCTTGAAGTTTGCGTGTAATATGGGTATCAAACGAAATCAAAGGACACAGCTTTCATTTGAACTCATCCATATTTCGATATATTTATCGATAGATGAGCTATCGATGAAAATGTTGTTCCCGTAAACCCTTGATATATGCGTTCAATTTGGGTGTCAAGCGAAAGGGCAAGGCCACAGCTTTCATCTGAATTGATTTATATTTCGATATAGTTGTCGATAAATGCGCTATCGGTGAAAATGTTGTTCCCCTAAAACCTTGAAGTTTGCGTGTAATATGGGTATCAAACGAAATCAAAGGACACAGCTTTCATTTGAACTCATCCATATTTCGATATATTTATCGATAGATGAGCTATCGATGAAAATGTTGTTTCCGTAAACCCTTGATATATGCGTTCAATTTGGGTGTCAAACGAAAGGGCAAGGCCACAGCTTTCATTTAAACTCATGAATATTTCGATATATTTATCGATAGATGAGCTATCGATGAAAATGTTGTTCCCGTAAACCCTTGATATATGCGTTCAATTTGGGTGTCAAGCGAAAGGGCAAGGCCACAGCTTTCATCTGAATTGATTTATATTTCGATATAGTTGTCGATAAATGCGCTATCGGTGAAAATGTTGTTCCCCTAAAACCTTGAAGTTTGCGTGTAATATGGGTATCAAACGAAATCAAAGGACACAGCTTTCATTTGAACTCATCCATATTTCGATATATTTATCGATAGATGAGCTATCGATGAAAATGTTGTTTCCGTAAACCCTTGATATATGCGTTCAATTTGGGTGTCAAACGAAAGGGCAAGGCCACAGCTTTCATCTGAACTGATCTATATTTCGATATAGTTGTCGATAAATGCGCTATCGGTGAAAATGTTTTTCCCCTAAAATCTTGAAGTTTCCGGGTAATATGGGTATCAAACGAAAGAAGAGGACACAGCTTTCATTTAAACTCATCCATATTTCGATATATTTACCGATAGATGAGCTATCGGTGAAAATGCTGTTCTCCTAGAGAATTGATATATGCGTTCAGTATGGGTGTCAAACGAAAACATGTGGCCTTAGCTTTTAAATGAGCTATCGGCGAAAATGTTGTTCCTCTAAGACTTGTTGTATGCATTCAGTATGTGTCTCAAACGAAATAGCATGGCCTTAGCCTTCATTTTAACTTTTCGGTATTTCGATATATTTATCGATAAATGAGTTATCGGTTAAAATGTTGTTCCCATAAAACCTTGAAATATGCGTTCAATATGGGTGTCAAACGAAATAGGATGGCCACAGCTTTGATTTGAACTTTTCTATATTTCGATATATTTATCGATAAATGTGTTATCGGTCAAAATGTTTGTCCCATAAAACCGTGAAACTTAAGCGCAATATGAGTGTCAAATGTAAGAAAAACGCCACAGCTTTCATCTGAACTGATCCATAATTCGATATATTTATGTGGTTCCCATAAAACCTTGAAATATGCGTTCCATATGGGTGTCAAACGAAAGGGCATGGCCACAGCTTTCACTTGAACTTTTTGATATTTCGATATATTTATCGATAAATGTGCTATCGCTTAAAAACCTTGAGGTATGCGTTCCTGATCCATAGTTCTATATATATTACGATAAATGAGCTATCGGTGAAACTGTTGTTCCCCTAAAACCTTGATGTATGCATTCAATATGCGTGTCAAACGAAAGGCATGGTCATAGCTTTCATTTGAACTTTTCGATATATTTAATGAAAGAAAAAGACCACAGCATTTGAACTTTTCAATATTTAGATATATTTATCGATAAATGAGTTATCGGCCAAAATGTTTGTCCCATAAAACCGTGAAACTTAAGCGCAATATGAGTGTCAAATGTAAGAAAAACGCCACAGCTTTCATCTGAACTGATCCATAATTCGATATATTTATGTGGTTCCCATAAAACCTTGAAATATGCGTTCCATATGCGTGTCAAACGAAAGGGCATGGCCATAGCTTTCACTTGAACTTTTTGATATTTCGACATATTTATCGATAAATGTGCTATCGCTCAACATATGGTTCCCGAAAATCTTGATGTATGGATTCAATATGCGTGTCAAACGAAAGAGCAAGGCCACAGCTTTTAAATGAGCTATCGGGGAAAATGTGGTTCCCATAAAACGTTGATATATGCTTTCAGTGTGGGTGTCAAACGAAAGAGCATGGCCTTAGCTTTCATTTTAACTTTTCGATATATTTATCGATAAATGAGTTATCGGTCAAAATGTGGTTCCCACAAAACCGTGAGGTATGCGTTCCTGATCCATAGTTCTATATATATTACGATAAATGAGCTATCGGTGAAAATGTTGTTCCCCTAAAACCTTGATATATGCTTTCAGTGTGGGTGTCAAACGAAAGAGCATGGCCTTAGCTTTCATTTTAACTTTTCGATATATTTATCGATAAATGAGCTATCGGTCAAAATGTGGTTCCCAGAAAACCTTGAGGTATGCGTTCCTGATCCATATTTCTATATATATTACGATAAATGAGCGATCGGTGAAAATGTTGTTCCCCTAAAACCTTAATATATGCATTAAATATGGGTGTCAAACGAAAGAGCAAGACCACAGCTTTTAAATGAGCTATCGGCGAAAATGTTGTTCGTCTAAAAGATTGTTGTATGCATGTAATATGTGTCTCAAACGAAAGAGCATGGCCTTAGCTTTCATTTGAATTTTTCGATATATTTAATGAAAGAAAAAGACCACAGCTTTCATCTGACCGGATCATTATTTCGATATATTTGTCGATAAATGAGTTATCGGTCAAAATGTGTTTCCCACAAAACCTTGAGGTATGCGTTCAATATGGGTGTCAAACGAAAGGGCATGGCAACAGCGTTCATTAGAACTTTTCCATATTTAGATATATTTATTGATAAATGAGTTATCGGCCAAAATGTTTGTCCCATAAAACCGTGAAACTTAAGCGCAATATGAGTGTCAAATGTAAGAAAAACGCCACAGCTTTCATCTGAACTGATCCATAATTCGATATATTTATGTGGTTCCCATAAAATCTTGAAATATGCGTTCCATATGGGTGTCAAACGAAAGGGCATGGCCACAGCTTTCACTTGAACTCTTCGATATTTCGATATATTTATCGATAAATGTGCTATCGCTCAAAATATGGTTCCCACAAAACCTTGATGTATGGATTCAATATGCGTGTCAAACGAAAGGGCATGGCCACAGCTTTTATTTCAACTTTTCGGAGTTTCGAAATATTTACCGATAAACGAGTTGAGGCTCAAAATGTTGTTCCCATGAAACCTTGATGTATGAGTTCAATATGCGTTTCAAACGAAAGAGCATGGCCACAGCTTTCATTTGAACTTTTCGATATTTTGATATATTTATCGATAAATGAGTTATCGGTCAAAATGTGGTTCCCACAAAACCTTGATATATTCGTTCAATATGGGTGTCAAGCGAAAGGGCAAGGCAACAGCTTTCATTTGAAGTTTTCGATATATTTATCGATAAATGAGTTATCGGTCAAACAGTTGTTCCCACAAAACCTTGATATATGCGTTTGATATGGGTGCCAAACGAATAGGATGGCCACAGCTTTGATTTGAACTTTTCGATATTTCGATATATTTATCGATAAATGTGTTATCGGTCAAAATATGGTTCCCACAAAACCTTGATGTATGCATTCAATATGCGTGTCAAACGAAAGGGCATGGTCATAGCTTTCATTTGAACTTTTCGATATATTTAATGAAAGAAAAAGACCACAGCTTTCATTTGAACTTTTCCATATTTAGATATATTTATCGATAAATGAGTTATCGGCCAAAATGTTTGTCCCATAAAAGCGTGAAACTTAAGCGCAATATGAGTGTCAAATGTAAGAAAAACGCCACAGCTTTCATCTGAACTGATCCATAATTCGATATATTTATGTGGTTCCCATAAAACCTTGAAATATGCGTTCCATATGGGTGTCAAACGAAAGGGCATGGCCACAGCTTTCACTTGAACTTTTTGATATTTCGATATATTTATCGATAAATGTGCTATCGCTCAAAATATGGTTCCCACAAAACCTTGATGTATGGATTCAATATGCGTGTCAAACGAAAGGGCATGGCCACAGCTTTTATTTCAACTTTTCGGAGTTTCGAAATATTTACCGATAAACGAGTTGTCGGTCAAACAGTTGTTCCCACAAAACCTTGATATATGCGTTTGATATGGGTGCCAAACGAAATAGGATGGCCACAGCTTTGATTTGAACTTTTCGATATTTCGATATATTTATCGATAAATGTGTTATCGGTCAAGATATGGTTCCCACAAAACCTTGATGTATGCATTCAATATGCGTGTCAAACGAAAGGGCATGGTCATAGCTTTCATTTGAACTTTTCGATATATTTAATGAAAGAAAAAGACCACAGCTTTCATCTGAACGGATCATTATTTCGATATATTTGTCGATAAATGAGTTATCGGTCAAAATGTGGTTCCCACAAAACCTTGAGGTATGCGTGCAATATGGGTGTCAAACGAAAGTGCATGGCAACAGCTTTCATTTGAACTTTTCCATATTTAGATATATTTATCGATAAATGAGTTATCGGCCAAAATGTTTGTCCCATAAAACCGTGAAACTTAAGCGCAATATGAGTGTCAAATGTAAGAAAAACGCCACAGCTTTCATCTGAACTGATCCATAATTCGATATATTTATGTGGTTCCCATAAAACCTTGAAATATGCGTTCCATATGCGTGTCAAACGAAAGGGCATGGCCATAGCTTTCACTTGAACTTTTTGATATTTCGATATATTTATCGATAAATGTGCTATCGCTCAAAATATGGTTCCCGAAAACCTTGATGTATGGATTCAATATGCGTGTCAAACGAAAGGTCAAGGCCACAGCTTTTAAATGAGCTATCGGGGAAAATGTGGTTCCCATAAAACGTTGATATATGCTTTCAGTGTGGGTGTCAAACGAAAGAGCATGGCCTTAGCTTTCATTTTAACTTTTCGATATATTTATCGATAAATGAGTTATCGGTCAAAACCTTGAGGTATGCGTTCCTGATCCATAGTTCTATATATATTACGATAAATGAGCTATCGGTGAAAATGTTGTTCCCCTAAAACCTTGATATATGCTTTCAGTGTGGGTGTCAAACGAAATAGGATGGCCACAGCTTTGAATTGAACTTTTCGATATTTCGATATATTTATCGATAAATGTGTTATCGGTCAAAATGTTTGTCCCATAAAACCGTGAAACTTAAGCGCAATATAAGTGTCAAATGTAAGAAAAACGCCACAGCTTTCATCTGAACTGATCCATAATTCGATATATTTATGTGGTTCCCATAAAACCTTGAAATATGCGTTCAATATGGGTGTCAAACGAAATAGGATGGCCACAGCTTTGAATTGAACTTTTCGATATTTCGATATATTTATCGATAAATGTGTTATCGGTCAAAATGTTTGTCCCATAAAACCGTGAAACTTAAGCGCAATATAAGTGTCAAATGTAAGAAAAACGCCACAGCTTTCATCTGAACTGATCCATAATTCGATATATTTATGTGGTTCCCATAAAACCTTGAAATATGCGTTCAATATGGGTGTCAAACGAAATAGGATGGCCACAGCTTTGAATTGAACTTTTCGATATTTCGATATATTTATCGATAAATGAGTTATCGGTCAAACAGTTGTTCCCACAAAACCTTGATATATGCGTTTGATATGGGTGCCAAACGAATAGGATGGCCACAGCTTTGATTTGAACTTTTCGATATTTCGATATATTTATCGATAAATGTGTTATCGGTCAAAATATGGTTCCCACAAAACCTTGATGTATGCATTCAATATGCGTGTCAAACGAAAGGGCATGGTCATAGCTTTCATTTGAACTTTTCGATATATTTAATGAAAGAAAAAGACCACAGCTTTCATTTGAACTTTTCCATATTTAGATATATTTATCGATAAATGAGTTATCGGCCAAAATGTTTGTCCCATAAAAGCGTGAAACTTAAGCGCAATATGAGTGTCAAATGTAAGAAAAACGCCACAGCTTTCATCTGAACTGATCCATAATTCGATATATTTATGTGGTTCCCATAAAACCTTGAAATATGCGTTCCATATGGGTGTCAAACGAAAGGGCATGGCCACAGCTTTCACTTGAACTTTTTGATATTTCGATATATTTATCGATAAATGTGCTATCGCTCAAAATATGGTTCCCACAAAACCTTGATGTATGGATTCAATATGCGTGTCAAACGAAAGGGCATGGCCACAGCTTTTATTTCAACTTTTCGGAGTTTCGAAATATTTACCGATAAACGAGTTGTCGGTCAAACAGTTGTTCCCACAAAACCTTGATATATGCGTTTGATATGGGTGCCAAACGAAATAGGATGGCCACAGCTTTGATTTGAACTTTTCGATATTTCGATATATTTATCGATAAATGTGTTATCGGTCAAAATATGGTTCCCACAAAACCTTGATGTATGCATTCAATATGCGTGTCAAACGAAAGGGCATGGTCATAGCTTTCATTTGAACTTTTCGATATATTTAATGAAAGAAAAAGACCACAGCTTTCATCTGAACGGATCATTATTTCGATATATTTGTCGATAAATGAGTTATCGGTCAAAATGTGGTTCCCACAAAACCTTGAGGTATGCGTGCAATATGGGTGTCAAACGAAAGTGCATGGCAACAGCTTTCATTTGAACTTTTCCATATTTAGATATATTTATCGATAAATGAGTTATCGGCCAAAATGTTTGTCCCATAAAACCGTGAAACTTAAGCGCAATATGAGTGTCAAATGTAAGAAAAACGCCACAGCTTTCATCTGAACTGATCCATAATTCGATATATTTATGTGGTTCCCATAAAACCTTGAAATATACGTTCCATATGCGTGTCAAACGAAAGGGCATGGCCATAGCTTTCACTTGAACTTTTTGATATTTCGATATATTTATCGATAAATGTGCTATCGCTCAAAATATGGTTCCCGAAAACCTTGATGTATGGATTCAATATGCGTGTCAAACGAAAGGTCAAGGCCACAGCTTTTAAATGAGCTATCGGGGAAAATGTGGTTCCCATAAAACGTTGATATATGCTTTCAGTGTGGGTGTCAAACGAAAGAGCATGGCCTTAGCTTTCATTTTAACTTTTCGATATATTTATCGATAAATGAGTTATCGGTCAAAACCTTGAGGTATGCGTTCCTGATCCATAGTTCTATATATATTACGATAAATGAGCTATCGGTGAAAATGTTGTTCCCCTAAAACCTTGATATATGCTTTCAGTGTGGGTGTCAAACGAAATAGGATGGCCACAGCTTTGAATTGAACTTTTCGATATTTCGATATATTTATCGATAAATGTGTTATCGGTCAAAATGTTTGTCCCATAAAACCGTGAAACTTAAGCGCAATATAAGTGTCAAATGTAAGAAAAACGCCACAGCTTTCATCTGAACTGATCCATAATTCGATATATTTATGTGGTTCCCATAAAACCTTGAAATATGCGTTCAATATGGGTGTCAAACGAAATAGGATGGCCACAGCTTTGAATTGAACTTTTCGATATTTCGATATATTTATCGATAAATGTGTTATCGGTCAAAATGTTTGTCCCATAAAACCGTGAAACTTAAGCGCAATATAAGTGTCAAATGTAAGAAAAACGCCACAGCTTTCATCTGAACTGATCCATAATTCGATATATTTATGTGGTTCCCATAAAACCTTGAAATATGCGTTCCATATGGGTGTCAAACGAAAGGGCATGGCCACAGCTTTCACTTGAACTTTTTGATATTTCGATATATTTATCGATAAATGTGCTATCGCTCAAAAACCTTGAGGTATGCGTTCCTGATCCATAGTTCTATATATATTACGATAAATGAGCTATCGGTGAAAATGTTGTTCCCCTAAAACCTTGATGTATGCATTCAATATGCGTGTCAAACGAAAGGCATGGTCATAGGCTTTCATTTGAACTTTTCGATATATTTAGTGAAAGAAAAAGACCACAGCTTTCATTTGAACTTTTCCATATTTAGATATATTTATCGATAAATGAGTTATCGGCCAAAATGTTTGTCCCATAAAACCGTGAAACTTAAGCGCAATATGAGTGTCAAATGTAAGAAAAACGCCACAGCTTTCATCTGAACTGATCCATAATTCGATATATTTATGTGGTTTCCATAAAACCTTGAAATATGCGTTCCATATGGGTGTCAAACGAAAGGGCATGGCCACAGCTTTCACTTGAACTTTTTGATATTTCGATATATTTATCGATAAATGTGCTATCGCTCAAAATATGGTTCCCACAAAACCTTGATGTATGGATTCAATATGCGTGTCAAACGAAAGGGCATGGCCACAGCTTTTATTTCAACTTTTCGGAGTTTCGAAATATTTACCGATAAACGAGTTGTCGGTCAAACAGTTGTTCCCACAAAACCTTGATATATGCGTTTGATATGGGTGCCAAACGAAATAGGATGGCCACAGCTTTGATTTGAACTTTTCGATATTTCGATATATTTATCGATAAATGTGTTATCGGTCAAAATATGGTTCCCACAAAACCTTGATGTATGCATTCAATATGCGTGTCAAACGAAAGGGCATGGGCATAGCTTTCATTTGAACTTTTCGATATATTTAATGAAAGAAAAAGACCACAGCTTTCATCTGAACGGATCATTATTTCGATATATTTGTCGATAAATGAGTTATCGGTCAAAATGTGGTTCCCACAAAACCTTGAGGTATGCGTGCAATATGGGTGTCAAACGAAAGTGCATGGCAACAGCTTTCATTTGAACTTTTCCATATTTAGATATATTTATCGATAAATGAGTTATCGGCCAAAATGTTTGTCCCATAAAACCGTGAAACTTAAGCGCAATATGAGTGTCAAATGTAAGAAAAACGCCACAGCTTTCATCTGAACTGATCCATAATTCGATATATTTATGTGGTTCCCATAAAACCTTGAAATATGCGTTCCATATGCGTGTCAAACGAAAGGACATGGCCATAGCTTTCACTTGAACTTTTTGATATTTCGATATATTTATCGATAAATGTGCTATCGCTCAAAATATGGTTCCCGAAAACCTTGATGTATGGATTCAATATGCATGTCAAACGAAAGAGCAAGGCCACAGCTTTTAAATGAGCTATCGGGGAAAATGTGGTTCCCATAAAACGTTGATATATGCTTTCAGTGTGGGTGTCAAACGAAAGAGCATGGCCTTAGCTTTCATTTTAACTTTTCGATATATTTATCGATAAATGAGTTATCGGTCAAAACCTTGAGGTATGCGTTCCTGATCCATAGTTCTATATATATTACGATAAATGAGCTATCGGTGAAAATGTTGTTCCCCTAAAACCTTGATGTATGCATTCAATATGCGTGTCAAACGAAAGGCATGGTCATAGGCTTTCATTTGAACTTTTCGATATATTTAGTGAAAGAAAAAGACCACAGCTTTCATTTGAACTTTTCCATATTTAGATATATTTATCGATAAATGAGTTATCGGCCAAAATGTTTGTCCCATAAAACCGTGAAACTTAAGCGCAATATAAGTGTCAAATGTAAGAAAAACGCCACAGCTTTCATCTGAACTGATCCATAATTCGATATATTTATGTGGTTCCCATAAAACCTTGAAATATGCGTTCCATATGGGTGTCAAACGAAATAGGATGGCCACAGCTTTGAATTGAACTTTTCGATATTTCGATATATTTATCGATAAATGTGTTATCGGTCAAAATGTTTGTCCCATAAAACCGTGAAACTTAAGCGCAATATAAGTGTCAAATGTAAGAAAAACGCCACAGCTTTCATCTGAACTGATCCATAATTCGATATATTTATGTGGTTCCCATAAAACCTTGAAATATGCGTTCAATATGGGTGTCAAACGAAATAGGATGGCCACAGCTTTGAATTGAACTTTTCGATATTTCGATATATTTATCGATAAATGTGTTATCGGTCAAAATGTTTGTCCCATAAAACCGTGAAACTTAAGCGCAATATAAGTGTCAAATGTAAGAAAAACGCCACAGCTTTCATCTGAACTGATCCATAATTCGATATATTTATGTGGTTCCCATAAAACCTTGAAATATGCGTTCCATATGGGTGTCAAACGAAAGGGCATGGCCACAGCTTTCACTTGAACTTTTTGATATTTCGATATATTTATCGATAAATGTGCTATCGCTCAAAAACCTTGAGGTATGCGTTCCTGATCCATAGTTCTATATATATTACGATAAATGAGCTATCGGTGAAAATGTTGTTCCCCTAAAACCTTGATGTATGCATTCAATATGCGTGTCAAACGAAAGGCATGGTCATAGGCTTTCATTTGAACTTTTCGATATATTTAGTGAAAGAAAAAGACCACAGCTTTCATTTGAACTTTTCCATATTTAGATATATTTATCGATAAATGAGTTATCGGCCAAAATGTTTGTCCCATAAAACCGTGAAACTTAAGCGCAATATGAGTGTCAAATGTAAGAAAAACGCCACAGCTTTCATCTGAACTGATCCATAATTCGATATATTTATGTGGTTTCCATAAAACCTTGAAATATGCGTTCCATATGGGTGTCAAACGAAAGGGCATGGCCACAGCTTTCACTTGAACTTTTTGATATTTCGATATATTTATCGATAAATGTGCTATCGCTCAAAATATGGTTCCCACAAAACCTTGATGTATGGATTCAATATGCGTGTCAAACGAAAGGGCATGGCCACAGCTTTTATTTCAACTTTTCGGAGTTTCGAAATATTTACCGATAAACGAGTTGTCGGTCAAACAGTTGTTCCCACAAAACCTTGATATATGCGTTTGATATGGGTGCCAAACGAAATAGGATGGCCACAGCTTTGATTTGAACTTTTCGATATTTCGATATATTTATCGATAAATGTGTTATCGGTCAAAATATGGTTCCCACAAAACCTTGATGTATGCATTCAATATGCGTGTCAAACGAAAGGGCATGGGCATAGCTTTCATTTGAACTTTTCGATATATTTAATGAAAGAAAAAGACCACAGCTTTCATCTGAACGGATCATTATTTCGATATATTTGTCGATAAATGAGTTATCGGTCAAAATGTGGTTCCCACAAAACCTTGAGGTATGCGTGCAATATGGGTGTCAAACGAAAGTGCATCGCAACAGCTTTCATTTGAACTTTTCCATATTTAGATATATTTATCGATAAATGAGTTATCGGCCAAAATGTTTGTCCCATAAAACCGTGAAACTTAAGCGCAATATGAGTGTCAAATGTAAGAAAAACGCCACAGCTTTCATCTGAACTGATCCATAATTCGATATATTTATGTGGTTCCCATAAAACCTTGAAATATGCGTTCCATATGCGTGTCAAACGAAAGGACATGGCCATAGCTTTCACTTGAACTTTTTGATATTTCGATATATTTATCGATAAATGTGCTATCGCTCAAAATATGGTTCCCGAAAACCTTGATGTATGGATTCAATATGCATGTCAAACGAAAGAGCAAGGCCACAGCTTTTAAATGAGCTATCGGGGAAAATGTGGTTCCCATAAAACGTTGATATATGCTTTCAGTGTGGGTGTCAAACGAAAGAGCATGGCCTTAGCTTTCATTTTAACTTTTCGATATATTTATCGATAAATAAGTTATCGGTCAAAATGTGGTTCCCACAAAACCTTGAGGTATGCGTTCCTGATCCATAGTTCTATATATATTACGATAAATGAGCTATCGGTGAAAATGTTGTTCCCCTAAAACCTTGATGTATGCATTCAATATGCGTGTCAAACGAAAGGGCATGGTCATAGGCTTTCATTTGAACTTTTCGATATATTTAATGAAAGAAAAAGACCACAGCTTTCATTTGAACTTTTCCATATTTAGATATATTTATCGATAAATGAGTTATCGGCCAAAATGTTTGTCCCATAAAACCGTGAAACTTAAGCGCAATATGAGTGTCAAATGTAAGAAAAACGCCACAGCTTTCATCTGAACTGATCCATAATTCGATATATTTATGTGGTTCCCATAAAACCTTGAAATATGCGTTCCATATGGGTGTCAAACGAAAGGGCATGGCCACAGCTTTCACTTGAACTTTTTGATATTTCGATATATTAATCGATAAATGTGCTATCGCTCAAAATATGGTTCCCACAAAACCTTGATGTATGGATTCAATATGCGTGTCAAACGAAAGGGCATGGCCACAGCTTCTATTTCAACTTTTCGGAGTTTCGAAATATTTACCGATAAACGAGTTGTCGGTCAAACAGTTGTTCCCACAAAACCTTGATATATTCGTTTGATATGGGTGCCAAACGAAATAGGATGGCCACAGGTTTGATTTGAACTTTTCGATATTTCGATATATTTATCGATGAATGTGTTATCGGTCAAAATATGGTTCCCACAAAACCTTGATGTATGCATTCAATATGCGTGTCAAACGAAAGGGCATGGTCATAGCTTTCATTTGAACTTTTCGATATATTTAATGAAAGAAAAAGACCACAGCTTTCATCTGAACGGATCATTATTTCGATATATTGGTCGATAAATGAGTTATCGGTCAAAATGTGGTTCCCACAAAACCTTGAGGTATGCGTGCAATATGGGTGTCAAACGAAAGTGCATGGCAACAGCTTTCATTTGAACTTTTCCATATTTAGATATATTTATCGATAAATGAGTTATCGGCCAAAATGTTTGTCCCATAAAACCGTGAAACTTAAGCGAAATATGAGTGTCAAATGTAAGAAAAACGCCACAGCTTTCATCTGAACTGATCCATAATTCGATATATTTATGTGGTTCCCATAAAACCTTGAAATATGCGTTCCATATGCGTGTCAAACGAAAGGACATGGCCATAGCTTTCACTTGAACTTTTTGATATTTCGATATATTTATCGATAAATGTGCTATCGCTCAAAATATGGTTCCCGAAAACCTTGATGTATGGATTCAATATGCATGTCAAACGAAAGAGCAAGGCCACAGCTTTTAAATGAGCTATCGGGGAAAATGTGGTTCCCATAAAACGTTGATATATGCTTTCAGTGTGGGTGTCAAACGAAAGAGCATGGCCTTAGCTTTCATTTTAACTTTTCGATATATTTATCGATAAATAAGTTATCGGTCAAAATGTGGTTCCCACAAAACCTTGAGGTATGCGTTCCTGATCCATAGTTCTATATATATTACGATAAATGAGCTATCGGTGAAAATGTTGTTCCCCTAAAACCTTGATGTATGCATTCAATATGCGTGTCAAACGAAAGGGCATGGTCATAGGCTTTCATTTGAACTTTTCGATATATTTAATGAAAGAAAAAGACCACAGCTTTCATTTGAACTTTTCCATATTTAGATATATTTATCGATAAATGAGTTATCGGCCAAAATGTTTGTCCCATAAAACCGTGAAACTTAAGCGCAATATGAGTGTCAAATGTAAGAAAAACGCCACAGCTTTCATCTGAACTGATCCATAATTCGATATATTTATGTGGTTCCCATAAAACCTTGAAATATGCGTTCCATATGGGTGTCAAACGAAAGGGCATGGCCACAGCTTTCACTTGAACTTTTTGATATTTCGATATATTTATCGATAAATGTGCTATCGCTCAAAATATGGTTCCCACAAAACCTTGATGTATGGATTCAATATGCGTGTCAAACGAAAGGGCATGGCCACAGCTTCTATTTCAACTTTTCGGAGTTTCGAAATATTTACCGATAAACGAGTTGTCGGTCAAACAGTTGTTCCCACAAAACCTTGATATATGCGTTTGATATGGGTGCCAAACGAAATAGGATGGCCACAGCTTTGATTTGAACTTTTCGATATTTCGATATATTTATCGATGAATGTGTTATCGGTCAAAATATGGTTCCCACAAAACCTTGATGTATGCATTCAATATGCGTGTCAAACGAAAGGGCATGGTCATAGCTTTCATTTGAACTTTTCGATATATTTAATGAAAGAAAAAGACCACAGCTTTCATCTGAACGGATCATTATTTCGATATATTTGTCGATAAATGAGTTATAGGTCAAAATGTGGTTCCCACAATACCTTGAGGTATGCGTGCAATATGGGTGTCAAACGAAAGTGCATGGCAACAGCTTTCATTTGAACTTTTCCATATTTAGATATATTTATCGATAAATGAGTTATCGGCCAAAATGTTTGTCCCATAAAACCGTGAAACTTAAGCGCAATATGAGTGTCAAATGTAAGAAAAACGCCACAGCTTTCATCTGAACTGATCCATAATTCGATATATTTATGTGGTTCCCATAAAACCTTGAAATATGCGTTCCATATGCGTGTCAAACGAAAGGGCATGGCCATAGCTTTCACTTGAACTTTTTGATATTTCGATATATTTATCGATAAATGTGCTATCGCTCAAAATATGGTTCCCGAAAACCTTGATGTTTGGATTCAATATGCATGTCAAACGAAAGAGCAAGGCCACAGCTTTTAAATGAGCTATCGGGGAAAATGTGGTTCCCATAAAACGTTGATATATGCTTTCAGTGTGGGTGTCAAACGAAAGAGCATGGCCTTAGCTTTCATTTTAACTTTTCGATATATTTATCGATAAATAAGTTATCGGTCAAAATGTGGTTCCCACAAAACCTTGAGGTATGCGTTCCTGATCCATAGTTCTATATATATTACGATAAATGAGCTATCGGTGAAAATGTTGTTCCCCTAAAACCTTGATGTATGCATTCAATATGCGTGTCAAACGAAAGGGCAGGGTCATAGGCTTTCATTTGAACTTTTCGATATATTTAATGAAAGAAAAAGACCACAGCTTTCATTTGAACTTTTCCATATTTAGATATATTTATCGATAAATGAGTTATCGGCCAAAATGTTTGTCCCATAAAACCGTGAAACTTAAGCGCAATATGAGTGTCAAATGTAAGAAAAACGCCACAGCTTTCATCTGAACTGATCCATAATTCGATATATTTATGTGGTTCCCATAAAACCTTGAAATATGCGTTCCATATGGGTGTCAAACGAAAGGGCATGGCCACAGCTTTCACTTGAACTTTTTGATATTTCGATATATTTATCGATAAATGTGCTATCGCTCAAAATATGGTTCCCACAAAACCTTGATGTATGGATTCAATATGCGTGTCAAACGAAAGGGCATGGCCACAGCTTCTATTTCAACTTTTCGGAGTTTCGAAATATTTACCGATAAACGAGTTGTCGGTCAAACAGTTGTTCCCACAAAACCTTGATATATGCGTTTGATATGGGTGCCAAACGAAATAGGATGGCCACAGCTTTGATTTGAACTTTTCGATATTTCGATATATTTATCGATGAATGTGTTATCGGTCAAAATATGGTTCCCACAAAACCTTGATGTATGCATTCAATATGCGTGTCAAACGAAAGGGCATGGTCATAGCTTTCATTTGAACTTTTCGATATATTTAATGAAAGAAAAAGACCACAGCTTTCATCTGAACGGATCATTATTTCGATATATTTGTCGATAAATGAGTTATCGGTCAAAATGTGGTTCCCACAATACCTTGAGGTATGCGTGCAATATGGGTGTCAAACGAAAGTGCATGGCAACAGCTTTCATTTGAACTTTTCCATATTTAGATATATTTATCGATAAATGAGTTATCGGCCAAAATGTTTGTCCCATAAAACCGTGAAACTTAAGCGCAATATGAGTGTCAAATGTAAGAAAAACGCCACAGCTTTCATCTGAACTGATCCATAATTCGATATATTTATGTGGTTCCCATAAAACCTTGAAATATGCGTTCCATATGCGTGTCAAACGAAAGGGCATGGCCTTAGCTTTCATTTTAACTTTTCGATATATTTATCGATAAATGAGCTATCGGTCAAAATGTGGTTCCCAGAAAACCTTGAGGTATGCGTTCCTGATCCATATTTCTATATATATTACGATAAATGAGCGATCGGTGAAAATGTTATTCCCCTAAAACCTTAATATATGCATTAAATATGGGTGTCAAACGAAAGAGCAAGACCACAGCTTTTAAATGAGCTATCGGCGAAAATGTTGTTCGTCTAAAAGATTGTTGTATGCATGTAATATGTGTCTCAAACGAAAGAGCATGGCCTTAGCTTTCATTTGAATTTTTCGATATATTTAATGAAAGAAAAAGACCACAGCTTTCATCTGACCGGATCATTATTTCGATATATTTGTCGATAAATGAGTTATCGGTCAAAATGTGTTTCCCACAAAACCTTGAGGTATGCGTTCAATATGGGTGTCAAACGAAAGGGCATGGCAACAGCGTTCATTAGAACTTTTCCATATTTAGATATATTTATTGATAAATGAGTTATCGGCCAAAATGTTTGTCCCATAAAACCGTGAAACTTAAGCGCAATATGAGTGTCAAATGTAAGAAAAACGCCACAGCTTTCATCTGAACTGATCCATAATTCGATATATTTATGTGGTTCCCATAAAATCTTGAAATATGCGTTCCATATGGGTGTCAAACGAAAGGGCATGGCCACAGCTTTCACTTGAACTCTTCGATATTTCGATATATTTATCGATAAATGAGTTATCGCTCAAAATGTTGTTCCCATGAAACCTTGATGTATGAGTTCAATATGCGTTTCAAACGAAAGAGCATGGCCACAGCTTTCATTTGAACTTTTCGATATTTTGATATATTTATCGATAAATGAGTTATCGGTCAAAATGTGGTTCCCACAAAACCTTGATATATTCGTTCAATATGGGTGTCAAGCGAAAGGGCAAGGCAACAGCTTTCATTTGAAGTTTTCGATATATTTATCGATAAATGAGTTATCGGTCAAACAGTTGTTCCCACAAAACCTTGATATATGCGTTTGATATGGGTGCCAAACGAATAGGATGGCCACAGCTTTGATTTGAACTTTTCGATATTTCGATATATTTATCGATAAATGTGTTATCGGTCAAAATATGGTTCCCACAAAACCTTGATGTATGCATTCAATATGCGTGTCAAACGAAAGGGCATGGTCATAGCTTTCATTTGAACTTTTCGATATATTTAATGAAAGAAAAAGACCACAGCTTTCATTTGAACTTTTCCATATTTAGATATATTTATCGATAAATGAGTTATCGGCCAAAATGTTTGTCCCATAAAACCGTGAAACTTAAGCGCAATATGAGTGTCAAATGTAAGAAAAACGCCACAGCTTTCATCTGAACTGATCCATAATTCGATATATTTATGTGGTTCCCATAAAACCTTGAAATATGCGTTCCATATGGGTGTCAAACGAAAGGGCATGGCCACAGCTTTCACTTGAACTTTTTGATATTTCGATATATTTATCGATAAATGTGCTATCGCTCAAAATATGGTTCCCACAAAACCTTGATGTATGGATTCAATATGCGTGTCAAACGAAAGGGCATGGCCACAGCTTTTATTTCAACTTTTCGGAGTTTCGAAATATTTACCGATAAACGAGTTGTCGGTCAAACAGTTGTTCCCACAAAACCTTGATATATGCGTTTGATATGGGTGCCAAACGAAATAGGATGGCCACAGCTTTGATTTGAACTTTTCGATATTTCGATATATTTATCGATAAATGTGTTATCGGTCAAAATATGGTTCCCACAAAACCTTGATGTATGCATTCAATATGCGTGTCAAACGAAAGGGCATGGTCATAGCTTTCATTTGAACTTTTCGATATATTTAATGAAAGAAAAAGACCACAGCTTTCATCTGAACGGATCATTATTTCGATATATTTGTCGATAAATGAGTTATCGGTCAAAATGTGGTTCCCACAAAACCTTGAGGTATGCGTGCAATATGGGTGTCAAACGAAAGTGCATGGCAACAGCTTTCATTTGAACTTTTCCATATTTAGATATATTTATCGATAAATGAGTTATCGGCCAAAATGTTTGTCCCATAAAACCGTGAAACTTAAGCGCAATATGAGTGTCAAATGTAAGAAAAACGCCACAGCTTTCATCTGAACTGATCCATAATTCGATATATTTATGTGGTTCCCATAAAACCTTGAAATATGCGTTCCATATGCGTGTCAAACGAAAGGGCATGGCCATAGCTTTCACTTGAACTTTTTGATATTTCGATATATTTATCGATAAATGTGCTATCGCTCAAAATATGGTTCCCGAAAACCTTGATGTATGGATTCAATATGCGTGTCAAACGAAAGAGCAAGGCCACAGCTTTTAAATGAGCTATCGGGGAAAATGTGGTTCCCATAAAACGTTGATATATGCTTTCAGTGTGGGTGTCAAACGAAAGAGCATGGCCTTAGCTTTCATTTTAACTTTTCGATATATTTATCGATAAATGAGTTATCGGTCAAAACCTTGAGGTATGCGTTCCTGATCCATAGTTCTATATATATTACGATAAATGAGCTATCGGTGAAAATGTTGTTCCCCTAAAACCATGATATATGCTTTCAGTGTGGGTGTCAAACGAAATAGGATGGCCACAGCTTTGAATTGAACTTTTCGATATTTCGATATATTTATCGATAAATGTGTTATCGGTCAAAATGTTTGTCCCATAAAACCGTGAAACTTAAGCGCAATATAAGTGTCAAATGTAAGAAAAACGCCACAGCTTTCATCTGAACTGATCCATAATTCGATATATTTATGTGGTTCCCATAAAACCTTGAAATATGCGTTCAATATGGGTGTCAAACGAAATAGGATGGCCACAGCTTTGAATTGAACTTTTCGATATTTCGATATATTTATCGATAAATGTGTTATCGGTCAAAATGTTTGTCCCATAAAACCGTGAAACTTAAGCGCAATATAAGTGTCAAATGTAAGAAAAACGCCACAGCTTTCATCTGAACTGATCCATAATTCGATATATTTATGTGGTTCCCATAAAACCTTGAAATATGCGTTCCATATGGGTGTCAAACGAAAGGGCATGGCCACAGCTTTCACTTGAACTTTTGGATATTTCGATATATTTATCGATAAATGTGCTATCGCTCAAAAACCTTGAGGTATGCGTTCCTGATCCATAGTTCTATATATATTACGATAAATGAGCTATCGGTGAAAATGTTGTTCCCCTAAAACCTTGATGTATGCATTCAATATGCGTGTCAAACGAAAGGGCATGGTCATAGTCTTTCATTTGAACTTTTCGATATATTTAGTGAAAGAAAACCACAGCTTTCATTTGAACTTTTCCATATTTAGATATATTTATCGATAAATGAGTTATCGGCCAAAATGTTTGTCCCATAAAACCGTGAAACTTAAGCGCAATATGAGTGTCAAATGTAAGAAAAACGCCACAGCTTTCATCTGAACTGATCCATAATTCGATATATTTATGTGGTTCCCATAAAACCTTGAAATATGCGTTCCATATGGGTGTCAAACGAAAGGGCATGGCCACAGCTTTCACTTGAACTTTTTGATATTTCGATATATTTATCGATAAATGTGCTATCGCTCAAAATATGGTTCCCACAAAACCTTGATGTATGGATTCAATATGCGTGTCAAACGAAAGGGCATGGCCACAGCTTTTATTTCAACTTTTCGGAGTTTCGAAATATTTACCGATAAACGAGTTGTCGGTCAAACAGTTGTTCCCACAAAACCTTGATATATGCGTTTGATATGGGTGCCAAACGAAATAGGATGGCCACAGCTTTGATTTGAACTTTTCGATATTTCGATATATTTATCGATAAATGTGTTATCGGTCAAAATATGGTTCCCACAAAACCTTGATGTATGCATTCAATATGCGTGTCAAACGAAAGGGCATGGGCATAGCTTTCATTTGAACTTTTCGATATATTTAATGAAAGAAAAAGACCACAGCTTTCATCTGAACGGATCATTATTTCGATATATTTGTCGATAAATGAGTTATCGGTCAAAATGTGGTTCCCACAAAACCTTGAGGTATGCGTGCAAAATGGGTGTCAAACGAAAGTGCATGGCAACAGCTTTCATTTGAACTTTTCCATATTTAGATATATTTATCGATAAATGAGTTATCGGCCAAAATGTTTGTCCCATAAAACCGTGAAACTTAAGCGCAATATGAGTGTCAAATGTAAGAAAAACGCCACAGCTTTCATCTGAACTGATCCATAATTCGATATATTTATGTGGTTCCCATAAAACCTTGAAATATGCGTTCCATATGCGTGTCAAACGAAAGGACATGGCCATAGCTTTCACTTGAACTTTTTGATATTTCGATATATTTATCGATAAATGTGCTATCGCTCAAAATATGGTTCCCGAAAACCTTGATGTATGGATTCAATATGCATGTGAAACGAAAGAGCAAGGCCACAGCTTTTAAATGAGCTATCGGGGAAAATGTGGTTCCCATAAAACGTTGATATATGCTTTCAGTGTGGGTGTCAAACGAAAGAGCATGGCCTTAGCTTTCATTTTAACTTTTCGATATATTTATCGATAAATAAGTTATCGGTCAAAATGTGGTTCCCACAAAACCTTGAGGTATGCGTTCCTGATCCATAGTTCTATATATATTACGATAAATGAGCTATCGGTGTAAATGTTGTTCCCCTAAAACCTTGATGTATGCATTCAATATGCGTGTCAAACGAAAGGGCATGGTCATAGGCTTTCATTTGAACTTTTCGATATATTTAATGAAAGAAAAAGACCACAGCTTTCATTTGAACTTTTCCATATTTAGATATATTTATCGATAAATGAGTTATCGGCCAAAATGTTTGTCCCATAAAACCGTGAAACTTAAGCGCAATATGAGTGTCAAATGTAAGAAAAACGCCACAGCTTTCATCTGAACTGATCCATAATTCGATATATTTATGTGGTTCCCATAAAACCTTGAAATATGCGTTCCATATGGGTGTCAAACGAAAGGGCATGGCCACAGCTTTCACTTGAACTTTTTGATATTTCGATATATTAATCGATAAATGTGCTATCGCTCAAAATATGGTTCCCACAAAACCTTGATGTATGGATTCAATATGCGTGTCAAACGAAAGGGCATGGCCACAGCTTCTATTTCAACTTTTCGGAGTTTCGAAATATTTACCGATAAACGAGTTGTCGGTCAAACAGTTGTTCCCACAAAACCTTGATATATTCGTTTGATATGGGTGCCAAACGAAATAGGATGGCCACAGCTTTGATTTGAACTTTTCGATATTTCGATATATTTATCGATGAATGTGTTATCGGTCAAAATATGGTTCCCACAAAACCTTGATGTATGCATTCAATATGCGTGTCAAACGAAAGGGCATGGTCATAGCTTTCATTTGAACTTTTCGATATATTTAATGAAAGAAAAAGACCACAGCTTTCATCTGAACGGATCATTATTTCGATATATTGGTCGATAAATGAGTTATCGGTCAAAATGTGGTTCCCACAATACCTTGAGGTATGCGTGCAATATGGGTGTCAAACGAAAGTGCATGGCAACAGCTTTCATTTGAACTTTTCCATATTTAGATATATTTATCGATAAATGAGTTATCGGCCAAAATGTTTGTCCCATAAAACCGTGAAACTTAAGCGCAATATGAGTGTCAAATGTAAGAAAAAACGCCACAGCTTTCATCTGAACTGATCCATAATTCGATATATTTATGTGGTTCCCATAAAACCTTGAAATATGCGTTCCATATGCGTGTCAAACGAAAGGGCATGGCCATAGCTTTCACTTGAACTTTTTGATATTTCGATATATTTATCGATAAATGTGCTATCGATCAAAATATGGTTCCCGAAAACCTTGATGTATGGATTCAATATGCGTGTCAAACGAAAGAGCAAGGCCACAGCTTTTAAATGAGCTATCGGGGAAAATGTGGTTCCCATAAAACGTTGATATATGCTTTCAGTGTGGGTGTCAAACGAAAGAGCATGGCCTTAGCTTTCATTTTAACTTTTCGATATATTTGTCGATAAATGTGTTATCGGTCAAAATGTGGTTCCCACAAAACCTTGAGGTATGCGTGCAATATGGGTGTCAAACGAAAGTGCATGGCAACAGCTTTCATTTGAACTTTTCCATATTTAGATATATTTATCGATAAATGAGTTATCGGCCAAAATGTTTGTCCCATAAAACCGTGAAACTTAAGCGCAATATGAGTGTCAAATGTAAGAAAAACGCCACAGCTTTCATCTGAACTGATCCATAATTCGATATATTTATGTGGTTCCCATAAAACCTTGAAATATGCGTTCCATATGCGTGTCAAACGAAAGGACATGGCCATAGCTTTCACTTGAACTTTTTGATATTTCGATATATTTATCGATAAATGTGCTATCGCTCAAAATATGGTTCCCGAAAACCTTGATGTATGGATTCAATATGCATGTCAAACGAAAGAGCAAGGCCACAGCTTTTAAATGAGCTATCGGGGAAAATGTGGTTCCCATAAAACGTTGATATATGCTTTCAGTGTGGGTGTCAAACGAAAGAGCATGGCCTTAGCTTTCATTTTAACTTTTCGATAAATTTATCGATAAATAAGTTATCGGTCAAAATGTGGTTCCCACAAAACCTTGAGGTATGCGTTCCTGATCCATAGTTCTATATATATTACGATAAATGAGCTATCGGTGAAAATGTTGTTCCCCTAAAACCTTGATGTATGCATTCAATATGCGTGTCAAACGAAAGGGCATGGTCATAGGCTTTCATTTGAACTTTTCGATATATTTAATGAAAGAAAAAGACCACAGCTTTCATTTGAACTCTTCCATATTTAGATATATTTATCGATAAATGAGTTATCGGCCAAAATGTTTGTCCCATAAAACCGTGAAACTTAAGCGCAATATGAGTGTCAAATGTAAGAAAAACGCCACAGCTTTCATCTGAACTGATCCATAATTCGATATATTCATGTGGTTCCCATAAAACCTTGAAATATGCGTTCCATATGGGTGTCAAACGAAAGGGCATGGCCACAGCTTTCACTTGAACTTTTTGATATTTCGATATATTTATCGATAAATGTGCTATCGCTCAAAATATGGTTCCCACAAAACCTTGATGTATGGATTCAATATGCGTGTCAAACGAAAGGGCATGGCCACAGCTTCTATTTCAACTTTTCGGAGTTTCGAAATATTTACCGATAAACGAGTTGTCGGTCAAACAGTTGTTCCCACAAAACCTTGATATATGCGTTTGATATGGGTGCCAAACGAAATAGGATGGCCACAGCTTTGATTTGAACTTTTCGATATTTCGATATATTTATCGATGAATGTGTTATCGGTCAAAATATGGTTCCCACAAAACCTTGATGTATGCATTCAATATGCGTGTCAAACGAAAGGGCATGGTCATAGCTTTCATTTGAACTTTTCGATATATTTAATGAAAGAAAAAGACCACAGCTTTCATCTGAACGGATCATTATTTCGATATATTTGTCGATAAATGAGTTATCGGTCAAAATGTGGTTCCCACAATACCTTGAGGTATGCGTGCAATATGGGTGTCAAACGAAAGTGCATGGCAACAGCTTTCATTTGAACTTTTCCATATTTAGATATATTTATCGATAAATGAGTTATCGGCCAAAATGTTTGTCCCATAAAACCGTGAAACTTAAGCGCAATATGAGTGTCAAATGTAAGAAAAACGCCACAGCTTTCATCTGAACTGATCCATAATTCGATATATTTATGTGGTTCCCATAAAACCTTGAAATATGCGTTCCATATGCGTGTCAAACGAAAGGGCATGGCCATAGCTTTCACTTGAACTTTTTGATATTTCGATATATTTATCGATAAATGTGCTATCGCTCAAAATATGGTTCCCGAAAACCTTGATGTATGGATTCAATATGCATGTCAAACGAAAGAGCAAGGCCACAGCTTTTAAATGAGCTATCGGGGAAAATGTGGTTCCCATAAAACGTTGATATATGCTTTCAGTGTGGGTGTCAAACGAAAGAGCATGGCCTTAGCTTTCATTTTAACTTTTCGATATATTTATCGATAAATAAGTTATCGGTCAAAATGTGGTTCCCACAAAACCTTGAGGTATGCGTTCCTGATCCATAGTTCTATATATATTACGATAAATGAGCTATCGGTGAAAATGTTGTTCCCCTAAAACCTTGATGTATGCATTCAATATGCGTGTCAAACGAAAGGGCATGGTCATAGCTTTCATTTGAACTTTTCGATATATTTAATGAAAGAAAAAGACCACAGCTTTCATCTGAACGGATCATTATTTCGATATATTTGTCGATAAATGAGTTATCGGTCAAAATGTGGTTCCCACAATACCTTGAGGTATGCGTGCAATATGGGTGTCAAACGAAAGTGCATGGCAACAGCTTTCATTTGAACTTTTCCATATTTAGATATATTTATCGATAAATGAGTTATCGGCCAAAATGTTTGTCCCATAAAACCGTGAAACTTAAGCGCAATATGAGTGTCAAATGTAAGAAAAACGCCACAGCTTTCATCTGAACTGATCCATAATTCGATATATTTATGTGGTTCCCATAAAACCTTGAAATATGCGTTCCATATGCGTGTCAAACGAAAGGGCATGGCCATAGCTTTCACTTGAACTTTTTGATATTTCGATATATTTATCGATAAATGTGCTATCGATCAAAATATGGTTCCCGAAAACCTTGATGTATGGATTCAATATGCGTGTCAAACGAAAGAGCAAGGCCACAGCTTTTAAATGAGCTATCGGGGAAAATGTGGTTCCCATAAAACGTTGATATATGCTTTCAGTGTGGGTGTCAAACGAAAGAGCATGGCCTTAGCTTTCATTTTAACTTTTCGATATATTTATCGATAAATGAGTTATCGGTCAAAATGTGGTTCCCACAAACCCTTGAGGTATGCGTTCCTGATCCATAGTTCTATATATATTACGATAAATGAGCTATCGGTGAAAATGTTGTTCCCCTAAAACCTTGATGTATGCATTCAATATGCGTGTCAAACGAAAGGGCATGGTCATAGGCTTTCATTTGAACTTTTCGATATATTTAATGAAAGAAAAATACCACAGCTTTCATTTGAACTTTTCCATATTTAGATATATTTATCGATAAATGAGTTATCGGCCAAAATGTTTGTCCCATAAAACCGTGAAACTTAAGCGCAATATGAGTGTCAAATGTAAGAAAAACGCCACAGCTTTCATCTGAACTGATCCATAATTCGATATATTTATGTGGTTCCCATAAAACCTTGAAATATGCGTTCCATATGGGTGTCAAACGAAAGGGCATGGCCACAGCTTTCACTTGAACTTTTTGATATTTCGATATATTTATCGATAAATGTGCTATCGCTCAAAATATGGTTCCCACAAAACCTTGATGTATGGATTCAATATGCGTGTCAAACGAAAGGGCATGGCCACAGCTTTTATTTCAACTTTTCGGAGTTTCGAAATATTTACCGATAAACGAGTTGTCGGTCGAACAGTTGTTCCCACAAAACCTTGATATATGCGTTTGATATGGGTGCCAAACGAAATAGGATGGCCACAGCTTTGATTTGAACTTTTCGATATTTCGATATATTTATCGATGAATGTGTTATCGGTCAAAATATGGTTCCCACAAAACCTTGATGTATGCATTCAATATGCGTGTCAAACGAAAGGGCATGGTCATAGCTTTCATTTGAACTTTTCGATATATTTAATGAAAGAAAAAGACCACAGCTTTCATCTGAACGGATCATTATTTCGATATATTTGTCGATAAATGAGTTATCGGTCAAAATGTGGTTCCCACAATACCTTGAGGTATGCGTGCAATATGGGTGTCAAACGAAAGTGCATGGCAACAGCTTTCATTTGAACTTTTCCATATTTAGATATATTTATCGATAAATGAGTTATCGGCCAAAATGTTTGTCCCATAAAACCGTGAAACTTAAGCGCAATATGAGTGTCAAATGTAAGAAAAACGCCACAGCTTTCATCTGAACTGATCCATAATTCGATATATTTATGTGGTTCCCATAAAACCTTGAAATATGCGTTCCATATGCGTGTCAAACGAAAGGGCATGGTCATAGCTTTCACTTGAACTTTTTGATATTTCGATATATTTATCGATAAATGTGCTATCGATCAAAATATGGTTCCCGAAAACCTTGATGTATGGATTCAATATGCGTGTCAAACGAAAGAGCAAGGCCACAGCTTTTAAATGAGCTATCGGGGAAAATGTGGTTCCCATAAAACGTTGATATATGCTTTCAGTGTGGGTGTCAAACGAAAGAGCATGGCCTTAGCTTTCATTTTAACTTTTCGATATATTTATCGATAAATGAGTTATCGGTCAAAATGTGGTTCCCACAAACCCTTGAGGTATGCGTTCCTGATCCATAGTTCTATATATATTACGATAAATGAGCTATCGGTGAAAATGTTGTTCCCCTAAAACCTTGATGTATGCATTCAATATGCGTGTCAAACGAAAGGGCATGGTCATAGGCTTTCATTTGAACTTTTCGATATATTTAATGAAAGAAAAATACCACAGCTTTCATTTGAACTTTTCCATATTTAGATATATTTATCGATAAATGAGTTATCGGCCAAAATGTTTGTCCCATAAAACCGTGAAACTTAAGCGCAATATGAGTGTCAAATGTAAGAAAAACGCCACAGCTTTCATCTGAACTGATCCATAATTCGATATATTTATGTGGTTCCCATAAAACCTTGAAATATGCGTTCCATATGCGTGTCAAACGAAAGGGCATGGCCATAGCTTTCACTTGAACTTTTTGATATTTCGATATATTTATCGATAAATGTGCTATCGCTAAAAATATGGTTCCCGAAAACCTTGATGTATGGATTCAATATGCGTGTCAAACGAAAGAGCAAGGCCACATCTTTTAAATGAGCTATCGGGGAAAATGTGGTTCCCATAAAACGTTGATATATGCTTTCAGTGTGGGTGTCAAACGAAAGAGCATGGCCTTAGCTTTCATTTTAACTTTTCGATATATTTATCGATAAATGAGTTATCGGTCAAAATGTGGTTCCCACAAAACCTTGAGGTATGCGTTCCTGATCCATAGTTCTATATATATTACGATAAATGAGCTATCGGTGAAAATGTTGTTCCCCTAAAACCTTGATATATGCTTTCAGTGTGGGTGTCAAACGAAAGAGCATGGCCTTAGCTTTCATTTTAACTTTTCGATATATTTATCGATAAATGAGCTATCGGTCAAAATGTGGTTCCCAGAAAACCTTGAGGTATGCGTTGCTGATCCATATTTCTATATATATTACGATAAATGAGCTATCGGTGAAAATGTTGTTCCCCTAAAACCTTAATATATGCATTCAATATGGGTGTCAAACGAAAGAGCAAGACCACAGCTTTTAAATGAGCTATCGGCGAAAATGTTGTTCGTCTAAAAGATTGTTGTATGCATGTAATATGTGTCTCAAACGAAAGAGCATGGCCTTAGCTTTCATTTTAACTTTTCGATGTTTCGATATATATATCGATAAATGAGTTATCGGTCAAAATGTGGTTCCCACAAAACCTTGAGGTATGCGTTCCCTATGGGTGTCAAGCGAAAGGGCAAGGCCACAGCTTTCATCTGAATTGATTTATATTTCGATATAGTTGTCGATAAATGCGCTATCGGTGAAAATGTTGTTCCCCTAAAACCTTGAAGTTTGCGTGTAATATGGGTGTCAAACGAAAACATGTGGCCTTAGCTTTTAAATGAGCTATCGGCGAAAATGTTGTTCCTCTAAGACTTGTTGTATGCATTCAGTATGTGTCTCAAACGAAATAGCATGGCCTTAGCCTTCATTTTAACTTTTCGGTATTTCGATACATTTATCGATAAATGAGTTATCGGTTAAAATGTGGTTCCCATAAAACCTTGAAATATGCGTTCAATATGCGTGTCAAACGAAATAGGATGGCCACAGCTTTGAATTGAACTTTTCGATATTTCGATATATTTATCGATAAATGTGTTATCGGTCAAAATGTTTGTCCCATAAAACCGTGAAACTTAAGCGCAATATGAGTGTCAAATGTAAGAAAAACGCCACAGCTTTCATCTGAACTGATCCATAATTCGATATATTTATGTGGTTCCCATAAAACATTGAAATATGCGTTCCATATGGGTGTCAAACGAAAGGGCATGGCCACAGCTCTCACTTGAACTTTTTGATATTTCGATATATTTCTCGATAAATGTGCTATCGCTCAAAATATGGTTCCCACAAAACCTTGATGTATGGATTCAATATGCGTGTCAAACGAAAGGGCATGGCCACAGCTTTTATTTCAACTTTTCGGAGTTTCGAAATATTTACCGATAAACGAGTTGTCGGTCAAACAGTTGTTCCCACAAAACCTTGATATATGCGTTTGATATGGGTGCCAAACGAAATAGGATGGCCACAGCTTTGATTTGAACTTTTCGATATTTCGATATATTTATCGATGAATGTGTTATCGGTCAAAATATGGTTCCCACAAAACCTTGATGTATGCATTCAATATGCGTGTCAAACGAAAGGGCATGGTCATAGCTTTCATTTGAACTTTTCGATATATTTAATGAAAGAAAAAGACCACAGCTTTCATCTGAACGGATCATTATTTCGATATATTTGTCGATAAATGAGTTATCGGTCAAAATGTGGTTCCCACAAAACCTTGAGGTATGCGTGCAATATGGGTGTCAAACGAAAGTGCATGGCAACAGCTTTCATTTGAACTTTTCCATATTTAGATATATTTATCGATAAATGAGTTATCGGCCAAAATGTTTGTCCCATAAAACCGTGAAACTTAAGCGCAATATGAGTGTCAAATGTAAGAAAAACGCCACAGCTTTCATCTGAACTGATCCATAATTCGATATATTTATGTGGTTCCCATAAAACCTTGAAATATGCGTTCCATATGCGTGTCAAACGAAAGGGCATGGCCATAGCTTTCACTTGAACTTTTTGATATTTCGATATATTTATCGATAAATGTGCTATCGCTAAAAATATGGTTCCCGAAAACCTTGATGTATGGATTCAATATGCGTGTCAAACGAAAGAGCAAGGCCACAGCTTTTAAATGAGCTATCGGGGAAAATGTGGTTCCCATAAAACGTTGATATATGCTTTCAGTGTGGGTGTCAAACGAAAGAGCATGACCTTAGCTTTCATTTTAACTTTTCGATATATTTATCGATAAATGAGTTATCGGTCAAAATGTGGTTCCCACAAAACCTTGAGGTATGCGTTCCTGATCCATAGTTCTATATATATTACGATAAATGAGCTATCGGTGAAAATGTTGTTCCCCTAAAACCTTGATATATGCTTTCAGTGTGGGTGTCAAACGAAAGAGCATGGCCTTAGCTTTCATTTTAACTTTTCGATATATTTATCGATAAATGAGCTATCGGTCAAAATGTGGTTCCCAGAAAACCTTGAGGTATGCGTTGCTGATCCATATTTCTATATATATTACGATAAATGAGCTATCGGTGAAAATGTTGTTCCCCTAAAACCTTAATATATGCATTCAATATGGGTGTCAAACGAAAGAGCAAGACCACAGCTTTTAAATGAGCTATCGGCGAAAATGTTGTTCGTCTAAAAGATTGTTGTATGCATGTAATATGTGTCTCAAACGAAAGAGCATGGCCTTAGCTTTCATTTTAACTTTTCGATATTTCGATATATATATCGATAAATGAGTTATCGGTCAAAATGTGGTTCCCACAAAACCTTGAGGTATGCGTTCCCTATGGGTGTCAAGCGAAAGGGCAAGGCCACAGCTTTCATCTGAATTGATTTATATTTCGATATAGTTGTCGATAAATGCGCTATCGGTGAAAATGTTGTTCCCCTAAAACCCTGAAGTTTGCGTGTAATATGGGTGTCAAACGAAAACATGTGGCCTTAGCTTTTAAATGAGCTATCGGCGAAAATGTTGTTCCTCTAAGACTTGTTGTATGCATTCAGTATGTGTCTCAAACGAAATAGCATGGCCTTAGCCTTCATTTTAACTTTTCGGTATTTCGATACATTTATCGATAAATGAGTTATCGGTTAAAACGTGGTTCCCATTAAACCTTGAAATATGCGTTCAATATGGGTGTCAAACGAAATAGGATGGCCACAGCTTTGAATTGAACTTTTCGATATTTCGATATATTTATCGATAAATGTGTTATCGGTCAAAATGTTTGTCCCATAAAACCGTGAAACTTAAGCGCAATATAAGTGTCAAATGTAAGAAAAACGCCACAGCTTTCATCTGAACTGATCCATAATTCGGTATATTTATGTGGTTCCCATAAAACCTTGAAATATGCGTTCCATATGGGTGTCAAACGAAAGGGCATGGCCACAGCTTTCACTTGAAGTTTTTGATATTTCGATATATTTATCGATAAATGTGCTATCGCTCAAAAACCTTGAGGTATGCGTTCCTGATCCATAGTTCTATATATATTACGATAAATGAGCTATCGGTGAAAATGTTGTTCCCCTAAAACCTTGATGTATGAATTCAATATGCGTGTCAAACGAAAGGGCATGGCCACAGCTTTTATTTCAACTTTTCGGAGTTTCGAAATATTTATCGATAAACGAGTTGTCGGTCAAAATGTTGTTCCCATAAAACCGTGAAGCTTAAGCGCAATATGGGTGTCAGATGAAAGAAAAAGACCACAGCTTTCATCTGAACTGATCCCTATTTCGATATATTTATCGATAAATGGGTTATCGGTCAAAATGTGGTTGCCACAAAAGCTTGATGTATGCATTCAATATGCGTGTCAAACGAAAGGGCATGGCCACAGCTTTTATTTCAACTTTTCGGAGTTTCGAAATATTTACCGATAAACGAGTTGTCGGTCAAAATGTTGTTCCCATAAAACCGTGAAGCTTAAGCGCAATATGGGTGTCAGATGAAAGAAAAAGACCACAGCTTTCATCTGAACTGATCCCTATTTCGATATATTTATCGATAAATGGGTTATCGGTCAAAATGTGGTTGCCACAAAAGCTTGATGTATGCATTCAATATGCCTGTCAAACGAAAGGGCATGGCCACAGCTTTCACTTGAACTTTTTGATATTTCGATATATTTATCGATAAATGTGCTATCGCTCAAAATATGGTTCCCACAAAACCTTGATGTATGGATTCAATATGCGTGTCAAACGAAAGCCAATGGCCCCACCTTTCATTTGAAATTTTCGATATTTCGATATATTTATCGATAAATGAGTTATCGCTCAAAATGGTGTTCCCATGAAAGCTTGATGTATGCATTCAATATGCGTGTCAAACGAAAGGGCATGCTCACAGCTCTCATTTGAACCGATCGATATTTCGATATATTTATCGATAAATGAGTTATTGGTAAAAATGTGGTTCCCACAAAACCTTGATGTATGGATTCAATATGCGTGTCAAACGAAAGGGCATGGCCACAGCTTTTATTTCAACTTTTCGGAGTTTCGAAATATTTACCGATAAACGAGTTGTCGGTCAAAATGTTGTTCCCATAAAACCGTGAAGCATAAGCGCAATATGGGTGTCAGATGAAAGAAAAAGACCACAGCTTTCATCTGAACTGATCCATATTTCGATATATTTATCGATAAATGAGTTATCGGTAAAAATTTGGTTGCCACAAAACCTTGATGTATGCATTCAATATGGGTGTCAAACGAAAAGCCATGGCCACGCCTTTAATTTGAACCTTTCGATATTTCGATATATTTATCGATAAATGAGTTATTGGTCAAAATGTGGTTCCCACAAAACCTTGATGTATGCATTCAATATGCGTGTCAAACGAAAGAGCATGGTCATAGCTTTCATTTGAACTTTTAGATATATTTAATGAAAGAAAAAGACCACAGCTTTCATCTGAACTGATCCATATTTCGATATATTTATCGATAAATGAGTTATCGGTCAAAAAGTTGTTACCACAAAACCTTGATGTATGCATTCAATATGGGTGTGAAACGAAAAGCCATGGCCACACCTTTAATTTGAACCTTTCGATATTTCGATATATTTATCGATAAATGTGTTATCGGTCAAAATATGGTTGCCACAAAACCTTGATGTATGCATTCAATATGGGTGTCAAACGAAAAGCCATGGCCACACCTTTAATTTGAACTTTTCGATATTTCGATATATTTATCGATAAATGAGTTATCGCTCAAAATGGTGTTCCCATGAAAGCTTGATGTATGCATTCAATATGCGTGTCAAACGAAAGGGCATGGCCACAGCTTTCACTTGAACTTTTTGATATTTCGATATATTTATCGATAAATGTGCTATCGCTCAAAATATGGTTCCCACAAAACCTTGATGTATGGATTCAATATGCGTGTCAAACGAAAGGGCATGGTCACAGCTTTCATTTGAACTTTTCGATATTTCGATATATTTATCGATAAATGAGTTATCGCTCAAAATGGTGTTCCCATGAAAGCTTGATGTATGCATTCAATATGCGTGTCAAACGAAAGGGCATGCTCACAGCGCTCATCGATATTTCGATATATTTATCGATAAATGAGTTATTGGTAAAAATGTGGTTCCCACAAAACCTTGATGTATGGATTCAATATGCGTGTCAAACGAAAGAGCATGGCCACAGCTTTCACTTGAACTTTGTGATATTTCGATATATTTACCGATAAATGTGCTATCGCTCAAAATATGGTTCCCACAAAACCTTGATGTATGGATTCAATATGCGTGTCAAACGAAAGCCAATGGCCACACCTTTCATTTGAAATTTTCGATATTTCGATATATTTATCGATAAATGAGTTATCGCTCAAAATGGTGTTCCCATGAAAGCTTGATGTATGCATTCAATATGCGTGTCAAACGAAAGGGCATGCTCACAGCTCTCATTTGAACCGATCGATATTTCGATATATTTATCGATAAATGAGTTATTGGTAAAAATGTGGTTCCCACAAAACCTTGATGTATGGATTCAATATGCGTGTCAAACGAAAGGGCATGGCCACAGCTTTTATTTCAACTTTTCGGAGTTTCGAAATATTTACCGATAAACGAGTTGCCGGTCAAAATGTTGTTCCCATAAAACCGTGAAGCATAAGCGCAATATGGGTGTCAAATGTAAGAAAAAGGCCACAGCTTTCATCTGCACTGATCCATATTTCGATATATTTATCGATAAATTAGTTATCGGGTAAAATGTGGTTCCCATAAAACCTTTATGTATGCGTTCAATATGGGTGTCAAACGAAAGGGCATGGCAACAGCTTTCATTTGAACTTTTCCGTATTTAGATATATTTATCGATAAATGTGTTACCGGTCAAAATATGGTTCCCACAAAATTTTGATGTATGCATTCAATATGCGTGTCAAACGAAAGGGCATGGTCATAGCTTTTAGTTGAACTTTTCGATATATTTAATGAAAGAAAAAGATTACAGCTTTCATCTGAACTGATCCATATTTCGATATATTTATCGATAAATGAGTTATCGGTCAAAAAGTTGTTATTGGTAAAAATGTGGTTCCCACAAAACCTTGATGTATGCATAATGTGGTTGCCACAAAACCTTGATGTATGCATTCAATATGGGTGTCAATCGAAAAGCCATGGCCACACCTTTAATTTGAACCTTTAGATATTTCGATATATTTATCGATATATTTGTTATCGGTCAAAATATGGTTCCCACAAGACCTTGATGTATGCATTCAATATGCGTGTCAAACGAAAGGGAATGGTCATAGCTTTCATTTGAACTTTTCGATATATTTAATGAAAGAAAAAGGCCACAGCTTTCATCTGAACTGATCCATATTTCGATATATTTGTCGATAAATGCGTTATTGGTCAAAATGTGGTTCCCACAAAATCTTGATATTCGTTCAGTATGCGTGTCAAACGAAAGGGCATGGTCACAGCTCTCATTTGAACTTTTCGATATTTCGATATATTTATCGATAAATGAGTTATCGGTCAAAATGTGGTTGCCACAAAAGCTTGATGTATGCACTCAATATGCGTGTCAAACGAAAGGGCATGGTCATAGCTTTTATTTGAACATTTCGATATATTTAATGAAAGAAAAAGATCACAGCTTTCATCTGAACTGATCCATATTTCGATATATTTATCGATAAATGAGTTATCGGTCAAAATGTGGTTGCCACAAAACCTTGATGTATGCATTCAATATGGGTGTCAAACGAAAAGCCATGGCCACACCTTTAATTTGAACCTTTCGATATTTCGATATATTTATCGGTCAAAAAGTTGTTCCCACAAAACCTTGATGTATGCAAAATGTGGTTGCCACAAAAGCTTGATGTATGCATTCAATATGGGTGTCAAACGAAAAGCCATGGCCACACCTTTAATTTGAACCTTTCGATATTTCGATACATTTATCAGTCAAAAAGTTGTTCCCACAAAACCTTGATGTATGCGTTCAATATGGGCGTCAAACGAAAGGGCATGGCCACAGCTTTTATTTGAACTTTTCGATGTTTCGATATATTTATCGATAAATGAGTTATTGGTCAAAATATGGATCCAACAAAACCTTGATGTATGCATTCGGTATGGGCGTCAAACGAAAAGCCATGGCCACACCTTTAATTTGAACCTTTCGATATTTCGATACATTTATCAGTCAAAAAGTTGTTCCCACAAAACCTTGATGTATGCGTTCAATATGCGTGTCAAACGAAAGAGCATGGCCACAGCTTTTATTTCAACTTTTCGGAGTTTCGAAATATTTACCGATAAACGAGTTGTCGGTCAAAATGTTGTTCCCATAAAACCGTGAAGCTTAAGCGCAATATGGGTGTCAGATGAAAGAAAAAGACCACAGCTTTCATCTGAACTGATCCCTATTTCGATATATTTATCGATAAATGGGTTATCGGTCAAAATGTGGTTGCCACAAAAGCTTGATGTATGCATTCAATATGCGTGTCAAACGAAAGGGCATGGCCACAGCTTTTATTTCAACTTTTCGGAGTTTCGAAATATTTACCGATAAACGAGTTGTCGGTCAAAATGTTGTTCCCATAAAACCGTGAAGCTTAAGCGCAATATGGGTGTCAGATGAAAGAAAAAGACCACAGCTTTCATCTGAACTGATCCCTATTTCGATATATTTATCGGTAAATGGGTTATCGGTCAAAATGTGGTTGCCACAAAAGCTTGATGTATGCATTCAATATGCCTGTCAAACGAAAGGGCATGGCCACAGCTTTCACTTGAACTTTTTGATATTTCGATATATTTATCGATAAATGTGCTATCGCTCAAAATATGGTTCCCACAAAACCTTGATGTATGGATTCAATATGCGTGTCAAACGAAAGCCAATGGCCCCACCTTTCATTTGAAATTTTCGATATTTCGATATATTTATCGATAAATGAGTTATCGCTCAAAATGGTGTTCCCATGAAAGCTTGATGTATGCATTCAATATGCGTGTCAAACGAAAGGGCATGCTCACAGCTCTCATTTGAACCGATCGATATTTCGATATATTTATCGATAAATGAGTTATTGGTAAAAATGTGGTTCCCACAAAACCTTGATGTATGGATTCAATATGCGTGTCAAACGAAAGGGCATGGCCACAGCTTTTATTTCAACTTTTCGGAGTTTCGAAATATTTACCGATAAACGAGTTGTCGGTCAAAATGTTGTTCCCATAAAACCGTGAAGCATAAGCGCAATATGGGTGTCAGATGAAAGAAAAAGACCACAGCTTTCATCTGAACTGATCCATATTTCGATATATTTATCGATAAATGAGTTATCGGTAAAAATTTGGTTGCCACAAAACCTTGATGTATGCATTCAATATGGGTGTCAAACGAAAAGCCATGGCCACACCTTTAATTTGAACCTTTCGATATTTCGATATATTTATCGATAAATGAGTTATTGGTCAAAATGTGGTTCCCACAAAACCTTGATGTATGCATTCAATATGCGTGTCAAACGAAAGAGCATGGTCATAGCTTTCATTTGAACTTTTAGATATATTTAATGAAAGAAAAAGACCACAGCTTTCATCTGAACTGATCCATATTTCGATATATTTATCGATAAATGAGTTATCGGTCAAAAAGTTGTTACCACAAAACCTTGATGTATGCATTCAATATGGGTGTGAAACGAAAAGCCATGGCCACACCTTTAATTTGAACCTTTCGATATTTCGATATATTTATCGATATATGTGTTATCGGTCAAAAAGTTGTTATTGGTAAAAATGTGGTTCCCACAAAACCTTGATGTATGCATAATGTGGTTGCCACAAAACCTTGATGTATGCATTCAATATGGGTGTCAATCGAAAAGCCATGGCCACACCTTTAATTTGAACCTTTCGATATTTCGATATATTTATCGATATATGTGTTATCGGTCAAAATATGGTTCCCACAAGACCTTGATGTATGCATTCAATATGCGTGTCAAACGAAAGGGAATGGTCATAGCTTTCATTTGAACTTTTCGATATATTTGATGAAAGAAAAAGGCCACAGCTTTCATCTGAACTGATCCATATTTCGATATATTTATCGATAAATGCGTTATTGGTCAAAATGTGGTTGCCACAAGACCTTGATGTATGCATTCAGTATGCGTGTCAAACGAAAGGGAATGGTCATAGCTTTCATTTGAACTTTTCGATATATTTAATGAAAGAAAAAGGCCACAGCTTTCATCTGAACTGATCCATATTTCGATATATTTGTCGATAAATGCGTTATTGGTCAAAATGTGGTTCCCACAAAATCTTGATATTCGTTCAGTATGCGTGTCAAACGAAAGGGCATGGTCACAGCTCTCATTTGAACTTTTCGATATTTCGATATATTTATCGATAAATGAGTTATCGGTCAAAATGTGGTTGCCACAAAAGCTTGATGTATGCACTCAATATGCGTGTCAAACGAAAGGGCATGGTCATAGCTTTTATTTGAACTTTTCGATATATTTAATGAAAGAAAAAGATCACAGCTTTCATCTGAACTGATCCATATTTCGATATATTTATCGATAAATGAGTTATCGGTCAAAATGTGGTTGCCACAAAACCTTGATGTATGCATTCAATATGGGTGTCAAACGAAAAGCCATGGCCACACCTTTAATTTGAACCTTTCGATATTTCGATATATTTATCGGTCAAAAAGTTGTTCCCACAAAACCTTGATGTATGCAAAATGTGGTTGCCACAAAAGCTTGATGTATGCATTCAATATGGGTGTCAAACGAAAAGCCATGGCCACACCTTTAATTTGAACCTTTCGATATTTCGATACATTTATCAGTCAAAAAGTTGTTCCCACAAAACCTTGATGTATGCGTTCAATATGGGCGTCAAACGAAAGGGCATGGCCACAGCTTTTATTTGAACTTTTCGATGTTTCGATATATTTATCGATAAATGAGTTATTGGTCAAAATATGGATCCAACAAAACCTTGATGTATGCATTCGGTATGGGCGTCAAACGAAAAGCCATGGCCACACCTTTAATTTGAACCTTTCGATATTTCGATACATTTATCAGTCAAAAAGTTGTTCCCACAAAACCTTGATGTATGCGTTCAATATGCGTGTCAAACGAAAGAGCATGGCCACAGCTTTTATTTCAACTTTTCGGAGTTTCGAAATATTTACCGATAAACGAGTTGTCGGTCAAAATGTTGTTCCCATAAAACCGTGAAGCTTAAGCGCAATATGGGTGTCAGATGAAAGAAAAAGACCACAGCTTTCATCTGAACTGATCCCTATTTCGATATATTTATCGATAAATGGGTTATCGGTCAAAATGTGGTTGCCACAAAAGCTTGATGTATGCATTCAATATGCGTGTCAAACGAAGGGGCATGGCCACAGCTTTTATTTCAACTTTTCGGAGTTTCGAAATATTTACCGATAAACGAGTTGTCGGTCAAAATGTTGTTCCCATAAAACCGTGAAGCTTAAGCGCAATATGGGTGTCAGATGAAAGAAAAAGACCACAGCTTTCATCTGAACTGATCCCTATTTCGATATATTTATCGGTAAATGGGTTATCGGTCAAAATGTGGTTGCCACAAAAGCTTGATGTATGCATTCAATATGCCTGTCAAACGAAAGGGCATGGCCACAGCTTTCACTTGAACTTTTTGATATTTCGATATATTTATCGATAAATGTGCTATCGCTCAAAATATGGTTCCCACAAAACCTTGATGTATGGATTCAATATGCGTGTCAAACGAAAGCCAATGGCCCCACCTTTCATTTGAAATTTTCGATATTTCGATATATTTATCGATAAATGAGTTATCGCTCAAAATGGTGTTCCCATGAAAGCTTGATGTATGCATTCAATATGCGTGTCAAACGAAAGGGCATGCTCACAGCTCTCATTTGAACCGATCGATATTTCGATATATTTATCGATAAATGAGTTATTGGTAAAAATGTGGTTCCCACAAAACCTTGATGTATGGATTCAATATGCGTGTCAAACGAAAGGGCATGGCCACAGCTTTTATTTCAACTTTTCGGAGTTTCGAAATATTTACCGATAAACGAGTTGTCGGTCAAAATGTTGTTCCCATAAAACCGTGAAGCATAAGCGCAATATGGGTGTAAGATGAAAGAAAAAGACCACAGCTTTCATCTGAACTGATCCATATTTCGATATATTTATCGATAAATGAGTTATCGGTAAAAATTTGGTTGCCACAAAACCTTGATGTATGCATTCAATATGGGTGTCAAACGAAAAGCCATGGCCACACCTTTAATTTGAACCTTTCGATATTTCGATATATTTATCGATAAATGAGTTATTGGTCAAAATGTGGTTCCCACAAAACCTTGATGTATGCATTCAATATGCGTGTCAAACGAAAGGGAATGGTCATAGCTTTCATTTGAACTTTTCGATATATTTGATGAAAGAAAAAGGCCACAGCTTTCATCTGAACTGATCCATATTTCGATATATTTGTCGATAAATGCGTTATTGGTCAAAATGTGGTTCCCACAAAATCTTGATATTCGTTCAGTATGCGTGTCAAACGAAAGGGCATGGTCACAGCTCTCATTTGAACTTTTCGATATTTCGATATATTTATCGATAAATGAGTTATCGGTCAAAATGTGGTTGCCACAAAAGCTTGATGTATGCACTCAATATGCGTGTCAAACGAAAGGGCATGGTCATAGCTTTTATTTGAACTTTTCGATATATTTAATGAAAGAAAAAGATCACAGCTTTCATCTGAACTGATCCATATTTCGATATATTTATCGATAAATGAGTTATCGGTCAAAATGTGGTTGCCACAAAACCTTGATGTATGCATTCAATATGGGTGTCAAACGAAAAGCCATGGCCACACCTTTAATTTGAACCTTTCGATATTTCGATATATTTATCGGTCAAAAAGTTGTTCCCACAAAACCTTGATGTATGCAAAATGTGGTTGCCACAAAAGCTTGATGTATGCATTCAATATGGGTGTCAAACGAAAAGCCATGGCCACACCTTTAATTTGAACCTTTCGATATTTCGATACATTTATCAGTCAAAAAGTTGTTCCCACAAAACCTTGATGTATGCGTTCAATATGGGCGTCAAACGAAAGGGCATGGCCACAGCTTTTATTTGAACTTTTCGATGTTTCGATATATTTATCGATAAATGAGTTATTGGTCAAAATATGGATCCAACAAAACCTTGATGTATGCATTCGGTATGGGCGTCAAACGAAAAGCCATGGCCACACCTTTAATTTGAACCTTTCGATATTTCGATACATTTATCAGTCAAAAAGTTGTTCCCACAAAACCTTGATGTATGCGTTCAATATGCGTGTCAAACGAAAGAGCATGGCCACAGCTTTTATTTCAACTTTTTGGAGTTTCGAAATATTTACCGATAAACGAGTTGTCGGTCAAAATGTTGTTCCCATAAAACCGTGAAGCTTAAGCGCAATATGGGTGTCAGATGAAAGAAAAAGACCACAGCCTTCATCTGAACTGATCCCTATTTCGATATATTTATCGATAAATGGGTTATCGGTCAAAATGTGGTTGCCACAAAAGCTTGAGGTATGCATTCAATATGCGTGTCAAACGAAAGGGCATGGCCACAGCTTTTATTTCAACTTTTCGGAGTTTCGAAATATTTACCGATAAACGAGTTGTCGGTCAAAATGTTGTTCCCATAAAACCGTGAAGCTTAAGCGCAATATGGGTGTCAGATGGAAGAAAAAGACCACAGCTTTCATCTGAACTGATCCCTATTTCGATATATTTATCGGTAAATGGGTTATCGGTCAAAATGTGGTTGCCACAAAAGCTTGATGTATGCATTCAATATGCCTGTCAAACGAAAGGGCATGGCCACAGCTTTCACTTGAACTTTTTGATATTTCGATATATTTATCGATAAATGTGCTATCGCTCAAAATATGGTTCCCACAAAACCTTGATGTATGGATTCAATATGCGTGTCAAACGAAAGCCAATGGCCCCACCTTTCATTTGAAATTTTCGATATTTCGATATATTTATCGATAAATGAGTTATCGCTCAAAATGGTGTTCCCATGAAAGCTTGATGTATGCATTCAATATGCGTGTCAAACGAAAGGGCATGCTCACAGCTCTCATTTGACCCGATCGATATTTCGATATATTTATCGATAAATGAGTTATTGGTAAAAATGTGGTTCCCACAAAACCTTGATGTATGGATTCAATATGCGTGTCAAACGAAAGGGCATGGCCACAGCTTTTATTTCAACTTTTCGGAGTTTCGAAATATTTACCGATAAACGAGTTGTCGGTCAAAATGTTGTTCCCATAAAACCGTGAAGCATAAGCGCAATATGGGTGTCAGATGAAAGAAAAAGACCACAGCTTTCATCTGAACTGATCCATATTTCGATATATTTATCGATAAATGAGTTATCGGTAAAAATTTGGTTGCCACAAAACCTTGATGTATGCATTCAATATGGGTGTCAAACGAAAAGCCATGGCCACACCTTTAATTTGAACCTTTCGATATTTCGATATATTTATCGATAAATGAGTTATTGGTCAAAATGTGGTTCCCACAAAACCTTGATGTATGCATTCAATATGCGTGTCAAACGAAAGAGCATGGTCATAGCTTTCATTTGAACTTTTAGATATATTTAATGAAAGAAAAAGACCACAGCTTTCATCTGAACTGATCCATATTTCGATATATTTATCGATAAATGAGTTATCGGTCAAAAAGTTGTTACCACAAAACCTTGATGTATGCATTCAATATGGGTGTGAAACGAAAAGCCATGGCCACACCTTTAATTTGAACCTTTCGATATTTCGATATATTTATCGATAAATGTGTTATCGGTCAAAATATGGTTGCCACAAAACCTTGATGTATGCATTCAATATGGGTGTCAAACGAAAAGCCATGGCCACACCTTTAATTTGAACTTTTCGATATTTCGATATATTTATCGATAAATGAGTTATCGCTCAAAATGGTGTTCCCATGAAAGCTTGATGTATGCATTCAATATGCGTGTCAAACGAAAGGGCATGGCCACAGCTTTCACTTGAACTTTTTGATATTTCGATATATTTATCGATAAATGTGCTATCGCTCAAAATATGGTTCCCACAAAACCTTGATGTATGGATTCAATATGCGTGTCAAACGAAAGGGCATGGTCACAGCTTTCATTTGAACTTTTCGATATTTCGATATATTTATCGATAAATGAGTTATCGCTCAAAATGGTGTTCCCATGAAAGCTTGATGTATGCATTCAATATGCGTGTCAAACGAAAGGGCATGCTCACAGCGCTCATTTGAACCGATCGATATTTCGATATATTTATCGATAAATGAGTTATTGGTAAAAATGTGGTTCCCACAAAACCTTGATGTATGGATTCAATATGCGTGTCAAACGAAAGAGCATGGCCACAGCTTTCACTTGAACTTTGTGATATTTCGATATATTTATCGATTAATGTGCTATCGCTCAAAATATGGTTCCCACAAAACCTTGATGTATGGATTCAATATGCGTGTCAAACGAAAGCCAATGGCCACACCTTTCATTTGAAATTTTCGATATTTCGATATATTTATCGATAAATGAGTTATCGCTCAAAATGGTGTTCCCATGAAAGCTTGATGTATGCATTCAATATGCGTGTCAAACGAAAGGGCATGCTCACAGCTCTCATTTGAACCGATCGATATTTCGATATATTTATCGATAAATGAGTTATTGGTAAAAATGTGGTTCCCACAAAACCTTGATGTATGGATTCAATATGCGTGTCAAACGAAAGGGCATGGCCACAGCTTTTATTTCAACTTTTCGGAGTTTCGAAATATTTACCGATAAACGAGTTGTCGGTCAAAATGTTGTTCCCATAAAACCGTGAAGCATAAGCGCAATATGGGTGTCAAATGTAAGAAAAAGGCCACAGCTTTCATCTGCACTGATCCATATTTCGATATATTTATCGATAAATTAGTTATCGGGTAAAATGTGGTTCCCATAAAACCTTTATGTATGCGTTCAATATGGGTGTCAAACGAAAGGGCATGGCAACAGCTTTCATTTGAACTTTTCCGTATTTAGATATATTTATCGATAAATGTGTTACCGGTCAAAATATGGTTCCCACAAAACCTTGATGTATGCATTCAATATGCGTGTCAAACGAAAGGGCACGGTCATAGCTTTTATTTGAACTTTTCGATATATTTAATGAAAGAAAAAGATTACAGCTTTCATCTGAACTGATCCATATTTCGATATATTTATCGATAAATGAGTTATCGGTCAAAAAGTTGTTATTGGTAAAAATGTGGTTCCCACAAAACCTTGATGTATGCATAATGTGGTTGCCACAAAACCTTGATGTATGCATTCAATATGGGTGTCAATCGAAAAGCCATGGCCACACCTTTAATTTGAACCTTTCGATATTTCGATATATTTATCGATATATGTGTTATCGGTCAAAATATGGTTCCCACAAGACCTTGATGTATGCATTCAATATGCGTGTCAAACGAAAGGGAATGGTCATAGCTTTCATTTGAACTTTTCGATATATTTGATGAAAGAAAAAGGCCACAGCTTTCATCTGAACTGATCCATATTTCGATATATTTGTCGATAAATGCGTTATTGGTCAAAATGTGGTTGCCACAAGACCTTGATGTATGCATTCAGTATGCGTGTCAAACGAAAGGGAAAGGTCATAGCTTTCATTTGAACTTTTCGATATATTTAATGAAAGAAAAAGGCCACAGCTTTCATCTGAACTGATCCATATTTTGATATATTTGTCGATAAATGCGTTATTGGTCAAAATGTGGTTCCCACAAAATCTTGATATTCGTTCAGTATGCGTGTCAAACGAAAGGGCATGGTCACAGCTCTCATTTGAACTTTTCGATATTTCGATATATTTATCGATAAATGAGTTATCGGTCAAAATGTGGTTGCCACAAAAGCTTGATGTATGCACTCAATATGCGTGTCAAACGAAAGGGCATGGTCATAGCTTTTATTTGAACTTTTCGATATATTTAATGAAAGAAAAAGATCACAGCTTTCATCTGAACTGATCCATATTTCGATATATTTATCGATAAATGAGTTATCGGTCAAAATGTGGTTGCCACAAAACCTTGATGTATGCATTCAATATGGGTGTCAAACGAAAAGCCATGGCCACACCTTTAATTTGAACCTTTCGATATTTCGATATATTTATCGGTCAAAAAGTTGTTCCCACAAAACCTTGATGTATGCAAAATGTGGTTGCCACAAAAGCTTGATGTATGCATTCAATATGGGTGTCAAACGAAAAGCCATGGCCACACCTTTAATTTGAACCTTTCGATATTTCGATACATTTATCAGTCAAAAAGTTGTTCCCACAAAACCTTGATGTATGCGTTCAATATGGGCGTCAAACGAAAGGGCATGGCCACAGCTTTCATTTGAACTTTTCTATATTTCGATATATTTATCGATAAATGTGTTATCGGTCAAAATGTTGTTCCCATAAAACCGTGAAACTTAAGCGCAATATGAGTGTCAAATGTAAGAAAAAGGCCACAGCTTTCATCTGCACTGATCCATATTTCGATATATTTATCGATAAATTAGTTATCGGGTAAAATGTGGTTCCCATAAAACCTTTATGTATGCGTTCAATATGGGTGTCAAACGAAAGGGCATGTCAACAGCTTTCATTTGAACTTTTCCATATTTAGATATATTTATCGATAAATGTGTTACCGGTCAAAATATGGTTCCCACAAAACCTTGATGTATGCATTCAATATGCGTGTCAAACGAAAGGGCATGGTCATAGCTTTTATTTGAACTTTTCGATATATTTAATGAAAGAAAAAGATCACAGCTTTCATCTGAACTGATCCATATTTCGATATATTTATCGATAAATGAGTTATCGGTCAAAATGTGGGTGCCACAAAACCTTGATGTATGCATTCAATATGAGTGTCAAACGAAAAGCCATGGCCACACCTTTAATTTGAACTTTTCGATATTTCGATATATTTATCGGTCAAAAAGTTGTTCCCACAAAACCTTGATGTATGCAAAATGTGGTTGCCACATAAGCTTGATGTATGCATTCAATATGGGTGTCAAACGAAAGGCCATGGCCACACCTTTCATTTGAACCTTTCGATATTTCGATATATTTATCGATAAATGAGTTATTGGTAAAAATGTGGTTCCCACAAAACCTTGATGTATGGATTCAATATGCGTGTCAAACGAAAGGGCATGGCCACAGCTTTTATTTCAACTTTTCGGAGTTTCGAAATATTTACCGATAAACGAGTTGTCGGTCAAAATGTTGTTCCCATAAAACCGTGAAGCATAAGCGCAATATGGGTGTCAGATGAAAGAAAAAGACCACAGTTTTCATCTGAACTGATCCATATTTCGATATATTTATCGATAAATGAGTTTTCGGTCAAAAAGTTGTTCCCACAGAACCTTGATGTATGCATTCAATATGGGTGTCAAACGAAAAGCCATGGCCACACCTTTAATTTGAACCTTTCCATATTTCGATATATTTATCGATAAATGTGTTATCGGTCAAAATGTGGTTGCCACAAAACCTTGATGTATGCATTCAATATGGGTGTCAAACGAAAAGCCATGGCCACACCTTTAATTTGAACTTTTCGATATTTCGATATATTTATCGGTCAAAAAGTTGTTCCCACAAAACCTTGATGTATGCAAAATGTGGTTGCCACAAAAGCTTGATGTATGCATTCAATATGGGTGTCAAACGAAAGGCCATGTCCACACCTTTCATTTGAACCTTTCGATATTTCGATATATTTATCGATAAATGAGTTATTGGTAAAAATGTGGTTCCCACAAAACCTTGATGTATGGATTCAATATGCGTGTCAAACGAAAAGCCATGGCCACACCTTTAATTTGAACTTTTCGATATTTCGATATATTTATCGGTCAAAAAGTTGTTCCCACAAAACCTTGATGTATGCAAAATGTGGTTGCCACAAAAGCTTGATGTATGCATTCAATATGGGTGTCAAACGAAAAGCCATGGCCACACCTTTAATTTGAAGTTTTCGATATATTTAATGAAAGAAAAAGACCACAGCTTTCATCTGAACTGATCCATATTTCGATATATTTATCGATAAATGAGTTTTCGGTCAAAAAGTTGTTCCCACAGAACCTTGATGTATGCATTCAATATGGGTGTCAAACGAAAAGCCATGGCCACACCTTTAATTTGAACCTTTCCATATTTCGATATATTTATCGATAAATGTGTTATCGGTCAAAATGTGGTTGCCACAAAACCTTGATGTATGCATTCAATATGGGTGTCAAACGAAAAGCCATGGCCACACCTTTAATTTGAACTTTTCGATATTTCGATATATTTATCGGTCAAAAAGTTGTTCCCACAAAACCTTGATGTATGCAAAATGTGGTTGCCACAAAAGCTTGATGTATGCATTCAATATGGGTGTCAAACGAAAGGCCATGTCCACACCTTTCATTTGAACCTTTCGATATTTCGATATATTTATCGATAAATGAGTTATTGGTAAAAATGTGGTTCCCACAAAACCTTGATGTATGGATTCAATATGCGTGTCAAACGAAAGGGCATGGCCACAGCTTCTATTTCAACTTTTCGGAGTTTCGAAATATTTACCGATAAACGAGTTGTCGGTCAAAATGTTGTTCCCATAAAACCGTGAAGCATAAGCGCAATATGGGTGTCAGATGAAAGAAAAAGACCACAGTTTTCATCTGAACTGATCCATATTTCGATATATTTATCGATAAATGAGTTATCGGTCAAAATGTGGTTGCCACAAAACCTTGATGTATGCATTCAATATGGGTGTCAAACGAAAAGCCATGGCCACACCTTTAATTTGAACCTTTCGATATTTCGATATATTTATCGATATATGTGTTATCGGTCAAAATATGGTTCCCACAAGACCTTGATGTATGCATTCAATATGCGTGTCAAACGAAAGGGAATGGTCATAGCTTTCATTTGAACTTTTCGATATATTTGATGAAAGAAAAAGGCCACAGCTTTCATCTGAACTGATCCATATTTCGATATATTTGTCGATAAATGCGTTATTGGTCAAAATGTGGTTGCCACAAGACCTTGATGTATGCATTCAGTATGCGTGTCAAACGAAAGGGAAAGGTCATAGCTTTCATTTGAACTTTTCGATATATTTAATGAAAGAAAAAGGCCACAGCTTTCATCTGAACTGATCCATATTTTGATATATTTGTCGATAAATGCGTTATTGGTCAAAATGTGGTTGCCACAAGACCTTGATGTATGCATTCAGTATGCGTGTCAAACGAAAGGGAAAGGTCATAGCTTTCATTTGAACTTTTCGATATATTTGATGAAAGAAAAAGGCCACAGCTTTCATCTGAACTGATCCATATTTCGATATATTTGTCGATAAATGCGTTATTGGTCAAAATGTGGTTGCCACAAGACCTTGATGTATGCATTCAGTATGCGTGTCAAACGAAAGGGAAAGGTCATAGCTTTCATTTGAACTTTTCGATATATTTAATGAAAGAAAAAGGCCACAGCTTTCATCTGAACTGATCCATATTTTGATATATTTGTCGATAAATGCGTTATCGCTCAAAATGGTGTTCCCATGAAAGCTTGATGTATGCATTCAATATGCGTGTCAAACGAAAGGGCATGCTCACAGCGCTCATTTGAACCGATCGATATTTCGATATATTTATCGATAAATGAGTTATTGGTAAAAATGTGGTTCCCACAAAACCTTGATGTATGGATTCAATATGCGTGTCAAACGAAAGAGCATGGCCACAGCTTTCACTTGAACTTTGTGATATTTCGATATATTTATCGATTAATGTGCTATCGCTCAAAATATGGTTCCCACAAAACCTTGATGTATGGATTCAATATGCGTGTCAAACGAAAGCCAATGGCCACACCTTTCATTTGAAATTTTCGATATTTCGATATATTTATCGATAAATGAGTTATCGCTCAAAATGGTGTTCCCATGAAAGCTTGATGTATGCATTCAATATGCGTGTCAAACGAAAGGGCATGCTCACAGCTCTCATTTGAACCGATCGATATTTCGATATATTTATCGATAAATGAGTTATTGGTAAAAATGTGGTTCCCACAAAACCGTGATGTATGGATTCAATATGCGTGTCAAACGAAAGGGCATGGCCACAGCTTTTATTTCAACTTTTCGGAGTTTCGAAATATTTACCGATAAACGAGTTGTCGGTCAAAATGTTGTTCCCATAAAACCGTGAAGCATAAGCGCAATATGGGTGTCAAATGTAAGAAAAAGGCCACAGCTTTCATCTGCACTGATCCATATTTCGATATATTTATCGATAAATTAGTTATCGGGTAAAATGTGGTTCCCATAAAACCTTTATGTATGCGTTCAATATGGGTGTCAAACGAAAGGGCATGGCAACAGCTTTCATTTGAACTTTTCCGTATTTAGATATATTTATCGATAAATGTGTTACCGGTCAAAATATGGTTCCCACAAAACCTTGATGTATGCATTCAATATGCGTGTCAAACGAAAGGGCATGGTCATAGCTTTTATTTGAACTTTTCGATATATTTAATGAAAGAAAAAGATTACAGCTTTCATCTGAACTGATCCATATTTCGATATATTTATCGATAAATGAGTTATCGGTCAAAAAGTTGTTATTGGTAAAAATGTGGTTCCCACAAAACCTTGATGTATGCATAATGTGGTTGCCACAAAACCTTGATGTATGCATTCAATATGGGTGTCAATCGAAAAGCCATGGCCACACCTTTAATTTGAACCTTTCGATATTTCGATATATTTATCGATATATGTGTTATCGGTCAAAATATGGTTCCCACAAGACCTTGATGTATGCATTCAATATGCGTGTCAAACGAAAGGGAATGGTCATAGCTTTCATTTGAACTTTTCGATATATTTGATGAAAGAAAAAGGCCACAGCTTTCATCTGAACTGATCCATATTTCGATATATTTGTCGATAAATGCGTTATTGGTCAAAATGTGGTTGCCACAAGACCTTGATGTATGCATTCAGTATGCGTGTCAAACGAAAGGGAAAGGTCATAGCTTTCATTTGAACTTTTCGATATATTTAATGAAAGAAAAAGGCCACAGCTTTCATCTGAACTGATCCATATTTTGATATATTTGTCGATAAATGCGTTATTGGTCAAAATGTGGTTCCCACAAAATCTTGATATTCGTTCAGTATGCGTGTCAAACGAAAGGGCATGGTCACAGCTCTCATTTGAACTTTTCGATATTTCGATATATTTATCGATAAATGAGTTATCGGTCAAAATGTGGTTGCCACAAAAGCTTGATGTATGCACTCAATATGCGTGTCAAACGAAAGGGCATGGTCATAGCTTTTATTTGAACTTTTCGATATATTTAATGAAAGAAAAAGATCACAGCTTTCATCTGAACTGATCCATATTTCGATATATTTATCGATAAATGAGTTATCGGTCAAAATGTGGTTGCCACAAAACCTTGATGTATGCATTCAATATGGGTGTCAAACGAAAAGCCATGGCCACACCTTTAATTTGAACCTTTCGATATTTCGATATATTTATCGGTCAAAAAGTTGTTCCCACAAAACCTTGATGTATGCAAAATGTGGTTGCCACAAAAGCTTGATGTATGCATTCAATATGGGTGTCAAACGAAAAGCCATGGCCACACCTTTAATTTGAACCTTTCGATATTTCGATACATTTATCAGTCAAAAAGTTGTTCCCACAAAACCTTGATGTATGCGTTCAATATGGGCGTCAAACGAAAGGGCATGGCCACAGCTTTCATTTGAACTTTTCTATATTTCGATATATTTATCGATAAATGTGTTATCGGTCAAAATGTTGTTCCCATAAAACCGTGAAACTTAAGCGCAATATGAGTGTCAAATGTAAGAAAAAGGCCACAGCTTTCATCTGCACTGATCCATATTTCGATATATTTATCGATAAATTAGTTATCGGGTAAAATGTGGTTCCCATAAAACCTTTATGTATGCGTTCAATATGGGTGTCAAACGAAAGGGCATGTCAACAGCTTTCATTTGAACTTTTCCATATTTAGATATATTTATCGATAAATGTGTTACCGGTCAAAATATGGTTCCCACAAAACCTTGATGTATGCATTCAATATGCGTGTCAAACGAAAGGGCATGGTCATAGCTTTTATTTGAACTTTTCGATATATTTAATGAAAGAAAAAGATCACAGCTTTCATCTGAACTGATCCATATTTCGATATATTTATCGATAAATGAGTTATCGGTCAAAATGTGGGTGCCACAAAACCTTGATGTATGCATTCAATATGAGTGTCAAACGAAAAGCCATGGCCACACCTTTAATTTGAACTTTTCGATATTTCGATATATTTATCGGTCAAAAAGTTGTTCCCACAAAACCTTGATGTATGCAAAATGTGGTTGCCACAAAAGCTTGATGTATGCATTCAATATGGGTGTCAAACGAAAGGCCATGGCCACACCTTTCATTTGAACCTTTCGATATTTCGATATATTTATCGATAAATGAGTTATTGGTAAAAATGTGGTTCCCACAAAACCTTGATGTATGGATTCAATATGCGTGTCAAACGAAAGGGCATGGCCACAGCTTTTATTTCAACTTTTCGGAGTTTCGAAATATTTACCGATAAACGAGTTGTCGGTCAAAATGTTGTTCCCATAAAACCGTGAAGCATAAGCGCAATATGGGTGTCAGATGAAAGAAAAAGACCACAGTTTTCATCTGAACTGATCCATATTTCGATATATTTATCGATAAATGAGTTTTCGGTCAAAAAGTTGTTCCCACAGAACCTTGATGTATGCATTCAATATGGGTGTCAAACGAAAAGCCATGGCCACACCTTTAATTTGAACCTTTCCATATTTCGATATATTTATCGATAAATGTGTTATCGGTCAAAATGTGGTTGCCACAAAACCTTGATGTATGCATTCAATATGGGTGTCAAACGAAAAGCCATGGCCACACCTTTAATTTGAACTTTTCGATATTTCGATATATTTATCGGTCAAAAAGTTGTTCCCACAAAACCTTGATGTATGCAAAATGTGGTTGCCACAAAAGCTTGATGTATGCATTCAATATGGGTGTCAAACGAAAGGCCATGTCCACACCTTTCATTTGAACCTTTCGATATTTCGATATATTTATCGATAAATGAGTTATTGGTAAAAATGTGGTTCCCACAAAACCTTGATGTATGGATTCAATATGCGTGTCAAACGAAAAGCCATGGCCACACCTTTAATTTGAACTTTTCGATATTTCGATATATTTATCGGTCAAAAAGTTGTTCCCACAAAACCTTGATGTATGCAAAATGTGGTTGCCACAAAAGCTTGATGTATGCATTCAATATGGGTGTCAAACGAAAAGCCATGGCCACACCTTTAATTTGAAGTTTTCGATATATTTAATGAAAGAAAAAGACCACAGCTTTCATCTGAACTGATCCATATTTCGATATATTTATCGATAAATGAGTTTTCGGTCAAAAAGTTGTTCCCACAGAACCTTGATGTATGCATTCAATATGGGTGTCAAACGAAAAGCCATGGCCACACCTTTAATTTGAACCTTTCCATATTTCGATATATTTATCGATAAATGTGTTATCGGTCAAAATGTGGTTGCCACAAAACCTTGATGTATGCATTCAATATGGGTGTCAAACGAAAAGCCATGGCCACACCTTTAATTTGAACTTTTCGATATTTCGATATATTTATCGGTCAAAAAGTTGTTCCCACAAAACCTTGATGTATGCAAAATGTGGTTGCCACAAAAGCTTGATGTATGCATTCAATATGGGTGTCAAACGAAAGGCCATGTCCACACCTTTCATTTGAACCTTTCGATATTTCGATATATTTATCGATAAATGAGTTATTGGTAAAAATGTGGTTCCCACAAAACCTTGATGTATGGATTCAATATGCGTGTCAAACGAAAGGGCATGGCCACAGCTTCTATTTCAACTTTTCGGAGTTTCGAAATATTTACCGATAAACGAGTTGTCGGTCAAAATGTTGTTCCCATAAAACCGTGAAGCATAAGCGCAATATGGGTGTCAGATGAAAGAAAAAGACCACAGTTTTCATCTGAACTGATCCATATTTCGATATATTTATCGATAAATGAGTTATCGGTCAAAATGTGGTTGCCACAAAACCTTGATGTATGCATTCAATATGGGTGTCAAACGAAAAGCCATGGCCACACCTTTAATTTGAACCTTTCGATATTTCGATATATTTATCGATAAATAAGTTATTGGTCAAAATGTGGTTCCCACAAATCCTTGATGTATGCATTCAATATGCGTGTCAAACGAAAGAGCATGGTCAAAGCTTTCATTTGAACTTTTCGATATATTTAATGAAAGAAAAAGACCACAGCTTTCATCTGAACTGATCCATATTTCGATATATTTATCGATAAATGTGTTATCGGTCAAAATATGGTTCCCACAAGACCTTGATGTATGCATTCAATATGCGTGTCAAACGAAAGGGAATGGTCATAGCTTTCATTTGAACTTTTCGATATATTTAATGAAAGAAAAAGGCCACAGCTTTCATCTGAACTGATCCATATTTCGATATATTTATCGATAAATGAGTTATCGGTCAAAAAGTTGTTCCCTAAAAACCTTGATGAATGCATTCAATATGGGTGTCAATCGAAAAGCCATTGCCACACCTTTAATTTGAACGTTTCGATATTTCGATATATTTATCGATAAATGTGTTATCGGTCAAAATATGGTTCCCACAAGACCTTGATGTATGCATTCAATATGCGTGTCAAACGAAAGGGAATGGTCATAGCTTTCATTTGAACTTTTCGATATATTTAATGAAAGAAAAAGGCCACAGCTTTCATCTGAACTGATCCATATTTCGATATATTTGTCGATAAATGCGTTATTGGTCAAAATGTGGTTGCCACAAGACCTTGATGTATGCATTCAATATGCGTGTCAAACGAAAGGGAATGGTCATAGCTTTCATTTGAACTTTTCGATATATTTAATGAAAGAAAAAGGCCACAGCTTTCATCTGAACTGATCCATATTTCGATATATTTGTCGATAAATGCGTTATTGGTCAAAATGTGGTTCCCACAAAATCTTGATATTCGTTCAATATGCGTGTCAAAGAAAGGGCATGGTCACAGCTTTTATTTGAACTTTTCGATATATTTAATGAAAGAAAAAGATCACAGCTTTCATCTGAACTGATCCATATTTCGATATATTTATCGATAAATGAGTTATCGGTCAAAATGTGGTTGCCACAAAAGCTTGATGTATGCATTCAATATGCGTGTCAAACGAAAGGGCATGGTCATAGCTTTTATTTGAACTTTTCGATATATTTAATGAAAGAAAAAGATCACAGCTTTCATCTGAACTGATCCATATTTCGATATATTTATCGATAAATGAGTTATCGGTCAAAATGTGGTTGCCACAAAACCTTGATGTATGCATTCAATATGGGTGTCAAACGAAAGGGAATGGTCAAAGCTTTCATTTGAACTTTTCGATATATTTAATGAAAGAAAAAGGCCACAGCTTTCATCTGAACTGATCCATATTTCGATATATTTATCGATAAATGAGTTATCGGTCAAAAAGTTGTTCCCTAAAAACCTTGATGAATGCATTCAATATGGGTGTCAATCGAAAAGCCATTGCCACACCTTTAATTTGAACCTTTCGATATTTCGATATATTTATCGATAAATGTGTTATCGGTCAAAATATGGTTCCCACAAGACCTTGATGTATGCATTCAATATGCGTGTCAAACGAAAGGGAATGGTCATAGCTTTCATTTGAACTTTTCGATATATTTAATGAAAGAAAAAGGCCACAGCTTTCATCTGAACTGATCCATATTTCGATATATTTATCGATAAATGAGTTATCGGTCAAAAAGTTGTTCCCTAAAAACCTTGATGAATGCATTCAATATGGGTGTCAATCGAAAAGCCATTGCCACACCTTTAATTTGAACCTTTCGATATTTCGATATATTTATCGATAAATGTGTTATCGGTCAAAATATGGTTCCCACAAGACCTTGATGTATGCATTCAATATGCGTGTCAAACGAAAGGGAATGGTCATAGCTTTCATTTGAACTTTTCGATATATTTAATGAAAGAAAAAGGCAACAGCTTTCATCTGAACTGATCCATATTTCGATATATTTATCGATAAATGAGTTATCGGTCAAAATGTGGTTGCCACAAAAGCTTGATGTATGCATTCAATATGCGTGTCAAACGAAAGGGCATGGTCATAGCTTTTATTTGAACTTTTCGATATATTTAATGAAAGAAAAAGATCACAGCTTTCATCTGAACCGATCCATATTTCGATATATTTATCGATAAATGAGTTATCGGTCAAAATGTGGTTGCCACAAAACCTTGATGTATGCATTCAATATGGGTGTCAAACGAAAAGCCATGGCCACACCTTTAATTTGAACCTTTCGATATTTCGATATATTTATCGGTCAAAAAGTTGTTCCCACAAAAGCTTGATGTATGCAAAATGTGGTTGCCACAAAAGCTTGATGTATGCATTCAATATGGGTGTCAAACGAAAAGCCATGGCCACACCTTTAATTTGAACCTTTCGATATTTCGATACATTTATCAGTCAAAAAGTTGTTCCCACAAAACCTTGATGTATGCGTTCAATATGGGTGTCAAACGAAAGGCCATGGCCACACCTTTCATTTGAACCTTTCGATATTTCGATATATTTATCGATAAATGAGTTATTGGTAAAAATGTGGTTCCCACAAAACCTTGATGTATGGATTCAATATGCGTGTCAAACGAAAGGGCATGGCCACAGCTTTTATTTCAACTTTTCGGAGTTTCGAAATATTTACCGATAAACGAGTTGTCGGTCAAAATGTTGTTCCCATAAAACCGTGAAGCATAAGCGCAATATGGGTGTCAGATGAAAGAAAAAGACCACAGTTTTCATCTGAACTGATCCATATTTCGATATATTTATCGATAAATGAGTTATCGGTCAAAATTTGGTTGCCACAAAACCTTGATGTATGCATTCATTATGGGTGTCAAACGAAAAGCCATGGCCACACCTTTAATTTGAACCTTTCGATATTTCGATATATTTATCGATAAATGAGTTATTGGTCAAAATGTGGTTCCCACAAAACCTTGATGTATGCATTCAATATGCGTGTCAAACGAAAGAGCATGGTCATAGCTTTCATTTGAACTTTTCGATATATTTAATGAAAGAAAAAGACCACAGCTTTCATCTGAACTGATCCATATTTCGATATATTTATCGATAAATGAGTTTTCGGTCAAAAAGTTGTTCCCACAGAACCTTGATGTATGCATTCAATATGGGTGTCAAACGAAAAGCCATGGCCACACCTTTAATTTGAACCTTTCGATATTTCGATATATTTATCGATAAATGTGTTATCGGTCAAAATGTGGTTGCCACAAAACCTTGATGTATGCATTCAATATGGGTGTCAAACGAAAAGCCATGGCCACACCTTTAGTTTGAACTTTTCGATATTTGGATATATTTATCGGTCAAAAAGTTGTTCCCACAAAACCTTGATGTATGCAAAATGTGGTTGCCACAAAAGCTTGATGTATGCATTCAATATGGGTGTCAAACGAAAGGCCATGGCCACACCTTTCATTTGAACCTTTCGATATTTCGATATATTTATCGATAAATGAGTTATTGGTAAAAATGTGGTTCCCACAAAACATTGATGTATGGATTCAATATGCGTGTCAAACGAAAGGGCATGGCCACAGCTTTTATTTCAACTTTTCGGAGTTTCGAAATATTTACCGATAAACGAGTTGTCGGTCAAAATGTTGTTCCCATAAAACCGTGAAGCATAAGCGCAATATGGGTGTCAGATGAAAGAAAAAGACCACAGTTTTCATCTGAACTGATCCATATTTCGATATATTTATCGATAAATGAGTTATCGGTCAAAATTTGGTTGCCACAAAACCTTGATGTATGCATTCAATATGGGTGTCAAACGAAAAGCCATGGCCACACCTTTAATTTGAACCTTTCGATATTTCGATATATTTATCGATAAATAAGTTATTGGTCAAAATGTGGTTCCCACAAATCCTTGATGTATGCATTCAATATGCGTGTCAAACGAAAGAGCATGGTCATAGCTTTCATTTGAACTTTTCGATATATTTAATGAAAGAAAAAGACCACAGCTTTCATCTGAACTGATCCATATTTCGATATATTTATCGATAAATGTGTTATCGGTCAAAATATGGTTCCCACAAGACCTTGATGTATGCATTCAATATGCGTGTCAAACGAAAGGGAATGGTCATAGCTTTCATTTGAACTTTTCGATATATTTAATGAAAGAAAAAGGCCACAGCTTTCATCTGAACTGATCCATATTTCGATATATTTATCGATAAATGAGTTATCGGTCAAAAAGTTGTTCCCTAAAAACCTTGATGAATGCATTCAATATGGGTGTCAATCGAAAAGCCATTGCCACACCTTTAATTTGAACGTTTCGATATTTCGATATATTTATCGATAAATGTGTTATCGGTCAAAATATGGTTCCCACAAGACCTTGATGTATGCATTCAATATGCGTGTCAAACGAAAGGGAATGGTCATAGCTTTCATTTGAACTTTTCGATATATTTAATGAAAGAAAAAGGCCACAGCTTTCATCTGAACTGATCCATATTTCGATATATTTGTCGATAAATGCGTTATTGGTCAAAATGTGGTTCCCACAAAATCTTGATATTCGTTCAATATGCGTGTCAAACGAAAGGGCATGGTCATAGCTTTCATTTGAACTTTTCGATATATTTAATGAAAGAAAAAGGCCACAGCTTTCATCTGAACTGATCCATATTTCGATATATTTATCGATAAATGAGTTATCGGTCAAAAAGTTGTTCCCTAAAAACCTTGATGAATGCATTCAATATGGGTGTCAATCGAAAAGCCATTGCCACACCTTTAATTTGAACCTTTCGATATTTCGATATATTTATCGATAAATGTGTTATCGGTCAAAATATGGTTCCCACAAGACCTTGATGTATGCATTCAATATGCGTGTCAAACGAAAGGGAATGGTCATAGCTTTCATTTGAACTTTTCGATATATTTAATGAAAGAAAAAGGCAACAGCTTTCATCTGAACTGATCCATATTTCGATATATTTATCGATAAATGAGTTATCGGTCAAAATGTGGTTGCCACAAAAGCTTGATGTATGCATTCAATATGGGTGTCAAACGAAAAGCCATGGCCACACCTTTAATTTGAACCTTTCGATATTTCGATATATTTATCGATAAATGTGTTATCGGTCAAAATATGGTTCAAACAAAACCTTGATGTATGCATTCAATATGCGTGTCAAACGAAAGGGAATGGTCATAGCTTTCATTTGAACTTTTCGATATATTTAATGAAAGAAAAAGGCCACAGCTTTCATCTGAACTGATCCATATTTCGATATATTTATCGATAAATGAGTTATCGGTCAAAAAGTTGTCCCTAAAAACCTTGATGAATGCATTCAATATGGGTGTCAATCGAAAAGCCATTGCCACACCTTTAATTTGAAACTTTCGATATTTCGATATATTTATCGATAAATGTGTTATCGGTCAAAATATGGTTCCCACAAGACCTTGATGTATGCATTCAATATGCGTGTCAAACGAAAGGGAATGGTCATAGCTTTCATTTGAACTTTTCGATATATTTAATGAAAGAAAAAGGCAACAGCTTTCATCTGAACTGATCCATATTTCGATATATTTATCGATAAATGAGTTATCGGTCAAAATGTGGTTGCCACAAAAGCTTGATGTATGCATTCAATATGGGTGTCAAACGAAAAGCCATGGCCACACCTTTAATTTGAATCTTTCGGTATTTCGATATATTTATCGATAAATGTGTTATCGGTCAAAATATGGTTCAAACAAAACCTTGATGTATGCATTCAATATGCGTGTCAAACGAAAGGGAATGGTCATAGCTTTCATTTGAACTTTTCGATATATTTAATGAAAGAAAAAGGCCACAGCTTTCATCTGAACTGATCCATATTTCGATATATTTATCGATAAATGAGTTATCGGTCAAAAAGTTGTTCCCTAAAAACCTTGATGAATGCATTCAATATGGGTGTCAATCGAAAAGCCATTGCCACACCTTTAATTTGAACGTTTCGATATTTCGATATATTTATCGATAAATGTGTTATCGGTCAAAATATGGTTCCCACAAGACCTTGATGTATGCATTCAATATGCGTGTCAAACGAAAGGGAATGGTCATAGCTTTCATTTGAACTTTTCGATATATTTAATGAAAGAAAAAGGCCACAGCTTTCATCTGAACTGATCCATATTTCGATATATTTGTCGATAAATGCGTTATTGGTCAAAATGTGGTTCCCACAAAATCTTGATATTCGTTCAATATGCGTGTCAAACGAAAGGGCATGGTCATAGCTTTCATTTGAACTTTTCGATATATTTAATGAAAGAAAAAGGCCACAGCTTTCATCTGAACTGATCCATATTTCGATATATTTATCGATAAATGAGTTATCGGTCAAAAAGTTGTTCCCTAAAAACCTTGATGAATGCATTCAATATGGGTGTCAATCGAAAAGCCATTGCCACACCTTTAATTTGAACCTTTCGATATTTCGATATATTTATCGATAAATGTGTTATCGGTCAAAATATGGTTCCCACAAGACCTTGATGTATGCATTCAATATGCGTGTCAAACGAAAGGGAATGGTCATAGCTTTCATGTGAACTTTTCGATATATTTAATGAAAGAAAAAGGCAACAGCTTTCATCTGAACTGATCCATATTTCGATATATTTATCGATAAATGAGTTATCGGTCAAAATGTGGTTGCCACAAAAGCTTGATGTATGCATTCAATATGGGTGTCAAACGAAAAGCCATGGCCACACCTTTAATTTGAACCTTTCGATATTTCGATATATTTATCGATAAATGTGTTATCGGTCAAAATATGGTTCAAACAAAACCTTGATGTATGCATTCAATATGCGTGTCAAACGAAAGGGAATGGTCATAGCTTTCATTTGAACTTTTCGATATATTTAATGAAAGAAAAAGGCCACAGCTTTCATCTGAACTGATCCATATTTCGATATATTTATCGATAAATGAGTTATCGGTCAAAAAGTTGTTCCCTAAAAACCTTGATGAATGCATTCAATATGGGTGTCAATCGAAAAGCCATTGCCACACCTTTAATTTGAACCTTTCGATATTTCGATATATTTATCGATAAATGTGTTATCGGTCAAAATATGGTTCCCACAAGACCTTGATGTATGCATTCAATATGCGTGTCAAACGAAAGGGAATGGTCATAGCTTTCATTTGAACTTTTCGATATATTTAATGAAAGAAAAAGGCAACAGCTTTCATCTGAACTGATCCATATTTCGATATATTTATCGATAAATGAGTTATCGGTCAAAATGTGGTTGCCACAAAAGCTTGATGTATGCATTCAATATGCGTGTCAAACGAAAGGGCATGGTCATAGCTTTTATTTGAACTTTTCGATATATTTAATGAAAGAAAAAGATCACAGCTTTCATCTGAACTGATCCATATTTCGATATATTTATCGATAAATGAGTTATGGGGTAAAATGTGGTTGCCACAAAACCTTGATGTATGCATTCAATATGGGTGTCAAACGAAAAGCCATGGCCACACCTTTAATTTGAACCTTTCGATATTTCGATATATTTATCGATAAATGTGTTATCGGTCAAAATATGGTTCAAACAAAACCTTGATGTATGCATTCAATATGCGTGTCAAACGAAAGGGAATGGTCATAGCTTTCATTTGAACTTTTCGATATATTTAATGAAAGAAAAAGGCCACAGCTTTCATCTGAACTGATCCATATTTCGATATATTTATCGATAAATGAGTTATCGGTCAAAAAGTTGTTCCCTAAAAACCTTGATGAATGCATTCAATATGGGTGTCAATCGAAAAGCCATTGCCACACCTTTAGTTTGAACCTTTCGATAATTCGATATATTTATCGATAAATGTGTTATCGGTCAAAATATGGTTCCCACAAGACCTTGATGTATGCATTCAATATGCGTGTCAAACGAAAGGGAATGGTCATAGCTTTCATTTGAACTTTTCGATATATTTAATGAAAGAAAAAGGCCACAGCTTTCATCTGAACTGATCCATATTTCGATATATTTATCGATAAATGAGTTATCGGTCAAAATGTGGTTGCCACAAAAGCTTGATGTATGCATTCAATATGCGTGTCAAACGAAAGGGCATGGTCATAGCTTTTATTTGAACTTTTCGATATATTTAATGAAAGAAAAAGATCAAAGCTTTCATCTGAACTGATCCATATTTCGATATATTTATCGATAAATGAGTTATCGGTCAAAATGTGGTTGCCACAAAACCTTGATGTATGCATTCAATATGGGTGTCAAACGAAAAGCCATGGCCACACTTTTAATTTGAACCTTTCGATATTTCGATATATTTATCCACAAAAGCTTGATGTATGCATTCAATATGGGTGTCAAACGAAAAGCCATGGCCACACCTTTAATTTGAACCTTTCGATATTTCGATACATTTATCAGTCAAAAAGTTGTTCCCACAAAACCTTGATGTATGCGTTCAATATGGGCGTCAAACGAAAGGGCATGGCCACAGCTTTTATTTAACCTTTTCGATGTTTCGATATATTTATCGATAAATGAGTTATAGGTCAAAATATGGATCCAACAAAACCTTGATGTATGCATTCGATATGGGCGTCAAACGAAAAGCCATGGCCACACCTTTAATTTGAACCTTTCGATATTTCGATACATTTATCAGTCAAAAAGTTGTTCCCACAAAACCTTGATGTATGCGTTCAATAGGGGCGTCAAACTAAAGGGCATGGCCACAGCTTTTATTTGAACTTTTCGATATTTCGATATATTTATCGATAAATGTGTTATCGGTCAACATGTTGTTCCCATAAAACCGTGAAATTAAAGCGCAATATGAGTGTCAAATGTAAGAAAAAGGCCACAGCTTTCATCTGAACTGATCCATATTTCGATATATTTATCGATAAATGAGTTATCGGTCAAAAAGTTGTTCCCTAAAAACCTTGATGTATGCATTCAATATGGGTGTCAAACGAAAAGCCATGGCCACACCTTTAATTTGAGCCTTTCGATATTTCGATATATTTATCGATAAATGTGTTATCGGTCAAAATATGGTTCCCACAAGACCTTGATGTATGCATTCAATATGCGTGTCAAACGAAAGGGAATGGTCATAGCTTTGATTTGAACTTTTCGATATATTTAATGAAAGAAAAAGGCCACAGCTTTCATCTGAACTGATCCATATTTCGATATATTTGTCGATAAATGCGTTATTGGTCAAAATATGGTTCCCACAAAATCTTGATATTGGTTCAATATGCGTGTCAAACGAAAGAGCATGGTCACAGCTCTCATTTGAACTTTTCGATATTTCGATATAATTATCGATAAATGAGTTATCGGTCAAAATGTGGTTGCCACAAAACCTTGATGTATGCATTCAATATGGGTGTCAAACGAAAAGCCATGGCCACACCTTTAATTTGAACCTTTCGATATTTCGATATATTTATCGGTCAAAAAGTTGTTCCCACAAAACCTTGATGTATGCATTCAATATGGGTGTCAAACGAAAAGCCATGGCCACACCTTTAATTTGAGCCTTTCGATATTTCGATATATTTATCGATAAATGTGTTATCGGTCAAAATATGGTTCCCACAAGACCTTGATGTATGCATTCAATATGCGTGTCAAACGAAAGGGAATGGTCATAGCTTTCATTTGAACTTTTCGATATATTTAATGAAAGAAAAAGGCCACAGCTTTCATCTGAACTGATCCATATTTCGATATATTTGTCGATAAATGCGTTATTGGTCAAAATATGGTTCCCACAAAATCTTGATATTGGTTCAATATGCGTGTCAAACGAAAGAGCATGGTCACAGCTCTCATTTGAACTTTTCGATATTTAGATATAATTATCGATAAATGAGTTATCGGTCAAAATGTGGTTGCCACAAAAGCTTGATGTATTCATTCAATATGGGTGTCAAACGAAAGGCCATAGCCACACCTTTCATTTGAAATTTTCGATATTTCGATATATTTATCGATAAATGAGTTATCGCTCAAAATGGTGTTCCCATGAAAGCTTGATGTATGCATTCAATATGCGTGTCAAACGAAAGGGCATGCTCACAGCTCTCATTTGAACCGATCGATATTTCGATATATTTATCGATAAATGAGTTATTGGTAAAAATGTGGTTCCCACAAAACCTTGATGTATGGATTCAATATGCGTGTCAAACGAAAGTTCATGGCCACAGCTTTTACTTCAACTTTTCGGAGTTTCGAAATATTTACCGATAAACGAGTTGTCGGTCAAAGTGTTGTTCCCATAAAACCGTGGAGCATAAGCGCAATATGGGTGTCAGATGAAAGAAAAAGACCACAGCTTTCATCTGAACTGATCCATATTTCGATATATTTATCGATAAATGAGTTATCGGTCAAAATTTGGTTGCCACAAAACCTTGATGTATGCATTCAATATGGCTGTCAAACGAAAAGCCATGGCCACACCTTTAATTTGAACCTTTCGATATTTCGATATATTTATCGATAAATGAGTTATTGGTCAAAATGTGGTTCCCAAAAAACCTTGATGTATGCATTCAATATGCGTGTCAAACGAACGAGCATGGTCATAGCTTTCATTTGAACTTTTCGATATATTTAATGAAAGAAAAAGACCACAGCTTTCATCTGAACTGATCCATATTTCGATATATTTATCGATAAATGAGTTATCGGTCAAAAAGTTGTTCCCTAAAAACCTTGATGTATGCATTCAATATGGGTGTCAAGCGAAAAGCCATGGCCACACCTTTAATTTGAGCCTTTCGATATTTCGATATATTTATCGATAAATGTGTTATCGGTCAAAATATGGTTCCCACAAGACCTTGATGTATGCATTCAATATGCGTGTCAAACGAAAGGGAATGGTTATAGCTTTCATTTGAACTTTTCGATATATTTAATGAAAGAAAAAGGCCACAGCTTTCATCTGAACTGATCCATATTTCGATATATTTGTCGATAAATGCGTTATTGGTCAAAATATGGTTCCCACAAAATCTTGATATTGGTTCAATATGCGTGTCAAACGAAAGAGCATGGTCACAGCTCTCATTTGAACATTTCGATATTTCGATATATTTATCGATAAATGAGTTATCGGTCAAAATGTGGTTGCTACAAAAGCTTGATGTATGCATTCAATATGGGTGTCAAACGAAAGGCCATGGCCACACCTTTCATTTGAACTTTTCGATATATTTATCGATAAATGAGTTATTGGTCAAAATATGGATCCAACAAAACCTTGATGTATGCATTCGATATGGGCGTCAAACGAAAAGCCATGGCCACACCTTTAATTTGAACCTTTCGATATTTCGATACATTTATCAGTCAAAAATTTGTAGGGAAAATTCAAATCGGCACACCACAAATTGGAAGAGAAGCTTGGCGCAAAAATCTCTTAGGAGGTTTATGATGATATACCTGTTGTATATCGCGCCATAGAGATAGAGAGAGATCAGTCAAAAAGTTGTTCCCACAAAACCTTGATGTATGCGTTCAATATGGGCGTCAAACGAAAGGGCATGGCCACAGCTTTCATTTGAACTTTTCGATATTTCGATATATTTATCGATAAATGTGTTATCGGTCAAAATGTTGTTCCCATAAAACCGTGAAACTTAAGCGCAATATGAGTGTCAAATGTAAGAAAAAGGCCACAGCTTTCATCTGAACTGATCCATATTTCGATATATTTATCGATAAATGAGTTATCGGTTAAAATGTGGTTCCCATAAAACCTTTATGTATGCGTTCAATATGGGTGTCAAACGAAAGGGCATGGCAACAGCTTTCATTTGAAATTTTCCATATTTAGATATATTTATCGATAAATGTGTTACCGGTCAAAATATGGTTCCCTTAAAACCTTGATGTATGCATTCAATATGCGTGTCAAACGAACGGGCATGGTCATAGCTTTTATTTGAACTTTTCGATATATTTAATGAAAGAAAAAGACCACAGCTTTCATCTGAACTGATCCATATTTCGATATATTTATCGATAAATGAGTTATCGGTCAAAATGTGGTTGCCACAAAACCTTGATGTATGCATTCAATATGGGTGTCAAACGAAAAGCCATGGCCACACCTTTAATTTGAACCTTTCGATATTTCGATACATTTATCAGTCAAAAAGTTGTTCCCACAAAACCTTGATGTATGCATTCAATATGGGTGTCAAACGAAAAGCCATGGCCACACCTTTAATTTGAACCTTTCGATATTTCGATATATTTATCGGTCAAAAAGTTGTTCCCTCAAAACCTTGATGTATGCGTTCAATATGGGTGTCAAACGAAAAGCCATGGACACACCTTTAATTTGAACCTTTCGATATTTCGATATATTTATCGGTACATGAGTTATTGGTCAAAATGTGGTTCCCACAAAACCTTGATGTATGCATTCAATATGCGTGTCAAACGAAAGAGCATGGTCATAGCTTTTATTTGAACTTTTCGATATATTTAATGAAAGAAAAAGACCACAGCTTTCATCTGAACTGATCCATATTTCGATATATATATCGATAAATGAGTTATCGGTCAAAAAGTTGTTCCCTAAAAACCTTGATGTATGCATTCAATATGGGTGTCAAACGAAAGGGAATGGTCATAGCTTTCATTTGAACTTTTCCATATTTAGATATATTTATCGATAAATGTGTTACCGGTCAAAATATGGTTCCCACAAAACCTTGATGTATGCATTCAATATGCGTGTCAAACGAAAGATCATGGTCATAGCTTTTATTTGAACTTTTCGATATATTTAATGAAAGAAAAAGACCACAGCTTTCATCTGAACTTATCCATGTTTCGATATATTTATCGATAAATGAGCTATCGGTCAAAATGTGGTTGCCACAAAACCTTGATGTATGCGTTCAATATGGGTGTCAAACGAAAAGCCATGGCCACACCTTTAATTTGAACCTTTCGATATTTCGATATATTTATCGGTCAAAAAGTTGTTCCCACAAAACCTTGATGTATGCAAAATGTGGTTGCCACAAAAGCTTGATGTATGCATTCAATATGGGTGTCAAACGAAAGGCCATAGCCACACCTTTCATTTGAATTTTTCGATATTTCGATATATTTATCGATAAATGAGTTATCGCTCAAAATGGTGTTCCCATGAAAGCTTGATGTATGCATTCAATATGCGTGTCAAACGAAAGGGCATGCTCACAGCTCTCATTTGAACCGATCGATATTTCGATATATTTATCGATAAATGAGTTATTGTTAAAAATGTGGTTCCCACAAAACCTTGATGTATGGATTCAATATGCGTGTCAAACGAAAGGGCATGGCCACAGCTTTAATTTCAACTTTTCGGAGTTTCGAAATATTTACCGATAAACGAGTTGTCGGTCAAAATGTTGTTCCCATGAAGCATAAGCGCAATATGGGTGTCTGATGAAAGAAAAAGACCACAGCTTTCATCTGAACTGATCCATATTTCGATATATTTATCGATAAATGAGTTATCGGTCAAAATTTGGTTGCCACAAAACCTTGATGTATGCATTCAATATGGGTGTCAAACGAAAAGCCATGGCCACACCTTTAATTTGAACCTTTCGATATTTCGATATATTTATCGATAAATGAGTTATTGGTCAAAATGTGGTTCCCACAAAACCTTGATGTATGCATTCAATATGCGTGTCAAACGAAAGAGCATGGTCATAGCTTTCATTTGAACTTTTCGATATATTTAATGAAAGAAAAAGACCACAGCTTTCATCTGAACTTATCCATATTTCGATATATTTATCGATAAATGAGTTATCGGTCAAAAAGTTGTTCCCTAAAAACCTTGATGTATGCATTCAACATGGGTGTCAAACGAAAAGCCATGGCCACACCTTTAATTTGAGCCTTTCGATATTTCGATATATTTATCGATAAATGTGTTATCGGTCAAAATATGGTTCCCACAAGACCTTGATGTATGCATTCAATATGCGTGTCAAACGAAAGGGAATGGTCATAGCTTTCAATTGAACTTTTCGATATATTTAATGAAAGAAAAAGGCCACAGCTTTCATCTGAACTGATCCATATTTCTATATATTTATCGATAAATGAGTTATCGGTTAAAATGCGGTTCACATAAAACCTTTATGTATGCGTTCAATATGGGTGTCAAACGAAAGGGCATGGCAACAGCTTTCATTTGAACTTTTCCATATTTAGATATATTTGTCGATAAATGCGTTATTGGTCAAAATGTGGTATGCATTCAATATGGGTGTCAAACGAAAAGCCATGGCCACACCTTTAATTTGAACCTTTCGATATTTCGATATATTTATCGATAAATGAGTTATTGGTCAAAATGTGGTTCCCACAAAACCTTGATGTATGCATTCAATATGCGTGTCAAACGAAAGAGCATGGTCATAGCTTTCATTTGAACTTTTCGATATATTTAATGAAAGAAAAAGACCACAGCTTTCATCTGAACTTATCCATATTTCGATATATTTATCGATAAATGAGTTATCGGTCAAAAAGTTGTTCCCTAAAAACCTTGATGTATGCATTCAACATGGGTGTCAAACGAAAAGCCATGGCCACACCTTTAATTTGAGCCTTTCGATATTTCGATATATTTATCGATAAATGTGTTATCGGTCAAAATATGGTTCCCACAAGACCTTGATGTATGCATTCAATATGCGTGTCAAACGAAAGGGAATGGTCATAGCTTTCAATTGAACTTTTCGATATATTTAATGAAAGAAAAAGGCCACAGCTTTCATCTGAACTGATCCATATTTCTATATATTTATCGATAAATGAGTTATCGGTTAAAATGCGGTTCACATAAAACCTTTATGTATGCGTTCAATATAGGTGTCAAACGAAAGGGCATGGCAACAGCTTTCATTTGAACTTTTCCATATTTAGATATATTTGTCGATAAATGCGTTATTGGTCAAAATGTGGTATGCATTCAACATGGGTGTCAAACGAAAAGCCATGGCCACACCTTTAATTTGAGCCTTTCGATATTTCGATATATTTATCGATAAATGTGTTATCGGTCAAAATATGGTTCCTACAAGACCTTGATGTATGCATTCAATATGCGTGTCAAACGAAAGGGAATGGTCATAGCTTTCAATTGAACTTTTCGATATATTTAATGAAAGAAAAAGGCCACAGCTTTCATCTGAACTGATCCATATTTCTATATATTTATCGATAAATGAGTTATCGGTTAAAATGCGGTTCACATAAAACCTTTATGTATGCGTTCAATATGGGCGTCAAACGAAAGGGCATGGCCACAGCTTTCATTTGAACTTTTCGATATTTCGATATATTTATCGATAAATGTGTTATCGGTCAAAATGTTGTTCCCATAAAACCGTGAAACTTAAGCGCAATATGAGTGTCAAATGTAAGAAAAAGGCCACAGCTTTCATCTGAACTGATCCATATTTCGATATATTTATCGATAAATGAGTTATCGGTTAAAATGTGGTTCACATAAATCCTTTATGTATGCGTTCAATATGGGTGTCAAACGAAAGGGCATGGCAACAGCTTTCATTTGAACTTTTCCATATTTAGATATATTTATCGATAAATGTGTTACCGGTCAAAATATGGTTCCCACAAAACCTTGATGTATGCATTCAATATGCGTGTCAAACGAAAGGGCATGTTCATAGCTTTTATTTGAACTTTTCGATATATTTAATGAAAGAAAAAGACCACAGCTTTCATCTGAACTGATCCATATTTCGATATATTTATCGATAAATGAGTTATCGGTCAAAATATGGTTGCCACAAAACCTTGATGTATGCATTCAATATGGGTGTCAAACGAAAAGCCATGGCCACACCTTTAATTTGAACCTTTCGATATTTCGATATATTTATCGATATATGTGTTACCGGTCAAAATATGGGTCCCACAAAACCTTGATGTATGCATTCAATATGCGTGTCAAACGAAAGATCATGGTCATAGCTTTTATTTGAACTTTTCGATATATTTAATGAAAGAAAAAGATCACAGCTTTCATCTGAACTGATCCATATTTCGATATATTTATCGATAAATGAGTTATCGGTCAAAATGTGGTTGCCACAAAACCTTGATGTATGCATTCAATATGGGTGTCAAACGAAAAGCCATGGCCACACCTTTAATTTGAACCTTTCGATATTTCGATATATTTATCGGTCAAAAAGTTGTTCCCACAAAACCTTGATGTATGCGTTCAATATGGGTGTCAAACGAAAAGCCATGGACACACCTTTAATTCTAACCTTTCGATATTTCGATATATTTATCGATACATGAGTTATTGGTCAAAATGTGGTTCCCACAAAACCTTGATGTATGCATTCAATATGGGTGTCAAACGAAAGAGCATGGTCATAGCTTTCATTTGAACTTTTCGATATATTTAATGAAAGAAAAAGGCCACAGCTTTCATCTGAACTGATCCATATTTCGATATATTTATCGATAAATGAGTTATCGGTCAAAAAGTTGTTCCCACAGAACCTTGATGTATGCATTCAATATGGGTGTCAAACGAAAAGCCATGGCCACACCTTTAATTTGAACCTTTCGATATTTCGATATATTTATCGATAAATGTGTTATCGGTCAAAATATGGTTCCCACAAGACCTTGATGTATGCATTCAATATGCATGTCGAACGAAAGGGAATGGTCATAGCTTTCATTTGAACTTTTCCATATTTAGATATATTTATCGATAAATGTGTTACCGGTCAAAATATGGTTCCCACAAGACCTTGATGTATGCATTCAATATGCATGTCGAACGAAAGGGAATGGTCATAGCTTTCATTTGAACTTTTCCATATTTCGATATATTTATCGATAAATGTGTTATCGGTCAAAATATGGTTCCCACAAGACCTTGATGTATGCATTCAATATGCGTGTCAAACGAAAGGGAATGGTCATAGCTTTCATTTGAACTTTTCGATATATTTAATGAAAGAAAAAGGCCACAGCTTTCATCTGAACCGATCCATATTTCGATATATTTATCGATAAATGAGTTATCGGTCAACATGTGGTTGCCACAAAACCTTGATGTATGCATTCAATATGGGTGTCAAACGAAAAGCCATGGCCACACCTTTAATTTGAACCTTTCGATATTTCGATATATTTATCGATAAATGTGTTATCGGTCAAAATATGGTTCCCACAAGACCTTGATGTATGCATTCAATATGCATGTCGAACGAAAGGGAATGGTCATAGCTTTCATTTGAACTTTTCCATATTTAGATATATTTATCGATAAATGTGTTACCGGTCAAAATATGGTTCCCACAAAACCTTGATGTATGCATTCAATATGCGTGTCAAACGAAAGATCATGGTCATAGCTTTTATTTGAACTTTTCGATATATTTAATGAAAGAAAAAGATCACAGCTTTCATCTGAACTGATCCATATTTCGATATATTTATCGTTAAATGAGTTATCGGTCAAAATGTGGTTGCCACAAAACCTTGATGTATGCATTCAATATGGGTGTCAAGCGAAAAGCCATGGCCACACCTTTAATTTGAACCTTTCGATATTTCGATATATTTATCGGTCAAAAAGTTGTTCCCACAAAACCTTGATGTATGCAAAATGTGGTTGCCACAAAAGCTTGATGTATGCATTCAATATGGGTGTCAAACGAAAGGCCATAGCCACACCTTTCATTTGGAATTTTCGATATTTCGATATATTTATCGATAAATGAGTTATCGCTCAAAATGTGGTTCCCACAAAACCTTGATGTATGCATTCAATATGCGTGTCAAACGAAAGATCATGGTCATAGGTTTTATTTGAACTTTTCGATATATTTAATGAAAGAAAAAGGGCACAGCTTTCATCTGAACTGATCCATATTTCGATATATTTGTCGATAAATGCGTTATTGGTCAAAATGTGGTTCCCACAAAATCTTGATATTGGTTCAATATGCGTGTCAAACGAAAGGGCATGGTCACAGCTCTCATTTGAACTTTTCGATATTTCGATGTATTTATCGATAAATGAATTATCGGTTAAAATGTGGTTGCCACAAAAGCTTGATGTATGCATTCAATATGGGCGTCAAACGAAAGGCCATGGCCACACCTTTCATTTGAACTTTTCGATATTTCGATATATTTATCGATAAATGAGTTATTGGTCAAAATATGGTTCCCACAAAATCTTGATATTGGTTCAATATGCGTGTCAAACGAAAGATCATGGTCATAGCTTTTATTTGAACTTTTCGATATATTTAATGAAAGAAAAAGATCACGGCTTTCATCTGAACTGATCCATATTTCGATATATTTATCGATAAATGAGTTATCGGTCAAAATGTGGTTGCCACAAAACCTTGATGTATGCATTCAATATGGGTGTCAAACGAAAAGCCATGGCCACACCTTTAATTTGAACCTTTCGAAATTTCGATATATTTATCGGTCAAAAAGTTGTTCCCACAAGACCTTGATGTATGCATTCAATATGCATGTCGAACGAAAGGGAATGGTCATAGCTTTCATTTGAACTTTTCCATATTTAGATATATTTATCGATAAATGTGTTACCGGTCAAAATATGGTTCCCACAAAACCTTGATGTATGCATTCAATATGCGTGTCAAACGAAAGATCATGGTCATAGCTTTTATTTGAACTTTTCGATATATTTAATGAAAGAAAAAGATCACAGCTTTCATCTGAACTGATCCATATTTCGATATATTTATCGATAAATGAGTTATCGGTCAAAATGTGGGTGCCACAAAACCTTGATGTATGCATTCAACATGGGTGTCAAACGAAAAGCCATGGCCACACCTTTAATTTGAACCTTTCGATATTTCGATATATTTATCGGTCAAAAAGTTGTTCCCACAAAACCTTGATGTATGCAAAATGTGGTTGCCACAAAAGCTTGATGTATGCATTCAATATGGGTGTCAAACGAAAGGCCATAGCCACACCTTTCATTTGGAATTTTCGATATTTCGATATGTTTATCGATAAATGAGTTATCGCTCAAAATGTGGTTTCCACAAAACCTTGATGTATGCATTCAATATGCGTGTCAAACGAAAGATCATGGTCATAGCTTTTATTTGAACTTTTCGATATATTTAATGAGAGAAAAAGGCCACAGCTTTCATCTGAACTGATCCATATTTCGATATATTTGTCGATAAATGCGTTATTGGTCAAAATGTGGTTCCCACAAAATCTTGATATTGGTTCAATATGCGTGTCAAACGAAAGGGCATGGTCACAGCTCTCATTTGAACTTTTCGATATTTCGATATATTTATCGATAAATGAGTTATCGGCCAAAATGTGGTTGCCACAAAAGCTTGATGTATGCATTCAATATGGGCGTCAAACGAAAGGCCATGGCCACACCTTTCATTTGAACTTTTCGATATTTCGATATATTTATCGATAAATGAGTTATTGGTCAAAATATGGTTCCCACAAAATCTTGATATTGGTTCAATATGCGTGTCAAACGAAAGGGCATGGGCACAGCTCTCATTTGAACTTTTCGATATTTCGATATATTTATCGATAAATGAGTTATCGGTCAAAATGTGGTTCCCACAAAAATTTGAGGTATGCATTCAATATGCGTGTCAAACGAAAGAGCATGGTCATAGCTTTCATTTGAACTTTTCGATATATTTAATGAAAGAAAAAGACCACAGCTTTCATCTGAACTGATCCATATTTCGATATATTTATCGATAAATGAGTTATCGGTCAAAATGTGGTTGCCACAAAACCTTGATGTATGCATTCAATATGGGTGTCAAACAAAAAGCCATGGCCACACCTTTAATTTGAACCTTTCGATATTTCGATATATTTATCGGTCAAAAAGTTGTTCCCACAAAACCTTGATGTATGCAAAATGTGGTTGCCACAAAAGCTTGATGTATGCATTCAATATGGGTGTCAAACGAAAGGCCATAGCCACACCTTTCATTTGAAATTTTCGATATTTCGATATATTTATCGATAAATGTGTTATCGGTCAAAATATGGTTCCCACAAGACCTTGATGTATGCATTCAATATGCATGTCGAACGAAAGGGAATGGTCATAGCTTTCATTTGAACTTTTCCATATTTAGATATATTTATCGATAAATGTGTTACCGGTCAAAATATGGTTCCCACAAAACCTTGATGTATGCATTCAATATGCGTGTCAAACGAAAGATCATGGTCATAGCTTTTATTTGAACTTTTCGATATATTTAATGAAAGAAAAAGGTCACAGCTTTCATCTGAACTGATCCATATTTCGATATATTTATCGATAAATGAGTTATCGGTCAAAATGTGGGTGCCACAAAACCTTGATGTATGCATTCAATATGGGTGTCAAACGAAAAGCCATGGCCACACCTTTAATTTGAACCTTTCGATATTTCGATATATTTATCGGTCAAAAAGTTGTTCCCACAAAACCTTGATGTATGCAAAATGTGGTTGCCACAAAAGCTTGATGTATGCATTCAATATGGGTGTCAAACGAAAGGGCATAGCCACACCTTTCATTTGGAATTTTCGATATTTCGATATATTTATCGATAAATGAGTTATCGCTCAAAATGTGGTTTCCACAAAACCTTGATGTATGCATTCAATATGCGTGTCAAACGAAAGATCATGGTCATAGCTTTTATTTGAACTTTTCGATATACTTAATGAGAGAAAAAGGCCACAGCTTTCATCTGAACTGATCCATATTTCGATATATTTGTCGATAAATGCGTTATTGGTCAAAATGTGGTTCCCACAAAATCTTGATATTGGTTCAATATGCGTGTCAAACGAAAGGGCATGGTCACAGGTCTCATTTGAACTTTTCGATATTTCGATATATTTATCGATAAATGAGTTATTGGTCAAAATATGGTTCCCACAAAATCTTGATATTGGTTCAATATGCGTGTCAAACGAAAGGGCATGGTCACAGCTCTCATTTGAACTTTTCGATATTTCGATATATTTATCGATAAATGAGTTATCGGTCAAAATGTGGTTGCCACAAAACCTTGATGTATGCATTCAATATGGGTGTCAAACAAAAAGCCATGGCCACACCTTTAATTTGAACCTTTCGATATTTCGATATATTTATCGGTCAAAAAGTTGTTCCCACAAAACCTTGATATTGGTTCAATATGCGTGTCAAACGAAAGGGCATGGGCACAGCTCTCATTTGAACTTTTCGATATTTCGATATATTTATCGATAAATGAGTTATCGGTCAAAATGTGGTTCCCACAAAAATTTGAGGTATGCATTCAATATGCGTGTCAAACGAAAGAGCATGGTCATAGCTTTCATTTGAACTTTTCGATATATTTAATGAGAGAAAAAGGCCACAGCTTTCATCTGAACTGATCCATATTTCGATATATTTGTCGATAAATGCGTTATTGGTCAAAATGTGGTTCCCACAAAATCTTGATATTGGTTCAATATGCGTGTCAAACGAAAGGGCATGGTCACAGGTCTCATTTGAACTTTTCGATATTTCGATATATTTATCGATAAATGAGTTATTGGTCAAAATATGGTTCCCACAAAATCTTGATATTGGTTCAATATGCGTGTCAAACGAAAGGGCATGGTCACAGCTCTCATTTGAACTTTTCGATATTTCGATATATTTATCGATAAATGAGTTATTGGTCAAAATATGGTTCCCACAAAATCTTGATATTGGTTCAATATGCGTGTCAAACGAAAGGGCATGGGCACAGCTCAAAATGTGGTTCCCACAAAACCTTGATGTATGCATTCAATATGCGTGTCAAACGAAAGATCATGGTCATAGCTTTTATTTGAACTTTTCGATATATTTAATGAAAGAAAAAGGCCACAGCTTTCATCTGAACTGATCCATATTTCGATATATTTGTCGATAAATGCGTTATTGGTCAAAATGTGGTTCCCACAAAATCTTGATATTGGTTCAATATGCGTGTCAAACGAAAGGGCATGGGCACAGCTCTCATTTGAACTTTTCGATATTTCGATATATTTATCGATAAATGAGTTATCGGTCAAAATGTGGTTCCCACAAAAATTTGAGGTATGCATTCAATATGCGTGTCAAACGAAAGAGCATGGTCATAGCTTCCATTTGAACTTTTCGATATATTTAATGAAAGAAAAAGACCACAGCTTTCATCTGAACTGATCCATATTTCGATATATTTATCGATAAATGAGTTATCGGTCAAAATGTGGTTGCCACAAAACCTTGATGTATGCATTCAATATGGGTGTCAAACAAAAAGCCATGGCCACACCTTTAATTTGAACCTTTCGATATTTCGATATATTTATCGGTCAAAAAGTTGTTCCCACAAAACCTTGATGTATGCAAAATGTGGTTGCCACAAAAGCTTGATGTATGCATTCAATATGGGTGTCAAACGAAAGGCCATAGCCACACCTTTCATTTGGAATTTTCGATATTTCGATATGTTTATCGATAAATGAGTTATCGCTCAAAATGTGGTTTCCACAAAACCTTGATGTATGCATTCAATATGCGTGTCAAACGAAAGATCATGGTCATAGCTTTTATTTGAACTTTTCGATATATTTAATGAGAGAAAAAGGCCACAGCTTTCATCTGAACTGATCCATATTTCGATATATTTGTCGATAAATGCGTTATTGGTCAAAATGTGGTTCCCACAAAATCTTGATATTGGTTCAATATGCGTGTCAAACGAAAGGGCATGGTCACAGGTCTCATTTGAACTTTTCGATATTTCGATATATTTATCGATAAATGAGTTATTGGTCAAAATATGGTTCCCACAAAATCTTGATATTGGTTCAATATGCGTGTCAAACGAAAGGGCATGGTCACAGGTCTCATTTGAACTTTTCGATATTTCGATATATTTATCGATAAATGAGTTATTGGTCAAAATATGGTTCCCACAAAATCTTGATATTGGTTCAATATGCGTGTCAAACGAAAGGGCATGGTCACAGCTCTCATTTGAACTTTTCGATATTTCGATATATTTATCGATAAATGAGTTATTGGTCAAAATATGGTTCCCACAAAATCTTGATATTGGTTCAATATGCGTGTCAAACGAAAGGGCATGGGCACAGCTCTCATTTGAACTTTTCGATATTTCGATATATTTATCGATAAATGAGTTATCGGTCAAAATGTGGTTCCCACAAAAATTTGAGGTATGCATTCAATATGCGTGTCAAACGAAAGAGCATGGTCATAGCTTCCATTTGAACTTTTCGATATATTAAATGAAAGAAAAAGACCACAGCTTTCATCTGAACTGATCCATATTTCGATATATTTATCGATAAATGAGTTATCGGTCAAAATGTGGTTGCCACAAAACCTTGATGTATGCATTCAATATGGGTGTCAAACAAAAAGCCATGGCCACACCTTTAATTTGAACCTTTCGATATTTCGATATATTTATCGGTCAAAAAGTTGTTCCCACAAAACCTTGATGTATGCAAAATGTGGTTGCCACAAAAGCTTGATGTATGCATTCAATATGGGTGTCAAACGAAAGGCCATAGCCACACCTTTCATTTGAAATATTCGATATTTCGATATATTTATCGATAAATGTGTTATCGGTCAAAATATGGTTCCCACAAGACCTTGATGTATGCATTCAATATGCATGTCGAACGAAAGGGAATGGTCATAGCTTTCATTTGAACTTTTCCATATTTAGATATATTTATCGATAAATGTGTTACCGGTCAAAATATGGTTCCCACAAAACCTTGATGTATGCATTCAATATGCGTGTCAAACGAAAGATCATGGCCATAGCTTTTATTTGAACTTTTCGATATATTTAATGAAAGAAAAAGATCACAGCTTTCATCTGAACTGATCCATATTTCGATATATTTATCGATAAATGAGTTATCGGTCAAAATGTGGTTGCCACAAAACCTTGATGTATGCATTCAATATGGGTGTCAAACGAAAAGCCATGGCCACACCTTTAATTTGAACCTTTCGATATTTCGATATATTTATCGGTCAAAAAGTTGTTCCCACAAAACCTTGGTGTATGCAAAATGTGGTTGCCACAAAAGCTTGATGTATGCATTCAATATGGGTGTCAAACGAAAGGCCATAGCCACACCTTTAATTTGAAATTTTCGATATTTCCATATATTTATCGATAAATGAGTTATCGCTCAAAATGTGGTTCCCACAAAACCTTGATGTATGCATTCAATATGCGTGTCAAACGAAAGATCATGGTCATAGCTTTTATTTGAACTTTTCGATATATTTAATGAAAGAAAAAGGCCACAGCTTTCATCTGAACTGATCCATATTTCGATATATTTGTCGATAAATGCGTTATTGGTCAAAATGTGGTTCCCACAAAATCTTGATATTGGTTCAATATGCGTGTCAAACGAAAGGGCATGGGCACAGCTCTCATTTGAACTTTTCGATATTTCGATATATTTATCGATAAATGAGTTATCGGTCAAAATGTGGTTCCCACAAAAATTTGAGGTATGCATTCAATATGCGTGTCAAACGAAAGAGCATGGTCATAGCTTCCATTTGAACTTTTCGATATATTTAATGAAAGAAAAAGACCACAGCTTTCATCTGAACTGATCCATATTTCGATATATTTATCGATAAATGAGTTATCGGTCAAAATGTGGTTGCCACAAAACCTTGATGTATGCATTCAATATGGGTGTCAAACAAAAAGCCATGGCCACACCTTTAATTTGAACCTTTCGATATTTCGATATATTTATCGGTCAAAAAGTTGTTCCCACAAAACCTTGATGTATGCAAAATGTGGTTGCCACAAAAGCTTGATGTATGCATTCAATATGGGTGTCAAACGAAAGGCCATAGCCACACCTTTCATTTGGAATTTTCGATATTTCGATATGTTTATCGATAAATGAGTTATCGCTCAAAATGTGGTTTCCACAAAACCTTGATGTATGCATTCAATATGCGTGTCAAACGAAAGATCATGGTCATAGCTTTTATTTGAACTTTTCGATATATTTAATGAGAGAAAAAGGCCACAGCTTTCATCTGAACTGATCCATATTTCGATATATTTGTCGATAAATGCGTTATTGGTCAAAATGTGGTTCCCACAAAATCTTGATATTGGTTCAATATGCGTGTCAAACGAAAGGGCATGGTCACAGCTCTCATTTGAACTTTTCGATATTTCGATATATTTATCGATAAATGAGTTATCGGTCAAAATGTGGTTGCCACAAAAGCTTGATGTATGCATTCAATATGGGCGTCAAACGAAAGGCCATGGCCACACCTTTCATTTGAACTTTTCGATATTTCGATATATTTATCGATAAATGAGTTATTGGTCAAAATATGGTTCCCACAAAATCTTGATATTGGTTCAATATGCGTGTCAAACGAAAGGGCATGGGCACAGCTCTCATTTGAACTTTTCGATATTTCGATATATTTATCGATAAATGAGTTATCGGTCAAAATGTGGTTCCCACAAAAATTTGAGGTATGCATTCAATATGCGTGTCAAACGAAAGAGCATGGTCATAGCTTTCATTTGAACTTTTCGATATATTTAATGAAAGAAAAAGACCACAGCTTTCATATGAACTGATCCATATTTCGATATATTTATCGATAAATGAGTTATCGGTCAAAATATGGTTGCCACAAAACCTTGATGTATGCATTCAATATGGGTGTCAAACAAAAAGCCATGGCCACACCTTTAATTTGAACCTTTCGATATTTCGATATATTTATCGGTCAAAAAGTTGTTCCCACAAAACCTTGATGTATGCAAAATGTGGTTGCCACAAAAGCTTGATGTATGCATTCAATATGGGTGTCAAACGAAAGGCCATAGCCACACCTTTCATTTGAAATTTTCGATATTTCGATATATTTATCGATAAATGTGTTATCGGTCAAAATATGGTTCCCACAAGACCTTGATGTATGCATTCAATATGCATGTCGAACGAAAGGGAATGGTCATAGCTTTCATTTGAACTTTTCCATATTTAGATATATTTATCGATAAATGTGTTACCGGTCAAAATATGGTTCCCACAAAACCTTGATGTATGCATTCAATATGCGTGTCAAACGAAAGATCATGGTCATAGCTTTTATTTGAACTTTTCGATATATTTAATGAAAGAAAAAGATCACAGCTTTCATCTGAACTGATCCATATTTCGATATATTTATCGATAAATGAGTTATCGGTCAAAATGTGGGTGCCACAAAACCTTGATGTATGCAGTCAATATGGGTGTCAAACGAAAAGCCATGGCCACACCTTTAATTTGAACCTTTCGATATTTCGATATATTTATCGGTCAAAAAGTTGTTCCCACAAAACCTTGATGTATGCAAAATGTGGTTGCCACAAAAGCTTGATGTATGCATTCAATATGGGTGTCAAACGAAAGGGCATAGCCACACCTTTCATTTGGAATTTTCGATATTTCGATATATTTATCGATAAATGAGTTATTGGTCAAAATATGGTTCCCACAAAATCTTGATATTGGTTCAATATGCGTGTCAAACGAAAGATCATGGTCATAGCTTTTATTTGAACTTTTCGATATATTTAATGAGAGAAAAAGGCCACAGCTTTCATCTGAACTGATCCATATTTCGATATATTTGTCGATAAATGCGTTATTGGTCAAAACGTGGTTCCCACAAAATCTTGATATTGGTTCAATATGCGTGTCAAACGAAAGGGCATGGTCACAGGTCTCATTTGAACTTTTCGATATTTCGATATATTTATCGATAAATGAGTTATCGGTCAAAATGTGGTTGCCACAAAAGCTTGATGTATGCATTCAATATGGGCGTCAAACGAAAGGCCATGGCCACACCTTTCATTTGAACTTTTCGATATTTCGATATATTTATCGATAAATGAGTTATTGGTCAAAATATGGTTCCCACAAAATCTTGATATTGGTTCAATATGCGTGTCAAACGAAAGGGCATGGTCACAGCTCTCATTTGAACTTTTCGATATTTCGATATATTTATCGATAAATGAGTTATCGGTCAAAATGTGGTTCCCACAAAAATTTGAGGTATGCATTCAATATGCGTGTCAAACGAAAGAGCATGGTCATAGCTTCCATTTGAACTTTTCGATATATTTAATGAAAGAAAAAGACCACAGCTTTCATCTGAACTGATCCATATTTCGATATATTTATCGATAAATGAGTTATCGGTCAAAATGTGGTTGCCACAAAACCTTGATGTATGCATTCAATATGGGTGTCAAACAAAAAGCCATGGCCACACCTTTAATTTGAACCTTTCGATATTTCGATATATTTATCGGTCAAAAAATTGTTCCCACAAAACCTTGATGTATGCAAAATATGGTTGCCACAAAAGCTTGATGTATGCATTCAATATGGGTGTCAAACGAAAGGCCATAGCCACACCTTTCATTTGAAATTTTCGATATTTCGATATATTTATCGATAAATGTGTTATCGGTCAAAATATGGTTCCCACAAGACCTTGATGTATGCATTCAATATGCATGTCGAACGAAAGGGAATGGTCATAGCTTTCATTTGAACTTTTCCATATTTAGATATATTTATCGATAAATGTGTTACCGGTCAAAATATGGTTCCCACAAAACCTTGATGTATGCATTCAATATGCGTGTCAAACGAAAGATCATGGTCATAGCTTTTATTTGAACTTTTCGATATATTTAATGAAAGAAAAAGATCACAGCTTTCATCTGAACTGATCCATATTTCGATATATTTATCGATAAATGAGTTATCGGTCAAAATGTGGGTGCCACAAAACCTTGATGTATGCATTCAATATGGGTGTCAAACGAAAAGCCATGGCCACACCTTTAATTTGAACCTTTCGATATTTCGATATATTTATCGGTCAAAAAGTTGTTCCCACAAAACCTTGATGTATGCAAAATGTGGTTGCCACAAAAGCTTGATGTATGCATTCAATATGGGTGTCAAACGAAAGGGCATAGCCACACCTTTCATTTGGAATTTTCGATATTTCGATATATTTATCGATAAATGAGTTATCGCTCAAAATGTGGTTTCCACAAAACCTTGATGTATGCATTCAATATGCGTGTCAAACGAAAGATCATGGTCATAGCTTTTATTTGAACTTTTCGATATATTTAATGAGAGAAAAAGGCCACAGCTTTCATCTGAACTGATCCATATTTCGATATATTTGTCGATAAATGCGTTATTGGTCAAAACGTGGTTCCCACAAAATCTTGATATTGGTTCAATATGCGTGTCAAACGAAAGGGCATGGTCACAGGTCTCATTTGAACTTTTCGATATTTCGATATATTTATCGATAAATGAGTTATCGGTCAAAATGTGGTTGCCACAAAAGCTTGATGTATGCATTCAATATGGGCGTCAAACGAAAGGCCATGGCCACACCTTTCATTTGAACTTTTCGATATTTCGATATATTTATCGATAAATGAGTTATTGGTCAAAATATGGTTCCCACAAAATCTTGATATTGGTTCAATATGCGTGTCAAACGAAAGGGCATGGTCACAGCTCTCATTTGAACTTTTCGATATTTCGATATATTTATCGATAAATGAGTTATCGGTCAAAATGTGGTTCCCACAAAAATTTGAGGTATGCATTCAATATGCGTGTCAAACGAAAGAGCATGGTCATAGCTTCCATTTGAACTTTTCGATATATTTAATGAAAGAAAAAGACCACAGCTTTCATCTGAACTGATCCATATTTCGATATATTTATCGATAAATGAGTTATCGGTCAAAATGTGGTTGCCACAAAACCTTGATGTATGCATTCAATATGGGTGTCAAACAAAAAGCCATGGCCACACCTTTAATTTGAACCTTTCGATATTTCGATATATTTATCGGTCAAAAAATTGTTCCCACAAAACCTTGATGTATGCAAAATATGGTTGCCACAAAAGCTTGATGTATGCATTCAATATGGGTGTCAAACGAAAGGCCATAGCCACACCTTTCATTTGAAATATTCGATATTTCGATATATTTATCGATAAATGTGTTATCGGTCAAAATATGGTTCCCACAAGACCTTGATGTATGCATTCAATATGCATGTCGAACGAAAGGGAATGGTCATAGCTTTCATTTGAACTTTTCCATATTTAGATATATTTATCGATAAATGTGTTACCGGTCAAAATATGGTTCCCACAAAACCTTGATGTATGCATTCAATATGCGTGTCAAACGAAAGATCATGGCCATAGCTTTTATTTGAACTTTTCGATATATTTAATGAAAGAAAAAGATCACAGCTTTCATCTGAACTGATCCATATTTCGATATATTTATCGATAAATGAGTTATCGGTCAAAATGTGGTTGCCACAAAACCTTGATGTATGCATTCAATATGGGTGTCAAACGAAAAGCCATGGCCACACCTTTAATTTGAACCTTTCGATATTTCGATATATTTATCGGTCAAAAAGTTGTTCCCACAAAACCTTGGTGTATGCAAAATGTGGTTGCCACAAAAGCTTGATGTATGCATTCAATATGGGTGTCAAACGAAAGGCCATAGCCACACCTTTCATTTGAAATTTTCGATATTTCCATATATTTATCGATAAATGAGTTATCGCTCAAAATGTGGTTCCCACAAAACCTTGATGTATGCATTCAATATGCGTGTCAAACGAAAGATCATGGTCATAGCTTTTATTTGAACTTTTCGATATATTTAATGAAAGAAAAAGGCCACAGCTTTCATCTGAACTGATCCATATTTCGATATATTTGTCGATAAATGCGTTATTGGTCAAAATGTGGTTCCCACAAAATCTTGATATTGGTTCAATATGCGTGTCAAACGAAAGGGCATGGTCACAGCTCTCATTTGAACTTTTCGCTATTTCGATATATTTATCGATAAATGAGTTATCGGTCAAAATGTGGTTGCCACAAAACCTTGATGTATGCATTCAATATGGGTGTCAAACGAAAAGCCATGGCCACACCTTTAATTTGAACCTTTCGATATTTCGATATATTTATCGGTCAAAAAATTGTTCCCACAAGACCTTGATGTATGCATTCAATATGCATGTCGAACGAAAGGGAATGGTCATAGCTTTCATTTGAACTTTTCCATATTTAGATATACATATTTATCGATAAATGTGTTACCGGTCAAAATATGGTTCCCACAAAACCTTGATGTATGCATTCAATATGCGTGTCAAACGAAAGATCATGGTCATACTTTTATTTGAACTTTTCGATATATTTAATGAAAGAAAAAGGCCACAGCTTTCATCTGAACTGATCCATATTTCGATATATTTGTCGATAAATGCGTTATTGGTCAAAATGTGGTTCCCACAAAATCTTGATATTGGTTCAATATGCGTGTCAAACGAAAGGGCATGGTCACAGCTCTCATTTGAACTTTTCGATATTTCGATATATTTATCGATAAATGAGTTATCGGTCAAAATGTGGTTGCCACAAAAGCTTGATGTATGCATTCAATATGGGCGTCAAACGAAAGGCCATGGCCACACCTTTCATTTGAACTTTTCGATATTTCGATATATTTATCGATAAATGAGTTATTGGTCAAAATATGTTTCCCACAAAACTTGATATTGGTTCAATATGCGTGTCAAACGAAAGGGCATGGTCACAGCTCTCATTTGAACTCTTCGATATTTCGATATATTTATCGATAAATGAGTTATCGGTCAAAATGTGGTTCCCACAAAAATTTGAGGTATGCATTCAATATGCGTGTCAAACGAAAGAGCATGGTCATAGCTTTGATTTGAACTTTTCGATATATTTAATGAAAGAAAAAGACCACAGCTTTCATCTGAACTGATCCATATTTCAAAATATTTATCGATAAATGAGTTATCGGTCAAAATATGGTTCCCACAAGACCTTGATGTATGCATTCAATATGCATGTCGAACGAAAGGGAATGGTCATAGCTTTCATTTGAACTTTTCCATTTTTAGATATATTTATCGATAAATGTGTTACCGGTCAAAATATGGTTCCCACAAAACCTTGATGTATGCATTCAATATGGGTGTCAAACAAAAAGCCGTGGCCACACCTTTAATTTGAACCTTTCGATATTTCGATATATTTATCGGTCAAAAAGTTGTTCCCACAAAACCTTGATGTATGCAAAATGTGGTTGCCACAAAAGCTTGATGTATGCATTCAATATGGGTGTCAAACGAAAGGCCATAGCCACACCTTTCATTTGAAATATTCGATATTTCGATATATTTATCGATAAATGTGTTATCGGTCAAAATATGGTTCCCACAAGACCTTGATGTATGCATTCAATATGCATGTCGAACGAAAGGGAATGGTCATAGCTTTCATTTGAACTTTTCCATGTTTAGATATATTTATCGATAAATGTGTTACCGGTCAAAATATGGTTCCCACAAAACCTTGATGTATGCATTCAATATGCGTGTCAAACGAAAGATCATGGTCATAGCTTTTATTTGAACTTTTCGATATATTTAATGAAAGAAAAAGATCACAGCTTTCATCTGAACTGATCCATATTTCGATATATTTATCGATAAATGAGTTATCGGTCAAAATGTGGTTGCCACAAAACCTTGATGTATGCATTCAATATGGGTGTCAAACGAAAAGCCATGGCCACACCTTTAATTTGAACCTTTCGATATTTCGATATATTTATCGGTCAAAAAGTTGTTCCCACAAAACCTTGATGTATGCAAAATGTGGTTGCCACAAAAGCTTGATGTATGCATTCAATATGGGTGTCAAACGAAAGGCCATAGCCACACCTTTCATTTGAAATTTTCGATATTTCGATATATTTATCGATAAATGAGTTATCGCTCAAAATGTGGTTCCCACAAAACCTTGATGTATGCATTCAATATGCGTGTCAAACGAAAGATCATGGTCATAGCTTTTATTTGAACTTTTCGATATATTTAATGAAAGAAAAAGGCCACAGCTTTCATCTGAACTGATCCATATTTCGATATATTTGTCGATAAATGCGTTATTGGTCAAAATGTGGTTCCCACAAAATCTTGATATTGGTTCAATATGCGTGTCAAACGAAAGGGCATGGTCACAGCTCTCATTTGAACTTTTCGATATTTCGATATATTTATCGATAAATGTGTTATCGGTCAAAATATGGTTCCCACAAGACCTTGATATATGCATTCAATATGCATGTCGAACGAAAGGGAATGGTCATAGCTTTCCTTTGGACCTTTTGATGTATGCATTCAATATGGGCGTCAAACGAAAGGCCATGGCCACACCTTTCATTTGAACCTTTCGATATTTCGATATATTTATCGGTCAAAAAATTGTTCCCACAAGACCGTGATGTATGCATTCAATATGCATGTCGAACGAAAGGGAATGGTCATAGCTTTCATTTGAACTTTTCCATATTTAGATATACATATTTATCGATAAATGTGTTACCGGTCAAAATATGGTTCCCACAAAACCTTGATGTATGCATTCAATATGCGTGTCAAACGAAAGATCATGGTCATACTTTTATTTGAACTTTTCGATATATTTAATGAAAGAAAAAGGCCACAGCTTTCATCTGAACTGATCCATATTTCGATATGTTTGTCGATAAATGCGTTATTGGTCAAAATGTGGTTCCCACAAAATCTTGATATTGGTTCAATATGCGTGTCAAACGAAAGGGCATGGTCACAGCTCTCATTTGAACTTTTCGATATTTCGATATATTTATCGATAAATGAGTTATCGGTCAAAATGTGGTTGCCACAAAAGCTTGATGTATGCATTCAATATGGGCGTCAAACGAAAGGCCATGGCCACACCTTTCATTTGAACTTTTCGATATTTCGATATATTTATCGATAAATGAGTTATTGGTCAAAATATGTTTCCCACAAAACTTGATATTGGTTCAATATGCGTGTCAAACGAAAGGGCATGGTCACAGCTCTCATTTGAACTTTTCGATATTTCGATATATTTATCGATAAATGAGTTATCGGTCAAAAAGTGGTTCCCACAAAAATTTGAGGTATGCATTCAATATGCGTGTCAAACGAAAGAGCATGGTCATAGCTTTGATTTGAACTTTTCGATATATTTAATGAAAGAAAAAGACCACAGCTTTCATCTGAACTGATCCATATTTCAATATATTTATCGATAAATGAGTTATCGGTCAAAATATGGTTCCCACAAGACCTTGATGTATGCATTCAATATGCATGTCGAACGAAAGGGAATGGTCATAGCTTTCATTTGAACTTTTCCATTTTTAGATATATTTATCGATAAATGTGTTACCGGTCAAAATATGGTTCCCACAAAACCTTGATGTATGCATTCAATATGGGTGTCAAACAAAAAGCCATGGCCACACCTTTAATTTGAACCTTTCGATATTTCGATATATTTATCGGTCAAAAAGTTGTTCCCACAAAACCTTGATGTATGCAAAATGTGGTTGCCACAAAAGCTTGATGTATGCATTCAATATGGGTGTCAAACGAAAGGCCATAGCCACACCTTTCATTTGAAATTTTCGATATTTCGATATATTTATCGATAAATGTGTTATCGGTCAAAATATGGTTCCCACAAGACCTTGATGTATGCATTCAATATGCATGTCGAACGAAAGGGAATGGTCATAGCTTTCATTTGAACTTTTCCATGTTTAGATATATTTATCGATAAATGTGTTACCGGTCAAAATATGGTTCCCACAAAACCTTGATGTATGCATTCAATATGCGTGTCAAACGAAAGATCATGGTCAAAGCTTTTATTTGAACTTTTCGATATATTTAATGAAAGAAAAAGATCACAGCTTTCATCTGAACTGATCCATATTTCGATATATTTATCGATAAATGAGTTATCGGTCAAAATGTGGTTGCCACAAAACCTTGATGTATGCATTCAATATGGGTGTCAAACGAAAAGCCATGGCCACACCTTTAATTTGAACCTTTCGATATTTCGATATATTTATCGGTCAAAAAGTTGTTCCCACAAAACCTTGATGTATGCAAAATGTGGTTGCCACAAAAGCTTGATGTATGCATTCAATATGGGTGTCAAACGAAAGGCCATAGCCACACCTTTCATTTGAAATTTTCGATATTTCGATATATTTATCGATAAATGAGTTATCGCTCAAAATGTGGTTCCCACAAAACCTTGATGTATGCATTCAATATGCGTGTCAAACGAAAGATCATGGTCATAGCTTTTATTTGAACTTTTCGATATATTTAATGAAAGAAAAAGGCCACAGCTTTCATCTGAACTGATCCATATTTCGATATATTTGTCGATAAATGCGTTATTGGTCAAAATGTGGTTCCCACAAAATCTTGATATTGGTTCAATATGCGTGTCAAACGAAAGGGCATGGTCACAGCTCTCATTTGAACTTTTCGATATTTCGATATATTTATCGATAAATGTGTTATCGGTCAAAATATGGTTCCCACAAGACCTTGATATATGCATTCAATATGCATGTCGAACGAAAGGGAATGGTCATAGCTTTCCTTTGGACCTTTTCATATTTAGATATATTTATCGATAAATGTGTTACCGGTCAAAATATGGTTCCCACAAAACCTTGATGTATGCATTCAATATGCGTGTCAAACGAAAGATCATGGTCATAGCTTTTATTTGAACTTTTCGATATATTTAATGAAAGAAAAAGACCACAGCTTTCATCTGAACTGATCCATATTTCGATATATTTATCGATAAATGAGTTATCGGTCAAAATGTGGTTCCCACAAAAATTTGAGGTATGCATTCAATATGCGTGTCAAACGAAAGAGCATGGTCATAGCTTTCATTTGAACTTTTCGATATATTTAATGAAAGAAAAAGACCACAGCTTTCATCTGAACTGATCCATATTTCGATATATTTATCGATAAATGAGTTATCGGTCAAAATGTGGTTGCCACAAAACCTTGATGTATGCATTCAATATGGGTGTCAAACAAAAAGCCATGGCCACACCTTTAATTTGAACCTTTCGATATTTCGATATATTTATCGGTCAAAAAGTTGTTCCCACAAAACCTTGATGTATGCAAAATGTGGTTGCCACAAAAGCTTGATGTATGCATTCAATATGGGTGTCAAACGAAAGGCCATAGCCACACCTTTCATTTGAAATTTTCGATATTTCGATATATTTATCGATAAATGTGTTACCGGTCAAAATATGGTTCCCACAAAACCTTGATGTATGCATTCAATATGCGTGTCAAACGAAAGATCATGGTCATAGCTTTTATTTGAACTTTTCGATATATTTAATGAAAGAAAAAGATCACAGCTTTCATCTGAACTGCTCCATATTTCGATATATTTCTCGATAAATGAGTTATCGGTCAAAATGTGGTTGCCACAAAACCTTGATGTATGCATTCAACATGGGTGTCAAACGAAAAGCCATGGCCACACCTTTAATTTGAACCTTTCGATATTTCGATATATTTATCGGTCAAAAAGTTGTTCCCACAAAACCTTGATGTATGCAAAATGTGGTTGCCACAAAAGCTTGATGTATGCATTCAATATGGGTGTCAAACGAAAGGCCATAGCCACACCTTTCATTTGAAATTTTTGATATTTCGATATATTTATCGATAAATGAGTTATCGCTCAAAATGTGGTTCCCACAAAACCTTGATGTATGCATTCAATATGCGTGTCAAACGAAAGATCATGGTCATAGCTTTTATTTGAACTTTTCGATATATTTAATGAAAGAAAAAGGCCACAGCTTTCATCTGAACTGATCCATATTTCGATATATTTGTCGATAAATGCGTTATTAGTCAAAATGTGGTTCCCACAAAATCTTGATATTGGTTCAATATGCGTGTCAAACGAAAGGGCATGGTCACAGCTCTCATTTGAACTTTTCGATATTTCGATATATTTATCGATAAATGAGTTATCGGTCAAAATGTGGTTGCCACAAAAGCTTGATGTATGCATTCAATATGGGCGTCAAACGAAAGGCCATGGCCACACCTTTCATTTGAACTTTTCGATATTTCGATATATTTATCGATATATGAGTTATTGGTCAAAATATGGTTCCCACAAAATCTTGATATTGGTTCAATATGCGTGTCAAACGAAAGGGCATGGTCACAGCTCTCATTTGAACTTTTCGATATTTCGATATATTTATCGATAAATGAGTTATCGGTCAAAATGTGGTTCCCACAAAAATTTGAGGTATGCATTCAATATGCGTGTCAAACGAAAGAGCATGGTCACAGCTTTAATTTGAACTTTTAGATATATTTAATGAAAGAAAAAGACCACAGCTTTCATCTGAACTGATCCATATTTTGATATATTTATCGATAAATGAGTTATCGGTCAAAATGTGGTTGCCACAAAACCTTGATGTATGCATTCAATATGGGTGTCAAACAAAAAGCCATGGCCACACCTTTAATTTGAACCTTTCGATATTTCGATACATTTATCAGTCAAAATGTGGTTGCCACAAAACCTTGATGTATGCATTCAATATGGGTGTCAAACGAAAAGCCATGGCCACACCTTTAACTTGAACCTTTCGATATTTCGATATATTTATCGGTCAAAAAGTTGTTCCCACAAAACCTTGATGTATGCAAAATGTGGTTGCCACAAAAGCTTGATGTATGCATTCAATATGGGTGTCAAACCTTTCATTTGAAATTTTCGATATTTCGATATATTTATCGATAAATGAGTTATCGGTCAAAAAGTTGTTCCCTAAAAACCTTGATGTATGCATTCAATATGGGTGTCAAACGAAAAGCCATGGCCACACCTTTAATTTGAGCCTTTCGATATATTTATCGATAAATGTGTTATCGGTCAAAATATGGTTCCCACAAGACCTTGATGTATGCATTCAATATGCGTGTCAAACGAAAGGGAATGGTCATAGCTTTCATTTGAACTTTTCGATATATTTAATGAAAGAAAAAGGCCACAGCTTTCATCTGAACTGATCCATATTTCGATATATTTGTCGATAAATGCGTTATTGGTCAAAATGTGGTTCCCACAAAATCTTGATATTGGTTCAATATGCGTGTCAAACGAAAGGGCATGGTCACAGCTCTCATTTGAACTTTTCGATATTTCGATATATTTATCGATAAATGAGTTATCGGTCAAAATGTGGTTGCCACAAAAGCTTGATGTATGCATTCAATATGGGTGTCAAACGAAAGGCCATGGCCACACTTTTCATTTGAACTTTTCGATATTTCGATATATTAATCGATAAATGAGTTATTGGTCAAAATATGGATCCAACAAAACCTTGATGTATGCATTCGATATGGGCGTCAAACGAAAAGCCATGGCCACACCTTTAATTTGAACCTTTCGATATTTCGATACATTTATCAGTCAAAAAGTTGTTCCCACAAAACCTTGATGTATGCGTTCAATATATGCGTCAACCGAAAGGGCATGGCCACAGCTTTCATTTGAACTTTTCGATATTTCGATATATTTATCGATAAATGTGTTATCGGTCAAAATGTTGTTCCCATAAAACCGTGAAACTTAAGCGCAATATGAGTGTCAAATGTAAGAAAAAGGCCACAGCTTACGTCTGAACTGATCCATATTTCGATATATTTATCGATAAATGAGTTATCGGTTAAAATGTGGTTCCCATAAAACCTTTATGTATGCGTTCAATATGGGTGTCAAACGAAAGGGCATGGCAACAGCTTTCATTTGAACTTTTCCATATTTAGATATATTTATCGATAAATGTGTTACCGGTCAAATTATGGTTCCCACAAAACCTTGATGTATGCATTCAATATGCGTGTCAAACGAAAGAGCATGGTCATAGCTTTTATTTGAACTTTTCGATATATTTAATGAAAGAAAAAGACCACAGCTTTCATCTGAACTGATCCATATTTCGATATATTTATCGATAAATGAGTTATCGGTCAAAATGTGGTTGCCACAAAACCTTGATGTATGCATTCAATATGGGTGTCAAACGAAAAGCCACGGCCACACCTTTAATTTGAACCTTTCGATATTTCGATACATTTATCAGTCAAAAAGTTGTTCCCACAAAACCTTGATGTATGCATTCAATATGGGTGTCAAACGAAAAGCCATGGCCACACCTTTAATTTGAACCTTTCGATATTTCGATATATTTATCGATAAATGAGTTATTGGTCAAAATGTGGTTCCCACAAAACCTTGATGTATGCATGCAATATGCGTGTCAAACGAAAGAGCATGGTCATAGCTTTCATTTGAACTTTTCGATATATTTAATGAAAGAAAAAGACCACAGCTTTCATCTGAACTGATCCATATTTCGATATATTTATCGATAAATGAGTTATCGGTCAAAAAGTTGTTCCCACAGAACCTTGATGTATGCAATCAATATGGGTGTCAAACGAAAACCCATGGCCGCACCTTTAATTTTAACCTTTCGGTATTTCGATATATTTATCGATAAATGTGTTATCGTTCAAAATATGGTTCCCACAAGACCTTGATGTATGCATTCAATATGCGTGTCAAACGAAAGGGAATAGTTATAGCTTTCAATTGAAATTTTCGATAAATTTAATGAAAGAAAAAGGCCACAGCTTTCATCTAAACTGATCCATATTTCGATATATTTATCGATAAATGAGTTATCGGTCAAAAAGTTGCCACAAAAGCTTGATGTATGCATTCAATATGGGTGTCAAACCTTTCATTTGAAATTTTCGATATTTCGATATATTTATCGATAAATGAGTTATCGGTCAAAAAGTTGTTCCCTAAAAACCTTGATGTATGCATTCAATATGGGTGTCAAACGAAAAGCCATGGCCACACCTTTAATTTGAGCCTTTCGATATATTTATCGATAAATGTGTTATCGGTCAAAATATGGTTCCCACAAGACCTTGATGTATGCATTCAATATGCGTGTCAAACGAAAGGGAATCGTCATAGCTTTCATTTGAACTTTTCGATATATTTAATGAAAGAAAAAGGCCACAGCTTTCATCTGAACTGATCTATATTTCGATATATTTGTCGATAAATGCGTTATTGGTCAAAATGTGGTTCCCACAAAATCTTGATATTGGTTCAATATGCGTGTCAAACGAAAGGGCATGGTCACAGCTCTCATTTGAACTTTTCGATATTTCGATATATTTATCGATAAATGAGTTATCGGTCAAAATGTGGTTGCCACAAAAGCTTGATGTATGCATTCAATATGGGTGTCAAACGAAAGGCCATGGCCACACCTTTCATTTGAACTTTTCGATATTTCGATATATTAATCGATAAATGAGTTATTGGTCAAAATATGGATCCAACAAAACCTTGATGTATGCATTCGATATGGGCGTCAAACGAAAAGCCATGGCCACACCTTTAATTTGAACCTTTCGATATTTCGATACATTTATCAGTCAAAAAGTTGTTCCCACAAAACCTTGATGTATGCGTTCAATATATGCGTCAACCGAAAGGGCATGGCCACAGCTTTCATTTGAACTTTTCGATATTTCGATATATTTATCGATAAATGTGTTATCGGTCAAAATGTTGTTCCCATAAAACCGTGAAACTTAAGCGCAATATGAGTGTCAAATGTAAGAAAAAGGCCACAGCTTTCGTCTGAACTGATCCATATTTCGATATATTTATCGATAAATGAGTTATCGGTTAAAATGTGGTTCCCATAAAACCTTTATGTATGCGTTCAATATGGGTGTCAAACGAAAGGGCATGGCAACAGCTTTCATTTGAACTTTTCCATATTTAGATATACTTATCGATAAATGTGTTACCGGTCAAATTATGGTTCCCACAAAACCTTGATGTAGCTTTTATTTGAACTTCTCGATATATTTAATGAAAGAAAAAGACCACAGCTTTCATCTGAACTGATCCATATTTCGATATATTTATCGATAAATGAGTTATCGGTCAAAATGTGGTTGCCACAAAACCTTGATGTATGCATTCAATATGGGTGTCAAACGAAAAGCCACGGCCACACCTTTAATTTGAACCTTTCGATATTTCGATACATTTATCAGTCAAAAAGTTGTTCCCACAAAACCTTGATGTATGCATTCAATATGGGTGTCAAACGAAAAGCCATGGCCACACCTTTAATTTGAACCTTTCGATATTTCGATATATTTATCGATAAATGAGTTATTGGTCAAAATGTGGTTCCCACAAAACCTTGATGTATGCATTCAATATGCGTGTCAAACGAAAGAGCATGGTCATAGCTTTCATTTGAACTTTTCGATATATTTAATGAAAGAAAAAGACCACAGCTTTCATCTGAACTGATCCATATTTCGATATATTTATCAATAAATGAGTTATCGGTCAAAAAGTTGTTCCCTAAAAACCTTGATGTATGCATTCAATATGGGTGTCAAACGAAAAGCCATGGCCACACCTTTAATTTGAACCGTTCGATATTTCGATATATTTATCGATAAATGTGTTATCGGTCAAAATATGGCTCCCACAAGACCTTGATGTATGCATTCAATATGCGTGTCAAACGAAAGGGAATGGTCATAGCTTTCATTTGAACTTTTCGATAAATTTAATGAAAGAAAAAGGCCACAGCTTTCATCTGAACTGATCCATATTTCGATATATTTATCGATAAATGAGTTATCGGTTAAAATGTGGTTCCCATAAAACCTTTATGTATGCGTTCAATATGGGTGTCAAACGAAAGGGCATGGCAACAGCTTTCATTTGAACTTTTCCATATTTAGATATATTTATCGATAAATGTGTTACCGGTCAAAATATGGTTCCCACAAAACCTTGATGTATGCATTCAATATGCGTGTCAAACGAAAGGGCATGGTCATAGCTTTTATTTGAACTTTTCGATATATTTAATGAAAGATGTGGTTGCCACAAAAGCTTGATGTATGCATTCAATATGGGTGTCAAACGAAAGGCCATGGCCACACCTTTCATTTGAAACTTTCGATATTTCGATATATTTATCGATAAATGAGTTATCGCTCAAAATGGTGTTCCCATGAAAGCTTGATGTATGCATTCAATATGCGTGTCAAACGAAAGGGCATGCTCACAGCTCTCATTTGAACCGATCGATATTTCGATATATTTAATGAAAGAAAAAGACCACAACTTTCATCTGAACTGATCCATATTTCGATATATTTATCGATAAATGAGTTATCGGTCAAAAAGCTGTTCCCACAGAACCTTGATGTATGCATTCAATATGGGTATCAAACGAAAAGCCATGGCCACACCTTTAATTTGAACCTTTCGATATTTCGATATATTTATCGATAAATGTGTTATCGCTCAAAATATGGTTCCCACAAGACCTTGATGTATGCATTCAATATGCGTGTCAAACGAAAGGGAATGGTCATAGCTTTCATTTGAACTTTTCGATAAATTTAATGAAAGAAAAAGGCCACAGCTTTCATCTGAACTGATCCATATTTCGATATATTTATCGATAAATGAGTTATCGGTCAAAATGTGGTTGCCACAAAACCTTGATGTATGCATTCAATATGGGTGTCAAACGAAAAGCTATGGCCACACCTTTAATTTGAACCTTTCGATATTTCGATACATTTATCAGTCAAAAAGTTGTTCCCACGAAACCTTGATGTATGCGTTCAATATGGGCGTCAAACGAAAGGGCATGGTCATAGCTTTTATTTGAACTTTTCGATATATTTAATGAAAGAAAAAGACCACAGCTTTCATCTGAACTGATCCATATTTCGATATATTTATCGATAAATGAGTTATCGGTCAAAATGTGGCTGCCACAAAACCTTGATGTATGCATTCAATATGGGTGTCAAACGAAAAGCCATGGCCACACCTTTAATTTGAACCTTTCGATATTTCGATACATTTATCAGTCAAAAAGTTGTTCCCACAAAACCTTGATGTATGCGCTCAATATGGGCGTCAAACGAAAGGGCATGGCCATAGCTTTCATTTGAACTTTTCGGTATTTCGATATATTTATCGATAAATGTGTTATCGGTCAAAATGTTGTTCCCATAAAACCGTGAAGCTTAAGCGCAATATGGGTGTCAGATGAAAGAAAAAGACCACAGCTTTCATCTGAACTGATCCCTATTTCGATATATTTATCGATAAATGGGTTATCGGTCAAAATGTGGTTGCCACAAAAGCTTGATGTATGCATTCAATATGGGTGTCAAACGAAAGGCCATGGCCACACCTTTAATTTGAACCTTTCGATATTTCGATACATTTATCAGTCAAAAAGTTGTTCCCACAAAACCTTGATGTATGCGTTCAATATGGGCGTCAAACGAAAGGGCATGGCCACAGCTTTCATTTGAGCTTTTCGATATTTCGATATATTTATCGATAAATGTGTTATCGGTCAAAATGTTGTTCCCATAAAACCGTGAAACTTAAGCGCAATATGAGTGTCAAATGTAAGAAAAAGGCCACAGCTTTCATCTGAACTGATCCATATTTCGATATATTTATCGATAAATGAGTTATCGGTTAAAATGTGGTTCCCATTAAACCTTTATGTATGCGTTCAATATGGGTGTCATTTGAACTTTTCCATATTTAGATATATTTATCGATAAATGTGTTACCGGTCAAAATATGGTTCCCACAAAACCTTGATGTATGCATTCAATATGCGTGTCAAACGAAAGGGCATGGTCATAGCTTTTATTTGAACTTTTCCATATTTAGATATATTTATCGATAAATGTGTTACCGGTCAAAATATGGTTCCCACAAAACCTTGATGTATGCATTCAATATGCGTGTCAAACGAAAGGGCATGGTCATAGCTTTTATTTGAACTTTTCGATATATTTAATGTCAAACGAAAGGCCATAGCCACACCTTTCATTTGAAATTTTTGATATTTCGATATATTTATCGATAAATGAGTTATCGCTCAAAATGTGGTTCCCACAAAACCTTGATGTATGCATTCAATATGCGTGTCAAACGAAAGATCATGGTCATAGCTTTTATTTGAACTTTTCGATATATTTAATGAAAGAAAAAGGCCACAGCTTTCATCTGAACTGATCCATATTTCGATATATTTGTCGATAAATGCGTTATTAGTCAAAATGTGGTTCCCACAAAATCTTGATATTGGTTCAATATGCGTGTCAAACGAAAGGGCATGGTCACAGCTCTCATTTGAACTTTTCGATATTTCGATATATTTATCGATAAATGAGTTATCGGTCAAAATGTGGTTGCCACAAAAGCTTGATGTATGCATTCAATATGGGCGTCAAACGAAAGGCCATGGCCACACCTTTCATTTGAACTTTTCGATATTTCGATATATTTATCGATATATGAGTTATTGGTCAAAATATGGTTCCCACAAAATCTTGATATTGGTTCAATATGCGTGTCAAACGAAAGGGCATGGTCACAGCTCTCATTTGAACTTTTCGATATTTCGATATATTTATCGATAAATGAGTTATCGGTCAAAATGTGGTTCCCACAAAAATTTGAGGTATGCATTCAATATGCGTGTCAAACGAAAGAGCATGGTCACAGCTTTAATTTGAACTTTTAGATATATTTAATGAAAGAAAAAGACCACAGCTTTCATCTGAACTGATCCATATTTTGATATATTTATCGATAAATGAGTTATCGGTCAAAATGTGGTTGCCACAAAACCTTGATGTATGCATTCAATATGGGTGTCAAACAAAAAGCCATGGCCACACCTTTAATTTGAACCTTTCGATATTTCGATACATTTATCAGTCAAAATGTGGTTGCCACAAAACCTTGATGTATGCATTCAATATGGGTGTCAAACGAAAAGCCATGGCCACACCTTTAACTTGAACCTTTCGATATTTCGATATATTTATCGGTCAAAAAGTTGTTCCCACAAAACCTTGATGTATGCAAAATGTGGTTGCCACAAAAGCTTGATGTATGCATTCAATATGGGTGTCAAACCTTTCATTTGAAATTTTCGATATTTCGATATATTTATCGATAAATGAGTTATCGGTCAAAAAGTTGTTCCCTAAAAACCTTGATGTATGCATTCAATATGGGTGTCAAACGAAAAGCCATGGCCACACCTTTAATTTGAGCCTTTCGATATATTTATCGATAAATGTGTTATCGGTCAAAATATGGTTCCCACAAGACCTTGATGTATGCATTCAATATGCGTGTCAAACGAAAGGGAATGGTCATAGCTTTCATTTGAACTTTTCGATATATTTAATGAAAGAAAAAGGCCACAGCTTTCATCTGAACTGATCCATATTTCGATATATTTGTCGATAAATGCGTTATTGGTCAAAATGTGGTTCCCACAAAATCTTGATATTGGTTCAATATGCGTGTCAAACGAAAGGGCATGGTCACAGCTCTCATTTGAACTTTTCGATATTTCGATATATTTATCGATAAATGAGTTATCGGTCAAAATGTGGTTGCCACAAAAGCTTGATGTATGCATTCAATATGGGTGTCAAACGAAAGGCCATGGCCACACCTTTCATTTGAACTTTTCGATATTTCGATATATTAATCGATAAATGAGTTATTGGTCAAAATATGGATCCAACAAAACCTTGATGTATGCATTCGATATGGGCGTCAAACGAAAAGCCATGGCCACACCTTTAATTTGAACCTTTCGATATTTCGATACATTTATCAGTCAAAAAGTTGTTCCCACAAAACCTTGATGTATGCGTTCAATATATGCGTCAACCGAAAGGGCATGGCCACAGCTTTCATTTGAACTTTTCGATATTTCGATATATTTATCGATAAATGTGTTATCGGTCAAAATGTTGTTCCCATAAAACCGTGAAACTTAAGCGCAATATGAGTGTCAAATGTAAGAAAAAGGCCACAGCTTTCGTCTGAACTGATCCATATTTCGATATATTTATCGATAAATGAGTTATCGGTTAAAATGTGGTTCCCATAAAACCTTTATGTATGCGTTCAATATGGGTGTCAAACGAAAGGGCATGGCAACAGCTTTCATTTGAACTTTTCCATATTTAGATATATTTATCGATAAATGTGTTACCGGTCAAATTATGGTTCCCACAAAACCTTGATGTATGCATTCAATATGCGTGTCAAACGAAAGAGCATGGTCATAGCTTTTATTTGAACTTTTCGATATATTTAATGAAAGAAAAAGACCACAGCTTTCATCTGAACTGATCCATATTTCGATATATTTATCGATAAATGAGTTATCGGTCAAAATGTGGTTGCCACAAAACCTTGATGTATGCATTCAATATGGGTGTCAAACAAAAAGCCATGGCCACACCTTTAATTTGAACCTTTCGATATTTCGATACATTTATCAGTCAAAAAGTTGTTCCCACAAAACCTTGATGTATGCATTCAATATGGGTGTCAAACGAAAAGCCATGGCCACACCTTTAATTTGAACCTTTCGATATTTCGATATATTTATCGATAAATGAGTTATTGGTCAAAATGTGGTTCCCACAAAACCTTGATGTATGCATGCAATATGCGTGTCAAACGAAAGAGCATGGTCATAGCTTTCATTTGAACTTTTCGATATATTTAATGAAAGAAAAAGACCACAGCTTTCATCTGAACTGATCCATATTTCGATATATTTATCGATAAATGAGTTATCGGTCAAAAAGTTGTTCCCACAGAACCTTGATGTATGCAATCAATATGGGTGTCAAACGAAAACCCATGGCCGCACCTTTAATTTTAACCTTTCGGTATTTCGATATATTTATCGATAAATGTGTTATCGTTCAAAATATGGTTCCCACAAGACCTTGATGTATGCATTCAATATGCGTGTCAAACGAAAGGGAATAGTTATAGCTTTCAATTGAAATTTTCGATAAATTTAATGAAAGAAAAAGGCCACAGCTTTCATCTAAACTGATCCATATTTCGATATATTTATCGATAAATGAGTTATCGGTCAAAAAGTTGCCACAAAAGCTTGATGTATGCATTCAATATGGGTGTCAAACCTTTCATTTGAAATTTTCGATATTTCGATATATTTATCGATAAATGAGTTATCGGTCAAAAAGTTGTTCCCTAAAAACCTTGATGTATGCATTCAATATGGGTGTCAAACGAAAAGCCATGGCCACACCTTTAATTTGAGCCTTTCGATATATTTATCGATAAATGTGTTATCGGTCAAAATATGGTTCCCACAAGACCTTGATGTATGCATTCAATATGCGTGTCAAACGAAAGGGAATGGTCATAGCTTTCATTTGAACTTTTCGATATATTTAATGAAAGAAAAAGGCCACAGCTTTCATCTGAACTGATCTATATTTCGATATATTTGTCGATAAATGCGTTATTGGTCAAAATGTGGTTCCCACAAAATCTTGATATTGGTTCAATATGCGTGTCAAACGAAAGGGCATGGTCACAGCTCTCATTTGAACTTTTCGATATTTCGATATATTTATCGATAAATGAGTTATCGGTCAAAATGTGGTTGCCACAAAAGCTTGATGTATGCATTCAATATGGGTGTCAAACGAAAGGCCATGGCCACACCTTTCATTTGAACTTTTCGATATTTCGATATATTAATCGATAAATGAGTTATTGGTCAAAATATGGATCCAACAAAACCTTGATGTATGCATTCGATATGGGCGTCAAACGAAAAGCCATGGCCACACCTTTAATTTGAACCTTTCGATATTTCGATACATTTATCAGTCAAAAAGTTGTTCCCACAAAACCTTGATGTATGCGTTCAATATATGCGTCAACCGAAAGGGCATGGCCACAGCTTTCATTTGAACTTTTCGATATTTCGATATATTTATCGATAAATGTGTTATCGGTCAAAATGTTGTTCCCATAAAACCGTGAAACTTAAGCGCAATATGAGTGTCAAATGTAAGAAAAAGGCCACAGCTTTCGTCTGAACTGATCCATATTTCGATATATTTATCGATAAATGAGTTATCGGTTAAAATGTGGTTCCCATAAAACCTTTATGTATGCGTTCAATATGGGTGTCAAACGAAAGGGCATGGCAACAGCTTTCATTTGAACTTTTCCATATTTAGATATACTTATCGATAAATGTGTTACCGGTCAAATTATGGTTCCCACAAAACCTTGATGTAGCTTTTATTTGAACTTCTCGATATATTTAATGAAAGAAAAAGACCACAGCTTTCATCTGAACTGATCCATATTTCGATATATTTATCGATAAATGAGTTATCGGTCAAAATGTGGTTGCCACAAAACCTTGATGTATGCATTCAATATGGGTGTCAAACGAAAAGCCACGGCCACACCTTTAATTTGAACCTTTCGATATTTCGATACATTTATCAGTCAAAAAGTTGTTCCCACAAAACGTTGATGTATGCATTCAATATGGGTGTCAAACGAAAAGCCATGGCCACACCTTTAATTTGAACCTTTCGATATTTCGATATATTTATCGATAAATGAGTTATTGGTCAAAATGTGGTTCCCACAAAACCTTGATGTATGCATTCAATATGCGTGTCAAACGAAAGAGCATGGTCATAGCTTTCATTTGAACTTTTGGATATATTTAATGAAAGAAAAAGACCACAGCTTTCATCTGAACTGATCCATATTTCGATATATTTATCAATAAATGAGTTATCGGTCAAAAAGTTGTTCCCTAAAAACCTTGATGTATGCATTCAATATGGGTGTCAAACGAAAAGCCATGGCCACACCTTTAATTTGAACCGTTCGATATTTCGATATATTTATCGATAAATGTGTTATCGGTCAAAATATGGCTCCCACAAGACCTTGATGTATGCATTCAATATGCGTGTCAAACGAAAGGGAATGGTCATAGCTTTCATTTGAACTTTTCGATAAATTTAATGAAAGAAAAAGGCCAAAGCTTTCATCTGAACTGATCCATATTTCGATATATTTGTCGATAAATGCGTTATTGGTCAAAATGTGGTTGCCACAAAAGCTTAATGTATGCATTCAATATGGGTGTCAAACGAAAGGCCATGGCCACACCTTTCATTTGAACTTTTCGATATTTCGATATATTTATCGATAAATGAGTTATTGGTCAAAATATGGATCCAACAAAACCTTGATGTATGCATTCGATATGGGCGTCAAACGAAAAGCCATGGCCACACCTTTAATTTGAACCTTTCGATATTTCGATACATTTATCAGTCAAAAAGTTGTTCCCACAAAACCTTGATGTATGCGTTCAATATGGGCGTCAAACGAAAGGGCATGGCCACAGCTTTCATTTGAACTTTTCGATATTTCGATATATTTATCGATAAATGTGTTATCGGTCAAAATGTTGTTCCCATAAAACCGTGAAACTTAAGCGCAATATGAGTGTCAAATGCAAGAAAAAGGCCACAGCTTTCATCTGAACTGATCCATATTTCGATATATTTATCGATAAATGAGTTATCGGTTAAAATGTGGTTCCCATAAAACCTTTATGTATGCGTTCAATATGGGTGTCAAACGAAAGGGCATGGCAACAGCTTTCATTTGAACTTTTCCATATTTAGATATATTTATCGATAAATGTGTTACCGGTCAAAATATGGTTCCCACAAAACCTTGATGTATGCATTCAATATGCGTGTCAAACGAAAGGGCATGGTCATAGCTTTTATTTGAACTTTTCGATATATTTAATGAAAGAAAAAGACCACAGCTTTCATCTGAACTGATCCATATTTCGATATATTTATCGATAAATGAGTTATCGGTCAAAATGTGGTTGCCACAAAACCTTGATGTATGCATTCAATATGGGTGTCAAACGAAAAGCCATGGCCACACCTTTAATTTGAACCTTTCGATATTTCGATACATTTATCAGTCAAAAAGTTGTTCCCACAAAACCTTGATGTATGCGCTCAATATGGGCGTCAAACGAAAGGGCATGGCCATAGCTTTCATTTGAACTTTTCGGTATTTCGATATATTTATCGATAAATGTGTTATTCGGTCAAAATGTTGTTCCCATAAAACCGTGAAGCTTAAGCGCAATATGGGTGTCAGATGAAAGAAAAAGACCACAGCTTTCATCTGAACTGATCCCTATTTCGATATATTTATCGATAAATGGGTTATCGGTCAAAATGTGGTTGCCACAAAAGCTTGATGTATGCATTCAATATGGGTGTCAAACGAAAGGCCATGGCCACACCTTTCATTTGAAACTTTCGATATTTCGATATATTTATCGATAAATGAGTTATCGCTCAAAATGGTGTTCCCATGAAAGCTTGATGTATGCATTCAATATGCGTGTCAAACGAAAGGGCATGCTCACAGCTCTCATTTGAACCGATCGATATTTCGATATATTTAATGAAAGAAAAAGACCACAACTTTCATCTGAACTGATCCATATTTCGATATATTTATCGATAAATGAGTTATCGGTCAAAAAGCTGTTCCCACAGAACCTTGATGTATACATTCAATATGGGTATCAAACGAAAAGCCATGGCCACACCTTTAATTTGAACCTTTCGATATTTCGATATATTTATCGATAAATGTGTTATCGCTCAAAATATGGTTCCCACAAGACCTTGATGTATGCATTCAATATGCGTGTCAAACGAAAGGGAATGGTCATAGCTTTCATTTGAACTTTTCGATAAATTTAATGAAAGAAAAAGGCCACAGCTTTCATCTGAACTGATCCATATTTCGATATATTTATCGATAAATGAGTTATCGGTCAAAATGTGGTTGCCACAAAACCTTGATGTATGCATTCAATATGGGTGTCAAACGAAAAGCTATGGCCACACCTTTAATTTGAACCTTTCGATATTTCGATACATTTATCAGTCAAAAAGTTGTTCCCACGAAACCTTGATGTATGCGTTCAATATGGGCGTCAAACGAAAGGGCATGGTCATAGCTTTTATTTGAACTTTTCGATATATTTAATGAAAGAAAAAGACCACAGCTTTCATCTGAACTGATCCATATTTCGATATATTTATCGATAAATGAGTTATCGGTCAAAATGTGGTTGCCACAAAACCTTGATGTATGCATTCAATATGGGTGTCAAACGAAAAGCCATGGCCACACCTTTAATTTGAACCTTTCGATATTTCGATACATTTATCAGTCAAAAAGTTGTTCCCACAAAACCTTGATGTATGCGCTCAATATGGGCGTCAAACGAAAGGGCATGGCCATAGCTTTCATTTGAACTTTTCGGTATTTCGATATATTTATCGATAAATGTGTTATCGGTCAAAATGTTGTTCCCATAAAACCGTGAAGCTTAAGCGCAATATGGGTGTCAGATGAAAGAAAAAGACCACAGCTTTCATCTGAACTGATCCCTATTTCGATATATTTATCGATAAATGGGTTATCGGTCAAAATGTGGTTGCCACAAAAGCTTGATGTATGCATTCAATATGGGTGTCAAACGAAAGGCCATGGCCACACCTTTAATTTGAACCTTTCGATATTTCGATACATTTATCAGTCAAAAAGTTGTTCCCACAAAACCTTGATGTATGCGTTCAATATGGGCGTCAAACGAAAGGGCATGCCCACAGCTTTCATTTGAGCTTTTCGATATTTCGATATATTTATCGATAAATGTGTTATCGGTCAAAATGTTGTTCCCATAAAACCGTGAAACTTAAGCGCAATATGAGTGTCAAATGTAAGAAAAAGGCCACAGCTTTCATCTGAACTGATCCATATTTCGATATATTTATCGATAAATGAGTTATCGGTTAAAATGTGGTTCCCATTAAACCTTTATGTATGCGTTCAATATGGGTGTCAAACGAAAGGGCATGGCAACAGCTTTCATTTGAACTTTTCCATATTTAGATATATTTATCGATAAATGTGTTACCGGTCAAAATATGGTTCCCACAAAACCTTGATGTATGCATTCAATATGCGTGTCAAACGAAAGGGCATGGTCATAGCTTTTATTTGAACTTTTCCATATTTAGATATATTTATCGATAAATGTGTTACCGGTCAAAATATGGTTCCCACAAAACCTTGATGTATGCATTCAATATGCGTGTCAAACGAAAGGGCATGGTCATAGCTTTTATTTGAACTTTTCGATATATTTAATGAAAGAAAAAGACCACAGCTTTCATCTAAACTGATCCATATTTCGATATATTTATCGATAAATGAGTTATCGGTCAAAATGTGGTTGCCACAAAACCTTGATGTATGCATTCAATATGGGTGTCAAACAAAAAGCCATGGCCACACCTTTAATTTGAACCTTTCGATATTTCGATACACTTATCACTCAAAAAGTTGTTCCCACAAAACCTTGATGTATGCATTCAATATGGGTGTCAAACGAAAAGCCATGGCCACACCTTTAATTTGAACCTTTCGATATTTCGATATATTTATCGATAAATGAGTTATTGGTCAAAATGTGGTTCCCACAAAACCTTGATGTATGCATTCAATATGCGTGTCAAACGAAAGGGAATGGTCATAGCTTTCATTTGAACTTTTCGATAAATTTAATGAAAGAAAAAGGCCAAAGCTTTCATCTGAACTGATCCATATTTCGATATATTTGTCGATAAATGCGTTATTGGTCAAAATGTGGTTGCCACAAAAGCTTAATGTATGCAGTCAATATGGGTGTCAAACGAAAGGCCATGGCCACACCTTTCATTTGAACTTTTCGATATTTCGATATATTTATCGATAAATGTGTTATCGTTCAAAATATGGTTCCCACAAGACCTTGATGTATGCATTCAATATGCGTGTCAACCGAAAGGGAATGGTCATAGCTTTCATTTGAACTTTTCGATAAATTTAATGAAAGAAAAAGGCCAAAGCTTTCATCTGAACTGATCCATATTTCGATATATTTATCGATAAATGAGTTATCGGTCAAAAAGTTGTTCCCTAAAAACCTTGATGTATGCATTCAATATAGGTGTCAAACGAAAGGCCATGGCCACACCTTTAATTTGAACCTTTCGATATTTCGATATATTTATCGATAAATGTGTTATCGGTCAAAATATGGTTCCCACAAGACCTTGATGTATGCATTCAATATGCGTGTCAAACGAAAGGGAATGGTCATAGCTTTCATTTGAACTTTTCGATAAATTTAATGAAAGAAAAAGGCCAAAGCTTTCATCTGAACTGATCCATATTTCGATATATTTGTCGATAAATGCGTTATTGGTCAAAATGTGGTTGCCACAAAAGCTTAATGTATGCATTCAATATGGGTGTCAAACGAAAGGCCATGGCCACACCTTTCATTTGAACTTTTCGATATTTCGATATATTTATCGATAAATGAGTTATTGGTCAAAATATGGATCCAACAAAACCTTGATGTATGCATTCGATATGGGCGTCAAACGAAAAGCCATGGCCACACCTTTAATTTGAACCTTTCGATATTTCGATAAATTTATCAGTCAAAAAGTTGTTCCCACAAAACCTTGATGTATGCGTTCAATATGGGCGTCAAACGAAAGGGCATGGCCACAGTTTTCATTTGAACTTTTCGATATTTCGATATATTTATCGATAAATGTGTTATCGGTCAAAATGTTGTTCCCATAAAACCGTGAAACTTAAGCGCAATATGAGTGTCAAATGCAAGAAAAAGGCCACAGCTTTCATCTGAACTGATCCATATTTCGATATATTTATCGATAAATGAGTTATCGGTTAAAATGTGGTTCCCATAAAACCTTTATGTATGCGTTCAATATGGGTGTCAAACGAAAGGGAATGGCAACAGCTTTCATTTGAACTTTTCCATATTTAGATATATTTATCGATAAATGTGTTACCGATCAAAATATGGTTCGCACAAAACCTTGATGTATGCATTCAATATGCGTGTCAAACGAAAGGGCATGGTTATAGCTTTTATTTGAACTTTTCGATATATTTAATGAAAGAAAAAGACCACAGCTTTCATCTGAACTGATCCATATTTCGATATATTTATCGATAAATGAGTTATCGGTCAAAATGTGGTTGCCACAAAACCTTGATGTATGCATTCAATATGGGTGTCAAACGAAAAGCCATGGCCACACCTTTAATTTGAACCTTTCGATATTTCGATACATTTATCAGTCAAAAAGTTGTTCCCACAAAACCTTGATGTATGCGCTCAATATGGGCGTCAAACGAAAGGCCATAGCCACACCTTTCATTTGAGATTTTTGATATTTCGATATATTTATCGATAAATGAGTTATCGCTCAAAATGTGGTTCCCACAAAACCTTGATGTATGCATTCAATATGCGTGTCAAACGAAAGATCATGGTCATAGCTTTTATTTGAACTTTTCGATATATTTAATGAAAGAAAAAGATCACAGCTTTCATCTGAACTGATCCATATTTCGATATATTTATCGATAAATGAGTTATCGGTCAAAATGTGGTTGCCACAAAACCTTGATGTATGCATTCAATATGGGTGTCAAACGAAAGGCCATAGCCACACCTTTCATTTGAGATTTTTGATATTTCGATATATTTATCGATAAATGAGTTATCGCTCAAAATGTGGTTCCCACAAAACCTTGATGTATGCATTCAATATGCGTGTCAAACGAAAGATCATGGTCATAGCTTTTATTTGAACTTTTCGATATATTTAATGAAAGAAAAAGATCACAGCTTTCATCTGAACTGATCCATATTTCGATATATTTATCGATAAATGAGTTATCGGTCAAAATGTGGTTGCCACAAAACCTTGATGTATGCATTCAATATGGGTGTCAAACGAAAAGCCATGGCCACACCTTTAATTTGAACCTTTCGATATTTCGATACATTTATCAGTCAAAAAGTTGTTCCCACAAAACCTTGATGTATGCGCTCAATATGGGCGTCAAACGAAAGGGCATGGCCATAGCTTTCATTTGAACTTTTCGGTATTTCGATATATTTATCGATAAATGTGTTATTCGGTCAAAATGTTGTTCTCATAAAACCGTGAAGCTTAAGCGCAATATGGGTGTCAGATGAAAGAAAAAGACCACAGCTTTCATCTGAACCGATCCCTATTTCGATATATTTATCGATAAATGGGTTATCGGTCAAAATGTGGTTGCCACAAAAGCTTGATGTATGCATTCAATATGGGTGTCAAACGAAAGGCCATGGCCACACCTTTCATTTGAAGCTTTCGATATTTCGATATATTTATCGATAAATGAGTTATCGCTCAAAATGGTGTTCCCATGAAAGCTTGATGTATGCATTCAATATGCGTGTCAAATGAAAGGGCATGCTCACAGCTCTCATTTGAACCGATCGATATTTCGATATATTTAATGAAAGAAAAAGACCACAACTTTCATCTGAACTGATCCATATTTCGATATATTTATCGATAAATGAGTTATCGGTCAAAAAGCTGTTCCCACAGAACCTTGATGTATGCATTCAATATGGGTATCAAACGAAAAGCCGTGGCCACACCTTTAATTTGAACCTTTCGATATTTCGATATATTTATCGATAAATGTGTTATCGGTCAAAATATGGTTCCCACAAGACCTTGATGTATGCATTCAATATGCGTGTCAAACGAAAGGGAATGGTCATAGCTTTCATTTGAACTTTTCGATAAATTTAATGAAAGAAAAAGGCCACAGCTTTCATCTGAACTGATCCATATTTCGATATATTTATCGATAAATGAGTTATCGGTCAAAATGTGGTTGCCACAAAACCTTGATGTATGCATTCAATATGGGTGTCAAACGAAAAGCTATGGCCACACCTTTAATTTGAACCTTTCGATATTTCGATACATTTATCAGTCAAAAAGTTGTTCCCACAAAACCTTGATGTATGCGCTCAATATGGGCGTCAAACGAAAGGGCATGGCCATAGCTTTCATTTGAACTTTTCGGTATTTCGATATATTTATCGATAAATGTGTTATCGGTCAAAATGTTGTTCCCATAAAACCGTGAAGCTTAAGCGCAATATGGGTGTCAGATGAAAGAAAAAGACCACAGCTTTCATCTGAACTGATCCCTATTTCGATATATTTATCGATAAATGGGTTATCGGTCAAAATGTGGTTGCCACAAAAGCTTGATGTATGCATTCAATATGGGTGTCAAACGAAAGGCCATGGCCACACCTTTAATTTGAACCTTTCGATATTTCGATACATTTATCAGTCAAAAAGTTGTTCCCACAAAACCTTGATGTATGCGTTCAATATGGGCGTCAAACGAAAGGGCATGGCCACAGATTTCATTTGAGCTTTTCGATATTTCGATATATTTATCGATAAATGTGTTATCGGTCAAAATGTTGTTCCCATAAAACCGTGAAACTTAAGCGCAATATGAGTGTCAAATGTAAGAAAAAGGCCACAGCTTTCATCTGAACTGATCCATATTTCGATATATTTATCGATAAATGAGTTATCGGTTAAAATGTGGTTCCCATTAAACCTTTATGTATGCGTTCAATATGGGTGTCAAACGAAAGGGCATGGCAACAGATTTCATTTGAACTTTTCCATATTTAGATATATTTATCGATAAATGTGTTACCGGTCAAAATATGGTTCCCACAAAACCTTGATGTATGCATTCAATATGGGTGTCAAACGAAAAGCCATGGCCACACCTTTAATTTGAACCTTTCGATATTTCGATACATTTATCAGTCAAAAAGTTGTTCCCACAAAACCTTGATGTATGCGCTCAATATGGGCGTCAAACGAAAGGGCATGGCCATAGCTTTCATTTGAACTTTTCGGTATTTCGATATATTTATCGATAAATGTGTTATTCGGTCAAAATGTTGTTCCCATAAAACCGTGAAGCTTAAGCGCAATATGGGTGTCAGATGAAAGAAAAAGACCACAGCTTTCATCTGAACTGATCCCTATTTCGATATATTTATCAATAAATGGGTTATCGGTCAAAATGTGGTTGCCACAAAAGCTTGATGTATGCATTCAATATGGGTGTCAAACGAAAGGCCATGGCCACACCTTTCATTTGAAACTTTCGATATTTCGATATATTTATCGATAAATGAGTTATCGCTCAAAATGTTGTTCCCATGAAAGCTTGATGTATGCATTCAATATGCGTGTCAAACGAAAGGGCATGCTCACAGCTCTCATTTGAACCGATCGATATTTCGATATATTTAATGAAAGAAAAAGACCACAACTTTCATCTGAACTGATCCATATTTCGATATATTTATCGATAAATGAGTTATCGGTCAAAAAGCTGTTCCCACAGAACCTTGATGTATGCATTCAATATGGGTATCAAACGAAAAGCCATGGCCACACCTTTAATTTGAACCTTTCGATATTTCGATATATTTATCGATAAATGTGTTATCGGTCAAAATATGGTTCCCACAAGACCTTGATGTATGCATTCAATATGCGTGTCAAACGAAAGGGAATGGTCATAGCTTTCATTTGAACTTTTCGATAAATTTAATGAAAGAAAAAGGCCACAGCTTTCATCTGAACTGATCCATATTTCGATATATTTATCGATAAATGAGTTATCGGTCAAAATGTGGTTGCCACAAAACCTTGATGTATGCATTCAATATGGGTGTCAAACGAAAAGCTATGGCCACACCTTTAATTTGAACCTTTCGATATTTCGATACATTTATCAGTCAAAAAGTTGTTCCCACAAAACCTTGATGTATGCGCTCAATATGGGCGTCAAACGAAAGGGCATGGCCATAGCTTTCATTTGAACTTTTCGGTATTTCGATATATTTATCGATAAATGTGTTATCGGTCAAAATGTTGTTCCCATAAAACCGTGAAGCTTAAGCGCAATATGGGTGTCAGATGAAAGAAAAAGACCACAGCTTTCATCTGAACTGATCCCTATTTCGATATATTTATCGATAAATGGGTTATCGGTCAAAATGTGGTTGCCACAAAAGCTTGATGTATGCATTCAATATGGGTGTCAAACGAAAGGCCATGGCCACACCTTTAATTTGAACCTTTCGATATTTCGATACATTTATCAGTCAAAAAGTTGTTCCCACAAAACCTTGATGTATGCGTTCAATATGGGCGTCAAACGAAAGGGCATGGCCACAGCTTTCATTTGAGCTTTTCGATATTTCGATATATTTATCGATAAATGTGTTGTCGGTCAAAATGTTGTTCCCATAAAACCGTGAAACTTACGCGCAATATGAGTGTCAAATGTAAGAAAAAGGCCACAGCTTTCATCTGAACTGATCCATATTTCGATATATTTATCGATAAATGAGTTATCGGTTAAAATGTGGTTCCGATAAAACCTTTATGTTTGCGTTCAATATGGGTGTCAAACGAAAGGGCATGGCAACAGCTTTCATTTGAACTTTTCCATATTTAGATATATTTATCGATAAATGTGTTATCGGTCAAAATATGGTTCCCACAAGACCTTGATGTATGCGTTCAATATGCGTGTCAAACGAAAGGAAATGGTCATAGCTTTCATTTGAACTTTTCGATATATTTAATGAAAGAAAAAGGCCACAGCTTTCATCTGAACTGATCCATATTTCGATATATTTATCGATAAATGACTTATCGGTCAAAAAGTTGTTCCCTAAAAACCTTGATGTATGCATTCAATATGGGTGTCAAACGAAAAGCCATGGCCACACCTTTAATTTGAAACTTTCGATATTTCGATATATTTATCGATAAATGTGTTATCGGTCAAAATATGGTTCCCACAAGACCTTGATGTATGCATTCAATATGCATGTCGAACGAAAGGGAATGGTCATAGCTTTCATTTGAACTTTTCGATATATTTAATGAAAGAAAAAGGCCACAGCTTTCATCTGAACTCATCTATATTTCGATATATTTATCGATAAATGACTTATCGGTCAAAAAGTTGTTCCCTAAAAACCTTGATGTATGCATTCAATATGGGTGTCAAACGAAAAGCCATGGCCACACCTTTAATTTGAACCTTTCGATATTTCGATATATTTATCGGTCAAAAAGTTGTTCCCACAAAACCTTGATGTATGCAAAATGTGGTTGCCACAAAAGCTTGATGTATGCATTCAATATGGGTGTCAAACGAAAGGCCATAGCCACACCTTTCATTTGAGATTTTTGATATTTCGATATATTTATCGATAAATGAGTTATCGCTCAAAATGTGGTTCCCACAAAACCTTGATGTATGCATTCAATATGCGTGTCAAACGAAAGATCATGGTCATAGCTTTTATTTGAACTTTTCGATATATTTAATGAAAGAAAAAGATCACAGCTTTCATCTGAACTGATCCATATTTCGATATATTTATCGATAAATGAGTTATCGGTCAAAATGTGGTTGCCACAAAACCTTGATGTATGCATTCAATATGGGTGTCAAACGAAAAGCCATGGCCACACCTTTAATTTGAACCTTTCGATATTTCGATATATTTATCGGTCAAAAAGTTGTTCCCACAAAACCTTGATGTATGCAAAATGTGGTTGCCACAAAAGCTTGATGTATGCATTCAATATGGGTGTCAAACGAAAGGCCATAGCCACACCTTTCATTTGAGATTTTTGATATTTCGATATATTTATCGATAAATGAGTTATTGCTCAAAATGTGGTTCCCACAAAACCTTGATGTATGCATTCAATATGCGTGTCAAACGAAAGATCATGGTCATAGCTTTTATTTGAACTTTTCGATATATTTAATGAAAGAAAAAGATCACAGCTTTCATCTGAACTGATCCATATTTCGATATATTTATCGATAAATGAGTTATCGGTCAAAATGTGGTTGCCACAAAACCTTGATGTATGCATTCAATATGGGTGTCAAACGAAAAGCCATGGCCACACCTTTAATTTGAACCTTTCGATATTTCGATATATTTATCGGTCAAAAAGTTGTTCCCACAAAACCTTGATGTATGCAAAATGTGGTTGCCACAAAAGCTTGATGTATGCATTCAATATGGGTGTCAAACGAAAGGCCATAGCCACACCTTTCATTTGAGATTTTTGATATTTCGATATATTTATCGATAAATGAGTTATCGCTCAAAATGTGGTTCCCACAAAACCTTGATGTATGCATTCAATATGCGTGTCAAACGAAAGGGCATGGTCATAGCTTTTATTTGAACTTTTCGATATATTTAATGAAAGAAAAAGGCCACAGCTTTCATCTGAACTGATCCATATTTCGATATATTTGTCGATAAATGCGTTATTGGTCAAAATGTGGTTCCCACAAAACCTTGATATTGGTTCAATATGCGTGTCAAACGAAAGGGCATGGTCACAGCTCTCATTTGAACATTTCGATATTTCGATATATTTATCGATAAATGAGTTATCGGTCAAAATGTAGTTGCCACAAAAGCTTGATGTATGCATTCAATATGGGCGTCAAACGAAAGGCCATGGCCACACCTTTCATTTGAACTTTTCGATATTTCGATATATTTATCGATAAATGAGTTATTGGTCAAAATATGGTTCCCACAAAATCTTGATATTGGTTCAATATGCGTGTCAAACGAAAGGGCATGGTCACAGCGCTCATTTGAACTTTTCGATATTCCGATATATTTATCGATAAATGAGTTATCGGTCAAAATGTGGTTCCCACAAAAATTTGAGGTATGCATTCAATATGCGTGTCAAACGAAAGAGCATGGTCATAGCTTTCATTTGAACTTTTCGATATATTTAATGAAAGAAAAAGACCACAGCTTTCATCTGAGCTGATCCATATTACGATATATTTATCGAGAAATGAGTTATCGGTCAAAATGTGGTTGCCACAAAACCTTGATGTATGCATTCAATATGGGTGTCAAACAAAAAGCCATGGCCACACCTTTAATTTGAACCTTTCGATATTTCGATACATTTATCAGTCAAAATGTGGTTGCCACAAAACCTTGATGTATGCATTCAATATGGGTGTCAAACAAAAAGCCATGGCCACACCTTTAATTTGAACCTTTCGATATTTCGATATATTTATCGGTCAAAAAGTTGTTCCCACAAAACCTTGATGTATGCAAAATGTGGTTGCCACAAAAGCTTGATGTATGCATTCAATATGGGCGTCAAACGAAAGGCCATAGCCACACCTTTCATTTGAAATTTTCGATATTTCGATATATTTATCGATAAATGAGTTATCGGTCAAAAAGTTGTTCCCTAAAAACCTTGATGTATGCATTCAATATGGGTGTCAAACGAAAAGCCATGGCCACACCTTTAATTTGAGCCTTTCGATATTTCGATATATTTATCGATAAATGTGTTATCGGTCAAAATATGGTTCTCACAAGACCTTGATGTATGCATTCAATATGCGTGTCAAACGAAAGGGAATGGTCATAGCTTTCATTTGAACTTTTCGATATATTTAATGAAAGAAAAAGGCCACAGCTTTCATCTGAACTGATCCATATTTCGATATATTTGTCGATAGATGAGTTATCGGTCAAAATGTGGTTGCCACAAAAGCGTGTCAAACGAAAGGGAATGGTCATAGCTTTCATTTGAACTTTTCGATATATTTAATGAAAGAAAAAGGCCACAGCTTTCATCTGAACTGATCCATATTTCGATATATTTGTCGATAAATGCGTTATTGGTCAAAATGTGGTTGCCACAAAAGCGTGTCAAACGAAAGGGAATGGTCATAGCTTTCATTTGAACTTTTCGATATATTTAATGAAAGAAAAAGCCCACAGCTTTCATCTGAACTGATCCATATTTCGATATATTTGTCGATAAATGCGTTATTGGTCAAAATGTGGTTGCCACAAAAGCTTAATGTATGCATTCAATATGGGTGTCAAACGAAAGGCCATGGCCACAACTTTCATTTGAACTTTTAGATATTTCGATATATTTATCGATAAATGAGTTATTGGTCAAAATATGGATCCAACAAAACCTTGATGTATGCATTCGATATGGTCGTCAAACGAAAAGCCATGGCCACGCCTTTAATTTGAACCTTTCGATATTTCGATACATTTATCAGTCAAAAAGTTGTTCCCACAAAACCTTGATGTATGCGTTCAATATGGGCGTCAAACGAAAGGGCATGGCCACAGTTTTCATTTGAACTTTTCGATATTTCGATATATTTATCGATAAATGTGTTATCGGTCAAAATGTTGTTCCCATAAAACCGTGAAACTTAAGCGCAATATGAGTGTCAAATGCAAGAAAAAGGCCACAGCTTTCATCTGAACTGATCCATATTTCGATATATTTATCGATAAATGAGTTATCGGTTAAAATGTGGTTCCCATAAAACCTTTATGTATGCGTTCAATATGGGTGTCAAACGAACGGGCATGGCAACAGCTTTCATTTGAACTTTTCCATATTTAGATATATTTATCGATAAATGTGTTACCGGTCAAAATATGGTTCCCACAAAACCTTGATGTATGCATTCAATATGCGTGTCAAACGAAAGGGCATGGTCATAGCTTTTATTTGAACTTTTCGATATATTTAATGAAAGAAAAAGACCACAGCTTTCATCTGAACTGATCCATATTTCGATATATTTATCGATAAATGAGTTATCGGTCAAAATGTGGTTGCCACAAAACCTTGATGTATGCATTCAATATGGGTGTCAAACGAAAAGCCATGGCCACACCTTTAATTTGAACCTTTCGATATTTCGATACATTTATCAGTCAAAAAGTTGTTCCCACAAAACCTTGATGTATGCGCTCAATATGGGCGTCAAACGAAAGGGCATGGCCATAGCTTTCATTTGAACTTTTCGGTATTTCGATATATTTATCGATAAATGTGTTATCGGTCAAAATGTTGTTCCCATAAAACCGTGAAGCTTAAGCGCAATATGGGTGTCAGATGAAAGAAAAATACCACAGCTTTCATCTGAACTGATCCATATTTCGATATATTTATCAATAAATGGGTTATCGGTCAAAATGTGGTTGCCACAAAAGCTTGATGTATGCATTCAATATGGGTGTCAAACGAAAGGCCATGGCCACACCTTTCATTTGAAACTTTCGATATTTCGATATATTTATCGATAAATGAGTTATCGCTCAAAATGGTGTTCCCATGAAAGCTTGATGTATGCATTCAATATGCGTGTCAAACGAAAGGGAATGGTCATAGCTTTCATTTGAACTTTTCGATATATTTAATGAAAGAAAAAGGCCACAGCTTTCATCTGAACTGATCCATATTTCGATATATTTATCGATAAATGACTTATCGGTCAAAAAGTTGTTCCCTAAAAACCTTGATGTATGCATTCAATATGGGTGTCAAACGAAAAGCCATGGCCACACCTTTAATTTGAACCTTTCGATATTTCGATATGTTTATCGATAAATGTGTTATCGGTCAAAATTTGGTTTCCACAAGACCTTGATGTATGCATTCAATATGCATATCAAACGAAAGTGAATGGTCATAGCTTTCATTTGAACTTTTCCATATTTAGATATATTTATCGATAAATGTGTTACCGGTCAAAATATGGTTCCCACAAAACCTTGATGTATGCATTCAATATGCGTGTCAAACGAAAGATCATGGTCATAGCTTTTATTTGAACTTTTCGATATATTTAATGAAAGAAAAAGATCACAGCTTTCATCTGAACTGATCCATATTTCGATATATTTATCGATAAATGAGTTATCGGTCAAAATGTGGTTGCCACAAAACCTTGATGTATGCATTCAATATGGGTGTCAAACGAAAAGCCATGGCCACACCTTTAATTTGAACCTTTCGATATTTCGATATATTTATCGGTCAAAAAGTTGTTCCCACAAAACCTTGATGTATGCAAAATGTGGTTGCCACAAAAGCTTGATGTATGCATTCAATATGGGTGTCAAACGAAAGGCCATAGCCACACCTTTCACTTGAAATTTTCGATATTTCGATATATTTATCGATAAATGAGTTATCGCTCAAAATGTGGTTCCCACAAAACCTTGATGTATGCATTCAATATGCGTGTCAAACGAAAGATCATGGTCATAGCTTTTATTTGAACTTTTCGATATATTTAATGAAAGAAAAAGATCACAGCTTTCATCTGAACTGATCCATATTTCGATATATTTATCGATAAATGAGTTATCGGTCAAAAAGTTGTTCCCTAAAAACCTTGATGTATGCATTCAATATGGGTGTCAAACGAAAAGCCATGGCCACACCTTTAATTTGAGCCTTTCGATATTTCGATATATTTATCGATAAATGTGTTATCGGTCAAAATATGGTTCCCACAAGACCTTGATGTATGCATTCAATATGCGTGTCAAACGAAAGGGAATGGTCATAGCTTTCATTTGAACTTTTCGATATATTTAATGAAAGAAAAAGGCCACAGCTTTCATCTGAACTGATCCATATTTCGATATATTTGTCGATAAATGCGTTATTGGTCAAAATGTGGTTGCCACAAAAGCTTAATGTATGCATTCAATATGGGTGTCAAACGAAAGGCCATGGCCACACCTTTCATTTGAACTTTTAGATATTTCGATATATTTATCGATAAATGAGTTATTGGTCAAAATATGGATCCAACAAAACCTTGATGTATGCATTCGATATGGTCGTCAAACGAAAAGCCATGGCCACACCTTTAATTTGAACCTTTCGATATTTCGATACATTTATCAGTCAAAAAGTTGTTCCCACAAAACCTTGATGTATGCGTTCAATATGGGCGTCAAACGAAAGGGCATGGCCACAGTTTTCATTTGAACTTTTCGATATTTCGATATATTTATCGATAAATGTGTTATCGGTCAAAATGTTGTTCCCATAAAACCGTGAAACTTAAGCGCAATATGAGTGTCAAATGCAAGAAAAAGGCCACAGCTTTCATCTGAACTGATCCATATTTCGATATATTTATCGATAAATGAGTTATCGGTTAAAATGTGGTTCCCATAAAACCTTTATGTATGCGTTCAATATGGGTGTCAAACGAACGAGCATGGCAACAGCTTTCATTTGAACTTTTCCATATTTAGATATATTTATCGATAAATGTGTTACCGGTCAAAATATGGTTCCCACAAAACCTTGATGTATGCATTCAATATGCGTGTCAAACGAAAGGGCATGGTCATAGCTTTTATTTGAACTTTTCGATATATTTAATGAAAGAAAAAGACCACAGCTTTCATCTGAACTGATCCATATTTTGATATATTTATCGATAAATGAGTTATCGGTCAAAATGTGGTTGCCACAAAACCTTGATGTATGCATTCAATATGGGTGTCAAACGAAAAGCCATGGCCACACCTTTAATTTGAACCTTTCGATATTTCGATACATTTATCAGTCAAAAAGTTGTTCCCACAAAACCTTGATGTATGCGCTCAATATGGGCGTCAAACGAAAGGGCATGGCCATAGCTTTCATTTGAACTTTTCGGTATTTCGATATATTTATCGATAAATGTGTTATCGGTCAAAATGTTGTTCCCATAAAACCGTGAAGCTTAAGCGCAATATGGGTGTCAGATGAAAGAAAAATACCACAGCTTTCATCTGAACTGATCCATATTTCGATATATTTATCAATAAATGGGTTATCGGTCAAAATGTGGTTGCCACAAAAGCTTGATGTATGCATTCAATATGGGTGTCAAACGAAAGGCCATGGCCACACCTTTCATTTGAAACTTTCGATATTTCGATATATTTATCGATAAATGAGTTATCGCTCAAAATGGTGTTCCCATGAAAGCTTGATGTATGCATTCAATATGCGTGTCAAACGAAAGGGAATGGTCATAGCTTTCATTTGAACTTTTCGATATATTTAATGAAAGAAAAAGGCCACAGCTTTCATCTGAACTGATCCATATTTCGATATATTTATCGATAAATGACTTATCGGTCAAAAAGTTGTTCCCTAAAAACCTTGATGTATGCATTCAATATGGGTGTCAAACGAAAAGCCATGGCCACACCTTTAATTTGAACCTTTCGATATTTCGATATGTTTATCGATAAATGTGTTATCGGTCAAAATATGGTTCCCACAAGACCTTGATGTATGCATTCAATATGCATATCAAACGAAAGTGAATGGTCATAGCTTTCATTTGAACTTTTCCATATTTAGATATATTTATCGATAAATGTGTTACCGGTCAAAATATGGTTCCCACAAAACCTTGATGTATGCATTCAATATGCGTGTCAAACGAAAGATCATGGTCATAGCTTTTATTTGAACTTTTCGATATATTTAATGAAAGAAAAAGATCACAGCTTTCATCTGAACTGATCCATATTTCGATATATTTATCGATAAATGAGTTATCGGTCAAAATGTGGTTGCCACAAAACCTTGATGTATGCATTCAATATGGGTGTCAAACGAAAAGCCATGGCCACACCTTTAATTTGAACCTTTCGATATTTCGATATATTTATCGGTCAAAAAGTTGTTCCCACAAAACCTTGATGTATGCAAAATGTGGTTGCCACAAAAGCTTGATGTATGCATTCAATATGGGTGTCAAACGAAAGGCCATAGCCACACCTTTCACTTGAAATTTTCGATATTTCGATATATTTATCGATAAATGAGTTATCGCTCAAAATGTGGTTCCCACAAAACCTTGATGTATGCATTCAATATGCGTGTCAAACGAAAGATCATGGTCATAGCTTTTATTTGAACTTTTCGATATATTTAATGAAAGAAAAAGATCACAGCTTTCATCTGAACTGATCCATATTTCGATATATTTATCGATAAATGAGTTATCGGTCAAAAAGTTGTTCCCTAAAAACCTTGATGTATGCATTCAATATGGGTGTCAAACGAAAAGCCATGGCCACACCTTTAATTTGAGCCTTTCGATATTTCGATATATTTATCGATAAATGTGTTATCGGTCAAAATATGGTTCCCACAAGACCTTGATGTATGCATTCAATATGCGTGTCAAACGAAAGGGAATGGTCATAGCTTTCATTTGAACTTTTCGATATGTTTAATGAAAGAAAAAGGCCACAGCTTTCATCTGAACTGATCCATATTTCGATATATTTGTCGATAAATGCGTTATTGGTCAAAATGTGGTTCCCACAAAATCTTGATATTGGTTCAATATGCGTGTCAAACGATAGGGCATGGTCACAGCTCTCATTTGAACTTTTCGATATTTCGATATATTTATCGATAAATGAGTTATTGGTCAAAATATGGATCCAACAAAACCTTGATGTATGCATTCGATATGGGCGTCAAACGAAAAGCCATGGCCACACCCTTAATTTGAACCTTTCGATATTTCGATACATTTATCAGTCAAAAATTTGTTCCCACAAAACCTTGATGTATGCGTTCAATATGGGCGTCAAACGAAAGGGCATGGCCACAGCTTTCATTTGAACTTTTCGATATTTCGATATATTTATCGATAAATGTGTTATCGGTCAAAATGTTGTTCCCATAAAACCGTGAAACTTAAGCGCAATATGAGTGTCAAATGTAAGAAAAAGGCCACAGCTTTCATCTGAACTGATCCATATTTCGATATATTTATCGATAAATGAGTTATCGGTTAAAATGTGGTTCCCATAAAACCTTTATGTATGCGTTCAATATGGGTGTCAAACGAAAGGGCATGACAACAGCTTTCATTTGAACTTTTCCATATTTAGATATATTTATCGATAAAGGTGTTACCGGTCAAAATATGGTTCCCACAAAACCTTGATGTATGCATTCAATATGCGTGTCAAACGAAAGGGCATGGTCATAGCTTTTATTTGAACTTTTCGATATATTTAATGAAAGAAAAAGACCACAGCTTTCATCTGAACTGATCCATATTTCGATATATTTATCGATAAATGAGTTATCGGTCAAAATGGGGTTGCCACAAAACCTTGATGTATGCATTCAATATGGGTGTCAAACGAAAAGCCATGACCACACCTTTAATTTGAACCTTTCGATATTTCGATACATTTATCAGTCAAAAAGTTGTTCCCACAAAACTTTGATGTATGCATTCAATATGGGTGTCAAACGAAAAGCCATGGCCACACCTTTAATTTGAACCTTTCGGTATTTCGATATATTTATCGATAAATGAGTTATTGGTCAAAATGTGGTTCCCACAAAACCTTGAAGTATGCATTCAATATGCGTGTCAAACGAAAGAGCATGGTCATAGCTTTCATTTGAACTTTTTGATATATTTAATGAAAGAAAAAGACCACAGCTTTCATCTGAACTGATCCATATTTCGATATATTTATCGATAAATGAGTTATCGGTCAAAAACTTGTTCCCACAGAACCTTGATGTATGCATTCAATATGGGTGTCAAACGAAAAGCCATGGCCACACCTTTAATTTGAACCATTCGGTATTTCGATATATTTATCGATAAATGTGTTATCGGTCAAAATATGGTTCCCACAAGACCTTGATGTATGCATTCAATATGCGTGTCAAACGAAAGGGAATGGTCATAGCTTTCATTTGAACTTTTCGATAAATTTAATGAAAGAAAAAGGCCACAGCTTTCATCTGAACTGATCCATATTTCGATATATTTATCGATAAATGAGTTATCGGTCAAAAAGTTGTTCCCTAAAAACCTTGATGTATGCATTCAATATGGGTGTCAAACGAAAAGCCATCGCCACACCTTTAATTTGAACCTTTCGGTATTTCGATATATTTATCGATAAATGTGTTATCGGTCAAAATATGGTTCCCACAAGACCTTGATGTATGCATTCAATATGCGTGTCAAACGAAAGGGAATGGTCATAGCTTTCATTTGAACTTTTCGATATATTTAATGAAAGAAAACGGCCACAGCTTTCATCTGAGCTGATCCATATTTCGATATATTTGTCGATAAATGCGTTATTGGTCAAAATGTGGTTCCCACAAAATCTTGATATTGGTTCAATATGCGTGTCAAACGAAAGGGCATGGTCACAGCTCTCATTTGAACTTTTCGATATTTCGATATATTTATCGATAAATGAGTTATCGGTCAAAATGTGGTTGCCACAAAAGCTTGATGTATGCATTCAATATGGGTGTCAAACGAAAGGCCATGGCCACACCTTTCATTTGAACTTTTCGATATTTCGATATATTTATCGATAAATGAGTTATTGGTCAAAATATGGATCCAACAAAACCTTGATGTATGCATTCGATATGGGCGTCAAACGAAAAGCCATGGCCACACCTTTAATTTGAACCTTTCGATATTTCGATACATTTATCAGTCAAAAAGTTGTTCCCACAAAACCTTGATGTATGCGTTCAATATGGGCGTCAAACGAAAGGGCATGGCCACAGTTTTTATTTGAACTTTTCGATATTTCGATATATTTATCGATAAATGTGTTATCGGTCAAAATGTTGTTCCCATAAAACCGTGAAACTTAAGCGCAATATGAGTGTCAAATGCAAGAAAAAGGCCACAGCTTTCATCTGAACTGATCCATATTTCGATATATTTATCGATAAATGAGTTATCGGTTAAAATGTGGTTCCCATAAAACCTTTATGTATGCGTTCAATATGGGTGTCAAACGAAAGGGCATGGCAACAGCTTTCATTTGAACTTTTCCATATTTAGATATATTTATCGATAAATGTGTTACCGGTCAAAATATGGTTCCCACAAAACCTTGATGTATGCATTCAATATGCGTGTCAAACGAAAGGGCATGGTCATAGCTTTTATTTGAACTTTTCGATATATTTAATGAAAGAAAAAGGCCACAGCTTTCATCTGAACTGATCCATATTTCGATATATTTATCGATAAATGAGTTATCGGTCAAAATGTGGTTGCCACAAAATCTTGATGTATGCATTCAATATGGGTGTCAAACGAAAAGCCATGGCCACACCTTTAATTTGAACCTTTCGATATTTCGATACATTTATCAGTCAAAAAGTTGTTCCCACAAAACCTTGATGTATGCGCTCAATATGGGCGTCAAACGAAAGGGCATGGCCACAGCTTTCATTTGAACTTTTCGACATTTCGATATAGTTATCGATAAATGTGTTATCGGTCAAAATGTTGTTCCCATAAAACCGTGAAACTTAAGCGCAATATGAGTGTCAAATGCAAGAAAAAGGCCACAGCTTTCATCTGAACTGATCCATATTTCGATATATTTATCGATAAATGAGTTATCGGTTAATATGTGGTGCCCATAAAACCTTTATGTATGCGTTCAATATGGGTGTCAAACGAAAGGGCATGGCAACAGCTTTCATTTGAACTTTTCCATATTTAGATATATTTATCGATAAATGTGTTACCGGTCAAAATATGGTTCCCACAAAACCTTGATGTATGCATTCAATATGCGTGTCAAAAGAAAGGGCATGGTCATAGCTTTTATTTGAACTTTTCGATATATTTAATGAAAGAAAAAGACCACAGCTTTCATCTGAACTGATCCATATTTCGATATATTTATCGATAAATGAGTTATCGGTCAAAATGTTGTTCCCACAAAACCGTGAAACTTAAGCGCAATATGAGTGTCAAATGCAAGAAAAAGGCCACAGCTTTCATCTGAACTGATCCATATTTCGATATATTTATCGATAAATGAGTTATCGGTTAATATGTGGTGCCCATAAAACCTTTATGTATGCGTTCAATATGGGTGTCAAACGAAAGGGCATGGCAACAGCTTTCATTTGAACTTTTCCATATTTAGATATATTTATCGATAAATGTGTTACCGGTCAAAATATGGTTCCCACAAAACCTTGATGTATGCATTCAATATGCGTGTCAAAAGAAAGGGCATGGTCATAGCTTTTATTTGAACTTTTCGATATATTTAATGAAAGAAAAAGACCACAGCTTTCATCTGAACTGATCCATATTTCGATATATTTATCGATAAATGAGTTATCGGTCAAAATGCGGTTGCCACAAAACCTTGATGTGTGCATTCAATATGGGTGTCAAACGAAAAGCCAGGGCCACACCTGTAATTTGAACTTTTCGATATTTCGATATATTTATCTGTAAAAAAGTTGTTCCCACAAAACCTTGATGTATGCAAAATGTGGTTGCCACAAAAGCTTCATGTATGCATTCAATATGGGTGTCAAACGAAAGGCCATGGCCACACCTTTCATTTGAAATTTTCGATATTTCGATATATTTATCGATAAATGAGTTATCGCTCAAAATGGTGTTCCCATGAAAGCTTGATGTATGCATTCAATATGCGTGTCAAACGAAAGGGCATGCTCACAGCTCTCATTTGAACCGATCGATATTTCGATATATTTATCGATAATTGAGTTATTGGTAAAAATGTGGTTCCCACAAAACCTTGATGTATGGATTCAATATGCATGACAAACGAAAGGGCATGGCCACAGCTTTTATTTCAACTTTTCGGAGTTTCGAAATATTTACCGATAAACGAGTTGTCGGTCAAAATGTTGTTCCCATAAAACCGTGAAGCATAAGCGCAATATGGGTGTCAGATGAAAGAAAAAGACCACAGCTTTCATCTGAACTGATCCATATTTGGATATATTTATCGATAAATGAGTTTTCGGTCGAAATTTGGTTGCCACAAAACCTTGATGTATGCATTCAATATGGGTGTCAAACGAACAGCCATGGCCACACCTTTAATTTGAACTTTTCGATATATTTAATGAAAGAAAAAGACTACAGCTTTCATCTGAACTGATCCATATTTCAATATATTTATCGATAAATGAGTTATCGGTCAAAAAGTTGTTCACACAGAACCTTGATGTATGCATTCAATATGCGTGTCAAACGAAAGAGCATGGTCATAGCTTTCATTTGAACTTTTTGATATATTTAATGAAAGAAGAAGACCACAGCTTTCATCTGAACTGATCCATATTTCGATATATTTTCGATATATTTATCAAAAAGTTGTTCCCACAGAACCTTGATGTGTGCATTCAATATGGGTGTCAAACGAAAAGCCATGGCCACACCTTTAATTTGAACTTTTCGATATTTCGATATATTTATCGGTAAAAAAGTTGTTCCCACAAAACCTTGATGTATGCAAAATGTGGTTGCCACAAAAGCTTCATGTATGCATTCAATATGGGTGTCAAACGAAAAGCCATGACCACACCTTTAATTTGAACCTTTCGATACATTTATCAGTCAAAAAGTTGTTCCCACAAAGCCTTGATATATGCATTCAATATGGGTGTCAAACGAAAAGCCATGGCCACACCTTTAATTTGAACCTTTCGATATTTCGATATATTTATCGATAAATGAGTTATTGGTCAAAATGTGGTTCCCACAAAACCTTGATGTATGCATTCAATATGCGTGTCAAACGAAAGAGCATGGTCATAGCTTTCATTTGAACTTTTTGATATATTTAATGAAAGAAGAAGACCACAGCTTTCATCTGAACTGATCCATATTTCGATATATTTTCGATATATTTATCAAAAAGTTGTTCCCACAGAACCTTGATGTGTGCATTCAATATGGGTGTCAAACGAAAAGCCATGGCCACATTTTTAATTTGAACCTTTCGGTATTTCGATATATTTATCGATAAATGTGTTATCGGTCAAAATATGGTTCCCACAAGACCTTGATGTATGCATTCAATATGCGTGTCAAACGAAAGGGAATGGTCATAGCTTTCATTTGAACTTTTCGATAAATTTAATGAAAGAAAAAGGCCACAGCTTTCATCTGAACTGATCCATATTTCGATATATTTATCGATAAATGAGTTATCGGTCAAAAAGTTGTTCCCTAAAAACCTTGATGTATGCATTCAATATGAATGTCAAACGAAAAGCCATGGCCACACCTTTAATTTGAACCTTTCGGTATTTCGATATATTTATCGATAAATGTGTTATCGGTCAAAATATGGTTCCCACAAGACCTTGATGTATGCATTCAATATGCGTGTCAAACGAAAGGGAATGGTCATAGCTTTCATTTGAACTTTTCGATATATTTAATGAAAGAAAACGGCCACAGCTTTCATCTGAACTGATCCATATTTCGATATATTTGTCGATAAATGCGTTATTGGTCAAAATGTGGTTCCCACAAAATCTTGATATTGGTTCAATATGCGTATCAAACGAAAGGGCATGGTCACAGCTCTCATTTGAACTTTTCGATATTTCGATATATTTATCGATAAATGAGTTATCGGTCAAAATTTGGTTGCCACAAAAGCTTGATGTATGCATTCAATATGGGTGTCAAACGAAAGGCCATGGCCACACCTTTCATTTGAACTTTTCGATATTTCGATATATTTATCGATAAATGAGTTATTGGTCAAAATATGGATCCAACAAAACCTTGATGTATGCATTCGATATGGGCGTCAAACGAAAAGCCATGGCCACACCTTTAATTTGAACCTTTCGATATTGCGATACATTTATCAGTCAAAAAGTTGTTCCCACAAAACCTTGATGTATGCGTTCAATATGGGCGTCAAACGAAAGGGCATGGCCACAGTTTTCATTTGAACTTTTCGATATTTCGATATATTTATCGATAAATGTGTTATCGGTCAAAATGTTGTTCCCATAAAACCGTGAAACTTAAGCGCAATATGAGTGTCAAATGCAAGAAAAAGGCCACAGCTTTCATCTGAACTGATCCATATTTCGATATATTTATCGATAAATGAGTTATCGGTTAAAATGTGGTTCCCATAAAACCTTTATGTATGCGTTCAATATGGGTGTCAAACGAAAGGGCATGGCAACAGCTTTCATTTGAACTTTTCCATATTTAGATATATTTATCGATAAATGTGTTACCGGTCAAAATATGGTTCCCACAAAACCTTGATGTATGCATTCAATATGCGTGTCAAACGAAAGGGCATGGTCATAGCTTTTATTTGAACTTTTCGATATATTTAATGAAAGAAAAAGACCACAGCTTTCATCTGAACTGATCCATATTTCGATATATTTATCGATAAATGAGTTATCGGTCAAAATGGGGTTGCCACAAAATCTTGATGTATGCATTCAATATGGGTGTCAAACGAAAAGCCATGGCCACACCTTTAATTTGAACCTTTCGATATTTCGATACATTTATCAGTCAAAAAGTTGTTCCCACAAAACCTTGATGTATGCGCTCAATATGGGCGTCAAACGAAAGGGCATGGCCACAGCTTTCATTTGAACTTCTCGACATTTCGATATAGTTATCGATAAATGTGTTATCGGTCAAAATGTTGTTCCCATAAAACCGTGAAACTTAAGCGCAATATGAGTGTCAAATGTAAGAAAAAGGCCACAGCTTTCATCTGAACTGATCCATATTTCGATATATTTATCGATAAATGAGTTATCGGTTAAAATGTGGTGCTCATAAAACCTTTATGTATGCGTTCAATATGGGTGTCAAACGAAAGGGCATGGCAACAGCTTTCATTTGAACTTTTCCATATTTAGATATATTTATCGATAAATGTGTTACCGGTCAAAATATGGTTCCCACAAAACCTTGATGTATGCATTCAATATGCGTGTCAAAAGAAAGGGCATGGTCATAGCTTTTATTTGAACTTTTCGATATATTTAATGAAAGAAAAAGACCACAGCTTTCATCTGAACTGATCCATATTTCGATATATTTATCGATAAATGAGTTATCGGTCAAAATGCGGTTGCCACAAAACCTTGATGTGTGCATTCAATATGGGTGTCAAACGAAAAGCCAGGGCCACACCTTTAATTTGAACTTTTCGATATTTCGATATATTTATCGGTAAAAAAGTTGTTCCCACAAAACCTTGATGTATGCAAAATGTGGTTGCCACAAAAGCTTCATGTATGCATTCAATATGGGTGTCAAATGAAAGAGCATGGTCATAGCTTTCATTTGAACTTTTCGATATATTTAATGAAAGAAAAAGACCACAGCTTTCATCTGAACTGATCGATATTTCGATATATTTATCGATAAATGAGTTAACGGTCAAAATGTGGTTGCCACAAAACCTTGATATATGCATTCAATATGGATGTCAAACGAAAGGGCATGGCCACATATTTCATTTGAACTTTTCGATATTTCGATATATTTATCGATAAATGTGTTATCGGTCAAAATATGGTTCCCACAAAACCTTGATGTATGCATTCAATATGCGTGTCAAGCGAAAGGGCATGGTCACAGCTCTCATTTGAACTTTTCGATATTTCGATATATTTATCGATAAATGAGTTATCGCTCAAAATGGTGTTCCCATGAAAGCTTGATGTATGCATTCAATATGGGTGTCAAACGAACAGCCATGGCCACACCTTTAATTTGAACTTTTCGATATATTTAATGAAAGAAAAAGACTACAGCTTTCATCTGAACTGATCCATATTTCGATATATTTATCGATAAATGAGTTATCGGTCAAAAAGTTGTTCACACAGAACCTTGATGTATGCATTCAATATGGGTGTCAAACGAAAAGCCATGGCCACACCTTTAATTTGAACTTTTCGATATATTTAATGAAAGAAAAAGACTACAGCTTTCATCTGAACTGATCCATATTTCGTTATATTTGTCGATAAATGAGTTATCGGTCAAAATTTGGTTTGCCACAAAACCTTGATATATGCATTCAATATGGATGTCAAACGAAAGGGCATGGCCACATCTTTCATTTGAACTTTTCGATATTTCGATATATTTATCGATAAATGTGTTATCGGTCAAAATATGGTTCCCACAAAACCTTGATGTATGCATTCAATATGCGTGTCAAGCGAAAGGGCATGGTCACAGCTCTCATTTGAACTTTTCGATATTTCGATATATTTATCGATAAATGAGTTATCGGTCAAAATGTGGTTGCCACAAAAGCTTGATGTATGCATTCAATATGGGTGTCAAACGAAAGGCCATGGCCACACCTTTCATTTGAACTTTTCGATATTTCGATATATTTATCGATAAATGAGTTTTTGGTCAAAATATGGATCCACCAAACCTTGATGTATGTATTCGATATGGGCTTCAAACGAAAAGCCATGGCCACACCTTTAATTTGAACCTTTCGATATTTCGATATATTTATCGGTCAAAAAGTTGTTCCCACAAAACCTTGATGTATGCGTTCAGTATGGATGTCAAACGAAAAGCCATGGACACACCTTTAATTTGAACCTTTCGATATTTCGATATACTTATCGATAAATGAGTTATTGGTCAAAATGTGGTTCCCACAAAACCTTGATGTATGCATTCAATATGCGTGTCAAACGAAAGGGCATGGTCACAGGTTTCAGTTGACATTTTCTATATTTCGATACATTTCTCGATTAATGTGTTATCGGTCAAAATATGGTTCCCACAAGACCTTGATGTATGCATTCAATATGCGTGTCAAATGAAAGAGCATGGTCATAGCTTTCATGTGAACTTTTCGATATATTTAATGAAAGAAAAAGACCACAGCTTTCATCTGAACTGATCGATATTTCGATATATTTATCGATAAATGAGTTAACGGTCAAAATGTGGTTGCCACAAAAGCTTGATGTATGCATTCAATATGGGTGTCAAACAAGAAGCCATGGCCACACCTTTAATTTGAACCTTTCGATATTTCGATATACTTATCGATAAATGAGTTATTGGTCAAAATGTGGTTCCCACAAAACCTTGATGTATGCATTCAATATGCGTGTCAAACGAAAGGGCATGGTCACAGGTTTCAGTTGACATTTTCTATATTTCGATACATTTCTCGATTAATGTGTTATCGGTCAAAATATGGTTCCCACAAGACCTTGATGTATGCATTCAATATGCGTGTCAAATGAAAGAGCATGGTCATAGCTTTCATTTGAACTTTTCGATATATTTAATGAAAGAAAAAGACCACAGCTTTCATCTGAATTGATCCATATTTCGATATATTTATCGATAAATGAGTTATCGGTCAAAATTTGGTTGCCACAAAACCTTGATGTATGCATTCAATATGGGTGTCAAACGAAAAACCATGGCCACACCTTTAATTTGAACCTTTCGATATTTCGATATATTTATCGATAAATGAGTTATTGGTCAAAATGTGGTTCCCACAAAACCTTGATGTATGCATTCAATATGCGTGTCAAACGAAAGAGCATGGTCATAGCTTTCATTTGAACTTTTCGATATATTTAATGAAAGAAAAAGACCACAGCTTTCATCTGAATTGATCCATATTTCGATATATTTATCGATAAATGAGTTATCGGTCAAAATTTGGTTGCCACAAAACCTTGATGTATGCATTCAATATGGGTGTCAAACGAAAAACCATGGCCACACCTTTAATTTGAACCTTTCGATATTTCGATATATTTATCGATAAATGAGTTATTGGTCAAAATGTGGTTCCCACAAAACCTTGATGTATGCATTCAATATGCGTGTCAAACGAAAGAGCATGGTCATAGCTTTCATTTGAACCTTTCGATATATTTATCGGTCAAAAAGTTGTTCCCACAAAACCTTGATGTATGCGTTCAATATGGGTGTCAAACGAAAAGCCATGGCCACACCTTTAATTTGAACCTTTCGATATTTCGATATACTTATCGATAAATGAGTTATTGGTCAAAATGTGGTTCCCACAAAACCTTGATGTATGCATTCAATATGCGTGTCAAACGAAAGGGCATGGTCACAGGTTTCAGTTGACATTTTCTATATTTCGATACATTTCTCGATTAATGTGTTATCGGTCAAAATATGGTTCCCACAAGACCTTGATGTATGCATTCAATATGCGTGTCAAATGAAAGAGCATGGTCATAGCTTTCATTTGAACTTTTCGATATATTTAATGAAAGAAAAAGACCACAGCTTTCATCTGAATTGATCCATATTTCGATATATTTATCGATAAATGAGTTATCGGTCAAAATTTGGTTGCCACAAAACCTTGATGTATGCATTCAATATGGGTGTCAAACGAAAAACCATGGCCACACCTTTAATTTGAACCTTTCGATATTTCGATATATTTATCGATAAATGAGTTATTGGTCAAAATGTGGTTCCCACAAAACCTTGATGTATGCATTCAATATGCGTGTCAAACGAAAGAGCATGGTCATAGCTTTCATTTGAACTTTTCGATATATTTAATGAAAGAAAAAGACCACAGCTTTAATCTGAACTGATCCATATTTCGATATATTTATCGATAAATGAGTTATCGGTCAAAATGTGGTTGCCACAAAACCTTGATGTATGCATTCAATATGGGTGTCAAACGAAAAGCCATGGCCACACCTTTAATTTAAACCTGTCGATATATTTATCGGTCAAAAAGTTGTTCCCACACAACCTTGATGTATGCGTTCAATATGGGTGTCAAACGATAAGCCAGGGCCACACCTTTAATTTGAACCTTTCGATATTTCGATATATTTATCGATAAATGTGTTATCGGTCAAAATATGGTTCCCACAAGACCTTGATATTCGTTCAATATGGGTGTCAAACGAAAGGGCATGGTCACAGGTTTCAGTTGACCTTTTCTATATTTCGATACATTTCTCGATTAATGTGTTATCGGTCAAAATATGGTTCCCACAAGACCTTGATGTATGCATTCAATATGCGTGTCAAATGAAAGAGCATGGTCATAGCTTTCATTTGAACTTTTCGATATATTTAATGAAAGAAAAAGACCACAGCTTTCATCTGAATTGATCCATATTTCGATATATTTATCGATAAATGAGTTATCGGTCAAAATTTGGTTGCCACAAAACCTTGATGTATGCATTCAATATGGGTGTCAAACGAAAAACCATGGCCACACCTTTAATTTGAACCTTTCGATATTTCGATACATTTATCGATAAATGAGTTATTGGTCAAAATGTGGTTCCCACAAAACCTTGATGTATGCATTCAATATGCGTGTCAAACGAAAGAGCATGGTCATAGCTTTCATTTGAACTTTTCGATATATTTAATGAAAGAAAAAGACCACAGCTTTCATCTGAATTGATCCATATTTCGATATATTTATCGATAAATGAGTTATCGGTCAAAATTTGGTTGCCACAAAACCTTGATGTATGCATTCAATATGGGTGTCAAACGAAAAACCATGGCCACACCTTTAATTTGAACCTTTCGATATTTCGATATATTTATCGATAAATGAGTTATTGGTCAAAATGTGGTTCCCACAAAACCTTGATGTATGCATTCAATATGCGTGTCAAACGAAAGAGCATGGTCATAGCTTTCATTTGAACTTTTCGATATATTTAATGAAAGAAAAAGACCACAGCTTTCATCTGAACTGATCCATATTTCGATATATTTATCGATAAATGAGTTATCGGTCAAAATGTGGTTGCCACAAAACCTTGATGTATGCATTCAATATGGGTGTCAAACGAAAAGCCATGGCCACACCTATAATTTAAACCTGTCGATATATTTATCGGTCAAAAAGTTGTTCCCACACAACCTTGATGTATGCGTTCAATATCGGTGTCAAACGATAAGCCAGGGCCACACCTTTAATTTGAACCTTTCGATATTTCGATATATTTATCGATAAATGTGTTATCGGTCAAAATATGGTTCCCACAAGACCTTGATGTATGCGTTCAATATGGGCGTCAAACGAAAGGGCATGGCCACAGCTTTTATTTGAACTTTTCGATATTTCGATATATTTATCGATAAATGTGTTATCGGTCAAAATGTTGTTCCCATAAAACCGTGAAACTTAAGCGCAATATGAGTGTCAAATGCAAGAAAAAGGCCACAGCTTTCATCTGAACTGATCCATATTTCGATATATTTATCGATAAATTAGTTATCGGTCAAAATTTGGTTGCCACAAAACCTTGATGTATGCATTCAATATGGGTGTCAAACGAAAAACCATGGCCACACCTTTAATTTGAACCTTTCGATATTTCGATATATTTATCGATAAATGAGTTATTGGTCAAAATGTGGTTCCCACAAAACCTTGATGTATGCATTCAATATGCGTGTCAAACGAAAGAGCATGGTCATAGCTTTCATTTGAACTTTTCGATATATTTAATGAAAGAAAAAGACCACAGCTTTCATCTGAATTGATCCATATTTCGATATATTTATCGATAAATGAGTTATCGGTCAAAATTTGGTTGCCACAAAACCTTGATGTATGCATTCAATATGGGTGTCAAACGAAAAACCATGGCCACACCTTTAATTTGAACCTTTCGATATTTCGATATATTTATCGATAAATGAGTTATTGGTCAAAATGTGGTTCCCACAAAACCTTGATGTATGCATTCAATATGCGTGTCAAACGAAAGAGCATGGTCATAGCTTTCATTTGAACTTTTCGATATATTTAATGAAAGAAAAAGACCACAGCTTTCATCTGAACTGATCCATATTTCGATATATTTATCGATAAATGAGTTATCGGTCAAAATGTGGTTGCCACAAAACCTTGATGTATGCATTCAATATGGTTGTCAAACGAAAAGCCATGGCCACACCTATAATTTAAACCTGTCGATATATTTATCGGTCAAAAAGTTGTTCCCACACAACCTTGATGTATGCGTTCAATATGGGTGTCAAACGATAAGCCAGGGCCACACCTTTAATTTGAACCTTTCGATATTTCGATATATTTATCGATAAATGTGTTATCGGTCAAAATATGGTTCCCACAAGACCTTGATATTCGTTCAATATGGGTGTCAAACGAAAGGGCATGGCCACAGCTTTTATTTGAACTTTTCGATATTTCGATATATTTATCGATAAATGTGTTATCGGTCAAAATGTTGTTCCCATAAAACCGTGAAACTTAAGCGCAATATGAGTGTCAAATGCAAGAAAAAGGCCACAGCTTTCATCTGAACTGATCCATATTTCGATATATTTATCGATAAATGAGTTATCGGTCAAAATTTGGTTGCCACAAAACCTTGATGTATGCATTCAATATGGGTGTCAAACGAAAAACCATGGCCACACCTTTAATTTGAACCTTTCGATATTTGGATATATTTATCGATAAATGAGTTATCGGTCAAAATGTGGTTGCCACAAAACCTTGATGTATGCATTCAATATGGGTGTCAAACGAAAAGCCATGGCCACACCTATAATTTAAACCTGTCGATACATTTATCAGTCAAAAAGTTGTTCCCACAAAACCTTGATGTATGCGTTCAATATGGGCGTCAAACGAAAGGGCATGGCCACAGTTTTCATTTGAACTTTTCGATATTTCGATATATTTATCGATAAATGTGTTATCGGTCTAAATGTTGTTCCCATAAAACCGTGAAACTTAAGCGCAATATGAGTGTCAAATGCAAGAAAACGGCCACAACTTTCATCTGAACTGATCCATATTTCGATATATTTATCGATAAATGAGTTATCGGTCAAAACTTGGTAGCCACAAAACCTTGATGTATGCATTCAATATGGGTGTCAAACGAAAAACCATGGCCACACCTTTAATTTGAACCTTTCGATATTTCGATATATTTATCGATAAATGAGTTATTGGTCAAAATGTGGTTCCCACAAAACCTTGATGTATGCATTCAATATGCGTGTCAAACGAAAGAGCATGGTCGTAGCTTTCATTTGAACTTTTCGATATATTTAATGAAAGAAAAAGACCACAGCTTTCATCTGAATTGATCCATATTTCGATATATTTATCGATAAATGAGTTATCGGTCAAAATTTGGTTGCCACAAAACCTTGATGTATGCATTCAATATGAGTGTCAAACGAAAAACCATGGCCACACCTTTAATTTGAACCTTTCGATATTTCGATATATTTATCGATAAATGAGTTATTGGTCAAAATGTGGTGCCCACAAAACCTTGATGTATGCATTCAATATGCGTGTCAAACGAAAGAGCATGGTCATAGCTTTCATTTGAACTTTTCGATATATTTAATGAAAGAAAAAGACCACAGCTTTCATCTGAACTGATCCATATTTCGATATATTTATCGATAAATGAGTTATCGGGCAAAATGTGGTTGCCACAAAACCTTGATGTATGCATTCAATATGGGTGTCAAACGAAAAGCCATGGCCACACCTATAATTTAAACCTGTCGATATATTTATCGGTCAAAAAGTTGTTCCCACACAACCTTGATGTATGCGTTCAATATGGGTGTCAAACGATAAGCCAGGGCCACACCTTTAATTTGAACCTTTCGATATTTCGATATATTTATCGATAAATGTGTTATCGGTCAAAATATGGTTCCCACAAGACCTTGATATTCGTTCAATATGGGTGTCAAACGAAAGGGCATGGCCACAGCTTTTATTTGAACTTTTCGATATTTCGATATATTTATCGACAAATGTGTTATCGGTCAAAATGTGGTTACCACAAAAGCTTGATGTATGCATTCAATATGGGTGTCAAACGAAAGGCCATGGCCACACCTTTCATTTGAACTTTTCGATATTTCGATATATTTATCGATAAATGAGTTATTGGTCAAAATATGGATCCAACAAAACCTTGATGTATGCATTCGATATGGGCGTCAAACGAAAAGCCATGGCCACACCTTTAATTTGAACCTTTCGATATTTCGATACATTTATCAGTCAAAAAGTTGTTCCCACAAATGCGTTCAATATGGGCGTCAAACGAAAGGGCATGGCCACAGCTTTCATTTGAACTTTTCGATATTTCGATATATTTATCGATAGATGAGCTATCGGTGAAAATGCTGTTCCCCTAAACTCTTGATATCTGCGTGCAATACGGGTGTCAAACGAAAGGGCATGGTCACAGGTTTCAGTTGACCTTTTCTATATTTCGATACATTTCTCGATTAATGTGTTATCGGTCAAAATATGGTTCCCACAAGACCTTGATGTATGCATTCAATATGCGTGTCAAATGAAAGAGCATGGTCATAGCTTTCATTTGAACTTTTCGATATATTTAATGAAAGAAAAAGACCACAGCTTTCATCTGAACTGATCCATATTTCGATATATTTATCGATAAATGAGTAATCAGTCAAAAAGTTGTTCCCACAAAACCTTGATGTATGCGTTCAATATGGGCGTCAAACGAAAGGGCATGGCCACAGTTTTCATTTGAACTTTTCGATATTTCGATATATTTATCGATAAATGTGTTATCGGTCAAAATGTTGTTCCCATAAAACCGTGAAACTTAAGCGCAATATGAGTGTCAAATGCAAGAAAAAGGCCACAGCTTTCATCTGAACTGATCCATATTTCGATATATTTATCGATAAATGAGTTATCGGTTAAAATGTGGTTCCCATAAAACCTTTATGTATGCGTTCAATATGGGTGTCAAACGAATGGGCATGGCAACAGCTTTCATTTGAACTTTTCCATATTTAGATATATTTATCGATAAATGTGTTACCGGTCAAAATATGATTCCCACAAAACCTTGATGTATGCATTCAATATGCGTGTCAAACGAAAGGGCATGGTCATAGCTTTTATTTGAACTTTTCGATATATTTAATGAAAGAAAAAGACCACAGCTTTCATCTGAACTGATCCATATTTCGATATATCTATCGATAAATGAGTTATCGGTCAAAATGTGTTTGCCACAAAACCTTGATGTATGCATTCAATATGGGTGTCAAACGAAAAGCCATGGCCACACCTTTAATTTGAACCTTTCGATATTTCGATATATTTATCGGTCAAAAAGTTGTTCCCACAAAACCTTGATGTATGCGTTCAGTATGGATGTCAAACGAAAAGCCATGGACACACCTTTAATTTGAACCTTTCGATATTTCGATATATTTATCGATACATGAGTTATTGTTCAAAATGTGGTTCCCAAAAAAACCTTGATGTATGTATTCAATATGCGTGTCAAACGAAAGAGCATGGTCATAGCTTTCATTTGAACTTTTCGATATATTTAATGAAAGAAAAAGACCACAGCTTTCATCTGAACTGATCGATATTTCGATATATTTATCGATAAATGAGTTATCGGTCAAAATGTGGTTGCCACAAAAGCTTGATGTATGCATTCAATATGGGTGTCAAATAAAAAGCCATGGCCACACCTTTAATTTGAACCTTTCGATATATTTATCGGTCAAAAAGTTGTTCCCACAAAACCTTGATGTATGCGTTCAATATGGGTGTCAAACGAAAAGCCATGGCCACACCTTTAATTTGAACCTTTCGATATTTGGATATACTTATCGATAAATGAGTTATTGGTCAAAATGTGGTTCCCACAAAACCTTGATGTATGCATTCAATATGTGTGTCAAACGAAAGGGCATGGTCACAGGTTTCAGTTGACATTTTCTATATTTCGATACATTTCTCGATTAATGTGTTATCGGTCAAAATATGGTTCCCACAAGACCTTGATGTATGCATTCAATATGCGTGTCAAATGAAAGAGCATGGTCATAGCTTTCATTTGAACTTTTCGGTTTTTCGATATATTTATCGATAAATGTGTTATCGGTCAAAATGTTGTTCCCATAAAACCGTGAAGCTTAAGCGCAATATGGGTGTCAGATGAAAGAAAAAGACCACAGCTTTCATCTGAACTGATCCCTATTTCGATATATTTATCGATAAATGGGTTATCGGTCAAAATGTGGTTGCCATAAAAGCTTGATGTATGCATTCAATATGGGTGTCAAACGAAAGGCCATGGCCACACCTTTCATTTGAAACTTTCGATATTTCGATATATTTATCGATAAATGAGTTATTGGTAAAAATGTGGCTCCCACAAAACCTTGATGTATGGATTCAATATGCGTGTCAAACGAAAGGGCATGGCCACAGCTTTTATTTCAACTTTTCGGAGTTTCGAAATATTTACCGCTAAACGAGTTGTCGGTCAAAATGTTGTTCCCATAAAACCGTGAAGCATAAGCGCAATATGGGTGTCAGATGAAAGAAAAAGACCACAGCTTTCATCTGAACTGATCCATATTTCGATATATTTATTGATAAATGAGTTATCGGTCAAAGTTTGGTTGCCACAAAACCTTGATGTATGCATTCAATATGGGTGTCAACCGAAAAGCCATGGCCACACCTTCAATTTGAACCCCTCGATATTTCGATATATTTATCGATAAATGAGTTATTGGTCAAAATGTGGTTCCCACAAAATCTTGATATTCGTTCAATATGCGTGTCAAACGAAAGGGCATCGTCACAGCTCTCATTTGAACTTTTCGATATTTCGATATATTTATCGATAAATGAGTTATCGGTCAAAATGTTGTTGCCACAAAAGCTTGATGTATGCATTCAATATGGGTGTCAAACGAAAGGCCATGGCCACACCTTTCATTTGAACTTTTCGATATTTCGATATATTTATCGATAAATGAGTTATTGGTAAAAATATGGATCCAACAAAACCTTGATGTATGTATTCGATATGGGCGTCAAACGAAAAGCCATGGCCACACCTTTAATTTGAACCTTTCGATATTTCGATACATTTATCAGTCAAAAAGTTGTTCCCACAAAACCTTGATGTATGCATTCAATATGGGTGTCAAACGAAAAGCCATGGCCACACCTTTAATTTGAACCTTTCGATATTTGGATATACTTATCGATAAATGAGTTATTGGTCAAAATGTGGTTCCCACAAAACCTTGATGTATGCATTCAATATGCGCGTCAAACGAAAGGGCATGGTCACAGGTTTCAGTTGAAATTTTCTATATTTCGATACATTTCTCGATTAATGTGTTATCGGTCAAAATATGGTTCCCACAAGACCTTGCTGTATGCATTCAATATGCGTGTCAAATGAAAGAGCATGGTCATAGCTTTCATTTGAACTTTTCGATATATTTAATGAAAGAAATAGACCACAGCTTTCATCTGAACTGATCCATATTTCGATATATTTATCGATAAATGAGTTATCGGTCAAAATTTGGTTGCCACAAAACCTTGATGTATGCTTTCAATATGGGTGTCAAACGAAAGGCCATGGCCACACCTTTCATTTGAACTTTTCGATATATTTATCGATAAATGAGTTATTGGTCAAAATATGGATCCAACAAAACCTTGATGTATGCATTCAATATGCGTGTCAAACGAAAGGGCATGGTCACAGGTTTCAGTTGACATTTTCTATATTTCGATACATTTCTCGATTAATGTGTTATCGGTCAAAATATGGTTCCCACAAGACCTTGATGTATGCATTCAATATGCGTGTCAAATGAAAGAGCATGGTCATAGCTTTCATTTGAACTTTTCGATATATTTAATGAAAGAAATAGACCACAGCTTTCATCTGAACTGATCCATATTTCGATATATTTATCGATAAATGAGTTATCGGTCAAAATTTGGTTGCCACAAAACCTTGATGTATGCTTTCAATATGGGTGTCAAACGAAAAACCATGGCCACACCTTTAATTTGAACCTTTCGATATTTCGATATATTTATCGATAAATGAGTTATTGGTCAAAATGTGGTTCCCACAAAACCTTGATGTATGCATTCAATATGCGTGTCAAACGAAAGGGCATGGTCATAGCTTTCATTTGAACTTTTCGATATTTCGATACATTTATCAGTCAAAAAGTTGTTCCCACAAAACCTTGATGTATGCATTCAATATGGGTGTCAAACGAAAGGCCATGGCCACACCTTTCATTTGAACTTTTCGATATTTCGATATATTTATCGATAAATGAGTTATTGGTCAAAATATGGATACAACAAAACCTTGATGTATGCATTCGATATGGGCGTCAAACGAAAAGCCATGGCCACAGCTTTAATTTGAACCTTTCGATATTTCGATACATTTATCAGTCAAAAAGTTGTTCCCACAAAACCTTGATGTATGCATTCAATATCCGTGTCAAAAGAGAGGGCATGGTCATAGCTTTTATTTGAACTTTTCGATATATTTAATGAAAGAAAAAGACCACAGCTTTCATCTGAACTGATCCATATTTCGATATATTTATCGATAAATGAGTTATCGGTCAAAATGTGGTTGCCACAAAACCTTGATGTGTGCATTCAATATGGGTGTCAAACAAAAAGCCAGGGCCACACCTTTAATTTGAACCTTTCGATATATTTATCGGTCAAAAAGTTGTTCCCACAAAACCTTGATGTATGCGTTCAATATGGGTGTCAAACGAAAAGCCATGGCCACACCTTTAATTTGAACCTTTCGATATTTGGATATACTTATCGATAAATGAGTTATTGGTCAAAATGTGGTTCCCACAAAACCTTGATGTATGCATTCAATATGCGTGTCAAACGAAAGGGCATGGTCACAGGTTTCAGTTGACATTTTCTATATTTCGATACATTTCTCGATTAATGTGTTATCGGTCAAAATATGGTTCCCACAAGACCTTGATGTATGCATTCAATATGCGTGTCAAATGAAAGAGCATGGTCATAGCTTTCATTTGAACTTTTCGATATATTTAATGAAAGAAATAGACCACAGCTTTCATCTGAACTGATCCATATTTCGATATATTTATCGATAAATGAGTTATCGGTCAAAATTTGGTTGCCACAAAACCTTGATGTATGCTTTCAATATGGGTGTCAAACGAAAAACGATGGCCACACCTTTAATTTGAACCTTTCGATATTTCGATATATTTATCGATAAATGAGTTATTGGTCAAAATGTGGTTCCCACAAAACCTTGATGTATGCATTCAATATGCGTGTCAAACGAAAGGGCATGGTCATAGCTTTCATTTGAACTTTTCGATATATTTAGTGAAAGAAAAAGACCACATTTGAACTTTTCGATATTTCGATACATTTATCAGTCAAAAAGTTGTTCCCAAAAAACCTTGATGTATGCGTTCAATATGGGCGTCAAACGAAAGGGCATGGCCACAGTTTTCATTTGAACTTTTCGATATTTCGATATATTTATCGATAAATGTGTTATCGGTCAAAATGTTGTTCCCATAAAACCGTGAAACTTAAGCGCAATATGAGTGTCAAATGCAAGAAAAAGGCCACAGCTTTCATCTGAACTGATCCATATTTCGATATATTTATCGATAAATGAGTTATCGGTTAAAATGTGGTTCCCATAAACCTTTATGTATGCGTTCAATATGGGTGTCAAACGAAAGGGCATGGCAACAGCTTTCATTTGAACTTTTCCATATTTAGATATATTTATCGATAAATGTGTTACCGGTCAAAATATGGTTCCGACAAAACCTTGATGTATGCATTCAATATGCGTGTCAAACGAAAGGGCATGGTCATAGCTTTTATTTGAACTTTTCGATATATTTAATGAAAGAAAAAGACCACAGCTTTCATCTGAACTGATCCATATTTCGATATATCTATCGATAAATGAGTTATCGGTCAAAATGTGTTTGCCACAAAACCTTGATGTATGCATTCAATATGGGTGTCAAACGAAAAGCCATGGCCACACCTTTAATTTGAACCTTTCGATATTTCGATACATTAATCAGTCAAAAAGTTGTTCCCACAAAACCTTGATGTATGCGCTCAATATGGGCGTCAAACGAAAGGGCATGGCCACAGCTTTCATTTGAACTTTTCGGTTTTTCGATATATTTATCGATAAATGTGTTATCGGTCAAAATGTTGTTCCCATAAAACCGTGAAGCTTAAGCGCAATATGGGTGTCAGATGAAAGAAAAAGACCACAGCTTTCATCTGAACTGATCCCTATTTCGATATATTTATCGATAAATGGGTTATCGGTCAAAATGTGGTTGCCATAAAAGCTTGATGTATGCATTCAATATGGGTGTCAAACGAAAGGCCATGGTCACAGGTTTCAGTTGACATTTTCTATATTTCGATACATTTCTCGATTAATGTGTTATCGGTCAAAATATGGTTCCCACAAGACCTTGATGTATGCATTCAATATGCGTGTCAAATGAAAGAGCATGGTCATAGCTTTCATTTGAACTTTTCGATATATTTAATGAAAGAAATAGACCACAGCTTTCATCTGAACTGATCCATATTTCGATATATTTATCGATAAATGAGTTATCGGTCAAATTTTGGTTGCCACAAAACCTTGATGTATGCTTTCAATATGGGTGTCAAACGAAAAACCATGGCCACACCTTTAATTTGAACCTTTCGATATTTCGATATATTTATCGATAAATGAGTTATTGGTCAAAATGTGGTTCCCACAAAACCTTGATGTATGCATTCAATATGCGTGTCAAACGAAAGGGCATGGTCATAGCTTTCATTTGAACTTTTCGATATTTCGATACATTTATCAGTCAAAAAGTTGTTCCCACAAAACCTTGATGTATGCATTCAATATGGGTGTCAAACGAAAGGCCATGGCCACACCTTTCATTTGAACTTTTCGATATTTCGATATATTTATCGATAAATGAGTTATTGGTCAAAATATGGATACAACAAAACCTTGATGTATGCATTCGATATGGGCGTCAAACGAAAAGCCATGGCCACAGCTTTAATTTGAACCTTTCGATATTTCGATACATTTATCAGTCAAAAAGTTGTTCCCACAAAACCTTGATGTATGCATTCAATATGCGTGTCAAAAGAAAGGGCATGGTCATAGCTTTTATTTGAACTTTTCGATATATTTAATGAAAGAAAAAGACCACAGCTTTCATCTGAACTGATCCATATTTCGATATATTTATCGATAAATGAGTTATCGGTCAAAATGTGGTTGCCACAAAACCTTGATGTGTGCATTCAATATGGGTGTCAAACAAAAAGCCAGGGCCACACCTTTAATTTGAACCTTTCGATATATTTATCGGTCAAAAAGTTGTTCCCACAAAACCTTGATGTATGCGTTCAATATGGGTGTCAAACGAAAAGCCATGGCCACACCTTTAATTTGAACCTTTCGATATTTGGATATACTTATCGATAAATGAGTTATTGGTCAAAATGTGGTTCCCACAAAACCTTGATGTATGCATTCAATATGCGTGTCAAACGAAAGGGCATGGTCACAGGTTTCAGTTGACATTTTCTATATTTCGATACATTTCTCGATTAATGTGTTATCGGTCAAAATATGGTTCCCACAAGACCTTGATGTATGCATTCAATATGCGTGTCAAATGAAAGAGCATGGTCATAGCTTTCATTTGAACTTTTCGATATATTTAATGAAAGAAATAGACCACAGCTTTCATCTGAACTGATCCATATTTCGATATATTTATCGATAAATGAGTTATCGGTCAAAATTTGATTGCCACAAAACCTTGATGTATGCTTTCAATATGGGTGTCAAACGAAAAACGATGGCCACACCTTTAATTTGAACCTTTCGATATTTCGATATATTTATCGATAAATGAGTTATTGGTCAAAATGTGGTTCCCACAAAACCTTGATGTATGCATTCAAGATGCGTGTCAAACGAAAGGGCATGGTCATAGCTTTCATTTGAACTTTTCGATATATTTAGTGAAAGAAAAAGACCACATTTGAACTTTTCGATATTTCGATACATTTATCAGTCAAAAAGTTGTTCCCAAAAAACCTTGATGTATGCGTTCAATATGGGCGTCAAACGAAAGGGCATGGCCACAGTTTTCATTTGAACTTTTCGATATTTCGATATATTTATCGATAAATGTGTTATCGGTCAAAATGTTGTTCCCATAAAACCGTGAAGCTTAAGCGCAATATGGGTGTCAGATGAAAGAAAAAGACCACAGCTTTCATCTGAACTGATCCATATTTCGATATATTTATTGATAAATGAGTTATCGGTCAAAGTTTGGTTGCCACAAAACCTTGATGTATGCATTCAATATGGGTGTCAACCGAAAAGCCATGGCCACACCTTTAATTTGAACCCCTCGATATTTCGATATATTTATCGATAAATGAGTTATTGGTCAAAATGTGGTTCCCACAAAATCTTGATATTCGTTCAATATGCGTGTCAAACGAAAGGGCATCGTCACAGCTCTCATTTGAACTTTTCGATATTTCGATATATTTATCGATAAATGAGTTATCGGTCAAAATGTTGTTGCCACAAAAGCTTGATGTATGCATTCAATATGGGTGTCAAACGAAAGGCCATGGCCACACCTTTCATTTGAACTTTTCGATATTTCGATATATTTATCGATAAATGAGTTATTGGTCAAAATATGGATCCAACAATACCTTGATGTATGTATTCGATATGGGCGTCAAACGAAAAGCCATGGCCACACCTTTAATTTGAACCTTTCGATATTTCGATACATTTATCAGTCAAAAAGTTGTTCCCACAAAACCTTGATGTATGCATTCAATATGCGTGTCAAAAGAAAGGGCATGGTCATAGCTTTTATTTGAACTTTTCGATATATTTAATGAAAGAAAAAGACCACAGCTTTCATCTGAACTGATCCATAATCCGATATATTTATCGATAAATGAGTTATCGGTCAAAATGTGGTTGCCACAAAACCTTGATGTGTGCATTCAATATGGGTGTCAAACAAAAAGCCAGGGCCACACCTTTAATTTGAAATTTTCGATATTTCGATATATTTATCGGTAAAAAAGTTGTTCCCACAAAACCTTGATGTATGCAATATGTGGTTGCCACAAAAGCTTCATGTATGCATTCAATATGGGTGTCAAACGAAAGGCCATGGCCACACCTTTCATTTGAAATTTTCGCTATTTCGATACATTTATCGATAAATGAGTTATCGCTCAAAATGTTGTTGCCACAAAAGCTTGATGTATGCATTCAATATGGGTGTCAAACGAAAGGCCATGGCCACACCTTTCATTTGAACTTTTCGATATTTCGATATATTTATCGATAAATGAGTTATTGGTCAAAATATGGATCCAACAAAACCTTGATGTATGTATTCGATATGGGCGTCAAACGAAAAGCCATGGCCACAGCTTTAATTTGAACCTTTCGATATTTCGATACATTTATCAGTCAAAAAGTTGTTCCCACAAAACCTTGATGTATGCATTCAATATGCGTGTCAAAAGAAAGGGCATGGTCATAGCTTTTATTTGAACTTTTCGATATATTTAATGAAAGAAAAAGACCACAGCTTTCATCTGAACTGATCCATATTTCGATATATTTATCGATAAATGAGTTATCGGTCAAAATGTGGTTGCCACAAAACCTTGATGTGTGCATTCAATATGGGTGTCAAACAAAAAGCCAGGGCCACACCTTTAATTTGAAATTTTCGATATTTCGATATATTTATCGGTAAAAAAGTTGTTCCCACAAAACCTTGATGTATGCAATATGTGGTTGCCACAAAAGCTTCATGTATGCATTCAATATGGGTGTCAAACGAAAGGCCATGGCCACACCTTTCATTTGAAATTTTCGCTATTTCGATATATTTATCGATAAATGAGTTATCGCTCAAAATGTTGTTGCCACAAAAGCTTGATGTATGCATTCAATATGGGTGTCAAACGAAAGGCCATGGCCACACCTTTCATTTGAACTTTTCGATATTTCGATATATTTATCGATAAATGAGTTATTGGTCAAAATATGGATCCAACAAAACCTTGATGTATGCATTCGATATGGGCGTCAAACGAAAGGGCATGGCCACAGCTTTCATTTGAACTTTTCGATATTTCGATATATTTATCGATAGATGAGCTATCGGTGAAAATGCTGTTCCCCTAAACTCTTGATATCTGCGTGCAATACGGGTGTCAAACGAAAGGGCATGGTCACAGGTTTCAGTTGACCTTTTCTATATTTCGATACATTTCTCGATTAATGTGTTATCGGTCAAAATATGGTTCCCACAAGACCTTGATGTATTCATTCAATATGCGTGTCAAATGAAAGAGCATGGTCATAGCTTTCATTTGAACTTTTCGATATATTTAATGAAAGAAAAAGACCACAGCTTTCATCTGAACTGATCCATATTTCGATATATTTATCGATAAATGAGTTATCGGTTAATATGTGGTTCCCATAAAACCTTTATGTATGCGTTCAATATGGGTGTCAAACGAAAGGGCATGGCAACAGCTTTCATTTGAACTTTTCCATATTTAGATATATTTATCGATAAATGTGTTACCGGTCAAAATATGGTTCCCACAAAACCTTGATGTATGCATTCAATATGCGTGTCAAAAGAAAGGGCATGGTCATAGCTTTTATTTGAACTTTTCGATATATTTAATGAAAGAAAAAGACCACAGCTTTCATCTGAACTGATCCATATTTCGATATATTTATCCATAAATGAGTTATCGGTCAAAATGTGGTTGCCACAAAACCTTGATGTGTGCATTCAATATGGGTGTCAAACGAAAAGCCAGGGCCACACCTTTACTTTGAACTTTTCGATATTTCGATATATTTATCGGGAAAAAAGTTGTTCCCACAAAACCTTGATGTATGCAAAATGTGGTTGCCACAAAAGCTTCATGTATGCATTCAATATGGGTGTCAAACGAAAGGCCATGGCCACACCTTTCATTTGAAATTTTCGATATTTCGATATATTTATCGATAAATGAGTTATCGCTCAAAATGGTGTTCCCATGAAAGCTTGATGTATGCATTCAATATGCGTGTCAAACGAAAGGGCATGCTCACAGCTCTCATTTGAACCGATCGATATTTCGATATATTTATCGATAAATGAGTTAATGGTAAAAATGTGGTTCCCACAAAACCTTGATGTATGAATTCAATATGCGTGTCAAACGAAAGGGCATGGCCACAGCTTTTATTTCAACTTTTCGAAGTTTCGAAATATTTACCGATAAACGAGTTGTCGGTCAAAATGTTGTTCCCATAAAACCGTGAAGCATAAGCGCAATATGGGTGTCAGATGAAAGAAAAAGACCACAGCTTTCATCTGAACTGATCCATATTTCGATATATTTATCGATAAATGAGTTTTCGGTCAAAATTTGGTTGCCACAAAACTTTGATGTATGCATTCAATATGGGTGTCAAACGAAAAGCCATGGCCACACCTTTAATTTGAACTTTTCGATATATTTAATGAAAGAAAAAGACTACAGCTTTCATCTGAACTGATCCATATTTCGATATATTTATCGATAAATGAGTTATCGGTCAAAAAGTTGTTCACACAGAACCTTGATGTATGCATTCAATATGGGTGTCAAACGAAAAGCCATGGCCACACCTTTAACTTGAACTTTTCGATATATTTAATGAAAGAAAAAGACCACAGCTTTCATCTGAACTGATCCATATTACGTTATATTTGTCGATAAATGAGTTATCGGTCAAAATTTGGTTGCCACAAAACCTTGATATATGCATTCAATATGGGTGTCAAACGAAAGGGCATGGCCACAGCTTTCATTTGAACCTTTCAATATTTCGATATATTTATCGATAAATGTGTTATCGGTCAAAATATGGTTCCCACAAAACCTTGATGTATGCATTCAATATGCGTGTCAAGCGAAAGGGCATGGTCACAGCTCTCATTTGAACTTTTCGATATTTCGATATATTTATCGATAAATGAGTTATCGGTCAAAATGTGGTTGCCACAAAAGCTTGATGTATGCATTCAATATGGGTGTCAAACGAAAGGCCATGGCCACACCTTTCATTTGAACTCTTCGATATTTCGATATATTTATCGATAAATGAGTTATTGGTCAAAATATGGATCCAACAAAACCTTGATGTATGCATTCGATATGGGCGTCAAACGAAAAGCCATGGCCACACCTTTAATTTGAACCTTTCGATATTTCGATATATTTATCGGTCAAAAAGTTGTTCCCACAAAACCTTGATGTATGCGTTCAATATGGGCGTCAAAAGGCATGGTCACAGCTTTCATTTGAACTTTTCGATATATTTAATGAAAGAAAAAGACCACAGCTTTCATCTGAACTGATCCATATTTCGATATATTTATCGATAAATGAGTTATCGGTCAAAATGTGGTTGCCACAAAAGCTTGATGTATGCATTCAATATGGGTGTCAAACAAAAGGCCATGGCCACACCTTTCATTTGAACTCTTCGATATTTCGATATATTTATCGATAAATGAGTTATTGGTCAAAATATGGATCCAACAAAACCTTGATGTATGCATTCGATATGGGCGTCAAACGAAAAGCCATGGCCACACCTTTATTTTGAACCTTTCGATATTTCGATACATTTATCAGTCAAAAAGTTGTTCCCACAAAACCTTGATGTATGCGTTCAATATGGGCGTCAAAAGGCATGGCCACAGCTTTCATTTGAACTTTTCGATATATTTAATGAAAGAAAAAGACCACAGCTTTCATCTGAACTGATCCATATTTCGATATATTTATCGATAAATGAGTTATCGGTCAAAATGTGGTTGCCACAAAACCTTGATGTATGCATTCAATATGGGTGTCAAACGAAAAGCCATGGCCACACCTTTAATTTGAACCTTTCGATATTTCGATATATTTATCGGTCAAAAAGTTGTTCCCACAAAACCTTGATGTATGCGTTCAATATGGGTGTCAAACGAAAAGCCATGGACACACCTTTAATTTGAACCTTTCGATATTTCGATATATTTATCGATACATGAGTTATTGGTCAAAATGTGGTTCCCAAAAAAACCTTGATGTATGCATTCAATATGCGTGTCAAACGAAAGAGCATGGTCATAGCTTTCATTTGAACTTTTCGATATATTTAATGAAAGAAAAAGACCACAGCTTTCATCTGAACTGATCCATATTTCGATATATTTATCGATAAATGAGTTATCGGTCAAAATGTGGTTGCCACAAAAGCTTGATGTATGCATTCAATATGGGTGTCAAACAAAAAGCCATGGCCACACCTTTAATTTGAACCTTTCGATATATTTATCGGTCAAAAAGTTGTTCCCACAAAACCTTGATGTATGCGTTCAATATGGGTGTCAAACGAAAAGCCATGGCCACACCTTTAATTTGAACCTTTCGATATTTCGATATACTTATCGATAAATGAGTTATTGGTCAAAATGTGGTTCCCACAAAACCTTGATGTATGCATTCAATATGGGTGTCAAACGAAAGGCCATGGCCACACCTTTCATTTGAAATTTTCGATATTTCGATATATTTATCGATAAATGAGTTATCGCTCAAAATGGTGTTCCCATGAAAGCTTGATGTATGCATTCAATATGCGTGTCAAACGAAAGGGCATGCTCACAGCTCTCATTTGAACCGATCGATATTTCGATATATTTATCGATAAATGAGTTATTGGTAAAAATGTGGTTCCCACAAAACCTTGATGTATGAATTCAATATGCGTGTCAAACGAAAGGGCATGGCCACAGCTTTTATTTCAACTTTTCGGAGTTTCGAAATATTTACCGATAAACGAGTTGTCGGTCAAAATGTTGTTCCCATAAAACCGTGAAGCATAAGCGCAATATGGGTGTCAGATGAAAGAAAAAGACCACAGCTTTCATCTGAACTGATCCATATTTCGATATATTTATCGATAAATGAGTTTTCGGTCAAAATTTGGTTGCCACAAAACCTTGATGTATGCATTCAATATGGGTGTCAAACGAAAAGCCATGGCCACACCTTTAATTTGAACTTTTCGATATATTTAATGAAAGAAAAAGACTACAGCTTTCATCTGAACTGATCCATATTTCGATATATTTATCGATAAATGAGTTATCGGTCAAAAAGTTGTTCACACAGAACCTTGATGTATGCATTCAATATGGGTGTCAAACGAAAAGCCATGGCCACACCTTTAACTTGAACTTTTCGATATATTTAATGAAAGAAAAAGACCACAGCTTTCATCTGAACTGATCCATATTACGTTATATTTGTCGATAAATGAGTTATCGGTCAAAATTTGGTTGCCACAAAACCTTGATATATGCATTCAATATGGGTGTCAAACGAAAGGGCATGGCCACAGCTTTCATTTGAACCTTTCAATATTTCGATATATTTATCGATAAATGTGTTATCGGTCAAAATATGGTTCCCACAAAACCTTGATGTATGCATTCAATATGCGTGTCAAGCGAAAGGGCATGGTCACAGCTCTCATTTGAACTTTTCGATATTTCGATATATTTATCGATAAATGAGTTATCGGTCAAAATGTGGTTGCCACAAAAGCTTGATGTATGCATTCAATATGGGTGTCAAACGAAAGGCCATGGCCACACCTTTCATTTGAACTCTTCGATATTTCGATATATTTATCGATAAATGAGTTATTGGTCAAAATATGGATCCAACAAAACCTTGATGTATGCATTCGATATGGGCGTCAAACGAAAAGCCATGGCCACACCTTTAATTTGAACCTTTCGATATTTCGATATATTTATCGGTCAAAAAGTTGTTCCCACAAAACCTTGATGTATGCGTTCAATATGGGCGTCAAAAGGCATGGTCACAGCTTTCATTTGAACTTTTCGATATATTTAATGAAAGAAAAAGACCACAGCTTTCATCTGAACTGATCCATATTTCGATATATTTATCGATAAATGAGTTATCGGTCAAAATGTGGTTGCCACAAAACCTTGATGTATGCATTCAATATGGGTGTCAAACGAAAAGCCATGGCCACACCTTTAATTTGAACCTTTCGATATTTCGATATATTTATCGGTCAAAAAGTTGTTCCCACAAAACCTTGATGTATGCGTTCAATATGGGTGTCAAACGAAAAGCCATGGACACACCTTTAATTTGAACCTTTCGATATTTCGATATATTTATCGATACATGAGTTATTGGTCAAAATGTGGTTCCCAAAAAAACCTTGATGTATGCATTCAATATGCGTGTCAAACGAAAGAGCATGGTCATAGCTTTCATTTGAACTTTTCGATATATTTAATGAAAGAAAAAGACCACAGCTTTCATCTGAACTGATCCATATTTCGATATATTTATCGATAAATGAGTTATCGGTCAAAATGTGGTTGCCACAAAAGCTTGATGTATGCATTCAATATGGGTGTCAAACAAAAAGCCATGGCCACACCTTTAATTTGAACCTTTCGATATATTTATCGGTCAAAAAGTTGTTCCCACAAAACCTTGATGTATGCGTTCAATATGGGTGTCAAACGAAAAGCCATGGCCACACCTTTAATTTGAACCTTTCGATATTTCGATATACTTATCGATAAATGAGTTATTGGTCAAAATGTGGTTCCCACAAAACCTTGATGTATGCATTCAATATGGGTGTCAAACGAAAGGCCATGGCCACACCTTTCATTTGAAATTTTCGATATTTCGATATATTTATCGATAAATGAGTTATCGCTCAAAATGGTGTTCCCATGAAAGCTTGATGTATGCATTCAATATGCGTGTCAAACGAAAGGGCATGCTCACAGCTCTCATTTGAACCGATCGATATTTCGATATATTTATCGATAAATGAGTTGTTGGTAAAAATGTGGTTCCCACAAAACCTTGATGTATGAATTCAATATGCGTGTCAAACGAAAGGGCATGGCCACAGCTTTTATTTCAACTTTTCGGAGTTTCGAAATATTTACCGATAAACGAGTTGTCGGTCAAAATGTTGTTCCCATAAAACCGTGAAGCATAAGCGCAATATGGGTGTCAGATGAAAGAAAAAGACCACAGCTTTCATCTGAACTGATCCATATTTCGATATATTTATCGATAAATGAGTTTTCGGTCAAAATTTGGTTGCCACAAAACCTTGATGTATGCATTCAATATGGGTGTCAAACGAAAAGCCATGGCCACACCTTTAATTTGAACTTTTCGATATATTTAATGAAAGAAAAAGACTACAGCTTTCATCTGAACTGATCCATATTTCGATATATTTATCGATAAATGAGTTATCGGTCAAAAAGTTGTTCACACAGAACCTTGATGTATGCATTCAATATGGGTGTCAAACGAAAAGCCATGGCCACACCTTTAACTTGAACTTTTCGATATATTTCATGAAAGAAAAAGACCACAGCTTTCATCTGAACTGATCCATATTACGTTATATTTGTCGATAAATGAGTTATCGGTCAAAATTTGGTTGCCACAAAACCTTGATATATGCATTCAATATGGGTGTCAAACGAAAGGGCATGGCCACAGCTTTCATTTGAACCTTTCAATATTTCGATATATTTATCGATAAATGTGTTATCGGTCAAAATATGGTTCCCACAAAACCTTGATGTATGCATTCAATATGCGTGTCAAGCGAAAGGGCATGGTCACAGCTCTCATTTGAACTTTTCGATATTTCGATATATTTATCGATAAATGAGTTATCGGTCAAAATGTGGTTGCCACAAAAGCTTGATGTATGCATTCAATATGGGTGTCAAACGAAAGGCCATGGCCACACCTTTCATTTGAACTCTTCGATATTTCGATATATTTATCGATAAATGAGTTATTGGTCAAAATATGGATCCAACAAAACCTTGATGTATGCATTCGATATGGGCGTCAAACGAAAAGCCATGGCCACACCTTTATTTTGAACCTTTCGATATTTCGATACATTTATCAGTCAAAAAGTTGTTCCCACAAAACCTTGATGTATGCGTTCAATATGGGCGTCAAAAGGCATGGTCACAGCTTTCATTTGAACTTTTCGATATATTTAATGAAAGAAAAAGACCACAGCTTTCATCTGAACTGATCCATATTTCGATATATTTATCGATAAATGAGTTATCGGTCAAAATGTGGTTGCCACAAAAGCTTGATGTATGCATTCAATATGGGTGTCAAACAAAAGGCCATGGCCACACCTTTCATTTGAACTCTTCGATATTTCGATATATTTATCGATAAATGAGTTATTGGTCAAAATATGGATCCAACAAAACCTTGATGTATGCATTCGATATGGGCGTCAAACGAAAAGCCATGGCCACACCTTTATTTTGAACCTTTCGATATTTCGATACATTTATCAGTCAAAAAGTTGTTCCCACAAAACCTTGATGTATGCGTTCAATATGGGCGTCAAAAGGCATGGCCACAGCTTTCATTTGAACTTTTCGATATATTTAATGAAAGAAAAAGACCACAGCTTTCATCTGAACTGATCCATATTTCGATATATTTATCGATAAATGAGTTATCGGTCAAAATGCGGTTGCCACAAAACCTTGATGTATGCATTCAATATGGGTGTCAAACGAAAAGCCATGGCCACACCTTTAATTTGAACCTTTCGATATTTCGATATATTTATCGGTCAAAAAGTTGTTCCCACAAAACCTTGATGTATGCGTTCAATATGGGTGTCAAACGAAAAGCCATGGACACACCTTTAATTTGAACCTTTCGATATTTCGATATATTTATCGATACATGAGTTATTGGTCAAAATGTGGTTCCCAAAAAAACCTTGATGTATGCATTCAATATGCGTGTCAAACGAAAGAGCATGGTCATAGCTTTCATTTGAACTTTTCGATATATTTAATGAAAGAAAAAGACCACAGCTTTCATCTGAACTGATCCATATTTCGATATATTTATCGATAAATGAGTTATCGGTCAAAATGTGGTTGCCACAAAAGCTTGATGTATGCATTCAATATGGGTGTCAAACAAAAAGCCATGGCCACACCTTTAATTTGAACCTTTCGATATATTTATCGGTCAAAAAGTTGTTCCCACAAAACCTTGATGTATGCGTTCAATATGGGTGTCAAACGAAAAGCCATGGCCACACCTTTAATTTGAACCTTTCGATATTTCGATATACTTATCGATAAATGAGTTATTGGTCAAAATGTGGTTCCCACAAAACCTTGATGTATGCATTCAATATGCGTGTCAAAGGAAAGGGCATGGTCACAGGTTTCAGTTGACATTTTCTATATTTCGATACATTTCTCGATTAATGTGTTATCGGTCAAAATATGGTTCCCACAAGACCTTGATGTATGCATTCAATATGCGTGTCAAATGAAAGAGCATGGTCATAGCTTTCATTTGAACTTTTCGATATATTTAAGGAAAGAAAAATACCACAGCTTTCATCTGAACTGATCCATATTTCGATATATTTATCGATAAATGAGTTATCGGTCAAAATGTGGTTGCCACAAAAGCTTGATGTATGCATTCAATATGGGTGTCAAACGAAAGGCCATGGCAACACCTTTCATTTGAACTCTTCGATATTTCGATATATTTATCGATAAATGAGTTATTGGTCAAAATATGGATCCAACAAAACCTTGATGTATGCATTCGATATGGGCGTCAAACGAAAAGCCATGGCCACACCTTTAATTTGAACCTTTCGATATTTCGATATATTTATCGGTCAAAAAGTTGTTCCCACAAAACCTTGATGTATGCGTTCAATATGGGTGTCAAACGAAAAGCCATGGCCACACCTTTAATTTGAACCTTTCGATATTTCGATATATTTATCGATACATGAGTTATTGGTCAAAATGTGGTTCCCAAAAAAACCTTGATGTATGCATTCAATATGCGTGTCAAACGAAAGAGCATGGTCATAGCTTTCATTTGAACTTTTCGATATATTTAATGAAAGAAAAAGACCACAGCTTTCATCTGAACTGATCCATATTTCGATATATTTATCGATAAATGAGTTATCGGTCAAAATGTGGTTGCCACAAAACCTTGATGTATGCATTCAATATGGGTGTCAAACGAAAGGCCATGGCCACACCTTTCATTTGAAATTTTCGATATTTCGATATATTTATCGATAAATGAGTTATCGCTCAAAATGGTGTTCCCATGAAAGCTTGATGTATGCATTCAATATGCGTGTCAAACGAAAGGGCATGCTCACAGCTCTCATTTGAACCGATCGATATTTCGATATATTTATCGATAAATGAGTTATTGGTAAAAATGTGGTTCCCACAAAACCTTGATGTATGAATTCAATATGCGTGTCAAACGAAAGGGCATGGCCACAGCTTTTATTTCAACTTTTCGGAGTTTCGAAATATTTACCGATAAACGAGTTGTCGGTCAAAATGTTGTTCCCATAAAACCGTGAAGCATAAGCGCAATATGGGTGTCAGATGAAAGAAAAAGACCACAGCTTTCATCTGAACTGATCCATATTTCGATATATTTATCGATAAATGAGTTTTCGGTCAAAATTTGGTTGCCACAAAACCTTGATGTATGCATTCAATATGGGTGTCAAACGAAAAGCCATGGCCACACCTTTAATTTGAACTTTTCGATATATTTAATGAAAGAAAAAGACTACAGCTTTCATCTGAACTGATCCATATTTCGATATATTTATCGATAAATGAGTTATCGGTCAAAAAGTTGTTCACACAGAACCTTGATGTATGCATTCAATATGGGTGTCAAACGAAAAGCCATGGCCACACCTTTAACTTGAACTTTTCGATATATTTAATGAAAGAAAAAGACCACAGCTTTCATCTGAACTGATCCATATTACGTTATATTTGTCGATAAATGAGTTATCGGTCAAAATTTGGTTGCCACAAAACCTTGATATATGCATTCAATATGGGTGTCAAACGAAAGGGCATGGCCACAGCTTTCATTTGAACCTTTCAATATTTCGATATATTTATCGATAAATGTGTTATCGGTCAAAATATGGTTCCCACAAAACCTTGATGTATGCATTCAATATGCGTGTCAAGCGCAAGGGCATGGTCACAGCTCTCATTTGAACTTTTCGATATTTCGATATATTTATCGATAAATGAGTTATCGGTCAAAATGTGGTTGCCACAAAAGCTTGATGTATGCATTCAATATGGGTGTCAAACGAAAGGCCATGGCCACACCTTTCATTTGAACTCTTCGATATTTCGATATATTTATCGATAAATGAGTTATTGGTCAAAATATGGATCCAACAAAACCTTGATGTATGCATTCGATATGGGCGTCAAACGAAAAGCCATGGCCACACCTTTAATTTGAACCTTTCGATATTTCGATATATTTATCGGTCAAAAAGTTGTTCCCACAAAACCTTGATGTATGCGTTCAATATGGGCGTCAAAAGGCATGGTCACAGCTTTCATTTGAACTTTTCGATATATTTAATGAAAGAAAAAGACCACAGCTTTCATCTGAACTGATCCATATTTCGATATATTTATCGATAAATGAGTTATCGGTCAAAATGTGGTTGCCACAAAAGCTTGATGTATGCATTCAATATGGGTGTCAAACAAAAGGCCATGGCCACACCTTTCATTTGAACTCTTCGATATTTCGATATATTTATCGATAAATGAGTTATTGGTCAAAATATGGATCCAACAAAACCTTGATGTATGCATTCGATATGGGCGTCAAACGAAAAGCCATGGCCACACCTTTAATTTGAACCTTTCGATATTTCGATATATTTATCGGTCAAAAAGTTGTTCCCACAAAACCTTGATGTATGCGTTCAATATGGGCGTCAAAAGGCATGGTCACAGCTTTCATTTGAACTTTTCGATATATTTAATGAAAGAAAAAGACCACAGCTTTCATCTGAACTGATCCATATTTCGATATATTTATCGATAAATGAGTTATCGGTCAAAATGTGGTTGCCACAAAAGCTTGATGTATGCATTCAATATGGGTGTCAAACAAAAGGCCATGGCCACACCTTTCATTTGAACTCTTCGATATTTCGATATATTTATCGATAAATGAGTTATTGGTCAAAATATGGATCCAACAAAACCTTGATGTATGCATTCAATATGGGTGTCAAACGAAAAGCCATGGCCACACCTTTAATTTGAACCTTTCGATATTTCGATATATTTATCGGTCAAAAAGTTGTTCCCACAAAACCTTGATGTATGCGTTCAATATGGGTGTCAAACGAAAAGCCATGGACACACCTTTAATTTGAACCTTTCGATATTTCGATATATTTATCGATACATGAGTTATTGGTCAAAATGTGGTTCCCAAAAAAACCTTGATGTATGCATTCAATATGCGTGTCAAACGAAAGAGCATGGTCATAGCTTTCATTTGAACTTTTCGATATATTTAATGAAAGAAAAAGACCACAGCTTTCATCTGAACTGATCCATATTTCGATATATTTATCGATAAATGAGTTATCGGTCAAAATGTGGTTGCCACAAAAGCTTGATGTATGCATTCAATATGGGTGTCAAACAAAAAGCCATGGCCACACCTTTAATTTGAACCTTTCGATATATTTATCGGTCAAAAAGTTGTTCCCACAAAACCTTGATGTATGCGTTCAATATGGGTGTCAAACGAAAAGCCATGGCCACACCTTTAATTTGAACCTTTCGATATTTCGATATACTTATCGATAAATGAGTTATTGGTCAAAATGTGGTTCCCACAAAACCTTGATGTATGCATTCAATATGCGTGTCAAAGGAAAGGGCATGGTCACAGGTTTCAGTTGACATTTTCTATATTTCGATACATTTCTCGATTAATGTGTTATCGGTCAAAATATGGTTCCCACAAGACCTTGATGTATGCATTCAATATGCGTGTCAAATGAAAGAGCATGGTCATAGCTTTCATTTGAACTTTTCGATATATTTAAGGAAAGAAAAATACCACAGCTTTCATCTGAACTGATCCATATTTCGATATATTTATCGATAAATGAGTTATCGGTCAAAATTTGGTTGCCACAAAACCTTGATGTATGCATTCAATATGGGTGTCAAACGAAAAACCATGGCCACACCTTTAATTTGAACCTTTCGATATTTCGATATATTTATCGATAAATGAGTTATTGGTCTTAATGTGGTTCCCACAAGACCTTGATGTATGCATTCAATATGCGTGTCAAACGAAAGAGCATGGTCATAGCTTTCATTTGAACTTTTCGATACATTTAATGAAAGAAAAAGACCACAGCTTTCATCTGAACTGATCCATATTTCGATATATTTATCGATAAATGAGTTATCGGTCAAAATGTGGTTGCCACAAAACCTTGATGTATGCATTCAATATGGGTGTCAAACGAAAAGCCATGGCCACACCTTTAATTTAAACCTGTCGATATATTTATCGGTCAAAAAGTTGTTCCCACAAAACCTTGATGTATGCGTTCAATATGGGTGTCAAACGAAAAACCATGGCCACACCTTTAATTTGAACCTTTCGATATTTCGATATATTTATCGATAAATGTGTTATCGGTCAAAATATGGTTCCCACAAGACCTTGATATTCGTTTAATATGGGTGTCAAACGAAAGGGCATGGCCACAGCTTTTATTTGAACTTTTCGATATTTCGATATATTTATCGATAAATGTGTTATCGGTCAAAATGTGGTTGCCACAAAAGCTTGATGTATGCATTCAATATGGGTGTCAAACGAAAGGCCATGGCCACACCTTTCATTTGAACTTTTCGATATTTCGATATATTTATCGATAAATGAGTTATTGGTCAAAATATGGATCCAACAAAATATTGATGTATCAATTCGATATGGGTGTCAAACGAAAAGCCATGGCCACACCTTTAATTTGAACCTTTCGACATTTCGATACATTTATTAGTCAAAAAGTTTTTCCCACAAAACCTTGATGTATGCGTTCAATATGGGCGTCAAACGAAAGGGCATGGCCACAGCTTTCATTTGAACTTTTCGATATTTCGATATATTTCTCGATTAATGTGTTATCGGTCAAAATATGGTTCCCACAAGACCTTGATGTATGCATTCAATATGCGTGTCAAATGAAAGAGCATGGTCATAGCTTTCATTTGAACTTTTCGATATATTTAATGAAAGAAAAAGACCACAGCTTTCATCTGAACTGATCCATATTTCGATATATTTATCGATAAATGAGTTATCGGTCAAAATGTGGTTGCCACAAAAGCTTGATGTATGCATTCAATATGGGTGTCAAACAAAAAGCCATGGCCACACCTTTAATTTGAACCTTTCGATATATTTATCGGTCAAAAAGTTGTTCCCACAAAACCTTGATGTATGCGTTCAATATGGGTGTCAAACGAAAAGCCATGGCCACACCTTTAATTTGAACCTTTCGATATTTCGATATACTTATCCATAAATGAGTTATTGGTCAAAATGTGGTTCCCACAAAACCTTGATGTATGCATTCAATATGGTTGTCAAACGAAAAGCCATGGCCACACCTTTAATTTGAACCTTTCGATATTTCGATATATTTATCGGTCAAAAAGTTGTTCCCACAAAACCTTGATGTATGCGTTCAATATGGGTGTCAAACGAAAAGCCATGGACACACCTTTAATTTGAACCTTTCGATATTTCGATATATTTATCGATACATGAGTTATTGGTCAAAATGTAGTTCCCACAAGACCTTGATATTCGTTTAATATGGGTGTCAAACGAAAGGGCATGGCCACAGCTTTTATTTGAACTTTTCGATATTTCGATATATTTATCGATAAATGTGTTATCGGTCAAAATGTGGTTGCCACAAAAGCTTGATGTATGCATTCAATATGGGTGTCAAACGAAAGGCCATGGCCACACCTTTCATTTGAACTTTTCGATATTTCGATATATTTATCGATAAATGAGTTATTGGTCAAAATATGGATCCAACAAAATATTGATGTATCAATTCGATATGGGTGTCAAACGAAAAGCCATGGCCACACCTTTAATTTGAACCTTTCGACATTTCGATACATTTATTAGTCAAAAAGTTTTTCCCACAAAACCTTGATGTATGCGTTCAATATGGGCGTCAAACGAAAGGGCATGGCCACAGCTTTCATTTGAACTTTTCGATATTTCGATATATTTCTCGATTAATGTGTTATCGGTCAAAATATGGTTCCCACAAGACCTTGATGTATGCATTCAATATGCGTGTCAAATGAAAGAGCATGGTCATAGCTTTCATTTGAACTTTTCGATATATTTAATGAAAGAAAAAGACCACAGCTTTCATCTGAACTGATCCATATTTCGATATATTTATCGATAAATGAGTTATCGGTCAAAATGTGGTTGCCACAAAAGCTTGATGTATGCATTCAATATGGGTGTCAAACAAAAAGCCATGGCCACACCTTTAATTTGAACCTTTCGATATATTTATCGGTCAAAAAGTTGTTCCCACAAAACCTTGATGTATGCGTTCAATATGGGTGTCAAACGAAAAGCCATGGACACACCTTTAATTTGAACCTTTCGATATTTCGATATATTTATCGATACATGAGTTATTGGTCAAAATGTAGTTCCCAAAAAAACCTTGATGTATGCATTCAATATGCGTGTCAAACGAAAGAGCATGGTCATAGCTTTCATTTGAACTTTTCGATATATTTAATGAAAGAAAAAGACCACAGCTTTCATCTGAACTGATCCATATTTCGATATATTTATCGATAAATGAGTTATCGGTCAAAATGTGGTTGCCACAAAAGCTTGATGTATGCATTCAATATGGGTGTCAAATAAAAAGCCATGGCCACACCTTTAATTTGAACCTTTCGATATATTTATCGGTCAAAAAGTTGTTCCCACAAAACCTTGATGTATGCGTTCAATATGGGTGTCAAACGAAAAGCCATGGCCACACCTTTAATTTGAACCTTTCGATATTTCGATATACTTATCGATAAATGAGTTATTGGTCAAAATGTGGTTCCCACAAAACCTTGATGTATGCATTCAATATGCGTGTCAAAGGAAAGGGCAATGTCACAGGTTTCAGTTGACATTTTCTATATTTCGATACATTTCTCGATTAATGTGTTATCGGTCAAAATATGGTTCCCACAAGACCTTGATGTATGCATTCAATATGCGTGTCAAATGAAAGAGCATGGTCATAGCTTTCATTTGAACTTTTCGATATATTTAAGGAAAGAAAAAGACCACAGCTTTCATCTGAACTGATCCATATTTCGATATATTTATCGATAAATGAGTTATCGGTTAAAATTTGGTTGCCACAAAACCTTGATGTATGCATTCAATATGGGTGTCAAACGAAAAACCATGGCCACACCTTTAATTTGAACCTTTCGATATTTCGATATATTTATCGATAAATGAGTTATTGGTCAAAATGTGGTTCCCACAAAACCTTGATGTATGCATTCAATATGCGTGTCAAAGGAAAGGGCATGGTCACAGGTTTCAGTTGACATTTTCTATATTTCGATACATTTCTCGATTAATGTGTTATCGGTCAAAATATGGTTCCCACAAGACCTTGATGTATGCATTCAATATGCGTGTCAAATGAAAGAGCATGGTCATAGCTTTCATTTGAACTTTTCGATATATTTAATGAAAGAAAAAGACCACAGCTTTCATCTGAACTGATCCATATTTCGATATATTTATCGATAAATGAGTTATCGGTCAAAATGTGGTTGCCACAAAACCTTGATGTATGCATTCAATATGGTTGTCAAACGAAAAGCCATGGCCACACCTTTAATTTGAACCTTTCGATATTTCGATATATTTATCGGTCAAAAAGTTGTTCCCACAAAACCTTGATGTATGCGTTCAATATGGGTGTCAAACGAAAAGCCATGGACACACCTTTAATTTGAACCTTTCGATATTTCGATATATTTATCGATACATGAGTTATTGGTCAAAATGTAGTTCCCAAAAAAACCTTGATGTATGCATTCAATATGCGTGTCAAACGAAAGAGCATGGTCATAGCTTTCATTTGAACTTTTCGATATATTTAATGAAAGAAAAAGACCACAGCTTTCATCTGAACTGATCCATATTTCGATATATTTATCGATAAATGAGTTATCGGTCAAAATGTGGTTGCCACAAAAGCTTGATGTATGCATTCAATATGGGTGTCAAACAAAAAGCCATGGCCACACCTTTAATTTGAACCTTTCGATATATTTATCGGTCAAAAAGTTGTTCCCACAAAACCTTGATGTATGCGTTCAATATGGGTGTCAAACGAAAAGCCATGGCCACACCTTTAATTTGAACCTTTCGATATTTCGATATACTTATCGATAAATGAGTTATTGGTCAAAATGTGGTTCCCACAAAACCTTGATGTATGCATTCAATATGCGTGTCAAAGGAAAGGGCATGGTCACAGGTTTCAGTTGACATTTTCTATATTTCGATACATTTCTCGATTAATGTGTTATCGGTCAAAATATGGTTCCCACAAGACCTTGATGTATGCATTCAATATGCGTGTCAAATGAAAGAGCATGGTCATAGCTTTCATTTGAACTTTTCGATATATTTAAGGAAAGAAAAAGACCACAGCTTTCATCTGAACTGATCCATATTTCGATATATTTATCGATAAATGAGTTATCGGTCAAAATGTGGTTGCCACAAAACCTTGATGTATGCATTCAATATGGGTGTCAAACGAAAAACCATGGCCACACCTTTAATTTGAACCTTTCGATATTTCGATATATTTATCGATAAATGAGTTATTGGTCAAAATGTGGTTCCCACAAGACCTTGATGTATGCATTCAATATGGGTGTCAAACGAAAAGCCATGGCCACACCTTTAATTTAAACCTGTCGATATATTTATCGGTCAAAAAGTTGTTCCCACAAAACCTTGATGTATGCGTTCAATATGGGTGTCAAACGAAAAACCATGGCCACACCTTTAATTTGAACCTTTCGATATTTCGATATATTTATCGATAAATGTGTTATCGGTCAAAATATGGTTCCCACAAGACCTTGATATTCGTTTAATATGGGTGTCAAACGAAAGGGCATGGCCACAGCTTTTATTTGAACTTTTCGATATTTCGATATATTTATCGATAAATGTGTTATCGGTCAAAATGTGGTTGCCACAAAAGCTTGATGTATGCATTCAATATGGGTGTCAAACGAAAGGCCATGGCCACACCTTTCATTTGAACTTTTCGATATTTCGATATATTTATCGATAAATGAGTTATTGGTCAAAATATGGATCCAACAAAATATTGATGTATCAATTCGATATGGGTGTCAAACGAAAAGCCATGGCCACACCTTTAATTTGAACCTTTCGACATTTCGATACATTTATTAGTCAAAAAGTTTTTCCCACAAAACCTTGATGTATGCGTTCAATATGGGCGTCAAACGAAAGGGCATGGCCACAGTTTTCATTTGAACTTTTCGATATTTCGATATATTTCTCGATTAATGTGTTATCGGTCAAAATATGGTTCCCACAAGACCTTGATGTATGCATTCAATATGCGTGTCAAATGAAAGAGCATGGTCATAGCTTTCATTTGAACTTTTCGATATATTTAATGAAAGAAAAAGACCACAGCTTTCACCTGAACTGATCCATATTTCGATATATTTGTCGATAAATGCGTTATTGGTGAAAACATGGTTCCCACAAAACCTTGATGTATGCATTCAATATGGGTGTCAAACGAAAGGCCATGGCCACACCTTTCATTTGAACTTTTCGATATTTCAATATATTTATCGATAAATGAGTTATTGGTCAAAATATGGATCCAACAAAACCTTGATGTATGCATTCGATATGGGCATCAAACGAAAAGCCATGGCCACACCTTTAATTTGAACCTTTCGATATTTCGATACATTTATCAGTCAAAAAGTTGTTCCCACAAAACCTTGATGTATGCGTTCAATATGGGCGTCAAACGAAAGGGCATGGCCACAGCTTTCATTTCAACTTTTCCATATTTCGATATATTTATCGATAAATGTGTAATCGGTCAAAATATGGGTCCCACAAAACCTTGATGTATGCATTCAACATGCGTGTCAAACGAAAGGGCATGGCCACAGCTTTTATTTCAACTTTTCGAAATTTCGAAATATTTACCGATAAACGAGTTGTCGGTCAAAATGTTGTTCCCATAAAACCGTGAAACTTAAGCGTAATATGAGTGTCAAATGCAAGAAAAAGGCCACAGCTTTCATCTGAACTGATCCATATTTCGATATATTTATCGATAAATGAGTTATCGGTTAAAATGTGGTTCCCATAAAACCTTGATGTATGCGTTCAATATGGGTGTCAAACGAAAGGGCATGGCCACACCTTTAATTTGAACCTTTCGGTATTTCGATATATTTATCGGTCAAAAAGTTGTTCCCACAAAACCTTGATGTATGCGTTCAATATGGGTGTCAAACGAAAAGCCATGGACACACCTTTAATTTGAGCCTTTCGATATTTCGATATATTTATCGATAAATGAGTTATTGGTCAAAATGTGGTTCCCACAAAAATTTGATGTATGCATTCAATATGCGTGTCAAACGAAAGAGCATGGTCATAGCTTTCATTCGAACTTTTCGATATATTTAATGAAAGAAAAAGACCACAGCTTTCATCTGAACTGATCCATATTTCGATATATTTATCGATAAATGAGTTATCGGTCAAAATGTGGTTGCCACAAAACCTTGATGTATGCATTCAATATGGGTGTCAAACAAAAAGCCATGGCCACACCTTTAATTTGAACCTTTCGATATATTTATCGGTCAAAAAGTTGTTCCCACAAAACCTTGATGTATGCGTTCAATATGGCTGTCAAACGAAAAGCCATGGCCACACCTTTAATTTGCACCTTTCGATATTTCGATATATTTATCGGTCAAAAAGTTGTTCCCACAAAACCTTGATGTATGCGTTCAATATGGGTGTCAAACGAAAAGCCATGGACACACCTTTAATTTTAACCTTTCGATATTTCGATATATTTATCGATACATGAGTTATTGGTCAAAATGTGGTTCCCACAAAACCTTGATGTATGCATTCAATATGGGTGTCAAACGAAAGAGCATGGTCATAGCTTTCATTCGAACTTTTCGATATATTTAATGAAAGAAAAAGACCACAGCTTTCATCTGAACTGATCCATATTTCGATATATTTATCGATAAATGAGTTATCGGTCAAAATGTGGTTGCCACAAAACCTTGATGTATGCATTCAATATGGGTGTCAAACGAAAAACCATGGCCACACCTTTAATTTGAACCTTTCGATATTTCGATATATTTATCGATAAATGAGTTATTGGTCAAAATGTGGTTCCCACAAGACCTTGATGTATGCATTCAATATGGGTGTCAAACGAAAAGCCATGGCCACACCTTTAATTTGAACCTTTCGATATTTCGATATGTTTATCGATAAATGAGTTATTGGTCAAAAAGTTGTTCCCACAGAACCTTGATGTATGCATTCAATATGGGTGTCAAACGAAAAGCCATGGCCACACCTTTAATTTGAACCTTTCGATATTTCGATATGTTTATCGATAAATGAGTTATTGGTCAAAATGTGGTTCCCACAAAAATTTGATGTATGCATTCAATATGCGTGTCAAACGAAAGAGCATGGTCATAGCTTTCATTCGAACTTTTCGATATATTTAATGAAAGAAAAAGACCACAGCTTTCATCTGAACTGATCCATATTTCGATATATTTATCGATAAATGAGTTATCGGTCAAAATGTGGTTGCCACAAAACCTTGATGTATGCATTCAATATGGGTGTCAAACGAAAAACCATGGCCACACCTTTAATTTGAACCTTTCGATATTTCGATATATTTATCGATAAATGAGTTATTGGTCAAAATGTGGTTCCCACAAGACCTTGATGTATGCATTCAATATGCGTGTCAAACGAAAGAGCATGGTCATAGCTTTCATTTGAACTTTTCGATATATTTAATGAAAGAAAAAGACCACAGCTTTCATCTGAACTGATCCATATTTCGATATATTTATCGATAAATGAGTTATCGGTCAAAATGTGGTTGCCACAAAACCTTGATGTATGCATTCAATATGGGTGTCAAACGAAAAGCCATGGCCACACCTTTAATTTAAACCTGTCGATATATTTATCGGTCAAAAAGTTGTTCCCACAAAACCTTGATGTATGCGTTCAATATGGGTGTCAAACGAAAAACCATGGCCACACCTTTAATTTGAACCTTTCGATATTTCGATATATTTATCGATAAATGTGTTATCGGTCAAAATATGGTTCCCACAAGACCTTGATATTCGTTTAATATGGGTGTCAAACGAAAGGGCATGGCCACAGCTTTTATTTGAACTTTTCGATATTTCGATATATTTATCGATAAATGTGTTATCGGTCAAAATGTGGTTGCCACAAAAGCTTGATGTATGCATTCAATATGGGTGTCAAACGAAAGGCCATGGCCACACCTTTCATTTGAACTTTTCGATATTTCGATATATTTATCGATAAATGAGTTATTGGTCAAAATATGGATCCAACAAAATATTGATGTATCAATTCGATATGGGTGTCAAACGAAAAGCCATGGCCACACCTTTAATTTGAACCTTTCGACATTTCCATACATTTATTAGTCAAAAAGTTTTTCCCACAAAACCTTGATGTATGCGTTCAATATGGGCGTCAAACGAAAGGGCATGGCCACAGTTTTCATTTGAACTTTTCGATATTTCGATATATTTCTCGATTAATGTGTTATCGGTCAAAATATGGTTCCCACAAGACCTTGATGTATGCATTCAATATGCGTGTCAAATGAAAGAGCATGGTCATAGCTTTCATTTGAACTTTTCGATATATTTAATGAAAGAAAAAGACCACAGCTTTCACCTGAACTGATCCATATTTCGATATATTTGTCGATAAATGCGTTATTGGTGAAAACATGGTTCCCACAAAACCTTGATGTATGCATTCAATATGGGTGTCAAACGAAAGGCCATGGCCACACCTTTCATTTGAACTTTTCGATATTTCAATATATTTATCGATAAATGAGTTATTGGTCAAAATATGGATCCAACAAAACCTTGATGTATGCATTCGATATGGGCATCAAACGAAAAGCCATGGCCACACCTTTAATTTGAACCTTTCGATATTTCGATACATTTATCAGTCAAAAAGTTGTTCCCACAAAACCTTGATGTATGCGTTCAATATGGGCGTCAAACGAAAGGGCATGGCCACAGCTTTCATTTCAACTTTTCCATATTTCGATATATTTATCGATAAATGTGTAATCGGTCAAAATATGGGTCCCACAAAACCTTGATGTATGCATTCAACATGCGTGTCAAACGAAAGGGCATGGCCACAGCTTTTATTTCAACTTTTCGAAATTTCGAAATATTTACCGATAAACGAGTTGTCGGTCAAAATGTTGTTCCCATAAAACCGTGAAACTTAAGCGTAATATGAGTGTCAAATGCAAGAAAAAGGCCACAGCTTTCATCTGAACTGATCCATATTTCGATATATTTATCGATAAATGAGTTATCGGTTAAAATGTGGTTCCCATAAAACCTTGATGTATGCGTTCAATATGGGTGTCAAACGAAAGGGCATGGCCACACCTTTAATTTGAACCTTTCGGTATTTCGATATATTTATCGGTCAAAAAGTTGTTCCCACAAAACCTTGATGTATGCGTTCAATATGGGTGTCAAACGAAAAGCCATGGACACACCTTTAATTTGAACCTTTCGATATTTCGATATATTTATCGATAAATGAGTTATTGGTCAAAATGTGGTTCCCACAAAAATTTGATGTATACATTCAATATGCGTGTCAAACGAAAGAGCATGGTCATAGCTTTCATTCGAACTTTTCGATATATTTAATGAAAGAAAAAGACCACAGCTTTCATCTGAACTGATCCATATTTCGATATATTTATCGATAAATGAGTTATCGGTCAAAATGTGGTTGCCACAAAACCTTGATGTATGCATTCAATATGGGTGTCAAACAAAAAGCCATGGCCACACCTTTAATTTGAACCTTTCGATATATTTATCGGTCAAAAAGTTGTTCCCACAAAACCTTGATGTATGCGTTCAATATGGCTGTCAAACGAAAAGCCATGGCCACACCTTTAATTTGCACCTTTCGATATTTCGATATATTTATCGGTCAAAAAGTTGTTCCCACAAAACCTTGATGTATGCGTTCAATATGGGTGTCAAACGAAAAGCCATGGACACACCTTTAATTTTAACCTTTCCATATTTCGATATATTTATCGATACATGAGTTATTGGTCAAAATGTGGTTCCCACAAAACCTTGATGTATGCATTCAATATGGGTGTCAAACGAAAGAGCATGGTCATAGCTTTCATTTGAACTTTTCGATATATTTAATGAAAGAAAAAGGCCACAGCTTTCATCTGAACTGATCCATATTTCGATATATTTATCGATAAATGAGTTATCGGTCAAAAAGTTGTTCCCACAGAACCTTGATGTATGCATTCAATATGGGTGTCAAACGAAAAGCCATGGCCACACCTTTAATTTGAACCTTTCGATATTTCGATATATTTATCGATAAATGTGTTATCGGTCAAAATGTGGTTCCCACAAAAATTTGATGTATGCATTCAATATGCGTGTCAAACGAAAGAGCATGGGCATAGCTTTCATTTGAACTTTTCGATATATTTAATGAAAGAAAAAGACCACAGCTTTCATCTGAACTGATCCATATTTCAATATATTTATCGATAAATGAGTTATCGGTCAAAATGTGGTTGCCACAAAACCTTGATGTATGCATTCAATATGGGTGTCAAACGAAAAGCCATGGCCACACCTTTAATTTGAACCTTTCGATATTTCGATATATTTATCGGTCAAAAAGTTGTTCCCACAAAACCTTGATGTATGCGTTCAATATGGGTGTCAAACGAAAAGCCATGGACACACCTTTAATTTTAACCTTTCGATATTTCGATATATTTATCGATACATGAGTTATTGGTCAAAATGTGGTTCCCACAAAACCTTGATGTATGCATTCAATATGGGTGTCAAACGAAAGAGCATGGTCATAGCTTTCATTTGAACTTTTCGATATATTTAATGAAAGAAAAAGGTCACAGCTTTCATCTGAACTGATCCATATTTCGATATATTTATCGATAAATGAGTTATCGGTCAAAAAGTTGTTCCCACAGAACCTTGATGTATGCATTCAATATGGGTGTCAAACGAAAAGCCATGGCCACACCTTTAATTTGAACCTTTCGATATTTCGATATATTTATCGATAAATCAGTTATTGGTCAAAATATGGTTCCCACAAAAATTTGAGGTATGCATTCAATATGCGTGTCAAACGACAGAGCATGGTCATAGCTTTCATTTGAACTTTTCGATATATTTAATGAAAGAAAAAGACCACAGCTTTCATCTGAACTGATCCATATTTCAATATATTTATCGATAAATGAGTTATCGGTCAAAATGTGGTTGCCACAAAACCTTGATGTATGCATTCAATATGGGTGTCAAACGAAAAGCCATGGCCACACCTTTAATTTGAACCTTTCGATATTTCGATATATTTATCGATAAATCAGTTATTGGTCAAAATATGGTTCCCACAAAAATTTGAGGTATGCATTCAATATGCGTGTCAAACGACAGAGCATGGTCATAGCTTTCATTTGAACTTTTCGATATATTTAATGAAAGAAAAAGACCACAGCTTTCATCTGAACTGATCCATATTTCAATATATTTATCGATAAATGAGTTATCGGTCAAAATGTGGTTGCCACAAAACCTTGATGTATGCATTCAATATGGGTGTCAAACGAAAAGCCATGGCCACACCTTTAATTTGAACCTTTCGATATTTCGATATATTTATCGGTCAAAAAGTTGTTCCCACAAAACCTTGATGTATGCGTTCAATATGGGTGTCAAACGAAAAGCCATGGACACACCTTTAATTTTAACCTTTCCATATTTCGATATATTTATCGATACATGAGTTATTGGTCAAAATGTGGTTCCCACAAAACCTTGATGTATGCATTCAATATGGGTGTCAAACGAAAGAGCATGGTCATAGCTTTCATTTGAACTTTTCGATATATTTAATGAAAGAAAAAGGCCACAGCTTTCATCTGAACTGATCCATATTTCGATATATTTATCGATAAATGAGTTATCGGTCAAAAAGTTGTTCCCACAGAACCTTGATGTATGCATTCAATATGGGTGTCAAACGAAAAGCCATGGCCACACCTTTAATTTGAACCTTTCGATATTTCGATATATTTATCGATAAATCAGTTATTGGTCAAAATATGGTTCCCACAAAAATTTGAGGTATGCATTCAATATGCGTGTCAAACGACAGAGCATGGTCATAGCTTTCATTTGAACTTTTCGATATATTTAATGAAAGAAAAAGACCACAGCTTTCATCTGAACTGATCCATATTTCAATATATTTATCGATAAATGAGTTATCGGTCAAAATGTGGTTGCCACAAAACCTTGATGTATGCATTCAATATGGGTGTCAAACGAAAAGCCATGGCCACACCTTTAATTTGAACCTTTCGATATTTCGATATATTTATCGGTCAAAAAGTTGTTCCCACAAAACCTTGATGTATGCGTTCAATATGGGTGTCAAACGAAAAGCCATGGACACACCTTTAATTTTAACCTTTCGATATTTCGATATATTTATCGATACATGAGTTATTGGTCAAAATGTGGTTCCCACAAAACCTTGATGTATGCATTCAATATGGGTGTCAAACGAAAGAGCATGGTCATAGCTTTCATTTGAACTTTTCGATATATTTAATGAAAGAAAAAGGCCACAGCTTTCATTTGAACTCATCCATATTTCGTTATATTTATCGATAGATGAGCTTTCGGTTAAAATGCTGTTCCCCTAAGACCTTGATATATGCGTTCAATATGGGTGTCAAACGAAAAGCCATGGACACACCTTTAATTTGAACCTTTCGATATGTCGATATATTTATCGATAAATGAGTTATTGGTCAAAATGTGGTTCCCACAAAAATTTGATGTATGCATTCAATATGCGTGTCAAACGAAAGAGCATGGGCATAGCTTTCATTTGAACTTTTCGATATATTTAATGAAAGAAAAAGACCACAGCTTTCATCTGAACTGATCCATATTTCAATATATTTATCGATAAATGAGTTATCGGTCAAAATGTGGTTGCCACAAAACCTTGATGTATGCATTCAATATGGGTGTCAAACGAAAAGCCATGGCCACACCTTTAATTTGAACCTTTCGATATTTCGATATATTTATCGGTCAAAAAGTTGTTCCCACAAAACCTTGATGTATGCGTTCAATATGGGTGTCAAACGAAAAGCCCTGGACACACCTTTAATTTGAACCTTTCGATATTTCGATATATTTATCGATAAATCAGTTATTGGTCAAAATATGGTTCCCACAAAAATTTGAGGTATGCATTCAATATGCGTGTCAAACGACAGAGCATGGTCATAGCTTTCATTTGAACTTTTCGATATATTTAATGAAAGAAAAAGACCACAGCTTTCATCTGAACTGATCCATATTTCGATATATTTATCGATAAATGAGTTATCGGTCAAAATGTGGTTGCCACAAAACCTTGATGTATGCATTCAATATGGGTGTCAAACAAAAAGCCGTGGCCACACCTTTAATTTGAACCTTTCGATATATTTATCGGTCAAAAAGTTGTTCCCACAAAACCTTGATGTATGCGTTCAATATGGGTGTCAAACGAAAAGCCATGGCCACACCTTTAACTTGAACCTTTCGATATTTCGATATATTTATCGATAAATGAGTTATTGGTCAAAATGTGGTTCCCACAAAACCTTGATGTATGCATTCAATATGCGTGTCAAACGAAAGGGCATGGTCACAGCTTTCAGTTGACCTTTTCTATATTTCGATACATTTCTCGATAAATGTGTTATCGGTCAAAATATAGTTCCCACAAGACCTTGATGTATGCATTCAATATGGGTGTCAAACAAAAAGCCATGGCCACACCTTTAATTTGAACCTTTCGATATATTTATCGGTCAAAAAGTTGTTCCCACAAAACCTTGATGTATGCGTTCAATATGGGTGTCAAACGAAAAGCCATGGACACACCTTTAATTTGAACCTTTCGATATTTCGATATATTTATCGATAAATGAGTTATTGGTCAAAATGTGGTTCCCACAAAAATTTGATGTATGCATTCAATATGCGTGTCAAACGAAAGAGCATGGTCATAGCTTTCATTTAAACTTTTCGATGTATTTAATGAAAGAAAAAGACCACAGCTTTCATCTGAACTGATCCATATTTCGATATATTTATCGATAAATGAGTTATCGGTCAAAAAGTTGTTCCCACAAAACCTTGATGTATGCGTGCAATATGGGTGTCAAACGAAAAGCCATGGACACACCTTTAATTTGAACCTTTCGACATTTCGATATATTGATCGATAAATGAGTTATTGGTCAAAATGTGGTTCCCACAAAAATTTGATGTATGCATTCAATATGCGTGTCAAACGAAAGAGCATGGTCATAGCTTTCATTTGAACTTTTCGATATATTTAATGAAAGAAAAAGACCACAGCTTTCATCTGAACTGATCCACATTTCAATATATTTATCGATAAATGAGTTATCGGTCAAAATGTGGTTGCCACAAAACCATGATGTATGCATTCAATATGGGTGTCAAACGAAAAGCCATGGCCACACCTTTAATTTGAACCTTTCGATATTTCGATATATTTATCGCTCAAAAAGTTGTTCCCACAAAACCTTGATGTATGCGTTCAATATGGGTGTCAAACGAAAAGCCATGGCCACACCTTTAATTTGAACCTTTCGATATATTTATCGGTCAAAAAGTTGTTCCCACAAAACCTTGATGTATGCGTTCAATATGGGTGTCAAACGAAAAGCCATGGACACACCTTTAATTTGAACCTTTCGATATGTCGATATATTTATCGATAAATGAGTTATTGGTCAAAATGTGGTTCCCACAAAAATTTGATGTATGCGTTCAATATGCGTGTCAAACGAAAGAGCATGGGCATAGCTTTCATTTGAACTTTTCGATATATTTAATGAAAGAAAAAGACCGCAGCTTTCATCTGAACTGATACATATTTCGATATATTTGTCGATAAATGAGTTATCGGTCAAAATGTGGTTGCCACAAAACCTTGATGTATGCATTCAATATGGGTGTCAAACAAAAAGCCATGGCCACACCTTTAATTTGAACCTTTCGATATATTTATCGGTCAAAAAGTTGTTCCCACAAAACCTTGATGTATGCGTTCAATATGGGTGTCAAACGAAAAGCCATGGCCACACCTTTAATTTGAACCTTTCGATATTTCGATATATTTCTCGATAAATGAGTTATTGGTCAAAATGTGGTTCCCACAAAACCATGATGTATGCATTCAATATACGTGTCAAACGAAAAGGCATGGTCACAGCTTTCAGTTGACCTTTTCTATATTTCGATACATTTCCCGATAAATGTGTTATCGGTCAAAATATGGTTCCCACAAGACCTTGATGTATGCATTCAATATGCGTGTCAAACGAAAGAGCATGGTCATAGCTTTCATTTGAACTTTTCGATATATTTAATGAAAGAAAAAGACCACAGCTTTCATCTGAACTGATCCAAATTTCGATATATTTATCGATAAATGAGTTATCGGTCAAAATGTGGTTGCCACAAAACCTTGATGTGTGCATTCAATGTGGGTGTCAAACGAAAAGCCATGGCCACACCTTTAATTTGAACCTTTCGATATTTCGATATATTTATCGGTCAAAAAGTTGTTCCCACAAAACCTTGATGTATGCGTTCAATATGGGTGTCGAACGAAAAGCCATGGCCACACTTTTAATTTGAACCTTTCGATATTTCGATATATTTATCGATAAATGAGTTATTGGTCAAAATGTGGCTCCCACAAAACCTTGATGTATGCGTTCAATATGGGTGTCAAACGAAAAGCCATGGCCAAACCTTTAATTTGAACCTTTCGATATATTTATCGGTCAAAAAGTTGTTCCCATAAAACCTTGATGTATGCGTTCAATATGGGCGTCAAACGAAAGGGCATGGCCACAGCTTTCATTTGAACTTTTCTATATTTCGATACATTTCCCGATAAATGTGTTATCGGTCAAAATATGGTTCCCACAAGACCTTGATGTATGCATTCAATATGCGTGTCAAATGAAAGAGCATGGTCATAGCTTTCATTTGAACTTTTCGATATATTTAATGAAAGAAAAAGACCACAGCTTTCACCTGAACTGATCCATATTTCGATATATTTGTCGATAAATGCGTTATTGGTGAAAACATGGTTCCCACAAAACCTTGATGTATGCATTCAATATGGGTGTCAAACGAAAGGCCATGGCCACACCTTTCATTTGAACTTTTCGATATTTCAATATATTTATCGATAAATGAGTTATTGGTCAAAATATGGATCCAACAAAACCTTTATGTATGCATTCGATATGGGCGTCAAACGAAAAGCCATGGCCACACCTTTAATTTGAACCTTTCGATATTTCGATACATTTATCAGTCAAAAAGTTGTTCCCACAAAACCTTGATGTATGCGTTCAATATGGGCGCCAAACGAAAGGGCATGGCCACAGCTTTCATTTGAACTTTTCGATATTTCGATATATTTATCGATAAATGTGTTATCGGTCAAAATATGGGTCCCACAAAACCTTGATGTATGCATTCAACATGCGTGTCAAACGAAAGGGCATGGCCACAGCTTTTATTTCAACTTTTCGAAATTTCGAAATATTTACCGATAAACGAGTTGTCGGTAAAAATGTTGTTCCCATAAAACCGTGAAACTTAAGCGTAATATGAGTGTCAAATGTAAGAAAAAGGCCACAGCTTTCATCTGAACTGATCCATATTTCGATATATTTATCGATAAATGAGTTATCGGTTAAAATGTGGTTCCCATAAAACCTTGATGTATGCATTCAATATGGGTGTCAAACGAAAGGGCATGGCCACACCTTTAATTTGAACCTTTCGGTATTTCGATATATTTATCGGTCAAAAAGTTGTTCCCACAAAACCTTGATGTATGCGTTCAATATGGGTGTCAAACGAAAAGCCATGGACACACCTTTAATTTGAACCTTTCGATATTTCGATATATTTATCGATAAATGAGTTATTGGTCAAAATGTGGTTCCCACAAAAATTTGATGTATACATTCAATATGCGTGTCAAACGAAAGAGCATGGTCATAGCTTTCATTCGAACTTTTCGATATATTTAATGAAAGAAAAAGACCACAGCTTTCATCTGAACTGATCCATATTTCGATATATTTATCGATAAATGAGTTATCGGTCAAAATGTGGTTGCCACAAAACCTTGATGTATGCATTCAATATGGGTGTCAAACAAAAAGCCATGGCCACACCTTTAATTTGAACCTTTCGATATATTTATCGGTCAAAAAGTTGTTCCCACAAAACCTTGATGTATGCGTTCAATATGGCTGTCAAACGAAAAGCCATGGCCACACCTTTAATTTGCACCTTTCGATATTTCGATATATTTATCGGTCAAAAAGTTGTTCCCACAAAACCTTGATGTATGCGTTCAATATGGGTGTCAAACGAAAAGCCATGGACACACCTTTAATTTTAACCTTTCCATATTTCGATATATTTATCGATACATGAGTTATTGGTCAAAATGTGGTTCCCACAAAACCTTGATGTATGCATTCAATATGGGTGTCAAACGAAAGAGCATGGTCATAGCTTTCATTTGAACTTTTCGATATATTTAATGAAAGAAAAAGGCCACAGCTTTCATCTGAACTGATCCATATTTCGATATATTTATCGATAAATGAGTTATCGGTCAAAAAGTTGTTCCCACAGAACCTTGATGTATGCATTCAATATGGGTGTCAAACGAAAAGCCATGGCCACACCTTTAATTTGAACCTTTCGATATTTCGATATATTTATCGATAAATGTGTTATCGGTCAAAATGTGGTTCCCACAAAAATTTGATGTATGCATTCAATATGCGTGTCAAACGAAAGAGCATGGGCATAGCTTTCATTTGAACTTTTCGATATATTTAATGAAAGAAAAAGACCACAGCTTTCATCTGAACTGATCCATATTTCAATATATTTATCGATAAATGAGTTATCGGTCAAAATGTGGTTGCCACAAAACCTTGATGTATGCATTCAATATGGGTGTCAAACGAAAAGCCATGGCCACACCTTTAATTTGAACCTTTCGATATTTCGATATATTTATCGGTCAAAAAGTTGTTCCCACAAAACCTTGATGTATGCGTTCAATATGGGTGTCAAACGAAAAGCCCTGGACACACCTTTAATTTGAACCTTTCGATATTTCGATATATTTATCGATAAATCAGTTATTGGTCAAAATATGGTTCCCACAAAAATTTGAGGTATGCATTCAATATGCGTGTCAAACGACAGAGCATGGTCATAGCTTTCATTTGAACTTTTCGATATATTTAATGAAAGAAAAAGACCACAGCTTTCATCTGAACTGATCCATATTTCAATATATTTATCGATAAATGAGTTATCGGTCAAAATGTGGTTGCCACAAAACCTTGATGTATGCATTCAATATGGGTGTCAAACGAAAAGCCATGGCCACACCTTTAATTTGAACCTTTCGATATTTCGATATATTTATCGGTCAAAAAGTTGTTCCCACAAAACCTTGATGTATGCGTTCAATATGGGTGTCAAACGAAAAGCCATGGACACACCTTTAATTTTAACCTTTCGATATTTCGATATATTTATCGATACATGAGTTATTGGTCAAAATGTGGTTCCCACAAAACCTTGATGTATGCATTCAATATGGGTGTCAAACGAAAGAGCATGGTCATAGCTTTCATTTGAACTTTTCGATATATTTAATGAAAGAAAAAGGCCACAGCTTTCATTTGAACTCATCCATATTTCGTTATATTTATCGATAGATGAGCTTTCGGTTAAAATGCTGTTCCCCTAAGACCTTGATATATGCGTTCAATATGGGTGTCAAACGAAAAGCCATGGACACACCTTTAATTTGAACCTTTCGATATGTCGATATATTTATCGATAAATGAGTTATTGGTCAAAATGTGGTTCCCACAAAAATTTGATGTATGCATTCAATATGCGTGTCAAACGAAAGAGCATGGGCATAGCTTTCATTTGAACTTTTCGATATATTTAATGAAAGAAAAAGACCACAGCTTTCATCTGAACTGATCCATATTTCAATATATTTATCGATAAATGAGTTATCGGTCAAAATGTGGTTGCCACAAAACCTTGATGTATGCATTCAATATGGGTGTCAAACGAAAAGCCATGGCCACACCTTTAATTTGAACCTTTCGATATTTCGATATATTTATCGGTCAAAAAGTTGTTCCCACAAAACCTTGATGTATGCGTTCAATATGGGTGTCAAACGAAAAGCCCTGGACACACCTTTAATTTGAACCTTTCGATATTTCGATATATTTATCGATAAATCAGTTATTGGTCAAAATATGGTTCCCACAAAAATTTGAGGTATGCATTCAATATGGGTGTCAAACGAAAAGCCATGGCCACACCTTTAACTTGAACCTTTCGATATTTCGATATATTTATCGATAAATGAGTTATTGGTCAAAATGTGGTTCCCACAAAACCTTGATGTATGCATTCAATATGCGTGTCAAACGAAAGGGCATGGTCACAGCTTTCAGTTGACCTTTTCTATATTTCGATACATTTCTCGATAAATGTGTTATCGGTCAAAATATAGTTCCCACAAGACCTTGATGTATGCATTCAATATGGGTGTCAAACAAAAAGCCATGGCCACACCTTTAATTTGAACCTTTCGATATATTTATCGGTCAAAAAGTTGTTCCCACAAAACCTTGATGTATGCGTTCAATATGGGTGTCAAACGAAAAGCCATGGCCACACCTTTAACTTGAACCTTTCGATATTTCGATATATTTATCGATAAATGAGTTATTGGTCAAAATGTGGTTCCCACAAAACCTTGATGTATGCATTCAATATGCGTGTCAAACGAAAGGGCATGGTCACAGCTTTCAGTTGACCTTTTCTATATTTCGATACATTTCTCGATAAATGTGTTATCGGTCAAAATATAGTTCCCACAAGACCTTGATGTATGCATTCAATATGGGTGTCAAACAAAAAGCCATGGCCACACCTTTAATTTGAACCTTTCGATATATTTATCGGTCAAAAAGTTGTTCCCACAAAACCTTGATGTATGCGTTCAATATGGGTGTCAAACGAAAAGCCATGGACACACCTTTAATTTGAACCTTTCGATATTTCGATATATTTATCGATAAATGAGTTATTGGTCAAAATGTGGTTCCCACAAAAATTTGATGTATGCATTCAATATGCGTGTCAAACGAAAGAGCATGGGCATAGCTTTCATTTGAACTTTTCGATATATTTAATGAAAGAAAAAGACCACAGCTTTCATCTGAACTGATCCATATTTCGATATATTTATCGATAAATGAGTTATCGGTCAAAATGTGGTTGCCACAAAACCTTGATGTATGCATTCAATATGGGTGTCAAACAAAAAGCCGTGGCCACACCTTTAATTTGAACCTTTCGATATATTTATCGGTCAAAAAGTTGTTCCCACAAAACCTTGATGTATGCGTTCAATATGGGTGTCAAACGAAAAGCCATGGCCACACCTTTAACTTGAACCTTTCGATATTTCGATATATTTATCGATAAATGAGTTATTGGTCAAAATGTGGTTCCCACAAAACCTTGATGTATGCGTGCAATATGGGTGTCAAACGAAAAGCCATGGACACACCTTTAATTTGAACCTTTCGACATTTCGATATATTGATCGATAAATGAGTTATTGGTCAAAATGTGGTTCCCACAAAAATTTGATGTATGCATTCAATATGCGTGTCAAACGAAAGAGCATGGTCATAGCTTTCATTTGAACTTTTCGATGTATTTAATGAAAGAAAAAGACCACAGCTTTCATCTGAACTGATCCATATTTCGATATATTTATCGATAAATGAGTTATCGGTCAAAAAGTTGTTCCCACAAAACCTTGATGTATGCGTGCAATATGGGTGTCAAACGAAAAGCCATGGACACACCTTTAATTTGAACCTTTCGACATTTCGATATATTGATCGATAAATGAGTTATTGGTCAAAATGTGGTTCCCACAAAAATTTGATGTATGCATTCAATATGCGTGTCAAACGAAAGAGCATGGTCATAGCTTTCATTTGAACTTTTCGATATATTTAATGAAAGAAAAAGACCACAGCTTTCATCTGAACTGATCCACATTTCAATATATTTATCGATAAATGAGTTATCGGTCAAAATGTGGTTGCCACAAAACCATGATGTATGCATTCAATATGGGTGTCAAACGAAAAGCCATGGCCACACCTTTAATTTGAACCTTTCGATATTTCGATATATTTATCGCTCAAAAAGTTGTTCCCACAATTCCTTGATGTATGCATTCAATATGGGTGTCAAACGAAAAGCCATGGCCACACCTTTAATTTGAACCTTTCGATATATTTATCGGTCAAAAAGTTGTTCCCACAAAACCTTGATGTATGCGTTCAATATGGGTGTCAAACGAAAAGCCATGGACACACCTTTAATTTGAACCTTTCGATATGTCGATATATTTATCGATAAATGAGTTATTGGTCAAAATGTGGTTCCCACAAAAATTTGATGTATGCATTCAATATGCGTGTCAAACGAAAGAGCATGGGCATAGCTTTCATTTGAGCTTTTCGATATATTTAATGAAAGAAAAAGACCGCAGCTTTCATCTGAACTGATACATATTTCGATATATTTGTCGATAAATGAGTTATCGGTCAAAATGTGGTTGCCACAAAACCTTGATGTATGCATTCAATATGGGTGTCAAACAAAAAGCCATGGCCACACCTTTAATTTGAACCTTTCGATATATTTATCGGTCAAAAAGTTGTTCCCACAAAACCTTGATGTATGCGTTCAATATGGGTGTCAAACGAAAAGCCATGGCCACACCTTTAATTTGAACCTTTCGATATTTCGATATATTTCTCGATAAATGAGTTATTGGTCAAAATGTGGTTCCCACAAAACCATGATGTATGCATTCAATATACGTGTCAAACGAAAAGGCATGGTCACAGCTTTCAGTTGACCTTTTCTATATTTCGATACATTTCCCGATAAATGTGTTATCGGTCAAAATATGGTTCCCACAAGACCTTGATGTATGCATTCAATATGCGTGTCAAACGAAAGAGCATGGTCATAGCTTTCATTTGAACTTTTCGATATATTTAATGAAAGAAAAAGACCACAGCTTTCATCTGAACTGATCCAAATTTCGATATATTTATCGATAAATGAGTTATCGGTCAAAATGTGGTTGCCACAAAACCTTGATGTGTGCATTCAATGTGGGTGTCAAACGAAAAGCCATGGCCACACCTTTAATTTGAACCTTTCGATATTTCGATATATTTATCGGTCAAAAAGTTGTTCCCACAAAACCTTGATGTATGCGTTCAATATGGGTGTCGAACGAAAAGCCATGGCCACACTTTTAATTTGAACCTTTCGATATTTCGATATATTTATCGATAAATGAGTTATTGGTCAAAATGTGGCTCCCACAAAACCTTGATGTATGCGTTCAATATGGGTGTCAAACGAAAAGCCATGGCCAAACCTTTAATTTGAACCTTTCGATATATTTATCGGTCAAAAAGTTGTTCCCATAAAACCTTGATGTATGCGTTCAATATGGGCGTCAAACGAAAGGGCATGGCCACAGCTTTCATTTGAACTTTTCTATATTTCGATACATTTCCCGATAAATGTGTTATCGGTCAAAATATGGTTCCCACAAGACCTTGATGTATGCATTCAATATGCGTGTCAAATGAAAGAGCATGGTCATAGCTTTCATTTGAACTTTTCGATATATTTAATGAAAGAAAAAGACCACAGCTTTCACCTGAACTGATCCATATTTCGATATATTTGTCGATAAATGCGTTATTGGTGAAAACATGGTTCCCACAAAACCTTGATGTATGCATTCAATATGGGTGTCAAACGAAAGGCCATGGCCACACCTTTCATTTGAACTTTTCGATATTTCAATATATTTATCGATAAATGAGTTATTGGTCAAAATATGGATCCAACAAAACCTTTATGTATGCATTCGATATGGGCGTCAAACGAAAAGCCATGGCCACACCTTTAATTTGAACCTTTCGATATTTCGATACATTTATCAGTCAAAAAGTTGTTCCCACAAAACCTTGATGTATGCGTTCAATATGGGCGCCAAACGAAAGGGCATGGCCACAGCTTTCATTTGAACTTTTCGATATTTCGATATATTTATCGATAAATGTGTTATCGGTCAAAATATGGGTCCCACAAAACCTTGATGTATGCATTCAACATGCGTGTCAAACGAAAGGGCATGGCCACAGCTTTTATTTCAACTTTTCGAAATTTCGAAATATTTACCGATAAACGAGTTGTCGGTAAAAATGTTGTTCCCATAAAACCGTGAAAATTAAGCGTAATATGAGTGTCAAATGTAAGAAAAAGGCCACAGCTTTCATCTGAACTGATCCATATTTCGATATATTTATCGATAAATGAGTTATCGGTTAAAATGTGGTTCCCATAAAACCTTGATGTATGCGTTCAATATGGGTGTCAAACGAAAGGGCATGGCCACACCTTTAATTTGAACCTTTCGGTATTTCGATATATTTATCGGTCAAAAAGTTGTTCCCACAAAACCTTGATGTATGCGTTCAATATGGGTGTCAAACGAAAAGCCATGGACACACCTTTAATTTGAACCTTTCGATATTTCGATATATTTATCGATATGAGTTATTGGTCAAAATGTGGTTCCCACAAAAATTTGATGTATGCATTCAATATGCGTGTCAAACGAAAGAGCATGGTCATAGCTTTCATTCGAACTTTTCGATATATTTAATGAAAGAAAAAGACCACAGCTTTCATCTGAACTGATCCATATTTCGATATATTTATCGATAAATGAGTTATCGGTCAAAATGTGGTTGCCACAAAACCTTGATGTATGCATTCAATATGGGTGTCAAACAAAAAGCCATGGCCACACCTTTAATTTGAACCTTTCGATATATTTATCGGTCAAAAAGTTGTTCCCACAAAACCTTGATGTATGCGTTCAATATGGGTGTCAAACGAAAAGCCCTGGACACACCTTTAATTTGAACCTTTCGATATTTCGATATATTTATCGATAAATCAGTTATTGGTCAAAATATGGTTCCCACAAAAATTTGAGGTATGCATTCAATATGCGTGTCAAACGACAGAGCATGGTCATAGCTTTCATTTGAACTTTTCGATATATTTAATGAAAGAAAAAGACCACAGCTTTCATCTGAACTGATCCATATTTCGATATATTTATCGATAAATGAGTTATCGGTCAAAATGTGGTTGCCACAAAACCTTGATGTATGCATTCAATATGGGTGTCAAACAAAAATCCGTGGCCACACCTTTAATTTGAACCTTTCGATATATTTATCGGTCAAAAAGTTGTTCCCACAAAACCTTGATGTATGCGTTCAATATGGGTGTCAAACGAAAAGCCATGGCCACACCTTTAACTTGAACCTTTCGATATTTCGATATATTTATCGATAAATGAGTTATTGGTCAAAATGTGGTTCCCACAAAACCTTGATGTATGCATTCAATATGCGTGTCAAACGAAAGGGCATGGTCACAGCTTTCAGTTGACCTTTTCTATATTTCGATACATTTCTCGATAAATGTGTTATCGGTCAAAATATAGTTCCCACAAGACCTTGATGTATGCATTCAATATGGGTGTCAAACAAAAAGCCATGGCCACACCTTTAATTTGAACCTTTCGATATATTTATCGGTCAAAAAGTTGTTCCCACAAAACCTTGATGTATGCGTTCAATATGGGTGTCAAACGAAAAGCCATGGACACACCTTTAATTTGAACCTTTCGATATTTCGATATATTTATCGATAAATGAGTTATTGGTCAAAATGTGGTTCCCACAAAAATTTGATGTATGCATTCAATATGCGTGTCAAACGAAAGAGCATGGTCATAGCTTTCATTTAAACTTTTCGATGTATTTAATGAAAGAAAAAGACCACAGCTTTCATCTGAACTGATCCATATTTCGATATATTTATCGATAAATGAGTTATCGGTCAAAAAGTTGTTCCCACAAAACCTTGATGTATGCGTGCAATATGGGTGTCAAACGAAAAGCCATGGACACACCTTTAATTTGAACCTTTCGACATTTCGATATATTGATCGATAAATGAGTTATTGGTCAAAATGTGGTTCCCACAAAAATTTGATGTATGCATTCAATATGCGTGTCAAACGAAAGAGCATGGTCATAGCTTTCATTTGAACTTTTCGATATATTTAATGAAAGAAAAAGACCACAGCTTTCATCTGAACTGATCCACATTTCAATATATTTATCGATAAATGAGTTATCGGTCAAAATGTGGTTGCCACAAAACCATGATGTATGCATTCGATATGGGTGTCAAACAAAAAGCCATGGCCACACCTTTAATTTGAACCTTTCGATATTTCGATATATTTATCGCTCAAAAAGTTGTTCCCACAATTCCTTGATGTATGCATTCAATATGGGTGTCAAACGAAAAGCCATGGCCACACCTTTAATTTGAACCTTTCGATATATTTATCGGTCAAAAAGTTGTTCCCACAAAACCTTGATGTATGCGTTCAATATGGGTGTCAAACGAAAAGCCATGGACACACCTTTAATTTGAACCTTTCGATATTTCGATATATTTATCGATAAATGAGTTATTGGTCAAAATGTGGTTCCCACAAAAATTTGATGTATGCATTCAATATGCGTGTCAAACGAAAGAGCATGGGCATAGCTTTCATTTGAACTTTTCGATATATTTAATGAAAGAAAAAGACCGCAGCTTTCATCTGAACTGATCCATATTTCGATATATTTGTCGATAAATGAGTTATCGGTCAAAATGTGGTTGCCACAAAACCTTGATGTATGCATTCAATATGGGTGTCAAACAAAAAGCCATGGCCACACCTTTAATTTGAACCTTTCGATATATTTATCGGTCAAAAAGTTGTTCCCACAAAACCTTGATGTATGCGTTCAATATGGGTGTCAAACGAAAAGCCATGGCCACACCTTTAATTTGAACCTTTCGATATTTCGATATATTTCTCGATAAATGAGTTATTGGTCAAAATGTGGTTCCCACAAAACCATGATGTATGCATTCAATATACGTGTCAAACGAAAAGGCATGGTCACAGCTTTCAGTTGACCTTTTCTATATTTCGATACATTTCCCGATAAATGTGTTATCGGTCAAAATATGGTTCCCACAAGACCTTGATGTATGCATTCAATATGCGTGTCAAACGAAAGAGCATGGTCATAGCTTTCATTTGACCTTTTCGATATATTTAATGAAAGAAAAAGACCACAGCTTTCATCTGAACTGATCCAAATTTCGATATATTTATCGATAAATGAGTTATCGGTCAAAATGTGGTTGCCACAAAACCTTGATGTGTGCATTCAATGTGGGTGTCAAACGAAAAGCCATGGCCACACCTTTAATTTGAACCTTTCGATATTTCGATATATTTATCGGTCAAAAAGTTGTTCCCACAAAACCTTGATGTATGCGTTCAATATGGGTGTCGAACGAAAAGCCATGGCCACACTTTTAATTTGAACCTTTCGATATTTCGATATATTTATCGATAAATGAGTTATTGGTCAAAATGTGGCTCCCACAAAACCTTGATGTATGCGTTCAATATGGGTGTCAAACGAAAAGCCATGGCCACACCTTTAATTTGAACCTTTCGATATTTCGATATATTTATCGGTCAAAAAGTTGTTCCCATAAAACCTTGATGTTTGCGTTCAATATGGGTATCAAACGAAAAGCCACGGCCACACCTTTAATTTGAACCTTTCGATATTTCGATATATTTATCGATAAAGGAGTTATTGGTCAAAATGTGGTTCCCACAAAACCTTGATGTATGCGTTCAATATGGGTGTCAAACGAAAAGCCATGGCCACACCTTTAATTTGAACCTTTCGATATTTCGATATATTTATCGGTCAAAAAGTTGTTCCCACAAAACCTTGATGTATGCGTTCAATATGGGTGTCAAACGAAAAGCCATGGCCACACCTTTAATTTGAACCTTTCGATATTTCGATATATTTCTCGATAAATGAGTTATTGGTCAAAATGTGGTTCCCACAAAACCTTGATGTATGCATTCAATATGGGTGTCAAACGAAAAGCCATGGACACACCTTTAATTTGAACCTTTCGACATTTCGATATATTTATCGATAAATGAGTTATTGGTCAAAATGTGGTTCCCACAAAAATTTGATGTATGCATTCAATATGCGTGTCAAACGAAAGAGCATGGTCATAGCTTTCATTTAAACTTTTCGATGTATTTAATGAAAGAAAAAGACCACAGATTTCATCTGAACTGATCCATATTTCGATATATTTATCGATAAATGAGTTATCGGTCAAAAAGTTGTTCCCACAAAACCTTGATGTATGCGTGCAATATGGGTGTCAAACGAAAAGCCATGGACACACCTTTAATTTGAACCTTTCGACATTTCGATATATTTATCGATAAATGAGTTATTGGTCAAAATGTGGTTCCCACAAAAATTTGATGTATGCATTCAATATGCGTGTCAAACGAAAGAGCATGGTCATAGCTTTCATTTGAACTTTTCGATATATTTAATGAAAGAAAAAGACCACAGCTTTCATCTGAACTGATCCACATTTCAATATATTTATCGATAAATGAGTTATCGGTCAAAATGTGGTTGCCACAAAACCATGATGTATGCATTCAATATGGGTGTCAAACGAAAAGCCATGGCCACACCTTTAATTTGAACCTTTCGATATTTCGATATATTTATCGCTCAAAAAGTTGTTCCCACAATTCCTTGATGTATGCATTCAATATGGGTGTCAAACGAAAAGCCATGGCCACACCTTTAATTTGAACCTTTCGATATATTTATCGGTCAAAAAGTTGTTCCCACAAAACCTTGATGTATGCGTTCAATATGGGTGTCAAACGAAAAGCCATGGACACACCTTTAATTTGAACCTTTCGATATTTCGATATATTTATCGATAAATGAGTTATTGGTCAAAATGTGGTTCCCACAAAAATTTGATGTATGCATTCAATATGCGTGTCAAACGAAAGAGCATGGGCATAGCTTTCATTTGAACTTTTCGATATATTTAATGAAAGAAAAAGACCGCAGCTTTCATCTGAACTGATCCATATTTCGATATATTTATCGATAAATGAGTTATCGGTCAAAATGTGGTTGCCACAAAACCTTGATGTATGCATTCAATATGGGTGTCAAACAAAAAGCCATGGCCACACCTTTAATTTGAACCTTTCGATATATTTATCGGTCAAAAAGTTGTTCCCACAAAACCTTGATGTATGCGTTCAATATGGGTGTCAAACGAAAAGCCATGGCCACACCTTTAATTTGAACCTTTCGATATTTCGATATATTTCTCGATAAATGAGTTATTGGTCAAAATGTGGTTCCCACAAAACCTTGATGTATGCATTCAATATGGGTGTCAAACGAAAAGCCATGGCCACACCTTTAATTTGAACCTTTCGATATTTCGATATATTTATCGATAAATGAGTTATTGGTCAAAATGTGGCTCCCACAAAACCTTGATGTATGCGTTCAATATGGGTGTCAAACGAAAAGCCATGGCCACACCTTTAATTTGAACCTTTCGATATTTCGATATATTTATCGGTCAAAAAGTTGTTCCCATAAAACCTTGATGTTTGCGTTCAATATGGGTATCAAACGAAAAGCCACGGCCACACCTTTAATTTGAACCTTTCGATATTTCGATATATTTATCGATAAAGGAGTTATTGGTCAAAATGTGGTTCCCACAAAACCTTGATGTATGCGTTCAATATGGGTGTCAAACGAAAAGCCATGGCCACACCTTTAATTTGAACCTTTCGATATTTCGATATATTTATCGGTCAAAAAGTTGTTCCCACAAAACCTTGATGTATGCGTTCAATATGGGTGTCAAACGAAAAGCCATGGCCACACCTTTAATTTGAACCTTTCGATATTTCGATACATTTATCAGTCAAAAAGTTGTTCCCACAAAACCTTGATGTATGCGTTCAATATGGGTGTCGAACGAAAAGCCATGGCCACACTTTTAATTTGAACCTTTCGATATTTCGATATATTTATCGATACATGAGTTATTGGTCAAAATGTGGTTCCCACAAAACCTTGATGTATGCGTTCAATATGGGTGGCAAACGAAAAGCCATGGCCACACCTTTAATTTGAACCTTTCGATATTTCGATATATTTATCGGTCAAAAAGTTGTTCCCACAAAACCTTGATGTATGCATTCAATATGGGTGTCAAACGAAAAGCCATGGACACACCTTTAATTTGAACCTTTCGACATTTCGATATATTTATCGATAAATGAGTTATTGGTCAAAATGTGGTTCCCACAAAAATTTGATGTATGCATTCAATATGCGTGTCAAACGAAAGAGCATGGTCATAGCTTTCATTTAAACTTTTCGATGTATTTAATGAAAGAAAAAGACCACAGCTTTCATCTGAACTGATCCATATTTCGATATATTTATCGATAAATGAGTTATCGGTCAAAAAGTTGTTCCCACAAAACCTTGATGTATGCGTGCAATATGGGTGTCAAACGAAAAGCCATGGACACACCTTTAATTTGAACCTTTCGACATTTCGATATATTTATCGATAAATGAGTTATTGGTCAAAATGTGGTTCCCACAAAAATTTGATGTATGCATTCAATATGCGTGTCAAACGAAAGAGCATGGTCATAGCTTTCATTTGAACTTTTCGATATATTTAATGAAAGAAAAAGACCACAGCTTTCATCTGAACTGATCCACATTTCAATATATTTATCGATAAATGAGTTATCGGTCAAAATGTGGTTGCCACAAAACCATGATGTATGCATTCAATATGGGTGTCAAACGAAAAGCCATGGCCACACCTTTAATTTGAACCTTTCGATATATTTATCGGTCAAAAAGTTGTTCCCACAAAACCTTGATGTATGCGTTCAATATGGGTGTCAAACGAAAAGCCATGGACACACCTTTAATTTGAACCTTTCGATATTTCGATATATTTATCGATAAATGAGTTATTGGTCAAAATGTGGTTCCCACAAAAATTTGATGTATGCATTCAATATGCGTGTCAAACGAAAGAGCATGGGCATAGCTTTCATTTGAACTTTTCGATATATTTAATGAAAGAAAAAGACCGCAGCTTTCATCTGAACTGATCCATATTTCGATATATTTATCGATAAATGAGTTATCGGTCAAAATGTGGTTGCCACAAAACCTTGATGTATGCATTCAATATGGGTGTCAAACAAAAAGCCATGGCCACACCTTTAATTTGAACCTTTCGATATATTTATCGGTCAAAAAGTTGTTCCCACAAAACCTTGATGTATGCGTTCAATATGGGTGTCAAACGAAAAGCCATGGCCACACCTTTAATTTGAACCTTTCGATATTTCGATATATTTATCGATAAATGAGTTATTGGTCAAAATGTGGTTCCCACAAAACCTTGATGTATGCATTCAATATGGGTGTCAAACGAAAAGCCATGGCCACACCTTTAATTTGAACCTTTCGATATTTCGATATATTTATCGATAAATGAGTTATTGGTCAAAATGTGGCTCCCACAAAACCTTGATGTATGCGTTCAATATGGGTGTCAAACGAAAAGCCATGGCCACACCTTTAATTTGAACCTTTCGATATTTCGATATATTTATCGGTCAAAAAGTTGTTCCCATAAAACCTTGATGTTTGCGTTCAATATGGGTATCAAACGAAAAGCCACGGCCACACCTTTAATTTGAACCTTTCGATATTTCGATATATTTATCGATAAAGGAGTTATTGGTCAAAATGTGGTTCCCACAAAACCTTGATGTATGCGTTCAATATGGGTGTCAAACGAAAAGCCATGGCCACACCTTTAATTTGAACCTTTCGATATTTCGATATATTTATCGGTCAAAAAGTTGTTCCCACAAAACCTTGATGTATGCGTTCAATATGGGTGTCGAACGAAAAGCCATGGCCACACTTTTAATTTGAACCTTTCGATATTTCGATATATTTATCGATACATGAGTTATTGGTCAAAATGTGGTTCCCACAAAACCTTGATGTATGCGTTCAATATGGGTGGCAAACGAAAAGCCATGGCCACACCTTTAATTTGAACCTTTCGATATTTCGATACATTTATCGGTCAAAAAGTTGTTCCCACAAAACCTTGATGTATGCGTTCAATATGGGTGTCAAACGAAAAGCCATGGCCACACCTTTAATTTGAACCTTTCGATGTTTCGATATATTTATCGATAAATGAGTTATTGGTCAAAATGTGGTTCCCACAAAACCTTGATGTATGCGTTCAATATGGGTGTCAAACGAAAAGCCATGGCCACACCTTTAATTTGAACCTTTCGATATTTCGATATATTTATCCGTCACAAAGTTGTTCCCACAAAACCTTGATGTATGCGTTCAATATGGGTGTCAAACGAAAAGCCATGACCACACCTTTAATTTGAACCTTTCGATATTTCGATATATTTATCGATAAATGAGTTATTAGTCAAAATGTGGTTCCCACAAAACCTTGATGTATGCGTTCAAGATGGGTGTCAAACGAAAAGCCATGGCCACACCTTTAATTTGAACCTTTCGATATTTCGATATATTTATCGGTCAAAAAGTTGTTCCCACAAAACCTTGATGTATGCGTTCAATATGGGTGTCAAACGAAAAGCCATGGCCACAGCTTTCATTTGAACTTTTCGATATTTCGATATATTTATCGATAAATGAGTTATTGGTCAAAATATGGATCCAACAAAACCTCGATGTATGCATTCAATATGGGCGTCAAACGAAAAGCCATGCCCACACCTTTAATTTGAACCTTTCGATATTTCGATACATTTATCAGTCAAAAAGTTGTTCCCACAAAACCTTGATGTATGCGTTCAATATGGGCGTCAAACGAAAGGGCATGGCCACAGCTTTCATTTGAACTTTTCGATATTTCGATTAATCTATCGATAAATGTGTTATTGGTCAAAATGTGGTTCCCACAAAACCTTGATATTCGTTCAATATGGGTGTCAAACGAAAGGGCATGGCCACAGCTTTTATTTCAACTATTCGAAATTTCGAAATATTTACCGATAAACGAGTTGTCGGTCAAAATGTTGTTCCCATAAAACCGTGAAGCATAAGCGCAATATGGGTGTCAGATGAAAGAAAAAGACCACAGCTTTCATCTGAACTGATCCCTATTTCGATATATTTATCGATAAATGGGTTTTATCGGTCAAAATGTGGTTGCCACAAAAGCTTGATGTATGCATTCAATATGGGTGTCAAACGAAAGGCCATGGCCACACCTTTCATTTGAAATTTTCGATATTTCGATATATTTATCGATAAATGAGTTATCGCTCAAAATGGTGTTCCCGTAAAACCTTGATGTATGCATTCAATATGCGTGTCAAACGAAATGCCATGGCCCCATCTTTCACCTGAACTGATCCATATTTCGATATATTTGTCGATAAATGCGTTATTGGTCAAAATGTGGTTCCCACAAAAATTTGATGTATGCGTGCAATATGGGTGTCAAACGAAAAGCCATGGACACACCTTTAATTTGAACCTTTCGACATTTCGATATATTTATCGATAAATGAGTTATTGGTCAAAATGTGGTTCCCACAAAAATTTGATGTATGCATTCAATATGCGTGTCAAACGAAAGAGCATGGTCATAGCTTTCATTTGAACTTTTCGATATATTTAATGAAAGAAAAAGACCACAGCTTTCATCTGAACTGATCCACATTTCAATATATTTATCGATAAATGAGTTATCGGTCAAAATGTGGTTGCCACAAAACCATGATGTATGCATTCAATATGGGTGTCAAACAAAAAGCCATGGCCACACCTTTAATTTGAACCTTTCGATATATTTATCGGTCAAAAAGTTGTTCCCACAAAACCTTGATGTATGCGTTCAATATGGGTGTCAAACGAAAAGCCATGGCCACACCTTTAATTTGAACCTTTCGATATTTCGATATATTTCTCGATAAATGAGTTATTGGTCAAAATGTGGTTCCCACAAAACCTTGATGTATGCATTCAATATGGGTGTCAAACGAAAAGCCATGGACACACCTTTAATTTGAACCTTTCGACATTTCGATATATTTATCGATAAATGAGTTATTGGTCAAAATGTGGTTCCCACAAAAATTTGATGTATGCATTCAATATGCGTGTCAAACGAAAGAGCATGGTCATAGCTTTCATTTAAACTTTTCGATGTATTTAATGAAAGAAAAAGACCACAGCTTTCATCTGAACTGATCCATATTTCGATATATTTATCGATAAATGAGTTATCGGTCAAAAAGTTGTTCCCACAAAACCTTGATGTATGCGTGCAATATGGGTGTCAAACGAAAAGCCATGGACACACCTTTAATTTGAACCTTTCGACATTTAGATAGTTATCGATAAATGAGTTATTGGTCAAAATGTGGTTCCCACAAAAATTTGATGTATGCATTCAATATGCGTGTCAAACGAAAGAGCATGGTCATAGCTTTCATTTGAACTTTTCGATATATTTAATGAAAGAAAAAGACCACAGCTTTCATCTGAACTGATCCACATTTCAATATATTTATCGATAAATGAGTTATCGGTCAAAATGTGGTTGCCACAAAACCATGATGTATGCATTCAATATGGGTGTCAAACGAAAAGCCATGGCCACACCTTTAATTTGAACCTTTCGATATTTCGATATATTTATCGCTCAAAAAGTTGTTCCCACAATTCCTTGATGTATGCATTCAATATGGGTGTCAAACGAAAAGCCATGGCCACACCTTTAATTTGAACCTTTCGATATATTTATCGGTCAAAAAGTTGTTCCCACAAAACCTTGATGTATGCGTTCAATATGGGTGTCAAACGAAAAGCCATGGACACACCTTTAATTTGAACCTTTCGATATTTCGATATATTTATCGATAAATGAGTTATTGGTCAAAATGTGGTTCCCACAAAAATTTGATGTATGCATTCAATATGCGTGTCAAACGAAAGAGCATGGGCATAGCTTTCATTTGAACTTTTCGATATATTTAATGAAAGAAAAAGACCGCAGCTTTCATCTGAACTGATCCATATTTCGATATATTTATCGATAAATGAGTTATCGGTCAAAATGTGGTTGCCACAAAACCTTGATGTATGCATTCAATATGGGTGTCAAACAAAAAGCCATGGCCACACCTTTAATTTGAACCTTTCGATATATTTATCGGTCAAAAAGTTGTTCCCACAAAACCTTGATGTATGCGTTCAATATGGGTGTCAAACGAAAAGCCATGGCCACACCTTTAATTTGAACCTTTCGATATTTCGATATATTTCTCGATAAATGAGTTATTGGTCAAAATGTGGTTCCCACAAAACCTTGATGTATGCATTCAATATGGGTGTCAAACGAAAAGCCATGGCCACACCTTTAATTTGAACCTTTCGATATTTCGATATATTTATCGATAAATGAGTTATTGGTCAAAATGTGGCTCCCACAAAACCTTGATGTATGCGTTCAATATGGGTGTCAAACGAAAAGCCATGGCCACACCTTTAATTTGAACCTTTCGATATTTCGATATATTTATCGGTCAAAAAGTTGTTCCCATAAAACCTTGATGTTTGCGTTCAATATGGGTATCAAACGAAAAGCCTCGGCCACACCTTTAGTTTGAACCTTTCGATATTTCGATATATTTATCGATAAATGAGTTATTGGTCAAAATGTGGTTCCCACAAAACCTTGATGTATGCGTTCAATATGGGTGTCAAACGAAAAGCCATGGCCACACCTTTAATTTGAACCTTTCGATATTGCGATATATTTATCGGTCAAAAAGTTGTTCCCACAAAACCTTGATGTATGCGTTCAATATGGGTGTCAAACGAAAAGCCATGGCCACACCTTTAATTTGAACCTTTCGATATTTCGATACATTTATCAGTCAGAAAGTTGTTCCCACAAAACCTTGATGTATGCGTTCAATATGGGTGTCGAACGAAAAGCCATGGCCACACTTTTAATTTGAACCTTTCGATATTTCGATATATTTATCGATACATGAGTTATTGGTCAAAATGTGGTTCCCACAAAACCTTGATGTATGCGTTCAATATGGGTGGCAAACGAAAAGCCATGGCCACACCTTTAATTTGAACCTTTCGATATTTCGATATATTTATCGGTCAAAAAGTTGTTCCCACAAAACCTTGATGTATGCGTTCAATATGGGTGTCAAACGAAAAGCCATGGCCACACTTTTAATTTGAACCTTTCGATATTTCGATATATTTATCGATAAATGAGTTATTGGTCAAAATGTGGTTCCCACAAAACCTTGATGTATGCGTTCAATATGGGTGGCAAACGAAAAGCCATGGCCACACCTTTAATTTGAACCTTTCGATATTTCGATATATTTATCGGTCAAAAAGTTGTTCCCACAAAACCTTGATGTATGCGTTCAATATGGGTGTCGAACGAAAAGCCATGGCCACACTTTTAATTTGAACCTTTCGATATTTCGATATATTTATCGATAAATGAGTTATTGGTCAAAATGTGGCTCCCACAAAACCTTGATGTATGCGTTCAGTATGGGTGTCAAACGAAAAGCCATGGCCACACCTTTAATTTGAACCTTTCGATATTTCGATATATTTATCGGTCAAAAAGTTGTTCCCATAAAACCTTGATGTTTGCGTTCAATATGGGTATGAAACGAAAAGCCACGGCCACACCTTTAATTTGAACCTTTCGATATTTCGATATATTTATCGGTCAAAAAGTTGTTCCCATAAAACCTTGATGTTTGCGTTCAATATGGGTATGAAACGAAAAGCCACGGCCACACCTTTAATTTGAACCTTTCGATATTTCGATATATTTATCGATAAATGAGTTATTGGTCAAAATGTGGTTCCCACAAAACCTTGATGTATGCGTTCAATATGGGTGTCAAACGAAAAGCCATGGCCACACCTTTAATTTGAACCTTTCGATATTTCGATATATTTATCGGTCAAAAAGTTGTTCCCATAAAACCTTGATGTTTGCGTTCAATATGGGTATGAAACGAAAAGCCACGGCCACACCTTTAATTTGAACCTTTCGATATTTCGATATATTTATCGATAAATGAGTTATTGGTCAAAATGTGGTTCCCACAAAACCTTGATGTATGCGTTCAATATGGGTGTCAAACGAAAAGCCATGGCCACACCTTTAATTTGAACCTTTCGATATTTCGATATATTTATCGGTCAAAAAGTTGTTCCCACAAAACCTTGATGTATGCGTTCAATATGGGTGTCAAACGAAAAGCCATGGCCACACCTTTAATTTGAACCTTTCGATATTTCGATATATTTATCGGTCAAAAAGTTGTTCCCATAAAACCTTGATGTTTGCGTTCAATATGGGTATGAAACGAAAAGCCATGGCCACACCTTTAATTTGAACCTTTCGATATTTCGATATATTTATCGATAAATGAGTTATTGGTCAAAATGTGGCTCCCACAAAACCTTGATGTATGCGTTCAATATGGGTGTCGAACGAAAAGCCATGGCCACACTTTTAATTTGAACCTTTTGATATTTCGATATATTTATCGATACATGAGTTATTGGTCAAAATGTGGTTCCCACAAAACCTTGATGTATGCGTTCAATATGGGTGGCAAACGAAAAGCCATGGCCACACCTTTAATTTGAACCTTTCGATATTTCGATATATTTATCGGTAAAAAAGTTGTTCCCACAAAACCTTGATGTATGCGTTCAATATGGGTGTCAAACGAAAAGCCATGGCCACACCTTTAATTTGAACCTTTCGATGTTTCGATATATTTATCGATAAATGAGTTATTGGTCAAAATGTGGTTCCCACAAAACCTTGATGTATGCGTTCAATATGGGTGTCAAACGAAAAGCCATGGCCACACCTTTAATTTGAACCTTTCGATATTTCGATATATTTATCCGTCACAAAGTTGTTCCCACAAAACCTTTATGTATGCGTTCAATATGGGTGTCAAACGAAAAGCCATGACCACACCTTTAATTTGAACCTTTCGATATTTCGATATATTTATCGATAATTGAGTTATTAGTCAAAATGTGGTTCCCACAAAACCTTGATGTATGCGTTCAAGATGGGTGTCAAACGAAAAGCCATGGCCACACCTTTAATTTGAACCTTTCGATATTTCGATATATTTATCGGTCAAAAAGTTGTTCCCACAAAACCTTGATGTATGCGTTCAATATGGGTGTCAAACGAAAAGCCATGGCCACAGCTTTCATTTGAACTTTTCGATATTTCGATATATTTATCGATAAATGAGTTATTGGTCAAAATATGGATCCAACAAAACCTTGATGTATGCATTCAATATGGGCGTCAAACGAAAAGCCATGCCCACACCTTTAATTTGAACCTTTCGATATTTCGATACATTTATCAGTCAAAAAGTTGTTCCCACAAAACCTTGATGTATGCGTTCAATATGGGCGTCAAACGAAAGAGCATGGCCACAGCTTTCATTTGAACTTTTCGATATTTCGATTAATTTATCGATAAATGTGTTATTGGTCAAAATGTGGTTCCCACAAAACCTTGATATTCGTTCAATATGGGTGTCAAACGAAAGGGCATGGCCACAGCTTTTATTTCAACTATTCGAAATTTCGAAATATTTACCGATAAACGAGTTGTCGGTCAAAATGTTGTTCCCATAAAACCGTGAAGCATAAGCGCAATATGGGTGTCAGATGAAAGAAAAAGACCACAGCTTTCATCTGAACTGATCCCTATTTCGATATATTTATCGATAAATGGGTTTTATCGGTCAAAATGTGGTTGCCACAAAAGCTTGATGTATGCATTCAATATGGGTGTCAAACGAAAGGCCATGGCCACACCTTTCATTTGAAATTTTCAATATTTCGATATATTTATCGATAAATGAGTTATCGCTCAAAGTGGTGTTCCCATGAAAGCTTGATGTATGCATTCAATATGCGTGTCAAACGAAAGGGCATGGCCACACCTTTCATTTGAAATTTTCGATATTTCGATATATTTATCGATAAATGAGTTATTGGTAAAAATGTGGTTCCCACAAAACCTTGATATTCGTTCAATATGGGTGTCAAACGAAAGGGCATGGCCACAGCTTTTATTTCAACTTTTCGGAGTTTCGAAATATTTACCGATAAACGAGTTGTCGGTCAAAATGTTGTTCCCATAAAACCGTGAAGCATAAGCGCAATATGAGTGTCAGATGAAAGAAAACGACCACAGCTTTCATCTGAAGTGATCCCTATTTCGATATATTTATCGATAAATGGGTTATCGGTCAAAATGTGGTTGCCACAAAAGCTTGATGTATGCATTCAATATGGGTGTCAAACGAAAGGCCATGGCCACACCTTTCATTTGAAATTTTCGATATTTCGATATATTTATCGATAAATGAGTTATCGCTCAAAATGGTGTTCCCGTAAAACCTTGATGTATGCATTCAATATGCGTGTCAAACGAAATGCCATGGCCCCATCTTTCACCTGAACTGATCCATATTTCGATATATTTGTCGATAAATGCGTTATTGGTCAAAATGTGGTTCCCACAAAACCTTGATATTCGTTCAATATGGGTGTCAAACGAAAGAACATTGCCACAGCTTTCATTTGAACTTTTCACTATTTCGATATATTTATCGATAAATGTGTTATCGGTCAAAATATGGTTCCCACAAAACCTTGATGTATGCATTCAATATGCGTGTCAAACGAAAGGGCATGGTCATAGCTTTCATTTGAACTTTTCGATATATTTAATGAAAGAAAAAGGCCACAGCTTTCATCTGAACTGATCCATATTTCGATATATTTGTCGATAAATGCGTTATTGGGCAAAATGTGGTTCCCACAAAACCTTGATATTCGTTCAATATGGGTGTCAAACGAAAGGGCATGGCCACAGCTTTTATTTCAACTTTTCGGAGTTTCGAAATATTTACCGATAAACGAGTTGTCGGTCAAAATGTTGTTCCCATAAAACCGTGAAGCATAAGCGCAATATGAGTGTCAGATGAAAGAAAACGACCACAGCTTTCATCTGAAGTGATCCCTATTTCGATATATTTATCGATAAATGGGTTATCGGTCAAAATGTGGTTGCCACAAAAGCTTGATGTATGCATTCAATATGGGTGTCAAACGAAAGGCCATGGCCACACCTTTCATTTGAAATTTTCGATATTTCGATATATTTATCGATAAATGAGTTATCGCTCAAAATGGTGTTCCCGTAAAACCTTGATGTATGCATTCAATATGCGTGTCAAACGAAATGCCATGGCCCCAACTTTCACCTGATCTGGTCCATATTTCGATATATTTGTCGATAAATGCGTTATTGGTCAAAATGTGGTTCCCACAAAACCTTGATATTCGTTCAATATGGCTGTCAAACGAAAGGGCATGGCCACAGCTTTCATTTGAACTTTTCGATATTTCGATATATTTATCGATAAAACGTGTTATCGGTCAAAATATGGTTTCCACAAAACCTTGATGTATGCATTCAATATGCGTGTCAAACGAAAGGGCATGGTCACAGCTCTCATTTGAACTTTTCGATATTTCGGATCCAACAAAACCTTGATGTATGCATTCGATATGGGCGTCAAACGAAAATCCATGACAGTCATATTGTCAAACGAAAGGTAATGGTCACAGCTCTCATTTGAACTTTTCGATATTTCGATATATTTATCGATAAATGAGTTATCGGTCAAAATGTGGTTGCCACAAAAGCTTGATGTATGCATTCAATATGGGTGTCAAACGAAAGGCCATGGCCACACCTTTCATTTGAACTTTTCGATATTTCGATATATTTATCGATAAACGAGTTATTGGTCAAAATATGGATCCAACAAAACCTTGATGTATGCATTCGATATGGGCGTCAAACGAAAAGCCATGGCCACACCTTTAATTTGAACCTTTCGATATTTCGATACATTTATCAGTCAAAAAGTTGTTCCCACAAAACCTTGATGTATGCGTTCAATATGGGTGTCCAACGAAAAGCCATGGCCACAGCTTTCATTTGAACTTTTCGATATTTCGATATATTTATCGATAAAACGTGTTATCGGTCAAAATATGGTTTCCACAAAACCTTGATGTATGCATTCAATATGCGTGTCAAACGAAAGGGCATGGTCACAGCTCTCATTTGAACTTTTCGATATTTCGGATCCAACAAAACCTTGATGTATGCATTCGATATGGGCGTCAAACGAAAATCCATGACAGTCATATTGTCAAACGAAAGGTAATGGCCACAGCTTTCATTTGAACTTTTCGATATTTCGAAATATTTACCGATAAACGAGTTGTCGGTCAAAATGTTGTTCCCATAAAACCGTGAAACTTAAGCGCAATATGAGTGTCAAATGTAAGAAAAAGGCCACAGCTGTCATCTGAACTGATCCATATTTCGATATATTTATCGATAAATGAGTTATCGGTTAAAATGTGGTTCCCACAAAAATTTGATGTATGCATTCAATATGCGTGTCAAACGAAAGAGCATGGTCATAGCTTTCATTTGAACTTTTCGATATTTCGAAATATTTACCGATAAACGAGTTGTCGGTCAAAATGTTGTTCCCATAAAACCGTGAAACTTAAGCGCAATATGAGTGTCAAATGTAAGAAAAAGGCCACAGCTGTCATCTGAACTGATCCATATTTCGATATATTTATCGATAAATGAGTTATCGGTTAAAATGTGGTTCCCACAAAAATTTGATGTATGCATTCAATATGCGTGTCAAACGAAAGAGCATGGTCATAGCTTTCATTTGAACTTTTCGATATTTCGATATATTTATCGGTCAAAAAGTTGTTCCCACAAAACCTTGATGTATGCGTTCAATATGGGTGTCCAACGAAAAGCCATGGACACACCTTTAATTTGAACCTTTCGATATTTCGATATATTTATCGATAAATGTGTTATCGGTCAAAATATGGTTCCCACAAAACCTTGATGTATGCATTCAATATGCGTGTCAAACGAAAGGGCATGGCCACAGCTTTTATTTCAACTTTTCGAAATTTCGAAATATTTACCGATAAACGAGTTGTCGGTCAAAATGTTGTTCCCACAAAAATTTGATGTATGCATTCAATATGCGTGTCAAACGAAAGAGCATGGTCATAGCTTTCATTTGAACTTTTCGATATATTTAATGAAAGAAAAAGACCACAGCTTTCATCTGAACTGATCCATATTTCGATATATTTATCGATAAATGAGTTATTGGTCAAAATGTGGTTCCCACAAAAATTTGACGTATGCATTCAATATGCGTGTCAAACGAAAGAGCATGGTCATAGCTTTCATTTGAACTTTTCGATATATTTAATGAAAGAAAAAGACCACAGCTTTCATCTGAACTGATCCATATTTCGATATATTTATCGATAAATGAGTTATTGGTCAAAATGTGGTTCCCACAAAAATTTGACGTATGCATTCAATATGCGTGTCAAACGAAAGAGCATGGTCATAGCTTTCATTTGAACTTTTCGATATTTCGATATATTTATCGGTCAAAAAGTTGTTCCCACAAAACCTTGATGTATGCGTTCAATATGGGTGTCAAACGAAAAGCCATGGACACATCTTTAATTTGAACCTTTCGATATTTCGATATATTTATCGATAAATGAGTTATCGGTCAAAATATGGTTCCCACAAAACCTTGATGTATGCATTCAATATGCGTGTCAAACGAAAGGGCATGGCCACAGCTTTTATTTCAACTTTTCGAAATTTCGAAATATTTATCGATAAATGAGTTATTGGTCAAAATGTGGTTCCCACAAAAATTTGATGTATGCATTCAATATGCGTGTCAAACGAAAGAGCATGGTCATAGCTTTCATTTGAACTTTTCGATATATTTAATGAAAGAAAAAGACCACAGCTTTCATCTGAACTGATCCATATTTCGATATATTTATCGATAAATGAGTTATTGGTCAAAATGTGGTTCCCACAAAAATTTGACGTATGCATTCAATATGCGTGTCAAACGAAAGAGCATGGTCATAGCTTTCATTTGAACTTTTCGATATATTTAATGAAAGAAAAAGACCACAGCTTTCATCTGAACTGATCCATATTTCGATATATTTATCGATAAATGTGTTATCGGTCAAAATATGGTTCCCACAAAACCTTGATGTATGCATTCAATATGCGTGTCAAACGAAAGGGCATGGCCACAGCTTTTATTTCAACTTTTCGAAATTTCGAAATATTTACCGATAAACGAGTTGTCGGTCAAAATGTTGTTCCCATAAAACCGTGAAACTTAAGCGCAATATGAGTGTCAAATGTAAGCAAAAGGCCACAGCTTTCATCTGAACTGATCCATATTTCGATATATTTATCGATAAATGAGTTATCGGTAAAAAGTGGTTCCCACAAAAATTTGATGTATGCATTCAATATGCGTGTCAAACGAAAGAGCATGGTCATAGCTTTCATTTGAACTTTTCGATATTTCGATATATTTATCGGTCAAAAAGTTGTTCCCACAAAACCTTGATGTATGCGTTCAATATGGGTGTCAAACGAAAAGCCATGGCCACACCTTTAATTTGAACCTTTCGATATTTCGATATATTTATCGATAAATGAGTTATTGGTCAAAATGTGGTTCCCACAAAACCTTGATGTATGCATTCAATATGCGTGTCAAACGAAAGGGCATGGTCACAGCTTTCAGTTGACCTTTTCTATATTTCGATACATTTCTCGATAAATGTGTTATCGGTCAAAATATGGTTCCCACAAGACCTTGATGTATGCATTCAATATGCGTGTCAAACGAAAGAGCATGGTCATAGCTTTCATTTGAACTTTTCGATATATTTAATGAAAGAAAAAGACCACAGCTTTCATCTGAACTGATCCGTATTTCGATATATTTATCGATAAATGAGTTATCGGTCAAAATGTGGTTGCCACAAAACCTTGATGTGTGCATTCAATATGAGTGTCAAACAAAAAGCCATGGCCACACCTTTAATTTGAACCTTTCGATATATTTATCGGTCAAAAAGTTGTTCCCACAAAGCCTTGATGTATGCGTTCAATATGGGTGTCAAACGAAAAGCCATGGCCACACCTTTAATTTGAACCTTTCGATATTTCGATATATTTATCGGTCAAAAAGTTGTTCCCACAAAACCTTGATGTATGCGTTCAATATGGGTGTCAAACGAAAATCCATGGACACACCTTTAATTTGAACCTTTCGATATTTCGATATATTTATCGATAAATGAGTTATTGGTCAAAATGTGGTTCCCACAAAAATTTTATGTATGCATTCAATATGCGTGTCAAACGAAAGAGCATGGTCATAGCTTTCATTTGAACTTTTCGATATATTTAATGAAAGAAAAAGACCACAGCTTCATCTGAACTGATCCATATTTCGATATATTTATCGATAAATGAGTTATCGGTCAAAATGTGGTTGCCACAAAACCTTGATGTGTGCATTCAATATGAGTGTCAAACAAAAAGCCATGGCCACACCTTTAATTTGAACCTTTCGATATATTTATCGGTCAAAAAGTTGTTCCCACAAAACCTTGATGTATGCGTTCAATATGGGTGTCAAACGAAAAGCCATGGCCACACCTTTAATTTGAACCTTTCGATATTTCGATATATTTATCGGTCAAAAAGTTGTTCCCACAAAACCTTGATGTATGCGTTCAATATGGGTGTGAAACGAAAAGCCCTGGACACACCTTTAATTTGAACCTTTCGATATTTCGCTATATTTATCGATAAATGAGTTATTGGGTGTCAAAAGAAAAGCCATGGACACACCTTTAATTTGAACCTTTCGATATTTCGATATATTTATCGATAAATGAGTTATTGGTCAAAATGTGGTTCCCACAAAAATTTGATGTATGCATTCAATATGCGTGTCAAACGAAAGGGCATGGCCACAGCTTTTATTTCAACTTTTCGAAATTTCGAAATATTTACCGATAAACGAGTTGTCGGTCAAAATGTTGTTCCCATAAAACCGTGAAACTTAAGCGCAATATGAGTGTCAAATGTAAGCAAAAGGCCACAGCTTTCATCTGAACTGATCCATATTTCGATATATTTATCGATAAATGAGTTATCGGTAAAAAGTGGTTCCCACAAAAATTTGATGTATGCATTCAATATGCGTGTCAAACGAAAGAGCATGGTCATAGCTTTCATTTGAACTTTTCGATATTTCGATATATTTATCGGTCAAAAAGTTGTTCCCACAAAACCTTGATGTATGCGTTCAATATGGGTGTCAAACGAAAAGCCATGGCCACACCTTTAATTTGAACCTTTCGATATTTCGATATATTTATCGATAAATGAGTTATTGGTCAAAATGTGGTTCCCACAAAACCTTGATGTATGCATTCAATATGCGTGTCAAACGAAAGGGCATGGTCACAGCTTTCAGTTGACCTTTTCTATATTTCGATACATTTCTCGATAAATGTGTTATCGGTCAAAATATGGTTCCCACAAGACCTTGATGTATGCATTCAATATGCGTGTCAAACGAAAGAGCATGGTCATAGCTTTCATTTGAACTTTTCGATATATTTAATGAAAGAAAAAGACCACAGCTTTCATCTGAACTGATCCGTATTTCGATATATTTATCGATAAATGAGTTATCGGTCAAAATGTGGTTGCCACAAAACCTTGATGTGTGCATTCAATATGAGTGTCAAACAAAAAGCCATGGCCACACCTTTAATTTGAACCTTTCGATATATTTATCGGTCAAAAAGTTGTTCCCACAAAGCCTTGATGTATGCGTTCAATATGGGTGTCAAACGAAAAGCCATGGCCACACCTTTAATTTGAACCTTTCGATATTTCGATATATTTATCGGTCAAAAAGTTGTTCCCACAAAACCTTGATGTATGCGTTCAATATGGGTGTCAAACGAAAATCCATGGACACACCTTTAATTTGAACCTTTCGATATTTCGATATATTTATCGATAAATGAGTTATTGGTCAAAATGTGGTTCCCACAAAAATTTTATGTATGCATTCAATATGCGTGTCAAACGAAAGAGCATGGTCATAGCTTTCATTTGAACTTTTCGATATATTTAATGAAAGAAAAAGACCACAGCTTCATCTGAACTGATCCATATTTCGATATATTTATCGATAAATGAGTTATCGGTCAAAATGTGGTTGCCACAAAACCTTGATGTGTGCATTCAATATGAGTGTCAAACAAAAAGCCATGGCCACACCTTTAATTTGAACCTTTCGATATATTTATCGGTCAAAAAGTTGTTCCCACAAAACCTTGATGTATGCGTTCAATATGGGTGTCAAACGAAAAGCCATGGCCACACCTTTAATTTGAACCTTTCGATATTTCGATATATTTATCGGTCAAAAAGTTGTTCCCACAAAACCTTGATGTATGCGTTCAATATGGGTGTGAAACGAAAAGCCCTGGACACACCTTTAATTTGAACCTTTCGATATTTCGCTATATTTATCGATAAATGAGTTATTGGGTGTCAAAAGAAAAGCCATGGACACACCTTTAATTTGAACCTTTCGATATTTCGATATATTTATCGATAAATGAGTTATTGGTCAAAATGTGGTTCCCACAAAAATTTGATGTATGCGTTCAATATGCGTGTCAAACGAAAGAGCATGGTCATAGCTTTCATTTGAACTTTTCGATATATTTAATGAAAGAAAAAGACCACAGCTTCATCTGAACTGATCCATATTTCGATATATTTATCGATAAATGAGTTATCGGTCAAAATGTGGTTGCCACAAAACCTTGATGTGTGCATTCAATATGAGTGTCAAACAAAAAGCCATGGCCACACCTTTAATTTGAACCTTTCGATATATTTATCGGTCAAAAAGTTGTTCCCACAAAACCTTGATGTATGCGTTCAATATGGGTGTCAAACGAAAAGCCATGGCCACACCTTTAATTTGAACCTTTCGATATATTTATCGGTCAAAAAGTTGTTCCCACAAAGCCTTGATGTATGCGTTCAATATGGGTGTCAAACGAAAAGCCATGAACACACCTTTAATTCGAACCTTTCGACATTTCGATATATTTATCGATAAATGAGTTATTGGTCAAAATGTGGTTCCCACAAAAATTTTATGTATGCATTCAATATGCGTGTCAAACGAAAGAGCATGGTCATAGCTTTCATTTGAACTTTTCGATATATTTAATGAAAGAAAAAGACCACAGCTTTCATCTGAACTGATCCATATTTCAATATATTTATCGATAAATGAGTTATCGGTCAAAATGTGGTTGCCACAAAATTTTGATGTATGCATTCAATATGGGTGTCAAACGAAAAGCCATGGCCACACCTTTAATTTGAACCTTTCGATATTTCGATATATTTATCGGTCAAAAGGTTGTTCCCACAAAACCTTGATGTATGCATTCAATATGGGTGTCAAACGAAAAGCCATGGCCACACCTTTAATTTGAACCTTTCGATATATTTATCGGTCAAAAAGTTGTTCCCACAAAACCTTGATTTATGCGTTCAATATGCGTGTCAAACGAAAGAGCATGGGCATACCTTTCATTTGAACTTTTCGATATATTTAATGAAAGAAAAAGACCGCAGCTTTCATCTGAACTGATCCATATTTCGATATATTTATCGATAAATGAGTTATCGGTCAAAATGTGGTTGCCACAAAACCTTGATGTATGCATTCAATATGGGTGTCAAACAAAAAGCCATGGCCACACCTTTAATTTGAACCTTTCGATATATTTATCGGTCAAAAAGTTGTTCCCACAAAACCTTGATGTATGCATTCAATATGGGTGTCAAACGAAAAGCCATGGCCACACCTTTAATTTGAACCTTTCGATATTTCGATATATTTATCGATAAATGAGTTATTGGTCAAAATGTGGTTCCCACAAAACCTTGATGTATGCATTCAATATACGTGTCAAACGAAAAGGCATGGTCACAGCTTTCAGTTGACCTTTTCTATATTTCGATACATTTCTCGATAAATGTGTTATCGGTCATAATATGGTTCCCACAAGACCTTGATGTATGCATTCAATATGCGTGTCAAACGAAAGAGCATGGTCATAGCTTTCATTTGAACTTTTCGATTTATTTAATGAAAGAAAAAGACCACAGCTTTCATTTGAGCTGATCCATATTTCGATATATTTATCGATAAATGAGTTATCGGTCAAAACGTGGTTGCCACAAAACCTTGATGTATGCGTTCAATATGGGTGTCAAACGAGAAGCCATGGCCACACCTTTAATTTGAACCTTTCGATATTTCGATATATTTATCGATGAATGTGTTATCGGTCAAAATATGGTTCCCACAAGACCTTGATGTATGCATTCAATATGCGTGTCAAAAGAAAGGGAATGGTCATAGCTTTCATTTGAACTTTTCGATATATTTAATGAAAGAAAAAGGCCACAGCTTTCATCTGAACTGATCCATATTTCGATATATTTGTCGATAAATGCGTTATTGGTCAAAATGTGGTTCCCACAAAACCTTGATATTCGTTCAATATGGGTGTCAAACGAAATGCCATTGCCCCAGCTTTCACCTGAACAGATCCATATTTCGATATATTTGTCGATAAATGCGTTATTGGTCAAAATGTGGTTCCCACAAAACCTTGATATTCGTTCAATATGGGTGTCAAACGAAAGGGCATGGTCCCAGCTTTCACCTGAACTGATCCATATTTCGATATATTTATCGATACATGAGTTATCGGTTAAAATGTGGTTCTCAAAAAACCTTGATATCTGCGTGCAATACGGGTGTCAAACGAAATGCCATGGTCCCAGCTTTCACCTGAACTGAACCATATTTCGATATATTTGTCGATAAATGCGTTATTGGTCAAAATGTGGTTCCCACAAAACTTTGATATTCGTTCAATATGGGTGTCAAACGAAAGGGCATGGCCACAGCTTTCATTTGAACTTTTCGATATTTCGATATATTTATCGATAAATGTGTTATCGGTCAAAATATGGTTCCCACAAAACCTTGATGTATGCATTCAATATGCATGTCAAACGAAAGGGCATGGTCACAGCTCTCATTTGAACTTTTCGATATTTCGATATCTTCTTCTTTAAATGGTCATCTAACCGCCTGGGCGATTTTGACCGTCCAACATAGCTCGCCAGTCGTTTCTTCGTTGCGCCAACTGGCGCCAATTGGAAACACCGCGGGATCGCAAATCGATCTCCACTTGGTCCTTCCATCGGAGTGGTGGTCTCCCTCTTCCTCTGCTTCCACCGGCGGGTGCCGATAAGAATACCTTCTGGGCTGGAGCATCTTCGCTCATTCGCACTACGTGGCCTAGCCAGCGAAGCCGCTGTGTTTTAATTCGCTGAACTATGTCGGCGTCTGCGTAAAGTTCATACAGCTCATCATTAAATCTTCTCCGGTACTCGCCGTCGCCAACGCGTAGAGGTCCACAAATCTTTCGAAGAACCTTTCTCTCGAATACTCCCAGAGCCGCCTCATCAGATGTTGTTAGTGTCCACGCTTCTGCACCATATAGCAGGAGGGGTGCGATGAGTGACTTGTAGAGTGTTATTTTCGTTCGTCGAGAGAGGACTTTACTTTTCAATTGCCTACTCAGTCCGAAGTAGCATTTGTTTGCAAGAGTGATTCTTCGTCGGATTTCTAGGCTAACATTATTGTTGGTATTAATGCTGGTTCCCAGGTAAACGAAGTCCTTTACTATTTCGAAATTATTGCTGCCAACAGTGGCTTGGTTGCCAAGGCGCGAATGCGCTGACTCTTTGCATGATGACAGAAGGTACTTCGTTTTGCCCTCGTTCACCACCAATCCCATTTTCTCCGCTTCTTTTTCTAATTTGGAGTAAGCAGAAGTTACGGCGCGGTTGTTAAGGCCAATGATATCAATATCGTCAGCATATGCCAACAGTTGGACGCTTTTATAAAATATTGTTCCAGCGCGGTTAAGTTCTGCAGCTTGTATTATTTTCTCCAGCATTAAATTAAAGAAATCGCACGATAGGGGGTCACCCTGTCTGAAACCTCGTTTAGTTTCGAACGGCTCGGAGAGGTACTTCCCAATTCTGACCGAGCTGGCGGTGTTGCTCAAGGTCATTTTGCATAGCCGTATAAGTTTTGCGGGGAAACCAAATTCAGACATAGCGGCATATAGGCAGCTCCTTTTCGTGCTATCGAAAGCGGATTTAAAATCAACAAAGAGATGATGCGTGTCGATTCTTTTTTCACGGGTTTTTTCCAAGATTTGGCGTATTGTAAAAATCTGGTCGATGGTAGATTTACCAGGTCTGAAGCCACACTGATAAGGTCCAATCAGTCTGTTCACATCAGGTTTCAGTCTTTCGCACAATACGCTTGATAGGACCTTATATGCGATATTCAAAAGGCTGATTCCGCGATAGTTGGCGCAGTTTGCAGGATCGCCCTTCTTGTGGATTGGGCAGAGAACACTTAGATTCCAATCTTCAGGCATGCATTCATCCGACCAAATTCTGCATAGAAGCTGATGCATGCGCCTTACCAGCACCTGGCCTCCGTGTTTGAATAGCTCAGCAGGCAAACCATCAGCGCCAGCTGCTTTATTGTTTTTCAATCGGGATATTGCTATTCGCACCTCATTGTAGTCGGGTTGTGGAACGTCAATTCCATCATCTTCGATTGTGGGCTCGGGTTCGGCATCTTCTCTGGTTTCTTGCTCAGTTTCTCCATTTAAAAGGGCAGAGAAGTGATCCCTCCATATTCTGAGTGTTCTCTGAACATCGGTCACCAGGTCGCCGTTCTCATTCTTACTGGGGTTTGCCCCGGGTTTGAAACCTTCTGTCATTCGCCGAATTTTTTGATAGAATTTTCGGGCATTATTCCCGTTGGCCAGCATCTCAAGCTCCTTTATTTCACGCTTTTCTGCCTCTCTTTTTTTCGCCCGGAAAAGCCGCCTCGCTTCCCTCTTCAACTCGCGGTAGTGTTCACACACACTCCTCGTTGCATTCGATCTCAGCGTTGCCTTGTAGGCTTCGTCCTTTCTTTTCGTTGCAGCGCGGCACTCTTCATCATCATACCAGTTGTTTTTTGGCGTTCGCCGGAATCCAATTACTTCTTCGGCTGCGGTACGGAGTGCTCCTGAGATATGATCCCACTGCTCATGCATTCCACTAGGTTGAATTGTGCTCTCGGAGAGCAGGTGTGAGAGGCGATCTGCGAAATAATTGGCGGTCTGTTGCGATTGCAGCTTTCCGACGTCCAGCTTTCCCTGCGTTTTTTGTTGCACCTGTTTTGTCGTACAGAGGCGGGTACGAATCTTGGCTGCTACTAGGTAGTGATCAGAGTCGATGTTAGGTCCTCGTATTGTGCGAACATCTAAAACGCTGGAAGCATGCCGTCCGTCTATCACAACGTGGTCGATCTGGTTGCGTGTTTTTCGATCGGGGGACAGCCATGTAGCCTGATGGATCTTCTTGTGCATAAACCTAGTGCTGGATATGACCATGTTTCGGGCACCGGCGAAGTCGATCAGCCTGAATCCATTTGGCGAAGTCTGATCGTGGAGACTGAACTTCCCGACAGTGGGGCCAAATACACCCTCCTTACCCACCCTGGTGTTAAAGTCGCCAAGCACGACTTTGATATCATGACGGGGGCAGCGCTCGTATGCTTCTTCCAGGCGCTCGTAGAATGCATCCTTTTCCACGTCGTCCTTCTCTTCCCTCGGTGCATGAGCGCAGATAAACGATATGGTGAAAAATCGTACTTTTATGCGGATTGCAACGAGACGCTCGTTCACGGGTGTGAACGACAGTACTCGGTGACGGAGTCTCTCTCCCACCACAAATCCCACGCCGAATCTGCGCTTGTCTTCATGCCCACTCCAGTAGATGTTGCAAGGTGTTTTGATCGTGTTTCCTCGCCCCGTCCATCGCATCTCTTGTATGGCGGTGATGTCAGCTTTTGCTTGCCTCAGGACCTCAACCAGCCGGGCAGCGGCACCTTCCCCATTAAGGGACCGGACATTCCAGGTACATGCCCTTATCTCATAATCCTTATTTCGTTTGCGGGTGTTGTCATCTAAAAAAGGGGTTCTCATATCCGAGGCTTTGTTGTTGAATTTCATTGGAACGTTGTTTTATGTGGTGGGTCCCAAACCCAACGCACAACCCGTTTCACGGGAGGTTGAATTCTATTACACGTTTGTATAGCGAGCCGCTTGATCCAAGACAGATGCCCGCTTGCAGCCGCACCACCTGGTGATCAGACGCTGCTGTTTGAACCCCCCCAGCAAGCCCTTAAACCGATTATGTCGGAGTGGCCTTACCAGGTTGTCGCCTTCTCACGTTTAGCTCACCACCAAACGGGTGTTCGGTGGTTACCCAGAGGATACTTGGGCGCAAAGCCAGGAAGTAGTGAGCTGCTTGAACCGCATGCAAAAGAATCGCTCTGGCCATTCCCAGGTGAATGGCGATCAGAAACTTTCCCCACTTGCGTGGACTTCTGCACACGGCCCCACCCTCCTATTTCGATATATTTATCGATAAATGAGTTATCGGTCAAAATGTGGTTGCCACAAAAGCTTGATGTATGCATTCAATATGGGTGTCAAACGAAAGGCCATGGCCACACCTTTCATTTGAACTTTTCGATATTTCGATATATTTATCGATAAATAAGTTATTGGTCAGAATATGGATCCAACAAAACCTTGATGTATGCATTCAATATGGGCGTCAAACGAAAAGCCATGGCCACACCTTTAATTTGAACCTTTCGATATTTCGATACATTTATCAGTCAAAAAGTTGTTCCCACAAAACCTTGATGTATGCGTTCAATATGGGCGTCAAACGAAAGGGCATGGCCACAGCTCTCATTTGAACTTTTCGATATTTCGAAATATTTACCGATAAACGAGTTGTCGGTCAAAATGTTGTTCCCATAAAACCGTGAATCTTAAGCGCAATATGAGTGTCAAATGTAAGAAAAAGGCCACAGCTTTCATCTGAACTGATCCATATTTCGATATCTTTATCGATAAATGTGTTATCGGTCAAAATATGGTTCCCACAAAACCTTGATGTATGCATTCAATATGCGTGTCAAACGAAAGGGCATGGTCACAGCTCTCATTTGAACTTTTCGATATTTCGATATATTTATCGATAAATGAGTTATCGGTCAAAATATGGTTCCCACAAAACCTTGATGTATGCATTCAATATGCGTGTCAAACGAAAGCGCATGGCCACAGCTTTTATTTCAACTTTTCGAAATTTCGAAATATTACCGATAAACTTTTAATTTGAACCTTTCGATATTTCGATACATTTATCAGTCAAAAAGTTGTTCCCACAAAACCTTGATGTATGCGTTCAATATGGGCGTCAAACGAAAGGGCATGGCCACAGCTTCCATTTGAACTTTTCGATATTTCGATATATTTATCGATAAATGTGTTATCGGTCAAAATATGGTTCCCACAAAACCTTGATGTATGCATTCAATATGCGTGTCAAACGAAAGGGCATGGCCACAGCTTTTATTTCAACTTTTCGAAATTTCGAAATATTTACCGATAAACGAGTTGTCGGTCAAAATGTTGTTCCCATAAAACCGTGAAACTTAAGCTAAATATGAGCGTCAAATGTAAGAAAAAGGCCACAGCTTTCATCTGAACTGATCCATATTTCGATATATTTATCGATAAATGAGTTATCGGTTAAAATGTGGTTCCCATAAGACCTTGATGTATGCGTTCAATATGGGTGTCAAACGAAAGGGCATGGCAACAGCTTTCATTTGAACTTTTCCACATTTAGATATATTTATCGATAAATGTGTTATCGGTCAAAATATGGTTCCCACAAAACCTTGATGTATGCATTCAATATGCGTGTCAAACGAAAGGGCATGGTCATAGCTTTCATTTGAACTTTTCGACATATTTAATGAAAGAAAAAGACCACAGCTTTCATCTGAACTGATCCATATTTCAATATATTTATCGATAAATGAGTTATCGGTCAAAATGTGGTTGCCACAAAACCTTGATGTATGCATTCAATATGGGTGTCAAACGAAAAGCCATGGCCACACCTTTAATTTGAACCTTTCGATATGTTTATCGGTCAAAAAGTTGTTCCCACAAAACCTTGATGTATGCGTTCAATATGGGTGTCAAACAAAAAGCCCTGGACACACCTTTAATTTGAACCTTTCGATATTTCGATATGTTTATCGATAAATGGGTTATTGGGTGTCAAACGAAAGGGCATGGCCACACCTTTAATTTGAACCTTTCGATATTTCGATATATTTATCGGTCAAAAAGTTGTTCCCACAAAACCTTGATGTATGCGTTCAATATGGGTGTCAAACGAAAAGCCATGGACACACCTTTAATTTGAACCTTTCGATATTTCGATATATTTATCGATACATGAGTTATTGGTCAAAATCTGGTTCCCACAAAAATTTGATGTATGCATTCAATATGCGTGTCAAACGAAAGAGCATGGTCATAGCTTTCATTTGAACTTTTCGATATATTTAATGAAAGAAAAAGACTACAGCTTCATCTGAACTGATCCATATTTCGATATATTTATCGATAAATGAGTTATCGGTCAAAATGTGGTTGCCACTAAACCTTGATGTGTGCATTCAATATGAGTGTCAAACAAAAAGCCATGGCCACACCTTTAATTTGAACCTTTCGATATATTTATCGGTCAAAAAGTTGTTCCCACAAAACCTTGATGTATGCGTTCAATATGGGTGTCAAACGAAAAGCCATGGCCACACCTTTAATTTGAACCTTTCGATATATTTATCGGTCAAAAAGTTGTTCCCACAAAGCCTTTATGTATGCGTTCAATATGGGTGTCAAACGAAAAGCCATGGACACACCTTTAATTTGAACCTTTCGACATTTCGATATACTTATCGATAAATGAGTTATTGGTCAAAATGTGGTTCCCATAAAAATTTGATGTATGCATTCAATATGCGTGTCAAACGAAAGAGCATGGTCATAGCTTTCATTTGAACTTTTCGATATATTTAATGAAAGAAAAAGACCACAGCTTTCATCTGCACTGATCCATATTTCAATATATTTATCGATAAATGAGTTATCGGTCAAAATGTGGTTGCCACAAAACCTTGATGTATGCATTCAATATGGGTGTCAAACGAAAAGCCATGGCCACACCTTTAATTTGAACCTTTCGATATTTCGATATATTTATCGGTCAAAAGGTTGTTCCCACAAAACCTTGATGTATGCATTCAATATGGGTGTCAAACGAAAAGCCATGGCCACACCTTTAATTTGAACCTTTCGATATATTTATCGGTCAAAAAGTTGTTCCCACAAAACCTTGATTTATGCATTCAATATGCGTGTCAAACGAAAGAGCATGGGCAAAGCTTTCTTTTGAACTTTTCGATATATTTAATGAAAGAAAAAGACCGCAGCTTTCATCTGAACTGATCCATATTTCGATATATTTATCGATAAATGAGTTATCGGTCAAAATGTGGTTGCCACAAAACCTTGATGTATGCATTCAATATGGGTGTCAAACAAAAAGCCATGGCCACACCTTTAATTTGAACCTTTCGATATATTTATCGGTCAAAAAGTTGTTCCCACAAAACCTTGATGTATGCATTCAATATGGGTGTCAAACGAAAAGCCATGGCCACACCTTTAATTTGAACCTTTCGATATTTCGATATATTTATCGATAAATGAGTTATTGGTCAAAATGTGGTTCCCACAAAAATTTGATGTATGCATTCAATATGCGTGTCAAACGAAAGAGCATGGGCATAGCTTTCATTTGAACTTTTCGATATATTTAATGAAAGAAAAAGACCGCAGCTTTCATCTGAACTGATCCATATTTCGATGTATTTATCGATAAATGAGTTATCGGTCAAAATGTGGTTGCCACAAAACCTTGATGTATGCATTCAATATGGGTGTCAAACAAAAAGCCATGGCCACACCTTTAATTTGAACCTTTCGATATATTTATCGGTCAAAAAGTTGTTCCCACAAAACCTTGATGTATGCATTCAATATGGGTGTCAAACGAAAAGCCATGGCCACACCTTTAATTTGAACCTTTCGATATTTCGATATATTTATCGATAAATAAGTTATTGGTCAAAATGTGGCTCCCACAAAACCTTGATGTATGCATTCAATATGGGTGTCAAACAAAAAGCCATGGCCACACCTTTAATTTGAACCTTTCGATATATTTATCGGTCAAAAAGTTGTTCCCACAAAACCTTGATGTATGCATTCAATATGGGCGTCGAACAAAAAGCCATGGCCACACCTTTAATTTGAACCTTTCGATATATTTATCGGTCAAAAAGTTGTTCCCACAAAACCTTGATGTATGCATTCAATATGGGTGTCAAACGAAAAGCCATGGCCACACCTTTCATTTGAACTTTTCGATATATTTAATGAAAGAAAAAGACCACAGCTTTCATCTGAGCTGATCCATATTTCGATATATTTATCGATAAATGAGTTATCGGTCAAAACGTGGTTGCCACAAAACCTTGATGTATGCGTTCAATATGGGTGTCAAACGAGAAGCCATGGCCACACCTTTAATTTGAACCTTTCGATATTTCGATATATTTATCGATGAATGTGTTATCGGTCAAAATATGGTTCCCACAAGACCTTGATGTATGCATTCAATATGCGTGTCAAAAGAAAGGGAATGGTCATAGCTTTCATTTGAACTTTTCGATATATTTAATGAAAGAAAAAGGCCACAGCTTTCATCTGAACTGATCCATATTTCGATATATTTGTCGATAAATGCGTTATTGGTCAAAATCTGGTTCCCACAAAACCTTGATATTCGGTCAATATGGGTGTCAAACGAAATGCCATGGCCCCAGCTTTCACCTGAACAGATCCATATTTCGATATATTTGTCGATAAATGCGTTATTGGTCAAAATGTGGTTCCCACAAAACCTTGATATTCGTTCAATATGGGTGTCAAACGAAAGGGCATGGCCACAGCTTTCATTTGAACTTTTCGATATTTCGATATATTTACCGATAAACGAGTTGTCGGTCAAAATGTTGTTCCCATAAAACCGTGAAACTTAAGCGCAATATGAGTGTCAAATGTAAAAAAAGGCCACAGCTTTCATCTGAACTGATCCATATTTCGATATATTTATCGATAAATGAGTTATCGGTTAAAATGTGGTTCTCATACAACCTTGATATCTGCGTGCAATACATGTGTCAAACGAAATGCCATGGTCCCAGCTTTCACCTGAACTGAACCATATTTCGATATATTTGTCGATAAATGCGTTATTGGTCAAAATGTGGTTCCCACAAAACCTTGATATTCGTTCAATATGGGTGTCAAACGAAAGGGCATGGCCACAGCTTTCATTTGAACTTTTCGATATTTCGATATATTTATCGATAAATGTGTTATCGGTCAAAATATGGTTCCCACAAAACCTTGATGTATGCATTCAATATGCGTGTCAAACGAAAGGGCATGGTCACAGCTCTCATTTGAACTTTTCGATATTTCGATATATTTATCGATAAATGAGTTATCGGTCAAAATGTGGTTGCCACAAAAGTTTGATGTATGCATTAAATATGGGTGTCAAACGAAAGGCCATGGCCACACCTTTCATTTGAACTTTTCGATATTTTGATATATTTATCGATAAATGAGTTATTGGTCAGAATATGGATCCAACAAAACCTTGATGTATGCATTCAATATGGGCGTCAAACGAAAAGCCATGGCCACACCTTTAATTTGAACCTTTCGATATTTCGATACATTTATCAGTCAAAAAGTTGTTCCCACAAAACCTTGATGTATGCGTTCAATATGGGCGTCAAACGAAAGGGCATGGCCACAGCTTTCATCTGAACTGATCCATATTTCGATATATTTATCGATAAATGAGTTATCGGTTAAAATGTGGTTCCCACAAAACCTTGATGTATGCGTTCAATATGGGTGTCAAACGAAAAGCCATGGCCACACCTTTAATTTGAACCTTTTGATATTTCGATATATTTATCGATAAATGAGTTATTGGTCAAAATGTGGTTCCCACAAACCCTTGATGTATGCATTCAATATGCGTGTCAAACGAAAGGGCATGGTCACAGCTTTCATTTGACCTTTTCTATATTTCGATACATTACTCGATAAATGTGTTATCGGTCAAAATATGGTTCCCACAAAAGCTTGACGTATGCATTCAATATGGGTGTCAAACGAAAGGCCATGGCCACACCTTTTATTTGAACGTTTCGATATTTCGATATATTTCTCGATAAATATGTTATTGATCAAAATATGTATCCAACAAAACCATGATGTATGCATTCAATATGCCTGTCAAACGAAAGGGCAAGGCCACAGCTTTTATTTCAACTTTTCGAAATTTCGAAATATTTACCGATAAACGAGTTGTCGGTCAAAATGTTGTTCCCATAAAACCGTGAATCTTAAGCGCAATATGAGTGTCAAATGTAAGAAAAAGGCCACAGCTTTCATCTGAACTGATCCATATTTCGATATCTTTATCGATCGGCATGCGTTCAATATGGGTGTCAAACGAAAGGGCATGGCAACAGCTTTCATTTGAACTTTTCCACATTTAGATATATTTATCGATAAATGTGTTATCGGTCAAAATATGGTTCCCACAAAACCTTGATGTATGCATTCAATATGGGTGTCAAACGAAAAGTCATGGCCACACCTTTAATTTGAACCTTTCGATATTTCGATATATTTATCGGTCAAAAAGTTGTTCCCACAAAACCTTGATGTATGCATTCAATATGGATGTCAAACGAAAAAAAAGTTGTTCCCACAAAAATTTGATGTATGCGTTCAATATGGGTGTCAAACAAAAAGCCATGGCCACACCTTTAATTTGAACCTTTCGATATATTTATCGGTCAAAAAGTTGTTCCCACAAAACCTTGATGTATGCGTTCAATATGGTTGTCAAACGAAAACCCATGGCCACACCTTTAATTTGAACCTTTCGATATTTCGATATATTTATCGATAAATGAGTTATTGGTCAAAATGTGGTTCCCACAAAATCTTGATGTATGCATTCAATATGCGTGTCAAACGAAAGAGCATGGTCACAGCTTTCATTTGACCTTTTCTATATTTCGATACATTTCTCGATAAATGTGTTATCGGTCAAAATATGGTTCCCACAAGACCTTGATGTATGCATTCAATATGCGTGTCAAACGAAAGAGCATGGTCATAGCTTTCATTTGAACTTTTCGATATATTTAATGAAAGAAAAAGACCACAGCTTTCATCTGAACTGATCCATATTTCGATATATTTATCGATAAATGAGTTATCGGTCAAAATGTGGTTGCCACAAAACCTTGATGTATGCATTCAATATGGGTGTCAAACGAAAACCCATGGCCACACCTTTAATTTGAACCTTTCGATATTTCGATATATTTATCGATAAATGAGTTATTGGTTAAAATGTGGTTCCCACAAAACCTTGATGAATGCATTCAATATGCGTGTCAAACGAAAGAGCATGGTCACAGCTTTCATTTGACCTTTTCTATATTTCGATACATTTCTCGATAAATGTGTTATCGGTCAAAATATGGTTCCCACAAGACCTTGATGTATGCATTCAATATGCGCGTCAAACGAAAGAGCATGGTCATAGCTTTCATTTGAACTTTTCGATATATTTAATGAAAGAAAAAGACCACAGCTTTCATCTGAACTGATCCATATTTCCATATATTTATCGATAAATGAGTTATCGGTCAAAATGTGGTTGCCACAAAACCTTGATGTATGCATTCAATATGGGTGTCAAACAAAAAGCCATGGCCACACCTTTAATTTGAACCTTTGGATATATTTATCGGTCAAAAAGTTGTTCCCACAAAACCTTGATGTATGCGTTCAATATGGGTGTCAAACGAAAACCCATGGCCACACCTTTAATTTGAACCTTTCGATATTTCGATATATTTGTCGATAAATGCGTTATTGGTCAAAATGTGGTTCCCACAAAACCTTGATATTCGTTCAATATGGGTGTCAAACGAAAGGGCATGACCACAGCTTTCATTTGAACTTTTCGATATTTCGATATATTTATCGATAAAACGTGTTATCGGTCAAAATATGGTTCCCACAAAACCTTGATGTATGCACTCAATATGCGTGTCAACCGAAAGGGCATGGCCACAGCTTTTATTTCAACTTTTCGAAATTTCGATATATTTATCGATAAACGAGTTGTCGGTCTAAATGTTGTTCCCATAAAACCGTGAAACTTAAGCGCAATATGAGTGTCAAATGTAAAAAAAGGCCACAGCTTTCATCTGAACTGATCCATATTTCGATATATTTATCGATAAATGAGTTATCGGTTAAAATGTGGTTCTCATACAACCTTGATATCTGCGTGCAATACATGTGTCAAACGAAATGCCATGGTCCCAGCTTTCACCTGAACTGAACCATATTTCGATATATTTGTCGATAAATGCGTTATTGGTCAAAATGTGGTTCCCACAAAACCTTGATATTCGTTCAATATGGGTGTCAAACGAAAGGGCATGGCCACAGCTTTCATTTGAACTTTTCGATATTTCGATATATTTATCGATAAATGTGTTATCGGTCAAAATATGGTTCCCACAAAACCTTGATGTATGCATTCAATATGCGTGTCAAACGAAAGGGCATGGTCACAGCTCTCATTTGAACTTTTCGATATTTCGATATATTTATCGATAAATGAGTTATCGGTCAAAATGTGGTTGCCACAAAAGTTTGATGTATGCATTAAATATGGGTGTCAAACGAAAGGCCATGGCCACACCTTTCATTTGAACTTTTCGATATTTTGATATATTTATCGATAAATGAGTTATTGGTCAGAATATGGATCCAACAAAACCTTGATGTATGCATTCAATATGGGCGTCAAACGAAAAGCCATGGCCACACCTTTAATTTGAACCTTTCGATATTTCGATACATTTATCAGTCAAAAAGTTGTTCCCACAAAACCTTGATGTATGCGTTCAATATGGGCGTCAAACGAAAGGGCATGGCCACAGCTTTCATCTGAACTGATCCATATTTCGATATATTTATCGATAAATGAGTTATCGGTTAAAATGTGGTTCCCACAAAACCTTGATGTATGCGTTCAATATGGGTGTCAAACGAAAAGCCATGGCCACACCTTTAATTTGAACCTTTCGATATTTCGATATATTTATCGATAAATGAGTTATTGGTCAAAATGTGGTTCCCACAAACCCTTGATGTATGCATTCAATATGCGTGTCAAACGAAAGGGCATGGTCACAGCTTTCATTTGACCTTTTCTATATTTCGATACATTACTCGATAAATGTGTTATCGGTCAAAATATGGTTCCCACAAAACCTTGATGTATGCATTCAATATGCGTGTCAAACAAAAGGGCATGGTGACAGCTCTCATTTGAACTTTTCGATATTTCGATACATTTATCGATAAATGAGTTATCGGTCAAAATGTGGTTGCCACAAAAGCTTGACGTATGCATTCAATATGGGTGTCAAACGAAAGGCCATGGCCACACCTTTTATTTGAACGTTTCGATATTTCGATATATTTCTCGATAAATATGTTATTGATCAAAATATGTATCCAACAAAACCATGATGTATGCATTCAATATGCCTGTCAAACGAAAGGGCAAGGCCACAGCTTTTATTTCAACTTTTCGAAATTTCGAAATATTTACCGATAAACGAGTTGTCGGTCAAAATGTTGTTCCCATAAAACCGTGAATCTTAAGCGCAATATGAGTGTCAAATGTAAGAAAAAGGCCACAGCTTTCATCTGAACTGATCCATATTTCGATATCTTTATCGATCGGCATGCGTTCAATATGGGTGTCAAACGAAAGGGCATGGCAACAGCTTTCATTTGAACTTTTCCACATTTAGATATATTTATCGATAAATGTGTTATCGGTCAAAATATGGTTCCCACAAAACCTTGATGTATGCATTCAATATGGGTGTCAAACAAAAAGCCATGGCCACACCTTTAATTTGAACCTTTCGATATATTTATCGGTCAAAAAGTTGTTCCCACAAAACCTTGATGTATGCGTTCAATATGGTTGTCAAACGAAAACCCATGGCCACACCTTTAATTTGAACCTTTCGATATTTCGATATATTTATCGATAAATGAGTTATTGGTCAAAATGTGGTTCCCACAAAATCTTGATGTATGCATTCAATATGCGTGTCAAACGAAAGAGCATGGTCACAGCTTTCATTTGACCTTTTCTATATTTCGATACATTTCTCGATAAATGTGTTATCGGTCAAAATATGGTTCCCACAAGACCTTGATGTATGCATTCAATATGCGTGTCAAACGAAAGAGCATGGTCATAGCTTTCATTTGAACTTTTCGATATATTTAATGAAAGAAAAAGACCACAGCTTTCATCTGAACTGATCCATATTTCGATATATTTATCGATAAATGAGTTATCGGTCAAAATGTGGTTGCCACAAAACCTTGATGTATGCATTCAATATGGGTGTCAAACGAAAACCCATGGCCACACCTTTAATTTGAACCTTTCGATATATTTATCGATAAATGAGTTATTGGTTAAAATGTGGTTCCCACAAAACCTTGATGAATGCATTCAATATGCGTGTCAAACGAAAGAGCATGGTCACAGCTTTCATTTGACCTTTTCTATATTTCGATACATTTCTCGATAAATGTGTTATCGGTCAAAATATGGTTCCCACAAGACCTTGATGTATGCATTCAATATGCGTGTCAAACGAAAGAGCATGGTCATAGCTTTCATTTGAACTTTTCGATATATTTAATGAAAGAAAAAGACCACAGCTTTCATCTGAACTGATCCATATTTCCATATATTTATCGATAAATGAGTTATCGGTCAAAATGTGGTTGCCACAAAACCTTGATGTATGCATTCAATATGGGTGTCAAACAAAAAGCCATGGCCACACCTTTAATTTGAACCTTTCGATATATTTATCGGTCAAAAAGTTGTTCCCACAAAACCTTGATGTATGCGTTCAATATGGGTGTCAAACGAAAACCCATGGCCACACCTTTAATTTGAACCTTTCGATATTTCGATATATTTATCGATAAATGAGTTAGTGGTCATAATGTGGTTCCCACAAAACCTTGATGTATGCATTCAATATGCGTGTCAAACGAAAGGGCATGGTCACAGCTTTCATATGACCTTTTCTATATTTCGATACATTTCTCGATAGATGTGTTATCGGTCAAAATATGGTTCCCACAAGACCTTGATGTATGCATTCAATATGCGTGTCAAACGAAAGAGCATGGTCATAGCTTTCATTTGAATTTTTCGATATATTTAATGAAAGAAAAAGACCACAGCTTTCATCTGAACTGATCCATATTTCGATATATTTATCGATAAATGAGTTATCGGTCAAAATGTGGTTGCCACAAAACCTTGATGTATGCATTCAATATGGATGTCAAACGAAAAGCCATGGCCACACCTTTAATTTGAACGTTTCGATATTTCGATATATTTATCGGTCAAAAGGTTGTTCCCACAAAACCTTGATGTCCTCGTATGCGTTCAATATGGGTGTCGAACGAAAAGCCATGGCCACACTTTTAATTTGAACCTTTCGATATTTCGATATATTTATCGGTCAAAAAGTTGTTCCCACAAAACCTTGATGTATGCGTTCAATATGGGTGTCAAACGAAAGGGCATGGCCACAGCTTTTATTTCAACTTTTCGAAATTTCGAAATATTTACCGATAAACGAGTTGTCGGTCAAAATGTTGTTCCCATAAAACCGTGAAACTTAAGCGCAATATGAGTGTCAAATGTAAAAAAAGGCCACAGCTTTCATTTGAACTTTTCCATATTTAGATATATTTATCGATAAATGTGTTATCGGTCAAAATATGGTTCCCACAAAACCTTGATGTATGCATTCAATATGGGTGTCAAACGAAAAGCCATGGCCACACCTTTAATTTGAACCTTTCGATATTTCGATATATTTATCGATAAATGAGTTATTGGTCAAAATGTGGTTCCCACAAACCCTTGATGTATGCATTCAATATGCGTGTCAAACGAAAGAGCATGGTCATAGCTTTCATTTAAACTTTTCGATATATTTAATGAAAGAAAAAGACCACAGCTTTCATCTGAACTGATCCATATTTCGATTTATTTATCGATAAATGTGTTATCGGTCAAAATATGGTTCCCACAAAACCTTGATGTATGCATTCAATATGCGTGTCAACCGAAAGGGCATGGCCACAGCTTTTATTTCAACTTTTCGAAATTTCGAAATATTTACCGATAAACGAGTTGTCGGTCAAAATGTTGTTCCCATAAAACCGTGAAACTTAAGCGTAATATGAGTGTCAAATGTAAAAAAAGGCCACAGCTTTCATCTGAACTGATCCATATTTCGATATATTTATCGATAAATGAGTTATCGGTTAAAATGTGGTTCCCATAAAACCTTGATATATGCGTTCAATATGGGTGTCAAACGAAAGGGCATGGCAACAGCTTTCATTTGAACTTTTCCATATTTAGATATGTATGTATGTATGTATGTATGTATTTATTTGAATTTTTCCTAGCACAACAATTTAGAAAAATTATTTTATAGTGCTAGTCGGTACATCGTAAATTTACAAGATGACTTAAATAAGGTAATAAAGTAATAAATTAATAAATAAATTGATAAATTAAATTAAATAATAGTTATTAATTATTATTATTATTAATGTTAGTGATAAATAACGAGAGTGAACAAAATAACTTACGTGGACTATGATAGTAATAATAACAAAACAGAAATAGAAATGGAAATAGAAATGGAAATAGAAATGGAAATAGAAATAGAAATAGAAATAGCCCAGCTAGACAGTATTATGACACTCAGTCAGCTCTGCAATGCTGCCCCCGAAAACGTGATAGAAAATCCTGTAGTAAATATAAAACAGCTGATATTTACTTCAGGATCCTCCATCACGCCCTCTAAGGCAACACCACTACTAAGCCAACCGAGCGTCATAATACTGTCTAGCAGGGAGTTTTTATAGGCAGAAGAATGTAAAGAGTAGGAAAACAGAAAACATAGGAAAGGAATAGAGTTTTGAATAGCATAATTATCAGTAGGTAATCATAATTTTGATTTTAATTTAGTCGCTATAGAAACTAGTTAACTCATTTTTGAAGTGCAGAGCATTGCATATCAGCCTTAGTCTGGGAGGGAGGGAGTTCCAAAGACGTATCGAAGTAATGAAGAATTGACGATCAGAGATCATCATACGATGTCGGACATGCGCAAGCAGGACAGACCTTGATGAGTGTAGGAAAATAAGCCTTCGGTATAGATAATCAGGCTCCTTCGTGTATATCAATTTGTGTAATGTAATAAGCGTTCTGACTTTTAACAGATTGTCGAAGGAGATGTTTAGCAGCTTCTTTGCATGATAGGAAACGTGATCGAGTCTCGACAGCCCAAATACGTATCTAGCAATGTTGTTATACACAACATTTAGCTTCTTTTTGCATACGTTGTCACAATTGGAGTAGATCTCACAGCCGAGGAGAAGCATTGGTATTAAGTAAGCTTTGGCTATTAGTAGCCGGATATTTAATGGAGTATAGTACTGAGTTAACCACAGTGTACGTAGCATACCATACACCTTTCCAACCGTGCTAAGGATGTGATCCTTCCATGTTAATGTTTTGTTAAAAACAATACCTAGATTTTTAGCAGTGTCTACGTATTCTATAATGGAGTTGTTAAATATTATTTGATCCATGCCATTGGTTGCAAGCGCCTTTCTATGAATGACTAGGCATTTCGATTTGTTGGGGTTTAAACACAATCCGTTTCTAGAAGCCCACGCACCTATTTGGTCTAAGTCGTGATTCAAATTATTAATGCAGGAGCTTGTACGATCGCTTGGGCAGCACACATACAATTGTACATCATCTGCATAAATATGCACATTACAATACCTAAGGACACCGGGTAAGTCATTTATATACAGAACAAATAACAGTGGTCCTAGGATTGAGCCTTGAGGGACACCCCTAACAACATTTAAGAAATCAGACTTTCTGCAACCTACGCTTACTGCCTGGGATCTGTCGCCAAGATAAGACCTGATGAGGGCCGTGGCATGGTAGGAGAAATTGAACAAGTTTTCCAGCTTTTTGCAAAGTAAAGTATGGTCGACAGAGTCAAAGGCTTTAGAATGGTCTAAAAGGGTAAGAAAGGCAGTTTGGTTATTATCAATTCGTTCTCGAATATCCTCTATCACAGATAGGAGAGCAGATATATTTATCGATAAATGTGTTATCGGTCAAAATATGGTTCCCACAAAACCTTGATGTATGCATTCAATATGCGTGTCAAACGAAAGGGCATGGCCACAGCTTTTATTTCAATATTTCGAAATTTCGAAATATTTACCGATAAACGAGTTGTCGGTCAAAATGTTGTTCCCATAAAACCGTGAAACTTAAGCGCAATATGAGTGTCAAATGTAAGAAAAAGGCTACAGCTTTCATCTGAACTGATCCATATTTCGATATATTTATCGATAAATGAGTTATCGGTTAAAATGTGGTTCCCATAAAACCTTGATGTATGCGTTCAATATGGGTGTCAAACGAAAGGGCATGGCAACAGGTTTCATTTGAACTTTTCCATATTTAGATATATTTATCGATAAATGTGTTATAGGTCAAAATATGGTTCCCACAAAACCTTGATGTATGCATTCAATATGGGTGTCAAACGAAAAGCCATGGCCACACCTTTAATTTGAACCTTTCGATATTTCGATATATTTATCGGTCAAAAAGTTGTTCCCACAAAACCTTGTTGTATGCGTTCAATATGGGTGTCAAACGAAAGAGCATGGTCATAGCTTTCATTTAAACTTTTCGAAATTTCGAAATATTTACCGATAAACGAGTTGTCGGTCAAAATGTTGTTCCCATAAAACCGTGAAACTTAAGCGCAATATGAGTGTCAAATGTAAAAAAAGGCCACAGCTTTCATCTGAACTGATCCATATTTCGATATATTTATCGATAAATGAGTTATCGGTTAAAATGTGGTTCCCATAAAACCTTGATATATGCGTTCAATATGGGTGTCAAACGAAAGGGCATGGCAACAGCTTTCATTCGAACTTTTCCATATTTAGATATATTTATCGATAAATGTGTTATCGGTCAAAATATGGTTCCCACAAAACCTTGATGTATGCATTCAATATGCGTGTCAAACGAAAGGGCATGGCCACAGCTTTTATTTCAATTTTTCGAAATTTCGAAATATTTACCGATAAACGAGTTGTCGGTCAAAATGTTGTTCCCATAAAACCGTGAAACTTAAGCGCAATATGAGTGTCAAATGTAAAAAAAGGCCACAGCTTTCATCTGAACTGATCCATATTTCGATATATTTATCGATAAATGAGTTATGGTTGCCACAAAACCTTGATGTATGCATTCAATATGGGTGTCAAACGAAAGGGCATGGCCACAGCTTTTATTTCAACTTTTCGAAATTTCGAAATATTTACCGATAAACGAGTTGTCGGTCAAAATGTTGTTCCCATAAAACCGTGAAACTTAAGCGCAATATGAGTGTCAAATGTAAAAAAAGGCCACAGCTTTCATCTGAACTGATCCATATTTCGATATATTTATCGATAAATGAGTTATCGGTTAAAATGTGGTTCCCATAAAACCTTGATATATGCGTTCAATATGGGTGTCAAACGAAAGGGCATGGCAACAGCTTTCATTTGAACTTTTCCATATTTAGATATATTTATCGATAAATGTGTTATCGGTCAAAATATGGTTCCCACAAAACCTTGATGTATGCATTCAATATGCGTGTCAAACGAAAGGGCATGGCCACAGCTTTTATTTCAATTTTTCGAAATTTCGAAATATTTACCGATAAACGAGTTGTCGGTCAAAATGTTGTTCCCATAAAACCGTGAAACTTAAGCGCAATATGAGTGTCAAATGTAAGAAAAAGGCTACAGCTTTCATCTGAACTGATCCATATTTCGATATATTTATCGATAAATGAGTTATCGGTTAAAATGTGGTTCCCATAAAACCTTGATGTATGCGTTCAATATGGGTGTCAAACGAAAGGGCATGGCAACAGGTTTCATTTGAACTTTTCCATATTTAGATATATTTATCGATAAATGTGTTATCGGTCAAAATATGGTTCCCACAAAACCTTGATGTATGCATTCAATATGGGTGTCAAACGAAAAGCCATGGCCACACCTTTAATTTGAACCTTTCGATATTTCGATATATTTATCGGTCAAAAAGTTGTTCCCACAAAACCTTGATGTATGCGTTCAATATGGGTGTCAAACAAAAGAGCATGGTCATAGCTTTCATTTAAACTTTTCGATATATTTAATGAAAGAAAAAGACCACAACTTTCATCTGAACTGATCCATATTTCGATTTATTTATCGATAAATGTGTTATCGGTCAAAATATGGTTCCCACAAAACCTTGATGTATGCGTTCAATATGGGTGTCAAACGAAAAGCCATGGCCACACCTTTAATTTGAACCTTTCGATATTTCGATATATTTATCGATAAATGAGTTATTGGTCAAAATGTGGTTCCCACAAACCCTTGATGTATGCATTCAATATGCGTGTCAAACGAAAGAGCATGGTCATAGCTTTCATTTAAACTTTTCGATATATTTAATGAAAGAAAAAGACCACAGCTTTCATCTGAACTGATCCATATTTCGATTTATTTATCGATAAATGAGTTATCGGTTAAAATGTGGTTCCCACAAAACCTTGATGTATGCGTTCAATATGGGTGTCAAACGAAAAGCCATGGCCACACCTTTAATTTGAACCTTTTGATATTTCGATATATTTATCGATAATTGAGTTATTAGTCAAAATGTGGTTCCCACAAACCCTTGATGTATGCATTCAATATGCGTGTCAAACGAAAGAGCATGGTCGTAGCTTTCATTTAAACTTTTCGATATATTTAATGAAAGAAAAAGACCACAGCTTTCATCTGAACTGATCCATATTTCGATTTATTTATCGATAAATGTGTTATCGGTCAAAATATGGTTCCCACAAAACCTTGATGTATGCATTCAATATGCGTGTCAACCGAAACGGCATGGCCACAGCTTTTATTTCAACTTTTCGAAATTTCGAAATATTTACCGATAAACGAGTTGTCGGTCAAAATGTTGTTCCCATAAAACCGTGAAACTTAAGCGCAATATGAGTATCAAATGTAAAAAAAGGCCACAGCTTTCATCTGAACTGATCCATATTTCGACATATTTATCGATAAATGAGTTATCGGTTAAAATGTGGTTCGCACAAAACCTTGATGTATGCGTTCAATATGGGTGTCAAACGAAAAGCCATGGCCACACCTTTAATTTGAACCTTTCGATATTTCGATATATTTATCGATAAATGAGTTATTGGTCAAAATGTGGTTCCCACAAACCCTTGATGTATGCATTCAATATGCGTGTCAAACGAAAGGGCATGGTCACAGCTTTCATTTGACCTTTTCTATATTTCGATACATTTCTCGATAAATGTGTTATCGGTCAAAATATGGTTCCCACAAAACCTTGATGTATGCATTCAATATGCGTGTCAAACAAAAGGGCATGGTCACAGCTCTCATTTGAACTTTTCGATATTTCGATATATTTATCGGTCAAAATGTGGTTGCCACAAAAGCTTGATGTATGCATTCAATATGGGTGTCAAACGAAAGGCCATGGCCACACCTTTCATTTGAACGTTTCGATATTTCGATATATTTATCGATAAATGAGTTATTGGTCAAAATATGTATCCAACAAAATCATGATGTATGCATTCAATATGCCTGTCAAACGAAAGGGCATGGCCACAGCTTTTATTTCAACTTTTCGAAATTTCGAAATATTTACCGATAAACGAGTTGTCGGTCAAAATGTTGTTCCCATAAAACCGTGAGTCTTAAGCGCAATATGAGTGTCAAATGTAAGAAAAAGGCCACAGCTTTCATCTGAACTGATCCATATTTCGATATCTTTATCGATAAATGAGTTATCGGTTAAAATGTGGTTCCCATAAAACCTTGATGTATGCGTTCAATATGGGTGTCAAACGAAAGGGCATGGCACCAGCTTTCATTTGAACTTTTCCATATTTAGATATATTTATCGATAAATGTATTATCGGTCAATATGCGTGTCAAACGAAAGGGCATGGCCACAGCTTTTATTTCAACTTTTCGAAATTTCGAAATATTACCGATAAACTTTTAATTTGAACCTTTCGATATTTCGATACATTTATCAGTCAAAAAGTTGTTCCCACAAAACCTTGATGTATGCGTTCAATATGGGTATCAAATGTAAAAAAAGGCCACAGCTTTCATCTGAACTGATCCATATTTCGACATATTTATCGATAAATGAGTTATCGGTTAAAAAGTTGTTCCCACAAAACCGTGATGTATGCGTTCAATATGGGTGTCAAACGAAAAGCCATGGCCACACCTTTAATTTGAACCTTCCGATATTTCGATATATTTATCGATAAATGAGTTAGTGGTCATAATGTGGTTCCCACAAAACCTTGATGTATGCATTCAATATGCGTGTCAAACGAAAGGGCATGGTCACAGCTTTCATTTGAACTTTTCGATATTTCGATATATTTATCGATAAATGAGTTATCGGTCAAAATGTGGTTGCCACAAAAGCTTGATGTATGCATTCAATATGGGTGTCAAACGAAAGGCCATGGCCACACCTTTCATTTGAACGTTTCGATATTTCGATATATTTATCGATAAATGAGTTATTGGTCAAAATATGTATCCAACAAAACCATGATGTACGCATTCAATATGCCTGTCAAACGAAAGGGCATGGCCACAGCTTTTATTTCAACTTTTTGAAATTTCGAAATATTTACCGATAAACGAGTTGTCGGTCCAAATGTTGTTCCCATAAAACCGTGAATCTTAAGCGCAATATGAGTGTCAAATGTAAGAAAAAGGCCACAGCTTTCATCTGAACTGATCCATATTTCGATATCTTTATCGATAAATGAGTTATCGGTTAAAACGTGGTTCCCATAAAACCTTGATGTATGCGTTCAATATGGGTGTCAAACGAAAGGGCATGGCACCAGCTTTCATTTGAACTTTTCCATATTTAGATATATTTATCGATAAATGTATTATCGGTCAATATGCGTGTCAAACGAAAGGGCATGGCCACAGCTTTTATTTCAACTTTTCGAAATTTCGAAATATTACCGATAAACTTTTAATTTGAACCTCTCGATATTTCGATACATTTATCAGTCAAAAAGTTGTTCCCACAAAACCTTGATGTATGCGTTCAATATGGGTGTCAAACGAAAGGGCATGGCACCAGCTTTCATTTGAACTTTTCCATATTTAGATATATTTATCGATAAATGTATTATCGGTCAATATGCGTGTCAAACGAAAGGGCATGGCCACAGCTTTTATTTCAACTTTTCGAAATTTCGAAATATTACCGATAAACTTTTAATTTGAACCTTTCGATATTTCGATACATTTATCAGTCAAAAAGTTGTTCCCACAAAACCTTGATGTATGCGTTCAATATGGGTATCAAATGTAAAAAAAGGCCACAGCTTTCATCTGAACTGATCCATATTTCGACATATTTATCGATAAATGAGTTATCGGTTAAAAAGTTGTTCCCACAAAACCGTGATGTATGCGTTCAATATGGGTGTCAAACGAAAAGCCATGGCCACACCTTTAATTTGAACCTTTCGATATTTCGATATATTTATCGATAAATGAGTTAGTGGTCATAATGTGGTTCCCACAAAACCTTGATGTATGCATTCAATATGCGTGTCAAACGAAAGGGCATGGTCACAGCTTTCATTTGAACTTTTCGATATTTCGATATATTTATCGATAAATGAGTTATCGGTCAAAATGTGGTTGCCACAAAAGCTTGATGTATGCATTCAATATGGGTGTCAAACGAAAGGCCATGGCCACACCTTTCATTTGAACGTTTCGATATTTCGATATATTTATCGATAAATGAGTTATTGGTCAAAATATGTATCCAACAAAACCATGATGTATGCATTCAATATGCCTGTCAAACGAAAGGGCATGGCCACAGCTTTTATTTCAACTTTTCGAAATTTCGAAATATTTACCGATAAACGAGTTGTCGGTCAAAATGTTGTTCCCATAAAACCGTGAGTCTTAAGCGCAATATGAGTGTCAGATGTAAGAAAAAGGCCACAGCTTTCATCTGAACTGATCCATATTTCGATATCTTTATCGATAAATGAGTTATCGGTTAAAATGTGGTTCCCATAAAACCTTGATGTATGCGTTCAATATGGGTGTCAAACGAAAGGGCATGGCACCAGCTTTCATTTGAACTTTTCCATATTTATGTATTATCGGTCAATATGCGTGTCAAACGAAAGGGCATGGCCACAGCTTTTATTTCAACTTTTCGAAATTTCGAAATATTACCGATAAACTTTTAATTTGAACCTTTCGATATTTCGATACATTTATCAGTCAAAAAGTTGTTCCCACAAAACCTTGATGTATGCGTTCAATATGGGTATCAAATGTAAAAAAAGGCCACAGCTTTCATCTGAACTGATCCATATTTCGACATATTTATCGATAAATGAGTTATCGGTTAAAAAGTTGTTCCCACAAAACCGTGATGTATGCGTTCAATATGGGTGTCAAACGAAAAGCCATGGCCACACCTTTAATTTGAACCTTTCGATATTTCGATATATTTATCGATAAATGAGTTAGTGGTCATAATGTGGTTCCCACAAAACCTTGATGTATGCATTCAATATGCCTGTCAAACGAAAGGGCATGGCCACAGCTTTTATTTCAACTTTTCGAAATTTCGAAATATTTACCGATAAACGAGTTGTCGGTCCAAATGTTGTTCCCATAAAACCGTGAATCTTAAGCGCAATATGAGTGTCAAATGTAAGAAAAAGGCCACAGCTTTCATCTGAACTGATCCATATTTCGATATCTTTATCGATAAATGAGTTATCGGTTAAAACGTGGTTCCCATAAAACCTTGATGTATGCGTTCAATATGGGTGTCAAACGAAAGGGCATGGTCACAGCTTTCATTTGAACTTTTCGATATATTTATCGATAAATGAGTTATCGGTCAAAATGTGGTTGCCACAAAAGCTTGATGTATGCATTCAATATGGGTGTCAAACGAAAGGCCATGGCCACACCTTTCATTTGAACGTTTCGATATTTCGATATATTTATCGATAAATGAGTTATTGGTCAAAATATGTATCCAACAAAACCATGATGTACGCATTCAATATGCCTGTCAAACGAAAGGGCATGGCCACAGCTTTTATTTCAACTTTTCGAAATTTCGAAATATTTACCGATAAACGAGTTGTCGGTCCAAATGTTGTTCCCATAAAACCGTGAATCTTAAGCGCAATATGAGTGTCAAATGTAAGAAAAAGGCCACAGCTTTCATCTGAACTGATCCATATTTCGATATCTTTATCGATAAATGAGTTATCGGTTAAAACGTGGTTCCCATAAAACCTTGATGTATGCGTTCAATATGGGTGTCAAACGAAAGGGCATGGCACCAGCTTTCATTTGAACTTTTCCATATTTAGATATATTTATCGATAAATGTATTATCGGTCAATATGCGTGTCAAACGAAAGGGCATGGCCACAGCTTTTATTTCAACTTTTCGAAATTTCGAAATATTACCGATAAACTTTTAATTTGAACCTCTCGATATTTCGATACATTTATCAGTCAAAAAGTTGTTCCCACAAAACCTTGATGTATGCGTTCAATATGGGTGTCAAACGAAAGGGCATGGCACCAGCTTTCATTTGAACTTTTCCATATTTAGATATATTTATCGATAAATGAGTTATCGGTTAAAATGTGGTTCCCATAAGACCTTGATGTATGCGTTCAATATGGGTGTCAAACGAAAGGGCATGGCAACAGCTTTCATTTGAACTTTTCCACATTTAGATATATTTATCGATAAATGTGTTATCGGTCAAAATATGGTTTCCACAAAACCTTGATGTATGCATTCAATATGCGTGTCAAACGAAAGGGCATGGCCACAGCTTTCATTTCAACTTTTCGATATTTCGATATATTTATCGATAAATGTGTTATCGGTCAAAATATGGTTCCCACAAAACCTTGATGTATGCATTCAATATGCGTGTCAAACGAAAGGGCATGGCCACAGCTTTTATTTCAACTTTTCGAAATTTCGAAATATTTACCGATAAACGAGTTGTCGGTCAAAATGTTGTTCCCATAAAACCGTGAAACTTAAGCTCAATATGAGCGTCAAATGTAAGAAAAAGGCCACAGCTTTCATCTGAACTGATCCATATTTCGATATATTTATCGATAAATGAGTTATCGGTTAAAATGTGGTTCCCATAAGACCTTGATGTATGCGTTCAATATGGGTGTCAAACGAAAGGGCATGGCAACAGCTTTCATTTGAACTTTTCCACATTTAGATATATTTATCGATAAATGTGTTATCGGTCAAAATATGGTTTCCACAAAACCTTGATGTATGCATTCAATATGCGTGTCAAACGAAAGGGCATGGCCACACCTTTAATTTGAACCTTTCGATATTTCGATATATTTATCGATAAATGAGTTAGTGGCCATAATGTGGTTCCCACAAAACCTTGATGTATGCATTCAATATGCGTGTCAAACGAAAGGGCATGGTCACAGCTTTCATTTGACCTTTTCTATATTTCGATACATTTCTCGATAAATGTGTTATCGGTCAAAATATGGTTCCCACAAGACCTTGATGTATGCATTCAATATGCGTGTCAAACGAAAGAGCATGGTCATAGCTTTCATTTGAACTTTTCGATATATTTAATGAAAGAAAAAGACCACAGCTTTCATCTGAACTGATCCATATTTCGATATATTTATCGATAAATGAGTTATCGGTCAAAATGTGGTTGCCACAAAACCTTGATGTATGCATTCAATATGGGTGTCAAACGAAAACCCATGGCCACACCTTTAATTTGAACCTTTCGATATTTCGATATATTTATCGATAAATGAGTTAGTGGTCATAATGTGGTTCCCACAAAACCTTGATGTATGCATTCAATATGCGTGTCAAACGAAAGGGCATGGTCATAGCTTTCATTTGAACTTTTCGATATATTTAATGAAAGAAAAAGACCACAGCTTTCATCTGACCTGATCCATATTTCGATATATTTATCATAAATGTGTTATCGGTCAAAATATGGTTCCCACAAAACCTTGATGTATGCATTCAACATGCGTGTCAAACGAAAGGGCATGGCCACAGCTTTTATTTCAACTTTTCGAAATTTCGAAATATTTATCGGTCAAAAAGTTGTTCCCACAAAACCTTGATGTATGCGTTCAATATGCGTGTCAAACGAAAGGGCATGGCCACAGCTTTTCTTTCAATTTTTCGAAATTTCGGAATATTTACCGATAAACGAGTTGTCGGTCAAAATGTTGTTCCCATAAAACCGTGAAACTTAAGCGCAATATGAGTGTCAAATGTAAGAAAAATGCTTTCATCTGAACTGATCCATATTTCGATATATTTATCGATAAATGAGTTATCGGTTAAAATGTGGTTCCCATAAAACCTTGATGTATGCGTTCAATATGGGTGTCAAACGAAAGGGCATGGCAACAGGTTTCATTTGAACTTTTCCACATTTAGATATATTTATCGATAAATGTGTTATCGGTCAAAATATGGTTCCCACAAAACCTTGATGTATGCATTTAATATGCGTGTCAAACGAAAGGGCATGGTCATAGCTTTCATTTGAACTTTTCGATATATTTAATGAAAGAAAAAGACCACAGCTTTCATCTGACCTGATCCATATTTCGATATATTTATCGATAAATGTGTTATCGGTCAAAATATGGTTCCCACAAAACCTTGATGTATGCGTTCAATATGGGTGTCAAACGAAAAGCCATGGCCACACCTTTAATTTGAACCTTTCGATATTTCGATATATTTATCGATAAATGAGTTATTGGTCAAAATGTGGTTTCCACAAAACCTTGATGTATGCATTCAATATGCGTGTCAAACGAAAGAGCATGGTCATAGCTTTCATTTAAACTTTTCGATATATTTAATGAAAGAAAAAGACCACAGCTTTCATCTGAACTGATCCATATTTCGATATATTTATCGATAAATGAGTAATCGGTCAAAATGTGGTTGCCACAAAACCTTGATGTATGCATTCAATATGGTTGTCAAACGAAAAGCCATGGCCACACCTTTAATTTGAACCTTTCGATATTTCGATATATTTATCGGTCAAAAAGTTGTTCCCATAAAACCGTGAAACTTAAGCGCAATATGAGTGTCAAATGTAAAAAAAGGCCACAGCTTTCATCTGAACTGATCCATATTTCGATATATTTATCGATAAATGAGTTATCGGTTAAAATGTGGTTCCCACAAAACCTTGATGTATGCGTTCAATATGGGTGTCAAACGAAAAGCCATGGCCACACCTTTAATTTGAACCTTTCGATATTTCGATATATTTATCGATAAATGAGTTATTGGTCAAAATGTGGTTCCCACAAACCCTTGATGTATGCATTCAATATGCGTGTCAAACGAAAGAGCATGGTCATAGCTTTCATTTAAACTTTTCGATATATTTAATGAAAGAAGAAGACCACAGCTTTCATCTGAACTGATCCATGTTTCGATTTATTTATCGATAAATGTGTTATCGGTCAAAATATGGTTCCCACAAAACCTTGATGTATGCATTCAATATGCGTGTCAACCGAAAGGGCATGGCCACAGCTTTTATTTCAACTTTTCGAAATTTCGAAATATTTACCGATAAACGAGTTGTCGGTCAAAATGTTGTTCCCATAAAACCGTGAAACTTAAGCGCAATATGAGTGTCAAATGTAAAAAAAGGCCACAGCTTTCATCTGAACTGATCCATATTGCGATATATTTATCGATAAATGAGTTATCGGTTAAAATGTGGTTCCCACAAAACCTTGATGTATGCGTTCAACATGGGTGTCAAACGAAAAGCCATGGCCACACCTTTAATTTGAACCTATCGATATTTCGATATATTTATCGATAAATGAGTTATTGGTCAAAATGTAGTTCCCACAAACCCTTGATGTATGCATTCAATATGCGTGTCAAACGAAAGGGCATGGTCACAGCTTTCATTTGACCTTTTCTATATTTCGATACATTTCTCGATAAATGTGTTATCGGTCAAAATATGGTTCCCACAAAACCTTGATGTATGCATTCAATATGCGTGTCAAACAAAAGGGCATGGTCACAGCTCTCATTTGAACTTTTTGATATTTCGATATATTTATCGATAAATGAGTTATCGGTCAAAATGTGGTTGCCACAAAAGCTTGATGTATGCATTCAATATGGGTGTCAAACGAAAGGCCATGGCCACACCTTTCATTTGAACGTTTCGATATTTCGATATATTTATCGATAAATGAGTTATTGGTCAAAATATGTATCCAACAAAACCATGATGTATGCATTCAATATGCCTGTCAAACGAAAGGGCATGGCCACAGCTTTTATTCCAACTTTTCGAAATTTCGAAATATTTACCGATAAACGAGTTGTCGGTCAAAATGTTGTTCCCATAAAACCGTGAATCTTAAGCGCAATATGAGTGTCAAATGTAAGAAAAAGGCCACAGCTTTCATCTGAACTGATCCATATTTCGATATCTTTATCGATAAATGAGTTATCGGTTAAAATGTGGTTCCCATAAAACCTTGATGTATGCGTTCAATATGGGTGTCAAACGAAAGGGCATGGCACCAGCTTTCATTTGAACTTTTCCATATTTAGATATATTTATCGATAAATGTATTATCGGTCAATATGCGTGTCAAACGAAAGGGCATGGCCACAGCTTTTATTTCAACTTTTCGAAATTTCGAAATATTACCGATAAACTTTTAATTTGAACCTTTCGATATTTCGATACATTTATCAGTCAAAAAGTTGTTCCCACAAAACCTTGATGTATGCGTTCAATATGGGCGTCAAACGAAAGGGCATGGCCACAGCTTTCATTTCAACTTTTCGATATTTCGATATATTTATCGATAAATGTGTTATCGGTCAAAATATGGTTCCCACAAAACCTTGATGTATGCATTCAATATGCGTGTCAAACGAAAGGGCATGGCCACAGCTTTTATTTCAACTTTTCGAAATTTCGAAATATTTACCGATAAACGAGTTGTCGGTCAAAATGTTGTTCCCATAAAACCGTGAAACTTAAGCTCAATATGAGCGTCAAATGTAAGAAAAAGGCCACAGCTTTCATCTGAGCTGATCCATATTTCGATATATTTATCGATAAATGAGTTATCGGTTAAAATGTGGTTCCCATAAGACCTTGATGTATGCGTTCAATATGGGTGTCAAACGAAAGGGCATGGCAACAGCTTTCATTTGAACTTTTCCACATTTAGATATATTTATCGATAAATGTGTTATCGGTCAAAATATGGTTCCCACAAAACCTTGATGTATGCATTCAATATGCGTGTCAAACGAAAGGGCATGGCCACACCTTTAATTTGAACCTTTCGATATTTCGATATATTTATCGGTCAAAAAGTTGTTCCCACAAAACCTTGATGTATGCGTTCAATATGGGTGTCAAACGAAAAGCCATGGCCACACCTTTAATTTGAACCTTTCGATATTTCGATATATTTATCGATAAATGAGTTAGTGGTCATAATGTGGTTCCCACAAAACCTTGATGTATGCATTCAATATGCGTGTCAAACGAAAGGGCATGGTCACAGCTTTCATTTGACCTTTTCTATATTTCGATACATTTCTCGATAAATGTGTTATCGGTCAAAATATGGTTCCCACAAGACCTTGATGTATGCATTCAATATGCGTGTCAAACGAAAGAGCATGGTCATAGCTTTCATTTGAACTTTTCGATATATTTAATGAAAGAAAAAGACCACAGCTTTCATCTGAACTGATCCATATTTCGATATGTTTATCGATAAATGAGTTATCGGTCAAAATGTGGTTGCCACAAAACCTTGATGTATGCATTCAATATGGGTGTCAAACGAAAACCCATGGCCACACCTTTAATTTGAACCTTTCGATATTTCGATATATTTATCGATAAATGAGTTAGTGGTCATAATGTGGTTCCCACAAAACCTTGATGTATGCATTCAATATGCGTGTCAAACGAAAGGGCATGGTCATAGCTTTCATTTGAACTTTTCGATATATTTAATGAAAGAAAAAGACCACAGCTTTCATCTGACCTGATCCATATTTCGATATATTTATCATAAATGTGTTATCGGTCAAAATATGGTTCCCACAAAACCTTGATGTATGCATTCAATATGCGTGTCAAACGAAAGGGCATGGCCAAGCCTTTAATTTGAACCTTTCGATATTTCGATATATTTATCGGTCAAAAAGTTGTTCCCACAAAACCTTGATGTATGCGTTCAATATGGGTGTCAAACGAAAAGCCATGGCCACACCTTTAATTTGAACCTTTCGATATTTCGATATATTTATCGATAAATGAGTTATTGGTCAAAATGTGGTTCCCACAAAACCTTGATGTATGCATTCAATATGCGTGTCAAACGAAAGAGCATGGTCATAGCTTTCATTGAAACTTTTCGATATATTTAATGAAAGAAAAAGACCACAGCTTTCATCTGAACTGATCCATATTTCGATATATTTATCGATAAATGAGTTATCGGTCAAAATGTGGTTGCCACAAAACCTTGATGTATGCATTCAATATGGGTGTCAAACGAAAAGCCATGGCCACACCTTTAATTTGAACCTTTCGATATTTCGATATATTTATCGGTCAAAAAGTTGTTCCCACAAAACCTTGATGTATGCGTTCAATATGCGTGTCAAACGAAAAGGCATGGCCACAGCTTTTATTTCAATTTTTCGAAATTTCGAAATATTTACCGATAAACGAGTTGTCGGTCAAAATGTTGTTCCCATAAAACCGTGAAACTTAAGCGCAATATGAGTGTCAAATGTAAGAAAAAGGCTTTCATCTGAACTGATCCATATTTCGATATATTTATCGATAAATGAGTTATCGGTTAAAATGTGGTTCCCATAAAACCTTGATGTATGCGTTCAATATGGGTGTCAAACGAAAGGGCATGGCAACAGGTTTCATTTGAACTTTTCCACATTTAGATATATTTATCGATAAATGTGTTATCGGTCAAAATATGGTTCCCACAAAACCTTGATGTATGCATTTAATATGCGTGTCAAACGCAAGGGCATGGTCATAGCTTTCATTTGAACTTTTCGATATATTTAATGAAAGAAAAAGACCACAGCTTTCATCTGACCTGATCCATATTTCGATATATTTATCGATAAATGTGTTATCGGTCAAAATATGGTTCCCACAAAACCTTGATGTATGCGTTCAATATGGGTGTCAAACGAAAAGCCATGGCCACACCTTTAATTTGAACCTTTCGATATTTCGATATATTTATCGATAAATGAGTTAGTGGTCATAATGTGGTTCCCACAAAACCTTGATGTATGCATTCAATATGCGTGTCAAACGAAAGGGCATGGTCACAGCTTTCATTTGACCTTTTCTATATTTCGATACATTTCTCGATAAATGTGTTATCGGTCAAAATATGGTTCCCACAAGACCTTGATGTATGCATTCAATATGCGTGTCAAACGAAAGAGCATGGTCATAGCTTTCATTTGAACTTTTCGATATATTTAATGAAAGAAAAAGACCACAGCTTTCATCTGAACTGATCCATATTTCGATATATTTATCGATAAATGAGTTATCGGTCAAAATGTGGTTGCCACAAAACCTTGATGTATGCATTCAATATGGGTGTCAAACGAAAACCCATGGCCACACCTTTAATTTGAACCTTTCGATATTTCGATATATTTATCGATAAATGAGTTAGTGGTCATAATGTGGTTCCCACAAAACCTTGATGTATGCATTCAATATGCGTGTCAAACGAAAGGGCATGGCCACACCTTTAATTTGAACCTTTCGATATTTCGATATATTTATCGATAAATGAGTTAGTGGTCATAATGTGGTTCCCACAAAACCTTGATGTATGCATTCAATATGCGTGTCAAACGAAAGGGCATGGTCACAGCTTTCATTTGACCTTTTCTATATTTCGATACATTTCTCGATAAATGAGTTAGTGGTCTTAATGTGGTTCCCACAAGACCTTGATGTATGCATTCAATATGCGTGTCAAACGAAAGAGCATGGTCATAGCTTTCATTTGAACTTTTCGATATATTCAATGAAAGAAAAAGACCACAGCTTTCATCTGAACTGATCCATATTTCGATATATTTATCGATAAATGAGTTATCGGTCAAAATGTGGTTGCCACAAAACCTTGATGTATGCATTCAATATGGGTGTCAAACGAAAACCCATGGCCACACCTTTAATTTGAACCTTTCGATATTTCGATATATTTATCGATAAATGAGTTAGTGGTCATAATGTGGTTCCCACAAGACCTTGATGTATGCATTCAATATGCGTGTCAAACGAAAGAGCATGGTCATAGCTTTCATTTGAACTTTTCGATATATTTAATGAAAGAAAAAGACCACAGCTTTCATCTGAACTGATCCATATTTCGATATATTTATCGATAAATGAGTTATCGGTCAAAATGTGGTTGCCACAAAACCTTGATGTATGCATTCAATATGGGTGTCAAACGAAAACCCATGGCCACACCTTTAATTTGAACCTTTCGATATTTCGATATATTTATCGATAAATGAGTAAGTGGTCATAATGTGGTTCCCACAAAACCTTGATGTATGCATTCAATATGCGTGTCAAACTAAAGGGCATGGTCACAGCTTTCATTTGACCTTTTCTATATTTCGATACATTTCTCGATAAATGTGTTATCGGTCAAAATATGGTTCCCACAAGACCTTGATGTATGCATTCAATATGCGTGTCAAACGAAAGAGCATGGTCATAGCTTTCATTTGAACTTTTCGATATATTTAATGAAAGAAAAAGACCACAGCTTTCATCTGAACTGATCCATATTTCCATATATTTATCGATAAATGAGTTATATATTGAACCCATATATCAAGGTTTTAGGGGAACGGCATTTTCACCGATAGCTCATCTATCGATAAATATAACGAAATATGGATGAGTTCAAATGAAAGCTGTGGCCTTGCCTCTTCGTTTGAAACCCATATTGAACGCATATATCAAGGTTTTAGGGGAACAGCATTTTCATCGATAGCTCATCTATCGATAAATATAACGAAATATGGATGAGTTCAAATGAAAGCTGTGGCCTTGCCTCTTTGTTTGAAACCCATATTGAACGCATATATCAAGGTTTTAGGGGAACAGCATTTTCACCGGTAGCTCATCTATCGATAAATATAACGAAATATGGATGAGTTCAAATGAAAGCTGTGGCCTTGCATCTTCGTTTGAAACCCATATTGAACGCATATATCAAGGTTTTAGGGGAACAGCATTTTCACCGATAGCTCATCTATCGATAAATATAACGAAATATGGATGAGTTCAAATGAAAGCTGTGGCCTTGCCTCTTCGTTTGAAACCCATATTGAATGCGTATATCAAGGTTTTGGGGGAACAGCATTTTCACCGATAGCTCATCTATCGATAAATATAACGAAATATGGATGAGTTCGAATGAAAGCTGTGGCCTTGCCTCTTCGTTTGAAATCCATATTGAACGCATGTATCAAGGTTTTAGGGGAACAGCATTTTCACCGATAGCTCATCTATCGATAAATATAACGAAATATGGATGAGTTCGAATGAAAGCTGTGGCCTTGCCTCTTCATTTGAAACCCATATTGAACGCATATATCAAGGTTTTATGGGAACAGCATTTTTACCGATAGCTCATCTATCGATTAATATAACGAAATATGGATGAGTTCGAATGAAAGCTGTGGCCTTGCCTCTTCGTTTGAAACCCATATTGAACGCATATATCAAGGTTTTAGGGGAACAGCATTTTCACCGATAGCTCTTCTATCGATAAATATAACGAAATATGGATGAGTTCAAATGAAAGCTGTGGCCTTGCGTCTTCGTTTGAAACCCATATTGAATGCGTATATCAAGGTTTTGGGGGAACAGCATTTTCACCGATAGCTCATCTATCGATACATATAACGAAATATGGATGAGTTAAAATGAAAGCTGTGGCCTTGCCTCTTCGTTTGAAACCCATATTGAACGCATATATCAAGGCTTTAGGGGAACAGCATTTTCACCGATAGCTCATCTATCGATAAATATAACGAAATATGGATGGGTTCGAATGAAAGCTGTGGCCTTGCCTCTTCGTTTGAAACCCATATTGAATGCGTATATCAAGGTTTTGGGGGAACAGCATTTTCACCGATAGCTCATCTATCGATAAATATAACGAAATATGGATGAGTTCAAATGAAAGCTGTGGCCTTGCCCCTGCGTTTGACACCGATATTGAACGCATATATGAAGGTTTTAGGAGAACAGCATTTTCACCGATAGCTCATCTATCGATAAATATAACGAAATATGGATGAGTTCAAATGAAAGCTGTGGCCTTGCCTCTTCGTTTGAAACCCATATTGAACGCATATATCAAGGTTTTAGGGGAACAGCATTTTCACCGATAGCTCATCTATCGATAAATATAACGAAATATGGATGAGTTCGAATGAAAGCTGTGGCCTTGCCTCTTCGTTTGAAACCCATATTGAACGCATATATCAAGGTTTTAGGGGAACAGCATTTTCACCGATAGCTCATCTATCGATAAATATAACGAAATATGGATGAGTTCAAATGAAAGCTGTGGCCTTGCCTCTTCGTTTGAAACCCATATTGAACGCATATATCAAGGTTTTAGGGGAACAGCATTTTCACCGATAGCGCATCTATCGATAAATATAAACCTTGATGTATGCGTTCAATATGGGTGTCAAACAAAAAGCCATGGCCACACCTTTAATTTGAACCTTTCGATATATTTATCGGTCAAAAAGTTGTTCCCACAAAACCTTGATGTATGCGTTCAATATGGTTGTCAAACGAAAACCCATGGCCACACCTTTAATTTGAACCTTTCGATATTTCGATATATTTATCGATAAATGAGTTATTGGTCAAAATGTGGTTCCCACAAAACCTTGATGTATGCATTCAATATGCGTGTCCAACGAAAGAGCATGGTCACAGCTTTCATTTGAACTTTTCGATATATTTAATGAAAGAAAAAGACCACAGCTTTCATCTGAACTGATCCATTGTTCGATATATTTATCGATAAATTAGTTATCGGTCAAAATGTGGTTGCCACAAAACCTTGATGTATGCATTCAATATGGATGTCAAACGAAAAGCCATGGCCACACCTTTAATTTGAACCTTTCGATATTTCGATATATTTATCGGTCAAAAAGTTGTTCCCACAAAACCTTGATGTACTCGTATGCGTTCAATATGGGTGTCGAACGAAAAGCCATGGCCACACTTTTAATTTGAACCTTTCGATATTTCGATATATTTATCGATAAATGAGTTATTGGTCAAAATGTGGTTCCCACAAAACCTTGATGTATGCGTTCAATATGGGTGTCAAACGAAAAGCCATGGCACACCTTTAATTTGAACCTTTCGATATTTCGATATATTTATCGGTCAAAAAGTTGTTCCCACAAAACCTTGATGTATGCGTTCAATATGGGTGTCAAACGAAAAGCCATGGCACACCTTTAATTTGAACCTTTCGATATTTCGATATATTTATCGGTCAAAAAGTTGTTCCCACAAAACCTTGATGTATGCGTTCAATATGGTTGTCAAACGAAAACCCATGGCCACACCTTTAATTTGAACCTTTCGATATTTCGATATATTTATCGATAAATGAGTTATTGGTCAAAATGTGGTTCCCACAAAACCTTGATGTATGCATTCAATATGCGTGTCCAACGAAAGAGCATGGTCACAGCTTTCATTTGAACTTTTCGATATATTTAATGAAAGAAAAAGACCACAGCTTTCATCTGAACTGATCCATTGTTCGATATATTTATCGATAAATTAGTTATCGGTCAAAATGTGGTTGCCACAAAACCTTGATGTATGCATTCAATATGGATGTCAAACGAAAAGCCATGGCCACACCTTTAATTTGAACCTTTCGATATTTCGATATATTTATCGGTCAAAAAGTTGTTCCCACAAAACCTTGATGTATGCGTTAAATATGGGTGTCAAACGAAAAGCCATGGCACACCTTTAATTTGAACCTTTCGATATTTCGATATATTTATCGGTCAAAAAGTTGTTCCCACAAAACCTTGATGTATGCATTCAATATGGATGTCAAACGAAAAGCCATGGCCACACCTTTAATTTGAACCTTTCGATATTTCGATATATTTATCGGTCAAAAAGTTGTTCCCACAAAACCTTGATGTATGCGTTCAATATGGGTGTCGAACGAAAAGCCATGGCCACACTTTTAATTTGAACCTTTCGATATTTCGATATATTTATCGGTAAAAAATTGTTCCCACAAAACCTTGATGTATGGTTTCAATATGGGTGTCAAACAAAAAGCCATGGCCACACGAACGTATGTGTCAAACCAGAATTACTATCGTTCAGATGTATTGTTTGAGTCGCGCTTCAAAAAAATAACCCTTAGTCGGTCCAACACCGGATACGCGGTCCACCGTATTTCTGCGCAGAACACACCTTTTGCATTTTTCGGTACACCCTAATCGGTGATTACAATAACCACATGAAATGACAGAAAATTTCCAACTTTGATTTCGAATATCTCTTCACTGAGACGAAAACTTGAAAGTCCGCTTCCGGATTATTGTTACCGGGGTCAAAACGCGTCTTTTGATACCTTTCCCGATAATTTCGGACGTGTTTTAGTAGTTGTCTCTGCAAGGTAACAATTACCAATGGTGCACTTCACGTTCGCCATATCCTGGTTTACCAACGATTTTGTCGGCTGAAGACGAATATTGACATTGTTGTTGCATATAGATATCTATCCCCTTGGAATATATGTACTAATGTTGTCCTACTTTCAGGTACTTTGTAACAATTGCGATATAGGGGGTGGTTATGAACGCTCCTAGACCATATGGGATTAGCGCTATAGGCGATGCGCACCGTAGGAAGAGGGTAAGTCTATTATATTATTACATAGATATATGTGCACCCAATAATCCTTTCTGTAAATGTTTTTCAAAATAAATTTGCTGCAATAAGCGATATTTAGGCTTTTTTCGTTTTAATTTCTTTAAAAGTTTCAAGTAAACTTTCTCTTAACTTCAAGAAAAAACAGTTACAAATTATTTCAATTTTAAAGTGAAATGCAATTGTTTATAAAAATTCAATTCAAATTGTAAATTTTTTCCTTTTCAACATAAATTATTTCCAATTCTTTCCATACAAGATTTTTATATGAGAATGACTGCGAAAAAACATTGGTCGTTGCTGCATCTTAACCACTTCCAAAAACTGGTAATAGTTGGTTTAAGTTGCAGCATTCAATGTATGACTAGAACTTAGTTATTTATTTTATTGGAATAGCTAAATAATATACAAAATCCGGTTCGAATAAAGTTGAAAAAAAACTTTTAGAAAGCTTTCTTTAAAATCTTTCTTGTGGGTTTAAATTAATAAGCCTTCTAATAACGTGTCGTTTTAATTAAACAACGTTTATTTTCAAACGTTTTATAAACGAAAAATCTGAATTTTGTAAGGTTCATACTTATTTCCGAAAGCTTTTGAAAGATTCATTTTAAGTTTACTTTGCTTGTTGGGTGTTAACAAAAATATATATTTTTTCGAAATATATAACGAAATATGGATGAGTTCGAATGAAAGCTGTGGCCTTGCCTCTTCGTTTGAAACCCATATTGAACGCATATATCAAGGTTTTAGGGGAACAGCATTTTCACCGATAGCTCATCTATTGATAAATATAACGAAATATGGATCAGTTCAAATCCAAGCTGTGGCCTTGCGTCTTCGTTTGAAACCCATATTGAATGCGTATATCAAGGTTTTGGCGGAACAGCATTTTCACCGATAGCTCATCTATCGATAAATATAACGAAATATGGATGAGTTCAAATGAAAGCTGTGGCCTTGCGTCTTCGTTTGAAACCCATATTGAATGCGTATATCATGACTTTAGGGGAACAGCATTTTCACCGATAGCTCATCTACCGATAAATATAACGAAATATGGATGAGTTCAAATGAAAGCTGTGGCCTTGCCCCTTCGTTTGACATCCATACTGAACGCATATATCATGACTTTAGGGGAACAGCATTTTCACCGAAAGCTCATCTATCGATAAACATAACAAAATATGGATGAGTTCAAATGAAAGCTGTGGCCTTGCCTCTTCGTCTGAAACCCATATTGAACGCGTATATCAAGGTTTTAGGGGAACAGCATTTTCACCGATAGCTCATCTATCGATAAATATAACGAAATATGGATGAGTTCAAATGAAAGCTGTGGCCTTGCCTCTTCGTTTGAAACCCATATTGAATGCGTATATCAAGGTTTTGGGGGAACCGCATTTTCACCGATAGCTCATCTATCGATAAATATAACGAAATATGGATGAGTTCAAATGAAAGCTGTGGCCTTGCCCCTTCGTTTGACACCGATATTGAACGCATATATGAAGGTTTTAGGAGAACAGCATTTTCACCGATAGCTCATCTATCGATAAATATAACGAAATACGGATGAGTTCAAATGAAAGCTGTGGCCTTGCCTCTTCGTTTTAAACCCATATTGAACGCATATATCAAGGTTTTAGGGGAACAGCATTTTCACCGATAGCTCATCTATCGATAAATATAACGAAATATGGATGAGTTCGAATGAAAGCTGTGGCCTTGCCTCTTCGTTTGAAACCCATATTGAACGCATATATCAAGGTTTTAGGGGAACAGCATTTTCACCGATAGCTCATCTATCGATAAATATAACGAAATATGGATGAGTTCAAATGAAAGCTGTGGCCTTGCCTCTTCGTTTGAAACCCATATTGAACCCATATATCAAGGTTTTAGGGGAACGGCATTTTCACCGATAGCTCATCTATCGATAAATATAACGAAATATGGATGAGTTCGAATGAAAGCTGTGGCCTTGCCTCTTCATTTGAAACCCATATTGAACCCATATATCAAGGTTTTAGGGGAACGGCATTTTCACCGATAGCTCATCTATCGATAAATATAACGAAATATGGATGAGTTCAAATGAAAGCTGTGGCCTTGCCTCTTCGTTTTAAACCCATATTGAACGCATATATCAAGGTTTTAGGGGAACAGCATTTTCACCGATAGCTTATCTATCGATAAATATAACGAAATATGGATGAGTTCAAATGAAATCTGTGGCCTTGCCTCTTCGTTTGAAACCCATATTGAACCCATATATCAAGGTTTTAGGGGAACGGCATTTTCACCGATAGCTCATCTATCGATAAATATAACGAAATATGGATGAGTTCAAATGAAAGCTGTGGCCTTGCCTCTTCGTTTGAAACCCATATTGAACGCATATATCAAGGTTTTAGGGGAACAGCATTTTCACCGATAGCTCATCTATCGATAAATATAACGAAATAATGATGAGTTCGAATGAAAGCTGTGGCCTTGCCTCTTCATTTGAAACCCATATTGAACGCATATATCAAGGTTTTATGGGAACAGCATTTTCACCGATAGCTCATCTATCGATAAATATAACGAAATATGGATGAGTTCGAATGAAAGCTGTGGCCTTGCCTCTTCGTTTGAAACCCATATTGAATGCGTATATCAAGGTTTTGGGGGAACAGCATTTTCACCGATAGCTCATCTATCGATAAATATAACGAAATATGGATGAGTTCGAATGAAAGCTGTGGCCTTGCCTCTTCATTTGAAACCCACATTGAACGCATATATCAAGGTTTTATGGGAACAGCATTTTCACCGATAGCTCATCTATCGATAAATATAACGAAATATGGATGAGTTCGAATGAAAGCTGTGGCCTTGCCTCTTCGTTTGAAACCCATATTGAACGCATATATCAAGGTTTTAGGGGAACAGCATTTTCACCGATAGCTCATCTATCGATAAATATAACGAAATATGGATGAGTTCGAATGAAAGCTGTGGCCTTGCCTCTTCGTTTGAAACCCATATTGAATGCGTATATCAAGGTTTTGGGGGAACAGCATTTTCACCGATAGCTCATCTATCGATAAATATAACGAAATATGGATGAGTTCAAATGAAAGCTGTGGCCTTGCCCCTTCGTTTGACACCGATATTGAACGCATATATGAAGGTTTTAGGAGAACAGCATTTTCACCGATAGCTCATCTATCGATAAATATAACGAAATATGGATGAGTTCAAATGAAAGCTGTGGCCTTGCCTCTTCGTTTGAAACCCATATTGAACGCATATATCAAGGTTTTAGGGGAACAGCATTTTCACCGATAGCTCATCTATCGATAAATATAACGAAATATGGATGAGTTCGAATGAAAGCTGTGGCCTTGCCTCTTCGTTTGAAACCAATATTGAACGCATATATCAAGGTTTTAGGGGAACAGCATTTTCACCGATAGCTCATCTATCGATAAATATAACGAAATATGGATGAGTTCAAATGAAAGCTGTGGCCTTGCCTCTTCGTTTGAAACCCATATTGAACGCATATATCAAGGTTTTAGGGGAACAGCATTTTCACCGATAGCGCATCTATCGATAAATATAACGAAATATGGATGAGTTCGAATGAAAGCTGTGGCCTTGCCTCTTCGTTTGAAACCCATATTGAACGCATATATCAAGGTTTTAGGGGAACAGCATTTTCACCGATAGCTCATCTATCGATAAATATAACGACATATGGATGAGTTCAAATGAAAGCTGTGGCCTTGCCTCTTCGTTTTAAACCCATATTGAACGCATATATCAAGGTTTTAGGGGAACAGCATTTTCACCGATAGCTCATCTATCGATAAATATAACGAAATATGGATGAGTTCAAATGAAAGCTGTGGCCTTGCCTCTTCGTTTTAAACCCATATTGAACGCATATATCAAGGTTTTAGGGGAACAGCATTTTCACCGAAAGCTCATCTATCGATAAACATAACAAAATATGGATGAGTTCAAATGAAAGCTGTGGCCTTGCCTCTTCGTCTGAAACCCATATTGAACGCGTATATCAAGGTTTTAGGGGAACAGCATTTTCACCGATAGCTCATCTATCGATAAATATAACGAAATATGGATGAGTTCAAATGAAAGCTGTGGCCTTGCCTCTTCGTTTTAAACCCATATAGAACGCATATATCAAGGTTTTAGGGGAACAGCATTTTCACCGATAGCTCATCTATCGATAAATATAACGAAATATGGATGAGTTCAAATGAAAGCTGTGGCCTTGCCTCTTCGTTTTAAACCCATATTGAACGCATATATCAAGGTTTTAGGGGAACAGCATTTTCACCGATAGCTCATCTATCGATAAATATAACGAAATATGGATGAGTTCAAATGAAAGCTGTGGCCTTGCCTCTTCGTTTTAAACCCATATTGAACGCATATATCAAGGTTTTAGGGGAACAGCATTTTCACCGATAGCTCATCTATCGATAAATATAACGAAATATGGATGAGTTCAAATGAAAGCTGTGGCCTTGCCTCTTCGTTTTAAACCCATATTGAACGCATATATCAAGGTTTTAGGGGAACAGCATTTTCACCGAAAGCTCATCTATCGATAAACATAACAAAATATGGATGAGTTCAAATGAAAGCTGTGGCCTTGCCTCTTCGTCTGAAACCCATATTGAACGCGTATATCAAGGTTTTAGGGGAACAGCATTTTCACCGATAGCTCATCTATCGATAAATATAACGAAATATGGATGAGTTCAAATGAAAGCTGTGGCCTTGCCTCTTCGTTTTAAACCCATATTGAACGCATATATCAAGGTTTTAGGGGAACAGCATTTTCACCGATAGCTCATCTATCGATAAATATAACGAAATATGGATGAGTTCGAATGAAAGCTGTGGCCTTGCCTCTTCGTTTGAAACCCATATTGAATGCGTATATCAAGGTTTTGGGGGAACAGCATTTTCACCGATAGCTCATCTATCGATAAATATAACGAAATATGGATGAGTTCAAATGAAAGCTGTGGCCTTGCCCCTTCGTTTGACACCGATATTGAACGCATATATGAAGGTTTTAGGAGAACAGCATTTTCACCGATAGCTCATCTATCGATAAATATAACGAAATATGGATGAGTTCAAATGAAAGCTGTGGCCTTGCCTCTTCGTTTGAAACCCATATTGAACGCATATATCAAGGGTTTAGGGGAACAGCATTTTCACCGATAGCTCATCTATCGATAAATATAACGAAATATGGATGAGTTCGAATGAAAGCTGTGGCCTTGCCTCTTCGTTTGAAACCAATATTGAACGCATATATCAAGGTTTTAGAGGAACAGCATTTTCACCGATAGCTCATCTATCGATAAATATAACGAAATATGGATGAGTTCAAATGAAAGCTGTGGCCTTGCCTCTTCGTTTGAAACCCATATTGAACGCATATATCAAGGTTTTAGGGGAACAGCATTTTCACCGATAGCTCATCTATTGATAAATATAACGAAATATGGATCAGTTCAAATCCAAGCTGTGGCCTTGCGTCTTCGTTTGAAACCCATATTGAATGCGTATATCAAGGTTTTGGCGGAACAGCATTTTCACCGATAGCTCATCTATCGATAAATATAACGAAATATGGATGAGTTCAAATGAAAGCTGTGGCCTTGCGTCTTCGTTTGAAACCCATATTGAATGCGTATATCATGACTTTAGGGGAACAGCATTTTCACCGATAGCTCATCTACCGATAAATATAACGAAATATGGATGAGTTCAAATGAAAGCTGTGGCCTTGCCCCTTCGTTTGACATCCATACTGAACGCATATATCATGACTTTAGGGGAACAGCATTTTCACCGAAAGCTCATCTATCGATAAACATAACAAAATATGGATGAGTTCAAATGAAAGCTGTGGCCTTGCCTCTTCGTCTGAAACCCATATTGAACGCGTATATCAAGGTTTTAGGGGAACAGCATTTTCACCGATAGCTCATCTATCGATAAATATAACGAAATATGGATGAGTTCAAATGAAAGCTGTGGCCTTGCGTCTTCGTTTGAAACCCATATTGAATGCGTATATCAAGGTTTTGGGGGAACCGCATTTTCACCGATAGCTCATCTATCGATAAATATAACGAAATATGGATGAGTTCAAATGAAAGCTGTGGCCTTGCCCCTTCGTTTGACACCGATATTGAACGCATATATGAAGGTTTTAGGAGAACAGCATTTTCACCGATAGCTCATCTATCGATAAATATAACGAAATACGGATGAGTTCAAATGAAAGCTGTGGCCTTGCCTCTTCGTTTTAAACCCATATTGAACGCATATATCAAGGTTTTAGGGGAACAGCATTTTCACCGATAGCTCATCTATCGATAAATATAACGAAATATGGATGAGTTCGAATGAAAGCTGTGGCCTTGCCTCTTCGTTTGAAACCCATATTGAACGCATATATCAAGGTTTTAGGGGAACAGCATTTTCACCGATAGCTCATCTATCGATAAATATAACGAAATATGGATGAGTTCAAATGAAAGCTGTGGCCTTGCCTCTTCGTTTGAAACCCATATTGAACCCATATATCAAGGTTTTAGGGGAACGGCATTTTCACCGATAGCTCATCTATCGATAAATATAACGAAATATGGATGAGTTCGAATGAAAGCTGTGGCCTTGCCTCTTCATTTGAAACCCATATTGAACCCATATATCAAGGTTTTAGGGGAACGGCATTTTCACCGATAGCTCATCTATCGATAAATATAACGAAATATGGATGAGTTCAAATGAAAGCTGTGGCCTTGCCTCTTCGTTTTAAACCCATATTGAACGCATATATCAAGGTTTTAGGGGAACAGCATTTTCACCGATAGCTCATCTATCGATAAATATAACGAAATATGGATGAGTTCAAATGAAATCTGTGGCCTTGCCTCTTCGTTTGAAACCCATATTGAACCCATATATCAAGGTTTTAGGGGAACGGCATTTTCACCGATAGCTCATCTATCGATAAATATAACGAAATATGGATGAGTTCAAATGAAAGCTGTGGCCTTGCCTCTTCGTTTGAAACCCATATTGAACGCATATATCAAGGTTTTAGGGGAACAGCATTTTCACCGATAGCTCATCTATCGATAAATATAACGAAATAATGATGAGTTCGAATGAAAGCTGTGGCCTTGCCTCTTCATTTGAAACCCATATTGAACGCATATATCAAGGTTTTATGGGAACAGCATTTTCACCGATAGCTCATCTATCGATAAATATAACGAAATATGGATGAGTTCGAATGAAAGCTGTGGCCTTGCCTCTTCGTTTGAAACCCATATTGAATGCGTATATCAAGGTTTTGGGGGAACAGCATTTTCACCGATAGCTCATCTATCGATAAATATAACGAAATATGGATGAGTTCGAATGAAAGCTGTGGCCTTGCCTCTTCATTTGAAACCCACATTGAACGCATATATCAAGGTTTTATGGGAACAGCATTTTCACCGATAGCTCATCTATCGATAAATATAACGAAATATGGATGAGTTCGAATGAAAGCTGTGGCCTTGCCTCTTCGTTTGAAACCCATATTGAACGCATATATCAAGGTTTTAGGGGAACAGCATTTTCACCGATAGCTCATCTATCCATAAATATAACGAAATATGGATGAGTTCGAATGAAAGCTGTGGCCTTGCCTCTTCGTTTGAAACCCATATTGAATGCGTATATCAAGGTTTTGGGGGAACAGCATTTTCACCGATAGCTCATCTATCGATAAATATAACGAAATATGGATGAGTTCAAATGAAAGCTGTGGCCTTGCCCCTTCGTTTGACACCGATATTGAACGCATATATGAAGGTTTTAGGAGAACAGCATTTTCACCGATAGCTCATCTATCGATAAATATAACGAAATATGGATGAGTTCAAATTAAAGCTGTGGCCTTGCCTCTTCGTTTGAAACCCATATTGAACGCATATATCAAGGTTTTAGGGGAACAGCATTTTCACCGATAGCTCATCTATCGATAAATATAACGAAATATGGATGAGTTCGAATGAAAGCTGTGGCCTTGCCTCTTCGTTTGAAACCAATATTGAACGCATATATCAAGGTTTTAGGGGAACAGCATTTTCACCGCTAGCTCATCTATCGATAAATATAACGAAATATGGATGAGTTCAAATGAAAGCTGTGGCCTTGCCTCTTCGTTTGAAACCCATATTGAACGCATATATCAAGGTTTTAGGGGAACAGCATTTTCACCGATAGCGCATCTATCGATAAATATAACGAAATATGGATGAGTTCGAATGAAAGCTGTGGCCTTGCCTCTTCGTTTGAAACCCATATTGAACGCATATATCAAGGTTTTAGGGGAACAGCATTTTCACCGATAGCTCATCTATCGATAAATATAACGACATATGGATGAGTTCAAATGAAAGCTGTGGCCTTGCCTCTTCGTTTGAAACCCATATTGAACGCATATATCAAGGTTTTAGGGGAACAGCATTTTCACCGATAGCTCATCTATCGATAAATATAACGAAATATGGATGAGTTCAAATGAAAGCTGTGGCCCTGCCTCTTCGTTTGAAACCCATATTGAACGCATATATCAAGGTTTTAGGGGAACAGCATTTTCACCGATAGCTCATCTATCGATAAATATAACGAAATATGGATGAGTTCAAATGAAAGCTGTGACCTTCCGTCTTCGTTTGAAACCCATATTGAATGCGTATATCAAGGTTTTGGGGGAACAGCATTTTCACCGATAGCTCATCTATCGATAAATATAACGAAATATGGATGAGTTCAAATGAAAGCTGTGGCCTTGCCTCTTCGTTTGAAACCCATATTGAACGCATATATCAAGGTTTTAGGGGAGCAGCATTTTCACCGATAGCTCATCTATCGATAAATATAACGAAATATGGATGAGTTCGAATGAAAGCTGTGGCCTTGCCTCTTCGTTTGAAACCCATATTGAATGCGTATATCAAGGTTTTGGGGGAACAGCATTTTCACCGATAGCTCATCTATCGATAAATATAACGAAATATAGATGAGTTCAAATGAAAGCTGTGGCCTTGCCCCTTCGTTCGACACCGATATTGAACGCATATATATGAAGGTTTTATGAGAACAGCATTTTCACCGATAGCTCATCTATCGATAAATATAACGAAATATGGATGAGTTCAAATGAAAGCTGTGGCCTTGCCTCTTCGTTTGAAACCCATATTGAACGCATATATCAAGGTTTTAGGGGAACAGCATTTTCACCGATAGCTCATCTATCGATAAATATAACGAAATATGGATGAGTTCAAATGAAAGCTGTAGCCTTGCCTCTTCGTTTGAAACCCATATTGAATGCGTATATCAAGGTTTTGGGGGAACAGCATTTTCACCGATAGCTCATCTATCGATAAATATAACGAAATATGGATGAGTTCAAATGAAAGCTGTGGCCTTGCCCCTTCGTTTGACACCGATATTGAACGCATATATGAAGGTTTTAGGAGAACAGCATTTTCACCGATAGCTCATCTATCGATAAATATAACGAAATATGGATGAGTTCAAATGAAAGCTGTGGCCTTGCCTCTTCGTTTGAAACCCATATTGAACGCATATATCAAGGTTTTAGGGGAACAGCATTTTCACCGATAGCTCATCTATCGATAAATATAACGAAATATGGATGAGTTCGAATGAAAGCTGTGGCCTTGCCTCTTCGTTTGAAACCCATATTGAACGCATATATCAAGGTTTTAGGGGAACAGCATTTTCACCGATAGCTCATCTATCGATAAATACAACGAAATATGGATGAGTTAAAATGAAAGCTGTGGCCTTGCTTCTTCGTTTGAAACCCATATTGGACGCATATATCAAGGTTTTAGGGGAACAGCATTTTCACCGATAGCTCATCTATCGATAAATATAACGAAATATGGATGAGTTCGAATGAAAGCTGTGGCCTTGCCTCTTCGTTTGAAACCCATATTGAACGCATATATCAAGGTTTTAGGGGAACAGCATTTTCACCGATAGCTCATCTATCGATAAATATAACGAAATATGGATGAGTTCAAATGAAAGCTGTGGCCTTGCCTCTTCGTTTGAAACCCATATTGAACGCATATATCAAGGTTTTAGGGGAACAGCATTTTCACCGATAGCTCATCTATCGATAAATATAACGAAATATGGATGAGTTCAAATGACAGCTGTGGCCTTGCCTCTTCGTTTGAAACCCATATTGAACGCATATATCAAGGTTTTAGGGGAACAGCATTTTCACCGATAGCTCATCTATCGATAAATATAACGAAATATGGATGAGTTCAAATGAAAGCTGTAGCCTTGCCTCTTCGTTTGAAACCCATATTGAATGCGTATATCAAGGTTTTGGGGGAACAGCATTTTCACCGATAGCTCATCTATCGATAAATATAACGAAATATGGATGAGTTCAAATGAAAGCTGTGGCCTTGCCTCTTCGTTTGAAACCCATATTGAACGCATATATCAAGGTTTTAGGGGAACAGCATTTTCACCGATAGCTCATCTATCGATAAATATAACGAAATATGGATGAGTTCGAATGAAAGCTGTGGCCTTGCCTCTTCGTTTGAAACCCATATTGAATGCGTATATCAAGGTTTTGGGGGAACAGCATTTTCACCGATAGCTCATCTATCGATAAATATAACGAAATATGGATGAGTTCAAATGAAAGCTGTGGCCTTGCCCCTTCGTTTGACACCGATATTGAACGCATATATGAAGGTTTTAGGAGAACAGCATTTTCACCGATAGCTCATCTATCGATAAATATAACGAAATATGGATGAGTTCGAATGAAAGCTGTGGCCTTGCCTCTTCGTTTGAAACCCATATTGAATGCGTATATCAAGGTTTTGGGGGAACAGCATTTTCACCGATAGCTCATCTATCGATAAATATAACGAAATATGGATGAGTTCAAATGAAAGCTGTGGCCTTGCCCCTTCGTTTGACACCGATATTGAACGCATATATGAAGGTTTTACGAGAACAGCATTTTCACCGATAGCTCATCTATCGATAAATATAACGAAATATGGATGAGTTCAAATGAAAGCTGTGGCCTTGCCCCTTCGTTTGACACCGATATTGAACGCATATATGAAGGTTTTAGGAGAACAGCATTTTCACCGATAGCTCATCTATCGATAAATATAACGAAATATGGATGAGTTCGAATGAAAGCTGTGGCCTTGCCTCTTCGTTTGAAACCCATATTGAATGCGTATATCAAGGTTTTGGGGGAACAGCATTTTCACCGATAGCTCATCTATCGATAAATATAACGAAATATGGATGAGTTCAAATGAAAGCTGTGGCCTTGCCCCTTCGTTTGACACCGATATTGAACGCATATATGAAGGTTTTACGAGAACAGCATTTTCACCGATAGCTCATCTATCGATAAATATAACGAAATATGGATGAGTTCAAATGACAGCTGTGGCCTTGCCTCTTCGTTTGAAACCCATATTGAACGCATATATCAAGGTTTTAGGGGAACAGCATTTTCACCGATAGCTCATCTATCGATAAATATAACGAAATATGGATGAGTTCAAATGAAAGCTGTGGCCTTGCCTCTTCGTTTGAAACCCATATTGAATGCGTATATCAAGGTTTTGGGGGAACAGCATTTTCACCGATAGCTCATCTATCGATAAATATAACGAAATATGGATGAGTTCAAATGAAAGCTGTGGCCTTGCCCCTTCGTTTGACACCGATATTGAACGCATATATGAAGGTTTTAGGAGAACAGCATTTTCACCGATAGCTCATCTATCGATAAATATAACGAAATATGGATGAGTTCAAATGACAGCTGTGGCCTTGCCTCTTCGTTTGAAACCCATATTGAACGCATATATCAAGGTTTTAGGGGAACAGCATTTTCACCGATAGCTCATCTATCGATAAATATAACGAAATATGGATGAGTTCAAATGAAAGCTGTAGCCTTGCCTCTTCGTTTGAAACCCATATTGAATGCGTATATCAAGGTTTTGGGGGAACAGCATTTTCACCGATAGCTCATCTATCGATAAATATAACGAAATATGGATGAGTTCAAATGAAAGCTGTGGCCTTGCCCCTTCGTTTGACACCGATATTGAACGCATATATGAAGGTTTTAGGAGAACAGCATTTTCACCGATAGCTCATCTATCGATAAATATAACGAAATATGGATGAGTTCAAATGAAAGCTGTGGCCTTGCCTCTTCGTTTGAAACCCATATTGAACGCATATATCAAGGTTTTAGGGGAACAGCATTTTCACCGATAGCTCATCTATCGATAAATATAACGAAATATGGATGAGTTCAAATGAAAGCTGTGGCCTTGCCCCTTCGTTTGACACCGATATTGAACGCATATATGAAGGTTTTAGGAGAACAGCATTTTCACCGATAGCTCATCTATCGATAAATATAACGAAATATGGATGAGTTCAAATGAAAGCTGTGGCCCTGCCTCTTCGTTGGAAACCCATATTGAACGCATATATCAAGGTTTTAGGGGAACAGCATTTTCACCGATAGCTCATCTATCGATAAATATAACGAAATATGGATGAGTTCCAATGAAAGCTGTGGCCTTGCCTCTTCGTTTGAAACCCATATTGAATGCGTATATCAAGGTTTTGGGGGAACAGCATTTTCACCGACAGCTCATCTATCGATAAATATAACGAAATATGGATGAGTTCAAATGAAAGCTGTGGCCTTGCCCCTTCGTTTGACACCGATATTGAACGCATATATGAAGGTTTTATGAGAACAGCATTTTCACCGATAGCTCATCTATCGATAAATATAACGAAATATGGATGAGTTCAAATGAAAGCTGTGGCCTTGCCTCTTCGTTTGAAACCCATATTGAACGCATATATCAAGGTTTTAGGGGAACAGCATTTTCACCGATAGCTCATCTATCGATAAATATAACGAAATATGGATGAGTTCAAATGAAAGCTGTAGCCTTGCCTCTTCGTTTGAAACCCATATTGAATGCGTATATCAAGGGTTTGGGGGAACAGCATTTTCACCGATAGCTCATCTATCGATAAATATAACGAAATATGGATGAGTTCAAATGAAAGGTGTGGCCTTGCCCCTTCGTTTGACACCGATATTGAACGCATATATGAAGGTTTTAGGAGAACAGCATTTTCACCGATAGCTCATCTATCGATAAATATAACGAAATATGGATGAGTTCAAATGAAAGCTGTGGCCTTGCCTCTTCGTTTGAAACCCATATTGAACTCATATATCAAGGTTTTAGGGGAACAGCATTTTCACCGATAGCTCATCTATCGATAAATATAACGAAATATGGATGAGTTCGAATGAAAGCTGTGGCCTTGCCTCTTCGTTTGAAACCCATATTGAACGCATATATCAAGGTTTTAGGGGAACAGCATTTTCACCGATAGCTCATCTATCGATAAATATAACGAAATATGGATGAGTTCAAATGAAAGCTGTGGCCTTGCCTCTTCGTTTGAAACCCATATTGGACGCATATATCAAGGTTTTAGGGGAACAGCATTTTCACCGATAGCGCATCTATCGATAAATATAACGAAATATGGATGAGTTCGAATGAAAGCTGTGGCCTTGCCTCTTCGTTTGAAACCCATATTGAACGCATATATCAAGGTTTTAGGGGAACAGCATTTTCACCGATAGCGCATCTATAGATAAATATAACGAAATATGGATGAGTTCGAATGAAAGCTGTGGCCTTGCCTCTTCGTTTGAAACCCATATTGAACGCATATATCAAGGTTTTAGGGGAACAGCATTTTCACCGATAGCGCATCTATCGATAAATATAACGAAATATGGATGAGTTCGAATGAAAGCTGTGGCCTTGCCTCTTCGTTTGAAACCCATATTGAACGCATATATCAAGGTTTTAGGGGAACAGCATTTTCACCGATAGCTCATCTATCGATAAATATAACGAAATATGGATGAGTTCAAATGAAAGCTGTGGCCTTGCCTCTTCGTTTGAAACCCATATTGAACGCATATATCAAGGTTTTAGGGGAACAGCATTTTCACCGATAGCTCATCTATCGATAAATATAACGAAATATGGATGAGTTCAAATGAAAGCTGTGGCCCTGCCTCTTCGTTTGAAACCCATATTGAACGCATATATCAAGGTTTTAGGGGAACAGCATTTTCACCGATAGCTCATCTATCGATAAATATAACGAAATATGGATGAGTTCAAATGAAAGCTGTGACCTTGCGTCTTCGTTTGAAACCCATATTGAACGCATATATCAAGGTTTTAGGGGAACAGCATTTTCACCGATAGCTCATCTATCGATAAATATAACGAAATATGGATGAGTTCGAATGAAAGCTGTGGCCTTGCCTCTTCGTTTGAAACCCATATTGAATGCGTATATCAAGGTTTTGGGGGAACAGCATTTTCACCGATAGCTCATCTATCGATAAATATAACGAAATATGGATGAGTTCAAATGAAAGCTGTGGCCTTGCCCCTTCGTTTGACACCGATATTGAACGCATATATGAAGGTTTTAGGAGAACAGCATTTTCACCGATAGCTCATCTATCGATAAATATAACGAAATATGGATGAGTTCAAATGACAGCTGTGGCCTTGCCTCTTCGTTTGAAACCCATATTGAACGCATATATCAAGGTTTTAGGGGAACAGCATTTTCACCGATAGCTCATCTATCGATAAATATAACGAAATATGGATGAGTTCAAATGAAAGCTGTGGCCTTGCCTCTTCGTTTGAAACCCATATTGAATGCGTATATCAAGGTTTTGGGGGAACAGCATTTTCACCGATAGCTCATCTATCGATAAATATAACGAAATATGGATGAGTTCAAATGAAAGCTGTGGCCTTGCCCCTTCGTTTGACACCGATATTGAACGCATATATGAAGGTTTTAGGAGAACAGCATTTTCACCGATAGCTCATCTATCGATAAATATAACGAAATATGGATGAGTTCAAATGACAGCTGTGGCCTTGCCTCTTCGTTTGAAACCCATATTGAACGCATATATCAAGGTTTTAGGGGAACAGCATTTTCACCGATAGCTCATCTTTCGATAAATATAACGAAATATGGATGAGTTCAAATGAAAGCTGTGGCCTTGCCTCTTCGTTTGAAACCCATATTGAACGCATATATTAAGGTTTTAGGGGAACAGCATTTTCACCGATAGCTCATCTATCGATAAATATAACGAAATATGGATGAGTTCGAATGAAAGCTGTGGCCTTGCCTCTTCGTTTGAAACCCATATTGAACGCATATATCAAGGTTTTAGGGGAACAGCATTTTCACCGATAGCTCATCTATCGATAAATATAACGAAATATGGATGAGTTCAAATGAAAGCTGTGGCCTTGCCTCTTCGTTTGAAACCCATATTGAACGCATATATCAAGGTTTTAGGGGAACAGCATTTTCACCGATAGCTCATCTATCGATAAATATAACGAAATATGGATGAGTTCAAATGAAAGCTGTGGCCTTGCCCCTTCGTTTGACACGGATATTGAACGCATATATGAAGGTTTTAGGAGAACAGCATTTTCACCGATAGCTCATCTATCGATAAATATAACGAAATATGGATGAGTTCAAATGACAGCTGTGGCCTTGCCCCTTCGTTTGACACCGATATTGGACGCATATATGAAGGTTTTAGGAGAACAGCATTTTCACCGATAGCTCATCTATCGATAAATATAACGAAATATGGATGAGTTCAAATGAAAGCTGTGGCCTTGCCTCTTCGTTTGAAACCCATATTGAATGCGTATGTCAAGGTTTTGGGGGAACAGCATTTTCACCGATAGCTCATCTATCGATAAATATAACGAAATATGGATGAGTTCAAATGAAAGCTGTGGCCTTGCCCCTTCGTTTGACACCGATATTGAACGCATATATGAAGGTGTTAGGAGAACAGCATTTTCACCGATAGCTCATCTATCGATAAATATAACGAAATATGGATGAGTTCAAATGAAAGCTGTGGCCTTGCCTCTTCGTTTGAAACCCATATTGAATGCGTATATCAAGGTTTTGGGGGAACAGCATTTTCACCGATAGCTCATCTATCGATAAATATAACGAAATATGGATGAGTTCAAATGAAAGCTGTGGCCTTGCCTCTTCGTTTGAAACCCATATTGAATGCGTATATCAAGGTTTTGGGGGAACAGCATTTTCACCGATAGCTCATCTATCGATAAATATAACGAAATATGGATGAGTTCAAATGAAAGCTGTGGCCTTGCCTCTTCGTTTGAAACCCATATTGAATGCGTATATCAAGGTTTTGGAGGAACAGCATTTTCACCGATAGCTCATCTATCGATAAATATAACGAAATATGGATGAGTTCAAATGAAAGCTGTGGCCTTGCCCCTTCGTTTGAAACCGATATTGAACGCATATATGAAGGTGTTAGGAGAACAGCATTTTCACCGATAGCTCATCTATCGATAAATATAACGAAATATGGATGAGTTCAAATGAAAGCTGTGGCCTTGCCCCTTCGTTTGACACCGATATTGAACGCATATATGAAGGTGTTAGGAGAACAGCATTTTCACCGATAGCTCATCTATCGATAAATATAACGAAATATGGATGAGTTCAAATGAAAGCTGTGGCCTTGCCTCTTCGTTTGAAACCCATATTGAATGCGTATATCAAGGTTTTGGGGGAACAGCATTTTCACCGATAGCTCATCTATCGATAAATATAACGAAATATGGATGAGTTCAAATGAAAGCTGTGGCCTTGCCTCTTCGTTTGAAACCCATATTGAATGCGTATATCAAGGTTTTGGGGGAACAGCATTTTCACCGATAGCTCATCTATCGATAAATATAACGAAATATGGATGAGTTCAAATGACAGCTGTAGCCTTGCCTCTTCGTTTGAAACCCATATTGAATGCGTATGTCAAGGTTTTGGGGGAACAGCATTTTCACCGATAGCTCATCTATCGATAAATATAACGAAATATGGATGAGTTCAAATGAAAGCTGTGGCCTTGCCCCTTCGTTTGACACCGATATTGAACGCATATATGAAGGTGTTAGGAGAACAGCATTTTCACCGATAGCTCATCTATCGATAAATATAACGAAATATGGATGAGTTCAAATGAAAGCTGTGGCCTTGCCTCTTCGTTTGAAACCCATATTGAATGCGTATATCAAGGTTTTGGGGGAACAGCATTTTCACCGATAGCTCATCTATCGATAAATATAACGAAATATGGATGAGTTCAAATGAAAGCTGTGGCCTTGCCCCTTCGTTTGACACCGATATTGAACGCATATATGAAGGTTTTAGGAGAACAGCATTTTCACCGATAGCTCATCTATCGATAAATATAACGAAATATGGATGAGTTCAAATGAAAGCTGTGGCCTTGCCTCTTCGTTTGAAACCCATATTGAATGCGTATATCAAGGTTTTGGGGGAACAGCATTTTCACCGATAGCTCATCTATCGATAAATATAACGAAATATGGATGAGTTCAAATGAAAGCTGTGGCCTTGCCCCTTCGTTTGACACCGATATTGAACGCATATATGAAGGTGTTAGGAGAACAGCATTTTCACCGATAGCTCATCTATCGATAAATATAACGAAATATGGATGAGTTCAAATGAAAGCTGTGGCCTTGCCTCTTCGTTTGAAACCCATATTGAATGCGTATATCAAGGTTTTGGGGGAACAGCATTTTCACCGATAGCTCATCTATCGATAAATATAACGAAATATGGATGAGTTCAAATGAAAGCTGTGGCCTTGCCCCTTCGTTTGACACCGATATTGAACGCATATATGAAGGTGTTAGGAGAACAGCATTTTCACCGATAGCTCATCTATCGATAAATATAACGAAATATGGATGAGTTCAAATGAAAGCTGTGGCCTTGCCTCTTCGTTTGAAACCCATATTGAATGCGTATATCAAGGTTTTGGGGGAACAGCATTTTCACCGATAGCTCATCTATCGATAAATATAACGAAATATGGATGAGTTCAAATGAAAGCTGTGGCCTTGCCCCTTCGTTTGACACCGATATTGAACGCATATATGAAGGTTTTAGGAGAACAGCATTTTCACCGATAGCTCATCTATCGATAAATATAACGAAATATGGATGAGTTCAAATGAAAGCTGTGGCCTTGCCTCTTCGTTTGAAACCCATATTGAACTCATATATCAAGGTTTTAGGGGAACAGCATTTTTACCGATAGCTCATCTATCGATAAATATAACGAAATATGGATGAGTTCGAATGAAAGCTGTGGCCTTGCCTCTTCGTTTGAAACCCATATTGAACGCATATATCAAGGTTTTAGGGGAACAGCATTTTCACCGATAGCTCATCTATCGATAAATATAACGAAATATGGATGAGTTCAAATGAAAGCTGTGGCCTTGCCTCTTCGTTTGAAACCCATATTGAACGCATATATCAAGGTTTTAGGGGAACAGCATTTTCACCGATAGCTCATCTATCGATAAATATAACGAAATATGGATGAGTTCAAATGAAAGCTGTGGCCTTGCCCCTTCGTTTGACACCGATATTGAACGCATATATGAAGGTGTTAGGAGAACAGCATTTTCACCGATAGCTCATCTATCGATAAATATAACGAAATATGGATGAGTTCAAATGAAAGCTGTGGCCTTGCCTCTTCGTTTGAAACCCATATTGAATGCGTATATCAAGGTTTTGGGGGAACAGCATTTTCACCGATAGCTCATCTATCGATAAATATAACGAAATATGGATGAGTTCAAATGACAGCTGTAGCCTTGCCTCTTCGTTTGAAACCCATATTGAATGCGTATATCAAGGTTTTGGGGGAACAGCATTTTCACCGATAGCTCATCTATCGATAAATATAACGAAATATGGATGAGTTCAAATGAAAGCTGTGGCCTTGCCTCTTCGTTTGAAACCCATATTGAATGCGTATATCAAGGTTTTGGGGGAACAGCATTTTCACCGATAGCTCATCTATCGATAAATATAACGAAATATGGATGAGTTCAAATGACAGCTGTAGCCTTGCCTCTTCGTTTGAAACCCATATTGAATGCGTATGTCAAGGTTTTGGGGGAACAGCATTTTCACCGATAGCTCATCTATCGATAAATATAACGAAATATGGATGAGTTCAAATGAAAGCTGTGGCCTTGCCCCTTCGTTTGACACCGATATTGAACGCATATATGAAGGTGTTAGGAGAACAGCATTTTCACCGATAGCTCATCTATCGATAAATATAACGAAATATGGATGAGTTCAAATGAAAGCTGTGGCCTTGCCTCTTCGTTTGAAACCCATATTGAATGCGTATATCAAGGTTTTGGGGGAACAGCATTTTCACCGATAGCTCATCTATCGATAAAAATAACGAAATATGGATGAGTTCAAATGAAAGCTGTGGCCTTGCCCCTTCGTTTGACACCGATATTGAACGCATATATGAAGGTTTTAGGAGAACAGCATTTTCACCGATAGCTCATCTATCGATAAATATAACGAAATATGGATGAGTTCAAATGAAAGCTGTGGCCTTGCCTCTTCGTTTGAAACCCATATTGAATGCGTATATCAAGGTTTTGGGGGAACAGCATTTTCACCGATAGCTCATCTATCGATAAATATAACGAAATATGGATGAGTTCAAATGAAAGCTGTGGCCTTGCCCCTTCGTTTGACACCGATATTGAACGCATATATGAAGGTTTTAGGAGAACAGCATTTTCACCGATAGCTCATCTATCGATAAATATAACGAAATATGGATGAGTTCAAATGACAGCTGTAGCCTTGCCTCTTCGTTTGAAACCCATATTGAATGCGTATGTCAAGGTTTTGGGGGAACAGCATTTTCACCGATAGCTCATCTATCGATAAATATAACGAAATATGGATGAGTTCAAATGAAAGCTGTGGCCTTGCCCCTTCGTTTGACACCGATATTGAACGCATATATGAAGGTGTTAGGAGAACAGCATTTTCACCGATAGCTCATCTATCGATAAATATAACGAAATATGGATGAGTTCAAATGAAAGCTGTGGCCTTGCCTCTTCGGTTGAAACCCATATTGAATGCGTATATCAAGGTTTTGGGGGAACAGCATTTTCACCGATAGCTCATCTATCGATAAATATAACGAAATATGGATGAGTTCAAATGAAAGCTGTGGCCTTGCCCCTTCGTTTGACACCGATATTGAACGCATATATGAAGGTTTTAGGAGAACAGCATTTTCACCGATAGCTCATCTATCGATAAATATAACGAAATATGGATGAGTTCAAATGAAAGCTGTGGCCTTGCCTCTTCGTTTGAAACCCATATTGAATGCGTATATCAAGGTTTTGGGGGAACAGCATTTTCACCGATAGCTCATCTATCGATAAATATAACGAAATATGGATGAGTTCAAATGAAAGCTGTGGCCTTGCCCCTTCGTTTGACACCGATATTGAACGCATATATGAAGGTGTTAGGAGAACAGCATTTTCACCGATAGCTCATCTATCGATAAATATAACGAAATATGGATGAGTTCAAATGAAAGCTGTGGCCTTGCCTCTTCGTTTGAAACCCATATTGAACGCGTATATCAAGGTTTTGGGGGAACAGCATTTTCACCGATAGCTCATCTATCGATAAATATAACGAAATATGGATGAGTTCAAATGAAAGCTGTGGCCTTGCCCCTTCGTTTGACACCGATATTGAACGCATATATGAAGGTGTTAGGAGAACAGCATTTTCACCGATAGCTCATCTATCGATAAATATAACGAAATATGGATGAGTTCAAATGAAAGCTGTGGCCTTGCCTCTTCGTTTGAAACCCATATTGAATGCGTATATCAAGGTTTTGGGGGAACAGCATTTTCACCGATAGCTCATCTATCGATAAATATAACGAAATATGGATGAGTTCAAATGAAAGCTGTGGCCTTGCCCCTTCGTTTGACACCGATATTGAACGCATATATGAAGGTTTTAGGAGAACAGCATTTTCACCGATAGCTCATCTATCGATAAATATAACGAAATATGGATGAGTTCAAATGAAAGCTGTGGCCTTGCCTCTTCGTTTGAAACCCATATTGAACTCATATATCAAGGTTTTAGGGGAACAGCATTTTTACCGATAGCTCATCTATCGATAAATATAACGAAATATGGATGAGTTCGAATGAAAGCTGTGGCCTTGCCTCTTCGTTTGAAACCCATATTGAACGCATATATCAAGGTTTTAGGGGAACAGCATTTTCACCGATAGCTCATCTATCGATAAATATAACGAAATATGGATGAGTTCAAATGAAAGCTGTGGCCTTGCCTCTTCGTTTGAAACCCATATTGGACGCATATATCAAGGTTTTAGGGGAACAGCATTTTCACCGATAGCGCATCTATCGATAAATATAACGAAATATGGATGAGTTCGAATGAAAGCTGTGGCCTTGCCTCTTCGTTTGAAACCCATATTGAACGCATATATCAAGGTTTTAGGGGAACAGCATTTTCACCGATAGCGCATCTATCGATAAATATAACGAAATATGGATGAGTTCGAATGAAAGCTGTGGCCTTGCCTCTTCGTTTGAAACCCATATTGAACGCATATATCAAGGTTTTAGGGGAACAGCATTTTCACCGATAGCGCATCTATCGATAAATATAACGAAATATGGATGAGTTCGAATGAAAGCTGTGGCCTTGCCTCTTCGTTTGAAACCCATATTGAACGCATATATCAAGGTTTTAGGGGAACAGCATTTTCACCGATAGCTCATCTATCGATAAATATAACGAAATATGGATGAGTTCAAATGAAAGCTGTGGCCTTGCCTCTTCGTTTGAAACCCATATTGAACGCATATATCAAGGTTTTAGGGGAACAGCATTTTCACCGATAGCTCATCTATCGATAAATATAACGAAATATGGATGAGTTCAAATGAAAGCTGTGGCCCTGCCTCTTCGTTTGAAACCCATATTGAACGCATATATCAAGGTTTTAGGGGAACAGCATTTTCACCGATAGCTCATCTATCGATAAATATAACGAAATATGGATGAGTTCAAATGAAAGCTGTGACCTTGCGTCTTCGTTTGAAACCCATATTGAACGCATATATCAAGGTTTTAGGGGAACAGCATTTTCACCGATAGCTCATCTATCGATAAATATAACGAAATATGGATGAGTTCGAATGAAAGCTGTGGCCATGCCTCTTCGTTTGAAACCCATATTGAATGCGTATATCAAGGTTTTGGGGGAACAGCATTTTCACCGATAGCTCATCTATCGATAAATATAACGAAATATGGATGAGTTCAAATGAAAGCTGTGGCCTTGCCCCTTCGTTTGACACCGATATTGAACGCATATATGAAGGTTTTAGGAGAACAGCATTTTCACCGATAGCTCATCTATCGATAAATATAACGAAATATGGATGAGTTCAAATGACAGCTGTGGCCTTGCCTCTTCGTTTGAAACCCATATTGAACGCATATATCAAGGTTTTAGGGGAACAGCATTTTCACCGATAGCTCATCTATCGATAAATATAACGAAATATGGATGAGTTCAAATGAAAGCTGTGGCCTTGCCTCTTCGTTTGAAACCCATATTGAATGCGTATATCAAGGTTTTGGGGGAACAGCATTTTCACCGATAGCTCATCTATCGATAAATATAACGAAATATGGATGAGTTCAAATGAAAGCTGTGGCCTTGCCCCTTCGTTTGACACCGATATTGAACGCATATATGAAGGTTTTAGGAGAACAGCATTTTCACCGATAGCTCATCTATCGATAAATATAACGAAATATGGATGAGTTCAAATGACAGCTGTGGCCTTGCCTCTTCGTTTGAAACCCATATTGAACGCATATATCAAGGTTTTAGGGGAACAGCATTTTCACCGATAGCTCATCTTTCGATAAATATAACGAAATATGGATGAGTTCAAATGAAAGCTGTGGCCTTGCCTCTTCGTTTGAAACCCATATTGAACGCATATATTAAGGTTTTAGGGGAACAGCATTTTCACCGATAGCTCATCTATCGATAAATATAACGAAATATGGATGAGTTCGAATGAAAGCTGTGGCCTTGCCTCTTCGTTTGAAACCCATATTGAACGCATATATCAAGGTTTTAGGGGAACAGCATTTTCACCGATAGCTCATCTATCGATAAATATAACGAAATATGGATGAGTTCAAATGAAAGCTGTGGCCTTGCCTCTTCGTTTGAAACCCATATTGAACGCATATATCAAGGTTTTAGGGGAACAGCATTTTCACCGATAGCTCATCTATCGATAAATATAACGAAATATGGATGAGTTCAAATGAAAGCTGTGGCCTTGCCCCTTCGTTTGACACGGATATTGAACGCATATATGAAGGTTTTAGGAGAACAGCATTTTCACCGATAGCTCATCTATCGATAAATATAACGAAATATGGATGAGTTCAAATGACAGCTGTGGCCTTGCCCCTTCGTTTGACACCGATATTGGACGCATATATGAAGGTTTTAGGAGAACAGCATTTTCACCGATAGCTCATCTATCGATAAATATAACGAAATATGGATGAGTTCAAATGAAAGCTGTGGCCTTGCCTCTTCGTTTGAAACCCATATTGAATGCGTATGTCAAGGTTTTGGGGGAACAGCATTTTCACCGATAGCTCATCTATCGATAAATATAACGAAATATGGATGAGTTCAAATGAAAGCTGTGGCCTTGCCCCTTCGTTTGACACCGATATTGAACGCATATATGAAGGTGTTAGGAGAACAGCATTTTCACCGATAGCTCATCTATCGATAAATATAACGAAATATGGATGAGTTCAAATGAAAGCTGTGGCCTTGCCTCTTCGTTTGAAACCCATATTGAATGCGTATATCAAGGTTTTGGGGGAACAGCATTTTCACCGATAGCTCATCTATCGATAAATATAACGAAATATGGATGAGTTCAAATGAAAGCTGTGGCCTTGCCCCTTCGTTTGACACCGATATTGAACGCATATATGAAGGTTTTAGGAGAACAGCATTTTCACCGATAGCTCATCTATCGATAAATATAACGAAATATGGATGAGTTCAAATGACAGCTGTAGCCTTGCCTCTTCGTTTGAAACCTATATTGAACGCATATATCAAGGTTTTAGGGGAACAGCATTTTCACCGATAGCTCATCTTTCGATAAATATAACGAAATATGGATGAGTTCAAATGAAAGCTGTGGCCTTGCCTCTTCGTTTGAAACCCATATTGAATGCGTATATCAAGGTTTTGGGGGAACAGCATTTTCACCGATAGCTCATCTATCGATAAATATAACGAAATATGGATGAGTTCAAATGAAAGCTGTGGCCTTGCCTCTTCGTTTGAAACCCATATTGAATGCGTATATCAAGGTTTTGGGGGAACAGCATTTTCACCGATAGCTCATCTATCGATAAATATAACGAAATATGGATGAGTTCAAATGAAAGCTGTGGCCTTGCCCCTTCGTTTGACACCGATATTGAACGCATATATGAAGGTTTTAGGAGAACAGCATTTTCACCGATAGCTCATCTATCGATAAATATAACGAAATATGGATGAGTTCAAATGAAAGCTGTGGCCTTGCCTCTTCGTTTGAAACCCATATTGAATGCGTATATCAAGGTTTTGGGGGAACAGCATTTTCACCGATAGCTCATCTATCGATAAATATAACGAAATATTGATGAGTTAAAATGAAAGCTGTGGCCTTGCCTCTTCGTTTGAAACCCATATTGAATGCGTATATCAAGGTTTTGGGGGAACAGCATTTTCACCGATAGCTCATCTATCGATAAATATAACGAAATATGGATGAGTTCAAATGAAAGCTGTGGCCTTGCCCCTTCGTTTGACACCGATATTGAACGCATATATGAAGGTTTTAGGAGAACAGCATTTTCACCGATAGCTCATCTATCGATAAATATAACGAAATATGGATGAGTTCAAATGAAAGCTGTGGCCTTGCCCCTTCGTTTGACACCGATATTGAACGCATATATGAAGGTTTTAGGAGAACAGCATTTTCACCGATAGCTCATCTATCGATAAATGTAACGAAATATGGATGAGTTCAAATGACAGCTGTGGCCTTGCCTCTTCGTTTGAAACCCATATTGAATGCGTATATCAAGGTTTTGGGGGAACAGCATTTTCACCGATAGCTCATCTATCGATAAATATAACGAAATATGGATGAGTTCAAATGAAAGCTGTGGCCTTGCCCCTTCGTTTGACACCGATATTGAACGCATATATGAAGGTTTTAGGAGAACAGCATTTTCACCGATAGCTCATCTATCGATAAATATAACGAAATATGGATGAGTTCAAATGACAGCTGTAGCCTTGCCTCTTCGTTTGAAACCTATATTGAACGCATATATCAAGGTTTTAGGGGAACAGCATTTTCACCGATAGCTCATCTTTCGATAAATATAACGAAATATGGATGAGTTCAAATGAAAGCTGTGGCCTTGCCCCTTCGTTTGACACCGATATTGAACGCATATATGAAGGTTTTAGGAGAACAGCATTTTCACCGATAGCTCATCTATCGATAAAAATAACGAAATATGGATGAGTTCAAATGAAAGCTGTGGCCTTGCCTCTTCGTTTGAAACCCACTTTGAACGCATATATCAAGGTTTTAGGGGAACAGCATTTTCACCAATAGCTCATCTTTCGATAAATATAACGAAATATGGATGAGTTCAAATGAAAGCTGTGGCCTTGCCTCTTCGTTTGAAACCCATATTGAATGCGTATATCAAGGTTTTGGGGGAACAGCATTTTCACCGATAGCTCATCTATCGATAAATATAACGAAATATGGATGAGTTCAAATGAAAGCTGTGGCCTTGCCTCTTCGTTTGAAACCCATATTGAACGCATATATCAAGGTTTTAGGGGAACAGCATTTTCACCGATAGCTCATCTATCGATAAATATAACGAAATATGGATGAGTTCAAATGAAAGCTGTGGCCTTGCCTCTTCGTTTGAAACCCATATTGAACGCATATATCAAGGTTTTAGGGGAACAGCATTTTCACCGATAGCTCATCTATCGATAAATATAACGAAATATGGATGAGTTCAAATGAAAGCTGTGGCCTTGCCTCTTCGTTTGAAACCCATATTGAATGCATATATCAAGGTTTTAGGGGAACAGCATTTTCACCGATAGCTCATCTATCGATAAATATAACGAAATATGGATGAGTTCGAATGAAAGCTGTGGCCTTGCCTCTTCGTTTGAAACCCATATATCAAGGTTTTAGGGGAACAGCATTTTCACCGATAGCTCATCTATCGATAAATATAACGAAATATGGATGAGTTCAAATGAAAGCTGTGGCCTTGCCTCTTCGTTTGAAACCCATATTGAACGCATATATCAAGGTTTTAGGGGAACAGCATTTTCACCGATAGCTCATCTATCGATAAATATAACGAAATATGGATGAGTTCGAATGAAAGCTGTGGCCTTGCCTCTTCGTGTGAAACCCATATTGAACGCATATATCAAGGTTTTAGGGGAACAGCATTTTCACCGATAGCTCATCTATCGATAAATATAACGAAATATGGATGAGTTCGAATGAAAGCTGTAGCCTTGCCTCTTCGTTTGAAACCTATATTGAACGCATATATCAAGGTTTTAGGGGAACAGCATTTTCACCGATAGCTCATCTTTCGATAAATATAACGAAATATGGATGAGTTCAAATGAAAGCTGTGGCCTTGCCTCTTCGTTTGAAACCCATATTGAATGCGTATATCAAGGTTTTGGGGGAACAGCATTTTCACCGATAGCTCATCTATCGATAAATATAACGAAATATGGATGAGTTCAAATGAAAGCTGTGGCCTTGCCTCTTCGTTTGAAACCCATATTGAATGCGTATATCAAGGTTTTGGGGGAACAGCATTTTCACCGATAGCTCATCTATCGATAAATATAACGAAATATGGATGAGTTCAAATGAAAGCTGTGGCCTTGCCCCTTCGTTTGTCACCGATATTGAACGCATATATGAAGGTTTTAGGAGAACAGCATTTTCACCGATAGCTCATCTATCGATAAATATAACGAAATATGGATGAGTTCAAATGAAAGCTGTGGCCTTGCCTCTTCGTTTGAAACCCATATTGAATGCGTATATCAAGGTTTTGGGGGAACAGCATTTTCACCGATAGCTCATCTATCGATAAATATAACGAAATATGGATGAGTTCAAATGAAAGCTGTGGCCTTGCCCCTTCGTTTGACACCCATATATCAAGGTTTTAGGGGAACAGCATTTTCACCGATAGCTCATCTATCGATAAATATAACGAAATATGGATGAGTTCAAATGAAAGCTGTGGCCTTGCCTCTTCGTTTGAAACCCATATTGAACGCATATATCAAGGTTTTAGGGGAACAGCATTTTCACCGATAGCTCATCTATCGATAAATATAACGAAATATGGATGAGTTCGAATGAAAGCTGTGGCCTTGCCTCTTCGTGTGAAACCCATATTGAACGCATATATCAAGGTTTTAGGGGAACAGCATTTTCACCGATAGCTCATCTATCGATAAATATAACGAAATATGGATGAGTTCGAATGAAAGCTGTAGCCTTGCCTCTTCGTTTGAAACCTATATTGAACGCATATATCAAGGTTTTAGGGGAACAGCATTTTCACCGATAGCTCATCTTTCGATAAATATAACGAAATATGGATGAGTTCAAATGAAAGCTGTGGCCTTGCCTCTTCGTTTGAAACCCATATTGAATGCGTATATCAAGGTTTTGGGGGAACAGCATTTTCACCGATAGCTCATCTATCGATAAATATAACGAAATATGGATGAGTTCAAATGAAAGCTGTGGCCTTGCCTCTTCGTTTGAAACCCATATTGAATGCGTATATCAAGGTTTTGGGGGAACAGCATTTTCACCGATAGCTCATCTATCGATAAATATAACGAAATATGGATGAGTTCAAATGAAAGCTGTGGCCTTGCCCCTTCGTTTGTCACCGATATTGAACGCATATATGAAGGTTTTAGGAGAACAGCATTTTCACCGATAGCTCATCTATCGATAAATATAACGAAATATGGATGAGTTCAAATGAAAGCTGTGGCCTTGCCTCTTCGTTTGAAACCCATATTGAATGCGTATATCAAGGTTTTGGGGGAACAGCATTTTCACCGATAGCTCATCTATCGATAAATATAACGAAATATGGATGAGTTCAAATGAAAGCTGTGGCCTTGCCCCTTCGTTTGACACCGATATTGAACGCATATATGAAGGTTTTAGGAGAACAGCATTTTCACCGATAGCTCATCTATCGATAAATATAACGAAATATGGATGAGTTCAAATGACAACTGTGGCCTTGCCTCTTCGTTTGGAACCCATATTGAACGCATATATCAAGGTTTTAGGGGAACAGCATTTTCACCGATAGCTCATCTATCGATAAATATAACGAAATATGGATGAGTTCAAATGAAAGCTGTGGCCTTGCCCCTTCGTTTGAAACCTATATTGAACGCATATATCAAGGTTTTAGGGGAACAGCATTTTCACCGATAGCTCATCTTTCGATAAATATAACGAAATATGGATGAGTTCAAATGAAAGCTGTGGCCTTGCCCCTTCGTTTGACACCGATATTGAACGCATATATGAAGGTTTTAGGAGAACAGCATTTTCACCGATAGCTCATCTATCGATAAAAATAACGAAATATGGATGAGTTCAAATGAAAGCTGTGGCCTTTCCTCTTCGTTTGAAACCCACTTTGAACGCATATATCAAGGTTTTAGGGGAACAGCATTTTCACCAATAGCTCATCTTTCGATAAATATAACGAAATATGGATGAGTTCAAATGAAAGCTGTGGCCTTGCCTCTTCGTTTGAAACCCATATTGAATGCGTATATCAAGGTTTTGGGGGAACAGCATTTTCACCGATAGCTCATCTATCGATAAATATAACGAAATATGGATGAGTTCAAATGAAAGCTGTGGCCTTGCCTCTTCGTTTGAAACCCATATTGAACGCATATATCAAGGTTTTAGGGGAACAGCATTTTCACCGATAGCTCATCTATCGATAAATATAACGAAATATGGATGAGTTCAAATGAAAGCTGTGGCCTTGCCTCTTCGTTTGAAACCCATATTGAACGCATATATCAAGGTTTTAGGGGAACAGCATTTTCACCGATAGCTCATCTATCGATAAATATAACGAAATATGGATGAGTTCAAATGAAAGCTGTGGCCTTGCCTCTTCGTTTGAAACCCATATTGAACGCATATATCAAGGTTTTAGGGGAACAGCATTTTCACCGATAGCTCATCTATCGATAAATATAACGAAATATGGATGAGTTCGAATGAAAGCTGTGGCCTTGCCTCTTCGTTTGAAACCCATATATCAAGGTTTTAGGGGAACAGCATTTTCACCGATAGCTCATCTATCGATAAATATAACGAAATATGGATGAGTTCGAATGAAAGCTGTGGCCTTGCCTCTTCGTGTGAAACCCATATTGAACGCATATATCAAGGTTTTAGGGGAACAGCATTTTCAGCGATAGCTCATCTATCGATAAATATAACGAAATATGGATGAGTTCGAATGAAAGCTGTAGCCTTGCCTCTTCGTTTGAAACCTATATTGAACGCATATATCAAGGTTGTAGGGGAACAGCATTTTCACCGATAGCTCATCTTTCGATAAATATAACGAAATATGGATGAGTTCAAATGAAAGCTGTGGCCTTGCCTCTTCGTTTGAAACCCATATTGAATGCGTATATCAAGGTTTTGGGGGAACAGCATTTTCACCGATAGCTCATCTATCGATAAATATAACGAAATATGGATGAGTTCAAATGAAAGCTGTGGCCTTGCCTCTTCGTTTGAAACCCATATTGAATGCGTATATCAAGGTTTTGGGGGAACAGCATTTTCACCGATAGCTCATCTATCGATAAATATAACGAAATATGGATGAGTTCAAATGAAAGCTGTGGCCTTGCCCCTTCGTTTGACACCGATATTGAACGCATATATGAAGGTTTTAGGAGAACAGCATTTTCACCGATAGCTCATCTATCGATAAATATAACGAAATATGGATGAGTTCAAATGAAAGCTGTGGCCTTGCCTCTTCGTTTGAAACCCATATTGAATGCGTATATCAAGGTTTTGGGGGAACAGCATTTTCACCGATAGCTCATCTATCGATAAATATAACGAAATATGGATGAGTTCAAATGAAAGCTGTGGCCTTGCCCCTTCGTTTGACACCGATATTGAACGCATATATGAAGGTTTTAGGAGAACAGCATTTTCACCGATAGCTCATCTATCGATAAATATAACGAAATATGGATGAGTTCAAATGACAGCTGTGGCCTTGCCTCTTCGTTTGGAACCCATATTGAACGCATATATCAAGGTTTTAGGGGAACAGCATTTTCACCGATAGCTCATCTATCGATAAATATAACGAAATATGGATGAGTTCAAATGAAAGCTGTGGCCTTGCCCCTTCGTTTGAAACCTATATTGAACGCATATATCAAGGTTTTAGGGGAACAGCATTTTCACCGATAGCTCATCTTTCGATAAATATAACGAAATATGGATGAGTTCAAATGAAAGCTGTGGCCTTGCCCCTTCGTTTGACACCGATATTGAACGCATATATGAAGGTTTTAGGAGAACAGCATTTTCACCGATAGCTCATCTATCGATAAAAATAACGAAATATGGATGAGTTCAAATGAAAGCTGTGGCCTTGCCTCTTCGTTTGAAAATCACTTTGAACGCATATATCAAGGTTTTAGGGGAACAGCATTTTCACCAATAGCTCATCTTTCGATAAATATAACGAAATATGGATGAGTTCAAATGAAAGCTGTGGCCTTGCCTCTTCGTTTGAAACCCATATTGAATGCGTATATCAAGGTTTTGGGGGAACAGCATTTTCACCGATAGCTCATCTATCGATAAATATAACGAAATATGGATGAGTTCAAATGAAAGCTGTGGCCTTGCCTCTTCGTTTGAAACCCATATTGAACGCATATATCAAGGTTTTAGGGGAACAGCATTTTCACCGATAGCTCATCTATCGATAAATATAACGAAATATGGATGAGTTCAAATGAAAGCTGTGGCCTTGCCTCTTCGTTTGAAACCCATATTGAACGCATATATCAAGGTTTTAGGGAAACAGCATTTTCACCGATAGCTCATCTATCGATAAATATAACGAAATATGGATGAGTTCAAATGAAAGCTGTGGCCTTGCCTCTTCGTTTGAAACCCATATTGAACGCATATATCAAGGTTTTAGGGGAACAGCATTTTCACCGATAGCTCATCTATCGATAAATATAACGAAATATGGATGAGTTCGAATGAAAGCTGTGGCCTTGCCTCTTCGTTTGAAACCCATATATCAAGGTTTTAGGGGAACAGCATTTTCACCGATAGCTCATCTATCGATAAATATAACGAAATATGGATGAGTTCAAATGAAAGCTGTGGCCTTGCCTCTTCGTTTGAAACCCATATTGAACGCATATATCAAGGTTTTAGGGGAACAGCATTTTCACCGATAGCTCATCTATCGATAAATATAACGAAATATGGATGAGTTCGAATGAAAGCTGTGGCCTTGCCTCTTCGTGTGAAACCCATATTGAACGCATATATCAAGGTTTTAGGGGAACAGCATTTTCACCGATAGCTCATCTATCGATAAATATAACGAAATATGGATGAGTTCGAATGAAAGCTGTAGCCTTGCCTCTTCGTTTGAAACCTATATTGAACGCATATATCAAGGTTTTAGGGGAACAGCATTTTCACCGATAGCTCATCTTTCGATAAATATAACGAAATATGGATGAGTTCAAATGAAAGCTGTGGCCTTGCCTCTTCGTTTGAAACCCATATTGAATGCGTATATCAAGGTTTTGGGGGAACAGCATTTTCACCGATAGCTCATCTATCGATAAATATAACGAAATATGGATGAGTTCAAATGAAAGCTGTGGCCTTGCCCCTTCGTTTGAAACCTATATTGAACGCATATATCAAGGTTTTAGGGGAACAGCATTTTCACCGATAGCTCATCTTTCGATAAATATAACGAAATATGGATGAGTTCAAATGAAAGCTGTGGCCTTGCCCCTTCGTTTGACACCGATATTGAATGCGTATATCAAGGTTTTGGGGGAACAGCATTTTCACCGATAGCTCATCTATCGATAAATATAACGAAATATGGATGAGTTCAAATGAAAGCTGTGGCCTTGCCCCTTCGTTTGAAACCTATATTGAACGCATATATCAAGGTTTTAGGGGAACAGCATTTTCACCGATAGCTCATCTTTCGATAAATATAACGAAATATGGATGAGTTCAAATGAAAGCTGTGGCCTTGCCTCTTCGTTTGAAACCCATATTGAATGCGTATATCAAGGTTTTGGGGGAACAGCATTTTCACCGATAGCTCATCTATCGATAAATATAACGAAATATGGATGAGTTCAAATGAAAGCTGTGGCCTTGCCCCTTCGTTTGAAACCTATATTGAACGCATATATCAAGGTTTTAGGGGAACAGCATTTTCACCGATAGCTCATCTTTCGATAAATATAACGAAATATGGATGAGTTCAAATGAAAGCTGTAGCCTTGCCTCTTCGTTTGAAACCTATATTGAACGCATATATCAAGGTTTTAGGGGAACAGCATTTTCACCGATAGCTCATCTTTCGATAAATATAACGAAATATGGATGAGTTCAAATGAAAGCTGTGGCCTTGCCTCTTCGTTTGAAACCCATATTGAACGCATATATCAAGGTTTTAGGGGAACAGCATTTTCACCGATAGCTCATCTATCGATAAATATAACGAAATATGGATGAGTTCAAATGAAAGCTGTGGCCTTGCCTCTTCGTTTGAAACCCATATTGAACGCATATATCAAGGTTTTAGGGGAACAGCATTTTCACCGATAGCTCATCTATCGATAAATATAACGAAATATGGATGAGTTCGAATGAAAGCTGTGGCCTTGCCTCTTCGTTTGAAACCCATATATCAAGGTTTTAGGGGAACAGCATTTTCACCGATAGCTCATCTATCGATAAATATAACGAAATATGGATGAGTTCAAATGAAAGCTGTGGCCTTGCCTCTTCGTTTGAAACCCATATTGAACGCATATATCAAGGTTTTAGGGGAACAGCATTTTCACCGATAGCTCATCTATCGATAAATATAACGAAATATGGATGAGTTCGAATGAAAGCTGTGGCCTTGCCTCTTCGTGTGAAACCCATATTGAACGCATATATCAAGGTTTTAGGGGAACAGCATTTTCACCGATAGCTCATCTATCGATAAATATAACGAAATATGGATGAGTTCGAATGAAAGCTGTAGCCTTGCCTCTTCGTTTGAAACCTATATTGAACGCATATATCAAGGTTTTAGGGGAACAGCATTTTCACCGATAGCTCATCTTTCGATAAATATAACGAAATATGGATGAGTTCAAATGAAAGCTGTGGCCTTGCCTCTTCGTTTGAAACCCATATTGAATGCGTATATCAAGGTTTTGGGGGAACAGCATTTTCACCGATAGCTCATCTATCGATAAATATAACGAAATATGGATGAGTTCAAATGAAAGCTGTGGCCTTGCCCGTTCGTTTGAAACCTATATTGAACGCATATATCAAGGTTTTAGGGGAACAGCATTTTCACCGATAGCTCATCTATCGATAAATATAACGAAATATGGATGAGTTCGAATGAAAGCTGTGGCCTTGCCTCTTCGTTTGAAACCCATATATCAAGGTTTTAGGGGAACAGCATTTTCACCGATAGCTCATCTATCGATAAATATAACGAAATATGGATGAGTTCAAATGAAAGCTGTGGCCTTGCCTCTTCGTTTGAAACCCATATTGAACGCATATATCAAGGTTTTAGGGGAACAGCATTTTCACCGATAGCTCATCTATCGATAAATATAACGAAATATGGATGAGTTCAAATGAAAGCTGTGGCCTTGCCTCTTCGTTTGAAACCCATATTGAATGCGTATATCAAGGTTTTGGGGGAACAGCATTTTCACCGATAGCTCATCTATCGATAAATATAACGAAATATGGATGAGTTCAAATGAAAGCTGTGGCCTTGCCCCTTCGTTTGACACCGATATTGAACGCATATATGAAGGTTTTAGGAGAACAGCATTTTCACCGATAGCTCATCTATCGATAAATATAACGAAATATGGATGAGTTCAAATGAAAGCTGTGGCCTTGCCTCTTCGTTTGAAACCCATATTGAATGCGTATATCAAGGTTTTGGGGGAACAGCATTTTCACCGATAGCTCATCTATCGATAAATATAACGAAATATGGATGAGTTCAAATGAAAGCTGTGGCCTTGCCCCTTCGTTTGACACCGATATTGAACGCATATATGAAGGTTTTAGGAGAACAGCATTTTCACCGATAGCTCATCTATCGATAAATATAACGAAATATGGATGAGTTCAAATGACAGCTGTGGCCTTGCCTCTTCGTTTGGAACCCATATTGAACGCATATATCAAGGTTTTAGGGGAACAGCATTTTCACCGATAGCTCATCTATCGATAAATATAACGAAATATGGATGAGTTCAAATGAAAGCTGTGGCCTTGCCCCTTCGTTTGACACCGATATTGAACGCATATATGAAGGTTTTAGGAGAACAGCATTTTCACCGATAGCTCATCTATCGATAAATATAACGAAATATGGATGAGTTCAAATGAAAGCTGTGGCTTTGCCTCTTCGTTTGAAACCCATACTGAATGCGTATATCAAGGTTTTGGGGGAACAGCATTTTCACCGATAGCTCATCTATCGATAAATATAACGAAATATGGATGAGTTCAAATGAAAGCTGTGGCCTTGCCCCTTCGTTTGACACCGATATTGAACGCATATATGAAGGTTCTAGGAGAACAGCATTTTCACCGATAGCTCATCTATCGATAAATATAACGAAATATGGATGAGTTCAAATGACAGCTGTGGCCTTGCCTCTTCGTTTGAAACCCATATTGAACGCATATATCAAGGTTTTAGGGGAACAGCATTTTCACCAATAGCTCATCTTTCGATAAATATAACGAAATATGGATGAGTTCAAATGAAAGCTGTGGCCTTGCCTCTTCGTTTGAAACCCATATTGAATGCGTATATCAAGGTTTTGGGGGAACAGCATTTTCACCGATAGCTCATCTATCGATAAATATAACGAAATATGGATGAGTTCAAATGAAAGCTGTGGCCTTGCTCCTTCGTTTGACACCGATATTGAACGCATATATGAAGGTTTTAGGAGAACAGCATTTTCACCGATAGCTCATCTATCGATAAATGTAACGAAATATGGATGAGTTCAAATGACAGCTGTGGCCTTGCCTCTTCGTTTGAAACCCATATTGAACGCATATATCAAGGTTTTAGGGGAACAGCATTTCCACCGATAGCTCATCTTTCGATAAATATAACGAAATATGGATGAGTTCAAATGAAAGCTGTGGCCTTGCCTCTTCGTTTGAAACCCATATTGAACGCATATATCAAGGTTTTAGGGGAACAGCATTTTCACCGATAGCTCATCTATCGATAAATATAACGAAATATGGATGAGTTCGAATGAAAGCTGTGGCCTTGCCTCTTCGTGTGAAACCCATATTGAACGCATATATCAAGGTTTTAGGGGAACAGCATTTTCACCGATAGCTCATCTTTCGATAAATATAACGAAATATGGATGAGTTCAAATGAAAGCTGTGGCCTTGCCTCTTCGTTTGAAACCCATATTGAACGCATATATCAAGGTTTTAGGGGAACAGCATTTTCACCGATAGCTCATCTATCGATAAATATAACGAAATATGGATGAGTTCGAATGAAAGCTGTGGCCTTGCCTCTTCGTTTGAAACCCATATTGAACGCATATATCAAGGTTTTAGGGGAACAGCATTTTCACCGATAGCTCATCTATCGATAAATATAACGAAATATGGATGAGTTCAAATGAAAGCTGTGGCCTTGCCTCTTCGTTTGAAACCCATATTGAACGCATATATCAAGGTTTTAGGGGAACAGCATTTTCACCGATAGCTCATCTATCGATAAATATAACGAAATATGGATGAGTTCGAATGAAAGCTGTGGCCTTGCCTCTTCGTTTGAAACCCATATTGAACGCATATATCAAGGTTTTAGGGGAACAGCATTTTCACCGATAGCTCATCTATCGATAAATATAACGAAATATGGATGAGTTCAAATGAAAGCTGTGGCCTTGCCTCTTCGTTTGAAACCCATATTGAACGCATATATCAAGGGTTTAGGGGAACAGCATTTTCACCGATAGCTCATCTATCGATAAATATAACGAAATATGGATGAGTTCAAATGAAAGCTGTGGCCTTGCCGCTTCGTTTGAAACCCATATTGAATGCGTATATCAAGGTTTTGGGGGAACAGCATTTTCACCGATAGCTCATCTATCGATAAATATAACGAAATATGGATGAGTTCAAATGAAAGCTGTGGCCTTGCCTCTTCGTTTGAAACCCATATTGAACGCATATATCAAGGTTTTAGGGGAACAGCATTTTCACCGATAGCTCATCTATCGATAAATATAACGAAATATGGATGAGTTCAAATGAAAGCTGTGGCCTTGCCTCTTCGTTTGAAACCAATATTGAACGCATATATCAAGGTTTTAGGGGAACAGCATTTTCACCGATAGCTCATCTATCGATAAATATAACGAAATATGGATGAGTTCGAATGAAAGCTGTGGCCTTGCCTCTTCGTTTGAAACCCATATTGAACGCATATATCAAGGTTTTAGGAGAACAGCATTTTCACCGATAGCTCATCTATCGATAAATATAACGAAATATGGATGAGTTCAAATGAAAGCTGTGGCCTTGCCTCTTCGTTTGAAACCCATATTGAACGCATATATCAAGGTTTTAGGGGAACAGCATTTTCACCGATAGCTCATCTTTCGATAAATATAACGAAATATGGATGAGTTCAAATGAAAGCTGTGGCCTTGCCTCTTCGTTTGAAACCCATATTGAACGCATATATCAAGGTTTTAGGGGAACAGCATTTTCACCGATAGCTCATCTATCGATAAATATAACGAAATATGGATGAGTTCGAATGAAAGCTGTGGCCTTGCCTCTTCGTTTGAAACCCATATTGAACGCATATATCAAGGTTTTAGGGGAACAGCATTTTCACCGATAGCTCATCTATCGATAAATATAACGAAATATGGATGAGTTCAAATGAAAGCTGTGGCCTTGCCTCTTCGTTTGAAACCCATATTGAACGCATATATCAAGGTTTTAGGGGAACAGCATTTTCACCGATAGCTCATCTATCGATAAATATAACGAAATATGGATGAGTTCGAATGAAAGCTGTGGCCTTGCCTCTTCGTTTGAAACCCATATTGAACGCATATATCAAGGTTTTAGGGGAACAGCATTTCCACCGATAGCTCATCTTTCGATAAATATAACGAAATATGGATGAGTTCAAATGAAAGCTGTGGCCTTGCCTCTTCGTTTGAAACCCATATTGAACGCATATATCAAGGTTTTAGGGGAACAGCATTTTCACCGATAGCTCATCTATCGATAAATATAACGAAATATGGATGAGTTCGAATGAAAGCTGTGGCCTTGCCTCTTCGTGTGAAACCCATATTGAACGCATATATCAAGGTTTTAGGGGAACAGCATTTTCACCGATAGCTCATCTTTCGATAAATATAACGAAATATGGATGAGTTCAAATGAAAGCTGTGGCCTTGCCTCTTCGTTTGAAACCCATATTGAACGCATATATCAAGGTTTTAGGGGAACAGCATTTTCACCGATAGCTCATCTATCGATAAATATAACGAAATATGGATGAGTTCAAATGAAAGCTGTGGCCTTGCATCTTCGTTTGAAACCCATATTGAATGCGTATATCAAGGTTTTGGGGGAACAGCATTTTCACCGATAGCTCATCTATCGATAAATATAACGAAATATGGATGAGTTCGAATGAAAGCTGTGGCCTTGCCTCTTCGTTTGAAACCCATATTGAACGCATATATCAAGGTTTTAGGGGAACAGCATTTTCACCGATAGCTCATCTATCGATAAATATAACGAAATATGGATGAGTTCGAATGAAAGCTGTGGCCTTGCCTCTTCATTTGAGACCCATATTGAACGCATATATCAAGGTTTTATGGGAACAGCATTTTCACCGATAGCTCATCTATCGATAAATATAACGAAATATGGATGAGTTCGAATGAAAGCTGTGGCCTTGCCTCTTCGTTTGAAACCCATATTGAACGCATATATCAAGGGTTTAGGGGAACAGCATTTTCACCGATAGCTCTTCTATCGATAAATATAACGAAATATGGATGAGTTCAAATGAAAGCTGTGGCCTTGCGTCTTCGTTTGAAACCCATATTGAATGCGTATATCAAGGTTTTGGGGGAACAGCATTTTCACCGATAGCTCATCTATCGATACATATAACGAAATATGGATGAGTTCAAATGAAAGCTGTGGCCTTGCCTCTTCGTTTGAAACCCATATTGAACGCATATATCAAGGCTTTAGGGGAACAGCATTTTCACCGATAGCTCATCTATCGATAAATATAACGAAATATGGATGAGTTCGAATGAAAGCTGTGGCCTTGCCTCTTCGTTTGAAACCCATATTGAATGCGTATATCAAGGTTTTGATATTGAACGCATATATGAAGGTTTTAGGAGAACAGCATTTTCACCGATAGCTCATCTATCGATAAATATAACGAAATATGGATGAGTTCAAATGAAAGCTGTGGCCTTGCCTCTTCGTTTGAAACCGATATTGAACGCATATATCAAGGTTTTAGGGGAACAGCATTTTCACCGATAGCTCATCTATCGATAAATATAACGAAATGTGGATGAGTTCGAATGAAAGCTGTGGCCTTGCCTCTTCGTTTGAAACCCATATTGAACGCATATATCAAGGATTTAGGGGAACAGCATTTTCACCGATAGCTCATCTATCGATAAATATAACGAAATATGGATGAGTTCAAATGAAAGCTGTGGCCTTGCCTCTTCGTTTGAAACCCATATTGAACGCATATATCAAGGTTTTAGGGGAACAGCATTTTCACCGATAGCGCATCTATCGATAAATATAACGAAATATGGATGAGTTCGAATGAAAGCTGTGGCCTTGCCTCTTCGTTTGAAACCCATATTGAACGCATATATCAAGGTTTTAGGGGAACAGCATTTTCACCGATAGCTCATCTATCGATAAATATAACGAAATATGGATGAGTTCAAATGAAAGCTTGTGGCCTTGCCTCTTCGTTTGAAACCCATATTGAACGCATATATCAAGGTTTTAGGGGAACAGCATTTTCACCGATAGCTCATCTATCGATAAATATAACGAAATATGGATGAGTTCAAATGAAAGCTGTGGCCCTGCCTCTTCGTTTGAAACCCATATTGAACGCATATATCAAGGTTTTAGGGGAACAGCATTTTCACCGCTAGCTCATCTATCGATAAATATAACGAAATATGGATGAGTTCAAATGAAAGCTGTGACCTTGCGTCTTCGTTTGAAACCCATATTGAATGCGTATATCAAGGTTTTGGGGGAACAGCATTTTCACCGATAGCTCATCTATCGATAAATATAACGAAATATGGATGAGTTCAAATGAAAGCTGTGGCCTTGCCTCTTCGTTTGAAACCCATATTGAACGCATATATCAAGGTTTTATGGGAACAGCATTTTCACCGATAGCTCATCTATCGATAAATATAACGAAATATGGATGAGTTCGAATGAAAGCTGTGGCCTTGCCTCTTCGTTTGAAACCCATATTGAATGCGTATATCAAGGTTTTGGGGGAACAGCATTTTCACCGATAGCTCATCTATCGATAAATATAACGAAATATGGATGAGTTCCAATGAAAGCTGTGGCCCTGCCTCTTCGTTTGAAACCCATATTGAACGCATATATCAAGGTTTTAGGGGAACAGCATTTTCACCGCTAGCTCATCTATCGATAAATATAACGAAATATGGATGAGTTCAAATGAAAGCTGTGGCCCTGCCTCTTCGTTTGAAACCCATATTGAACGCATATATCAAGGTTTTAGGGGAACAGCATTTTCACCGCTAGCTCATCTATCGATAAATATAACGAAATATGGATGAGTTCAAATGAAAGCTGTGACCTTGCGTCTTCGTTTGAAACCCATATTGAATGCGTATATCAAGGTTTTGGGGGAACAGCATTTTCACCGATAGCTCATCTATCGATAAATATAACGAAATATGGATGAGTTCAAATGAAAGCTGTGGCCTTGCCTCTTCGTTTGAAACCCATATTGAACGCATATATCAAGGTTTTAGGGGAACAGCATTTTCACCGATAGCTCATCTATCGATAAATATAACGAAATATGGATGAGTTCGAATGAAAGCTGTGGCCTTGCCTCTTCGTTTGAAACCCATATTGAACGCATATATCAAGGTTTTAGGGGAACAGCATTTTCACCGATAGCTCATCTATCGATAAATATAACGAAATATGGATGAGTTCGAATGAAAGCTGTGGCCTTGCCTCTTCGTGTGAAACCCATATTGAACGCATATATCAAGGTTTTAGGGGAACAGCATTTTCACCGATAGCTCATCTTTCGATAAATATAACGAAATATGGATGAGTTCAAATGAAAGCTGTGGCCTTGCCTCTTCGTTTGAAACCCATATTGAACGCATATATCAAGGTTTTAGGGGAACAGCATTTTCACCGATAGCTCATCTTTCGATAAATATAACGAAATATGGATGAGTTCAAATGAAAGCTGTGGCCTTGCCTCTTCGTTTGAAACCCATATTGAACGCATATATCAAGGTTTTAGGGGAACAGCATTTTCACCGATAGCTCATCTATCGATAAATATAACGAAATATGGATGAGTTCAAATGAAAGCTGTGGCCCTGCCTCTTCGTTTGAAACCCATATTGAACGCATATATCAAGGTTTTAGGGGAACAGCATTTTCACCGCTAGCTCATCTATCGATAAATATAACGAAATATGGATGAGTTCAAATGAAAGCTGTGACCTTGCGTCTTCGTTTGAAACCCATATTGAATGCGTATATCAAGGTTTTGGGGGAACAGCATTTTCACCGATAGCTCATCTATCGATAAATATAACGAAATATGGATGAGTTCAAATGAAAGCTGTGGCCTTGCCTCTTCGTTTGAAACCCATATTGAACGCATATATCAAGGTTTTATGGGAACAGCATTTTCACCGATAGCTCATCTATCGATAAATATAACGAAATATGGATGAGTTCGAATGAAAGCTGTGGCCTTGCCTCTTCGTTTGAAACCCATATTGAATGCGTATATCAAGGTTTTGGGGGAACAGCATTTTCACCGATAGCTCATCTATCGATAAATATAACGAAATATGGATGAGTTCCAATGAAAGCTGTGGCCCTGCCTCTTCGTTTGAAACCCATATTGAACGCATATATCAAGGTTTTAGGGGAACAGCATTTTCACCGCTAGCTCATCTATCGATAAATATAACGAAATATGGATGAGTTCAAATGAAAGCTGTGACCTTGCGTCTTCGTTTGAAACCCATATTGAATGCGTATATCAAGGTTTTGGGGGAACAGCATTTTCACCGATAGCTCATCTATCGATAAATATAACGAAATATGGATGAGTTCAAATGAAAGCTGTGGCCCTGCCTCTTCGTTTGAAACCCATATTGAACGCATATATCAAGGTTTTAGGGGAACAGCATTTTCACCGATAGCTCATCTATCGATAAATATAACGAAATATGGATGAGTTCAAATGAAAGCTGTGACCTTGCGTCTTCGTTTGAAACCCATATTGAATGCGTATATCAAGGTTTTGGGGGAACAGCATTTTCACCGATAGCTCATCTATCGATAAATATAACGAAATATGGATGAGTTCAAATGAAAGCTGTGGCCTTGCCTCTTCGTTTGAAACCCATATTGAACGCATATATCAAGGTTTTAGGGGAACAGCATTTTCACCGATAGCTCATCTATCGATAAATATAACGAAATATGGATGAGTTCGAATGAAAGCTGTGGCCTTGCCTCTTCGTTTGAAACCCATATTGAACGCATATATCAAGGTTTTAGGGGAACAGCATTTTCACCGATAGCTCATCTATCGATAAATATAACGAAATATGGATGAGTTCAAATGAAAGCTGTGGCCTTGCATCTTCGTTTGAAACCCATATTGAATGCGTATATCAAGGTTTTGGGGGAACAGCATTTTCACCGATAGCTCATCTATCGATAAATATAACGAAATATGGATGAGTTCGAATGAAAGCTGTGGCCTTGCCTCTTCGTTTGAAACCCATATTGAACGCATATATCAAGGTTTTAGGGGAACAGCATTTTCACCGATAGCTCATCTATCGATAAATATAACGAAATATGGATGAGTTCGAATGAAAGCTGTGGCCTTGCCTCTTCATTTGAGACCCATATTGAACGCATATATCAAGGTTTTATGGGAACAGCATTTTCACCGATAGCTCATCTATCGATAAATATAACGAAATATGGATGAGTTCGAATGAAAGCTGTGGCCTTGCCTCTTCGTTTGAAACCCATATTGAACGCATATATCAAGGGTTTAGGGGAACAGCATTTTCACCGATAGCTCTTCTATCGATAAATATAACGAAATATGGATGAGTTCAAATGAAAGCTGTGGCCTTGCGTCTTCGTTTGAAACCCATATTGAATGCGTATATCAAGGTTTTGGGGGAACAGCATTTTCACCGATAGCTCATCTATCGATACATATAACGAAATATGGATGAGTTCAAATGAAAGCTGTGGCCTTGCCTCTTCGTTTGAAACCCATATTGAACGCATATATCAAGGCTTTAGGGGAACAGCATTTTCACCGATAGCTCATCTATCGATAAATATAACGAAATATGGATGAGTTCGAATGAAAGCTGTGGCCTTGCCTCTTCGTTTGAAACCCATATTGAATGCGTATATCAAGGTTTTGATATTGAACGCATATATGAAGGTTTTAGGAGAACAGCATTTTCACCGATAGCTCATCTATCGATAAATATAACGAAATATGGATGAGTTCAAATGAAAGCTGTGGCCTTGCCTCTTCGTTTGAAACCGATATTGAACGCATATATCAAGGTTTTAGGGGAACAGCATTTTCACCGATAGCTCATCTATCGATAAATATAACGAAATGTGGATGAGTTCGAATGAAAGCTGTGGCCTTGCCTCTTCGTTTGAAACCCATATTGAACGCATATATCAAGGATTTAGGGGAACAGCATTTTCACCGATAGCTCATCTATCGATAAATATAACGAAATATGGATGAGTTCAAATGAAAGCTGTGGCCTTGCCTCTTCGTTTGAAACCCATATTGAACGCATATATCAAGGTTTTAGGGGAACAGCATTTTCACCGATAGCGCATCTATCGATAAATATAACGAAATATGGATGAGTTCGAATGAAAGCTGTGGCCTTGCCTCTTCGTTTGAAACCCATATTGAACGCATATATCAAGGTTTTAGGGGAACAGCATTTTCACCGATAGCTCATCTATCGATAAATATAACGAAATATGGATGAGTTCAAATGAAAGCTTGTGGCCTTGCCTCTTCGTTTGAAACCCATATTGAACGCATATATCAAGGTTTTAGGGGAACAGCATTTTCACCGATAGCTCATCTATCGATAAATATAACGAAATATGGATGAGTTCAAATGAAAGCTGTGGCCCTGCCTCTTCGTTTGAAACCCATATTGAACGCATATATCAAGGTTTTAGGGGAACAGCATTTTCACCGCTAGCTCATCTATCGATAAATATAACGAAATATGGATGAGTTCAAATGAAAGCTGTGACCTTGCGTCTTCGTTTGAAACCCATATTGAATGCGTATATCAAGGTTTTGGGGGAACAGCATTTTCACCGATAGCTCATCTATCGATAAATATAACGAAATATGGATGAGTTCAAATGAAAGCTGTGGCCTTGCCTCTTCGTTTGAAACCCATATTGAACGCATATATCAAGGTTTTATGGGAACAGCATTTTCACCGATAGCTCATCTATCGATAAATATAACGAAATATGGATGAGTTCGAATGAAAGCTGTGGCCTTGCCTCTTCGTTTGAAACCCATATTGAATGCGTATATCAAGGTTTTGGGGGAACAGCATTTTCACCGATAGCTCATCTATCGATAAATATAACGAAATATGGATGAGTTCCAATGAAAGCTGTGGCCCTGCCTCTTCGTTTGAAACCCATATTGAACGCATATATCAAGGTTTTAGGGGAACAGCATTTTCACCGCTAGCTCATCTATCGATAAATATAACGAAATATGGATGAGTTCAAATGAAAGCTGTGACCTTGCGTCTTCGTTTGAAACCCATATTGAATGCGTATATCAAGGTTTTGGGGGAACAGCATTTTCACCGATAGCTCATCTATCGATAAATATAACGAAATATGGATGAGTTCAAATGAAAGCTGTGGCCCTGCCTCTTCGTTTGAAACCCATATTGAACGCATATATCAAGGTTTTAGGGGAACAGCATTTTCACCGCTAGCTCATCTATCGATAAATATAACGAAATATGGATGAGTTCAAATGAAAGCTGTGACCTTGCGTCTTCGTTTGAAACCCATATTGAATGCGTATATCAAGGTTTTGGGGGAACAGCATTTTCACCGATAGCTCATCTATCGATAAATATAACGAAATATGGATGAGTTCAAATGAAAGCTGTGGCCTTGCCTCTTCGTTTGAAACCCATATTGAACGCATATATCAAGGTTTTAGGGGAACAGCATTTTCACCGATAGCTCATCTATCGATAAATATAACGAAATATGGATGAGTTCGAATGAAAGCTGTGGCCTTGCCTCTTCGTTTGAAACCCATATTGAACGCATATATCAAGGTTTTAGGGGAACAGCATTTTCACCGATAGCTCATCTATCGATAAATATAACGAAATATGGATGAGTTCGAATGAAAGCTGTGGCCTTGCCTCTTCGTGTGAAACCCATATTGAACGCATATATCAAGGTTTTAGGGGAACAGCATTTTCACCGATAGCTCATCTTTCGATAAATATAACGAAATATGGATGAGTTCAAATGAAAGCTGTGGCCTTGCCTCTTCGTTTGAAACCCATATTGAACGCATATATCAAGGTTTTAGGGGAACAGCATTTTCACCGATAGCTCATCTATCGATAAATATAACGAAATATGGATGAGTTCGAATGAAAGCTGTGGCCTTGCCTCTTCGTTTGAAACCCATATTGAACGCATATATCAAGGTTTTAGGGGAACAGCATTTTCACCGATAGCTCATCTATCGATAAATATAACGAAATATGGATGAGTTCAAATGAAAGCTGTGGCCTTGCCTCTTCGTTTGAAACCCATATTGAACGCATATATCAAGGTTTTAGGGGAACAGCATTTTCACCGATAGCTCATCTATCGATAAATATAACGAAATATGGATGAGTTCGAATGAAAGCTGTGGCCTTGCCTCTTCGTTTGAAACCCATATTGAACGCATATATCAAGGTTTTAGGGGAACAGCATTTTCACCGATAGCTCATCTATCGATAAATATAACGAAATATGGATGAGTTCAAATGAAAGCTGTGGCCTTGCCTCTTCGTTTGAAACCCATATTGAACGCATATATCAAGGGTTTAGGGGAACAGCATTTTCACCGATAGCTCATCTATCGATAAATATAACGAAATATGGATGAGTTCAAATGAAAGCTGTGGCCTTGCCGCTTCGTTTGAAACCCATATTGAACGCATATATCAAGGTTTTAGGGGAACAGCATTTTCACCGATAGCTCATCTATCGATAAATATAACGAAATATGGATGAGTTCAAATGAAAGCTGTGGCCTTGCATCTTCGTTTGAAACCCATATTGAATGCGTATATCAAGGTTTTGGGGGAACAGCATTTTCACCGATAGCTCATCTATCGATAAATATAACGAAATATGGATGAGTTCGAATGAAAGCTGTGGCCTTGCCTCTTCGTTTGAAACCCATATTGAACGCATATATCAAGGTTTTAGGGGAACAGCATTTTCACCGATAGCTCATCTATCGATAAATATAACGAAATATGGATGAGTTCGAATGAAAGCTGTGGCCTTGCCTCTTCATTTGAGACCCATATTGAACGCATATATCAAGGTTTTATGGGAACAGCATTTTCACCGATAGCTCATCTATCGATAAATATAACGAAATATGGATGAGTTCGAATGAAAGCTGTGGCCTTGCCTCTTCGTTTGAAACCCATATTGAACGCATATATCAAGGGTTTAGGGGAACAGCATTTTCACCGATAGCTCTTCTATCGATAAATATAACGAAATATGGATGAGTTCAAATGAAAGCTGTGGCCTTGCGTCTTCGTTTGAAACCCATATTGAATGCGTATATCAAGGTTTTGGGGGAACAGCATTTTCACCGATAGCTCATCTATCGATACATATAACGAAATATGGATGAGTTCAAATGAAAGCTGTGGCCTTGCCTCTTCGTTTGAAACCCATATTGAACGCATATATCAAGGCTTTAGGGGAACAGCATTTTCACCGATAGCTCATCTATCGATAAATATAACGAAATATGGATGAGTTCGAATGAAAGCTGTGGCCTTGCCTCTTCGTTTGAAACCCATATTGAATGCGTATATCAAGGTTTTGATATTGAACGCATATATGAAGGTTTTAGGAGAACAGCATTTTCACCGATAGCTCATCTATCGATAAATATAACGAAATATGGATGAGTTCAAATGAAAGCTGTGGCCTTGCCTCTTCGTTTGAAACCCATATTGAACGCATATATCAAGGTTCTAGGGGAACAGCATTTTCACCGATAGCTCATCTATCGATAAATATAACGAAATATGGATGAGTTCGAATGAAAGCTGTGGCCTTGCCTCTTCGTTTGAAACCCATATTGAACGCATATATCAAGGATTTAGGGGAACAGCATTTTCACCGATAGCTCATCTATCGATAAATATAACGAAATATGGATGAGTTCAAATGAAAGCTGTGGCCTTGCCTCTTCGTTTGAAACCCATATTGAACGCATATATCAAGGTTTTAGGGGAACAGCATTTTCACCGATAGCGCATCTATCGATAAATATAACGAAATATGGATGAGTTCGAATGAAAGCTGTGGCCTTGCCTCTTCGTTTGAAACCCATATTGAACGCATATATCAAGGTTTTAGGGGAACAGCATTTTCACCGATAGCTCATCTATCGATAAATATAACGAAATATGGATGAGTTCAAATGAAAGCTTGTGGCCTTGCCTCTTCGTTTGAAACCCATATTGAACGCATATATCAAGGTTTTAGGGGAACAGCATTTTCACCGATAGCTCATCTATCGATAAATATAACGAAATATGGATGAGTTCAAATGAAAGCTGTGGCCCTGCCTCTTCGTTTGAAACCCATATTGAACGCATATATCAAGGTTTTAGGGGAACAGCATTTTCACCGCTAGCTCATCTATCGATAAATATAACGAAATATGGATGAGTTCAAATGAAAGCTGTGACCTTGCGTCTTCGTTTGAAACCCATATTGAATGCGTATATCAAGGTTTTGGGGGAACAGCATTTTCACCGATAGCTCATCTATCGATAAATATAACGAAATATGGATGAGTTCAAATGAAAGCTGTGGCCTTGCCTCTTCGTTTGAAACCCATATTGAACGCATATATCAAGGTTTTATGGGAACAGCATTTTCACCGATAGCTCATCTATCGATAAATATAACGAAATATGGATGAGTTCGAATGAAAGCTGTGGCCTTGCCTCTTCGTTTGAAACCCATATTGAATGCGTATATCAAGGTTTTGGGGGAACAGCATTTTCACCGATAGCTCATCTATCGATAAATATAACGAAATATGGATGAGTTCAAATGAAAGCTGTGGCCTTGCCCCTTCGTTTGACACCGATATTGAACGCATATATGAAGGTTTTAGGAGAACAGCATTTTCACCGATAGCTCATCTATCGATAAATATAACGAAATATGGATGAGTTCAAATGAAAGCTGTGGCCTTGCCTCTTCGTTTGAAACCCATATTGAACGCATATATCAAGGTTTTATGGGAACAGCATTTTCACCGATAGCTCATCTATCGATAAATATAACGAAATATGGATGAGTTCGAATGAAAGCTGTGGCCTTGCCTCTCCGTTTGAAACCCATATTGAACGCATATATCAAGGTTTTAGGGGAACAGCATTTTCACCGATAGCTCATCTATCGATAAATATAACGAAATATGGATGAGTTCAAATGAAAGCTGTGGCCTTGCCTCTTCGTTTGAAACCCATATTGAACGCATATATCAAGGTTTTAGGGGAACAGCATTTTCACCGATAGCGCATCTATCGATAAATATAACGAAATATGGATGAGTTCGAATGAAAGCTGTGGCCTTGCCTCTTCGTTTGAAACCCATATTGAACGCATATATCAAGGTTTTAGGGGAACAGCATTTTCACCGATAGCTCATCTATCGATAAATATAACGAAATATGGATGAGTTCAAATGAAAGCTGTGGCCTTGCCTCTTCGTTTGAAACCCATATTGAACGCATATATCAAGGTTTTAGGGGAACAGCATTTTCACCGATAGCTCATCTATCGATAAATATAACGAAATATGGAGGAGTTCAAATGAAAGCTGTGGCCCTGCCTCTTCGTTTGAGCCCATATTGAACGCATATATCAAGGTTTTAGGGGAACAGCATTTTCACCGATAGCTCATCTATCGATAAATATAACGAAATATGGATGAGTTCAAATGAAAGCTGTGACCTTGCGTCTTCGTTTGAAACCCATATTGAATGCGTATATCAAGGTTTTGGGGGAACAGCATTTTCACCGATAGCTCATCTATCGATAAATATAACGAAATATGGATGAGTTCAAATGAAAGCTGTGGCCTTGCCTCTTCGTTTGAAACCCATATTGAACGCATATATCAAGGTTTTATGGGAACAGCATTTTCACCGATAGCTCATCTATCGATAAATACAACAAAATATGGATGAGTTCAAATGACAGCTGTGGCCTTGCCTCTTCGTTTGAAACCCATATTGAACGCATATATCAAGGTTTTAGGGGAACAGCATTTTCACCGATAGCTCATCTATCGATAAATATAACGGAATATGGATGAGTTCAAATGAAAGCTGTGGCCTTGCCCCTTCGTTTGACACCGATATTGAACGCATATATCAAGGTTTTAGGGGAACAGCATTTTCACCGATAGCTCATCTTTCGATAAATATAACGAAATATGGATGAGTTGAAATGAAAGCTGTGGTCTTGCCTCTTCGTTTGAAACCCATATTGAACGCATATATCAAGGTTTTAGGGGAACAGCATTTTCACCGATAGCTCATCTATCGATAAATATAACGTAATATGGATGAGCTCGAATGAAAGCTGTGGCCTTGCCTCTTCGTTTGAAACCCATATTGAACGCATATATCAAGGTTTTAGGGGAACAGCATTTTCGACGATAGCTCATCTATCGATAAATATAACGTAATATGGATGAGCTCGAATGAAAGCTGTGGCCTTGCCTCTTCGTTTGAAACCCATATTGAACGCATATATCAAGGTTTTAGGGGAACAGCATTTTCACCGATAGCTCATCTATCGATAAATATAACGTAATATGGATGAGCTCGAATGAAAGCTGTGGCCTTGCCTCTTCGTTTGAAACCCATATTGAACGCATATATCAAGGTTTTAGGGGAACAGCATTTTCACCGATAGCTCATCTTTCGATAAATATAACGAAATATGGATGAGTTGAAATGAAAGCTGTGGTCTTGCCTCTTCGTTTGAAACCCATATTGAACGCATATATCAAGGTTTTAGGGGAACAGCATTTTCACCGATAGCTCATCTATCGATAAATATAACGAAATATGGATGAGTTCAAATGAAAGCTGTGGCCTTGCCTCTTCGTTTGAAACCCATATTGAACGCATATATCGAGGTTTTAGGGGAACAGCATTTTCACCGATAGCTCATCTATCGATAAATATAACGAAATATGGATGAGTTCAAATGACAGCTGTGGCCTTGCCTCTTCGTTTGAAACCCATATTGAACGCATATATCAAGGTTTTAGGGGAACAGCATTTTCACCGATAGCTCATCTATCGATAAATATAACGGAATATGGATGAGTTCAAATGAAAGCTGTGGCCTTGCCCCTTCGTTTGACACCGATATTGAACGCATATATCAAGGTTTTAGGGGAACAGCATTTTCACCGATAGCTCATCTATCGATAAATATAACGTAATATGGATGAGCTCGAATGAAAGCTGTGGCCTTGCCTCTTCGTTTGAAACCCATATTGAACGCATATATCAAGGTTTTAGGGGAACAGCATTTTCACCGATAGCTCATCTATCGATAAATATAACGAAATATGGATGAGTTCAAATGAAAGGTGTGGCCTGGCTTCTTCGTTTGAAACCCATATTGAACGCATATATCGAGGTTTTAGGGGAACAGCATTTTCACCGATAGCTCATCTATCGATAAATATAACGAAATATGGATGAGTTCAAATGACAGCTGTGGCCTTGCCTCTTCGTTTGAAACCCATATTGAACGCATATATCAAGGTTTTAGGGGAACAGCATTTTCACCGATAGCTCATCTATCGATAAATAAAACGGAATATGGATGAGTTCAAATGAAAGCTGTGGCCTTGCCCCTTCGTTTGACACCGATATTGAACGCATATATCAAGGTTTTAGGGGAACAGCATTTTCACCGATAGCTCATCTTTCGATAAATATAACGAAATATGGATGAGTTGAAATGAAAGCTGTGGTCTTGCCTCTTCGTTTGAAACCCATATTGAACGCATATATCAAGGTTTTAGGGGAACAGCATTTTCACCGATAGCTCATCTATCGATAAATATAACGTAATATGGATGAGCTCGAATGAAAGCTGTGGCCTTGCCTCTTCGTTTGAAACCCATATTGAACGCATATATCGAGGTTTTAGGGGAACAGCATTTTCACCGATAGCTCATCTATCGATAAATATAACGTAATATGGATGAGCTCGAATGAAAGCTGTGGCCTTGCCTCTTCGTTTGAAACCCATATTGAACGCATATATCAAGGTTTTAGGGGAACAGCATTTTCACCGATAGCTCATCTATCGATAAATATAACGTAATATGGATGAGCTCGAATGAAAGCTGTGGCCTTGCCTCTTCGTTTGAAACCCATATTGAACGCATATATCAAGGTTTTAGGGGAACAGCATTTTCACCTATAGCTCATCTATCGATAAATATAACGGAATATGGATGAGTTCAAATGAAAGCTGTGGCCTTGCCTCTTCGTTTGAAACCCATATTGAACGCATATATCAAGGTTTTAGGGGAACAGCATTTTCACCGATAGCTCATCTTTCGATAAATATAACGAAATATGGATGAGTTGAAATGAAAGCTGTGGTCTTGCCTCTTCGTTTGAAACCCATATTGAACGCATATATCAAGGTTTTAGGGGAACAGCATTTTCACCGATAGCTCATCTATCGATAAATATAACGAAATATGGATGAGTTCAAATGAAAGCTGTGGCCTTGCCTCTTCGTTTGAAGCCCATATTGAACGCATATATCAAGGTTTTAGGGAAACAGCATTTTCACCGATAGCTCATCTATCGATAAATATAACGAAATATGGATGAGTTCGAATGAAAGCTGTGGCCTTGCCTCTTCGTTTGAAACCCATATTGAACGCATATATCAAGGTTTTAGGGGAACAGCATTTTCACCGATAGCCCATCTATCGATAAATATAACGAAATATGGATAAGTTCGAATGAAAGCTGTGGCCTTGCCTCTTCGTTTGAAACCCATATTGAACGCATATATCAAGGTTTTAGGGGAACAGCATTTTCACCGATAGCTCATCTATCGATAAATATAACGGAATATGGATGAGTTCAAATGAAAGCTGTGGCCTTGCCCCTTCGTTTGACACCGATATTGAACGCATATATCAAGGTTTTAGGGGAACAGCATTTTCACCGATAGCTCATCTATCGATAAATATAACGGAATATGGATGAGTTCAAATGAAAGCTGTGGCCTTGCCCCTTCGTTTGACACCGATATTGAACGCATATATCAAGGTTTTAGGGGAACAGCATTTTCACCGATAGCTCATCTATCGATAAATATAACGTAATATGGATGAGCTCGAATGAAAGCTGTGGCCTTGCCTCTTCGTTTGAAACCCATATTGAACGCATATATCAAGGTTTTAGGGGAACAGCATTTTCACCGATAGCCCATCTATCGATAAATATAACGAAATATGGATGAGTTCAAATGACAGCTGTGGCCTTGCCTCTTCGTTTGAAACCCATATTGAACGCATATATCAAGGTTTTAGGGGAACAGCATTTTCACCGATAGCTCATCTATCGATAAATATAACGGAATATGGATGAGTTCAAATGAAAGCTGTGGCCTTGCCCCTTCGTTTGACACCGATATTGAACGCATATATCAAGGTTTTAGGGGAACAGCATTTTCACCGATAGCTCATCTATCGATAAATATAACGTAATATGGATGAGCTCGAATGAAAGCTGTGGCCTTGCCTCTTCGTTTGAAACCCATATTGAACGCATATATCAAGGTTTTAGGGGAACAGCATTTTCACCGATAGCTCATCTATCGATAAATATAACGAAATATGGATGAGTTCAAATGAAAGGTGTGGCCTGGCTTCTTCGTTTGAAACCCATATTGAACGCATATATCGAGGTTTTAGGGGAACAGCATTTTCACCGATAGCTCATCTATCGATAAATATAACGAAATATGGATGAGTTCAAATGACAGCTGTGGCCTTGCCTCTTCGTTTGAAACCCATATTGAACGCATATATCAAGGTTTTAGGGGAACAGCATTTTCACCGATAGCTCATCTATCGATAAATAAAACGGAATATGGATGAGTTCAAATGAAAGCTGTGGCCTTGCCCCTTCGTTTGACACCGATATTGAACGCATATATCAAGGTTTTAGGGGAACAGCATTTTCACCGATAGCTCATCTTTCGATAAATATAACGAAATATGGATGAGTTGAAATGAAAGCTGTGGTCTTGCCTCTTCGTTTGAAACCCATATTGAACGCATATATCAAGGTTTTAGGGGAACAGCATTTTCACCGATAGCTCATCTATCGATAAATATAACGTAATATGGATGAGCTCGAATGAAAGCTGTGGCCTTGCCTCTTCGTTTGAAACCCATATTGAACGCATATATCGAGGTTTTAGGGGAACAGCATTTTCACCGATAGCTCATCTATCGATAAATATAACGTAATATGGATGAGCTCGAATGAAAGCTGTGGCCTTGCCTCTTCGTTTGAAACCCATATTGAACGCATATATCAAGGTTTTAGGGGAACAGCATTTTCACCGATAGCTCATCTATCGATAAATATAACGTAATATGGATGAGCTCGAATGAAAGCTGTGGCCTTGCCTCTTCGTTTGAAACCCATATTGAACGCATATATCAAGGTTTTAGGGGAACAGCATTTTCACCGATAGCTCATCTATCGATAAATATAACGGAATATGGATGAGTTCAAATGAAAGCTGTGGCCTTGCCTCTTCGTTTGAAACCCATATTGAACGCATATATCAAGGTTTTAGGGGAACAGCATTTTCACCGATAGCTCATCTTTCGATAAATATAACGAAATATGGATGAGTTGAAATGAAAGCTGTGGTCTTGCCTCTTCGTTTGAAACCCATATTGAACGCATATATCAAGGTTTTAGGGGAACAGCATTTTCACCGATAGCTCATCTATCGATAAATATAACGAAATATGGATGAGTTCAAATGAAAGCTGTGGCCTTGCCTCTTCGTTTGAAGCCCATATTGAACGCATATATCAAGGTTTTAGGGAAACAGCATTTTCACCGATAGCTCATCTATCGATAAATATAACGAAATATGGATGAGTTCGAATGAAAGCTGTGGCCTTGCCTCTTCGTTTGAAACCCATATTGAACGCATATATCAAGGTTTTAGGGGAACAGCATTTTCACCGATAGCCCATCTATCGATAAATATAACGAAATATGGATAAGTTCGAATGAAAGCTGTGGCCTTGCCTCTTCGTTTGAAACCCATATTGAACGCATATATCAAGGTTTTAGGGGAACAGCATTTTCACCGATAGCCCATCTATCGATAAATATAACGAAATATGGATAAGTTCGAATGAAAGCTGTGGCCTTGCCTCTTCGTTTGAAACCCATATTGAACGCATATATCAAGGTTTTAGGGGAACAGCATTGTCACCGATAGCTCATCTATCGATAAATATAACGAAATATGGATAAGTTCGAATGAAAGCTGTGGCCTTGCCTCTTCGTTTGAAACCCATATTGAACGCATATATCAAGGTTTTAGGGGAACAGCATTTTCACCGATAGCTCATCTATCGATAAATATAACGAAATATGGATGAGTTCAAATGAAAGCTGTGGCCTTGCCTCTTCGTTTGAAACCCATACTGAACGCATATATCAAGGTTTTAGGGGAACAGCATTTTCACCGATAGCTCATCTATCGATAAATATAACGAAATATGGATGAGTTCGAATGAAAGCTGTGGCCTTGCCTCTTCGTTTGAAACCCATACTGAACGCATATATCAAGGTTTTAGGGGAACAGCATTTTCACCGATAGCTCATCTATCCATAAATATAACGAAATATGGATGAGTTCAAATGAAAGCTGTGGCCTTGCCTCTTCGTTTGAAACCCATATTGAACGCATATATCAAGGTTTTAGGGGAACAGCATTTTCACCGATAGCCCATCTATCGATAAATATAACGAAATATGGATAAGTTCGAATGAAAGCTGTGGCCTTGCCTCTTCGTTTGAAACCCATATTGAACGCATATATCAAGGTTTTAGGGGAACAGCATTTTCACCGATAGCTCATCTATCGATAAATATAACGAAATATGGATGAGTTCAAATGAAAGCTGTGGCCTTGCCTCTTCGTTTGAAACCCATACTGAACGCATATATCAAGGTTTTAGGGGAACAGCATTTTCACCGATAGCTCATCTATCGATAAATATAACGAAATATGGATGAGTTCGAATGAAAGCTGTGGCCTTGCCTCTTCGTTTGAAACCCATATTGAACGCATATATCAAGGTTTTAGGGGAACAGCATTTTCACCGATAGCTCATCTATCGATAAATATAACGAAATATGGATGAGTTCAAATGACAGCTGTGGCCTTGCCTCTTCGTTTGAAACCCATATTGAACGCATATATCAAGGTTTTAGGGGAACAGCATTTTCACCGATAGCTCATCTATCGATAAATATAACGAAATATGGATGAGTTCAAATGAAAGCTGTGGCCTTGCCTCTTCGTTTGAAACCCATACTGAACGCATATATCAAGGTTTTAGGGGAACAGCATTTTCACCGATAGCTCATCTATCGATAAATATAACGAAATATGGATGAGTTCAAATGAAAGCTGTGGCCTTGCCTCTTCGTTTGAAACCCATATTGAACGCATATATCAAGGTTTTAGGGGAACAGCATTTTCACCGATAGCTCATCTATCGATAAATATAACGAAATATGGATGAGTTCAAATGAAAGCTGTGGCCTTGCCTCTTCGTTTGACACCTATACTGAACGCATATATCATGACTTAAGGGGAACAGCATTTTCACCGAAAGCTCATCTATCGATAAATATAACGAAATATGGATGAGTTCAAATGAAAGCTGTGGCCTTGCCTCTTCGTTTGACACCTATACTGAACGCATATATCATGACTTAAGGGGAACAGCATTTTCACCGAAAGCTCATCTATCGATAAATATAACGAAATATGGATGAGTTCAAATGAAATCTGTGGCCTTGCCTCTTCGTTTGAAACCCATATTGAACGCATATATCAAGGTTTTAGGGGAACAGCATTTTCACCGATAGCTCATCTATCGATAAATATAACGAAATATAGATGAGTTCAAATGAAAGCTGTGGCCTTGCCCCTTCGTTTGACACCGATATTGAACGCATATATGAAGGTTTTAGGAGAACAGCATTTCCACCGATAGCTCATCTATCGATAAATATAACGAAATATGGATGAGTTCAAATGACAGCTGTGGCCTTGCCTCTTCGTTTGAAACCCATATTGAACGCATATATCAAGGTTTTAGGGGAACAGCATTTTCACCGATAGCTCATCTATCGATAAATATAACGAAATATGGATGAGTTCAAATGAAAGCTGTGGCCTTGCCTCTTCGTTTGAAACCCATACTGAACGCATATATCAAGGTTTTAGGGGAACAGCATTTTCACCGATAGATCATCTATCGATAAATATAACGAAATATGGATGAGTTCGAATGAAAGCTGTGGCCTTGCCTCTTCGTTTGAAACCCATATTGAACGCATATATCAAGGTTTTAGGGGAACAGCATTTTCACCGATAGCTCATCTATCGATAAATATAACGAAATATGGATGAGTTCAAATGAAAGCTGTGGCCTTGCCTCTTCGTTTGACACCTATACTGAACGCATATATCATGACTTAAGGGGAACAGCATTTTCACCGAAAGCTCATCTATCGATAAATATAACGAAATATGGATGAGTTCAAATGAAAGCTGTGGCCTTGCCTCTTCGTTTGACACCTATACTGAACGCATATATCATGACTTAAGGGGAACAGCATTTTTACCGAAAGCTCATCTATCGATAAATATAACGAAATATGTATGAGTTCAAATGAAATCTGTGGCCTTGCCTCTTCGTTTGAAACCCGTATTGAACGCATATATCAAGGTTTTAGGGGAACAGCATTTTCACCGATAGCTCATCTATCGATAAATATAACGAAATATGGATGAGTTCAAATGAAAGCTGTGGCCTTGCCTCTTCGTTTGACACCTATACTGAACGCATATATCTTGACTTAAGGGGAACAGCATTTTCACCGAAAGCTCATCTATCGATAAATATAACGAAATATGGATGAGTTCAAATGAAAGCTGTGGCCTTGCCTCTTCGTTTGACACCTATACTGAACGCATATATCATGACTTAAGGGGAACAGCATTTTTACCGAAAGCTCATCTATCGATAAATATAACGAAATATGGATGAGTTCAAATGAAATCTGTGGCCTTGCCTCTTCGTTTGAAACCCGTATTGAACGCATATATCAAGGTTTTAGGGGAACAGCATTTTCACCGATAGCTCATCTATCGATAAATATAACAAAATATGGATGAGTTCGAATGAAAGCTGTGGCCTTGCCTCTTCGTTTGAAACCCATATTGAACGCATATATCAAGGTTTTAGGGGAACAGCATTTTCACCGATAGCTCATCTATCGATAAATATAACGAAATATGGATGAGTTCGAATGAAAGCTGTGGCCTTGCCTCTTCGTTTGAAACCCATATTGAATGCGTATATCAAGGTTTTGGGGGAACAGCATTTTCACCGATAGCTCATCTATCGATAAATATAACGAAATATAGATGAGTTCAAATGAAAGCTGTGGCCTTGCCCCTTCGTTTGACACCGATATTGAACGCATATATGAAGGTTTTAGGAGAACAGCATTTTCACCGATAGCTCATCTATCGATAAATATAACGAAATATGGATGAGTTCAAATGACAGCTGTGGCCTTGCCTCTTCGTTTGAAACCCATATTGAACGCATATATCAAGGTTTTAGGGGAACAGCATTTTCACCGATAGCTCATCTATCGATAAATATAACGAAATATGGATGAGTTCAAATGAAAGCTGTGGCCTTGCCTCTTCGTTTGAAACCCATACTGAACGCATATATCAAGGTTTTAGGGGAACAGCATTTTCACCGATAGATCATCTATCGATAAATATAACGAAATATGGATGAGTTCGAATGAAAGCTGTGGCCTTGCCTCTTCGTTTGAAACCCATATTGAACGCATATATCAAGGTTTTAGGGGAACAGCATTTTCACCGATAGCTCATCTATCGATAAATATAACGAAATATGGATGAGTTCAAATGAAAGCTGTGGCCTTGCCTCTTCGTTTGAAACCCATATTGAACGCATATATCAAGGTTTTAGGGGAACAGCATTTTCACCGATAGCCCATCTATCGATAAATATAACGAAATATGGATAAGTTCGAATGAAAGCTGTGGCCTTGCCTCTTCGTTTGAAACCCATATTGAACGCATATATCAAGGTTTTAGGGGAACAGCATTTTCACCGATAGCTCATCTATCGATAAATATAACGAAATATGGATGAGTTCAAATGAAAGCTGTGGCCTTGCCTCTTCGTTTGAAACCCATACTGAACGCATATATCAAGGTTTTAGGGGAACAGCATTTTCACCGATAGCTCATCTATCGATAAATATAACGAAATATGGATGAGTTCGAATGAAAGCTGTGGCCTTGCCTCTTCGTTTGAAACCCATATTGAACGCATATATCAAGGTTTTAGGGGAACAGCATTTTCACCGATAGCTCATCTATCGATAAATATAACGAAATATGGATGAGTTCAAATGACAGCTGTGGCCTTGCCTCTTCGTTTGAAACCCATATTGAACGCATATATCAAGGTTTTAGGGGAACAGCATTTTCACCGATAGCTCATCTATCGATAAATATAACGAAATATGGATGAGTTCAAATGAAAGCTGTGGCCTTGCCTCTTCGTTTGAAACCCATATTGAATGCGTATATCAAGGTTTTGGGGGAACAGCATTTTCACCGATAGCTCATCTATCGATAAATATAACGAAATATGGATGAGTTCAAATGAAAGCTGTGGCCTTGCCTCTTCGTTTGAAACCCATATTGAACGCATATATCAAGGTTTTAGGGGAACAGCATTTTCACCGATAGCTCATCTATCGATAAATATAACGAAATATGGATGAGTTCAAATGAAAGCTGTGGCCTTGCCTCTTCGTTTGAAACCCATATTGAACGCATATATCAAGGTTTTGGGGGAACAGCATTTTCACCGATAGCTCATCTATCGATAAATATAACGAAATATGGATGAGTTCAAATGAAAGCTGTGGCCTTGCCTCTTCGTTTGAAACCCATACTGAACGCATATATCAAGGTTTTAGGGGAACAGCATTTTCACCGATAGCTCATCTATCGATAAATATAACGAAATATGGATGAGTTCAAATGAAAGCTGTGGCCTTGCCTCTTCGTTTGAAACCCATATTGAACGCATATATCAAGGTTTTAGGGGAACAGCATTTTCACCGATAGCTCATCTATCGATAAATATAACGAAATATGGATGAGTTCAAATGAAAGCTGTGGCCTTGCCTCTTCGTTTGAAACCCATATTGAACGCATATATCAAGGTTTTGGGGGAACAGCATTTTCACCGATAGCTCATCTATCGATAAATATAACGAAATATGGATGAGTTCAAATGAAAGCTGTGGCCTTGCCTCTTCGTTTGAAACCCATATTGAATGCGTATATCAAGGTTTTGGGGGAACAGCATTTTCACCGATAGCTCATCTATCGATAAATATAACGAAATATGGATGAGTTCAAATGAAAGCTGTGGCCTTGCCTCTTCGTTTGAAACCCATACTGAACGCATATATCAAGGTTTTAGGGGAACAGCATTTTCACCGATAGCTCATCTATCGATAAATATAACGAAATATGGATGAGTTCAAATGAAAGCTGTGGCCTTGCCTCTTCGTTTGAAACCCATATTGAACGCATATATCAAGGTTTTAGGGGAACAGCATTTTCACCGATAGCTCATCTATCGATAAATATAACGAAATATGGATGAGTTCAAATGAAAGCTGTGGCCTTGCCTCTTCCATTGACACCTATACTGAACGCATATATCATGACTTAAGGGGAACAGCATTTTCACCGAAAGCTCATCTATCGATAAATATAACGAAATATGGATGAGTTCAAATGAAAGCTGTGGCCTTGCCTCTTCGTTTGACACCTATACTGAACGCATATATCATGACTTAAGGGGAACAGCATTTTCACCGAAAGCTCATCTATCGATAAATATAACGAAATATGGATGAGTTCAAATGAAATCTGTGGCCTTGCCTCTTCGTTTGAAACCCATATTGAACGCATATATCAAGGTTTTAGGGGAACAGCATTTTCACCGATAGCTCATCTATCGATAAATATAACGAAATATGGATGAGTTCAAATGAAAGCTGTGGCCTTGCCTCTTCGTTTGAAACCCATACTGAACGCATATATCAAGGTTTTAGGGGAACAGCATTTTCACCGATAGCTCATCTATCGATAAATATAACGAAATATGGATGAGTTCAAATGAAAGCTGTGGCCTTGCCTCTTCGTTTGAAACCCATATTGAACGCATATATCAAGGTTTTAGGGGAACAGCATTTTCACCGATAGCTCATCTATCGATAAATATAACGAAATATGGATGAGTTCAAATGAAAGCTGTGGCCTTGCCTCTTCGTTTGACACCTATACTGAACGCATATATCATGACTTAAGGGGAACAGCATTTTCACCGAAAGCTCATCTATCGATAAATATAACGAAATATGGATGAGTTCAAATGAAAGCTGTGGCCTTGCCTCTTCGTTTGAAACCCATATTGAATGCGTATATCAAGGTTTTGGGGGAACAGCATTTTCACCGATAGCTCATCTATCGATAAATATAACGAAATATAGATGAGTTCAAATGAAAGCTGTGGCCTTGCCCCTTCGTTTGACACCGATATTGAACGCATATATGAAGGTTTTAGGAGAACAGCATTTTCACCGATAGCTCATCTATCGATAAATATAACGAAATATGGATGAGTTCAAATGACAGCTGTGGCCTTGCCTCTTCGTTTGAAACCCATATTGAACGCATATATCAAGGTTTTAGGGGAACAGCATTTTCACCGATAGCTCATCTATCGATAAATATAACGAAATATGGATGAGTTCAAATGAAAGCTGTGGCCTTGCCTCTTCGTTTGAAACCCATACTGAACGCATATATCAAGGTTTTAGGGGAACAGCATTTTCACCGATAGATCATCTATCGATAAATATAACGAAATATGGATGAGTTCGAATGAAAGCTGTGGCCTTGCCTCTTCGTTTGAAACCCATATTGAACGCTTATATCAAGGTTTTAGGGGAACAGCATTTTCACCGATAGCTCATCTATCGATAAATATAACGAAATATGGATGAGTTCAAATGAAAGCTGTGGCCTTGCCTCTTCGTTTGACACCTATACTGAACGCATATATCATGACTTAAGGGGAACAGCATTTTCACCGAAAGCTCATCTATCGATAAATATAACGAAATATGGATGAGTTCAAATGAAAGCTGTGGCCTTGCCTCTTCGTTTGACACCTATACTGAACGCATATATCATGACTTAAGGGGAACAGCATTTTTACCGAAAGCTCATCTATCGATAAATATAACGAAATATGGATGAGTTCAAATGAAATCTGTGGCCTTGCCTCTTCGTTTGAAACCCGTATTGAACGCATATATCAAGGTTTTAGGGGAACAGCATTTTCACCGATAGCTCATCTATCGATAAATATAACGAAATATGGATGAGTTCAAATGAAAGCTGTGGCCTTGCCTCTTCGTTTGACACCTATACTGAACGCATATATCATGACTTAAGGGGAACAGCATTTTCACCGAAAGCTCATCTATCGATAAATATAACGAAATATGGATGAGTTCAAATGAAAGCTGTGGCCTTGCCTCTTCGTTTGAAACCCATATTGAACGCATATATCAAGGTTTTAGGGGAACAGCATTTTCACCGATAGCTCATCTATCGATAAATATAACGAAATATGGATGAGTTCAAATGAAAGCTGTGGCCTTGCCTCTTCGTTTGACACCTATACTGAACGCATATATCATGACTTAAGGGGAACAGCATTTTCACCGAAAGCTCATCTATCGATAAATATAACGAAATATGGATGAGTTCAAATGAAAGCTGTGGCCTTGCCTCTTCGTTTGACACCTATACTGAACGCATATATCATGACTTAAGGGGAACAGCATTTTCACCGAAAGCTCATCTATCGATAAATATAACGAAATATGGATGAGTTCGAATGAAAGCTGTGGCCTGGCCTCTTCGTTTGCAACCCATATTGAACGCATATATCAAGGTTTTAGGGGAACAGCATTTTCACCGATAGCTCATCTATCGATAAATATAACGAAATATGGATGAGTTCAAATGAAAGCTGTGGCCTTGCCTCTTCGTTTGACACCTATACTGAACGCATATATCATGACTTAAGGGGAACAGCATTTTCACCGAAAGCTCATCTATCGATAAATATAACGAAATATGGATGAGTTCAAATGAAAGCTGTGGCCTTGCCTCTTCGTTTGACACCTATACTGAACGCATATATCATGACTTAAGGGGAACAGCATTTTCACCGAAAGCTCATCTATCGATAAATATAACGAAATATGGATGAGTTCAAATGAAAGCTGTGGCCTTGCCTCTTCGTTTGACACCTATACTGAACGCATATATCATGACTTAAGGGGAACAGCATTTTCACCGAAAGCTCATCTATCGATAAATATAACGAAATATGGATGAGTTCAAATGAAATCTGTGGCCTTGCCTCTTCGTTTGAAACCCATACTGAACGCATATATCAAGGTTTTAGGGGAACAGCATTTTCACCGATAGTTCATCTATCGATAAATATAACGAAATATGGATGAGTTCGAATGAAAGCTGTGGCCTTGCCTCTTCGTTTGAAACCCATATTGAACGCATATATCAAGGTTTTAGGGGAACAGCATTTTCACCGATAGCTCATCTATCGATAAATATAACGAAATATAGATGAGTTCAAATGAAAGCTGTGGCCTTGCCTCTTCGTTTGACACCTCTACTGAACGCATATATCATGACTTAAGGGGAACAGCATTTTCACCGAAAGCTCATCTATCGATAAATATAACGAAATATGGATGAGTTCAAATGAAAGCTGTGGCCTTGCCTCTTCGTTTGACACCTATACTGAACGCATATATCATGACTTAAGGGGAACAGCATTTTCACCGAAAGCTCATCTATCGATAAATATAACGAAATATGGATGAGTTCAAATGAAATCTGTGGCCTTGCCTCTTCGTTTGAAACCCATATTGAACGCATATATCAAGGTTTTAGGGGAACAGCATTTTCACCGATAGCTCATCTATCGATAAATATAACGAAATATGGATGAGTTCGAATGAAAGCTGTGGCCTTGCCTCTTCGTTTGAAACCCATATTGAATGCGTATATCAAGGCTTTGGGGGAACAGCATTTTCACCGATAGCTCATCTATCGATAAATATAACGAAATATGGATGAGTTCAAATGAAAGCTGTGGCCTTGCCCCTTCGTTTGACACCGATATTGAACGCATATATGAAGGTTTTAGGAGAACAGCATTTTCACCGATAGCTCATCTATCGATAAATATAACGAAATATGGATGAGTTCAAATGACAGCTGTGGCCTTGCCTCTTCGTTTGAAACCCATATTGAATGCGTATATCAAGGTTTTGGGGGAACAGCATTTTCACCGATAGCTCATCTATCGATAAATATAACGAAATATGGATGAGTTCAAATGAAAGCTGTGGCCTTGCCCCTTCGTTTGACACCGATATTGAACGCAGATATGAAGGTTTTAGGAGAACAGCATTTTCACCGATAGCTCATCTATCGATAAATATAACGAAATATGGATGAGTTCAAATGAAAGCTGTGGCCTTGCCTCTTCGTTTGAAACCCATATTGAATGCGTATATCAAGGTTTTGGGGGAACAGCATTTTCACCGATAGCTCATCTATCGATAAATATAACGAAATATGGATGAGTTCAAATGAAAGCTGTGGCCTTGCCCCTTCGTTTGACACCGATATTGAACGCATATATGAAGGTTTTAGGAGAACAGCATTTTCACCGATAGCTCATCTATCGATAAATATAACGAAATATGGATGAGTTCAAATGACAGCTGTGGCCTTGCCTCTTCGTTTAAAACCCATATTGAACGCATATATCAAGGTTTTAGGGGAACAGCATTTTCACCGATAGCTCATCTTTCGATAAATATAACGAAATATGGATGAGTTCAAATGAAAGCTGTGGCCTTGCCTCTTCGTTTGAAACCCATATTGAACGGATATATCAAGGTTTTAGGGGAACAGCATTTTCACCGATAGCTCATCTATCGATAAATATAACGAAATATGGATGAGTTCAAATGAAAGCTGTGGCCTTGCCTCTTCGTTTGAAACCCATATTGAACGCATATATCAAGGTTTTAGGGGAACAGCATTTTCACCGATAGCTCATCTATCGATAAATATAACGAAATATGGATGAGTTCAAATGAAAGCTGTGGCCTTGCCCCTTCGTTTGACACCGATATTGAACGCATATATGAAGGTTTTAGGAGAACAGCATTTTCACCGATAGCTCATCTATCGATAAATATAACGAAATATGGATGAGTTCAAATGACAGCTGTGGCCTTGCCCCTTCGTTTGACACCGATATTGAACGCATATATGAAGGTTTTAGGAGAACAGCATTTTCACCGATAGCTCATCTATCGATAAATATAACGAAATATGGATGAGTTGAAATGAAAGCTGTGGCCTTGCCTCTTCGTTTGAAACCCATATTGAATGCGTATATCAAGGTTTTGGGGGAACAGCATTTTCACCGATAGCTCATCTATCGATAAATATAACGAAATATGGATGAGTTCAAATGAAAGCTGTGGCCTTGCCCTTCGTTTGACACCGATATTGAACGCATATATGAAGGTTTTAGGAGAACAGCATTTTCACCGATAGCTCATCTATCGATAAATATAACGAAATATGGATGAGTTCAAATGAAAGCTGTGGCCTTGCCTCTTCGTTTGAAACCCATATTGAATGCGTATATCAAGGTTTTGGGGGAACAGCATTTTCACCGATAGCTCATCTATCGATAAATATAACGAAATATGGATGAGTTCAAATGAAAGCTGTGGCCTTGCCCCTTCGTTTGACACCGATATTGAACGCATATATGAAGGTTTTAGGAGAACAGCATTTTCACCGATAGCTCATCTATCGATAAATATAACGAAATATGGATGAGTTCAAATGAAAGCTGTGGCCTTGCCTCTTCGTTTGAAACCCATACTGAACGCATATATCAAGGTTTTAGGGGAACAGCATTTTCACCGATAGTTCATCTATCGATAAATATAACGAAATATGGATGAGTTCGAATGAAAGCTGTGGCCTTGCCTCTTCGTTTGAAACCCATATTGAACGCATATATCAAGGTTTTAGGGGAACAGCATTTTCACCGATAGCTCATCTATCGATAAATATAACGAAATATAGATGAGTTCAAATGAAAGCTGTGGCCTTGCCTCTTCGTTTGACACCTCTACTGAACGCATATATCATGACTTAAGGGGAACAGCATTTTCACCGAAAGCTCATCTATCGATAAATATAACGAAATATGGATGAGTTCAAATGAAAGCTGTGGCCTTGCCTCTTCGTTTGACACCTATACTGAACGCATATATCATGACTTAAGGGGAACAGCATTTTCACCGAAAGCTCATCTATCGATAAATATAACGAAATATGGATGAGTTCAAATGAAATCTGTGGCCTTGCCTCTTCGTTTGAAACCCATATTGAACGCATATATCAAGGTTTTAGGGGAACAGCATTTTCACCGATAGCTCATCTATCGATAAATATAACGAAATATGGATGAGTTCGAATGAAAGCTGTGGCCTTGCCTCTTCGTTTGAAACCCATATTGAATGCGTATATCAAGGCTTTGGGGGAACAGCATTTTCACCGATAGCTCATCTATCGATAAATATAACGAAATATGGATGAGTTCAAATGAAAGCTGTGGCCTTGCCCCTTCGTTTGACACCGATATTGAACGCATATATGAAGGTTTTAGGAGAACAGCATTTTCACCGATAGCTCATCTATCGATAAATATAACGAAATATGGATGAGTTCAAATGACAGCTGTGGCCTTGCCTCTTCGTTTGAAACCCATATTGAATGCGTATATCAAGGTTTTGGGGGAACAGCATTTTCACCGATAGCTCATCTATCGATAAATATAACGAAATATGGATGAGTTCAAATGAAAGCTGTGGCCTTGCCCCTTCGTTTGACACCGATATTGAACGCAGATATGAAGGTTTTAGGAGAACAGCATTTTCACCGATAGCTCATCTATCGATAAATATAACGAAATATGGATGAGTTCAAATGAAAGCTGTGGCCTTGCCTCTTCGTTTGAAACCCATATTGAATGCGTATATCAAGGTTTTGGGGGAACAGCATTTTCACCGATAGCTCATCTATCGATAAATATAACGAAATATGGATGAGTTCAAATGAAAGCTGTGGCCTTGCCTCTTCGTTTGAAACCCATATTGAACGCATATATCAAGGTTTTAGGGGAACAGCATTTTCACCGATAGCTCATCTATCGATAAATATAACGAAATATGGATGAGTTCAAATGAAAGCTGTGGCCTTGCCTCTTCGTTTGAAACCCATATTGAATGCGTATATCAAGGTTTTGGGGGAACAGCATTTTCACCGATAGCTCATCTATCGATAAATATAACGAAATATGGATGAGTTCAAATGAAAGCTGTGGCCTTGCCCCTTCGTTTGAAACCCATATTGAACGCATATATCAAGGTTTTAGGGGAACAGCATTTTCACCGATAGCTCATCTATCGATAAATATAACGAAATATGGATGAGTTCAAATGAAAGCTGTGGCCTTGCCCCTTCGTTTGACACCGATATTGAACGCATATATGAAGGTTTTAGGAGAACAGCATTTTCACCGATAGCTCATCTATCGATAAATATAACGAAATATGGATGAGTTCAAATGACAGCTGTGGCCTTGCCTCTTCGTTTAAAACCCATATTGAACGCATATATCAAGGTTTTAGGGGAACAGCATTTTCACCGATAGCTCATCTTTCGATAAATATAACGAAATATGGATGAGTTCAAATGAAAGCTGTGGCCTTGCCTCTTCGTTTGAAACCCATATTGAACGGATATATCAAGGTTTTAGGGGAACAGCATTTTCACCGATAGCTCATCTATCGATAAATATAACGAAATATGGATGAGTTCAAATGAAAGCTGTGGCCTTGCCTCTTCGTTTGAAACCCATATTGAACGCATATATCAAGGTTTTAGGGGAACAGCATTTTCACCGATAGCTCATCTATCGATAAATATAACGAAATATCGATGAGTTCAAATGAAAGCTGTGGCCTTGCCCCTTCGTTTGACACCGATATTGAACGCATATATGAAGGTTTTAGGAGAACAGCATTTTCACCGATAGCTCATCTATCGATAAATATAACGAAATATGGATGAGTTCAAATGACAGCTGTGGCCTTGCCCCTTCGTTTGACACCGATATTGAACGCATATATGAAGGTTTTAGGAGAACAGCATTTTCACCGATAGCTCATCTATCGATAAATATAACGAAATATGGATGAGTTCAAATGAAAGCTGTGGCCTTGCCTCTTCGTTTGAAACCCATATTGAACGGATATATCAAGGTTTTAGGGGAACAGCATTTTCACCGATAGCTCATCTATCGATAAATATAACGAAATATGGATGAGTTCAAATGAAAGCTGTGGCCTTGCCTCTTCGTTTGAAACCCATATTGAACGCATATATCAAGGTTTTAGGGGAACAGCATTTTCACCGATAGCTCATCTATCGATAAATATAACGAAATATGGATGAGTTCAAATGAAAGCTGTGGCCTTGCCTCTTCGTTTGAAACCCATATTGAACGGATATATCATGACTTAAGGGGAACAGCATTTTCACCGATAGCTCATCTTTCGATAAATATAACGAAATATGGATGAGTTCAAATGAAAGCTGTGGCCTTGCCTCTTCGTTTGAAACCCATATTGAACGGATATATCAAGGTTTTAGGGGAACAGCATTTTCACCGATAGCTCATCTATCGATAAATATAACGAAATATGGATGAGTTCAAATGAAAGCTGTGGCCTTGCCTCTTCGTTTGAAACCCATATTGAACGCATATATCAAGGTTTTAGGAGAACAGCATTTTCACCGATAGCTCATCTATCGATAAATATAACGAAATATGGATGAGTTCAAATGAAAGCTGTGGCCTTGCCTCTTCGTTTGACACCTATACTGAACGCATATATCATGACTTAAGGGGAACAGCATTTTCACCGATAGCTCATCTTTCGATAAATATAACGAAATATGGATGAGTTCAAATGAAAGCTGTGGCCTTGCCTCTTCGTTTGAAACCCATATTGAACGGATATATCAAGGTTTTAGGGGAACAGCATTTTCACCGATAGCTCATCTATCGATAAATATAACGAAATATGGATGAGTTCAAATGAAAGCTGTGGCCTTGCCTCTTCGTTTGAAACCCATATTGAACGGATATATCAAGGTTTTAGGGGAACAGCATTTTCACCGATAGCTCATCTATCGATAAATATAACGAAATATGGATGAGTTCAAATGAAAGCTGTGGCCTTGCCCCTTCGTTTGACACCGATATTGAACGCATATATGAAGGTTTTAGGAGAACAGCATTTTCACCGATAGCTCATCTATCGATAAATATAACGAAATATGGATGAGTTCAAATGACAGCTGTGGCCTTGCCTCTTCGTTTGAAACCCATATTGAATGCGTATATCAAGGTTTTGGGGGAACAGCATTTTCACCGATAGCTCATCTATCGATAAATATAACGAAATATGGATGAGTTCAAATGAAAGCTGTGGCCTTGCCCCCTTCGTTTGACACCGATATTGAACGCAGATATGAAGGTTTTAGGAGAACAGCATTTTCACCGATAGCTCATCTATCGATAAATATAACGAAATATGGATGAGTTCAAATGAAATCTGTGGCCTTGCCTCTTCGTTTGAAACCCATATTGAATGCGTATATCAAGGTTTTGGGGGAACAGCATTTTCACCGATAGCTCATCTATCGATAAATATAACGAAATATGGATGAGTTCAAATGAAAGCTGTGGCCTTGCCCCTTCGTTTGACACCGATATTGAACGCATATATGAAGGTTTTAGGAGAACAGCATTTTCACCCGATAGCTCATCTATCGATAAATATAACGAAATATGGATGAGTTCAAATGACAGCTGTGGCCTTGCCTCTTCGTTTAAAACCCATATTGAACGCATATATCAAGGTTTTAGGGGAACAGCATTTTCACCGATAGCTCATCTTTCGATAAATATAACGAAATATGGATGAGTTCAAATGAAAGCTGTGGCCTTGCCTCTTCGTTTGAAACCCATATTGAACGGATATATCAAGGTTTTAGGGGAACAGCATTTTCACCGATAGCTCATCTATCGATAAATATAACGAAATATGGATGAGTTCAAATGAAAGCTGTGGCCTTGCCTCTTCGTTTGAAACCCATATTGAACGCATATATCAAGGTTTTAGGGGAACAGCATTTTCACCGATAGCTCATCTATCGATAAATATAACGAAATATGGATGAGTTCAAATGAAAGCTGTGGCCTTGCCCCTTCGTTTGACACCGATATTGAACGCATATATGAAGGTTTTAGGAGAACAGCATTTTCACCGATAGCTCATCTATCGATAAATATAACGAAATATGGATGAGTTCAAATGACAGCTGTGGCCTTGCCCCTTCGTTTGACACCGATATTGAACGCATATATGAAGGTTTTAGGAGAACAGCATTTTCACCGATAGCTCATCTATCGATAAATATAACGAAATATGGATGAGTTGAAATGAAAGCTGTGGCCTTGCCTCTTCGTTTGAAACCCATATTGAATGCGTATATCAAGGTTTTGGGGGAACAGCATTTTCACCGATAGCTCATCTATCGATAAATATAACGAAATATGGATGAGTTCAAATGAAAGCTGTGGCCTTGCCCTTCGTTTGACACCGATATTGAACGCATATATGAAGGTTTTAGGAGAACAGCATTTTCACCGATAGCTCATCTATCGATAAATATAACGAAATATGGATGAGTTCAAATGAAAGCTGTGGCCTTGCCTCTTCGTTTGAAACCCATATTGAATGCGTATATCAAGGTTTTGGGGGAACAGCATTTTCACCGATAGCTCATCTATCGATAAATATAACGAAATATGGATGAGTTCAAATGAAAGCTGTGGCCTTGCCCCTTCGTTTGACACCGATATTGAACGCATATATGAAGGTTTTAGGAGAACAGCATTTTCACCGATAGCTCATCTATCGATAAATATAACGAAATATGGATGAGTTCAAATGAAAGCTGTGGCCTTGCCTCTTCGTTTGAAAACCCATACTGAACGCATATATCAAGGTTTTAGGGGAACAGCATTTTCACCGATAGTTCATCTATCGATAAATATAACGAAATATGGATGAGTTCGAATGAAAGCTGTGGCCTTGCCTCTTCGTTTGAAACCCATATTGAACGCATATATCAAGGTTTTAGGGGGAACAGCATTTTCACCGATAGCTCATCTATCGATAAATATAACGAAATATAGATGAGTTCAAATGAAAGCTGTGGCCTTGCCTCTTCGTTTGACACCTCTACTGAACGCATATATCATGACTTAAGGGGAACAGCATTTTCACCGAAAGCTCATCTATCGATAAATATAACGAAATATGGATGAGTTCAAATGAAAGCTGTGGCCTTGCCTCTTCGTTTGACACCTATACTGAACGCATATATCATGACTTAAGGGGAACAGCATTTTCACCGAAAGCTCATCTATCGATAAATATAACGAAATATGGATGAGTTCAAATGAAATCTGTGGCCTTGCCTCTTCGTTTGAAACCCATATTGAACGCATATATCAAGGTTTTAGGGGAACAGCATTTTCACCGATAGCTCATCTATCGATAAATATAACGAAATATGGATGAGTTCGAATGAAAGCTGTGGCCTTGCCTCTTCGTTTGAAACCCATATTGAATGCGTATATCAAGGCTTTGGGGGAACAGCATTTTCACCGATAGCTCATCTATCGATAAATATAACGAAATATGGATGAGTTCAAATGAAAGCTGTGGCCTTGCCCCTTCGTTTGACACCGATATTGAACGCAGATATGAAGGTTTTAGGAGAACAGCATTTTCACCGATAGCTCATCTATCGATAAATATAACGAAATATGGATGAGTTCAAATGAAAGCTGTGGCCTTGCCTCTTCGTTTGAAACCCATATTGAATGCGTATATCAAGGTTTTGGGGGAACAGCATTTTCACCGATAGCTCATCTATCGATAAATATAACGAAATATGGATGAGTTCAAATGAAAGCTGTGGCCTTGCCTCTTCGTTTGAAACCCATATTGAACGCATATATCAAGGTTTTAGGGGAACAGCATTTTCACCGATAGCTCATCTATCGATAAATATAACGAAATATGGATGAGTTCAAATGAAAGCTGTGGCCTTGCCTCTTCGTTTGAAACCCATATTGAATGCGTATATCAAGGTTTTGGGGGAACAGCATTTTCACCGATAGCTCATCTATCGATAAATATAACGAAATATGGATGAGTTCAAATGAAAGCTGTGGCCTTGCCCCTTCGTTTGAAACCCATATTGAACGCATATATCAAGGTTTTAGGGGAACAGCATTTTCACCGATAGCTCATCTATCGATAAATATAACGAAATATGGATGAGTTCAAATGAAAGCTGTGGCCTTGCCCCTTCGTTTGACACCGATATTGAACGCATATATGAAGGTTTTAGGAGAACAGCATTTTCACCGATAGCTCATCTATCGATAAATATAACGAAATATGGATGAGTTCAAATGACAGCTGTGGCCTTGCCTCTTCGTTTAAAACCCATATTGAACGCATATATCAAGGTTTTAGGGGAACAGCATTTTCACCGATAGCTCATCTTTCGATAAATATAACGAAATATGGATGAGTTCAAATGAAAGCTGTGGCCTTGCCTCTTCGTTTGAAACCCATATTGAACGGATATATCAAGGTTTTAGGGGAACAGCATTTTCACCGATAGCTCATCTATCGATAAATATAACGAAATATGGATGAGTTCAAATGAAAGCTGTGGCCTTGCCTCTTCGTTTGAAACCCATATTGAACGCATATATCAAGGTTTTAGGGGAACAGCATTTTCACCGATAGCTCATCTATCGATAAATATAACGAAATATCGATGAGTTCAAATGAAAGCTGTGGCCTTGCCCCTTCGTTTGACACCGATATTGAACGCATATATGAAGGTTTTAGGAGAACAGCATTTTCACCGATAGCTCATCTATCGATAAATATAACGAAATATGGATGAGTTCAAATGACAGCTGTGGCCTTGCCCCTTCGTTTGACACCGATATTGAACGCATATATGAAGGTTTTAGGAGAACAGCATTTTCACCGATAGCTCATCTATCGATAAATATAACGAAATATGGATGAGTTCAAATGAAAGCTGTGGCCTTGCCTCTTCGTTTGAAACCCATATTGAACGGATATATCAAGGTTTTAGGGGAACAGCATTTTCACCGATAGCTCATCTATCGATAAATATAACGAAATATGGATGAGTTCAAATGAAAGCTGTGGCCTTGCCTCTTCGTTTGAAACCCATATTGAACGCATATATCAAGGTTTTAGGGGAACAGCATTTTCACCGATAGCTCATCTATCGATAAATATAACGAAATATGGATGAGTTCAAATGAAAGCTGTGGCCTTGCCTCTTCGTTTGAAACCCATATTGAACGGATATATCATGACTTAAGGGGAACAGCATTTTCACCGATAGCTCATCTTTCGATAAATATAACGAAATATGGATGAGTTCAAATGAAAGCTGTGGCCTTGCCTCTTCGTTTGAAACCCATATTGAACGGATATATCAAGGTTTTAGGGGAACAGCATTTTCACCGATAGCTCATCTATCGATAAATATAACGAAATATGGATGAGTTCAAATGAAAGCTGTGGCCTTGCCTCTTCGTTTGAAACCCATATTGAACGCATATATCAAGGTTTTAGGAGAACAGCATTTTCACCGATAGCTCATCTATCGATAAATATAACGAAATATGGATGAGTTCAAATGAAAGCTGTGGCCTTGCCTCTTCGTTTGACACCTATACTGAACGCATATATCATGACTTAAGGGGAACAGCATTTTCACCGATAGCTCATCTTTCGATAAATATAACGAAATATGGATGAGTTCAAATGAAAGCTGTGGCCTTGCCTCTTCGTTTGAAACCCATATTGAACGGATATATCAAGGTTTTAGGGGAACAGCATTTTCACCGATAGCTCATCTATCGATAAATATAACGAAATATGGATGAGTTCAAATGAAAGCTGTGGCCTTGCCTCTTCGTTTGAAACCCATATTGAACGCATATATCAAGGTTTTAGGGGAACAGCATTTTCACCGATAGCTCATCTATCGATAAATATAACGAAATATGGATGAGTTCAAATGAAAGCTGTGGCCTTGCCTCTTCGTTTGAAACCCATATTGAACGGATATATCAAGGTTTTAGGGGAACAGCATTTTCACCGATAGCTCATCTATCGATAAATATAACGAAATATGGATGAGTTCAAATGAAAGCTGTGGCCTTGCCTCTTCGTTTGAAACCCATATTGAACGCATATATCAAGGTTTTAGGGGAACAGCATTTTCACCGATAGCTCATCTATCGATAAATATAACGAAATATGGATGAGTTCAAATGAAAGCTGTGGCCTTGCCTCTTCGTTTGAAACCCATATTGAACGGATATATCAAGGTTTTAGGGGAACAGCATTTTCACCGATAGCTCATCTATCGATAAATATAACGAAATATGGATGAGTTCAAATGAAAGCTGTGGCCTTGCCTCTTCGTTTGAAACCCATATTGAACGCATATATCAAGGTTTTAGGGGAACAGCATTTTCACCGATAGCTCATCTATCGATAAATATAACGAAATATGGATGAGTTCAAATGAAAGCTGTGGCCTTGCCCCTTCGTTTGACACCGATATTGAACGCATATATGAAGGTTTTAGGAGAACAGCATTTTCACCGATAGCTCATCTATCGATAAATATAACGAAATATGGATGAGTTCAAATGACAGCTGTGGCCTTGCCCCTTCGTTTGACACCGATATTGAACGCATATATGAAGGTTTTAGGAGAACAGCATTTTCACCGATAGCTCATCTATCGATAAATATAACGAAATATGGATGAGTTGAAATGAAAGCTGTGGCCTTGCCTCTTCGTTTGAAACCCATATTGAATGCGTATATCAAGGTTTTGGGGGAACAGCATTTTCACCGATAGCTCATCTATCGATAAATATAACGAAATATGGATGAGTTCAAATGAAAGCTGTGGCCTTGCCCCTTCGTTTGACACCGATATTGAACGCATATATGAAGGTTTTAGGAGAACAGCATTTTCACCGATAGCTCATCTATCGATAAATATAACGAAATATGGATGAGTTCAAATGAAAGCTGTGGCCTTGCCTCTTCGTTTGAAACCCATATTGAATGCGTATATCAAGGTTTTGGGGGAACAGCATTTTCACCGATAGCTCATCTATCGATAAATATAACGAAATATGGATGAGTTCAAATGAAAGCTGTGGCCTTGCCCCTTCGTTTGACACCGATATTGAACGCATATATGAAGGTTTTAGGAGAACAGCATTTTCACCGATAGCTCATCTATCGATAAATATAACGAAATATGGATGAGTTCAAATGACAGCTGTGGCCTTGCCTCTTCGTTTGAAACCTATATTGAACGCATATATCAAGGTTTTAGGGGAACAGCATTTTCACCGATAGCTCATCTTTCGATAAATATAAGGAAATATGGATGAGTTCAAATGAAAGCTGTGGCCTTGCCTCTTCGTTTGAATCCCATATTGAATGCGTATATCAAGGTTTTGGGGGAACAGCATTTTCACCGATAGCTCATCTATCGATAAATATAACGAAATATGGATGAGTTCAAATGAAAGCTGTGGCCTTGCCTCTTCGTTTGAAACCCATATTGAATGCGTATATCAAGGTTTTGGGGGAACAGCATTTTCACCGATAGCTCATCTATCGATAAATATAACGAAATATGGATGAGTTCAAATGAAAGCTGTGGCCTTGCCCCTTCGTTTGACACCGATATTGAACGCATATATGAAGGTTTTAGGAGAACAGCATTTTCACCGATAGCTCATCTATCGATAAATATAACGAAATATGGATGAGTTCAAATGAAAGCTGTGGCCTTGCCTCTTCGTTTGAAACCCATATTGAATGCGTATATCAAGGTTTTGGGGGAACAGCATTTTCACCGATAGCTCATCTATCGATAAATATAACGAAATATGGATGAGTTCAAATGAAAGCTGTGGCCTTGCCCCTTCGTTTGACACCGATATTGAACGCATATGTGAAGGTTTTAGGAGAACAGCATTTTCACCGATAGCTCATCTATCGATAAATATAACGAAATATGGATGAGTTCAAATGACAGCTGTGGCCTTGCCTCTTCGTTTGAAACCCATATTGAATGCGTATATCAAGGTTTTGGGGGAACAGCATTTTCACCGATAGCTCATCTATCGATAAATATAACGAAATATGGATGAGTTCAAATGACAGCTGTGGCCTTGCCCCTTCGTTTGACACCGATATTGAACGCATATATGAAGGTTTTAGGAGAACAGCATTTTCACCGATAGCTCATCTATCGATAAATATAACGAAATATGGATGAGTTGAAATGAAAGCTGTGGCCTTGCCTCTTCGTTTGAAACCCATATTGAATGCGTATATCAAGGTTTTGGGGGAACAGCATTTTCACCGATAGCTCATCTATCGATAAATATAACGAAATATGGATGAGTTCAAATGAAAGCTGTGGCCTTGCCCCTTCGTTTGACACCGATATTGAACGCATATATGAAGGTTTTACGAGAACAGCATTTTCACCGATAGCTCATCTATCGATAAATATAACGAAATATGGATGAGTTCAAATGAAAGCTGTGGCCTTGCCCCTTCGTAAGCTGTGGCCTTGCCCCTTCGTTTGACACCGATATTGAACGCATATATGAAGGTTTTAGGAGAACAGCATTTTCACCGATAGCTCATCTATCGATAAATATAACGAAATATGGATGAGTTCAAATGAAAGCTGTGGCCTTGCCTCTTCGTTTGAAACCCATATTGAATGCGTATATCAAGGTTTTGGGGGAACAGCATTTTCACCGATAGCTCATCTATCGATAAATATAACGAAATATGGATGAGTTCAAATGAAAGCTGTGGCCTTGCCCCTTCGTTTGACACCGATATTGAACGCATATATGAAGGTTTTAGGAGAACAGCATTTTCACCGATAGCTCATCTATCGATAAATATAAACGAAATATGGATGAGTTCAAATGACAGCTGTGGCCTTGCCTCTTTCGTTTTGAAACCCATATTGAATGCGTATATCAAGGTTTTGGGGGAACAGCATTTTCACCGATAGCTCATCTATCGATAAATATAACGAAATATGGATGAGTTCAAATGACAGCTGTGGCCTTGCCCCCTCTCGTTTGACACCGATATTGAACGCATATATGAAGGTTTTAGGAGAACAGCATTTTCACCGATAGCTCATCTATCGGATAAAATATAACGAAATATGGATGAGTTGAAATGAAAGCTGTGGCCTTGCCTCTTCGTTTGAAAACCCATATTGAATGCGTATATCAAGGTTTTGGGGGAACAGCATTTTTCACCGATAGCTCATCTATCGATAAATATAACGAAATATGGATGAGTTCAAATGAAAGCTGTGGCCTTGCCCCTTCGTTTTGACACCGATATTGAACGCATATATGAAGGTTTTAGGAGAACAGCATTTTCACCGATAGCTCATCTATCGATAAATATAACGAAATATGGATGAGTTCAAATGAAAGCTGTGGCCTTGCCTCTTCGTTTGAAACCCATATTGAATGCGTATATCAAGGTTTTGGGGGAACAGCATTTTCACCGATAGTTCATCTATCGATAAATATAACGAAATATGGATGAGTTCAAATGAAAGCTGTGGCCTTGCCCCTTCGTTTGACACCGATATTGAACGCATATATGAAGGTTTTAGGAGAACAGCATTTTCACCGATAGCTCATCTATCGATAAATATAACGAAATATGGATGAGTTCAAATGACAGCTGTGGCCTTGCCTCTTCGTTTGAAACCTATATTGAACGCATATATCAAGGTTTTAGGGGAACAGCATTTTCACCGATAGCTCATCTTTCGATAAATATAAGGAAATATGGATGAGTTCAAATGAAAGCTGTGGCCTTGCCTCTTCGTTTGAATCCCATATTGAATGCGTATATCAAGGTTTTGGGGGAACAGCATTTTCACCGATAGCTCATCTATCGATAAATATAACGAAATATGGATGAGTTCAAATGAAAGCTGTGGCCTTGCCTCTTCGTTTGAAACCCATATTGAATGCGTATATCAAGGTTTTGGGGGAACAGCATTTTCACCGATAGCTCATCTATCGATAAATATAACGAAATATGGATGAGTTCAAATGAAAGCTGTGGCCTTGCCCCTTCGTTTGACACCGATATTGAACGCATATATGAAGGTTTTAGGAGAACAGCATTTTCACCGATAGCTCATCTATCGATAAATATAACGAAATATGGATGAGTTCAAATGAAAGCTGTGGCCTTGCCTCTTCGTTTGAAACCCATATTGAATGCGTATATCAAGGTTTTGGGGGAACAGCATTTTCACCGATAGCTCATCTATCGATAAATATAACGAAATATGGATGAGTTCAAATGACAGCTGTGGCCTTGCCCCTTCGTTTGACACCGATATTGAACGCATATATGAAGGTTTTAGGAGAACAGCATTTTCACCGATAGCTCATCTATCGATAAATATAACGAAATATGGATGAGTTCAAATGAAAGCTGTGGCCTTGCCTCTTCGTTTGAAACCCATATTGAATGCGTATATCAAGGTTTTGGGGGGAACAGCATTTTCACCGATAGCTCATCTATCGATAAATATAACGAAATATGGATGAGTTCAAATGAAAGCTGTGGCCTTGCCCCTTCGTTTGACACCGATATTGAACGCATATATGAAGGTTTTAGGAGAACAGCATTTTCACCGATAGCTCATCTATCGATAAATATAACGAAATATGGATGAGTTCAAATGAAAGCTGTGGCCTTGCCTCTTCGTTTGAAACCCATATTGAATGCGTATATCAAGGTTTTTGGGGGAACAGCATTTTCACCGATAGCTCATCTATCGATAAATATAACGAAATATGGATGAGTTCAAATGAAAGCTGTGGCCTTGCCCCTTCGTTTGACACCGATATTGAACGCATATATGAAGGTTTTAGGAGAACAGCATTTTCACCGATAGCTCATCTATCGATAAATATAACGAAATATGGATGAGTTCAAATGACAGCTGTGGCCTTGCCTCTTCGTTTGAAACCTATATTGAACGCATATATCAAGGTTTTAGGGGAACAGCATTTTCACCGATAGCTCATCTTTCGATAAATATAAGGAAATATGGATGAGTTCAAATGAAAGCTGTGGCCTTGCCTCTTCGTTTGAATCCCATATTGAATGCGTATATCAAGGTTTTGGGGGGAACAGCATTTTCACCGATAGCTCATCTATCGATAAATATAACGAAATATGGATGAGTTCAAATGAAAGCTGTGGCCTTGCCTCTTCGTTTGAAACCCATATTGAATGCGTATATCAAGGTTTTGGGGGAACAGCATTTTCACCGATAGCTCATCTATCGATAAATATAACGAAATATGGATGAGTTCAAATGAAAGCTGTGGCCTTGCCCCTTCGTTTGACACCGATATTGAACGCATATATGAAGGTTTTAGGAGAACAGCATTTTCACCGATAGCTCAACTATCGATAAATATAACGAAATATGGATGAGTTCAAATGAAAGCTGTGGCCTTGCCTCTTCGTTTGAAACCCATATTGAATGCGTATATCAAGGTTTTTGGGGGAACAGCATTTTCACCGATAGCTCATCTATCGATAAATATAACGAAATATGGATGAGTTCAAATGAAAGCTGTGGCCTTGCCCCTTCGTTTGACACCGATATTGAACGCATATGTGAAGGTTTTAGGGGAACAGCATTTTCACCGATAGCTCATCTATCGATAAATATAACGAAATATGGATGAGTTCAAATGAAAGCTGTGGCCTTGCCTCTTCGTTTCAAACCCATATTGAACGCATATATCAAGGTTTTAGGGGAACAGCATTTTCACCGATAGCTCATCTATCGATAAATATAACGAAATATGGATGAGTTCAAATGAAAGCTGTGGCCTTGCCCCTTCGTTTGACACCGATATTGAACGCATATGTGAAGGTTTTAGGAGAACAGCATTTTCACCGATAGCTCATCTATCGATAAATATAACGAAATATGGATGAGTTCAAATGACAGCTGTGGCCTTGCCTCTTCGTTTCAAACCCATATTGAACGCATATATCAAGGTTTTAGGGGAACAGCATTTTCACCGTTAGCTCATCTATCGATAAATATAACGAAATATGGATGAGTTCAAATGAAAGCTGTGGCCTTGCCCCTTCGTTTGACACCGATATTGAACGCATATATGAAGGTTTTAGGAGAACAGCATTTTCACCGATAGCTCATCTATCGATAAATATAACGAAATATGGATGAGTTCAAATGAAAGCTGTGGCTTTGCCTCTTCGTTTGAAACCCATATTGAATGCGTATATCAAGGTTTTGGGGGAACAGCATTTTCACCGATAGCTCATCTTTCGATAAATATAACGAAATATGGATGAGTTCAAATGAAAGCTGTGGCCTTGCCCCTTCGTTTGACACCGATATTGAACGCATATATGAAGGTTTTAGGAGAACAGCATTTTCACCGATAGCTCATCTATCGATAAATATAACGAAATATGGATGAGTTCAAATGAAAGCTGTGGCCTTGCCTCTTCGTTTGAAACCCATATTGAATGCGTATATCAAGGTTTTGGGGGAACAGCATTTTCACCGATAGCTCATCTATCGATAAATATAACGAAATATGGATGAGTTAAAATGAAAGCTGTGGCCTTGCCCCTTCGTTTGACACCGATATTGAACGCATATATGAAGGTTTTAGGAGAACAGCATTTTCACCGATAGCTCATCTATCGATAAATATAACGAAATATGGATGAGTTCAAATGAAAGCTGTGGCTTTGCCTCTTCGTTTGAAACCCATATTGAATGCGTATATCAAGGTTTTGGGGGAACAGCATTTTCACCGATAGCTCATCTATCGATAAATATAACGAAATATGGATGAGTTCAAATGACAGCTGTGGCCTTGCCTCTTCGTTTGAAACCTATATTGAACGCATATATCAAGGTTTTAGGGGAACAGCATTTTCACCGATAGCTCATCTTTCGATAAATATAAGGAAATATGGATGAGTTCAAATGAAAGCTGTGGCCTTGCCTCTTCGTTTGAATCCCATATTGAATGCGTATATCAAGGTTTTGGGGGAACAGCATTTTCACCGATAGCTCATCTATCGATAAATATAACGAAATATGGATGAGTTCAAATGAAAGCTGTGGCCTTGCCTCTTCGTTTGAAACCCATATTGAACGCATATATCAAGGTTTTAGGGGAACAGCATTTTCACCGATAGCTCATCTATCGATAAATATAACGAAATATGGATGAGTTCAAATGAAAGCTGTGGCCTTGCCCCTTCGTTTGACACCGATATTGAACGCATATATGAAGGTTTTAGGAGAACAGCATTTTCACCGATAGCTCATCTATCGATAAATATAACGAAATATGGATGAGTTCAAATGACAGCTGTGGCCTTGCCCCTTCGTTTGACACCGATATTGAACGCATATATGAAGGTTTTAGGAGAACAGCATTTTCACCGATAGCTCATCTATCGATAAATATAACGAAATATGGATGAGTTGAAATGAAAGCTGTGGCCTTGCCTCTTCGTTTGAAACCCATATTGAATGCGTATATCAAGGTTTTGGGGGAACAGCATTTTCACCGATAGCTCATCTATCGATAAATATAACGAAATATGGATGAGTTCAAATGAAAGCTGTGGCCTTGCCCCTTCGTTTGACACCGATATTGAACGCATATATGAAGGTTTTAGGAGAACAGCATTTTCACCGATAGCTCATCTATCGATAAATATAACGAAATATGGATGAGTTCAAATGAAAGCTGTGGCCTTGCCTCTTCGTTTGAAACCCATATTGAATGCGTATATCAAGGTTTTGGGGGAACAGCATTTTCACCGATAGCTCATCTATCGATAAATATAACGAAATATGGATGAGTTCAAATGAAAGCTGTGGCCTTGCCCCTTCGTTTGACACCGATATTGAACGCATATATGAAGGTTTTAGGAGAACAGCATTTTCACCGATAGCTCATCTATCGATAAATATAACGAAATATGGATGAGTTCAAATGACAGCTGTGGCCTTGCCTCTTCGTTTGAAACCTATATTGAACGCATATATCAAGGTTTTAGGGGAACAGCATTTTCACCGATAGCTCATCTTTCGATAAATATAAGGAAATATGGATGAGTTCAAATGAAAGCTGTGGCCTTGCCTCTTCGTTTGAATCCCATATTGAATGCGTATATCAAGGTTTTGGGGGAACAGCATTTTCACCGATAGCTCATCTATCGATAAATATAACGAAATATGGATGAGTTCAAATGAAAGCTGTGGCCTTGCCTCTTCGTTTGAAACCCATATTGAATGCGTATATCAAGGTTTTGGGGGAACAGCATTTTCACCGATAGCTCATCTATCGATAAATATAACGAAATATGGATGAGTTCAAATGAAAGCTGTGGCCTTGCCCCTTCGTTTGACACCGATATTGAACGCATATATGAAGGTTTTAGGAGAACAGCATTTTCACCGATAGCTCATCTATCGATAAATATAACGAAATATGGATGAGTTCAAATGAAAGCTGTGGCCTTGCCCCTTCGTTTGACACCGATATTGAACGCATATGTGAAGGTTTTAGGAGAACAGCATTTTCACCGATAGCTCATCTATCGATAAATATAACGAAATATGGATGAGTTCAAATGACAGCTGTGGCCTTGCCTCTTCGTTTCAAACCCATATTGAACGCATATATCAAGGTTTTAGGGGAACAGCATTTTCACCGATAGCTCATCTTTCGATAAATATAAGGAAATATGGATGAGTTCAAATGAAAGCTGTGGCCTTGCCTCTTCGTTTGAATCCCATATTGAATGCGTATATCAAGGTTTTGGGGGAACAGCATTTTCACCGATAGCTCATCTATCGATAAATATAACGAAATATGGATGAGTTCAAATGAAAGCTGTGGCCTTGCCTCTTCGTTTGAAACCCATATTGAATGCGTATATCAAGGTTTTGGGGGAACAGCATTTTCACCGATAGCTCATCTATCGATAAATATAACGAAATATGGATGAGTTCAAATGAAAGCTGTGGCCTTGCCTCTTCGTTTGAAACCCATATTGAATGCGTATATCAAGGTTTTGGGGGAACAGCATTTTCACCGATAGCTCATCTATCGATAAATATAACGAAATATGGATGAGTTCAAATGAAAGCTGTGGCCTTGCCCCTTCGTTTGACACCGATATTGAACGCATATGTGAAGGTTTTAGGAGAACAGCATTTTCACCGATAGCTCATCTATCGATAAATATAACGAAATATGGATGAGTTCAAATGACAGCTGTGGCCTTGCCTCTTCGTTTCAAACCCATATTGAACGCATATATCAAGGTTTTAGGGGAACAGCATTTTCACCGATAGCTCATCTATCGATAAATATAACGAAATATGGATGAGTTCAAATGAAAGCTGTGGCCTTGCCCCTTCGTTTGACACCGATATTGAACGCATATGTGAAGGTTTTAGGAGAACAGCATTTTCACCGATAGCTCATCTATCGATAAATATAACGAAATATGGATGAGTTCAAATGACAGCTGTGGCCTTGCCTCTTCGTTTCAAACCCATATTGAACGCATATATCAAGGTTTTAGGGGAACAGCATTTTCACCGATAGCTCATCTATCGATAAATATAACGAAATATGGATGAGTTCAAATGAAAGCTGTGGCCTTGCCCCTTCGTTTGACACCGATATTGAACGCATATATGAAGGTTTTAGGAGAACAGCATTTTCACCGATAGCTCATCTATCGATAAATATAACGAAATATGGATGAGTTCAAATGAAAGCTGTGGCTTTGCCTCTTCGTTTGAAACCCATATTGAATGCGTATATCAAGGTTTTGGGGGAACAGCATTTTCACCGATAGCTCATCTATCGATAAATATAACGAAATATGGATGAGTTCAAATGAAAGCTGTGGCCTTGCCCCTTCGTTTGACACCGATATTGAACGCATATATGAAGGTTTTAGGAGAACAGCATTTTCACCGATAGCTCATCTATCGATAAATATAACGAAATATGGATGAGTTCAAATGAAAGCTGTGGCCTTGCCTCTTCGTTTGAAACCCATATTGAATGCGTATATCAAGGTTTTGGGGGAACAGCATTTTCACCGATAGCTCATCTATCGATAAATATAACGAAATATGGATGAGTTAAAATGAAAGCTGTGGCCTTGCCCCTTCGTTTGACACCGATATTGAACGCATATATGAAGGTTTTAGGAGAACAGCATTTTCACCGATAGCTCATCTATCGATAAATATAACGAAATATGGATGAGTTCAAATGAAAGCTGTGGCTTTGCCTCTTCGTTTGAAACCCATATTGAATGCGTATATCAAGGTTTTGGGGGAACAGCATTTTCACCGATAGCTCATCTATCGATAAATATAACGAAATATGGATGAGTTCAAATGAAAGCTGTGGCCTTGCCCCTTCGTTTGACACCGATATTGAACGCATATATGAAGGTTTTAGGAGAACAGCATTTTCACCGATAGCTCATCTATCGATAAATATAACGAAATATGGATGAGTTCAAATGAAAGCTGTGGCTTTGCCTCTTCGTTTGAAACCCATATTGAATGCGTATATCAAGGTTTTGGGGGAACAGCATTTTCACCGATAGCTCATCTATCGATAAATATAACGAAATATGGATGAGTTCAAATGAAAGCTGTGGCCTTGCCCCTTCGTTTGACACCGATATTGAACGCATATATGAAGGTTTTAGGAGAACAGCATTTTCACCGATAGCTCATCTATCGATAAATATAACGAAATATGGATGAGTTCAAATGACAGCTGTGGCCTTGCCTCTTCGTTTGAAACCTATATTGAACGCATATATCAAGGTTTTAGGGGAACAGCATTTTCACCGATAGCTCATCTTTCGATAAATATAAGGAAATATGGATGAGTTCAAATGAAAGCTGTGGCCTTGCCTCTTCGTTTGAATCCCATATTGAATGCGTATATCAAGGTTTTGGGGGAACAGCATTTTCACCGATAGCTCATCTATCGATAAATATAACGAAATATGGATGAGTTCAAATGAAAGCTGTGGCCTTGCCTCTTCGTTTGAAACCCATATTGAATGCGTATATCAAGGTTTTGGGGGAACAGCATTTTCACCGATAGCTCATCTATCGATAAATATAACGAAATATGGATGAGTTCAAATGAAAGCTGTGGCCTTGCCACTTCGTTTGACACCGATATTGAACGCATATATGAAGGTTTTAGGAGAACAGCATTTTCACCGATAGCTCATCTATCGATAAATATAACGAAATATGGATGAGTTCAAATGAAAGCTGTGGCCTTGCCCCTTCGTTTGACACCGATATTGAACGCATATGTGAAGGTTTTAGGAGAACAGCATTTTCACCGATAGCTCATCTATCGATAAATATAACGAAATATGGATGAGTTCAAATGACAGCTGTGGCCTTGCCTCTTCGTTTCAAACCCATATTGAACGCATATATCAAGGTTTTAGGGGAACAGCATTTTCACCGATAGCTCATCTTTCGATAAATATAAGGAAATATGGATGAGTTCAAATGAAAGCTGTGGCCTTGCCTCTTCGTTTGAATCCCATATTGAATGCGTATATCAAGGTTTTGGGGGAACAGCATTTTCACCGATAGCTCATCTATCGATAAATATAACGAAATATGGATGAGTTCAAATGAAAGCTGTGGCCTTGCCACTTCGTTTGAAACCCATATTGAATGCGTATATCAAGGTTTTGGGGGAACAGCATTTTCACCGATAGCTCATCTATCGATAAATATAACGAAATATGGATGAGTTCAAATGAAAGCTGTGGCCTTGCCTCTTCGTTTGAAACCCATATTGAATGCGTATATCAAGGTTTTGGGGGAACAGCATTTTCACCGATAGCTCATCTATCGATAAATATAACGAAATATGGATGAGTTCAAATGAAAGCTGTGGCCTTGCCCCTTCGTTTGACACCGATATTGAACGCATATGTGAAGGTTTTAGGAGAACAGCATTTTCACCGATAGCTCATCTATCGATAAATATAACGAAATATGGATGAGTTCAAATGACAGCTGTGGCCTTGCCTCTTCGTTTCAAACCCATATTGAACGCATATATCAAGGTTTTAGGGGAACAGCATTTTCACCGATAGCTCATCTATCGATAAATATAACGAAATATGGATGAGTTCAAATGAAAGCTGTGGCCTTGCCCCTTCGTTTGACACCGATATTGAACGCATATGTGAAGGTTTTAGGAGAACAGCATTTTCACCGATAGCTCATCTATCGATAAATATAACGAAATATGGATGAGTTCAAATGACAGCTGTGGCCTTGCCTCTTCGTTTCAAACCCATATTGAACGCATATATCAAGGTTTTAGGGGAACAGCATTTTCACCGATAGCTCATCTATCGATAAATATAACGAAATATGGATGAGTTCAAATGAAAGCTGTGGCCTTGCCCCTTCGTTTGACACCGATATTGAACGCATATATGAAGGTTTTAGGAGAACAGCATTTTCACCGATAGCTCATCTATCGATAAATATAACGAAATATGGATGAGTTCAAATGAAAGCTGTGGCTTTGCCTCTTCGTTTGAAACCCATATTGAATGCGTATATCAAGGTTTTGGGGGAACAGCATTTTCACCGATAGCTCATCTATCGATAAATATAACGAAATATGGATGAGTTCAAATGAAAGCTGTGGCCTTGCCCCTTCGTTTGACACCGATATTGAACGCATATATGAAGGTTTTAGGAGAACAGCATTTTCACCGATAGCTCATCTATCGATAAATATAACGAAATATGGATGAGTTCAAATGAAAGCTGTGGCCTTGCCTCTTCGTTTGAAACCCATATTGAATGCGTATATCAAGGTTTTGGGGGAACAGCATTTTCACCGATAGCTCATCTATCGATAAATATAACGAAATATGGATGAGTTAAAATGAAAGCTGTGGCCTTGCCCCTTCGTTTGACACCGATATTGAACGCATATATGAAGGTTTTAGGAGAACAGCATTTTCACCGATAGCTCATCTATCGATAAATATAACGAAATATGGATGAGTTCAAATGAAAGCTGTGGCTTTGGCTCTTCGTTTGAAACCCATATTGAATGCGTATATCAAGGTTTTGGGGGAACAGCATTTTCACCGATAGCTCATCTATCGATAAATATAACGAAATATGGATGAGTTCAAATGAAAGCTGTGGCCTTGCCTCTTCGTTTGACACCTATACTGAACGCATATATCATGACTTAAGGGGAACAGCATTTTCACCGAAAGCTCATCTATCGATAAATATAACAAAATATGGATGAGTTCAAATGAAAGCTGTGGCCTTGCGTCTTCGTTTGACACCTATACTGAACGCATATATCATGACTTAAGGGGAACAGCATTTTCACCGAAAGCTCATCTATCGATAAATATAACGAAATATGGATGAGTTCAAATGAAATCTGTGGCCTTGCCTCTTCGTTTGAAACCCATACTGAACGCATATATCAAGGTTTTAGGGGAACAGCATTTTCACCGATAGTTCATCTATCGATAAATATAACGAAATATGGATGAGTTCGAATGAAAGCTGTGGCCTTGCCTCTTCGTTTGAAACCCATATTGAACGCATATATCAAGGTTTTAGGGGAACAGCATTTTCACCGATAGCTCATCTATCGATAAATATAACGAAATATAGATGAGTTCAAATGAAAGCTGTGGCCTTGCCTCTTCGTTTGACACCTATACTGAACGCATATATCATGACTTAAGGGGAACAGCATTTTCACCGAAAGCTCATCTATCGATAAATATAACGAAATATGGATGAGTTCAAATGAAAGCTGTGGCCTTGCCTCTTCGTTTGACACCTATACTGAACGCATATATCATGACTTAAGGGGAACAGCATTTTCACCGAAAGCTCATCTATCGATAAATATAACGAAATATGGATGAGTTCAAATGAAATCTGTGGCCTTGCCTCTTCGTTTGAAACCCATATTGAACGCATATATCAAGGTTTTAGGGGAACAGCATTTTCACCGATAGCTCATCTATCGATAAATATAACGAAATATGGATGAGTTCGAATGAAAGCTGTGGCCTTGCCTCTTCGTTTGAAACCCATATTGAATGCGTATATCAAGGCTTTGGGGGAACAGCATTTTCACCGATAGCTCATCTATCGATAAATATAACGAAATATGGATGAGTTCAAATGAAAGCTGTGGCCTTGCTCCTTCGTTTGACACCGATATTGAACGCATATATGAAGGTTTTAGGAGAACAGCATTTTCACCGATAGCTCATCTATCGATAAATATAACGAAATATGGATGAGTTCAAATGACAGCTGTGGCCTTGCCTCTTCGTTTGAAACCCATATTGAATGCGTATATCAAGGTTTTGGGGGAACAGCATTTTCACCGATAGCTCATCTATCGATAAATATAACGAAATATGGATGAGTTCAAATGAAAGCTGTGGCCTTGCCTCTTCGTTTGAAACCCATATTGAACGCATATATCAAGGTTTTAGGGGAACAGCATTTTCACCGATAGCTCATCTATCGATAAATATAACGAAATATGGATGAGTTCAAATGAAAGCTGTGGCCTTGCCTCTTCGTTTGAAACCCATATTGAATGCGTATATCAAGGTTTTGGGGGAACAGCATTTTCACCGATAGCTCATCTATCGATAAATATAACGAAATATGGATGAGTTCAAATGAAAGCTGTGGCCTTGCCTCTTCGTTTGAAACCCATATTGAACGCATATATCAAGGTTTTAGGGGAACAGCATTTTCACCGATAGCTCATCTATCGATAAATATAACGAAATATGGATGAGTTCAAATGAAAGCTGTGGCCTTGCCTCTTCGTTTGAAACCCATATTGAATGCGTATATCAAGGTTTTGGGGGAACAGCATTTTCACCGATAGCTCATCTATCGATAAATATAACGAAATATGGATGAGTTTAAATGAAAGCTGTGGCCTTGCCCCTTCGTTTGACACCGATATTGAACGCATATATGAAGGTTTTAGGAGAACAGCATTTTCACCGATAGCTCATCTATCGATAAATATAACGAAATATGGATGAGTTCAAATGACAGCTGTGGCCTTGCCTCTTCGTTTGAAACCCATATTGAACGCATATATCAAGGTTTTAGGGGAACAGCATTTTCACCGATAGCTCATCTTTCGATAAATATAACGAAATATGGATGAGTTCAAATGAAAGCTGTGGCCTTGCCTCTTCGTTTGAAACCCATATTGAACGGATATATCAAGGTTTTAGGGGAACAGCATTTTCACCGATAGCTCATCTTTCGATAAATATAACGAAATATGGATGAGTTCAAATGAAAGCTGTGGCCTTGCCTCTTCGTTTGAAACCCATATTGAACGCATATATCAAGGTTTTAGGGGAACAGCATTTTCACCGATAGCTCATCTATCGATAAATATAACGAAATATGGATGAGTTCAAATGAAAGCTGTGGCCTTGCCCCTTCGTTTGACACCGATATTGAACGCATATATGAAGGTTTTAGGAGAACAGCATTTTCACCGATAGCTCATCTATCGATAAATATAACGAAATATGGATGAGTTCAAATGACAGCTGTGGCCTTGCCACTTCGTTTGACACCCATATTGAACGCATATATGAAGGTTTTAGGAGAACAGCATTTTCACCGATAGCTCATCTATCGATAAATATAACGAAATATGGATGAGTTCAAATGAAAGCTGTGGCCTTGCCTCTTCGTTTGAAACCCATATTGAATGCGTATATCAAGGTTTTGGGGGAACAGCATTTTCACCGATAGCTCATCTATCGATAAATATAACGAAATATGGATGAGTTCAAATGAAAGCTGTGGCCTTGCCCCTTCGTTTGACACCGATATTGAACGCATATATGAAGGTTTTAGGAGAACAGCATTTTCACCGATAGCTCATCTATCGATAAATATAACGAAATATGGATGAGTTCAAATGAAAGCTGTGGCCTTGCCTCTTCGTTTGAAACCCATATTGAATGCGTATATCAAGGTTTTGGGGGAACAGCATTTTCACCGATAGCTCATCTATCGATAAATATAACGAAATATGGATGAGTTCAAATGACAGCTGTGGCCTTGCCCCTTCGTTTGACACCGATATTGAACGCATATATGAAGGTTTTAGGAGAACAGCATTTTCACCGATAGCTCATCTATCGATAAATATAACGAAATATGGATGAGTTCAAATGACAGCTGTGGCCTTGCCTCTTCGTTTGAAACCTATATTGAACGCATATATCAAGGTTTTAGGGGAACAGCATTTTCACCGATAGCTCATCTTTCGATAAATATAAGGAAATATGGATGAGTTCAAATGAAAGCTGTGGCCTTGCTCCTTCGTTTGAATCCCATATTGAATGCGTATATCAAGGTTTTGGGGGAACAGCATTTTCACCGATAGCTCATCTATCGATAAATATAACGAAATATGGATGAGTTCAAATGAAAGCTGTGGCCTTGCCTCTTCGTTTGAAACCCATATTGAATGCGTATATCAAGGTTTTGGGGGAACAGCATTTTCACCGATAGCTCATCTATCGATAAATATAACGAAATATGGATGAGTTCAAATGAAAGCTGTGGCCTTGCCCCTTCGTTTGACACCGATATTGAACGCATATATGAAGGTTTTAGGAGAACAGCATTTTCACCGATAGCTCATCTATCGATAAATATAACGAAATATGGATGAGTTCAAATGAAAGCTGTGGCCTTGCCTCTTCGTTTGAAACCCATATTGAATGCGTATATCAAGGTTTTGGGGGAACAGCATTTTCACCGATAGCTCATCTATCGATAAATATAACGAAATATGGATGAGTTCAAATGAAAGCTGTGGCCTTGCCCCTTCGTTTGACACCGATATTGAACGCATATGTGAAGGTTTTAGGAGAACAGCATTTTCACCGATAGCTCATCTATCGATAAATATAACGAAATATGGATGAGTTCAAATGACAGCTGTGGCCTTGCCTCTTCGTTTCAAACCCATATTGAACGCATATATCAAGGTTTTAGGGGAACAGCATTTTCACCGATAGCTCATCTATCGATAAATATAACGAAATATGGATGAGTTCAAATGAAAGCTGTGGCCTTGCCCCTTCGTTTGACACCGATATTGAACGCATATATGAAGGTTTTAGGAGAACAGCATTTTCACCGATAGCTCATCTATCGATAAATATAACGAAATATGGATGAGTTCAAATGAAAGCTGTGGCTTTGCCTCTTCGTTTGAAACCCATATTGAATGCGCATATCAAGGTTTTGGGGGAACAGCATTTTCACCGATAGCTCATCTATCGATAAATATAACGAAATATGGATGAGTTCAAATGAAATCTGTGGCCTTGCCCCTTCGTTTGACACCGATATTGAACGCATATATGAAGGTTCTAGGAGAACAGCATTTTCACCGATAGCTCATCTATCGATAAATATAACGAAATATGGATGAGTTCAAATGACAGCTGTGGCCTTGCCTCTTCGTTTGAAACCCATATTGAACGCATATATCAAGGTTTTAGGGGAACAGCATTTTCACCGATAGCTCATCTTTCGATAAATATAACGAAATATGGATGAGTTCAAATGAAAGCTGTGGCCTTGCCTCTTCGTTTGAAACCCATATTGAATGCGTATATCAAGGTTTTGGGGGAACAGCATTTTCACCGATAGCTCATCTATCGATAAATATAACGAAATATGGATGAGTTCAAATGAAAGCTGTGGCCTTGCCCCTTCGTTTGAAACCCATATTGAACGCATATATCAAGGTTTTAGGGGAACAGCATTTCCACCGATAGCTCATCTTTCGATAAATATAACGAAATATGGATGAGTTCAAATGAAAGCTGTGGCCTTGCCTCTTCGTTTGAAACCCATATTGAACGCATATATCAAGGTTTTAGGGGAACAGCATTTTCACCGATAGCTCATCTATCGATAAATATAACGAAATATGGATGAGTTCGAATGAAAGCTGTGGCCTTGCCTCTTCGTGTGAAACCCATATTGAACGCATATATCAAGGTGTTAGGGGAACAGCATTTTCACCGATAGCTCATCTTTCGATAAATATAACGAAATATGGATGAGTTCAAATGAAAGCTGTGGCCTTGCCTCTTCGTTTGAAACCCATATTGAACGCATATATCAAGGTGTTAGGGGAACAGCATTTTCACCGATAGCTCATCTTTCGATAAATATAACGAAATATTGATGAGTTCAAATGAAAGCTGTGGCCTTGCCTCTTCGTTTGACACCGATATTGAACGCATATGTGAAGGTTTTAGGAGAACAGCATTTTCACCGATAGCTCATCTATCGATAAATATAACGAAATATGGATGAGTTCAAATGACAGCTGTGGCCTTGCCTCTTCGTTTGAAACCCATATTGAACGCATATATCAAGGTGTTAGGGGAACAGCATTTTCACCGATAGCTCATCTTTCGATAAATATAACGAAATATTGATGAGTTCAAATGAAAGCTGTGGCCTTGCCTCTTCGTTTGACACCGATATTGAACGCATATGTGAAGGTTTTAGGAGAACAGCATTTTCACCGATAGCTCATCTATCGATAAATATAACGAAATATGGATGAGTTCAAATGACAGCTGTGGCCTTGCCTCTTCGTTTCAAACCCATATTGAACGCATATATCAAGGTTTTAGGGGAACAGCATTTTCACCGATAGCTCATCTATCGATAAATATAACGAAATATGGATGAGTTCAAATGAAAGCTGTGGCCTTGCCCCTTCGTTTGACACCGATATTGAACGCATATGTGAAGGTTTTAGGAGAACAGCATTTTCACCGATAGCTCATCTATCGATAAATATAACGAAATATGGATGAGTTCAAATGAAAGCTGTGGCCTTGCTCCTTCGTTTGACACCGATATTGAACGCATATATGAAGGTTTTAGGAGAACAGCATTTTCACCGATAGCTCATCTATCGATAAATATAACGAAATATGGATGAGTTCAAATGACAGCTGTGGCCTTGCCTCTTCGTTTGAAACCCATATTGAATGCGTATATCAAGGTTTTGGGGGAACAGCATTTTCACCGATAGCTCATCTATCGATAAATATAACGAAATATGGATGAGTTCAAATGAAAGCTGTGGCCTTGCCTCTTCGTTTGAAACCCATATTGAACGCATATATCAAGGTTTTAGGGGAACAGCATTTTCACCGATAGCTCATCTATCGATAAATATAACGAAATATGGATGAGTTCAAATGAAAGCTGTGGCCTTGCCTCTTCGTTTGAAACCCATATTGAATGCGTATATCAAGGTTTTGGGGGAACAGCATTTTCACCGATAGCTCATCTATCGATAAATATAACGAAATATGGATGAGTTCAAATGAAAGCTGTGGCCTTGCCTCTTCGTTTGAAACCCATATTGAACGCATATATCAAGGTTTTAGGGGAACAGCATTTTCACCGATAGCTCATCTATCGATAAATATAACGAAATATGGATGAGTTCAAATGAAAGCTGTGGCCTTGCCTCTTCGTTTGAAACCCATATTGAATGCGTATATCAAGGTTTTGGGGGAACAGCATTTTCACCGATAGCTCATCTATCGATAAATATAACGAAATATGGATGAGTTTAAATGAAAGCTGTGGCCTTGCCCCTTCGTTTGACACCGATATTGAACGCATATATGAAGGTTTTAGGAGAACAGCATTTTCACCGATAGCTCATCTATCGATAAATATAACGAAATATGGATGAGTTCAAATGACAGCTGTGGCCTTGCCTCTTCGTTTGAAACCCATATTGAACGCATATATCAAGGTTTTAGGGGAACAGCATTTTCACCGATAGCTCATCTTTCGATAAATATAACGAAATATGGATGAGTTCAAATGAAAGCTGTGGCCTTGCCTCTTCGTTTGAAACCCATATTGAACGGATATATCAAGGTTTTAGGGGAACAGCATTTTCACCGATAGCTCATCTATCGATAAATATAACGAAATATGGATGAGTTCAAATGAAAGCTGTGGCCTTGCCTCTTCGTTTGAAACCCATATTGAACGCATATATCAAGGTTTTAGGGGAACAGCATTTTCACCGATAGCTCATCTATCGATAAATATAACGAAATATGGATGAGTTCAAATGAAAGCTGTGGCCTTGCCCCTTCGTTTGACACCGATATTGAACGCATATATGAAGGTTTTAGGAGAACAGCATTTTCACCGATAGCTCATCTATCGATAAATATAACGAAATATGGATGAGTTCAAATGACAGCTGTGGCCTTGCCCCTTCGTTTGACACCGATATTGAACGCATATATGAAGGTTTTAGGAGAACAGCATTTTCACCGATAGCTCATCTATCGATAAATATAACGAAATATGGATGAGTTCAAATGAAAGCTGTGGCCTTGCCTCTTCGTTTGAAACCCATATTGAATGCGTATATCAAGGTTTTGGGGGAACAGCATTTTCACCGATAGCTCATCTATCGATAAATATAACGAAATATGGATGAGTTCAAATGAAAGCTGTGGCCTTGCCCCTTCGTTTGACACCGATATTGAACGCATATATGAAGGTTTTAGGAGAACAGCATTTTCACCGATAGCTCATCTATCGATAAATATAACGAAATATGGATGAGTTCAAATGAAAGCTGTGGCCTTGCCTCTTCGTTTGAAACCCATATTGAATGCGTATATCAAGGTTTTGGGGGAACAGCATTTTCACCGATAGCTCATCTATCGATAAATATAACGAAATATGGATGAGTTCAAATGAAAGCTGTGGCCTTGCCCCTTCGTTTGACACCGATATTGAACGCATATATGAAGGTTTTAGGAGAACAGCATTTTCACCGATAGCTCATCTATCGATAAATATAACGAAATATGGATGAGTTCAAATGACAGCTGTGGCCTTGCCTCTTCGTTTGAAACCTATATTGAACGCATATATCAAGGTTTTAGGGGAACAGCATTTTCACCGATAGCTCATCTTTCGATAAATATAAGGAAATATGGATGAGTTCAAATGAAAGCTGTGGCCTTGCTCCTTCGTTTGAATCCCATATTGAATGCGTATATCAAGGTTTTGGGGGAACAGCATTTTCACCGATAGCTCATCTATCGATAAATATAACGAAATATGGATGAGTTCAAATGAAAGCTGTGGCCTTGCCTCTTCGTTTGAAACCCATATTGAATGCGTATATCAAGGTTTTGGGGGAACAGCATTTTCACCGATAGCTCATCTATCGATAAATATAACGAAATATGGATGAGTTCAAATGAAAGCTGTGGCCTTGCCCCTTCGTTTGACACCGATATTGAACGCATATATGAAGGTTTTAGGAGAACAGCATTTTCACCGATAGCTCATCTATCGATAAATATAACGAAATATGGATGAGTTCAAATGAAAGCTGTGGCCTTGCCTCTTCGTTTGAAACCCATATTGAATGCGTATATCAAGGTTTTGGGGGAACAGCATTTTCACCGATAGCTCATCTATCGATAAATATAACGAAATATGGATGAGTTCAAATGAAAGCTGTGGCCTTGCCCCTTCGTTTGACACCGATATTGAACGCATATGTGAAGGTTTTAGGAGAACAGCATTTTCACCGATAGCTCATCTATCGATAAATATAACGAAATATGGATGAGTTCAAATGACAGCTGTGGCCTTGCCTCTTCGTTTCAAACCCATATTGAACGCATATATCAAGGTTTTAGGGGAACAGCATTTTCACCGATAGCTCATCTATCGATAAATATAACGAAATATGGATGAGTTCAAATGAAAGCTGTGGCCTTGCCCCTTCGTTTGACACCGATATTGAACGCATATATGAAGGTTTTAGGAGAACAGCATTTTCACCGATAGCTCATCTATCGATAAATATAACGAAATATGGATGAGTTCAAATGAAAGCTGTGGCTTTGCCTCTTCGTTTGAAACCCATATTGAATGCGTATATCAAGGTTTTGGGGGAACAGCATTTTCACCGATAGCTCATCTATCGATAAATATAACGAAATATGGATGAGTTCAAATGAAATCTGTGGCCTTGCCCCTTCGTTTGACACCGATATTGAACGCATATATGAAGGTTCTAGGAGAACAGCATTTTCACCGATAGCTCATCTATCGATAAATATAACGAAATATGGATGAGTTCAAATGACAGCTGTGGCCTTGCCTCTTCGTTTGAAACCCATATTGAACGCATATATCAAGGTTTTAGGGGAACAGCATTTTCACCGATAGCTCATCTTTCGATAAATATAACGAAATATGGATGAGTTCAAATGAAAGCTGTGGCCTTGCCTCTTCGTTTGAAACCCATATTGAATGCGTATATCAAGGTTTTGGGGGAACAGCATTTTCACCGATAGCTCATCTATCGATAAATATAACGAAATATGGATGAGTTCAAATGAAAGCTGTGGCCTTGCCCCTTCGTTTGAAACCCATATTGAACGCATATATCAAGGTTTTAGGGGAACAGCATTTCCACCGATAGCTCATCTTTCGATAAATATAACGAAATATGGATGAGTTCAAATGAAAGCTGTGGCCTTGCCTCTTCGTTTGAAACCCATATTGAACGCATATATCAAGGTTTTAGGGGAACAGCATTTTCACCGATAGCTCATCTATCGATAAATATAACGAAATATGGATGAGTTCGAATGAAAGCTGTGGCCTTGCCTCTTCGTGTGAAACCCATATTGAACGCATATATCAAGGTGTTAGGGGAACAGCATTTTCACCGATAGCTCATCTTTCGATAAATATAACGAAATATGGATGAGTTCAAATGAAAGCTGTGGCCTTGCCTCTTCGTTTGAAACCCATATTGAACGCATATATCAAGGTGTTAGGGGAACAGCATTTTCACCGATAGCTCATCTTTCGATAAATATAACGAAATATGGATGAGTGCAAATGAAAGCTGTGGCCTTGCCTCTTCGTGTGAAACCCATATTGAACGCATATATCAAGGTGTTAGGGGAACAGCATTTTCACCGATAGCTCATCTTTCGATAAATATAACGAAATATGGATGAGTTCAAATGAAAGCTGTGGCCTTGCCTCTTCGTTTGAAACCCATATTGAATGCGTATATCAAGGTTTTGGGGGAACAGCATTTTCACCGATAGCTCATCTATCGATAAATATAACGAAATATGGATGAGTTCAAATGAAAGCTGCGGCCTTGCCCCTTCGTTTGAAACCCATATTGAACGCATATATCAAGGTTTTAGGGGAACAGCATTTTCACCGATAGCTCATCTATCGATAAATATAACGAAATATGGATGAGTTCAAATGAAAGCTGTGGCCTTGCCTCTTCGTTTGAAACCCATATTGAACGCATATATCAAGGTTTTAGGGGAACAGCATTTTCACCGATAGCTCATCTTTCGATAAATATAACGAAATATGGATGAGTTCAAATGAAAGCTGTTGCCTTGCCTCTTCGTTTGAAACCCATATTGAACGCATATATCAAGGTTTTAGGGGAACAGCATTTTCACCGATAGCTCATCTATCGATAAATATAACGAAATATGGATGAGTTCAAATGACAGCTGTGGCCTTGCCTCTTCGTTTGAAACCCATATTGAACGCATATATCAAGGTTTTAGGGGAACAGCATTTTCACCGATAGCTCATCTATCGATAAATATAACGAAATATGGATGAGTTCAAATGAAAGCTGTGGCCTTGCCCCTTCGTTTGACACCGATATTGAACGCATATATGAAGGTTTTAGGAGAACAGCATTTTCACCGATAGCTCATCTATCGATAAATATAACGAAATATGGATGAGTTCAAATGAAAGCTGTGGCTTTGCCTCTTCGTTTGAAACCCATATTGAATGCGTATATCAAGGTTTTGGGGGAACAGCATTTTCACCGATAGCTCATCTATCGATAAATATAACGAAATATGGATGAGTTCAAATGAAAGCTGTGGCCTTGCCCCTTCGTTTGACACCGATATTGAACGCATATATGAAGGTTTTAGGAGAACAGCATTTTCACCGATAGCTCATCTATCGATAAATATAACGAAATATGGATGAGTTCAAATGAAAGCTGTGGCCTTGCCTCTTCGTTTGAAACCCATATTGAACGCATATATCAAGGTTTTAGGGGAACAGCATTTTCACCGATAGCTCATCTATCGATAAATATAACGAAATATGGATGAGTTCGAATGAAAGCTGTGGCCTTGCCTCTTCGTGTGAAACCCATATTGAACGCATATATCAAGGTTTTAGGGGAACAGCATTTTCACCGATAGCTCATCTATCGATAAATATAACGAAATATGGATGAGTTCAAATGAAAGCTGTGGCCTTGCCTCTTCGTTTGAAACCCATATTGAACGCATATATCAAGGTTTTAGGGGAACAGCATTTTCACCGATAGCTCATCTATCGATAAATATAACGAAATATGGATGAGTTCAAATGAAAGCTGTGGCCTTGCCCCTTCGTTTGACACCATATTGAACGCATATATCAAGGTTTTAGGAGAACAGCATTTTCACCGATAGCTCATCTATCGATAAATATAACGAAATATGGATGAGTTCAAATGAAAGCTGTGGCCTTGCCTCTTCGTTTGAAACCCATATTGAACGCATATATCAAGGTTTTAGGGGAACAGCATTTTCACCGATAGCTCATCTTTCGATAAATATAACGAAATATGGATGAGTTCAAATGAAAGCTGTGGCCTTGCCCCTTCGTTTGACACCGATATTGAACGCATATATGAAGGTTTTAGGAGAACAGCATTTTCACCGATAGCTCATCTATCGATAAATATAACGAAATATGGATGAGTTCAAATGACAGCTGTGGCCTTGCCTCTTCGTTTGAAACCCATATTGAATGCGTATATCAAGGTTTTGGGGGAACAGCATTTTCACCGATAGCTCATCTATCGATAAATATAACGAAATATGGATGAGTTCGAATGAAAGCTGTGGCCTTGCCTCTTCGTGTGAAACCCATATTGAACGCATATATCAAGGTTTTAGGGGAACAGCATTTTCACCGATAGCTCATCTTTCGATAAATATAACGAAATATGGATGAGTTCAAATGAAAGCTGTGGCCTTGCCCCTTCGTTTGACACCGATATTGAACGCATATATGAAGGTTCTAGGAGAACAGCATTTGCACCGATAGCTCATCTATCGATAAATATAACGAAATATGGATGAGTTCAAATGAAAGCTGTGGCCTTGCCCCTTCGTTTGACACCGATATTGAACGCATATATGAAGGTTTTAGGAGAACAGCATTTTCACCGATAGCTCATCTATCGATAAATATAACGAAATATGGATGAGTTCAAATGAAAGCTGTGGCTTTGCCTCTTCGTTTGAAACCCATATTGAATGCGTATATCAAGGTTTTGGGGGAACAGCATTTTCACCGATAGCTCATCTATCGATAAATATAACGAAATATGGATGAGTTCAAATGAAAGCTGTGGCCTTGCCCCTTCGTTTGACACCGATATTGAACGCATATATGAAGGTTTTAGGAGAACAGCATTTTCACCGATAGCTCATCTATCGATAAATATAACGAAATATGGATGAGTTCAAATGAAAGCTGTGGCTTTGCCTCTTCGTTTGAAACCCATATTGAATGCGTATATCAAGGTTTTGGGGGAACAGCATTTTCACCGATAGCTCATCTATCGATAAATATAACGAAATATGGATGAGTTCAAATGAAAGCTGTGGCCTTGCCCCTTCGTTTGACACCGATATTGAACGCATATATGAAGGTTCTAGGAGAACAGCATTTTCACCGATAGCTCATCTATCGATAAATATAACGAAATATGGATGAGTTCAAATGAAAGCTGTGGCCTTGCCCCTTCGTTTGACACCGATATTGAACGCATATATGAAGGTTTTAGGAGAACAGCATTTTCACCGATAGCTCATCTATCGATAAATATAACGAAATATGGATGAGTTCAAATGAAAGCTGTGGCTTTGCCTCTTCGTTTGAAACCCATATTGAATGCGTATATCAAGGTTTTGGGGGAACAGCATTTTCACCGATAGCTCATCTATCGATAAATATAACGAAATATGGATGAGTTCAAATGAAAGCTGTGGCCTTGCCCCTTCGTTTGACACCGATATTGAACGCATATATGAAGGTTCTAGGAGAACAGCATTTTCACCGATAGCTCATCTATCGATAAATATAACGAAATATGGATGAGTTCAAATGACAGCTGTGGCCTTGCCTCTTCGTTTGAAACCCATATTGAACGCATATATCAAGGTTTTAGGGGAACAGCATTTTCACCGATAGCTCATCTTTCGATAAATATAACGAAATATGGATGAGTTCAAATGAAAGCTGTGGCCTTGCCTCTTCGTTTGAAACCCATATTGAATGCGTATATCAAGGTTTTGGGGGGAACAGCATTTTCACCGATAGCTCATCTATCGATAAATATACGAAATATGGATGAGGTCAAATGAAAGCTGTGGCCTTGCCCCTTCGTTTGACACCGATATTGAACGCATATATGAAGGTTTTAGGAGAACAGCATTTTCACCGATAGCTCATCTATCGATAAATATAACGAAATATGGATGAGTTCAAATGAAAGCTGTGGCTTTGCCTCTTCGTTTGAAACCCATATTGAATGCGTATATCAAGGTTTTGGGGGAACAGCATTTTCACCGATAGCTCATCTATCGATAAATATAACGAAATATGGATGAGTTCAAATGAAAGCTGTGGCTTTGCCTCTTCGTTTGAAACCCATATTGAACGCATATATCAAGGTTTTAGGGGAACAGCATTTTCACCGATAGCTCATCTTTCGATAAATATAACGAAATATGGATGAGTTCAAATGAAAGCTGTGGCCTTGCCCCTTCGTTTGACACCGATATTGAACGCATATATGAAGGTTCTAGGAGAACAGCATTTGCACCGATAGCTCATCTATCGATAAATATAACGAAATATGGATGAGTTCAAATGAAAGCTGTGGCCTTGCCCCTTCGTTTGACACCGATATTGAACGCATATATGAAGGTTTTAGGAGAACAGCATTTTCACCGATAGCTCATCTATCGATAAATATAACGAAATATGGATGAGTTCAAATGAAAGCTGTGGCTTTGCCTCTTCGTTTGAAACCCATATTGAATGCGTATATCAAGGTTTTGGGGGAACAGCATTTTCACCGATAGCTCATCTATCGATAAATATAACGAAATATGGATGAGTTCAAATGAAAGCTGTGGCCTTGCCCCTTCGTTTGACACCGATATTGAACGCATATATGAAGGTTTTAGGAGAACAGCATTTTCACCGATAGCTCATCTATCGATAAATATAACGAAATATGGATGAGTTCAAATGAAAGCTGTGGCTTTGCCTCTTCGTTTGAAACCCATATTGAATGCGTATAACAAGGTTTTGGGGGAACAGAATTTTCACCGATAGCTCATCTATCGATAAATATAACGAAATATGGATGAGTTCAAATGAAAGCTGTGGCCTTGCCCCTTCGTTTGACACCGATATTGAACGCATATATGAAGGTTCTAGGAGAACAGCATTTTCACCGATAGCTGATCTATCGATAAATATAACGAAATATGGATGAGTTCAAATGACAGCTGTGGCCTTGCCTCTTCGTTTGAAACCCATATTGAACGCATATATCAAGGTTTTAGGGGAACAGCATTTTCACCGATAGCTCATCTTTCGATAAATATAACGAAATATGGATGAGTTCAAATGAAAGCTGTGGCCTTGCCTCTTCGTTTGAAACCCATATTGAATGCGTATATCAAGGTTTTGGGGGAACAGCATTTTCACCGATAGCTCATCTATCGATAAATATAACGAAATATGGATGAGTTCAAATGAAAGCTGTGGCCTTGCCCCTTCGTTTGAAACCCATATTGAACGCATATATCAAGGTTTTAGGGGAACAGCATTTCCACCGATAGCTCATCTTTCGATAAATATAACGAAATATGGATGAGTTCAAATGAAAGCTGTGGCCTTGCCTCTTCGTTTGAAACCCATATTGAACGCATATATCAAGGTTTTAGGGGAACAGCATTTTCACCGATAGCTCATCTATCGATAAATATAACGAAATATGGATGAGTTCGAATGAAAGCTGTGGCCTTGCCTCTTCGTGTGAAACCTATATTGAACGCATATATCAAGGTTTTAGGGGAACAGCATTTTCACCGATAGCTCATCTTTCGATAAATATAACGAAATATGGATGAGTTCAAATGAAAGCTGTGGCCTTGCCTCTTCGTTTGAAACCCATATTGAACGCATATATCAAGGTTTTAGGGGAACAGCATTTTCACCGATAGCTCATCTATCGATAAATATAACGAAATATGGATGAGTTCGAATGAAAGCTGTGGCCTTGCCTCTTCGTTTGAAACCCATATTGAACGCATATATCAAGGTTTTAGGGGAACAGCATTTTCACCGATAGCTCATCTATCGATAAATATAACGAAATATGGATGAGTTCAAATGAAAGCTGTGGCCTTGCCTCTTCGTTTGAAACCCATATTGAACGCATATATCAAGGTTTTAGGGGTACAGCATTTTCACCGATAGCTCATCTATCGATAAATATAACGAAATATGGATGAGTTCAAATGAAAGCTGTGGCCTTGCCTCTTCGTTTGAAACCCATATTGAACGCATATATCAAGGTTTTAGGGGAACAGCATTTTCACCGATAGCTCATCTATCGATAAATATAACGAAATATGGATGAGTTCAAATGAAAGCTGTGGCCTTGCCCCTTCGTTTGACACCGATATTGAACGCATATATGAAGGTTTTAGGAGAACAGCATTTTCACCGATAGCTCATCTATCGATAAATATAACGAAATATGGATGAGTTCAAATGAAAGCTGTGGCCTTGCCCCTTCGTTTGACACCGATATTGAACGCATATATGAAGGTTTTAGGAGAACAGCATTTTCACCGATAGCTCATCTATCGATAAATATAACGAAATATGGATGAGTTCAAATGAAAGCTGTGGCCTTGCCTCTTCGTTTGAAACCCATATTGAACGCATATATCAAGGTTTTAGGGGAACAGCATTTTCACCGATAGCTCATCTATCGATAAATATAACGAAATATGGATGAGTTCAAATGAAAGCTGTGGCCTTGCCCCTTCGTTTGACACCGATATTGAACGCATATATGAAGGTTTTAGGAGAACAGCATTTTCACCGATAGCTCATCTATCGATAAATATAACGAAATATGGATGAGTTCAAATGAAAGCTGTGGCCTTGCCTCTTCGTTTGAAACCCATATTGAACGCATATATCAAGGTTTTAGGGGTACAGCATTTTCACCGATAGCTCATCTATCGATAAATATAACGAAATATGGATGAGTTCAAATGAAAGCTGTGGCCTTGCCTCTTCGTTTGAAACCCATATTGAACGCATATATCAAGGTTTTAGGGGAACAGCATTTTCACCGATAGCTCATCTATCGATAAATATAACGAAATATGGATGAGTTCAAATGAAAGCTGTGGCCTTGCCCCTTCGTTTGACACCGATATTGAACGCATATATCAAGGTTTTAGGAGAACAGCATTTTCACCGATAGCTCATCTATCGATAAATATAACGAAATATGGATGAGTTCAAATGAAAGCTGTGGCCTTGCCTCTTCGTTTGAAACCCATATTGAACGCATATATCAAGGTTTTAGGGGAACAGCATTTTCACCGATAGCTCATCTTTCGATAAATATAACGAAATATGGATGAGTTCAAATGAAAGCTGTGGCCTTGCCCCTTCGTTTGACACCGATATTGAACGCATATATGAAGGTTTTAGGAGAACAGCATTTTCACCGATAGCTCATCTATCGATAAATATAACGAAATATGGATGAGTTCAAATGACAGCTGTGGCCTTGCCTCTTCGTTTGAAACCCATATTGAACGCATATATCAAGGTTTTAGGGGAACAGCATTTTCACCGATAGCTCATCTATCGATAAATATAACGAAATATGGATGAGTTCAAATGAAAGCTGTGGCCTTGCCCCTTCGTTTGACACCGATATTGAACGCATATATGAAGGTTTTAGGAGAACAGCATTTTCACCGATAGCTCATCTATCGATAAATATAACGAAATATGGATGAGTTCAAATGAAAGCTGTGGCTTTGCCTCTTCGTTTGAAACCCATATTGAATGCGTATATCAAGGTTTTGGGGGGAACAGCATTTTCACCGATAGCTCATCTATCGATAAATATAACGAAATATGGATGAGTTCAAATGAAAGCTGTGGCCTTGCCCCTTCGTTTGAAACCCATATTGAACGCATATATGAAGGTTTTAGGAGAACAGCATTTTCACCGATAGCTCATCTATCGATAAATATAACGAAATATGGATGAGTTCAAATGAAAGCTGTGGCTTTGCCTCTTCGTTTGAAACCCATATTGAATGCGTATATCAAGGTTTTGGGGGAACAGCATTTTCACCGATAGCTCATCTATCGATAAATATAACGAAATATGGATGAGTTCAAATGAAAGCTGTGGCCTTGCCCCTTCGTTTGACACCGATATTGAACGCATATATGAAGGTTCTAGGAGAACAGCATTTTCACCGATAGCTCATCTATCGATAAATATAACGAAATATGGATGAGTTCAAATGACAGCTGTGGCCTTGCCTCTTCGTTTGAAACCCATATTGAACGCATATATCAAGGTTTTAGGGGAACAGCATTTTCACCGATAGCTCATCTTTCGATAAATATAACGAAATATGGATGAGTTCAAATGAAAGCTGTGGCCTTGCCTCTTCGTTTGAAACCCATATTGAATGCGTATATCAAGGTTTTGGGGGAACAGCATTTTCACCGATAGCTCATCTATCGATAAATATAACGAAATATGGATGAGTTCAAATGAAAGCTGTGGCCTTGCCCCTTCGTTTGAAACCCATATTGAACGCATATATCAAGGTTTTAGGGGAACAGCACTTCCACCGATAGCTCATCTTTCGATAAATATAACGAAATATGGATGAGTTCAAATGAAAGCTGTGGCCTTGCCTCTTCGTTTGAAACCCATATTGAACGCATATATCAAGGTTTTAGGGGAACAGCATTTTCACCGATAGCTCATCTATCGATAACTATAACGAAATATGGATGAGTTCGAATGAAAGCTGTGGCCTTGCCTCTTCGTGTGAAACCCATATTGAACGCATATATCAAGGTTTTAGGGGAACAGCATTTTCACCGATAGCTCATCTTTCGATAAATATAACGAAATATGGATGAGTTCAAATGAAAGCTGTGGCCTTGCCTCTTCGTTTGAAACCCATATTGAACGCATATATCAAGGTTTTAGGGGAACAGCATTTTCACCGATAGCTCATCTATCGATAAATATAACGAAATATGGATGAGTTCGAATGAAAGCTGTGGCCTTGCCTCTTCGTTTGAAACCCATATTGAACGCATATATCAAGGTTTTAGGGGAACAGCATTTTCACCGATAGCTCATCTATCGATAAATATAACGAAATATGGATGAGTTCAAATGAAAGCTGTGGCCTTGCCTCTTCGTTTGAAACCCATATTGAACGCATATATCAAGGTTTAGGGGAACAGCATTTTCACCGATAGCTCATCTATCGATAAATATAACGAAATATGGATGAGTTCTAATGAAAGCTGTGGCCTTGCCCCTTCGTTTGACACCGATATTGAACGCATATATCAAGGTTTTAGGAGAACAGCATTTTCACCGATAGCTCATCTATCGATAAATATAACGAAATATGGATGAGTTCAAATGAAAGCTGTGGCCTTGCCTCTTCGTTTGAAACCCATATTGAACGCATATATCAAGGTTTTAGGGGAACAGCATTTTCACCGATAGCTCATCTATCGATAAATATAACGAAATATGGATGAGTTCAAATGAAAGCTGTGGCCTTGCCTCTTCGTTTGAAACCCATATTGAACGCATATATCATGGTTTTAGGGGAACAGCATTTTCACCGATAGCTCATCTATCGATAAATATAACGAAATATGGATGAGTTCAAATGAAAGCTGTGGCCTTGCCTCTTCGTTTGAAACCCATATTGAACGCATATATCAAGGGTTTAGGGGAACAGCATTTTCACCGATAGCTCATCTATCGATAAATATAACGAAATATGGATGAGTTCAAATGAAAGCTGTGGCCTTGCCTCTTCGTTTGAAACCCATATTGAACGCATATATCAAGGTTTTAGGGGAACAGCATTTTCACCGATAGCTCATCTATCGATAAATATAACGAAATATGGATGAGTTCAAATGAAAGCTGTGGCCTTGCCTCTTCGTTTGAAACCCATATTGAACGCATATATCAAGGTTTTAGGGGAACAGCATTTTCACCGATAGCTCATCTATCGATAAATATAACGAAATATGGATGAGTTCAAATGAAAGCTGTGGCCTTGCCCCTTCGTTTGACACCGATATTGAACGCATATATCAAGGTTTTAGGAGAACAGCATTTTCACCGATAGCTCATCTATCGATAAATATAACGAAATATGGATGAGTTCAAATGAAAGCTGTGGCCTTGCCTCTTCGTTTGAAACCCATATTGAACGCATATATCAAGGTTTTAGGGGAACAGCATTTTCACCGATAGCTCATCTATCGATAAATATAACGAAATATGGATGAGTTCAAATGAAAGCTGTGGCCTTGCCTCTTCGTTTGAAACCCATATTGAACGCATATATCAAGGTTTTAGGGGAACAGCATTTTCACCGATAGCTCATCTATCGATAAATATAACGAAATATGGATGAGTTCAAATGAAAGCTGTGGCCTTGCCTCTTCGTTTGAAACCCATATTGAATGCGTATATCAAGGTTTTGGGGGAACAGCATTTTCACCGATAGCTCATCTATCGATAAATATAACGAAATATGGATGAGTTCAAATGACAGCTGTGGCCTTGCCTCTTCGTTTGAAACCTATATTGAACGCATATATCAAGGTTTTAGGGGAACAGCATTTCCACCGATAGCTCATCTTTCGATAAATATAACGAAATATGGATGAGTTCAAATGAAAGCTGTGGCCTTGCCTCTTCGTTTGAAACCCATATTGAATGCGTATATCAAGGTTTTGGGGGAACAGCATTTTCACCGATAGCTCATCTATCGATAAATATAACGAAATATGGATGAGTTCAAATGAAAGCTGTGGCCTTGCCTCTTCGTTTGAAACCCATATTGAATGCGTATATCAAGGTTTTGGGGGAACAGCATTTTCACCGATAGCTCATCTATCGATAAATATAACGAAATATGGACGAGTTCGAATGAAAGCTGTGGCCTTGCCTCTTCGTTTGAAACCCATATTGAACGCATATATCAAGGGTTTAGGGGAACAGCATTTTCACCGATAGCTCTTCTATCGATAAATATAACGAAATATGGATGAGTTCAAATGAAAGCTGTGGCCTTGCGTCTTCGTTTGAAACCCATATTGAATGCGTATATCAAGGTTTTGGGGGAACAGCATTTTCACCGATAGCTCATCTATCGATACATATAACGAAATATGGATGAGTTCAAATGAAAGCTGTGGCCTTGCCTCTTCGTTTGAAACCCATATTGAACGCATATATCAAGGCTTTAGGGGAACAGCATTTTCACCGATAGCTCATCTATCGATAAATATAACGAAATATGGATGAGTTCGAATGAAAGCTGTGGCCTTGCCTCTTCGTTTGAAACCCATATTGAACGCATATATGAAGGTTTTAGGAGAACAGCATTTTCACCGATAGCTGATCTATCGATAAATATAACGAAATATGGATGAGTTCAAATGAAAGCTGTGGCCTTGCCTCTTCGTTTGAAACCCATATTGAATGCGTATATCAAGGTTTTGGGGGAACAGCATTTTCACCGATAGCTCATCTATCGATAAATATAACGAAATATGGATGAGTTCAAATGAAAGCTGTGGCCTTGCCCCTTCGTTTGACACCGATATTGAACGCATATATGAAGGTTTTAGGAGAACAGCATTTTCACCGATAGCTCATCTATCGATAAATATAACGAAATATGGATGAGTTCAAATGAAAGCTGTGGCCTTGCCTCTTCGTTTGAAACCCATATTGAATGCGTATATCAAGGTTTTGGGGGAACAGCATTTTCACCGATAGCTCATCTATCGATACATATAACGAAATATGGATGAGTTCAAATGAAAGCTGTGGCCTTGCCTCTTCGTTTGAAACCCATATTGAACGCATATATCAATGCTTTAGGGGAACAGCATTTTCACCGATAGCTCATCTATCGATAAATATAACGAAATATGGATGAGTTCGAATGAAAGCTGTGGCCTTGCCTCTTCGTTTGAAACCCATATTGAATGCGTATATCAAGGTTTTGGGGGAACAGCATTTTCACCGATAGCTCATCTATCGATAAATATAACGAAATATGGATGAGTTCAAATGAAAGCTGTGGCCTTGCCCCTTCGTTTGACACCGATATTGAACGCATATATGAAGGTTTTAGGAGAACAGCATTTTCACCGATAGCTCATCTATCGATAAATATAACGAAATATGGATGAGTTCAAATGAAAGCTGTGGCCTTGCCTCTTCGTTTGAAACCCATATTGAACGCATATATCAAGGTTTTAGGGGAACAGCATTTTCACCGATAGCTCATCTATCGATAAATATAACGAAATATGGATGAGTTCGAATGAAAGCTGTGGCCTTGCCTCTTCGTTTGAAACCCATATTGAACGCATATATCAAGGTTTTAGGGGAACAGCATTTTCACCGATAGCTCATCTATCGATAAATATAACGAAATATGGATGAGTTCAAATGAAAGCTGTGGCCTTGCCTCTTCGTTTGAAACCCATATTGAACGCATATATGAAGGTTTTAGGAGAACAGCATTTTCACCGATAGCTCATCTATCGATAAATATAACGAAATATGGATGAGTTCAAATGAAAGCTGTGGCCTTGCCTCTTCGTTTGAAACCCATATTGAATGCGTATATCAAGGTTTTGGGGGAACAGCATTTTCACCGATAGCTCATCTATCGATAAATATAACGAAATATGGATGAGTTCTAATGAAAGCTGTGGCCTTGCCCCTTCGTTTGACACCGATATTGAACGCATATATCAAGGTTTTAGGAGAACAGCGTTTTCACCGATAGCTCATCTATCGATAAATATAACGAAATATGGATGAGTTCAAATGAAAGCTGTGGCCTTGCCTCTTCGTTTGAAACCCATATTGAACGCATATATCAAGGTTTTAGGGGAACAGCATTTTCACCGATAGCTCATCTATCGATAAATATAACGAAATATGGATGAGTTCAAATGAAAGCTGTGGCCTTGCCTCTTCGTTTGAAACCCATATTGAACGCATATATCATGGTTTTAGGGGAACAGCATTTTCACCGATAGCTCATCTATCGATAAATATAACGAAATATGGATGAGTTCAAATGAAAGCTGTGGCCTTGCCTCTTCGTTTGAAACCCATATTGAACGCATATATGAAGGTTTTAGGAGAACAGCATTTTCACCGATAGCTGATCTATCGATAAATATAACGAAATATGGATGAGTTCAAATGAAAGCTGTGGCCTTGCCTCTTCGTTTGAAACCCATATTGAATGCGTATATCAAGGTTTTGGGGGAACAGCATTTTCACCGATAGCTCATCTATCGATAAATATAACGAAATATGGATGAGTTCAAATGAAAGCTGTGGCCTTGCCCCTTCGTTTGACACCGATATTGAACGCATATATGAAGGTTTTAGGAGAACAGCATTTTCACCGATAGCTCATCTATCGATAAATATAACGAAATATGGATGAGTTCAAATGAAAGCTGGGGCCTTGCCTCTTCGTTTGAAACCCATATTGAATGCGTATATCAAGGTTTTGGGGGAACAGCATTTTCACCGATAGCTCATCTATCGATACATATAACGAAATATGGATGAGTTCAAATGAAAGCTGTGGCCTTGCCTCTTCGTTTGAAACCCATATTGAACGCATATATCAATGCTTTAGGGGAACAGCATTTTCACCGATAGCTCATCTATCGATAAATATAACGAAATATGGATGAGTTCGAATGAAAGCTGTGGCCTTGCCTCTTCGTTTGAAACCCATATTGAATGCGTATATCAAGGTTTTGGGGGAACAGCATTTTCACCGATAGCTCATCTATCGATAAATATAACGAAATATGGATGAGTTCAAATGAAAGCTGTGGCCTTGCCCCTTCGTTTGACACCGATATTGAACGCATATATGAAGGTTTTAGGAGAACAGCATTTTCACCGATAGCTCATCTATCGATAAATATAACGAAATATGGATGAGTTCAAATGAAAGCTGTGGCCTTGCCTCTTCGTTTGAAACCCATATTGAACGCATATATCAAGGTTTTAGGGGAACAGCATTTTCACCGATAGCTCATCTATCGATAAATATAACGAAATATGGATGAGTTCGAATGAAAGCTGTGGCCTTGCCTCTTCGTTTGAAACCCATATTGAACGCATATATCAAGGTTTTAGGGGAACAGCATTTTCACCGATAGCTCATCTATCGATAAATATAACGAAATATGGATGAGTTCTAATGAAAGCTGTGGCCTTGCCCCTTCGTTTGACACCGATATTGAACGCATATATCAAGGTTTTAGGAGAACAGCGTTTTCACCGATAGCTCATCTATCGATAAATATAACGAAATATGGATGAGTTCTAATGAAAGCTGTGGCCTTGCCCCTTCGTTTGACACCGATATTGAACGCATATATGAAGGTTTTAGGAGAACAGCATTTTCACCGATAGCTCATCTATCGATAAATATAACGAAATATGGATGAGTTCAAATGAAAGCTGTGGCCTTGCCTCTTCGTTTGAAACCCATATTGAACGCATATATGAAGGTTTTAGGAGAACAGCATTTTCACCGATAGCTCATCTATCGATAAATATAACGAAATATGGATGAGTTCAAATGAAAGCTGTGGCCTTGCCTCTTCGTTTGAAACCCATATTGAATGCGTATATCAAGGTTTTGGGGGAACAGCATTTTCACCGATAGCTCATCTATCGATAAATATAACGAAATATGGATGAGTTCTAATGAAAGCTGTGGCCTTGCCCCTTCGTTTGACACCGATATTGAACGCATATATCAAGGTTTTAGGAGAACAGCGTTTTCACCGATAGCTCATCTATCGATAAATATAACGAAATATGGATGAGTTCAAATGAAAGCTGTGGCCTTGCCTCTTCGTTTGAAACCCATATTGAACGCATATATCAAGGTTTTAGGGGAACAGCATTTTCACCGATAGCTCATCTATCGATAAATATAACGAAATATGGATGAGTTCAAATGAAAGCTGTGGCCTTGCCTCTTCGTTTGAAACCCATATTGAACGCATATATCATGGTTTTAGGGGAACAGCATTTTCACCGATAGCTCATCTATCGATAAATATAACGAAATATGGATGAGTTCAAATGAAAGCTGTGGCCTTGCCTCTTCGTTTGAAACCCATATTGAACGCATATATCAAGGGTTTAGGGGAACAGCATTTTCACCGATAGCTCATCTATCGATAAATATAACGAAATATGGATGAGTTCAAATGAAAGCTGTGGCCTTGCCTCTTCGTTTGAAACCCATATTGAACGCATATATCAAGGTTTTAGGGGAACAGCATTTTCACCGATAGTTCATCTATCGATAAATATAACGAAATATGGATGAGTTCAAATGAAAGCTGTGACCTTGCCCCTTCGTTTGACACCGATATTGAACGCATATATCAAGGTTTTAGGAGAACAGCATTTTCACCGATAGCTCATCTATCGATAAATATAACGAAATATGGATGAGTTCAAATGAAAGCTGTGGCCTTGCCTCTTCGTTTGAAACCCATATTGAACGCATATATCAAGGTTTTAGGGGAACAGCATTTTCACCGATAGCTCATCTATCGATAAATATAACGAAATATGGATGAGTTCAAATGAAAGCTGTGGCCTTGCCTCTTCGTTTGAAACCCATATTGAACGCATATATCAAGGTTTTAGGGGAACAGCATTTTCACCGATAGCTCATCTATCGATAAATATAACGAAATATGGATGAGTTCAAATGAAAGCTGTGGCCTTGCCTCTTCGTTTGAAACCCATATTGAATGCGTATATCAAGGTTTTGGGGGAACAGCATTTTCACCGATAGCTCATCTTTCGATAAATATAACGAAATATGGATGAGTTCAAATGAAAGCTGTGGCCTTGCCTCTTCGTTTGAAACCCATATTGAATGCGTATATCAAGGTTTTGGGGGAACAGCATTTTCACCGATAGCTCATCTATCGATAAATATAACGAAATATGGATGAGTTCAAATGAAAGCTGTGGCCTTGCCTCTTCGTTTGAAACCCATATTGAACGCATATATCATGGTTTTAGGGGAACAGCATTTTCACCGATAGCTCATCTATCGATAAATATAACGAAATATGGATGAGTTCAAATGAAAGCTGTGGCCTTGCCTCTTCGTTTGAAACCCATATTGAACGCATATATCAAGGTTTTAGGGGAACAGCATTTTCACCGATAGCTCATCTATCGATAAATATAACGAAATATGGATGAGTTCAAATGAAAGCTGTGGCCTTGCCCCTTCGTTTGACACCGATATTGAACGCATATATCAAGGGTTTAGGGGAACAGCATTTTCACCGATAGCTCATCTATCGATAAATATAACGAAATATGGATGAGTTCAAATGAAAGCTGTGGCCTTGCCTCTTCGTTTGAAACCCATATTGAACGCATATATCAAGGTTTTAGGGGAACAGCATTTTCACCGATAGCTCATCTATCGATAAATATAACGAAATATGGATGAGTTCAAATGAAAGCTGTGGCCTTGCCTCTTCGTTTGAAACCCATATTGAATGCGTATATCAAGGTTTTGGGGGAACAGCATTTTCACCGATAGCTCATCTATCGATAAATATAACGAAATATGGATGAGTTCAAATGACAGCTGTGGCCTTGCCTCTTCGTTTGAAACCTATATTGAACGCATATATCAAGGTTTTAGGGGAACAGCATTTCCACCGATAGCTCATCTTTCGATAAATATAACGAAATATGGATGAGTTCAAATGAAAGCTGTGGCCTTGCCTCTTCGTTTGAAACCCATATTGAATGCGTATATCAAGGTTTTGGGGGAACAGCATTTTCACCGATAGCTCATCTATCGATAAATATAACGAAATATGGATGAGTTCAAATGAAAGCTGTGGCCTTGCCTCTTCGTTTGAAACCCATATTGAATGCGTATATCAAGGTTTTGGGGGAACAGCATTTTCACCGATAGCTCATCTATCGATAAATATAACGAAATATGGATGAGTTCGAATGAAAGCTGTGGCCTTGCCTCTTCGTTTGAAACCCATATTGAACGCATATATCAAGGGTTTAGGGGAACAGCATTTTCACCGATAGCTCTTCTATCGATAAATATAACGAAATATGGATGAGTTCAAATGAAAGCTGTGGCCTTGCGTCTTCGTTTGAAACCCATATTGAATGCGTATATCAAGGTTTTGGGGGAACAGCATTTTCACCGATAGCTCATCTATCGATAAATATAACGAAATATGGATGAGTTCAAATGAAAGCTGTGGCCTTGCCTCTTCGTTTGAAACCCATATTGAACGCATATATCAAGGCTTTAGGGGAACAGCATTTTCACCGATAGCTCATCTATCGATAAATATAACGAAATATGGATGAGTTCGAATGAAAGCTGTGGCCTTGCCTCTTCGTTTGAAACCCATATTGAACGCATATATGAAGGTTTTAGGAGAACAGCATTTTCACCGATAGCTGATCTATCGATAAATATAACGAAATATGGATGAGTTCAAATGAAAGCTGTGGCCTTGCCTCTTCGTTTGAAACCCATATTGAATGCGTATATCAAGGTTTTGGGGGAACAGCATTTTCACCGATAGCTCATCTATCGATAAATATAACGAAATATGGATGAGTTCAAATGAAAGCTGTGGCCTTGCCCCTTCGTTTGACACCGATATTGAACGCATATATGAAGGTTTTAGGAGAACAGCATTTTCACCGATAGCTCATCTATCGATAAATATAACGAAATATGGATGAGTTCAAATGAAAGCTGTGGCCTTGCCTCTTCGTTTGAAACCCATATTGAATGCGTATATCAAGGTTTTGGGGGAACAGCATTTTCACCGATAGCTCATCTATCGATACATATAACGAAATATGGATGAGTTCAAATGAAAGCTGTGGCCTTGCCTCTTCGTTTGAAACCCATATTGAACGCATATATCAAGGCTTTAGGGGAACAGCATTTTCACCGATAGCTCATCTATCGATAAATATAACGAAATATGGATGAGTTCGAATGAAAGCTGTGGCCTTGCCTCTTCGTTTGAAACCCATATTGAATGCGTATATCAAGGTTTTGGGGGAACAGCATTTTCACCGATAGCTCATCTATCGATAAATATAACGAAATATGGATGAGTTCAAATGAAAGCTGTGGCCTTGCCCCTTCGTTTGACACCGATATTGAACGCATATATGAAGGTTTTAGGAGAACAGCATTTTCACCGATAGCTCATCTATCGATAAATATAACGAAATATGGATGAGTTCAAATGAAAGCTGTGGCCTTGCCTCTTCGTTTGAAACCCATATTGAACGCATATATCAAGGTTTTAGGGGAACAGCATTTTCACCGATAGCTCATCTATCGATAAATATAACGAAATATGGATGAGTTCAAATGAAAGCTGTGGCCTTGCCTCTTCGTTTGAAACCCATATTGAATGCGTATATCAAGGTTTTGGCGGAACAGCATTTTCACCGATAGCTCATCTATCGATAAATATAACGAAATATGGATGAGTTCAAATGACAGCTGTGGCCTTGCCTCTTCGTTTGAAACCTATATTGAACGCATATATCAAGGTTTTAGGGGAACAGCATTTCCACCGATAGCTCATCTTTCGATAAATATAACGAAATATGGATGAGTTCAAATGAAAGCTGTGGCCTTGCCTCTTCGTTTGAAACCCATATTGAACGCATATATCAAGGTTTTAGGGGAACAGCATTTTCACCGATAGCTCATCTATCGATAAATATAACGAAATATGGATGAGTTCAAATGAAAGCTGTGGCCTTGCCTCTTCGTTTGAAACCCATATTGAATGCGTATATCAAGGTTTTGGGGGAACAGCATTTTCACCGATAGCTCATCTTTCGATAAATATAACGAAATATGGATGAGTTCAAATGAAAGCTGTGGCCTTGCCTCTTCGTTTGAAACCCATATTGAATGCGTATATCAAGGTTTTGGGGGAACAGCATTTTCACCGATAGCTCATCTATCGATAAATATAACGAAATATGGATGAGTTCAAATGAAAGCTGTGGCCTTGCCTCTTCGTTTGAAACCCATATTGAACGCATATATCATGGTTTTAGGGGAACAGCATTTTCACCGATAGCTCATCTATCGATAAATATAACGAAATATGGATGAGTTCAAATGAAAGCTGTGGCCTTGCCTCTTCGTTTGAAACCCATATTGAACGCATATATCAAGGTTTTAGGGGAACAGCATTTTCACCGATAGCTCATCTATCGATAAATATAACGAAATATGGATAAGTCAAATGAAAGCTGTGGCCTTGCCCCTTCGTTTGACACCGATATTGAACGCATATATCAAGGGTTTAGGGGAACAGCATTTTCACCGATAGCTCATCTATCGATAAATATAACGAAATATGGATGAGTTCAAATGAAAGCTGTGGCCTTGCCTCTTCGTTTGAAACCCATATTGAACGCATATATCAAGGTTTTAGGGGAACAGCATTTTCACCGATAGCTCATCTATCGATAAATATAACGAAATATGGATGAGTTCAAATGAAAGCTGTGGCCTTGCCTCTTCGTTTGAAACCCATATTGAATGCGTATATCAAGGTTTTGGGGGAACAGCATTTTCACCGATAGCTCATCTATCGATAAATATAACGAAATATGGATGAGTTCAAATGACAGCTGTGGCCTTGCCTCTTCGTTTGAAACCTATATTGAACGCATATATCAAGGTTTTAGGGGAACAGCATTTCCACCGATAGCTCATCTTTCGATAAATATAACGAAATATGGATGAGTTCAAATGAAAGCTGTGGCCTTGCCTCTTCGTTTGAAACCCATATTGAATGCGTATATCAAGGTTTTGGGGGAACAGCATTTTCACCGATAGCTCATCTATCGATAAATATAACGAAATATGGATGAGTTCAAATGAAAGCTGTGGCCTTGCCTCTTCGTTTGAAACCCATATTGAATGCGTATATCAAGGTTTTGGGGGAACAGCATTTTCACCGATAGCTCATCTATCGATAAATATAACGAAATATGGATGAGTTCGAATGAAAGCTGTGGCCTTGCCTCTTCGTTTGAAACCCATATTGAACGCATATATCAAGGGTTTAGGGGAACAGCATTTTCACCGATAGCTCATCTATCGATAAATATAACGAAATATGGATGAGTTCAAATGAAAGCTGTGGCCTTGCGTCTTCGTTTGAAACCCATATTGAATGCGTATATCAAGGTTTTGGGGGAACAGCATTTTCACCGATAGCTCATCTATCGATACATATAACGAAATATGGATGAGTTCAAATGAAAGCTGTGGCCTTGCCTCTTCGTTTGAAACCCATATTGAACGCATATATCAAGGCTTTAGGGGAACAGCATTTTCACCGATAGCTCATCTATCGATAAATATAACGAAATATGGATGAGTTCGAATGAAAGCTGTGGCCTTGCCTCTTCGTTTGAAACCCATATTGAACGCATATATGAAGGTTTTAGGAGAACAGCATTTTCACCGATAGCTGATCTATCGATAAATATAACGAAATATGGATGAGTTCAAATGAAAGCTGTGGCCTTGCCTCTTCGTTTGAAACCCATATTGAATGCGTATATCAAGGTTTTGGGGGAACAGCATTTTCACCGATAGCTCATCTATCGATACATATAACGAAATATGGATGAGTTCAAATGAAAGCTGTGGCCTTGCCTCTTCGTTTGAAACCCATATTGAACGCATATATCAAGGCTTTAGGGGAACAGCATTTTCACCGATAGCTCATCTATCGATAAATATAACGAAATATGGATGAGTTCGAATGAAAGCTGTGGCCTTGCCTCTTCGTTTGAAACCCATATTGAATGCGTATATCAAGGTTTTGGGGGAACAGCATTTTCACCGATAGCTCATCTATCGATAAATATAACGAAATATGGATGAGTTCAAATGAAAGCTGTGGCCTTGCCTCTTCGTTTGAAACCCATATTGAACGCATATATGAAGGTTTTAGGAGAACAGCATTTTCACCGATAGCTCATCTATCGATAAATATAACGAAATATGGATGAGTTCAAATGAAAGCTGTGGCCTTGCCCCTTCGTTTGACACCGATATTGAACGCATATATGAAGGTTTTAGGATAACAGCATTTTCACCGATAGCTCATCTATCGATAAATATAACGAAATATGGATGAGTTCAAATGAAAGCTGTGGCCTTGCCTCTTCGTTTGAAACCCATATTGAACGCATATATCAAGGTTTTAGGGGAACAGCATTTTCACCGATAGCTCATCTATCGATAAATATAACGAAATATGGATGAGTTCGAATGAAAGCTGTGGCCTTGCCTCTTCGTTTGAAACCCATATTGAACGCATATATCAAGGTTTTAGGGGAACAGCATTTTCACCGATAGCTCATCTATCGATAAATATAACGAAATATGGATGAGTTCAAATGAAAGCTGTGGCCTTGCCTCTTCGTTTGAAACCCATATTGAACGCATATATGAAGGTTTTAGGAGAACAGCATTTTCACCGATAGCTCATCTATCGATAAATATAACGAAATATGGATGAGTTCAAATGAAAGCTGTGGCCTTGCCTCTTCGTTTGAAACCCATATTGAATGCGTATATCAAGGTTTTGGGGGAACAGCATTTTCACCGATAGCTCATCTATCGATAAATATAACGAAATATGGATGAGTTCTAATGAAAGCTGTGGCCTTGCCCCTTCGTTTGACACCGATATTGAACGCATATATCAAGGTTTTAGGAGAACAGCATTTTCACCGATAGCTCATCTATCGATAAATATAACGAAATATGGATGAGTTCAAATGAAAGCTGTGGCCTTGCCTCTTCGTTTGAAACCCATATTGAACGCATATATCAAGGTTTTAGGGGAACAGCATTTTCACCGATAGCTCATCTATCGATAAATATAACGAAATATGGATGAGTTCAAATGAAAGCTGTGGCCTTGCCTCTTCGTTTGAAACCCATATTGAACGCATATATCATGGTTTTAGGGGAACAGCATTTTCACCGATAGCTCATCTATCGATAAATATAACGAAATATGGATGAGTTCAAATGAAAGCTGTGGCCTTGCCTCTTCTTTTGAAACCCATATTGAACGCATATATCAAGGGTTTAGGGGAACAGCATTTTCACCGATAGCTCATCTATCGATAAATATAACGAAATATGGATGAGTTCAAATGAAAGCTGTGGCCTTGCCTCTTCGTTTGAAACCCATATTGAACGCATATATCAAGGTTTTAGGGGAACAGCATTTTCACCGATAGCTCATCTATCGATAAATATAACGAAATATGGATGAGTTCAAATGAAAGCTGTGGCCTTGCCCCTTCGTTTGACACCGATATTGAACGCAAATATCAAGGTTTTAGGAGAACAGCATTTTCACCGATAGCTCATCTATCGATAAATATAACGAAATATGGATGAGTTCAAATGAAAGCTGTGGCCTTGCCTCTTCGTTTGAAACCCATATTGAACGCATATATCAAGGTTTTAGGGGAACAGCATTTTCACCGATAGCTCATCTATCGATAAATATAACGAAATATGGATGAGTTCAAATGAAAGCTGTGGCCTTGCCTCTTCGTTTGAAACCCATATTGAACGCATATATCAAGGTTTTAGGGGAACAGCATTTTCACCGATAGCTCATCTATCGATAAATATAACGAAATATGGATGAGTTCAAATGAAAGCTGTGGCCTTGCCTCTTCGTTTGAAACCCATATTGAATGCGTATATCAAGGTTTTGGGGGAACAGCATTTTCACCGATAGCTCATCTATCGATAAATATAACGAAATATGGATGAGTTCAAATGACAGCTGTGGCCTTGCCTCTTCGTTTGAAACCTATATTGAACGCATATATCAAGGTTTTAGGGGAACAGCATTTCCACCGATAGCTCATCTTTCGATAAATATAACGAAATATGGATGAGTTCAAATGAAAGCTGTGGCCTTGCCTCTTCGTTTGAAACCCATATTGAATGCGTATATCAAGGTTTTGGGGGAACAGCATTTTCACCGATAGCTCATCTATCGATAAATATAACGAAATATGGATGAGTTCAAATGAAAGCTGTGGCCTTGCCTCTTCGTTTGAAACCCATATTGAATGCGTATATCAAGGTTTTGGGGGAACAGCATTTTCACCGATAGCTCATCTATCGATAAATATAACGAAATATGGATGAGTTCGAATGAAAGCTGTGGCCTTGCCTCTTCGTTTGAAACCCATATTGAACGCATATATCAAGGGTTTAGGGGAACAGCATTTTCACCGATAGCTCTTCTATCGATAAATATAACGAAATATGGATGAGTTCAAATGAAAGCTGTGGCCTTGCCTCTTCGTTTGAAACCCATATTGAATGCGTATATCAAGGTTTTGGGGGAACAGCATTTTCACCGATAGCTCATCTATCGATAAATATAACGAAATATGGATGAGTTCAAATGAAAGCTGTGGCCTGGCTTCTTCGTTTGAAACCCATATTGAACGCATATATCGAGGTTTTAGGGGAACAGCATTTTCACCGATAGCTCATCTATCGATAAATATAACGAAATATGGATGAGTTTGAATGAAAGCTGTGGCCCTGCCTCTTCGTTTGAAACCCATATTGAATGCGTACATCAAGGTTTTGGGGGAACAGCATTTTCACCGATAGCTCATCTATCGATAAATATAACGAAATATGGATGAGTTCAAATGAAAGTTGTGGCCTTGCCTCTTCGTTTGAAACCCATATTGAACGCATATATCAAGGTTTTAGGGGAACAGAATTTTCACCGATAGCTCATCTATCGATAAATATAACGAAATATGGATGAGTTCAAATGAAAGCTGTGGCCTTGCCTCTTCGTTTGAAACCCATATTGAACGCATATATCAAGGTTTTAGGGGAACAGCATTTTCACCGATAGCCCATCTATCGATAAATATAACGAAATATGGATAAGTTCGAATGAAAGCTGTGGCCTTGCCTCTTCGTTTGAAACCCATATTGAACGCATATATCAAGGTTTTAGGGGAACAGCATTGTCACCGATAGCTCATCTATCGATAAATATAACGAAATATGGATAAGTTCGAATGAAAGCTGTGGCCTTGCCTCTTCGTTTGAAACCCATATTGAACGCATATATCAAGGTTTTAGGGGAACAGCATTTTCACCGATAGCTCATCTATCGATAAATATAACGAAATATGGATGAGTTCAAATGAAAGCTGTGGCCTTGCCTCTTCGTTTGAAACCCATACTGAACGCATATATCAAGGTTTTAGGGGAACAGCATTTTCACCGATAGATCATCTATCGATAAATATAACGAAATATGGATGAGTTCGAATGAAAGCTGTGGCCTTGCCTCTTCGTTTGAAACCCATATTGAACGCATATATCAAGGTTTTAGGGGAACAGCATTTTCACCGATAGCTCATCTATCGATAAATATAACGAAATATGGATGAGTTCAAATGAAAGCTGTGGCCTTGCTTCTTCGTTTGACACCTATACTGAACGCATATATCATGACTTAAGGGGAACAGCATTTTCACCGAAAGCTCATCTATCGATAAATATAACGAAATATGGATGAGTTCAAATGAAAGCTGTGGCCTTGCCTCTTCGTTTGACACCTATACTGAACGCATATATCATGACTTAAGGGGAACAGCATTTTTACCGAAAGCTCATCTATCGATAAATATAACGAAATATGGATGAGTTCAAATGAAATCTGTGGCCTTGCCTCTTCGTTTGAAACCCGTATTGAACGCATATATCAAGGTTTTAGGGGAACAGCATTTTCACCGATAGCTCATCTATCGATAAATATAACGAAATATGGATGAGTTCAAATGAAAGCTGTGGCCTTGCCTCTTCGTTTGACACCTATACTGAACGCATATATCATGACTTAAGGGGAACAGCATTTTCACCGAAAGCTCATCTATCGATAAATATAACGAAATATGGATGAGTTCAAATGAAAGCTGTGGCCTTGCCTCTTCGTTTGAAACCCATATTGAACGCATATATCAAGGTTTTAGGGGAACAGCATTTTCACCGATAGCTCATCTATCGATAAATATAACGAAATATGGATGAGTTCAAATGAAAGCTGTGGCCTTGCCTCTTCGTTTGACACCTATACTGAACGCATATATCATGACTTAAGGGGAACAGCATTTTCACCGAAAGCTCATCTATCGATAAATATAACGAAATATGGATGAGTTCAAATGAAAGCTGTGGCCTTGCCTCTTCGTTTGACACCTATACTGAACGCATATATCATGACTTAAGGGGAACAGCATTTTCTATCGATAAATATAACGAAATATGGATGAGTTCGAATGAAAGCTGTGGCCTTGCCTCTTCGTTTGAAACCCATATTGAACGCATATATCAAGGTTTTAGGGGAACAGCATTTTCACCGATAGCTCATCTATCGATAAATATAACGAAATATGGATGAGTTCAAATGAAAGCTGTGGCCTTGCCTCTTCGTTTGACACCTATACTGAACGCATATATCATGACTTAAGGGGAACAGCATTTTCACCGAATGCTCATCTATCGATAAATATAACGAAATATGGATGAGTTCAAATGAAAGCTGTGGCCTTGCCTCTTCGTTTGACACCTATACTGAACGCATATATCATGACTTTAGGGGAACAGCATTTTCACCGAAAGCTCATCTATCGATAAATATAACGAAATATGGATGAGTTCAAATGAAAGCTGTGGCCTTGCCTCTTCGTTTGACACCTATACTGAACGCATATATCATGACTTAAGGGGAACAGCATTTTCACCGAAAGCTCATCTATCGATAAATATAACGAAATATGGATGAGTTCAAATGAAATCTGTGGCCTTGCCTCTTCGTTTGAAACCCATACTGAACGCATATATCAAGGTTTTAGGGGAACAGCATTTTCACCGATAGTTCATCTATCGATAAATATAACGAAATATGGATGAGTTCGAATGAAAGCTGTGGCCTTGCCTCTTCGTTTGAAACCCATATTGAACGCATATATCAAGGTTTTAGGGGAACAGCATTTTCACCGATAGCTCATCTATCGATAAATATAACGAAATATAGATGAGTTCAAATGAAAGCTGTGGCCTTGCCTCTTCGTTTGACACCTCTACTGAACGCATATATCATGACTTAAGGGGAACAGCATTTTCACCGAAAGCTCATCTATCGATAAATATAACGAAATATGGATGAGTTCAAATGAAAGCTGTGGCCTTGCCTCTTCGTTTGACACCTATACTGAACGCATATATCATGACTTAAGGGGAACAGCATTTTCACCGAAAGCTCATCTATCGATAAATATAACGAAATATGGATGAGTTCAAATGAAATCTGTGGCCTTGCCTCTTCGTTTGAAACCCATATTGAACGCATATATCAAGGTTTTAGGGGAACAGCATTTTCACCGATAGCTCATCTATCGATAAATATAACGAAATATGGATGAGTTCGAATGAAAGCTGTGGCCTTGCCTCTTCGTTTGAAACCCATATTGAATGCGTATATCAAGGCTTTGGGGGAACAGCATTTTCACCGATAGCTCATCTATCGATAAATATAACGAAATATGGATGAGTTCAAATGAAAGCTGTGGCCTTGCCCCTTCGTTTGACACCGATATTGAACGCATATATGAAGGTTTTAGGAGAACAGCATTTTCACCGATAGCTCATCTATCGATAAATATAACGAAATATGGATGAGTTCAAATGACAGCTGTGGCCTTGCCTGTTCGTTTGAAACCCATATTGAATGCGTATATCAAGGTTTTGGGGGAACAGCATTTTCACCGATAGCTCATCTATCGATAAATATAACGAAATATGGATGAGTTCAAATGAAAGCTGTGGCCTTGCCCCTTCGTTTGACACCGATATTGAACGCATATATGAAGGTTTTAGGAGAACAGCATTTTCACCGATAGCCCATCTATCGATAAATATAACGAAATATGGATGAGTTCAAATGAAAGCTGTGGCCTTGCCTCTTCGTTTGAAACCCATATTGAATGCGTATATCAAGGTTTTGGGGGAACAGCATTTTCACCGATAGCTCATCTATCGATAAATATAACGAAATATGGATGAGTTCAAATGAAAGCTGTGGCCTTGCCTCTTCGTTTGAAACCCATATTGAACGCATATATCAAGGTTTTAGGGGAACAGCATTTTCACCGATAGCTCATCTATCGATAAATATAACGAAATATGGATGAGTTCAAATGAAAGCTGTGGCCTTGCCTCTTCGTTTGAAACCCATATTGAATGCGTATATCAAGGTTTTGGGGGAACAGCATTTTCACCGATAGCTCATCTATCGATAAATATAACGAAATATGGATGAGTTCAAATGAAAGCTGTGGCCTTGCCCCTTCGTTTGACACCGATATTGAACGCATATATGAAGGTTTTAGGAGAACAGCATTTTCACCGATAGCTCATCTATCGATAAATATAACGAAATATGGATGAGTTCAAATGACAGCTGTGGCCTTGCCTCTTCGTTTGAAACCCATATTGAACGCATATATTAAGGTTTTAGGGGAACAGCATTTTCACCGATAGCTCATCTTTCGATAAATATAACGAAATATGGATGAGTTCAAATGAAAGCTGTGGCCTTGCCTCTTCGTTTGAAACCCATATTGAACGGATATATCAAGGTTTTAGGGGAACAGCATTTTCACCGATAGCTCATCTATCGATAAATATAACGAAATATGGATGAGTTCAAATGAAAGCTGTGGCCTTGCCTCTTCGTTTGAAACCCATATTGAACGCATATATCAAGGTTTTAGGGGAACAGCATTTTCACCGATAGCTCATCTATCGATAAATATAACGAAATATGGATGAGTTCAAATGAAAGCTGTGGCCTTGCCCCTTCGTTTGACACCGATATTGAACGCATATATGAAGGTTTTAGGAGAACAGCATTTTCACCGATAGCTCATCTATCGATAAATATAACGAAATATGGATGAGTTCAAATGACAGCTGTGGCCTTGCCCCTTCGTTTGACACCGATATTGAACGCATATATGAAGGTTTTAGGAGAACAGCATTTTCACCGATAGCTCATCTATCGATAAATATAACGAAATATGGATGAGTTCAAATGAAAGCTGTGGCCTTGCCTCTTCGTTTGAAACCCATATTGAATGCGTATATCAAGGTTTTGGGGGAACAGCATTTTCACCGATAGCTCATCTATCGATAAATATAACGAACTATGGATGAGTTCAAATGAAAGCTGTGGCCTTGCCCCTTCGTTTGACACCGATATTGAACGCATATATGAAGGTTTTAGGAGAACAGCATTTTCACCGATAGCTCATCTATCGATAAATATAACGAAATATGGATGAGTTCAAATGAAAGCTGTGGCCTTGCCTCTTCGTTTGACACCTCTACTGAACGCATATATCATGACTTAAGGGGAACAGCATTTTCACCGAAAGCTCATCTATCGATAAATATAACGAAATATGGATGAGTTCAAATGAAAGCTGTGGCCTTGCCTCTTCGTTTGACACCTATACTGAACGCATATATCATGACTTAAGGGCAACAGCATTTTCACCGAAAGCTCATCTATCGATAAATATAACGAAATATGGATGAGTTCAAATGAAATCTGTGGCCTTGCCTCTTCGTTTGAAACCCATACTGAACGCATATATCATGAATTAAGGGGAACAGCATTTTCACCGAAAGCTCATCTATCGATAAATATAACGAAATATGGATGAGATCAAATGAAATCTGTGGCCTTGCCTCTTCGTTTGAAACCCATACTGACCGCATATATCAAGGTTTTAGGGGAACAGCATTTTCACCGATAGTTCATCTATCGATAAATATAACGAAATATGGATGAGTTCGAATGAAAGCTGTGGCCTTGCCTCTTCGTTTGAAACCCATATTGAATGCGTATATCAAGGTTTTGGGGGAACAGCATTTTCACCGATAGCTCATCTATCGATAAATATAACGAAATATGGATGAGTTCAAATGAAAGCTGTGGCCTTGCCCCTTCGTTTGACACCGATATTGAACGCATATATGAAGGTTTTAGGAGAACAGCATTTTCACCGATAGCTCATCTATCGATAAATATAACGAAATATGGATGAGTTCAAATGACAGCTGTGGCCTTGCCTCTTCGTTTGAAACCTATATTGAACGCATATATCAAGGTTTTAGGGGAACAGCATTTTCACCGATAGCTCATCTTTCGATAAATATAAGGAAATATGGATGAGTTCAAATGAAAGCTGTGGCCTTGCCTCTTCGTTTGAATCCCATATTGAATGCGTATATCAAGGTTTTGGGGGAACAGCATTTTCACCGATAGCTCATCTATCGATAAATATAACGAAATATGGATGAGTTCAAATGAAAGCTGTGGCCTTGCCTCTTCGTTTGAAACCCATATTGAATGCGTATATCAAGGTTTTGGGGGAACAGCATTTTCACCGATAGCTCATCTATCGATAAATATAACGAAATATGGATGAGTTCAAATGAAAGCTGTGGCCTTGCCCCTTCGTTTGACACCGATATTGAACGCATATATGAAGGTTTTAGGAGAACAGCATTTTCACCGATAGCTCATATATCGATAAATATAACGAAATATGGATGAGTTCAAATGAAAGCTGTGGCCTTGCCTCTTCGTTTGAAACCCATATTGAATGCGTATATCAAGGTTTTGGGGGAACAGCATTTTCACCGATAGCTCATCTATCGATAAATATAACGAAATATGGATGAGTTCAAATGAAAGCTGTGGCCTTGCCCCTTCGTTTGACACCGATATTGAACGCATATGTGAAGGTTTTAGGAGAACAGCATTTTCACCGATAGCTCATCTATCGATAAATATAACGAAATATGGATGAGTTCAAATGACAGCTGTGGCCTTGCCTCTTCGTTTCAAACCCATATTGAACGCATATATCAAGGTTTTAGGGGAACAGCATTTTCACCGATAGCTCATCTATCGATAAATATAACGAAATATGGATGAGTTCAAATGAAAGCTGTGGCCTTGCCCCTTCGTTTGACACCGATATTGAACGCATATATGAAGGTTTTAGGAGAACAGCATTTTCACCGATAGCTCATCTATCGATAAATGTAACGAAATATGGATGAGTTCAAATGAAAGCTGTGGCTTTGCCTCTTCGTTTGAAACCCATATTGAATGCGTATATCAAGGTTTTGGGGGAACAGCATTTTCACCGATAGCTCATCTATCGATAAATATAACGAAATATGGATGAGTTCAAATGAAAGCTGTGGCCTTGCCCCTTCGTTTGACACCGATATTGAACGCATATATGAAGGTTTTAGGAGAACAGCATTTTCACCGATAGCTCATCTATCGATAAATATAACGAAATATGGATGAGTTCAAATGAAAGCTGTGGCCTTGCCTCTTCGTTTGAAACCCATATTGAATGCGTATATCAAGGTTTTGGGGGAACAGCATTTTCACCGATAGCTCATCTATCGATAAATATAACGAAATATGGATGAGTTCAAATGAAAGCTGTGGCCTTGCCCCTTCGTTTGACACCGATATTGAACGCATATGTGAAGGTTTTAGGAGAACAGCATTTTCACCGATAGCTCATCTATCGATAAATATAACGAAATATGGATGAGTTCAAATGACAGCTGTGGCCTTGCCTCTTCGTTTCAAACCCATATTGAACGCATATATCAAGGTTTTAGGGGAACAGCATTTTCACCGATAGCTCATCTATCGATAAATATAACGAAATATGGATGAGTTCAAATGAAAGCTGTGGCCTTGCCCCTTCGTTTGACACCGATATAACGAAATATGGATGAGTTCAAATGAAAGCTGTGGCTTTGCCTCTTCGTTTGAAACCCATATTGAATGCGTTTATCAAGGTTTTGGGGGAACAGCATTTTCACCGATAGCTCATCTATCGATAAATATAACGAAATATGGATGAGTTCAAATGAAAGCTGTGGCCTTGCCTCTTCGTTTGACACCTATACTGAACGCATATATCATGACTTAAGGGGAACAGCATTTTCACCGAAAGCTCATCTATCGATAAATATAACGAAATATGGATGAGTTCAAATGAAAGCTGTGGCCTTGCCTCTTCGTTTGACACCTATACTGAACGCATATATCATGACTTAAGGGGAACAGCATTTTCACCGAAAGCTCATCTATCGATAAATATAACGAAATATGGATGAGTTCAAATGAAATCTGTGGCCTTGCCTCTTCGTTTGAAACCCATATTGAACGCATATATCAAGGTTTTAGGGGAACAGCATTTTCACCGATAGCTCATCTATCGATAAATATAACGAAATATGGATGAGTTCGAATGAAAGCTGTGGCCTTGCCTCTTCGTTTGAAACCCATATTGAACGCATATATCAAGGTTTTAGGGGAACAGCATTTTCACCGATAGCTCATCTATCGATAAATATAACGAAATATAGATGAGTTCAAATGAAAGCTGTGGCCTTGCCTCTTCGTTTGACACCTATACTGAACGCATATATCATGACTTAAGGGGAACAGCATTTTCACCGAAAGCTCATCTATCGATAAATATAACGAAATATGGATGAGTTCAAATGAAATCTGTGGCCTTGCCTCTTCATTTGAAACCCATATTGAATGCGTTTATCAAGGTTTTGGGGGAACAGCATTTTCACCGATAGCTCATCTATCGATAAATATAACGAAATATGGATGAGTTCAAATGAAAGCTGTGGCCTTGCCTCTTCGTTTGACACCTATACTGAACGCATATATCATGACTTAAGGGGAACAGCATTTTCACCGAAAGCTCATCTATCGATAAATATAACGAAATATGGATGAGTTCAAATGAAAGCTGTGGCCTTGCCTCTTCGTTTGACACCTATACTGAACGCATATATCATGACTTAAGGGGAACAGCATTTTCACCGAAAGCTCATCTATCGATAAATATAACGAAATATGGATGAGTTCAAATGAAATCTGTGGCCTTGCCTCTTCGTTTGAAACCCATATTGAACGCATATATCAAGGTTTTAGGGGAACAGCATTTTCACCGATAGCTCATCTATCGATAAATATAACGAAATATGGATGAGTTCGAATGAAAGCTGTGGCCTTGCCTCTTCGTTTGAAACCCATATTGAACGCATATATCAAGGTTTTAGGGGAACAGCATTTTCACCGAAAGCTCATCTATCGATAAATATAACGAAATATGGATGAGTTCAAATGAAATCTGTGGCCTTGCCTCTTCGTTTGAAACCCATATTGAACGCATATATCAAGGTTTTAGGGGAACAGCATTTTCACCGATAGCTCATCTATCGATAAATATAACGAAATATGGATGAGTTCGAATGAAAGCTGTGGCCTTGCCTCTTCGTTTGAAACCCATACTGAACGCATATATCAAGGTTTTAGGGGAACAGCATTTTCACCGATAGTTCATCTATCGATAAATATAACGAAATATGGATGAGTTCGAATGAAAGCTGTGGCCTTGCCTCTTCGTTTGAAACCCATATTGAACGCATATATCAAGGTTTTAGGGGAACAGCATTTTCACCGATAGCTCATCTATCGATAAATATAACGAAATATAGATGAGTTCAAATGAAAGCTGTGGCCTTGCCTCTTCGTTTGACACCTATACTGAACGCATATATCATGACTTAAGGGGAACAGCATTTTCACCGAAAGCTCATCTATCGATAAATATAACGAAATATGGATGAGTTCAAATGAAAGCTGTGGCCTTGCCTCTTCGTTTGACACCTATACTGAACGCATATATCATGACTTAAGGGGAACAGCATTTTCACCGAAAGCTCATCTATCGATAAATATAACGAAATATGGATGAGTTCAAATGAAATCTGTGGCCTTGCCTCTTCGTTTGAAACCCATATTGAACGCATATATCAAGGTTTTAGGGGAACAGCATTTTCACCGATAGCTCATCTATCGATAAATATAACGAAATATGGATGAGTTCGAATGAAAGCTGTGGCCTTGCCTCTTCGTTTGAAACCCATATTGAATGCGTATATCAAGGCTTTGGGGGACCAGCATTTTCACCGATAGCTCATCTATCGATAAATATAACGAAATATGGATGAGTTCAAATGAAAGCTGTGGCCTTGCCCCTTCGTTTGACACCGATATTGAACGCATATATGAAGGTTTTAGGAGAACAGCATTTTCACCGATAGCTCATCTATCGATAAATATAACGAAATATGGATGAGTTCAAATGACAGCTGTGGCCTTGCCTCTTCGTTTGAAACCCATATTGAATGCGTATATCAAGGTTTTGGGGGAACAGCATTTTCACCGATAGCTCATCTATCGATAAATATAACGAAATATGGATGAGTTCAAATGAAAGCTGTGGCCTTGCCCCTTCGTTTGACACCGATATTGAACGCATATATGAAGGTTTTAGGTGAACAGCATTTTCACCGATAGCTCATCTATCGATAAATATAACGAAATATGGATGAGTTCAAATGAAAGCTGTGGCCTTGCCTCTTCGTTTGAAACCCATATTGAATGCGTATATCAAGGTTTTGGGGGAACAGCATTTTCACCGATAGCTCATCTATCGATAAATATAACGAAATATGGATGAGTTCAAATGAAAGCTGTGGCCTTGCCTCTTCGTTTGAAACCCATATTGAACGCATATATCAAGGTTTTAGGGGAACAGCATTTTCACCGATAGCTCATCTATCGATAAATATAACGAAATATGGATGAGTTCAAATGAAAGCTGTGGCCTTGCCTCTTCGTTTGAAACCCATATTGAATGCGTATATCAAGGTTTTGGGGGAACAGCATTTTCACCGATAGCTCATCTATCGATAAATATAACGAAATATGGATGAGTTCAAATGAAAGCTGTGGCCTTGCCTCTTCGTTTGACACCGATATTGAACGCATATATGAAGGTTTTAGGAGAACAGCATTTTCACCGATAGCTCATCTATCGATAAATATAACGAAATATGGATGAGTTCAAATGACAGCTGTGGCCTTGCCTCTTCGTTTGAAACCCATATTGAACGCATATATCAAGGTTTTAGGGGAACAGCATTTTCACCGATAGCTCATCTTTCGATAAATATAACGAAATATGGATGAGTTCAAATGAAAGCTGTGGCCTTGCCTCTTCGTTTGAAACCCATATTGAACGGATATATCAAGGTTTTAGGGGAACAGCATTTTCACCGATAGCTCATCTATCGATAAATATAACGAAATATGGATGAGTTCAAATGAAAGCTGTGGCCTTGCCTCTTCGTTTGAAACCCATATTGAACGCATATATCAAGGTTTTAGGGGAACAGCATTTTCACCGATAGCTCATCTATCGATAAATATAACGAAATATGGATGAGTTCAAATGAAAGCTGTGGCCTTGCCCCTTCGTTTGACACCGATATTGAACGCATATATGAAGGTTTTAGGAGAACAGCATTTTCACCGATAGCTCATCTATCGATAAATATAACGAAATATGGATGAGTTCAAATGACAGCTGTGGCCTTGCCCCTTCGTTTGACACCGATATTGAACGCATATATGAAGGTTTTAGGAGAACAGCATTTTCAACGATAGCTCATCTATCGATAAATATAACGAAATATGGATGAGTTCAAATGAAAGCTGTGGCCTTGCCTCTTCGTTTGAAACCCATATTGAATGCGTATATCAAGGTTTTGGGGGAACAGCATTTTCACCGATAGCTCATCTATCGATAAATATAACGAAATATGGATGAGTTCAAATGAAAGCTGTGGCCTTGCCCCTTCGTTTGACACCGATATTGAACGCATATATGAAGGTTTTAGGAGAACAGCATTTTCACCGATAGCTCATCTATCGATAAATATAACGAAATATGGATGAGTTCAAATGAAAGCTGTGGCCTTGCCACTTCGTTTGAAACCCATATTGAATGCGTATATCAAGGTTTTGGGGGAACAGCATTTTCACCGATAGCTCATCTATCGATAAATATAACGAAATATGGATGAGTTCAAATGAAAGCTGTGGCCTTGCCCCTTCGTTTGACACCGATATTGAACGCATATATGAAGGTTTTAGGAGAACAGCATTTTCACCGATAGCTCATCTATCGATAAATATAACGAAATATGGATGAGTTCAAATGAAAGCTGTGGCCTTGCCCCTTCGTTTGACACCGATATTGAACGCATATATGAAGGTTTTAGGAGAACAGCATTTTCACCGATAGCTCATCTATCGATAAATATAACGAAATATGGATGAGTTCAAATGACAGCTGTGGCCTTGCCTCTTCGTTTGAAACCTATATTGAACGCATATATCAAGGTTTTAGGGGAACAGCATTTTCACCGATAGCTCATCTTTCGATAAATATAAGGAAATATGGATGAGTTCAAATGAAAGCTGTGGCCTTGCCTCTTCATTTGAAACCCATATTGAATGCGTTTATCAAGGTTTTGGGGGAACAGCATTTTCACCGATAGCTCATCTATCGATAAATATAACGAAATATGGATGAGTTCAAATGAAAGCTGTGGCCTTGCCTCTTCGTTTGACACCTATACTGAACGCATATATCATGACTTAAGGGGAACAGCATTTTCACCGAAAGCTCATCTATCGATAAATATAACGAAATATGGATGAGTTCAAATGAAAGCTGTGGCCTTGCCTCTTCGTTTGACACCTATACTGAACGCATATATCATGACTTAAGGGGAACAGCATTTTCACCGAAAGCTCATCTATCGATAAATATAACGAAATATGGATGAGTTCAAATGAAATCTGTGGCCTTGCCTCTTCGTTTGAAACCCATATTGAACGCATATATCAAGGTTTTAGGGGAACAGCATTTTCACCGATAGCTCATCTATCGATAAATATAACGAAATATGGATGAGTTCGAATGAAAGCTGTGGCCTTGCCTCTTCGTTTGAAACCCATATTGAACGCATATATCAAGGTTTTAGGGGAACAGCATTTTCACCGAAAGCTCATCTATCGATAAATATAACGAAATATGGATGAGTTCAAATGAAATCTGTGGCCTTGCCTCTTCGTTTGAAACCCATATTGAACGCATATATCAAGGTTTTAGGGGAACAGCATTTTCACCGATAGCTCATCTATCGATAAATATAACGAAATATGGATGAGTTCGAATGAAAGCTGTGGCCTTGCCTCTTCGTTTGAAACCCATACTGAACGCATATATCAAGGTTTTAGGGGAACAGCATTTTCACCGATAGTTCATCTATCGATAAATATAACGAAATATGGATGAGTTCGAATGAAAGCTGTGGCCTTGCCTCTTCGTTTGAAACCCATATTGAACGCATATATCAAGGTTTTAGGGGAACAGCATTTTCACCGATAGCTCATCTATCGATAAATATAACGAAATATAGATGAGTTCAAATGAAAGCTGTGGCCTTGCCTCTTCGTTTGACACCTATACTGAACGCATATATCATGACTTAAGGGGAACAGCATTTTCACCGAAAGCTCATCTATCGATAAATATAACGAAATATGGATGAGTTCAAATGAAAGCTGTGGCCTTGCCTCTTCGTTTGACACCTATACTGAACGCATATATCATGACTTAAGGGGAACAGCATTTTCACCGAAAGCTCATCTATCGATAAATATAACGAAATATGGATGAGTTCAAATGAAATCTGTGGCCTTGCCTCTTCGTTTGAAACCCATATTGAACGCATATATCAAGGTTTTAGGGGAACAGCATTTTCACCGATAGCTCATCTATCGATAAATATAACGAAATATGGATGAGTTCGAATGAAAGCTGTGGCCTTGCCTCTTCGTTTGAAACCCATATTGAATGCGTATATCAAGGCTTTGGGGGAACAGCATTTTCACCGATAGCTCATCTATCGATAAATATAACGAAATATGGATGAGTTCAAATGAAAGCTGTGGCCTTGCCCCTTCGTTTGACACCGATATTGAACGCATATATGAAGGTTTTAGGAGAACAGCATTTTCACCGATAGCTCATCTATCGATAAATATAACGAAATATGGATGAGTTCAAATGACAGCTGTGGCCTTGCCTCTTCGTTTGAAACCCATATTGAATGCGTATATCAAGGTTTTGGGGGAACAGCATTTTCACCGATAGCTCATCTATCGATAAATATAACGAAATATGGATGAGTTCAAATGAAAGCTGTGGCCTTGCCCCTTCGTTTGACACCGATATTGAACGCATATATGAAGGTTTTAGGAGAACAGCATTTTCACCGATAGCTCATCTATCGATAAATATAACGAAATATGGATGAGTTCAAATGAAAGCTGTGGCCTTGCCTCTTCGTTTGAAACCCATATTGAATGCGTATATCAAGGTTTTGGGGGAACAGCATTTTCACCGATAGCTCATCTATCGATAAATATAACGAAATATGGATGAGTTCAAATGAAAGCTGTGGCCTTGCCTCTTCGTTTGAAACCCATATTGAACGCATATATCAAGGTTTTAGGGGAACAGCATTTTCACCGATAGCTCATCTATCGATAAATATAACGAAATATGGATGAGTTCAAATGAAAGCTGTGGCCTTGCCTCTTCGTTTGAAACCCATATTGAATGCGTATATCAAGGTTTTGGGGGAACAGCATTTTCACCGATAGCTCATCTATCGATAAATATAACGAAATATGGATGAGTTCAAATGAAAGCTGTGGCCTTGCCCCTTCGTTTGACACCGATATTGAACGCATATATGAAGGTTTTAGGAGAACAGCATTTTCACCGATAGCTCATCTATCGATAAATATAACGAAATATGGATGAGTTCAAATGACAGCTGTGGCCTTGCCTCTTCGTTTGAAACCCATATTGAACGCATATATCAAGGTTTTAGGGGAACAGCATTTTCACCGATAGCTCATCTTTCGATAAATATAACGAAATATGGATGAGTTCAAATGAAAGCTGTGGCCTTGCCTCTTCGTTTGAAACCCATATTGAACGGATATATCAAGGTTTTAGGGGAACAGCATTTTCACCGATAGCTCATCTATCGATAAATATAACGAAATATGGATGAGTTCAAATGAAAGCTGTGGCCTTGCCTCTTCGTTTGAAACCCATATTGAACGCATATATCAAGGTTTTAGGGGAACAGCATTTTCACCGATAGCTCATCTATCGATAAATATAACGAAATATGGATGAGTTCAAATGAAAGCTGTGGCCTTGCCCCTTCGTTTGACACCGATATTGAACGCATATATGAAGGTTTTAGGAGAACAGCATTTTCACCGATAGCTCATCTATCGATAAATATAACGAAATATGGATGAGTTCAAATGACAGCTGTGGCCTTGCCCCTTCGTTTGACACCGATATTGAACGCATATATGAAGGTTTTAGGAGAACAGCATTTTCACCGATAGCTCATCTATCGATAAATATAACGAAATATGGATGAGTTCAAATGAAAGCTGTGGCCTTGCCTCTTCGTTTGAAACCCATATTGAATGCGTATATCAAGGTTTTGGGGGAACAGCATTTTCACCGATAGCTCATCTATCGATAAATATAACGAAATATGGATGAGTTCAAATGAAAGCTGTGGCCTTGCCCCTTCGTTTGACACCGATATTGAACGCATATATGAAGGTTTTAGGAGAACAGCATTTTCACCGATAGCTCATCTATCGATAAATATAACGAAATATGGATGAGTTCAAATGAAAGCTGTGGCCTTGCCTCTTCGTTTGAAACCCATATTGAATGCGTATATCAAGGTTTTGGGGGAACAGCATTTTCACCGATAGCTCATCTATCGATAAATATAACGAAATATGGATGAGTTCAAATGAAAGCTGTGGCCTTGCCCCTTCGTTTGACACCGATATTGAACGCATATATGAAGGTTTTAGGAGAACAGCATTTTCACCGATAGCTCATCTATCGATAAATATAACGAAATATGGATGAGTTCAAATGACAGCTGTGGCCTTGCCTCTTCGTTTGAAACCTATATTGAACGCATATATCAAGGTTTTAGGGGAACAGCATTTTCACCGATAGCTCATCTTTCGATAAATATAAGGAAATATGGATGAGTTCAAATGAAAGCTGTGGCCTTGCCTCTTCGTTTGAATCCCATATTGAATGCGTATATCAAGGTTTTGGGGGAACAGCATTTTCACCGATAGCTCATCTATCGATAAATATAACGAAATATGGATGAGTTCAAATGAAAGCTGTGGCCTTGCCTCTTCGTTTGAAACCCATATTGAATGCGTATATCAAGGTTTTGGGGGAACAGCATTTTCACCGATAGCTCATCTATCGATAAATATAACGAAATATGGATGAGCTCAAATGAAAGCTGTGGCCTTGCCCCTTCGTTTGACACCGATATTGAACGCATATATGAAGGTTTTAGGAGAACAGCATTTTCACCGATAGCTCATCTATCGATAAATATAACGAAATATGGATGAGTTCAAATGAAAGCTGTGGCCTTGCCCCTTCGTTTGACACCGATATTGAACGCATATGTGAAGGTTTTAGGAGAACAGCATTTTCACCGATAGCTCATCTATCGATAAATATAACGAAATATGGATGAGTTCAAATGACAGCTGTGGCCTTGCCTCTTCGTTTCAAACCCATATTGAACGCATATATCAAGGTTTTAGGGGAACAGCATTTTCACCGATAGCTCATCTATCGATAAATATAACGAAATATGGATGAGTTCAAATGAAAGCTGTGTCCTTGCCCCTTCGTTTGACACCGATATTGAACGCATATATGAAGGTTTTAGGAGAACAGCATTTTCACCGATAGCTCATCTATCGATAAATATAACGAAATATGGATGAGTTCAAATGAAAGCTGTGGCTTTGCCTCTTCGTTTGAAACCCATATTGAATGCGTATATCAAGGTTTTGGGGGAACAGCATTTTCACCGATAGCTCATCTATCGATAAATATAACGAAATATGGATGAGTTCAAATGAAAGCTGTGGCCTTGCCCCTTCGTTTGACACCGATATTGAACGCATATATGAAGGTTCTAGGAGAACAGCATTTTCACCGATAGCTCATCTATCGATAAATATAACGAAATATGGATGAGTTCAACTGACAGCTGTGGCCTTGCCTCTTCGTTTGAAACCCATATTGAACGCATATATCAAGGTTTTAGGGGAACAGCATTTTCACCGATAGCTCATCTTTCGATAAATATAACGAAATATGGATGAGTTCAAATGAAAGCTGTGGCCTTGCCTCTTCGTTTGAAACCCATATTGAATGCGTATATCAAGGTTTTGGGGGAACAGCATTTTCACCGATAGCTCATCTATCGATAAATATAACGAAATATGGATGAGTTCAAATGAAAGCTGTGGCCTTGCCCCTTCGTTTGAAACCCATATTGAACGCATATATCAAGGTTTTAGGGGAACAGCAATTCCACCGATAGCTCATCTTTCGATAAATATAACGAAATATGGATGAGTTCAAATGAAAGCTGTGGCCTTGCCTCTTCGTTTGAAACCCATATTGAACGCATATATCAAGGTTTTAGGGGAACAGCATTTTCACCGATAGCTCATCTATCGATAAATATAACGAAATATGGATGAGTTCGAATGAAAGCTGTGGCCTTGCCTCTTCGTGTGAAACCCATATTGAACGCATATATCAAGGTGTTAGGGGAACAGCATTTTCACCGATAGCTCATCTTTCGATAAATATAACGAAATATGGATGAGTTCAAATGAAAGCTGTGGCCTTGCCTCTTCGTTTGAAACCCATATTGAACGCATATATCAAGGTGTTAGGGGAACAGCATTTTCACCGATAGCTCATCTTTCGATAAATATAACGAAATATGGATGAGTTCAAATGAAAGCTGTGGCCTTGCCTCTTCGTGTGAAACCCATATTGAACGCATATATCAAGGTGTTAGGGGAACAGCATTTTCACCGATAGCTCATCTTTCGATAAATATAACGAAATATGGATGAGTTCAAATGAAAGCTGTGGCCTTGTCTCTTCGTTTGAAACCCATATTGAATGCGTATATCAAGGTTTTGGGGGAACAGCATTTTCACCGATAGCTCATCTATCGATAAATATAACGAAATATGGATGAGTTCAAATGAAAGCTGTGGCCTTGCCCCTTCGTTTGAAACCCATATTGAACGCATATATCAAGGTTTTAGGGGAACAGCATTTTCACCGATAGCTCATCTATCGATAAATATAACGAAATATGGATGAGTTCAAATGAAAGCTGTGGCCTTGCCCCTTCGTTTGAAACCCATATTGAACGCATATATCAAGGTTTTAGGGGAACAGCATTTTCACCGATAGCTCATCTATCGATAAATATAACGAAATATGGATGAGTTCAAATGACAGCTGTGGCCTTGCCTCTTCGTTTGAAACCCATATTGAACGCATATATCAAGGTTTTAGGGGAACAGCATTTTCACCGATAGCTCATCTATCGATAAATATAACGAAATATGGATGAGTTCAAATGAAAGCTGTGGCCTTGCCCCTTCGTTTGACACCGATATTGAACGCATATATGAAGGTTTTAGGAGAACAGCATTTTCACCGATAGCTCATCTATCGATAAATATAACGAAATATGGATGAGTTCAAATGAAAGCTGTGGCCTTGCCTCTTCGTTTGAAACCCATATTGAACGCATATATCAAGGTTTTAGGGGAACAGCATTTTCACCGATAGCTCATCTATCGATAAATATAACGAAATATGGATGAGTTCGAATGAAAGCTGTGGCCTTGCCTCTTCGTGTGAAACCCATATTGAACGCATATATCAAGGTTTTAGGGGAACAGCATTTTCACCGGTAGCTCATCTTTCGATAAATATAACGAAATATGGATGAGTTCAAATGAAAGCTGTGGCCTTGCCTCTTCGTTTGAAACCCATATTGAACGCATATATCAAGGTTTTAGGGGAACAGCATTTTCACCGATAGCTCATCTATCGATAAATATAACGAAATATGGATGAGTTCGAATGAAAGCTGTGGCCTTGCCTCTTCGTTTGAAACCCATATTGAACGCATATATCAAGGTTTTAGGGGAACAGCATTTTCACCGATAGCTCATCTATCGATAAATATAACGAAATATGGATGAGTTCAAATGAAAGCTGTGGCCTTGCCTCTTCGTTTGAAACCCATATTGAACGCATATATCAAGGTTTTAGGGGAACAGCATTTTCACCGATAGCTCATCTATCGATAAATATAACGAAATATGGATGAGTTCAAATGAAAGCTGTGGCCTTGCCCCTTCGTTTGACACCATATTGAACGCATATATCAAGGTTTTAGGAGAACAGCATTTTCACCGATAGCTCATCTATCGATAAATATAACGAAATATGGATGAGTTCAAATGAAAGCTGTGGCCTTGCCTCTTCGTTTGAAACCCATATTGAACGCATATATCAAGGTTTTAGGGGAACAGCATTTTCACCGATAGCTCATCTTTCGATAAATATAACGAAATATGGATGAGTTCAAATGAAAGCTGTGGCCTTGCCCCTTCGTTTGACACCGATATTGAACGCATATATGAAGGTTTTAGGAGAACAGCATTTTCACCGATAGCTCATCTATCGATAAATATAACGAAATATGGATGAGTTCAAATGACAGCTGTGGCCTTGCCTCTTCGTTTGAAACCCATATTGAACGCATATATCAAGGTTTTAGGGGAACAGCATTTTCACCGATAGCTCATCTATCGATAAATATAACGAAATATGGATGAGTTCAAATGAAAGCTGTGGCCTTGCCCCTTCGTTTGACACCGATATTGAACGCATATATGAAGGTTTTAGGAGAACAGCATTTTCACCGATAGCTCATCTATCGATAAATATAACGAAATATGGATGAGTTCAAATGAAAGCTGTGGCTTTGCCTCTTCGTTTGAAACCCATATTGAATGCGTATATCAAGGTTTTGGGGGAACAGCATTTTCACCGATAGCTCATCTATCGATAAATATAACGAAATATGGATGAGTTCGAATGAAAGCTGTGGCCTTGCCTCTTCGTGTGAAACCCATATTGAACGCATATATCAAGGTTTTAGGGGAACAGCATTTTCACCGATAGCTCATCTTTCGATAAATATAACGAAATATGGATGAGTTCAAATGAAAGCTGTGGCCTTGCCCCTTCGTTTGACACCGATATTGAACGCATATATGAAGGTTCTAGGAGAACAGAATTTGCACCGATAGCTCATCTATCGATAAATATAACGAAATATGGATGAGTTCAAATGAAAGCTGTGGCCTTGCCCCTTCGTTTGACACCGATATTGAACGCATATATGAAGGTTTTAGGAGAACAGCATTTTCACCGATAGCTCATCTATCGATAAATATAACGAAATATGGATGAGTTCAAATGAAAGCTGTGGCTTTGCCTCTTCGTTTGAAACCCATATTGAATGCGTATATCAAGGTTTTGGGGGAACAGCATTTTCACCGATAGCTCATCTATCGATAAATATAACGAAATATGGATGAGTTCAAATGAAAGCTGTGGCCTTGCCCCTTCGTTTGACAACGATATTGAACGCATATATGAAGGTTTTAGGAGAACAGCATTTTCACCGATAGCCCATCTATCGATAAATATAACGAAATATGGATGAGTTCAAATGAAAGCTGTGGCTTTGCCTCTTCGTTTGAAACCCATATTGAATGCGTATATCAAGGTTTTGGGGGAACAGCATTTTCACCGATAGCTCATCTATCGATAAATATAACGAAATATGGATGAGTTCAAATGAAAGCTGTGGCCTTGCCCCTTCGTTTGACACCGATATTGAACGCATATATGAAGGTTCAGGAGAACAGCATTTTCACCGATAGCTCATCTATCGATAAATATAACGAAATATGGATGAGTTCAAATGACAGCTGTGGCCTTGCCTCTTCGTTTGAAACCCATATTGAACGCATATATCAAGGTTTTAGGGGAACAGCATTTTCACCGATAGCTCATCTTTCGATAAATATAACGAAATATGGATGAGTTCAAATGAAAGCTGTGGCCTTGCCTCTTCGTTTGAAACCCATATTGAATGCGTATATCAAGGTTTTGGGGGAACAGCATTTTCACCGATAGCTCATCTATCGATAAATATAACGAAATATGGATGAGTTCAAATGAAAGCTGTGGCCTTGCCCCTTCGTTTGAAACCCATATTGAACGCATATATCAAGGTTTTAGGAGAACAGCATTTCCACCGATAGCTCATCTTTCGATAAATATAACGAAATATGGATGAGTTCAAATGAAAGCTGTGGCCTTGCCTCTTCGTTTGAAACCCATATTGAACGCATATATCAAGGTTTTAGGGGAACAGCATTTTCACCGATAGCTCATCTATCGATAAATATAACGAAATATGGATGAGTTCGAATGAAAGCTGTGGCCTTGCCTCTTCGTGTGAAACCTATATTGAACGCATATATCAAGGTTTTAGGGGAACAGCATTTTCACCGATAGCTCATCTTTCGATAAATATAACGAAATATGGATGAGTTCAAATGAAAGCTGTGGCCTTGCCTCTTCGTTTGAAACCCATATTGAACGCATATATCAAGGTTTTAGGGGAACAGCATTTTCACCGATAGCTCATCTATCGATAAATATAACGAAATATGGATGAGTTCGGATGAAAGCTGTGGCCTTGCCTCTTCGTTTGAAACCCATATTGAACGCATATATCAAGGTTTTAGGGGAACAGCATTTTCACCGATAGCTCATCTATCGATAAATATAACGAAATATGGATGAGTTCAAATGAAAGCTGTGGCCTTGCCTCTTCGTTTGAAACCCATATTGAACGCATATATCAAGGTTTTAGGGGTACAGCATTTTCACCGATAGCTCATCTATCGATAAATATAACGAAATATGGATGAGTTCAAATGAAAGCTGTGGCCTTGCCTCTTCGTTTGAAACCCATATTGAACGCATATATCAAGGTTTTAGGGGAACAGCATTTTCACCGATAGCTCATCTATCGATAAATATAACGAAATATGGATGAGTTCAAATGAAAGCTGTGGCCTTGCCCCTTCGTTTGACACCGATATTGAACGCATATATGAAGGTTTTAGGAGAACAGCATTTTCACCGATAGCTCATCTATCGATAAATATAACGAAATATGGATGAGTTCAAATGAAAGCTGTGGCCTTGCCCCTTCGTTTGACACCGATATTGAACGCATATATGAAGGTTTTAGGAGAACAGCATTTTCACCGATAGCTCATCTACCGATAAATATAACGAAATATGGATGAGTTCAAATGAAAGCTGTGGCCTTGCCTCTTCGTTTGAAACCCATATTGAACGCATATATCAAGGTTTTAGGGGAACAGCATTTTCACCGATAGCTCATCTATCGATAAATATAACGAAATATGGATGAGTTCGAATGAAAGCTGTGGCCTTGCCTCTTCGTGTGAAACCCATATTGAACGCATATATCAAGGTTTTAGGGGAACAGCATTTTCACCGATAGCTCATCTTTCGATAAATATAACGAAATATGGATGAGTTCAAATGAAAGCTGTGGCCTTGCCTCTTCGTTTGAAACCCATATTGAACGCATATATCAAGGTTTTAGGGGAACAGCATTTTCACCGATAGCTCATCTATCGATAAATATAACGAAATATGGATGAGTTCGAATGAAAGCTGTGGCCTTGCCTCTTCGTTTGAAACCCATATTGAACGCATATATCAAGGTTTTAGGGGAACAGCATTTTCACCGATAGCTCATCTATCGATAAATATAACGAAATATGGATGAGTTCAAATAAAAGCTGTGGCCTTGCCTCTTCGTTTGAAACCCATATTGAACGCATATATCAAGGTTTTAGGGGAACAGCATTTTCACCGATAGCTCATCTATCGATAAATATAACGAAATATGGATGAGTTCAAATGAAAGCTGTGGCCTTGCCCCTTCGTTTGACACCGATATTGAACGCATATATCAAGGTTTTAGGAGAACAGCATTTTCACCGATAGCTCATCTATCGATAAATATAACGAAATATGGATGAGTTCAAATGAAAGCTGTGGCCTTGCCTCTTCGTTTGAAACCCATATTGAACGCATATATCAAGGTTTTAGGGGAACAGCATTTTCACCGATAGCTCATCTTTCGATAAATATAACGAAATATGGATGAGCTCAAATGAAAGCTGTGGCCTTGCCCCTTCGTTTGACACCGATATTGAACGCATATATGAAGGTTTTAGGAGAACAGCATTTTCACCGATAGCTCATCTATCGATAAATATAACGAAATATGGATGAGTTCAAATGACAGCTGTGGCCTTGCCTCTTCGTTTGAAACCCATATTGAACGCATATATCAAGGTTTTAGGGGAACAGCATTTTCACCGATAGCTCATCTATCGATAAATATAACGAAATATGGATGAGTTCAAATGAAAGCTGTGGCCTTGCCCCTTCGTTTGACACCGATATTGAACGCATATATGAAGGTTTTAGGAGAACAGCATTTTCACCGATAGCTCATCTATCGATAAATATAACGAAATATGGATGAGTTCAAATGAAAGCTGTGGCTTTGCCTCTTCGTTTGAAACCCATATTGAATGCGTATATCAAGGTTTTGGGGGAACAGCATTTTCACCGATAGCTCATCTATCGATAAATATAACGAAATATGGATGAGTTCAAATGAAAGCTGTGGCCTTGCCCCTTCGTTTGAAACCCATATTGAACGCATATATGAAGGTTTTAGGAGAACAGCATTTTCACCGATAGCTCATCTATCGATAAATATAACGAAATATGGATGAGTTCAAATGAAAGCTGTGGCTTTGCCTCTTCGTTTGAAACCCATATTGAATGCGTATATCAAGGTTTTGGGGGAACAGCATTTTCACCGATAGCTCATCTATCGATAAATATAACGAAATATGGATGAGTTCAAATGAAAGCTGTGGCCTTGCCCCTTCGTTTGACACCGATATTGAACGCATATATGAAGGTTCTAGGAGAACAGCATTTTCACCGATAGCTCATCTATCGATAAATATAACGAAATATGGATGAGTTCAAATGACAGCTGTGGCCTTGCCTCTTCGTTTGAAACCCATATTGAACGCATATATCAAGGTTTTAGGGGAACAGCATTTTCACCGATAGCTCATCTTTCGATAAATATAACGAAATATGGATGAGTTCAAATGAAAGCTGTGGCCTTGCCTCTTCGTTTGAAACCCATATTGAATGCGTATATCAAGGTTTTGGGGGAACAGCATTTTCACCGATAGCTCATCTATCGATAAATATAACGAAATATGGATGAGTTCAAATGAAAGCTGTGGCCTTGCCCCTTCGTTTGAAACCCATATTGAACGCATATATCAAGGTTTTAGGGGAACAGCATTTTCACCGATAGCTCATCTTTCGATAAATATAACGAAATATGGATGAGTTCAAATGAAAGCTGTGGCCTTGCCTCTTCGTTTGAAACCCATATTGAAAGCATATATCAAGGTTTTAGGGGAACAGCATTTTCACCGATAGCTCATCTATCGATAACTATAACGAAATATGGATGAGTTCGAATGAAAGCTGTGGCCTTGCCTCTTCGTGTGAAACCCATATTGAACGCATATATCAAGGTTTTAGGAGAACAGCATTTTCACCGATAGCTCATCTTTCGATAAATATAACGAAATATGGATGAGTTCAAATGAAAGCTGTGGCCTTGCCTCTTCGTTTGAAACCCATATTGAACGCATATATCAAGGTTTTAGGGGAACAGCATTTTCACCGATAGCTCATCTATCGATAAATATAACGAAATATGGATGAGTTCGAATGAAAGCTGTGGCCTTGCCTCTTCGTTTGAAACCCATATTGAACGCATATATCAAGGTTTTAGGGGAACAGCATTTTCACCGATAGCTCATCTATCGATAAATATAACGAAATATGGATGAGTTCAAATGAAAGCTGTGGCCTTGCCTCTTCGTTTGAAACCCATATTGAACGCATATATCAAGGTTTAGGGGAACAGCATTTTCACCGATAGCTCATCTATCGATAAATATAACAAAATATGGATGAGTTCTAATGAAAGCTGTGGCCTTGCCCCTTCGTTTGACACCGATATTGAACGCATATATCAAGGTTTTAGGAGAACAGCATTTTCACCGATAGCTCATCTATCGATAAATATAACGAAATATGGATGAGTTCAAATGAAAGCTGTGGCCTTGCCTCTTCGTTTGAAACCCATATTGAACGCATATATCAAGGTTTTAGGGGAACAGCATTTTCACCGATAGCTCATCTATCGATAAATATAACGAAATATGGATGAGTTCAAATGAAAGCTGTGGCCTTGCCTCTTCGTTTGAAACCCATATTGAACGCATATATCATGGTTTTAGGGGAACAGCATTTTCACCGATAGCTCATCTATCGATAAATATAACGAAATATGGATGAGTTCAAATGAAAGCTGTGGCCTTGCCTCTTCGTTTGAAACCCATATTGAACGCATATATCAAGGGTTTGGGGAACAGCATTTTCACCGATAGCTCATCTATCGATAAATATAACGAAATATGGATGAGTTCAAATGAAAGCTGTGGCCTTGCCTCTTCGTTTGAAACCCATATTGAACGCATATATCAAGGTTTAAGGGGAACAGCATTTTCACCGATAGCTCATCTATCGATAAATATAACGAAATATGGATGAGTTCAAATGAAAGCTGTGGCCTTGCCTCTTCGTTTGAAACCCATATTGAACGCATATATCAAGGTTTTAGGGGAACAGCATTTTCACCGATAGCTCATCTATCGATAAATATAACGAAATATGGATGAGTTCAAATGAAAGCTGTGGCCTTGCCCCTTCGTTTGACACCGATATTGAACGCATATATCAAGGTTTTAGGAGAACAGCATTTTCACCGATAGCTCATCTATCGATAAATATAACGAAATATGGATGAGTTCAAATGAAAGCTGTGGCCTTGCCTCTTCGTTTGAAACCCATATTGAACGCATATATCAAGGTTTTAGGGGAACAGCATTTTCACCGATAGCTCATCTATCGATAAATATAACGAAATATGGATGAGTTCAAATGAAAGCTGTGGCCTTGCCTCTTCGTTTGAAACCCATATTGAACGCATATATCAAGGTTTTAGGGGAACAGCATTTTCACCGATAGCTCATCTATCGATAAATATAACGAAATATGGATGAGTTCAAATGAAAGCTGTGGCCTTGCCTCTTCGTTTGAAACCCATATTGAATGCGTATATCAAGGTTTTGGGGGAACAGCATTTTCACCGATAGCTCATCTATCGATAAATATAACGAAATATGGATGAGTTCAAATGAAAGCTGTGGCCTTGCCTCTTCGTTTGAAACCTATATTGAACGCATATATCAAGGTTTTAGGGGAACAGCATTTCCACCGATAGCTCATCTTTCGATAAATATAACGAAATATGGATGAGTTCAAATGAAAGCTGTGGCCTTGCCTCTTCGTTTGAAACCCATATTGAATGCGTTTATCAAGGTTTTGGGGGAACAGCATTTTCACCGATAGCTCATCTATCGATAAATATAACGAAATATGGATGAGTTCAAATGAAAGCTGTGGCCTTGCCTCTTCGTTTGAAACCCATATTGAATGCGTATATCAAGGTTTTGGGGGAACAGCATTTTCACCGATAGCTCATCTATCGATAAATATAACGAAATATGGATGAGTTCGAATGAAAGCTGTGGCCTTGCCTCTTCGTTTGAAACCCATATTGAACGCATATATCAAGGGTTTAGGGGAACAGCATTTTCACCGATAGCTCTTCTATCGATAAATATAACGAAATATGGATGAGTTCAAATGAAAGCTGTGGCCTTGCGTCTTCGTTTGAAACCCATATTGAATGCGTATATCAAGGTTTTGGGGGAACAGCATTTTCACCGATAGCTCATCTATCGATACATATAACGAAATATGGATGAGTTCAAATGAAAGCTGTGGCCTTGCCTCTTCGTTTGAAACCCATATTGAACGCATATATCAAGGCTTTAGGGGAACAGCATTTTCACCGATAGCTCATCTATCGATAAATATAACGAAATATGGATGAGTTCGAATGAAAGCTGTCTCCTTGCCTCTTCGTTTGAAACCCATATTGAATGCGTATATCAAGGTTTTGGGGGAACAGCATTTTCACCGATAGCTCATCTATCGATACATATAACGAAATATGGATGAGTTCAAATGAAAGCTGTGGCCTTGCCTCTTCGTTTGAAACCCATATTGAATGCGTATATCAAGGTTTTGGGGGAACAGCATTTTCACCGATAGCTCATCTATCGATACATATAACGAAATATGGATGAGTTCAAATGAAAGCTGTGGCCTTGCCTCTTCGTTTGAAACCCATATTGAATGCGTATATCAAGGTTTTGGGGGAACAGCATTTTCACCGATAGCTCATCTATCGATACATATAACGAAATATGGATGAGTTCAAATGAAAGCTGTGGCCTTGCCACTTCGTTTGAAACCCATATTGAATGCGTATATCAAGGTTTTGGGGGAACAGCATTTTCACCGATAGCTCATCTATCGATAAATATAACGAAATATGGATGAGTTCAAATGAAAGCTGTGGCCTTGCCACTTCGTTTGAAACCCATATTGAATGCGTATATCAAGGTTTTGGGGGAACAGCATTTTCACCGATAGCTCATCTATCGATAAATATAACGAAATATGGATGAGTTCGAATGAAAGCTGTGGCCTTGCCTCTTCGTTTGAAACCCATATTGAATGCGTATATCAAGGTTTTGGGGGAACAGCATTTTCACCGATAGCTCATCTATCGATAAATATAACGAAATATGGATGAGTTCAAATGAAAGCTGTGGCCTTGCCCCTTCGTTTGACACCGATATTGAACGCATATATGAAGGTTTTAGGAGAACAGCATTTTCACCGATAGCTCATCTATCGATAAATATAACGAAATATGGATGAGTTCAAATGAAAGCTGTGGCCTTGCCTCTTCGTTTGAAACCCATATTGAACGCATATATCAAGGTTTTAGGGGAACAGCATTTTCACCGATAGCTCATCTATCGATAAATATAACCGAAATATGGATGAGTTCGAATGAAAGCTGTGGCCTTGCCTCTTCGTTTGAAACCCATATTGAACGCATATATCAAGGTTTTAGGGGAACAGCATTTTCACCGATAGCTCATCTATCGATAAATATAACGAAATATGGATGAGTTCAAATGAAAGCTGTGGCCTTGCCTCTTCGTTTGAAACCCATATTGAACGCATATATGAAGGTTTTAGGAGAACAGCATTTTCACCGATAGCTCATCTATCGATAAATATAACGAAATATGGATGAGTTCAAATGAAAGCTGTGGCCTTGCCTCTTCGTTTGAAACCCATATTGAATGCGTATATCAAGGTTTTGGGGGAACAGCATTTTCACCGATAGCTCATCTATCGATAAATATAACGAAATATGGATGAGTTCTAATGAAAGCTGTGGCCTTGCCCCTTCGTTTGACACCGATATTGAACGCATATATCAAGGTTTTAGGAGAACAGCATTTTCACCGATAGCTCATCTATCGATAAATATAACGAAATATGGATGAGTTCAAATGAAAGCTGTGGCCTTGCCTCTTCGTTTGAAACCCATATTGAACGCATATATCAAGGTTTTAGGGGAACAGCATTTTCACCGATAGCTCATCTATCGATAAATATAACGAAATATGGATGAGTTCAAATGAAAGCTGTGGCCTTGCCTCTTCGTTTGAAACCCATATTGAACGCATATATCATGGTTTTAGGGGAACAGCATTTTCACCGATAGCTCATCTATCGATAAATATAACGAAATATGGATGAGTTCAAATGAAAGCTGTGGCCTTGCCTCTTCGTTTGAAACCCATATTGAACGCATATATCAAGGGTTTAGGGGAACAGCATTTTCACCGATAGCTCATCTATCGATAAATATAACGAAATATGGATGAGTTCAAATGAAAGCTGTGGCCTTGCCTCTTCGTTTGAAACCCATATTGAACGCATATATCAAGGTTTTAGGGGAACAGCATTTTCACCGATAGCTCATCTATCGATAAATATAACGAAATATGGATGAGTTCAAATGAAAGCTGTGGCCTTGCCTCTTCGTTTGAAACCCATATTGAACGCATATATCAAGGTTTTAGGGGAACAGCATTTTCACCGATAGCTCATCTATCGATAAATATAACGAAATATGGATGAGTTCAAATGAAAGCTGTGGCCTTGCCCCTTCGTTTGACACCGATATTGAACGCATATATCAAGGTTTTAGGAGAACAGCATTTTCACCGATAGCTCATCTATCGATAAATATAACGAAATATGGATGAGTTCAAATGAAAGCTGTGGCCTTGCCTCTTCGTTTGAAACCCATATTGAACGCATATATCAAGGTTTTAGGGGAACAGCATTTTCACCGATAGCTCATCTATCGATAAATATAACGAAATATGGATGAGTTCAAATGAAAGCTGTGGCCTTGCCTCTTCGTTTGAAACCCATATTGAACGCATATATCAAGGTTTTAGGGGAACAGCATTTTCACCGATAGCTCATCTATCGATAAATATAACGAAATATGGATGAGTTCAAATTAAAGCTGTGGCCTTGCCTCTTCGTTTGAAACCCATATTGAATGCGTATATCAAGGTTTTGGGGGAACAGCATTTTCACCGATAGCTCATCTATCGATAAATATAACGAAATATGGATGAGTTCAAATGACAGCTGTGGCCTTGCCTCTTCGTTTGAAACCTATATTGAACGCATATATCAAGGTTTTAGGGGAACAGCATTTCCACCGATAGCTCATCTTTCGATAAATATAACGAAATATGGATGAGTTCAAATGAAAGCTGTGGCCTTGCCTCTTCGTTTGAAACCCATATTGAATGCGTATATCAAGGTTTTGGGGGAACAGCATTTTCACCGATAGCTCATCTATCGATAAATATAACGAAATATGGATGAGTTCAAATGAAAGCTGTGGCCTTGCCTCTTCGTTTGAAACCCATATTGAATGCGTATATCAAGGTTTTGGGGGAACAGCATTTTCACCGATAGCTCATCTATAAATATAACGAAAGCTCATCTATCGATAAATATAACGAAATATGGATGAGTTCGAATGAAAGCTGTGGCCTTGCCTCTTCGTTTGAAACCCATATTGAACGCATATATCAAGGGTTTAGGGGAACAGCATTTTCACCGATAGCTCTTCTATCGATAAATATAACGAAATATGGATGAGTTCAAATGAAAGCTGTGGCCTTGCGTCTTCGTTTGAAACCCATATTGAATGCGTATATCAAGGTTTTGGGGGAACAGCATTTTCACCGATAGCTCATCTATCGATACATATAACGAAATATGGATGAGTTCAAATGAAAGCTGTGGCCTTGCCTCTTCGTTTGAACCCCATATTGAACGCATATATCAAGGCTTTAGGGGAACAGCATTTTCACCGATAGCTCATCTATCGATAAATATAACGAAATATGGATGAGTTCGAATGAAAGCTGTGGCCTTGCCTCTTCGTTTGAAACCCATATTGAACGCATATATGAAGGTTTTAGGAGAACAGCATTTTCACCGATAGCTCATATATCGATAAATATAACGAAATATGGATGAGTTCAAATGAAAGCTGTGGCCTTGCCTCTTCGTTTGAAACCCATATTGAATGCGTATATCAAGGTTTTGGGGGAACAGCATTTTCACCGATAGCTCATCTATCGATAAATATAACGAAATATGGATGAGTTCAAATGAAAGCTGTGGCCTTGCCCCTTCGTTTGACACCGATATTGAACGCATATATGAAGGTTTTAGGAGAACAGCATTTTCACCGATAGCTCATCTATCGATAAATATAACGAAATATGGATGAGTTCAAATGACAGCTGTGGCCTTGCCTCTTCGTTTGACACCGATATTGAACGCATATATGAAGGTTTTAGGAGAACAGCATTTTCACCGATAGCTCATCTATCGATAAATATAACGAAATATGGATGAGTTCAAATGAAAGCTGTGGCCTTGCCTCTTCGTTTGAAACCCATATTGAATGCGTATATCAAGGTTTTGGGGGAACAGCATTTTCACCGATAGCTCATCTATCGATACATATAACGAAATATGGATGAGTTCAAATGAAAGCTGTGGCCTTGCCTCTTCGTTTGAAACCCATATTGAACGCATATATCAAGGCTTTAGGGGAACAGCATTTTCACCGATAGCTCATCTATCGATAAATATAACGAAATATGGATGAGTTCGAATGAAAGCTGTGGCCTTGCCTCTTCGTTTGAAACCCATATTGAATGCGTATATCAAGGTTTTGGGGGAACAGCATTTTCACCGATAGCTCATCTATCGATAAATATAACGAAATATGGATGAGTTCAAATGAAAGCTGTGGCCTTGCCCCTTCGTTTGACACCGATATTGAACGCATATATGAAGGTTTTAGGAGAACAGCATTTTCACCGATAGCTCATCTATCGATAAATATAACGAAATATGGATGAGTTCAAATGAAAGCTGTGGCCTTGCCTCTTCGTTTGAAACCCATATTGAACGCATATATCAAGGTTTTAGGGGAACAGCATTTTCACCGATAGCTCATCTATCGATAAATATAACGAAATATGGATGAGTTCGAATGAAAGCTGTGGCCTTGCCTCTTCGTTTGAAACCCATATTGAACGCATATATCAAGGTTTTAGGGGAACAGCATTTTCACCGATAGCTCATCTATCGATAAATATAACGAAATATGGATGAGTTCAAATGAAAGCTGTGGCCTTGCCCCTTCGTTTGACACCGATATTGAACGCATATATGAAGGTTTTAGGAGAACAGCATTTTTACCGATAGCTCATCTATCGATAAATATAACGAAATATGGATGAGTTCAAATGACAGCTGTGGCCTTGCCTCTTCGTTTGAAACCTATATTGAACGCATATATCAAGGTTTTAGGGGAACAGCATTTTCACCGATAGCTCATCTTTCGATAAATATAACGAAATATGGATGAGTTCAACTGAAAGCTGTGGCCTTGCCTCTTCGTTTGAAACCCATATTGAATGCGTATATCAAGGTTTTGGGGGAACAGCATTTTCACCGATAGCTCAGCTATCGATAAATATAACGAAATATGGATGAGTTCAAATGAAAGCTGTGGCCTTGCCCCTTCGTTTGACACCGATATTGAACGCATATATGAAGGTTTTAGGAGAACAGCATTTTCACCGATAGCTCATCTATCGATAAATATAACGAAATATGGATGAGTTCAAATGAGAGCTGTGGCCTTGCCTCTTCGTTTGAAACCCATATTGAACGCATATATCAAGGTTTTAGGGGAACAGCATTTTCACCGATAGCTCATCTATCGATAAATATAACGAAATATGGATGAGTTCGAATGAAAGCTGTGGCCTTGCCTCTTCGTTTGAAACCCATATTGAACGCATATATCAAGGTTTTAGGGGAACAGCATTTTCACCGATAGCTGATCTATCGATAAATATAACGAAATATGGATGAGTTCAAATGAAAGCTGTGGCCTTGCCCCTTCGTTTGACACCGATATTGAACGCATATATGAAGGTTTTAGGAGAACAGCATTTTCACCGATAGCTCATCTATCGATAAATATAACGAAATATGGATGAGTTCAAATGAAAGCTGTGGCCTTGCCTCTTCGTTTGAAACCCATATTGAACGCATATATCAAGGTTTTAGGGGAACAGCATTTTCACCGATAGCTCATCTATCGATAAATATAACGAAATATGGATGAGTTCGAATGAAAGCTGTGGCCTTGCCTCTTCGTTTGAAACCCATATTGAACGCATATATCAAGGTTTTAGGGGAACAGCATTTTCACCGATAGCTCATCTATCGATAAATATAACGAAATATGGATGAGTTCAAATGAAAGCTGTGGCCTTGCCCCTTCGTTTGACACCGATATTGAACGCATATATCAAGGTTTTAGGGGAACAGCATTTTCACCGATAGCTGATCTATCGATAAATATAACGAAATATGGATGAGTTCAAATGAAAGCTGTGGCCTTGCCCCTTCGTTTGACACCGATATTGAACGCATATATGAAGGTTTTAGGAGAACAGCATTTTCACCGATAGCTCATCTATCGATAAATATAACGAAATATGGATGAGTTCAAATGACAGCTGTGGCCTTGCCTCTTCGTTTGAAACCTATATTGAACGCATATATCAAGGTTTTAGGGGAACAGCATTTTCACCGATAGCTCATCTTTCGATAAATATAACGAAATATGGATGAGTTCAAATGAAAGCTGTGGCCTTGCCTCTTCGTTTGAAACCCATATTGAATGCGTATATCAAGGTTTTGGGGGAACGGCATTTTCACCGAAAGCTCATCTATCGATAAATATAACGAAATATGGATGAGTTCAAATGAAAGCTGTGGCCTTGCCTCTTCGTTTGAAACCCATATTGAATGCGTATATCAAGGTTTTGGGGGAACAGCATTTTCACCGATAGCTCATCTATCGATAAATATAACGAAATATGGATGAGTTCAAATGAAAGCTGTGGCCTTGCCCCTTCGTTTGACACCGATATTGAACGCATATATGAAGGTTTTAGGAGAACAGCATTTTCACCGATAGCTCATCTATCGATAAATATAACGAAATATGGATGAGTTCAAATGACAGCTGTGGCCTTGCCTCTTCGTTTGAAACCTATATTGAACGCATATATCAAGGTTTTAGGGGAACAGCATTTCCACCGATAGCTCATCTTTCGATAAATATAACGAAATATGGATGAGTTCAAATGAAAGCTGTGGCCTTGCCTCTTCGTTTGAAACCCATATTGAATGCGTATATCAAGGTTTTGGGGGAACAGCATTTTCACCGATAGCTCATCTATCGATAAATATAACGAAATATGGATGAGTTCAAATGAAAGCTGTGGCCTTGCCTCTTCGTTTGAAACCCATATTGAATGCGTATATCAAGGTTTTGGGGGAACAGCATTTTCACCGATAGCTCATCTATCGATAAATATAACGAAATATGGATGAGTTCAAATGAAAGCTGTGGCCTTGCCCCTTCGTTTGACACCGATATTGAACGCATATATGAAGGTTTTAGGAGAACAGCATTTTCACCGATAGCTCATCTATCGATAAATATAACGAAATATGGATGAGTTCAAATGAAAGCTGTGGCCTTGCCTCTTCGTTTGAAACCCATATTGAATGCGTATATCAAGGTTTTGGGGGAACAGCATTTTCACCGATAGCTCATCTATCGATAAATATAACGAAATATGGATGAGTTCAAATGAAAGCTGTGGCCTTGCCCCTTCGTTTGACACCGATATTGAACGCATATATGAAGGTTTTAGGAGAACAGCATTTTCACCGATAGCTCATCTATCGATAAATATAACGAAATATGGATGAGTTCAAATGACAGCTGTGGCCTTGCCTCTTCGTTTGAAACCTATATTGAACGCATATATCAAGGTTTTAGGGGAACAGCATTTTCACCGATAGCTCATCTTTCGATAAATATAACGAAATATGGATGAGTTCAAATGAAAGCTGTGGCCTTGCCTCTTCGTGTGAAACTCATATTGAATGCGTATATCAAGGTTTTGGGGGAACAGCATTTTCACCGATAGCTCATCTATCGATAAATATAACGAAATATGGATGAGTTCAAATGAAAGCTGTGGCCTTGCCTCTTCGTTTGAAACCCATATTGAATGCGTATATCAAGGTTTTGGGGGAACAGCATTTTCACCGATAGCTCATCTATCGATAAATATAACGAAATATGGATGAGTTCAAATGAAAGCTGTGGCCTTGCCCCTTCGTTTGACACCGATATTGAACGCATATATGAAGGTTTTAGGAGAACAGCATTTTCACCGATAGCTCATCTATCGATAAATATAACGAAATATGGATGAGTTCAAATGACAGCTGTGGCCTTGCCTCTTCGTTTGAAACCCATATTGAACGCATATATCAAGGTTTTAGGGGAACAGCATTTTCACCGATAGCTCATCTTTCGATAAATATAACGAAATATGGATGAGTTCAAATGAAAGCTGTGGCCTTGCCTCTTCGTTTGAAACCCATATTGAATGCGTATATCAAGGTTTTAGGGGAACAGCATTTTCACCGATAGCTCATCTTTCGATAAATATAACGAAATATGGATGAGTTCAAATGAAAGCTGTGGCCTTGCCTCTTCGTGTGAAACCCATATTGAATGCGTATATCAAGGTTTTGGGGGAACAGCATTTTCACCGATAGCTCATCTATCGATAAATATAACGAAATATGGATGAGTTCAAATGAAAGCTGTGGCCTTGCCCCTTCGTTTGACACCGATATTGAACGCATATATGAAGGTTTTAGGAGAACAGCATTTTCACCGATAGCTCATCTATCGATAAATATAACGAAATATGGATGAGTTCAAATGACAGCTGTGGCCTTGCCTCTTCGTTTGAAACCCATATTGAACGCATATATCAAGGTTTTAGGGGAACAGCATTTTCACCGATAGCTCATCTTTCGATAAATATAACGAAATATGGATGAGTTCAAATGAAAGCTGTGGCCTTGCCTCTTCGTTTGAAACCCATATTGAATGCGTATATCAAGGTTTTGGGGGAACAGCATTTTCACCGATAGCTCATCTATCGATAAATATAACGAAATATGGATGAGTTCAAATGACAGCTGTGGCCTTGCCTCTTCGTTTGAAACCCATATTGAACGCATATATCAAGGTTTTAGGGGAACAGCATTTTCACCGATAGCTCATCTTTCGATAAATATAACGAAATATGGATGAGTTCAAATGAAAGCTGTGGCCTTGCCTCTTCGTGTGAAACCCATATTGAATGCGTATATCAAGGTTTTGGGGGAACAGCATTTTCACCGATAGCTCATCTATCGATAAATATAACGAAATATGGATGAGTTCAAATGACAGCTGTGGCCTTGCCTCTTCGTTTGAAACCCATATTGAACGCATATATCAAGGTTTTAGGGGAACAGCATTTTCACCGATAGCTCATCTTTCGATAAATATAACGAAATATGGATGAGTTCAAATGAAAGCTGTGGCCTTGCCTCTTCGTGTGAAACCCATATTGAATGCGTATATCAAGGTTTTGGGGGAACAGCATTTTCACCGATAGCTCATCTATCGATAAATATAACGAAATATGGATGAGTTCAAATGACAGCTGTGGCCTTGCCTCTTCGTTTGAAACCCATATTGAACGCATATATCAAGGTTTTAGGGGAACAGCATTTTCACCGATAGCTCATCTTTCGATAAATATAACGAAATATGGATGAGTTCAAATGAAAGCTGTGGCCTTGCCTCTTCGTGTGAAACCCATATTGAATGCGTATATCAAGGTTTTAGGAGAACAGCATTTTCACCGATAGCTCATCTATCGATAAATATAACGAAATATGGATGAGTTCAAATGACAGCTGTGGCCTTGCCTCTTCGTTTGAAACATATATTGAACGCATATATCAAGGTTTTAGGGGAACAGCATTTTCACCGATAGCTCATCTTTCGATAAATATAACGAAATATGGATGAGTTCAAATGAAAGCTGTGGCCTTGCCTCTTCGTTTGAAACCCATATTGAATGCGTATATCAAGGTTTTGGGGGAACAGCATTTTCACCGATAGCTCATCTATCGATAAATATAACGAAATATGGATGAGTTCAAATGAAAGCTGTGGCCTTGCCTCTTCGTTTGAAACCCATATTGAATGCGTATATCAAGGTTTTGGGGGAACAGCATTTTCACCGATAGCTCATCTATCGATAAATATAACGAAATATGGATGAGTTCAAATGAAAGCTGTGGCCTTGCCTCTTCGTTTGAAACCCATATTGAACGCATATATCAAGGTTTTAGGGGAACAGCATTTTCACCGATAGCTCATCTTTCGATAAATATAACGAAATATGGATGAGTTCAAATGAAAGCTGTGGCCTTGCCTCTTCGTGTGAAACCCATATTGAATGCGTATATCAAGGTTTTGGGGGAACAGCATTTTCACCGATAGCTCATCTATCGATAAATATAACGAAATATGGATGAGTTCAAATGAAAGCTGTGGCCTTGCCTCTTCGTTTGAAACCCATATTGAATGCGTATATCAAGGTTTTGGGGGAACAGCATTTTCACCGATAGCTCATCTATCGATAAATATAACGAAATATGGATGAGTTCAAATGAAAGCTGTGGCCTTGCCTCTTCGTTTGAAACCCATATTGAATGCGTATATCAAGGTTTTGGGGGAACAGCATTTTCACCGATAGCTCATCTATCGATAAATATAACGAAATATGGATGAGTTCAAATGACAGCTGTGGCCTTGCCTCTTCGTTTGAAACCCATATTGAACGCATATATCAAGGTTTTAGGGGAACAGCATTTTCACCGATAGCTCATCTTTCGATAAATATAACGAAATATGGATGAGTTCAAATGAAAGCTGTGGCCTTGCCTCTTCGTGTGAAACCCATATTGAATGCGTATATCAAGGTTTTGGGGGAACAGCATTTTCACCGATAGCTCATCTATCGATAAATATAACGAAATATGGATGAGTTCAAATGAAAGCTGTGGCCTTGCCCCTTCGTTTGACACCCATATTGAATGCGTATATCAAGGTTTTGGGGGAACAGCATTTTCACCGATAGCTCATCTATCGATAAATATAACGAAATATGGATGAGTTCAAATGACAGCTGTGGCCTTGCCTCTTCGTTTGAAACATATATTGAACGCATATATCAAGGTTTTAGGGGAACAGCATTTTCACCGATAGCTCATCTTTCGATAAATATAACGAAATATGGATGAGTTCAAATGAAAGCTGTGGCCTTGCCTCTTCGTTTGAAACCCATATTGAATGCGTATATCAAGGTTTTGGGGGAACAGCATTTTCACCGATAGCTCATCTATCGATAAATATAACGAAATATGGATGAGTTCAAATGACAGCTGTGGCCTTGCCTCTTCGTTTGAAACATATATTGAACGCATATATCAAGGTTTTAGGGGAACAGCATTTTCACCGATAGCTCATCTTTCGATAAATATAACGAAATATGGATGAGTTCAAATGAAAGCTGTGGCCTTGCCTCTTCGTTTGAAACCCATATTGAATGCGTATATCAAGGTTTTGGGGGAACAGCATTTTCACCGATAGCTCATCTATCGATAAATATAACGAAATATGGATGAGTTCAAATGAAAGCTGTGGCCTTGCCTCTTCGTTTGAAACCCATATTGAATGCGTATATCAAGGTTTTGGGGGAACAGCATTTTCACCGATAGCTCATCTATCGATAAATATAACGAAATATGGATGAGTTCAAATGACAGCTGTGGCCTTGCCTCTTCGTTTGAAACCCATATTGAACGCATATATCAAGGTTTTAGGGGAACAGCATTTTCACCGATAGCTCATCTTTCGATAAATATAACGAAATATGGATGAGTTCAAATGAAAGCTGTGGCCTTGCCTCTTCGTGTGAAACCCATATTGAATGCGTATATCAAGGTTTTGGGGGAACAGCATTTTCACCGATAGCTCATCTATCGATAAATATAACGAAATATGGATGAGTTCAAATGAAAGCTGTGGCCTTGCCACTTCGTTTGAAACCCATATTGAATGCGTATATCAAGGTTTTGGGGGAACAGCATTTTCACCGATAGCTCATCTATCGATAAATATAACGAAATATGGATGAGTTCAAATGAAAGCTGTGGCCTTGCCTCTTCGTTTGAAACCCATATTGAATGCGTATATCAAGGTTTTGGGGGAACAGCATTTTCACCGATAGCTCATCTTTCGATAAATATAACGAAATATGGATGAGTTCAAATGAAAGCTGTGGCCTTGCCTCTTCGTGTGAAACCCATATTGAATGCGTATATCAAGGTTTTAGGAGAACAGCATTTTCACCGATAGCTCATCTATCGATAAATATAACGAAATATGGATGAGTTCAAATGACAGCTGTGGCCTTGCCTCTTCGTTTGAAACATATATTGAACGCATATATCAAGGTTTTAGGGGAACAGCATTTTCACCGATAGCTCATCTTTCGATAAATATAACGAAATATGGATGAGTTCAAATGAAAGCTGTGGCCTTGCCTCTTCGTGTGAAACCCATATTGAATGCGTATATCAAGGTTTTGGGGGAACAGCATTTTCACCGATAGCTCATCTATCGATAAATATAACGAAATATGGATGAGTTCAAATGAAAGCTGTGGCCTTGCCCCTTCGTTTGACACCGATATTGAACGCATATATGAAGGTTTTAGGAGAACAGCATTTTCACCGATAGCTCATCTATCGATAAATATAACGAAATATGGATGAGTTCAAATGACAGCTGTGGCCTTGCCTCTTCGTTTGAAACCCATATTGAACGCATATATCAAGGTTTTAGGGGAACAGCATTTTCACCGATAGCTCATCTATCGATAAATATAACGAAATATGGATGAGTTCAAATGACAGCTGTGGCCTTGCCTCTTCGTTTGAAACCCATATTGAACGCATATATCAAGGTTTTAGGGGAACAGCATTTTCACCGATAGCTCATCTTTCGATAAATATAACGAAATATGGATGAGTTCAAATGAAAGCTGTGGCCTTGCCTCTTCGTGTGAAACCCATATTGAATGCGTATATCAAGGTTTTAGGAGAACAGCATTTTCACCGATAGCTCATCTATCGATAAATATAACGAAATATGGATGAGTTCAAATGACAGCTGTGGCCTTGCCTCTTCGTTTGAAACATATATTGAACGCATATATCAAGGTTTTAGGGGAACAGCATTTTCACCGATAGCTCATCTTTCGATAAATATAACGAAATATGGATGAGTTCAAATGAAAGCTGTGGCCTTGCCTCTTCGTTTGAAACCCATATTGAATGCGTATATCAAGGTTTTGGGGGAACAGCATTTTCACCGATAGCTCATCTATCGATAAATATAACGAAATATGGATGAGTTCAAATGAAAGCTGTGGCCTTGCCTCTTCGTTTGAAACCCATATTGAATGCGTATATCAAGGTTTTGGGGGAACAGCATTTTCACCGATAGCTCATCTATCGATAAATATAACGAAATATGGATGAGTTCAAATGACAGCTGTGGCCTTGCCTCTTCGTTTGAAACCCATATTGAACGCATATATCAAGGTTTTAGGGGAACAGCATTTTCACCGATAGCTCATCTTTCGATAAATATAACGAAATATGGATGAGTTCAAATGAAAGCTGTGGCCTTGCCTCTTCGTGTGAAACCCATATTGAATGCGTATATCAAGGTTTTGGGGGAACAGCATTTTCACCGATAGCTCATCTATCGATAAATATAACGAAATATGGATGAGTTCAAATGAAAGCTGTGGCCTTGCCTCTTCGTTTGAAACCCATATTGAATGCGTATATCAAGGTTTTGGGGGAACAGCATTTTCACCGATAGCTCATCTATCGATAAATATAACGAAATATGGATGAGTTCAAATGAAAGCTGTGGCCTTGCCTCTTCGTTTGAAACCCATATTGAACGCATATATCAAGGTTTTAGGGGAACAGCATTTTCACCGATAGCTCATCTATCGATAAATATAACGAAATATGGATGAGTTCGAATGAAAGCTGTGGCCTTGCCTCTTCGTTTGAAACCCATATTGAACGCATATATCAAGGTTATAGGGGAACAGCATTTTCACCGATAGCTCATCTATCGATAAATATAACGAAATATGGATGAGTTCAAATGAAAGCTGTGGCCTTGCCTCTTCGTTTGAAACCCATATTGAATGCGTATATCAAGGTTTTGGGGGAACAGCATTTTCACCGATAGCTCATCTATCGATAAATATAACGAAATATGGATGAGTTCAAATGAAAGCTGTGGCCTTGCCTCTTCGTTTGAAACCCATATTGAATGCGTATATCAAGGTTTTGGGGGAACAGCATTTTCACCGATAGCTCATCTATCGATAAATATAACGAAATATGGATGAGTTCAAATGAAAGCTGTGGCCTTGCCTCTTCGTTTGAAACCCATATTGAACGCATATATCAAGGTTTTAGGGGAACAGCATTTTCACCGATAGCTCATCTATCGATAAATATAACGAAATATGGATGAGTTCGAATGAAAGTTGTGGCCTTGCCTCTTCGTTTGAAACCCATATTGAATGCGTATATCAAGGTTTTGGGGGAACAGCATTTTCACCGATAGCTCATCTATCGATAAATATAACGAAATATGGATGAGTTCAAATGAAAGCTGTGGCCTTGCCTCTTCGTTTGAAACCCATATTGAAAGCGTATATCAAGGTTTTGGGGGAACAGCATTTTCACCGATAGCTCATCTATCGATAAATATAACGAAATATGGATGAGTTCAAATGAAAGCTGTGGCCTTGCCTCTTCGTTTGAAACCCATATTGAACGCATATATCAAGGTTTTAGGGGAACAGCATTTTCACCGATAGCTCATCTATCGATAAATATAACGAAATATGGATGAGTTCGAATGAAAGTTGTGGCCTTGCCTCTTCGTTTGAAACCCATATTGAATGCGTATATCAAGGTTTTGGGGGAACAGCATTTTCACCGATAGCTCATCTATCGATAAATATAACGAAATATGGATGAGTTCAAATGAAAGCTGTGGCCTTGCCTCTTCGTTTGAAACCCATATTGAACGCATATATCAAGGTTTTAGGGGAACAGCATTTTCACCGATAGCTCATCTATCGATAAATATAACGAAATATGGATGAGTTCGAATGAAAGTTGTGGCCTTGCCTCTTCGTTTGAAACCCATATTGAATGCGTATATCAAGGTTTTGGGGGAACAGCATTTTCACCGATAGCTCATCTATCGATAAATATAACGAAATATGGATGAGTTCAAATGAAAGCTGTGGCCTTGCCTCTTCGTTTGAAACCCATATTGAACGCATATATCAAGGTTTTAGGGGAACAGCATTTTCACCGATAGCTCATCTATCGATAAATATAACGAAATATGGATGAGTTCGAATGAAAGCTGTGGCCTTGCCTCTTCGTTTGAAACCCATATTGAATGCGTATATCAAGGTTTTGGGGGAACAGCATTTTCACCGATAGCTCATCTATCGATAAATATAACGAAATATGGATGAGTTCAAATGAAAGCTGTGGCCTTGCCTCTTCGTTTGAAACCCATATTGAATGCGTATATCAAGGTTTTGGGGGAACAGCATTTTCACCGATAGCTCATCTATCGATAAATATAACGAAATATGGATGAGTTCAAATGACAGCTGTGGCCTTGCCTCTTCGTTTGAAACCCATATTGAACGCATATATCAAGGTTTTAGGGGAACAGCATTTTCACCGATAGCTCATCTTTCGATAAATATAACGAAATATGGATGAGTTCAAATGAAAGCTGTGGCCTTGCCTCTTCGTGTGAAACCCATATTGAATGCGTATATCAAGGTTTTGGGGGAACAGCATTTTCACCGATAGCTCATCTATCGATAAATATAACGAAATATGGATGAGTTCAAATGAAAGCTGTGGCCTTGCCCCTTCGTTTGACACCGATATTGAACGCATATATGAAGGTTTTAGGAGAACAGCATTTTCACCGATAGCTCATCTATCGATAAATATAACGAAATATGGATGAGTTCAAATGAAAGCTGTGGCCTTGCCTCTTCGTTTGAAACCCATATTGAATGCGTATATCAAGGTTTTGGGGGAACAGCATTTTCACCGATAGCTCATCTATCGATAAATATAACGAAATATGGATGAGTTCAAATGAAAGCTGTGGCCTTGCCCCTTCGTTTGACACCGATATTGAACGCATATATGAAGGTTTTAGGAGAACAGCATTTTCACCGATAGCTCATCTATCGATAAATATAACGAAATATGGATGAGTTCAAATGACAGCTGTGGCCTTGCCTCTTCGTTTGAAACCCATATTGAACGCATATATCAAGGTTTTAGGGGAACAGCATTTTCACCGATAGCTCATCTTTCGATAAATATAACGAAATATGGATGAGTTCAAATGAAAGCTGTGGCCTTGCCTCTTCGTTTGAAACCCATATTGAATGCGTATATCAAGGTTTTGGGGGAACAGCATTTTCACCGATAGCTCATCTATCGATAAATATAACGAAATATGGATGAGTTCAAATGAAAGCTGTGGCCTTGCCCCTTCGTTTGACACCGATATTGAACGCATATATGAAGGTTTTAGGAGAACAGCATTTTCACCGATAGCTCATCTATCGATAAATGTAACGAAATATGGATGAGTTCAAATGACAGCTGTGGCCTTGCCTCTTCGTTTGAAACCCATATTGAACGCATATATCAAGGTTTTAGGGGAACAGCATTTCCACCGATAGCTCATCTTTCGATAAATATAACGAAATATGGATGAGTTCAAATGAAAGCTGTGGCCTTGCCTCTTCGTTTGAAACCCATATTGAACGCATATATCAAGGTTTTAGGGGAACAGCATTTTCACCGATAGCTCATCTATCGATAAATATAACGAAATATGGATGAGTTCGAATGAAAGCTGTGGCCTTGCCTCTTCGTTTGAAACCCATATTGAACGCATATATCAAGGTTTTAGGGGAACAGCATTTTTACAGATAGCTCATCTTTCGATAAATATAACGAAATATGGATGAGTTCAAATGAAAGCTGTGGCCTTGCCTCTTCGTTTGAAACCCATATTGAACGCATATATCAAGGTTTTAGGGGAACAGCATTTTCACCGATAGCTCATTTATCGATAAATATAACGAAATATGGATGAGTTCGAATGAAAGCTGTGGCCTTGCCTCTTCGTTTGAAACCCATATTGAACGCATATATCAAGGTTTTAGGGGAACAGAATTTTCACCGATAGCTCATCTATCGATAAATATAACGAAATATGGATGAGTTCAAATGAAAGCTGTGGCCTTGCCTCTTCGTTTGAAACCCATATTGAACGCATATATCAAGGTTTTAGGGGAACAGCATTTTCACCGATAGCTCATCTATCGATAAATATAACGAAATATGGATGAGTTCGAATGAAAGCTGTGGCCTTGCCTCTTCGTTTGAAACCCATATTGAACGCATATATCAAGGTTATAGGGGAACAGCATTTTCACCGATAGCTCATCTATCGATAAATATAACGAAATATGGATGAGTTCAAATGAAAGCTGTGGCCTTGCCTCTTCGTTTGAAACCCATATTGAACGCATATATCAAGGTTTTAGGGGAACAGCATTTTCACCGATAGCTCATCTATCGATAAATATAACGAAATATGGATGAGTTCGAATGAAAGTTGTGGCCTTGCCTCTTCGTTTGAAACCTATATTGAACGCATATATCAAGGTTTTAGGGGAACAGCATTTTCACCGATAGCTCATCTTTCGATAAATATAACGAAATATGGATGAGTTCAAATGAAAGCTGTGGCCTTGCCTCTTCGTGTGAAACCCATATTGAATGCGTATATCAAGGTTTTAGGAGAACAGCATTTTCACCGATAGCTCATCTATCGATAAATATAACGAAATATGGATGAGTTCAAATGACAGCTGTGGCCTTGCCTCTTCGTTTGAAACCTATATTGAACGCATATATCAAGGTTTTAGGGGAACAGCATTTTCACCGATAGCTCATCTTTCGATAAATATAACGAAATATGGATGAGTTCAAATGAAAGCTGTGGCCTTGCCTCTTCGTGTGAAACCCATATTGAATGCGTATATCAAGGTTTTGGGGGAACAGCATTTTCACCGATAGCTCATCTATCGATAAATATAACGAAATATGGATGAGTTCAAATGAAAGCTGTGGCCTTGCCTCTTCGTGTGAAACCCATATTGAATGCGTATATCAAGGTTTTGGGGGAACAGCATTTTCACCGATAGCTCATCTTTCGATAAATATAACGAAATATGGATGAGTTCAAATGAAAGCTGTGGCCTTGCCTCTTCGTGTGAAACCCATATTGAATGCGTATATCAAGGTTTTAGGAGAACAGCATTTTCACCGATAGCTCATCTATCGATAAATATAACGAAATATGGATGAGTTCAAATGACAGCTGTGGCCTTGCCTCTTCGTTTGAAACCTATATTGAACGCATATATCAAGGTTTTAGGGGAACAGCATTTTCACCGATAGCTCATCTTTCGATAAATATAACGAAATATGGATGAGTTCAAATGAAAGCTGTGGCCTTGCCTCTTCGTGTGAAACCCATATTGAATGCGTATATCAAGGTTTTGGGGGAACAGCATTTTCACCGATAGCTCATCTATCGATAAATATAACGAAATATGGATGAGTTCAAATGAAAGCTGTGGCCTTGCCTCTTCGTTTGAAACCCATATTGAATGCGTATATCAAGGTTTTGGGGGAACAGCATTTTCACCGATAGCTCATCTATCGATAAATATAACGAAATATGGATGAGTTCAAATGAAAGCTGTGGCCTTGCCTCTTCGTTTGAAACCCATATTGAATGCGTATATCAAGGTTTTGGGGGAACAGCATTTTCACCGATAGCTCATCTATCGATAAATATAACGAAATATGGATGAGTTCAAATGACAGCTGTGGCCTTGCCTCTTCGTTTGAAACCCATATTGAACGCATATATCAAGGTTTTAGGGGAACAGCATTTTCACCGATAGCTCATCTTTCGATAAATATAACGAAATATGGATGAGTTCAAATGAAAGCTGTGGCCTTGCCTCTTCGTGTGAAACCCATATTGAATGCGTATATCAAGGTTTTGGGGGAACAGCATTTTCACCGATAGCTCATCTATCGATAAATATAACGAAATATGGATGAGTTCAAATGAAAGCTGTGGCCTTGCCCCTTCGTTTGACACCGATATTGAACGCATATATGAAGGTTTTAGGAGAACAGCATTTTCACCGATAGCTCATCTATCGATAAATATAACGAAATATGGATGAGTTCAAATGAAAGCTGTGGCCTTGCCTCTTCGTTTGAAACCCATATTGAATGCGTATATCAAGGTTTTGGGGGAACAGCATTTTCACCGATAGCTCATCTATCGATAAATATAACGAAATATGGATGAGTTCAAATGAAAGCTGTGGCCTTGCCCCTTCGTTTGACACCGATATTGAACGCATATATGAAGGTTTTAGGAGAACAGCATTTTCACCGATAGCTCATCTATCGATAAATATAACGAAATATGGATGAGTTCAAATGACAGCTGTGGCCTTGCCTCTTCGTTTGAAACCCATATTGAACGCATATATCAAGGTTTTAGGGGAACAGCATTTTCACCGATAGCTCATCTTTCGATAAATATAACGAAATATGGATGAGTTCAAATGAAAGCTGTGGCCTTGCCTCTTCGTTTGAAACCCATATTGAATGCGTATATCAAGGTTTTTGGGGAACAGCATTTTCACCGATAGCTCATCTATCGATAAATATAACGAAATATGGATGAGTTCAAATGAAAGCTGTGGCCTTGCCCCTTCGTTTGACACCGATATTGAACGCATATATGAAGGTTTTAGGAGAACAGCATTTTCACCGATAGCTCATCTATCGATAAATGTAACGAAATATGGATGAGTTCAAATGACAGCTGTGGCCTTGCCTCTTCGTTTGAAACCCATATTGAACGCATATATCAAGGTTTTAGGGGAACAGCATTTCCACCGATAGCTCATCTTTCGATAAATATAACGAAATATGGATGAGTTCAAATGAAAGCTGTGGCCTTGCCTCTTCGTTTGAAACCCATATTGAACGCATATATCAAGGTTTTAGGGGAACAGCATTTTCACCGATAGCTCATCTATCGATAAATATAACGAAATATGGATGAGTTCGAATGAAAGCTGTGGCCTTGCCTCTTCGTTTGAAACCCATATTGAACGCATATATCAAGGTTTTAGGGGAACAGCATTTTTACCGATAGCTCATCTTTCGATAAATATAACGAAATATGGATGAGTTCAAATGAAAGCTGTGGCCTTGCCTCTTCGTTTGAAACCCATATTGAACGCATATATCAAGGTTTTAGGGGAACAGCATTTTCACCGATAGCTCATTTATCGATAAATATAACGAAATATGGATGAGTTCGAATGAAAGCTGTGGCCTTGCCTCTTCGTTTGAAACCCATATTGAACGCATATATCAAGGTTTTAGGGGAACAGAATTTTCACCGATAGCTCATCTATCGATAAATATAACGAAATATGGATGAGTTCAAATGAAAGCTGTGGCCTTGCCTCTTCGTTTGAAACCCATATTGAACGCATATATCAAGGTTTTAGGGGAACAGCATTTTCACCGATAGCTCATCTATCGATAAATATAACGAAATATGGATGAGTTCGAATGAAAGCTGTGGCCGTGCCTCTTCGTTTGAAACCCATATTGAACGCATATATCAAGGTTATAGGGGAACAGCATTTTCACCGATAGCTCATCTATCGATAAATATAACGAAATATGGATGAGTTCAAATGAAAGCTGTGGCCTTGCCTCTTCGTTTGAAACCCATATTGAACGCATATATCAAGGTTTTAGGGGAACAGCATTTTCACCGATAGCTCATCTATCGATAAATATAACGAAATATGGATGAGTTCGAATGAAAGCTGTGGCCTTGCCTCTTCGTTTGAAACCCATATTGAACGCATATATCAATGTTTTAGGGGAACAGCATTTTCACCGATAGCTCATCTATCGATAAATATAACGAAATATGGATGAGTTCGAATGAAAGCTGTGGCCTTGCCTCTTCGTTTGAAACCCATATTGAACGCATATATCAAGGTTTTAGGGGAACAGCATTTTCACCGATAGCTCATCTTTCGATAAATATAACGAAATATGGATGAGTTCAAATGAAAGCTGTGGCCTTGCCCCTTCGTTTGACACCGATATTGAACGCATATATGAAGGTTTTAGGAGAACAGCATTTTCACCGATAGCTCATCTATCGATAAATATAACGAAATATGGATGAGTTCAAATGACAGCTGTGGCCTTGCCTCTTCGTTTGAAACCCATATTGAACGCATATATCAAGGTTTTAGGGGAGCAGCATTTTTACCGATAGCTCATCTTTCGATAAATATAACGAAATATGGATGAGTTCAAATGAAAGCTGTGGCCTTGCCTCTTCGTTTGAAACCCATATTGAATGCGTATATCAAGGTTTTGGGGGAACAGCATTTTCACCGATAGCTCATCTATCGATAAATATAACGAAATATGGATGAGTTCAAATGAAAGCTGTGGCCTTGCCCCTTCGTTTGACACCGATATTGAACGCATATATGAAGGTTTTAGGAGAACAGCATTTTCACCGATAGCTCATCTATCGATAAATGTAACGAAATATGGATGAGTTCAAATGACAGCTGTGGCCTTGCCTCTTCGTTTGAAACCCATATTGAACGCATATATCAAGGTTTTAGGGGAACAGCATTTCCACCGATAGCTCATCTTTCGATAAATATAACGAAATATGGATGAGTTCAAATGAAAGCTGTGGCCTTGCCTCTTCGTTTGAAACCCATATTGAACGCATATATCAAGGTTTTAGGGGAACAGCATTTTCACCGATAGCTCATCTATCGATAAATATAACGAAATATGGATGAGTTCGAATGAAAGCTGTGGCCTTGCCTCTTCGTTTGAAACCCATATTGAACGCATATATCAAGGTTTTAGGGGAACAGCATTTTTACCGATAGCTCATCTTTCGATAAATATAACGAAATATGGATGAGTTCAAATGAAAGCTGTGGCCTTGCCTCTTCGTTTGAAACCCATATTGAACGCATATATCAAGGTTTTAGGGGAACAGCATTTTCACCGATAGCTCATTTATCGATAAATATAACGAAATATGGATGAGTTCGAATGAAAGCTGTGGCCTTGCCTCTTCGTTTAAAAATCATATTGAACGCATATATCAAGGTTTTAGGGGAACAGAATTTTCACCGATAGCTCATCTATCGATAAATATAACGAAATATGGATGAGTTCAAATGAAAGCTGTGGCCTTGCCTCTTCGTTTGAAACCCATATTGAACGCATATATCAAGGTTTTAGGGGAACAGCATTTTCACCGATAGCTCATCTATCGATAAATATAACGAAATATGGATGAGTTCGAATGAAAGCTGTGGCCTTGCCTCTTCGTTTGAAACCCATATTGAACGCATATATCAAGGTTATAGGGGAACAGCATTTTCACCGATAGCTCATCTATCGATAAATATAACGAAATATGGATGAGTTCAAATGAAAGCTGTGGCCTTGCCTCTTCGTTTGAAACCCATATTGAACGCATATATCAAGGTTTTAGGGGAACAGCATTTTCACCGATAGCTCATCTATCGATAAATATAACGAAATATGGATGAGTTCGAATGAAAGCTGTGGCCTTGCCTCTTCGTTTGAAACCCATATTGAACGCATATATCAAGGTTTTAGGGGAACAGCATTTTCACCGATAGCTCATCTATCGATAAATATAACGAAATATGGATGAGTTCGAATGAAAGCTGTGGCCTTGCCTCTTCGTTTGAAACCCATATTGAACGCATATATCAAGGTTTTAGGGGAACAGCATTTTCACCGATAGCTCATCTTTCGATAAATATAACGAAATATGGATGAGTTCAAATGAAAGCTGTGGCCTTGCCTCTTCGTTTGAAACCCATATTGAACGCATATATCAAGGTTTTAGGGGAACAGCATTTTCACCGATAGCTCATCTATCGATAAATATAACGAAATATGGATGAGTTCGAATGAAAGCTGTGGCCTTGCCTCTTCGTTTGAAACCCATATTGAACGCATATATCAAGGTTTTAGGGGAACAGCATTTTCACCGATAGCTCATCTTTCGATAAATATAACGAAATATGGATGAGTTCAAATGAAAGCTGTGGCCTTGCCTCTTCGTTTGAAACCCATATTGAACGCATATATCAAGGTTTTAGGGGAACAGCATTTTCACCGATAGCTCATCTATCGATAAATATAACGAAATATGGATGAGTTCGAATGAAAGCTGTGGCCTTGCCTCTTCGTTTGAAAATCATATTGAACGCATATATCAAGGTTTTAGGGGAACAGCATTTTCACCGATAGCTCATCTATCGATAAATATAACGAAATATGGATGAGTTCAAATGAAAGCTGTGGCCTTGCCTCTTCGTTTGAAACCCATATTGAACGCATATATCAAGGTTTTAGGGGAACAGCATTTTCACCGATAGCTCATCTATCGATAAATATAACGAAATATGGATGCGTTCGAATGAAAGCTGTGGCCTTGCCTCTTCGTTTGAAACCCATATTGAACGCATATATCAAGGTTTTAGGGGAACAGCATTTTCACCGATAGCTCATCTATCGATAAATATAACGAAATATGGATGAGTTCAAATGAAAGCTGTGGCCTTGCCCATTCGTTTGACACCGATATTGAACGCATATATCAAGGTTTTAGGAGAACAGCATTTTCACCGATAGCTCATCTATCGATAAATATAACGAAATATGGATGAGTTCAAATGAAAGCTGTGGCCTTGCCTCTTCGTTTGAAACCCATATTGAACGCATATATCAAGGTTTTAGGGGAACAGCATTTTCACCGATAGCTCATCTATCGATAAATATAACGAAATATGGATGAGTTCAAATGAAAGCTGTGGCCTTGCCTCTTCGTTTGAAACCCATATTGAACGCATATATCAAGGGTTTAGGGGAACAGCATTTTCACCGATAGCTCATCTATCGATAAATATAACGAAATATGGATGAGTTCAAATGAAAGCTGTGGCCTTGCCTCTTCGTTTGAAACCCATATTGAACGCATATATCAAGGTTTTAGGGGAACAGCATTTTCACCGATAGCTCATCTATCGATAAATATAACGAAATATGGATGAGTTCAAATGAAAGCTGTGGCCTTGCATCTTCGTTTGAAACCCATATTGAACGCATATATCAAGGTTTTAGGGGAACAGCATTTTCACCGATAGCTCATCTATCGATAAATATAACGAAATATGGATGAGTTCAAATGAAAGCTGTGGCCTTGCCTCTTCGTTTGAAACCCATATTGAATGCGTATATCAAGGTTTTGGGGGAACAGCATTTTCACCGATAGCTCATCTATCGATAAATATAACGAAATATGGATGAGTTCGAATGAAAGCTGTGGCCTTGCCTCTTCGTTTGAAACCCATATTGAACGCATATATCAAGGTTTTAGGGGAACAGCATTTTCACCGATAGCTCATCTATCGATAAATATAACGAAATATGGATGAGTTCGAATGAAAGCTGTGGCCTTGCCTCTTCATTTGAAACCCATATTGAACGCATATATCAAGGTTTTATGGGAACAGCATTTTCACCGATAGCTCATCTATCGATAAATATAACGAAATATGGATGAGTTCAAATGAAAGCTGTGGCCTTGCCTCTTCGTTTGAAACCCATATTGAACGCATATATCAAGGTTTTAGGGGAACAGCATTTTCACCGATAGCTCATCTATCGATAAATATAACGAAATATGGATGAGTTCAAATGAAAGCTGTGGCCTTGCCTCTTCGTTTGAAACCCATATTGAACGCATATATCAAGGGTTTAGGGGAACAGCATTTTCACCGATAGCTCATCTATCGATAAATATAACGAAATATGGATGAGTTCAAATGAAAGCTGTGGCCTTGCCTCTTCGTTTGAAACCCATATTGAACGCATATATCAAGGTTTTAGGGGAACAGCATTTTCACCGATAGCTCATCTATCGATAAATATAACGAAATATGGATGAGTTAAAATGAAAGCTGTGGCCTTGCATCTTCGTTTGAAACCCATATTGAACGCATATATCAAGGTTTTAGGGGAACAGCATTTTCACCGATAGCTCATCTATCGATAAATATAACGAAATATGGATGAGTTCAAATGAAAGCTGTGGCCTTGCCTCTTCGTTTGAAACCCATATTGAATGCGTATATCAAGGTTTTGGGGGAACAGCATTTTCACCGATAGCTCATCTATCGATAAATATAACGAAATATGGATGAGTTCGAATGAAAGCTGTGGCCTTGCCTCTTCGTTTGAAACCCATATTGAACGCATATATCAAGGTTTTAGGGGAACAGCATTTTCACCGATAGCTCATCTATCGATAAATATAACGAAATATGGATGAGTTCGAATGAAAGCTGTGGCCTTGCCTCTTCGTTTGAAACCCATATTGAACGCATATATCAAGGCTTTAGGGGAACAGCATTTTCACCGATAGCTCATCTATCGATAAATATAACGAAATATGGATGAGTTCAAATGAAAGCTGTGGCCCTGCCTCTTCGTTTGAAACCCATATTGAACGCATATATCAAGGTTTTAGGGGAACAGCATTTTCACCGATAGCTCATCTATCGATAAATATAACGAAATATGGATGAGTTCAAATGAAAGCTGTGACCTTGCGTCTTCGTTTGAAGCCCATATTGAATGCGTATATCAAGGTTTTGGGGGAACAGCATTTTCACCGATAGCTCATCTATCGATAAATATAACGAAATATGGATGAGTTCAAATGAAAGCTGTGGCCTTGCCTCTTCGTTTGAAACCCATATTGAACGCATTTATCAAGGTTTTAGGGGAACAGCATTTTCACCGATAGCTCATCTATCGATAAATATAACGAAATATGGATGAGTTCGAATGAAAGCTGTGGCCTTGCCTCTTCGTTTGAAACCCATATTGAATGCGTATATCAAGGTTTTGGGGGAACAGCATTTTCACCGATAGCTCATCTATCGATAAATATAACGAAATATGGATGAGTTCAAATGAAAGCTGTGGCCTTGCCCCTTCGTTTGACACCGATATTGAACGCATATATGAAGGTTTTTGGAGAACAGCATTTTCACCGATAGCTCATCTATCGATAAATATAACGAAATATGGATGAGTTCAAATGAAAGCTGTGGCCTTGCCTCTTCGTTTGAAACCCATATTGAACGCATATATCAAGGTTTTAGGGGAACAGCATTTTCACCGATAGCTCATCTATCGATAAATATAACGAAATATGGATGAGTTCAAATGAAAGCTGTGGCCTTGCCTCTTCGTTTGAAGCCCATATTGAATGCGTATATCAAGGTTTTGGGGGAACAGCATTTTCACCGATAGCTCATCTATCGATAAATATAACGAAATATGGATGAGTTCAAATGAAAGCTGTGGCCTTGCCCCTTCGTTTGACACCGATATTGAACGCATATATGAAGGTTTTAGGAGAACAGCATTTTCACCGATAGCTCATCTATCGATAAATATAACGAAATATGGATGAGTTCAAATGACAGCTGTGGCCTTGCCTCTTCGTTTGAAACCCATATTGAACGCATATATCAAGGTTTTAGGGGAACAGCATTTTCACCGATAGCTTATCTATCGATAAATATAACGAAATATGGATGAGTTCGAATGAAAGCTGTGGCCTTGCCTCTTCGTTTGAAACCCATATTGAACGCATATATCAAGGTTTTAGGGGAACAGCATTTTCACCGATAGCTCATCTTTCGATAAATATAACGAAATATGGATGAGTTGAAATGAAAGCTGTGGCCTTGCCTCTTCGTTTGAAGCCCATATTGAACGCATATATCAAGGTTTTAGGGAAACAGCATTTTCACCGATAGCTCATCTATCGATAAATATAACGAAATATGGATGAGTTCAAATGAAAGCTGTGGCCTTGCCTCTTCGTTTGAAACCCATATTGAATGCGTATATCAAGGTTTTAGGGGAACAGCATTTTCACCGATAGCTCATCTATCGATAAATATAACGAAATATGGATGAGTTCAAATGAAAGCTGTGGCCTTGCGTCTTCGTTTGAAACCCATATTGAATGCGTATATCAAGGTTTTGGGGGAACAGCATTTTCACCGATAGCTCATCTATCGATAAATATAACGAAATATGGATGAGTTCAAATGAAAGCTGTGGCCTTGCTTCTTCGTTTGAAACCCATATTGAACGCATATATCAAGGTTTTAGGGGAACAGCATTTTCACCGATAGCTCATCTATCGATAAATATAACGAAATATGGATGAGTTTGAATGAAAGCTGTGGCCTTGCCTCTTCGTTTGAAACCCATATTGAATGCGTACATCAAGGTTTTGGGGGAACAGCATTTTCACCGATAGCTCATCTATCGATAAATATAACGAAATATGGATGAGTTCAAATGAAAGCTGTGGCCTTGCCTCTTCGTTTGAAACCCATATTGAACGCATATATCAAGGTTTTAGGGGAACAGCATTTTCACCGATAGCTCATCTATCGATAAATATAACGAAATATGGATGAGTTCAAATGAAAGCTGTGGCCTTGCCTCTTCGTTTGAAACCCATATTGAACGCATATATCAAGGTTTTAGGGGAACAGCATTTTCACCGATAGCCCATCTATCGATAAATATAACGAAATATGGATAAGTTCGAATGAAAGCTGTGGCCTTGCCTCTTCGTTTGAAACCCATATTGAACGCATATATCAAGGTTTTAGGGGAACAGCATTTTCACCGATAGCTCATCTATCGATAAATATAACGAAATATGGATGAGTTCAAATGAAAGCTGTGGCCTTGCCTCTTCGTTTGAAACCCATACTGAACGCATATATCAAGGTTTTAGGGGAACAGCATTTTCACCGATAGCTCATCTATCGATAAATATAACGAAATATGGATGAGTTCGAATGAAAGCTGTGGCCTTGCGTCTTCGTTTGAAACCCATATTGAACGCATATATCAAGGTTTTAGGGGAACAGCATTTTCACCGATAGCTCATCTATCGATAAATATAACGAAATATGGATGAGTTCAAATGAAAGCTGTGGCCTTGCCTCTTCGTTTGACACCTATACTGAAAGCATATATCATGACTTAAGGGGAACAGCATTTTCACCGAAAGCTCATCTATCGATAAATATAACGAAATATGGATGAGTTCAAATGAAATCTGTGGCCTTGCCCCTTCGTTTGACACCTATACTGAACGCATATATCAAGGTTTCGATAAACATAACAAAATATGGATGAGTTCAAATGAAAGCTGTGGCCTTGCCTCTTCGTTTGAAACCCATATTGAACGCATATATCAAGGTTTTAGGGGAACAGCATTTTCACCGATAGCTCATCTATCGATAAATATAACGAAATATGGATGAGTTCAAATGAAAGCTGTGGCCTTGCCTCTTCGTTTGACACCTATACTGAACGCATATATCATGACTTAAGGGGAACAGCATTTTCACCGAAAGCTCATCTATCGATAAATATAACGAAATATGGATGAGTTCAAATGAAAGCTGTGGTCTTGCCTCTTCGTTTGACACCTATACTGAACGCATATATCATGACTTAAGGGGAACAGCATTTTCACCGAAAGCTCATCTATCGATAAATATAACGAAATATGGATGAGTTCAAATGAAATCTGTGGCCTTGCCTCTTCGTTTGACACCTATACTGAACGCATATATCATGACTTAAGGGGAACAGCATTTTCACCGAAAGCTCATCTATCGATAAATATAACGAAATATGGATGAGTTCAAATGAAAGCTGTGGCCTTGCCTCTTCGTTTGAAATCCATATTGAACGCATATATCAAGGTTTTAGGGGAACAGCATTTTCACCGATAGCTCATCTATCGATAAATATAACGAAATATGGATGAGTTCAAATGAAAGCTGTGGCCCTGCCTCTTCGTTTGAAACCCATATTGAACGCATATATCAAGGTTTTGGGGGAACAGCATTTTCACCGATAGCTCATCTATCGATAAATATAACGAAATATGGATGAGTTCAAATGAAAGCTGTGGCCTTGCCTCTTCGTTTGAAACCCATATTGAACGCATATATCAAGGTTTTAGGGGAACTGCATTTTCCCCGATAGCCCATCTATCGATAAATATAACGAAATATGGATGAGTTCAAATGAAAGCTGTGGCCTTGCCTCTTCGTTTGAAACCCATATTGAATGCGTATATCAAGGTTTTGGGGGAACAGCATTTTCACCGATAGCTCATCTATCGATAAATATAACGAAATATGGATGAGTTCAAATGAAACCTGTGGCCTTGCCCGTTCGTTTGACACCGATATTGAACGCATATATGAAGGTTTTAGGAGAACAGCATTTTCACCGAATATACTGAACGCATATATCATGACTTAAGGGGAACAGCATTCTCACCGAAAGCTCATCTATCGATAAATATAACGAAATATGGATGAGTTCAAATGAAATCTGTGGCCTTGCCTCTTCGTTTGAAACCCATATTGAACGCATATATCAAGGTTTTAGGGGAACAGCATTTTCACCGATAGCTCATCTATCGATAAATATAACGAAATATGGATGAGTTCAAATGAAAGCTGTGGCCTTGCCTCTTCGTTTGAAACCCATATTGAACGCATATATCAAGGTTTTAGGGGAACAGCATTTTCACCGATAGCTCATCTATCGATAAATATAACGAAATATGGATGAGTTCAAATGAAAGCTGTGGCCTTGCCTCTTCGTTTGACACCCATATTGAACGCATATATCAAGGTTTTAGCGGAACAGCATTTTCACCGATAGCTCGTCTATCGATAAATATAACGAAATATGGATGAGTTCAAATGAAAGCTGTGGCCTTGCCTCTTCGTTTTAAACCCATATTGAACGCATATATCAAGGTTTTAGGGGAACAGCATTTTCACCGATAGCTCATCTATCGATAAATATAACGAAATATGGATGAGTTCAAATGACAGCTGTGGCCTTGCCTCTTCGTTTGAAACCCATATTGAACGCTTATATCAAGGTTTTAGGGGAACAGCATTTTCACCGAAAGCTCATCTATCGATAAATATAACGAAATATGGATGAGTTCAAATGAAAGCTGTGGCCTTGCCTCTTCGTTTGACACCTATACTGAACGCATATATCATGACTTAAGGGGAACAGCATTTTCACCGAAAGCTCATCTATCGATAAATATAACGAAATATGGATGAGTTCAAATGAAATCTGTGGCCTTGCCTCTTCGTTTGAAACCCATATTGAACGCATATATCAAGGTTTTAGGGGAACAGCATTTTCACCGATAGCTCATCTATCGATAAATATAACGAAATATGGATGAGTTCAAATGAAAGCTGTGGCCTTGCCTCTTCGTTTGAAACCCATATTGAACGCATATATCAAGGTTTTAGGGGAACAGCATTTTCACCGATAGCGCATCTATCGATAAATATAACGAAATATGGATGAGTTCGAATGAAAGCTGTGGCCTTGCCTCTTCGTTTGAAACCCATATTGAACGCATATATCAAGGTTTTAGGGGAACAGCATTTTCACCGATAGCTCATCTATCGATAAATATAACGAAATATGGATGAGTTCAAATGAAAGCTGTGGCCTTGCCTCTTCGTTTGAAACCCATATTGAACGCATATATCAAGGTTTTAGGGGAACAGCATTTTCACCGATAGCTCATCTATCGATAAATATAACGAAATATGGATGAGTTCGAATGAAATCTGTGGCCTTGCCTCTTCGTTTGAAACCCATATTGAACGCATATATCAAGGTTTTAGGGGAACAGCATTTTCACCGATAGCTCATCTATCGATAAATATAACGAAATATGGATGAGTTCAAATGAAAGCTGTGGCCCTGCCTCTTCGTTTGAAACCCATATTGAACGCATATATCAAGGTTTTGGGGGAACAGCATTTTCACCGATAGCTCATCTATCGATAAATATAACGAAATATGGATGAGTTCAAATGAAAGCTGTGGCCTTGCCTCTTCGTTTGACACCGATATTGAACGCATATATGAAGGTTTTAGGAGAACAGCATTTTCACCGATAGCTCATCTATCGATAAATATAACGAAATATGGATGAGTTCAAATGAAAGCTGTGGCCCTGCCTCTTCGTTTGAAACCCATATTGAACGCATATATCAAGGTTTTGGGGGAACAGCATTTTCACCGATAGCTCATCTATCGATAAATATAACGAAATATGGATGAGTTCAAATGAAAGCTGTGGCCTTGCCTCTTCGTTTGAAACCCATATTGAACGCATATATCAAGGTTTTAGGGGAACTGCATTTTCCCCGATAGCCCATCTATCGATAAATATAACGAAATATGGATGAGTTCAAATGAAAGCTGTGGCCTTGCCTCTTCGTTTGAAACCCATATTGAATGCGTATATCAAGGTTTTGGAGGAACAGCATTTTCACCGATAGCTCATCTATCGATAAATATAACGAAATATGGATGAGTTCAAATGAAAGCTGTGGCCTTGCCCGTTCGTTTGACACCGATATTGAACGCATATATGAAGGTTTTAGGAGAACAGCATTTTCACCGATAGCTCATCTATCGATAAATATAACGAAATATGGATGAGTTCAAATGACAGCTGTGGCCTTGCCACTTCGTTTGAAACCCATATTGAACGCATATATCAAGGTTTTAGGGGAACAGCATTTTCACCGATAGCTCATCTATCGATAAATATAACGAAATATGGATGAGTTCGAATGAAAGCTGTGGCCTTGCCTCTTCGTTTGAAACCCATATTGAACGCATATATCAAGGTTTTAGGGGAACAGCATTTTCACCGATAGCTCATCTATCGATAAATATAACGAAATATGGATGAGTTCAAATGAAAGCTGTGGCCTTGCCTCTTCGTTTGAAACCCATATTGAACGCATATATCAAGGTTTTAGGGGAACAGCATTTTCACCGATAGCTCATCTATCGATAAATATAACGAAATATGGATGAGTTCAAATGAAAGCTGTGGCCTTGCCTCTTCGTTTGAAGCCCATATTGAACGCATATATCAAGGTTTTAGGGGAACAGCATTTGCACCGATAAATATAACGAAATATGGATGAGTTCGAATGAAAGCTGTGGCCTTGCCTCTTCGTTTGAAACCCAAATTGAATGCGTATATCAAGGTTTTAGGGGAACAGCATTTTCACCGATAGCTCATCTATCGATAAATATAACGAAATATGGATGAGTTCAAATGAAAGCTGTGGCCTTGCCTCTTCGTTTGAAACCCATATTGAACGCATATATCAAGGTTTTAGGGGAACAGCATTTTCACCGAAAGCTCATCTATCGATAAATATAACGAAATATGGATGAGTTCGAATGAAAGCTGTGGCCTTGCCTCTTCCTTTGAAACCCATATTGAACGCATATATCAAGGTTTTAGGGGAACAGCATTTTCACCGATAGCTCATCTATCGATAAATATAACGAAATATGGATGAGTTCAAATGAAAGCTGTGGCCTTGCCTCTTCGTTTGAAACCCATATTGAACGCATATATCAAGGTTTTAGGGGAACAGCATTTTCACCGATAGCTCATCTATCGATAAATACAACGAAATATGGATGAGTTCGAATGAAAGCTGTGGCCTTGCCTCTTCGTTTGAAACCCATATTGAACGCATATATCAAGGTTTTAGGGGAACAGCATTTTCACCGAAAGCTCATCTATCGATAAATATAATGAAATATGGATGAGTTCGAATGAAAGCTGTGGCCTTGCGTCTTCGTTTGAAACCCATATTGAACGCATATATCAAGGTTTTAGGGGAACAGCATTTTCACCGATAGCTCATCTATCGATAAATATAACGAAATATGGATGAGTTCAAATGAAAGCTGTGGCCTTGCCTCTTCGTTTGACACCTATACTGAACGCATATATCATGACTTAAGGGGAACAGCATTTTCACCGAAAGCTCATCTATCGATAAATATAACGAAATATGGATGAGTTCAAATGAAAGCTGTGGCCTTGCCTCTTCGTTTGACACCTATACTGAACGCATATATCATGACTTAAGGGGAACAGCATTTTCACCGAAAGCTCATCTATCGATAAATATAACGAAATATGGATGAGTTCAAATGAAATCTGTGGCCTTGCATCTTCGTTTGAAACCCATATTGAACGCATATATCAAGGTTTTAGGGGAACAGCATTTTCACCGATAGCTCATCTATCGATAAATATAACGAAATATGGATGAGTTCAAATGAAAGCTGTGGCCTTGCCTCTTCGTTTGAAACCCATATTGAACGCATATATCAAGGTTTTAGGGGAACAGCATTTTCACCGATAGCTCATCTATCGATAAATATAACGAAATATGGATGAGTTCAAATGAAAGCTGTGGCCTTGCCTCTTCGTTTGAAACCCATATTGAACGCATATATCAAGGTTTTAGGGGAACAGCATTTTCGCCGATAGCGCATCTATCGATAAATATAACGAAATATGGATGAGTTCGAATGAAAGCTGTGGCCTTGCCTCTTCGTTTGAAACCCATATTGAACGCATATATCAAGGTTTTAGGGGAACAGCATTTTCACCGATAGCTCATCTATCGATAAATATAACGAAATATGGATGAGTTCAAATGAAAGCTGTGGCCTTGCCTCTTCGTTTGAAACCCATATTGAACGCATATATCAAGGTTTTAGGGGAACAGCATTTTCACCGATAGCTCATCTATCGATAAATATAACGAAATATGGATGAGTTCAAATGAAAGCTGTGGCCCTGCCTCTTCGTTTGAAACCCATATTGAACGCATATATCAAGGTTTTGGGGGAACAGCATTTTCACCGATAGCTCATCTATCGATAAATATAACGAAATATGGATGAGTTCAAATGAAAGCTGTGGCCTTGCCTCTTCGTTTGAAACCCATATTGAACGCATATATCAAGGTTTTAGGGGAACTGCATTTTCCCCGATAGCCCATCTATCGATAAATATAACGAAATATGGATGATTTCAAATGAAAGCTGTGGCCTTGCCTCTTCGTTTGAAACCCATATTGAATGCGTATATCAAGGTTTTGGGGGAACAGCATTTTCACCGATAGCTCATCTATCGATAAATATAACGAAATATGGATGAGTTCAAATGAAAGCTGTGGCCTTGCCCGTTCGTTTGACACCGATATTGAACGCATATATGAAGGTTTTAGGAGAACAGCATTTTCACCGATAGCTCATCTATCGATAAATATAACGAAATATGGATGAGTTCAAATGACAGCTGTGGCCTTGCCACTTCGTTTGAAACCCATATTGAACGCATATATCAAGGTTTTAGGGGAACAGCATTTTCACCGATAGCTCATCTATCGATGAATATAACGAAATATGGATGAGTTCGAATGAAAGCTGTGGCCTTGCCTCTTCGTTTGAAACCCATATTGAACGCATATATCAAGGTTTTAGGGGAACAGCATTTTCACCGATAGCTCATCTATCGATAAATATAACGAAATATGGATGAGTTCAAATGAAAGCTGTGGCCTTGCCTCTTCGTTTGAAACCCATATTGAACGCATATATCAAGGTTTTAGGGGAACAGCATTTTCACCGATAGCTCATCTATCGATAAATATAACGAAATATGGATGAGTTCAAATGAAAGCTGTGGCCTTGCCTCTTCGTTTGAAGCCCATATTGAACGCATATATCAAGGTTTTAGGGGAACAGCATTTGCACCGATAAATATAACGAAATATGGATGAGTTCGAATGAAAGCTGTGGCCTTGCCTCTTCGTTTGAAACCCAAATTGAATGCGTATATCAAGGTTTTAGGGGAACAGCATTTTCACCGATAGCTCATCTATCGATAAATATAACGAAATATGGATGAGTTCAAATGAAAGCTGTGGCCTTGCCTCTTCGTTTGAAACCCATATTGAACGCATATATCAAGGTTTTAGGGGAACAGCATTTTCACCGAAAGCTCATCTATCGATAAATATAACGAAATATGGATGAGTTCGAATGAAAGCTGTGGCCTTGCCTCTTCCTTTGAAACCCATATTGAACGCATATATCAAGGTTTTAGGGGAACAGCATTTTCACCGATAGCTCATCTATCGATAAATATAACGAAATATGGATGAGTTCAAATGAAAGCTGTGGCCTTGCCTCTTCGTTTGAAACCCATATTGAACGCATATATCAAGGTTTTAGGGGAACAGCATTTTCACCGATAGCTCATCTATCGATAAATACAACGAAATATGGATGAGTTCGAATGAAAGCTGTGGCCTTGCCTCTTCGTTTGAAACCCATATTGAACGCATATATCAAGGTTTTAGGGGAACAGCATTTTCACCGAAAGCTCATCTATCGATAAATATAATGAAATATGGATGAGTTCGAATGAAAGCTGTGGCCTTGCGTCTTCGTTTGAAACCCATATTGAACGCATATATCAAGGTTTTAGGGGAACAGCATTTTCACCGATAGCTCATCTATCGATAAATATAACGAAATATGGATGAGTTCAAATGAAAGCTGTGGCCTTGCCTCTTCGTTTGACACCTATACTGAACGCATATATCATGACTTAAGGGGAACAGCATTTTCACCGAAAGCTCATCTATCGATAAATATAACGAAATATGGATGAGTTCAAATGAAAGCTGTGGCCTTGCCTCTTCGTTTGACACCTATACTGAACGCATATATCATGACTTAAGGGGAACAGCATTTTCACCGAAAGCTCATCTATCGATAAATATAACGAAATATGGATGAGTTCAAATGAAATCTGTGGCCTTGCCTCTTCGTTTGAAACCCATATTGAACGCATATATCAAGGTTTTAGGGGAACAGCATTTTCACCGATAGCTCATCTATCGATAAATATAACGAAATATGGATGAGTTCAAATGAAAGCTGTGGCCTTGCCTCTTCGTTTGAAACCCATATTGAACGCATATATCAAGGTTTTAGGGGAACAGCATTTTCACCGATAGCTCATCTATCGATAAATATAACGAAATATGGATGAGTTCAAATGAAAGCTGTGGCCTTGCCTCTTCGTTTGAAACCCATATTGAACGCATATATCAAGGTTTTAGGGGAACAGCATTTTCGCCGATAGCGCATCTATCGATAAATATAACGAAATATGGATGAGTTCGAATGAAAGCTGTGGCCTTGCCTCTTCGTTTGAAACCCATATTGAACGCATATATCAAGGTTTTAGGGGAACAGCATTTTCACCGATAGCTCATCTATCGATAAATATAACGAAATATGGATGAGTTCAAATGAAAGCTGTGGCCTTGCCTCTTCGTTTGAAACCCATATTGAACGCATATATCAAGGTTTTAGGGGAACAGCATTTTCACCGATAGCTCATCTATCGATAAATATAACGAAATATGGATGAGTTCAAATGAAAGCTGTGGCCCTGCCTCTTCGTTTGAAACCCATATTGAACGCATATATCAAGGTTTTGGGGGAACAGCATTTTCACCGATAGCTCATCTATCGATAAATATAACGAAATATGGATGAGTTCAAATGAAAGCTGTGGCCTTGCCTCTTCGTTTGAAACCCATATTGAACGCATATATCAAGGTTTTAGGGGAACTGCATTTTCCCCGATAGCCCATCTATCGATAAATATAACGAAATATGGATGAGTTCAAATGAAAGCTGTGGCCTTGCCTCTTCGTTTGAAACCCATATTGAATGCGTATATCAAGGTTTTGGGGGAACAGCATTTTCACCGATAGCTCATCTATCGATAAATATAACGAAATATGGATGAGTTCAAATGAAAGCTGTGGCCTTGCCCGTTCGTTTGACACCGATATTGAACGCATATATGAAGGTTTTAGGAGAACAGCATTTTCACCGATAGCTCATCTATCGATAAATATAACGAAATATGGATGAGTTCAAATGACAGCTGTGGCCTTGCCACTTCGTTTGAAACCCATATTGAACGCATATATCAAGGTTTTAGGGGAACAGCATTTTCACCGATAGCTCATCTATCGATAAATATAACGAAATATGGATGAGTTCGAATGAAAGCTGTGGCCTTGCCTCTTCGTTTGAAACCCATATTGAACGCATATATCAAGGTTTTAGGGGAACAGCATTTTCACCGATAGCTCATCTATCGATAAATATAACGAAATATGGATGAGTTCAAATGAAAGCTGTGGCCTTGCCTCTTCGTTTGAAACCCATATTGAACGCATATATCAAGGTTTTAGGGGAACAGCATTTTCACCGATAGCTCATCTATCGATAAATATAACGAAATATGGATGAGTTCAAATGAAAGCTGTTGCCTTGCCTCTTCGTTTGAAGCCCATATTGAACGCATATATCAAGGTTTTAGGGGAACAGCATTTTCACCGATAAATATAACGAAATATGGATGAGTTCGAATGAAAGCTGTGGCCTTGCCTCTTTGTTTGAAACCCAAATTGAATGCGTATATCAAGGTTTTAGGGGAACAGCATTTTCACCGATAGCTCATCTATCGATAAATATAACGAAATATGGATGAGTTCAAATGAAAGCTGTGGCCTTGCCTCTTCGTTTGAAACCCATATTGAACGCATATATCAAGGTTTTAGGGGAACAGCATTTTCACCGATAGCTCATCTATCGATAAATATAACGAAATATGGATGAGTTCAAATGAAAGCTGTGGCCTTGCCTCTTCGTTTGAAACCCATATTGAACGCATATATCAAGGTTTTAGGGGAACAGCATTTTCACCGATAGCTCATCTATCGATAAATATAACGAAATATGGATGAGTTCGAATGAAAGCTGTGGCCTTGCCTCTTCGTTTGACACACATACTGAACGCATATTTCAAGGTTTTAGGGGAACAGCATTTTCACCGATAGCTCATCTATCGATAAATATAACGAAATATGGATGAGTTCGAATGAAAGCTGTGGCCTTGCCTCTTCGTTTGAAACCCATATTGAACGCATATATCAAGGTTTTAGGGGAACAGCATTTTCACCGATAGCTCATCTATCGATAAATATAACGAAATATGGATGAGTTCAAATGAAAGCTGTGGCCTTGCCTCTTCGTTTGAAACCCATATTGAACGCATATATCAAGGTTTTAGGGGAACAGCATTTTCACCGAAAGCTCATCTATCGATAAATATAACGAAATATGGATGAGTTCGAATGAAAGCTGTGGCCTTGCGTCTTCGTTTGAAACCCATATTGAAGGCATATATCAAGGTTTTAGGGGAACAGCATTTTCACCGATAGCTCATCTATCGATAAATATAACGAAATATGGATGAGTTCAAATGAAAGCTGTGGCCTTGCCTCTTCGTTTGACACCTATACTGAACGCATATATCATGACTTAAGGGGAACAGCATTTTCACCGAAAGCTCATCTATCGATAAATATAACGAAATATGGATGAGTTCAAATGAAATCTGTGGCCTTGCCCCTTCGTTTGACACCTATACTGAACGCATATATCAAGGTTTCGATAAACATAGCAAAATATGGATGAGTTCAAATGAAAGCTGTGGCCTTGCCTCTTCGTTTGAAACCCATATTGAACGCATATATCAAGGTTTTAGGGGAACAGCATTTTCACCGATAGCTCATCTATCGATAAATATAACGAAATATGGATGAGTTCAAATGAAAGCTGTGGCCTTGCCTCTTCGTTTGACACCTATACTGAACGCATATATCATGACTTAAGGGGAACAGCATTTTCACCGAAAGCTCATCTATCGATAAATATAACGAAATATGGATGAGTTCAAATGAAAGCTGTGGCCTTGCCTCTTCGTTTGACACCTATACTGAACGCATATATCATGACTTAAGGGGAACAGCATTTTCACCGAAAGCTCATCTATCGATAAATATAACGAAATATGGATGAGTTCAAATGAAATCTGTGGCCTTGCCTCTTCGTTTGAAACCCATATTAAACGCATATATCAAGGTTTTAGGGGAACAGCATTTTCACCGATAGCTCATCTATCGATAAATATAACGAAATATGGATGAGTTCAAATGAAAGCTGTGGCCTTGCCTCTTCGTTTGAAACCCATATTGAACGCATATATCAAGGTTTTAGGGGAACAGCATTTTCACCGATAGCTCATCTATCGATAAATATAACGAAATATGGATGAGTTCAAATGAAAGCTGTGGCCTTGCCTCTTCGTTTGAAACCCATATTGAACGCATATATCAAGGTTTTAGGGGAACAGCATTTTCACCGATAGCGCATCTATCGATAAATATAACGAAATATGGATGAGTTCGAATGAAAGCTGTGGCCTTGCCTCTTCGTTTGAAACCCATATTGAACGCATATATCAAGGTTTTAGGGGAACAGCATTTTCACCGATAGCTCATCTATCGATAAATATAACGAAATATGGATGAGTTCAAATGAAAGCTGTGGCCTTGCCTCTTCGTTTGAAACCCATATTGAACGCATATATCAAGGTTTTAGGGGAACAGCATTTTCACCGATAGCTCATCTATCGATAAATATAACGAAATATGGATGAGTTCAAATGAAAGCTGTGGCCATGCCACTTCGTTTGAAACCCATATTGAACGCATATATCAAGGTTTTGGGGGAACAGCATTTTCACCGATAGCTCATCTATCGATAAATATAACGAAATATGGATGAGTTCAAATGAAAGCTGTGGCCTTGCCTCTTCGTTTGAAACCCATATTGAACGCATATATCAAGGTTTTAGGGGAACTGCATTTTCCCCGATAGCCCATCTATCGATAAATATAACGAAATATGGATGAGTTCAAATGAAAGCTGTGGCCTTGCCTCTTCGTTTGAAACCCATATTGAATGCGTATATCAAGGTTTTGGGGGAACAGCATTTTCACCGATAGCTCATCTATCGATAAATATAACGAAATATGGATGAGTTCAAATGAAAGCTGTGGCCTTGCCCGTTCGTTTGACACCGATATTGAACGCATATATGAAGGTTTTAGGAGAACAGCATTTTCACCGATAGCTCATCTATCGATAAATATAACGAAATATGGATGAGTTCAAATGACAGCTGTGGCCTTGCCACTTCGTTTGAAACCCATATTGAACGCATATATCAAGGTTTTAGGGGAACAGCATTTTCACCGATAGCTCATCTATCGATAAATATAACGAAATATGGATGAGTTCGAATGAAAGCTGTGGCCTTGCCTCTTCGTTTGAAACCCATATTGAACGCATATATCAAGGTTTTAGGGGAACAGCATTTTCACCGATAGCTCATCTATCGATAAATATAACGAAATATGGATGAGTTCAAATGAAAGCTGTGGCCTTGCCTCTTCGTTTGAAACCCATATTGAACGCATATATCAAGGTTTTAGGGGAACAGCATTTTCACCGATAGCTCATCTATCGATAAATATAACGAAATATGGATGAGTTCAAATGAAAGCTGTGGCCTTGCCTCTTCGTTTGAAGCCCATATTGAACGCATATATCAAGGTTTTAGGGGAACAGCATTTTCACCGATAAATATAACGAAATATGGATGAGTTCGAATGAAAGCTGTGGCCTTGCCTCTTCGTTTGAAACCCAAATTGAATGCGTATATCAAGGTTTTAGGGGAACAGCATTTTCACCGATAGCTCATCTATCGATAAATATAACGAAATATGGATGAGTTCAAATGAAAGCTGTGGCCTTGCCTCTTCGTTTGAAACCCATATTGAACGCATATATCAAGGTTTTAGGGGAACAGCATTTTCACCGAAAGCTCATCTATCGATAAATATAACGAAATATGGATGAGTTCGAATGAAAGCTGTGGCCTTGCCTCTTCGTTTGAAACCCATATTGAACGCATATATCAAGGTTTTAGGGGAACAGCATTTTCACCGATAGCTCATCTATCGATAAATATAACGAAATATGGATGAGTTCAAATGAAAGCTGTGGCCTTGCCTCTTCGTTTGAAACCCATATTGAACGCATATATCAAGGTTTTAGGAGAACAGCATTTTCACCGATAGCTCATCTATCGATAAATATAACGAAATATGGATGAGTTCAAATGAAAGCTGTGGCCTTGCCTCTTCGTTTGAAACCCATATTGAACGCATATATCAAGGTTTTAGGGGAACAGCATTTTCACCGAAAGCTCATCTATCGATAAATATAACGAAATATGGATGAGTTCGAATGAAAGCTGTGGCCTTGCGTCTTCGTTTGAAACCCATATTGAACGCATATATCAAGGTTTTAGGGGAACAGCATTTTCACCGATAGCTCATCTATCGATAAATATAACGAAATATGGATGAGTTCAAATAAAAGCTGTGGCCTTGCCTCTTCGTTTGAAACCCATATTGAACGCATATATCAAGGTTTTAGGGGAACAGCATTTTCACCGATAGCTCATCTATCGATAAATATAACGAAATATGGATGAGTTCGAATGAAAGCTGTGGCCTTGCGTCTTCGTTTGAAACCCATATTGAACGCATATATCAAGGTTTTAGGGGAACAGCATTTTCACCGATAGCTCATCTATCGATAAATATAGCGAAATATGGATGAGTTCGAATGAAAGCTGTGGCCTTGCCTCTTCGTTTGAAACCCATATTGAACGCATATATCAAGGTTTTAGGGGAACAGCATTTTCACCGATAGCTCATCTATCGATAAATATAACGAAATATGGATGAGTTCAAATGAAAGCTGTGGCCTTGCCTCTTCGTTTGAAACCCATATTGAATGCGTATATCAAGGTTTTGGGGGAACAGCATTTTCACCGATAGCTCATCTATCGATAAATATAACGAAATATGGATGAGTTCAAATGAAAGCTGTGGCCTTGCCCGTTCGTTTGACACCGATATTGATCGCATATATGAAGGTTTTAGGAGAACAGCATTTTCACCGATAGCTCATCTATCGATAAATATAACGAAATATGGATGAGTTCAAATGACAGCTGTGGCCTTGCCACTTCGTTTGAAACCCATATTGAACGCATATATCAAGGTTTTAGGGGAACAGCATTTTCACCGATAGCTCATCTATCGATAAATATAACGAAATATGGATGAGTTCGAATGAAAGCTGTGGCCTTGCCTCTTCGTTTGAAACCCATATTGAACGCATATATCAAGGTTTTAGGGGAACAGCATTTTCACCGATAGCTCATCTATCGATAAATATAACGAAATATGGACGAGTTCAAATGAAAGCTGTGGCCTTGCCTCTTCGTTTGACACCTATACTGAACGCATATATCATGACTTAAGGGGAACAGCATTTTCACCGATAGCTCATCTATCGATAAATATAACGAAATATGGATGAGTTCAAATGAAAGCTGTGGCCTTGCCTCTTCGTTTGACACCTATACTGAACGCATATATCATGACTTAAGGGGAACAGCATTTTCACCGAAAGCTCATCTATCGATAAATATAACGAAATATGGATGAGTTCAAATGAAATCTGTGGCCTTGCCCCTTCGTTTGACACCTATACTGAACGCATATATCAAGGTTTCGATAAACATAACAAAATATGGATGAGTTCAAATGAAAGCTGTGGCCTTGCCTCTTCGTTTGAAACCCATATTGAACGCATATATCAAGGTTTTAGGGGAACAGCATTTTCACCGATAGCTCATCTATCGATAAATATAACGAAATATGGATGAGTCCAAATGAAAGCTGTGGCCTTGCCTCTTCGTTTGACACCTATACTGAACGCATATATCATGACTTAAGGGGAACAGCATTTTCACCGAAAGCTCATCTATCGATAAATATAACGAAATATGGATGAGTTCAAATGAAAGCTGTGGCCTTGCCTCTTCGTTTGACACCTATACTGAACGCATATATCATGACTTAAGGGGAACAGCATTTTCACCGAAAGCTCATCTATCGATAAATATAACGAAATATGGATGAGTTCAAATGAAATCTGTGGCCTTGCCTCTTCGTTTGAAACCCATATTGAACGCATATATCAAGGTTTTAGGGGAACAGGATTTTCACCGATAGCTCATCTATCGATAAATATAACGAAATATGGATGAGTTCAAATGAAAGCTGTGGCCTTGCCTCTTCGTTTGAAACCCATATTGAACGCATATATCAAGGTTTTAGGGGAACAGCATTTTCACCGATAGCTCATCTATCGATAAATATAACGAAATATGGATGAGTTCAAATGAAAGCTGTGGCCTTGCCTCTTCGTTTGAAACCCATATTGAACGCATATATCAAGGTTTTAGGGGAACAGCATTTTCACCGATAGCGCATCTATCGATAAATATAACGAAATATGGATGAGTTCGAATGAAAGCTGTGGCCTTGCCTCTTCGTTTGAAACCCATATTGAACGCATATATCAAGGTTTTAGGGGAACAGCATTTTCACCGATAGCTCATCTATCGATAAATATAACGAAATATGGATGAGTTCAAATGAAAGCTGTGGCCTTGCCTCTTCGTTTGAAACCCATATTGAACGCATATATCAAGGTTTTAGGGGAACAGCATTTTCACCGATAGCTCATCTATCGATAAATATAACGAAATATGGATGAGTTCAAATGAAAGCTGTGGCCCTGCCTCTTCGTTTGAAACCCATATTGAACGCATATATCAAGGTTTTGGGGGAACAGCATTTTCACCGATAGCTCATCTATCGATAAATATAACGAAATATGGATGAGTTCAAATGAAAGCTGTGGCCTTGCCTCTTCGTTTGAAACCCATATTGAACGCATATATCAAGGTTTTAGGGGAACTGCATTTTCCCCGATAGCCCATCTATCGATAAATATAACGAAATATGGATGAGTTCAAATGAAAGCTGTGGCCTTGCCTCTTCGTTTGAAACCCATATTGAATGCGTATATCAAGGTTTTGGGGGAACAGCATTTTCACCGATAGCTCATCTATCGATAAATATAACGAAATATGGATGAGTTCAAATGAAAGCTGTGGCCTTGCCCGTTCGTTTGACACCGATATTGAACGCATATATGAAGGTTTTAGGAGAACAGCATTTTCACCGATAGCTCATCTATCGATAAATATAACGAAATATGGATGAGTTCAAATGACAGCTGTGGCCTTGCCACTTCGTTTGAAACCCATATTGAACGCATATATCTAGGTTTTAGGGGAACAGCATTTTCACCGATAGCTCATCTATCGATAAATATAACGAAATATGGATGAGTTCGAATGAAAGCTGTGGCCTTGCCTCTTCGTTTGAAACCCATATTGAACGCATATATCAAGGTTTTAGGGGAACAGCATTTTCACCGATAGCTCATCTATCGATAAATATAACGAAATATGGATGAGTTCGAATGAAAGCTGTGGCCTTGCCTCTTTGTTTGAAACCCATATTGAACGCATATATCAAGGTTTTAGGGGAACAGCATTTTCACCGATAGCGCATCTATCGATAAATATAACGAAATATGGATGAGTTCGAATGAAAGCTGTGGCCTTGCCTCTTCGTTTGAAACCCATATTGAACGCATATATCAAGGTTTTAGGGGAACAGCATTTTCACCGATAGCTCATCTATCGATAAATATAACGAAATATGGATGAGTTCAAATGACAGCTGTGGCCTTGCCACTTCGTTTGAAACCCATTTTGAACGCATATATGAAGGTTTTAGGAGAACAGCATTTTCACCGATAGCTCATCTATCGATAAATATAACGAAATATGGATGAGTTCAAATGACAGCTGTGGCCTTGCCACTTCGTTTGAAACCCATATTGAACGCATATATCAAGGTTTTAGGGGAACAGCATTTTCACCGATAGCTCATCTATCGATAAATATAACGAAATATGGATGAGTTCAAATGAAAGCTGTGGCCTTGCCTCTTCGTTTGAAGCCCATATTGAACGCATATATCAAGGTTTTAGGGGAACAGCATTTTCACCGATAAATATAACGAAATATGGATGAGTTCGAATGAAAGCTGTGGCCTTGCCTCTTCGTTTGAAACCCAAATTGAATGCGTATATCAAGGTTTTAGGGGAACAGCATTTTCACCGATAGCTCATCTATCGATAAATATAACGAAATATGGATGAGTTCAAATGAAAGCTGTGGCCTTGCCTCTTCGTTTGAAACCCATATTGAACGCATATATCAAGGTTTTAGGGGAACAGCATTTTCACCGAAAGCTCATCTATCGATAAATATAACGAAATATGGATGAGTTCGAATGAAAGCTGTGGCCTTGCCTCTTCGTTTGAAACCCATATTGAACGCATATATCAAGGTTTTAGGGGAACAGCATTTTCACCGATAGCTCATCTATCGATAAATATAACGAAATATGGATGAGTTCAAATGAAAGCTGTGGCCTTGCCTCTTCGTTTGAAACCCATATTGAACGCATATATCAAGGTTTTAGGGGAACAGCATTTTCACCGATAGCTCATCTATCGATAAATATAACGAAATATGGATGAGCTCAAATGAAAGCTGTGGCCTTGCCTCTTCGTTTGAAACCCATATTGAACGCATATATCAAGGTTTTAGTGGAACAGCATTTTCACCGAAAGCTCATCTATCGATAAATATAACGAAATATGGATGAGTTCGAATGAAAGCTGTGGCCTTGCGTCTTCGTTTGAAACCCATATTGAACGCATATATCAAGGTTTTAAGGGGAACAGCATTTTCACCGATAGCTCATCTATCGATAAATATAACGAAATATGGATGAGTTCGAATGAAAGCTGTGGCCTTGCCTCTTCGTTTGAAACCCAAATTGAATGCGTATATCAAGGTTTTAGGGGAACAGCATTTTCACCGATAGCTCATCTATCGATAAATATAACGAAATATGGATGAGTTCAAATGAAAGCTGTGGCCTTGCCTCTTCGTTTGAAACCCATATTGAACGCATATATCAAGGTTTTAGGGGAACAGCATTTTCACCGAAAGCTCATCTATCGATAAATATAACGAAATATGGATGAGTTCGAATGAAAGCTGTGGCCTTGCCTCTTCGTTTGAAACCCATATTGAACGCATATATCAAGGTTTTAGGGGAACAGCATTTTCACCGATAGCTCATCTATCGATAAATATAACGAAATATGGATGAGTTCAAATGAAAGCTGTGGCCTTGCCTCTTCGTTTGAAACCCATATTGAACGCATATATCAAGGTTTTAGGGGAACAGCATTTTCACCGATAGCTCATCTATCGATAAATATAACGAAATATGGATGAGTTCAAATGAAAGCTGCGGCCTTGCCTCTTCGTTTGAAACCCATATTGAACGCATATATCAAGGTTTTAGGGGAACAGCATTTTCACCGATAGCTCATCTATCGATAAATATAACGAAATATGGATGAGTTCAAATGAAAGCTGCGGCCTTGCCTCTTCGTTTGAAACCCATATTGAACGCATATATCAAGGTTTTAGGGGAACAGCATTTTCACCGAAAGCTCATCTATCGATAAATATAACGAAATATGGATGAGTTCGAATGAAAGCTGTGGCCTTGCGTCTTCGTTTGAAACCCATATTGAACGCATATATCAAGGTTTTAAGGGGAACAGCATTTTCACCGATAGCTCATCTATCGATAAATATAACGAAATATGGATGAGTTCAAATGAAAGCTGCGGCCTTGCCTCTTCGTTTGAAACCCATATTGAACGCATATATCAAGGTTTTAGGGGAACAGCATTTTCACCGATAGCTCATCTATCGATAAATATAACGAAATATGGATGAGTTCAAATGAAAGCTGTGGCCTTGCCTCTTCGTTTGAAACCCATATTGAACGCATATATCAAGGTTTTAGGGGAACAGCATTTTCACCGATAGCTCATCTATCGATAAATATAACGAAATATGGATGAGTTCAAATGAAAGCTGTGACCTTGCCTCTTCGTTTGAAACCCATATTGAACGCATATATCAAGGTTTTAGGGGAACAGCATTTTCACCGATAGCTCATCTATCGATAAATATAACGAAATATGGATGAGTTCAAATGAAAGCTGCGGCCTTGCCTCTTCGTTTGAAACCCATATTGAACGCATATATCAAGGTTTTAGGGGAACAGCATTTTCACCGAAAGCTCATCTATCGATAAATATAACGAAATATGGATGAGTTCGAATGAAAGCTGTGGCCTTGCGTCTTTGTTTGAAACCCATATTGAACGCATATATCAAGGTTTTAAGGGGAACAGCATTTTCACCGATAGCTCATCTATCGATAAATATAACGAAATATGGATGAGTTCAAATGAAAGCTGTGGCCTTACCTCTTCGTTTGAAACCCATATTGAACGCATATATCAAGGTTTTAGGGGAACAGCATTTTCACCGAAAGCTCATCTATCGATAAATATAACGAAATATGGATGAGTTCGAATGAAAGCTGTGGCCTTGCCTCTTCGTTTGAAACCCATATTGAACGCATATATCAAGGTTTTAGGGGAACAGCATTTTCACCGATAGCTCATCTATCGATAAATATAACGAAATATGGATGAGTTCAAATGAAAGCTGTGGCCTTGCCTCTTCGTTTGAAACCCATATTGAACGCATATATCAAGGTTTTAGGGGAACAGCATTTTCACCGATAGCTCATCTATCGATAAATATAACGAAATATGGATGAGTTCAAATGAAAGCTGCGGCCTTGCCTCTTCGTTTGAAACCCATATTGAACGCATATATCAAGGTTTTAGGGGAACAGCATTTTCACCGATAGCTCATCTATCGATAAATATAACGAAATATGGATGAGTTCGAATGAACGCTGTGGCCTTGCGTCTTCGTTTGAAACCCATATTGAACGCATATATCAAGGTTTTAGGGGAACAGCATTTTCACCGAAAGCTCATCTATCGATAAATATAACGAAATATGGATGAGTTCGAATGAAAGCTGTGGCCTTGCCTCTTCGTTTGAAACCCATATTGAACGCATATATCAAGAACGAAATATGGATGAGTTCAAATGAAAGCTGTGGCCTTGCCTCTTCGTTTGAAACCCATATTGAATGCGTATATCAAGGTTTTGGGGGAACAGCATTTTCACCGATAGCTCATCTATCGATAAATATAACGAAATATGGATGAGTTCAAATGAAAGCTGTGGCCTTGCCCGTTCGTTTGACACCGATATTGAACGCATATATGAAGGTTTTAGGAGAACAGCATTTTCACCGATAGCTCATCTATCGATAAATATAACGAAATATGGATGAGTTCAAATGACAGCTGTGGCCTTGCCACTTCGTTTGAAACCCATATTGAACGCATATATCAAGGTTTTAGGGGAACAGCATTTTCACCGATAGCTCATCTATCGATAAATATAACGAAATATGGATGAGTTCGAATGAAAGCTGTGGCATTGCCTCTTCGTTTGAAACCCATATTGAACGCATATATCAAGGTTTTAGGGGAGCAGCATTTTCACCGATAGCTCATCTATCGATAAATATAACGAAATATGGACGAGTTCAAATGAAAGCTGTGGCCTTGCCTCTTCGTTTGACACCTATACTGAACGCATATATCATGACTTAAGGGGAACAGCATTTTCACCGATAGCTCATCTATCGATAAATATAACGAAATATGGATGAGTTCAAATGAAAGCTGTGGCCTTGCCTCTTCGTTTGACACCTATACTGAACGCATATATCATGACTTAAGGGGAACAGCATTTTCACCGAAAGCTCATCTATCGATAAATATAACGAAATATGGATGAGTTCAAATGAAATCTGTGGCCTTGCCCCTTCGTTTGACACCTATACTGAACGCATATATCAAGGTTTCGATAAACATAACAAAATATGGATGAGTTCAAATGAAAGCTGTGGCCTTGCCTCTTCGTTTGAAACCCATATTGAACGCATATATCAAGGTTTTAGGGGAACAGCATTTTCACCGATAGCTCATCTATCGATAAATATAACGAAATATGGATGAGTTCAAATGAAAGCTGTGGCCTTGCCTCTTCGTTTGACACCTATACTGAACGCATATATCATGACTTAAGGGGAACAGCATTTTCACCGATAGCTCATCTATCGATAAATATAACGAAATATGGATGAGTTCAAATGACAGCTGTGGCCTTGCCACTTCGTTTGAAACCCATATTGAACGCATATATCAAGGTTTTAGGGGAACAGCATTTTCACCGATAGCTCATCTATCGATAAATATAACGAAATATGGATGAGTTCGAATGAAAGCTGTGGCCTTGCCTCTTCGTTTGAAACCCATATTGAACGCATATATCAAGGTTTTAGGGGAACAGCATTTTCACCGATAGCTCATCTATCGATAAATATAACGAAATATGGATGAGTTCAAATGAAAGCTGTGGCCTTGCCTCTTCGTTTGAAACCCATATTGAACGCATATATCAAGGTTTTAGGGGAACAGCATTTTCACCGATAGCTCATCTATCGATAAATATAACGAAATATGGATGAGTTCAAATGAAAGCTGTGGCCTTGCCCGTTCGTTTGACACCGATATTGAACGCATATATGAAGGTTTTAGGAGAACAGCATTTTCACCGATAGCTCATCTATCGATAAATATAACGAAATATGGATGAGTTCAAATGACAGCTGTGGCCTTGCCACTTCGTTTGAAACCCATATTGAACGCATATATCAAGGTTTTAGGGGAACAGCATTTTCACCGATAGCTCATCTATCGATAAATATAACGAAATATGGATGAGTTCGAATGAAAGCTGTGGCCTTGCCTCTTCGTTTGAAACCCATATTGAACGCATATATCAAGGTTTTAGGGGAGCAGCATTTTCACCGATAGCTCATCTATCGATAAATATAACGAAATATGGACGAGTTCAAATGAAAGCTGTGGCCTTGCCTCTTCGTTTGACACCTATACTGAACGCATATATCATGACTTAAGGGGAACAGCATTTTCACCGATAGCTCATCTATCGATAAATATAACGAAATATGGATGAGTTCAAATGAAAGCTGTGGCCTTGCCTCTTCGTTTGACACCTATACTGAACGCATATATCATGACTTAAGGGGAACAGCATTTTCACCGAAAGCTCATCTATCGATAAATATAACGAAATATGGATGAGTTCAAATGAAATCTGTGGCCTTGCCCCTTCGTTTGACACCTATACTGAACGCATATATCAAGGTTTCGATAAACATAACAAAATATGGATGAGTTCAAATGAAAGCTGTGGCCTTGCCTCTTCGTTTGAAACCCATATTGAACGCATATATCAAGGTTTTAGGGGAACAGCATTTTCACCGATAGCTCATCTATCGATAAATATAACGAAATATGGATGAGTTCAAATGAAAGCTGTGGCCTTGCCTCTTCGTTTGACACCTATACTGAACGCATATATCATGACTTAAGGGGAACAGCATTTTCACCGATAGCTCATCTATCGATAAATATAACGAAATATGGATGAGTTCAAATGACAGCTGTGGCCTTGCCACTTCGTTTGAAACCCATATTGAACGCATATATCAAGGTTTTAGGGGAACAGCATTTTCACCGATAGCTCATCTATCGATAAATATAACGAAATATGGATGAGTTCGAATGAAAGCTGTGGCCTTGCCTCTTCGTTTGAAACCCATATTGAACGCATATATCAAGGTTTTAGGGGAACAGCATTTTCACCGATAGCTCATCTATCGATAAATATAACGAAATATGGATGAGTTCAAATGAAAGCTGTGGCCTTGCCTCTTCGTTTGAAACCCATATTGAACGCATATATCAAGGTTTTAGGGGAACAGCATTTTCACCGATAGCTCATCTATCGATAAATATAACGAAATATGGATGAGTTCAAATGAAAGCTGTGGCCTTGCCTCTTCGTTTGAAGCCCATATTGAACGCATATATTAAGGTTTTAGGGGAACAGCATTTTCACCGATAGCCCATCTATCGATAAATATAACGAAATATGGATAAGTTCGAATGAAAGCTGTGGCCTTGCGTCTTCGTTTGAAACCCATATTGAATGCGTATATCAAGGTTTTGGGGGAACAGCATTTTCACCGATAGCTCATCTATCGATAAATATAACGAAATATAAATGAGTTCAAATGAAAGCTGTGGCCTTGCCTCTTCGTTTGAAACCCATATTGAACGCATATATCAAGGTTTTAGGGGAACAGCATTTTCACCGATAGCTCATCTATCGATAAATATAACGAAATATGGATGAGTTTGAATGAAAGCTGTGGCCTTGCCTCTTCGTTTGAAACCCATATTGAACGCATATATCAAGGTTTTAGGGGAACAGCATTTTCACCGATAGCCCATCTATCGATAAATATAACGAAATATGGATAAGTTCGAATGAAAGCTGTGGCCTTGCCTCTTCGTTTGAACCCCATATTGAACGCATATATCAAGGTTTTAGGGGAACAGCATTTTCACCGATAGCTCATCTATCGATAAATATAACGAAATATGGATGAGTTCAAATGAAAGCTGTGGCCTTGCCTCTTCGTTTGAAACCCATATTGAACGCATATATCAAGGTTTTAGGGGAACAGCATTTTCACCGATAGCTCATCTATCGATAAATATAACGAAATATGGATGAGTTTGAATGAAAGCTGTAGCCTTGCCTCTTCGTTTGAAACCCAAATTGAATGCGTATATCAAGGTTTTAGGGGAACAGCATTTTCACCGATAGCTCATCTATCGATAAATATAACGAAATATGGATGAGTTCAAATGAAAGCTGTGGCCTTGCGTCTTCGTTTGAAACCCATATTGAATGCGTATATCAAGGTTTTGGGGGAACAGCATTTTCACCGATAGCTCATCTATCGATAAATATAACGAAATATGGATGAGTTCAAATGAAAGCTGTGGCCTTGCCTCTTCGTTTGAAACCCATATTGAACGCATATATCAAGGTTTTAGGGGAACAGCATTTTCACCGATAGCTCATCTATCGATAAATATAACGAAATATGGATGAGTTTGAATGAAAGCTGTGGCCTTGCCTCTTCGTTTGAAACCCATATTGAACGCATATATCAAGGTTTTAGGGGAACAGCATTTTCACCGATAGCCCATCTATCGATAAATATAACGAAATATGGATAAGTTCGAATGAAAGCTGTGGCCTTGCCTCTTCGTTTGAAACCCATATTGAACGCATATATCAAGGTTTTAGGCGAACAGCATTTTCACCGATAGCTCATCTATCGATAAATATAACGAAATATGGATGAGTTCGAATGAAAGCTGTGGCCTTGCCTCTTCGTTTGAAACCCATATTGAACGCATATATCAAGGTTTTAGGGGAACAGCATTTTCACCGATAGCTCATCTATCGATAAATATAACGAAATATGGATGAGTTCAAATGAAAACTGTGGCCTTGCCTCTTCGTTTGAAACCCATATTGAACGCATATATCAAGGTTTTAGGGGAACAGCATTTTCACCGAAAGCTCATCTATCGATAAATATAACAAAATATGGATGAGTTCGAATGAAAGCTGTGGCCTTGCGTCTTCGTTTGAAACCCATATTGAACGCATATATCAAGGTTTTAGGGGAACAGCATTTTCACCGATAGCTCATCTATCGATAACTATAACGAAATATGGATGAGTTCAAATGAAAGCTGTGGCCTTGCCTCTTCGTTTGAAACCCATATTTAACGCATATATCAAGGTTTTAGGGGAACAGCATTTTCACCGAAAGCTCATCTATCGATAAATATAACAAAATATGGATGAGTTCGAATGAAAGCTGTGGCCTTGCGTCTTCGTTTGAAACCCATATTGAACGCATATATCAAGGTTTTAGGGGAACAGCATTTTCACCGAAAGCTCATCTATCGATAAATATAACAAAATATGGATGAGTTCGAATGAAAGCTGTGGCCTTGCCTCTTCGTTTGAAACCCATATTGAACGCATATATCAAGGTTTTAGGGGAACAGCATTTTCACCGATAGCTCATCTATCGATAAATATAACGAAATATGGATGAGTTCAAATGAAAACTGTGGCCTTGCCTCTTCGTTTGAAACCCATATTGAACGCATATATCAAGGTTTTAGGGGAACAGCATTTTCACCGATAGCTCATCTATCGATAAATATAACGAAATATGGATGAGTTCAAATGAAAACTGTGGCCTTGCGTCTTCGTTTGAAACCCATATTGAACGCATATATCAAGGTTTTAGGGGAACAGCATTTTCACCGATAGCTCATCTATCGATAAATATAACGAAATATGGATGAGTTCAAATGAAAGCTGTGGCCTTGCCTCTTCGTTTGAAACCCATATTGAACGCATATATCAAGGTTTTAGGCGAACAGCATTTTCACCGATAGCTCATCTATCGATAAATATAACGAAATATGGATGAGTTCAAATGAAAGCTGTGGCCTTGCGTCTTCGTTTGAAACCCATATTGAATGCGTATATCAAGGTTTTGGGGGAACAGCATTTTCACCGATAGCTCATCTATCGATAAATATAACGAAATAGGGATGAGTTCAAATGAAAGCTGTGGCCTTGCCTCTTCGTTTGAAACCCATATTGAACGCATATATCAAGGTTTTAGGGGAACAGCATTTTCACCGATAGCTCATCTATCGATAAATATAACGAAATATGGATGAGTTCAAATGAAAGCTGTGGCCTTGCCTCTTCGTTTGAAACCCATATTGAACGCATATATCAAGGTTTTAGGGGAACAGCATTTTCACCGATAGCCCATCTATCGATAAATATAACGAAATATGGATAAGTTCGAATGAAAGCTGTGGCCTTGCCTCTTCGTTTGAAACCCATATTGAACGCATATATCAAGGTTTTAGGCGAACAGCATTTTCACCGATAGCTCATCTATCGATAAATATAACGAAATATGGATGAGTTCGAATGAAAGCTGTGGCCTTGCCTCTTCGTTTGAAACCCATATTGAACGCATATATCAAGGTTTTAGGGGAACAGCATTTTCACCGATAGCTCATCTATCGATAAATATAACGAAATATGGATGAGTTCAAATGAAAACTGTGGCCTTGCCTCTTCGTTTGAAACCCATATTGAACGCATATATCAAGGTTTTAGGGGAACAGCATTTTCACCGAAAGCTCATCTATCGATAAATATAACAAAATATGGATGAGTTCGAATGAAAGCTGTGGCCTTGCGTCTTCGTTTGAAACCCATATTGAACGCATATATCAAGGTTTTAGGGGAACAGCAATTTCACCGATAGCTCATCTATCGATAAATATAACGAAATATGGATGAGGTCAAATGAAAGCTGTGGCCTTGCCTCTTCGTTTGACACCTATACTGAACGCATATATCATGACTTAAGGGAACAGCATTTTCACCGAAAGCTCATCTATCGATTAATATAACGAAATATGGATGAGTTCAAATGAAATCTGTGGCCTTGCCCCTTCGTTTGACACCTATACTGAACGCATATATCAAGGTTTCGATAAACATAACAAAATATGGATGAGTTCAAATGAAAGCTGTGGCCTTGCCTCTTCGTTTGAAACCCATATTGAACGCATATATCAAGGGTTTAGGGGAACAGCATTTTCACCGATAGCTCATCTATCGATAAATATAACGAAATATGGATGAGTTCAAATGAAAGCTGTGGCCTTGCCTCTTCGTTTGACACCTATACTGAACGCATATATCATGACTTAAGGGGAACAGCATTTTCACCGAAAGCTCATCTATCGATAAATATAACGAAATATGGATGAGTTCAAATGAAAGCTGTGGCCTTGCCTCTTCGTTTGAAACCCATATTGAACGCATATATCAAGGTTTTAGGGGAACAGCATTTTCACCGATAGCTCATCTATCGATAAATATAACGAAATATGGATGAGTTCAAATGAAAGCTGTGGCCTTGCCTCTTCGTTTGAAACCCATATTGAACGCATATATCAAGGCTTTAGGGGAACAGCATTTTCACCGATAGCTCATCTATCGATAAATATAACGAAATATGGATGAGTTCAAATGAAAGCTGTGGCCTTGCGTCTTCGTTTGACACCTATACTGAACGCATATATCAAGGTTTCGATAAACATAACAAAATATGGATGAGTTCAAATGAAAGCTGTGGCCTTGCCTCTTCGTTTGAAACCCATATTGAACGCATATATCAAGGTTTTAGGGGAACAGCATTTTCACCGATAGCTCATCTATCGATAAATATAACGAAATATGGATGAGTTCAAATGAAAGCTGTGGCCTTGCCTCTTCGTTTGAAACCCATATTGAACGCATATATCAAGGTTTTAGGGGAACAGCATTTTCATCGATAGCTCATCTATCAATAAATATAACGAAATATGGATGAGTTCGAATGAAAGCTGTGGCATTGCCTCTTCGTTTGAAACCCATATTGAACGCATATATCAAGGTTTTAGGGGAACAGCATTTTCACCGATAGCTCATCTATCGATAAATATAACGAAATATGGATGAGTTCAAATGAAAGCTGTGGCCTTGCGTCTTCGTTTGACACCTATACTGAACGCATATATCAAGGTTTCGATAAACATAACAAAATATGGATGAGTTCAAATGAAAGCTGTGGCCTTGCCTCTTCGTTTGAAACCCATATTGAACGCATATATCAAGGTTTTAGGGGAACAGCATTTTCACCGATAGCTCATCTATCGATAAATATAACGAAATATGGATGAGTTCAAATGAAAGATGTGGCCTTGCCTCTTCGTTTGAAACCCATATTGAACGCATATATCAAGGTTTTAGGGGAACAGCATTTTCACCGATAGCTCATCTATCGATAAATATAACGAAATATGGATGAGTTCGAATGAAAGCTGTGGCCTTGCCTCTTCGTTTGAAACCCATATTGAACGCATATATCAAGGTTTTAGGGGAACAGCATTTTCACCGATAGCTCATCTATCGATAAATATAACGAAATATGGATGAGTTCAAATGAAAACTGTGGCCTTGCCTCTTCGTTTGAAACCCATATTGAACGCATATATCAAGGTTTTAGGGGAACAGCATTTTCACCGAAAGCTCATCTATCGATAAATATAACGAAATATGGATGAGTTCGAATGAAAGCTGTGGCCTTGCGTCTTCGTTTGAAACCCATATTGAATGCGTTTATCAAGGTTTTGGGGGGAACAGCATTTTCACCGATAGCTCATCTATCGATAAATATAACGAAATATGGATGAGTTCAAATGAAAGCTGTGGCCTTGCCTCTTCGTTTGAAACCCATATTGGACGCATATATCAAGGTTTTAGGGGAACAGCATTTTCACCGATAGCTCATCTATCGATAAATATAACGAAATATGGATGAGTTCAAATGAAAGCTGTGGCCTTGCCTCTTCGTTTGAAACCCATATTGAACGCATATATCAAGGTTTTAGGGGAACAGCATTTTCACCGATAGCCCATCTATCGATAAATATAACGAAATATGGATAAGTTCGAATGAAAGCTGTGGCCTTGCCTCTTCGTTTGAAACCCATATTGAACGCATATATCAAGGTTTTAGGGGAACAGCATTTTCACCGATAGCTCATCTATCGATAAATATAACGAAATATGGATGAGTTCAAATGAAAGCTGTGGCCTTGCCTCTTCGTTTGAAACCCATATTGAACGCATATATCAAGGTTTTAGGGGAACAGCATTTTCACCGATAGCTCATCTATCGATAAATATAACGAAATATGGATGAGTTCGAATGAAAGCTGTGGCCTGGCCTCTTCGTTTGAAACCCATATTGAACGCATATATCAAGGTTTTAGGGGAACAGCATTTTCACCGATAGCTCATCTATCGATAAATATAACGAAATATGGATGAGTTCAAATGAAAGCTGTGGCCTTGCCTCTTCGTTTGAAACCCATATTGAACGCATATATCAAGGTTTTAGGGGAACAGCATTTTCACCGAAAGCTCATCTATCGATAAATATAACGAAATATGGATGAGTTCGAATGAAAGCTGTGGCCTTGCGTCTTCGTTTGAAACCCATATTGAACGCATATATCAAGGTTTTAGGGGAACAGCATTTTCACCGATAGCTCATCTATCGATAAATATAACGAAATATGGATGAGTTCAAATGAAAGCTGTGGCCTTGCCTCTTCGTTTGACACCTATACTGAACGCATATATCATGATTTAAGGGGAACAGCATTTTCACCGAAAGCTCATCTATCGATAAATATAACGAAATATGGATGAGTTCAAATGAAATCTGTGGCCTTGCCCCTTCGTTTGACACCTATACTGAACGCATATATCAAGGTTTCGATAAACATAACAAAATATGGATGAGTTCAAATGAAAGCTGTGGCCTTGCCTCTTCGTTTGAAACCCATATTGAACGCATATATCAAGGTTTTAGGGGAACAGCATTTTCACCGATAGCTCATCTATCGATAAATATAACGAAATATGGATGAGTTCAAATGAAAGCTGTGGCCTTGCTTCTTCGTTTGACACCTATACTGAACGCATATATCATGACTTAAGGGGAACAGCATTTTCACCGAAAGCTCATCTATCGATAAATATAACGAAATATGGATGAGTTCAAATGAAAGCTGTGGCCTTGCCTCTTCGCTTGACACCTATACTGAACGCATATATCAAGGTTTTGGGGGAACAGCATTTTCACCGATAGCTCATCTATCGATAAATATAACGAAATATGGATGAGTTCAAATGAAAGCTGTGGCCTTGCCCGTTCGTTTGACACCGATATTGAACGCATACATGAAGGTTTTAGGGGAACAGCATTTTCACCGAAAGCTCATCTATCGATAAATATAACGAAATATGGATGAGTTCAAATGAAATCTGTGGCCTTGCCTCTTCGTTTGAAACCCATATTGAACGCATATATCAAGGTTTTAGGGGAACAGCATTTTCACCGATAGCTCATCTATCGATAAATATAACGAAATATGGATGAGTTCAAATGAAAGCTGTGGCCTTGCTTCTTCGTTTGACACCTATACTGAACGCATATATCATGACTTAAGGGGAACAGCATTTTCACCGAAAGCTCATCTATCGATAAATATAACGAAATATGGATGAGTTCAAATGAAAGCTGTGGCCTTGCCTCTTCGCTTGACACCTATACTGAACGCATATATCAAGGTTTTGGGGGAACAGCATTTTCACCGATAGCTCATCTATCGATAAATATAACGAAATATGGATGAGTTCAAATGAAAGCTGTGGCCTTGCCTCTTCGCTTGACACCTATACTGAACGCATATATCAAGGTTTTGGGGGAACAGCATTTTCACCGAAAGCTCATCTATCGATAAATATAACGAAATATGGATGAGTTCAAATGAAATCTGTGGCCTTGCCTCTTCGTTTGAAACCCATATTGAACGCATATATCAAGGTTTTAGGGGAACAGCATTTTCACCGATAGCTCATCTATCGATAAATATAACGAAATATGGATGAGTTCAAATGAAAGCTGTGGCCTTGTCTCTTCGTTTGAAACCCATATTGAACGCATATATCAAGGTTTTAGGGGAACAGCATTTTCACCGATAGCTCATCTATCGATAAATATAACGAAATATGGATGAGTTCAAATGAAAGCTGTGGCCTTGCCTCTTCGTTTGAAACCCATATTGAACGCATATATGAAGGTTTTAGGGGAACAGCATTTTCACCGATAGCGCATCTATCGATAAATATAACGAAATATGGATGAGTTCGAATGAAAGCTGTGGCCTTGCCTCTTCGTTTGAAACCCATATTGAACGCATATATCAAGGTTTTAGGGGAACAGCATTTTCACCGATAGCTCATCTATCGATAAATATAACGAAATATGGATGAGTTCAAATGAAAGCTGTGGCCTTGCCTCTTCGTTTGAAACCCATATTGAACGCATATATCAAGGTTTTAGGGGAACAGCATTTTCACCGATAGCTCATCTATCGATAAATATAACGAAATATGGATGAGTTCAAATGAAAGCTGTGGCCCTGCCTCTTCGTTTGAAGCCCATATTGAACGCATATATCAAGGTTTTAGGGGAACAGCATTTTCACCGATAGCTCATCTATCGATAAATATAACGAAATATGGATGAGTTCAAATGAAAGCTGTGACCTTGCGTCTTCGTTTGAAACCCATATTGAATGCGTCCATCAAGGTTTTGGGGGAACAGCATTTTCACCGATAGCTCATCTATCGATAAATATAACGAAATATGGATGAGTTCAAATGAAAGCTGTGGCCTTGCCTCTTCGTTTGAAACCCATATTGAACGCATATATCAAGGTTTTAGGGGAACAGCATTTTCCCCGATAGCCCATCTATCGATAAATATAACGAAATATGGATGAGTTCAAATGAAAGCTGTGGCCTTGCCTCTTCGTTTGAAACCCATATTGAATGCGTATATCAAGGTTTTGGGGGAACAGCATTTTCACCGATAGCTCATCTATCGATAAATATAACGAAATATGGATGAGTTCAAATGAAAGCTGTGGCCTTGCCCGTTCGTTTGACACCGATATTGAACGCATATATGAAGGTTTTAGGAGAACAGCATTTTCACCGATAGCTCATCTATCGATAAATATAACGAAATATGGATGAGCTCAAATGACAGCTGTGGTCTTGCCTCTTCGTTTAAAACCCATATTGAACGCATATATCAAGGTTTTAGGGGAACAGCATTTTCACCGATAGCTCATCTATCGATAAATATAACGAAATATGGATGAGTTCGAATGAAAGCTGTGGCCTTGCCTCTTCGTTTGAAACCCATATTGAACGCATATATCAAGGTTTTAGGGGAACAGCATTTTCACCGATAGCTCATCTATCGATAAATATAACGAAATATGGATGAGTTCAAATGAAAGCTGTGGCCTTGCCTCTTCGTTTGAAGCCCATATTGAACGCATATATCAAGGTTTTAGGGGAACAGCATTTTCACCGATAAATATAACGAAATATGGATGAGTTCGAATGAAAGCTGTGGCCTTGCCTCTTCGTTTGAAACCCAAATTGAATGCGTATATCAAGGTTTTAGGGGAACAGCATTTTCACCGATAGCTCATCTATCGATAAATATAACGAAATATGGATGAGTTCAAATGAAAGCTGTGGCCCTGCCTCTTCGTTTGAAACCCATATTGAACGCATATATCAAGGTTTTAGGGGAACAGCATTTTCACCGATAGCTCATCTATCGATAAATATAACGAAATATGGATGAGTTCAAATGAAAGCTGTGACCTTGCGTCTTCGTTTGAAACCCATATTGAATGCGTATATCAAGGTTTTGGGGGAACAGCATTTTCACCGATAGCTCATCTATCGATAAATATAACGAAATATGGATGAGTTCAAATGAAAGCTGTGGCCTTGCCTCTTCGTTTGAAACCCATATTGAACGCATATATCAAGGTTTTAGGGGAACAGCATTTTCCCCGATAGCCCATCTATCGATAAATATAACGAAATATGGATGAGCTCAAATGACAGCTGTGGCCTTGCCTCTTCGTTTAAAACCCATATTGAACGCATATATCAAGGTTTTAGGGGAACAGCATTTTCACCGATAGCTCATCTATCGATAAATATAACGAAATATGGATGAGTTCGAATGAAAGCTGTGGCCTTGCCTCTTCGTTTGAAACCCATATTGAACGCATATATCAAGGTTTTAGGGGAACAGCATTTTCACCGATAAATATAACGAAATATGGATGAGTTCGAATGAAAGCTGTGGCCTTGCCTCTTCGTTTGAAACCCAAATTGAATGCGTATATCAAGGTTTTGGGGGAACAGCATTTTCACCGATAGCTCATCTATCGATAAATATAACGAAATATGGATGAGTTCGAATGAAAGCTGTGGCCTTGCCTCTTCGTGTGAAACCCATATTGAATGCGTATATCAAGGTTTTGGGGGAACAGCATTTTCACCGATAGCTCATCTATCGATAAATATAACGAAATATGGATAAGTTCGAATGAAAGCTGTGGCCTTGCCTCTTCGTTTGAAACCCATATTGAATGCGTATATCAAGGTTTTGGGGGAACAGCATTTTCACCGATAGCTCATCTATCGATAAATATAACGAAATATGGATGAGTTCGAATGAAAGCTGTGGCCTTGCCTCTTCGTTTGAAACCCATATTGAACGCATATATCAAAGTTTTAGGGGAACAGCATTTTCACCGATAGCCCATCTATCGATAAATATAACGAAATATGGATAAGTTCGAATGAAAGCTGTGGCCTTGCCTCTTCGTTTGAAACCCATATTGAATGCGTATATCAAGGTTTTGGGGGAACAGCATTTTCACCGATAGCTCATCTATCGATAAATATAACGAAATATGGATGAGTTCAAATGAAAGCTGTGGCCTTGCCCGTTCGTTTGACACCGATATTGAACGCATATATGAAGGTTTTAGGAGAACAGCATTTTCACCGATAGCTCATCTATCGATAAATATAACGAAATATGGATGAGTTCAAATGACAGCTGTGGCCTTGCCTCTTCGTTTGAAACCCATATTGAACGCATATATCAAGGTTTTAGGGGAACAGCATTTTCACCGATAGCTCATCTATCGATAAATATAACGAAATATGGATGAGTTCGAATGAAAGCTGTGGCCCTGCCTCTTCGTTTGAAACCCATATTGAATGCGTATATCAAGGTTTTGGGGGAACAGCATTTTCACCGATAGCTCATCTATCGATAAATATAACGAAATATGGATGAGTTCAAATGACAGCTGTGGCCTTGCCTCTTCGTTTGAAACCCATATTGAACGCATATATCAAGGTTTTAGGGGAACAGCATTTTCACCGATAGCTCATCTATCGATAAATATAACGAAATATGGATGAGTTCAAATGAAAGCTGTGGCCTTGCCCGTTCGTTTGACACCGATATTGAACGCATATATGAAGGTTTTAGGAGAACAGCATTTTCACCGATAGCTCATCTATCGATAAATATAACGAAATATGGATGAGTTCAAATGACAGCTGTGGCCTTGCCTCTTCGTTTGAAACCCATATTGAACGCATATATCAAGGTTTTAGGGGAACAGCATTTTCCCCGATAGCCCATCTATCGATAAATATAACGAAATATGGATGAGTTCAAATGAAAGCTGTGGCCTTGCCTCTTCGTTTGAAACCCATATTGAATGCGTATATCAAGGTTTTGGGGGAACAGCATTTTCACCGATAGCTCATCTATCGATAAATATAACGAAATATGGATGAGTTCAAATGAAAGCTGTGGCCTTGCCCGTTCGTTTGACACCGATATTGAACGCATATATGAAGGTTTTAGGAGAACAGCATTTTCACCGATAGCTCATCTATCGATAAATATAACGAAATATGGATGAGCTCAAATGACAGCTGTGGTCTTGCCTCTTCGTTTAAAACCCATATTGAACGCATATATCAAGGTTTTAGGGGAACAGCATTTTCACCGATAGCTCATCTATCGATAAATATAACGAAATATGGATGAGTTCGAATGAAAGCTGTGGCCTTGCCTCTTCGTTTGAAACCCATATTGAACGCATATATCAAGGTTTTAGGTGAACAGCATTTTCACCGATAGCTCATCTATCGATAAATATAACGAAATATGGATGAGTTCAAATGAAAGCTGTGGCCTTGCCTCTTCGTTTGAAGCCCATATTGAACGCATATATCAAGGTTTTAGGGGAACAGCATTTTCACCGATAAATATAACGAAATATGGATGAGTTCGAATGAAAGCTGTGGCCTTGCCTCTTCGTTTGAAACCCAAATTGAATGCGTATATCAAGGTTTTAGGGGAACAGCATTTTCACCGATAGCTCATCTATCGATAAATATAACGAAATATGGATGAGTTCAAATGAAAGCTGTGGCCCTGCCTCTTCGTTTGAAACCCATATTGAACGCATATATCAAGGTTTTAGGGGAACAGCATTTTCACCGATAGCTCATCTATCGATAAATATAACGAAATATGGATGAGTTCAAATGAAAGCTGTGACCTTGCGTCTTCGTTTGAAACCCATATTGAATGCGTATATCAAGGTTTTGGGGGAACAGCATTTTCACCGATAGCTCATCTATCGATAAATATAACGAAATATGGATGAGTTCAAATGAAAGCTGTGGCCTTGCCTCTTCGTTTGAAACCCATATTGAACGCATATATCAAGGTTTTAGGGGAACAGCATTTTCCCCGATAGCCCATCTATCGATAAATATAACGAAATATGGATGAGCTCAAATGACAGCTGTGGCCTTGCCTCTTCGTTTAAAACCCATATTGAACGCATATATCAAGGTTTTAGGGGAACAGCATTTTCACCGATAGCTCATCTATCGATAAATATAACGAAATATGGATGAGTTCGAATGAAAGCTGTGGCCTTGCCTCTTCGTTTGAAACCCATATTGAACGCATATATCAAGGTTTTAGGGGAACAGCATTTTCACCGATAAATATAACGAAATATGGATGAGTTCGAATGAAAGCTGTGGCCTTGCCTCTTCGTTTGAAACCCAAATTGAATGCGTATATCAAGGTTTTGGGGGAACAGCATTTTCACCGATAGCTCATCTATCGATAAATATAACGAAATATGGATGAGTTCGAATGAAAGCTGTGGCCTTGCCTCTTCGTGTGAAACCCATATTGAATGCGTATATCAAGGTTTTGGGGGAACAGCATTTTCACCGATAGCTCATCTATCGATAAATATAACGAAATATGGATAAGTTCGAATGAAAGCTGTGGCCTTGCCTCTTCGTTTGAAACCCATATTGAATGCGTATATCAAGGTTTTGGGGGAACAGCATTTTCACCGATAGCTCATCTATCGATAAATATAACGAAATATGGATGAGTTCGAATGAAAGCTGTGGCCTTGCCTCTTCGTTTGAAACCCATATTGAACGCATATATCAAAGTTTTAGGGGAACAGCATTTTCACCGATAGCCCATCTATCGATAAATATAACGAAATATGGATAAGTTCGAATGAAAGCTGTGGCCTTGCCTCTTCGTTTGAAACCCATATTGAATGCGTATATCAAGGTTTTGGGGGAACAGCATTTTCACCGATAGCTCATCTATCGATAAATATAACGAAATATGGATGAGTTCAAATGAAAGCTGTGGCCTTGCCCGTTCGTTTGACACCGATATTGAACGCATATATGAAGGTTTTAGGAGAACAGCATTTTCACCGATAGCTCATCTATCGATAAATATAACGAAATATGGATGAGTTCAAATGACAGCTGTGGCCTTGCCTCTTCGTTTGAAACCCATATTGAACGCATATATCAAGGTTTTAGGGGAACAGCATTTTCACCGATAGCTCATCTATCGATAAATATAACGAAATATGGATGAGTTCGAATGAAAGCTGTGGCCTTGCCTCTTCGTTTGAAACCCATATTGAACGCATATATCAAGGTTTTAGGGGAACAGCATTTTCACCGATAGCTCATCTATCGATAAATATAACGAAATATGGATGAGTTCAAATGAAAGCTGTGGCCTTGCCTCTTCGTTTGAAGCCCATATTGAATGCATATATCAAGGTTTTAGGGGAACAGCATTTTCACCGATAAATATAACGAAATATCGATGAGTTCGAATGAAAGCTGTGGCCTTGCCTCTTCGTTTGAAACCCAAATTGAATGCGTATATCAAGGTTTTAGGGGAACAGCATTTTCACCGATAGCTCATCTATCGATAAATATAACGAAATATGGATGAGTTCGAATGAAAGCTGTGGCCTTGCCTCTTCGTTTGAAACCCATATTGAACGCATATATCAAGGTTTTAGGGGAACAGCATTTTCACCGATAGCTCATCTATCGATAAATATAACGAAATATGGATGAGTTCAAATGAAAGCTGTGGCCTTGCCTCTTCGTTTGAAGCCCATATTGAACGCATATATCAAGGTTTTAGGGGAACAGCATTTTCACCGATAAATATAACGAAATATGGATGAGTTCGAATGAAAGCTGTGGCCTTGCCTCTTCGTTTGAAACCCAAATTGAATGCGTATATCAAGGTTTTAGGGGAACAGCATTTTCACCGATAGCTCATCTATCGATAAATATAACGAAATATGGATGAGTTCAAATGAAAGCTGTGGCCCTGCCTCTTCGTTTGAAACCCATATTGAACGCATATATCAAGGTTTTAGGGGAACAGCATTTTCACCGATAGCTCATCTATCGATAAATATAACGAAATATGGATGAGTTCAAATGAAAGCTGTGACCTTGCGTCTTCGTTTGAAACCCATATTGAATGCGTATATCAAGGTTTTGGGGGAACAGCATTTTCACCGATAGCTCATCTATCGATAAATATAACGAAATATGGATGAGTTCAAATGAAAGCTGTGGCCTTGCCTCTTCGTTTAAAACCCATATTGAACGCATATATCAAGGTTTTAGGGGAACAGCATTTTCACCGATAGCTCATCTATCGATAAATATAACGAAATATGGATGAGTTCGAATGAAAGCTGTGGCCTTGCCTCTTCGTTTGAAACCCATATTGAACGCATATATCAAGGTTTTAGGGGAACAGCATTTTCACCGATAAATATAACGAAATATGGATGAGTTCGAATGAAAGCTGTGGCCTTGCCTCTTCGTTTGAAACCCAAATTGAATGCGTATATCAAGGTTTTGGGGGAACAGCATTTTCACCGATAGCTCATCTATCGATAAATATAACGAAATATGGATGAGTTCGAATGAAAGCTGTGGCCTTGCCTCTTCGTGTGAAACCCATATTGAATGCGTATATCAAGGTTTTGGGGGAACAGCATTTTCACCGATAGCTCATCTATCGATAAATATAACGAAATATGGATAAGTTCGAATGAAAGCTGTGGCCTTGCCTCTTCGTTTGAAACCCATATTGAATGCGTATATCAAGGTTTTGGGGGAACAGCATTTTCACCGATAGCTCATCTATCGATAAATATAACGAAATATGGATGAGTTCGAATGAAAGCTGTGGCCTTGCCTCTTCGTTTGAAACCCATATTGAACGCATATATCAAAGTTTTAGGGGAACAGCATTTTCACCGATAGCCCATCTATCGATAAATATAACGAAATATGGATAAGTTCGAATGAAAGCTGTGGCCTTGCCTCTTCGTTTGAAACCCATATTGAATGCGTATATCAAGGTTTTGGGGGAACAGCATTTTCACCGATAGCTCATCTATCGATAAATATAACGAAATATGGATGAGTTCAAATGAAAGCTGTGGCCTTGCCCGTTCGTTTGACACCGATATTGAACGCATATATGAAGGTTTTAGGAGAACAGCATTTTCACCGATAGCTCATCTATCGATAAATATAACGAAATATGGATGAGTTCAAATGACAGCTGTGGCCTTGCCTCTTCGTTTGAAACCCATATTGAACGCATATATCAAGGTTTTAGGGGAACAGCATTTTCACCGATAGCTCATCTATCGATAAATATAACGAAATATGGATGAGTTCGAATGAAAGCTGTGGCCTTGCCTCTTCGTTTGAAACCCATATTGAACGCATATATCAAGGTTTTAGGGGAACAGCATTTTCACCGATAGCTCATCTATCGATAAATATAACGAAATATGGATGAGTTCAAATGAAAGCTGTGGCCTTGCCTCTTCGTTTGAAGCCCATATTGAACGCATATATCAAGGTTTTAGGGGAACAGCATTTTCACCGATAAATATAACGAAATATCGATGAGTTCGAATGAAAGCTGTGGCCTTGCCTCTTCGTTTGAAACCCAAATTGAATGCGTATATCAAGGTTTTAGGGGAACAGCATTTTCACCGATAGCTCATCTATCGATAAATATAACGAAATATGGATGAGTTCGAATGAAAGCTGTGGCCTTGCCTCTTCGTTTGAAACCCATATTGAACGCATATATCAAGGTTTTAGGGGAACAGCATTTTCACCGATAGCTCATCTATCGATAAATATAACGAAATATGGATGAGTTCAAATGAAAGCTGTGGCCTTGCCTCTTCGTTTGAAGCCCATATTGAACGCATATATCAAGGTTTTAGGGGAACAGCATTTTCACCGATAAATATAACGAAATATGGATGAGTTCGAATGAAAGCTGTGGCCTTGCCTCTTCGTTTGAAACCCAAATTGAATGCGTATATCAAGGTTTTAGGGGAACAGCATTTTCACCGATAGCTCATCTATCGATAAATATAACGAAATATGGATGAGTTCAAATGAAAGCTGTGGCCCTGCCTCTTCGTTTGAAACCCATATTGAACGCATATATCAAGGTTTTAGGGGAACAGCATTTTCACCGATAGCTCATCTATCGATAAATATAACGAAATATGGATGAGTTCAAATGAAAGCTGTGACCTTGCGTCTTCGTTTGAAACCCATATTGAATGCGTATATCAAGGTTTTGGGGGAACAGCATTTTCACCGATAGCTCATCTATCGATAAATATAACGAAATATGGATGAGTTCAAATGAAAGCTGTGGCCTTGCCTCTTCGTTTGAAACCCATATTGAACGCATATATCAAGGTTTTAGGGGAACAGCATTTTCCCCGATAGCCCATCTATCGATAAATATAACGAAATATGGATGAGTTCAAATGAAAGCTGTGGCCTTGCCTCTTCGTTTGAAACCCATATTGAACGCATATATCAAGGTTTTAGGGGAACAGCATTTTCACCGACAGCCCATCTATCGATAAATATAACGAAATATGGATAAGTTCGAATGAAAGCTGTGGCCTTGCCTCTTCGTTTGAAACCCATATTGAATGCGTATATCAAGGTTTTGGGGGAACAGCATTTTCACCGATAGCTCATCTATCGATAAATATAACGAAATATGGATGAGTTCAAATGAAAGCTGTGGCCTTGCCCGTTCGTTTGACACCGATATTGAACGCATATATGAAGGTTTTAGGAGAACAGCATTTTCACCGATAGCTCATCTATCGATAAATATAACGAAATATGGATGAGTTAAAATGACAGCTGTGGCCTTGCCTCTTCGTTTGAAACCCATATTGAACGCATATATCAAGGTTTTAGGGGAACAGCATTTTCACCGATAGCTCATCTATCGATAAATATAACGAAATATGGATGAGTTTGAATGAAAGCTGTGGCCTTGCCTCTTCGTTTGAAACCCATATTGAACGCATATATCAAGGTTTTAGGGGAACAGCATTTTCACCGATAGCTCATCTATCGATAAATATAACGAAATATGGATGAGTTCAAATGAAAGCTGTGGCCTTGCCTCTTCGTTTGAAGCCCATATTGAACGCATATATCAAGGTTTTAGGGGAACAGCATTTTCACCGATAGCTCATCTATCGATAAATATAACGAAATATGGATGAGTTCAAATGAAAGCTTAGGCCTTGCTTCTTCGTTTGACACCTATACTGAACGCATATATCATGACTTAAGGGGAACAGCATTTTCACCGAAAGCTCATCTATCGATAAATATAACGAAATATGGATGAGTTTAAATGAAAGCTGTGGCCTTGCCTCTTCGTTTGACACCTATACTGAACGCATATATCATGACTTAAGGGGAACAGCATTTTCACCGAAAGCTCATCTATCGATAAATATAACGAAATATGGATGAGTTCAAATGAAATCTGTGGCCTTGCCCCTTCGTTTGACACCTATACTGAACGCATATATCAAGGTTTCGATAAACATAACAAAATATGGATGAGTTTGAATGAAAGCTGTGGCCTTGCCTCTTCGTTTGAAACCCATATTGAATGCGTATATCAAGGTTTTGGGGGAACAGCATTTTCACCGATAGCTCATCTATCGATAAATATAACGAAATATGGATGAGTTCAAATGAAAGCTGTGGCCCTGCCTCTTCGTTTGAAACCCATACTGAATGCGTATATCAAGGTTTTGGGGGAACAGCATTTTCACCGATAGCTCATCTATCGATAAATATAACGAAATATGGATGAGTTCAAATGAAAGCTGTGGCCTTGCCCGTTCGTTTGACACCGATATTGAACGCATATATGAAGGTTTTAGGAGAACAGCATTTTCACCGATAGCTCATCTATCGATAAATATAACGAAATATGGATGAGTTCAAATGAAAGCTGTGACCTTGCCCGTTCGTTTGACACCGATATTGAACGCATATATCAAGGTTTCGATAAACATAACAAAATATGGATGAGTTTGAATGAAAGCTGTGGCCTTGCCTCTTCGTTTGAAACCCATATTGAATGCGTATATCAAGGTTTTGGGGGAACAGCATTTTCACCGATAGCTCATCTATCGATAAATATAACGAAATATGGATGAGTTCAAATGAAAGCTGTGGCCCTGCCTCTTCGTTTGAAACCCATATTGAACGCATATATCAAGGTTTTAGGGGAACAGCATTTTCACCGATAGCTCATCTATCGATAAATATAACGAAATATGGATGAGTTCAAATGAAAGCTGTGGCCTTGCCTCTTCGTTTGAAACCCATATTGAACGCATATATCAAGGTTTTAGGGGAACAGCATTTTCACCGATAGCGCATCTATCGATAAATATAACGAAATATGGATGAGTTCAAATGAAAGCTGTGGCCCTGCCTCTTCGTTTGAAACCCATATTGAACGCATATATCAAGGTTTTAGGGGAACAGCATTTTCACCGATAGCTCATCTATCGATAAATATAACGAAATATGGATGAGTTCAAATGAAAGCTGTGACCTTGCCCGTTCGTTTGACACCGATATTGAACGCATATATCAAGGTTTTAGGGGAACAGCATTTTCACCGATAGCTCATCTATCGATAAATATAACGAAATATGGATGAGTTCGAATGAAAGCTGTGGCCTTGCCTCTTCGTTTGAAACCCATATTGAACGCATATATCAAGGTTTTAGGGGAACAGCATTTTCCCCGATAGCCCATCTATCGATAAATATAACGAAATATGGATGAGTTCAAATGAAAGCTGTGGCCTTGCCTCTTCGTTTGAAACCCATACTGAATGCGTATATCAAGGTTTTGGGGGAACAGCATTTTCACCGATAGCTCATCTATCGATAAATATAACGAAATATGGATGAGTTCAAATGAAAGCTGTGGCCTTGCCCGTTCGTTTGACACCGATATTGAACGCATATATGAAGGTTTTAGGAGAACAGCATTTTCACCGATAGCTCATCTATCGATAAATATAACGAAATATGGATGAGTTCAAATGAAAGCTGTGGCCTTGCCTCTTCGTTTGAAACCCATATTGAATGCATATATCAAGGTTTTAGGGGAACAGCATTTTCACCGATAGCTCATCTATCGATAAATATAACGAAATATGGATGAGTTCGAATGAAAGCTGTGGCCTTGCCTCTTCGTTTGAAACCCATATTGAACGCATATATCAAGGTTTTAGGGGAACAGCATTTTCACCGATAGCTCATCTATCGATAAATATAACGAAATATGGATGAGTTCAAATGAAAGCTGTGGCCTTGCCTCTTCGTTTGAAGCCCATATTGAACGCATATATCAAGGTTTTAGGGGAACAGCATTTTCACCGATAAATATAACGAAATATGGATGAGTTCGAATGAAAGCTGTGGCCTTGCCTCTTCGTTTGAAACCCAAATTGAATGCGTATATCAAGGTTTTAGGGGAACAGCATTTTCACCGATAGCTCATCTATCGATAAATATAACGAAATATGGATGAGTTCAAATGAAAGCTGTGGCCTTGCGTCTTCGTTTGAAACCCATATTGAATGCGTATATCAAGGTTTTGGGGGAACAGCATTTTCACCGATAGCTCATCTATCGATAAATATAACGAAATATGGATGAGTTCAAATGAAAGCTGTGGCCTTGCCTCTTCGTTTGAAACCCATATTGAACGCATATATCAAGGTTTTAGGGGAACAGCATTTTCACCGATAGCTCATCTATCGATAAATATAACGAAATATGGATGAGTTTGAATGAAAGCTGTGGCCTTGCCTCTTCGTTTGAAACCCATATTGAACGCGTATATCAAGGTTTTGGGGGAACAGCATTTTCACCGATAGCTCATCTATCGATAAATATAACGAAATATGGATGAGTTCAAATGAAAGCTGTGGCCTTGCCTCTTCGTTTGAAACCCATATTGAACGCATATATCAAGGTTTTAGGGGAACAGCATTTTCACCGATAGCTCATCTATCGATAAATATAACGAAATATGGATGAGTTCAAATGAAAGCTGTGGCCTTGCCTCTTCGTTTGAAACCCATATTGAACGCATATATCAAGGTTTTAGGGGAACAGCATTTTCACCGATAGCCCATCTATCGATAAATATAACGAAATATGGATAAGTTCGAATGAAAGCTGTGGCCTTGCCTCTTCGTTTGAAACCCATATTGAACGCATATATCAAGGTTTTAGGGGAACAGCATTTTCACCGATAGCTCATCTATCGATAAATATAACGAAATATGGATGAGTTCAAATGAAAGCTGTGGCCTTGCCTCTTCGTTTGAAACCCATATTGAACGCATATATCAAGGTTTTAGGGGAACAGCATTTTCACCGATAGCTCATCTATCGATAAATATAACGAAATATGGATGAGTTCGAATGAAAGCTGTGGCCTTGCCCGTTCGTTTGACACCGATATTGAACGCATATATGAAGGTTTTAGGAGAACAGCATTTTCACCGATAGCTCATCTATCGATAAATATAACGAAATATGGATGAGTTCGAATGAAAGCTGTGGCCTTGCCTCTTCGTTTGAAACCCATATTGAACGCATATATCAAGGTTTTAGGGGAACAGCATTTTCCCCGATAGCCCATCTATCGATAAATATAACGAAATATGGATGAGTTCAAATGAAAGCTTAGGCCTTGCTTCTTCGTTTGACACCTATACTGAACGCATATATCATGACTTAAGGGGAACAGCATTTTCACCGAAAGCTCATCTATCGATAAATATAACGAAATATGGATGAGTTTAAATGAAAGCTGTGGCCTTGCCTCTTCGTTTGACACCTATACTGAACGCATATATCATGACTTAAGGGGAACAGCATTTTCACCGAAAGCTCATCTATCGATAAATATAACGAAATATGGATGAGTTCAAATGAAATCTGTGGCCTTGCCCCTTCGTTTGACACCTATACTGAACGCATATATCAAGGTTTCGATAAACATAACAAAATATGGATGAGTTTGAATGAAAGCTGTGGCCTTGCCTCTTCGTTTGAAACCCATATTGAATGCGTATATCAAGGTTTTGGGGGAACAGCATTTTCACCGATAGCTCATCTATCGATAAATATAACGAAATATGGATGAGTTCAAATGAAAGCTGTGGCCTTGCTTCTTCGTTTGAAACCCATATTGAACGCATATATCAAGGTTTTAGGGGAACAGCATTTTCACCGATAGCTCATCTATCGATAAATATAACGAAATATGGATGAGTTCAAATGAAAGCTGTGGCCTTGCCTCTTCGTTTGAAACCCATATTGAACGCATATATCAAGGTTTTAGGGGAACAGCATTTTCACCGATAGCTCATCTATCGATAAATATAACGAAATATGGATGAGTTCAAATGAAAGCTGTGGCCTTGCCTCTTCGTTTGAAACCCATATTGAACGCATATATCAAGGTTTTAGGGGAACAGCATTTTCACCGATAGCGCATCTATCGATAAATATAACGAAATATGGATGAGTTCAAATGAAAGCTGTGGCCCTGCCTCTTCGTTTGAAACCCATATTGAACGCATATATCAAGGTTTTAGGGGAACAGCATTTTCACCGATAGCTCATCTATCGATAAATATAACGAAATATGGATGAGTTCAAATGAAAGCTGTGACCTTGCCCGTTCGTTTGACACCGATATTGAACGCATATATCAAGGTTTTAGGGGAACAGCATTTTCACCGATAGCTCATCTATCGATAAATATAACGAAATATGGATGAGTTCGAATGAAAGCTGTGGCCTTGCCTCTTCGTTTGAAACCCATATTGAACGCATATATCAAGGTTTTAGGGGAACAGCATTTTCCCCGATAGCCCATCTATCGATAAATATAACGAAATATGGATGAGTTCAAATGAAAGCTGTGGCCTTGCCTCTTCGTTTGAAACCCATACTGAATGCGTATATCAAGGTTTTGGGGGAACAGCATTTTCACCGATAGCTCATCTATCGATAAATATAACGAAATATGGATGAGTTCAAATGAAAGCTGTGGCCTTGCCCGTTCGTTTGACACCGATATTGAACGCATATATGAAGGTTTTAGGAGAACAGCATTTTCACCGATAGCTCATCTATCGATAAATATAACGAAATATGGATGAGTTCAAATGACAGCTGTGGCCTTGCCTCTTCGTTTGAAACCCATATTGAATGCATATATCAAGGTTTTAGGGGAACAGCATTTTCACCGATAGCTCATCTATCGATAAATATAACGAAATATGGATGAGTTCGAATGAAAGCTGTGGCCTTGCCTCTTCGTTTGAAACCCATATTGAACGCATATATCAAGGTTTTAGGGGAACAGCATTTTCACCGATAGCTCATCTATCGATAAATATAACGAAATATGGATGAGTTCAAATGAAAGCTGTGGCCTTGCCTCTTCGTTTGAAGCCCATATTGAACGCATATATCAAGGTTTTAGGGGAACAGCATTTTCACCGATAAATATAACGAAATATGGATGAGTTCGAATGAAAGCTGTGGCCTTGCCTCTTCGTTTGAAACCCAAATTGAATGCGTATATCAAGGTTTTAGGGGAACAGCATTTTCACCGATAGCTCATCTATCGATAAATATAACGAAATATGGATGAGTTCAAATGAAAGCTGTGGCCTTGCGTCTTCGTTTGAAACCCATATTGAATGCGTATATCAAGGTTTTGGGGGAACAGCATTTTCACCGATAGCTCATCTATCGATAAATATAACGAAATATGGATGAGTTCAAATGAAAGCTGTGGCCTTGCCTCTTCGTTTGAAACCCATATTGAACGCATATATCAAGGTTTTAGGGGAACAGCATTTTCACCGATAGCTCATCTATCGATAAATATAACGAAATATGGATGAGTTTGAATGAAAGCTGTGGCCTTGCCTCTTCGTTTGAAACCCATATTGAACGCGTATATCAAGGTTTTGGGGGAACAGCATTTTCACCGATAGCTCATCTATCGATAAATATAACGAAATATGGATGAGTTCAAATGAAAGCTGTGGCCTTGCCTCTTCGTTTGAAACCCATATTGAACGCATATATCAAGGTTTTAGGGGAACAGCATTTTCACCGATAGCTCATCTATCGATAAATATAACGAAATATGGATGAGTTCAAATGAAAGCTGTGGCCTTGCCTCTTCGTTTGAAACCCATATTGAACGCATATATCAAGGTTTTAGGGGAACAGCATTTTCACCGATAGCCCATCTATCGATAAATATAACGAAATATGGATAAGTTCGAATGAAAGCTGTGGCCTTGCCTCTTCGTTTGAAACCCATATTGAACGCATATATCAAGGTTTTAGGGGAACAGCATTTTCACCGATAGCTCATCTATCGATAAATATAACGAAATATGGATGAGTTCAAATGAAAGCTGTGGCCTTGCCTCTTCGTTTGAAACCCATATTGAACGCATATATCAAGGTTTTAGGGGAACAGCATTTTCACCGATAGCTCATCTATCGATAAATATAACGAAATATGGATGAGTTCGAATGAAAGCTGTGGCCTTTCCTCTTCGTTTGAAACCCATATTGAACGCATATATCAAGGTTTTAGGGGAACAGCATTTTCACCGATAGCTCATCTATCGATAAATATAACGAAATATGGATGAGTTCAAATGAAAACTGTGGCCTTGCCTCTTCGTTTGAAACCCATATTGAACGCATATATCAAGGTTTTAGGGGAACAGCATTTTCACCGAAAGCTCATCTATCGATAAATATAACGAAATATGGATGAGTTCGAATGAAAGCTGTGGCCTTGCGTCTTCGTTTGAAACCCATATTGAACGCATATATCAAGGTTTTAGGGGAACAGCATTTTCACCGATAGCTCATCTATCGATAAATATAACGAAATATGGATGAGTTCAAATGAAAGCTGTGGCCTTGCCTCTTCGTTTGACACCTATACTGAACGCATATATCATGACTTAAGGGGAACAGCATTTTCACCGAAAGTTTATCTATCGATAAATATAACGAAATATGGATGAGTTCAAATGAAAGCTGTGGCCTTGCCTCTTCGTTTGACACCTATACTGAACGCATACATCATGACTTAAGGGGAACAGCATTTTCACCGAAAGCTCATCTATCGATTAATATAACGAAATATGGATGAGTTCAAATGAAATCTGTGGCCTTGCCCCTTCGTTTGACACCCATATTGAACGCATATATCAAGGTTTTAGGGGAACAGCATTTTCACCGATAGCTCATCTATCGATAAATATAACGAAATATGGATGAGTTCAAATGAAAGCTGTGGCCTTGCCTCTTCGTTTGAAACCCATATTGAACGCATATATCAAGGTTTTAGGGGAACAGCATTTTCACCGATAGCTCATCTATCGATAAATATAACGAAATATGGATGAGTTCAAATGAAAGCTGTGGCCTTGCCTCTTCGTTTGACACCTATACTGAACGCATATATCATGACTTAAGGGGAACAGCATTTTCACCGAAAGCTCATCTATCGATAAATATAACGAAATATGGATGAGTTCAAATGAAATCTGTGGCCTTGCCCCTTCGTTTGACACCTATACTGAACGCATATATCAAGGTTTTAGGGGAACAGCATTTTCACCGATAGCTCATCTATCGATAAATATAACGAAATATGGATGAGTTCAAATGAAAGCTGTGGCCTTGCGTCTTCGTTTGAAACCCATATTGAATGCGTATATCAAGGTTGTGGGGGAACAGCATTTTCACCGATAGCTCATCTATCGATAAATATAACGAAATATGGATGAGTTCAAATGAAAGCTGTGGCCTTGCCTCTTCGTTTGAAACCCATATTGAATGCATATATCAAGGTTTTAGGGGAACAGCATTTTCACCGATAGCTCATCTATCGATAAATATAACGAAATATGGATGAGTTCGAATGAAAGCTGTGGCCTTGCCTCTTCGTTTGAAACCCATATATAATAATTCCCAACGGATTACCCACCATATCCCGCCCGACCGGCGCGAGGGGCGCATCCGCATAACGCGCGGATTATTCGTTCGTGCCGAGTCGTGGAAAGGCTTTGGTTTGTTAATCGTCGAGATCTAAAACTGCTCAGCTACAGAGAAAACCTCATCAGCTAAGTAAAGTAGATATAGGATAGATTATATGTACATTAAGAAATAACTAGTTAACAGAATAAAATTATTGTTAAAAGTTAAAATAGAAGTCAAAGAATAAAAAACAATTAGTAGCTATAAATTTAGGACAGAAAGAATTGATTTTTTTATGCTGAAAAGCGAGTCTGAAATATCAAATCTACCAGAAAGAGAGTTATAATCTTGACACAAACAGCGAAAAGGCTCATTTAACCGAAAATTGGTTCGGCACTGTTTTAAGACTAGAGGTTTAAAATGCCTTGAAGGACGAGACGGTACATTGAAGTTCACTTCACTTAGAAGAAATGGGCTGGATAGTGAACCATTTAGCAATTTAATCATAAAAATAATTCCAAGCATTTCCCTCCGACTAGAAAATGTGTGTAGATTAATGAGTTTTAAACGATTCGTATAGGGTGGCAGATTGTACGAGGGATCCCAATGAAAATCTCTTAAGGCAAATAGTAAAAATTGGTTTTGAACTGATTCAAGGCGATCTACATGAACCTGGTAACGCGGGTTCCAAATTATAGAACCATATTCAAGTATCGGTCTGACTAATGTAGTGAAGAGGGCCTTAGTTACATAAGGGTCGCTAAATTCTTTAGACCATCGTTTAACGAATGCTAGGACACCTCTAGCCTTATTGACTGTTGTATTAATATGGCGGTTGAAACTGAGTTTATAGTCCATAGTAACCCCCAGGTCAACAAAATCATACACTTGCTCAAGACTATTGAATGCGTATATCAAGGTTTTGGGGGAACAGCATTTTCACCGATAGCTCATCTATCGATAAATATAACGAAATATGGATGAGTTCAAATGAAAGCTGTGGCCTTGCCCCTTCGTTTGACACCGATATTGAACGCATATATGAAGGTTTTAGGAGAACAGCATTTTCACCGATAGCTCATCTATCGATAAATATAACGAAATATGGATGAGTTCAAATGAAAGCTGTGGCCTTGCCTCTTCGTTTGAAACCCATATTGAACGCATATATCAAGGTTTTAGGGGAACAGCATTTTCACCGATAGCCCATCTATCGATAAATATAACGAAATATGGATGAGTTCGAATGAAAGCTGTGGCATTGCCTCTTCGTTTGAAACCCATATTGAACGCATATATCAAGGTTTTAGGGGAACAGCATTTTCACCGATAGCCCATCTATCGATAAATATAACGAAATATGGATGAGTTCGAATGAAAGCTGTGGCCTTGCCTCTTCGTTTGAAACCCATATTGAATGCGTATATCAAGGTTTTGGGGGAACAGCATTTTCACCGATAGCTCATCTATCGATAAATATAACGAAATATGGATGAGTTCAAATGAAAGCTGTGGCCTTGCCCCTTCGTTTGACACCGATATTGAACGCATATATGAAGGTTTTAGGAGAACAGCATTTTCACCGATAGCTATCTATCGATAAATATAACGAAATATGGATGAGTTCAAATGAAAGCTGTGGCCTTGCCTCTTCGTTTGAAACCCATATTGAACGCATATATCAAGGTTTTAGGGGAACAGCATTTTCACCGATAGCTCATCTATCGATAAATATAACGAAATATGGATGAGTTCAAATGAAAGCTGTGGCCTTGCCTCTTCGTTTGAAACCCATATTGAACGCATATATCAAGGTTTTAGGTAAACAGCATTTTCACCGAAAGCTCATCAATCGATAAATATAACGAAATATGGATGAGTTCGAATGAAAGCTGTGGCCTTGCGTCCTCGTTTGACACCGATATTGAACGCATATATCAAGGTTTTAGGAGAACAGCATTTTCACCGATAGCTCATCTATCGATAAATATAACGAAATATGGATGAGTTCAAATGAAAGCTGTGGCCTTGCCCCTTCGTTTGACACCGATATTGAACGCATATATCAAGGTTTTAGGAGAACAGCATTTTCACCGATAGCTCATCTATCGATAAATATAACGAAATATGGATGAGTTCAAATGAAAGCTGTGGCCTTGCCTCTTCGTTTGAAACCCATATTGAACGCATATATCAAGGTTTTAGGGGAACAGCATTTTCGCCGATAGCTCATCTATCGATAAATATAACGAAATATGGATGAGTTCGAATGAAAGCTGCGGCCTTGCCTCTTCGTTTGAAAACCATATTGAACGCATATATCAAGGTTTTAGGGGAACAGCATTTTCACCGATAGCTCATCTATCGATAAATATAACGAAATATGGATGAGTTCAAATGAAAGCTGTGGCCTTGCGTCCTCGTTTGAAACCCATATTGAATGCGTATATTAAGGTTTTGGGGGAACAGCATTTTCACCGATAGCTCATCTATCGATAAATATAACGAAATATGGATGAGTTCAAATGAAAGCTGTGGCCTTGCCTCTTCGTTTGACACCTATACTGAACGCATATATCATGACTTAAGGGGAACAGCATTTTCACCGAAAGCTCATCTATCGATAAATATAACGAAATATGGATGAGTGCAAATAAAAGCTGTGGCCTTGCCCCTTCGTTTGACACCCATATTGAACGCATATATCAAGGTTTTAGGGGAACAGCATTTTCACCGATAGCTCATCTATCAATAAATATAACGAAATATGGATGAGCTCAAATGAAAGATGTGGCCTTGCCCCTTCGTTTGACATCCATACTGAACGCATATATCATGACTTTAGGGGAACAGCATTTTCACCGAAAGCTCATCTATCGATAAACATAACAAAATATGGATGAGTTCAAATGAAATCTGTGGCCTTGCCCCTTCGTTTGATACCTATACTGAACGCATATATCAAGGTTTCGATAAACATAACAAAATATGGATGAGTTCAAATGAAAGCTGTGGCCTTGCCTCTTCGTTTGAAACCCATATTGAACGCATATATCAAGGTTTTAGGGGAACAGCATTTTCACCGATAGCTCATCTATCGATAAATATAACGAAATATGGATGAGTTCAAATGACAGCTGTGGCCTTGCGTCTTCGTTTGAAACCCATATTGAACGCATATATCAAGGTTTTAGGGGAACAGCATTTTCACCGATAGCTCATCTATCGATAAATATAACGAAATATGGATGAGTGCAAATAAAAGCTGTGGCCTTGCCCCTTCGTTTGACACCCATATTGAACGCATATATCAAGGTTTTAGGGGAACAGCATTTTCACCGATAGCTCATCTATCAATAAATATAACGAAATATGGATGAGCTCAAATGAAAGATGTGGCCTTGCCCCTTCGTTTGACATCCATACTGAACGCATATATCATGACTTTAGGGGAACAGCATTTTCACCAAAAGCTCATCTATCGATAAACATAACAAAATATGGATGAGTTCAAATGAAAGCTGTGGCCTTGCCTCTTCGTTTGAAACCCATATTGAACGCGTATATCAAGGTTTTAGGATAACAGCATTTTCACCGATAGCTCATCTATCGATACATATAACGAAATATGGATGAGTTCAAATAAAAGCTGTGGCCTTGCCCCTTCGTTTGACACCCATATTGAACGCATATATCAAGGATTTAGGGGAACAGCATTTTCACCGATTGCTCATCCATCGATAAATATAACGAAATATGGATGAGTTCAAATGAAAGCTGTGGCCTTGCCTCTTCGTTTGAAACCCATATTGAACGCATATATCAAGGTTTTAGGCGAACAGCATTTTCACCGATAGCTCATCTATCGATAAGCATAACAAAATATGGATGAGTTCAAATGAAAGCTGTGGCCTTGCCTCTTCGTTTGAAACCCATATTGAACGCGTATATCAAGGTTTTAGGATAACAGCATTTTCACCGATAGCTCATCTATCGATAAATATAACGAAATATGGATGAGTTCAAATAAAAGCTGTGGCCTTGCCCCTTCGTTTGACAAACATATTGAACGCATATATCAAGGTTTTAGGGGAACAGCATTTTCACCGATAGCTCATCTATCGATAAATATAACGAAATACGGATGAGTTCAAATGAAAGCTGTGGCCTTGCCCCTTCGTTTGACACCCATATTGAACGCATATATCAAGGTTTTAGGGGAACAGCATGTTCACCGATAGCTCATCTATCGATAAATATAACGAAATATGGATGAGTTCAAATGAAAGCTGTGGCCTTGCCTCTTCGTTTGAAACCCATATTGAACGCATATATCAAGGTTTTAGGGGAACAGCATTTTCACCGATAGCTCATCTATCGATAAATATAACAAAATATGGATGAGTTCAAATGAAAGCTGTGGCCTTGCCTCTTCGTTTGAAACCCATATTGAACGCGTATATCAAGGTTTTAGGGGAACAGCATTTTCACCGAAAGCTCATCTATCGATAAACATAACAAAATATGGATGAGTTCAAATGAAAGCTGTGGCCTTGCCTCTTCGTTTGAAACCCATATTGAACGCGTATATCAAGGTTTTAGGATAACAGCATTTTCACCGATAGCTCATCTATCGATAAATATAACGAAATATGGATGAGTTCAAATAAAAGCTGTGGCCTTGCCCCTTCGTTTGACACCCATATTGAACGCATATATCAAGGATTTAGGGGAACAGCATTTTCACCGATTGCTCATCCATCGATAAATATAACGAAATATGGATGAGTTCAAATGAAAGCTGTGGCCTTGCCTCTTCGTTTGAAACCCATATTGAACGCATATATCAAGGTTTTAGGGGAACAGCATTTTCACCGATAGCTCATCTATCGATAAATATAACGAAATATGGATGAGTTCAAATGAAAGCTGTGGCCTTGCCTCTTCGTTTGAAACCCATATTGAACGCATATATCAAGGTTTTAGGGGAACAGCATTTTCACCGAAAGCTCATCTATCGATAAATATAACGAAATATGGATGAGTTCGAATGAAAGCTGTGGCCTTGCGTCTTCGTTTGAAACCCATATTGAACGCATATATCAAGGTTTTAGGGGAACAGCATTTTCACCGATAGCTCATCTATCGATAAATATAACGAAATATGGATGAGTTCAAATGAAAGCTGTGGCCTTGCCTCTTCGTTTGAAACCCATATTGAACGCGTATATCAAGGTTTTAGGATAACAGCATTTTCACCGATAGCTCATCTATCGATAAATATAACGAAATATGGATGAGTTCAAATAAAAGCTGTGGCCTTGCCCCTTCGTTTGACACCCATATTGAACGCATATATCAAGGATTTAGGGGAACAGCATTTTCACCGATTGCTCATCCATCGATAAATATAACGAAATATGGATGAGTTCAAATGAAAGCTGTGGCCTTGCCTCTTCGTTTGAAACCCATATTGAACGCATATATCAAGGTTTTAGGGGAACAGCATTTTCACCGATAGCTCATCTATCGATAAATATAACGAAATATGGATGAGTTCAAATGCAAGCTGTGGCCTTGCCTCTTCGTTTGAAACCCATATTGAACGCATATATCAAGGATTTAGGGGAACAGCATTTTCACCGATTGCTCATCCATCGATAAATATAACGAAATATGGATGAGTTCAAATGAAAGCTGTGGCCTTGCCCCTTCGTTTGACATCCATACTGAACGCATATATCATGACTTTAGGGGAACAGCATTTTCACCGAAAGCTCATCTATCGATAAACATAACAAAATATGGATGAGTTCAAATGAAAGCTGTGGCCTTGCCTCTTCGTTTGAAACCCATATTGAACGCGTATATCAAGGTTTTAGGATAACAGCATTTTCACCGATAGCTCATCTATCGATAAATATAACGAAATATGGATGAGTTCAAATAAAAGCTGTGGCCTTGCCCCTTCGTTTGACACCCATATTGAACGCATATATCAAGGATTTAGGGGAACAGCATTTTCACCGATTGCTCATCCATCGATAAATATAACGAAATATGGATGAGTTCAAATGAAAGCTGTGGCCTTGCCTCTTCGGTTGAAACCCATATTGAACGCATATATCAAGGTTTTAGGGGAACAGCATTTTCACCGATAGCTCATCTATCGATAAATATAACGAAATATGGATGAGTTCAAATGAAAGCTGTGGCCTTGCCTCTTCGTTTGAAACCCATATTGAACGCATATATCAAGGTTTTAGGGGAACAGCATTTTCACCGAAAGCTCATCTATCGATAAATATAACGAAATATGGATGAGTTCGAATGAAAGCTGTGGCCTTGCGTCTTCGTTTGAAACCCATATTGAACGCATATATCAAGGTTTTAGGGGAACAGCATTTTCACCGATAGCTCATCTATCGATAAATATAACGAAATATGGATGAGTTCAAATGAAAGCTGTGGCCTTGCCCCTTCGTTTGACACCGATATTGAACGCATATATCAAGGTTTTAGGAGAACAGCATTTTCACCGATAGCTCATCTATCGATAAATATAACGAAATATGGATGAGTTCAAATGAAAGCTGTGGCCTTGCCTCTTCGTTTGAAACCCATATTGAACGCATATATCAAGGTTTTAGGGGAACAGCATTTTCACCGATAGCTCATCTATCGATAAATATAACGAAATATGGATGAGTTCAAATGAAAGCTGTGGCCTTGCCTCTTCGTTTGAAACCCATATTGAACGCATATATCAAGGTTTTAGGGGAACAGCATTTTCACCGATAGCTCATCTATCGATAAATATAACGAAATATGGATGAGTTCGAATGAAAGCTGTGGCCTTGCCTCTTCGTTTGAAACCCATATTGAACGCATATATCAAGGTTTTAGGGGAACAGTATTTTCACCGATAGCTCATCTATCGATAAATATAACGAAATATGGATGAGTTCAAATGAAAGCTGTGGCCTTGCCTCTTCGTTTGACACCTATACTGAACGCATATATCATGACTTAAGGGGAACAGCATTTTCACCGAAAGCTCATCTATCGATAAATATAACGAAATATGGATGAGTTCAAATGAAATCTGTGGCCTTGCCCCTTCGTTTGACACCTATACTGAACGCATATATCAAGGTTTCGATAAACATAACAAAATATGGATGAGTTCAAATGAAAGCTGTGGCCTTGCCTCTTCGTTTGAAACCCATATTGAACGCATATATCAAGGTTTTAGGGGAACAGCATTTTCACCGATAGCTCATCTATCGATAAATATAACAAAATATGGATGAGTTCAAATAAAAGCTGTGGCCTTGCCTCTTCGTTTGAAACCCATATTGAACGCATATATCAAGGTTTTAGGGGAACAGCATTTTCACCGATAGCTCATCTATCGATAAATATAACGAAATATGAATGAGTTCAAATGAAAGCTGTAGCCTTGCCCCTTCGTTTGGCACCCATATTGAACGCATATATCAAGGTTTTAGGGGAACAGCATTTTCACCGATAGCTCATCTATCGATAAATATAACGAAATATGGATGAGTTCAAATGAAAGCTGTGGCCTTGCCTCTTCGTTTGAAACCCATATTGAACGCATATATCAAGGTTTTAGGAGAACAGCATTTTCACCGATAGCTCATCTATCGATGAATATAACAAAATATGGATGAGTTCAAATGAAAGCTGTGGCCTTGCCTCTTCGTTTGAAACCCATATTGAACGCGTATATCAAGGTTTTAGGGGAACAGCATTTTCACCGATAGCTCATCTATCGATAAATATAACGAAATATGGATGAGTTCAAATGACAGCTGTGGCCTTGCGTCTTCGTTTGAAACCCATATTGAAAGCATATATCAAGGTTTTAGGGGAACAGCATTTTCACCGATAGCTCATCTATCGATAAATATAACGAAATATGGATGAGTTCGAACGCAAGCTGTGGCCTTGCCTCTTCGTTTGACACCTATACTGAACGCATATATCATGACTTAAGGGGAACAGCATTTTCACCGAAAGCTCATCTATCGATAAATATAACGAAATATGGATGAGTTCAAATGAAAGCTGTGGCCTTGCCTCTTCGTTTGAAACCCATAATGAACGCATATATCAAGGTTTTAGGGGAACAGCATTTTCACCGATAGCTCATCTATCGATAAATATAACGAAATATGGATGAGTTTAAATGAAAGCTGTAGACTTGCCCCTTCGTTTGACACCCATATTGAACGCATATATCAAGGTTTTAGGGAAACAGCATTTTCACCGATAGCTCAGCTATCGATAAATAGAACGAAATATGGATGAGTTCAAATGAAAGCTGTGACCTTGCCCCTTCGTTTGACACCTATACTGAACGCATATATCATGACTTAAGGAGAACAGCATTTTCACCGAAAGCTCATCTATCGATAAATATAACGAAATATGGATGAGTTCAAATGAAAGCTGTGGCCTTGCCTCTTCGTTTGAAACCCATATTGAACGCATATATCAAGGTTTTAGGGGAACAGCATTTTCACCGATAGTTCACCTATCGATAAATATAACAAAATATGGATGAGTTCAAATGAAAGCTGTGGCCTTGCCCCTTCGTTTGAAACCCATATTGAACGCGTATATCAAGGTTTTAGGGGAACAGCATTTTCACCGATAGCTCATCTATCGATAAATATAACGAAATATGGATGAGTTCGAATGAAAGCTGTGGCCTTGCCTCTTCGTTTGAAACCCATATTGAACGCATATATCAAGGTTTTAGGGGAACAGCATTTTCACCGATAGCTCATCTATCGATAAATATAACGAAATATGAATGAGTTCAAATGAAAGCTGTAGCCTTGCCCCTTCGTTTGGCACCCATATTGAACGCATATATTAAGGTTTTAGGGGAACAGCATTTTCACCGATAGCTCATCTATCGATAAATATAACGAAATATGGATGAGTTCAAATGAAAGCTGTGGCCTTGCCTCTTCGTTTGAAACCCATATTGAACGCATATATCAAGGTTTTAGGAGAACAGCATTTTCACCGATAGCTCATCTATCGATAAATATAACAAAATATGGATGAGTTCAAATGAAAGCTGTGGCCTTGCCTCTTCGTTTGAAACCCATATTGAACGCATATATCAAGGTTTTAGGGGAACAGCATTTACACCGAAAGCTCATCTATCGATAAATATAACGAAATATGGATGAGTTCAAATGAAAGCTGTGGCCTTGCCTCTTCGTTTGAAACCCATATTGAACGCATATATCAAGGTTTTGGGGGAACAGCATTTTCACCGATAGCTCATCTATCGATAAATATAACGAAATATGGATGAGTTCAAATGAAAGCTGTGGCCTTGCCTCTTCGTTTGACACCTATACTGAAAGCATATATCATGACTTAAGGGGAACAGCATTTTCACCGAAAGCTCATCTATCGATAAATATAACGAAATATGGATGAGTTCAAATGAAATCTGTGGCCCTGCCCCTTCGTTTGACACCTATACTGAACGAATATATCAAGGTTTCGATAAACATAACAAAATATGGATGAGTTCAAATGAAAGCTGTGGCCTTGCCTCTTCGTTTGAAACCCATATTGAACGCATATATCAAGGTTTTGGGGGAACAGCATTTTCACCGATAGCTCATCTATCGATAAATATAACGAAATATGGATGAGTTCAAATGAAAGCTGTGGCCTTGCCTCTTCGTTTGACACCTATACTGAAAGCATATATCATGACTTAAGGGGAACAGCATTTTCACCGAAAGCTCATCTATCGATAAATATAACGAAATATGGATGAGTTCAAATGAAATCTGTGGCCTTGCCCCTTCGTTTGACACCTATACTGAACGAATATATCAAGGTTTCGATAAACATAACAAAATATGGATGAGTTCAAATGAAAGCTGTGGCCTTGCCTCTTCGTTTGAAACCCATATTGAACGCATAGATCAAGGTTTTAGGGGAACAGCATTTACACCGAAAGCCCATCTATCGATAAATATAACGAAATATGGATGAGTTCAAATTTAAGCTGTGGCCTTGCCTCTTCGTTTGAAACCCATATTGAACGCATATATCAAGGTTTTAGGGGAACAGCATTTACACCGAAAGCTCATCTATCGATAAATATAACGAAATATGGATGAGTTCAAATGAAAGCTGTGGCCTTGCCTCTTCGTTTGAAACCCATATTGAACGCATATATCAAGGTTTTGGGGGAACAGCATTTTCACCGAAAGCTCATCTATCGATAAATATAACGAAATATGGATGAGTTCAAATGAAAGCTGTGGCCTTGCCTCTTCGTTTGAAACCCATATTGAACGCATATATCAAGGTTTTAGGGGAACAGCATTTTCACCGAAAGCTCATCTATCGATAAATATAACGAAATATGGATGAGTTCAAATGAAAGCTGTGGCCTTGCCTCTTCGTTTGAAACCCATATTGAACGCATATATCAAGGTTTTAGGGGAACAGCATTTTCACCGATAGTTCACCTATCGATAAATATAACGAAATATGGATGAGTTCAAATGAAAGCTGTGGCCTTGCCTCTTCGTTTGAAACCCATATTGAACGCATATATCAAGGTTTTAGGGGAACAGCATTTTCACCGAAAGCTCATCTATCGATAAATATAACGAAATATGGATGAGTTCGAATGAAAGCTGTGGCCTTGCGTCTTCGTTTGAAACCCATATTGAACGCATATATCAAGGTTTTAGGGGAACAGCATTTTCACCGATAGCTCATCTATCGATAAATATAACGAAATATGGATGAGTTCAAATAAAAGCTGTGGCCTTGCCCCTTCGTTTGACACCCATATTGAACGCATATATCAAGGATTTAGGGGAACAGCATTTTCACCGATTGCTCATCCATCGATAAATATAACGAAATATGGATGAGTTCAAATGAAAGCTGTGGCCTTGCCTCTTCGTTTGAAACCCATATTGAACGCATATATCAAGGTTTTAGGGGAACAGCATTTTCACCGATAGCTCATCTATCGATAAATATAACGAAATATGGATGAGTTCAAATGAAAGCTGTGGCCTTGCCTCTTCGTTTGAAACCCATATTGAACGCATATATCAAGGTTTTAGGGGAACAGCATTTTCACCGATAGCTCATCTATCGATAAATATAACGAAATATAGATGAGTTCAAATGAAAGCTGTGGCCTATGGATGAGTTCGAATGAAAGCTGTGGCCTTGCCTCTTCGTTTGAAACCCATATTGAACGCATATATCAAGGTTTTAGGGGAACAGCATTTTCACCGATAGCTCATCTATCGATAAATATAACGAAATATGGATGAGTTCAAATGAAAGCTGTGGCCTAGCCTCTTCGTTTGAAACCCATATTGAACGCATATATCAAGGTTTTAGGGGAACAGCATTTTCACCGATAGCTCATCTATCGATAAATATAACGAAATATGGATGAGTTCAAATGAAAGCTGTGGCCTATGGATGAGTTCGAATGAAAGCTGTGGCCTTGCCTCTTCGTTTGAAACCCATATTGAACGCATATATCAAGGTTTTAGGGGAACAGCATTTTCACCGATAGCTCATCTATCGATAAATATAACGAAATATGGATGAGTTCAAATAAAAGCTGTGGCCTTGCCCCTTCGTTTGACACCCATATTGAACGCATATATCAAGGATTTAGGGGAACAGCATTTTCACCGATTGCTCATCCATCGATAAATATAACGAAATATGGATGAGTTCAAATGAAAGCTGTGGCCTTGCCTCTTCGTTTGAAACCCATATTGAACGCATATATCAAGGTTTTAGGGGAACAGCATTTTCACCGATAGCTCATCTATCGATAAATATAACGAAATATGGATGAGTTCGAATGAAAGCTGTGGCCTTGCGTCTTCGTTTGAAACCCATATTGAACGCATATATCAAGGTTTTAGGAGAACAGCATTTTCACCGATAGCTCATCTATCGATAAATATAACGAAATATGGATGAGTTCGAATGAAAGCTGTGGCCTTGCGTCTTCGTTTGAAACCCATATTGAACGCGTATATCAAGGTTTTAGGATAACAGCATTTTCACCGATAGCTCATCTATCGATAAATATAACGAAATATGGATGAGTTCGAATGAAAGCTGTGGCCTTGCGTCTTCGTTTGAAACCCATATTGAACGCATATATCAAGGTTTTAGGAGAACAGCATTTTCACCGATAGCTCATCTATCGATAAATATAACGAAATATGGATGAGTTCAAATGAAAGCTGTGGCCTTGCCTCTTCGTTTGAAACCCATATTGAACGCATATATCAAGGTTTTAGGGGAACAGCATTTTCACCGATAGCTCATCTATCGATAAATATAACGAAATATGGATGAGTTCAAATGAAAGCTGTGGCCTTGCCTCTTCGTTTGAAACCCATATTGAACGCATATATCAAGGTTTTAGGGGAACAGCATTTTCACCGATAGCTCATCTATCGATAAATATAACGAAATATGGATGAGTTCGAATGAAAGCTGTGGCCTTGCCTCTTCGTTTGAAACCCATATTGAACGCATATATCAAGGTTTTAGGGGAACAGTATTTTCACCGATAGCTCATCTATCGATAAATATAACGAAATATGGATGAGTTCAAATGAAAGCTGTGGCCTTGCCTCTTCGTTTGACACCTATACTGAACGCATATATCATGACTTAAGGGGAACAGCATTTTCACCGAAAGCTCATCTATCGATAAATATAACGAAATATGGATGAGTTCAAATGAAATCTGTGGCCTTGCCCCTTCGTTTGACACCTATACTGAACGCATATATCAAGGTTTCGATAAATATAACAAAATATGGATGAGTTCAAATGAAAGCTGTGGCCTTGCCTCTTCGTTTGAAACCCATATTGAACGCATATATCAAGGTTTTAGGGGAACAGCATTTTCACCGAAAGCTCATCTATCGATAAATATAACGAAATATGGATGAGTTCAAATGAAAGCTGTGGCCTTGCCTCTTCGTTTGAAACCCATATTGAACGCATATATCAAGGTTTTAGGGGAACAGCATTTTCACCGATAGTTCACCTATCGATAAATATAACGAAATATGGATGAGTTCAAATGAAAGCTGTGGCCTTGCCTCTTCGTTTGAAACCCATATTGAACGCATATATCAAGGTTTTAGGGGAACAGCATTTTCACCGAAAGCTCATCTATCGATAAATATAACGAAATATGGATGAGTTCGAATGAAAGCTGTGGCCTTGCGTCTTCGTTTGAAACCCATATTGAACGCATATATCAAGGTTTTAGGGGAACAGCATTTTCACCGATAGCTCATCTATCGATAAATATAACGAAATATGGATGAGTTCAAATAAAAGCTGTGGCCTTGCCCCTTCGTTTGACACCCATATTGAACGCATATATCAAGGATTTAGGGGAACAGCATTTTCACCGATTGCTCATCTATCGATAAATATAACGAAATATGGATGAGTTCAAATGAAAGCTGTGGCCTTGCCTCTTCGTTTGACACCTATACTGAACGCATATATCATGACTTAAGGGGAACAGCATTTTCACCGAAAGCTCATCTATCGATAAATATAACGAAATATGGATGAGTTCAAATGAAATCTGTGGCCTTGCCCCTTCGTTTGACACCTATACTGAACGCATATATCAAGGTTTCGATAAATATAACAAAATATGGATGAGTTCAAATGAAAGCTGTGGCCTTGCCTCTTCGTTTGAAACCCATATTGAACGCATATATCAAGGTTTTAGGGGAACAGCATTTTCACCGAAAGCTCATCTATCGATAAATATAACGAAATATGGATGAGTTCAAATAAAAGCTGTGGCCTTGCCCCTTCGTTTGACACCCATATTGAACGCATATATCAAGGATTTAGGGGAACAGCATTTTCACCGATTGCTCATCCATCGATAAATATAACGAAATATGGATGAGTTCAAATGAAAGCTGTGGCCTTGCCTCTTCGTTTGAAACCCATATTGAACGCATATATCAAGGTTTTAGGGGAACAGCATTTTCACCGATAGCTCATCTATCGATAAATATAACGAAATATGGATGAGTTCAAATGAAAGCTGTGGCCTTGCCTCTTCGTTTGAAACCCATATTGAACGCATATATCAAGGTTTTAGGGGAACAGCATTTTCACCGATAGCTCATCTATCGATAAATATAACGAAATATGGATGAGTTCAAATGAAAGCTGTGGCCTTGCCTCTTCGTTTGAAACCCATATTGAACGCATATATCAAGGTTTTAGGGGAACAGCATTTTCACCGAAAGCTCATCTATCGATAAATATAACGAAATATGGATGAGTTCAAATGAAAGCTGTGGCCTTGCCTCTTCGTTTGAAACCCATATTGAACGCATATATCAAGGTTTTAGGGGAACAGCATTTTCACCGATAGTTCACCTATCGATAAATATAACGAAATATGGATGAGTTCAAATGAAAGCTGTGGCCTTGCCTCTTCGTTTGAAACCCATATTGAACGCATATATCAAGGTTTTAGGGGAACAGCATTTTCACCGAAAGCTCATCTATCGATAAATATAACGAAATATGGATGAGTTCGAATGAAAGCTGTGGCCTTGCGTCTTCGTTTGAAACCCATATTGAACGCATATATCAAGGTTTTAGGGGAACAGCATTTTCACCGATAGCTCATCTATCGATAAATATAACGAAATATGGATGAGTTCAAATAAAAGCTGTGGCCTTGCCCCTTCGTTTGAAACCCATATTGAACGCATATATCAAGGATTTAGGGGAACAGCATTTTCACCGATTGCTCATCCATCGATAAATATAACGAAATATGGATGAGTTCAAATGAAAGCTGTGGCCTTGCCTCTTCGTTTGAAACCCATATTGAACGCATATATCAAGGTTTTAGGGGAACAGCATTTTCACCGAAAGCTCATCTATCGATAAATATAACGAAATATGGATGAGTTCAAATGAAAGCTGTGGCCTTGCCTCTTCGTTTGAAACCCATATTGAACGCATATATCAAGGTTTTAGGGGAACAGCATTTTCACCGATAGTTCACCTATCGATAAATATAACGAAATATGGATGAGTTCAAATGAAAGCTGTGGCCTTGCCTCTTCGTTTGAAACCCATATTGAACGCATATATCAAGGTTTTAGGGGAACAGCATTTTCACCGAAAGCTCATCTATCGATAAATATAACGAAATATGGATGAGTTCGAATGAAAGCTGTGGCCTTGCGTCTTCGTTTGAAACCCATATTGAACGCATATATCAAGGTTTTAGGGGAACAGCATTTTCACCGATAGCTCATCTATCGATAAATATAACGAAATATGGATGAGTTCAAATAAAAGCTGTGGCCTTGCCCCTTCGTTTGACACCCATATTGAACGCATATATCAAGGATTTAGGGGAACAGCATTTTCACCGATTGCTCATCTATCGATAAATATAACGAAATATGGATGAGTTCAAATGAAAGCTGTGGCCTTGCCTCTTCGTTTGACACCTATACTGAACGCATATATCATGACTTAAGGGGAACAGCATTTTCACCGAAAGCTCATCTATCGATAAATATAACGAAATATGGATGAGTTCAAATGAAATCTGTGGCCTTGCCCCTTCGTTTGACACCTATACTGAACGCATATATCAAGGTTTCGATAAATATAACAAAATATGGATGAGTTCAAATGAAAGCTGTGGCCTTGCCTCTTCGTTTGAAACCCATATTGAACGCATATATCAAGGTTTTAGGGGAACAGCATTTTCACCGAAAGCTCATCTATCGATAAATATAACGAAATATGGATGAGTTCAAATGAAAGCTGTGGCCTTGCCCCTTCGTTTGACACCCATATTGAACGCATATATCAAGGATTTAGGGGAACAGCATTTTCACCGATTGCTCATCCATCGATAAATATAACGAAATATGGATGAGTTCAAATGAAAGCTGTGGCCTTGCCTCTTCGTTTGAAACCCATATTGAACGCATATATCAAGGTTTTAGGGGAACAGCATTTTCACCGATAGCTCATCTATCGATAAATATAACGAAATATGGATGAGTTCAAATGAAAGCTGTGGCCTTGCCTCTTCGTTTGAAACCCATATTGAACGCGTATATCAAGGTTTTAGGGGAACAGCATTTTCACCGATAGCTCATCTATCGATAAATATAACGAAATATGGATGAGTTCAAATGAAAGCTGTGGCCTTGCCTCTTCGTTTGAAACCCATATTGAACGCATATATCAAGGTTTTAGGGGAACAGCATTTTCACCGAAAGCTCATCTATCGATAAATATAACGAAATATGGATGAGTTCAAATGAAAGCTGTGGCCTTGCCTCTTCGTTTGAAACCCATATTGAACGCATATATCAAGGTTTTAGGGGAACAGCATTTTCACCGATAGTTCACCTATCGATAAATATAACGAAATATGGATGAGTTCAAATGAAAGCTGTGGCCTTGCCTCTTCGTTTGAAACCCATATTGAACGCATATATCAAGGTTTTAGGGGAACAGCATTTTCACCGAAAGCTCATCTATCGATAAATATAACGAAATATGGATGAGTTCGAATGAAAGCTGTGGCCTTGCGTCTTCGTTTGAAACCCATATTGAACGCATATATCAAGGTTTTAGGGGAACAGCATTTTCACCGATAGCTCATCTATCGATAAATATAACGAAATATGGATGAGTTCAAATAAAAGCTGTGGCCTTGCCCCTTCGTTTGACACCCATATTGAACGCATATATCAAGGATTTAGGGGAACAGCATTTTCACCGATTGCTCATCCATCGATAAATATAACGAAATATGGATGAGTTCAAATGAAAGCTGTGGCCTTGCCTCTTCGTTTGAAACCCATATTGAACGCATATATCAAGGTTTTAGGGGAACAGCATTTTCACCGATAGCTCATCTATCGATAAATATAACGAAATATGGATGAGTTCAAATGAAAGCTGTGGCCTTGCCTCTTCGTTTGAAACCCATATTGAACGCATATATCAAGGTTTTAGGGGAACAGCATTTTCACCGATAGCTCATCTATCGATAAATATAACGAAATATGGATGAGTTCAAATGAAAGCTGTGGCCTTGCCTCTTCGTTTGAAACCCATATTGAACGCATATATCAAGGTTTTAGGGGAACAGCATTTTCACCGATAGTTCACCTATCGATAAATATAACAAAATATGGATGAGTTCAAATGAAAGCTGTGGCCTTGCCCCTTCGTTTGAAACCCATATTGAACGCGTATATCAAGGTTTTAGGGGAACAGCATTTTCACCGATAGCTCATCTATCGATAAATATAACGAAATATGGATGAGTTCGAATGAAAGCTGTGGCCTTGCCTCTTCGTTTGAAACCCATATTGAACGCATATATCAAGGTTTTAGGGGAACAGCATTTTCACCGATAGCTCATCTATCGATAAATATAACGAAATATGAATGAGTTCAAATGAAAGCTGTAGCCTTGCCCCTTCGTTTGGCACCCATATTGAACGCATATATTAAGGTTTTAGGGGAACAGCATTTTCACCGATAGCTCATCTATCGATAAATATAACGAAATATGGATGAGTTCAAATGAAAGCTGTGGCCTTGCCTCTTCGTTTGAAACCCATATTGAACGCATATATTAAGGTTTTAGGGGAACAGCATTTTCACCGAAAGCTCATCTATCGATAAATATAACGAAATATGGATGAGTTCAAATGAAAGCTGTGGCCTTGCCTCTTCGTTTGAAACCCATATTGAACGCATATATCAAGGTTTTAGGGGAACAGCATTTTCACCGATAGTTCACCTATCGATAAATATAACAAAATATGGATGAGTTCAAATGAAAGCTGTGGCCTTGCCTCTTCGTTTGAAACCCATATTGAACGCATATATCAAGGTTTTAGGAGAACAGCATTTTCACCGATAGCTCATCTATCGATAAATATAACGAAATATGGATGAGTTCAAATGAAAGCTGTGGCCTTGCCTCTTCGTTTGACACCTATACTGAACGCATATATCATGACTTAAGGGGAACAGCATTTTCACCGAAAGCTCATCTATCGATAAATATAACGAAATATGGATGAGTTCAAATGAAATCTGTGGCCTTGCCCCTTCGTTTGACACCTATACTGAACGCATATATCAAGGTTTCGATAAATATAACAAAATATGGATGAGTTCAAATGAAAGCTGTGGCCTTGCCTCTTCGTTTGAAACCCATATTGAACGCATATATCAAGGTTTTAGGGGAACAGCATTTTCACCGATAGCTCATCTATCGATAAATATAACGAAATATGGATGAGTTCAAATAAAAGCTGTGGCCTTGCCCCTTCGTTTGACACCCATATTGAACGCATATATCAAGGATTTAGGGGAACAGCATTTTCACCGATTGCTCATCCATCGATAAATATAACGAAATATGGATGAGTTCAAATGAAAGCTGTGGCCTTGCCTCTTCGTTTGAAACCCATATTGAACGCATATATCAAGGTTTTAGGGGAACAGCATTTTCACCGAAAGCTCATCTATCGATAAATATAACGAAATATGGATGAGTTCAAATGAAAGCTGTGGCCTTGCCTCTTCGTTTGAAACCCATATTGAACGCATATATCAAGGTTTTAGGGGAACAGCATTTTCACCGATAGTTCACCTATCGATAAATATAACGAAATATGGATGAGTTCAAATGAAAGCTGTGGCCTTGCCTCTTCGTTTGAAACCCATATTGAACGCATATATCAAGGTTTTAGGGGAACAGCATTTTCACCGAAAGTTCATCTATCGATAAATATAACGAAATATGGATGAGTTCGAATGAAAGCTGTGGCCTTGCGTCTTCGTTTGAAACCCATATTGAACGCATATATCAAGGTTTTAGGGGAACAGCATTTTCACCGATAGCTCATCTATCGATAAATATAACGAAATATGGATGAGTTCAAATAAAAGCTGTGGCCTTACCCCTTCGTTTGACACCCATATTGAACGCATATATCAAGGATTTAGGGGAACAGCATTTTCACCGATTGCTCATCCATCGATAAATATAACGAAATATGGATGAGTTCAAATGAAAGCTGTGGCCTTGCCTCTTCGTTTGAAACCCATATTGAACGCATATATCAAGGTTTTAGGGGAACAGCATTTTCACCGATAGCTCATCTATCGATAAATATAACGAAATATGGATGAGTTCAAATGAAAGCTGTGGCCTTGCCTCTTCGTTTGAAACCCATATTGAACGCATATATCAAGGTTTTAGGGGAACAGCATTTTCACCGATAGCTCATCTATCGATAAATATAACGAAATATGGATGAGTTCAAATGAAAGCTGTGGCCTATGGATGAGTTCGAATGAAAGCTGTGGCCTTGCCTCTTCGTTTGAAACCCATATTGAACGCATATATCAAGGTTTTAGGGGAACAGCATTTTCACCGATAGCTCATCTATCGATAAATATAACGAAATATGGATGAGTTCAAATGAAAGCTGTGGCCTAGCCTCTTCGTTTGAAACCCATATTGAACGCATATATCAAGGTTTTAGGGGAACAGCATTTTCACCGATAGCTCATCTATCGATAAATATAACGAAATATGGATGAGTTCAAATGAAAGCTGTGGCCTATGGATGAGTTCGAATGAAAGCTGTGGCCTTGCCTCTTCGTTTGAAACCCATATTGAACGCATATATCAAGGTTTTAGGGGAACAGCATTTTCACCGATAGCTCATCTATCGATAAATATAACGAAATATGGATGAGTTCAAATAAAAGCTGTGGCCTTGCCCCTTCGTTTGACACCCATATTGAACGCATATATCAAGGATTTAGGGGAACAGCATTTTCACCGATTGCTCATCCATCGATAAATATAACGAAATATGGATGAGTTCAAATGAAAGCTGTGGCCTTGCCTCTTCGTTTGAAACCCATATTGAACGCATATATCAAGGTTTTAGGAGAACAGCATTTTCACCGATAGCTCATCTATCGATAAATATAACGAAATATGGATGAGTTCAAATAAAAGCTGTGGCCTTGCCCCTTCGTTTGACACCCATATTGAACGCATATATCAAGGTTTTAGGGGAACAGCATTTTCACCGATAGCTCATCTATCGATAAATATAACGAAATATGGATGAGTTCGAATGAAAGCTGTGGCCTTGCGTCTTCGTTTGAAACCCATATTGAACGCATATATCAAGGTTTTAGGAGAACAGCATTTTCACCGATAGCTCATCTATCGATAAATATAACGAAATATGGATGAGTTCGAATGAAAGCTGTGGCCTTGCGTCTTCGTTTGAAACCCATATTGAACGCGTATATCAAGGTTTTAGGATAACAGCATTTTCACCGATAGCTCATCTATCGATAAATATAACGAAATATGGATGAGTTCGAATGAAAGCTGTGGCCTTGCGTCTTCGTTTGAAACCCATATTGAACGCATATATCAAGGTTTTAGGATAACAGCATTTTCACCGATAGCTCATCTATCGATAAATATAACGAAATATGGATGAGTTCAAATGAAAGCTGTGGCCTTGCCTCTTCGTTTGAAACCCATATTGAACGCATATATCAAGGTTTTAGGGGAACAGCATTTTCACCGATAGCTCATCTATCGATAAATATAACGAAATATGGATGAGTTCGAATGAAAGCTGTGGCCTTGCCTCTTCGTTTGAAACCCATATTGAACGCATATATCAAGGTTTTAGGGGAACAGTATTTTCACCGATAGCTCATCTATCGATAAATATAACGAAATATGGATGAGTTCAAATGAAAGCTGTGGCCTTGCCTCTTCGTTTGACACCTATACTGAACGCATATATCATGACTTAAGGGGAACAGCATTTTCACCGAAAGCTCATCTATCGATAAATATAACGAAATATGGATGAGTTCAAATGAAATCTGTGGCCTTGCCCCTTCGTTTGACACCTATACTGAACGCATATATCAAGGTTTCGATAAATATAACAAAATATGGATGAGTTCAAATGAAAGCTGTGGCCTTGCCTCTTCGTTTGAAACCCATATTGAACGCATATATCAAGGTTTTAGGGGAACAGCATTTTCACCGATAGCTCATCTATCGATAAATATAACGAAATATGGATGAGTTCAAATAAAAGCTGTGGCCTTGCCCCTTCGTTTGACACCCATATTGAACGCATATATCAAGGATTTAGGGGAACAGCATTTTCACCGATTGCTCATCCATCGATAAATATAACGAAATATGGATGAGTTCAAATGAAAGCTGTGGCCTTGCCTCTTCGTTTGAAACCCATATTGAACGCATATATCAAGGTTTTAGGAGAACAGCATTTTCACCGATAGCTCATCTATCGATAAATATAACGAAATATGGATGAGTTCAAATAAAAGCTGTGGCCTTGCCCCTTCGTTTGACACCCATATTGAACGCATATATCAAGGTTTTAGGGGAACAGCATTTTCACCGATAGCTCATCTATCGATAAATATAACGAAATATGGATGAGTTCAAATGAAAGCTGTGGCCTTGCCTCTTCGTTTGAAACCCATATTGAACGCATATATCAAGGTTTTAGGGGAACAGCATTTTCACCGATAGCTCATCTATCGATAAATATAACGAAATATGGATGAGTTCGAATGAAAGCTGTGGCCTTGCGTCTTCGTTTGAAACCCATATTGAACGCGTATATCAAGGTTTTAGGATAACAGCATTTTCACCGATAGCTCATCTATCGATAAATATAACGAAATATGGATGAGTTCAAATGAAAGCTGTGGCCTTGCCTCTTCGTTTGAAACCCATATTGAACGCATATATCAAGGTTTTAGGGGAACAGCATTTTCACCGATAGCTCATCTATCGATAAATATAACGAAATATGGATGAGTTCAAATGAAAGCTGTGGCCTTGCCTCTTCGTTTGAAACCCATATTGAACGCATATATCAAGGTTTTAGGGGAACAGCATTTTCACCGATAGCTCATCTATCGATAAATATAACGAAATATGGATGAGTTCGAATGAAAGCTGTGGCCTTGCCTCTTCGTTTGAAACCCATATTGAACGCATATATCAAGGTTTTAGGGGAACAGTATTTTCACCGATAGCTCATCTATCGATAAATATAACGAAATATGGATGAGTTCAAATGAAAGCTGTGGCCTTGCCTCTTCGTTTGACACCTATACTGAACGCATATATCATGACTTAAGGGGAACAGCATTTTCACCGAAAGCTCATCTATCGATAAATATAACGAAATATGGATGAGTTCAAATGAAATCTGTGGCCTTGCCCCTTCGTTTGACACCTATACTGAACGCATATATCAAGGTTTCGATAAATATAACAAAATATGGATGAGTTCAAATGAAAGCTGTGGCCTTGCCTCTTCGTTTGAAACCCATATTGAACGCATATATCAAGGTTTTAGGGGAACAGCATTTTCACCGATAGCTCATCTATCGATAAATATAACAAAATATGGATGAGTTCAAATAAAAGCTGTGGCCTTGCCTCTTCGTTTGAAACCCATATTGAACGCATATATCAAGGTTTTAGGGGAACAGCATTTTCACCGATAGCTCATCTATCGATAAATATAACGAAATATGAATGAGTTCAAATGAAAGCTGTAGCCTTGCCCCTTCGTTTGGCACCCATATTGAACGCATATATCAAGGTTTTAGGGGAACAGCATTTTCACCGATAGCTCATCTATCGATTAATATATCAAAATATGGATGAGTTCAAATGAAAGCTGTGGCCTTGCCTCTTCGTTTGAAACCCATATTGAACGCATATATCAAGGTTTTAGGAAAACAGCATTTTCACCGATAGCTCATCTATCGATGAATATAACAAAATATGGATGAGTTCAAATGAAAGCTGTGGCCTTGCCTCTTCGTTTGAAACCCATATTGAACGCGTATATCAAGGTTTTAGGGGAACAGCATTTTCACCGATAGCTCATCTATCGATAAATATAACGAAATATGGATGAGTTCAAATGACAGCTGTGGCCTTGCGTCTTCGTTTGAAACCCATATTGAACGCATATATCAAGGTTTTAGGGGAACAGCATTTTCACCGATAGCTCATCTATCGATAAATATAACGAAATATGGATGAGTTCGAACGCAAGCTGTGGCCTTGCCTCTTCGGTTGAAACCCATATTGAACGCATATATCAAGGTTTTAGGGGAACAGCATTTTCACCGATAGCTCATCTATCGATAAATATAACGAAATATGGATGAGTTCAAATGAAAGCTGTGGCCTTGCCTCTTCGTTTGAAACCCATATTGAACGCATATATCAAGGTTTTAGGAGAACAGCATTTTCACCGATAGCTCATCTATCGATGAATATATCAAAATATGGATGAGTTCAAATGAAAGCTGTGGCCTTGCCTCTTCGTTTGAAACCCATATTGAACGCATATATCAAGGTTTTAGGAGAACAGCATTTTCACCGATAGCTCATCTATCGATTAATATATCAAAATATGGATGAGTTCAAATGAAAGCTGTGGCCTTGCCTCTTCGTTTGAAACCCATATTGAACGCATATATCAAGGTTTTAGGAGAACAGCATTTTCACCGATAGCTCATCTATCGATGAATATAACAAAATATGGATGAGTTCAAATGAAAGCTGTGGCCTTGCCTCTTCGTTTGAAACCCATATTGAACGCGTATATCAAGGTTTTAGGGGAACAGCATTTTCACCGATAGCTCATCTATCGATAAATATAACGAAATATGGATGAGTTCAAATGACAGCTGTGGCCTTGCGTCTTCGTTTGAAACCCATATTGAACGCATATATCAAGGTTTTAGGGGAACAGCATTTTCACCGATTGCTGATCTATCGATAAATATAACGAAATATGGATGAGTTCGAACGCAAGCTGTGGCCTTGCCTCTTCGGTTGAAACCCATATTGAACGCATATATCAAGGTTTTAGGGGAACAGCATTTTCACCGATAGCTCATCTATCGATAAATATAACGAAATATGGATGAGTTCAAATGAAAGCTGTGGCCTTGCCTCTTCGTTTGAAACCCATATTGAACGCATATATCAAGGTTTTAGGGGAACAGCATTTTCACCGAAAGCTCATCTATCGATAAATATAACGAAATATGGATGAGTTCGAATGAAAGCTGTGGCCTTGCGTCTTCGTTTGAAACCCATATTGAACGCATATATCAAGGTTTTAGGGGAACAGCATTTTCACCGATAGCTCATCTATCGATAAATATAACGAAATATGGATGAGTTCAAATGAAAGCTGTGGCCTTGCCCCTTCGTTTGACACCGATATTGAACGCATATATCAAGGTTTTAGGAGAACAGCATTTTCACCGATAGCTCATCTATCGATAAATATAACGAAATATGGATAACTTCAGATGAAAGCTGTGGCCTTGCCCCATTTCCTTGACACCCATATTGAACGCATATATCAAGGTTTTAGGGGAACAGCATTTTCACCGATTGCTGATCTATCGATAAATATAACGAAATATGGATGAGTTCGAACGCAAGCTGTGGCCTTGCCTCTTCGGTTGAAACCCATATTGAACGCATATATCAAGGTTTTAGGGGAACAGCATTTTCACCGAAAGCTCATCTATCGATAAATATAACGAAATATGGATGAGTTCAAATGAAATCTGTGGCCTTGCCCCTTCGTTTGACACCTATACTGAACGAATATATCAAGGTTTCGATAAACATAACAAAATATGGATGAGTTCAAATGAAAGCTGTGGCCTTGCCTCTTCGTTTGAAACCCATATTGAACGCATAGATCAAGGTTTTAGGGGAACAGCATTTACACCGAAAGCCCATCTATCGATAAATATAACGAAATATGGATGAGTTCAAATTTAAGCTGTGGCCTTGCCCCTTCGTTTGACACCCATATTGAACGCATATATCAAGGATTTAGGGGAACAGCATTTTCACCGATTGCTCATCCATCGATAAATATAACGAAATATGGATGAGTTCAAATGAAAGCTGTGGCCTTGCCTCTTCGGTTGAAACCCATATTGAACGCATATATCAAGGTTTTAGGGGAACAGCATTTTCACCGATAGCTCATCTATCGATAAATATAACGAAATATGGATGAGTTCAAATGAAAGCTGTGGCCTTGCCTCTTCGTTTGAAACCCATATTGAACGCATATATCAAGGTTTTAGGGGAACAGCATTTTCACCGAAAGCTCATCTATCGATAAATATAACGAAATATGGATGAGTTCGAATGAAAGCTGTGGCCTTGCGTCTTCGTTTGAAACCCATATTGAACGCATATATCAAGGTTTTAGGGGAACAGCATTTTCACCGATAGCTCATCTATCGATAAATATAACGAAATATGGATGAGTTCAAATGAAAGCTGTGGCCTTGCCCCTTCGTTTGACACCGATATTGAACGCATATATCAAGGTTTTAGGAGAACATCATTTTCACCGATAGCTCATCTATCGATAAATATAACGAAATATGGATGAGTTCAAATGAAAGCTGTGGCCTTGCCTCTTCGTTTGAAACCCATATTGAACGCATATATCAAGGTTTTAGGGGAACAGCATTTTCACCGATAGCTCATCTATCGATAAATATAACGAAATATGGATGAGTTCAAATGAAAGCTGTGGCCTTGCCTCTTCGTTTGAAACCCATATTGAACGCATATATCAAGGTTTTAGGGGAACAGCATTTTCACCGATAGCTCATCTATCGATAAATATAACGAAATATGGATGAGTTCTATTGAAAGCTGTGGCCTTGCCTCTTCGTTTGAAACCCATATTGAACGCATATATCAAGGTTTTAGGGGAACAGTATTTTCACCGATAGCTCATCTATCGATAAATATAACGAAATATGGATGAGTTCAAATGAAAGCTGTGGCCTTGCCTCTTCGTTTGACACCTATACTGAACGCATATATCATGACTTAAGGGGAACAGCATTTTCACCGAAAGCTCATCTATCGATAAATATAACGAAATATGGATGAGTTCAAATGAAATCTGTGGCCTTGCCCCTTCGTTTGACACCTATACTGAACGCATATATCAAGGTTTCGATAAACATAACAAAATATGGATGAGTTCAAATGAAAGCTGTGGCCTTGCCTCTTCGTTTGAAACCCATATTGAACGCATATATCAAGGTTTTAGGGGAACAGCATTTTCACCGATAGCTCATCTATCGATAAATATAACAAAATATGGATGAGTTCAAATAAAAGCTGTGGCCTTGCCTCTTCGTTTGAAACCCATATTGCACGCATATATCAAGGTTTTAGGGGAACAGCATTTTCACCGATAGCTCATCTATCGATAAATATAACGAAATATGAATGAGTTCAAATGAAAGCTGTAGCCTTGCCCCTTCGTTTGGCACCCATATTGAACGCATATATCAAGGTTTTAGGGGAACAGCATTTTCACCGATAGCTCATCTATCGATAAATATAACGAAATATGGATGAGTTCAAATGAAAGCTGTGGCCTTGCCTCTTCGTTTGAAACCCATATTGAACGCATATATCAAGGTTTTAGGAGAACAGCATTTTCACCGATAGCTCATCTATCGATGAATATAACAAAATATGGATGAGTTCAAATGAAAGCTGTGGCCTTGCCTCTTCGTTTGAAACCCATATTGAACGCGTATATCAAGGTTTTAGGTGAACAGCATTTTCACCGATAGCTCATCTATCGATAAATATAACGAAATATGGATGAGTTCAAATGACAGCTGTGGCCTTGCGTCTTCGTTTGAAACCCATATTGAAAGCATATATCAAGGTTTTAGGGGAACAGCATTTTCACCGATAGCTCATCTATCGATAAATATAACGAAATATGGATGAGTTCGAACGCAAGCTGTGGCCTTGCCTCTTCGTTTGACACCTATACTGAACGCATATATCATGACTTAAGGGGAACAGCATTTTCACCGAAAGCTCATCTATCGATAAATATAACGAAATATGGATGAGTTCAAATGAAAGCTGTGGCCTTGCCTCTTCGTTTGAAACCCATATTGAACGCATATATCAAGGTTTTAGGGGAACAGCATTTTCACCGATAGCTCATCTATCGATAAATATAACGAAATATGGATGAGTTTAAATGAAAGCTGTAGACTTGCCCCTTCGTTTGACACCCATATTGAACGCATATATCAAGGTTTTAGGGAAACAGCATTTTCACCGATAGCTCAGCTATCGATAAATAGAACGAAATATGGATGAGTTCAAATGAAAGCTGTGACCTTGCCCCTTCATTTGACACCTATACTGAACGCATATATCATGACTTAAGGAGAACAGCATTTTCACCGAAAGCTCATCTATCGATAAATATAACGAAATATGGATGAGTTCAAATGAAAGCTGTGGCCTTGCCTCTTCGTTTGAAACCCATATTGAACGCATATATCAAGGTTTTAGGGGAACAGCATTTTCACCGATAGTTCACCTATCGATAAATATAACAAAATATGGATGAGTTCAAATGAAAGCTGTGGCCTTGCCCCTTCGTTTGAAACCCATATTGAACGCGTATATCAAGGTTTTAGGGGAACAGCATTTTCACCGATAGCTCATCTATCGATAAATATAACGAAATATGGATGAGTTCGAATGAAAGCTGTGGCCTTGCCTCTTCGTTTGAAACCCATATTGAACGCATATATCAAGGTTTTAGGGGAACAGCATTTTCACCGATAGCTCATCTATCGATAAATATAACGAAATATGAATGAGTTCAAATGAAAGCTGTAGCCTTGCCCCTTCGTTTGGCACCCATATTGAACGCATATATTAAGGTTTTAGGGGAACAGCATTTTCACCGATAGCTCATCTATCGATAAATATAACGAAATATGGATGAGTTCAAATGAAAGCTGTGGCCTTGCCTCTTCGTTTGAAACCCATATTGAACGCATATATCAAGGTTTTAGGAGAACAGCATTTTCACCGATAGCTCATCTATCGATAAATATAACAAAATATGGATGAGTTCAAATGAAAGCTGTGGCCTTGCCTCTTCGTTTGAAACCCATATTGAACGCATATATCAAGGTTTTAGGGGAACAGCATTTACACCGAAAGCTCATCTATCGATAAATATAACGAAATATGGATGAGTTCAAATGAAAGCTGTGGCCTTGCCTCTTCGTTTGAAACCCATATTGAACGCATATATCAAGGTTTTGGGGGAACAGCATTTTCACCGATAGCTCATCTATCGATAAATATAACGAAATATGGATGAGTTCAAATGAAAGCTGTGGCCTTGCCTCTTCGTTTGACACCTATACTGAAAGCATATATCATGACTTAAGGGGAACAGCATTTTCACCGAAAGCTCATCTATCGATAAATATAACGAAATATGGATGAGTTCAAATGAAATCTGTGGCCCTGCCCCTTCGTTTGACACCTATACTGAACGAATATATCAAGGTTTCGATAAACATAACAAAATATGGATGAGTTCAAATGAAAGCTGTGGCCTTGCCTCTTCGTTTGAAACCCATATTGAACGCATATATCAAGGTTTTGGGGGAACAGCATTTTCACCGATAGCTCATCTATCGATAAATATAACGAAATATGGATGAGTTCAAATGAAAGCTGTGGCCTTGCCTCTTCGTTTGACACCTATACTGAAAGCATATATCATGACTTAAGGGGAACAGCATTTTCACCGAAAGCTCATCTATCGATAAATATAACGAAATATGGATGAGTTCAAATGAAATCTGTGGCCTTGCCCCTTCGTTTGACACCTATACTGAACGAATATATCAAGGTTTCGATAAACATAACAAAATATGGATGAGTTCAAATGAAAGCTGTGGCCTTGCCTCTTCGTTTGAAACCCATATTGAACGCATAGATCAAGGTTTTAGGGGAACAGCATTTACACCGAAAGCCCATCTATCGATAAATATAACGAAATATGGATGAGTTCAAATTTAAGCTGTGGCCTTGCCTCTTCGTTTGAAACCCATATTGAACGCATATATCAAGGTTTTGGGGGAACAGCATTTTCACCGATAGCTCATCTATCGATAAATATAACGAAATATGGATGAGTTCAAATGAAATCTGTGGCCTTGCCCCTTCGTTTGACACCTATACTGAACGAATATATCAAGGTTTCGATAAACATAACAAAATATGGATGAGTTCAAATGAAAGCTGTGGCCTTGCCTCTTCGTTTGAAACCCATATTGAACGCATAGATCAAGGTTTTAGGGGAACAGCATTTACACCGAAAGCCCATCTATCGATAAATATAACGAAATATGGATGAGTTCAAATTTAAGCTGTGGCCTTGCCTCTTCGTTTGAAACCCATATTGAACGCATATATCAAGGTTTTAGGGGAACAGCATTTACACCGAAAGCTCATCTATCGATAAATATAACGAAATATGGATGAGTTCAAATGAAAGCTGTGGCCTTGCCTCTTCGTTTGAAACCCATATTGAACGCATATATCAAGGTTTTGGGGGAACAGCATTTTCACCGAAAGCTCATCTATCGATAAATATAACGAAATATGGATGAGTTCAAATGAAAGCTGTGGCCTTGCCTCTTCGTTTGAAACCCATATTGAACGCATATATCAAGGTTTTAGGGGAACAGCATTTTCACCGAAAGCTCATCTATCGATAAATATAACGAAATATGGATGAGTTCAAATGAAAGCTGTGGCCTTGCCTCTTCGTTTGAAACCCATATTGAACGCATATATCAAGGTTTTAGGGGAACAGCATTTTCACCGATAGTTCACCTATCGATAAATATAACGAAATATGGATGAGTTCAAATGAAAGCTGTGGCCTTGCCTCTTCGTTTGAAACCCATATTGAACGCATATATCAAGGTTTTAGGGGAACAGCATTTTCACCGAAAGCTCATCTATCGATAAATATAACGAAATATGGATGAGTTCGAATGAAAGCTGTGGCCTTGCGTCTTCGTTTGAAACCCATATTGAACGCATATATCAAGGTTTTAGGGGAACAGCATTTTCACCGATAGCTCATCTATCGATAAATATAACGAAATATGGATGAGTTCAAATAAAAGCTGTGGCCTTGCCCCTTCGTTTGAACCCCATATTGAACGCATATATCAAGGATTTAGGGGAACAGCATTTTCACCGATTGCTCATCCATCGATAAATATAACGAAATATGGATGAGTTCAAATGAAAGCTGTGGCCTTGCCTCTTCGTTTGAAACCCATATTGAACGCATATATCAAGGTTTTAGGGGAACAGCATTTTCACCGATAGCTCATCTATCGATAAATATAACGAAATATGGATGAGTTCAAATGAAAGCTGTGGCCTTGCCTCTTCGTTTGAAACCCATATTGAACGCATATATCAAGGTTTTAGGGGAACAGCATTTTCACCGATAGCTCATCTATCGATAAATATAACGAAATATGGATGAGTTCAAATGAAAGCTGTGGCCTATGGATGAGTTCGAATGAAAGCTGTGGCCTTGCCTCTTCGTTTGAAACCCATATTGAACGCATATATCAAGGTTTTAGGGGAACAGCATTTTCACCGATAGCTCATCTATCGATAAATATAACGAAATATGGATGAGTTCAAATGAAAGCTGTGGCCTAGCCTCTTCGTTTGAAACCCATATTGAACGCATATATCAAGGTTTTAGGGGAACAGCATTTTCACCGATAGCTCCTCTATCGATAAATATAACGAAATATGGATGAGTTCAAATGAAAGCTGTGGCCTATGGATGAGTTCGAATGAAAGCTGTGGCCTTGCCTCTTCGTTTGAAACCCATATTGAACGCATATATCAAGGTTTTAGGGGAACAGCATTTTCACCGATAGCTCATCTATCGATAAATATAACGAAATATGGATGAGTTCAAATAAAAGCTGTGGCCTTGCCCCTTCGTTTGACACCCATATTGAACGCATATATCAAGGATTTAGGGGAACAGCATTTTCACCGATTGCTCATCCATCGATAAATATAACGAAATATGGATGAGTTCAAATGAAAGCTGTGGCCTTGCCTCTTCGTTTGAAACCCATATTGAACGCATATATCAAGGTTTTAGGGGAACAGCATTTTCACCGATAGCTCATCTATCGATAAATATAACGAAATATGGATGAGTTCGAATGAAAGCTGTGGCCTTGCGTCTTCGTTTGAAACCCATATTGAACGCATATATCAAGGTTTTAGGAGAACAGCATTTTCACCGATAGCTCATCTATCGATAAATATAACGAAATATGGATGAGTTCAAATGAAAGCTGTGGCCTTGCCTCTTCGTTTGAAACCCATATTGAACGCATATATCAAGGTTTTAGGGGAACAGCATTTTCACCGATAGCTCATCTATCGATAAATATAACGAAATATGGATGAGTTCGAATGAAAGCTGTGGCCTTGCCTCTTCGTTTGAAACCCATATTGAACGCATATATCAAGGTTTTAGGGGAACAGTATTTTCACCGATAGCTCATCTATCGATAAATATAACGAAATATGGATGAGTTCAAATGAAAGCTGTGGCCTTGCCTCTTCGTTTGACACCTATACTGAACGCATATATCATGACTTAAGGGGAACAGCATTTTCACCGAAAGCTCATCTATCGATAAATATAACGAAATATGGATGAGTTCAAATGAAATCTGTGGCCTTGCCCCTTCGTTTGACACCTATACTGAACGAATATATCAAGGTTTCGATAAACATAACAAAATATGGATGAGTTCAAATGAAAGCTGTGGCCTTGCGTCTTCGTTTGAAACCCATATTGAACGCATATATCAAGGTTTTAGGGGAACAGCATTTTCACCGATAGCTCATCTATCGATAAATATAACGAAATATGGATGAGTTCAAATAAAAGCTGTGGCCTTGCCCCTTCGTTTGACACCCATATTGAACGCATATATCAAGGATTTAGGGGAACAGCATTTTCACCGATTGCTCATCCATCGATAAATATAACGAAATATGGATGAGTTCAAATGAAAGCTGTGGCCTTGCCTCTTCATTTGAAACCCATATTGAACGCATATATCAAGGTTTTAGGGGAACAGCATTTTCACCGATAGCTCATCTATCGATAAATATAACGAAATATGGATGAGTTCGAATGAAAGCTGTGGCCTTGCGTCTTCGTTTGAAACCCATATTGAACGCATATATCAAGGTTTTAGGAGAACAGCATTTTCACCGATAGCTCATCTATCGATAAATATAACGAAATATGGATGAGTTCGAATGAAAGCTGTGGCCTTGCGTCTTCGTTTGAAACCCATATTGAACGCGTATATCAAGGTTTTAGGATAACAGCATTTTCACCGATAGCTCATCTATCGATAAATATAACGAAATATGGATGAGTTCGAATGAAAGCTGTGGCCTTGCGTCTTCGTTTGAAACCCATATTGAACGCATATATCAAGGTTTTAGGAGAACAGCATTTTCACCGATAGCTCATCTATCGATAAATATAACGAAATATGGATGAGTTCAAATGAAAGCTGTGGCCTTGCCTCTTCGTTTGAAACCCATATTGAACGCATATATCAAGGTTTTAGGGGAACAGCATTTTCACCGATAGCTCATCTATCGATAAATATAACGAAATATGGATGAGTTCAAATGAAAGCTGTGGCCTTGCCTCTTCGTTTGAAACCCATATTGAACGCATATATCAAGGTTTTAGGGGAACAGCATTTTCACCGATAGCTCATCTATCGATAAATATAACGAAATATGGATGAGTTCGAATGAAAGCTGTGGCCTTGCCTCTTCGTTTGAAACCCATATTGAACGCATATATCAAGGTTTTAGGGGAACAGTATTTTCACCGATAGCTCATCTATCGATAAATATAACGAAATATGGATGAGTTCAAATGAAAGCTGTGGCCTTGCCTCTTCGTTTGACACCTATACTGAACGCATATATCATGACTTAAGGGGAACAGCATTTTCACCGAAAGCTCATCTATCGATAAATATAACGAAATATGGATGAGTTCAAATGAAATCTGTGGCCTTGCCCCTTCGTTTGACACCTATACTGAACGCATATATCAAGGTTTCGATAAATATAACAAAATATGGATGAGTTCAAATGAAAGCTGTGGAGTTGCCTCTTCGTTTGAAACCCATATTGAACGCATATATCAAGGTTTTAGGGGAACAGCATTTTCACCGATAGCTCATCTATCGATAAATATAACAAAATATGGATGAGTTCAAATAAAAGCTGTGGCCTTGCCTCTTCGTTTGAAACCCATATTGAACGCATATATCAAGGTTTTAGGGGAACAGCATTTTCACCGATAGCTCATCTATCGATAAATATAACGAAATATGAATGAGTTCAAATGAAAGCTGTAGCCTTGCCCCTTCGTTTGGCACCCATATTGAACGCATATATCAAGGTTTTAGGGGAACAGCATTTTCACCGATAGCTCATCTATCGATTAATATATCAAAATATGGATGAGTTCAAATGAAAGCTGTGGCCTTGCCTCTTCGTTTGAAACCCATATTGAACGCATATATCAAGGTTTTAGGAGAACAGCATTTTCACCGATAGCTCATCTATCGATGAATATAACAAAATATGGATGAGTTCAAATGAAAGCTGTGGCCTTGCCTCTTCGTTTGAAACCCATATTGAACGCGTATATCAAGGTTTTAGGGGAACAGCATTTTTACCGATAGCTCATCTATCGATAAATATAACGAAATATGGATGAGTTCAAATGACAGCTGTGGCCTTGCGTCTTCGTTTGAAACCCATATTGAAAGCATATATCAAGGTTTTAGGGGAACAGCATTTTCACCGATAGCTCATCTATCGATAAATATAACGAAATATGGATAACTTCAGATGAAAGCTGTGGCCTTGCCCCATTTCCTTGACACCCATATTGAACGCATATATCAAGGTTTTAGGGGAACAGCATTTTCACCGATTGCTGATCTATCGATAAATATAACGAAATATGGATGAGTTCGAACGCAAGCTGTGGCCTTGCCTCTTCGTTTGACACCTATACTGAACGCATATATCATGACTTAAGGAGAACAGCATTTTCACCGAAAGCTCATCTATCGATAAATATAACGAAATATGGATGAGTTCAAATGAAAGCTGTGGCCTTGCCTCTTCGTTTGAAACCCATATTGAACGCATATATCAAGGTTTTAGGGGAACAGCATTTTCACCGATAGTTCACCTATCGATAAATATAACAAAATATGGATGAGTTCAAATGAAAGCTGTGGCCTTGCCCCTTCGTTTGACACCCATATTGAACGCATATATCAAGGTTTTAGGGAAACAGCATTTTCACCGATAGCTCAGCTATCGATAAATAGAACGAAATATGGATGAGTTCAAATGAAAGCTGTGACCTTGCCCCTTCGTTTGACACCTATACTGAACGCATATATCATGACTTAAGGAGAACAGCATTTTCACCGAAAGCTCATCTATCGATAAATATAACGAAATATGGATGAGTTCAAATGAAAGCTGTGGCCTTGCCTCTTCGTTTGAAACCCATATTGAACGCATATATCAAGGTTTTAGGGGAACAGCATTTTCACCGATAGTTCACCTATCGATAAATATAACAAAATATGGATGAGTTCAAATGAAAGCTGTGGCCTTGCCCCTTCGTTTGAAACCCATATTGAACGCGTATATCAAGGTTTTAGGGGAACAGCATTTTCACCGATAGCTCATCTATCGATAAATATAACGAAATATGGATGAGTTCGAATAAAAGCCGTGGCCTTGCCTCTTCGTTTGAAACCCATATTGAACGCATATATCAAGGTTTTAGGGGAACAGCATTTCCACCGATAGCTCATCTATCGATAAATATAACGAAATATGAATGAGTTCAAATGAAAGCTGTAGCCTTGCCCCTTCGTTTGGCACCCATATTGAACGCATATATCAAGGTTTTAGGGGAACAGCATTTTCACCGATAGCTCATCTATCGATAAATATAACGAAATGTGGATGAGTTCAAATGAAAGCTGTGGCCTTGCCTCTTCGTTTGAGACCCATATTGAACGCATATATCAAGGTTTTAGGAGAACAGCATTTTCACCGATAGCTCATCTATCGATAAATATAACAAAATATGGATGAGTTCAAATGAAAGCTGTGGCCTTGCCTCTTCGTTTGAAACCCATATTGAACGCATATATCAAGGTTTTAGGGGAACAGCATTTACACCGAAAGCTCATCTATCGATAAATATAACGAAATATGGATGAGTTCAAATGAAAGCTGTGGCCTTGCCTCTTCGTTTGAAACCCATATTGAACGCATATATCAAGGTTTTGGGGGAACAGCATTTTCACCGATAGCTCATCTATCGATAAATATAACGAAATATGGATGAGTTCAAATGAAAGCTGTGGCCTTGCCTCTTCGTTTGACACCTATACTGAAAGCATATATCATGACTTAAGGGGAACAGCATTTTCACCGAAAGCTCATCTATCGATAAATATAACGAAATATGGATGAGTTCAAATGAAATCTGTGGCCCTGCCCCTTCGTTTGACACCTATACTGAACGAATATATCAAGGTTTCGATAAACATAACAAAATATGGATGAGTTCAAATGAAAGCTGTGGCCTTGCCTCTTCGTTTGAAACCCATATTGAACGCATATATCAAGGTTTTGGGGGAACAGCATTTTCACCGATAGCTCATCTATCGATAAATATAACGAAATATGGATGAGTTCAAATGAAAGCTGTGGCCTTGCCTCTTCGTTTGACACCTATACTGAAAGCATATATCATGACTTAAGGGGAACAGCATTTTCACCGAAAGCTCATCTATCGATAAATATAACGAAATATGGATGAGTTCAAATGAAACCTGTGGCCTTGCCCCTTCGTTTGACACCTATACTGAACGAATATATCAAGGTTTCGATAAACATAACAAAATATGGATGAGTTCAAATGAAAGCTGTGGCCTTGCCTCTTCGTTTGAAACCCATATTGAACGCATAGATCAAGGTTTTAGGGGAACAGCATTTACACCGAAAGCCCATCTATCGATAAATATAACGAAATATGGATGAGTTCAAATTTAAGCTGTGGCCTTGCCTCTTCGTTTGAAACGCATATTGAACGCACATATCAAGGTTTTAGGGGAACAGCATTTACACCGAAAGCTCATCTATCGATAAATATAACGAAATATGGATGAGTTTAAATGAAAGCTGTGGCCTTGCCTCTTCGTTTGAAACCCATATTGAACGCATATATCAAGGTTTTAGGGGAACAGCATTTTTACCGATAGTTCACCTATCGATAAATATAACAAAATATGGATGAGTTCAAATGAAAGCTGTGGCCTTGCCCCTTCGTTTGAAACCCATATTGAACGCGTATATCAAGGTTTTAGGGGAACAGCATTTTCACCGATAGCTCATCTATCGATAAATATAACGAAATATGGATGAGTTCGAATAAAAGCCGTGGCCTTGCCTCTTCGTTTGAAACCCATATTGAACGCATATATCAAGGTTTTAGGGGAACAGCATTTTCACCGATAGTTCACCTATCGATAAATATAACAAAATATGGATGAGTTCAAATGAAAGCTGTGGCCTTGCCCCTTCGTTTGAAACCCATATTGAACGCGTATATCAAGGTTTTAGGGGAACAGCATTTTCACCGATAGCTCATCTATCGATAAATATAACGAAATATGGATGAGTTCGAATAAAAGCCGTGGCCTTGCCTCTTCGTTTGAAACCCATATTGAACGCATATATCAAGGTTTTAGGGGAACAGCATTTTCACCGATAGCTCATCTATCGATAAATATAACGAAATATGAATGAGTTCAAATGAAAGCTGTAGCCTTGCCCCTTCGTTTGGCACCCATATTGAACGCATATATCAAGGTTTTAGGGGAACAGCATTTTCACCGATAGCTCATCTATCGATAAATATAACGAAATGTGGATGAGTTCAAATGAAAGCTGTGGCCTTGCCTCTTCGTTTGAGACCCATATTGAACGCATATATCAAGGTTTTAGGAGAACAGCATTTTCACCGATAGCTCATCTATCGATAAATATAACAAAATATGGATGAGTTCAAATGAAAGCTGTGGCCTTGCCTCTTCGTTTGAAACCCATATTGAACGCATATATCAAGGTTTTAGGGGAACAGCATTTACACCGAAAGCTCATCTATCGATAAATATAACGAAATATGGATGAGTTCAAATGAAAGCTGTGGCCTTGCCTCTTCGTTTGAAACCCATATTGAACGCATATATCAAGGTTTTGGGGGAACAGCATTTTCACCGATAGCTCATCTATCGATAAATATAACGAAATATGGATGAGTTCAAATGAAAGCTGTGGCCTTGCCTCTTCGTTTGACACCTATACTGAAAGCATATATCATGACTTAAGGGGAACAGCATTTTCACCGAAAGCTCATCTATCGATAAATATAACGAAATATGGATGAGTTCAAATGAAATCTGTGGCCCTGCCCCTTCGTTTGACACCTATACTGAACGAATATATCAAGGTTTCGATAAACATAACAAAATATGGATGAGTTCAAATGAAAGCTGTGGCCTTGCCTCTTCGTTTGAAACCCATATTGAACGCATATATCAAGGTTTTGGGGGAACAGCATTTTCACCGATAGCTCATCTATCGATAAATATAACGAAATATGGATGAGTTCAAATGAAAGCTGTGGCCTTGCCTCTTCGTTTGGCACCCATATTGAACGCATATATCAAGGTTTTAGGGGAACAGCATTTTCACCGATAGCTCATCTATCGATAAATATAACGAAATGTGGATGAGTTCAAATGAAAGCTGTGGCCTTGCCTCTTCGTTTGAGACCCATATTGAACGCATATATCAAGGTTTTAGGAGAACAGCATTTTCACCGATAGCTCATCTATCGATAAATATAACAAAATATGGATGAGTTCAAATGAAAGCTGTGGCCTTGCCTCTTCGTTTGAAACCCATATTGAACGCATATATCAAGGTTTTAGGGGAACAGCATTTACACCGAAAGCTCATCTATCGATAAATATAACGAAATATGGATGAGTTCAAATGAAAGCTGTGGCCTTGCCTCTTCGTTTGAAACCCATATTGAACGCATATATCAAGGTTTTGGGGGAACAGCATTTTCACCGATAGCTCATCTATCGATAAATATTACGAAATATGGATGAGTTCAAATGAAAGCTGTGGCCTTGCCTCTTCGTTTGACACCTATACTGAAAGCATATATCATGACTTAAGGATAACAGCATTTTCACCGAAAGCTCATCTATCGATAAATATAACGAAATATGGATGAGTTCAAATGAAATCTGTGGCCCTGCCCCTTCGTTTGACACCTATACTGAACGAATATATCAAGGTTTCGATAAACATAACAAAATATGGATGAGTTCAAATGAAAGCTGTGGCCTTGCCTCTTCGTTTGAAACCCATATTGAACGCATATATCAAGGTTTTGGGGGAACAGCATTTTCACCGATAGCTCATCTATCGATAAATATAACGAAATATGGATGAGTTCAAATGAAAGCTGTGGCCTTGCCTCTTCGTTTGACACCTTTACTGAAAGCATATATCATGACTTAAGGGGAACAGCATTTTCACCGAAAGCTCATCTATCGATAAATATAACGAAATATGGATGAGTTCAAATGAAACCTGTGGCCTTGCCCCTTCGTTTGACACCTATACTGAACGAATATATCAAGGTTTCGATAAACATAACAAAATATGGATGAGTTCAAATGAAAGCTGTGGCCTTGCCTCTTCGTTTGAAACCCATATTGAACGCATAGATCAAGGTTTTAGGGGAACAGCATTTACACCGAAAGCCCATCTATCGATAAATATAACGAAATATGGATGAGTTCAAATTTAAGCTGTGGCCTTGCCTCTTCGTTTGAAACGCATATTGAACGCACATATCAAGGTTTTAGGGGAACAGCATTTACACCGAAAGCTCATCTATCGATAAATATAACGAAATATGGATGAGTTTAAATGAAAGCTGTGGCCTTGCCTCTTCGTTTGAAACCCATATTGAACGCATATATCAGGGTTTTGGGGGAACAGCATTTTCACCGATAGCTCATCTATCGATAAATATAACGAAATATGGATGAGTTCAAATTTAAGCTGCGGCCTTGCCTCTTCGTTTGAAACCCATATTGAACGCATATATCAAGGTTTTATGAGAACAACATTTTGACCGATAACTCATTTATTGATATATATATATCGAGATATCGAAAAGTTCAAGTGAAAGCTGTGGCCTTGTCCCTTCGTTTAAAACCCATATTGAACGCATATATCAAGGTTTTATGAGAACAACATTTTGACCGATAACTCATTTATTGATATATATATATCGAGATATCGAAAAGTTCAAGTGAAAGCTGTGGCCTTGTCCCTTCGTTTGACACCCATATTGAACGCATATATCATGACTTAAGGGGAACAGCATTTACACCGAAAGCTCATCTATCGATAAATATAACGAAATATGGATGAGTTCAAATTTAAGCTGTGGCCTTGCCTCTTCGTTTAAAACCCATATTGAACGCATATATCAAGGTTTTATGAGAACAACATTTTGACCGATAACTCATTTATTGATATATATATATCGAGATATCGAAAAGTTCAAGTGAAAGCTGTGGCCTTGTCCCTTCGTTTGAAACCCATATTGAACGCATATATCAAGGTTTTATGAGAACAACATTTTGACCGATAACTCATTTATTGATATATATATATCGAGATATCGAAAAGTTCAAGTGAAAGCTGTGGCCTTGTCCCTTCGTTTGAAACCCATATTGAACGCATATATCAAGGTTTTATGAGAACAACATTTTGACCGATAACTCATTTATTGATATATATATATCGAGATATCGAAAAGTTCAAGTGAAAGCTGTGGCCTTGTCCCTTCGTTTGACACCCATATTGAACGCATATATCATGACTTAAGGGGAACAGCATTTACACCGAAAGCCCATCTATCGATAAATATAACGAAATATGGATGAGTTCAAATTTAAGCTGCGGCCTTGCCTCTTCGTTTGAAACCCATATTGAACGCATATATCAAGGTTTTATGAGAACAACATTTTGACCGATAACTCATTTATTGATATATATATATCGAGATATCGAAAAGTTCAAGTGAAAGCTGTGGCCTTGTCCCTTCGTTTGACACCCATATTGAACGCATATATCATGACTTAAGGGGAACAGCATTTACACCGAAAGCTCATCTATCGATAAATATAACGAAATATGGATGAGTTCAAATTTAAGCTGTGGCCTTGCCTCTTCGTTTAAAACCCATATTGAACGCATATATCAAGGTTTTATGAGAACAACATTTTGACCGATAACTCATTTATTGATATATATATATCGAGATATCGAAAAGTTCAAGTGAAAGCTGTGGCCTTGTCCCTTCGTTTGAAACCCATATTGAACGCATATATCAAGGTTTTATGAGAACAACATTTTGACCGATAACTCATTTATTGATATATATATATCGAGATACCGAAAAGTTCAAGTGAAAGCTGTGGCCTTGTCCCTTCGTTTGAAACCCATATTGAACGCATATATCAAGGTTTTATGAGAACAACATTTTGACCGATAACTCATTTATTGATACATATATATCGAGATATCGAAAAGTTCAAGTGAAAGCTGTGGCCTTGTCCCTTCGTTTGACACCCATATTGAACGCATATATCATGACTTAAGGGGAACAGCATTTACACCGAAAGCCCATCTATCGATAAATATAACGAAATATGGATGAGTTCAAATTTAAGCTGTGGCCTTGCCTCTTCGTTTGAAACCCATATTGAACGCATATATCAAGGTTTTATGAGAACAACATTTTGACCGATAACTCATTTATTGATATATATATATCGAGATATCGAAAAGTTCAAGTGAAAGCTGTGGCCTTGTCCCTTCGTTTAAAACCCATATTGAACGCATATATCAAGGTTTTATGAGAACAACATTTTGACCGATAACTCATTTATTGATATATATATATCGAGATATCGAAAAGTTCAAGTGAAAGCTGTGGCCTTGTCCCTTCGTTTGAAACCCATATTGAACGCATATATCAAGGTTTTATGAGAACAACATTTTGACCGATAACTCATTTATTGATATATATATATCGAGATATCGAAAAGTTCAAGTGAAAGCTGTGGCCTTGTCCCTTCGTTTGAAACCCATATTGAACGCATATATCATGACTTAAGGGGAACAGCATTTACACCGAAAGCTCATCTATCGATAAATATAACGAAATATGGATGAGTTCAAATTTAAGCTGTGGCCTTGCCTCTTCGTTTGACACCCATATTGAACGCATATATCAAGGTTTTATGAGAACAACATTTTGACCGATAACTCATTTATTGATATATATATATCGAGATATCGAAAAGTTCAAGTGAAAGCTGTGGCCTTGTCCCTTCGTTTGACACCCATATTGAACGCATATATCTACGTTTTAGGGGAACAGCATTTTCACCGATTGCTCATCCATCGATCAATATAACGAAATATGGATGAGTTCGAATGAAAGCTGTGGCCTTGCCTCTTCGTTTGAAACCCATATTGAACGCATATATCAAGGTTTTGGGGGAACAGCATTTTCACCGATAGCTCATTTAAAAGCTGGGGCCAAGTGTTTTCGTTTGACACCCATATTGAACGCATATATATCGAGATATCGAAAAGTTCAAGTGAAAGCTGTGGCCTTGTCCTTTCGTTTGACACCCATATTGAACGCATATATCTACGTTTTAGGGGAACAGCATTTTCACCGATTGCTCATCCATCGATAAATATAACGAAATATGGATGAGTTCGAATGAAAGCTGTGGCCTTGCCTCTTCGTTTGAAACCCATATTGAACGCATAGATCAAGGTTTTAAGGGAACAGCATTTTCACCGATAGCTCATCTATCGATAAATATAACGAAATATGGATGAGTTCGAATGAAAGCTGTGGCCTTGCCTCTTCGTTTGAAACCCATATTGAATGCGTATATCAAGGTTTTGGGGGAACAGTATTTTCACCGATAGCTCATCTATCGATAAATATAACGAAATATGGATGAGTTCAAATTTAAGCTGTGGCCTTGCCTCTTCGTTTGAAACCCATATTGAACGCATATATCAAGGTTTTAGGGGAACAGCATTTTCACCGATAGCTCGTCTATCGATAAATATAACGAAATATGGATGAGTTCGAATGAAAGCTGTGGCCTTGCCTCTTCGTTTGAAACCCATATTGAACGCATATATCAAGGTTTTAGGGGAACAGCATTTTCACCGATAGCTCGTCTATCGATAAATATAACGAAATATGGATGAGTTCGAATGAAAGCTGTGGCCTTGCCTCTTCGTTTGAAACCCATATTGAATGCGTATATCAAGGTTTTGGGGGAACAGCATTTTCACCGATAGCTCATCTATCGATAAATATAACGAAATATGGATGAGTTCAAATCTAAGCTGTGGCCTTGCCTCTTCGTTTGAAACCCATATTGAACGCATATATCAAGGTTTTAGGGGAACATCATTTTCACCGATAGCTCATCTATCGATAAATATAACGAAATATGGATGAGTTCGAATGAAATCTGTGGCCTTGCCTCTTCGTTTGACACCTATACTGAACGCATATATCATGACTTAAGGGGAACAGCATTTTCACCGAAAGCTCATCTATCGATAAATATAACGAAATATGGATGAGTTCAAATGAAAGCTGTGGCCTGGCCTCTTCGTTTGAAACCCATATTGAACGCATATATCAAGGTTTTAGGGGAACATCATTTTCACCGATAGCTCATTCATCGATAAATAGAATGAAATATGGATGAGTTCAAATGAAAGCTGTACCTTGCCCCTTCGTTTGACACCTATACTGAACGCATATATCATGACTTAAGGGGAACAGCGGCCGCCGTGGTGTGAAGGTAGTGTCGCCGGCCTACCACACCGAAGGTCTATGGTTCGAGCCCTGGTACAGGTAACATCAAAAGTGATTTGAAAAAAGTTTTTCAAAAACGGGGTCGCCCCTCGGCAGTGGTTTGGCAAACTCTCCGAGTGTATTTCTGCCATGACAGGCTTCTCAGAAAAAAATTCGTCTCCTTTATAGATGCCGTTCGGAGTCGGCAAGAAACTGTAGGTCCCACCAATTTGTAGGGAAAATTCAAATCGGCACACCACAAATTGGAAGAAAAGCTTTTCGCAAAAATCTCTTAGGAGGTTTATGATGATATACCTGTTGTATATCGCGCCATAGAGAGAGAAGGGGAACAGCATTTTCACCGAAAGCTCATCTATCGATAAATATAACGAAATATGGATGAGTTCAAATGAAATCTGTGGCCTTGCCTCTTCGTTTGAAACCCATATTGAACGCATATATCAAGGTTTTAGGGGAACAGCATTTTCACCGATAGCTCATCTATCGATAAATAGAATGAAATATGGATGAGTTCAAATGAAAGCTGTGACCTTGCCCTTCGTTTGACACCCATATTGAACGCATATATCAAGGTTTTAGGGGAACAGCATTTTCACCGATAGCTCATCTATCGATAAATATAACGAAATATGGATGAGTTCGAGTGAAAGCTGTGGCCTTGCCTCTTCGTTTGAAACCCATATTGAATGCGTATATCAAGGTTTTGGGGGAACAGCATTTTCACCTATAGCTCATCTATCGATAAATATAACGAAATACGGATGAGTTCAAATGAAAACTGTGGCCTTGCCTCTTCGTTTGAAACCCATATTGAACGCGTATATCAAGGTTTTAGGGGAACAGCATTGTCACCGAAAGCTCATCTATGGATAAACATAACAAAATATGGATGAGTTCAAATGAAAGCTGTGGCCTTGCCTCTTCGTTTGAAACCCATATTGAACGCATATATCAAGGTTTTAGGGGAACAGCATTTTCACCGATAACTCATCTATCGATAAATATAACGAAATATGGATGAGTTCGAGTGAAAGCTGTGGCCTTGCCTCTTCGTTTGAAACCCATATTGAATGCGTATATCAAGGTTTTGGGGGAACAGCATTTTCACCTATAGCTCATCTATCGATAAATATAACGAAATACGGATGAGTTCAAATGAAAACTGTGGCCTTGCCTCTTCGTTTGAAACCCATATTGAACGCATATATCATGACTTAAGGGGAACAGCATTTTCACCGAAAGCTCATCTATCGATAAATATAACGAAATATGGATGAGTTCAAATGAAAGCTGTGGCCTTGCCTCTTCGTTTGAAACCCATATTGAACGCATATATCAAGGTTTTAGGGGAACAGCATTTTCACCGATAGCTCATCTATCGATAAATATAACGAAATATGGATGAGTTCGAGTGAAAGCTGTGGCCTTGCCTCTTCGTTTGAAACCCATATTGAATGCGTATATCAAGGTTTTGGGGGAACAGCATTTTCACCTATAGCTCATCTATCGATAAATATAACGAAATACGGATGAGTTCAAATGAAAACTGTGGCCTTGCCTCTTCGTTTGAAACCCATATTGAACGCGTATATCAAGGTTTTAGGGGAACAGCATTGTCACCGAAAGCTCATCTATGGATAAACATAACAAAATATGGATGAGTTCAAATGAAAGCTGTGGCCTTGCCTCTTCGTTTGAAACCCATATTGAACGCGTATATCAAGGTTTTAGGGGCACAGCATTTTCACCGATAGCTCATCTATCGATAAATATAACAAAATATGGATGAGTTCGAATGAAAGCTGTGGCCTTGCCCCTTCGTTTGACATCCATACTGAACGCATGTATCATGACTTTAGGGGAACAGCATTGTCACCGAAAGCTCATCTATGGATAAACATAACAAAATATGGATGAGTTCAAATGAAAGCTGTTGCCTTGCCTCTTCGTTTGAAACCCATATTGAACGCGTATATCAAGGTTTTAGGGGAACAGCATTTTCACCGATAGCTCATCTATCGATAAATTTAACGAAATATGGATGAGTTCGAATGAAAGCTGTGGCCTTGCCTCTTCGTTTGACACCCATATTGAACGCATATATCAAGGTTTTAGGGGAACAGCATTTTCACCGATAGCTCATCTATCAATAAATATAACGAAATATGGATGAGCTCAAATGAAAGCTGTGGCCTTACCCCTTCGTTTGACATCCATACTGAACGCATGTATCATGACTTTAGGGGAACAGCATTGTCACCGAAAGCTCATCTATGGATAAACATAACAAAATATGGATGAGTTCAAATGAAAGCTGTGGCCTTGCCTCTTCGTCTGAAACCCATATTGAACGCATATATCAAGGTTTTAGGGGAACAGCATTTTCACCGATAGCTCATCTATCGATAAATATAACGAAATATGGATGAGTTCAAATGAAAGCTGTGGCCTTGCCCCTTCGTTTGATACCCATATTGAACGCATGTATCATGACTTTAGGGGAACAGCATTGTCACCGAAAGCTCATCTATGGATAAACATAACAAAATATGGATGAGTTCAAATGAAAGCTGTGGCCTTGCCTCTTCGTCTGAAACCCATATTGAACGCGTATATCAAGGTTTTAGGGGAACAGCATTTTGACCGATAACTCATTTATTGATATACGAGTATATATCAAGATATCGAAAAGTTCAAGTGAAAGCTGTGGCCTTGTCCCTTCGTTTGACACCCATATTGAACGCATATATCAAGGTCTTAGGGGAACAGCATTTTAACCGAAAGCTCATCTATCGATAAATATAACGAAATATGGATGAGTTCAAATGAAAGCTGTGGCCTTGCCTCTTCGTCTGAAACCCATATTGAACGCGTATATCAAGGTTTTAGGGGAACAGCATTTTCACCTATAGCTCATCTATCAATAAATATAACGAAATATGGATGAGCTCAAATGAAAGCTGTGGCCTTGCCCCTTCGTTTGACATCCATACTGAACGCATGTATCATGACTTTACGGGAACAGCATTGTCACCGAAAGCTCATCTATGGATAAACATAACAAAATATGGATGAGTTCAAATGAAAGCTGTGGCCTTGCCTCTTCGTCTGAAACCCATATTGAACGCATATATCAAGGTTTTAGGGGAACAGCATTTTCACCGATAGCTCATCTATCGATAAATATAACGAAATATGGATGAGTTCAAATGAAAGCTGTGGCCTTGCCCCTTCGTTTGACACCCATATTGAACGCATATATCAAGGTTTTAGGGGAACAGCATTTTGACCGATAACTCATTTATTGATATACGAGTATATATCAAGATATCGAAAAGTTCAAATGAAAGCTGTGGCCTTGCTCCTTCGGTTGACATCCATACTGAACGCATGTATCATGACTTTAGGGGAACAGCATTGTCACCGAAAGCTCATCTATGGATAAACATAACAAAATATGGATGAGTTCAAATGAAAGCTGTGGCCTGGCCTCTTCGTCTGAAACCCATATTGAACGCGTATATCAAGGTTTTAGGGGAACAGCATTTTCACCGATAGCTCATCTATCGATAAATATAACGAAATATGGATGAGTTCAAGTGAAAGCTGTGGCCTTGCCTCTTCGTTTGAAACCCATATTGAATGCATATATCAAGGTTTTAGGGGAACAGCATTTTCACCGATAGCTCATCTATCGATAAATATAACGAAATATGGATGAGCTCAAATGAAAGCTGTGGCCTTGCTCCTTCGTTTGACATCCATACTGAACGCATGTATCATGACTTTAGGGGAACAGCATTGTCACCGAAAGCTCATCTATGGATAAACATAACAAAATATGGATGAGTTCAAATGAAAGCTGTGGCCTTGCCTCTTCGTCTGAAACCCATATTGAACGCATACATCAAGGTTTTGTGGGAACCACATTTTGACCGATAACTCATCTATCGATAAATATAACGAAATATGAATGAGTTCAAATGAAAGCTGTGGCCTTGCGTCTTCGTTTGAAACCCATATTGAATGCGTATATCAAGGTTTTGGGGGAACAGCATTTTCACCGATAGCTCATCTATCGATAAATATAACGAAATATGGATGAGCTCAAATGAAAGCTGTGGCCTTGCTACTTCGTTTGACATCCATATTGAACGCATATATCAAGGTCTTAGGGGAACAGCATTTTAACCGAAAGCTCATCTATCGATAAATATAACGAAATATGGATGAGTTCAAATGAAAGCTGTGGCCTTGCCTCTTCGTCTGAAACCCATATTGAACGCGTATATCAAGGTTTTAGGGGAACAGCATTTTCACCTATAGCTCATCTATCAATAAATATAACGAAATATGGATGAGCTCAAATGAAAGCTGTGGCCTTGCCCCTTCGTTTGACATCCATACTGAACGCATGTATCATGACTTTACGGGAACAGCATTGTCACCGAAAGCTCATCTATGGATAAACATAACAAAATATGGATGAGTTCAAATGAAAGCTGTGGCCTTGCCTCTTCGTCTGAAACCCATATTGAACGCGTATATCAAGGTTTTAGGGGAACAGCATTTTCACCGATAGCTCATCTATCGATAAATATAACGAAATATGGATGAGTTCAAATGAAAGCTGTGGCCTTGCCTCTTCGTTTGAAACCCATATTGAACGCATATATCAAGGTTTTAGGGGAACAGCATTTTCACCGATAGCTCATCTATCGATAAATATAACGAAATATGGATGAGTTCAAATGAAAGCTGTGGCCTTGCCCCTTCGTTTGACACCCATATTGTACGCATATATCAAGGTTTTAGGGGAACAGCATTTTGACCGATAACTCATCTATCGATAAATATAACGAAATATGAATGAGTTCAAATGAAAGCTGTGGCCTTGCCTCTTCGTCTGAAACCCATATTGAACGCGTATATCAAGGTTTTAGGGGAACAGCATTTTCACCGATAGCTCATCTATCGATAAATATAACGAAATATGGATGAGTTCAAATGAAAGCTGTGGCCTTGCCCCTTCGTTTGACACCCATATTGAACGCATATATCAAGGTTTTAGGGGAACAGCATTTTCACCGATAGCTCATCTATCGATAAATATAACGAAATATGGATGAGCTCAAATGAAAGCTGTGGCCTTGCTCCTTCGTTTGACATCCATATTGAACGCATATATCAAGGTCTTAGGGGAACAGCATTTTAACCGAAAGCTCATCTATCGATAAATATAACGAAATATGGATGAGTTCAAATGAAAGCTGTGGCCTTGCCTCTTCGTCTGAAACCCATATTGAACGCGTATATCAAGGTTTTAGGGGAACAGCATTTTCACCGATAGCTCATCTATCGATAAATATAACGAAATATGGATGAGTTCAAATGAAAGCTGTGGCCTTGCCTCTTCGTTTGAAACCCATATTGAACGCATATATCAAGGTTTTAGGGGAACAGCATTTTCACCGATAGCTCATCTATCGATAAATATAACGAAATATGGATGAGTTCAAATGAAAGCTGTGGCCTTGCCCCTTCGTTTGACACCCATATTGTACGCATATATCAAGGTTTTAGGGGAACAGCATTTTGACCGATAACTCATTTATTGATATACGAGTATATATCAAGATATCGAAAAGTTCAAATGAAAGCTGTGGCCTTGCTCCTTCGGTTGACATCCATACTGAACGCATGTATCATGACTTTAGGGGAACAGCATTGTCACCGAAAGCTCATCTATGGATAAACATAACAAAATATGGATGAGTTCAAATGAAAGCTGTGGCCTTGCCTCTTCGTCTGAAACCCATATTGAACGCGTATATCAAGGTTTTAGGGGAACAGCATTTTCACCGATAGCTCATCTATCGATAAATATAACGAAATATGGATGAGTTCAAATGAAAGCTGTGGCCTTGCCTCTTCGTTTGAAACCCATATTGAATGCATATATCAAGGTTTTAGGGGAACAGCATTTTCACCGATAGCTCATCTATCGATAAATATAACGAAATATGGATGAGCTCAAATGAAAGCTGTGGCCTTGCTCCTTCGTTTGACATCCATACTGAACGCATGTATCATGACTTTAGGGGAACAGCATTGTCACCGAAAGCTCATCTATGGATAAACATAACAAAATATGGATGAGTTCAAATGAAAGCTGTGGCCTTGCCTCTTCGTCTGAAACCCATATTGAACGCATACATCAAGGTTTTGTGGGAACCACATTTTGACCGATAACTCATCTATCGATAAATATAACGAAATATGAATGAGTTCAAATGAAAGCTGTGGCCTTGCGTCTTCGTTTGAAACCCATATTGAATGCGTATATCAAGGTTTTGGGGGAACAGCATTTTCACCGATAGCTCATCTATCGATAAATATAACGAAATATGGATGAGTTCGAATGAAAGCTGTGGCCTTACCTCTTCGTTTGAAACCAATATTGAACGCATATATCAAGGTTTTAGGGGAACAGCATTTTCACCGATAGCTCATCTATCGATAAATATAACAAAATATGGATGAGTTCAAATGAAAGCTGTGGCCTTGCCTCTTCGTCTGAAACCCATATTGAACGCGTATATTAAGGTTTTAGGGGAACAGCATTTTCACCGATAGCTCATCTATCGATAAATATAACAAAATATGGATGAGTTCAAATGAAAGCTGTGGCCTTGCCTCTTCGTTTGAAACCCATATTGAACGCATATATCAAGGTTTTAGGGGAACAGCATTTTCACCGATAGCTCATCTATCGATAAATATAACGAAATATGGATGAGTTCAAATGAAAGCTGTGGCCTTGCCTCTTCGTTTGAAACCCATATTGAACGCATATATCAAGGTTTTAGGGGAACAGCATTTTCACCGATAGCTCATCTATCGATAAATATAACGAAATATGGATGAGTTCAAATGAAAGCTGTGGCCTTGCCCCTTCGTTTGACACCCATATTGAACGCATATATCAAGGTTTTAGGGGAACAGCATTTTGACCGATAACTCATTTATTGATATACGAGTATATATCAAGATATCGAAAAGTTCAAGTGAAAGCTGTGGCCTTGTCCCTTCGTTTGACACCCATATTGAACGCATATATCAAGGTCTTAGGGGAACAGCATTTTAACCGAAAGCTCTTCTATCGATAAATATAACGAAATATGGATGAGTTCAAATGAAAGCTGTGGCCTTGGCTCTTCGTTTGAAACCCATATTGAACGCGTATATCAAGGTTTTAGGGGAACAGCATTTTCACCGATAGCTCATCTATCAATAAATATAACGAAATATGGATGAGCTCAAATGAAAGCTGTGGCCTTGCTCCTTCGTTTGACATCCATACTGAACGCATGTATCATGACTTTACGGGAACAGCATTGTCACCGAAAGCTCATCTATGGATAAACATAACAAAATATGGATGAGTTCAAATGAAAGCTGTGGCCTTGGCTCTTCGTTTGAAACCCATATTGAACGCGTATATCAAGGTTTTAGGGGAACAGCATTTTCACCGATAGCTCATCTATCAATAAATATAACGAAATATGGATGAGCTCAAATGAAAGCTGTGGCCTTGCTCCTTCGTTTGACATCCATACTGAACGCATGTATCAAGGTTTTAGGGGAACAGCATTTTGACCGATAACTCATTTATTGATATACGAGTATATATCAAGATATCGAAAAGTTCAAGTGAAAGCTGTGGCCTTGTCCCTTCGGTTGACACCCATATTGAACGCGTATATCAAGGTTTTAGGGGAACAGCATTTTCACCGATAGCTCATCTATCGATAAATATAACAAAATATGGATGAGTTCAAATGAAAGCTGTGGCCTTGCCTCTTCGTCTGAAACCCATATTGAACGCGTATATCAAGGTTTTAGGGGAACAGCATTTTCACCGATAGCTCATCTATCGATAAATATAACGAAATATGGATGAGCTCAAATGAAAGCTGTGGCCTTGCTCCTTCGTTTGACATCCATACTGAACGCATGTATCATGACTTTAGGGGAACAGCATTGTCACCGAAAGCTCATCTATGGATAAACATAACAAAATATGGATGAGTTCAAATGAAAGCTGTGGCCTTGCCTCTTCGTCTGAAACCCATATTGAACGCGTATATCAAGGTTTTAGGGGAACAGCATTTTCACCGATAGCTCATCTATCGATAAATATAACGAAATATGGATGAGTTCAAATGAAAGCTGTGGCCTTGCCCCTTCGTTTGACACCCATATTGAACGCATATATCAAGGTTTTAGGGGAACAGCATTTTGCCCGATAACTCATTTATTGATATACGAGTATATATCAAGATATCGAAAAGTTCAAGTGAAAGCTGTGGCCTTGTCCCTTCGTTTGACACCCATATTGAACGCATATATCAAGGTCTTAGGGGAACAGCATTTTAACCGAAAGCTCATCTATCGATAAATATAACGAAATATGGATGAGTTCAAATGAAAGCTGTGGCCTTGCCTCTTCGTCTGAAACCCATATTGAACGCGTATATCAAGGTTTTAGGGGAACAGCATTTTCACCTATAGCTCATCTATCAATAAATATAACGAAATATGGATGAGCTCAAATGAAAGCTGTGGCCTTGCCCCTTCGTTTGACATCCATACTGAACGCATGTATCATGACTTTACGGGAACAGCATTGTCACCGAAAGCTCATCTATGGATAAACATAACAAAATATGGATGAGTTCAAATGAAAGCTGTGGCCTTGGCTCTTCGTTTGAAACCCATATTGAACGCGTATATCAAGGTTTTAGGGGAACAGCATTTTCACCGATAGCTCATCTATCAATAAATATAACGAAATATGGATGAGCTCAAATGAAAGCTGTGGCCTTGCTCCTTCGTTTGACATCCATACTGAACGCATGTATCATGACTTTAGGGGAACAGCATTGTCACCGAAAGCTCATCTATGGATAAACATAACAAAATATGGATGAGTTCAAATGAAAGCTGTGGCCTTGCCTCTTCGTCTGAAACCCATATTGAACGCGTATATCAAGGTTTTAGGGGAACAGCATTTTCACCGATAGCTCATCTATCGATAAATATAACGAAATATGGATGAGTTCAAATGAAAGCTGTGGCCTTGCCTCTTCGTTTGAAACCCATATTGAACGCATATATCAAGGTTTTAGGGGAACAGCATTTTCACCGATAGCTCATCTATCGATAAATATAACGAAATATGGATGAGTTCAAATGAAAGCTGTGGCCTTGCCCCTTCGTTTGACACCCATATTGTACGCATATATCAAGGTTTTAGGGGAACAGCATTTTGACCGATAACTCATTTATTGATATACGAGTATATATCAAGATATCGAAAAGTTCAAATGAAAGCTGTGGCCTTGCTCCTTCGGTTGACATCCATACTGAACGCATGTATCATGACTTTAGGGGAACAGCATTGTCACCGAAAGCTCATCTATGGATAAACATAACAAAATATGGATGAGTTCAAATGAAAGCTGTGGCCTTGCCTCTTCGTCTGAAACCCATATTGAACGCGTATATCAAGGTTTTAGGGGAACAGCATTTTCACCGATAGCTCATCTATCGATAAATATAACGAAATATGGATGAGTTCAAATGAAAGCTGTGGCCTTGCCTCTTCGTTTGAAACCCATATTGAATGCATATATCAAGGTTTTAGGGGAACAGCATTTTCACCGATAGCTCATCTATCGATAAATATAACGAAATATGGATGAGCTCAAATGAAAGCTGTGGCCTTGCTCCTTCGTTTGACATCCATACTGAACGCATGTATCATGACTTTAGGGGAACAGCATTGTCACCGAAAGCTCATCTATGGATAAACATAACAAAATATGGATGAGTTCAAATGAAAGCTGTGGCCTTGCCTCTTCGTCTGAAACCCATATTGAACGCATACATCAAGGTTTTGTGGGAACCACATTTTGACCGATAACTCATCTATCGATAAATATAACGAAATATGAATGAGTTCAAATGAAAGCTGTGGCCTTGCGTCTTCGTTTGAAACCCATATTGAATGCGTATATCAAGGTTTTGGGGGAACAGCATTTTCACCGATAGCTCATCTATCGATAAATATAACGAAATATGGATGAGTTCGAATGAAAGCTGTGGCCTTACCTCTTCGTTTGAAACCAATATTGAACGCATATATCAAGGTTTTAGGGGAACAGCATTTTCACCGATAGCTCATCTATCGATAAATATAACAAAATATGGATGAGTTCAAATGAAAGCTGTGGCCTTGCCTCTTCGTCTGAAACCCATATTGAACGCGTATATCAAGGTTTTAGGGGAACAGCATTTTCACCGATAGCTCATCTATCGATAAATATAACAAAATATGGATGAGTTCAAATGAAAGCTGTGGCCTTGCCTCTTCGTCTGAAACCCATATTGAACGCGTATATCAAGGTTTTAGGGGAACAGCATTTTCACCGATAGCTCATCTATCGATAAATATAACGAAATATGGATGAGTTCAAATGAAAGCTGTGGCCTTGCCTCTTCGTTTGAAACCCATATTGAACGCATATATCAAGGTTTTAGGGGAACAGCATTTTCACCGATAGCTCATCTATCGATAAATATAACGAAATATGGATGAGTTCAAATGAAAGCTGTGGCCTTGCCCCTTCGTTTGACACCCATATTGTACGCATATATCAAGGTTTTAGGGGAACAGCATTTTGACCGATAACTCATCTATGGATAAACATAACAAAATATGGATGAGTTCAAATGAAAGCTGTGGCCTTTCCTCTTCGTCTGAAACCCATATTGAACGCATACATCAAGGTTTTGTGGGAACCACATTTTGACCGATAACTCATCTATCGATAAATATAACGAAATATGAATGAGTTCAAATGAAAGCTGTGGCCTTGCGTCTTCGTTTGAAACCCATATTGAACGCGTATATCAAGGTTTTAGGGGAACAGCATTTTCACCGATAGCTCATCTATCGATAAATATAACGAAATATGGATGAGTTCAAATGAAAGCTGTGGCCTTGCCTCTTCGTTTGAAACCCATATTGAACGCATATATCAAGGTTTTAGGGGAACAGCGTTTTCACCGATAGCTCATCTATCGATAAATATAACGAAATATGGATGAGTTCAAATGAAAGCTGTGGCCTTGCCTCTTCGTCTGAAACCCATATTGAACGCGTATATCAAGGTTTTAGGGGAACAGCATTTTCACCGATAGCTCATCTATCGATAAATATAACGAAATATGGATGAGTTCAAATGAAAGCTGTGGCCTTGCCTCTTCGTTTGAAACCCATATTGAACGCATATATCAAGGTTTTAGGGGAACAGCATTTTCACCGAAAGCTCATCTATGGATAAACATAACAAAATATGGATGAGTTCAAATGAAAGCTGTGGCCTTGCCTCTTCGTCTGAAACCCATATTGAACGCGTATATCAAGGTTTTAGGGGAACAGCATTTTCACCGATAGCTCATCTATCGATAAATATAACGAAATATGGATGAGTTTAAATGAAAGCTGTGGCCTTGCCCCTTCGTTTGACACCCATATTGAACGCATATATCAAGGTTTTAGGGGAACAGCATTTTGACCGATAACTCATTTATTGATATACGAGTATATATCAAGATATCGAAAAGTTCAAGTGAAAGCTGTGGCCTTGTCCCTTCGTTTGACACCCATATTGAACGCATATATCAAGGTCTTAGGGGAACAGCATTTTAACCGAAAGCTCATCTATCGATAAATATAACGAAATATGGATGAGTTCAAATGAAAGCTGTGGCCTTGCCTCTTCGTCTGAAACCCATATTGAACGCGTATATCAAGGTTTTAGGGGAACAGCATTTTCACCTATAGCTCATCTATCAATAAATATAACGAAATATGGATGAGCTCAAATGAAAGCTGTGGCCTTGCCCCTTCGTTTGACATCCATACTGAACGCATGTATCATGACTTTAGGGGAACAGCATTGTCACCGAAAGCTCATCTATGGATAAACATAACAAAATATGGATGAGTTCAAATGAAAGCTGTGGCCTTGCCTCTTCGTCTGAAACCCATATTGAACGCGTATATCAAGGTTTTAGGGGAACAGCATTTTCACCGATAGCTCATCTATCGATAAATATAACGAAATATGGATGAGTTCAAATGAAAGCTGTGGCCTTGCCTCTTCGTTTGAAACCCATATTGAACGCATATATCAAGGTTTTAGGGGAACAGCATTTTCACCGATAGCTCATCTATCGATAAATATAACGAAATATGGATGAGTTCAAATGAAAGCTGTGGCCTTGCTCCTTCGTTTGACATCCATACTGAACGCATGTATCATGACTTTAGGGGAACAGCATTGTCACCGAAAGCTCATCTATGGATAAACATAACAAAATATGGATGAGTTCAAATGAAAGCTGTGGCCTTGCCTCTTCGTCTGAAACCCATATTGAACGCATACATCAAGGTTTTGTGGGAACCACATTTTGACCGATAACTCATCTATCGATAAATATAACGAAATATGAATGAGTTCAAATGAAAGCTGTGGCCTTGCGTCTTCGTTTGAAACCCATATTGAATGCGTATATCAAGGTTTTGGGGGAACAGCATTTTCACCGATAGCTCATCTATCGATAAATATAACGAAATATGGATGAGTTCGAATGAAAGCTGTGGCCTTACCTCTTCGTTTGAAACCAATATTGAACGCATATATCAAGGTTTTAGGGGAACAGCATTTTCACCGATAGCTCATCTATCGATAAATATAACAAAATATGGATGAGTTCAAATGAAAGCTGTGGCCTTGCCTCTTCGTCTGAAACCCATATTGAACGCGTATATCAAGGTTTTAGGGGAACAGCATTTTCACCGATAGCTCATCTATCGATAAATATAACAAAATATGGATGAGTTCAAATGAAAGCTGTGGCCTTGCCTCTTCGTCTGAAACCCATATTGAACGCGTATATCAAGGTTTTAGGGGAACAGCATTTTCACCGATAGCTCATCTATCGATAAATATAACAAAATATGGATGAGTTCAAATGAAAGCTGTGGCCTTGCCTCTTCGTCTGAAACCCATATTGAACGCGTATATCAAGGTTTTAGGGGAACAGCATTTTCACCGATAGCTCATCTATCGATAAATATAACGAAATATGGATGAGTTCGAATGAAAGCTGTGGCCTTACCTCTTCGTTTGAAACCAATATTGAACGCATATATCAAGGTTTTAGGGGAACAGCATTTTCACCGATAGCTCATCTATCGATAAATATAACAAAATATGGATGAGTTCAAATGAAAGCTGTGGCCTTGCCTCTTCGTCTGAAACCCATATTGAACGCGTATATCAAGGTTTTAGGGGAACAGCATTTTCACCGATAGCTCATCTATCGATAAATATAACAAAATATGGATGAGTTCAAATGAAAGCTGTGGCCTTGCCTCTTCGTCTGAAACCCATATTGAACGCGTATATCAAGGTTTTAGGGGAACAGCATTTTCACCGATAGCTCATCTATCGATAAATATAACGAAATATGGATGAGTTCGAATGAAAGCTGTGGCCTTACCTCTTCGTTTGAAACCAATATTGAACGCATATATCAAGGTTTTAGGGGAACAGCATTTTCACCGATAGCTCATCTATCGATAAATATAACGAAATATGGATGAGTTCGAATGAAAGCTGTGGCCTTACCTCTTCGTTTGAAACCAATATTGAACGCATATATCAAGGTTTTAGGGGAACAGCATTTTCACCGATAGCTCATCTATCGATAAATATAACGAAATATGGATGAGTTCAAATGAAAGCTGTGGCCTTGCCCCTTCGGTTGACACCCATATTGAACGCATATGTCAAGGTTTTAGGGGAACAGCATTTTGACCGATAACTCATTTATTGATATACGAGTATATATCAAGATATCGAAAAGTTCAAGTGAAAGCTGTGGCCTTGTCCCTTCGTTTGACACCCATATTGAACGCATATATCAAGGTCTTAGGGGAACAGCATTTTAACCGAAAGCTCATCTATTGATAAATATAACGAAATATGGATGAGTTCAAATGAAAGCTGTGGCCTTGGCTCTTCGTTTGTGTATAATTTCATGTAATACTCACGGTTGTACAGGGAGTTCTGAATTCTTGAGCCTGGTGGTTCCGGAATTTCCTTTCCTTGCAGTTGTGGGATATGCTCTAGACAATTGTTATAGATGTGGATAAAGTGCCCTATCTACTTATTGCAGGTAGGAAAGCGCTTTACTGGGTTGTTTTAGTAGAGAATATTGAATAATTATTGACACAGCACAATTTTGGAGTGTATCGCGTTAGCCCCCTTTTATATACAAATCTATTGGTTTACGTGCAGAATATATACACCAAGGAAGTTTAGCCTCTATCTGGACGCGATATGATAGTTTATATGTGTATGGCTGCAAGCACACTTTAACTCGCGTTAATAAGGTTTGTTTTACGTTGCTAATATTTTATTATAAAACTATAAAAAAGGGTAGAAAGAGCCGGTGCGAAAAACAAGAGCTTAGTAAAGCCGGTGCAAAAACAATAACAATAATAATACAATGATATGATGGCCGCCTACATGACAGCTGTCGGTCATGCGGCGAATTGGTGTGGGGTGATTTACGCGTGGTTGCCACACGTCCCAAATCGTTCCAATTTTAACACTTAAATCTAAAGGTGAATTCATAAGTTGTGATGAGTAAATAATGTAATAACAATCAAATATAATGTGATATAATACACGCGTTATAATGAAATTATTTACAATTCATGGAAAATATGTATACGAGTATTATTTTAAATACAATTCATGCAATATGGGTATAACGAATATTATGGTTTTGGGATTGGGACGTGTGGCCACCGATGTCGCGTAAACATTCTGCCTCCCCTAGGCGTACTAAGCGCCTAGTGTATGCTGCAACTCCTGCAAGGCCCGAACTGCTTCCTGAATAAGGATCCGCCCCACCTTATTTTTATACGTGGCTGTGCGTAAACCGGTTGCGGTGCACCGGATGGTGCGATCGCCGACGCTGGTTGGTCGTGCTGGTTGGCGTGCGATGGGAGCGCGACCAGGAGACCGTGGAGGCTGCTGTTGAGGGCGACGACGATGAGTTGCTGTTCGGCGGCGCGGCTCCTGGCGGCGTTGTGGGAGAGGTACCTCCGCCACAGGTGGTGCGACATACGCGGGTTGGCGACCTCCGGTGTCCCGATGAAGGAATGTGTGGTGATGCTGCCCGCAGACCCGGCAGCTTTCTGTGGAGGTGCACTGGTTGGTGCGATGGGACAGCGCTAAGCAGTTGGTGCAATACTGATGTGCCCTAGCGACCAAGAAGCGTTGTTGCGGCTGCATGGCCGTGAACACAGGGCACATCAGCAGCGCGTGATGACGCATGCACAATTTACATTTCCGGTAATCCGGTACGGGTTCGCTACGGCGCGGACGGGCTGCGGGCAGGGTCACTTGCGATGCCAATGAGCGGCGTGGTGTTGGGACCGGAGGGCGTTGACGATCCATCTGTTGAAAAGAGAGAGTAATATATGTGGATATTAGTTATACGCTTGGGAGTAAGCATAAGTTTTGGGAATGCTTAAGTTGTTGTCTGGGAGTTTACGATAGCACGAGCATTATGGACTGTATTAAGTTAGGGAGCTGGGAGTGGGCACTGAGGGCCCTCGTCACTCTCAGACGACGGTAGAAAGCACAGTTTCGTGAGAGGTCTTGTGATAATTCCGTTCTGGGTGCGGACGTCTACGACACGAATGTGTCCGTCTCGTCCTGGGTGTAGGCTTTCTAATCGACCTAGTCGCCACTCGGTGGGAGGTAAGTTGTCTTCTTTAATGATGACTAGGTCGCCAATTTTCGGGGGGGTTTGAGCATTTTTCCAACGGTAACGCTTTTGAAGGTCGGTGAGGTAATCAGTTTTCCAGCGTTTGCTGAACTGATGATGCAGAACTTTCAGTCGTTCCCACCTATTTATCAGAGAGAGATTTTCGTGATTCGGTTCGGGAAGCGAGAGCATTGGTGCTCCTCGAAGAAAATGACCTGGCGTGAGGGCGGTGAGGTCATTCGGGTCCTGAGAAAGCTGGGAGATGGGACGAGAGTTAAGTACGGCCTCTATCCGAATTAATAAAGTCGAGAACTCCTCGAAGGTAAAGCTGTGGGTTCCGGCGACCTTTTTAAAGTGTGTTTTAAAGCTTTTGACAGCGGATTCCCATAATCCGCCCATGTGAGGTGCGCCAGGGGGTATGAACTTCCAATTGATTCCTTGGGGGGCGTACTTCTGTACGATATCCGTCGATACTTCTTTCAGGAACGTGACGAATTCCAGTTCGGTAGCACGCTTGGCGCCGATGAATGTTTTGCCGTTGTCGCTCATCATCTGATTCGGGTATCCTCGGCGTCCTACAAATCGGGCGAAGGCGGCAAGAAACGCTTTGCTGGTGAGGTCTGAGCATAATTCCAGGTGGACCGCTTTGGTGGTAAAACAGACAAAGACGGCCACATAGCCCTTTACGAGGGTATGGGATCGGAGCATGGATGCTTTAAGTTGGAAGGGGCCAGCGAAATCTACACCAGTCGTGGTGAAGGGGGGCGCGAATCCACATCTCTCGGGGGGCAAGGCCGCCATTATTTGGGATCGCGTTTGTTGTTTGTGAGTGATGCAGACTTTGCACTGGAAAATGCACCTTTTGATAAGGGGTTTGAGACGGGCAATGTAGAATTCTTGCCTTAACATTTGTTGCATGAGACGAGCCTCCGCATGTAGGAGCATTTCGTGAAGGAATCGCATATATAGCGTACAGAGGCGCGACTTTTCGGGTAGGATAATGGGATGGCGCTCATTGTAAGTGAGGGTTGCGTGGGCTAATCGGCCATTTACTCGTAGGACTCCACTCTTGTCTAGGAAGGGATTGAGTGCGAGTAGGGAGCTTCGTTTCGAGATTGGTTTTGAGTCCTCCAGACATGATTTTTCAGGAGCGAAGTATCGAGTTTGGGCCATTATGATGAGACGATGTTTCGATCTTTTGAGATCGGCATGAGTTAGAGAGGGTTCGGTGGGGTCATTAATACCGTTCACCGCGTCTTTTAGCCGACGTACAAACTTGAGAACATACGCTATGACACGTAAAGCACGAGGGTAGGAAGAGAATCGATCTAAGAGATCCTCACTCTCTTCCGTAACATGGAGGGCTTCTATTTTACGTGCCTCATGTATAATTTCATGTAATACTCACGGTTGTACAGGGAGTTCTGAATTCTTGAGCCTGGTGGTTCCGGAATTTCCTTTCCTTGCAGTTGTGGGATATGCTCTAGACAATTGTTATAGATGTGGATAAAGTGCCCTATCTACTTATTGCAGGTAGGAAAGCGCTTTACTGGGTTGTTTTAGTAGAGAATATTGAATAATTATTGACACAGCACAATTTTGGAGTGTATCGCGTTAGCCCCCTTTTATATACAAATCTATTGGTTTACGTGCAGAATATATACACCAAGGAAGTTTAGCCTCTATCTGGACGCGATATGATAGTTTATATGTGTATGGCTGCAAGCACACTTTAACTCGCGTTAATAAGGTTTGTTTTACGTTGCTAATATTTTATTATAAAACTATAAAAAAGGGTAGAAAGAGCCGGTGCGAAAAACAAGAGCTTAGTAAAGCCGGTGCAAAAACAATAACAATAATAATACAATGATATGATGGCCGCCTACATGACAGCTGTCGGTCATGCGGCGAATTGGTGTGGGGTGATTTACGCGTGGTTGCCACACGTCCCAAATCGTTCCAATTTTAACACTTAAATCTAAAGGTGAATTCATAAGTTGTGATGAGTAAATAATGTAATAACAATCAAATATAATGTGATATAATACACGCGTTATAATGAAATTATTTACAATTCATGGAAAATATGTATACGAGTATTATTTTAAATACAATTCATGCAATATGGGTATAACGAATATTATGGTTTTGGGATTGGGACGTGTGGCCACCGATGTCGCGTAAACATTCTGCCTCCCCTAGGCGTACTAAGCGCCTAGTGTATGCTGCAACTCCTGCAAGGCCCGAACTGCTTCCTGAATAAGGATCCGCCCCACCTTATTTTTATACGTGGCTGTGCGTAAACCGGTTGCGGTGCACCGGATGGTGCGATCGCCGACGCTGGTTGGTCGTGCTGGTTGGCGTGCGATGGGAGCGCGACCAGGAGACCGTGGAGGCTGCTGTTGAGGGCGACGACGATGAGTTGCTGTTCGGCGGCGCGGCTCCTGGCGGCGTTGTGGGAGAGGTACCTCCGCCACAGGTGGTGCGACATACGCGGGTTGGCGACCTCCGGTGTCCCGATGAAGGAATGTGTGGTGATGCTGCCCGCAGACCCGGCAGCTTTCTGTGGAGGTGCACTGGTTGGTGCGATGGGACAGCGCTAAGCAGTTGGTGCAATACTGATGTGCCCTAGCGACCAAGAAGCGTTGTTGCGGCTGCATGGCCGTGAACACAGGGCACATCAGCAGCGCGTGATGACGCATGCACAATTTACATTTCCGGTAATCCGGTACGGGTTCGCTACGGCGCGGACGGGCTGCGGGCAGGGTCACTTGCGATGCCAATGAGCGGCGTGGTGTTGGGACCGGAGGGCGTTGACGATCCATCTGTTGAAAAGAGAGAGTAATATATGTGGATATTAGTTATACGCTTGGGAGTAAGCATAAGTTTTGGGAATGCTTAAGTTGTTGTCTGGGAGTTTACGATAGCACGAGCATTATGGACTGTATTAAGTTAGGGAGCTGGGAGTGGGCACTGAGGGCCCTCGTCACTCTCAGACGACGGTAGAAAGCACAGTTTCGTGAGAGGTCTTGTGATAATTCCGTTCTGGGTGCGGACGTCTACGACACGAATGTGTCCGTCTCGTCCTGGGTGTAGGCTTTCTAATCGACCTAGTCGCCACTCGGTGGGAGGTAAGTTGTCTTCTTTAATGATGACTAGGTCGCCAATTTTCGGGGGGGTTTGAGCATTTTTCCAACGGTAACGCTTTTGAAGGTCGGTGAGGTAATCAGTTTTCCAGCGTTTGCTGAACTGATGATGCAGAACTTTCAGTCGTTCCCACCTATTTATCAGAGAGAGATTTTCGTGATTCGGTTCGGGAAGCGAGAGCATTGGTGCTCCTCGAAGAAAATGACCTGGCGTGAGGGCGGTGAGGTCATTCGGGTCCTGAGAAAGCTGGGAGATGGGACGAGAGTTAAGTACGGCCTCTATCCGAATTAATAAAGTCGAGAACTCCTCGAAGGTAAAGCTGTGGGTTCCGGCGACCTTTTTAAAGTGTGTTTTAAAGCTTTTGACAGCGGATTCCCATAATCCGCCCATGTGAGGTGCGCCAGGGGGTATGAACTTCCAATTGATTCCTTGGGGGGCGTACTTCTGTACGATATCCGTCGATACTTCTTTCAGGAACGTGACGAATTCCAGTTCGGTAGCACGCTTGGCGCCGATGAATGTTTTGCCGTTGTCGCTCATCATCTGATTCGGGTATCCTCGGCGTCCTACAAATCGGGCGAAGGCGGCAAGAAACGCTTTGCTGGTGAGGTCTGAGCATAATTCCAGGTGGACCGCTTTGGTGGTAAAACAGACAAAGACGGCCACATAGCCCTTTACGAGGGTATGGGATCGGAGCATGGATGCTTTAAGTTGGAAGGGGCCAGCGAAATCTACACCAGTCGTGGTGAAGGGGGGCGCGAATCCACATCTCTCGGGGGGCAAGGCCGCCATTATTTGGGATCGCGTTTGTTGTTTGTGAGTGATGCAGACTTTGCACTGGAAAATGCACCTTTTGATAAGGGGTTTGAGACGGGCAATGTAGAATTCTTGCCTTAACATTTGTTGCATGAGACGAGCCTCCGCATGTAGGAGCATTTCGTGAAGGAATCGCATATATAGCGTACAGAGGCGCGACTTTTCGGGTAGGATAATGGGATGGCGCTCATTGTAAGTGAGGGTTGCGTGGGCTAATCGGCCATTTACTCGTAGGACTCCACTCTTGTCTAGGAAGGGATTGAGTGCGAGTAGGGAGCTTCGTTTCGAGATTGGTTTTGAGTCCTCCAGACATGATTTTTCAGGAGCGAAGTATCGAGTTTGGGCCATTATGATGAGACGATGTTTCGATCTTTTGAGATCGGCATGAGTTAGAGAGGGTTCGGTGGGGTCATTAATACCGTTCACCGCGTCTTTTAGCCGACGTACAAACTTGAGAACATACGCTATGACACGTAAAGCACGAGGGTAGGAAGAGAATCGATCTAAGAGATCCTCACTCTCTTCCGTAACATGGAGGGCTTCTATTTTACGTGCCTCTGGGGGGGCGACGTTGCGAACTGTTGGTTGGGGCCAGGCTTCGGGGGGTTGTGAAAGCCACTCTGGACCATTCCACCAGAGGGCAGACTTGGCGAGATCGCCTGGCGTACAACCTCGGGTTCCCAGATCCGCGGGGTTATCTTTGCTTCGTACGTGCCGCCACGGGACATTACCTACGAGGTCTATAATCTGGGCGGTTCGATTGGAGACATAGGTCTTCCATGAGTGAGGTGGCTTTTCGAGCCAGGCTAACACGATTTCAGAGTCAGACCACATAGTCAACTTTCTTCGAGTGAGGCCGAGATGGGGTTGAACTACCGCGATTAATTTGGCTAATAGGAGAGCTCCGCATAGTTCCAGGCGTGGCAGACTTATAGTTTTGAGAGGAGCCACTTTGCCTTTGGACACAAGGAGGTGAGAGTAAACTTGGGTGCCGACAGTAGTTCGCACATAAAGGTTTGCGCAATAAGCCTTTTCCGAGGCGTCGCAGAAGCCATGGAGCTCGACTATGTGGGCCGGGGCGAAATTAATCCATCGGGGGATTTGTATCTCTGCGATTGACTGCAGATTTGTTGAGAATTGCGTCCATTTTATGAGCCGTATCGGTTTGACCCGTTCATCCCAATCAGTTCCGTCCAACCACAATTCTTGCATCAGGATTTTTGCCTGTATCATGACTGGCGTCAGCCACCCTGCGGGGTCGAAAAGTTTCGCAATAGAGGAGAGTATCTGCCGCTTGGTGGCTGCCGTTGAGGCTGGATCTGAGTCCACAGTATATGAGAATGTGTCCGAGAGCGCATTCCATTGAATTCCAAGGGTTTTGGCGGTACTACTTTTCTCGAATTCGAGGAAGTCGGTTTCAAGTAAGTCCGCCTTGGGAATTTTCCTGAGTATTTCCGGATGGTTTGCCGTGATCTTTTTCAAGGGGAAGCCGGCTGATTTGAGAGCATTAATAGTCTCGTTTAGGGATTGCTCGGCTGATGGGAGATCATGGCTGCCGGATAAAATGTCGTCTACATACGTCTCGGACTTTAGTATTGGGGCTGCGCGGGGATGGGAGTCGTTTATGTCTTTCGACAGCTCGTGTAGAGTGCGAATAGCCAGGAAGGGAGCGCAGTTCACCCCAAAGGTGACCGTTTTCAATTTGAAGTCCTTTATTGGACTGGTTTCGGGAGTTCGGAATATTATCCGTTGGTAGTCTTGGTCATCGGGGTGTAAGAGAATCTGGCGGTACATTTTCTCAACATCGCCATTAAACACATATTTATATGTCCGCCACTTGAGCAACATAAGTCGGAGATCGGGTTGGAGGGTTGGGCCGGTACATAGAACATCATTAAGGGAGTGACCGGACCCTGTCTTCTTAGAAGCATTGAACACAACTCTGACTTTTGTTGTCTTTTTGTCTGGCCTTACGACTGCATGGTGAGGGAGATAGAAAGAGCAGTATTTTCCTCGAGATTCCATCTCATTGGGACTGCATTCTTCCATGTGGCCTAGGGACAGGTATTCTTCGAGTACCTGGTCGTACTGCTGTTTGAGCTCGCCCTTTTTTGAGACAGAGCGTTCCATGCCATGGAACTGTCGTAGGGCAGCAGTACGAGATTGGCCTAGGTCAATATCGTTCGGGAATGATGGTTTAAAAGGAAGCCGAACCATATATCGACCGTCATCCATTCGAGTGGTTGTGCTTTTATAAAACTCTTCGCACATTTGATCTTCGGGGGTTTCCACTCGGGTTCTGGGTATCTCCTCGATTTCCCAGAACTGTCTAAGCTGTTCATTCAGCTGATAGTTTGAGATTTCCCACACTTGGGAGGAATGGGCTCCAACCTTTTCGGGAGTTTGGCCACTTATGATCCATCCAAAGATTGTGTTTTGGGCTAGCAGGCTGGGAGAGATCTTTTCGATGCCATTCAGCATTATTTTTGGGATTAGATCACTGCCCAATACCAGATCGATTTGGGATGGGTTCTGAGTGTTCTGGTCTGCTAGTTTGAGATGGGACCATTTGCGCATTTGGTTCTCATTTAGCCTGAGGGTTGGGAGTTGCCTAGTTAGCCGGGGTAGCACTATTGCCTGGGCGTTTATCTTCACTTTTTTGTCATTTGAGACGAGGGTCAACGAGCACAGCTTATTAGAGGTCTGTACCACTCCGCCTCCCATACCCGATATTTCAAACAGGGAGTTTGTATAGGGAAGCCCGAGTCTCGTCTGAGCTTTGGCGGATATGAAGCTTCTTTCGGAGCCTTGGTCAACTAAGGCTCGAAGCTTGAATAGGTCCCCTCTATGTTCTACCAAGACAATTGCTGTAGGGAGTATAATTTTGCTATCATTTTCAGCATGGAATGATTGTACTTGGGATGCGTTGGGTGCAGAGGGATCTCCTTCCTGGGGTACCGCTTGGCTGACGTCCTGAAGCCTTGGAGTGCTGGCTCCTATCGTTGCTACCTGGGATCTGGTCCTTTGAATTCTGGAACTGGTACTGGGGTTTGCTGTGTCGTGAAGGGTGGTGTTATGCCGGCCTTGGCAGTGCATGCACGTTCTCGTGCTTTGGCAGTCTTTTGAGAGATGGGTTTGGGCTAAACAATTCTCGCAGATATTATTGTCTCTTACGAATTTTCTGCGTTCTGAGATTGGCAACTTTTTATACCGCAAACAGCTTTGTAGGGTATGAGTGGACTGTCTGCATAATTTACAGTTATAAAATCGCTGCTGTTCTGTAGCGTGGGATTTTGTATGTGTCGGAGGTTTGTTGCTGTGGTTTTGGGGTTGAGACTGCCTGAACTGGGGGTTGTTCTGACTGGGGAGAGGCCTTGAGAAGTTTGTGGAGGGTGGATTGTATCGGGGTTTGGCCGGGCGCCATTGATCCACCCTTTCCACTATCTCGTAGCGAGTAGTCAGAAACTGGTTCATTTGGGACCAGTTCGGAAGGTCTCTTCTAGAGCTTAATGATTGCTCCCACAGGGCAACTGTATTTTCTGGAAGCTTTGAGGTTACCAGATATATTAATATGGGATCCCAACTAGAGGTCTCGACTTGTTGTGTCGCTAAGATTTGGAGAGCGTTGTTTACAGAGGATTGTAATTTTTGAATATCCTCACTATTCTCCGATTGAATCGGTTTTAGATTCATGAGGACTCGGATTTGATTATCGACCAGGACTCTTTTGTTTTCATAACGTGACTTGAGGGCTTCCCATGCTAGGGCAAAGTTGTCGTCACTTAGAGGGAATTGTTCCACTATTTGGCCTGCCTTACCTTTAGTCTTCTGTCTGAGGTGATACAGTTTTTGGGCACTTAAGAGTTTGGAGTGGTTGATATACACCGCCGTGAACATGTCACGGAAAGACGGCCATTGATCATACCCTCCATAAAATACTTCTGTATCACATGGGGGGACTTTCAGGTTCATATGGGAGGACTCCGAGGGGGGTTGGGTTTGCACAGGAGGCGCGGGATTACTCAATTCCTTGAGTTGGAGTTGGTCGCCTATTTGTGCTTTAGTGTCCTCATAAGCTATGAGGCAGGCTCGGTATTTACCGAAAGCGGCGGACTTGAAGTCGTCGGGAAGGTCCTGGTCGTCGGTTTCTACTACCAAATCGTAGGCGCTCTGTACTCTAGACCAAAATATATCGATATTCTTGTCTTTCAATTTTAGGGCTGCCTCGGTATTATCTTGTATAGGGGTTGAGCGGAACCGAGTACAGTAATCCGTAAAATTATCGGTTTCGGATATAAACTTATTTTCAGCCACGGTAGTCATTCTAAATAGGGACTTGCTTAATTTAATTTTTGGAATTTTGGGAAATTTTTTAGCTGCCGCTAATTATATTCACAAGAGATTGGTCAAATGGATTAGTTTGGGGCTAGTTGTTAGCTACCGCTGCTTTTTTTTTTTTTGAAAGAAAGTGATAAAAGGTATTTTTTTTTTCTATAGGCCAAAAGGGAGTAGTCTGGGCCTAGTTTGGCCGGACGAGAATTTTTTATTACTGGGTATCACAACTTTGGAATGAACGTGTCAATTTACTGCTGGGTTGTCGCCAATAATATAAACGTATGTATATATATGTCCAAGTTATACCGCAAGGGACACAGGTTTATAAAGGGCAATGTTTTAGGTTTGTGAGAATATGTACATATATGTATGTAAAATTTCACTTTATGGGATTTGCCCTTGACTTTCTTGACACTTTTGGCGGGACAATTTATTTTTTTGGCGGGAGCCGACAAGGAAATTTGGGGGTTATAATTTTATATATTATATATTATATGGGCAGGGGCTGGTTTCTTCAATGGCGAAGAAGGACCATGTATAATTTCATGTAATACTCACGGTTGTTGGGAATCCTGACCTTGAGATTGGGGTACTATTTCTTTGTATTACGTTTGTTTGAAGCGGGACTTCGGGGATAATTAGGCTTCCGCAACTGGTTGCACTGCATTCAATTAAAAGCCTGTATTTCTTTGGCAAAGCTGCCCTTTCATTTACTACGCTTATATTGCCTGTTATTTGCCAATAATAAGAACAAAATTTGGGGTTTGCACGAAAAATATATTTTTTGGTTCTATGCAAAAAGGCCGGTGCAAAAGCAAGAATTTAGTAAAGCCGGTGCGAAAACAATAACAATAATAATACAATGATATGATGGCCGCCTACATGACAGCTGTCGGTCATGCGGCGAATTGGTGTGGGGTGATTTACGCGTGGTTGCCACACGTCCCAAATCGTTCCAATTTTAACACTTAAATCTAAAGGTGAATTCATAAGTTGTGATGAGTAAATAATGTAATAACAATCAAATATAATGTGATATAATACACGCGTTATAATGAAATTATTTACAATTCATGGAAAATATGTATACGAGTATTATTTTAAATACAATTCATGCAATATGGGTATAACGAATATTATGGTTTTGGGATTGGGACGTGTGGCCACCGATGTCGCGTAAACAGTTTGAAACCCATATTGAACGCGTATATCAAGGTTTTAGGGGAACAGCATTTTCACCGATAGCTCATCTATCAATAAATATAACGAAATATGGATGAGCTCAAATGAAAGCTGTGGCCTTGCTCCTTCGTTTGACATCCATACTGAACGCATGTATCATGACTTTACGGGAACAGCATTGTCACCGAAAGCTCATCTATGGATAAACATAACAAAATATGGATGAGTTCAAATGAAAGCTGTGGCCTTGGCTCTTCGTTTGAAACCCATATTGAACGCGTATATCAAGGTTTTAGGGGAACAGCATTTTCACCGATAGCTCATCTATCAATAAATATAACGAAATATGGATGAGCTCAAATGAAAGCTGTGGCCTTGCTCCTTCGTTTGACATCCATACTGAACGCATGTATCAAGGTTTTAGGGGAACAGCATTTTGACCGATAACTCATTTATTGATATACGAGTATATATCAAGATATCGAAAAGTTCAAGTGAAAGCTGTGGCCTTGTCCCTTCGGTTGACACCCATATTGAACGCGTATATCAAGGTTTTAGGGGAACAGCGTTTTCACCGATAGCTCATCTATCGATAAATTTAACGAAATATGGATGAGTTCAAATGAAAGCTGTGGCCTTGCCTCTTCGTCTGAAACCCATATTGAACGCGTATATCAAGGTTTTAGGGGAACAGCATTTTCACCGATAGCTCATCTATCGATAAATATAACGAAATATGGATGAGTTTAAATGAAAGCTGTGGCCTTGCCTCTTCGTTTGAAACCCATATTGAACGCATATATCAAGGTTTTAGGGGAACAGCGTTTTCACCGATAGCTCATCTATCGATAAATATAACGAAATATGGATGAGTTCAAATGAAAGCTGTGGCCTTGCCTCTTCGTCTGAAACCCATATTGAACGCGTATATCAAGGTTTTAGGGGAACAGCATTTTCACCGATAGCTCATCTATCGATAAATATAACGAAATATGGATGAGTTCAAATGAAAGCTGTGGCCTTGCCTCTTCGTTTGAAACCCATATTGAACGCATATATCAAGGTTTTAGGGGAACAGCATTTTCACCGAAAGCTCATCTATGGATAAACATAACAAAATATGGATGAGTTCAAATGAAAGCTGTGGCCTTGCCTCTTCGTCTGAAACCCATATTGAACGCGTATATCAAGGTTTTAGGGGAACAGCATTTTCACCGATAGCTCATCTATCGATAAATATAACGAAATATGGATGAGTTTAAATGAAAGCTGTGGCCTTGCCCCTTCGTTTGACACCCATATTGAACGCATATATCAAGGTTTTAGGGGAACAGCATTTTGACCGATAACTCATTTATTGATATACGAGTATATATCAAGATATCGAAAAGTTCAAGTGAAAGCTGTGGCCTTGTCCCTTCGTTTGACACCCATATTGAACGCATATATCAAGGTCTTAGGGGAACAGCATTTTAACCGAAAGCTCATCTATCGATAAATATAACGAAATATGGATGAGTTCAAATGAAAGCTGTGGCCTTGCCTCTTCGTCTGAAACCCATATTGAACGCGTATATCAAGGTTTTAGGGGAACAGCATTTTCACCTATAGCTCATCTATCAATAAATATAACGAAATATGGATGAGCTCAAATGAAAGCTGTGGCCTTGCCCCTTCGTTTGACATCCATACTGAACGCATGTATCATGACTTTAGGGGAACAGCATTGTCACCGAAAGCTCATCTATGGATAAACATAACAAAATATGGATGAGTTCAAATGAAAGCTGTGGCCTTGCCTCTTCGTCTGAAACCCATATTGAACGCGTATATCAAGGTTTTAGGGGAACAGCATTTTCACCGATAGCTCATCTATCGATAAATATAACGAAATATGGATGAGTTCAAATGAAAGCTGTGGCCTTGCCTCTTCGTTTGAAACCCATATTGAACGCATATATCAAGGTTTTAGGGGAACAGCATTTTCACCGATAGCTCATCTATCGATAAATATAACGAAATATGGATGAGTTCAAATGAAAGCTGTGGCCTTGCTCCTTCGTTTGACATCCATACTGAACGCATGTATCATGACTTTAGGGGAACAGCATTGTCACCGAAAGCTCATCTATGGATAAACATAACAAAATATGGATGAGTTCAAATGAAAGCTGTGGCCTTGCCTCTTCGTCTGAAACCCATATTGAACGCATATATCAAGGTTTTAGGGGAACAGCATTTTCACCGATAACTCATCTATCGATAAATATAACGAAATATGAATGAGTTCAAATGAAAGCTGTGGCCTTGCGTCTTCGTTTGAAACCCATATTGAATGCGTATATCAAGGTTTTGGGGGAACAGCATTTTCACCGATAGCTCATCTATCGATAAATATAACGAAATATGGATGAGTTCGAATGAAAGCTGTGGCCTTACCTCTTCGTTTGAAACCAATATTGAACGCATATATCAAGGTTTTAGGGGAACAGCATTTTCACCGATAGCTCATCTATCGATAAATATAACAAAATATGGATGAGTTCAAATGAAAGCTGTGGCCTTGCCTCTTCGTTTGAAACCCATATTGAACGCATATATCAAGGTTTTAGGGGAACAGCATTTTCACCGATAGCTCATCTATCGATAAATATAACAAAATATGGATGAGTTCAAATGAAAGCTGTGGCCTTGCCTCTTCGTCTGAAACCCATATTGAACGCGTATATCAAGGTTTTAGGGGAACAGCATTTTCACCGATAGCTCATCTATCGATAAATATAACAAAATATGGATGAGTTCAAATGAAAGCTGTGGCCTTGCCTCTTCGTTTGAAACCCATATTGAACGCATATATCAAGGTTTTAGGGGAACAGCATTTTCACCGATAGCTCATCTATCGATAAATATAACAAAATATGGATGAGTTCAAATGAAAGCTGTGGCCTTGCCTCTTCGTCTGAAACCCATATTGAACGCGTATATCAAGGTTTTAGGGGAACAGCATTTTCACCGATAACTCATCTATCGATAAATATAACAAAATATGGATGAGTTCAAATGAAAGCTGTGGCCTTGCCTCTTCGTTTGAAACCCATATTGAACGCATATATCAAGGTTTTAGGGGAACAGCATTTTCACCGATAGCTCATCTATCGATAAATATAACGAAATATGGATGAGTTCAAATGAAAGCTGTGGCCTTGCCCCTTCGTTTGACACCCATATTGAACGCATATATCAAGGTTTTAGGGGAACAGCATTTTGACCGATAACTCATTTATTGATATACGAGTATATATCAAGATATCGAAAAGTTCAAGTGAAAGCTGTGGCCTTGTCCCTTCGTTTGACACCCATATTGAACGCATATATCAAGGTCTTAGGGGAACAGCATTTTAACCGAAAGCTCATCTATCGATAAATATAACGAAATATGGATGAGTTCAAATGAAAGCTGTGGCCTTGGCTCTTCGTTTGAAACCCATATTGAACGCGTATATCAAGGTTTTAGGGGAACAGCATTTTCACCGATAGCTCATCTATCAATAAATATAACGAAATATGGATGAGCTCAAATGAAAGCTGTGGCCTTGCTCCTTCGTTTGACATCCATACTGAACGCATGTATCATGACTTTACGGGAACAGCATTGTCACCGAAAGCTCATCTATGGATAAACATAACAAAATATGGGTGAGTTCAAATGAAAGCTGTGGCCTTGGCTCTTCGTTTGAAACCCATATTGAACGCGTATATCAAGGTTTTAGGGGAACAGCATTTTCACCGATAGCTCATCTATCAATAAATATAACGAAATATGGATGAGTTCAAATGAAAGCTGTGGCCTTGGCTCTTCGTTTGAAACCCATATTGAACGCGTATATCAAGGTTTTAGGGGAACAGCATTTTCACCGATAGCTCATCTATCAATAAATATAACGAAATATGGATGAGCTCAAATGAAAGCTGTGGCCTTGCTCCTTCGTTTGACATCCATACTGAACGCATGTATCATGACTTTACGGGAACAGCATTGTCACCGAAAGCTCATCTATGGATAAACATAACAAAATATGGATGAGTTCAAATGAAAGCTGTGGCCTTGTCTCTTCGTCTGAAACCCATATTGAACGCGTATATCAAGGTTTTGGGGGAACAGCATTTTCACCGATAGCTCATCTATCGATAAATATAACGAAATATGGATGAGCTCAAATGAAAGCTGTGGCCTTGCTCCTTCGTTTGACATCCATACTGAACGCATGTATCATGACTTTAGGGGAACAGCATTGTCACCGAAAGCTCATCTATGGATAAACATAACAAAATATGGATGAGTTCAAATGAAAGCTGTGGCCTTGCCTCTTCGTCTGAAACCCATATTGAACGCGTATATCAAGGTTTTAGGGGAACAGCATTTTCACCGATAGCTCATCTATCGATAAATATAACGAAATATGGATGAGTTCAAATGAAAGCTGTGGCCTTGCCCCTTCGTTTGACACCCATATTGAACGCATATATCAAGGTTTTAGGGGAACAGCATTTTGACCGATAACTCATTTATTGATATACGAGTATATATCAAGATATCGAAAAGTTCAAGTGAAAGCTGTGGCCTTGTCCCTTCGTTTGACACCCATATTGAACGCATATATCAAGGTCTTAGGGGAACAGCATTTTAACCGAAAGCTCATCTATCGATAAATATAACGAAATATGGATGAGTTCAAATGAAAGCTGTGGCCTTGCCTCTTCGTCTGAAACCCATATTGAACGCGTATATCAAGGTTTTAGGGGAACAGCATTTTCACCTATAGCTCATCTATCAATAAATATAACGAAATATGGATGAGCTCAAATGAAAGCTGTGGCCTTGCCCCTTCGTTTGACATCCATACTGAACGCATGTATCATGACTTTACGGGAACAGCATTGTCACCGAAAGCTCATCTATGGATAAACATAACAAAATATGGATGAGTTCAAATGAAAGCTGTGGCCTTGGCTCTTCGTTTGAAACCCATATTGAACGCGTATATCAAGGTTTTAGGGGAACAGCATTTTCACCGATAGCTCATCTATCAATAAATATAACGAAATATGGATGAGCTCAAATGAAAGCTGTGGCCTTGCTCCTTCGTTTGACATCCATACTGAACGCATGTATCATGACTTTAGGGGAACAGCATTGTCACCGAAAGCTCATCTATGGATAAACATAACAAAATATGGATGAGTTCAAATGAAAGCTGTGGCCTTGCCTCTTCGTCTGAAACCCATATTGAACGCGTATATCAAGGTTTTAGGGGAACAGCATTTTCACCGATAGCTCATCTATCGATAAATATAACGAAATATGGATGAGTTCAAATGAAAGCTGTGGCCTTGCCTCTTCGTTTGAAACCCATATTGAACGCATATATCAAGGTTTTAGGGGAACAGCATTTTCACCGATAGCTCATCTATCGATAAATATAACGAAATATGGATGAGTTCAAATGAAAGCTGTGGCCTTGCCCCTTCGTTTGACACCCATATTGTACGCATATATCAAGGTTTTAGGGGAACAGCATTTTGACCGATAACTCATTTATTGATATACGAGTATATATCAAGATATCGAAAAGTTCAAATGAAAGCTGTGGCCTTGCTCCTTCGGTTGACATCCATACTGAACGCATGTATCATGACTTTAGGGGAACAGCATTGTCACCGAAAGCTCATCTATGGATAAACATAACAAAATATGGATGAGTTCAAATGAAAGCTGTGGCCTTGCCTCTTCGTCTGAAACCCATATTGAACGCGTATATCAAGGTTTTAGGGGAACAGCATTTTCACCGATAGCTCATCTATCGATAAATATAACGAAATATGGATGAGTTCAAATGAAAGCTGTGGCCTTGCCTCTTCGTTTGAAACCCATATTGAATGCATATATCAAGGTTTTAGGGGAACAGCATTTTCACCGATAGCTCATCTATCGATAAATATAACGAAATATGGATGAGCTCAAATGAAAGCTGTGGCCTTGCTCCTTCGTTTGACATCCATACTGAACGCATGTATCATGACTTTAGGGGAACAGCATTGTCACCGAAAGCTCATCTATGGATAAACATAACAAAATATGGATGAGTTCAAATGAAAGCTGTGGCCTTGCCTCTTCGTCTGAAACCCATATTGAACGCATACATCAAGGTTTTGTGGGAACCACATTTTGACCGATAACTCATCTATCGATAAATATAACGAAATATGGATGAGTTCGAATGAAAGCTGTGGCCTTACCTCTTCGTTTGAAACCAATATTGAACGCATATATCAAGGTTTTAGGGGAACAGCATTTTCACCGATAGCTCATCTATCGATAAATATAACAAAATATGGATGAGTTCAAATGAAAGCTGTGGCCTTGCCTCTTCGTCTGAAACCCATATTGAACGCGTATATCAAGGTTTTAGGGGAACAGCATTTTCACCGATAGCTCATCTATCGATAAATATAACAAAATATGGATGAGTTCAAATGAAAGCTGTGGCCTTGCCTCTTCGTCTGAAACCCATATTGAACGCGTATATCAAGGTTTTAGGGGAACAGCATTTTCACCGATAGCTCATCTATCGATAAATATAACGAAATATGGATGAGTTCAAATGAAAGCTGTGGCCTTGCCTCTTCGTTTGAAACCCATATTGAACGCATATATCAAGGTTTTAGGGGAACAGCATTTTCACCGATAGCTCATCTATCGATAAATATAACGAAATATGGATGAGTTCAAATGAAAGCTGTGGCCTTGCCCCTTCGTTTGACACCCATATTGTACGCATATATCAAGGTTTTAGGGGAAGAGCATTTTGACCGATAACTCATTTATTGATATTCGAGTATATATCAAGATATCGAAAAGTTCAAGTGAAAGCTGTGGCCTTGTCCCTTCGGTTGACACCCATATTGAACGCGTATATCAAGGTTTTAGGGGAACAGCATTTTCACCGATAGCTCATCTATCGATAAATATAACAAAATATGGATGAGTTCAAATGAAAGCTGTGGCCTTGCCTCTTCGTCTGAAACCCATATTGAACGCGTATATCAAGGTTTTAGGGGAACAGCATTTTCACCGATAGCTCATCTATCGATAAATATAACAAAATATGGATGAGTTCAAATGAAAGCTGTGGCCTTGCCTCTTCGTCTGAAACCCATATTGAACGCGTATATCAAGGTTTTAGGGGAACAGCATTTTCACCGATAGCTCATCTATCGATAAATATAACGAAATATGGATGAGCTCAAATGAAAGCTGTGGCCTTGCTCCTTCGTTTGACATCCATACTGAACGCATGTATCATGACTTTAGGGGAACAGCATTGTCACCGAAAGCTCATCTATGGATAAACATAACAAAATATGGATGAGTTCAAATGAAAGCTGTGGCCTTGCCTCTTCGTCTGAAACCCATATTGAACGCGTATATCAAGGTTTTAGGGGAACAGCATTTTCACCGATAGCTCATCTATCGATAAATATAACGAAATATGGATGAGTTCAAATGAAAGCTGTGGCCTTGCCTCTTCGTTTGAAACCCATATTGAACGCATATATCAAGGTTTTAGGGGAACAGCATTTTAACCGAAAGCTCATCTATCGATAAATATAACGAAATATGGATGAGTTCAAATGAAAGCTGTGGCCTTGCCTCTTCGTCTGAAACCCATATTGAACGCGTATATCAAGGTTTTAGGGGAACAGCATTTTCACCTATAGCTCATCTATCAATAAATATAACGAAATATGGATGAGCTCAAATGAAAGCTGTGGCCTTGCCCCTTCGTTTGACATCCATACTGAACGCATGTATCATGACTTTACGGGAACAGCATTGTCACCGAAAGCTCATCTATGGATAAACATAACAAAATATGGATGAGTTCAAATGAAAGCTGTGGCCTTGCGTCTTCGTTTGAAACCCATATTGAATGCGTATATCAAGGTTTTGGGGGAACAGCATTTTCACCGATAGCTCATCTATCGATAAATATAACGAAATAGGGATGAGTTCAAATGAAAGCTGTGGCCTTGCCCCTTCGTTTGAAACCCATATTGAACGCGTATATCAAGGTTTTAGGGGAACAGCATTTTCACCGATAGCTCATCTATCGATAAATATAACGAAATATGGATGAGTTCAAATGAAAGCTGTGGCCTTGCGTCTTCGTTTGAAACCCATATTGAATGCGTATATCAAGGATTAAGCGAAACAACATTTTCACCGATAGCTCATTTATCGACAAATATATCGAAATATGGATCAATTCAGGTGAAAGCTGTGGCCTTGCCCTTTCGCTTGACACCCATATGGAACGCATACATCAAGGTTTTGTGGGAACCACATTTTGACCGATAACTCATCTATCGATAAATATAACGAAATATGAATGAGTTCAAATGAAAACTGTGGCCTTGCGTCTTCGTTTGAAACCCATATTGAATGCGTATATCAAGGTTTTGGGGGAACAGCATTTTCACCGATAGCTCATCTATCGATAAATATAACAAAATATGGATGAGTTCAAATGAAAGCTGTGACCTTGCCTCTTCGTCTGAAACCCATATTGAACGCGTATATCAAGGTTTTAGGGGAACAGCATTTTCACCGATAGCTCATCTATCGATAAATATAACGAAATATGGATGAGTTCAAATGAAAGCTGTGGCCTTGCCTCTTCGTTTGAAACCCATATTGAACGCATATATCAAGGTTTTAGGGGAACAGCATTTTCACCGATAGCTCATCTATCGATAAATATAACGAAATATGGATGAGTTCAAATGAAAGCTGTGGCCTTGCCCCTTCGTTTGACACCCATATTGTACGCATATATCAAGGTTTTAGGGGAACAGCATTTTGACCGATAACTCATTTATTGATATACGAGTATATATCAAGATATCGAAAAGTTCAAGTGAAAGCTGTGGCCTTGTCCCTTCGGTTGACACCCATATTGAACGCGTATATCAAGGTTTTAGGGGAACAGCATTTTCACCGATAGCTCATCTATCGATAAATATAACAAAATATGGATGAGTTCAAATGAAAGCTGTGGCCTTGCCTCTTCGTCTGAAACCCATATTGAACGCGTATATCAAGGTTTTAGGGGAACAGCATTTTCACCGATAGCTCATCTATCGATAAATATAACAAAATATGGATGAGTTCAAATGAAAGCTGTGGCCTTGCCTCTTCGTCTGAAACCCATATTGAACGCGTATATCAAGGTTTTAGGGGAACAGCATTTTCACCGATAGCTCATCTATCGATAAATATAACGAAATATGGATGAGTTCAAATGAAAGCTGTGGCCTTGCCTCTTCGTCTGAAACCCATATTGAACGCGTATATCAAGGTTTTAGGGGAACAGCATTTTCACCGATAGCTCATCTATCGATAAATATAACGAAATATGGATGAGTTCAAATGAAAGCTGTGGCCTTGCCTCTTCGTCTGAAACCCATATTGAACGCGTATATCAAGGTTTTAGGGGAACAGCATTTTCACCTATAGCTCATCTATCAATAAATATAACGAAATATGGATGAGCTCAAATGAAAGCTGTGGCCTTGCCCCTTCGTTTGACATCCATACTGAACGCATGTATCATGACTTTACGGGAACAGCATTGTCACCGAAAGCTCATCTATGGATAAACATAACAAAATATGGATGAGTTCAAATGAAAGCTGTGGCCTTGCGTCTTCGTTTGAAACCCATATTGAATGCGTATATCAAGGTTTTGGGGGAACAGCATTTTCACCGATAGCTCATCTATCGATAAATATAACGAAATAGGGATGAGTTCAAATGAAAGCTGTGGCCTTGCCCCTTCGTTTGAAACCCATATTGAACGCGTATATCAAGGTTTTAGGGGAACAGCATTTTCACCGATAGCTCATCTATCGATAAATATAACGAAATATGGATGAGTTCAAATGAAAGCTGTGGCCTTGCGTCTTCGTTTGAAACCCATATTGAATGCGTATATCAAGGTTTTGGGGGAACAGCATTTTCACCGATAGCTCATCTATCGATAAATATAACGAAATATGGATGAGTTCAAATGAAAGCTGTGGCCTTGCCCCTTCGTTTGAAACCCATATTGAACGCGTATATCAAGGTTTTAGGGGAACAGCATTTTCACCGATAGTTCATCTATCGATAAATATAACGAAATATGGATGAGTTCAAATGAAAGCTGTGGCCTTGCCCTTTCGCTTGACACCCATATTGAACGCATATATCAAGGATTTAGCGAAACAACATTTTCACCGATAGCTCATTTATCGACAAATATATCGAAATATGGATCAATTCAGGTGAAAGCTGTGGCCTTGCCCTTTCGCTTGACACCCATATGGAACGCATACATCAAGGTTTTGTGGGAACCACATTTTGACCGATAACTCATCTATCGATAAATATAACGAAATATGAATGAGTTCAAATGAAAGCTGTGGCCTTGCGTCTTCGTTTGAAACCCATATTGAATGCGTATATCAAGGTTTTGGGGGAACAGCATTTTCACCGATAGCTCATCTATCGATAAATATAACGAAATATGGATGAGTTCGAATGAAAGCTGTGGCCTTACCTCTTCGTTTGAAACCCATATTGAACGCATATATCAAGGTTTTAGGGGAACAGCATTTTCACCGATAGTTCATCTATCGATAAATATAACGAAATACGGATGAGTTCAAATGAAAGCTGTGGCCTTGCCTCTTCGTTTGAAACCCATATTGAACGCGTATATCAAGGTTTTAGGGGAACAGCATTTTCACCGATGGCTCATCTATCGATAAATATAACGAAATATGGATGAGTTCAAATGAAAGCTGTGGCCTCGCCTCTTCGTTTGACACCCATATTGAACGCATATATCAAGGTTTTAGGGGAACAGCATTTTCACCGATAGCTCATCTATCGATAAATATAACGAAATATGAATGAGTTCAAATGAAAGCTGTGGCCTTGCCCCTTCGTTTGATACCCATATTGAACGCATATATCAAGGTTTTAGGGAAACAGCATTTTCACCGATAGCTCATCTATCGATAAATATAACGAAATATGGATGAGTTCAAATGAAAGCTGTGGCCTCGCCTCTTCGTTTGACACCCATATTGAACACGTATATCAAGGTTTTAGGGGAACAGCATTTTCACCGATAGCTCATCTATCGATAAATATAACGAAATATGGATGAGTTCAAATGAAAGCTGTGGCCTCGCCTCTTCGTTTGACACCCATATTGAACACGTATATCAAGGTTTTAGGGGAACATCATTTTCACCGGTAGCTCATCCATCGATAAATATAACGAAATATGGATGAGTTCAAATGAAAGCTGTGGCCTTGCCTCTTCGTTTGAAACCCATATTGAACGCGTATATCAAGGTTTTAGGGGAACAGCATTTTCACCGATAGCTCATCTATCGATAAATATAACGAAATATGGATGAGTTCAAATGAAAGCTGTGGCCTCGCCTCTTCGTTTGACACCCATATTGAACACGTATATCAAGGTTTTAGGGGAACATCATTTTCACCGGTAGCTCATCCATCGATAAATATAACGAAATATGGATGAGTTCAAATGAAAGCTGTGGCCTTGCCCCTTCGTTTGACACCCATATTGAACGCATATATCAAGGTTTTAGGGAAACAGCATTTTCACCGATAGCTCATCTATCGATAAATATAACGAAATATGGATGAGTTCAAATGAAAGCTGTGGCCTCGCCTCTTCGTTTGACACCCATATTGAACACGTATATCAAGGTTTTAGGGGAACATCATTTTCACCGGTAGCTCATCCATCGATAAATATAACGAAATATGGATGAGTTCAAATGAAAGCTGTGGCCTCGCCTCTTCGTTTGACACCCATATTGAACACGTATATCAAGGTTTTAGGGGAACATCATTTTCACCGGTAGCTCATCCATCGATAAATATAACGAAATATGGATGAGTTCAAATGAAAGCTGTGGCCTTGCCCCTTCGTTTGACACCCATATTGAACGCATATATCAAGGTTTTAGGGGAACAGCATTTTCACCGATAGCTCATCTATCGATAAATATAACGAAATATGAATGAGTTCAAATGAAAGCTGTGGCCTTGCCCCTTCGTTTGATACCCATATTGAACGCATATATCAAGGTTTTAGGGAAACAGCATTTTCACCGATAGCTCATCCATCGATAAATATAACGAAATATGGATGAGTTCAAATGAAAGCTGTGGCCTTGCCCCTTCGTTTGACACCCATATTGAACGCATATATCAAGGTTTTAGGGGAACAGCATTTTCACCGATAGCTCATCTATCGATAAATATAACGAAATATGGATGAGTTCAAATGAAAGCTGTGGCCTTGCCTCTTCGTCTGAAACCCATATTGAACGCGTATATCAAGGTTTTAGGGGAACAGCATTTTCACCTATAGCTCATCTATCAATAAATATAACGAAATATGGATGAGCTCAAATGAAAGCTGTGGCCTTGCCCCTTCGTTTGACATCCATACTGAACGCATGTATCATGACTTTACGGGAACAGCATTGTCACCGAAAGCTCATCTATGGATAAACATAACAAAATATGGATGAGTTCAAATGAAAGCTGTGGCCTTGCGTCTTCGTTTGAAACCCATATTGAATGCGTATATCAAGGTTTTGGGGGAACAGCATTTTCACCGATAGCTCATCTATCGATAAATATAACGAAATAGGGATGAGTTCAAATGAAAGCTGTGGCCTTGCCCCTTCGTTTGAAACCCATATTGAACGCGTATATCAAGGTTTTAGGGGAACAGCATTTTCACCGATAGCTCATCTATCGATAAATATAACGAAATATGGATGAGTTCAAATGAAAGCTGTGGCCTTGCGTCTTCGTTTGAAACCCATATTGAATGCGTATATCAAGGTTTTGGGGGAACAGCATTTTCACCGATAGCTCATCTATCGATAAATATAACGAAATATGGATGAGTTCAAATGAAAGCTGTGGCCTTGCCCCTTCGTTTGAAACCCATATTGAACGCGTATATCAAGGTTTTAGGGGAACAGCATTTTCACCGATAGTTCATCTATCGATAAATATAACGAAATATGGATGAGTTCAAATGAAAGCTGTGGCCTTGCCCTTTCGCTTGACACCCATATTGAACGCATATATCAAGGATTTAGCGAAACAACATTTTCACCGATAGCTCATTTATCGACAAATATATCGAAATATGGATCAATTCAGGTGAAAGCTGTGGCCTTGCCCTTTCGCTTGACACCCATATGGAACGCATACATCAAGGTTTTGTGGGAACCACATTTTGACCGATAACTCATCTATCGATAAATATAACGAAATATGAATGAGTTCAAATGAAAGCTGTGGCCTTGCGTCTTCGTTTGAAACCCATATTGAATGCGTATATCAAGGTTTTGGGGGAACAGCATTTTCACCGATAGCTCATCTATCGATAAATATAACGAAATATGGATGAGTTCGAATGAAAGCTGTGGCCTTACCTCTTCGTTTGAAACCCATATTGAACGCATATATCAAGGTTTTAGGGGAACAGCATTTTCACCGATAGTTCATCTATCGATAAATATAACGAAATACGGATGAGTTCAAATGAAAGCTGTGGCCTTGCCTCTTCGTTTGAAACCCATATTGAACGCGTATATCAAGGTTTTAGGGGAACAGCATTTTCACCGATGGCTCATCTATCGATAAATATAACGAAATATGGATGAGTTCAAATGAAAGCTGTGGCCTCGCCTCTTCGTTTGACACCCATATTGAACGCATATATCAAGGTTTTAGGGGAACAGCATTTTCACCGATAGCTCATCTATCGATAAATATAACGAAATATGAATGAGTTCAAATGAAAGCTGTGGCCTTGCCCCTTCGTTTGATACCCATATTGAACGCATATATCAAGGTTTTAGGGAAACAGCATTTTCACCGATAGCTCATCTATCGATAAATATAACGAAATATGGATGAGTTCAAATGAAAGCTGTGGCCTCGCCTCTTCGTTTGACACCCATATTGAACACGTATATCAAGGTTTTAGGGGAACAGCATTTTCACCGATAGCTCATCTATCGATAAATATAACGAAATATGGATGAGTTCAAATGAAAGCTGTGGCCTCGCCTCTTCGTTTGACACCCATATTGAACACGTATATCAAGGTTTTAGGGGAACATCATTTTCACCGGTAGCTCATCCATCGATAAATATAACGAAATATGGATGAGTTCAAATGAAAGCTGTGGCCTTGCCTCTTCGTTTGAAACCCATATTGAACGCGTATATCAAGGTTTTAGGGGAACAGCATTTTCACCGATAGCTCATCTATCGATAAATATAACGAAATATGGATGAGTTCAAATGAAAGCTGTGGCCTCGCCTCTTCGTTTGACACCCATATTGAACACGTATATCAAGGTTTTAGGGGAACATCATTTTCACCGGTAGCTCATCCATCGATAAATATAACGAAATATGGATGAGTTCAAATGAAAGCTGTGGCCTTGCCCCTTCGTTTGACACCCATATTGAACGCATATATCAAGGTTTTAGGGAAACAGCATTTTCACCGATAGCTCATCTATCGATAAATATAACGAAATATGAATGAGTTCAAATGAAAGCTGTGGCCTTGCCTCTTCGTTTGAAACCCATATTGAACGCATATATCAAGGTTTTAGGGGAACAGCATTTTCACCGATAGCTCATCTATCGATAAATATAACGAAATATGGATGAGTTCAAATGAAAGCTGTGGCCTTGCCTCTTCGTTTGAAACCCATATTGAACGCATATATCAAGGTTTTAGGGGAACAGCATTTTCACCGATAGCTCATCTATCGATAAATAGAACGAAATACGGATGAGTTCAAATAAAAGCTGTGGCCTTGCCTCTTCGTTTGAAACCCATATTGAACACGTATATCAAGGTTTTAGGGGAACAGCATTTTCACCGATAGCTCATCTATCGATAAATATAACGAAATACGGATGAGTTCAAATGAAAGCTGTGGCCTTGCCTCTTCGTTTGAAACCCATATTGAACGCGTATATCAAGGTTTTAGGGGAACAGCATTTTCACCGATAGCTCATCTATCGATAAATATAACGAAATATGGATCAGTTCAAATGAAAGCTGTGGCCTTGCCCCTTCGTTTGACACCCATATTGAACGCATATATCAAGGTTTTAGGGGAACAGCATTTTCACCGATAGCTCATCTATCGATAAATATAACGAAATATGGATGAGTTCAAATGAAAGCTGTGGCCTTGCCTCTTCGTTTGAAACCCATATTGAACGCATATATCAAGGTTTTAGGGGAACAGCATTTTCACCGATAGCTCATCTATCGATAAATAGAACGAAATATGGATGAGTTCAAATGAAAGCTGTGGCCTTGCCTCTTCGTTTGAAACCCATATTGAACGCATATATCAAGGTTTTAGGGGAACAGCATTTTCACCGATAGCTCATCTATCGATAAATATAACGAAATATGGATGAGTTCAAATGAAAGCTGTGGCCTTGCCTCTTCGTTTGAAACCCATATTGAACGCATATATCAAGGTTTTAGGGGAACAGCATTTTCACCGATAGCTCATCTATCGATAAATATAACGAAATATGGATGAGTTCAAATGAAAGCTGTGGCCTTGCCCTTTCGTTTGACACCCATATTGAACGCATATATCAAGGTTTTAGGGGAACAGCATTTTCACCGATAGCTCAGCTATCGATAAATATGACGAAATATGGATGAGTTCAAATAAAAGCTCTGGCCTTGCTCTTCCGTTTGACACCCATACTGAAAGCATATATCAAGGTTTTATGGGAACAACATTTTTACCGATAGCTCATTTAAAAGCTGGGGTCACGTGTTTTATTTTGACACCCATATTGAACGCATTTATCAAGGTTATATGAGAACAGCATTTTGACCGATAACTCATTTATTGATATGCGAGTATATATCAAGATATCGAAAAGTCCAAGTGAAAGCTGTGGCCTTGTCCCTTCGTTTGACATCCATACTGAACGCATGTATCATGACTTTAGGGGAACAGCATTGTCACCGAAAGCTCATCTATCGATAAATAGAACGAAATATGGATGAGTTCAAATGAAAGCTGTGGCCTTGCCTCTTCGTTTGAAACCCATATTGAACGCATATATCAAGGTTTTAGGGGAACAGCATTTTCACCGATAGCTCATCTATCGATAAATATAACGAAATATGGATGAGTTCAAATGAAAGCTGTGGCCTTGCCCCTTCGTTTGACATCCATACTGAACGCATGTATCATGACTTTAGGGGAACAGCATTGTCACCGAAAGCTCATCTATCGATAAATAGAACGAAATATGGATGAGTTCAAATGAAAGCTGTGGCCTTGTCTCTTCGTTTGAAACCCATATTGAACGCATATATCAAGGTTTTAGGGGAACAGCATTTTCACCGATAGCTCATCTATCGATAAATATAACGAAATATGGATGAGTTCAAATGAAAGCTCTGGCCTTGCTCTTCCGTTTGACACCCATACTGAAAGCATATATCAAGGTTTTATGGGAACAACATTTTTACCGATAGCTCATTTAAGAGCTGGGGTCACGTGTTTTCTTTTGACACCCATATTGAACGCATTTATCAAGGTTTTATGACCGATAACTCATTTATTGATATACGAGTATATATCAAGATATCGAAAAGTTCAAATGAAAGCTGTGGCCTTGCCCCTTCGTTTGACACCCATATTGAACGCATATATCAAGGTTTTAGGGGAACAGCATTTTCACCGATAGCTCATCTATCGATAAATATAACGAAATATGGATGAGTTCAAATGAAAGCTCTGGCCTTGCTCTTCCGTTTGACACCCATACTGAAAGCATATATCAAGGTTTTATGGGAACAACATTTTTACCGATAGCTCATTTAAAAGCTGGGGTCACGTGTTTTCTTTTGACACCCATATTGAACGCATATATCAAGGTTTTAGGGGAACAGCATTTTCACCGATAGCTCATCTATCGATAAATATAACGAAATATGGATGAGTTCAAATGAAAGCTGTGGCCTTGCCCCTTCGTTTGACACCCATATTGAACGCATATATCAAGGTTTTAGGGGAACAGCATTTTCACCGATAGCTCAGCTATCGATAAATATGACGAAATATGGATGAGTTCAAATAAAAGCTCTGGCCTTGCTCTTCCGTTTGACACCCATACTGAAAGCATATATCAAGGTTTTATGGGAACAACATTTTTACCGATAGCTCATTTAAAAGCTGGGGTCACGTGTTTTCTTTTGACACCCATATTGAACGCATATATCAAGGTTTTAGGGGAACAGCATTTTCACCGATAGCTCATCTATCGATAAATATAACGAAATATGGATGAGTTCAAATGAAAGCTGTGGCCTTGCCCCTTCGTTTGACACCCATATTGTACGCATATATCAAGGTTTTAGGGGAACAGCATTTTGACCGATAACTCATTTATTGATATACGAGTATATATCAAGATATCGAAAAGTTCAAGTGAAAGCTGTGGCCTTGTCCCTTCGGTTGACACCCATATTGAACGCGTATATCAAGGTTTTAGGGGCACAGCATTTTCACCGATAGCTCATCTATCGATAAATATAACGAAATATGGATGAGTTCAAATGAAAGCTCTGGCCTTGCTCTTCCGTTTGACACCCATACTGAAAGCATATATCAAGGTTTTATGGGAACAACATTTTTACCGATAGCTCATTTAAAAGCTGGGGTCACGTGTTTTCTTTTGACACCCATATTGAACGCATATATCAAGGTTTTAGGGGAACAGCATTTTCACCGATAGCTCATCTATCGATAAATATAACGAAATATGGATGAGTTCAAATGAAAGCTGTGGCCTTGCCTCTTCGTTTGAAACCCATATTGAACGCATATATCAAGGTTTTAGGGGAACAGCATTTTCACCGATAGCTCATCTATCGATAAATATAACGAAATATGGATGAGTTCAAATGAAAGCTGTGGCCTTGCCCTTTCGTTTGACACCCATATTGAACGCATATATCAAGGTTTTAGGGGAACAGCATTTTCACCGATAGCTCAGCTATCGATAAATATGACGAAATATGGATGAGTTCAAATAAAAGCTCTGGCCTTGCTCTTCCGTTTGACACCCATACTGAAAGCATATATCAAGGTTTTATGGGAACAACATTTTTACCGATAGCTCATTTAAAAGCTGGGGTCACGTGTTTTATTTTGACACCCATATTGAACGCATTTATCAAGGTTATATGAGAACAGCATTTTGACCGATAACTCATTTATTGATATGCGAGTATATATCAAGATATCGAAAAGTCCAAGTGAAAGCTGTGGCCTTGTCCCTTCGTTTGACATCCATACTGAACGCATGTATCATGACTTTAGGGGAACAGCATTGTCACCGAAAGCTCATCTATCGATAAATAGAACGAAATATGGATGAGTTCAAATGAAAGCTGTGGCCTTGCCTCTTCGTTTGAAACCCATATTGAACGCATATATCAAGGTTTTAGGGGAACAGCATTTTCACCGATAGCTCATCTATCGATAAATATAACGAAATATGGATGAGTTCAAATGAAAGCTGTGGCCTTGCCCCTTCGTTTGACATCCATACTGAACGCATGTATCATGACTTTAGGGGAACAGCATTGTCACCGAAAGCTCATCTATCGATAAATAGAACGAAATATGGATGAGTTCAAATGAAAGCTGTGGCCTTGTCTCTTCGTTTGAAACCCATATTGAACGCATATATCAAGGTTTTAGGGGAACAGCATTTTCACCGATAGCTCATCTATCGATAAATATAACGAAATATGGATGAGTTCAAATGAAAGCTCTGGCCTTGCTCTTCCGTTTGACACCCATACTGAAAGCATATATCAAGGTTTTATGGGAACAACATTTTTACCGATAGCTCATTTAAGAGCTGGGGTCACGTGTTTTCTTTTGACACCCATATTGAACGCATTTATCAAGGTTTTATGACCGATAACTCATTTATTGATATACGAGTATATATCAAGATATCGAAAAGTTCAAATGAAAGCTGTGGCCTTGCCCCTTCGTTTGACACCCATATTGAACGCATATATCAAGGTTTTAGGGGAACAGCATTTTCACCGATAGCTCATCTATCGATAAATATAACGAAATATGGATGAGTTCAAATGAAAGCTCTGGCCTTGCTCTTCCGTTTGACACCCATACTGAAAGCATATATCAAGGTTTTATGGGAACAACATTTTTACCGATAGCTCATTTAAAAGCTGGGGTCACGTGTTTTCTTTTGACACCCATATTGAACGCATATATCAAGGTTTTAGGGGAACAGCATTTTCACCGATAGCTCATCTATCGATAAATATAACGAAATATGGATGAGTTCAAATGAAAGCTGTGGCCTTGCCCCTTCGTTTGACACCCATATTGAACGCATATATCAAGGTTTTAGGGGAACAGCATTTTCACCGATAGCTCAGCTATCGATAAATATGACGAAATATGGATGAGTTCAAATAAAAGCTCTGGCCTTGCTCTTCCGTTTGACACCCATACTGAAAGCATATATCAAGGTTTTATGGGAACAACATTTTTACCGATAGCTCATTTAAAAGCTGGGGTCACGTGTTTTCTTTTGACACCCATATTGAACGCATATATCAAGGTTTTAGGGGAACAGCATTTTCACCGATAGCTCATCTATCGATAAATATAACGAAATATGGATGAGTTCAAATGAAAGCTGTGGCCTTGCCCCTTCGTTTGACACCCATATTGTACGCATATATCAAGGTTTTAGGGGAACAGCATTTTGACCGATAACTCATTTATTGATATACGAGTATATATCAAGATATCGAAAAGTTCAAGTGAAAGCTGTGGCCTTGTCCCTTCGGTTGACACCCATATTGAACGCGTATATCAAGGTTTTAGGGGCACAGCATTTTCACCGATAGCTCATCTATCGATAAATATAACAAAATATGGATGAGTTCAAATGAAAGCTGTGGCCTTGCCTCTTCGTCTGAAACCCATATTGAACGCGTATATCAAGGTTTTAGGGGAACAGCATTTTCACCGATAGCTCATCTATCGATAAATATAACAAAATATGGATGAGTTCAAATGAAAGCTGTGGCCTTGCCTCTTCGTCTGAAACCCATATTGAACGCGTATATCAAGGTTTTAGGGGAACAGCATTTTCACCGATAGCTCATCTATCGATAAATATAACGAAATATGGATGAGCTCAAATGAAAGCTGTGGCCTTGCTCCTTCGTTTGACATCCATACTGAACGCATGTATCATGACTTTAGGGGAACAGCATTGTCACCGAAAGCTCATCTATGGATAAACATAACAAAATATGGATGAGTTCAAATGAAAGCTGTGGCCTTGCCTCTTCGTCTGAAACCCATATTGAACGCGTATATCAAGGTTTTAGGGGAACAGCATTTTCACCGATAGCTCATCTATCGATAAATATAACGAAATATGGATGAGTTCAAATGAAAGCTGTGGCCTTGCCTCTTCGTTTGAAACCCATATTGAACGCATATATCAAGGTTTTAGGGGAACAGCATTTTAACCGAAAGCTCATCTATCGATAAATATAACGAAATATGGATGAGTTCAAATGAAAGCTGTGGCCTTGCCTCTTCGTCTGAAACCCATATTGAACGCGTATATCAAGGTTTTAGGGGAACAGCATTTTCACCTATAGCTCATCTATCAATAAATATAACGAAATATGGATGAGCTCAAATGAAAGCTGTGGCCTTGCCCCTTCGTTTGACATCCATACTGAACGCATGTATCATGACTTTACGGGAACAGCATTGTCACCGAAAGCTCATCTATGGATAAACATAACAAAATATGGATGAGTTCAAATGAAAGCTGTGGCCTTGCGTCTTCGTTTGAAACCCATATTGAATGCGTATATCAAGGTTTTGGGGGAACAGCATTTTCACCGATAGCTCATCTATCGATAAATATAACAAAATATGGATGAGTTCAAATGAAAGCTGTGGCCTTGCGTCTTCGTTTGAAACCCATATTGAATGCGTATATCAAGGTTTTGGGGGAACAGCATTTTCACCGATAGCTCATCTATCGATAAATATAACGAAATAGGGATGAGTTCAAATGAAAGCTGTGGCCTTGCCCCTTCGTTTGAAACCCATATTGAACGCGTATATCAAGGTTTTAGGGGAACAGCATTTTCACCGATAGCTCATCTATCGATAAATATAACGAAATATGGATGAGTTCAAATGAAAGCTGTGGCCTTGCGTCTTCGTTTGAAACCCATATTGAATGCGTATATCAAGGATTTAGCGAAACAACATTTTCACCGATAGCTCATTTATCGACAAATATATCGAAATATGGATCAATTCAGGTGAAAGCTGTGGCCTTGCCCTTTCGCTTGACACCCATATGGAACGCATACATCAAGGTTTTGTGGGAACCACATTTTGACCGATAACTCATCTATCGATAAATATAACGAAATATGAATGAGTTCAAATGAAAACTGTGGCCTTGCCTCTTCGTTTGAAACCCATATTGAATGCGTATATCAAGGTTTTGGGGGAACAGCATTTTCACCGATAGCTCATCTATCGATAAATATAACAAAATATGGATGAGTTCAAATGAAAGCTGTGGCCTTGCCTCTTCGTCTGAAACCCATATTGAACGCGTATATCAAGGTTTTAGGGGAACAGCATTTTCACCGATAGCTCATCTATCGATAAATATAACGAAATATGGATGAGTTCAAATGAAAGCTGTGGCCTTGCCCCTTCGTTTGACACCCATATTGTACGCATATATCAAGGTTTTAGGGGAACAGCATTTTGACCGATAACTCATTTATTGATATACGAGTATATATCAAGATATCGAAAAGTTCAAGTGAAAGCTGTGGCCTTGTCCCTTCGGTTGACACCCATATTGAACGCGTATATCAAGGTTTTAGGGGAACAGCATTTTCACCGATAGCTCATCTATCGATAAATATAACAAAATATGGATGAGTTCAAATGAAAGCTGTGGCCTTGCCTCTTCGTCTGAAACCCATATTGAACGCGTATATCAAGGTTTTAGGGGAACAGCATTTTCACCGATAGCTCATCTATCGATAAATATAACAAAATATGGATGAGTTCAAATGAAAGCTGTGGCCTTGCCTCTTCGTCTGAAACCCATATTGAACGCGTATATCAAGGTTTTAGGGGAACAGCATTTTCACCGATAGCTCATCTATCGATAAATATAACGAAATATGGATGAGCTCAAATGAAAGCTGTGGCCTTGCTCCTTCGTTTGACATCCATACTGAACGCATGTATCATGACTTTAGGGGAACAGCATTGTCACCGAAAGCTCATCTATGGATAAACATAACAAAATATGGATGAGTTCAAATGAAAGCTGTGGCCTTGCCTCTTCGTCTGAAACCCATATTGAACGCGTATATCAAGGTTTTAGGGGAACAGCATTTTCACCGATAGCTCATCTATCGATAAATATAACGAAATATGGATGAGTTCAAATGAAAGCTGTGGCCTTGCCTCTTCGTTTGAAACCCATATTGAACGCATATATCAAGGTTTTAGGGGAACAGCATTTTAACCGAAAGCTCATCTATCGATAAATATAACGAAATACGGATGAGTTCAAATGAAAGCTGTGGCCTTGCCTCTTCGTCTGAAACCCATATTGAACGCGTATATCAAGGTTTTAGGGGAACAGCATTTTCACCTATAGCTCATCTATCAATAAATATAACGAAATATGGATGAGCTCAAATGAAAGCTGTGGCCTTGCCCCTTCGTTTGACATCCATACTGAACGCATGTATCATGACTTTACGGGAACAGCATTGTCACCGAAAGCTCATCTATGGATAAACATAACAAAATATGGATGAGTTCAAATGAAAGCTGTGGCCTTGCGTCTTCGTTTGAAACCCATATTGAATGCGTATATCAAGGTTTTGGGGGAACAGCATTTTCACCGATAGCTCATCTATCGATAAATATAACGAAATAGGGATGAGTTCAAATGAAAGCTGTGGCCTTGCCCCTTCGTTTGAAACCCATATTGAACGCGTATATCAAGGTTTTAGGGGAACAGCATTTTCACCGATAGCTCATCTATCGATAAATATAACGAAATATGGATGAGTTCAAATGAAAGCTGTGGCCTTGCGTCTTCGTTTGAAACCCATATTGAATGCGTATATCAAGGTTTTGGGGGAACAGCATTTTCACCGATAGCTCATCTATCGATAAATATAACGAAATATGGATGAGTTCAAATGAAAGCTGTGGCCTTGCCCCTTCGTTTGAAACCCATATTGAACGCGTATATCAAGGTTTTAGGGGAACAGCATTTTCACCGATAGTTCATCTATCGATAAATATAACGAAATATGGATGAGTTCAAATGAAAGCTGTGGCCTTGCCCTTTCGCTTGACACCCATATTGAACGCATATATCAAGGATTTAGCGAAACAACATTTTTACCGATAGCTCAGTTATCGACAAATATATCGAAATATGGATCAATTCAGGTGAAAGCTGTGGCCTTGCCCTTTCGCTTGACACCCATATGGAACGCATACATCAAGGTTTTGTGGGAACCACATTTTGACCGATAACTCATCTATCGATAAATATAACGAAATATGAATGAGTTCAAACGAAAGCTGTGGCCTTGCGTCTTCGTTTGAAACCCATATTGAATGCGTATATCAAGGTTTTGGGGGAACAGCATTTTCACCGATAGCTCATCTATCGATAAATATAACGAAATATGGATGAGTTCGAATGAAAGCTGTGGCCTTACCTCTTCGTTTGAAACCCATATTGAACGCATATATCAAGGTTTTAGGGGAACAGCATTTTCACCGATAGTTCATCTATCGATAAATATAACGAAATACGGATGAGTTCAAATGAAAGCTGTGGCCTTGCCTCTTCGTTTGAAACCCATATTGAACGCGTATATCAAGGTTTTAGGGGAACAGCATTTTCACCGATAGCTCATCTATCGATAAATATAACGAAATATGGATGAGTTCAAATGAAAGCTGTGGCCTCGCCTCTTCGTTTGACACCCATATTGAACGCATATATCAAGGTTTTAGGGGAACAGCATTTTCACCGATAGCTCATCTATCGATAAATATAACGAAATATGGATGAGTTCAAATGAAAGCTGTGGCCTCGCCTCTTCGTTTGACACCCATATTGAACGCATATATCAAGGTTTTAGGGAAACAGCATTTTCACCGATAGCTCATCTATCGATAAATATAACGAAATATGGATGAGTTCAAATGAAAGCTGTGGCCTCGCCTCTTCGTTTGACACCCATATTGAACACGTATATCAAGGTTTTAGGGGAACAGCATTTTCACCGATAGCTCATCTATCGATAAATATAACGAAATATGGATGAGTTCAAATGAAAGCTGTGGCCTCGCCTCTTCGTTTGACACCCATATTGAACACGTATATCAAGGTTTTAGGGGAACATCATTTTCACCGGTAGCTCATCCATCGATAAATATAACGAAATATGGATGAGTTCAAATGAAAGCTGTGGCCTTGCCTCTTCGTTTGAAACCCATATTGAACGCGTATATCAAGGTTTTAGGGGAACAGCATTTTCACCGATAGCTCATCTATCGATAAATATAACGAAATATGGATGAGTTCAAATGAAAGCTGTGGCCTCGCCTCTTCGTTTGACACCCATATTGAACACGTATATCAAGGTTTTAGGGGAACATCATTTTCACCGGTAGCTCATCCATCGATAAATATAACGAAATATGGATGAGTTCAAATGAAAGCTGTGGCCTTGCCCCTTCGTTTGACACCCATATTGAACGCATATATCAAGGTTTTAGGGAAACAGCATTTTCACCGATAGCTCATCTATCGATAAATATAACGAAATATGAATGAGTTCAAATGAAAGCTGTGGCCTTGCCTCTTCGTTTGAAACCCATATTGAACGCATATATCAAGGTTTTAGGGGAACAGCATTTTCACCGATAGCTCATCTATCGATAAATATAACGAAATATGGATGAGTTCAAATGAAAGCTGTGGCCTTGCCTCTTCGTTTGAAACCCATATTGAACGCATATATCAAGGTTTTAGGGGAACAGCATTTTCACCGATAGCTCATCTATCGATAAATAGAACGAAATACGGATGAGTTCAAATAAAAGCTGTGGCCTTGCCTCTTCGTTTGAAACCCATATTGAACACGTATATCAAGGTTTTAGGGGAACAGCATTTTCACCGATAGCTCATCTATCGATAAATATAACGAAATACGGATGAGTTCAAATGAAAGCTGTGGCCTTGCCTCTTCGTTTGAAACCCATATTGAACGCGTATATCAAGGTTTTAGGGGAACAGCATTTTCACCGATAGCTCATCTATCGATAAATATAACGAAATATGGATCAGTTCAAATGAAAGCTGTGGCCTTGCCCCTTCGTTTGACACCCATATTGAACGCATATATCAAGGTTTTAGGGGAACAGCATTTTCACCGATAGCTCATCTATCGATAAATATAACGAAATATGGATGAGTTCAAATGAAAGCTGTGGCCTTGCCTCTTCGTTTGAAACCCATATTGAACGCATATATCAAGGTTTTAGGGGAACAGCATTTTCACCGATAGCTCATCTATCGATAAATAGAACGAAATATGGATGAGTTCAAATGAAAGCTGTGGCCTTGCCTCTTCGTTTGAAACCCATATTGAACGCATATATCAAGGTTTTAGGGGAACAGCATTTTCACCGATAGCTCATCTATCGATAAATATAACGAAATATGGATGAGTTCAAATGAAAGCTGTGGCCTTGCCTCTTCGTTTGAAACCCATATTGAACGCATATATCAAGGTTTTAGGGGAACAGCATTTTCACCGATAGCTCATCTATCGATAAATATAACGAAATATGGATGAGTTCAAATGAAAGCTGTGGCCTTGCCCTTTCGTTTGACACCCATATTGAACGCATATATCAAGGTTTTAGGGGAACAGCATTTTCACCGATAGCTCAGCTATCGATAAATATGACGAAATATGGATGAGTTCAAATAAAAGCTCTGGCCTTGCTCTTCCGTTTGACACCCATACTGAAAGCATATATCAAGGTTTTATGGGAACAACATTTTTACCGATAGCTCATTTAAAAGCTGGGGTCACGTGTTTTATTTTGACACCCATATTGAACGCATTTATCAAGGTTTTATGAGAACAGCATTTTGACCGATAACTCATTTATTGATATGCGAGTATATATCAAGATATCGAAAAGTCCAAGTGAAAGCTGTGGCCTTGTCCCTTCGTTTGACATCCATACTGAACGCATGTATCATGACTTTAGGGGAACAGCATTGTCACCGAAAGCTCATCTATCGATAAATAGAACGAAATATGGATGAGTTCAAATGAAAGCTGTGGCCTTGCCTCTTCGTTTGAAACCCATATTGAACGCATATATCAAGGTTTTAGGGGAACAGCATTTTCACCGATAGCTCATCTATCGATAAATATAACGAAATATGGATGAGTTCAAATGAAAGCTGTGGCCTTGCCTCTTCGTTTGAAACCCATATTGAACGCATATATCAAGGTTTTAGGGGAACAGCATTTTCACCGATAGCTCATCTATCGATAAATATAACGAAATATGGATGAGTTCAAATGAAAGCTGTGGCCTTGCCCCTTCGTTTGACATCCATACTGAACGCATGTATCATGACTTTAGGGGAACAGCATTGTCACCGAAAGCTCATCTATCGATAAATAGAACGAAATATGGATGAGTTCAAATGAAAGCTGTGGCCTTGTCTCTTCGTTTGAAACCCATATTGAACGCATATATCAAGGTTTTAGGGGAACAGCATTTTCACCGATAGCTCATCTATCGATAAATATAACGAAATATGGATGAGTTCAAATGAAAGCTCTGGCCTTGCTCTTCCGTTTGACACCCATACTGAAAGCATATATCAAGGTTTTATGGGAACAACATTTTTACCGATAGCTCATTTAAGAGCTGGGGTCACGTGTTTTCTTTTGACACCCATATTGAACGCATTTATCAAGGTTTTATGACCGATAACTCATTTATTGATATACGAGTATATATCAAGATATCGAAAAGTTCAAATGAAAGCTGTGGCCTTGCCCCTTCGTTTGACACCCATATTGAACGCATATATCAAGGTTTTAGGGGAACAGCATTTTCACCGATAGCTCATCTATCGATAAATATAACGAAATATGGATGAGTTCAAATGAAAGCTCTGGCCTTGCTCTTCCGTTTGACACCCATACTGAAAGCATATATCAAGGTTTTATGGGAACAACATTTTTACCGATAGCTCATTTAAAAGCTGGGGTCACGTGATTTCTTTTGACACCCATATTGAACGCATATATCAAGGTTTTAGGGGAACAGCATTTTCACCGATAGCTCATCTATCGATAAATATAACGAAATATGGATGAGTTCAAATGAAAGCTGTGGCCTTGCCCCTTCGTTTGACACCCATATTGAACGCATATATCAAGGTTTTAGGGGAACAGCATTTTCACCGATAGCTCAGCTATCGATAAATATGACGAAATATGGATGAGTTCAAATAAAAGCTCTGGCCTTGCTCTTCCGTTTGACACCCATACTGAAAGCATATATCAAGGTTTTATGGGAACAACATTTTTACCGATAGCTCATTTAAAAGCTGGGGTCACGTGTTTTCTTTTGACACCCATATTGAACGCATTTATCAAGGTTTTATGAGAACAGCATTTTGACCGATAACTCATTTATTGATATGCGAGTATATATCAAGATATCGAAAAGTTCAAGTGAAAGCTGTGGCCTTGTCCCTTCGTTTGACATCCATGCTGAACGCATGTATCATGACTTTAGGGGAACAGCATTGTCACCGAAAGCTCATCTATCGATAAATAGAACGAAATATGGATGAGTTCAAATGAAAGCTGTGGCCTTGCCTCTTCGTTTGAAACCCATATTGAACGCATATATCAAGGTTTTAGGGGAACAGCATTTTCACCGATAGCTCATCTATCGATAAATATAACGAAATATGGATGAGTTCAAATGAAAGCTGTGGCCTTGCCTCTTCGTTTGAAACCCATATTGAACGCATATATCAAGGTTTTAGGGGAACAGCATTTTCACCGATAGCTCATCTATCGATAAATATAACGAAATATGGATGAGTTCAAATGAAAGCTGTGGCCTTGCCCCTTCGTTTGACATCCATACTGAACGCATGTATCATGACTTTAGGGGAACAGCATTGTCACCGAAAGCTCATCTATCGATAAATAGAACGAAATATGGATAAGTTCAAATGAAAGCTGTGGCCTTGCCTCTTCGTTGGAAACCCATATTGAACGCATATATCAAGGTTTTAGGGGAACAGCATTTTCACCGATAGCTCATCTATCGATAAATATAACGAAATATGGATGAGTTCAAATGAAAGCTCTGGCCTTGCTCTTCCGTTTGACACCCATACTGAAAGCATATATCAAGGTTTTATGGGAACAACATTTTTACCGATAGCTCATTTAAAAGCTGGGGTCACGTGTTTTCTTTTGACACCCATATTGAACGCATTTATCAAGGTTTTATGACCGATAACTCATTTATTGATATACGAGTATATATCAAGATATCGAAAAGTTCAAATGAAAGCTGTGGCCTTGCCCCTTCGTTTGACACCCATATTGAACGCATATATCAAGGTTTTAGGGGAACAGCATTTTCACCGATAGCTCATCTATCGATAAATATAACGAAATATGGATGAGTTCAAATGAAAGCTCTGGCCTTGCTCTTCCGTTTGACACCCATACTGAAAGCATATATCAAGGTTTTATGGGAACAACATTTTTACCGATAGCTCATTTAAAAGCTGGGGTCACGTGTTTTCTTTTGACACCTATATTGAACGCATTTATCAAGGTTTTATGAGAACAGCATTTTGACCGATAACTCATTTATTGATATACGAGTATATATCAAGATATCGAAAAGTTCAAATGAAAGCTGTGGCCTTGCCTCTTCGTTTGAAACCCATATTGAACGCATATATCAAGGTTTTAGGGGAACAGCATTTTCCCCGATAGCTCATCTATCGATAAATAGAACGAAATATGGATGAGTTCAAATGAAAGCTGTGGCCTTGCCTCTTCGTTTGAAACCCATATTGAACGCATATATCAAGGGTTTAGGGGAACAGCATTTTCACCGATAGCTCATTTAAAAGCTGGGGTCACGTGTTTTCTTTTGACACCCATATTGAACGCATTTATCAAGGTTTTATGAGAACAGCATTTTGACCGATAACTCATTTATTGATATACGAGTATATATCAAGATATCGAAAAGTTCAAATGAAAGCTGTGGCCTTGCCCCTTCGTTTCACACCCATATTGAACGCATATATCAAGGTTTTAGGGGAACAGCATTTTCACCGATAGCTCAGCTATCGATAAATATGACGAAATATGGATGAGTTCAAATAAAAGCTCTGGCCTTGCTCTTCCGTTTGACACCCATATTGAACGCATATATCAAGGTCTTAGGGGAACAGCATTTTAACCGAAAGCTCATCTATCGATAAATATAACGAAATATGGATGAGTTTAAATGAAAGCTGTGGCCTTGCCTCTTCGTTTGAAACCCATATTGAACGCGTATATCAAGGTTTTAGGGGAACAGCATTTTCACCTATAGCTCATCTATCGATAAATATAACGAAATACGGATGAGTTCAAATGAAAACTGTGGCCTTGCCTCTTCGTTTGAAACCCATATTGAACGCGTATATCAAGGTTTTAGGGGAACAGCATTTTCACCGAAAGCTCTTCTATGGATAAACATAACAAAATATGGATGAGTTCAAATGAAAGCTGTGGCCTTGCCTCTTCCTTTGAAATCCATTATGAACGCGTATATCAAGGTTTTAGGGGAACAGCATTTTCACCGATAGCTCATCTATCAATAAATATAACGAAATATCGATGAGCACAAATGAAAGCTGTGGCCTTGCCCCTTCGTTTGACATCCATACTGAACGCATGTATCATGACTTTAGGGAAACAGCATTGTCACCGAAAGCTCATCTATGGATAAACATAACAAAATATGGATGAGTTCAAATGAAAGCTGTGGCCTTGCGTCTTCGTTTGAAACCCATATTGAATGCGTATATCAAGGTTTTGGGGGAACAGCATTTTCACCGATAGCTCATCTATCGATAAATATAACGAAATATGAATGAGTTAAAATGAAAGCTGTGGCCTAGCCTCTTCGTTTGAAACCCATATTGAACGAATATATCAAGGTTTTAGGGGAACAGCATTTTCACCGATAGCTCATCTATCGATAAATATAACGAAATACGGATGAGTTCAAATGAAAGCTGTGGCCTTGCCTCTTCGTTTGAAACCCATATTGAACGCGTATATCAAGGTTTTAGGGGAACAGCATTTTCACCTATAGCTCATCTATCGATAAATATAACGAAATACGGATGAGTTCAAATGAAAGCTGTGGCCTTGCCTCTTCGTTTGAAACCCATATTGAACGCGTATATCAAGGATTTAGGGGAACAGCATTGTCACCGAAAGCTCATCTATGGATAAACATAACAAAATATGGATGAGTTCAAATGAAAGCTGTGGCCTTGCCTCTTCGTCTGAAACCCATATTAAACGCGTATATCAAGGTTTTAGGGGAACAGCATTTTCAGCGATAGCTCATCTATCAATAAATATAACGAAATATGGATGAGCACAAATGAAAGCTGTGGCCTTGCCCCTTCGTTTGACATCCATACTGAACGCATGTATCATGACTTTAGGGAAACAGCATTGTCACCGAAAGCTCATCTATGGATAAACATAACAAAATATGGATGAGTTCAAATGAAAGCTGTGGCCTTGCGTCTTCGTTTGAAACCCATATTGAATGCGTATATCAAGGTTTTGGGGGAACAGCATTTTCACCGATAGCTCATCTATCGATAAATATAACGAAATATGAATGAGTTAAAATGAAAGCTGTGGCCTAGCCTCTTCGTTTGAAACCCATATTGAACGAATATATCAAGGTTTTAGGGGAACAGCATTTTCACCGATAGCTCATCTATCGATAAATATAACGAAATACGGATGAGTTCAAATGAAAGCTGTGGCCTTGCCTCTTCGTTTGAAACCCCATATTGAACGCGTATATCAAGGTTTTAGGGGAACAGCATTTTCACCTATAGCTCATCTATCGATAAATATAACGAAATACGGATGAGTTCAAATGAAAGCTGTGGCCTTGCCTCTTCGTTTGAAACCCATATTGAACGCGTATATCAAGGTTTTAGGGGAACAGCATTGCCACCGAAAGCTCATCTATGGATAAACATAACAAAATATGGATGAGTTCAAATGAAAGCTGTGGCCTTGCCTCTTCGTTTGAAACCCATATTGAACGCGTATATCAAGGTTTTAGGGGAACAGCATTTTCACCGATAGCTCATCTATCGATAAATATAACAAAATATGGATGAGTTCGAATGAAAGCTGTGGCCTTGCCCCTTCGTTTGACATCCATACTGAACGCATGTATCATGAATTTAGGGGAACAGCATTGTCATCGAAAGCTCATCTATGGATAAACATAACAAAATATGGATGAGTTCAAATGAAAGCTGTGGCCTTGCCTCTTCGTTTGAAACCCATATTGAACGCGTATATCAAGGTTTTAGGGGAACAGCATTGTCACCGAAAGCTCATCTATGGATAAACATAACAAAATATGGATGAGTTCAAATGAAAGCTGTGGCCTTGCCTCTTCGTCTGAAACCCATATTAAACGCGTATATCAAGGTTTTAGGGGAACAGCATTTTCAGCGATAGCTCATCTATCAATAAATATAACGAAATATGGATGAGCACAAATGAAAGCTGTGGCCTTGCCCCTTCGTTTGACATCCATACTGAACGCATGTATCATGACTTTAGGGAAACAGCATTGTCACCGAAAGCTCATCTATGGATAAACATAACAAAATATGGATGAGTTCAAATGAAAGCTGTGGCCTTGCGTCTTCGTTTGAAACCCATATTGAATGCGTATATCAAGGTTTTGGGGGAACAGCATTTTCACCGATAGCTCATCTATCGATAAATATAACGAAATATGAATGAGTTAAAATGAAAGCTGTGGCCTAGCCTCTTCGTTTGAAACCCATATTGAACGCATATATCAAGGTTTTAGGGGAACAGCATTTTCACCGATAGCTCATCTATCGATAAATATAACGAAATACGGATGAGTTCAAATGAAAGCTGTGGCCTTGCCTCTTCGTTTGAAACCCATATTGAACGCGTATATCAAGGTTTTAGGGGAACAGCATTTTCACCTATAGCTCATCTATCGATAAATATAACGAAATACGGATGAGTTCAAATGAAAGCTGTGGCCTTGCCTCTTCGTTTGAAACCCATATTGAACGCGTATATCAAGGTTTTAGGGGAACAGCATTGCCACCGAAAGCTCATCTATGGATAAACATAACAAAATATGGATGAGTTCAAATGAAAGCTGTGGCCTTGCCTCTTCGTTTGAAACCCATATTGAACGCGTATATCAAGGTTTTAGGGGAACAGCATTTTCACCGATAGCTCATCTATCGATAAATATAACAAAATATGGATGAGTTCGAATGAAAGCTGTGGCCTTGCCCCTTCGTTTGACATCCATACTGAACGCATGTATCATGAATTTAGGGGAACAGCATTGTCATCGAAAGCTCATCTATGGATAAACATAACAAAATATGGATGAGTTCAAATGAAAGCTGTGGCCTTGCCTCTTCGTTTGAAACCCATATTGAACGCGTATATCAAGGTTTTAGGGGAACAGCATTTTCACCGATAGCTCATCTATCAATAAATATAACGAAATATGGATGAGCTCAAATGAAAGCTGTGGCCTTGCCCCTTCGTTTGACATCCATACTGAACGCATGTATCATGACTTTAGGGGAACAGCATTGTCACCGAAAGCTCATCTATGGATAAACATAACAAAATATGGATGAGTTCAAATGAAAGCTGTGGCCTTGCCTCTTCGTCTGAAACCCATATTGAACGCGTATATCAAGGTTTTAGGGGAACAGCATTTTCAGCGATAGCTCATCTATCAATAAATATAACGAAATATGGATGAGCTCAAATGAAAGCTGTGGCCTTGCCCCTTCGTTTGACATCCATACTGAACGCATGTATCATGAATTTAGAGGAACAGCATTGTCACCGAAAGCTCATCTATGGATAAACATAACAAAATATGGATGAGTTCAAATGAAAGCTGTGGCCTTGCGTCTTCGTTTGAAACCCATATTGAATGCGTATATCAAGGTTTTGGGGGAACAGCATTTTCACCGATAGCTCATCTATCGATAAATATAACGAAATAGGGATGAGTTCAAATGAAAGCTGTGGCCTTGCCCCTTCGTTTGAAACCCATATTGAACGCGTATATCAAGGTTTTAGGGGAACAGCATTTTCACCGATAGCTCATCTATCGATAAATATAACGAAATATGGATGAGTTCAAATGAAAGCTGTGGCCTTACCTCTTCGTTTGAAACCCATATTGAACGCATATATCAAGGTTTTAGGGGAACAGCATTTTCACCGATAGTTCATCTATCGATAAATATAACGAAATATGGATGAGTTCAAATGAAAGCTGTGGCCTTGCCCTTTCGCTTGACACCCATATTGAACGCATATATCAAGGATTTAGCGGAACAACATTTTCACCGATAGCTCATTTATCGACAAATATATCGAAATATGGATCAATTCAGGTGAAAGCTGTGGCCTTGCCCTTTCGCTTGACACCCATATGGAACGCATACATCAAGGTTTTGTGGGAACCACATTTTGACCGATAACTCATCTATCGATAAATATAACGAAATATGTATGAGTTCAAATGAAAGCTGTGGCCTTGCGTCTTCGTTTGAAACCCATATTGAATGCGTATATCAAGGTTTTGGGGGAACATCATTTTCACCGATAGCTCATCTATCGATAAATATAACGAAATATGGATGAGTTCAAATGAAAGCTGTGGCCTTGCTCCTTCGTTTGACACCCATATTGAACGCATATATCAAGGTTTTATTGGAACAGCATTTTCACCGGTAGCTCATCTATCGATAAATATAACGAAATATGAATGAGTTATAATGAAAGCTGTGGCCTTGCCTCTTCGTTTGAAACCCATATTGAACGCATATATCAAGGTTTTAGGGGAACAGAATTTTCACCGATAGCTCATCTATCGATAAATATAACGAAATACGGATGAGTTCAAATGAAAGCTGTGGCCTTGCCTCTTCGTTTGAAACCCATATTGAACGCGTATATCAAGGTTTTAGGGGAACAGCATTTTCACCGATAGCTCATCTATCGATAAATATAACAAAATATGGATGAGTTCGAATGAAAGCTGTGGCCTTGCCCCTTCGTTTGACATCCATACTGAACGCATGTATCATGAATTTAGGGGAACAGCATTGTCATCGAAAGCTCATCTATGGATAAACATAACAAAATATGGATGAGTTCAAATGAAAGCTGTGGCCTTGCCTCTTCGTTTGAAACCCATATTGAACGCGTATATCAAGGTTTTAGGGGAACAGCATTTTCACCGATAGCTCATCTATCAATAAATATAACGAAATATGGATGAGCTCAAATGAAAGCTGTGGCCTTGCCCCTTCGTTTGACATCCATACTGAACGCATGTATCATGACTTTAGGGGAACAGCATTGTCACCGAAAGCTCATCTATGGATAAACATAACAAAATATGGATGAGTTCAAATGAAAGCTGTGGCCTTGCCTCTTCGTCTGAAACCCATATTGAACGCGTATATCAAGGTTTTAGGGGAACAGCATTTTCAGCGATAGCTCATCTATCAATAAATATAACGAAATATGGATGAGCACAAATGAAAGCTGTGGCCTTGCCCCTTCGTTTGACATCCATACTGAACGCATGTATCATGACTTTAGGGAAACAGCATTGTCACCGAAAGCTCATCTATGGATAAACATAACAAAATATGGATGAGTTCAAATGAAAGCTGTGGCCTTGCGTCTTCGTTTGAAACCCATATTGAATGCGTATATCAAGGTTTTGGGGGAACAGCATTTTCACCGATAGCTCATCTATCGATAAATATAACGAAATATGAATGAGTTAAAATGAAAGCTGTGGCCTAGCCTCTTCGTTTGAAACCCATATTGAACGCATATATCAAGGTTTTAGGGGAACAGCATTTTCACCGATAGCTCATCTATCGATAAATATAACGAAATACGGATGAGTTCAAATGAAAGCTGTGGCCTTGCCTCTTCGTTTGAAACCCATATTGAACGCGTATATCAAGGTTTTAGGGGAACAGCATTTTCACCTATAGCTCATCTATCGATAAATATAACGAAATACGGATGAGTTCAAATGAAAGCTGTGGCCTTGCCTCTTCGTTTGAAACCCATATTGAACGCATATATCAAGGATTTAGCGGAACAACATTTTCACCGATAGCTCATTTATCGACAAATATATCGAAATATGGATCAATTCAGGTGAAAGCTGTGGCCTTGCCCTTTCGCTTGACACCCATATGGAACGCATACATCAAGGTTTTGTGGGAACCACATTTTGACCGATAACTCATCTATCGATAAATATAACGAAATATGTATGAGTTCAAATGAAAGCTGTGGCCTTGCGTCTTCGTTTGAAACCCATATTGAATGCGTATATCAAGGTTTTGGGGGAACATCATTTTCACCGATAGCTCATCTATCGATAAATATAACGAAATATGGATGAGTTCAAATGAAAGCTGTGGCCTTGCCCCTTCGTTTGACACCCATATTGAACGCATATATCAAGGTTTTATTGGAACAGCATTTTCACCGGTAGCTCATCTATCGATAAATATAACGAAATATGAATGAGTTATAATGAAAGCTGTGGCCTTGCCTCTTCGTTTGAAACCCATATTGAACGCATATATCAAGGTTTTAGGGGAACAGAATTTTCACCGATAGCTCATCTATCGATAAATATAACGAAATACGGATGAGTTCAAATGAAAGCTGTGGCCTTGCCTCTTCGTTTGAAACCCATATTGAACGCGTATATCAAGCGTTTTAGGGGAACAGCATTTTCACCGATAGCTCATCTATCGATAAATATAACAAAATATGGATGAGTTCGAATGAAAGCTGTGGCCTTGCCCCTTCGTTTGACATCCATACTGAACGCATGTATCATGAATTTAGGGGAACAGCATTGTCATCGAAAGCTCATCTATGGATAAACATAACAAAATATGGATGAGTTCAAATGAAAGCTGTGGCCTTGCCTCTTCGTTTGAAACCCATATTGAACGCGTATATCAAGGTTTTAGGGGAACAGCATTTTCACCGATAGCTCATCTATCAATAAATATAACGAAATATGGATGAGCTCAAATGAAAGCTGTGGCCTTGCCCCTTCGTTTGACATCCATACTGAACGCATGTATCATGACTTTAGGGGAACAGCATTGTCACCGAAAGCTCATCTATGGATAAACATAACAAAATATGGATGAGTTCAAATGAAAGCTGTGGCCTTGCCTCTTCGTCTGAAACCCATATTGAACGCGTATATCAAGGTTTTAGGGGAACAGCATTTTCAGCGATAGCTCATCTATCAATAAATATAACGAAATATGGATGAGCACAAATGAAAGCTGTGGCCTTGCCCCTTCGTTTGACATCCATACTGAACGCATGTATCATGACTTTAGGGAAACAGCATTGTCACCGAAAGCTCATCTATGGATAAACATAACAAAATATGGATGAGTTCAAATGAAAGCTGTGGCCTTGCGTCTTCGTTTGAAACCCATATTGAATGCGTATATCAAGGTTTTGGGGGAACAGCATTTTCACCGATAGCTCATCTATCGATAAATATAACGAAATATGAATGAGTTAAAATGAAAGCTGTGGCCTAGCCTCTTCGTTTGAAACCCATATTGAACGCATATATCAAGGTTTTAGGGGAACAGCATTTTCACCGATAGCTCATCTATCGATAAATATAACGAAATACGGATGAGTTCAAATGAAAGCTGTGGCCTTGCCTCTTCGTTTGAAACCCATATTGAACGCGTATATCAAGGTTTTAGGGGAACAGCATTTTCACCTATAGCTCATCTATCGATAAATATAACGAAATACGGATGAGTTCAAATGAAAGCTGTGGCCTTGCCTCTTCGTTTGAAACCCATATTGAACGCGTATATCAAGGTTTTAGGGGAACAGCATTGCCACCGAAAGCTCATCTATGGATAAACATAACAAAATATGGATGAGTTCAAATGAAAGCTGTGGCCTTGCCTCTTCGTTTGAAACCCATATTGAACGCGTATATCAAGGTTTTAGGGGAACAGCATTTTCACCGATAGCTCATCTATCGATAAATATAACAAAATATGGATGAGTTCGAATGAAAGCTGTGGCCTTGCCCCTTCGTTTGACATCCATACTGAACGCATGTATCATGAATTTAGGGGAACAGCATTGTCATCGAAAGCTCATCTATGGATAAACATAACAAAATATGGATGAGTTCAAATGAAAGCTGTGGCCTTGCCTCTTCGTTTGAAACCCATATTGAACGCGTATATCAAGGTTTTAGCGGAACAGCATTTTCACCGATAGCTCATCTATCAATAAATATAACGAAATATGGATGAGCTCAAATGAAAGCTGTGGCCTTGCCCCTTCGTTTGACATCCATACTGAACGCATGTATCATGACTTTAGGGGAACAGCATTGTCACCGAAAGCTCATCTATGGATAAACATAACAAAATATGGATGAGTTCAAATGAAAGCTGTGGCCTTGCCTCTTCGTCTGAAACCCATATTGAACGCGTATATCAAGGTTTTAGGGGAACAGCATTTTCAGCGATAGCTCATCTATCAATAAATATAACGAAATATGGATGAGCTCAAATGAAAGCTGTGGCCTTGCCCCTTCGTTTGACATCCATACTGAACGCATGTATCATGACTTTAGAGGAACAGCATTGTCACCGAAAGCTCATCTATGGATAAACATAACAAAATATGGATGAGTTCAAATGAAAGCTGTGGCCTTGCGTCTTCGTTTGAAACCCATATTGAATGCGTATATCAAGGTTTTGGGGGGAACAGCATTTTCACCGATAGCTCATCTATCGATAAATATAACGAAATAGGGATGAGTTCAAATGAAAGCTGTGGCCTTGCCCCTTCGTTTGAAACCCATATTGAACGCGTATATCAAGGTTTTAGGGGAACAGCATTTTCACCGATAGCTCATCTATCGATAAATATAACGAAATATGGATGAGTTCAAATGAAAGCTGTGGCCTTACCTCTTCGTTTGAAACCCATATTGAACGCATATATCAAGGTTTTAGGGGAACAGCATTTTCACCGATAGTTCATCTATCGATAAATATAACGAAATATGGATGAGTTCAAATGAAAGCTGTGGCCTTGCCCTTTCGCTTGACACCCATATTGAACGCATATATCAAGGATTTAGCGGAACAACATTTTCACCGATAGCTCATTTATCGACAAATATATCGAAATATGGATCAATTCAGGTGAAAGCTGTGGCCTTGCCCTTTCGCTTGACACCCATATGGAACGCATACATCAAGGTTTTGTGGGAACCACATTTTGACCGATAACTCATCTATCGATAAATATAACGAAATATGTATGAGTTCAAATGAAAGCTGTGGCCTTGCGTCTTCGTTTGAAACCCATATTGAATGCGTATATCAAGGTTTTGGGGGAACATCATTTTCACCGATAGCTCATCTATCGATAAATATAACGAAATATGGATGAGTTCAAATGAAAGCTGTGGCCTTGCCCCTTCGTTTGACACCCATATTGAACGCATATATCAAGGTTTTATTGGAACAGCATTTTCACCGGTAGCTCATCTATCGATAAATATAACGAAATATGAATGAGTTATAATGAAAGCTGTGGCCTTGCCTCTTCGTTTGAAACCCATATTGAACGCATATATCAAGGTTTTAGGGGAACAGAATTTTCACCGATAGCTCATCTATCGATAAATATAACGAAATACGGATGAGTTCAAATGAAAGCTGTGGCCTTGCCTCTTCGTTTGAAACCCATATTGAACGCGTATATCAAGGTTTTAGGGGAACAGCATTTTCACCGGTAGCTCATCTATCGATAAATATAACGAAATATGAATGAGTTATAATGAAAGCTGTGGCCTTGCCTCTTCGTTTGAAACCCATATTGAACGCATATAAAGGGTGTTTTTTTTAGGGGTATAGAACTTCGAATTGAAATAAAACACAAGAAAATCGTTTTAAGGTCCATCAATTTGGCTTTATTGGAAGGATAATTTTATGCCATTAATGTTTAAATATGATTTCGGGCATGTGGCCGCCGCGGCTGGCTCGAATAAAGCCAATTCTACAGGTCCAATTTTCAACCACTTTTTCGAGCATATGGGGCCGTATGTCGGCAATAACGCCACGAATGTTGGCTTCCAATTCCCCTAACGTTTCTGGTTTGTTGGTGTAGACGAGCGACTTCACATATCCCCAAAGAAAATAATCCAATGGTGTCAAATCACACGACCTTGGTGGCCAATTGACAGGTCCATTCCGCGAAATTATGCGCTCATCGAATGTTTCCTTCAATAAATCGATTGTGACGTGCGCTGTGTGGCATGTAGCGCCGTCTTGTTGGAACCACAACTCATCCACATTCATGCCTTCCAATTCGGGAACAAAATAGTCGGTTATCATGGCTCTATACCGGTCTCCATTAACGGTAGCTGCCTCTCCAGCATTATTGCGGAAGAAGTATGGCCCAATGACTCCACCAGCCCATAGAGCACACCAAACAGTCAGTTTTTGTGGATGTAATGGCGTTTCAAGGGTCTCATGTGGATTCTCTTCACTCCAAATGCGGCAGTTTTGCTTGTTGACGTAGCCATTCAACCAAAAATGAGCCTCATCACTGAACAAAATTTTGCGATGAAAATCAGCATCGAAATCAATCTCATTTTCGGCCCATACACCAAAATCACGACGCATTGCATGGTCTCGCGGCTTTAATTCTTGCACAAGCTGGATCTTGTAAGGTCGCAAGCCAAGATCTTTGCGCAAAATCTTCCATAAAGTTGATGGACAAAGCTCCAATTGCTGTGCACGGTGGCGAATCGATTCATTCGGGTCCTCTTCAACACTTTGCTCTACAGCGGCAATTGTTTCTTCGGTGCGCACTGTTCGACGTCTCTGCGGATGCGTATTATCACATAGAGTAAACGTAGTGCGAAAACGATCCATGGTTAACCGAATTAATTGCTCTGATGGACGATTATGTCGACCATAAAATGGACGGAGCTCACGGTAAACTTCGCGAACTGAACCATTATTTTCGAAATAAATTTGCACGATTTGCAAGCGTTGTTCTTTTGTCAACCTATTCATGATGAAATGGCAAACCAAACTGAACATAAATGACATTAGAGTTGCCAGATTTGACCACAAAATGCCAGTTTTATCTCTATTCGAAAAACAAACCTGTAAAAAAAAACACCCTGTATAAAGGTTTTAGGGGAACAGCATTTTCACCGATAGCTCATCTATCGATAAATATAACGAAATGTGAATGAGTTCAAATGAAAGATGTGGCCTTGCCTCTTCGTTTGAAACCCATATTGAACGCATATATCAAGGTTTTAGGGGAATAGCATTTTCACCGATAGCTCATCTATCGATAAATGTAACGAAATATGGATGAGTTCAAATGAAAGCTGTGGCCTTGCCCCTTCGTTTGACACCCATATTGAACGCATATATCAAGGTTTTAGGGGAACAGCATTTTCACCGATAGCTCAGCTATCGATAAATATGAGGAAATATGGATGAGTTCAAATGAAAGCTCTGGCCTTGCTCTTCCGTTTGACACCCATACTGAAAGCATATATCAAGGTTTTATGGGAACAACATTTTTACCGATAGCTCATTTAAAAGCTGGGGTCACGTGTTTTCTTTTGACACCCATATTGAACGCATTTATCAAGGTTTTATGAGAACAGCATTTTGACCGATAACTCATTTATTGATATACGAGTATATATCAAGATATCCAAAAGTTCAAGTGAAAGCTGTGGCCTTGTCCCTTCGTTTGACACCCATATTGAACGCATATATCAAGGTCTTAGGGGAACAGCATTTTAACCGAAAGCTCATCTATCGATAAATATAACGAAATATGGATGAGTTCAAATGAAAGCTGTGGCCTTGCCTCTTCGTTTGAAACCCATATTGAACGCGTATATCAAGGTTTTAGGGGAACAGCATTTTCACCTATAGCTCATCTATCGATAAATATAACGAAATATGGATGAGTTCAAATGAAAGCTGTGGCCTTGCCTCTTCGTTTGGAACCCATATTGAACGCATATATCAAGGTTTTAGGGGAACAGCATTTTCACCGAAAGCTCATCTATCGATAAATATAACGAAATATGGATGAGTTCAAATGAAAGCTGTGGCCTTGCCTCTTCGTTTGGAACCCATATTGAACGCATATATCAAGGTTTTAGGGGAACAGCATTTTCACCGATAGCTCATTTATTGATAAATATATCAAAATATCGAAAAGTCAAAATGAAAGCTAAGGCCATGCTCTTTCGCTTGGGACACATACTGAATGCATACAACAAGTTCTTAGAGGAACAAAATTTTCGCCGATAGCTTATTTAAAAGCTAGGTTTTAGCGGAACAACATTTGCACCGATAGCTCATTTATCGACAAATATATCGAAATATGGATCAATTCAGGTGAAAGCTGTGGCCTTACCCTTTAGTTTGACACCCATATTGAACGCATATATCAAGGTTTTAGCGGAACAACATTTTCACCGATAGCTCATTTATCGACAAATATATCGAAATATGGATCAGTTCAAATGAAAGCTGTGCCCTCGCCCTTTCGTTTGAAACCCATATGGAACGAATACATCAAGGTTTTGTGGGAACCACATTTTGACCGATAACTCATTTATTGATAAATATATCGAAATATCGAAAAGTCAAAATGAAAGCTAAGGCCATGCTCTTTCGTTTGAGACACATACTGAATGCATGCAACAAGTTCTTAGAGGAACAAAATTTTCGCCGATAGCTCATTTAAAAGCTGTGGCCTTGCCCTTGAATGCATACATCAAGGTTTTAGGGGAACAACATTTTCACCGATAGCACATTTATCGACAAATATATCGAAATATGGATCAATTCAGGTAAAATCTGTGGCTTTGCCCTTTAGTTTTACACCCACATTGAACGCATATATCAAGGTTTTAGGGGAACAAAATTTTCACCGATAGCTCATTTATCGACAAATATATCGAAATATGGATCAATTCAGGTGAAAGCTGTGGCCTTGCCCTTTAGTTTGACACCCATATTGAACGCATATATCAAGGTTTTAGCGGAACAACATTTTCACCGATAGCTCATTTATCGACAAATATATCGAAACATGGATCAGTTCAGATGAAAGCTGTGGCCTCCCCCTTTCGTTTGAAACCCATATGGAACGCATACATCAAGGTTTTGTGGGAACCACATTTTGACCGATAACTCATTTATTGATAAATATATCGAAATATCGAAATGTCAAAATGAAAGCTAAGGCCATGCTTTTTCGTTTGAGACACATACTGAATGCATACAACAAGGTCTTAGAGGAACAACATTTTCGCCGATAGCTCATTTAAGAGCTGTGGCCACGTGTTTTCGTTTGACACCCATATTTAACGCATATATCATGACTTTAGTTGAACAGCATTTTCACCGATAGCTCATCTATCGATAAATATATCGAAAAGTCAAAACTAAAGCTAAGGACATGCTCGTTTGACACCCATACTGACTTTAGGGGAACAACATTTTCACCGATAGCTCGTTTATCGACAAATATATCGAAATATGGATAAATTTAGAAGAAAGCTATGGCCTTGCCCTTTCGCTTGACACCCATATGGAACGCATACATCAAGGTTTTGTGGGAACCACATTTTGACCGATAACTCATGTATCGATACATATATCGAAATATCGAAAAGTTTAAATGAAAGCTGTGACCATGCCCTTTCGTTTCACACCCATACTGAACGCATATATCAAGATTTGTTGGGAACCAGATTTTCACCGATAACTCATTAATCGATAAACATATGGAAATATGGATCATTTCATATGAAAGCTGTCTGCTTTCCCTTTCATTACACACTCATATTGTGCTTAAGTTTCACAGTTCTATGGGAACAACATTTTAACCGATAACTCATGTATCGATAAATATATCGAAATATGGATCAGTTCAGATGAATGCTGTCTGCTTTCCCTTTCATTAGACACTCATATTGCGCTTAAGTTTCACGGTTTTATGGAAACAACGTTTTGACCGATAACTCATTAATCGATAAACATATGGAAATATGGATCCTTTCATATGAAAGCTGTCTGCTTTCCCTTTCATTCGGCACTCATATTGTGCTTAAGTTTCACAGTTCTATGGGAACAACATTTTAACCGATAACTCATGTATCGATAAATATATCGAAAAATGGATCAGTTCAGATGAAAGCTGTCTGCTTTCCCTTTCATTAGACACTCATATGGCGCTTAAGTTTCACGGTTTTATGGGAACAACGTTTTGACCGATAACTCGTTAATCGATAAATGTATCGAAATATGGATCAGTTCAGAATAAAGCTGTCTGCTTTCCCTTTCATTAGACACTCATATTGTGCTTAAGTTTCACAGTTCTATGGGAACAACATTTTGACCGATAACTCATGTATCGATACATATATCGAAAAGTTCATATGAAATCTGTCTGCTTTCCCTTTCATTAGACACTCATATTGCGCTTAAGTTTCACGGTTTTATGGGAACAACATTTTGACCGATAACTCATGTATCGATACATATTTATATCGAAATATCGAAAAGTTCCAATGAAAGCTGTGGCCTTGCCCTTTCGCTTGACACCCATACTGAGCGCATATATCAAGGTTTTGTGGGAACCACATTTTCACCGAAAGCTCATCTATCGATAAATATATCGAAATATGGATTAATTCAGGTGAAAGCTGTGGCCTTGCCCTTTCGCTTGATACCCATATGGAACGCATACATCAAGGTTTTTGGGAACCCCATTTTGACCGATAACTCATGTATCGATACATATATCGAAATACCGAAAAGTTCCAATGAAAGCTGCGGCCTTGCCCTTTCGTTTGACACCCATATTGAACGCATATATCAAGGTTTTGTGGGAACCACATTTTCACCGTAAGCTCATCTGTCGATAAATGTATCGAAATATGGATCAGTTCAGAATAAAGCTGTCTGCTTTCCCTTTCATTAGACACTCATATGGCGCTTAAGTTTCACGGTTTTATGGGAACAACATTTTGACAGAGAACTCATGTATCGATACATATATCGAAATATCGAAAAGTTCCAATGAAAGCTGTGGCCTTGTCCCTTCGTTTGACACCCATATTGAACGCATATATCAAGGTCTTAGGGGAACAGCATTTTAACCGAAAGCTCATCTATCGATAAATATAACGAAATATGGATGAGTTCAAATGAAAGCTGTGGCCTTGCCTCTTCGTTTGAAACCCATATTGAACGCGTATATCAAGGTTTTAGGGGAACAGCATTTTCACCTATAGCTCATCTATCGATAAATATAACGAAATATGGATGAGTTCAAATGAAAGCTGTGGCCTTGCCTCTTCGTTTGGAACCCATATTGAACGCATATATCAAGGTTTTAGGGGAACAGCATTTTCACCGAAAGCTCATCTATCGATAAATATAACGAAATATGGATGAGTTCAAATGAAAGCTGTGGCCTTGCCTCTTCGTTTGGAACCCATATTGAACGCATATATCAAGGTTTTAGGGGAACAGCATTTTCACCGATAGCTCATTTATTGATAAATATATCAAAATATCGAAAAGTCAAAATGAAAGCTAAGGCCATGCTCTTTCGCTTGGGACACATACTGAATGCATACAACAAGTTCTTAGAGGAACAAAATTTTCGCCGATAGCTTATTTAAAAGCTGTGGCCCTGCGCTTCCGTTTGACACCCATATTGAATGCATATATCAAGGTTTTAGCGGAACAACATTTGCACCGATAGCTCATTTATCGACAAATATATCGAAATATGGATCAATTCAGGTGAAAGCTGTGGCCTTACCCTTTAGTTTGACACCCATATTGAACGCATATATCAAGGTTTTAGCGGAACAACATTTTCACCGATAGCTCATTTATCGACAAATATATCGAAATATGGATCAGTTCAAATGAAAGCTGTGCCCTCGCCCTTTCGTTTGAAACCCATATGGAACGAATACATCAAGGTTTTGTGGGAACCACATTTTGACCGATAACTCATTTATTGATAAATATATCGAAAAGTCAAAATGAAAGCTAAGGCCATGCTCTTTCGTTTGAGACACATACTGAATGCATGCAACAAGTTCTTAGAGGAACAAAATTTTCGCCGATAGCTCATTTAAAAGCTGTGGCCTTGCCCTTGAATGCATACATCAAGGTTTTAGGGGAACAACATTTTCACCGATAGCACATTTATCGACAAATATATCGAAATATGGATCAATTCAGGTAAAATCTGTGGCTTTGCCCTTTAGTTTTACACCCACATTGAACGCATATATCAAGGTTTTAGGGGAACAAAATTTTCACCGATAGCTCATTTATCGACAAATATATCGAAATATGGATCAATTCAGGTGAAAGCTGTGGCCTTGCCCTTTAGTTTGACACCCATATTGAACGCATATATCAAGGTTTTAGCGGAACAACATTTTCACCGATAGCTCATTTATCGACAAATATATCGAAACATGGATCAGTTCAGATGAAAGCTGTGGCCTCCCCCTTTCGTTTGAAACCCATATGGAACGCATACATCAAGGTTTTGTGGGAACCACATTTTGACCGATAACTCATTTATTGATAAATATATCGAAATATCGAAATGTCAAAATGAAAGCTAAGGCCATGCTTTTTCGTTTGAGACACATACTGAATGCATACAACAAGGTCTTAGAGGAACAACATTTTCGCCGATAGCTCATTTAAGAGCTGTGGCCACGTGTTTTCGTTTGACACCCATATTTAACGCATATATCATGACTTTAGTTGAACAGCATTTTCACCGATAGCTCATCTATCGATAAATATATCGAAAAGTCAAAACTAAAGCTAAGGACATGCTCGTTTGACACCCATACTGACTTTAGGGGAACAACATTTTCACCGATAGCTCGTTTATCGACAAATATATCGAAATATGGATAAATTTAGAAGAAAGCTATGGCCTTGCCCTTTCGCTTGACACCCATATGGAACGCATACATCAAGGTTTTGTGGGAACCACATTTTGACCGATAACTCATGTATCGATACATATATCGAAATATCGAAAAGTTTAAATGAAAGCTGTGACCATGCCCTTTCGTTTCACACCCATACTGAACGCATATATCAAGATTTGTTGGGAACCAGATTTTCACCGATAACTCATTAATCGATAAACATATGGAAATATGGATCATTTCATATGAAAGCTGTCTGCTTTCCCTTTCATTACACACTCATATTGTGCTTAAGTTTCACAGTTCTATGGGAACAACATTTTAACCGATAACTCATGTATCGATAAATATATCGAAATATGGATCAGTTCAGATGAATGCTGTCTGCTTTCCCTTTCATTAGACACTCATATTGCGCTTAAGTTTCACGGTTTTATGGAAACAACGTTTTGACCGATAACTCATTAATCGATAAACATATGGAAATATGGATCCTTTCATATGAAAGCTGTCTGCTTTCCCTTTCATTCGGCACTCATATTGTGCTTAAGTTTCACAGTTCTATGGGAACAACATTTTAACCGATAACTCATGTATCGATAAATATATCGAAAAATGGATCAGTTCAGATGAAAGCTGTCTGCTTTCCCTTTCATTAGACACTCATATGGCGCTTAAGTTTCACGGTTTTATGGGAACAACGTTTTGACCGATAACTCGTTAATCGATAAATGTATCGAAATATGGATCAGTTCAGAATAAAGCTGTCTGCTTTCCCTTTCATTAGACACTCATATTGTGCTTAAGTTTCACAGTTCTATGGGAACAACATTTTGACCGATAACTCATGTATCGATACATATATCGAAAAGTTCATATGAAATCTGTCTGCTTTCCCTTTCATTAGACACTCATATTGCGCTTAAGTTTCACGGTTTTATGGGAACAACATTTTGACCGATAACTCATGTATCGATACATATTTATATCGAAATATCGAAAAGTTCCAATGAAAGCTGTGGCCTTGCCCTTTCGCTTGACACCCATACTGAGCGCATATATCAAGGTTTTGTGGGAACCACATTTTCACCGAAAGCTCATCTATCGATAAATATATCGAAATATGGATTAATTCAGGTGAAAGCTGTGGCCTTGCCCTTTCGCTTGATACCCATATGGAACGCATACATCAAGGTTTTTGGGAACCCCATTTTGACCGATAACTCATGTATCGATACATATATCGAAATACCGAAAAGTTCCAATGAAAGCTGCGGCCTTGCCCTTTCGTTTGACACCCATATTGAACGCATATATCAAGGTTTTGTGGGAACCACATTTTCACCGTAAGCTCATCTGTCGATAAATGTATCGAAATATGGATCAGTTCAGAATAAAGCTGTCTGCTTTCCCTTTCATTAGACACTCATATGGCGCTTAAGTTTCACGGTTTTATGGGAACAACATTTTGACAGAGAACTCATGTATCGATACATATATCGAAATATCGAAAAGTTCCAATGAAAGCTGTGGCCTTGTCCCTTCGTTTGACACCCATATTGAACGCATATATCAAGGTCTTAGGGGAACAGCATTTTAACCGAAAGCTCATCTATCGATAAATATAACGAAATATGGATGAGTTCAAATGAAAGCTGTGGCCTTGCCTCTTCGTTTGAAACCCATATTGAACGCGTATATCAAGGTTTTAGGGGAACAGCATTTTCACCTATAGCTCATCTATCGATAAATATAACGAAATATGGATGAGTTCAAATGAAAGCTGTGGCCTTGCCTCTTCGTTTGGAACCCATATTGAACGCATATATCAAGGTTTTAGGGGAACAGCATTTTCACCGAAAGCTCATCTATCGATAAATATAACGAAATATGGATGAGTTCAAATGAAAGCTGTGGCCTTGCCTCTTCGTTTGGAACCCATATTGAACGCATATATCAAGGTTTTAGGGGAACAGCATTTTCACCGATAGCTCATTTATTGATAAATATATCAAAATATCGAAAAGTCAAAATGAAAGCTAAGGCCATGCTCTTTCGCTTGGGACACATACTGAATGCATACAACAAGTTCTTAGAGGAACAAAATTTTCGCCGATAGCTTATTTAAAAGCTGTGGCCCTGCGCTTCCGTTTGACACCCATATTGAATGCATATATCAAGGTTTTAGCGGAACAACATTTGCACCGATAGCTCATTTATCGACAAATATATCGAAATATGGATCAATTCAGGTGAAAGCTGTGGCCTTACCCTTTAGTTTGACACCCATATTGAACGCATATATCAAGGTTTTAGCGGAACAACATTTTCACCGATAGCTCATTTATCGACAAATATATCGAAATATGGATCAGTTCAAATGAAAGCTGTGCCCTCGCCCTTTCGTTTGAAACCCATATGGAACGAATACATCAAGGTTTTGTGGGAACCACATTTTGACCGGTAACTCATTTATTGATAAATATATCGAAAAGTCAAAATGAAAGCTAAGGCCATGCTCTTTCGTTTGAGACACATACTGAATGCATGCAACAAGTTCTTAGAGGAACAAAATTTTCGCCGATAGCTCATTTAAAAGCTGTGGCCTTGCCCTTGAATGCATACATCAAGGTTTTAGGGGAACAACATTTTCACCGATAGCTCATCTATCGATAAATATAACGAAATATGGATGAGTTCAAATGAAAGCTGTGGCCTTGCCTCTTCGTTTGACACCCATATGGAACGCATACATCAAGGTTTTGTGGGAACCACATTTTGACCGATAACTCACTTATTGATAAATATATCGAAATATCGAAATGAAAGCTAAGGCCATGCTCTTTCGCTTGAGACACATACTGAATGCATACAACAAGTTCTTAGAGGAACAAAATTTTCGCCGATAGCTCATTTAAAACCTGTGGCCTTGCCATTTCGTTTGACACCCATATTGAATGCATACATCAAGGTTTTAGGGGAACAACATTTTCACCGATAGCTCATTTATCGACAAATATATCGAAATATGGATCAATTCAGGTGAAAGCTGTGGCCTTACCCTTTAGTTTGACACCCATATTGAACGCATATATCAAGGTTTTAGCGGAACAACATTTTCACCGATAGCTCATTTATCGACAAATATATCGAAATATGGATCAGTTCAAATGAAAGCTGTGCCCTCGCCCTTTCGTTTGAAACCCATATGGAACGAATACATCAAGGTTTTGTGGGAACCACATTTTGACCGATAACTCATTTATTGATAAATATATCGAAATATCGAAAAGTCAAAATGAAAGCTAAGGCCATGCTCTTTCGTTTGAGACACATACTGAATGCATGCAACAAGTTCTTAGAGGAACAAAATTTTCGCCGATAGCTCATTTAAAAGCTGTGGCCTTGCCCTTGAATGCATACATCAAGGTTTTAGGGGAACAACATTTTCACCGATAGCACATTTATCGACAAATATATCGAAATATGGATCAATTCAGGTAAAATCTGTGGCTTTGCCCTTTAGTTTTACACCCACATTGAACGCATATATCAAGGTTTTAGGGGAACAAAATTTTCACCGATAGCTCATTTATCGACAAATATATCGAAATATGGATCAATTCAGGTGAAAGCTGTGGCCTTGCCCTTTAGTTTGACACCCATATTGAACGCATATATCAAGGTTTTAGCGGAACAACATTTTCACCGATAGCTCATTTATCGACAAATATATCGAAACATGGATCAGTTCAGATGAAAGCTGTGGCCTCCCCCTTTCGTTTGAAACCCATATGGAACGCATACATCAAGGTTTTGTGGGAACCACATTTTGACCGATAACTCATTTATTGATAAATATATCGAAATATCGAAATGTCAAAATGAAAGCTAAGGCCATGCTTTTTCGTTTGAGACACATACTGAATGCATACAACAAGGTCTTAGAGGAACAACATTTTCGCCGATAGCTCATTTAAGAGCTGTGGCCACGTGTTTTCGTTTGACACCCATATTTAACGCATATATCATGACTTTAGTTGAACAGCATTTTCACCGATAGCTCATCTATCGATAAATATATCGAAAAGTCAAAACTAAAGCTAAGGACATGCTCGTTTGACACCCATACTGACTTTAGGGGAACAACATTTTCACCGATAGCTCGTTTATCGACAAATATATCGAAATATGGATAAATTTAGAAGAAAGCTATGGCCTTGCCCTTTCGCTTGACACCCATATGGAACGCATACATCAAGGTTTTGTGGGAACCACATTTTGACCGATAACTCATGTATCGATACATATATCGAAATATCGAAAAGTTTAAATGAAAGCTGTGACCATGCCCTTTCGTTTCACACCCATACTGAACGCATATATCAAGATTTGTTGGGAACCAGATTTTCACCGATAACTCATTAATCGATAAACATATGGAAATATGGATCATTTCATATGAAAGCTGTCTGCTTTCCCTTTCATTACACACTCATATTGTGCTTAAGTTTCACAGTTCTATGGGAACAACATTTTAACCGATAACTCATGTATCGATAAATATATCGAAATATGGATCAGTTCAGATGAATGCTGTCTGCTTTCCCTTTCATTAGACACTCATATTGCGCTTAAGTTTCACGGTTTTATGGAAACAACGTTTTGACCGATAACTCATTAATCGATAAACATATGGAAATATGGATCCTTTCATATGAAAGCTGTCTGCTTTCCCTTTCATTCGACACTCATATTGTGCTTAAGTTTCACAGTTCTATGGGAACAACATTTTAACCGATAACTCATGTATCGATAAATATATGGAAAAATGGATCAGTTCAGATGAAAGCTGTCTGCTTTCCCTTTCATTAGACACTCATATGGCGCTTAAGTTTCACGGTTTTATGGGAACAACGTTTTGACCGATAACTCGTTAATCGATAAATGTATCGAAATATGGATCAGTTCAGAATAAAGCTGTCTGCTTTCCCTTTCATTAGACACTCATATTGTGCTTAAGTTTCACAGTTCTATGGGAACAACATTTTGACCGATAACTCATGTATCGATACATATATCGAAAAGTTCATATGAAATCTGTCTGCTTTCCCTTTCATTAGACACTCATATTGCGCTTAAGTTTCACGGTTTTATGGGAACAACATTTTGACCGATAACTCATGTATCGATACATATTTATATCGAAATATCGAAAAGTTCCAATGAAAGCTGTGGCCTTGCCCTTTCGCTTGACACCCATACTGAGCGCATATATCAAGGTTTTGTGGGAACCACATTTTCACCGAAAGCTCATCTATCGATAAATATATCGAAATATGGATTAATTCAGGTGAAAGCTGTGGCCTTGCCCTTTCGCTTGATACCCATATGGAACGCATACATCAAGGTTTTTGGGAACCCCATTTTGACCGATAACTCATGTATCGATACATATATCGAAATACCGAAAAGTTCCAATGAAAGCTGCGGCCTTGCCCTTTCGTTTGACACCCATATTGAACGCATATATCAAGGTTTTGTGGGAACCACATTTTCACCGTAAGCTCATCTGTCGATAAATGTATCGAAATATGGATCAGTTCAGAATAAAGCTGTCTGCTTTCCCTTTCATTAGACACTCATATGGCGCTTAAGTTTCACGGTTTTATGGGAACAACATTTTGACAGAGAACTCATGTATCGATACATATATCGAAATATCGAAAAGTTCCAATGAAAGCTGTGGCCTTGCCCTTTCGTTTGACACCCATATTGAACGCATATATCAAGGTTTTAGCGGAGCAACATTTTCACCGATAGCTCATTTATCGACAAATATATCGAAATATGGATCAATTCAGGTGAAAGCTGTGGCCTTGCCCTTTCGCTTGACACCCATACGGAACGCATACATCAAGGTTTTGTGGGAACCTCATTTTGACCAATAACTCATGTATCGATACATATATCGAAATATCGAAAAGTTTAAATGAAAGCTGTGGCCATGCCCTTTCGTTTCACACCCATACTGAACGCATATATCAAGGTTTGTTGGGAGCCACATCTTCACCGAGAGCCCATCTATCGATAAATGTATCGAAATATGGATCAGTTCAGATGAACGCTGTCTGCTTTCCCTTTCATTAGACACTCATATTGTGCTTAAGTTTCACGGTTTTATGGGAACAACATTTTGAACGATAACTCATGTATCGATACATATATCGAAATATCGAAAAGTTCAAATGAAAGCTTTGGTCATGCCCTTTCGTTTGACACCCATACTGAACGCATATATCAAGGACTTATGGGAACCACATTTTCACCGATAGCTCGTTTATCGACAAATATATCGAAATATGCATCAATTCATGTGAAAGCTGTGGCCTTGCACTTTCGCTTGACACTCATAGGGAACGCATATATCAAGGTTTTGTGGGAACCACATTTTGACCGATAACTCATTTATTGATAAATATATCGAAATATCGAAAATTCAAAATGAAAGCTAAGGCCATGCTCTTTCGTTTGAGTAACATACTGAATGCATACAACAAGTTCTTAGAAGAACAAAATTTTCGCCGATAGCTTATTTAAAAGCTGTGGCCTTGCCCTTTCGTTTGACACCCATATTGAATGCATATATCAAGGTTTTGGGGAAACAACATTTTCACCGATAGCTCATTTATCGAAAAATATATCGAAATATGGATCAGTTCAGATGAAAGCTGTCTGCTTTCCCTTCCTCCTTGCGCTTAAGTTTCACGGTTTTATGGGAGCAACATTTTGACCGATAACTCATGTATCGATACATATATCGAAATATCGAAAAGTCAAAATGAAAGCTGTGGCCTTGCCCTTTTGCTTGACACCCATATGGAACGCATACATCAAGGTTTTGTGGGAACCACATTTTGACCGACAACTCATTTATTGATAAATATATCGAAATATCGAAAAGTCAAAATGAAAGCTGAGGCCATGCTCTTTCGGTTGAGGCACATACTGAATGCATACAACAAGGCCTTAGAGGAACAAAATTTTCGCCGATAGCTCATTTAAAAGCTGTGGCCACGTGTTTTCGTTTGACACCCATACTGAACGCATATATCATGACTTTAGGGGAACAGCATTTTCACCGATAGCTCATCTATCGATAAATATATCGAAAAGCCAAATTAAAGCTATGGCCATGCTCTTTCGTTTGACACACATACTGACTTTAGGGGAACAACATTTTCACCGATAGCTCGTTTATCGACAAATATATCGAAATATGGATAAATTGAGAAGAAAGCTGTGGCCTTGCCCTTTCGCTTGACACCCATATGGAACGCATACATCAAGGTTTTGTGGGATCCACATTTTGACCGATAACTCATGTGTCGATACATATATCGAAATATCGAAAAGTTCAAATGAAAGCTGTGGCCTTGCCCTTTCGTTTGACACCCATATTGACTGCATATATCAAGGTTTTAGAGGAACAACATTTTCACCAATAGCTCATTTAGCGACAAATATATCGAAATATGGATCAATTCAGGTGAAAGCTGTGGCCTCGCCCTTTCGTTTGACACCCATATGGAACGCATACATCAAGGTTTTGTGGGAACCACATTTTGACCGATAACTCATTTATTGATAAATATATCGAAATATCGAAAAGTCAAAATGAAAGCTAAAGCCATGCTCTTTGGTTTGAGACACATACTGAATGCATACAACAAGTTCTTAGAGGAACAAAATTTTCGCCGATAGCTCATTTAAAAGCTGTGGCCATGCCCTTCCGTTTGACACCCATATTGAACGCATATATCAAGGTTTTAGAGGAACAACATTTTCACCGATAGCTCATTTATCGACAAATATATCGAAATATGGATCAATTCAGGTGAAAGCTGTGGCCTCGCCCTTTCGTTTGACACCCATATGGAACGCATACATCAAGGTTTTGTGGGAACCACATTTTGACCGATAACTCATTTATTGATAAATATATCGAAATATCGAAAAGTCAAAATGAAAGCTAAGGCCATGTTCTTTCGTTTGAGACACATACGGAATGCATACAACAAGTTCTTAGAGGAACAAAATTTTCGCCGATAGCTCATTTAAAAGCTGTGGCCTTGCCCTTTCGTTTGACACCCATATTGAATGAATACATCGAGGTTTTAGGGGAACAACATTTTCACCGATAGCTCATTTATCGACAAATATATCGAAATATGGATCAATTCAGGTGAAAGCTGTGGCCTTGGCCTTTCGCTTGACACCCATATGGAACGCATACATCAAGGTTTTGTGGGAACCACATTTTGACCGATAACTCATTTATTGATAAATATATCGAAATATCGAAAAGTGTAAATGAAAGCTAAGGCCATGCTCTTTCGTTTGAGACGCATACTGAATGCATGCAACAAGTTCTTAGAGGAACAAAATTTTCGCCGATAGCTCATTTAAAAGCTGTGGCCTTGCCCTTTCGTTTGACGCCCATATTGAATGCATACATCAAGCTTTTAGGGGAACAACATTTTCACCGATAGCTCATTTATCGACAAATATATCGAAATATGGATCAATTCAGGTGAAAGCTGTGGCCTTGGCCTTTCGCTTGACACCCATATGGAACGCATACATCAAGGTTTTGTGGGAACCACATTTTGACCGATAACTCATTTATTGATAAATATATCGAAATATCGAAAAGTCAAAATGAAAGCTAAGGCTATGCTCTTTCGTTTGAGACACATACTGAATGCATACAACAAGGTCTTAGAGGAACAAAATTTTCGCCGATAGCTCATTTAAAAGCTGTGGCCTTGCCCTTTCGTTCGACGCCCATATTGAATGCATACATCAAGGTTTTAGGGGACCAACATTTTCACCGATAGCTCATTTATCGACAAATATATCGAAATATGGATCAATTCAGGTGGAAGCTGTGGCCTTGGCCTTTCGCTTGACACCCATATGGAACGCATACATCAAGGTTTTGTGGGAACCACATTTTGACCGATAACTCATTTATTGATAAATATATCGAAATATCGAAAAGTCAAAATGAAAGCTAAGGCTATGCTCTTTCGTTTGAGACACATACTGAATGCATACAACAAGGTATTAGAGGAACAAAATTTTCGCCGATAGCTCATTTAAAAGCTGTGGCCTTGCCCTTTCGTTCGACGCCCATATTGAATGCATACATCAAGGTTTTAGGGGAACAACATTTTCACCGATAGCTCATTTATCGACAAATATATCGAAATATGGATCAATTCAGGTGAAAGCTGTGGCCTTGCCTTTTCGCTTGACACCCATATGGAACGCATACATCAAGGTTTTGTGGGAACCACATTTTGACCGATAACTCATTTATTGATAAATATATCGAAATATCGAAAAGTCAAAATGAAAGCTAAGGCCATGCTCTTTCGTTTGAGACACATACGGAATGCATGCAACAAGTTCTTAGAGGAACAAAATTTTCGCCGATAGCTCATTTAAAAGCTGTGGCCTTGCCCTTTCGCTTGACACCCATATGGAACGCATACATCAAGGTTTTGTGGGATCCACATTTTGACCGATAACTCATGTGTCGATACATATATCGAAATATCGAAAAGTTCAAATGAAAGCTGTGGCCTTGCCCTTTCGTTTGACACCCATATTGAATGCATATATCAAGGTTTTAGAGGAACAACATTTTCACCAATAGCTCATTTAGCGACAAATATATCGAAATATGGATCAATTCAGGTGAAAGCTGTGGCCTCGGCCTTTCGTTTGACACCCATATGGAACGCATACATCAAGGTTTTGTGGGAACCACATTTTGACCGATAACTCATTTATTGATAAATATATCGAAATATCGAAAAGTCAAAATGAAAGCTAAGGCCATGCTCTTTGGTTTGAGACACATACTGAATGCATACAACAAGTTCTTAGAGGAACAAAATTTTCGCCGATAGCTCATTTAAAAGCTGTGGCCATGCCCTTCCGTTTGACACCCATATTGAACGCATATATCAAGGTTTTAGAGGAACAACATTTTCACCGATAGCTCATTTATCGACAAATATATCGAAATATGGATCAATTCGGGTGAAAGCTGTGGCCTCGCCCTTTCGTTTGACACCCATATGGAACGCATACATCAAGGTTTTGTGGGAACCACATTTTGACCGATAACTCATTTATTGATAAATATATCGAAATATCGAAAAGTCAAAATGAAAGCTAAGGCCATGTTCTTTCGTTTGAGACACATACGGAATGCATACAACAAGTTCTTAGAGGAACAAAATTTTCGCCGATAGCTCATTTAAAAGCTGTGGCCTTGCCCTTTCGTTTGACACCCATATTGAATGAATACATCGAGGTTTTAGGGGAACAACATTTTCACCGATAGCTCATTTATCGACAAATATATCGAAATATGGATCAATTCAGGTGAAAGCTGTGGCCTTGGCCTTTCGCTTGACACCCATATGGAACGCATACATCAAGGTTTTGTGGGAACCACATTTTGACCGATAACTCATTTATTGATAAATATATCGAAATATCGAAAAGTCAAAATGAAAGCTAAGGCCATGCTCTTTCGTTTGAGACACATACGGAATGCATGCAACAAGTTCTTAGAGGAACAAAATTTTCGCCGATAGCTCATTTAAAAGCTGTGGCCTTGCCCTTTCGCTTGACACCCATATGGAACGCATACATCAAGGTTTTGTGGGATCCACATTTTGACCGATAACTCATGTGTCGATACATATATCGAAATATCGAAAAGTTCAAATGAAAGCTGTGGCCTTGCCCTTTCGTTTGACACCCATATTGAATGCATATATCAAGGTTTTAGAGGAACAACATTTTCACCAATAGCTCATTTAGCGACAAATATATCGAAATATGGATCAATTCAGGTGAAAGCTGTGGCCTCGGCCTTTCGTTTGACACCCATATGGAACGCATACATCAAGGTTTTGTGGGAACCACATTTTGACCGATAACTCATTTATTGATAAATATATCGAAATATCGAAAAGTCAAAATGAAAGCTAAGGCCATGCTCTTTGGTTTGAGACACATACTGAATGCATACAACAAGTTCTTAGAGGAACAAAATTTTCGCCGATAGCTCATTTAAAAGCTGTGGCCATGCCCTTCCGTTTGACACCCATATTGAACGCATATATCAAGGTTTTAGAGGAACAACATTTTCACCGATAGCTCATTTATCGACAAATATATCGAAATATGGATCAATTCGGGTGAAAGCTGTGGCCTCGCCCTTTCGTTTGACACCCATATGGAACGCATACATCAAGGTTTTGTGGGAACCACATTTTGACCGATAACTCATTTATTGATAAATATATCGAAATATCGAAAAGTCAAAATGAAAGCTAAGGCCATGTTCTTTCGTTTGAGACACATACGGAATGCATACAACAAGTTCTTAGAGGAACAAAATTTTCGCCGATAGCTCATTTAAAAGCTGTGGCCTTGCCCTTTCGTTTGACACCCATATTGAATGAATACATCGAGGTTTTAGGGGAACAACATTTTCACCGATAGCTCATTTATCGACAAATATATCGAAATATGGATCAATTCAGGTGAAAGCTGTGGCCTTGGCCTTTCGCTTGACACCCATATGGAACGCATACATCAAGGTTTTGTGGGAACCACATTTTGACCGATAACTCATTTATTGATAAATATATCGAAATATCGAAAAGTGTAAATGAAAGCTAAGGCCATGCTCTTTCGTTTGAGACGCATACTGAATGCATGCAACAAGTTCTTAGAGGAACAAAATTTTCGCCGATAGCTCATTTAAAAGCTGTGGCCTTGCCCTTTCGTTTGACGCCCATATTGAATGCATACATCAAGGTTTTAGGGGAACAACATTTTCACCGATAGCTCATTTATCGACAAATATATCGAAATATGGATCAATTCAGGTGAAAGCTGTGGCCTTGGCCTTTCGCTTGATACCCATATGGAACGCATACATCAAGGTTTTGTGGGAACCACATTTTGACCGATAACTCATTTATTGATAAATATATCGAAATATCGAAAAGTCAAAATGAAAGCTAAGGCTATGCTCTTTCGTTTGAGACACATACTGAATGCTTACAACAAGGTCTTAGAGGAACCAAATTTTCGCCGATAGCTCATTTAAAAGCTGTGGCCTTGCCCTTTCGTTCGACGCCCATATTGAATGCATACATCAAGGTTTTAGGGGAACAACATTTTCACCGATAGCTCATTTATCGACAAATATATCGAAATATGGATCAATTCAGGTGAAAGCTGTGGCCTTGGCCTTTCGCTTGACACCCATATGGAACGCATACATCAAGGTTTTGTGGGAACAACATTTTGACCGATAACTCATGTATCGATACATATATCGAAATACCGAAAAGTTCCAATGAAAGCTGCGGCCTTGCCCTTTCGTTTGACACCCATATTGAACGCATATATCAAGGTTTTGTGGGAACCACATTTTCACCGTAAGCTCATCTATCGATAAATATATCGAAATATGGATCAATTCAGGTGAAAGCTGTGGCCTTGCCCTTTCGCTTGACACCCATACTGAGCGCATATATCAACATTTTGTGGGAACCACATTTTCACCGAAAGCTCATCTATCGATAAATATATCGAAATATGGTTCAATTCAGGTGAAAGCTGTGGCCTTGCCCTTTCGCTTGACACCCATATGGAACGCATACATCAAGGTTTTTGGGAACCCCATTTTGACCGATAACTCATGTATCGATACATATATCGAAATACCGAAAAGTTCCAATGAAAGCTGCGGCCTTGCCCTTTCGTTTGACACCCATATTGAACGCATATATCAAGGTTTTGTGGGAACCACATTTTCACCGTAAGCTCATCTATCGATAAATGTATCGAAATATGGATCAGTTCAGAATAAAGCTGTCTGCTTTCCCTTTCATTAGACACTCATATGGCGCTTAAGTTTCACGGTTTTATGGGAACAACATTTTGACCGAGAACTCATGTATCGATACATATATCGAAATATCGAAAAGTTCCAATGAAAGCTGTGGCCTTGCCCTTTCGTTTGACACCCATATTGAACGCATATATCAAGGTTTTGTGGGAACCACATTTTCACCGTAAGCTCATCTATCGATAAATATATCGAAATATGGATCAATTCAGGTGAAAGCTGTGGCCTTGCCCTTTCGCTTGACACCCATACTGAGCGCATATATCAAGGTTTTGTGGGAACCACATTTTCACCGAAAGCTCATCTATCGATAAATATATCGAAATATGGATCAATTCAGGTGAAAGCTGTGGCCTTGCCCTTTCGCTTGACACCCATACTGAGCGCATATATCAAGGTTTTGTGGGAACCACATTTTCACCGAAAGCTCATCTATCGATAAATATATCGAAATATGGATCAATTCAGGTGAAAGCTGTGGCCTTGCCCTTTCGCTTGACACCCATATGGAACGCATACATCAAGGTTTTGTGGGAACAACATTTTGACCGATAACTCATGTATCGATACATATATCGAAATACCGAAAAGTTCCAATGAAAGCTGCGGCCTTGCCCTTTCGTTTGACACCCATATTGAACGCATATATCAAGGTTTTGTGGGAACCACATTTTCACCGTAAGCTCATTTATCGACAAATATATCGAAATATGGATCAATTCAGGTGAAAGCTGTGGCCTTGGCCTTTCGCTTGACACCCATATGGAACGCATACATCAAGGTTTTGTGGGAACAACATTTTGACCGATAACTCATGTATCGATACATATATCAAAATACCGAAAAGTTCCAATGAAAGCTGCGGCCTTGCCCTTTCGTTTGACACCCATATTGAACGCATATATCAAGGTTTTGTGGGAACCACATTTTCACCGTAAGCTCATCTATCGATAAATATATCGAAATATGGATCAATTCAGGTGAAAGCTGTGGCCTTGCCCTTTCGCTTGACACCCATACTGAGCGCATATATCAAGGTTTTGTGGGAACCACATTTTCACCGAAAGCTCATCTATCGATAAATATATCGAAATATGGATCAATTCAGGTGAAAGCTGTGGCCTTGCCCTTTCGCTTGACACCCATATGGAACGCATACATCAAGGTTTTGTGGGAACAACATTTTGACCGATAACTCATGTATCGATACATATATCGAAATACCGAAAAGTTCCAATGAAAGCTGCGGCCTTGCCCTTTCGTTTGACACCCATATTGAACGCATATATCAAGGTTTTAGCGGAGCAACATTTTCACCGATAGCTCGTTTATCGACAAATATATCGAAATATGCATCAATTCATGTGAAAGCTGTGGCCTTGCACTTTCGCTTGACACTCATAGGGAACGCATATATCAAGGTTTTGTGGGAACCACATTTTGACCGATAACTCATTTATTGATAAATATATCGAAATATCGAAAAGTCAAAATGAAAGCTAAGGCCATGCTCTTTCGTTTGAGTAACATACTGAATGCATACAACAAGTTCTTAGAAGAACAAAATTTTCGCCGATAGCTTATTTAAAAGCTGTGGCCTTGCCCTTTCGTTTGACACCCATATTGAATGCATATATCAAGGTTTTGGGGAAACAACATTTTCACCGATAGCTCATTTATCGAAAAATATATCGAAATATGGATCAGTTCAGATGAAAGCTGTCTGCTTTCCCTTCCTCCTTGCGCTTAAGTTTCACGGTTTTATGGGAACAACATTTTGACCGATAACTCATGTATCGATACATATATCGAAATATCGAAAAGTTCAATTGAAAGCTGTGGCCTTGCCCTTTTGCTTGACACCCATATGGAACGCATACATCAAGGTTTTGTGGGAACCACATTTTGACCGACAACTCATTTATTGATAAATATATCGAAATATCGAAAAGTCAAAATGAAAGCTGAGGCCATGCTCTTTCGGTTGAGGCACATACTGAATGCATACAACAAGGCCTTAGAGGAACAAAATTTTCGCCGATAGCTCATTTAAAAGCTGTGGCCACGTGTTTTCGTTTGACACCCATACTGAACGCATATATCATGACTTTAGGGGAACAGCATTTTCACCGATAGCTCATCTATCGATAAATATATCGAAAAGCCAAATTAAAGCTAAGGCCATGCTCTTTCGTTTGACACACATACTGACTTTAGGGGAACAACATTTTCACCGATAGCTCGTTTATCGACAAATATATCGAAATATGGATAAATTGAGAAGAAAGCTGTGGCCTTGCCCTTTCGCTTGACACCCATATGGAACGCATACATCAAGGTTTTGTGGGATCCACATTTTGACCGATAACTCATGTGTCGATACATATATCGAAATATCGAAAAGTTCAAATGAAAGCTGTGGCCTTGCCCTTTCGTTTGACACCCATATTGAATGCATATATCAAGGTTTTAGAGGAACAACATTTTCACCAATAGCTTATTTAGCGACAAATATATCGAAATATGGATCAATTCAGGTGAAAGCTGTGGCCCCGCCCTTTCGTTTGACACCCATATGGAACGCATACATCAAGGTTTTGTGGGAACCACATTTTGACCGATAACTCATTTATTGATAAATATATCGAAATATCGAAAAGTCAAAATGAAAGCTAAGGCCATGCTCTTTGGTTTGAGACACATACTGAATGCATACAACAAGTTCTTAGAGGAACAAAATTTTCGCCGATAGCTCATTTAAAAGCTGTGGCCATGCCCTTCCGTTTGACACCCATATTGAACGCATATATCAAGGTTTTAGAGGAACAACATTTTCACCGATAGCTCATTTATCGACAAATATATCGAAATATGGATCAATTCAGGTGAAAGCTGTGGCCTCGCCCTTTCGTTTGACACCCATATGGAACGCATACATCAAGGTTTTGTGGGAACCACATTTTGACCGATAACTCATTTATTGATAAATATATCGAAATATCGAAAAGTCAAAATGAAAGCTAAGGCCATGTTCTTTCGTTTGAGACACATACGGAATGCATACAACAAGTTCTTAGAGGAACAAAATTTTCGCCGATAGCTCATTTAAAAGCTGTGGCCTTGCCCTTTCGTTTGACACCCATATTGAATGAATACATCGAGGTTTTAGGGGAACAACATTTTCACCGATAGCTCATTTATCGACAAATATATCGAAATATGGATCAATTCAGGTGAAAGCTGTGGCCTTGGCCTTTCGCTTGACACCCATATGGAACGCATACATCAAGGTTTTGTGGGAACCACATTTTGACCGATAACTCATTTATTGATAAATATATCGAAATATCGAAAAGTGTAAATGAAAGCTAAGGCCATGCTCTTTCGTTTGAGACGCATACTGAATGCATGCAACAAGTTCTTAGAGGAACAAAATTTTCGCCGATAGCTCATTTAAAAGCTGTGGCCTTGCCCTTTCGTTTGACGCCCATATTGAATGCATACATCAAGCTTTTAGGGGAACAACATTTTCACCGATAGCTCATTTATCGACAAATATATCGAAATATGGATCAATTCAGGTGAAAGCTGTGGCCTTGGCCTTTCGCTTGACACCCATATGGAACGCATACATCAAGGTTTTGTGGGAACCACATTTTGACCGAAAACTCATTTATTGATAAATATATCGAAATATCGAAAAGTCAAAATGAAAGCTAAGGCTATGCTCTTTCGTTTGAGACACATACTGAATGCATACAACAAGGTCTTAGAGGAACAAAATTTTCGCCGATAGCTCATTTAAAAGCTGTGGCCTTGCCCTTTCGTTCGACGCCCATATTGAATGCATACATCAAGGTTTTAGGGGAACAACATTTTCACCGATAGCTCATTTATCGACAAATATATCGAAATATGGATCAATTCAGGTGAAAGCTGTGGCCTTGGCCTTTCGCTTGACACCCATATGGAACGCATACATCAAGGTTTTGTGGGAACCACATTTTGACCGATAACTCATTTATTGATAAATATATCGAAATATCGAAAAGTCAAAATGAAAGCTAAGGCTATGCTCTTTCGTTTGAGACACATACTGAATGCATACAACAAGGTCTTAGAGGAACAAAATTTTCGCCGATAGCTCATTTAAAAGCTGTGGCCTTGCCCTTTCGTTTGACGCCCATATTGAATGCATACATCAAGGTTTTAGGGGAACAACATTTTCACCGATAGCTCATTTATCGACAAATATATCGAAATATGGATCAATTCAGGTGAAAGCTGTGGCCTTGCCCTTTCGCTTGACACCCATATGGAACGCATACATCAAGGTTTTGTGGGAACCACATTTTGACCGATAACTCATTTATTGATAAATATATCGAAATATCGAAAAGTCAAAATGAAAGCTAAGGCCATGCTCTTTCGTTTGAGACACATACGGAATGCATGCAACAAGTTCTTAGAGGAACAAAATTTTCGCCGATAGCTCATTTAAAAGCTGTGGCCTTGCCCTTTCGTTTGACGCCCATATTGAATGCATACATCAAGGTTTTAGGGGAACAACATTTTCACCGATAGCTCATTTATCGACAAATATATCGAAATATGGATCAATTCAGGTGAAAGCTGTGGCCTTGCCCTTTCGCTTGACACCCATATGGAACGCATACATCAAGGTTTTTTGGGAACAACATTTTGACCGATAACTCATTTATTGATAAATATATCGAAATATCGAAAAGTCAAAATGAAAGCTGAGGCCATGCTCTTTCGTTTGAGACACATACTGAATGCATACAACAAGGCCTTAGAGGAACAAAATTTTCGCCGATAGCTCATTTAAAAGCTGTGGCCACGTGTTTTCGTTTGACACCCATACTGAACGCATATATCATGACTTTAGGGGAACAGCATTGTCACCGATAGCTCATCTATCGATAAATATATCGAAAAGTCAAAATTAAAGCTAAGGCCATGCTCTTTCGTTTGACACCCATACTGACTTTAGGGGAACAACATTTTCACCGATAGCTCGTTTATCGACAAATATATCGAAATATGGATCAATTCAGGTGAAAGCTGTGGCCTTGGCCTTTCGCTTGACACGCATATGGAACGCATATGGAACGCATACATCAAGGTTTTGTGGGAACCACATTTTGACCGATAACTCATTTATTGATAAATATATCGAAATATCGAAAAGTCAAAATGAAAGCTAAGGCTATGCTCTTTCGTTTGAGACACATACTGAATGCATACAACAAGGTCTTAGAGGAACAAAATTTTCGCCGATAGCTCATTTAAAAGCTGTGGCCTTGCCCTTTCGTTCGACGCCCATATTGAATGCATACATCAAGGTTTTAGGGGAACAACATTTTCACCGATAGCTCATTTATCGACAAATATATCGAAATATGGATCAATTCAGGTGAAAGCTGTGGCCTTGGCCTTTCGCTTGACACCCATATGGAACGCATACATCAAGGTTTTGTGGGAACCACATTTTGACCGATAACTCATTTATTGATAAATATATCGAAATATTGAAAAGTCAAAATGAAAGCTAAGGCTATGCTCTTTCGTTTGAGACACATACTGAATGCATACAACAAGGTCTTAGAGGAACAAAATTTTCGCCGATAGCTCATTTAAAAGCTGTGGCCTTGCCCTTTCGTTTGACGCCCATATTGAATGCATACATCAAGGTTTTAGGGGAACAACATTTTCACCGATAGCTCATTTATCGACAAATATATCGAAATATGGATCAATTCAGGTGAAAGCTGTGGCCTTGCCCTTTCGCTTGACACCCATATGGAACGCATACATCAAGGTTTTGTGGGAACCACATTTTGACCGATAACTCATTTATTGATAAATATATCGAAATATCGAAAAGTCAAAATGAAAGCTAAGGCCATGCTCTTTCGTTTGAGACACATACGGAATGCATGCAACAAGTTCTTAGAGGAACAAAATTTTCGCCGATAGCTCATTTAAAAGCTGTGGCCTTGCCCTTTCGTTTGACGCCCATATTGAATGCATACATCAAGGTTTTAGGGGAACAACATTTTCACCGATAGCTCATTTATCGACAAATATATCGAAATATGGATCAATTCAGGTGAAAGCTGTGGCCTTGCCCTTTCGCTTGACACCCATATGGAACGCATACATCAAGGTTTTTTGGGAACAACATTTTGACCGATAACTCATTTATTGATAAATATATCGAAATATCGAAAAGTCAAAATGAAAGCTGAGGCCATGCTCTTTCGTTTGAGACACATACTGAATGCATACAACACGGCCTTAGAGGAACAAAATTTTCGCCGATAGCTCATTTAAAAGCTGTGGCCACGTGTTTTCGTTTGACACCCATACTGAACGCATATATCATGACTTTAGGGGAACAGCATTGTCACCGATAGCTCATCTATCGATAAATATATCGAAAAGTCAAAATTAAAGCTAAGGCCATGCTCTTTCGTTTGACACCCATACTGACTTTAGGGGAACAACATTTTCACCGATAGCTCGTTTATCGACAAATATATCGAAATATGGATCAATTCAGGTGAAAGCTGTGGCCTTGGCCTTTCGCTTGACACGCATATGGAACGCATACATCAAGGTTTTGTGGGAACCACATTTTGACCGATAACTCATTTATTGATAAATATATCGAAATATCGAAAAGTCAAAATGAAAGCTAAGGCTATGCTCTTTCGTTTGAGACACATACTGAATGCATACAACAAGGTCTTAGAGGAACAAAATTTTCGCCGATAGCTCATTTAAAAGCTGTGGCCTTGCCCTTTCGTTCGACGCCCATATTGAATGCATATATCAAGGTTTTAGGGGAACAACATTTTCACCGATAGCTCATTTATCGACAAATATATCGAAATATGGATCAATTCAGGTGAAAGCTGTGGCCTTGCCCTTTCGCTTGACACCCATATGGAACGCATACATCAAGGTTTTGTGGGAACCACATTTTAACCGATAACTCATTTATTGATAAATATATCGAAATATCGAAAAGTCAAAATGAAAGCTAAGGACATGCTCTTTCGTTTGAGACACATACTGAATGCATACAACAAGTTCTTAGAGGAACAAAATTTTCGCCGATAGCTCATTTAAAAGCTGTGGCCATGCCCTTCCGTTTGACACCCATATTGAACGCATATAAATATCAAGGTTTTAGCGGAACAACATTTTCACCGATAGCTCGTTTATCGACAAATATATCGAAATATGGATAAATTGAGAAGAAAGCTGTGGCCTTGCCCTTTCGCTTGACACCCATATGGAACGCATACATCAAGGTTTTGTGGGAACCACATTTTGACCGATAACTCATGTATCGATACATATATCGAAAAGTTCAAATGAAAGCTGTGGCCTTGCCCTTTCGTTTGACACCCATATTGAATGCATACATCAAGGTTTTAGGGGAACCAAATTTTCGCCGATAGCTCATTTAAAAGCTGTGGCCTTGCCCTTTCGTTTGACGCCCATATTGAATGCATACATCAAGGTCTTAGGGGAACAACATTTTCACCGATAGCTCATTTAGCGACAAATATATCGAAATATGGATCAATTCAGGTGAAAGCTGTGGCCTTGGCCTTTCGCTTGACACCCATATGGAACGCATACATCAAGGTTTTTTGATATATTTATCGATAACATTTTGACCGTTTACTCATGTATCGATACATATATCGAAATATCAAAAAGTTCATATGAAAGCTATCTGCTTTCCCTTTCATTAGACACTCATATTGCGCTTAAGTTTCACGGTTTTATGGGAACAACATTTTGACCGATAACTCAAGTATCGATACATATATCGAAATATCGAAAAGTTGCAATGAAAGCTGTGGCCTTGCCCTTTCGTTTGACACCCATATTGAACGCATATATCATGGTTTTAGCGGAACAACATTTTCACCGATAGTTCATTTATCGACAAATATATCGAAATATGGATCAATTCAGGTGAAAGCCGTTGCCTTGCCCTTTCGCTTGACACCCATATGGAACGCATACATCAAGGTTTTGTGGGAACCTCATTTTGACCGATAACTCATGTATCGATACATATATCGAAATTACGAAAAGTTTAAATGAAAGCTGTGGCCTTGCCCTTTCGTTTGACACCCATATTGAACGCATATATCAAGGTTTTAGGGGAACAACATTTTGACCTATAACTCATGTATCGATAAATATATCGAAATATGGATCAGTTCAGATGAACGCTGTCTGCTTTCCCTTTCATTAGACACTCATATTGTGCTTAAGTTTCACGGTTTTATGGGAACAACATTTTGAACGATAACTCATGTATCGATACATATATCGAAATATAGAAAAGTTCAAATAAAAAGCTTTGGTCATGCCCTTTCGCTTGACACCCATACTGAGCGCATATATCAAGGTTTTGTGGGAACCACATTTTCACCGAAAGCTCATCTATCGATAAATATATCCAAATATGGATGAGTTCAAATGAAAGCTGCGGCCTTGCCCTTTCGTTTGACACCCATATTGAATGAATACATCGAGGTTTTAGGGGAACAACATTTTCACCGATAGCTCATTTATCGACAAATATATCGAAATATGGATCAATTCAGGTGAAAGCTGTGGCCTTGGCCTTTCGCTTGACACCCATATGGAACGCATACATCAAGGTTTTGTGGGAACCACATTTTGACCGATAACTCATTTATTGATAAATATATCGAAATATCGAAAAGTCAAAATGAAAGCTAAGGCTATGCTCTTTCGTTTGAGACACATACTGAATGCATACAACAAGGTCTTAGAGGAACAAAATTTTCGCCGATAGCTCATTTAAAAGCTGTGGCCTTGCCCTTTCGTTCGACGCCCATATTGAATGCATACATCAAGGTTTTAGGGGAACAACATTTTCATCGATAGCTCATTTATCGACAAATGTATCGAAATATGGATCAATTCAGGTGAAAGCTGTGGCCTTGGCCTTTCGCTTGACACCCATATGGAACGCATACATCAAGGTTTTGTGGGAACCACATTTTGACCGATAACTCATTTATTGATAAATATATCGAAATATCGAAAAGTCAAAATGAAAGCTAAGGCCATGCTCTTTCGTTTGAGACACATACGGAATGCATGCAACAAGTTCTTAGAGGAACAAAATTTTCGCCGATAGCTCATTTAAAAGCTGTGGCCTTGCCCTTTCGTTTGACGCCCATATTGAATGCATACATCAAGGTTTTAGGGGAACAACATTTTCACCGATAGCTCATTTATCGACAAATATATCGAAATATGGATCAATTCAGGTGAAAGCTGTGGCCTTGCCCTTTCGCTTGACACCCATATGGAACGCATACATCAAGGTTTTTTGGGAACAACATTTTGACCGATAACTCATTTATTGATAAATATATCGAAATATCGAAAAGTCAAAATGAAAGCTGAGGCCATGCTCTTTCGTTTGAGACACATACTGAATGCATACAACAAGGCCTTAGAGGAACAAAATTTTCGCCGATAGCTCATTTAAAAGCTGTGGCCACGTGTTTTCGTTTGACGCCCATACTGAACGCATATATCATGACTTTAGGGGAACAGCATTGTCACCGATAGCTCATCTATCGATAAATATATCGAAAAGTCAAAATTAAAGCTAAGGCCATGCTCTTTCGTTTGACACCCATACTGACTTTAGGGGAACAACATTTTCACCGATAGCTCGTTTATCGACAAATATATCGAAATATGGATCAATTCAGGTGAAAGCTGTGGCCTTGGCCTTTCGCTTGACACGCATATGGAACGCATACATCAAGGTTTTGTGGGAACCACATTTTGACCGATAACTCATTTATTGATAAATATATCGAAATATCGAAAAGTCAAAATGAAAGCTAAGGCTATGCTCTTTCGTTTGAGACACATACTGAATGCATACAACAAGGTCTTAGAGGAACAAAATTTTCGCCGATAGCTCATTTAAAAGCTGTGGCCTTGCCCTTTCGTTCGACGCCCATATTGAATGCATACATCAAGGTTTTAGGGGAACAACATTTTCACCGATAGCTCATTTATCGACAAATATATCGAAATATGGATCAATTCAGGTGAAAGCTGTGGCCTTGCCCTTTCGCTTGACACCCATATGGAACGCATACATCAAGGTTTTGTGGGAACCACATTTTAACCGATAACTCATTTATTGATAAATATATCGAAATATCGAAAAGTCAAAATGAAAGCTAAGGACATGCTCTTTCGTTTGAGACACATACTGAATGCATACAACAAGTTCTTAGAGGAACAAAATTTTCGCCGATAGCTCATTTAAAAGCTGTGGCCATGCCCTTCCGTTTGACACCCATATTGAACGCATATAAATATCAAGGTTTTAGCGGAACAACATTTTCACCGATAGCTCGTTTATCGACAAATATATCGAAATATGGATATTTTGAGAAGAAAGCTGTGGCCTTGCCCTTTCGCTTGACACCCATATGGAACGCATACATCAAGGTTTTGTGGGAACCACATTTTGACCGATAACTCATGTATCGATACATATATCGAAAAGTTCAAATGAAAGCTGTGGCCTTGCCCTTTCGTTTGACACCCATATTGAATGCATACATCAAGGTTTTAGGGGAACCAAATTTTCGCCGATAGCTCATTTAAAAGCTGTGGCCTTGCCCTTTCGTTTGACGCCCATATTGAATGCATACATCAAGGTCTTAGGGGAACAACATTTTCACCGATAGCTCATTTAGCGACAAATATATCGAAATATGGATCAATTCAGGTGAAAGCTGTGGCCTTGGCCTTTCGCTTGACACCCATATGGAACGCATACATCAAGGTTTTTTGATATATTTATCGATAACATTTTGACCGTTTACTCATGTATCGATACATATATCGAAATATCAAAAAGTTCATATGAAAGCTATCTGCTTTCCCTTTCATTAGACACTAATATTGCGCTTAAGTTTCACGGTTTTATGGGAACAACATTTTGACCGATAACTCAAGTATCGATACATATATCGAAATATCGAAAAGTTCCAATGAAAGCTGTGGCCTTGCCCTTTCGTTTGACACCCATATTGAACGCATATATCATGGTTTTAGCGGAACAACATTTTCACCGATAGTTCATTTATCGACAAATATATCGAAATATGGATCAATTCAGGTGAAAGCCGTTGCCTTGCCCTTTCGCTTGACACCCATATGGAACGCATACATCAAGGTTTTGTGGGAACCTCATTTTGACCGATAACTCATGTATCGATACATATATCGAAATTACGAAAAGTTTAAATGAAAGCTGTGGCCTTGCCCTTTCGTTTGACACCCATATTGAACGCATATATCAAGGTTTTAGGGGAACAACATTTTGACCTATAACTCATGTATCGATAAATATATCGAAATATGGATCAGTTCAGATGGACGCTGTCTGCTTTCCCTTTCATTAGACACTCATATTGTGCTTAAGTTTCACGGTTTTATGGGAACAACATTTTGAACGATAACTCATGTATCGATACATATATCGAAATATAGAAAAGTTCAAATAAAAAGCTTTGGTCATGCCCTTTCGCTTGACACCCATACTGAGCGCATATATCAAGGTTTTGTGGGAACCACATTTTCACCGAAAGCTCATCTATCGATAAATATATCCAAATATGGATGAGTTCAAATGAAAGCTGCGGCCTTGCCCTTTCGTTTGACACCCATATTGAATGAATACATCGAGGTTTTAGGGGAACAACATTTTCACCGATAGCTCATTTATCGACAAATATATCGAAATATGGATCAATTCAGGTGAAAGCTGTGGCCTTGGCCTTTCGCTTGACACCCATATGGAACGCATACATCAAGGTTTTGTGGGAACCACATTTTGACCGATAACTCATTTATTGATAAATATATCGAAATATCGAAAAGTGTAAATGAAAGCTAAGGCCATGCTCTTTCGTTTGAGATGCATACTGAATGCATGCAACAAGTTCTTAGAGGAACAAAATTTTCGCCGATAGCTCATTTAAAAGCTGTGGCCTTGCCCTTTCGTTTGACGCCCATATTGAATGCATACATCAAGCTTTTAGGGGAACAACATTTTCACCGATAGCTCATTTATCGACAAATATATCGAAATATGGATCAATTCAGGTGAAAGCTGTGGCCTTGGCCTTTCGCTTGACACCCATATGGAACGCATACATCAAGGTTTTGTGGGAACCACATTTTGACCGATAACTCATTTATTGATAAATATATCGAAATATCGAAAAGTCAAAATGAAAGCTAAGGCTATGCTCTTTCGTTTGAGACACATACTGAATGCATACAACAAGGTCTTAGAGGAACAAAATTTTCGCCGATAGCTCATTTAAAAGCTGTGGCCTTGCCCTTTCGTTCGACGCCCATATTGAATGCATACATCAAGGTTTTAGGGGAACAACATTTTCATCGATAGCTCATTTATCGACAAATGTATCGAAATATGGATCAATTCAGGTGAAAGCTGTGGCCTTGGCCTTTCGCTTGACACCCATATGGAACGCATACATCAAGGTTTTGTGGGAACCACATTTTGACCGATAACTCATTTATTGATAAATATATCGAAATATCGAAAAGTCAAAATGAAAGCTAAGGCTATGCTCTTTCGTTTGAGACACATACTGAATGCATACAACAAGGTCTTAGAGGAACAAAATTTTCGCCGATAGCTCATTTAAAAGCTGTGGCCTTGCCCTTTCGTTCGACGCCCATATTGAATGCATACATCAAGGTTTTAGGGGAACAACATTTTCACCGATAGCTCATTTATCGACAAATATATCGAAATATGGATCAATTCAGGTGAAAGCTGTGGCCTTGCCCTTTCGCTTGACACCCATATGGAACGCATACATCAAGGTTTTTTGGGAACAACATTTTGACCGATAACTCATTTATTGATAAATATATCGAAATATCGAAAAGTCAAAATGAAAGCTGAGGCCATGCCCTTTCGTTTGAGACACATACTGAATGCATACAACAAGGCCTTAGAGGAACAAAATTTTCGCCGATAGCTCATTTAAAAGCTGTGGCCACGTGTTTTCGTTTGACACCCATACTGAACGCATATATCATGACTTTAGGGGAACAGCATTGTCACCGATAGCTCATCTATCGATAAATATATCGAAAAGTCAAAATTAAAGCTAAGGCCATGCTCTTTCGTTTGACACCCATACTGACTTTAGGGGAACAACATTTTCACCGATAGCTCGTTTATCGACAAATATATCGAAATATGGATCAATTCAGGTGAAAGCTGTGGCCTTGGCCTTTCGCTTGACATGCATATGGAACGCATACATCAAGGTTTTGTGGGAACCACATTTTGACCGATAACTCATTTATTGATAAATATATCGAAATATCGAAAAGTCAAAATGAAAGCTAAGGCTATGCTCTTTCGTTTGAGACACATACTGAATGCATACAACAAGTTCTTAGAGGAACAAAATTTTCGCCGATAGCTCATTTAAAAGCTGTGGCCATGCCCTTCCGTTTGACACCCATATTGAACGCATATAAATATCAAGGGTTTAGCGGAACAACATTTTCACCGATAGCTCGTTTATCGACAAATATATCGAAATATGGATCAATTCAGGTGAAAGCTGTGGCCTTGGCCTTTCGCTTGACACCCATATGGAACGCATACATCAAGGTTTTGTGGGAACCACATTTTCACCGATAACTCATTTATTGATAAATATATCGAAATATCGAAAAGTCAAAATGAAAGCTAAGGACATGCTCTTTCGTTTGAGACACATACTGAATGCATACAACAAGTTCTTAGAGGAACAAAATTTTCGCCGATAGCTCATTTAAAAGCTGTGGCCATGCCCTTCCGTTTGACACCCATATTGAACGCATATAAATATCAAGGTTTTAGCGGAACAACATTTTCACCGATAGCTCGTTTATCGACAAATATATCGAAATATGGATAAATTGAGAAGAAAGCTGTGGCCTTGCCCTTTCGTTTGGCACCCATATTGAACGCATATATCATGGTTTTAGGGGAACAACATTTTGACCTATAACTCATGTATCGATAAATATATCGAAATATGGATCAGTTCAGATGAACGCTGTCTGCTTTCCCTTTCATTAGACACTCATATTGTGCTTAAGTTTCACGGTTTTATGGGAACAACATTTTGAACGATAACTCATGTATCGATACATATATCGAAATATAGAAAAGTTCAAATGAAAGCTTTGGTCATGCCCTTTCGCTTGACACCCATACTGAGCGCATATATCAAGGTTTTGTGGGAACCACATTTTCACCGAAAGCTCATCTATCGATAAATATATCCAAATATGGATGAGTTAAAATGAAAGCTGCGTCCTTGCCCTTTCGTTTGACACCCATATTGAACGCATATATCAAGGTTTTAGCGGAAACCCATTTTCACCGATAGTTCATTTATCGACAAATATATCGAAATATGGATCAATTCAGGTGAAAGCCGTGGCCTTGCCCTTTCGCTTGACACCCATATGGAACGCATACATCAAGGTTTTGTGGGAACCTCATTTTGACCGATAACTCATGTATCGATACATATATCGAAATATCGAAAAGTTGAAATGAAAGCTGTGGCCTTGCCCTTTCGTTTGACACCCATATTGAACGCATATATCAAGGTTTTAGGGGAACAACATTTTGACCTATAACTCATGTCTCGATAAATATATCGAAATATGGATCAGTTCAGATGAACGCTGTCTGCTTTCCCTTTCATTAGACACTCATATTGTGCTTAAGTTTCACGGTTTTATGGGAACAACATTTTGAACGATAACTCATGTATCGATACATATATCGAAATATCGAAAAGTTCAAATGAAAGCTTTGGTCATGCCCTTTCGTTTGACACCCATACTGAACGCATATATCAAGGACTTATGGCAACCACATTTTCACCGATAGCTCGTTTATCGACAAATATATCGAAATATGCATCAATTCATGTGAAAGCTGTGGCCTTGCACTTTCGGTTGACACTCATATGGAACGCATATATCAAGGTTTTGTGGGAACCACATTGTGACCGATAACTCATTTATTGATAAATATATCGAAATATCGAAAAGTCTAAATTAAAGCTAAGGCCATGCTCTTTCGTTTGAGACACATACTGAATGCATATAACAAGGTCTTAGAGGAACAAAATTTTCGCCGATAGCTCATTTAAAAGCTGTGGCCTTGCCCTTTCGTTTGACACCCATATTGAATGCATATATCAAGGTTTTAGGGGAACAACATTTTCACCGATAGCTCATTTAGCGACAAATATATCGAAATATGGATCAATTCAGGTGAAAGCTGTGGCCTTGGCCTTTCGCTTGACACCCATATGGAACGCATACATCAAGGTTTTTTGGGAACAATATCTGAGCGCATATATCAAGGTTTTGTGGGAACCACATTTTCACCGAAAGCTCATCTATCGATAAATATATCCAAATATGGATGAGTTCAAATGAAAGCTGCGGCCTTGCCCTTTCGTTTGACACCCATATTGAACGCATACATCACGGTTTTGTGGGAACCACATTGTGACCGATAACTCATTTATTGATAAATATATCGAAATATCGAAAAGTCTAAATGAAAGCTAAGGCCATGCTCTTTCGTTTGAGACACATACTGAATGCATATAACAAGGTCTTAGAGGAACAAAATTTTCGCCGATAGCTCATTTAAAAGCTGTGGCCTTGCCCTTTCGTTTGACACCCATATTGAATGCATATATCAAGGTTTTAGGGGAACAACATTTTCACCGATAGCTCATTTAGCGACAAATATATCGAAATATGGATCAATTCAGGTGAAAGCTGTGGCCTTGGCCTTTCGCTTGACACCCATATGGAACGCATACATCACGGTTTTGTGGGAACCAAATTTTGACCGATAACTCATTTATTGATAAATATATCGAAATATCGAAAAGTCAAAATGAAAGCTAAGGCCATGCTCTTTCGTTTGAGACACATACTGAATGCATATAACAAGGTCTTAGAGGAACAAAATTTTCGCCGATAGCTCATTTAAAAGCTGTGGCCTTGCCCTTTCGTTTGACATCCATATTGAACGCATATATCAAGGTTTTAGCGGAACAACATTTTCACCGATAGCTCATTTATCGACAAATATATCGAAATATGGATCAATGCAGGTGAAAGCTGTGGCCTTGGCCTTTCGCTTGACACCCATATGGAACGCATACATCAAGGTTTTTTGGGAACAACATTTTGACCGATAACTCATTTATCGATAAATGTATCGAAATATGGATCAGTTCAGAATAAAGCTGTCTGCTTTCGCTTTCATTAGACACTCATATTGTGCTTAAGTTTCACAGTTCTATGGGAACAACATTTTAACCGATAACTCATGTATCGATAAATATATCAAAATATGGATCAGTTCAGAATAAAGCTGTCTGCTTTCCCTTTCATTAGACACTCATATTGTGCTTAAGTTTCACAGTTCTATGGGAACAACATTTTAACCGATAACTCATGTATCGATAAATATATCGAAATATGGATCAGTTCAGATGAAAGCTGTCTGCTTTCCCTTTCATTAGACACTCATATTGCGCTTAAGTTTCACGGTTTTATGGGAACAACGTTTTGACCGATAACTCATTAATCGATAAATGTATCGAAATATGGATCAGTTCAGGATAAAGCTGTCTGCTTTCCCTTTCATTAGACACTCATATTGTGCTTAAGTTTTACAGTTCTATGGGAACAACATTTTGACCGATAACTCATGTATCGATACATATATCGAAATATCTAAAAGTTCAAATGAAAGCTGTGGCCTTGCCCTTTCGCTTGACACCCATACTGAGCGCATATATCAAGGTTTTGTGGGAACCACATTTTCACCGAAAGCTCATCTATCGATAAATATATCCAAATATGGATGAGTTCAAATGAAAGCTGCGGCCTTGCCCTTTAGTTTGACACCCATATTGAACGCATACATCACGGTTTTGTGGGAACCACATTTTGACCGACAACTCATTTATTGATAAATCGAAAAGTCAAAATGAAAGCTAAGGCCATGCTCTTTCGTTTGAGACACATACTGAATGCATATAACAAGGTCTTAGAGGAACAAAGTTTTCGCCGATAGCTCATTTATAAGCTGTGGCCTTGCCCTTTCGTTTGACACCCATATTGAATGCATATATCAAGGTTTTAGGGGAACAACATTTTCACCGATAGCTCATTTATCGACAAATATATCGAAATATGGATCAATTCAGGTGAAAGCTGTGGCCTTTCCCTTTCGCTTGACACCCATATGGAACGCATACATCACGGTTTTGTGGGAACCACATTTTGACCGATAACTCATTTATTGATAAATATATCGAAATATCTAAAAGTTAAAATGAAAGCTAAGGCCAAACTCTTTCGTTTGAGACATATACTGAATGCATACAACAAGGTCTTAGAGGAACAACATTTTCGCCGATAGCTCATTTAAAAGCTGTGGCCACGTGTTTTCGTTTGACACCCATACTGAACGCATATATCAAGGTTTTAGGGGAACAGCATTTTCACCGAAAGCTCATTTATCGACAAATATATCGAAATATGGAGCAGTTCAGATGAAAGCTGTGGCCTCGCCCTTTCGTTTGACACCCATATGGAACGCATACATCAAGGTTTTGTGGGAACCACATTTTGACCGATAACTCATTTATCGATAAATGTATCGAAATATGGATCAGTTCAGAATAAAGCTGTCTGCTTTCTCTTTTATTAGACACTCATATCGTGCTTAAGTTTCACAGTTCTATGGGAACAACATTTTAACCGATAACTCATGTATCGATAAATATATCGAAATATGGATCAGTTCAGAATAAAGCTGTCTGCTTGCCCTTTCATTAGACACTCATATTGTGCTTAAGTTTCACAGTTCTATGGGAACAACATTTTAACCGATAACTCATGTATCGATAAATATATCGAAATATGGATCAGTTCAGAATAAAGCTGTCTGCTTTCCCTTTCATTAGACACTCATATTGTGCTTAAGTTTCACAGTTCTATGGGAACAACATTTTAACCGATAACTCATGTATCGATAAATATATCGAAATATGGATCAGTTCAGATGAAAGCTGTCTGCTTTCCCTTTCATTAGACACTCATATTGCGCTTAAGTTTCACGGTTTTATGGGAACAACGTTTTGACCGATAACTCATTAATCGATAAATGTATCGAAATATGTATCAGTTCAGGATAAAGCTGTCTGCTTTCCCTTTCATTAGACACTCATATTGTGCTTAAGTTTCACAGTTCTATGGGAACAACATTTTGACCGATAACTCATGTATCGATACATATATCGAAATATCGAACAGTTCAAATGAAAGCTGTGGCCTTGCCCTTTCGCTTGACACCCATACTGAGCGCATATATCAAGCTTTTGTGGGAACCACATTTTCACCGAAAGCTCATCTATCGATAAATATCTCCAAATATGGATGAGTTCAAATGAAAGCTGCGGCCTTGCCCTTTCGTTTGACACCCATATTGAACGCATACATCACGGTTTTGTGGGAACCACATTTTGACCGATAACTCATTTATTGATAAATATATCGAAATATCGAAAAGTCAAAATGAAAGCTAAGGCCATGCTCTTTCGTTTGAGACACATACTGAATGCATATAACAAGGTCTTAGAGGAACAAAATTTTCGCCGATAGCTCATTTAAAAGCTGTGGCCTTGCCCTTTCGTTTGACACCCATATTGAACGCATATATCAAGGTTTTAGCGGAACAACATTTTCACCGATAGCTCATTTATCGACAAATATATCGAAATATGGATCAATTCAGGTGAAAGCTGTGGCCTTGGCCTTTCGCTTGACACCTATATGGAATGCATACATCAAGGTTTTTTGGGAACAACATTTTGACCGATAACTCATTTATCGATAAATGTATCGAAATATGGATCAGTTCAGAATAAAGCTGTCTGCTTTCCCTTTCATTAGACACTCATATTGTGCTTAAGTTTCACAGTTATATGGGAACAACATTTTAACCGATAACTCGTTTATCGATAAATATATCGAAATATGGATCAGTTCAGAATAAAGCTGTCTGCTTTCCCTTTCATTAGACACTCATATTGTGCTTAAGTTTCACAGTTCTATGGGAACAACATTTTAACCGATAACTCATGTATCGATAAATATATCGAAATAGGGATCAGTTCAGATGAAAGCTGTCTGCTTTCCCTTTCATTAGACACTCATATTGCGCTTAAGTCTCACGGTTTTATGGGAACAACGTTTTGACCGATAACTCATTAATCGATAAATGTATCGAAATATGGATCAGTTCAGGATAAAGCTGTCTGCTTTCTCTTTTATTAGACACTCATATCGTGCTTAAGTTTCACAGTTCTATGGGAACAACATTTTAACCGATAACTCATGTATCGATAAATATATCGAAATATGGATCAGTTCAGAATAAAGCTGTCTGCTTTCCCTTTCATTAGACACTCATATTGTGCTTAAGTTTCACAGTTCTATGGGAACAACATTTTAACCGATAACTCATGTATCGATAAATATATCGAAATATGGATCAGTTCAGATGAAAGCTGTCTGCTTTCCCTTTCATTAGACACTCATATTGCGCTTAAGTCTCACGGTTTTATGGGAACAACGTTTTGACCGATAACTCATTAATCGATAAATGTATCGAAATATGGATCAGTTCAGGATAAAGCTGTCTGCTTTCTCTTTTATTAGACACTCATATCGTGCTTAAGTTTCACAGTTCTATGGGAACAACATTTTAACCGATTACTCATATATCGATACATATATCGAAATATCGAAATATCGAAAAGTTCAAATAAAAGCTGTGGCCTTGCCCTTTCGCTTGACACCCATACTGAGCGCATATATCAAGGTTTTGTGGGAACCACATTTTCACCGAAAGCTCATCTATCGATAAATATATACAAATATGGATGAGTTCAAATGAAAGCTGCGGCCTTGCCCTTTCGTTTGACACCCATATTGAACGCATATATCACGGTTTTGTGGGAACCACATTTTGACCGATAACTCATTTATTGATAAATATATCGAAATATCGAAAAGTCAAAATGAAAGCTAAGGCCATGCTCTTTCGTTTGAGACACATACTGAATGCATATAACAAGGTCTTAGAGGAACAAAATTTTCGCCGATAGCTCATTTAAAAGCTGTGGCCTTGCCCTTTCGTTTGACACCCATATATAATGCATATATCAAGGTTTTAGGGGAACAACATTTTCACCGATAGCTCATTTGTCGACAAATATATCGAAATATGGATCAATTCAGGTGAAAGCTGTGGTCTTGCCCTTTCGCTTGACACCCATACTGAGCGCATATATCAAGGTTTTGTGGGAACTACATTTTCACCGAAAGCTCATCTATCGATAAATATATCCAAATATGGATGAGTTCAAATGAAAGCTGCGGCCTTGCCCTTTCGTTTGACACCCATATTGAACGCATACATCACGGTTTTGTGGGAACCACATTTTGACCGATAACTCATTTATTGATAAATATATCGAAATATCGAAAAGTCAAAATGAAAGCTAAGGCCTTGCCCTTTCGTTTGACACCCATGTTGAACGCATACATCACGGTTTTGTGGGAACCACATTTTGACCGATAACTCATTTATTGATAAATATATCGAAATATCGAAAAGTCAAAATGAAAGCTAAGACACATACTGAATGCATATAACAAGGTCTTAGAGGAACAAAATTTTCGCCGATACCTCATTTAAAAGCTGTGGCCTTGCCCTTTCGTTTGACACCCATATTGAATGCATATATCATGACTTTACGGGAACAGCATTTTCACCGAAAGCTCATCTATCGATAAATATAACGAAATATGGATGAGTTCAAATGAAAGCTGTGGCCTTGCCCTTTCGTTTGACACCCTTATTGAACGCATATATCAAGGTTTTAGGGGAACCACATTTTGACCGATAACTCATTTATCGATAAATGTATCGAAATATGGATCAGTTCAGAATAAAGCTGTCTGCTTTCTCTTTTATTAGACACTCATATTGTGCTTAAGTTTCACGGTTTTATGGGAACAACGTTTTGACCGATAACTCATTAAACGATAAATATGTGGAAATATGGATCATTTCATATGAAAGCTGTCTGCTTTCCTTTTAATTAGACACTCATATTGTGCTTAAGTTTCACATTTCTATGGGAACAACATTTTAACCGATAACTCATGTATCGCTAAATATATCGAAATATGGATCAGTTCAGATGAAAGCTGTCTGCTTTCCCTTTCATTAGACACTCATATTGCGCTTAAGTTTCACGGTTTTATGGGAACAACGTTTTGACCGATAACTCATTAATCGATAAATGTAACGAAATATGGATCAGTTCAGAATAAAGCTGTCTGCTTTCCCTTTCATTAGACACTCATATTGTGCTTAAGTTTCACAGTTCTATGGGAACAACATTTTAACCGATAACTCATGTATCGATAAATATATCGAAATATGGATCAGTTCAGATGAAAGCTGTCTGCTTTCCCTTTCATTAGACACTCATATTGCGCTTAAGTTTCATGGTTTTATGGGAACAACATTTTGACCGATAACTCATGTATCGATACATATATCGAAATATCGGAAAGTTCAAATGAAAGCTGTGGCCTTGCTCTTTCGTTTGACACTCATATTGAACGCATATACCAAGATTTTAGCGGAACAACATTTTCACCGATAGCTCATCTATCGATAAATATATCCAAATATGGATGAGTTCAAATGAAAGCTGTGGCCTTGCCCTTTCGTTTGACACCCATATTGAACGCATATATCAAGATTTTAGCGGAACAACATTTTCACCGAAAGCTCATCTATCGATAAATATATCCAAATATGGATGAGTTCATTAACAACAACATTTTCACCGATAGTTCATTAATCGACATATATATCGAAATATGGATTAGTTCAGATGAAAGCTGTGGCTTTGCCCTTTCGCTTGACACCCATATTGAACGCATATATCAAGAGTTTAGGGGAACAGCATTTTCACCGAAAGCTCATCTATCGATAAATATGGCGAAATATGGATGAGTTCAAATGAAAGCTGTGGCCTTGCCCTTTCGCTTGACACCCATATTGAACGCATATATCAAGAGTTTAGGGGAACAGCATTTTCACCGAAAGCTCATCTATCGATAAATATGACGAAATATGGATGAGTTCAAATGAAAGCTGTGGCCTTGCCCTTTCGCTTGACACCCATATTGAACGCATATATCAAGAGTTTAGGGGAACAGCATTTTCACCGAAAGCTCATCTATCGATAAATATGACGAAATATGGATGAGTTCAAATGAAAGCTGTGGCCTTGCCCTTTCGCTTGACACCCATATTGAACGCATATATCAAGAGTTTAGGGGAACAGCATTTTCACCGAAAGATCATCTATCGATAAATATGACGAAATATGGATGAGTTCAAATGAAAGCTGTGGCCTTGCCCTTTCGCTTGACACCCATATTGAACGCATATATCAAGAGTTTAGGAGAAAAGCATTTTCACCGAAAGCTCATCTATCGATTAATATATCCAAATATGGATGAGTTCAAATGAAAGCTGTCTGCTTTCCCTTTCATTAGACACTCATATGGTGCTTAAGTTTCACGGTTTTATGGGAACAACATTTTGACCGATAACTCATGTATCGATACATATATCGAAATATCGAAAAGTTCAAATGAAAGCTGTGGCCTTGCCCTTTCGTTTGACACCCATATTGAACGCATATAGCAAGAGTTTAGGGGAACAGCATTTTCACCGAAAGCTCATCTATCGATAAATATGACGAAATATGGATGAGTTCCAATGAAAGCTGTGGCCTTGCCCTTTCGCTTGACACCCATATTGAACGCATATATCAAGAGTTTAGGGGAACAGCATTTTCACGGAAAGCTCATCTATCGATAAATATGACGAAATATGGATGAGTTCAAATGAAAGCTGTGGCCTTGCCCTTTCGCTTGACACCCATATTGAACGCATATATCAAGAGTTTAGGGGAACAGCATTTTCACCGAAAGCTCATCTATCGATAAATATGACGAAATATGGATGAGTTCAAATGAAAGCTGTGGCCTTGCCCTTTCGCTTGACACCCATATTGAACGCATATATCAAGAGTTTAGGGGAACAGCATTTTCACCGAAAGATCATCTATCGATAAATATGACGAAATATGGATGAGTTCAAATGAAAGCTGTGGCCTTGCCCTTTCGTTTGACACCCATATTGAACGCATATATCAAGATTTTAGCGGAACAACATTTTCACCGAAAGCTCATCTATCGATAAATATATCCAAATATGGATGAGTTCAAATGAAAGCTGTCTGCTTTCCCTTTCATTAGACACTCATATGGCGCTTAAGTTTCACGGTTTTATGGGAACAACATTTTGACCGATAACTCATGTATCGATACATATATCGAAATATCGGAAAGTTCAAATGAAAGCTGTGGCCTTGCCCTTTCGTCTGACACCCATATTGAACGCATATATCAAGATTTTAGCGGAACAACATTTTCACCGATAGCTCATCTATCGATAAATATATCCAAATATGGATGAGTTCAAATGAAAGCTGTGGCCTTGCCCTTTCGTTTGACACCCATATTGAACGCATATATCAAGATTTTAGCGGAACAACATTTTCACCGAAAGCTCATCTATCGATTAATATATCCAAATATGGATGAGTTCAAATGAAAGCTGTCTGCTTTCCCTTTCATTAGACACTCATATGGTGCTTAAGTTTCACGGTTTTATGGGAACAACATTTTGACCGATAACTCATGTATCGATACATATATCGAAATATCGAAAAGTTCAAATGAAAGCTGTTGCCTTGCCCTTTCGCTTGACACCCATATTGAACGCATATATCAAGAGTTTAGGGGAACAGCATTTTCACCGAAAGCTCATCTATCGATAAATATGACGAAATATGGATGAGTTCAAATGAAAGCTGTGGCCTTGCCCTTTCGCTTGACACCCATATTGAACGCATATATCAAGAGTTTAGGGGAACAACATTTTCACCGATAGCTCATCTATCGATAAATATATCCAAATATGGATGAGTTCAAATGAAAGCTGTGGCCTTGCTCTTTCGTTTGACACCCATATTGAACGCATATATCAAGATTTTAGCGGAACAACATTTTCACCGAAAGCTCATCTATCGATAAATATATCCAAATATGGATGAGGTCAAATGAAAGCTGTCTGCTTTCCCTTTCATTAGACACTCATATGGCGCTTAAGTTACACGGTTTTATGGGAACAACATTTCCACCGAAAGCTCATTTATCGATAAATATATCCAAATATGGATGAGTTCAAATGAAAGCTGTGGCCTTGCCCTTTCGTTTGACACCCATATTGAACGCATATATCAAGATTTTAGCAGAACAACATTTTCACCGAAAGCTCATCTATCGATAAATATATCCAAATATGGATGAGTTCAAATGAAAGCTGTCTGCTTTCCCTTTTATTAGACACTCATATGGCGCTTAAGTTTCACGGTTTTATGGGAACAACATTTCCACCGAAAGCTCATTTATCGATAAATATATCCAAATATGGATGAGCTCAAATGAAAGCTGTGGCCTTGCCCTTTCGTTTTCACCCATATTGAATGCATATATCAAGGTTTTGGGGAAACAACATTTTCACCGATAGTTCATTAATCGACATATATATCGAAATACGGATTAGTTCAGATGAAAGCTGTGGCTTTGCCCTTTCGCTTGACACCCATATGGAACGCATATATCAAGGTTTTGTGGGAACCACATTGTGACCGATAACTCATTTATTGATAAATATATCGAAATATCGAAAAGTCTAAATGAAAGCTAAGGCCATGCTCTTTCGTTTGAGACACATACTGAATGCATATAACAAGGTCTTAGAGGAACAAAATTTTCGCCGATAGCTCATTTAAAAGCTGTGGCCTTGCCCTTTCGTTTGACACCCATATTGAATGCATATATCAAGGTTTTAGGGGAACAACATTTTCACCGATAGCTCATTTAGCGACAAATATATCGAAATATGGATCAATTCAGGTGAAAGCTGTGGCCTTGGCCTTTCGCTTGACACCCATATGGAACGCATACATCAAGGTTTTTTGGGAACAATATCTGAGCGCATATATCAAGGTTTTGTGGGAACCACATTTTCACCGAAAGGTCATCTATCGATAAATATATCCAAATATGGATGAGTTCAAATGAAAGCTGCGGCCTTGCCCTTTCGTTTGACACCCATATTGAACGCATACATCACGGTTTTGTGGGAACCACATTGTGACCGATAACTCATTTATTGATAAATATATCGAAATATCGAAAAGTCTAAATGAAAGCTGTGGCCTTGCCCTTTCGTTTGACACCCATATTGAACGCATATATCAAGAGTTTAGGGGAACAGCATTTTCACCGAAAGCTCATCTATCGATTAATATATCCAAATATGGATGAGTTCAAATGAAAGCTGTGGCCTTGCCCTTTCGCTTGACACCCATATTGAACGCATATATCAAGAGTTTAGGGGAACAGCATTTTCACGGAAAGCTCATCTATCGATAAATATGACGAAATATGGATGAGTTCAAATGAAAGCTGTGGCCTTGCCCTTTCGCTTGACACCCATATTGAACGCATATATCAAGAGTTTAGGGGAACAGCATTTTCACCGAAAGCTCATCTATCGATAAATATGACGAAATATGGATGAGTTCAAATGAAAGCTGTGGCCTTGCCCTTTCGCTTGACACCCATATTGAACGCATATATCAAGAGTTTAGGGGAACAGCATTTTCACCGAAAGATCATCTATCGATAAATATGACGAAATATGGATGAGTTCAAATGAAAGCTGTGGCCTTGCCCTTTCGTTTGACACCCATATTGAACGCATATATCAAGATTTTAGCGGAACAACATTTTCACCGAAAGCTCATCTATCGATAAATATATCCAAATATGGATGAGTTCAAATGAAAGCTGTCTGCTTTCCCTTTCATTAGACACTCATATGGCGCTTAAGTTTCACGGTTTTATGGGAACAACATTTCCACCGAAAGCGCATTTATCGATAAATATATCCAAATATGGATGAGTTCAAATGAAAGCTGTGGCCTTGCCCTTTCGTTTGACACCCATATTGAACGCATATATCAAGATTTTAGCGAAACAACATTTTCACCGAAAGCTCATCTATCGATAAATATATCCAAATATGGATGAGTTCAAATGAAAGCTGTCTGCTTTCCCTTTCATTAGACACTCATATGGCGCTTAAGTTTCACGGTTTTATGGGAACAACATTTTGACCGATAACTCATGTATCGATACATATATCGAAATATCGGAAAGTTCAAATGAAAGCTGTGGCCTTGCCCTTTCGTCTGACACCCATATTGAACGCATATATCAAGATTTTAGCGGAACAACATTTTCACCGATAGCTCATCTATCGATAAATATATCCAAATATGGATGAGTTCAAATGAAAGCTGTGGCCTTGCCCTTTCGTTTGACACCCATATTGAACGCATATATCAAGATTTTAGCGGAACAACATTTTCACCGAAAGCTCATCTATCGATTAATATATCCAAATATGGATGAGTTCAAATGAAAGCTGTCTGCTTTCCCTTTCATTAGACACTCATATGGTGCTTAAGTTTCACGGTTTTATGGGAACAACATTTTGACCGATAACTCATGTATCGATACATATATCGAAATATCGAAAAGTTCAAATGAAAGCTGTGGCCTTGCCCTTTCGTTTGACACCCATATTGAACGCATATATCAAGAGTTTAGGGGAACAGCATTTTCACCGAAAGCTCATCTATCGATAAATATGACGAAATATGGATGAGTTCAAATGAAAGCTGTGGCCTTGCCCTTTCGCTTGACACCCATATTGAACGCATATATCAAGAGTTTAGGGGAACAACATTTTCACCGATAGCTCATCTATCGATAAATATATCCAAATATGGATGAGTTCAAATGAAAGCTGTGGCCTTGCTCTTTCGTTTGACACCCATATTGAACGCACATATCAAGATTTTAGCGGAACAACATTTTCACCGAAAGCTCATCTATCGATAAATATATCCAAATATGGATGAGGTCAAATGAAAGCTGTCTGCTTTCCCTTTCATTAGACACTCATATGGCGCTTAAGTTACACGGTTTTATGGGAACAACATTTCCACCGAAAGCTCATTTATCGATAAATATATCCAAATATGGATGAGTTCAAATGAAAGCTGTGGCCTTGCCCTTTCGTTTGACACCCATATTGAACGCATATATCAAGATTTTAGCAGAACAACATTTTCACCGAAAGCTCATCTATCGATAAATATATCCAAATATGGATGAGTTCAAATGAAAGCTGTCTGCTTTCCCTTTTATTAGACACTCATATGGCGCTTAAGTTTCACGGTTTTATGGGAACAACATTTCCACCGAAAGCTCATTTATCGATAAATATATCCAAATATGGATGAGCTCAAATGAAAGCTGTGGCCTTGCCCTTTCGTTTTCACCCATATTGAATGCATATATCAAGGTTTTGGGGAAACAACATTTTCACCGATAGTTCATTAATCGACATATATATCGAAATATGGATTAGTTCAGATGAAAGCTGTGGCTTTGCCCTTTCGCTTGACACCCATATGGAACGCATATATCAAGGTTTTGTGGGAACCACATTGTGACCGATAACTCATTTATTGATAAATATATCGAAATATCGAAAAGTCTAAATGAAAGCTAAGGCCATGCTCTTTCGTTTGAGACACATACTGAATGCATATAACAAGGTCTTAGAGGAACAAAATTTTCGCCGATAGCTCATTTAAAAGCTGTGGCCTTGCCCTTTCGTTTGACACCCATATTGAATGCATATATCAAGGTTTTAGGGGAACAACATTTTCACCGATAGCTCATTTAGCGACAAATATATCGAAATATGGATCAATTCAGGTGAAAGCTGTGGCCTTGGCCTTTCGCTTGACACCCATATGGAACGCATACATCAAGGTTTTTTGGGAACAATATCTGAGCGCATATATCAAGGTTTTGTGGGAACCACATTTTCACCGAAAGCTCATCTATCGATAAATATATCCAAATATGGATGAGTTCAAATGAAAGCTGCGGCCTTGCCCTTTCGTTTGACACCCATATTGAACGCATACATCACGGTTTTGTGGGAACCACATTGTGACCGATAACTCATTTATTGATAAATATATCGAAATATCGAAAAGTCTAAATGAAAGCTAAGGCCATGCTCTTTCGTTTGAGACACATACTGAATGCATATAACAAGGTCTTAGAGGAACAAAATTTTCGCCGATAGCTCATTTAAAAGCTGTGGCCTTGCCCTTTCGTTTGACACCCATATTGAATGCATATATCAAGGTTTTAGGGGAACAACATTTTCACCGATAGCTCATTTAGCGACAAATATATCGAAATATGGATCAATTCAGGTGAAAGCTGTGGCCTTGGCCTTTCGCTTGACACCCATATGGAACGCATACATCAAGGTTTTTTGGGAACAATATCTGAGCGCATATATCAAGGTTTTGTGGGAACCACATTTTCACCGAAAGCTCATCTATCGATAAATATATCCAAATATGGATGAGTTCAAATGAAAGCTGCGGCCTTGCCCTTTCGTTTGACACCCATATTGAACGCATATATCAAGAGTTTAGGGGAACAGCATTTTCACCGAAAGCTCATCTATCGATTAATATATCCAAATATGGATGAGTTCAAATGAAAGCTGTGGCCTTGCCCTTTCGCTTGACACCCATATTGAACGCATATATCAAGAGTTTAGGGGAACAGCATTTTCACCGAAAGCTCATCTATCGATAAATATATCCAAATATGGATGAGTTCAAATGAAAGCTGTGGCCTTGCCCTTTCGCTTGACACCCATATTGAACGCATATATCAAAAGTTTAGGGGAACAGCATTTTCACCGAAAGCTCATCTATCGATTAATATATCCAAATATGGATGAGTTCAAATGAAAGCTGTCTGCTTTCCCTTTCATTAGACACTCATATGGTGCTTAAGTTTCACGGTTTTATGGGAACAACATTTTGACCGATAACTCATATATCGATACATATATCGAAATATCGAAAAGTTCAAATGAAAGCTGTGGCCTTGCCCTTTCGTTTGACACCCATATTGAACGCATATATCAAGAGTTTAGGGGAACAGCATTTTCACCGAAAGCTCATCTATCGATAAATATGACGAAATATGGATGAGTTCAAATGAAAGCTGTGGCCTTGCCCTTTCGCTTGACACCCATATTGAACGCATATATCAAGAGTTTAGGGGAACAGCATTTTCACCGAAAGCTCATCTATCGATAAATATGACGAAATATGGATGAGTTCAAATGAAAGCTGTGGCCTTGCCCTTTCGCTTGACACCCATATTGAACGCATATATCAAGAGTTTATGGGAACAACATTTTCACCGATAGTTCATCTATCGATAAATATATCCAAATATGGATGAGTTCAAATGAAAGCTGTGGCCTTGCTCTTTCGTTTGACACCCATATTGAACGCATATATCAAGATTTTAGCGGAACAACATTTTCACCGAAAGCTCATCTATCGATAAATATATCCAAATATGGATGAGGTCAAATGAAAGCTGTCTGCTTTCCCTTTCATTGGACACTCATATGGCGCTTAAGTTACACGGTTTTATGGGAACAACATTTCCACCGAAAGCTCATTTATCGATAAATATATCCAAATATGGATGAGTTCAAATGAAAGCTGTGGCCTTGCCCTTTCGTTTGACACCCATATTGAACGCATATATCAAGATTTTAGCGGAACAACATTTTCACCGAAAGCTCATCTATCGATAAATATATCCAAATATGGATGAGTTCAAATGAAAGCTGTCTGCTTTCCCTTTTATTAGACACTCATATGGCGCTTAAGTTTCACGGTTTTATGGGAACAACATTTCCACCGAAAGCTCATTTATCGATAAATATATCCAAATATGGATGAGCTCAAATGAAAGCTGTGGCCTTGCCCTTTCGTTTGACACCCATATTGAATGCATATATCAAGGTTTTGGGGAAACAACATTTTCACCGATAGTTCATTAATCGACATATATATCGAAATATGGATTAGTTCAGATGAAAGCTGTGGCTTTGCCCTTTCGCTTGACACCCATATTGAACGCATATATCAAGAGTTTAGGGGAACAGCATTTTCACCGAAAGCTCATCTATCGATAAATATGGCGAAATATGGATGAGTTCAAATGAAAGCTGTGGCCTTGCCCTTTCGCTTGACACCCATATTGAACGCATATATCAAGAGTTTAGGGGAACAGCATTTTCACCGAAAGATCATCTATCAATAAATATGACGAAATATGGATGAGTTCAAATGAAAGCTGTGGCCTTGCCCTTTCGCTTGACACCCATATTGAACGCATATATCAAGAGTTTAGGGGAACAGCATTTTCACCGAAAGCTCATCTATCGATAAATATGACGAAATATGGATGAGTTCAAATGAAAGCTGTGGCCTTGCCCTTTCGCTTGACACCCATATTGAACGCATATATCAAGAGTTTAGGGGAACAGCATTTTCACCGAAAGCTCATCTATCGATAAATATGACGAAATATGGATGAGTTCAAATGAAAGCTGTGGCCTTGCCCTTTCGCTTGACACCCATATTGAACGCATATATCAAGAGTTTAGGGGAACATCATTTTCACCGAAAGCTCATCTATCGATAAATATGACGAAATATGGATGAGTTCAAATGAAAGCTGTGGCCTTGCCCTTCCTCCTTGCGCTTAAGTTTCACGGTTTTATGGGAGCAACATTTTGACCGATAACTCATGTATCGATACATATATCGAAATATCGAAAAGTTCAAATGAAAGCTGTGGCCTTGCCCTTTCGCTTGACACCCATATTGAACGCATATATCAAGAGTTAAGGGGAACAACATTTTCACCGATAGTTCATTTATCGACAAATATATCGAAATATGGATCAATTCAGGTGAAAGCTGTGGCCTTGGCCTTTCGCTTGACACCCATATGGAACGCATACATCAAGGTTTTTTGGGAACAACATTTTGACCGATAACTCATTTATCGATAAATGTATCGGAATATGGATCAGTTCAGAATAAAGCTGTCTGCTTTCCCTTTCATTAGACACTCATATTGTGCTTAAGTTTCACAGTTCTATGGGAACAACATTTTAACCGATAACTCATGTATCGATAAATATATCGAAATATGGATCAGTTCAGAATAAAGCTGTCTGCTTTCCCTTTGATTAGACACTCATATTGTGCTTAAGTTTCACAGTTCTATGGGAACAACATTTTAACCGATAACTCATGTATCGATAAATATATCGAAATATGGATCAGTTCAGATGAAAGCTGTCTGCTTTCCCTTTCATTAGACACTCATATTGCGCTTAAGTTTCACAGTTCTATGGGAACAACATTTTGACCGATAACTCATGTATCGATACATATATCGAAATATCGAAAAGTTCAAATGAAAGCTATGGCCTTGCCCTTTCGCTTGACACCCATACTGAGCGCATATATCAAGGTTTTGTGGGAACCACATTTTCACCGAAAGCTCATCTATCGATAAATATATCCAAATATGGATGAGTTCAAATTAAAGCTGCGGTCTTGCCCTTTCGTTTGACACCCATATTGAACGCATACATCACGGTTTTGTGGGAACCACATTTTGACCGATAACTCATTTATTGATAAATATATCGAAATATCGAAAAGTCAAAATGAAAGCTAAGGCCATGCTCTTTCGTTTGAGACACATACTGAATGCATATAACAAGGTCTTAGAGGAACAAAATTTTCGCCGATTCAATTCAGGTGAAAGCTGTGGCCTTTCAAATGAAAGCTGTCTGCTTTCCCTTTCATTAGACACTCATATGGCGCTTAAGTTTCACGGTTTTTGGGAAACAACATTTTGACCGATAACTCATGTATCGATACATATATCGAAATATCGAAAAGTTCAAATGAAAGCTGTGGCCTTCCTTGCCCTTTCGTTTGACACCCATATTGAACGCATATATCAAGATTTTAGCGGAACAGCATTTTCACCGAAAGCTCATCTGTCGATAAATATATCCAAATATGGATGAGTTCAAATGAAAGCATTCTGCTTTCCCTTTAATTAGACACTCATATGGTGCTTAAGTTTCACGGTTTTATGGGAACAACATTTTGACCGATAACTCATGTATCGATACATATATCGAAATATCGAAAAGTTCAAATGAAAGCTGTGGCCTTGCCCTTTCGTTTGACACCCATATTGAACGCATATATCAAGATTTTAGCGGAACAACATATTCACCGATAGCTCGTTTATCGACAAATATATCGAAATATGCATCAATTCATGTGAAAGCTGTGGCCTTGCACTTTCGCTTGACACTCATATGGAACGCATATATTAAGGTTTTGTGGGAACCACATTTTGATCGATAACTCATTTATTGATAAATATATCGAAATATCGAAAAGTCAAAATGAAAGCTAAGGCCATGCTCTTTCGTTTGAGTAACATACTGAATGCATACAACAAGTTCTTAGAGGAACAAAATTTTCGCCGATAGCTCATTTAAAAGCTGTGGCCTTGCCCTTTCGTTTGACACCCATATTGAATGCATATATCAAGGTTTTGGGGAAACAACATTTTCACCGATAACTCATTTATGGAAAAATATATCGAAATATGGATCAGTTCAGATGAAAGCTGTCTGCTTTCCCTTCCTCCTTGCGCTTAAGTTTCACGGTTTTATGGGAACAACATTTTGACCGATAACTCATGTATCGATACATATATCGAAATATCTAAAAGTTCAAATGAAAGCTGTGGCCTTGCCCTTTCGCTTGACACCCATATTGAACGCATATATCAAGGTTTTAGCGGAGCAACATTTTCACCGAAAGGTCATCTATCGATAAATATGACGAAATATGGATGAGTTCAAATGAAAGCTGTGGCCTTGCCCTTTCGCTTGACACCCATATTGAACGCATATATCAAGAGTTTAGGAGAACAGCATTTTCACCGAAAGCTCATCTATCGATAAATATGACGAAATATGGATGAGTTCAAATGAAAGCTGTGGCCTTGCCCTTTCGCTTGACACCCATATTGAACGCATATATCAAGAGTTTAGGGGAACAGCATTTTCACCGAAAGCTCATCTATCGATAACTATGACGAAATATGGATGAGTTCAAATAAAAGCTGTGGCCTTGCCCTTCCTCCTTGCGCTTAAGTTTCATGGTTTTATGGGAGCAACATTTTGACCGATAACTCATGTATCGATACATATATCGAAATATCGAAAAGTTCAAATGAAAGCTGTGGCCTTGCCCTTTCGCTTGACACCCATATTGAACGCATATATCAAGAGTTTAGGGGAACAACATTTTCACCGATAGTTCATTTATCGACAAATATATCGAAATATGGATCAATTCAGGTGAAAGCTGTGGCCTTGGCCTTTCGCTTGACACCCATATGGAACGCATACATCAAGGTTTTTTGGGAACAACATTTTGACCGATAACTCATTTATCGATAAATGTATCGAAATATGGATCAGTTCAGAATAAAGCTGTCTGCTTTCCCTTTCATTAGACACTCATATTGTGCTTAAGTTTCACAGTTCTATGGGAACAACATTTTAACCGATAACTCATGTATCGATAAATATATCGAAATATGGATCAGTTCAGAATAAAGCTGTCTGCTTTCCCTTTGATTAGACACTCATATTGTGCTTAAGTTTCACAGTTCTATGGGAACAACATTTTAACCGATAACTCATGTATCGATAAATATATCGAAATATAGATCAGTTCAGATGAAAGCTGTCTGCTTTCCCTTTCATTAGACACTCATATTGCGCTTAAGTTTCACAGTTCTATGGTAACAACATTTTGATACTCATGTATCGATACATATATCGAAATATCGAAAAGTTCAAATGAAAGCTGTGGCCTTGCCCTTTCGCTTGACATCCATACTGAGCGCATATATCAAGGTTTTGTGGGAACCACATTTTCACCGAAAGCTCATATATCGATAAATATATCCAAATATGGATGAGTTCAAATTAAAGCTGCGGCCTTGCCCTTTCGTTTGACACCCATATTGAACGCATACATCACGGTTTTGTGGGAACCACATTTTGACCGATAACTCATTTATTGATAAATATATCGAAATATCGAAAAGTCAAAATGAAAGCTAAGGCCATGCTCTTTCGTTTGAGACACATACTGAATGCATATAACAAGGTCTTAGAGGAACAAAATTTTCGCCGATTCAATTCAGGTGAAAGCTGTGGCCTTTCAAATGAAAGCTGTCTGCTTTCCCTTTCATTAGACACTCATATGGCGCTTAAGTTTCACGGTTTTTGGGAAACAACAGTTTGACCGATAACTCATGTATCGATACATATATCGAAATATCGAAAAGTCAAAATGAAAGCTAAGGCCATGCTCTTTCGTTTGAGACACATACTGAATGCATATAACAAGGTCTTAGAGGAACAAAATTTTCGCCGATTCAATTCAGGTGAAAGCTGTGGCCTTTCAAATGAAAGCTGTCTGCTTTCCCTTTCATTAGACACTCATATGGCGCTTAAGTTTCACGGTTTTAGGGGAACAACATTTTGACCGATAACTCATGTATCGATACATATATCGAAATATCGAAAAGTTCAAATGAAAGCTGTCTGCTTACCCTTTAATTAGACACTCATATGGTGCTTAAGTTTCACGGTTTTAGGGGAACAACATTTTGACCGATAACTCATATATCGATACATATATCGAAATATCGAAAAGTCAAAATGAAAGCTAAGGCCATGCTCTTTCGTTTGAGACACATACTGAATGCATATAACAAGGTCTTAGAGGAACAAAATTTTCGCCGATTCAATTCAGGTGAAAGCTGTGGCCTTTCAAATGAAAGCTGTCTGCTTTCCCTTTCATTAGACACTCATATGGCGCTTAAGTTTCACGGTTTTTGGGAAACAACAGTTTGACCGATAACTCATGTATCGATACATATATCGAAATATCGAAAAGTTCAAATGAAAGCTGTGGCCTTACTTGCCCTTTCGTTTGACGCCCATATTGAACGCATATATCAAGAGTTTAGCGGAACAACATTTCCACCGAAAGCTCATCTATCGATAAATATATCCAAATATGGATGAGTTCAAATGAAAGCTGTCTGCTTTCCCTTTCATTAGACACTCATATGGCGCTTAAGTTTCACGGTTTTATGGGAACAACATTTTGCCCGATAACTCATGCATCGATACATATATCGAAATATCGAAAAGTTCAAACGAAAGCTGTGGCCTTGCCCTTTCGTTTGACACCCATATTGAACGCATATATCAAGATTTTAGCGGAACAACATTTCCACCGAAAGCTCATTTATCGATAAATATATCCAAATATGGATGAGTTCAAGTGAAAGCTGTGGCCTTGCCCTTTCGTTTGACACCCATATTGAACGCATATATCAAGATTTTAGCGGAACAACATTTTCACCGAAAGCTCATCTATCGATAAATATATCCAAATATGGATGAGTTCAAATGAAAGCTGTCTGCTTTCCCTTTAATTAGACACTCATATGGTGCTTAAGTTTCACGGTTTTAGGGGAACAACATTTTGACCGGTAACTCATGTATCGATACATATATCGAAATATCGAAAAGTTCAAATGAAAGCTGTGGCCTTGCCCTTTCGTTTGACACCCATATTGAACGCATATATCAAGATTTTAGCGGAACAACATATTCACCGATAGCTCGTTTATCGACAAATATATCGAAATATGCATCAATTCATGTGAAAGCTGTGGCCTTGCACTTTCGCTTGACACTCATATGGAACGCATATATTAAGGTTTTGTGGGAACCACATTTTGATCGATAACTCATTTATTGATAAATATATCGAAATATCGAAAAGTCAAAATGAAAGCTAAGGCCATGCTCTTTCGTTTGAGTAACATACTGAATGCATACAACAAGTTCTTAGAGGAACAAAATTTTCGCCGATAGCTCATTTAAAAGCTGTGGCCTTGCCCTTTCGTTTGACACCCATATTGAATGCATATATCAAGGTTTTGGGGAAACAACATTTTCACCGATAGCTCATTTATGGAAAAATATATCGAAATATGGATCAGTTCAGATGAAAGCTGTCTGCTTTCCCTTCCTCCTTGCGCTTAAGTTTCACGGTTTTATGGGAACAACATTTTGACCGATAACTCATGTATCGAAACATATATCGAAATATCTAAAAATTCAAATGAAAGCTGTGGCCTTGCCCTTTCGCTTGACACCCATATTGAACGCATATATCAAGGTTTTAGCGGAGCAACATTTTCACCGATAGCTCATTTATCGAGAAATATATCGAAATATGGATCTATTCAGGTGAAAGCAGTGGCCTTGGCCTTTCATTAGACACTCATATTGTGCTTAAGTTTCACAGTTCTATGGGAACAACATTTTAACCGATAACTCATGTATCGATAAATATATCGAAATATGGATCAGTTCAGATGAAAGTTGTCTGCTTTCCCTTTCATTAGACACTCATATTGCGCTTAAGTTTCACGGTTTTATGGGAACAACGTTTTGACCGATAACTCATTAATCGATAAATGTATCGAAGTATGGATCAGTTCAGGATAAAGCTGTCTGCTTTCCCTTTCATTAGACACTCATATTGTGCTTAAGTTTCACAGTTCTATGGGAACAACATTTTGACCGATAACTCATGTATCGATACATATATCGAAATATCGAAAAGTTCAAATGAAAGCTGTGGCCTTGCCCTTTCGCTTGACACCCATACTGAGCGCATATATCAAGGTTTTGTGGGAACCACATTTTCACCGAAAGCTCATCTATCGATAAATATATCCAAATATGGATGAGTTCAAATGAAAGCTGCGGCCTTGCCCTTTCGTTTGACACCCATATTGAACGCATACATCGCGGTTTTGTGGGAACCACATTTTGACCGATAACTCATTTATTGATAAATATATCGAAATATCGAAAAGTCAAAATGAAAGCTAAGGCCATGCTCTTTCGTTTGAGACACATACTGAATGCATATAACAAGGTCTTAGAGGAACAAAATTTTCGCCGATAGCTCATTTAAAAGCTGTGGCCTTGCCCTTTCGTTTGACACCCATATTGAGTGCATATATCAAGGTTTTAGGGGAACAACATTTTGACCGATAACTCATGTATCGATAAATATATCGAAATATGGACCAGTTCAGATGAACGCTGTCTGCTTTCCCTTTCATTAGACACTCATATTGTGCTTAAGTTTCACGGTTTTATGGGAACAACATTTTGAACCATAACTCATGTATCGATACATATATCGAAATATCGAAAAGTTCAAATGAAAGCTTTGGTCATGCCCTTTCGTTTGACACCCATACTGAACGCATATATCAAGGACTTATGGGAACCACATTTTCACCGATAGCTCATTTATCGAAAAATATATCGAAATATGGATCAGTTCAGATGAAAGCTGTCTGCTTTCCCTTCCTCCTTGCGCTTAAGTTTCACGGTTTTATGGGAACAACATTTTGAACCATAACTCATGTATCGATACATATATCGAAATATCGAAAAGTTCAAATGAAAGCTGTGGCCTTGCCCTTTCGCTTGACACCCATATTGAACGCATATATCAAGGTTTTAGCGGAACAACATTTTCACCGATAGCTCATTTATCGACAAATATATCGAAATATGGATCAATTCAGGTGAAAGCTGTGGCCTTGGCCTTTCGCTTGACACCCATATTAAACGCATACATCAAGGTTTTTTGGGAACAACATTTTGACCGATAACTCATTTATCGATAAATGTATCGAAATATGGATCAGTTCAGAATAAAGCTGTCTGCTTTCCCTTTCATTAGACACTCATATTGTGCTTAAGTTTCACATTTCTATGGGAACAACATTTTAACCGATAACTCATGTATCGATAAATATATCGAATTATGGATCAGTTCAGAATAAAGCTGTCTGCTTTCCCTTTCATTAGACACTCATATTGTGCTTAAGTTTCACAGTTCTATGGGAACAACATTTTAACCGATAACTCATGTATCGATAAATATATCGAAATATGGATCAGTTCAGAATAAAGCTGTCTGCTTTCCCTTTGATTAGACACTCATATTGCGCTTAAGTTTCACGGTTTTATGGGAACAACGTTTTGACCGATAACTCATTAATCGATAAATGTATCGAAATATGGATCAGTTCAGATGAAAGCTGTCTGCTTTCCCTTTCATTAGACACTCATATTGTGCTTAAGTTTCACAGTTCTATGGGAACAACATTTTGACCGATAACTCATGTATCGATACATATATCGAAATATCGAAAAGTTCAAATGAAAGCTGTGGCCTTGCCCTTTCGCTTGACACCCATACTGAGCGCATATATCAAGGTTTTGTGGGAACCACATTTTCACCGAAAGCTCATCTATCGATAAATATATCCAAATATGGATGAGTTCAAATGAAAGCTGCGGCCTTGCCCTTTCGTTTTACACCCATATTGAACGCATACATCACGGTTTTGTGGGAACCACATTTTGACCGATAACTCATTTATTGATAAATATATCGAAATATCGAAAAGTCAAAATGAAAGCTAAGGCCATGCTCTTTCGTTTGAGACACATACTGAATGCATATAACAAGGTCTTAGAGGAACAAACTTTTCGCCGATAGCTCATTTAAAAGCTGTGGCCTTGCCCTTTCGTTTGACACCCATATTGAATGCATATATCACGGTTTTAGAAGAACAACATTTTCACCGATAGCTCATTTATCGACAAATATATCAAAATATGGATCAATTCAGGTGAAAGCTGTGGCCTTTCCCTTTCGCTTGACACCCATATGGAACGCATACATCACGGTTTTGTGGGAACCACATTTTGACCTATAACTCATTTATTGATAAATATATCGAAATATCGAAAAGTCAAAATGAAAGCTAAGTCCAAACTCTTTCGTTTGAGACATATACTGAATGCATACAACAAGGTCTTAGAGGAACAACATTTTCGCCGATAGCTCATTTAAAAGCTGTGGCCACGTGTTTTCGTTTGACACCCATACTGAACGCATATATCATGACTTTACGGGAACAGCATTTTCACCGAAAGCTCATCTATCGATAAATATAACGAAATATGGATGAGTTCAAATGAAAGCTGTGGCCTTGCCCTTTCGTCTGACACCCTTATTGAACGCATATATCAAGGTTTTAGCGGAGCAACATTTTCACCGATAGCTCATTTATCGAGAAATATATCGAAATATGGATCTATTCAGGTGAAAGCAGTGGCCTTGGCCTTTCATTAGACACTCATATTGTGCTTAAGTTTCACAGTTCTATGGGAACAACATTTTAACCGATAACTCATGTATCGATAAATATATCGAATTATGGATCAGTTCAGAATAAAGCTGTCTGCTTTCCCTTTCATTAGACACTCATATTGTGCTTAAGTTTCACAGTTCTATGGGAACAACATTTTAACCGATAACTCATGTATCGATAAATATATCGAAATATGGATCAGTTCAGAATAAAGCTGTCTGCTTTCCCTTTGATTAGACACTCATATTGTGCTTAAGTTTCACAGTTCTATGGGAACAACATTTTAACCGATAACTCATGTATCGATAAATATATCGAAATATGGAGCAGTTCAGATGAAAGCTGTCTGCTTTCCCTTTCATTAGACACTCATATTGCGCTTAAGTTTCACAGTTCTATGGGAACAACATTTTGATACTCATGTATCGATACATATATCGAAATATCGAAAAGTTCAAATGAAAGCTGTGGCCTTGCCCTTTCGCTTGACATCCATACTGAGCGCATATATCAAGGTTTTGTGGGAACCACATTTTCACCGAGAGCTCATCTATCGATAAATATATCCAAATATGGATGAGTTCAAATTAAAGCTGCGGCCTTGCCCTTTCGTTTGACACCCATATTGAACGCATACATCACGGTTTTGTGGGAACCACATTTTGACCGATAACTCATTTATTGATAAATATATCGAAATATCGAAAAGTCAAAATGAAAGCTAAGGCCATGCTCTTTCGTTTGAGACACATACTGAATGCATATAACAAGGTCTTAGAGGAACAAAATTTTCGCCGATTCAATTCAGGTGAAAGCTGTGGCCTTTCAAATGAAAGCTGTCTGCTTTCCCTTTCATTAGACACTCATATGGCGCTTAAGTTTCACGGTTTTTGGGAAACAACAGTTTGACCGATAACTCATGTATCGATACATATATCGAAATATCGAAAAGTCAAAATGAAAGCTAAGGCCATGCTCTTTCGTTTGAGACACATACTGAATGCATATAACAAGGTCTTAGAGGAACAAAATTTTCGCCGATTCAATTCAGGTGAAAGCTGTGGCCTTTCAAATGAAAGCTGTCTGCTTTCCCTTTCATTAGACACTCATATGGCGCTTAAGTTTCACGGTTTTAGGGGAACAACATTTTGACCGATAACTCATGTATCGATACATATATCGAAATATCGAAAAGTTCAAATGAAAGCTGTCTGCTTTCCCTTTAATTAGACACTCATATGGTGCTTAAGTTTCACGGTTTTAGGGGAACAACATTTTGACCGATAACTCATGTATCGATACATATATCGAAATATCGAAAAGTCAAAATGAAAGCTAAGGCCATGCTCTTTCGTTTGAGACACATACTGAATGCATATAACAAGGTCTTAGAGGAACAAAATTTTCGCCGATTCAATTCAGGTGAAAGCTGTGGCCTTTCAAATGAAAGCTGTCTGCTTTCCCTTTCATTAGACACTCATATGGCGCTTAAGTTTCACGGTTTTTGGGAAACAACAGTTTGACCGATAACTCATGTATCGATACATATATCGAAATATCGAAAAGTCAAAATGAAAGCTAAGGCCATGCTCTTTCGTTTGAGACACATACTGAATGCATATAACAAGGTCTTAGAGGAACAAAATTTTCGCCGATTCAATTCAGGTGAAAGCTGTGGCCTTTCAAATGAAAGCTGTCTGCTTTCCCTTTCATTAGACACTCATATGGCGCTTAAGTTTCACGGTTTTTGGGAAACAACAGTTTGACCGATATGGATGAGTTCAAATGAAAGCTGTCTGCTTTCCCTTTAATTAGACACTCATATGGTGCTTAAGTTTCACGGTTTTAGGGGAACAACATTTTGACCGGTAACTCATGTGGCCTTGCCCTTTCGTTTGACACCCATATTGAACGCATATATCAAGATTTTAGCGGAACAACATATTCACCGATAGCTCGTTTATCGACAAATATATCGAAATATGCATCAATTCATGTGAAAGCTGTGGCCTTGCACTTTCGCTTGACACTCATATGGAACGCATATATTAAGGTTTTGTGGGAACCACATTTTGATCGATAACTCATTTATTGATAAATATATCGAAATATCGAAAAGTCAAAATGAAAGCTAAGGCCATGCTCTTTCGTTTGAGTAACATACTGAATGCATACAACAAGTTCTTAGAGGAACAAAATTTTCGCCGATAGCTCATTTAAAAGCTGTGGCCTTGCCCTTTCGTTTGACACCCATATTGAATGCATATATCAAGGTTTTGGGGAAACAACATTTTCACCGATAGCTCATTTATGGAAAAATATATCGAAATATGGATCAGTTTAGCTGAAAGATGTCTGCTTTCCCTTCCTCCTTGCGCTTAAGTTTCACGGTTTTATGTGAACAACATTTTGACCGATAACTCATGTATCGATACATATATCGAAATATCTAAAAGTTCAAATGAAAGCTGTGGCCTTGCCCTTTCGCTTGACACCCATATTGAACGCATATATCAAGGTTTTAGCGGAGCAACATTTTCACCGATAGCTCATTTATCGAGAAATATATCGAAATATGGATCTATTCAGGTGAAAGCAGTGGCCTTGGCCTTTCATTAGACACTCATATTGTGCTTAAGTTTCACAGTTCTATGGGAACAACATTTTAACCGATAACTCATGTATCGATAAATATATCGAAATATGGATCAGTTCAGATGAAAGCTGTCTGCTTTCCCTTTCATTAGACACTCATATTGCGCTTAAGTTTCACGGTTTTGTGGGAACAACGTTTTGACCGATAACTCATTAATCGATAAATGTATCGAAGTATGGATCAGTTCAGGATAAAGCTGTCTGCTTTCCCTTTCATTAGACACTTATATTGTGCTTAAGTTTCACAGTTCTATGGGAACAACATTTTGACCGATAACTCATGTATCGATACATATATCGAAATATCGAAAAGTTCAAATGAAAGCTGTGGCCTTACTTGCCCTTTCGTTTGACGCCCATATTGAACGCATATATCAAGAGTTTAGCGGAACAACATTTCCACCGAAAGCTCATCTATCGATAAATATATCCAAATATGGATGAGTTCAAATGAAAGCTGCGGCCTTGCCCTTTCGTTTGACACCCATATTGAACGCATACATCACGGTTTTGTGGGAACCACATTTTGACCGATAACTCATTTATTGATAAATATATCGAAATATCGAAAAGTCAAAATGAAAGCTAAGGCCATGCTCTTTCGTTTGAGACACATACTGAATGCATATAACAAGGTCTTAGAGGAACAAAATTTTCGCCGATTCAATTCAGGTGAAAGCTGTGGCCTTTCAAATGAAAGCTGTCTGCTTTCCCTTTCATTAGACACTCATATGGCGCTTAAGTTTCACGGTTTTTGGGAAACAACAGTTTGACCGATAACTCATGTATCGATAAATATATCGAAATATGGATCAGTTCAGAATAAAGCTGTCTGCTTTCCCTTTGATTAGACACTCATATTGTGCTTAAGTTTCACAGTTCTATGGGAACAACATTTTAACCGATAACTCATGTATCGATAAATATATCGAAATATGGATCAGTTCAGATGAAAGCTGTCTGCTTTCCCTTTCATTAGACACTCAAATTGCGCTTAAGTTTCACAGTTCTATGGGAACAACATTTTGATACTCATGTATCGATACATATATCGAAATATCGAAAAGTTCAAATGAAAGCTGTGGCCTTGCCCTTTCGCTTGACATCCATACTGAGCGCATATATCAAGGTTTTGTGGGAACCACATTTTCACCGAAAGCTCATCTATCGATAAATATATCCAAATATGGATGAGTTCAAATTAAAGCTGCGGCCTTGCCCTTTCGTTTGACACCCATATTGAACGCATACATCACGGTTTTGTGGGAACCACATTTTGACCGATAACTCATTTATTGATAAATATATCGAAATATCGAAAAGTCAAAATGAAAGCTAAGGCCATGCTCTTTCGTTTGAGACACATACTGAATGCATATAACAAGGTCTTAGAGGAACAAAATTTTCGCCGATTCAATTCAGGTGAAAGCTGTGGCCTTTCAAATGAAAGCTGTCTGCTTTCCCTTTCATTAGACACTCATATGGCGCTTAAGTTTCACGGTTTTTGGGAAACAACAGTTTGACCGATAACTCATGTATCGATACATATATCGAAATATCGAAAAGTCAAAATGAAAGCTAAGGCCATGCTCTTTCGTTTGAGACACATACTGAATGCATATAACAAGGTCTTAGAGGAACAAAATTTTCGCCGATTCAATTCAGGTGAAAGCTGTGGCCTTTCAAATGAAAGCTGTCTGCTTTCCCTTTCATTAGACACTCATATGGCGCTTAAGTTTCACGGTTTTAGGGGAACAACATTTTGACCGATAACTCATGTATCGATACATATATCGAAATATCGAAAAGTTCAAATGAAAGCTGTCTGCTTTCCCTTTAATTAGACACTCATATGGTGCTTAAGTTTCACGGTTTTAGGGGAACAACATTTTGACCGATAACTCATGTATCGATACATATATCGAAATATCGAAAAGTCAAAATAAAAGCTAAGGCCATGCTCTTTCGTTTGAGACACATACTGAATGCATATAACAAGGTCTTAGAGGAACAAAATTTTCGCCGATTCAATTCAGGTGAAAGCTGTGGCCTTTCAAATGAAAGCTGTCTGCTTTCCCTTTCATTAGACACTCATATGGCGCTTAAGTTTCACGGTTTTTGGGAAACAACAGTTTGACCGATAACTCATGTATCGATACATATATCGAAATATCGAAAAGTCAAAATGAAAGCTAAGGCCATGCTCTTTCGTTTGAGACACATACTGAATGCATATAACAAGGTCTTAGAGGAACAAAATTTTCGCCGATTCAATTCAGGTGAAAGCTGTGGCCTTTCAAATGAAAGCTGTCTGCTTTCCCTTTCATTAGACACTCATATGGCGCTTAAGTTTCACGGTTTTTGGGAAACAACAGTTTGACCGATATGGATGAGTTCAAATGAAAGCTGTCTGCTTTCCCTTTAATTAGACACTCATATGGTGCTTAAGTTTCACGGTTTTAGGGGAACAACATTTTGACCGGTAACTCATGTGGCCTTGCCCTTTCGTTTGACACCCATATTGAACGCATATATCAAGATTTTAGCGGAACAACATATTCACCGATAGCTCGTTTATCGACAAATATATCGAAATGTGCATCAATTCATGTGAAAGCTGTGGCCTTGCACTTTCGCTTGACACTCATATGGAACGCATATATTAAGGTTTTGTGGGAACCACATTTTGATCGATAACTCATTTATTGATAAATATATCGAAATATCGAAAAGTCAAAATGAAAGCTAAGGCCATGCTCTTTCGTTTGAGTAACATACTGAATGCATACAACAAGTTCTTAGAGGAACAAAATTTTCGCCGATAGCTCATTTAAAAGCTGTGGCCTTGCCCTTTCGTTTGACACCCATATTGAATGCATATATCAAGGTTTTGGGGAAACAACATTTTCACCGATAGCTCATTTATGGAAAAATATATCGAAATATGGATCAGTTTAGCTGAAAGATGTCTGCTTTCCCTTCCTCCTTGCGCTTAAGTTTCACGGTTTTATGGGAACAACATTTTGACCGATAACTCATGTATCGATACATATATCGAAATATCTAAAAGTTCAAATGAAAGCTGTGGCCTTGCCCTTTCGCTTGACACCCATATTGAACGCATATATCAAGGTTTTAGCGGAGCAACATTTTCACCGATAGCTCATTTATCGAGAAATATATCGAAATATGGATCTATTCAGGTGAAAGCAGTGGCCTTGGCCTTTCATTAGACACTCATATTGTGCTTAAGTTTCACAGTTCTATGGGAACAACATTTTAACCGATAACTCATGTATCGATAAATATATCGAAATATGGATCAGTTCAGATGAAAGCTGTCTGCTTTCCCTTTCATTAGACACTCATATTGCGCTTAAGTTTCACGGTTTTGTGGGAACAACGTTTTGACCGATAACTCATTAATCGATAAATGTATCGAAGTATGGATCAGTTCAGGATAAAGCTGTCTGCTTTCCCTTTCATTAGACACTCATATTGTGCTTAAGTTTCACAGTTCTATGGGAACAACATTTTGACCGATAACTCATGTATCGATACATATATCGAAATATCGAAAAGTTCAAATGAAAGCTGTGGCCTTACTTGCCCTTTCGTTTGACGCCCATATTGAACGCATATATCAAGAGTTTAGCGGAACAACATTTCCACCGAAAGCTCATCTATCGATAAATATATCCAAATATGGATGAGTTCAAATGAAAGCTGCGGCCTTGCCCTTTCGTTTGACACCCATATTGAACGCATACATCACGGTTTTGTGGGAACCACATTTTGACCGATAACTCATTTATTGATAAATATATCGAAATATCGAAAAGTCAAAATGAAAGCTAAGGCCATGCTCTTTCGTTTGAGACACATACTGAATGCATATAACAAGGTCTTAGAGGAACAAAATTTTCGCCGATTCAATTCAGGTGAAAGCTGTGGCCTTTCAAATGAAAGCTGTCTGCTTTCCCTTTCATTAGACACTCATATGGCGCTTAAGTTTCACGGTTTTTGGGAAACAACAGTTTGACCGATAACTCATGTATCGATAAATATATCGAAATATGGATCAGTTCAGAATAAAGCTGTCTGCTTTCCCTTTGATTAGACACTCATATTGTGCTTAAGTTTCACAGTTCTATGGGAACAACATTTTAACCGATAACTCATGTATCGATAAATATATCGAAATATGGATCAGTTCAGATGAAAGCTGTCTGCTTTCCCTTTCATTAGACACTCAAATTGCGCTTAAGTTTCACAGTTCTATGGGAACAACATTTTGATACTCATGTATCGATACATATATCGAAATATCGAAAAGTTCAAATGAAAGCTGTGGCCTTGCCCTTTCGCTTGACATCCATACTGAGCGCATATATCAAGGTTTTGTGGGAACCACATTTTCACCGAAAGCTCATCTATCGATAAATATATCCAAATATGGATGAGTTCAAATTAAAGCTGCGGCCTTGCCCTTTCGTTTGACACCCATATTGAACGCATACATCACGGTTTTGTGGGAACCACATTTTGACCGATAACTCATTTATTGATAAATATATCGAAATATCGAAAAGTCAAAATGAAAGCTAAGGCCATGCTCTTTCGTTTGAGACACATACTGAATGCATATAACAAGGTCTTAGAGGAACAAAATTTTCGCCGATTCAATTCAGGTGAAAGCTGTGGCCTTTCAAATGAAAGCTGTCTGCTTTCCCTTTCATTAGACACTCATATGGCGCTTAAGTTTCACGGTTTTTGGGAAACAACAGTTTGACCGATAACTCATGTATCGATACATATATCGAAATATCGAAAAGTCAAAATGAAAGCTAAGGCCATGCTCTTTCGTTTGAGACACATACTGAATGCATATAACAAGGTCTTAGAGGAACAAAATTTTCGCCGATTCAATTCAGGTGAAAGCTGTGGCCTTTCAAATGAAAGCTGTCTGCTTTCCCTTTCATTAGACACTCATATGGCGCTTAAGTTTCACGGTTTTAGGGGAACAACATTTTGACCGATAACTCATGTATCGATACATATATCGAAATATCGAAAAGTTCAAATGAAAGCTGTCTGCTTTCCCTTTAATTAGACACTCATATGGTGCTTAAGTTTCACGGTTTTAGGGGAACAACATTTTGACCGATAACTCATGTATCGATACATATATCGAAATATCGAAAAGTCAAAATGAAAGCTAAGGCCATGCTCTTTCGTTTGAGACACATACTGAATGCATATAACAAGGTCTTAGAGGAACAAAATTTTCGCCGATTCAATTCAGGTGAAAGCTGTGGCCTTTCAAATGAAAGCTGTCTGCTTTCCCTTTCATTAGACACTCATATGGCGCTTAAGTTTCACGGTTTTTAGGAAACAACAGTTTGACCGATAACTCATGTATCGATACATATATCGAAATATCGAAAAGTCAAAATGAAAGCTAAGGCCATGCTCTTTCGTTTGAGACACATACTGAATGCATATAACAAGGTCTTAGAGGAACAAAATTTTCGCCGATTCAATTCAGGTGAGAGCTGTGGCCTTTCAAATGAAAGCTGTCTGCTTTCCCTTTCATTAGACACTCATATGGCGCTTAAGTTTCACGGTTTTTGGGAAACAACAGTTTGACCGATATGGATGAGTTCAAATGAAAGCTGTCTGCTTTCCCTTTAATTAGACACTCATATGGTGCTTAAGTTTCACGGTTTTAGGGGAACAACATTTTGACCGGTAACTCATGTGGCCTTGCCCTTTCGTTTGACACCCATATTGAACGCATATATCAAGATTTTAGCGGAACAACATATTCACCGATAGCTCGTTTATCGACAAATATATCGAAATATGCATCAATTCATGTGAAAGCTGTGGCCTTGCACTTTCGCTTGACACTCATATGGAACGCATTTATTAAGGTTTTGTGGGAACCACATTTTGATCGATAACTCATTTATTGATAAATATATCGAAATATCGAAAAGTCAAAATGAAAGCTAAGGCCATGCTCTTTCGTTTGAGTAACATACTGAATGCATACAACAAGTTCTTAGAGGAACAAAATTTTCGCCGATAGCTCATTTAAAAGCTGTGGCCTTGCCCTTTCGTTTGACACCCATATTGAATGCATATATCAAGGTTTTGGGGAAACAACATTTTCACCGATAGCTCATTTATGGAAAAATATATCGAAATATGGATCAGTTTAGCTGAAAGCTGTCTGCTTTCCCTTCCTCCTTGCGCTTAAGTTTCACGGTTTTATGGGAACAACATTTTGACCGATAACTCATGTATCGATACATATATCGAAATATCTAAAAGTTCAAATGAAAGCTGTGGCCTTGCCCTTTCGCTTGACACCCATATTGAACGCATATATCAAGGTTTTAGCGGAGCAACATTTTCACCGATAGCTCATTTATCGAGAAATATATCGAAATATGGATCTATTCAGGTGAAAGCAGTGGCCTTGGCCTTTCATTAGACACTCATATTGTGCTTAAGTTTCACAGTTCTATGGGAACAACATTTTAACCGATAACTCATGTATCGATAAATATATCGAAATATGGATCAGTTCAGATGAAAGCTGTCTGCTTTCCCTTTCATTAGACACTCATATTGCGCTTAAGTTTCACGGTTTTGTGGGAACAACGTTTTGACCGATAACTCATTAATCGATAAATGTATCGAAGTATGGATCAGTTCAGGATAAAGCTGTCTGCTTTCCCTTTCATTAGACACTCATATTGTGCTTAAGTTTCACAGTTCTATGGGAACAACATTTTGACCGATAACTCATGTATCGATACATATATCGAAATATCGAAAAGTTCAAATGAAAGCTGTGGCCTTACTTGCCCTTTCGTTTGACGCCCATATTGAACGCATATATCAAGAGTTTAGCGGAACAACATTTCCACCGAAAGCTCATCTATCGATAAATATATCCAAATATGGATGAGTTCAAATGAAAGCTGCGGCCTTGCCCTTTCGTTTGACACCCATATTGAACGCATACATCACGGTTTTGTGGGAACCACATTTTGACCGATAACTCATTTATTGATAAATATATCGAAATATCGAAAAGTCAAAATGAAAGCTAAGGCCATGCTCTTTCGTTTGAGACACATACTGAATGCATATAACAAGGTCTTAGAGGAACAAAATTTTCGCCGATAGCTCATTTAAAAGCTGTGGCCTTGCCCTTTCGTTTGACACCCATATTGAGTGCATATATCAAGGTTTTAGGGGAACAACATTTTGACCGATAACTCATGTATCGATAAATATATCGAAATATGGGCCAGTTCAGATGAACGCTGTCTGCTTTCCCTTTCATTAGACACTCATATTGTGCTTAAGTTTCACGGTTTTATGGGAACAACATTTTGAACCATAACTCATGTATCGATACATATATCGAAATATCGAAAAGTTCAAATGAAAGCTTTGGTCATGCCCTTTCGTTTGACACCAATACTGAACGCATATATCAAGGACTTATGGGAACCACATTTTCACCGATAGCTCATTTATCGAAAAATATATCGAAATATGGATCAGTTCAGATGAAAGCTGTCTGCCTTCCCTTCCTCCTTGCGCTTAAGTTTCACGGTTTTATGGGAACAACATTTTGAACCATAACTCATGTATCGATACATATATCGAAATATCGAAAAGTTCAAATGAAAGCTGTGGCCTTGCCCTTTCGCTTGACACCCATATTGAACGCATATATCAAGGTTTTAGCTGAACAACATTTTCACCGATAGCTCATTTATCGACAAATATATCGAAATATGGATCAGTTCAGAATACAGCTGTCTGCTTTCCCTTTCATTAGACACTCATATTGTGCTTAAGTTTCACAGTTCTATGGGAACAACATTTTAACCGATAACTCATGTATCGATAAATATATCGAATTATGGATCAGTTCAGAATAAAGCTGTCTGCTTTCCCTTTCATTAGACACTCATATTGTGCTTAAGTTTCACAGTTCTATGGGAACAACATTTTAACCGATAACTCATGTATCGATAAATATATCGAAATATGGATCAGTTCAGATGAAAGCTGTCTGCTTTCCCTTTCATTAGACACTCATATTGCGCTTAAGTTTCACGGTTTTATGGGAACAACGTTTTGACCGATAACTCATTAATCGATAAATGTATCGAAATATGGATCAGTTCAGGATAAAGCTGTCTGCTTTCCCTTTCATTAGACACTCATATTGTGCTTAAGTTTCACAGTTCTATGGGAACAACATTTTGACCGATAACTCATGTATCGATACATATATCGAAATATCGAAAAGTTCAAATGAAAGCTGTGGCCTTGCCCTTTCGCTTGACACCCATACTGAGCGCATATATCAAGGTTTTGTGGGAACCACATTTTCACCGAAAGCTCATCTATCGATAAATATATCCAAATATGGATGAGTTCAAATGAAAGCTGCGGCCTTGCCCTTTCGTTTTACACCCATATTGAACGCATACATCACGGTTTTGTGGGAACCACATTTTGACCGATAACTCATTTATTGATAAATATATCGAAATATCGAAAAGTCAAAATGAAAGCTAAGGCCATGCTCTTTCGTTTGAGACACATACTGAATGCATATAACAAGGTCTTAGAGGAACAAACTTTTCGCCGATAGCTCATTTAAAAGCTGTGGCCTTGCCCTTTCGTTTGACACCCATATTGAATGCATATATCACGGTTTTAGAAGAACAACATTTTCACCGATAGCTCATTTATCGACAAATATATCAAAATATGGATCAATTCAGGTGAAAGCTGTGGCCTTTCCCTTTCGCTTGACACCCATATGGAACGCATACATCACGGTTTTGTGGGAACCACATTTTGACCTATAACTCATTTATTGATAAATATATCGAAATATCGAAAAGTCAAAATGAAAGCTAAGTCCAAACTCTTTCGTTTGAGACATATACTGAATGCATACAACAAGGTCTTAGAGGAACAACATTTTCGCCGATAGCTCATTTAAAAGCTGTGGCCACGTGTTTTCGTTTGACACCCATACTGAACGCATATATCATGACTTTACGGGAACAGCATTTTCACCGAAAGCTCATCTATCGATAAATATAACGAAATATGGATGAGTTCAAATGAAAGCTGTGGCCTTGCCCTTTCGTCTGACACCCTTATTGAACGCATATATCAAGGTTTTAGGGGAACAGAATTTTGACCGGTAGCTCATTTAGCGACAAATATATCGAAATATGGAGCAGTTCAGATGAAAGCTGTGGCCTCGCCCTTTCGTTTGACACCCATATTGAACGCATACATCACGGTTTTGTGGGAACCACATTTTGACCGATAACTCATTTATCGATAAATGTATCGAAATATCGAAAAATTCCAATGAAAGCTGTGGCCTTGCCCTTTCGCTTGACACCCATACTTAGCGCATATATCAAGGTTTTGTGGGAACCACATTTTCACCGAAAGCTCATCTATCGATAAATATATCCAAATACGGATGAGTTCAAATGAAAGCTGGGGCCTTGCCCTTTCGTTTGACACCCATATTGAACGCATACATCACGGTTTTGTGGGAACCACATTTTGACCGATAACTCATTTATTGATAAATATATCGAAAAGTCAAAATGAAAGCTAAGGCCATGCTCTTTCGTTTGAGACACATACTGAATGCATATAACAAGGTCTTAGAGGAACAAAATTTTCGCCGATAGCTCATTTAAAAGCTGTGGCCTTGCCCTTTCGTTTGACACCCATATTGAATGCATATATCAAGGTTTTAGGGGAACAAGATCGGTAGAATGGAGTGTGATTCGAACCTCAACATCGGTCGACGATCAGGCGCTATTTTTACAGAATAATATAAACTGGTTATTTGACAACTATGTTCCAGTTAAATCTAAGGTAATCCGACATTCTAACCACGCTTGGTTTAATGCTAGATTGGAGAACTTAATTCGCCTGCGGAACCTTGCTTATGCAAGGTGGAAAAGATACCGTACAACGGACACGCATAACAGTTTCAAAACGGCACGGATTGCCGTTAACAAAGCTATTAGGACAGCCAAAGTTAATTATTATAAAGATAAGTTTAGTTCTGCTCTTAACTCTAGGGATACTTGGAACTCCATCAAAAGTATTGGGATTGGTAAATCTAAAGGAGACCTCTCTGTTTTGTCCGATATTGAGATCAATGATATAAACAATAAGTTCGTAAGCCTGCCTATCCCAGTGGATAATATTTGTGTTGACAACTACTGTGATCGTGTTGATGTTGACACCCGTCCTCTCGAGTTTGTCTGTGTCGATGACTGTGATGTAGTGCAAGCCATACTTTCTGTGAAGTCCAATGCTACCGGGTTTGATGGCATGTGTGCCAAGTTCTTAAAAATCATTCTTCCCAAAGTTCTTCCATACATAACTTATTGCCCAACTCGATTCTGACAACCTGTGTCTTCCCGAAATGCTGGAAAGCTGCAAAGGTAGTACCGGTTATAAAACAAAACAAGGAGTATAGGCCCATAGCTATACTGCCTTTCTTATCGAAGGTAGTTGAACGAATCTTGCATGATCAGATATCATCCTATGTGCACGAACACAACTTTCTGTCGGATCATCAGTCTGGTTTTAGGTCAAAAAGAAGTTGTACAACTGCTCTCCTATCTGTGATAGAGGATATTCGAGAACGAATTGATATAACCAAACTGCCTTTCTTACCCTTTTAGACCATTCTAAAGCCTTTGACTCTGTCGACCATACTTTACTTTGCAAAAAGCTGGAAAACTTGTTCAATTTCTCCTACCATGCCACGGCCCTCATCAGGTCTTATCTTGGCGACAGATCCCAGGCAGTAAGCGTAGGTTGCAGAAAGTCTGATTTCTTAAATGCTGTTAGGGGTGTCCCTCAAGGCTCAATCCTAGGACCACTATTATTTGTTCTGTATATAAATGACTTACCCGGTGTCCTTTGGTATTGTAATGTGCATATTTATGCAGATGATGTACAATTGTATTTGTGCTGCCCAAGCGATCGTACAAGCTCCTGCATTAATAATTTGAATCACGACTTAGACCAAATAGGTGTGTGGGCTTCTAGAAACGGATTGTGTTTAAACCCCAACAAATCGAAATGCCTAGTAATTCATAGAAAGGCGCTTGCAACCAATGGCATGGATCAAATAATATTTAACAATTCCATTATAGAATACGTAGACACTGCTAAAAATCTAGGTATTGTTTTTAACAAAACATTAACATGGAAGGATCACATCCTTAGCACGGTTGGAAAGGTGTATGGTATGCTACGTACACTGCGGTTAACCCAGTACTATACTCCATTAAATATCCGGCTACTAATAGCCAAAGCTTACTTAATACCAATGCTTCTCCTCGGCTGTGAGATCTACTCCAATTGTGACTACGTATGCAAAAAGAAGCTAAATGTTGTGTATAACAACATTGCTAGATACGTATTTGGGATGTCGAGACTCGATCACGTTTCCTATCATGCAAAGAAGCTGCTAAACATCTCCTTCGACAATCTGTTAAAAGTCAGAACGCTCATTACATTACATAAATTGATATACACGAAGGAGCCTGATTATCTGTACCGAAGGCTTATTTTCCTACACTCATCAAGGTCTGTCCTGCTTGCGCATGTCCGACATCGTATGCTGATTTCTGATCGTCAATTCTTCATTATTTCGATACGTCTTTGGAACTCCTCCCTCCCAGACTAAGGCTGATATGCAATGCTCTGCACTTCAAAAATGAGTTAACTAGTTTCTATAACGACTAAATTAAAATCAAAATTATGATTACCTACTGATAATTATGCTATTCAAAACTCTATTCCTTTCCTATGTTTCTGTTTTCCTACTCTTTACATTCTTCTGCCTATAAAAACTCCCTGCTGGACAGTATTATGACGTTCGGTTGGCTTAGTGGTGTTGCCTTAGAGGGCGTGATGGAGGATCCTGAAGTAAATATCAGCTGTTTTATATTTACTTCAGGATTTTCTATCACGTTTTCGGGGGCAGCATTGCAATGCTGACTGAGTGTCATAATACTGTCTAGCAGGGCTATTTCTATTTCTATTTCTATTTCTATTTCCATTTCCATTTCCATTTCTATTTCCATTTCTATTTCCATTTCTATTTCCATTTCTATTTCCATTTCTATTTCTGTTTTGTTATTATTACTATCATAGTCCAATTTAAGTTATTTTGTTCACTCTCGTTATTTATCACTAACATTAATAATAATAATAATAATAATTAATAACTATCATTTAATTTAATCCATCAATTTATTTATTAATTTATTACTTTATTACCTTATTTAAGTCATCTTGTAAATTTACGATGTACCGACTAGCACTATAAAATAATTTTTCTAAATTGTTGTGCTAGGAAAAATTCAAATAAATACATACATTTTGACCGATAACTCATGTATCGATAAATATATCGAAATACGGATCAGTTCAGATGAACGCTGTCTGCTTTCCCTTTCATTAGACACTCATATTGTGCTTAAGTTTCACGGTTTTATGGGAACAACATTTTGAACGATAACTCATGTATCGATACATATATCGAAAAGTTCAAATGAAAGCTTTGGTCATGCCCTTTCGTTTGACACCCATACTGAACGCAAATATCAAGGACTTATGGGAACCACATTTTCACCGATAGCTCGTTTATCGACAAATATATCGAAATATGCATCAATTCATGTGAAAGCTGTGGCCTTGCACTTTCGCTTGACACTCATATGGAACGCATATATCAAGGTTTTGTGGGAACCACATTTTGACCGATAACTCATTTATTGATAAATATATCGAAATATCGAAAAGTCAAAATGAAAGCTAAGGCCATGCTCTTTCGTTTGAGTAACATACTGAATGCATACAACAAGTTCTTAGAGGAACAAAATTTTCGCCGATAGCTCATTTAAAAGCTGTGGCCTTGCCCTTTCGTTTGACACCCATATTGAATGCATGTATCAAGGTTTTGGGGAAACAACATTTTCACCGATAGCTCATTTATCCAAAAATATATCGAAATATCGATCAGTTCAAATGAAAGCTGTCTGCTTTCCCTTCCTCCTTGCGCTTAAGTTTCACGGTTTTATGGGAACAACATTTTGACCGATAACATATGTATCGATACATATATCGAAATGTCGAAAAGCTCAAATGAAAGCTGTGGCCTTGCCCTTTCCCTTGACACCCATATGGAACGCATACATCATGGTTTTTTGGGAACAACATTTTGACCGATAACTCATTTATCGATAAATGTATCGAAATATGGATCAGTTCAGAATAAAGCTGTCTGCTTTCCTTTTCATTATACACTCATATTGTGCTTAAGTTTCACAGTTCTATGGGAACAACATTTTAACCGATAACTCATGTATCGATAAATATATCGAAATATGGATCAGTTCAGAATAAAGCTGTCTGCTTTCCCTTTCATTAGACACTCATATTTTGCTTAAGTTTCACAGTTCTATGGGAACAACATTTTAACCGATAAGCTCATCTATCAATAAATATAACGAAATATGGATGAGTTCAAATGAAAGCTGGGCCTTGCCCTTTCGTTTGACACCCTTATTGAACGCATATATCAAGGTTTTAGGGGAACAGCATTTTGACCGGTAGCTCATTTATCGATAAATATATCGAAATATGGAGCAGTTCAGATGAAAGCTGTGGCCTCGCCCTTTCGTTTGACACCCATATGGAACGCATACATCAAGGTTTTGTGGGAACCACATTTTGACCGATAACTCATTCATCGATAAATGTATCGAAATATCGAAAAGTTCCAATGAAAGCTGTGGCCTTGCCCTTTCGCTTGACACCCATACTGAGCGCATATATCAAGGTTTTGTGGGAACCACATTTTCACCGAAAGCTCATCTATCGATAAATATATCCAAATATGGATGAGTTCAAATGAAAGCTGCGGCCTTGCCCTTTCGTTTGACACCCATATTGAACGCATACATCACGGTTTTGTGGGAACCACATTTTGACCGATAACTCATTTATTGATAAATATATCGAAATATCGAAAAGTCAAAATGAAAGCTAAGGCCATGCTTTTTCGTTTGAGACACATTTTTTTTTTTTTTTTTAAATGGTCATCTAACCGCCTGGGCGATTTTGACCGTCCAACATAGCTCGCCAAAAGGCTTTGTTGTTGAATTTCATTGGAACGTTGTTTTATGTGGTGGGTCCCAAACCCAACGCACAACCCGTTTCACGGGAGGTTGAATTCTATTACACGTTTGTATAGCGAGCCGCTTGATCCAAGACAGACGCCCGCTTGCAGCCGCACCACATGGTGATCAGACGCTGCTGTTTGAACCCCCCAGCAAGCCCTTAAACCGATTATGTCGGAGTGGCCTTACCAGGTTGTCGCCTTCTCACGTTTAGCTCACCACCAAACGGGTGTTCGGTGGTTACCCAGAGGATACTTGGGCGCAAAGCCCGGAAGTAGTGAGCTGCTTGACCCGCATGCAAAAGAATCGCTCTGGCCATTCCCAGGTGAATGGCGATCAGAAACTTTCCCCACTTGCGTGGACTTCTGCACACGGCCCCATCCTCCACATTTTCACCGAAAGCTCATCTATCGATAAATATATCAAAATATGGATGAGTTCAAATGAAAGCTGCGGCCTTGCCCTTTCGTTTGACACCCATATTGAACGCATACATCACGGTTTTGTGGGAACCCCATTTTGACCGATAACTCATTTATTGATAAATATATCGAAATATCGAAAAGTCAAAATGAAAGCTAAGGCCATGCTCTTTCGTTTGAGACACATACTGAATGCATATAACAAGGTCTTAGAGGAACAAAATTTTCGCCGATAGCTCATTTAAAAGCTGTGGCCTTGCCCTTTCGTTTGACACCCTGCTTTCCCTTTCATTAGACACTCATATTGCGCTTAAGTTTCACGGTTTTATGGGAACAACATTTTAACCGATAACTCATTAATCGATAAATATATGGAAATATGGATCAGTTCAGATGAAAGCTGTCTGCTTTCCCTTTCATTAGACACTCATATTGCGTTTAAGTTTAACGGTTTTATGGGAACAACATTTTGACCGATAACTCATGTATCGATACACATATCGAAATATCGGAAAGTTCAAATGAAAGCTGTGGCCTTGCCCTTTCGTTTGACACCCATACTGAACGCATATATCAAGGACTTATGGGAACCACATTTTCACCGATAGCTCGTTTATCGACAAATATATCGAAATATGCATCAATTCATGTGAAAGCTGTGGCCTTGCACTTTCGTTTGACACTCATATGGATCGCATATATCAAGGTTTTGTGGGAACAACATTTTGACCGATAACTCATGTATCGATAAATTTATCGAAATATGGATCAGTTCAGATGAACGCTGTCTGCTTTCCCTTTAATTAGACACTCATATTGCGCTTAAGTTTCACGGTTTTATGGGAACAACATTTTGACCGATAACTCATGTATCGATAAATATATCAAAATATGGATCAGTTCAGATGAACGCTGTCTGCTTTCCCTTTCATTAGACACTCATATTGCGCTTAAGTTTCACGGTTTTATGGGAACAACGTTTTGACCGATAACTCATGTATCGATACATATATCGAAATATCGAAAAGTTCAAATGAAAGCTATGGCCATGCCTTTTCGTTTGACACCCATACTGAAGGCATATATCAAGGTTTTGTGGGAACCACATTTTCACCGATACCTCATTTAAAAGCTGGGGCCACGTGTTTTCGTTTGACACCTATAGTGAACGCATTTATCAAGGTTTTATGAGAACAACATTTTGACCGACAACTCATTAATCGATAAATATATGGAAATATGGATCAGTTCAGATGAAAGCTGTCTGCTTTCCCTTTCATTAGACACTCATATTGTGCTTAAGTTTCACAGTTCTATGGGAACAACATTTTAACCGATAACTCATGTATCGATAAATATATCGAAATATGGATCAGTTCAGATGAACGCTGTCTGCTTTCCCTTTCATTAGACACTCATATTGCGCTTAAGTTTCACGGTTTTATGGGAACAACGTTTTGACCGATAACTCATGTATCGATAAATATATCAAAATATGGATCAGTTCAGATGAACGCTGTCTGCTTTCCCTTTCATTAGACACTCATATTGCGCTTAAGTTTCACGGTTTTATGGGAACAACGTTTTGACCGAAAACTCATTAATCGATAAATATATGGAAATATGGATCATTTCATATGAAAGCTGTCTGCTTTCCCTTTCATTAGACACTCATATTGTGCTTAAGTTTCACAGTTCTATGGGAACAACATTTTAACCGATAACTCATGTATCGATAAATATATCGAAATATGGATCAGGTCAGATGAACGCTGTCTGCTTTCCCTTTAATTAGACACTCATATTGCGCTTAAGTTTCACGGTTTTATGGGAACAACATTTTGACCGATAACTCATGTATCGATAAATATATCAAAATATGGATCAGTTCAGATGAACGCTGTCTGCTTTCCCTTTCATTAGACACTCATATTGCGCTTAAGTTTCACGGTTTTATGGGAACAACGTTTTGACCGAAAACTCATTAATCGATAAATATATGGAAATATGGATCATTTCATATGAAAGCTGTCTGCTTTCCCTTTCATTAGACCCTCATATTGTGCTTAAGTTTCACAGTTCTATGGGAACAACATTTTAACCGATAACTCATGTATCGATAAATATATCAAAATATGGATCAGTTCAGATGAACGCTGTCTGCTTTCCCTTTCATTAGACACTCATATTGCGCTTAAGTTTCACGGCTTTATGGGAACAACATTTTAACCGATAACCCATTAATCGATAAATATATGGAAATATGGATCAGTTCAGATGAAAGCTGTCTGCTTTCCCATTCATTAGACACTCATATTGCGTTTAAGTTTCACGGTTTTATGGGAACAACATTTTGACCGATAACTCATTAATCGATAAATGTATGGAAATATGGATCAGTTCAGATGAACGCTGTCCGCTTTCCCTTTCATTAGACACTCATATTGCGCTTAAGTTTCACGGTTTTATGGGAACAACGTTTTGACCGATAACTCGTGTATCGATACATATATCGAAATATCGAAAAGTTCAAATGAAAGCTATGGCCATGCCTTTTCGTTTGACACCCATACTGAACGCATATATCAAGGTTTTGTGGGAACCACATTTTCACCGATACCTCATTTAAAAGCTGGGGCCACGTGTTTTCGTTTGACACCTATAGTGAACGCATTTATCAAGGTTTTATGAGAACAACATTTTGACCGACAACTCATTAATCGATAAATATATGGAAATATGGATCAGTTCAGATGAAAGCTGTCTGCTTTCCCATTCATTAGACACTCATATTGCGTTTAAGTTTCACGGTTTTATGAGAACAACATTTTGACCGCTAACTCATTAATCGATAAATGTATGGAAATATGGATCAGTTCAGATGAAAGCTGTCTGCTTTCCCTTTCATTAGACACTCATATTGCGTTTAAGTTTCACGGTTTTATGAGAACAACATTTTGACCGCTAACTCATTAATCGATAAATGTATGGAAATATGGATCAGTTCAGATGAAAGCTGGCTGCTTTCCCCTTTCATTAGACACTCATATTGCGTTTAAGTTTCACGGTTTTATGGGAACAACATTTTGACCGATAACTCATTAATCGATAAATGTATGGAAATATGGATCAGTTCAGATGAACGCTGTCCGCTTTCCCTTTCATTATACACTCATATTGCGCTTAAGTTTCACGGTTTTATGGGAACAACGTTTTGACCGATAACTCGTGTATCGATACATATATCGAAATATCGAAAAGTTCAAATGAAAGCTATGGCCATGCCTTTTCGTTTGACACCCATACTGAACGCATATATCAAGGTTTTGTGGGAACCACATTTTCACCGATACCTCATTTAAAAGCTGGGGCCACGTGTTTTCGTTTGACACCTATAGTGAACGCATTTATCAAGGTTTTATGAGAACAACATTTTGACCGACAACTCATTAATCGATAAATATATGGAAATATGGATCAGTTCAGATGAAAGCTGTCTGCTTTCCCATTCATTAGACACTCATATTGCGTTTAAGTTTCACGGTTTTATGAGAACAACATTTTGACCGCTAACTCATTAATCGATAAATGTATGGAAATATGGATCAGTTCAGATGAAAGCTGTCTGCTTTCCCTTTCATTAGACACTCATATTGCGTTTAAGTTTCACGGTTTTATGAGAACAACATTTTGACCGCTAACTCATTAATCGATAAATGTATGGAAATATGGATCAGTTCAGATGAACGCTGTCTGCTTTCCCTTTCATTAGACACTCATATTGCGCTTAAGTTTCACGGCTTTATGGGAACAACATTTTAACCGATAACCCATTAATCGATAAATATATGGAAATATGGATCAGTTCAGATGAAAGCTGTCTGCTTTCCCATTCATTAGACACTCATATTGCGTTTAAGTTTCACGGTTTTATGGGAACAACATTTTGACCGATAACTCATTAATCGATAAATGTATGGAAATATGGATCAGTTCAGATGAAAGCTGTCTGCTTTCCCTTTCATTAGACACTCATATTGCGCTTAAGTTTCACGGTTTTATGGGAACAACATTTTAACCGATAACTCAATAATCGATAAATATATGGAAATATGGATCAGTTCAGATGAAAGCTGTCTGCTTTCCCTTTCATTAGACACTCATATTGCGCTTAAGTTTCACGGCTTTATGGGAACAACATTTTGACCGATAACTCATGTATCGATACACATATCGAAATATCGGAAAGGTCAAATGAAAGCTGTGGCCTTGCCCTTTCGTTTGACACCCATATTGAACGCATATATCAAGATTTTAGCGGAACACCATTTTCACCGATAGCTCATCTATCGATAAATATATCCAAATATGGATGAGTTCAAATGAAAGCTGTGGCCTTGCCCTTTCGTTTGACACCCAGATTGAACGCATATATCAAGATTTTAGCGGAACACCATTTTCACCGATAGCTCATCTATCGATAAATATATCCAAATATGGATGAGTTCAAATGAAAGCTGTGGCCTTGCCCTTTCGTTTGACACCCAGATTGAACGCATATATCAAGATTTTAGCGGAACAACATTTTCACCGAAAGCTCATCTATCGATAAATATATCCAAATATGGATGAGTTCAAATGAAAGCTGTCTGCTTTCCCTTTCATTAGACACTCATATTACGCTTAAGTTTCACGGTTTTATGGGAACAACATTTTAACCGATAACTCATTAATCGATAAATATATGGAAATATGGATCAGTTCAGATGAAAGCTGTCTGCTTTCCCTTTCATTAGACACTCATATTGCGTTTAAGTTTAACGGTTTTATAGGAACAACATTTTGACCGATAACTCATGTATCGATACACATATCGAAATATCGGAAAGTTCAAATGCAAGCTGTGGCCTTGCCCTTTCGTTTGACACCCATATTGAACGCATATATCAAGATTTTTAGCGGAACACCATTTTCACCGATAGCTCATCTATCGATAAATATATCCAAATATGGATGAGTTCAAATGAAAGCTGTGGCCTTGCCCTTTCGTTTGACACCCAGATTGAACGCATATATCAAGACTTTAGCGGAACAACATTTTCACCGAAAGCTCATCTATCGATAAATATATCCAAATATGGATGAGTTCAAATGAAAGCTGTCTGCTTTCCCTTTCATTAGACACTCATATTGCGCTTAAGTTTCACGGCTTTATGGGAACAACATTTTAACCGATAACCCATTAATCGATAAATATATGGAAATATGGATCAGTTCAGATGAAAGCTGTCTGCTTTCCCATTCATTAGACACTCATATTGCGTTTAAGTTTCACGGTTTTATGGGAACAACATTTTGACCGATAACTCATTAATCGATAAATGTATGGAAATATGGATCAGTTCAGATGAAAGCTGTCTGCTTTCCCTTTCATTAGACACTCATATTGCGCTTAAGTTTCACGGTTTTATGGGAACAACATTTTGACCGATAACTCATGTATCGATACACATATCGAAATATCGGAAAGTTCAAATGAAAGCTGTGGCCTTGCCCTTTCGTTTGACACCCATATTGAACGCATATATCAAGATTTTAGCGGAACACCATTTTCACCGATAGCTCATCTATCGATAAATATATACAAATATGGATGAGTTCAAATGAAAGCTGTGGCCTTGCCCTTTCGTTTGACACCCAGATTGAACGCATATATCAAGATTTTAGCGGAACAACATTTTCACCGAAAGCTCATCTATCGATAAATATATCCAAATATGGATGAGTTCAAATGAAAGCTGTCTGCTTTCCCTTTCATTAGACAATCATATGGCGCTTAAGTTTCACGGTTTTATGGGAACAACATTTTGACCGATAACTCATGTATCGATACATATATCGAAATATCGAAAAGTTCAAATGAAAGCTGTGGCCTTGCCCTTTCGTTTGACACCCATATTGAACGCATATATCAAGATTTTAGCGGAACAACATTTCCACCGAAAGCTCATTTATCGATAAATATATCCAAATATGGATGAGTTCAAATGAAAGCTGTGACCTTTCCCTTTCGTTTGACACCCATATTGAACGCATATATCAAGATTTTAGCTTAACAACATTTTCACCGATAGCTCATCTATCGATAAATATATCCAAATATGGATGAGTTCAAATGAAAGCTGTGGCCTTTCCCTTTCGTTTGACACCGATATTGAACGCATATATCAAGATTTTAGCGGAACAACATTTTCACCGATATCTCATCTATCGATAAATATATCGAAAAGTCAAAATTAAAGCTAAGGCCATGCTCGTTTGACACCCATAGTGACTTTAGGGGAACCACATTTTCACCGAAAGCTCATCTATCGATAAATGTAACGAAATATGGATGAGTTCAAATGAAAGCGGTGGCCTTGCCCTTTCGTTTGACACCCACATTGAACGCATATATCAAGATTTTAGCGGAACAACATTTTCACCGAAAGCTCATCTATCGATAAATATATCCAAATATGGATGAGTTCAAATGAAAGCTGTCTGCTTTCCCTTTCATTAGACACTCATATAACGCTTAAGTTTCACGGTTTTATGGGAACAACATTTTGACCGATAACTCATGTATCGATACATATATCGAAATATCGAAAAGTTCAAATGAAAGCTGTGGCCTTGCCCTTTCGTTTGACACCCATACTGAACGCATATATCAAGGTTTTAGGAGAACAGCATTTTGACCGATAACTCATTTATCGATAAATGTATCGAAATATGGATCAGTTCAGAATAAAGCTGTCTGCTTTCCCTTTCATTAGACACTCATATTGTGCTTAAGTTTCACGGTTTTATGGGAACAACGTTTTGACCGATAACTCATTAATCGATAAATGTATCGAAATATGGATCAGTTCAGAATAAAGCTGTCTGCTTTCCCTTTCATTAGGCACTCATATTGTGCTTAAGTTTCACAGTTCTATGGGAACAACATTTGGACCGCTAACTCATGTATCGATATATATATCAAAATATCGAAAAGTTCAAATGAAAGCTGTCTGCTTTCCCTTTCATTAGACACTCATATTGCGCTTAAGTTTCACGGTTTTCTGGGAACAACGTTTTGACCGATAACTCGTGTATCGATACATATATAGAAATATCGAAAAGTTCAAATGAAAGCTATGGCCATTCCTTTTCGTTTGACACCCATACTGAACGCATATATCAAGGTTTTGTGGGAACCACATTTTCACCGATAGCTCATTTAAAAGCTGGGGCCACGTGTTTTCGTTTGACACCTGTAGTCAACGCATTTATCAAGGTTTTATGAGAACAAAATTTTGACCGACAACTCATTAATCGATAAATATATGGAAATATGGATCAGTTCAGATGAAAGCTGTCTGCTTTCCCTTTCATTAGACACTCATATTGCGCTTAAGTTTCACGGTTTTATGGGAACAACGTTTTGACCGAAAACTCATTAATCGATAAATATATGGAAATATGGATCATTTCATATGAAAGCTGTCTGCTTTCCCTTTCATTAGACACTCATATTGTGCTTAAGTTTCACAGTTCTATGGGAACAACATTTTAACCGATAACTATGTATCGATAAATATATCGAAATATGGATCAGTTCAGATGAACGCTGTCTGCTTTCCCTTTAATTAGACACTCATATTGCGCTTAAGTTTCACGGTTTTATGGGAACAACATTTTGACCGATAACTCATGTATCGATAAATATATCAAAATATGGATCAGTTCAGATGAACGCTGTCTGCTTTCCCTTTCATTAGACACTCATATTGCGCTTAAGTTTCACGGCTTTATGGGAACAACATTTTAACCGATAACCCATTAATCGATAAATATATGGAAATATGGATCAGTTCAGATGAAAGCTGTCTGCTTTCCCATTCATTAGACACTCATATTGCGTTTAAGTTTCACGGTTTTATGGGAACAACATTTTGACCGATAACTCATTAATCGATAAATGTATGGAAATATGGATCAGTTCAGATGAAAGCTGTCTGCTTTCCCTTTCATTAGACACTCATATTGCGTTTAAGTTTAACGGTTTTATGGGAACAACATTTTGACCGATAACTCATGTATCGATACACATATCGAAATATCGGAAAGTTCAAATGAAAGCTGTGGCCTTGCCCTTTCGTTTGACACCCATATTGAACGCATATATCAAGATTTTAGCGGAACACCATTTTCACCGATAGCTCATCTATCGATAAATATATCCAAATATGGATGAGGTCAAATGAAAGCTGTGGCCTTGCCCTTTCGTTTGACACCCAGATTGAACGCATATATCAAGATTTTAGCGGAACACCATTTTCAACGATAGCTCATCTATCGATAAATATATCCAAATATGGATGAGTTCAAATGAAAGCTGTGGCCTTGCCCTTTCGTTTGACACCCAGATTGAACGCATATATCAAGATTTTAGCGGAACACCATTTTCACCGATAGCTCATCTATCGATAAATATATCCAAATATGGATGAGTTCAAATGAAAGCTGTGGCCTTGCCCTTTCGTTTGACACCCAGATTGAACGCATATATCAAGATTTTAGCGGAACACCATTTTCACCGATAGCTCATCTATCGATAAATATATCCAAATATGGATGAGTTCAAATGAAAGCTGTGGCCTTGCCCTTTCGTTTGACACCCAGATTGAACGCATATATCAAGATTTTAGCGGAACAACATTTTCACCGAAAGCTCATCTATCGATAAATATATCTAAATATGGATGAGTTCAAATGAAAGCTGTCTGCTTTCCCTTTCATTAGACACTCATATTGCGCTTAAGTTTCACGATTTTATGGGAACAACATTTTAACCGATAACTCATTAATCGATAAATATATGGAAATATGGATCAGTTCAGATGAAAGCTGTCTGCTTTCCCTTTCATTAGACACTCATATTGCGTTTAAGTTTAACGGTTTTATGGGAACAACATTTTGACCGAAAACTCATTAATCGATAAATATATGGAAATATGGATCATTTCATATGAAAGCTGTCTGCTTTCCCTTTCATCAGACGTGGCGTGTTTTCGTTTGACACCTATAGTGAACGCATTTATCAAGGTTTTATGAGAACAACATTTTGACCGACAACTCATTAATCGATAAATATATGGAAATATGGATCAGTTCAGATGAAAGCTGTCTGCTTTCCCTTTCATTAGACACTCATATTGCGCTTAAGTTTCACGGTTTTATGGGAACAACGTTTTGACCGAAAACTCATTAATCGATAAATATATGGAAATATGGATCATTTCATATGAAAGCTGTCTGCTTTCCCTTTCATTAGACACTCATATTGTGCTTAAGTTTCACAGTTCCATGGGAACAACATTTTAACCGATAACTCATGTATCGATAAATATATCGAAATATGGATCAGTTCAGATGAACGCTGTCTGCTTTCCCTTTCATTAGACACTCATATTGCGCTTAAGTTTCACGGCTTTATGGGAACAACATTTTAACCGATAACCCATTAATCGATAAATATATGGAAATATGGATCAGTTCAGATGAAAGCTGTCTGCTTTCCCATTCATTAGACACTCATATTGCGTTTAAGTTTCACGGTTTTATGGGAACAACATTTTGACCGATAACTCATGTATCGATACACATATCGAAATATCGGAAAGTTCAAATGAAAGCTGTGGCCTTGCCCTTTCGTTTGACACCCATATTGAACGCATATATCAAGATTTTAGCGGAACACCATTTTCACCGATAGCTCATCTATCGATAAATATATCCAAATATGGATGAGTTCAAATGAAAGCTGTGGCCTTGCCCTTTCGTTTGACACCCAGATTGAACGCATATATCAAGGTTTTGTGGGAACCAAATTTTCACCGATAGCTCATTTAAAAGCTGGGGCCACGTGTTTTCGTTTGACACCTATAGTGAACGCATTTATCAAGGTTTTATGAGAACAAAATTTTGACCGACAACTCATTAATCGATAAATATATGGAAATATGGATCAGTTCAGATGAAAGCTGTGTGCTTTCCCTTTCATTAGACACTCATATTGCGCTTAAGTTTCACGGTTTTATGGGAACAACATTTTGACCGATAACTCATGTATCGATAAATTTATCGAAATATGGATCAGTTCAGATGAACGCTGTCTGCTTTCCCTTTAATTAGACACTCATATTGCGCTTAAGTTTCACGGTTTTATGGGAACAACATTTTGACCGATAACTCATGTATCGATAAATATATCAAAATATGGATCAGTTCAGATGAACGCTGTCTGCTTTCCCTTTCATTAGACACTCATATTGCGCTTAAGTTTCACGGTTTTATGGGAACAACGTTTTGACCGATAACTCGTGTATCGATACATATATCGAAATATCGAAAAGTTCAAATGAAAGCTATGGCCATGCCTTTTCGTTTGACACCCATACTGAACGCATATATCAAGGTTTTGTGGGAACCACATTTTCACCGATACCTCATTTAAAAGCTGGGGCCACGTGTTTTCGTTTGACACCTATAGTGAACGCATTTATCAAGGTTTTATGAGAACAACATTTTGACCGACAACTCATTAATCGATAAATATATGGAAATATGGATCAGTTCAGATGAAAGCTGTCTGCTTTCCCTTTCATTAGACACTCATATTGTGCTTAAGTTTCACAGTTCTATGGGAACAACATTTTAACCGATAACTCATGTATCGATAAATATATCGAAATATGGATCAGTTCAGATGAACGCTGTCTGCTTTCCCTTTCATTAGACACTCATATTGCGCTTAAGTTTCACGGTTTTATGGGAACAACGTTTTGACCGATAACTCATGTATCGATAAATATATCAAAATATGGATCAGTTCAGATGAACGCTGTCTGCTTTCCCTTTCATTAGACACTCATATTGCGCTTAAGTTTCACGGTTTTATGGGAACAACGTTTTGACCGAAAACTCATTAATCGATAAATATATGGAAATATGGATCATTTCATATGAAAGCTGTCTGCTTTCCCTTTCATTAGACACTCATATTGTGCTTAAGTTTCACAGTTCTATGGGAACAACATTTTAACCGATAACTCATGTATCGATAAATATATCGAAATATGGATCAGGTCAGATGATCGCTGTCTGCTTTCCCTTTAATTAGACACTCATATTGCGCTTAAGTTTCACGGTTTTATGGGAACAACATTTTGACCGATAACTCATGTATCGATAAATATATCAATATATGGATAAGTTCAGATGAACGCTGTCTGCTTTCCCTTTCATTAGACACTCATATTGCGCTTAAGTTTCACGGTTTTATGGGAACAACGTTTTGACCGAAAACTCATTAATCGATAAATATATGGAAATATGGATCATTTCATATGAAAGCTGTCTGCTTTACCTTTCATTAGACACTCATATTGTGCTTAAGTTTCACAGTTCTATGGGAACAACATTTTAACCGATAACTCATGTATCGATAAATATATCGAAATATGGATCAGTTCAGATGAACGCTGTCTGCTTTCCCTTTAATTAGACACTCATATTGCGCTTAAGTTTCACGGTTTTATGGGAACAACATTTTGACCGATAACTCATGTATCGATAAATATATCAAAATATGGATCAGTTCAGATGAACGCTGTCTGCTTTCCCTTTCATTAGACACTCATATTGCGCTTAAGTTTCACGGCTTTATAGGAACAACATTTTAACCGATAACCCATTAATCGATAAATATATGGAAATATGGATCAGTTCAGATGAAAGCTGTCTGCTTTCCCATTCATTAGACACTCATATTGCGTTTAAGTTTCACGGTTTTATGGGAACAACATTTTGACCGATAACTCATTAATCGATAAATGTATGGAAATATGGATCAGTTCAGATGAACGCTGTCCGCTTTCCCTTTCATTAGACACTCATATTGCGCTTAAGTTTCACGGTTTTATGGGAACAACGTTTTGACCGATAACTCGTGTATCGATACATATATCGAAATATCGAAAAGTTCAAATGAAAGCTATGGCCATGCCTTTTCGTTTGACACCCATACTGAACGCATATATCAAGGTTTTGTGGGAACCACATTTTCACCGATACCTCATTTAAAAGCTGGGGCCACGTGTTTTCGTTTGACACCTATAGTGAACGCATTTATCAAGGTTTTATGAGAACAACATTTTGACCGACAACTCATTAATCGATAAATATATGGAAATATGGATCAGTTCAGATGAAAGCTGTCTGCTTTCCCTTTTATAGACACTCATATTGCGCTTAAGTTTCACGGTTTTATGGGAACAACGTTTTGACCGAAAACTCATTAATCAATATATATGGAAATATGGATCATTTCATATGAAAGCTGTCTGCTTTCCCTTTCATTAGACACTCATATTGTGCTTAAGTTTCACAGTTCTATGGGAACAACATTTTAACCGATAACTCATGTATCGATAAATATATCGAAATATGGATCAGTTCAGATGAACGCTGTCTGCTTTCCCTTTAATTAGACACTCATATTGCGCTTAAGTTTCACGGTTTTATGGGAACAACATTTTGACCGATAACTCATGTATCGATAAATATATCAAAATATGGATCAGTTCAGATGAACGCTGTCTGCTTTCCCTTTCATTAGACACTCATATTGCGCTTAAGTTTCACGGCTTTATGGGAACAACATTTTAACCGATAACCCATTAATCGATAAATATATGGAAATATGGATCAGTTCAGATGAAAGCTGTCTGCTTTCCCATTCATTAGACACTCATATTGCGTTTAAGTTTCACGGTTTTATGGGAACAACATTTTGACCGATAACTCATTAATCGATAAATGTATGGAAATATGGATCAGTTCAGATGAAAGCTGTCTGCTTTCCCTTTCATTAGACACTCATATTGCGCTTAAGTTTCACGGTTTGATGGGAACAACATTTTAACCGATAACTCATTAATCGATAAATATATGGAAATATGGATCAGTTCAGATGAAAGCTGTCTGCTTTCCCTTTCATTAGACACTCATATTGCGTTTAAGTTTAACGGTTTTATGGGAACAACATTTTGACCGATAACTCATTAATCGATAAATGTATGGAAATATGGGAACAACATTTTGACCGATAACTCATTAATCGATAAATGTATGGAAATATGGATCAGTTCAGATGAAAGCTGTCTGCTTTCCCTTTCATTAGACAGTCATATTGCGCTTAAGTTTCACGGTTTTATGGGAACAACATTTTGACCGATAACTCGTTAATCGACAAATGTATTGAAATATGGATCAGTTCAAATTAAAGCTGTCTGCTTTCCCTTTCATTAGACACTCATATTGCGCTTAAGTTTCAGGGTTTTATGGGAACAACGTTTGGACCGATAACTCATGTATCGATACATATATCGAAATATCGAAAAGTTCAAATGAAAGCTGTGGCCATGCCTTTTCGTTTGACACCCATACTGAACGCATATATCAAGGACTTATGGGAACCACATTTTCACCGATAGTTCGTTTATCGACAAATATATCGAAATATGCATTAGTTCATGTGGCCTTGCCCTTTCGCTTGACACCCATATGGAACGCATACATCAAGGTTTTGTGGGAACAACATTTTGAGCGATAACTCATGTGTCCATAAATATATGGAAATATGGATCAGTTCAGATGAAAGCTGTCTGCTTTCCCATTCATTAGACACTCATATTGCGCTTAAGTTTCACGGTTTTATGGGAACAACATTTTGACCGATAACTCATGTATCGATAAATATATCAAAATATGGATCAGTTCAGATGAACGCTGTCTGCTTTCCCTTTAATTAGACACTCATATTGCGCTTAAGTTTCACGGTTTTATGGGAACAACATTTTGACCGATAACTCATGTATCGATACACATATCGAAATATCGGAAAGTTCAAATGAAAGCTGTGGCCTTGCCCTTTCGTTTGACACCCATGTTGAACGCATATATCAAGATTTTAGCGGAACACCATTTTCACCGATAGCTCATCTATCGATAAATATATCCAAATATGGATGAGTTCAAATGAAAGCTGTGGCCTTGCCCTTTCGTTTGACACCCAGATTGAACGCATATATCAAGGTTTTGTGGGAACCACATTTTCACCGATAGCTCATTTAAAAGCTGGGGCCACGTGTTTTCGTTTGACACCTATAGTGAACGCATTTATCAAGGTTTTATGAGAACAAAATTTTGACCGACAACTCATTAATCGATAAATATATGGAAATATGGATCAGTTCAGATGAAAGCTGTGTGCTTTCCCTTTCATTAGACACTCATATTGCGCTTAAGTTTCACGGTTTTATGGGAACAACATTTTGACCGATAACTCATGTATCGATAAATTTATCGAAATATGGATCAGTTCAGATGAACGCTGTCTGCTTTCCCTTTAATTAGACACTCATATTGCGCTTAAGTTTCACGGTTTTATGGGAACAACATTTTGACCGATAACTCATGTATCGATAAATATATCAAAATATGGATCAGTTCAGATGAACGCTGTCTGCTTTCCCTTTCATTAGACACTCATATTGCGCTTAAGTTTCACGGTTTTATGGGAACAACGTTTTGACCGATAACTCGTGTATCGATACATATATCGAAATATCGAAAAGTTCAAATGAAAGCTATGGCCATGCCTTTTCGTTTGACACCCATACTGAGCGCATATATCAAGGTTTTGTGGGAACCACATTTTCACCGATACCTCATTTAAAAGCTGGGGCCACGTGTTTTCGTTTGACACCTATAGTGAACGCATTTATCAAGGTTTTATGAGAACAACATTTTGACCGACAACTCATTATCCGATAAATATATGGAAATATGGATCAGTTCAGATGAAAGCTGTCTGCTTTCCCTTTCATTAGACACTCATATTGTGCTTAAGTTTCACAGTTCTATGGGAACAACATTTTAACCGATAACTCATGTATCGATAAATATATCGAAATATGGATCAGTTCAGATGAACGCTGTCTGCTTTCCCTTTCATTAGACACTCATATTGCGCTTAAGTTTCACGGTTTTATGGGAACAACGTTTTGACCGATAACTCATGTATCGATAAATATATCAAAATATGGATCAGTTCAGAAGAACGCTGTCTGCTTTCCCTTTCATTAGACACTCATATTGCGCTTAAGTTTCACGGTTTTATGGGAACAACGTTTTGACCGAAAACTCATTAATCGATAAATATATGGAAATATGGATCATTTCATATGAAAGCTGTCTGCTTTCCCTTTCATTAGACACTCATATTGTGCTTAAGTTTCACAGTTCTATGGGAACAACATTTTAACCGATAACTCATGTATCGATAAATACAGGGTGTTTTTTTTACAGGTTTGTTTTTCGAATAGAGATAAAACTGGCATTTTGTGGTCAAATCTGGCAACTCTAATGTCATTTATGTTCAGTTTGCTTTGCCATTTCATCATGAACAGGTTGACAAAAGAACAACGCTTGCAAATCGTGCAAATTTATTTCGAAAATAATGGTTCAGTTCGCGAAGTTTACCGTGAGCTCCGTCCATTTTATGGTCGACATAATCGTCCATCAGAGCAATTAATTCGGTTAACCATGGATCGTTTTCGCACTACGTTTACTCTATGTGATAATACGCATCCGCAGAGACGTCGAACAGTGCGCACCGAAGAAACAATTGCCGCTGTAGAGCAAAGTGTTGAAGAGGACCCGAATGAATCGATTCGCCACCGTGCACAGCAATTGGAGCTTTGTCCATCAACTTTATGGAAGATTTTGCGCAAAGATCTTGGCTTGCGACCTTACAAGATCCAGCTTGTGCAAGAATTAAAGCCGCGAGACCATGCAATGCGTCGTGATTTTGGTGTATGGGCCGAAAATGAGATTGATTTCGATGCTGATTTTCATCGCAAAATTTTGTTCAGTGATGAGGCTCATTTTTGGTTGAATGGCTACGTCAACAAGCAAAATTGCCGCATTTGGAGTGAAGAGAATCCACATGAGACCCTTGAAACGCCATTACATCCACAAAAACTGACTGTTTGGTGTGCTCTATGGGCTGGTGGAGTCATTGGGCCATACTTCTTACGCAATAATGCTGGAGAGGCAGCTACCGTTAATGGAGACCGGTATAGAGCCATGATAACCGACTATTTTGTTCCCGAATTGGATGGCATGAATGTGGATGAGTTGTGGTTCCAACAAGACGACGCTACATGCCACACAGCGCACGTCACAATCGATTTATTGAAGGAAACATTCGATGAGCGCATAATTTCGCGGAATGGACCTGTCAATTGGCCACCAAGGTCGTGTGATTTGACACCATTGGATTATTTTCTTTGGGGATATGTGAAGTCGCTCGTCTACACCAACAAACCAGAAACGTTAGGGGAATTGGAAGCCAACATTCGTGGCGTTATTGCCGACATACGGCCCCATATGCTCGAAAAAGTGGTTGAAAATTGGACCTGTAGAATTGGCTTTATTCGAGCCAGCCGCGGCGGCCACATGCCCGAAATCATATTTAAACATTAATGGCATAAAATTATCCTTCCAATAAAGCCAAATTGATGGACCTTAAAACGATTTTCTTGTGTTTTATTTCAATTCGAAGTTCTATACCCCTGAAAAAAACACCCTTTATATCGAAATATGGATCAGGTCAGATGAACGCTGTCTGCTTTCCCTTTAATTAGACACTCATATTGCGCTTAAGTTTCACGGTTTTATGGGAACAACATTTTGACCGATAACTCATGTATCGATAAATATATCAAAATATGGATCAGTTCAGATGAACGCTGTCTGCTTTCCCTTTCATTAGACACTCATATTGCGCTTAAGTTTCACGGTTTTATGGGAACAACGTTTTGACCGAAAACTCATTAATCGATAAATATATGGAAATATGGATCATTTCATATGAAAGCTGTCTGCTTTACCTTTCATTAGACACTCATATTGTGCTTAAGTTTCACAGTTCTATGGGAACAACATTTTAACCGATAACTCATGTATCGATAAATATATCGAAATATGGATCAGTTCAGATGAACGCTGTCTGCTTTCCCTTTAATTAAACACTCATATTGCGCTTAAGTTTCACGGTTTTATGGGAACAACATTTTGACCGATAACTCATGTATCGATAAATATATCAAAATATGGATCAGTTCAGATGAACGCTGTCTGCTTTCCCTTTCATTAGACACTCATATTGCGCTTAAGTTTCACGGTTTTATGGGAACAACATTTTGACCGATAACTCATTAATCGATAAATGTATGGAAATATGGATCAGTTCAGATGAACGCTGTCCGCTTTCCCTTTCATTAGGCACTCATATTGCGCTTAAGTTTCACGGTTTTATGGGAACAACGTTTTGACCGATAACTCGTGTATCGATACATATATCGAAATATCGAAAAGTTCAAATGAAAGCTATGGCCATGCCTTTTCGTTTGACACCCATACTGAACGCATATATCAAGGTTTTGTGGGAACCACATTTTCACCGATACCTCATTTAAAAGCTGGGGCCACGTGTTTTCGTTTGACACCTATAGTGAACGCATTTATCAAGGTTTTATGAGAACAACATTTTGACCGACAACTCATTAATCGATAAATATATGGAAATATGGATCAGTTCAGATGAAAGCTGTCTGCTTTCCCTTTTATAGACACTCATATTGCGCTTAAGTTTCACGGTTTTATGGGAACAACGTTTTGACCGAAAACTCATTAATCGATATATATATGGAAATATGGATCATTTCATATGAAAGCTGTCTGCTTTCCCTTTCATTAGACACTCATATTGTGCTTAAGTTTCACAGTTCTATGGGAACAACATTTTAACCGATAACTCATGTATCGATAAATATATCGAAATATGGATCAGTTCAGATGAACGCTGTCTGCTTTCCCTTTAATTAGACACTCATATTGCGCTTAAGTTTCACGGTTTTATGGGAACAACATTTTGACCGATAACTCATGTATCGATAAATATATCAAAATATGGATCAGTTCAGATGAACGCTGTCTGCTTTCCCTTTCATTAGACACTCATATTGCGCTTAAGTTTCACGGCTTTATGGGAACAACATTTTAACCGATAACCCATTAATCGATAAATATATGGAAATATGGATCAGTTCAGATGAAAGCTGTCTGCTTTCCCATTCATTAGACACTCATATTGCGTTTAAGTTTCACGGTTTTATGGGAACAACATTTTGACCGATAACTCATTAATCGATAAATGTATGGAAATATGGATCAGTTCAGATGAAAGCTGTCTGCTTTCCCTTTCATTAGACACTCATATTGCGCTTAAGTTTCACGGTTTTATGGGAACAACATTTTAACCGATAACTCATTAATCGATAAATATATGGAAATATGGATCAGTTCAGATGAAAGCTGTCTGCTTTCCCTTTCATTAGACACTCATATTGCGTTTAAGTTTAACGGTTTTATGGGAACAACATTTTGACCGATAACTCATTAATCGATAAATGTATGGAAATATGGATCAGTTCAGATGAAAGCTGTCTGCTTTCCCTTTCATTAGACAGTCATATCGCGCTTAAGTTTCACGGTTTTATGGGAACAACATTTTGACCGATAACTCGTTAATCGACAAATGTATGGAAATATGGATCAGTTCAAATGAAAGCTGTCTGCTTTCCCTTTCATTAGACACTCATATTGCGCTTAAGTTTCACGGTTTTATGGGAACAACGTTTTGACCGATAACTCATGTATCGATACATATATCGAAATATCGAAAAGTTCAAATGAAAGCTGTGGCCATGCCTTTTCGTTTGACACCCATACTGAACGCATATATCAAGGACTTATGGGAACAATATTTTGAGCGATAACTCATGTGTCGATAAATATATCGAAATATGGATCAGTTCAGATGAACGCTGTCTGCTTTTCCTTTCATTAGACACTCATATTGTGCTTAAGTTTCACGGTTTTATGGGAACAACATTTTCACCGATAACTCATTAATCGATAAATGTATGGAAATATGGATCAGGTTAGATGAAAGCTGTCTGCTTTCCCATTCATTAGACACTCATATTGCGTTTAAGTTTCACGGTTTTATGGGAACAACATTTTGACCGATAACTCATTAATCGATAAATGTATGGAAATATGGATCAGTTCAGATGAAAGCTGTCTGCTTTCCCTTTCATTAGACAGTCATATTGCGCTTAAGTTTCACGGTTTTATGGGAACAACATTTTGACCGATAACTCGTTAATCGACAAATGTATGGAAATATGGATCAGTTCAAATTAAAGCTGTCTGCTTTCCCTTTCATTAGACACTCATATTGCGCTTAAGTTTCAGGGTTTTATGGGAACAACGTTTGGACCGATAACTCATGTATCGATACATATATCGAAATATCGAAAAGTTCAAATGAAAGCTGTGGCCATGCCTTTTCGTTTGACACCCATACTGAACGCATATATCAAGGACTTATGGGAACCACATTTTCACCGATAGTTCGTTTATCGACAAATATATCGAAATATGCATCAGTTCATGTGGCCTTGCCCTTTCGCTTGACACCCATATGGAACGCATACATCAAGGTTTTGTGGGAACAACATTTTGAGCGATAACTCATGTGTCGATAAATATATGGAAATATGGATCAGTTCAGATGAAAGCTGTCTGCTTTCCCATTCATTAGACACTCATATTGCGCTTAAGTTTCACGGTTTTATGGGAACAACATTTTGACCGATAACTCATGTATCGATAAATATATCAAAATATGGATCAGTTCAGATGAACGCTGTCTGCTTTCCCTTTAATTAGACACTCATATTGCGCTTAAGTTTCACGGTTTTATGGGAACAACATTTTGACCGATAACTCATGTATCGATAAATATATCAAAATATGGATCAGTTCAGATGAACGCTGTCTGCTTTCCCTTTCATTAGACACTCATATTGCGCTTAAGTTTCACGGCTTTATGGGAACAACATTTTAACCGATAACCCATTAATCGATAAATATATGGAAATATGGATCAGTTCAGATGAAAGCTGTCTGCTTTCCCATTCATTAGACACTCATATTGCGTTTAAGTTTCACGGTTTTATGGGAACAACATTTTGACCGATAACTCATTAATCGATAAATGTATGGAAATATGGATCAGTTCAGATGAAAGCTGTCTGCTTTCCCTTTCATTAGAGACTCATATTGCGCTTAAGTTTCACGGTTTTATGAGCACAACATTTTAACCGATAACTCATTAATCGATAAATATATGGAAATATGGATCAGTTCAGATGAAAGCTGTCTGCTTTCCCTTTCATTAGACACTCATATTGCGTTTAAGTTTAACGGTTTTATGGGAACAACATTTTGACCGATAACTCATTAATCGATAAATGTATGGAAATATGGATCAGTTCAGATGAAAGCTGTCTGCTTTCCCTTTCATTAGACAGTCATATTGCGCTTAAGTTTCACGGTTTTATGGGAACAACATTTTGACCGATAACTCGTTAATCGACAAATGTATGGAAATATGGATCAGTTCAAATGAAAGCTGTCTGCTTTCCCTTTCATTAGACACTCATATTGCGCTTAAGTTTCACGGTTTTATGGGAACAACGTTTTGACCGATAACTCATGTATCGATACATATATCGAAATATCGAAAAGTTCCAATGAAAGCTGTGGCCATGCCTTTTCGTTTGACACCCATACTGAACGCATATATCAAGGACTTATGGGAACAACATTTTGAGCGATAACTCATGTGTCGATAAATATATCGAAATATGGATCAGTTCAGATGAACGCTGTCTGCTTTTCCTTTCATTAGACACTCATATTGTGCTTAAGTTTCACGGTTTTATGGGAACAACATTTTCACCGATAACTCATTAATCGATAAATGTATGGAAATATGGATCAGGTTAGATGAAAGCTGTCTGCTTTCCCATTCATTAGACACTCATATTGCGTTTAAGTTTCACGGTTTTATGGGAACAACATTTTGACCGATAACTCATTAATCGATAAATGTATGGAAATATGGATCAGTTCAGATGAAAGCTGTCTGCTTTCCCTTTCATTAGACACTCATATTGTGCTTAAGTTTCACAGTTCTATGGGAACAACATTTTAACCGATAACTCATGTATCGATAAATATATCGAAATATGGATCAGTTCAGATGAACGCTGTCTGCTTTCCCTTTAATTAGACACTCATATTGCGCTTAAGTTTCACGGTTTTATGGGAACAACATTTTGACCGATAACTCATGTATCGATAAATATATCAAAATATGGATCAGTTCAGATGAACGCTGTCTTCTTTCCCTTTCATTAGACACTCATATTGCGCTTAAGTTTCACGGCTTTATGGGAACAACATTTTAACCGATAACCCATTAATCGATAAATATATGGAAATATGGATCAGTTCAGATGAAAGCTGTCTGCTTTCCCATTCATTAGACACTCATATTGCGTTTAAGTTTCACGGTTTTATGGGAACAACATTTTGACCGATAACTCATTAATCGATAAATGTATGGAAATATGGATCAGTTCAGATGAAAGCTGTCTGCCTTCCCTTTCATTAGACACTCATATTGCGTTTAAGTTTAACGGTTTTATGGGAACAACATTTTGACCGATAACTCATTAATCGATAAATGTATGGAAATATGGATCAGTTCAGATGAAAGCTGTCTGCTTTCCCTTTCATTAGACAGTCATATTGCGCTTAAGTTTCACGGTTTTATGGGAACAACATTTTAACCGATAACTCGTTAATCGACAAATGTATGGAAATATGGATCAGTTCAAATGAAAGCTGTCTGCTTTCCCTTTCATTAGACACTCATATTGCGCTTAAGTTTCACGGTTTTATGGGAACAACGTTTTGACCGATAACTCATGTATCGATACATATATCGAAATATCGAAAAGTTCAAATGAAAGCTATGGCCATGCCTTTTCGTTTGACACCCATACTGAACGCATATATCAAGGACTTATGGGAACAACATTTTGAGCGATAACTCATGTGTCGATAAATATATCGAAATATGGATCAGTTCAGATGAACGCTGTCTGCTTTTCCTTTCATTAGACACTCATATTGTGCTTAAGTTTCACGGTTTTATGGGAACAACATTTTCACCGATAACTCATTAATCGATAAATGTATGGAAATATGGATCAGGTTAGATGAAAGCTGTCTGCTTTCCCATTCATTAGACACTCATATTGCGTTTAAGTTTCACGGTTTTATGGGAACAACATTTTGACCGATAACTCATTAATCGATAAATGTATGGAAATATGGATCAGTTCAGATGAAAGCTGTCTGCTTTCCCTTTCATTAGACAGTCATATTGCGCTTAAGTTTCACGGTTTTATGGGAACAACATTTTGACCGATAACTCGTTAATCGACAAATGTATGGAAATATGGATCAGTTCAAATTAAAGCTGTCTGCTTTCCCTTTCATTAGACACTCATATTGCGCTTAAGTTTCAGGGTTTTATGGGAACAACGTTTTGACCGATAACTCATGTATCGCGACATATATCGAAATATCGAAAAGTTCAAATGAAAGCTGTGGCCATGCCTTTTCGTTTGACACCCATACTGAACGCATATATCAAGGACTTATGGGAACCACATTTTCACCGATAGTTCGTTTATCGACAAATATATCGAAATATGCATCAGTTCATGTGGCCTTGCCCTTTCGCTTGACACCCATATGGAACGCATACATCAAGGTTTTGTGGGAACCACATTTTGACCGATAACTCATTAATCGATAAATATATGGAAATATGGATCAGTTCAGATGAAAGCTGTCTGCTTTCCCTTTCATTAGACACTCATATTGCGTTTAAGTTTCACGGTTTTATGGGAACAACATTTTCACCGATAACTCATTAATCGATAAATATATGGAAATATGGATCAGTTCAGATGAAAGCTGTCTGCTTTTCCTTTCATTAGACACTCATATTGTGCTTAAGTTTCACGGTTTTATGGGAACAACATTTTCACCGATAACTCATTAATCGATAAATATATGGAAATATGGATCAGTTCAGATGAAAGCTGTCTGTTTTCCCTTTCATTAGACACTCATATTACGCTTAAGTTTCACGGTTTTATGGGAACAACATTTTGACCGATAACTCATGTATCGATACATATATCGAAATATCGAAAAGTTCAAATGAAAGCTGTGGCCATGCCTTTTCGTTTGACACCCATACTGAACGCATATATCAAGGACTTATGGGAACCACATTTTCACCGATAGCTCGTTTATCGACAAATATATCGAAATATGGATCAATTTAGGAGAAAGCTGTGGCCTTGCCGTTTCGCTTGGCACTCATGTGGAACGCATACATCAAGGTTTTGTGGGAACCACATTTTGACCGATAGCTCGTTTATCGATAAATATAACGAAATATGGATGAGTTCAAATGAAAGCTGTGGCCTTGCCATTTCGTTTGACACCCATATTGAACGAATATATCAAGGTTTTAGGGGAACAACATTTTGATCGACAACTCATTAATCGATAAATGTATGGAAATATGGATCAGTTCAGATGAAAGCTGTCTGCTTTCTGTTTCATTAGACACTCATATTGCGTTTAAGTTTCACGGTTTTATGGGAACAACATTTTGACCGATAACTAATTAATCGACAAATGTATGGAAATATGGATCAGCTCAGATGAAAGCTGTCTGCTTTCTGTTTCATTAGACACTCATATTGCGCTTAAGTTTCACGGTTTTATGGGAACAACATTTTAACCGATAACTCATTAATCGATAAATGTATGGAAATATGGATCAGTTCAGATGAAAGCTGTCTGCTTTCCCTTTCATTAGACAGTCATATTGCGCTTAAGTTTCATGGTTTTATGGGAACAACATTTTGACCGATAACTAATTAATCGACAAATGTAGATGAAAGCTGTCTGCTTTCTGTTTCATTAGACACTCATATTGCGCTTAAGTTTCACGGTTTTATGGGAACAACATTTTGACCGACAACTCATTAATCGATAAATATATGGAAATATGGATCAGTTCAGATGAAAGCTGTCTGCTTACCTTTCATTAGACACTCATATTGCGCTAAAGTTTCACGGTTTTATGGGAGCTTCATTTTGACCGATAACTCATTAATCGATAAATGTATTGAAATATGGATCAGTTCAGATGAAAGCTGTCTGCTTTCCCTTTAATTAGACACTCATATTGTGCTTAAGTTTCACGGTTTTATGGGAACAACATTTTGACCGATAACTCATTAATCGATAAATGTATGGAAATATGGATCAGTTCAGATGAATGCTGTCTGCTTTCCCTTTCATTAGACACTCATATTGCGTTTAAGTTTAACGGTTTTATGGGAACAACATTTTGACCGATAACTCATTAATCGATAAATGTATGGAAATATGGATCAGTTCAGATGAAAGCTGTCTGCTTTCCCTTTCATTAGACAGTCATATTGCGCTTAAGTTTCACGGTTTTATGGGAACAACATTTTGACCGATAACTCGTTAATCGACAAATGTATGGAAATATGGATCTGTTCAGATGAAAGCTGTCTGCTTTCCCTTTCATTAGACACTCATAATGCGCTTAAGTTTCACGGTTTTATGGGAACAACGTTTTGACCGATAACTCATGTATCGATACATATATCGAAATATCGAAAAGTTCAAATGAAAGCTGTGGCCATGCCTTTTCGTTTGACACCCATACTGAACGCATATATCAAGGACTTATGGGAACAACATTTTGAGCGATAACTCATGTGTCGATAAATATATCGAAATATGGATCAGTTCAGATGAACGCTGTCTGCTTTTCCTTTAATTAGACACTCATATTGTGCTTAAGTTTCACGGTTTTATGGGAACAACATTTTCATCGATAACTCATTAATCGATAAATGTATGGAAATATGGATCAGGTTAGATGAAAGCTGTCTGCTTTCCCATTCATTAGACACTCATATTGCGTTTAAGTTTCACGGTTTTATGGGAACAACATTTTGACCGATAACTCATTAATCGATAAATGTATAGAAATATGGATCAGTTCAGATGAAAGCTGTCTGCTTTCCCTTTCATTAGACACTCATATTGCGTTTAAGTTTCACGGTTTTATGGGAACAACATTTTGAGCGATAACCCATACATCGATAAATATATGGAAATATGGATCAGTTCAGATGAAAGCTGTCTGTTTTCCCTTTCATTAGACACTCATATTACGCTTAAGTTTCACGGTTTTATGGGAACAACATTTTGACCGATAACTCATGTATCGATACATATATCGAAATATCGAAAAGTTCAAATGAAAGCTGTGGCCATGCCTTTTCGTTTGACACCCATACTGAACGCATATATCAAGGACTTATGGGAACCACATTTTCACCGATAGCTCGTTTATCGACAAATATATCGAAATATGGATCAATTTAGGAGAAAGCTGTGGCCTTGCCCTTTCGCTTGGCACCCATGTGGAACGCATACATCAAGGTTTTGTGGGAACCACATTTTGACCGATAGCTCGTTTATCGATAAATATAACGAAATATGGACGAGTTCAAATGAAAGCTGTGGCCTTGCCATTTCGTTTGACACCCATATTGAACGAATATATCAAGGCTTTAGGGGAACAACATTTTGACCGACAACTCATTAATCGATAAATATATGGAAATATGGATCAGTTCAGATGAAAGCTGTCTGCTTTCTGTTTCATTAGACACTCATATTGCGTTTAAGTTTCACGGTTTTATGGGAACAACATTTTGACCGATAACTAATTAATCGACAAATGTATGGAAATATGGATCAGCTCAGATGAAAGCTGTCTGCTTTCTGTTTCATTAGACACTCATATTGCGCTTAAGTTTCACGGTTTTATGGGAACAACATTTTAACCGATAACTCATTAATCGATAAATGTATGGAAATATGGATCAGTTCAGATGAAAGCTGTCTGCTTTCCCTTTCATTAGACAGTCATATTGCGCTTAAGTTTCATGGTTTTATGGGAACAACATTTTGACCGATAACTAATTAATCGACAAATGAAGATGAAAGCTGTCTGCTTTCTGTTTCATTAGACACTCATATTGCGCTTAAGTTTCACGGTTCAGATGAAAGCTGTCTGCTTTCCCTTTCATTAGACACTCATATTGCGTTTAAGTTTCACGGTTTTATGGGAACAACATTTTGACCGATAACTCATTAATCGATAAATGTATGGAAAAATGGATAAGTTCAGATGAATGCTGTCTGCTTTCCCTTTCATTAGACAGTCATATTGCGCTTAAGTTTCACGGTTTTATGGGAACAACATTTTGAACGATAACTCATTAATCGATAAATATATGGAAATATGGATCAGTTCAGATGAATGCTGTCTGCTTTCCCTTTCATTAGACACTCATATTGCGTTTAAGTTTCACGGTTTTATGGGAACAACATTTTGACCGATAACTCTTTAATCGATAAATGTATGGAAATATGGATCAGTTCAGATGAATGCTGTCTGCTTTCCCTTTCATTAGACAGTCATATTGCGCTTAAGTTTCACGGTTTTATGGGAACAACATTTTGACCGATAACTCATTAATCGATAAATGTATGGAAATATGGATCAGTTCAGATGAAAGCTGTCTGCTTTCCCTTTCATTAGACACTCATATTGCGTTTAAGTTTCACGGTTTTATGGGAACAACATTTTGACCGATAACTCATTAATCGATAAATGTATGGAAATATGGATCAGTTCAGATGAATGATGTCTGCTTTCCCTTTCATTAGACAGTCATATTGCGCTTAAGTTTCACGGTTTTATGGGAACAACATTTTGACCGATAACTCATTAATCGATAAATGTATGGAAATATGGATCAGTTCAGATGAAAGCTGTCTGCTTTCCCTTTCATTAGACACTCATATTGCGTTTAAGTTTCACGGTTTTATGGGAACAACATTTTGACCGATAACTCATTAATCGATAAATGTATGGAAATATGGATCAGTTCAGATGAATGCTGTCTGCTTTCCCTTTCATTAGACAGTCATATTGCGCTTAAGTTTCACGGTTTTATGGGAACAACATTTTGACCGATAACTCATTAATCGATAAATGTATGGAAATATGGATCAGTTCAGATGAAAGCTGTCTGCTTTCCCTTTCATTAGACACTCATATTGCGTTTAAGTTTCACGGTTTTATGGGAACAACATTTTGACCGATAACTCATTAATCGATAAATGTATGGAAATATGGATCAGTTCAGATGAATGCTGTCTGCTTTCCCTTTCATTATACAGTCTTATTGCGCTTACGTTTCACGGTTTTATGGGAACAACATTTTGACCGATAACTCATTAATCGATAAATGTATGGAAATATGGATCAGTTCAGATGAAAGCTGTCTGCTTTCCCTTTCATTAGACACTCATATTGCGTTTAAGTTTCACGGTTTTATGGGAACAACATTTTGACCGATAACTCACTAATCGATAAATGTATGGAAATATGGATCAGTTCAGATGAATGCTGTCTGCTTTCCCTTTCATTAGACAGTCATATTGCGCTTAAGTTTCACGGTTTTATGGGAACAACATATTGACCGATAACTCATTAATCGATAAATGTATGGAAATATGGATCAGTTCAGATGAAAGCTGTCTGCTTTCCCTTTCATTAGACACTCATATTGCGTTTAAGTTTCACGGTTTTATGGGAACAACATTTTGACCGATAACTCATTAATCGATAAATGTATGGAAATATGGATCAGTTCAGATGAATGCTGTCTGCTTTCCCTTTCATTAGACAGTCATATTGCGCTTAAGTTTCACGGTTTTATGGGAACAACATTTTGACCGATAACTCATTAATCGATAAATGTATGGAAATATGGATCAGTTCAGATGAATGCTGTCTGCTTTCCCTTTCATTAGACAGTCATATTGCGCTTAAGTTTCACGGTTTTATGGGAACAACATTTTGACCGATAACTCATTAATCGATAAATGTATGGAAATATGGATCAGTTCAGATGAAAGCTGTCTGCTTTCCCTTTCATTAGACACTCATATTGCGTTTAAGTTTCACGGTTTTATGGGAACAACATTTTGACCGAAAACTCATTAATCGATAAATGTATGGAAATATGGATCAGTTCAGATGAATGCTGTCTGCTTTCCCTTTCATTAGACAGTCATATTGCGCTTAAGTTTCACGGTTTTATGGGAACAACATTTTGACCGATAACTAATTAATCGACAAATGTATGGAAATATGGATCAGTTCAGATGAAAGCTGTCTGCTTTCCCTTTCATTAGACACTCATATTGCGCTTAAGTTTCACGGTTTTATGGGAACAACATTTTAACCGATAACTCATTAATCGATAAATATAGGGAAATATGGATCAGTTTAGATGAAAGCTGTCAGCTTTCCCTTTCATTAGACACTCATATTGCGCTTAAGTTTCACGGTTTTATGGGAACAACATTTTGACCGATAACTCATGTATCGATAAATATATCAAAATATGGATCAGTTCAGATGAACGCTGTCTGCTTTCCCTTTCATTAGACACTCATATTGCGCTTAAGTTTCACGGTTTTATGGGAACAACATTTTGACCGATAACTCATTAATCGATAAATGTATGGAAATATGGATCAGTTCAGATCAAAGCTGTCTGCTTTCCCTTTCATTAGACAGTCATATTGCGCTTAAGTTTCACGGTTTTTTGGGAACAACATTTTGACCGATAACTAATTAATCGACAAATGTATGGAAATATGGATCAGTTCAGATGAAAGCTGTCTGCTTTCCCTTTCATTAGACACTCATATTGCTCTTAAGTTTCACGGTTTTATGGGAACAACATTTTGACCGATAACTAATTAATCGACAAATGTATGGAAATATAGATCAGTTCAGATGAAAGCTGTCTGCTTTCCCTTTAATTAGACACTCATATTGCGCTTAAGTTTCACGGTTTTATGGGAACAACATTTTGACCGATAACTCATTAATCGATAAATGTATGGAAATATGGATCAGTTCAGATGAAAGCTGTCTGCTTTCCCTTTCATTAGGCACTCATATTGCGTTTAAGTTTCACGGTTTTATGGGAACAACATTTTGACCGATAACTCATTAATCGATAAATGTATGGAAATATGGATCAGTTCAGATGAAATCTGTCTGCTTTCCCTTTCATTTGACAGTCATATTGCGCTTAATTTTCACGGTTTTATGGGAACAACATTTTGACCGATAACTAATTAATCGACAAATGTATGGAAATATGGATCAGTTCAGATGAAAGCTGTCTGCTTTCCCTTTCATTAGACACTCATATTGCGCTTAAGTTTCACGGTTTTATGGGAACAAATATTTGACCGATAACTCATGTATCGATACATATATCGAAATTTAGAAAAGTTCAAATGAAAGCTGTGGCCATGCCTTTTCGTTTGACACCCATACTGAACGCATATATCAAGGACTTATGGGAACCACATTTTCACCGATAGCTCGTTTATCGAAAAATATATCGAAATATGGATCAATTCAGGTGAAAGCTGTGGCCTTGCCCTTTCGCTTGACACCCATATGGAACGCATACATCAAGGTTTTGTGGGAACCACATTTTGACCGATAACTCATTTATTGATAAATATGTCGAAATATCGAAAAGTCAAGATGAAAGCTAAGGCCATGCTCTTTGGCTTGAAACACATACTGAATGCATACAACAAGGTCTTAGAGTAACCACATTTTCGCCGATAGCTCATTTAAAAGCTGTGGCCACGGTTTTGGTTTGACACCCATACTGAAAGCATGTATCATGACTTTAGGGGAACAGAATTTTCACCGATAGCCGATCTATCGATAAATATATCGAAAAGTCAAAATTAAAGCTAAGGCCATGCTCTTTCGTTTGACATCCATACTGACTTTAGGGGAACAACATTTTCATATATCGAAATATGGATCAATTTAGGAGAAAGCTGTGGCATTGCCCTTTCGCTTGGCACCCATGTGGAACGCATACATCAAGGTTTTGGGGGAACCACATTTTGAACGATAGCTCGTTTATCGATAAATATAACGAAATATGGATAAGTCCAAATGAAAGCTGTGGCATTGCCCATTTGTTTGACACCCATATTGAACGAATATATCAAGGTTTTAGGGGAACAACATTTTCACCGACAACTCATTAATCGATAAATATATGGAAATATGGATCAGTTCAGATGAAAGCTGTCTGCTTTTCCTTTCATTAGACACTCATACTGCGCTTAAGTTTCACGGTTTTATGGGAACTACATTTTGACCGATAACTCATTAATCGATAAATGCATGGAAATATGGATCAGTTCAGATGAAAGCTGTCTGCTTTCCCTTTAATTAGACACTCATATTGCGCTTAAGTTTCACGGTTTTATGGGAACAACATTTTGACCGATAACTCATGTATCGATAAATATATCGAAATATGGATCAGTTCAGATGAACGCTGTCTGCTTTCCCTTTCATTAAACAGTCATATTGTGCTTAAGTTTCACGGTTTTATGGGAACAACATTTTGACCGATAACTCATGTATCGATAAATATATCAAAATATGGATCAGTTCAGATGAACGCTGTCTGCTTTCCCTTTCATTAGACACTCATATTGCGCTTAAGTTTCACGGTTTTATGGGAACAACATTTTCACCGATAACTCATTAATCGATAAATGTATGGAAATATGGATCAGTTCAAATGAACGCTGCCTGCTTTCCCTTTCATTAGACACTCATATTGCGCTTAAGTTTCACGGTTTTATGGGAACAACATTTTGACCGATAACTCATTAATCGATAAATGTATGGAAATATGGATCAGTTCAGATGAAAGCTGGCTGCTTTACCTTTCATTAGACACTCATATTGCGTTTAAGTTTCACGGTTTTATGAGAACAACATTTTGACCGCTAACTCATTAATCGATAAATGTATGGAAATATGAATCAGTTCAGATGAAAGCTGTCTGCTTTCCCTTTCATTAGACAGTCATGTTGCGCTTAAGTTTCACGGTTTTATGGGAACAACATTTTGACCGATAACTCATTAATCGACAAATGTATGGAAATATGGATCAGTTCAGATGAAAGCTGTCTGCTTTCCCTTTCATTAGACACTCATATTGCGCTTAAGTTTCACGGTTTTATGGGAACAACATTTTAACCGATAACTCATTAATCGGTAAATATATGGAAATATGGATCAGTTCAGATGAAAGCTGTCAGCTTTCCCTTTCATTAGACACTCATATTGCACTTAAGTTTCGCGGTTTTATGGGAACAACGTTTTGACCGATAACTCATGTATCGATACATATATCGAAATATGGATCAGTTGAGATGAACGCTGTCTGCTTTCCCTTTCATTAGACACTCATATTGTGCTTAAGTTTCACGGTTTTATGGGAACAACATTTTGACCGATAACTCATGTATCGATAAATATATCAAAATATGGATCAGTTCAAATGAACGCTGCCTGCTTTCCCTTTCATTAGACACTCATATTGCGCTTAAGTTTCACGGTTTTATGGGAACAACATTTTGACCGATAACTCATTAATCGATAAATGTATGGAAATATGGATCAGTTCAGATGAAAGCTGGCTGCTTTCCCTTTCATTAGACACTCATATTGCGTTTAAGTTTCACGGTTTTATGAGAACAACATTTTGACCGCTAACTGATTAATCGATAAATGTATGGAAATATGAATCAGTTCAGATGAAAGCTGTCTGCTTTCCCTTTCATTAGACAGTCATATTGCGCTTAAGTTTCACGGTTTTATGGGAACAACATTTTGACCGATAACTCATTAATCGACAAATGTATGGAAATATGGATCAGTTCAGATGAAAGCTGTCTGCTTTCCCTTTCATTAGACACTCATATTGCGCTTAAGTTTCACGGTTTTATGGGAACAACATTTTAACCGATAACTCATTAATCGGTAAAAATATGGAAATATGGATCAGTTCAGATGAAAGCTGTCAGCTTTCCCTTTCATTAGACACTCATATTGCACTTAAGTTTCATGGTTTTATGGGAACAACGTTTTGACCGATAACTCATGTATCGATACATATATCGAAATTTAGAAAAGTTCAAATGAAAGCTGTGGCCATGCCTTTTCGTTTGACACCCATACTGAACGCATATATCAAGGACTTATGGGAACCACATTTTCACCGATAGCTCGTTTATCGAAAAATATATCGAAATATCGTTTGACACCCATATGGAACGCATACATCAAGGTTTTGTGGGAACCACATTTTGACCGATAACTCATTTATTGATAAATATGTCGAAATATCGAAAAGTCAAGATGAAAGCTAAGGCCATGCTCTTTCGTTTGAAACACATACTGAATGCATACAACAAGGTCTTAGAGGAACCACATTTTCGCCGATAGCTCATTTAAAAGCTGTGGCCACGGGTTTTGGTTTGACACCCATACTGAAAGCATATATCATGACTTTAGGGGAACAGCATTTTCACCGATAGCCCATTTATCGATAAATATATCGAAAAGTCAAAATTAAAGCTAAGGCCATGCTCTTTCGTTTGACATCCATACTGACTTTAGGGGAACAACATTTTCACCGATAGCTCGTTTATCGACAAATATATCGAAATATGGATCAATTTAGGAGAAAGCTGTGGCCTTGCCCTTTCGCTTGGCACCCATGTGGAACGCATACATCAAGGTTTTGTGGGAACCACATTTTGACCGATAGCTCGTTTATCGATAAATATAACGAAATATGGATGAGTTCAAATGAAAGCTGTGGCCTTGCCCTTTCGTTTGACACTCATATTGAACGAATATATCAAGGTTTTAGGGGAACAACATTTTGACCAACAACTCATTAATCGATAAATATTTGGAAATATGGATCAGTTCAGATGAAAGCTGTCTGCTTTCCCTTTCATTAGACACTCATATTGCGCTTAAGTTTCACGGGTTTATGGGAACTACATTTTGACCGATAACTCATTAATCGATAAATGTATGGAAATATGGATCAGTTCAAATGAAAGCTGTCTGCTTTCCCTTTAATTAGACACTCATATTGCGCTTAAGTTTCACGGTTTTATGGCAACAACATTTTGACCGATAACTCATCTATCGATAAATATATCGAAATATGGATCAGTTCAGATGAACGCTGTCTGCTTTCCCTTTCATTAGACACTCATATTGTGCTTAAGTTTCACGGTTTTATGGGAACAACATTTTGACCGATAACTCATCTATCGATAAATATATCAAAATACGGATCAGTTCAGATGAACGCTGTCTGCGCTAAGTTTCACGGTTTTATGGGAACAACATTTTAACCGATAACTCATTAATCGATAAATATATGGAAATATGGATCAGTTCAGATGAAAGCTGTCTGCTTTCCCTTTCATTAGACACTCATATTGCGTTTAAGTTTCACGGTTTTATGGGAACAACATTTTCACCGATAACTCATGTATCGATAAATATATCGAAATATGGATCAGTTCAGATGAACGCTGTCTGCTTTCCCTTTCATTAGACACTCATATTGTGCTTAAGTTTCACGGTTTTATGGGAACAACATTTTGACCGATAACTCATCTATCGATAAATATATCAAAATATGGATCAGTTCAGATGAACGCTGTCTGCTTTCCCTTTCATTAGACACTCATATTGCGCTTAAGTTTCACGGTTTTATGGGAACAACATTTTAACCGATAACTCATTAATCGATAAATATATGGAAATATGGATCAGTTCAGATGAAAGCTGTCTGCTTTCCCTTTCATTAGACACTCATATTACGTTTAAGTTTCACGGTTTTATGGGAACAACATTTTGACCGATAACTCATTAATCGATAAATGTATGGAAATATGGATCAGTTCAGATGAAATTTGTCTGCTTTCCCTTTCATTAGACACTCATATTGCGCTTAAGTTTCACGGTTTTATGGGAACAACATTTTGACCGATAGCTCATTAATCGACAAATGTATGGAAATATGGATCATTTCAGATGAAAGCTGTCTGCTTTCCCTTTCATTAGACACTCATATTGCGCTTAAGTTTCACGGTTTTATTGGGACAACATTTTAACCGATAACTCATTAATCGATAAATATATGGAAATATGGATCAGTTCAGATGAAATCTGTCTGCTTTCCCTTTCATTAGACACTCATATTGCGCTTAAGTTTCACGGTTTTATGGGAACAAGATTTTGACCGATAACTCATTAATAGACAAATGTATGGAAATATGGATCATTTCAGATGAAAGCTGTCTGCTTTCCCTTTCATTAGACACTCATATTGCGCTTAAGTTTCACGGTTTTATGGGAACAACGTTTTGACCGATAGTTCAGATGAAAGCTGTCTGCTTTCCCTTTCATTAGACACTCATATTGCGCTTAAGTTTCAAAGTTTTATGGGAACTACATTTTGACCGATAACTCATTAATCAATAAATGTATGGAAATATGGATCAGTTCAGACGAAAGCTGTCTGCTTTCCCTTTAATTAGACACTCATATTGCGCTTAAGTTTCACGGTTTTATGGGAACAACATTTTGACCGATAACACATCTATCGATAAATATATCGAAATATGGATCAGTTCAGATAAACGCTGTCTGCTTTCCCTTTCATTAGACACTCATATTGTGCTTAAGTTTCACGGTTTTATGGGAACAACATTTTGACCAATAACTCATCTATCGATAAATATATCAAAATATGGATCAGTTCAGATGAACGCTGTCTGCTTTCCCTTTCATTAGACACTCATATTGCGCTTAAGTTTCACGGTTTTATGGGAACAACATTTTAACCGATAACTCATTAATCGATAAATATATGGAAATATGGATCAGTTCAGATGAAAGCTGTCTGCTTTCCCTTTCATTAGACACTCATATTGCGTTTAAGTTTCACGGTTTTATGGGAACAACATTTTTAACCGATAACTCATGTATCGATAAATATATCGAAATATGGATCAGTTCAGATGAACGCTGTCTGATTTCCCTTTCATTAGACACTCATATTGTGCTTAAGTTTCACGGTTTTATGGGAACAACATTTTGACCGATAACTCATCTGTCGATAAATATATCAAAATATGGATCAGTTCAGATGAACGCTGTCTGCTTTCCCTTTCATTAGACACTCTTATTGCGCTTAAGTTTCACGGTTTTATGGGAACAACATTTTAACCGATAACTCATTAATCGATAAATATATGGAAATATGGATCAATTCAGATGAAAGCTGTCTGCTTTCCCTTTCATTAGACACTCATATTGCGTTTAAGTTTAACGGTTTTATGGGAACAACATTTTGACCGATAACTCATTAATCGATAAATGTATGGAAATATGGATCAGTTCAGATGAAAGCTGTCTGCTTTCCCTTTCATTAGGCAGTCATATTGCGCTTAAGTTTCACGGTTTTATGGGAACAACATTTTGACCGATATCTCATTAATCGACAAATGTATGGAAATATGGATCATTTCAGATGAAAGCTGTCTGCTTTCCCTTTAATTAGACACTCATATTGCGCTTAAGTTTCACGGTTTTATGGGAACAACATTTTGACCGATAACTCATGTATCGATAAATGTATGGAAATATGGATCAGTTCAGACGAAAGCTGTCTGCTTTCCCTTTAATTAGACACTTATATTGCGCTTAAGTTTCACGGTTTTATGGGAACAACATTTTGACCGATAACTCATGTATCGATAAATATATCAAAATATGGATCAGTTCAGATGAACGCTGTCTGCTTTCCCTCATATTGTGCTTAAGTTTCACGGTTTTATGGGAACAACATTTTGACCGATAACTCATGTATCGATAAATATATCGAAATATGGATCAGTTCAGATGAACGCTGTCTGCTTTTCCTTTCATTAGACACTCATATTGTGCTTAAGTTTCACGGTTTTATGGGAACAACATTTTGACCGATAACTCATTAATCGATAAATGTATGGAAATATGGATCAGTTCAGATGAAAGCTGTCTGCTTTCCCTTTCATTAGACACTTATATTGCGTTTAAGTTTCACGGTTTTATGGGAACAACATTTTGACCGATAACTCATTAATCGATAAATGTATGGAAATATGGATCAGTTCAGATGAAAGCTGTCTGCTTTCCCTTTCATTAGACACTTATATTGCGTTTAAGTTTCACGGTTTTATGGGAACAACATTTTGACCGATAACTCATGTATCGATAAATGTATGGAAATATGGATCAGTTCAGATGAAAGCTGTCTGCTTTCCCTTTCATTAGACAGTCATATTGCGCTTAAGTTTCACGGTTTTATGGGAACTACATTTTGACCGATAACTCATTAATCGATAAATGTATGGAAATATGGATCAGTTCAGACGAAAGCTGTCTGCTTTCCCTTTAATTAGACACTCATATTGCGCTTAAGTTTGACGGTTTTATGGGAACAACATTTTGACCGATAACTCATGTATCGATAAATATATCAAAATATGGATCAGTTCAGATGAACGCTGTCTGCTTTCCCTTTCATTAGACACTCATATTGTGCTTAAGTTTCACGGTTTTATGGGAACAACATTTTGACCGATAACTCATGTATCGATAAATAGATCGAAATATGGATCAGTTCAGATGAACGCTGTCTGCTTTTCCTTTCATTAGACACTCATATTGTGCTTAAGTTTCACGGTTTTATGGGAACAACATTTTGACCGATAACTCATTAATCGATAAATGTATGGAAATATGGATCAGTTCAGATGAAAGCTGTCTGCTTTCCCTTTCATTAGACACTTATATTGCGTTTAAGTTTCGCGGTTTTATGGGAACAACATTTTGACCGATAACTGATTAATCGATAAATGTATGGAAATATGTATCAGTTCAGATGAAAGCTGTCTGCTTTCCCTTTCATTAGACACTTATATTGCGTTTAAGTTTCACGGTTTTATGGGAACAACATTTTGACCGATAGCTCGTTTATCGATAAATATAACGAAATATGGATGAGTTCAAATGAAAGCTGTGGCCTTGCCCTTTCGTTTGACACCCATATTGAACGAATATATCAAGGTTTTAGGGGGACAACATTTTGACCGACAACACATTAATCGATTAATATATGGAAATATGGATCAGTTCATATGAAAGCTGTCTGCTTTCCCTTTCATTTGACACTTATATTGCGTTTAAGTTTCACGGTTTTATGGGAACAACATTTTGACCGATAGCTCGTTTATCGATAAATATAACGAAATATGGATGAGTTCAAATGAAAGCTGTGGCCTTGCCCTTTCGTTTGACACCCATATTGAACGAATATATCAAGCTTTTAGGGGAACACCATTTTGACCGACAACTCATTAATCGATAAATATATGGAAATATGGATCAGTTCAGATGAAAGCTGTCTGCTTTCCCTTTCATTAGACACTTATATTGCGTTTAAGTTTCACGGTTTTATGGGAACAACATTTTGACCGATAGCTCGTTTATAGATAAATATAACGAAATATGGATGAGTTCAAATGAAAGCTGTGGCCTTGCCCTTTCGTTTGACACCCATATTGAACGAATATATCAAGGTTTTAGGGGAACAACATTTTGACCGAAAACTCATTAATCGATAAATATATGGAAATATGGATCAGTTCAGATGAAAGCTGGTTGCTTTCCCTTTCATTAGACACTCATATTGCGCTTAAGTTTCAAAGTTTTATGGGAACTACATTTTGACCGATAACTCATTAATCGATAAATGTATGGAAATATGGATCAGTTCAGACGAAAGCTGTCTGCTTTCCCTTTAATTAGACACTCATATTGCGCTTAAGTTTCACGGTTTTATGGGAACAACATTTTGACCGATAACTCATGTATCGATAAATATATCAAAATATGGATCAGTTCAGATGAACGCTGTCTGCTTTCCCTCATATTGTGCTTAAGTTTCACGGTTTTATGGGAACAACATTTTGACCGATAACTCATGTATCGATACATATATCGAAATATCGAAAAGTTTAGATGAAAGCTGTGGCCATGCCCTTTCGTTTGACAGCCATACTGAACGCATATATCAAGGTTTTGTGGCAACCACATTTTCACCGAAAGCTCATCTATCGATAAATATAACGAAATATGGATGAGTTCAAATGAAAGCCTCGGCCTTGCCCTTTCGTTTGACACCCATATTGAACGAATATATCAAGGTTTTAGGGGAACAACATTTTGACCGAAAACTCATTAATCGATAAATATATGGAAATATGGATCAGTTCAGATGAAAGCTGGTTGCTTTCCCTTTCATTAGACACTCATATTGCGCTTCAGTTTCAAAGTTTTATGGGAACTACATTTTGACCGACAACTCATTAATCGATAAATATATGGAAATATGGATCAGTTCAGATGAAAGCTGTCTGCTTTCCCTTTCATTAGACACTTATATTGCGTTTAAGTTTCACGGTTTTATGGGAACAACATTTTGACCGATAGCTCGTTTATCGATAAATATAACGAAATATGGATGAGTTCAAATGAAAGCTGTGGCCTTGCCCTTTCGTTTGACACCCATATTGAACGAATATATCAAGGTTTTAGGGGAACAACATTTTGACCGAAAACTCATTAATCGATAAATATATGGAAATATGGATCAGTTCAGATGAAAGCTGTCTGATTTCCCTTTCATTAGACACTCATATTGCGCTTAAGTTTCACGGTTTTATGGGAACAACGTTTTGACCGATAACCCATGTATCGATACATATATCGAAATATCGAAAAGTTTAGATGAAAGCTGTGGCCATGCCCTTTCGTTTGACAGCCATACTGAACGCATATATCAAGGTTTTGTGGCAACCACATTTTCACCGAAAGCTCATCTATCGATAAATATAACGAAATATGGATGAGTTCAAATGAAAGCCTCGGCCTTGCCCTTTCGTTTGACACCCATATTGAACGAATATATCAAGGTTTTAGGGGGACAACATTTTGACCGATATCTCATTTATCGACAAATATATCGAAATATGGATCAATTCAGGTGAAAGCTGTGGCCTTGCCCTTTCGCTTGGCACCCATGTGGAACGCATACATCAAGGTTTTGTGGCAACCACATTTTCACCGAAAGCTCATCTATCGATAAATATAACGAAATATGGATGAGTTCAAATGAAAGCTTTGGCCTTGCCCTTTCGTTTGACACCCATATTGAACGAATATATCAAGGTTTTAGGGGAAGAACATTTTGACCAATATCTCATTTATCGACAAATATATCGAAATATGGATCAGTTCAAATGAAAGCTGTGGCCTCGCCCTTTCGTTTGACACCCATATGGAACGCATACATCAAGGTTTTGTGGGAACCACATTTGACCGATAACTCATTTATCGATACATATATCGAAATATCGAAAAGTTCAAATGAAAGCTGTCTGCTTTCCCTTTAATTAGACACTCATATTGCGCTTAAGTTTCACGGTTTTATGGGAACAACATTTTGACCGATAACTCATGTATCGATAAATATATCGAAATATGGATCAGTTCACATGAACGCTGTCTGCTTTCCCTTTCATTAGACACTCATATTGCGCTTAAGTTTCCCGGTTTTATGGGAACAACGTTTTGACCGATAACTCATGTATCGATACATATATCGAAATATCGAAAAGTTCACATGAACGCTGTCTGCTTTCCCTTTAATTAGACACTCATATTGCGCTTAAGTTTCACGGTTTTATGGGAACAACATTTTGACCGATAACTCATGTATCGATAAATATATCGAAATATGGATCAGTTCACATGAACGCTGTCTGCTTTCCCTTTAATTAGACACTCATATTGCGCTTAAGTTTCACGGTTTTATGGGAACAACATTTTGACCGATAACTCATGTATCGATAAATATATCGAAATATGGATCAGTTCACATGAACGCTGTCTGCTTTCCCTTTCATTAGACACTCATATTGCGCTTAAGTTTCCCGGTTTTATGGGAACAACATTTTGACCGATAACTCATGTATCGATAAATATATCGAAATATGGATCAGTTCACATGAACGCTGTCTGCTTTCCCTTTAATTAGACACTCATATTGCGCTTAAGTTTCACGGTTTTATGGGAACAACATTTTGACCGATAACTCATGTATCGATAAATATATCGAAATATGGATCAGTTCACATGAACGCTGTCTGCTTTCCCTTTAATTAGACACTCATATTGCGCTTAAGTTTCACGGTTTTATGGGAACAACATTTTGACCGATAAGTCATGTATCGATAAATATATCGAAATATGGATCAGTTCAGATGAACGCTGTCTGCTTTCCCTTTCATTAGACACTTATAATGCGCTTAAGTTTCACGGTTTTATGGGAACAACATTTTGACCAATAACTCATGTATCGATAAATATATCAAAATATGGATCAGTTCAGATGAACGCTGTCTGCCTTCCCTTTCATTAGACACTCATATTGCGCATAAGGTTCACGGTTTTATGGGAACAACATTTTAACCGATAACTCATTAATCGATAAATATATGGAAATATGGATCAGTTCAGATGAAAGCTGTCTGCTTTCCCTTTCATTAGACACTCATATTACGTTTAAGTTTCACGGTTTATTTTGAGCGATAACTCATGTATCGATAAATATATCGAAATATGGATCAGTTCAAATGAACGCTGTCTGCTTTTGCTTTCATTAGACACTCATATTGTGCTTAAGTTTCACGGTTTTATGGGAACAACATTTGGCCGATAACTCATTAATCGATAAATGTATGGAAATATGGATCAGTTCAGATGAAAGCTGTCTGCTTTCCCTTTCATTAGACACTCATATTCCGTTTAAGTTTCACGGTTTTATGAGAACAACATTTTGACCGATAACTCATTAATCGATAAATATATGGCAATATGGATCAGTTCAAATGAACGCTGTCTGCTTTTGCTTTCATTAGACACTCATATTGTGCTTAAGTTTCACGGTTTTATGGGAACAACATTTGGCCGATAACTCATTAATCGATAAATGTATGGAAATATGGATCAGTTCAGATGAAAGCTGTCTGCTTTCCCTTTCATTAGACACTCATATTCCGTTTAAGTTTCACGGTTTTATGGGAACAACGTTTTGACCGATAACTCATGTATCGATACAAATATCGAAATATCGAAAAGTTCAAATGAAAGCTGTGGCCATGCCTTTTCGTTTGACACCCATACTGAACGCATATATCAAGGACTTATGGGAACCACATTTTCACCGATAGCTCGTTTATCGACAAATATATCGAAATATGCATCAATTCATGTGAAAGCTGTGGCCTTGCCCCTTCGCTTGACACCTATATGGAACGCATACATCAAGGTTTTGTGGGAACCACATTTTGACCGATAACTCATTTATTGATAAATATATCGAAATATCGAAAAGTCAAAATGAAAGCTAAGGCCATGCCCTTTCGTTTGACAGCCATATGGAACGCATACATCAAGGTTTTGTGGGAACCACATTTGACCGATAACTCATTTATCGATACATATATCGAAATATCGAAAAGTTCAAATGAAAGCTGTCTGCTTTCCCTTTAATTAGACACTCATATTGCGCTTAAGTTTCACGGTTTTATGGGAACAACATTTTGACCGATAACTCATGTATCGATAAATATATCGAAATATGGATCAGTTCACATGAACGCTGTCTGCTTTCCCTTTCATTAGACACTCATATTGCGCTTAAGTTTCACGGTTTTATGGGAACAACGTTTTGACCGATAACTCATGTATCGATACATATATCGAAATATCGAAAAGTTCAAATGAAGGCTGTCTGCTTTCCCTTTAATTAGACACTCATATTGCGGTTAAGTTTCAAGGTTTTATGGGAACAACATTTTGACCGATAAGTCATGTATCGATAAATATATCGAAATATGGATCAGTTCAGATGAACGCTGTCTGCTTTCCCTTTCATTAGACACTTATAATGCGCTTAAGTTTCAGGGTTTTATGGGAACAACATTTTGACCAATAACTCATGTATCGATAAATATATCAAAATATGGATCAGTTCAGATGAACGCTGTCTGCCTTCCCTTTCATTAGACACTCATATTGCGCATAAGGTTCACGGTTTTATGGGAACAACATTTTAACCGATAACTCATTAATCGATAAATATATGGAAATATGGATCAGTTCAGATGAAAGCTGTCTGCTTTCCCTTTCATTAGACACTCATATTACGTTCATTTGAACTGATCCATATTTCGATATATTTATCGATACATGAGTTATCGGTCAAAATGTTGTTCCCATAAAACCGTGAAACTTAAGCGCAATATGAGTGTCTAATTAAAGGGAAAGCAGACAGCTTTCGTCTGAACTGATCCATATTTCCATACATTTATCGATTAATGAGTTATCGGTCAAATGTGGTTCCCACAAAACCTTGATGTATGCGTTCCATATGGGTGTCAAACGAAAGGGCGAGGCCACAGCTTTCATCTGAACTGATCCATATTTCCATATATTTATCGATTAATGAGTTATCGGCCAAAATGTTGTTCCCATAAAACCGTGAAACTTAAGCGCAGACAGCTTTCATCGGAACTGATCCATATTGCCATATATTTATCGATTAATGAGTTATCGGTCAAAATGTTGTTCGCATAAACCCTTGATAAATACGTTCAGTATAGGTGTCAAACGAAAACACGTGGCCCCAGCTTTTAAATCAGTTATCGGTCAAATGTGGTTCCCACAAAACCTTGATGTATGCGTTCCATATGGGTGTCAAACGAAAGGGCGAGGCCACAGCTTTCATCGGAACTGATCCATATTGCCATATATTTATCGATTAATGAGTTATCGGTCAAAATGTTGTTCGCATAAACCCTTGATAAATACGTTCAGTATAGGTGTCAAACGAAAACACGTGGCCCCAGCTTTTAAATCAGTTATCGGTCAAATGTGGTTCCCACAAAACCTTGATGTATGCGTTCCATATGGGTGTCAAACGAAAGGGCAAGGCCACAGCTTTCACCTGAATTGATCCATATTTCGATATATTTGTCGATAAACGAGCTATCGCTGAAAATGCTGTTCCCCTAAAGTCATGATATATGCGTTCAGTATGGGTGTCAAACCAAAACACGTGGCCACAGCTTTTAAAAATGTGGTTCCTCTAAGACCTTGTTGTACGCGTTCAGTATGGGTATCAAACGAAAGGGCATGGGCACAGCTTTCATTTGAACTTTTCGATATTTCTACATATGTATCAATACATGAGTTATCGGTCAAAATGTTGTTCCCATAAAACCGTGAAACTTAAGTGCAATATGAGTGTCTAATGAAACGGAAAGCAGACAGCTTTCATCTGAACTGATCCATATTTCCATATATTTATCGATTAATGAGTTATCGGTCAAAATGTTGTTCCCATAAAACCGTGAAACTTAAGCGCAGACAGCTTTCATCTGAACTGATCCATATTTCCAGATATTTATCGACTAATGAGTTATCGGTCAAAATGTTGTTCCCATAAAACCGTGAAACTTAAGCGCAATATGAGTGTCTAATAAAAGTGAAAGCAGACAGCTTTCATCGGAACTGATCCATATTGCCATATATTTATCGATTAATGAGTTATCGGTCAAAATGTTGTTCTCATAAACCCTTGATAAATACGTTCAGTATAGGTGTCAAACCAAAACACGTGGCCACAGCTTTTAAATGAGCTATCGGCAAAAATGCGGTTCCTCTAAGACCTTGTTGTAAGCATTCAGTATGTGTCTCAAACAAAAGAGCATGGCCTTAGCTTTCATCTTGACTTTTCGATATTTCGACATATTTATCAATAAATGAGTTATCCGTCAAAACGTTGTTCCCATAAAACCATGAAACTTGAGCGCAATATGAGTGTCTAATGAAAGGGAAAGCAGACAGCTTTCATCTGAACTGATCCATATTTCGATATATTTATCGATACATGAGTTATCGGTTAAAATGTTGTTCCCATAGAACCGTGAAACTTAAGCGCAATATGAGTGTCTAATGAAAGGCAAAGCAGACAGCTTTATTCTGAACTGATCCATATTTCGATACATTTATCGATAAATGAAAGCTGTTTGCTTTCCCTTTCATTAGACACTTATATTGCGTTTAAGTTTCACGGTTTTATGGGAACAACGTTTTGACCGATAACTCATGTATCGATACATATATCGAAATATCGAAAAGTTTAGATGAAAGCTGTGGCCATGCCCTTTCGTTTGACAGCCATACTGAACGCATATATCAAGGTTTTGTGGCAACCACATTTTCACCGAAAGCTCATCTATCGATAAATATAACGAAATATGGATGAGTTCAAATGAAAGCCTCGGCCTTGCCCTTTCGTTTGACACCCATATTGAACGAATATATCAAGGTTTTAGGGGAACAACATTTTGACCGATATCTCATTTATCGACAAATATATCGAAATATGGATCAATTCAGGTGAAAGCTGTGGCCTTGCCCTTTCGCTTGGCACCCATGTGGAACGCATACATCAAGGTTTTGTGGCAACCACATTTTCACCGAAAGCTCATCTATCGATAAATATAACGAAATATGGATGAGTTCAAATGAAAGCTTTGGCCTTGCCCTTTCGTTTGACACCCATATTGAACGAATATATCAAGGTTTTAGGGGAAGAACATTTTGACCAATATCTCATTTATCGACAAATATATCGAAATATGGATCAGTTCAAATGAAAGCTGTGGCCTCGCCCTTTCGTTTGACACCCATATGGAACGCATACATCAAGGTTTTGTGGGAACCACATTTGACCGATAACTCATTTATCGATACATATATCGAAATATCGAAAAGTTCAAATGAAAGCTGTCTGCTTTCCCTTTAATTAGACACTCATATTGCGCTTAAGTTTCACGGTTTTATGGGAACAACATTTTGACCGATAACTCATGTATCGATAAATATATCGAAATATGGATCAGTTCACATGAACGCTGTCTGCTTTCCCTTTCATTAGACACTCATATTGCGCTTAAGTTTCCCGGTTTTATGGGAACAACGTTTTGACCGATAACTCATGTATCGATACATATATCGAAATATCGAAAAGTTCAAATGAAGACTGTCTGCTTTCCCTTTAATTAGACACTCATATTGCGCTTAAGTTTTACGGTTTTATGGGAACAACATTTTGACCGATAAGTCATGTATCGAAATATGGATCAGTTCAGATGAACGCTGTCTGCTTTCCCTTTCATTAGACACTCATATTGTGCTTAAGTTTCACGGTTTTATGGGAACAACATTTGGCCGATAACTCATTAATCGATAAATGTATGGAAATATGGATCAGTTCAGATGAAAGCTGTCTGCTTTCCCTTTCATTAGACACTCATATTACGTTTAAGTTTCACGGTTTATTTTGAGCGATAACTCATGTATCGATAAATATATCGAAATATGGATCAGTTCAAATGAACGCTGTCTGCTTTTGCTTTCATTAGACACTCATATTGTGCTTAAGTTTCACGGTTTTATGGGAACAACATTTGGCCGATAACTCATTAATCGATAAATGTATGGAAATATGGATCAGTTCAGATGAAAGCTGTCTGCTTTCCCTTTCATTAGACACTCATATTCCGTTTAAGTTTCACGGTTTTATGAGAACAACATTTTGACCGATAACTCATTAATCGATAAATATATGGCAATATGGATCAGTTCCGATGAAAGCTGTCTGCTTTCACTTTCATTAGACACTCATATTGCGCTTAAGTTTCACGGTTTTATGGGAACAACGTTTTGACCGATAACTCATGTATCGATACAAATATCGAAATATCGAAAAGTTCAAATGAAAGCTGTGGCCATGCCTTTTCGTTTGACACCCATACTGAACGCATATATCAAGGACTTATGGGAACCACATTTTCACCGATAGCTCGTTTATCGACAAATATATCGAAATATGCATCAATTCATGTGAAAGCTGTGGCCTTGCCCCTTCGCTTGACACCTATATGGAACGCATACATCAAGGTTTTGTGGGAACCACATTTTGACCGATAACTCATTTATTGATAAATATATCGAAATATCGAAAAGTCAAAATGAAAGCTAAGGCCATGCTCTTTCGTTTGAGACACCTACTGAATGCATACAACAAGGTCTTAGAGGAACATCATTTTCGCCGAAAGCTCATTTAAAAGCTGTGGCCACGTGTTTTCGTTTGACACCCATACTGAACGCATATATCAAGGACTTATAGGAACAGCATTTTCACCGATAGCTCATCAATCGATAAATATAACGAAATATGGATGATGTCAAATGAAAGCTGTGGCCTTGCCCTTTCGTTTGACAGCCATATTGAACAAATATATCTGGGTTTTAGGGGAACGGCATTTTCACCGAAAGCTCATCTATCGACAAATATATCGAAATATGGATCAATTCAGGTGAAAGCTGTGGCCTCGCCCTTTCGTTTGACACCCATATGGAACGCATACATCAAGGTTTTGTGGGAACCACATTTGACCGATAACTCATTTATCGATACATATATCGAAATATCGAAAAGTTCAAATGAAAGCTGTCTGCTTTCCCTTTAATTAGACACTCATATTGCGCTTAAGTTTCACGGTTTTATGGGAACAACATTTTGACCGATGACTCATGTATCGATAAATATATCGAAATATGGATCAGTTCACATGAACGCTGTCTGCTTTCCCTTTCATTAGACACTCATATTGCGCTTAAGTTTCACGGTTTTATGGGAACAACGTTTTGACCGATAACTCATGTATCGATACATATATCGAAATATCGAAAAGTTCAAATGAAGGCTGTCTGCTTTCCCTTTAATTAGACACTCATATTGCGCTTAAGTTTCAAGGTTTTATGGGAACAACATTTTGACCGATAAGTCATGTATCGATAAATATATCGAAATATGGATCAGTTCAGATGAACGCTGTCTGCTTTCCCTTTCATTAGACACTTATAATGCGCTTAAGTTTCACGGTTTTATGGGAACAACATTTTGACCAATAACTCATGTATCGATAAATATATCAAAATATGGATCAGTTCAGATGAACGCTGTCTGCCTTCCCTTTCATTAGACACTCATATTGCGCATAAGGTTCACGGTTTTATGGGAACAACATTTTAACCGATAACTCATTAATCGATAAATATATGGAAATATGGATCAGTTCAGATGAAAGCTGTCTGCTTTCCCTTTCATTAGACACTCATATTACGTTTAAGTTTCACGGTTTATTTTGAGCGATAACTCATGTATCGATAAATATATCGAAATATGGATCAGTTCAAATGAACGCTGTCTGCTTTTGCTTTCATTAGACACTCATATTGTGCTTAAGTTTCACGGTTTTATGGGAACAACATTTGGCCGATAACTCATTAATCGATAAATGTATGGAAATATGGATCAGTTCAGATGAAAGCTGTCTGCTTTCCCTTTCATTAGACACTCATATTCCGTTTAAGTTTCACGGTTTTATGAGAACAACATTTTGACCGATAACTCATTAATCAATAAATATATGGCAATATGGATCAGTTCCGATGAAAGCTGTCTGCTTTCACTTTCATTAGACACTCATATTGCGCTTAAGTTTCACGGTTTTATGGGAACAACGTTTTGACCGATAACTCATGTATCGATACAAATATCGAAATATCGAAAAGTTCAAATGAAAGCTGTGGCCATGCCTTTTCGTTTGACACCCATACTGAACGCATATATCAAGGACTTATGGGAACCACATTTTCACCGATAGCTCGTTTATCGACAAATATATCGAAATATGCATCAATTCATGTGAAAGCTGTGGCCTTGCCCCTTCGCTTGACACCTATATGGAACGCATACATCAAGGTTTTGTGGGAACCACATTTTGACCGATAACTCATTTATTGATAAATATATCGAAATATCGAAAAGTCAAAATGAAAGCTAAGGCCATGCTCTTTCGTTTGAGACACCTACTGAATGCATACAACAAGGTCTTAGAGGAACATCATTTTCGCCGAAAGCTCATTTAAAAGCTGTGGCCACGTGTTTTCGTTTGACACCCATACTGAACGCATATATCAAGGACTTATAGGAACAGCATTTTCACCGATAGCTCATCAATCGATAAATATAACGAAATATGGATGATGTCAAATGAAAGCTGTGGCCTTGCCCTTTCGTTTGACAGCCATATTGAACAAATATATCTGGGTTTTAGGGGAACGGCATTTTCACCGAAAGCTCATCTATCGACAAATATATCGAAATATGGATCAATTCAGGTGAAAGCTGTGGCCTTGCCCTTTCGCTTGACACCCATATGGAACGCATACATCAAGGTTTTGTGGGAACCACATTTGACCGATAACTCATTTATCGATAAATGTATCGAAATATGGATCAGTTCAGAATAAAGCTGTCTGCTTTGCCTTTCATTAGACACTCATATTGCGCTTAAGTTTAACGGTTCTATGGGAACAACATTTTAACCGATAACTCATGTATCGATAAATAGATCGAAATATGGATCAGTTCAGATGAAAGCTGTCTGCTTTCCCTTTCATTAGACACTCATATTGCGCTCAAGTTTCATGGTTTTATGGGAACAACGTTTTGACGGATAACTCATTTATTGATAAATATGTCGAAATATCGAAAAGTCAAGATGAAAGCTAAGGCCATGCTCTTTCGTTTGAGACACATACTGAATGCTTACAACAAGGTCTTAGAGGAACCGCATTTTTGCCGATAGCTCATTTAAAAGCTGTGGCCACGTGTTTTGGTTTGACACCTATACTGAACGTATTTATCAAGGGTTTATGAGAACAACATTTTGACCGATAACTCATTAATCGATAAATATATGGCAATATGGATCAGTTCCGATGAAAGCTGTCTGCTTTCACTTTCATTAGACACTCATATTGCGCTTAAGTTTCACGGTTTTATGGGAACAACATTTTGACCGATAACTCATTAGTCGATAAATATCTGGAAATATGGATCAGTTCAGATGAAAGCTGTCTGCGCTTAAGTTTCACGGTTTTATGGGAACAACATTTTGACCGATAACTCATTAATCGATAAATATATGGAAATATGGATCAGTTCAGATGAAAGCTGTCTGCTTTCCCTTTCATTAGACACTCATATTGCAGTTAAGTTTCACGGTTTTATGGGAACAACATTTTGACCGATAACTCATGTATTGATACATATGTAGAAATATCGAAAAGTTCAAATGAAAGCTGTGCCCATGCCCTTTCGTTTGATACCCATACTGAACGCGTACAACAAGGTTTTAGAGGAACCACATTTTTAAAAGCTGTGGCCACGTGTTTTGGTTTGACACCCATACTGAACGCATATATCATGACTTTAGGGGAACAGCATTTTCAGCGATAGCTCGTTTATCGGCAAATATATCGAAATATGGATCAATTCAGGTGAAAGCTGTGGCCTTGCCCTTTCGTTTGACACCCATATGGAACGCATACATCAAGGTTTTGTGGGAACCACATTTGACCGATAACTGATTTAAAAGCTGGGGCCACGTGTTTTCGTTTGACACCTATACTGAACGTATTTATCAAGGGTTTATGCGAACAACATTTTGACCGATAACTCATTAATCGATAAATATATGGCAATATGGATCAGTTCCGATGAAAGCTGTGGCCTCGCCCTTTCGTTTGACACCCATATGGAACGCATACATCAAGGTTTTGTGGGAACCACATTTGACCGATAACTGATTTAAAAGCTGGGGCCACGTGTTTTCGTTTGACACCTATACTGAACGTATTTATCAAGGGTTTATGCGAACAACATTTTGACCGATAACTCATTAATCGATAAATATATGGCAATATGGATCAGTTCCGATGAAAGCTGTCTGCGCTTAAGTTTCACGGTTTTATGGGAACAACATTTTGACCGATAACTCATTAATCGATAAATATATGGAAATATGGATCAGTTCAGATGAAAGCTGTGGCCTCGCCCTTTCGTTTGACACCCATATGGAACGCATACATCAAGGTTTTGTGGGAACCACATTTGACCGATAACTGATTTAAAAGCTGGGGCCACGTGTTTTCGTTTCACACCTATACTGAACGTATTTATCAAGGGTTTATGCGAACAACATTTTGACCGATAACTCATTAATCGATAAATATATGGCAATATGGATCAGTTCCGATGAAAGCTGTGGCCTCGCCCTTTCGTTTGACACCCATATGGAACGCATACATCAAGGTTTTGTGGGAACCACATTTGACCGATAACTGATTTAAAAGCTGGGGCCACGTGTTTTCGTTTGACACCTATACTGAACGTATTTATCAAGGGTTTATGCGAACAACATTTTGACCGATAACTCATTAATCGATAAATATATGGCAATATGGATCAGTTCCGATGAAAGCTGTCTGCGCTTAAGTTTCACGGTTTTATGGGAACAACATTTTGACCGATAACTCATTAATCGATAAATATATGGAAATCTGGATCAGTTCAGATGAAAGCTGTCTGCTTTCCCTTTCATTAGACACTCATATTGCACTTAAGTTTCACGGTTTTATGGGAACAACATTTTGACCGATAACTCATGTATTGATACATATGTAGAAATATCGAAAAGTTCAAATGAAAGCTGTGCCCATGCCCTTTCGTTTGATACCCATACTGAACGCGTACAACAAGGTCTTAGAGGAACCACATTTTTAAAAGCTGTGGCCACGTGTTTTGGTTTGACACCCATACTGAACGCATATATCATGACTTTAGGGGAACAGCATTTTCAGCGATAGCTCGTTTATCGACAAATATATCGAAATATGGATCAATTCAGGTGAAAGCTGTGGCCTTGCCCTTTCGCTTGACACCCATATGGAACGCATACATCAAGGTTTTTATTGATAATTATGTATTGAAATATCGAAAGTCAAGATGAAAGCTAAGGCCATGCTCTATCGTTTGAGACACATACTGAATGCCTACAACAAGGTCTTATAGGAACCACATTTTCGCCGATAGCTCATTTAAAAGCTGTGGCCACGTGTTTTGGTTTGACACCTATACCGAACGTATTTATCAAGGGTTTATGAGAACAACATTTTGACCGATAACTCATTAATCGATAAATATATGGCAATATGGATCAGTTCCGATGAAAGCTGTCTGCTTTCACTTTCATTAGACACTCATATTGCGCTTAAGTTTCACGGTTTTATGGGAACAACATTTTGACCGATAACTCATTAGTCGATAAATATCTGGAAATATGGATCAGTTCAGATGGAAGCTGTCTGCTTTCCCTTTCATTAGACACTCATATTGCACTTAAGTGTCACGGTTTTATGGGAACAACATTTTGACCGATAACTCATGTATTGATACATATGTAGAAATATCGAAAAGTTCAAATGAAAGCTGTGGCCATGCCCTTTTGTTTGACACCCATACTGAACGCATACAACAAGGTCTTAGAGGAACCACATTTTTAAAAGCTGTGACCACGTGTTTTGGTTTGACACCCATACTGAACGCATATATCATGACTTTAGGGGAACAGCATTTTCAGCGATAGCTCGTTTATCGACAAATATATCGAAATATGGATCAATTCAGGTGAAAGCTGTGGCCTTGCCCTTTCGCTTGACACCCATATGGAACGCATACATCAAGGTTTTTTATTGATAATTATGTATTGAAATATCGAAAAGTCAAGATGAAAGCTAAGGCCATGCTCTATCGTTTGAGACACATACTGAATGCATACAACAACACTCATATTGCGCTTCAAGTTTCATATTGCATACTGAAAGCATATATCATGACTTTAGGGGAACAGCATTTTCACCGATAGCTCGTTTATCGATAAATATAACGAAATATGGATCAGTTCAGAATAAAGCTGTCTGCTTTCCCTTTCATTAGATACTCATATTGCACTTAAGTTTCACGGTTTTATGGGAACAACATTTTGACCGATAACTCATTATTCGATAAATATATTGAAATATGGATCAGTTCAGATGAAAGCTGTCTGCTTTCCCTTTCATTAGACAATCATATTACACTTAAGTTTCACGGTTTTATGGGAACAACCTTTTGACCGATAACTCATGTATTGATACATATGTAGAAATATCGAAAAGTTCAAATGAAAGCTGTGGCCATGCCCTTTCGTTTGACACCCATATGGAACGCATACATCAAGGTTTTGTGGGAACCACATTTTGACCGATAACTCATTTATCGATAAATGTATCGAAATATGGATCAGTTCAGAATAAAGCTGTCTGCTTTCCCTTTCATTAGACACTCATATTGCGCTTAAGCTTCACGGTTCTATGGGAACAACATTTTAACCGATAACTCATTTATCGATAAATGTATCGACATATGGATCAGTTCAGAATAAAGCTGTCTGCTTTCCCTTTCATTAGACACTCATATTGCGATTAAGTTTCACGGTTTTATGGGAACAACGTTTTGACCGATAACTCATGTATCGATAAATGTATCGACATATGGATCAGTTCAGAATAAAGCTCTCTGCTTTCCCTTTCATTAGACACTCATATTGCGATTAAGTTTCACGGTTCTATGGGAACAACATTTTAACCGATAACTCATTTATCGATAAATGTATCGACATATGGATCAGTTCAGAATAAAGCTGTCTGCTTTCCCTTTCATTAGACACTCATATTGCGATTAAGTTTCACGGTTCTATGGGAACCACATTTTAACCGATAACTCATTTATCGATAAATATATCGAAATATGGATTAGTTCAGAATAAAGCTGTCTGCTTTCCCTTTTATTAGACACTCATATTGCGCTTAAGTTTCACGGTTTTATGGGAACAACGTTTTGACCGATAACTCATGTATCGATACATATATCGAAATATCGAAAAGTTCAAATGAAAGCTGTGGCCATGCCCTTTCGTTTGACACCCATATGGAACGCATACATCAAGGTTTTGTGGGAACCACATTTTGACCGATAACTCATTTATCGATAAATGTATCGAAATATGGATCAATTCAGAATAAAGGTGTCTGCTTTCCCTTTCATTAGACTCTCATATTGCGCTTAAGTTTCACTGTTCTATGGGAACAACATTTTAACCGATAACTCATGTATCGATAAATGTATCGACATATGGATCAGTTCAGAATAAAGCTGGCTGCTTTCCCTTTCATTAGACACTCATATTGCGCTTAAGTTTCACGGTTTTATGGGAACAACGTTTTGACCGATAACTCATGTATCGATACAAATATCGAAATATCGAAAAGTTCAAATGAAAGCTGTGGCCATGCCTTTTCGTTTGACACCCATACTGAACGCATATATCAAGGACTTATGAGAACAACATTTTGACCGATAACTCATTAATCGATAAATATATGGCAATATGGATCAGTTCCGATGAAAGCTGTCTGCTTTCACTTTCATTAGACACTCATATTGCGCTTAAGTTTCACGGTTTTATGGGAACAACATTTTGACCGATAACTCATTAATCGATAAATATATGGAAATATGGATCAGTTCAGATGAAAGCTGTCTGCTTTCCCTTTCATTAGACACTCATATTGCGCTCAAGTTTCATGGTTTTATGGGAACAACGTTTTCACCGATAGCTCATTTAAAAGCTGGGGCCACGCGTTTTCGTTTGACACCTATACTGAACGTATTTATCAAGGGTTTATGAGAACAACATTTTGACCGATAACTAATTAATCGATAAATATATGGCAATATGGATCAGTTCCGATGAAAGCTGTCTGCTTTCACTTTCATTAGACACTCATATTGCGCTTAAGTTTCACGGTTTTATGGGAACAACATTTTGACCGATAACTCATTAATCGATAAATATATGGAAATATGGATCAGTTCAGATGAAAGCTGTCTGCTTTCCCTTTCATTAGACACTCATATTGCGCTCAAGTTTCATGGTTTTATGGGAACAACGTTTTGACGGATAACTCATGTATCGATGCATATATCGAAATATCGAAAAGTTCAAATGAAAGCTGTGGCCATGCCCTTTCGTTTGACACCCATACTGAACACATATATCAAGGTTTTGTGGGAACCACATTTTCACCGATAGCTCATTTAAAAGCTGGGGCCACGTGTTTTCGTTTGACACCTATACTGAACGTATTTATCAAGGGTTTATGAGAACAACATTTTGACCGATAACTCATTAATCGATAAATATATGGCAATATGGATCAGTTCCGATGAAAGCTGTCTGCTTTCACTTTCATTAGACACTCATATTGCGCTTAAGTTTCACGGTTTTATGGGAACAACGTTTTGACCGATAACTCATGTATCGATACAAATATCGAAATATCGAAAAGTTCAAATGAAAGCTGTGGCCATGCCTTTTCGTTTGACACCCATACTGAACGCATATATCAAGGACTTATGGGAACCACATTTTCACCGATAGCTCGTTTATCGACAAATATATCGAAATATGCATCAATTCATGTGAAAGCTGTGGCCTTGCCCCTTCGCTTGACACCTATATGGAACGCATACATCAAGGTTTTGTGGGAACCACATTTTGACCGATAACTCATTTATTGATAAATATATCGAAATATCGAAAAGTCAAAATGAAAGCTAAGGCCATGCTCTTTCGTTTGAGACACCTACTGAATGCATACAACAAGGTCTTAGAGGAACATCATTTTCGCCGAAAGCTCATTTAAAAGCTGTGGCCACGTGTTTTCGTTTGACACCCATACTGAACGCATATATCAAGGACTTATAGGAACAGCATTTTCACCGATAGCTCATCAATCGATAAATATAACGAAATATGGATGAGTTCAATTGAAAGCTGTGGCCTTGCCCTTTCGTTTGACACCCATATTGCACGAATATATCAAGGTTTTAGGGGAACAACATTTTGACCGACAGCTCATTTATCGACAAATATATCGAAATATGGATCAATTCAGGTGAAAGCTGTGGCCTTGCCCTTTCGCTTGACACCCATATGGAACGCATACATCAAGGTTTTGTGGGAACCACATTTGACCGATAACTCATTTATCGATAAATGTATCGAAATATGGATCAGTTCAGAATAAAGCTGTCTGCTTTGCCTTTCATTAGAAACTCATATTGCGCTTAAGTTTCACGGTTCTATGGGAACAACATTTTAACCGATAACTCATGTATCGATAAATATATCGAAATATGGATCAGTTCAGATGAAAGCTGTCTGCTTTCCCTTTCATTAGACACTCATATTGCGCTCAAGTTTTATGGTTTTATGGGAACAACATTTTGACCGATAACTCATGTATTGATACATATGTAGAAATATCGAAAAGTTCAAATGAAAGCTGTGCCCATGCCCTTTCGTTTGATACCCATACTGAACGCGTACAACAAGGTCTTAGAGGAACCACATTTTTAAAAGCTGCGGCCACGTGTTTTGGTTTGACACCCATACTGAACGCATATATCAAGGTTTTGTGGGAACCACATTTTCACCGATAGCTCATTTAAAAGCTGGGGCCACGTGTTTTCGTTTGACACCCATACTGAAAGCATATATCATGACTTTAGGGGAACATTTATCGACAAATATATCGAAATATGGATCAATTCAGGTGAAAGCTGTGGCCTTGCCCTTTCGCTTGACACCCATATGGAACGCATACATCAAGGTTTTGTGGGAACCACATTTGACCGATAACTCATTTATCGATAAATATATCGAAATATGGATCAGTTCAGATGAAAGCTGTCTGCTTTCCCTTTCATTAGACACTCATATTGCGCTCAAGTTTCATGGTTTTATGGGAACAACGTTTTGACGGATAACTCATTTATTGATAAATATGTCGAAATATCGAAAAGTCAAGATGAAAGCTAAGGCCATGCTCTTTCGTTTGAGACACATACTGAATGCATACAACAAGGTCTTAGAGGAACCGCATTTTTGCCGATAGCTCATTTAAAAGCTGTGGCCACGGGTTTTGGTTTGACACCCATACTGAAAGCATATATCATGACTTTAGGGGAACATTTATCGACAAATATATCGAAATATGGATCAGTTCAGATGAAAGCTGTGGCCTCGCCCTTTCGTTTGACACCCATATGGAACGCATACATCAAGGTTTTGTGGGAACCACATTTGACCGATAACTGATTTAAAAGCTGGGGCCACGTGTTTTCGTTTGACACCTATACTGAACGTATTTATCAAGGGTTTATGCGAACAACATTTTGACCGATAACTCATTAATCGATAAATATATGGCAATATGGATCAGTTCCGATGAAAGCTGTCTGCGCTTAAGTTTCACGGTTTTATGGGAACAACATTTTGACCGATAACTCATTAACCGATAAATATATGGAAATATGGATCAGTTCAGATGAAAGCTGTCTGCTTTCCCTTTCATTAGACACTCATATTGCACTTAAGTTTCACGGTTTTATGGGAACAACATTTTGACCGATAACTCATGTATTGATACATATGTAGAAATATCGAAAAGTTCAAATGAAAGCTGTGCCCATGCCCTTTCGTTTGATACCCATACTGAACGCGTACAACAAGGTCTTAGAGGAACCACATTTTTAAAAGCTGCGGCCACGTGATTTGGTTTGACACCCATACTGAACGCATATATCATGACTTTAGGGGAACAGCATTTTCAGCGATAGCTCGTTTATCGACAAATATATCGAAATATGGATCAATTCAGGTGAAAGCTGTGGCCTTGCCCTTTCGCTTGACACCCATATGGAACGCATACATCAAGGTTTTGTGGGAACAACGTTTTGACGGATAACTCATTTATTGATAAATATGTCGAAATATCGAAAAGTCAAGATGAAAGCTAAGGCCATGCTCTTTCGTTTGAGACACATACTGAATGCATACAACAAGGTCTTAGAGGAACCGCATTTTTGCCGATAGCTCATTTAAAAGCTGTGGCCACGGGTTTTGGTTTGACACCCATACTGAAAGCATATATCATGACTTTAGGGGAACATTTATCGACAAATATATCGAAATATGGATCAGTTCAGATGAAAGCTGTGGCCTCGCCCTTTCGTTTGACACCCATATGGAACGCATACATCAAGGTTTTGTGGGAACCACATTTGACCGATAACTGATTTAAAAGCTGGGGCCACGTGTTTTCGTTTGACACCTATACTGAACGTATTTATCAAGGGTTTATGCGAACAACATTTTGACCGATAACTCATTAATCGATAAATATATGGCAATATGGATCAGTTCCGATGAAAGCTGTCTGCGCTTAAGTTTCACGGTTTTATGGGAACAACATTTTGACCGATAACTCATTAACCGATAAATATATGGAAATATGGATCAGTTCAGATGAAAGCTGTCTGCTTTCCCTTTCATTAGACACTCATATTGCCCTTAAGTTTCACGGTTTTATGGGAACAACATTTTGACCGATAACTCATGTATTGATACATATGTAGAAATATCGAAAAGTTCAAATGAAAGCTGTGCCCATGCCCTTTCGTTTGATACCCATACTGAACGCGTACAACAAGGTCTTAGAGGAACCACATTTTTAAAAGCTGCGGCCACGTGTTTTGGTTTGACACCCATACTGAACGCATATATCAAGGTTTTGTGGGAACCACATTTTCACCGATAGCTCATTTAAAAGCTGGGGCCACGTGTTTTCGTTTGACACCTATACTGAACGTATTTATCAATGGTTTATGAGAACAACATTTTGACCGATAACTCATTAATCGATAAATATATGGCAATATGGATCAGTTCCGATGAAAGCTGTCTGCTTTCACTTTCATTAGACACTCATATTGCGCTTAAGTTTCACGGTTTTATGGGAACAACATTTTGACCGATAACTCATTAATCGATAAATATATGGAAATATGGATCAGTTCAGATGAAAGCTGTCTGCTTTCCCTTTCATTAGACACTCATATTGCACTTAAGTTTCACGGTTTTATGGGAACAACATTTTGACCGATAACTCATGTATTGATACATATGTAGAAATATCGAAAAGTTCAAATGAAAACTGTGGCCATGCCCTTTCGTTTGACACCCATACTGAACGCATACAACAAGGTCTTAGAGGAACCACATTTTTAAAAGCTGTGACCACGTGTTTTGGTTTGACACCCATACTGAACGCATATATCATGACTTTAGGGGAACAGCATTTTCAGCGATAGCTCGTTTATCGACAAATATATCGAAATATGGATCAATTCAGGTGAAAGCTGTGGCCTTGCCCTTTCGCTTGACACCCATATGGAACGCATACATCAAGGTTTTTATTGATAATTATGTATTGAAATATCGAAAAGTCAAGATGAAAGCTAAGGCCATGCTCTATCGTTTGAGACACATACTGAATGCATACAACAAGGTCTTATAGGAACCACATTTTCGCCGATAGCTCATTTAAAAGCTGTGGCCACGTGTTTTGGTTTGACACCTATACTGAACGTATTTATCAAGGGTTTATGAGAACAACATTTTGACCGATAACTCATTAATCGATAAATATATGGCAATATGGATCAGTTCCGATGAAAGCTGTCTGCTTTCACTTTCATTAGACACTCATATTGCGCTTAAGTTTCACGGTTTTATGGGAACAACATTTTGACCGATAACTCATTAGTCGATAAATATCTGGAAATATGGATCAGTTCAGATGGAAGCTGTCTGCTTTCCCTTTCATTAGACACTCATATTGCACTTAAGTGTCACGGTTTTATGGGAACAACATTTTGACCGATAACTCATGTATTGATACATATGTAGAAATATCGAAAAGTTCAAATGAAAGCTGTGGCCATGCCCTTTCGTTTGACACCCATACTGAACGCATACAACAAGGTCTTAGAGGAACCACATTTTTAAAAGCTGTGACCACGTGTTTTGGTTTGACACCCATACTGAACGCATATATCATGACTTTAGGGGAACAGCATTTTCAGCGATAGCTCGTTTATCGACAAATATATCGAAATATGGATCAATTCAGGTGAAAGCTGTGGCCTTGCCCTTTCGCTTGACACCCATATGGAACGCATACATCAAGGTTTTTATTGATAATTATGTATTGAAATATCGAAAAGTCAAGATGAAAGCTAAGGCCATGTTCTATCGTTTGAGACACATACTGAATGCATACAACAAGGTCTTATAGGAACCACATTTTCGCCGATAGCTCATTTAAAAGCTGTGGCCACGTGTTTTGGTTTGACACCTATACTGAACGTATTTATCAAGGGTTTATGAGAACAACATTTTGACCGATAACTCATTAATCGATAAATATATGGCAATATGGATCAGTTCCGATGAAAGCTGTCTGCTTTCACTTTCATTAGACACTCATATTGCGCTTAAGTTTCACGGTTTTATGGGAACAACATTTTGACCGATAACTCATTAGTCGATAAATATCTGGAAATATGGATCAGTTCAGATGGAAGCTGTCTGCTTTCCCTTTCATTAGACACTCATATTGCACTTAAGTGTCACGGTTTTATGGGAACAACATTTTGACCGATAACTCATGTATTGATACATATGTAGAAATATCGAAAAGTTCAAATGAAAGCTGTGGCCATGCCCTTTCGTTTGACACCCATACTGAACGCATACAACAAGGTCTTAGAGGAACCACATTTTTAAAAGCTGTGACCACGTGTTTTGGTTTGACACCCATACTGAACGCATATATCATGACTTTAGGGGAACAGCATTTTCAGCGATAGCTCGTTTATCGACAAATATATCGAAATATGGATCAGTTCAGATGAAAGCTGTGGCCATGCCCTTTCGTTTGACACCCATACTGAACACATATATCAAGGTTTTGTGGGAACCACATTTTCACCGATAGCTCATTTAAAAGCTGGGGCCACGTGTTTTCGTTTGACACCTATACTGAACGTATTTATCAAGGGTTTATGAGAACAACATTTTGACCGATAACTCATTAATCGATAAATATATGGCAATATGGATCAGTTCCGATGAAAGCTGTCTGCTTTCACTTTCATTAGACACTCATATTGCGCTTAAGTTTCACGGTTTTATGGGAACAACATTTTGACCGATAACTCATTAATCGATAAATATATGGAAATATGGATCAGTTCAGATGAAAGCTGTCTGCTTTCCCTTTCATTAGACACTCATATTGCACTTAAGTTTCACGGTTTTATGGGAACAACATTTTGACCGATAACTCATGTATTGATACATATGTAGAAATATCGAAAAGTTCAAATGAAAGCTGTGGCCATGCCCTTTCGTTTGACACCCATACTGAACGCATACAACAAGGTCTTAGAGGAACCACATTTTTAAAAGCTGTGACCACGTGTTTTGGTTTGACACCCATACTGAACGCATATATCATGACTTTAGGGGAACAGCATTTTCAGCGATAGCTCGTTTATCGACAAATATATCGAAATATGGATCAATTCAGGTGAAAGCTGTGGCCTTGCCCTTTCGCTTGACACCCATATGGAACGCATACATCAAGGTTTTTATTGATAATTATGTATTGAAATATCGAAAAGTCAAGATGAAAGCTAAGGCCATGCTCTATCGTTTGAGACACATACTGAATGCATACAACAAGGTCTTATAGGAACCACATTTTCGCCGATAGCTCATTTAAAAGCTGTGGCCACGTGTTTTGGTTTGACACCTATACTGAACGTATTTATCAAGGGTTTATGAGAACAACATCTTGACCGATAACTCATTAATCGATAAATATATGGCAATATGGATCAGTTCCGATGAAAGCTGTCTGCTTTCACTTTCATTAGACACTCATATTGCGCTTAAGTTTCACGGTTTTATGGGAACAACATTTTGACCGATAACTCATTAGTCGATAAATATCTGGAAATATGGATCAGTTCAGATGGAAGCTGTCTGCTTTCCCTTTCATTAGACACTCATATTGCACTTAAGTGTCACGGTTTTATGGGAACAACATTTTGACCGATAACTCATGTATTGATACACATGTAGAAATATCGAAAAGTTCAAATGAAAGCTGTGGCCATGCCCTTTTGTTTGACACCCATACTGAACGCATACAACAAGGTCTTAGAGGAACCACATTTTTAAAAGCTGTGACCACGTGTTTTGGTTTGACACCCATACTGAACGCATATATCATGACTTTAGGGGAACAGCATTTTCAGCGATAGCTCGTTTATCGACAAATATATCGAAATATGGATCAATTCAGGTGAAAGCTGTGGCCTTGCCCTTTCGCTTGACACCCATATGGAACGCATACATCAAGGTTTTTTATTGATAATTATGTATTGAAATATCGAAAAGTCAAGATGAAAGCTAAGGCCATGCTCTATCGTTTGAGACACATACTGAATGCATACAACAACACTCATATTGCGCTTCAAGTTTCATATTGCATACTGAAAGCATATATCATGACTTTAGGGGAACAGCATTTTCACCGATAGCTCGTTTATCGATAAATATAACGAAATATGGATCAGTTCAGAATAAAGCTGTCTGCTTTCCCTTTCATTAGATACTCATATTGCACTTAAGTTTCACGGTTTTATGGGAACAACATTTTGACCGATAACTCATTATTCGATAAATGTATCGACATATGGATCAGTTCAGAATAAAGCTGTCTGCTTTCCCTTTCATTAGACACTCATATTGCGATTAAGTTTCACGGTTCTATGGGAACAACATTTTAACCGATAACTCATTTATCGATAAATATATCGAAATATGGATTAGTTCAGAATAAAGCTGTCTGCTTTCCCTTTTATTAGACACTCATATTGCGCTTAAGTTTCACGGTTTTATGGGAACAACGTTTTGACCGATAACTCATGTATCGATACATATATCGAAATATCGAAAAGTTCAAATGAAAGCTGTGGCCATGCCCTTTCGTTTGACACCCATATGGAACGCATACATCAAGGTTTTGTGGGAACCACATTTTGACCGATAACTCATTTATCGATAAATGTATCGAAATATGGATCAGTTCAGAATAAAGCTGTCTGCTTTCCCTTTCATTAGACACTCATATTGCGCTTAAGCTTCACGGTTCTATGGGAACAACATTTTAACCGATAACTCATTTATCGATAAATGTATCGACATATGGATCAGTTCAGAATAAAGCTGTCTGCTTTCCCTTTCATTAGACACTCATATTGCGATTAAGTTTCACGGTTCTATGGGAACAACATTTTAACCGATAACTCATTTATCGATAAATATATCGAAATATGGATTAGTTCAGAATAAAGCTGTCTGCTTTCCCTTTTATTAGACACTCATATTGCGCTTAAGTTTCACGGTTTTATGGGAACAACGTTTTGACCGATAACTCATGTATCGATAAATGTATCGACATATGGATCAGTTCAGAATAAAGCTGGCTGCTTTCCCTTTCATTAGACACTCATATTGCGCTTAAGTTTCACGGTTTTATGGGAACAACGTTTTGACCGATAACTCATGTATCGATACATATATCGAAATATCGAAAAGTTCAAATGAAAGCTGTGGCCATGCCCTTTCGTTTGACACCCATATGGAACGCATACATCAAGGTTTTGTGGGAACCACAATTTGACCGATAACTCATTTATCGATAAATGTATCGAAATATGGATCAGTTCAGAATAAAGCTGTCTGCTTTCCCTTTCATTAGACACTCATATTGCGCTTAAGCTTCACGGTTCTATGGGAACAACATTTTAACCGATAACTCATTTATCGATAAATGTATCGACATATGGATCAGTTCAGAATAAAGCTGTCTGCTTTCCCTTTCATTAGACACTCATATTGCGATTAAGTTTCACGGTTCTATGGGAACAACATTTTAACCGATAACTCATTTATCGATAAATATATCGAAATATGGATTAGTTCAGAATAAAGCTGTCTGCTTTCCCTTTTATTAGACACTCATATTGCGCTTAAGTTTCACGGTTTTATGGGAACAACGTTTTGACCGATAACTCATGTATCGATACATATATCGAAATATCGAAAAGTTCAAATGAAAGCTGTGGCCATGCCCTTTCGTTTGACACCCATATGGAACGCATACATCAAGGTTTTGTGGGAACCACATTTTGACCGATAACTCATTTATCGATAAATGTATCGAAATATGGATCAGTTCAGAATAAAGGTGTCTGCTTTCCCTTTCATTAGACTCTCATATTGCGCTTAAGTTTCACTGTTCTATGGGAACAACATTTTAACCGATAACTCATGTATCGATAAATGTATCGACATATGGATCAGTTCAGAATAAAGCTGGCTGCTTTCCCTTTCATTAGACACTCATATTGCGCTTAAGTTTCACGGTTTTATGGGAACAACATTTTGACCGATAACTCATGTATCGATACAAATATCGAAATATCGAAAAGTTCAAATGAAAGCTGTGGCCATGCCTTTTCGTTTGACACCCATACTGAACGCATATATCAAGGACTTATGAGAACAACATTTTGACCGATAACTCATTAATCGATAAATATATGGCAATATGGATCAGTTCCGATGAAAGCTGTCTGCTTTCACTTTCATTAGACACTCATATTGCGCTTAAGTTTCACGGTTTAATGGGAACAACATTTTGACCGATAACTCATTAATCGATAAATATATGGAAATATGGATCAGTTCAGATGAAAGCTGTCTGCTTTCCCTTTCATTAGACACTCATATTGCGCTCAAGTTTCATGGTTTTATGGGAACAACGTTTTCACCGATAGCTCATTTAAAAGCTGGGGCCACGCGTTTTCGTTTGACACCTATACTGAACGTATTTATCAAGGGTTTATGAGAACAACATTTTGACCGATAACTCATTAATCGATAAATATATGGCAATATGGATCAGTTCCGATGAAAGCTGTCTGCTTTCACTTTCATTAGACACTCTTATTGCGCTTAAGTTTCACGGTTTTATGGGAACAACATTTTGACCGATAACTCATTAATCGATAAATATATGGAAATATGGATCAGTTCAGATGAAAGCTGTCTGCTTTCCCTTTCATTAGACACTCATATTGCGCTCAAGTTTCATGGTTTTATGGGAACAACGTTTTGACGGATAACTCATGTATCGATGCATATATCGAAATATCGAAAAGTTCAAATGAAAGCTGTGGCCATGCCCTTTCGTTTGACACCCATACTGAACACATATATCAAGGTTTTGTGGGAACCACATTTTCACCGATAGCTCATTTAAAAGCTGGGGCCACGTGTTTTCGTTTGACACCTATACTGAACGTATTTATCAAGGGTTTATGAGAACAACATTTTGACCGATAACTCATTAATCGATAAATATATGGCAATATGGATCAGTTCCGATGAAAGCTGTCTGCTTTCACTTTCATTAGACACTCATATTGCGCTTAAGTTTCACGGTTTTATGGGAACAACGTTTTGACCGATAACTCATGTATCGATACAAATATCGAAATATCGAAAAGTTCAAATGAAAGCTGTGGCCATGCCTTTTCGTTTGACACCCATACTGAACGCATATATCAAGGACTTATGGGAACCACATTTTCACCGATAGCTCGTTTATCGACAAATATATCGAAATATGCATCAATTCATGTGAAAGCTGTGGCCTTGCCCCTTCGCTTGACACCTATATGGAACGCATACATCAAGGTTTTGTGGGAACCACATTTTGACCGATAACTCATTTATTGATAAATATATCGAAATATCGAAAAGTCAAAATGAAAGCTAAGGCCATGCTCTTTCGTTTGAGACACCTACTGAATGCATACAACAAGGTCTTAGAGGAACATCATTTTCGCCGAAAGCTCATTTAAAAGCTGTGGCCACGTGTTTTCGTTTGACACCCATACTGAACGCATATATCAAGGACTTATAGGAACAGCATTTTCACCGATAGCTCATCAATCGATAAATATAACGAAATATGGATGAGTTCAATTGAAAGCTGTGGCCTTGCCCTTTCGTTTGACACCCATATTGCACGAATATATCAAGGTTTTAGGGGAACAACATTTTGACCGACAGCTCATTTATCGACAAATATATCGAAATATGGATCAATTCAGGTGAAAGCTGTGGCCTTGCCCTTTCGCTTGACACCCATATGGAACGCATACATCAAGGTTTTGTGGGAACCACATTTGACCGATAACTCATTTATCGATAAATATATCGAAATATGGATCAGTTCAGATGAAAGCTGTCTGCTTTCCCTTTCATTAGACACTCATATTGCGCTCAAGTTTCATGGTTTTATGGGAACAACGTTTTGACGGATAACTCATTTATTGATAAATATGTCGAAATATCGAAAAGTCAAGATGAAAGCTAAGGCCATGCTCTTTCGTTTGAGACACATACTGAATGCATACAACAAGGTCTTAGAGGAACCGCATTTTTGCCGATAGCTCATTTAAAAGCTGTGGCCACGGGTTTTGGTTTGACACCCATACTGAAAGCATATATCATGACTTTAGGGGAACATTTATCGACAAATATATCGAAATATGGATCAGTTCAGATGAAAGCTGTGGCCTCGCCCTTTCGTTTGACACCCATATGGAACGCATACATCAAGGTTTTGTGGGAACCACATTTGACCGATAACTGATTTAAAAGCTGGGGCCACGTGTTTTCGTTTGACACCTATACTGAACGTATTTATCAAGGGTTTATGCGAACAACATTTTGACCGATAACTCATTAATCGATAAATATATGGCAATATGGATCAGTTCCGATGAAAGCTGTCTGCGCTTAAGTTTCACGGTTTTATGGGAACAACATTTTGACCGATAACTCATTAACCGATAAATATATGGAAATATGGATCAGTTCAGATGAAAGCTGTCTGCTTTCCCTTTCATTAGACACTCATATTGCACTTAAGTTTCACGGTTTTATGGGAACAACATTTTGACCGATAACTCATGTATTGATACATATGTAGAAATATCGAAAAGTTCAAATGAAAGCTGTGCCCATGCCCTTTCGTTTGATACCCATACTGAACGCGTACAACAAGGTCTTAGAGGAACCACATTTTTAAAAGCTGCGGCCACGTGATTTGGTTTGACACCCATACTGAACGCATATATCATGACTTTAGGGGAACAGCATTTTCAGCGATAGCTCGTTTATCGACAAATATATCGAAATATGGATCAATTCAGGTGAAAGCTGTGGCCTTGCCCTTTCGCTTGACACCCATATGGAACGCATACATCAAGGTTTTTTATTGATAATTATGTATTGAAATATCGAAAAGTCAAGATGAAAGCTAAGGCCATGCTCTATCGTTTGAGACACATACTGAATGCATACAACAAGGTCTTATAGGAACCACATTTTCGCCGATAGCTCATTTAAAAGCTGTGGCCACGTGTTTTGGTTTGACACCTATACTGAACGTATTTATCAAGGGTTTATGAGAACAACATTTTGATTGATAACTCATTAATCGATAAATATATGGCAATATGGATCAGTTCCGATGAAAGCTGTCTGCTTTCACTTTCATTAGACACTCATATTGCGCTTAAGTTTCACGGTTTTATGGGAACAACATTTTGACCGATAACTCATTAATCGATAAATATATGGAAATATGGATCAGTTCAGATGAAAGCTGTCTGCTTTCCCTTTCATTAGACACTCATATTGCGCTCAAGTTTCATGGTTTTATGGGAACAACGTTTTGACGGATAACTCATGTATCGATGCATATATCGAAATATCGAAAAGTTCAAATGAAAGCTGTGGCCATGCCCTTTCGTTTGACACCCATACTGAACACATATATCAAGGTTTTGTGGGAACCACATTTTCACCGATAGCTCATTTAAAAGCTGGGGCCACGTGTTTTCGTTTGACACCTATACTGAACGTATTTATCAAGGGTTTATGAGAACAACATTTTGACCGATAACTCATTAATCGATAAATATATGGCAATATGGATCAGTTCCGATGAAAGCTGTCTGCTTTCACTTTCATTAGACACTCATATTGCGCTTAAGTTTCACGGTTTTATGGGAACAACATTTTGACCGATAACTCATTAATCGATAAATATATGGCAATATGGATCAGTTCCGATGAAAGCTGTCTGCTTTCACTTTCATTAGACACTCATATTGCGCTTAAGTTTCACGGTTTTATGGGAACAACATTTTGACCGATAACTCATTAGTCGATAAATATCTGGAAATATGGATCAGTTCAGATGGAAGCTGTCTGCTTTCCCTTTCATTAGACACTCATATTGCACTTAAGTTTCACGGTTTTATGGGAACAACATTTTGACCGATAACTCATGTATTGATACATATGTAGAAATATCGAAAAGTTCAAATGAAAGCTGTGGCCATGCCCTTTCGTTTGACACCCATACTGAACGTATACAACAAGGTCTTAGAGGAACCACATTTTTAAAAGCTGTGACCACGTGTTTTGGTTTGACACCCATAATGAACGCATATATAATGACTTTAGGGGAACAGCATTTTCAGCGATAGCTCGTTTATCGACAAATATATCGAAATATGGATCAATTCAGGTGAAAGCTGTGGCCTTGCCCTTTCGCTTGACACCCATGTGGAACGCATACATCAAGGTTTTTATTGATAATTATGTATTGAAATATCGAAAAGTCAAGATGAAAGCTAAGGCCATGCTCTATCGTTTGAGACACATACTGAATGCATACAACAACACTCATATTGCGCTCAAGTTTCATATTGCATACTGAAAGCATATATCATGACTTTAGGGGAACAGCATTTTCACCGATAGCTCGTTTATCGATAAATATAACGAAATATGGATCAGTTCAGAATAAAGCTGTCTGCTTTCCCTTTCATTAGATACTCATATTGCACTTAAGTTTCACGGTTTTATGGGAACAACATTTTGACCGATAACTCATTATTCGATAAATATATTGAAATATGGATCAGTTCAGATGAAAGCTGTCTGCTTTCCCTTTCATTAGACAATCATATTACACTTAAGTTTCACGGTTTTATGGGAACAACCTTTTGACCGATAACTCATGTATTGATACATATGTAGAAATATCGAAAAGTTCAAATGAAAGCTGTGGCCATGCCCTTTCGTTTGACATCCATATGGAACGCATACATCAAGGTTTTGTGGGAACCACAATTTGACCGATAACTCATTTATCGATAAATGTATCGAAATATGGATCAGTTCAGAATAAAGCTGTCTGCTTTCCCTTTCATTAGACACTCATATTGCGCTCAAGTTTCATGGTTTTATGGGAACAACGTTTTGACCGATAACTCATGTATCGATACAAATATCGAAATATCGAAAAGTTCAAATGAAAGCTGTGGCCATGCCCTTTCGTTTGACACCCATACTGAACACATATATCAAGGTTTTGTGGGAACCACATTTTCACCGATAGCTCATTTAAAAGCTGGGGCCACGTTTTTCGTTTGACACCTATACTGAACGTATTTATCAAGGGTTTATGGAAACAACATTTTGACCGATAACTCATTAATCGATAAATATATGGCAATATGGATCAGTTCCGATGAAAGCTGTCTGCTTTCACTTTCATTAGACACTCATATTGCGCTTAAGTTTCACGGTTTTATGGGAACAACGTTTTGACCGATAACTCATGTATCGATACAAATATCGAAATATCGAAAAGTTCAAATGAAAGCTGTGGCCATGCCCTTTCGTTTGACACCCATACTGAACACATATATCAAGGTTTTGTGGGAACCACATTTTCACCGATAGCTCATTTAAAAGCTGGGGCCACGTGTTTTCGTTTGACACCTATACTGAACGTATTTATCAAGGGTTTATGAGAACAACATTTTGACCGATAACTCATTAATCGATAAATATATGGCAATATGGATCAGTTCCGATGAAAGCTGTCTGCTTTCACTTTCATTAGACACTCATATTGCGCTTAAGTTTCACGGTTTTATGGGAACAACGTTTTGACCGATAACTCATGTATCGATACAAATATCGAAATATCGAAAAGTTCAAATGAAAGCTGTGGCCATGCCCTTTCGTTTGACACCCATACTGAACACATATATCAAGGTTTTGTGGGAACCACATTTTCACCGATAGCTCATTTAAAAGCTGGGGCCACGTGTTTTCGTTTGACACCTATACTGAACGTATTTATCAAGGGTTTATGGGAACAACATTTTGACCGATAACTCATTAATCGATAAATATATGGAAATATGGATCAGTTCAGATGAAAGCTGTCTGCTTTCCCTTTCATTAGACACTCATATTGCACTTAAGTTTCACGGTTTTATGGGAACAACATTTTGACCGATAACTCATGTATTGATACATATGTAGAAATATCGAAAAGTTCAAATGAAAGCTGTGGCCATGCCCTTTCGTTTGACACCCATACTGAACGCATACAACAAGGTCTTAAAGGAACCACATTTTCGCCGATAGCTCATTTAAAAGCTGTGGCCACGTGTTTTGGTTTGACACCCAAACTGAAAGCATATATCATGACTTTAGGGGAACAGCATTTTCACCGATAGCTCGTTTATCGATAAATATAACGAAATATGGATCAGTTCAGAATAAAGCTGTCTGCTTTCCCTTTCATTAGATACTCATATTGCACTTCAGTTTCACTGTTTTATGGGAACAACATTTTGACCGATAACTCATTATTCGATAAATATATTGAAATATGGATCAGTTCAGATGAAAGCTGTCTGCTTTCCCTTTCATTAGACACTCATATTACACTTAAGTTTCACGGTTTTATGGGAACAACCTTTTGACCGATAACTCATGTATTGATACATATGTAGAAATATCGAAAAGTTCAAATGAAAGCTGTGGCCATGCCCTTTCGTTTGACACCCATATGGAACGCATACATCAAGGTTTTGTGGGAACCACATTTTGACCGATAACTCATTTATCGATAAATGTATCGAAATATGGATCAGTTCAGAATAAAGCTGTCTGCTTTCCCTTTCATTAGACACTCATATTGCGCTTAAGCTTCACGGTTCTATGGGAACAACATTTTAACCGATAACTCATTTATCGATAAATGTATCGACATATGGATCAGTTCAGAATAAAGCTGTCTGCTTTCCCTTTCATTAGACACTCATATTGCGATTAAGTTTCACGGTTTTATGGGAACAACGTTTTGACCGATAACTCATGTATCGATACATATATCGAAATATCGAAAAGTTCAAATGAAAGCTGTGGCCATGCCCTTTCGTTTGACACCCATATGGAACGCATACATCAAGGTTTTGTGGGAACCACATTTTGACCGATAACTCATTTATCGATAAATGTATCGAAATATGGATCAGTTCAGAATAAAGGTGTCTGCTTTCCCTTTCATTAGACTCTCATATTGCGCTTAAGTTTCACTGTTCTATGGGAACAACATTTTAACCGATAACTTATGTATCGATAAATGTATCGACATATGGATCAGTTCAGAATAAAGCTGGCTGCTTTCCCTTTCATTAGACACTCATATTGCGCTTAAGTTTCACGGTTTTATGGGAACAACGTTTTGACCGATAACTCATGTATCGATACATATATCGAAATATCGAAAAGTTCAAATGGAAGCTGTGGCCATGCCCTTTCGTTTGACACCCATATGGAACGCATACATCAAGGTTTTGTGGGAACCACAATTTGACCGATAACTCATTTATCGATAAATGTATCGAAATATGGATCAGTTCAGAATAAAGCTGTCTGCTTTCCCTTTCATTAGACACTCATATTGCGCTTAAGCTTCACGGTTCTATGGGAACAACGTTTTAACCGATAACTCATTTATCGATAAATGTATCGACATATGGATCAGTTCAGAATAAAGCTGTCTGCTTTCCCTTTCATTAGACACTCATATTGCGATTAAGTTTCACGGTTCTATGGGAACAACATTTTAACCGATAACTCATTTATCGATAAATATATCGAAATATGGATCAGTTCAGAATAAAGCTGTCTGCTTTCCCTTTCATTAGACACTCATATTGCGCTTAAATTTCACGGTTTTATGGGAACAACGTTTTGACCGATAACTCATGTATCGATACATATATCGAAATATCGAAATGTTCAAATGAAAGCTGTGGCCATGCCCTTTCGTTTGACACCCATATGGAACGCATACATCAAGGTTTGTGGGAACCACATTTTGACCGATAACTCATTTATCGATAAATGTATCGAAATATGGATCAGTTCAGGATAAAGCTGTCTGCTTTCCCTTTCATTAGACACTAATATTGCGCTTAGGCTTCACGGTTCTATGGGAACAACATTTTAACCGATAACTCATTTATCGATAAATGTATCGACATATGGATCAGTTCAGAATAAAGCTGTCTGCTTCCCTTTCATTAGACACTCATATTGCGCTTAAGTTTCACGGTTCTATGGGAACAACATTTTAACCGATAACTCATTTATCGATAAATATATCGAAATATGGATCAGTTCAGAATAAAGCTGTCTGCTTTCCCTTTCATTAGACACTCATATTGAATGCATATATCAAGGTTTTAGGGGAACAAAATTTTCACCGATAGCTCATTTATCGACACATATATCGAAATATGGATCAGTTCAGATGAAAGCTGTGGCCTTGCCCTTTCGTTTGACAACCATATTGAATCATATATCAAGGTTTTATAGGAACCACATTTCACCGATAGCTCGTTTATTGACAAATATATCGAAATATGGATCAATTCAGGTGAAAGCTGTGGCCTTTCCCTTTCGTTTCACACCCATATTGAATGCATATGTCACGATTTTAGAGGAACAACATTTTCGCCGATAGCTCATTTAAAAGCTGTGGCCACGGGTTTTGGTTTGACACCCATATTGAAAGCATATATCATGACTTGAGGGGAACAACATTTTCACCGATAGCCCATCTATCGATAAATATATCGAAAAGTCAAAATTAAAGCCAAGGCCATGCTCTTTCGTTTGACATTTATACTGACTTTAGGGGAACAACATTTTCACCGATAGCTCGTTTATCGACAAATATATCGAAATATGGATCAATTTAGGAGAAAGCTGTGGCCTTGCCCTTTCGCTTGGCACCCATGTGGAACGCATACATCAAGGTTTTGTGGGAACCACATTTTGACCGATAACTCATGTATCGATACATATATCGAAATATCGAAAAGTTCAAATGAAAGATGTGTCCATGCCTTTTCGTTTGACACCCATCCTGAATGCATATATCAAGGACTTATGGGAACCACATTTTCACCGATAGCTCGTTTATCGACAAATATATCGAAATATGCATCAATTCATGTGAAAGCTGTGGCCTTGCCCCTTGACACCTATATGGAACGCATACATCAAGGTTTTGTGGGAACCACATTTTGACCGATAACTCATTTATTGATAAATATATCGAAATATGGATCAGTTCAGAATAAAGCTGTCTGCTTTCCCTTTCATTAGACACTCATATTTCGCTCAAGTTTCATGGTTTTATGGGAACAACGTTTTGACCGATAACTCATTTATCGATAAATGTATCGAAATATGGATCAGCTCAGAATAAAGCTGTCTGCTTTCCCTTTCATTAGACACTCATATTGCGCTTAAGTTTCACGGTTCTATGGGAACAACATTTTAACCGATAACTCATGTATCGATAAATATATCGAAATATGGATCAGTTCAGATGAAAGCTGTCTGCTTTCCCTTTCATTAGACACTCATATTGCGCTCAAGTTTCATGGTTTTATGGGAACAACGTTTTGACCGATAACTCATGTATCGATACATATATCGAAATATCGAAAAGTTCAAATGGAAGCTGTGGCCATGCCCTTTCGTTTGACACCCATATGGAACGCATACATCAAGGTTTTGTGGGAACCACATTTTGACCGATAACTCATTTATCGATAAATGTATCGAAATATGGATCAGTTCAGAATAAAGGTGTCTGCTTTCCCTTTCATTAGACTCTCATATTGCGCTTAAGTTTCACTGTTCTATGGGAACAACATTTTAACCGATAACTTATGTATCGATAAATGTATCGACATATGGATCAGTTCAGAATAAAGCTGGCTGCTTTCCCTTTCATTAGACACTCATATTGCGCTTAAGTTTCACGGTTTTATGGGAACAACGTTTTGACCGATAACTCATGTATCGATACATATATCGAAATATCGAAAAGTTCAAATGGAAGCTGTGGCCATGCCCTTTCGTTTGACACCCATATGGAACGCATACATCAAGGTTTTGTGGGAACCACAATTTGACCGATAACTCATTTATCGATAAATGTATCGAAATATGGATCAGTTCAGAATAAAGCTGTCTGCTTTCCCTTTCATTAGACACTCATATTGCGCTTAAGCTTCACGGTTCTATGGGAACAACGTTTTAACCGATAACTCATTTATCGATAAATGTATCGACATATGGATCAGTTCAGAATAAAGCTGTCTGCTTTCCCTTTCATTAGACACTCATATTGCGATTAAGTTTCACGGTTCTATGGGAACAACATTTTAACCGATAACTCATTTATCGATAAATATATCGAAATATGGATCAGTTCAGAATAAAGCTGTCTGCTTTCCCTTTCATTAGACACTCATATTGCGCTTAAATTTCACGGTTTTATGGGAACAACGTTTTGACCGATAACTCATGTATCGATACATATATCGAAATATCGAAATGTTCAAATGAAAGCTGTGGCCATGCCCTTTCGTTTGACACCCATATGGAACGCATACATCAAGGTTTGTGGGAACCACATTTTGACCGATAACTCATTTATCGATAAATGTATCGAAATATGGATCAGTTCAGGATAAAGCTGTCTGCTTTCCCTTTCATTAGACACTAATATTGCGCTTAGGCTTCACGGTTCTATGGGAACAACATTTTAACCGATAACTCATTTATCGATAAATGTATCGACATATGGATCAGTTCAGAATAAAGCTGTCTGCTTCCCTTTCATTAGACACTCATATTGCGCTTAAGTTTCACGGTTCTATGGGAACAACATTTTAACCGATAACTCATTTATCGATAAATATATCGAAATATGGATCAGTTCAGAATAAAGCTGTCTGCTTTCCCTTTCATTAGACACTCATATTGAATGCATATATCAAGGTTTTAGGGGAACAAAATTTTCACCGATAGCTCATTTATCGACACATATATCGAAATATGGATCAGTTCAGATGAAAGCTGTGGCCTTGCCCTTTCGTTTGACAACCATATTGAATCATATATCAAGGTTTTATAGGAACCACATTTCACCGATAGCTCGTTTATTGACAAATATATCGAAATATGGATCAATTCAGGTGAAAGCTGTGGCCTTTCCCTTTCGTTTCACACCCATATTGAATGCATATGTCACGATTTTAGAGGAACAACATTTTCGCCGATAGCTCATTTAAAAGCTGTGGCCACGGGTTTTGGTTTGACACCCATATTGAAAGCATATATCATGACTTGAGGGGAACAACATTTTCACCGATAGCCCATCTATCGATAAATATATCGAAAAGTCAAAATTAAAGCCAAGGCCATGCTCTTTCGTTTGACATTTATACTGACTTTAGGGGAACAACATTTTCACCGATAGCTCGTTTATCGACAAATATATCGAAATATGGATCAATTTAGGAGAAAGCTGTGGCCTTGCCCTTTCGCTTGGCACCCATGTGGAACGCATACATCAAGGTTTTGTGGGAACCACATTTTGACCGATAACTCATGTATCGATACATATATCGAAATATCGAAAAGTTCAAATGAAAGATGTGTCCATGCCTTTTCGTTTGACACCCATCCTGAATGCATATATCAAGGACTTATGGGAACCACATTTTCACCGATAGCTCGTTTATCGACAAATATATCGAAATATGGATCAATTTAGGAGAAAGCTGTGGCCTTGCCCTTTCGCTTGGCACCCATGTGGAACGCATACATCAAGGTTTTGTGGGAACCACATTTTGACCGATAACTCATGTATCGATACATATATCGAAATATCGAAAAGTTCAAATGAAAGATGTGTCCATGCCTTTTCGTTTGACACCCATCCTGAATGCATATATCAAGGACTTATGGGAACCACATTTTCACCGATAGCTCGTTTATCGACAAATATATCGAAATATGCATCAATTCATGTGAAAGCTGTGGCCTTGCCCCTTGACACCTATATGGAACGCATACATCAAGGTTTTGTGGGAACCACATTTTGACCGATAACTCATTTATTGATAAATATATCGAAATATGGATCAGTTCAGAATAAAGCTGTCTGCTTTCCCTTTCATTAGACACTCATATTTCGCTCAAGTTTCATGGTTTTATGGGAACAACGTTTTGACCGATAACTCATTTATCGATAAATGTATCGAAATATGGATCAGCTCAGAATAAAGCTGTCTGCTTTCCCTTTCATTAGACACTCATATTGCGCTTAAGTTTCACGGTTCTATGGGAACAACATTTTAACCGATAACTCATGTATCGATAAATATATCGAAATATGGATCAGTTCAGATGAAAGCTGTCTGCTTTCCCTTTCATTAGACACTCATATTGCGCTCAAGTTTCATGGTTTTATGGGAACAACGTTTTGACCGATAACTCATGTATCGATACATATATCGAAATATCGAAAAGTTCAAATGGAAGCTGTGGCCATGCCCTTTCGTTTGACACCCATATGGAACGCATACATCAAGGTTTTGTGGGAACCACATTTTGACCGATAACTCATTTATCGATAAATGTATCGAAATATGGATCAGTTCAGAATAAAGGTGTCTGCTTTCCCTTTCATTAGACTCTCATATTGCGCTTAAGTTTCACTGTTCTATGGGAACAACATTTTAACCGATAACTTATGTATCGATAAATGTATCGACATATGGATCAGTTCAGAATAAAGCTGGCTGCTTTCCCTTTCATTAGACACTCATATTGCGCTTAAGTTTCACGGTTTTATGGGAACAACGTTTTGACCGATAACTCATGTATCGATACATATATCGAAATATCGAAAAGTTCAAATGGAAGCTGTGGCCATGCCCTTTCGTTTGACACCCATATGGAACGCATACATCAAGGTTTTGTGGGAACCACAATTTGACCGATAACTCATTTATCGATAAATGTATCGAAATATGGATCAGTTCAGAATAAAGCTGTCTGCTTTCCCTTTCATTAGACACTCATATTGCGCTTAAGCTTCACGGTTCTATGGGAACAACGTTTTAACCGATAACTCATTTATCGATAAATGTATCGACATATGGATCAGTTCAGAATAAAGCTGTCTGCTTTCCCTTTCATTAGACACTCATATTGCGATTAAGTTTCACGGTTCTATGGGAACAACATTTTAACCGATAACTCATTTATCGATAAATATATCGAAATATGGATCAGTTCAGAATAAAGCTGTCTGCTTTCCCTTTCATTAGACACTCATATTGCGCTTAAATTTCACGGTTTTATGGGAACAACGTTTTGACCGATAACTCATGTATCGATACATATATCGAAATATCGAAATGTTCAAATGAAAGCTGTGGCCATGCCCTTTCGTTTGACACCCATATGGAACGCATACATCAAGGTTTGTGGGAACCACATTTTGACCGATAACTCATTTATCGATAAATGTATCGAAATATGGATCAGTTCAGGATAAAGCTGTCTGCTTTCCCTTTCATTAGACACTAATATTGCGCTTAGGCTTCACGGTTCTATGGGAACAACATTTTAACCGATAACTCATTTATCGATAAATGTATCGACATATGGATCAGTTCAGAATAAAGCTGTCTGCTTCCCTTTCATTAGACACTCATATTGCGCTTAAGTTTCACGGTTCTATGGGAACAACATTTTAACCGATAACTCATTTATCGATAAATATATCGAAATATGGATCAGTTCAGAATAAAGCTGTCTGCTTTCCCTTTCATTAGACACTCATATTGAATGCATATATCAAGGTTTTAGGGGAACAAAATTTTCACCGATAGCTCATTTATCGACACATATATCGAAATATGGATCAGTTCAGATGAAAGCTGTGGCCTTGCCCTTTCGTTTGACAACCATATTGAATCATATATCAAGGTTTTATAGGAACCACATTTCACCGATAGCTCGTTTATTGACAAATATATCGAAATATGGATCAATTCAGGTGAAAGCTGTGGCCTTTCCCTTTCGTTTCACACCCATATTGAATGCATATGTCACGATTTTAGAGGAACAACATTTTCGCCGATAGCTCATTTAAAAGCTGTGGCCACGGGTTTTGGTTTGACACCCATATTGAAAGCATATATCATGACTTGAGGGGAACAACATTTTCACCGATAGCCCATCTATCGATAAATATATCGAAAAGTCAAAATTAAAGCCAAGGCCATGCTCTTTCGTTTGACATTTATACTGACTTTAGGGGAACAACATTTTCACCGATAGCTCGTTTATCGACAAATATATCGAAATATGGATCAATTTAGGAGAAAGCTGTGGCCTTGCCCTTTCGCTTGGCACCCATGTGGAACGCATACATCAAGGTTTTGTGGGAACCACATTTTGACCGATAACTCATGTATCGATACATATATCGAAATATCGAAAAGTTCAAATGAAAGATGTGTCCATGCCTTTTCGTTTGACACCCATCCTGAATGCATATATCAAGGACTTATGGGAACCACATTTTCACCGATAGCTCGTTTATCGACAAATATATCGAAATATGCATCAATTCATGTGAAAGCTGTGGCCTTGCCCTTTCGCTTGACACCTATATGGAACGCATACATCAAGGTTTTGTGGGAACCACATTTTGACCGATAACTCATTTATTGATAAATATATCGAAATATGGATCAGTTCAGAATAAAGCTGTCTGCTTTCCCTTTCATTAGACACTCATATTTCGCTCAAGTTTCATGGTTTTATGGGAACAACGTTTTGACCGATAACTCATTTATCGATAAATGTATCGAAATATGGATCAGCTCAGAATAAAGCTGTCTGCTTTCCCTTTCATTAGACACTCATATTGCGCTTAAGTTTCACGGTTCTATGGGAACAACATTTTAACCGATAACTCATGTATCGATAAATATATCGAAATATGGATCAGTTCAGATGAAAGCTGTCTGCTTTCCCTTTCATTAGACACTCATATTGCGCTCAAGTTTCATGGTTTTATGGGAACAACGTTTTGACCGATAACTCATTTATCGATAAATATATCGAAATATGGATCAGTTCAGATGAAAGCTGTCTGCTTTCCCTTTCATTAGACACTCATATTGCGCTTAAGTTTCATGGTTTTATGGGAACAACGTTTTGACCGATAACTCATTTATCGATAAATGTATCGAAATATGGATCAGTTCAGAATAAAGCTGTCTGCTTTCCCTTTCATTAGACACTCATATTGCGCTGAAGTTTCACGGTTCTATGGGAACAACCGTTTAACCGATAACTCATGTATCGATAAATATATCGAAATATGGATCAGTTCAGATGAAAGCTGTCTGCTTTCCCTTTCATTAGACACTCATATTGCGCTTAAGTTTCACGGTTTTATGGGAACAGCATTTTGACCGATAACTCAAGTATAGATACATATATCGAAATATCGAAAAGTTCCAATGAAAGCTGTGGCCTTGCCCTTTCGTTTGACACCCATACTGAACACATATATCAAGGTTTTGTGGGAACCACATTTTCACCGATAGCTCATTTAAAAGCTGGGGCCACGTGTTTTCGTTTGACACCTATACTGAACGTATTTATCAAGGGTTTATGAGAACAACATTTTGACCGATAACTCATTAATCGATAAATATATGGCAATATGGATCAGTTCCGATGAAAGCTGTCTGCTTTCACTTTCATTAGACACTCATATTGCGCTTAAGTTTCACGGTTTTATGGGAACAACATTTTGACCGATAACTCATTAATCGATAAATATATGGAAATATGGATCAGTTCAGATGAAAGCTGTCTGCTTTCCCTTTCATTAGACACTCATATTGCACTTAAGTTTCACGGTTTTATGGGAACAACATTTTGACCGAAAACTCATGTATTGATACATATGTAGAAATATCGAAAAGTTCAAATGAAAGCTGTGGCCATGCCCTTTCGTTTGACACCCATACTGAACGCATACAACAAGGTCTTATAGGAACCACATTTTCGCCGATAGCTCATTTAAAAGCTGTGGCCACTTGTTTTGGTTTGACACCCATACTGAAAGCATATATCATGACTTTAGGGGAACAGCATTTTCACCGATATCTCGTTTATCGATAAATATAACGAAATATGGATCAGTTCAGAATAAAGCTGTCTGCTTTCCCTTTCATTAGATACTCATATTGCACTTAAGTTTCACGGTTTTATGGGAAAAACATTTTGACCGATAACTCATTAATCGATAAATATATGGAAATATGGATCAGTTCAGATGAAAGCTGTCTGCTTTCCCTTTCATTAGGCACTCATATTACACTTAAGTTTCACGGTTTCATGGGAACAACCTTTTGACCGATAACTCATGTATTGATACATATGTAGAAATATCGAAAAGTTCAAATGAAAGCTGTGGCCATGCCCTTTCGTTTGACACCCATATGGAACGCATACATCAAGGTTTTGTGGGAACCACATTTTGACCGATAACTCATTTATCGATAAATGTATCGAAATATGGATCAGTTCAGAATAAAGCTGTCTGCTTTCCCTTTCATTAGACACTCATATTGCGCTTAAGCTTCACGGTTCTATGGGAACAACATTTTAACCGATAACTCATTTATCGATAAATGTATCGACATATGGATCAGTTCAGATGAAAGCTGTCTGCTTTCCCTTTCATTAGACACTCATATTGCGATTAAGTTTCACGGTTCTATGGGAACAACATTTTAACCGATAACTCATTTATCGATAAATATATCGAAATATGGATCAGTTCAGAATAAAGCTGTCTGCTTTCCCTTTCATTAGACACTCATATTGCGCTTAAGTTTCACGGTTTTATGGGAACAACGTTTTGACCGATAACTCATGTATCGATACATATATCGAAATATCGAAAAGTTCAAATGAAAGCTGTGGCCATGGGTGTGTGACACCCATATGGAACGCATACATCAAGGTTTGTGGGAACCACATTTTGACCGATAACTCATTTATCGATAAATGTATCGAAATATGGATCAGTTCAGGATAAAGCTGTCTGCTTTCCCTTTCATTAGACACTGATATTGCGCTTAGGCTTCACGGTTTTATGGGAACAGCATTTTAACCGATAACTCATTTATCGATAAATGTATCGACATATGGATCAGTTCAGAATAAAGCTGTCTGCTTCCCTTTCATTAGACACTCATATTGCGCTTAAGTTTCACGGTTCTATGGGAACAACATTTTAACCGATAACTCATTTATCGATAAATATATCGAAATATGGATCAGTTCAGAATAAAGCTGTCTGCTTTCCCTTTCATTAGACACTCATATTGAATGCATATATCAAGGTTTTAGGGGAACAAAATTTTCACCGATAGCTCATTTATCGACACATATATCGAAATATGGATCAGTTCAAATGAAAGCTGTGGCCTTGCCCTTTCGTTTGACAACCATATTGAATCATATATCAAGGTTTTATAGGAACCACATTTCACCGATAGCTCGTTTATTGACAAATATATCGAAATATGGATCAATTCAGGTGAAAGCTGTGGCCTTGCCCTTTTGTTTCACACCCATATTGAATGCATATGTCACGATTTTAGAGGAACAACATTTTCGCCGATAGCTCATTTAAAAGCTGTGGCCACGGGTTTTGGTTTGACACCCATACTGAAAGCATATATCATGACTTGAGGGGAACAACATTTTCACCGATAGCCCATCTATCGATAAATATATCGAAAAGTGAAAATTAAAGCTAAGGCCATGCTCTTTCGTTTGACATTTATGCTGACTTTAGGGGAACAACATTTTCACCGATAGCTCGTTTATCGACAAATATATCGAAATATGGATCAATTTGGGATAAAGCTGTGGCCTTGCCCTTTCGCTTGGCACCCATGTGGAACGCATACATCAAAGTTTTGTGGGAACCACATTTTGACCGATAACTCATGTATCGATACATATATCGAAATATCGAAAAGTTTAAATGTAAGCTGTGGCCATGCTCTTTCGTTTGACATCCATACTGACTTTAGGGGAACAACATTTTCACCGATAGCTCGTTTATCGACAAATATATCGAAATATGCATCAATTCATGTGAAAGCTGTGGCCTTGCCCTTTCGCTTGACACCTATATGGAACGCATACATCAAGGTTTTGTGGGAACCACATTTTGACCGATAACTCATTTATTGATAAATATATCGAAATATGGATCAGTTCAGAATAAAGCTGTCTGCTTTCCCTTTCATTAGACACTCATATTGCGCTTAAGTTTCACGGTTCTATGGGAACAACATTTTAACCGATAACTCATGTATTGATAAATATATCGATTTATGGATCAGTTCAGATGAAAGCTGTCTGCTTTCCCTTTCATTAGACACTCATACTGCGCTCAAGTTTCATGGTTTTATGGGAACAACGTTTTGACCGATAACTCATTTATCGATAAATGTATCGAAATATGGATCAGTTCAGAATAAAGCTGTCTGCTTTCCCTTTCATTAGACACTCATATTGCGCTTAAGTTTCACGGTTCTATGGGAACAACATTTTAACCGATAACTCATGTATCGATAAATATATCGAAATATGGATCAGTTCAGATGAAAGCTGTCTGCTTTCCCTTTCATTAGACACTCATATTGCGCTCAAGTTTCAGGGTTTTATGGGAACAACGTTTTGACCGATAACTCATTTATCGATAAATGTATCGAAATATGGATCAGTTCAGAATAAAGCTGTCTGCTTTCCCTTTCATTAGACACTCATATTGCGCTTAAGTTTCACGGTTCTATGGGAACAACATTTTAACCGATAACTCATGTATCGATAAATATATCGAAATATGGATCAGTTCAGATGAAAGCTGTCTGCTTTCCCTTTCATTAGACACTCATATTGCGCTTAAGTTTCACGGTTCTATGGGAACAACATTTTAACCGATAACTTATGTATCTATAAATATATCGAAATATGGATCAGTTCAGATGAAAGCTGTCTGCTTTCACTTTCATTAGACTCTCATATTGCGCTTAAGTTTCACGGTTCTATGGGAACAACATTTTAACCGATAACTCATGTATCGATAAATATATCGAAATATGGATCAGTTCAGATGAAAGCTGTCTGCTTTCCCTTTCATTAGACACTCATATTGCGCTCAAGTTTCATGGTTTTATGGGAACAACGTTTTGACCGATAACTCATTTATCGATAAATGTATCGAAATATGGATCAGTTCAGAATAAAGCTGTCTGCTTTCCCTTTCATTAGACACTCATATTGCGCTCAAGTTTCATGGTTTTATGGGAACAACGTTTTGACCGATAACTCATTTATCGATAAATGTATCGAAATATGGATCAGTTCAGAATAAAGCTGTCTGCTTTCCCTTTCATTAGACACTCATATTGCGCTTAAGTTTCACGGTTCTATGGGAACAACATTTTAACCGATAACTTATGTATCTATAAATATATCGAAATATGGATCAGTTCAGATGAAAGCTGTCTGCTTTCACTTTCATTAGACTCTCATATTGCGCTTAAGTTTCACGGTTCTATGGGAACAACATTTTAACCGATAACTCATGTATCGATAAATATATCGAAATATGGATCAGTTCAGATGAAAGCTGTCTGCTTTCCCTTTCATTAGACACTCATATTGCGCTTAAGTTTCACGGTTCTATGGGAACAACATTTTAACCGATAACTCATGTATCGATAAATATATCGAAATATGGATCAGTTCAGATGAAAGCTGTCTGCTTTCCCTTTCATTAGACACTCATATTGCGCTTAAGTTTCACGGTTTTATGGGAACAACGTTTTGACCGATAACTCATGTATCGATACATATGTAGAAATATCGAAAAGTTCAAATGAAAGCTGTGGCCATGCCCTTTCGTTTGACACCCATACTGAACACATATATCAAGGTTTTGTGGGAACCACATTTACACCGATAGCTCATTTAAAAGGTGGGGCCACGTGTTTTCGTTTGACACCTATACTGAACGCATTTATCAAGGTTCTATGAGAACAACATTTTGACCGATAACTCATTAATCGATAAATATATGGCAATATGGATCAGTTCCGATGAAACCTGTCTGCTTTCACTTTCATTAGAGACTCATATTGCACTTAAGTTTCACGGTTTTATGGGAACAACATTTTGACCGATAACTCATGTATCGATACATATGTAGAAATATCGAAAAGTTCAAATGAAAGCTGTGGCCATGCCCTTTCGTTTGACACCCATACTGAACACATATATCAAGGTTTTGTGGGAACCACATTTTCACCGATAGCTCATTTAAAAGGTGGGCCCACGTGTTTTCGTTTGACACCTATACTGAACGCATTTATCAAGGTTTTATGAGAACAACATTTTGACCGATAACTCATTAATCGATAAATATATGGCAATATGGATCAGTTCCGATGAAAGCTGTCCGCTTTCCCTTTCATTAGACACTCATATTGCGCTTAAGTTTCACGGTTCTATGGGAACAACATTTTGACCGATAACTCATTTATCAACAAATATATCGAAATATGGATCAGTTCAGATGAAAGCTGTGGTCTTTTTCTTTGATTTGACACTCATATTGCGCTTAAGTTTCACGGTTTTATGGGAACAACATTTTGACCGATAACTCGTTTATCGATAAATGTATCGAAATATGGATCAGTTCAGAATAAAGCTGTCTGCTTTCCCTTTCATTAGACACTCATATTGCGCTTAAGTTTCACGGTTCTATGGGAACAACATTTTGACCGATAACTCATGTATCGATACATATGTAGGAATATCGAAAATTTCAAATGAAAGCTGTGGCCATGCCCTTTCGTTTGACACCCATACTGAACGCATACAACAAGGTCTTAGAGGAACCACATTTTTAAAAGCTGTGGCCACGTGTTTTGGTTTGACACCCATACTGAACGCATATATCATGACTTTAGGGGAACAGCCTTTTCACCGATAGCTCGTTTATCGACAAATATATCGAAATATGGATCAATCCAGGTGAAAGCTGTGGCCTTGCCCTTTCGCTTGACAGCCATATGGAATGCATACATCAAGGTTTTTATTGATAAATATATTGAAATATCGAAAAGTCAAGATGAAAGCTAAGGCCATGCTCTTTCGTTTGAGACGCATACTGAATGCATACAACAAGGTCTTATAGGAACCACATTTTCGCCAATAGCTCATTTAAAAGCTGTGGCCACGTGTTTTGGTTTGACACCCATACTAAAAGCATATATCATGACTTTAGGGGAACAGCATTTTCACCGATAGCTCGTTTATCGACAAATATATCGAAATATGGATCAATTCAGGTGAAAGCTGTCTGCTTTCCCTTTCATTAGACACTCATATTGCGCTTAAGTTTCACGGTTTTATGGGAACAACGTTTTGACCGATAACTCATGTATCGATACATATATCGAAATATCGAAAAGTTCAAATGAAAGCTGTGGCCATGCCCTTTCGTTCGACACCCATATGAAACGCATACATCAAGGTTTTGTGGGAACCACAATTTGACCGATAACTCATTTATCGATAAATGTATCGAAATATGGATCAGTTCAGAATAAAGCTGTCTGCGTTCCCTTTCATTAGACTCTCATATTGCGCTTAAGTTTCACTGTTCTATGGGAACAACATTTTAACCGATAACTCATGTATCGATAAATATATCGAAATATGGATCAGTTCAGATGAAAGCTGTCTGCTTTCCCTTTCATTAGACACTCATATTGCGCTTAAGTTTCACGGTTTTATGGGAACAACGTTTTGACCGATAACTCATGTATCGATACATATATCGAAATATCGAAAAGTTCAAATGAAAGCTGTGGCCATGCCCTTTCGTTGGACACCCATATGGAACGCATACATCAAGGTTTTGTGGGAACCACATTTTGACCGATAACTCATTTATCGATAAATGTATCGAAATATGGATCAGTTCAGAATAAAGCTGTCTGCTTTCCCTTTCATTAGACTCTCATATTGCGCTTAAGTTTCACTGTTCTATGGGAACAACATTTTAACCGATAACTCATGTATCGATAAATATATCGAAATATGGATCAGTTCAGATGAAAGCTGTCTGCTTTCCCTTTCATTAGACACTCATATTGCGCTTAAGTTTCACGGTTTTATGGGAACAACGTTTTGACCGATAACTCATGTATCGATACATATATCGAAATATCGAAAAGTTCAAATGAAAGCTGTGGCCATGCCCTTTCGTTCGACACCCATATGAAACGCATACATCAAGGTTTTGTGGGAACCACATTTTGACCGATAACTCATTTATCGATAAATGTATCGAAATATGGATCAGTTCAGAATAAAGCTGTCTGCTTTCCCTTTCATTAGACTCTCATATTGCGCTTAAGTTTCACTGTTCTATGGGAACAACATTTTAACCGATAACTCATGTATCGATAAATATATCGAAATATGGATCAGTTCAGATGAAAGCTGTCTGCTTTCCCTTTCATTAGACACTCATATTGCGCTTAAGTTTCACGGTTTTATGGGAACAACGTTTTGACCGATAACTCATGTATCGATACATATATCGAAATATCGAAAAGTTCAAATGAAAGCTGTGGCCATGCCCTTTCGTTGGACACCCATATGAAACGCATACATCAAGGTTTTGTGGGAACCACAATTTGACCGATAACTCATTTATCGATAAATGTATCGAAATATGGATCAGTTCAGAATAAAGCTGTCTGCGTTCCCTTTCATTAGACACTCGTATTGCGCTTAAGTTTCACGGTTCTATGGGAACAACCTTTTAACCGATAACTCATTTATCGATAAATGTATCGACATATGGATCAGTTCAGAATAAAGCTGTCTGCTTTCCCTTTCATTGGACACTCATATTGCGCTTAAGTTTCACGGTTCTATGGGAAAAACATTTTAACCGATAACTCATTTATCGATAAATATATCGAAATATGGATCAGTTCAGAATAAAGCTGTCTGCTTTCCCTTTCATTAGACACTCATATTGCGCTTAAGTCTCACGGTTTTATGGGAACAACGTTTTGACCGATAACTCATGTATCGATACATATATCGAAATATCGAAAAGTTCAAATTAAAGCTGTGGCCATGCCCTTTCGTTTGACACGCATATGGAACGCATACATCAAGGTTTTGTGGGAACCACAATTTGACCGATAACTCATTTATCGATAAATGTATCGAAATATTGATCACTTCAGAATAAAGCTGTCTGCTTTCCCTTTCATTAGACACTCATATTGCGCTTAAGTTTCACGGTTCTATGGGAACAACCTTTTAACCGATAACTCATTTATCGATAAATGTATCGCCATATGGATCAGTTCAGAATAAAGCTGTCTGCTTTCCCTTTCATTAGACACTCATATTGCGCTCAAGTTTCACGGTTCTATGGGAACAACATTTTGACCGATAACTCATTTATCGACAAATATATCGAAATATGGATCAGTTCAGATGAAAGCTGTGGTCTTTTTCTTTGATTTGACACTCATATTGCGCTTAAGTTTCACGGTTTTATGGGAACAACATTTTGACCGATAACTCGTTTATCGATAAATGTATCGAAATATGGATCAGTTTAGAATAAAGCTGTCTGCTTTCCCTTTCATTAGACACTCATATTGCGCTTAAGCTTCACGGTTCTATGGGAACAACATTTTAACCGATAACTCATTTATCGATAAATGTATCGACATATGGATCAGTTCAGAATAAAGCTGTCTGCTTTCCCTTTCATTAGACACTCATATTGCGCTTAAGTTTCACGGTTCTTTGGGAACAACATTTTAACCGACAACTCATTTATCGATAAATATATCCAAATATGGATCTGTTCAGAATAAAGCTGTCTGCTTTCCCTTTCATTAGACAGTCATATTGAATGCATATATCAAGGTTTTAGGGGAACAAAATTTTCACCGATAGCTCATTTATCGACAGATATATCGAAATATGTATCAGTTCAGATGAAAGCTGTGGCCTTGCCACCCATATTGAATGCATATATCAAGGTTTTATAGGAACCACATTTCACCGATAGCTCGTTTATTGACAAATATATCGAAATATGGATCAATTCAGGTGCAAGCTGTGGCCTTGCCCTTTCGTTTCACACCCATATTGAATGCATATGTCAAGATTTTAGAGGAACAACATTTTCGCCGATAGCTCATTTAAAAGCTGTGGCCACGGGTTTGACACCCATACTGAAAGCATATATCATGACTTGAGGGGAACAGCATTTTCACCGATAGCCCATCTATCGATAAATATATCGAAAAGTCAAAATTAAAGCTAAGGCCATGCTCTTTCGTTTGACATCCATACTGACTTTAGGGGAACAACATTTTCACCGATAGCTCGTTTATCGACAAATATATCGAAATATGGATCAATTTAGGAGAAAGCTGTGGCCTTGCCCTTTCGCTTGGCACCCTTGTGGAACGCATACATCAAGGTTTTGTGGGAACCACATTTTGACCGACAACTCATTTATTGATAAATATGTCGAAATATCGAAAAGTCAAGATGAAAGCTAAGGCCATGCTCTTTCGTTTGAGACACATACTGTATGCATATATCATGACTTGAGGGGAACAGCATTTTCACCGATAGCCCATCTATCGATAAATATATCGAAAAGTCAAAATTAAAGCTAAGGCCATGCTCTTTCGTTTGACACCCATATTGAACGAATATATCAAGGTTTTAGGGGAACAACATTTTGACCGATAGCTCATTTATCGACAAATATATCGAAATATGGATCAGTTCAGATGAAAGCTGTGGCCTCGCCCTTTCGTTTGACACCCATACGGAACGCATACATCAAGGGTTTGTGGGAACCACATTTGACCGATAACTCATTTGTCGATAAATGTATCGAAATATGGATCAGTTCAGAATAAAGCTGTCTGCTTTCCCTTTCATTAGACACTCATATTGCGCTTAAGTTTCACGGTTCTATGGGAACAACATTTTAACCGATAACTCATGTATCGATAAATATATCGAAATATGGATCAGTTCAGATGAAAGCTGTCTGCTTTCCCTTTCATTAGACACTCATATTGCGCTTAAGTTTCACGGTTTAATGGGAACAACGTTTTGACCGATAACTCATTTATCGATAAATGTATCGAAATATGGATCAGTTCAGAATAAAGCTGTCTGCTTTCCCTTTCATTAGACACTCATATTGCGCTTAAGTTTCACGGTTCTATGGGAACAACATTTTAACCGATAACTCATGTATCGATAAATATATCGAAATATGGATCAGTTCAGATGAAAGCTGTCTGCTTTCCCTTTCATTAGACACTCATATTGCGCTTAAGTTTCACGGTTTAATGGGAACAACATTTTGACCGATAGCTCATTTATCGACAAATATATCGAAATATGGATCAGTTCAGATGAAAGCTGTGGCCTCGCCCTTTCGTTTGACACCCATATGGAACGCATACATCAAGGTTTTGTGGGAACCACATTTGACCGATAACTCATTTGTCGATAAATGTATCGAAATATGGATCAGTTCAGAATAAAGCTGTCTGCTTTCCCTTTCATTAGACACTCATATTGCGCTTCAGTTTCACGGTTCTATGGGAACAACATTTTAACCGATAACTCATGTATCGATAAATATATCGAAATATGGATCAGTTCAGATGAAAGCTGTCTGCTTTCCCTTTCATTAGACACTCATATTGCGCTCAAGTTTCATGGTTTAATGGGAACAACGTTTTGACCGATAACTCATTTATCGATAAATGTATCGAAATATGGATCACTTGAGAATAAATCTGTCTGCTTTCCCTTTCATTAGACACTCATATTGCGCTTAAGTTTCACGGTTCTATGGGAACAACCTTTTAACCGATTGTAACCTTTAAACGTAACCAAATAAAACGCTGATGTTTAGCGTATGGTCAGAATTTCAGAATTGATTCTTTATTGAAAATTACATTCTTTTTATAGGAATTTCTTACCCTAATTTACACTAATACTTACAAACCAAATGTTTGTAAATGCAATGTGTTCAACAGTGATACTACACGATAACTCATTTATCGATAAATGTATCGACATATGGATCAGTTCAGAATAAAGCTGTCTGCTTTCCCTTTCATTGGACACTCATATTGCGCTTAAGTTTCACGGTTCTATGGGAAAAACATTTTAACCGATAACTCATTTATCGATAAATATATCGAAATATGGATCAGTTCAGAATAAAGCTGTCTGCTTTCCCTTTCATTAGACACTCATATTGCGCTTAAGTCTCACGGTTTTATGGGCACAACGTTTTGACCGATAACTCATGTACCGATACATATATCGAAATATCGAAAAGTTCAAATGAAAGCTGTGGCCATGCCCTTTCGTTTGACACGCATATGGAACGCATACATCAAGGTTTTGTGGGAACCACAATTTGACCGATAACTCATTTATCGATAAATGTATCGAAATATGGATCACTTCAGAATAAAGCTGTCTGCTTTCCCTTTCATTAGACACTCATATTGCGCTTAAGTTTCACGGTTCTATGGGAACAACCTTTTAACCGATAACTCATTTATCGATAAATGTATCGCCATATGGATCAGTTCAGAATAAAGCTGTCTGCTTTCCCTTTCATTAGACACTCATATTGCGCTTAAGTTTCACGGTTCTATGGGAACAACATTTTGACCGATAACTCATTTATCGACAAATATATCGAAATATGGATCAGTTCAGATGAAAGCTGTGGTCTTTTTCTTTGATTTGACACTCATATTGCGCTTAAGTTTCACGGTTTTATGGGAACAACATTTTGACCGATAACTCGTTTATCGATAAATGTATCGAAATATGGATCAGTTCAGAATAAAGCTGTCTGCTTTCCCTTTCATTAGACACTCATATTGCGCTTAAGCTTCACGGTTCTATGGGAACAACATTTTAACCGATAACTCATTTATCGATAAATGTATCGACATATGGATCAGTTCAGAATAAAGCTGTCTGCTTTCCCTTTCATTAGACACTCATATTGCGCTTAAGTTTCACGGTTCTTTGGGAACAACATTTTAACCGACAACTCATTTATCGATAAATATATCCAAATATGGATCTGTTCAGAATAAAGCTGTCTGCTTTCCCTTTAATTAGACAGTCATATTGAATGCATATATCAAGGTTTTAGGGGAACAAAATTTTCACCGATAGCTCATTTATCGACAGATATATCGAAATATGTATCAGTTCAGATGAAAGCTGTGGCCTTGCCACCCATATTGAATGCATATATCAAGGTTTTATAGGAACCACATTTCACCGATAGCTCGTTTATTGACAAATATATCGAAATATGGATCAATTCCGGTGCAAGCTGTGGCCTTGCCCTTTCGTTTCACACCCATATTGAATGCATATGTCAAGATTTTAGAGGAACAACATTTTCGCCGATAGCTCATTTAAAAGCTGTGGCCACGGGTTTGACACCCATACTGAAAGCATATATCATGACTTGAGGGGAACAGCATTTTCACCGATAGCCCATCTATCGATAAATATATCGAAAAGTCAAAATTAAAGCTAAGGCCATGCTCTTTCGTTTGACATCCATACTGACTTTAGGGGAACAACATTTTCACCGATAGCTCGTTTATCGACAAATATATCGAAATATGGATCAATTTAGGAGAAAGCTGTGGCCTTGCCCTTTCGCTTGGCACCCATGTGGAACGCATACATCAAGGTTTTGTGGGAACCACATTTTGACCGACAACTGATTTATTGATAAATATGTCGAAATATCGAAAAGTCAAGATGAAAGCTAAGGCCATGCTCTTTCGTTTGAGACACATACTGTATGCATATATCATGACTTGAGGGGAACAGCATTTTCACCGATAGCCCATCTATCGATAAATATATCGAAAAGTCAAAATTAAAGCTAAGGCCATGCTCTTTCGTTTGACACCCATATTGAACGAATATATCAAGGTTTTAGGGGAACAACATTTTGACCGATAGCTCATTTATCGACAAATATATCGAAATATGGATCAGTTCAGATGAAAGCTGTGGCCTCGCCCTTTCGTTTGACACCCATATGGAACGCATACATCAAGGTTTTGTGGGAACCACATTTGACCGATAACTCATTTGTCGATAAATGTATCGAAATATGGATCAGTTCAGAATAAAGCTGTCTGCTTTCCCTTTCATTAGACACTCATATTGCGCTTAAGTTTCACGGTTCTATGGGAACAACATTTTAACCGATAACTCATGTATCGATAAATATATCGAAATATGGATCAGTTCAGATGAAAGCTGTCTGCTTTCCCTTTCATTAGACACTCATATTGCGCTTAAGTTTCACGGTTTAATGGGAACAACGTTTTGACCGATAACTCATTTATCGATAAATGTATCGAAATATGGATCAGTTCAGAATAAAGCTGTCTGCTTTCCCTTTCATTAGACACTCATATTGCGCTTAAGTTTCACGGTTTATTAAATGTATCGAAATATGGATCAGTTCAGAATAAAGCTGTCTGCTTTCCCTTTCATTAGACACTCATATTGCGCTTAAGTTTCACGGTTCTATGGGAACAACATTTTAACTGATAACTCATGTATCGATAAATATATCGAAATATGGATCAGTTCAGATGAAAGCTGTCTGCTTTCCCTTTCATTAGACACTCATATTGCGCTTAAGTTTCACGGTTCTATGGGAACAACATTTTGTCCGATAACTCATGTATCGATACATATGTAGAAATATCGAAAAGTTCAAATGAAAGCTGTGGCCATGCCCTTTCGTTTGACACCCATACTGAACACATATATCAAGGTTTTGTGTGAACCACATTTTCACCGATAGCTCATTTAAAAGGTGGGGCCACGTGTTTTCGTTTGACACCTATACTGAACGCATTTATCAAGGTTTTATGAGAACAACATTTTGACCGATAACTCATTAATCGATAAATATATGGCAATATGGATCAGTTCCGATGCAAGCTGTCTGCTTTCACTTTCATTAGACACTCATATTGCGCTTAAGTTTCACGGTTTTATGGGAACAACATTTTGACCGATAACTCATTAATCCATAAATATATGGAAATATGGATCAGTTCAGATGAAAGCTGTCTGCTTTCCCTTTCATTAGATACTCATATTGCACTTAAGTTTCACGGTTTTATGGGAACAACATTTTGACCGAAAACTCATGTATCGATACATATGTAGAAATATCGAAAAGTTCAAATGAAAACTGTGGCCATGCCCTTTCGTTCGACACCCATATGGAACGCATACATCAAGGTTTTGTGGGAACCACAATTTGAGCGATAACTCATTTATCGATAAATGTATCGAAATATGGATCAGTTCAGAATAAAGCTGTCTGCTTTCCCTTTCATTAGACCCTCATATTGCGCTTAAGTTTCACGGTTCTATGGGAACAACATTTTGACCGATAACTCATGTATCGATACATATGTAGAAATATCGAAAAGTTCAAATGAAAGCTGTGGCCATGCCCTTTCGTTTGACACCCATACTGAACGCATACAACAAGGTCTTAGAGCAACCACATTTTTAAAAGCTGTGGCCACGTGTTTTGGTTTGACACCCATACTGAACGCATATATCATGACTTTAGGGGAACAGCATTTTCACCGATAGCTCGTTTATCGACAAATATATCGAAATATGGATCAATTCAGGTGAAAGCTGTGGCCTTGCCCTTTCGCTTGACACCCATATGGAACGCATACATCAAGGTTTTTATTGATAAATATATTGAAATATCGAAAAGTCAAGATGAAAGCTAAGGCCATGCTCTTTCGTTTGAGACGCATACTGAATGCATACAACAAGGTCTTATAGGAACCACATTTTCGCCGATAGCTCATTTAAAAGCTGTGGCCACGTGTTTTGGTTTGACACCCATAATTAAAGCATATATCATGACTTTAGGGGAACAGCATTTTCACCGATAGCTCGTTTATCGATAAATATAACGAAATATGGATGAGTTCAAATGAAAGCTGAGGCTTCGCCCTTTCGTTTGACACCCATATGGAACGCATACATCAAGGTTTTATGGGAACCACATTTTGACCGATAACTCATTTATCGATAAATGTATCGAAATATGGATCAGTTCAGAATAAAGCTGTCTGCTTTCCCTTTCATTAGACTCTCATATTGCGCTTAAGTTTCACTGTTCTATGGGAACAACATTTTAACCGATAACTCATGTATCGATAAATATATCGAAATATGGATCAATTCAGATAAAAGCTGTCTGCTTTCCCTTTCATTAGACACTCATATTGCGCTTAAGTTTCACGGTTTTATGGAAACAACGTTTTGACCGATAACTCATGTATCGATACATATATCGAAATATCGAAAAGTTCAAATGAAAGCTATGGCCATGCCCTTTCGTTCGACACCCATATGGAACGCATACATCAAGGTTTTGTGGGAACCACAATTTGACCGATAACTCATTTATCGATAAATGTATCGAAATATGGATCAGTTCAGAATAAAGCTGTCTGCTTTCCCTTTCATTAGACACTCATATTGCGCTTAAGTTTCACGGTTCTATGGGAACAACCTTTTAACCGATAACTCATTTATCGATAAATGTATCGACATATGGATCAGTTCAGAATAAAGCTGTCTGCTTTCCCTTTCATTAGACACTCATTGAAAAATTACTAATATTTTTTAGTAATGAAATATTCACTTCACTAGTGATTGGTAAGTTCATATCAATTTAGGGGAGCACAAATTACACTTTTAATTATTGCCTGTCACTCGTATTAAAAACACCGCCGATCTCGATTACTCATAGACTGTAACTTTAATTATTCATTTTCTCCTTTTTATAATATTTTCTTAAATCTAATTTACAGTTTGTCAACTTCCAAGTCCAATAGGAACGGTAAGCTCTTCGTCTGCACCTATGAGCATACGTATGTGTGTATGTGTAGCAGAGAGCGTGGACAAAGCCGTGCTTGCAAGTAGGCATACACACACCGCATGCACATAGGTACATTAGAATACTGTAATCATGCATTTACTTACATTAGGGTGGTGCTAAAACTAAAGGTAAGTAATTGGTAAGTATTAAAATTCATTTAATTTATTTATAGGTAAAATTAAGGTAAGTATATTTTAAGTATTTAGGTAAGTATAATTTCCATTTAAATTCATTATTTAATTACATTTCATTTTATTTATACATTTCATTTTTAGGTATATCTTAGGTAAAAATTGCTGAAACTAGTCGTCTGCTTTAACACCGGCCACCTTGAACGAATCTGGATTCTTCAATCATCTGTTACGGGTAACACGGCAAGCTTATGGATTGGACGCCTAATTGTTCCGGCTATGGTTTGCACGTCGGCCACTCTCACCTTTCCGTCCTGGCCGGCGATCGTACCTGTCACTCGGCCTAGGATCCATTGCTGTGGCGGGGCGTTGTCTTCGTGAGCGACGACGAGCTCTCCTACCTCTACGTTGGGCTGTGGGTGCTGCCACTTGTTGCGCTCCTGCAAACTCAGGAGGTAACTCCTGGACCACGTTTGCCAAAACCGACGCTTGATTGAGCAAACATGCTGCCATCTGTCGGAGTAGCGCGTGCTGGGTTCCGGGAGTTCCGTTTCCCCTGGCATTTCCCTGAGCCGGCAACCGATCAACAGGTGCGCCGGAGTTAGAGCCTCGCCGTCGTTCGGATCCTGGCTGAGTGGAGCGATTGGGCGCGAGTTGAGCACGGCCTCTACCTCTACGAGCAGCGTTTCGGTTTCTTCGGCGGTGAGACTCGCGTTGCCTATGGCTCGTACGAGCAGGTGCTTCGCCGACTTCACTGCCGCCTCCCATAACCCGCCGAAGTGGGGAGCCCTGGGAGGTATAAAGACGAACTTGAACCCTTCGTCTGCGGCGTATTGGGTTACCTCCTCCTTCTGACTCAGAAACGCTTCCCTCAGTTCCTTGAGTTTGCGATCGGCTCCTACGAAGTTCGTCGCGTTGTCGCAGTGAATCGTCGCTGGTATTCCCCGGCGTCCAACGAACCTTTTAAGGGCGAGAAGAAATTTGTCAGAACTCAAATCAGACACAAGTTCTAAATGGACAGCTTTTGAGGTAAAACACACAAAGACCGCAATGTACATTTTTACCGGGGGGCGACCCCGTATCTTTTGTGTGACGTAAATTGGACCGCAAAAATCTACCCCACAAACCATAAAAGGTCGTAGAGCACGCAGCCTGTCGGCTGGTAAATTGCCCATAATTTGGCTTTTTAATTTCGGCTTATAATGAAAGCAATGTATGCAGTTTCGCACGGTTCGACTACATGCTTCTCGAGCATTAACTAACCAAATTTTTTCACGTAAAATTGCAACCAATGCTTTAGCACCTGCATGATGGTTGCGCAAATGTAGGAACCGTACATACGATTTTACGAACTGCGAATTTTTACTCAATAATAGAGGAAATTTGGCATCGTACGGGATAGGCGCGTTCAATAAACGACCGCCTACTCGTAACAATTTCAACGACAAGGACTTTTCTGAATACTCATGCAAAAATGGATTTAACTTTTGCAAGCTCGACGGTAGTGGAAGATTTTTTGACAATTTGGTTATTTCTTGGCTATATTCATCAAATTGGACTATTTGAACAATTTTTAAGAAGCTCAATTGCAACTCTTGTGCCGATGGTGTTGGATCATATTTGGTGGATCGATTTCTCACCTTTAAGACCCATCGCAGAATATAGGCAAAAACTCGTAGTAATTTTTTGTGTGAAGAATATCTTTCAATCACAGTTACGAGTGGATTACGGTCGTCATTCAATGCTACTAAGGCGCTGGCGTTTTTCTTCTTTTCCAGTGCTTGTTCTTCAGGCGTTAATTCGAAGTGGGTATTTATTGGCCAACTAGCGGGGTCTTCTAAGAAGAACTGTGGGCCAGAAAACCATATTTCATCCACGCTACAACCCCGAGACACTTGATCCGCAGGATTTTGTTTAGTTGGCACATGCCGCCACGAAGCACTTTGAGTCAACTCTTGAATCTCGGACACTCTATTTGCAACGAATGTTTGCAACGTTGATGGATGTGTTTTTATCCAATGCAAAACTATTTCGGAGTCTGTCCAGAATGTTATGCTGTCAATAGGTCGATTCAACATTGGGGCAATGCGTGACCATAACTTGGCCAAAAGATGCGCTGCCAGGAGCTCTAGACGAGGAAGAGACTTAGTCTTCAGCGGAGCAACCCTGGATTTTGCAGTTAGCAGAATGCGTTTAACGTCGTTAGCGAATTGGCTTCGAATGTAAATACAACAACCATACGCCCTTATTGAGGCGTCGGAGAAGCCGTGTATTTGACAACTAGCACTCGACTCAGTATAAACAAACCGAGGAATGCTGATTGAAGGCAACTGCAACAAATTCGCCTTGAAATTCTGCCAACTGCTGTTGAGATACAACGGAATCGACTCATCCCAATCTAGTTTTTTAATCCACAGCTCTTGCAACAAGATTTTAGCTGAGGTCACTAGTGGGGCCAGCAAACCAAGAGGATCAAAGAGTCGGGCAGATACCGATAAAATATTTCGTTTCGTAGCTCGTAACTCATCAAATGTATCATCCAGTCTAAACCGAAATAAGTCGTCCTTTGGCGACCAGTGGATTCCCAGCGTTTTAGTGGAGTCTGAATCGTTGAAACTTAACGATTTTTCCAGACTCTGACTATCGAAAAAACTTGGGTGGTTAGAGAACCACTTAGCTAGCTGGAATCCTGCCGACTTTAGGATGTCAGTTACCTCACAGCGAATTCTGTCGAGGGATTCAAAATCTTCAGATCCGGTTAACAGATCATCAACGTAAAAATCGGTACTTATTACTTTGGAACCGAGTGGATATTCTTGTGCATTCATATCACTTAGCATCTGCAAACACCGTGTTGCGAGAAATGGAGCTGGCGCAGTGCCATAGGTAACGGTGTTTAAACGAAAAATTTGCAGAGGCTCGGATGGATGCTTTCTCCACACTATTAATTGAAAATTTCTATCATTTTCATTTACGACAACTTGGCGATACATCTTAGTGATGTCCGCCGTAATAGCATACTTATGCATTCGAAAGCGAAGTAGCGTCGAAAAAAGTTCTTCTTGAATGGTCGGTCCAACCATCAAAATGTCATTCAACGCAATTTGTGTTGACGTCCGACTCGACGCATCGAAAACAACGCGGAGTTTCGTCGACGTACTTTGTGGTCTTAGGACACACTGATGCGGAATGAAATAGTGGGCTTCACTCGGGATTTTATTATCAGTGGGGCTCATGTGGCCCAATGCCAAGTACTCTTCCATGAAGTCCAGATACATTTGACGAAGTTCTGGATCTTTCAACGTACGTCTCTCCAGCGCCTGAAACCGCCGAGCTGCGGTTTCAAATGACTGACCCAACATGTTTTGATCAGTTTTGAACGGCAATCTTACTTGAAGCCGTCCCGACGGTAAGACTTCAGTAGTCTTAACGAAGTATTCCTCGCATTCCCTTTGTTCGGCAGTAAACTTTGTAGCTTGTGATTCTGAAGGGATTTCTTCCATTGCCCAGAATCTTTGGACAATTTCATCAATTGCTTCGTAATCATCTTCAGCTTTACATAAGGCACTGCTAGCTTGGGAATGCTCACTTTGGTGGGAGACGTATTTGCCTGAAATAACCCAACCCAAAAGTGTTTTTTGAAGTGTTGGGAACCTTGGGTCAGTTTTAATCTGACCAACCGAAAGAAGATCGAAAAATGTTTCGGCTCCCAACAAAAGATCGACCTTTGAGGACTTATAGAACCCCGGATCAGCTAATTCAATATTAGCTGGAATTTTCCAACCTGTGGTGTCAACAGCCCGATCTGGGTGATTTGCCGAAATCGCTCCCATTACCCAAAAATCTGCGAGAAACTCGAAGTTGTTAACTGGGGATTTTATGACTGCACTAACTTTTGACCGAACCTTTTGGGTGGCATTACCAATCCCGATGACATTTAATGTCGCCTTCTCTCGCCGAATTCGCAGCCTTTGTGCCAGCTCTTCAGTCATAAAATTTACTTGAGACCCTGAGTCAAGTAACGCACGAGCTGACACATAATCACCGGAGCAAGTTTTTACCTTGACCACCGCTGTCGCTAACATGACGCGATCAGGCACGCTCACTGTGTGCATAGTTTGTGAGGTCGAAGGTTGTGGTGTTGTTTCGAACGATATCGGGTATTGGTGTAACATGGTGTGATGTGACCGGTTACAAACTCGACACCGTTCTAATTTGCATTTAGAAACCGTATGTCCCTTGCGTAAACAATTTATGCACAATGGGACCGATTTCGCGAATTCGAATCTCTGCTGAGGAGAGAGAGTTTTAAATTTAGGGCAGGTGGTTAGAAAGTGGTCTTTGGAGTTGCAGTGGAAACAAGTAGTTGGCTTAGCTTTCGCAGCCACAAAAGAAGATTTTGGCTTTTCAGCACTCTTGTTGCTTTGCCTTTGGGTGTCGTGCGATTTCGACGATGTCGACGCTTCTTCAGATGAGAGGTGCTGGTATCTCTTATTGAGAGCCGCTTCACACTCACTCCACAGCGGAAGCTTGTCGTAGTCAAGTTGCTCCTCCCATTTTGACCGCGTAGTGGGATCAACCTTCGACATAACTAAATGTATCAACATCGCGTTCGAAATATTTTTGTCATCACCCAAAGACAACAGGGAGTCATAGACAGCAGATACGGTGTCGATCATGGACCGCAGCGAAAGCGACGATGGCTTTTGGATTTTCGGCAACTCAAACAGTTTCGCAACTGTATTCGAAAATATGAGACATTTGTTGTCATATACCTTTTTTAGGCTTGCCAACGCCTTTGGGTAATTTTCTTCCGTCATTTGGAAAGCCTTCACCGTTCCCAAGGCTTCACCAGACAAACACGAAACTAAATGTGTGAATTTTTCAATGTCTGACAGCGCAGGATTGTTATGAACGAGGCTCTCAAACAAACTCATAAAATTTTTAAACTCCGAATACTGCCCTCGAAACTTGGGCAGCGACATTTTCGGAAGTCTTGAGCTGTGAGGCACTGTGAAGGAGGTGTCAGAGGCTTTTGTTTTGTTGCTCTCTGACAATATCGATTTTAACATTGCCTTGGTTCCAACAATTAAATCTTCAAGGCTGTCACGGGTGTCATCATCTTCATCGATCTCTTCTATTTCGGACTGACACGCCAGAAGCTTTTCGCTGTAACTATTCAGCATTTCGAGTCGACACTCAACTTCCGACGGATCTGATGAGAGTGACTTATTATGAATTCCCGTTTTTATTCTAGCTATGCTTCTTTTTAAAATTGTCCTTTGTCTTTTTAAGGAAGTAGCGTCTTCCACCTGGCCTAGCTGATTCTCACTTTTACTCATCTTGATTCGCTATGCACAGTAACTTTGTACAAAATTATAGTCTGGAAGTTTTCAACGTGGCAATACGAAAACGAAAAAAATCGCTGAAGCTTCACCAGAACTATCGAAAAAGCGCGAATTAAGAGATGAGAGCTTATAATCCCTTAAATGGGAAACTAGACGCAAAGTCGAAAATTTTTAAAGACCTAACCGTGAGCAGTAATATGGTCAACGATTTAACCAAACAATTAAAGCAGTATAGCTTTCGAAAAATATTTGACAGAATGGTAATCGGAGCCTTGTCGGAAATTGTACGAGGTAGTTTTCACTAAACAATCCCGAAATCTTGTTTCACGAAATTTGTATATAAACAATTTAATTTCAAAGTGAATACAAGAGATGCCAAAAATTAAAGCTTGTTGGGTGATCTTTGCAGCAATTTAGTAAAAACAACAACCTCAACAGCTTTTAATTGTTAGCCCTCAATACCTGTTCTGTATGGACTGGTTCGTTTCCAGCTTCGACTTCCCTTTTGCAGAGTATGCAGCTGCACTTCATTCCTGGAGGAAACCTTGGTAGCCAACTATTTCAGGATCGGTATCGAATACAGGCGGCACTGGATATCAGCAGCAGTGTTTTGGTGTGTGTGTGTGCACAGTTTTTTGCGCAAATAGCCTTTCAATAAAATAAACAAATTTTTTGCACTTAGCGCTTTTTGCAGGTAAGTATAGAACTTTATATATGTACGAGTATATACTCGTATGTATATTTTTTACAATTATAATTTTCACGCACTTGTGGGTATGTGAACCTCTTTAAAAAATTTTTTGTAAGTATAGAATTTATTTAAATTTAAGTAATTTTTTATTTTCGGGTTTTCACACTGGCACTGCTATCGTTTAATGCGCCACTGTAGGTACACGAGCGGTATGTATATATGTAGGTGCGCAGGTAAAATTGTCAGCTATTTGCACTAATTTTTTAAACAGCAATTTTACTGTATGTAGGTATGTATTTTTTAATTTTCTGACACTGTTTAAATTTTGCTTTTATATATGTTTAAAAACTATTGCAATTTTTCGATTGATTTATCAAAATATTTTTAACCACAATTTAAATTTTTATTGTGTTTTTTAACTTTTCAGGCTGATTTCACAACCGTCAACACTATGTATTTTTCAACACAGGTAAGTATTTTGAACCAATCTTTTAAATTAATTTTTATTAGAAAGGTAAGTATTTAATATTTTTCAAACTCTTTAACTTTTGTAAATTTATTTTGCTGCAGGTATTTTTCAAACTTTCTTCTGCTTCTTTTCAGCCACTGCACTGCACTAATAATGTTTTGTTTTTGCACACACGACCGCGACAGGCAATTAATTATTTAATATTTTGTTGGTTTTTTTTTTTTTTTTTTTTATATAAATTTATTTGAAACGTAATTTTTTTTTGTTTTTTATCCAAGCACTCACTTGCACCTCAATAAAATATTGATAATGTCTTTAAATTATTTTTTAATTTGCACTTAGTCCCTGCTCGGGCGCCATGAAAAATTACTAATATTTTTTAGTAATGAAATATTCACTTCACTAGTGATTGGTAAGTTCATATCAATTTAGGGGAGCACAAATTACACTTTTAATTATTGCCTGTCACTCGCATTAAAAACACCGCCGATCTCGATTACTCATAGACTGTAACTTTAATTATTCATTTTCTCCTTTTTATAATATTTTCTTAAATCTAATTTACAGTTTGTCAACTTCCAAGTCCAATAGGAACGGTAAGCTCTTCGTCTGCACCTATGAGCATACGTATGTGTGTATGTGTAGCAGAGAGCGTGGACAAAGCCGTGCTTGCAAGTAGGCATACACACACCGCATGCACATAGGTACATTAGAATACTGTAATCATGCATTTACTTACATTAGGGTGGTGCTAAAACTAAAGGTAAGTAATTGGTAAGTATTAAAATTCATTTAATTTATTTATAGGTAAAATTAAGGTAAGTATATTTTAAGTATTTAGGTAAGTATAATTTCCATTTAAATTCATTATTTAATTACATTTCATTTTATTTATACATTTCATTTTTAGGTATATCTTAGGTAAAAATTGCTGAAACTAGTCGTCTGCTTTAACACTCATATTGCGCTTAAGTTTCACGGTTCTATGGGAACAACATTTTAACCGATAACTCATTTATCGATAAATATATCGAAATATGGATCAGTTCAGAATAAAGCTGTCTGCTTTCCCTTTCATTAGACACTCATATTGCGCTTAAGTCTCACGGTTTTATGGGAACAACGTTTTGACCGATAACTCATGTATCGATACATATATCGAAATATCGAAAATTTCAAATGAAAGCTGTGGCCATGCCCTTTCGTTTGACACCCATACTGAACGCATACAACAAGGTCTTAGAGGAACCACATTTTTAAAAGCTGTGACCACGTGTTTTGGTTTGACACCCATACTGAACGCATATATCATGACTTTAGGGGAACAGCATTTTCAGCGATAGCTCGTTTATCGACAAATATATCGAAATACGGATCAATTCAGGTGAAAGCTGTGGCCTTGCCCTTTCGCTTGACACCCATATAGAACGCAAACATCAAGGTTTTGTGGGAACCACATTTTGACCCATAACTCATTTATTGATAAATATATCGAAATATCGAAAAGTCAAAATGAAAGCTAAGGCCATGATCTTTCGGTTGACCCTCATATTGAAAGCATATATAAAGGTTTTATGGTAACAACATTTTCACCAATAGCTCATTTAAAAGCTGGGGCCACGTGTTTCCGTTTGACACCCATATTGAACGCATTTATCAAGGTTTTATGAGAATAACATTTTGACCGATAACTCATTTATTGATAAATATATCGAGATATCGAAAAGTTCAAATGAAATCTAAGGCCCTGTCCTTTCGTTTAACACCCATACTGAACGCATATATCAACTTTTAATAGGAACCACATTTCCACCGATAGCTCATTTATCGACAAATATATCGAAATACGGATCAATTCAGGTGAAAGCTGTGGCCCATATTGAATGCATATATCAAGGTTTTAGGGGAACAACATTTTCACCGATAGCTTATTTATCGACATATACGAGTATATCGAAATATGGATCAATTCAGGTGAAAGCTGTGGCCTTGCCCTTTCGCTTGACACCCATATGGAACGCAAACATCAAGGTTTTGTGGGAACCACATTTTGACCCATAACTCATTTATTGATAAATATATCGAAATATCGAAAAGTCAAAATGAAAGCTAAGGCCATGATCTTTCGGTTGACCCTCATACAGAAAGCATATATCAAGATTTTAAGGGAACAACATTTTCACCGATAGCTCATTTAAAAGCTGTGACCACGTGTTTTCGTTTGACACCCATATTGAACGCATATATCATGACTTTAGGGGAACAGCACTTTCACCGATAGCTCATCTATCGATAAATATATCGAAATATTGAAAAGTCAAAATGAAAGTTAAGGCCATCCTCTTTCCCTTGAGACATATACTGAATGCATAAAAGCTGTGGCCACGTGTTTTCGTTTGACACCCATACTGAAAGCATATATCATGACTTTAAGGGAACAGAATTTTCACCGAAAGCTCATCTTTCGATAAATACAACGACATATGGATGAGTTGAAATGAAAGCTGTGGTCTTGCCCCTTCGTTTGACACCCATATTGAACGCATGTATCAAGGTTTCAGGGGAACAACATTTTCACCGATAGCTCATTTATCGACAAATATATCGAAATATGGATCAGTTCAGAATAAAGCTGTCTGCCTTCCCTTTCATTAGACACTCATATTGCGCTTAAGTTTCACGGTTTTATGGGAACCACATTTTGACCGATAACTTATGTATCGATAAATATATCGAAATATGCATCAGTTCAGATGAAAGCTGTCTGCTTTGCCTTTCATTAGACACTCATATTGCCCTTAAGTTTCACGGTTTTATGGGAACACCATTTTGACCGATAACTCATTAATCGATAAATATATGGAGATATGGATCAGTTCTAATGAAAGCTGTCTGCTTTCCCTTTCATTAGACACTCATATTGCGCTTAAGTTTCACGGTTTTATGGGAACAACATTTTGACCGATAACTCATGTATCGATAAATATATCGAAATATGGATCAGTTCTGATGAAAGCTATCTGCTTTCCCTTTCATTAGACACTCATATTGCACGTAAGTTTCACGGTTTTATGGGAACAACATCTTGACCGATATCCCATGTATCGATACATATATCGAAATATCGAAAAGTTCAAATGAAAGCTGTGGCCATACCCTTTCGTTTGACATCCATACTGAACGCATATATCAAGGTTTTGTGGAAACCACATTTTCACCGATAGCTCATTTAAAAGCTGGGGCCACGTGTTTTCGTTTGACACCCATATTGAACGCATTTATCAAGGTTTTATGAGAACAACATTTTGATCGATAACTCATTTATTGATATATATATCGAGATATCGAAAAGTTCAAATGAAAGCTGTGGCTATCTCCTTTCGTTTGACACCCATACTGAAAGCATATATCAATTATTTTGTGGGAACCACATGTTCACCGATAGCTCGTTTATCGACAAATATATCGAAATATGGATCAATTCAGGTGAAAGCTGTGGCCTTGCCCTTTCGCTTGATACCCATGTGGATCGCATACATCAAGGTTTTGTGGGAACCAAATTGTGACCGATAACTCATTTATTGATAAATATATCGAAAAGTTCAAATGAAAGCTGTGGCTATCTGCTTTCGTTTGGACCCCTATTGAAAGCATATATCAATGATTTATGGGAACCACATTTTCACCGGTAGCTCTTTTATCGATAAATATATCGAAATATAGATCAGCTCAGATGAAAGCTGTGGCCTTTCCCTCTCAATGGATACTCATATTGCGCATAATTTTCACGGTTTTATGAGAACAACATTTTGGCCGATAACTCATTTATCGATAAATATATGGAGATATGGAAAAGTTTAATTGAAAGTTGTGGCCATCTCCTTTCGTTTGACACCCATACTGAACCCATATTTCATGGTTTTATGGGAGCCACATTTTCACCGATAGTTCATTTAAAAGCTGGGGCCACGTGTTTTCGTTTGACACCTATATTGAACGCAAACATCAAGGTTTTGTGAGAACAACATTTTGACCGATAACTCATTAATCGATAAACATATGGAAATATGGATCAGTTCAGATGAAAGGTGTCTGCTTTCCCTTTCATTAGATACTCATATTGCGCTTAAGTTTGACGGTTTTATGGGAACAACATTTTGACCGATAACTCATGTATCGATAAATATATCGAAATATGGATCAGTTCAGATGCAAGTTGTCTGCTTTCCCTTGCATTAGACACTCATATTGCGCTTAAGTTTCACGGTTTTATGGGAACAACATTTTGACCGATAACTCATTTATCGATACATATATCGAAATATCGAAAAGTTCAAATGAAAGCTGTGGCCAGGCCCTCTCGTTTGACACCCATACTGAACGCATATATTAAGGTTTTGTGGAAACCACATTTTCACCGATAGCTCATTTAAAAGCGGTTTTATGGGAACAACTTTTTGACCGATAACTCATGTATCGATAAATATATAGATATATCGAAAACTTCAAATGAGAGCTGTGGCCATGACCTGTCGTTTAGCACCCATATTGGACGCATTTATCAAGGTTTTATGGGATCAACATATTGACGGATAACTCATGTATCGATACATATATCGAAATATCGAAAAGTTCAAATGAAAGCTGCGGCCATGCCCTTTCGTTTGACACCCATACTGAATGCATATATCAAGGTTTTATGGGAACCAGTTATTGACCGATAACACATTTATCGATAAATATATCGATATAAGACCAAGTCGAAACGAAACCTATGTCCACATCGTTTAGTTTGATACCCATATTGTATGAAATTTCTATACCTGTATACAAAATATCATTAGTATAAGTGGAGTATACTCAGAGTTTTAAGAATTAAAAAAAAAAATTGAAAATTAACGGTCCCTAGCAAGCCCGGAACCGACAAATAAAAAAAAACAAGTAGGGAAGTCTAAGTTCGGGTAAAACCGAACATTATATACCTAGTAGTGATCTATTATGGCATCCCAATTTACGGAGGTCAATTTTAATACTCTGAGTTCCTATTTGCGTTCAAATAGATAGACGTATCGAGAGACGGACATGGCTACAGCGACTCAGCTCATCCTCCTGATCATTTCAGTATACTTTTTGATGGGATTATCCCTTTTGCTTCTCATACGTACAAACATTTCATGTTCCTGAAAGGTATAAAATCAAAAAAGATATACAACTCCGCTTTTGCAGTGGGGTATTGTTTTTCATTTTTGTTATTTTCATCCTGAACGTTTTGATATACATCTTTACATCTTTACATATAATAAAATTGTAACAGGTCGATGTCTGTACATTGAAGATATTTAAGAAAAACTGATAGGAGAGGTCGTTATTGGACCAGCGGAACGCAAATCTACAATTTTTAGAATTTTTGTCTGTCTGTCTGTCCGTCTGTATGATTGTGCGCGTCTCACGCAAAACCTACTGAATAGAATTGCATGAAACTTTCACCATTCTATCACTTAACGTCCATCTTAAAATTTGGGACAACTTTCATTTGGATATCTCATCCAGTTTTCGAGTTATTGACCAAAATGTGGGAAAAATGTGACCAAAAATTTGGTTTTTTACCATAACGCCCGCGTCACAGAAAAACGACTGCAAAGAAATGAATGAAACTTTCAATAATCATTCTTTAGACGTCTCTCCTAAAATTTAAGACATCCTTCACCTCGATATTTTACCCGGGTCCCAATTTATTGACCTAAATGTGGACCCAGGGTGACTGTATGATTTGTGCTTTTCAGGCGGAACAAAGTTCGGCGGGTCAGCTAGTCAATAAATATATATCTCGACTCGTTTATGCTGAATGAAGTAATATACCTTGTGTGCGTAACACAGATAGATATAAAAAGGGTGTGTCTTTTATAAGCGCCAAAGTACTGAACCGATCTTTATGAAATTTTCAAAATATATACTTGGTTTATTTTGTTGTGTTGATCTTCCGACAGGGTAGTAAGCTGATTTTTGTTGGAACGATTTTCCGTCATCCCTTGTCAAGTTTGGTTTTGTGACAAACCGGTTTCGGCGTTCTGCCATTTTCAATGCCTAGCTTCGTTCTGGTCTGTGTCTATCCGCTGCGTTGTTTTCATAGTCCGTGGGTGCTGTGGCAGGTAATGTCAATCTATGTTTTCGTGGTAGGTAACGGTAATATGCGTGTGTGTGTGCGCGGTATTGATACGTCCGAATTGTTATCTGTCCCAAGGGTTGTTTTTGTAGGTATGTAGACATACCGCTTGTTAGCTAAGCGGTAGGTTGATGTAGGTAGAAATCGGTGATTTTTGCAGTTTGGTTCATATTTCGTTTTTGCTTGTTCATTGTTACGTGTTTGGTTGCTGTACCTGCTGGCTTGTGCTGTTTTTTGTAAACTAGTTTTAACGGTTCAAATATTTCGTCAGAGATAGTGTTGGTTTGTTCGTTTATGATCCTGCCGTCAAATGTTTTTAACTTGTATATCTCCATGTTCTCAAGTACATTGAGCCGCCGGCCTTTTCCTTGTACGTGAAGTATTCGAGCCGTTGTTTTTATGTTAGCTGGGGTGCAGTTGTTCTCAAACATGTGGTTCGCGAAATTAGATTCTGGTATTATGGTGGGTTTTCGTGTTTTTTTGTTGTAGTCCCTGATATGCTCTCGGAATCTTGTGCTTATTTTCCTTCCTGTTTGTCCTATGTAGCTGTATTGACATTCACAAGTGAGCCTATACACTCCGTGTCTGTTGAATGGGTCATCAGAATTAGTGTCGGTTCTTAGTTTTTGTCCGACGTTGTTGGATGTTCTGAATGCTGTGTTGATGTTATATCTTTTAAAGAACTTTGCTAATTTGTACGTCGCTTTTCCAGTGTATGTCATTGCCGTCCAAACCATTGGATTTTCCTCTACGTTTACTCTTTTTTGTGTTCCATGGCTACTTCTGAGTTTATCCACAAGTGCTTTCTTGTATCCATTATTTGCCGCTATGTTATATATTGTATTAAGCTCTCTCCAGTATGCTTCCTGTGTGAGCGGCGTTCTCTGAAGCCTATCCACTAAGTGCCTCAATGCTGCATTTTTGTGCTGTTGCGGATGGTTTGATGTAGAGTGTATAATGGTGTCCGTGGCAGTCGGTTTTCTATAAATGCCGTAGGTGAACCTATTTGTTATTTTGTCAATCCCTATAGTTAGGTCCAGGTAGTTCATTAATCCATCTTTTTCTACCTCCATTGTGAACTCTATGTTGCTATGTTGCCTGTTGAGGAACTCTAGTATTTGCTCTTCGTTATCGTCATTTAGGATGCAGATGATGTCATCCACGTATCTAACGTAGAATGCCACGCCTAACTTCGTTTTTAACTCCTGTATATATTTTCCTTCCAAGTTTTGCATGAATGTTTCCATGAGAATGGCCGATGTTGGGTTACCCATTCCTAGTCCGTTTGTCTGTCTATATATTTTGTTGTTGAACCGGAAATAGTTTTGCCGCAGCGTTGTTCTTAGCGCGTTGGTAATTTGCGCAGTTTTTACCTTATCTTCAGTTTTGTCCAGTAGTGTTTTGTTGACTATATCCATTGTATCTGTTAGTGGTATTGACGGGTATAAGTCCTTTATGTCAAAGGATACGAGTTTACTGCTCCTTGTGAGTTTAACGGTCTCAAGTCTTTGTAGTAGTTCTATCGTATTGCTTATTGTGTATTCGTGCCCTAGTTTCAGAGTGTCCTTTAAAATCGTTTTTAGATGTTTCGACAGTTTATAACCCGGCGCGGACTTAAAATTAATTATAGGTCTCATCGGCGTATCCTGCTTGTGGATTTTAGGTAACGCAATGAGTGGAGGAGCAGATGGATTCATTTGTGTTAGGGTATATGCCAACCTCTCGTCTATTATTTTGGTAGCATTTTTTATAACCTCTTAAACTTCGGTCTGGTATTTATCCGTGGGGTTATCCCTAATAATGCGGCATTTCATTTCCTCGATGAGCTTCTCTGTCTTTGCTATATATTCATCCTTACTGATTAGCACCGTTGTGTTTCCTTTGTCTGCTAAGAAAGACAAGATAAACACCGAACTACTGAGGATACATCTGCAATTGTCCGGACTCTTGCCCACGACTGCATTGATGGACTGCTTCGACCACATAAAGACGGGAATCAAACGCGAACTACAACGCAAATATGAAAAACTGAACCGAAAATTGGACCAGTTAACGGGCCGATGCGATCACAGTAACAGTCAACAAACACACGAATTTAACAAAAGGTTCGTAAACCTAACAACAGTGGCCATTAGCAACGAAGAAGCGCAACTTCTAGGGAAGGGCCTGAAGCACAACATCGCGAATAGCAATGAAGCAAAAAGAACTGAGCAAGCGATAGTAGATGCAGAGGTTGCAATATCGCTTCTTCCATATGAGGAACAGGAGCACGCAAGGCACATGTGCAGAGAAATCATAAGCAAGGAAGTAAGAGCCCAGGAAGCACAAAAAGGAAATAAGGAGCTGAAAATATTGAAAAGGCTACAACGAAAGCTAAAAAATAACAACATCGTCACAACGAAGGCAGACAAAGGAAACACAACGGTGCTAATCAGTAAGGATGAATATATATCAAAGACAGAGAAGCTCATCGAGGAAATGAAATGCCGCATTATTAGGGATAACCCCACGGATAAATACCAGACCGAAGTTAAAGAGGTTATAAAAAATGCTACCAAAATAATAGACGAGAGGATGGCATATACCCTAACACAAATGAATCCACCTGCTCCTCCACTCATTGCGTTACCTAAAATCCACAAGCAGGATACGCCGATGAGACCTATAATTAATTTTAAGTCCGCGCCGGGTTATAAACTGTCGAAACATCTAAAAACGATTTTAAAGGACACTCTGAAACTAGGGCACGAATACACAATAAGCAATACGATAGAACTACTACAAAGACTTGAGACCGTTAAACTCACAAGGAGCAGTAAACTCGTATCCTTTGACATAAAGGACTTATACCCGTCAATACCACTAACAGATACAATGGATATAGTCAACAAAACACTACTGGACAAAACTGAAGATAAGGTAAAAACTGCGCAAATTACCAACGCGCTAAGAACAACGCTGCGGCAAAACTATTTCCGGTTCAACAACAAAATATATAGACAGACAAACGGACTAGGAATGGGTAACCCAACATCGGCCATTCTCATGGAAACATTCATGCAAAACTTGGAAGGAAAATATATACAGGAGTTAAAAACGAAGTTAGGCGTGGCATTCTACGTTAGATACGTGGATGACATCATCTGCATCCTAAATGACGATAACGAAGAGCAAATACTAGAGTTCCTCAACAGGCAACATAGCAACATAGAGTTCACAATGGAGGTAGAAAAAGATGGAATAATGAACTACCTGGACCTAACTATAGGGATTGACAAAATAACAAATAGGTTCACCTACGGCATTTATAGAAAACCGACTGCCACGGACACCATTATACACTCTACATCAAACCATCCGCAACAGCACAAAAATGCAGCATTGAGGCACTTAGTGGATAGGCTTCAGAGAACGCCGCTCACACAGGAAGCATACTGGAGAGAGCTTAATACAATATATAACATAGCGGCAAATAATGGATACAAGAAAGCACTTGTGGATAAACTCAGAAGTAGCCATGGAACACAAAAAAGAGTAAACGTAGAGGAAAATCCAATGGTTTGGACGGCAATGACATACACTGGAAAAGCAACGTACAAATTAGCAAAGTTCTTTAAAAGATATAACATCAACACAGCATTCAGAACATCCAACAACGTCGGACAAAAACTAAGAACCGACACTAATTCTGATGACCCATTCAACAGACACGGAGTGTATAGGCTCACTTGTGAATGTCAATACAGCTACATAGGACAAACAGGAAGGAAAATAAGCACAAGATTCCGAGAGCATATCAGGGACTACAACAAAAAAACACGAAAACCCACCATAATACCAGAATCTAATTTCGCGAACCACATGTTTGAGAACAACTGCACCCCAGCTAACATAAAAACAACGGCTCGAATACTTCACGTACAAGGAAAAGGCCGGCGGCTCAATGTACTTGAGAACATGGAGATATACAAGTTAAAAACATTTGACGGCAGGATCATAAACGAACAAACCAACACTATCTCTGACGAAATATTTGAACCCTTAAAACTAGTTTACAAAAAACAGCACAAGCCAGCAGGTACAGCAACCAAACACGTAACAATGAACAAGCAAAAACGAAATATGAACCAAACTGCAAAAATCACCGATTTCTACCTACATCAACCTACCGCTTAGCTAACAAGCGGTATGTCTACATACCTACAAAAACAACCCTTGGGACAGATAACAATTCGGACGTATCAATACCGCGCACACACACACGCATATTAACGTTATCTATCACGAAAACATAGATTGACATTACCTGCCACAGCACCTACGGACTACAAAAACAACGCAGCGGATAGACACAGACCAGAACGAAGCTAGGCATTGAAAATGGCAGAACGCCGAAACCGGTTTGTCACAAAACCAAACTTGACAAGGGATGACGGAAAATCGTTCCAACAAAAATCATATATACTTGGGTTCACTGGGTACAGCATATACAATATATAGTTCTGGAAAAGTGGGTGGAGCCACACCCCCAGGCTATAAAAAGGTTCAATACGTCATAACTCCGAACTTTTTTGGTCTAAATTAATGAAATTTGGATATATGTGGCACTTAGTCAATATCTACATAATTTATCAAAATGCCACACCCACATATTTTGTGTTTTGTTTTTGCTCTTGAACTTTCATGATAGGTTGAGAGTTCGCTGGGCACGACACAGTCTGCATATGACTTTTGGAAAAGCACCCTGGTTATATAAAGTTGCAGTTCGGTATAGCTAGGAGTTTATTTGGTTCAAGTTAATGACATTTTATATACAGATGTGTTTGCTTGTATATTATAAAATATCAAAAGTAAACAACGATTTTCAGCATTCTTTTGCAAAACTGAGAGACTAGTTTGCGTTGAAATAGACAGATGGACAGACAGACATATGAACGGAGAGACGGATATCGAAAGTTCAAATCAATCGAATAAATCGACTCCGCTCATCGTTCTGATAATTTTAGTGAACTTTTCCCTTCTTCTTCTAATATTTACATACATTTAATGTTTATGAAAAGTATTAGAATCAAAAAAGTTATATGGTTTCGCTATTGCAATGGTCTATTAACTACGTGCCGGAATATTATGCTTGTGTGTTTTCCGATTTGGCTAATTTTTGGCAAGAGCATAATACATACTACTCAGAAGTAGCTGACCAATTTTCATTCAAATATCAATTGCGTTATAAGCGATTGCCTTTGAAAATATCAGGAATTTTATGCTGAAAAGTGGGCGGTGCCCCGCTTACTTCTTCAAAATTTACAAAATTTTGTTGCAGTTGAGTTTTCCTTAAACAGCTTATTATGTGTGCAAAATCTAATTGACATAACTTGCTCAGTTGTAGAAATATCGCTTTTTAAATTTTCCAAACAAATTATTCATTATTGTTGGAGTTATGGTATAAAAAGTTTTCTGAAATAATCCACTATAAAAGGGGCGGGGCTGCACCCACTTTCGAAAATTTTTATTTTTTTGTTTCTTAGTTTACGGGAACTTTAAAAGTGAAATATAAATGATGTAAAACAATTGCCTTTTTAATATATCTTTGATCCTCTTCAAAATCTTTCATATAAAAGTGGGCGTGGATCTTAACCGATTTCGCCCATTTTTTGTTTCCCAAACATTTCTTGAGCGCCTGGAAACCTGCGTGCTGAATTTCGTTTCGATATCGTGAACGGTGTTTGATTTATGATTAATAACATTTCTAAATTTTACTTAATCAAAAGTGGGCGGTGCCACTCCCATTTTTAAAAATTTCTCGAAAAATTTATCAATGTATACACCAAATTTTAACCTTATAAGTGTATGATGTACTGAGTAATCACTTTTTTTGTGTTTTCGATAATATTCTATACATAAAAAGTGGGCGGGGCTATCATCCGATTTCCCCCATTTTAAATAGCGCTCGGAGATGAGCGCCAAGGAGCCCGCATACCAAATATCATTATCAAATGTGTGCGTAGCACTACTAGGTATCAAAATTGCCATAACTCCTCCCAGACTATTAGCTGTCCGCACACTAAATTTCAACAAAATCGGTCCTGTCGTTCCAACGTTATTGAGTAACAAATGCAAACGTCTGGACATCCAAACAGCCAAACATTCACATTTATAATATTACTAGCACCCGCACCTTGTTTTACACGGGTTGATAATGTTTAAAACAACTTTATAATTGCACTGTAATGTACTTACCACTCAAAAGTCAAATTATTTATTAAATCTGCACTTTTGATTAATAAAAATCACTTCAAAATAAAACTTTATGGACTGCGATCGTTTTAATGTACTCCCGCAACTAACACGCAAATTTTAATAGCATAATTCATGAAAAGCAACGGTTCTTTTTGAAGAAAGATGTTCATGGTTGCCGAGCAAAAAAAATCAAAATGGATCGGTACTCAGTCTTTGGAAATAATCATACAAATTTGGATAAAACAAAATGTTGTAGAATTCAATCTCACTACTACACAAATAAGTCCATATATGCATATATACATACAAACATACGAAAACATAGTACTTTTGTTGAAACTTTAGGAGTATATATGTATGTTTAAAAATATGCATGCATTCTATTTCTTTTTTGTTGCATTAATCTGGCACCATGCATTAATATGTATGTGAAGCCGAAATAAAAGCGAAATTATGTAACATACGAGTACATATATACGTACATGTAGGAACGGACAGTACTAACCTACCTGAACAAGGAAACACTGTCGGTACAAAAGTAACTCTATCTATCTCTATGGCGCGATATACAACAGGTATATCATCATAAACCTCCTAAGAGATTTTTGCGCCCAGCTTCTCTTCCAATTTGTGGTGTGCCGATTTGAATTCTCCCTACAAATTGGTGGGACCTACAGTTTTTTGCCGACTCCGAACGGCATCTACAAAGGACACGAATTTTTGCTGAGAAGCCTGTAATGGCAGAAATACACTCGGAGAGTTTGCCAAACCACTGCCGAGGGGCGACCCCGTTTTGAAAAACTTTTTTCAAATCACTTTTGATGTTACCTGTACCAGGGCTCGAACCATGGACCTTCGGTGTGGTAGGCCGGCAACACTACCTTCACACCACGGCGTAACTCGCTCAGGGAAAACTATTAAAATTAACAATATATTATTGAGAAGTGAGTCAGCTCGAAAATGTAGAGAAAAAACTGGGTTGAAATAAAAAATATTGAAAATATAAAAAATATGTAACGCTAGCATATTGAAATACACACAAATATTAGTTTTAAAATATATATATAAACTTAACTTAAACTAACTAAATGTAATAAAATGTAAATGGATTTAAATAAACTGAACTAAATGCGAAACTGTAAAATAAAATATTATTTGTGTAAACCCACAAATAAATGGGGGCTCGTCCGGGATATCAAGCCAATATTCCCAAAGACAGAACTAGTTAAAAATGTGTAGAATGTGCATGGGAAAGAAAATGAATAATAATAAAGTGCAATTCTCTGTTTTAAAAGTTATGAAAACAATATAAAACCCAATGAACGTAATTTAGTGGTACCACGGTATTTCCATGCAATGAATTAGTCTGTGCAAGTGTCCAAACTAAGAATTAAAATGAAGTAGACTCGATAAAGTGAACATACATACAAATGTATTCATATACGCATCAACGTAATTTGTAACATGTACGTATGCTAAAAACAAAAACTAAACAACAGCGAAATCGTCATTCAGTCGTAAGAAAACGGAAGCGGTAACACAAGCAATACATACATACGGTCGTGGCAAAGAAGAGGAATAAAAAGAAGTAAAGCATAATATTGAACAAAAGCAGAAGAGGGAAAACTCGAAGAAGCAACAAAGGAGGTTAAAGAAAGAAATAAAGTAAACAAAATCGCCGTCAAGTGTATTAAGGAGAGCAAAACGAAAGCAGAAAATATGGGAACAACGTTTTGACCCATAACTCATGTATCGATACATATATCGAAATATCGAAAAGTTCAAATGAAAGCTGTGGCCATGCCCTTTCGTTTGACACCCATACTGAACGCATATATCAAGGTTTTGTGGAAACCACATTTTCACCGATAGCTCATATAAAAGCGGTTTTATGGGAACAACTTTTTGACCGATAACTCATGTATCGATAAATATATAGATATATCGAAAAGTTCAAATGAGAGCTGTGGCCATGACCTGTCGTTTAGCACCTATATTATATTGAACGCATTTATCAAGGTTTTATGGGATCAACATTTTGACGGATAACTGATGTATCGATACATATATCGAAATATCGAAAAGTTCAAATGAAAGCTGCGGCCATGCCCTTTCGTTTGACACCCATACTGAATGCATATATCAAGGTTTTATGGGAACCAGATATTGACCGATAACACATTTATCGATAAATACTCGTATATCGATATAACACCAAGTCGAAACGAAACCTATGCCCACGTCGTTTAGTTTGATACCCATATTGTATGAAATTTCTATACCTGTATAATAAATATCATTAGTATAAGTGGAGTATACTCAGAGTTTTAAGAATTAAAAAAAAATTGAAAATTGACGGTCCCTAGCAAGCCCGGAACCGACAAATAAAAAAAAACTAGTAGGGAAGTCTAAGTTCGGGTAAAACCGAACATTATATACCTAGTAGTGATCTATTATGGCATCCCAATTTACGGAGGTCAATTTTAATAGTCTGAGTTCCTATTTGCGTTCAAATAGATAGACGTATCGAGAGACGGACATGGCTACAACGACTCAGCTCGTCCTCCTGATCATTTCAGTACACTTTTTGATGGGATTATCCCTTTTGCTTCTCATACGTACAAACATTTCATGTTCCTGAAAGGTATAAAATCAAAAAAGATATACAACTCCGCTTTTGCAGTGGGGTATTGTTTTTCATTTTTGTTATTTTGATCCTGAACGTTTTGATATACATCTTTACATATAATAAAATTGTAACAGGTCGATATCTGTACATTGAAGATATTTAAGAAAAACTGATAGGAGAGGTCGTTATTGAACCATCGGAACCCAAATCTACAATTTTTAGAATTTTTGTCTGTCTGTCTGTATGATTGTGCGCGTATCACGCAAAAACTACTGAATAGAATTGCATGAAACTTTCACCGTTCTATCACTTAACGTCCATCTTAAAATTTGGGACAACTTTCATTTGGATATCTCATCCAGTTTTCGAGTTATTGACCAAAATGTGGGAAAAATGTTACCAAAAATGTGGTTTTTTTACCATAACGCCCGCGTCACACAAAAACGACTGCATAGAAATGAATGAAACTTTCAATAATCATTCTCTAGACGTCTCTCCTAAAATTTAAGATATCTTTCACCTCGATATTTTACCCGGGTCCCAATTTATTGACCTAAATGTGGACCCAGGGTGACTGTATGATTTGTGCTTTTAAGGCGGGACAAAGTTCGGCGGGTCAGCTAGTCAATAAATATGTATCTCGACTCGTTCATGCTGAATGAAGTAATACTCGTATACCTTGTGTGCGTAACACAGATAGATATAAAAAGGGTGTGTCTTTTATAAGCGCCAAAGTACTGAACCGATCTTTATGAAATTTTCAAAATATATACTTGGGTTGACTGGGTACAGCATAGACAATATATAGTTCTGAAAAAGTGGGTGGAGCCACACCCCAGGCTATATAAAGTTTCAATTCGTCATAACTCCGAACTTTTTTGGTCTAAATTAATGAAATTTGGATATATGTGTCACTTAGTCAATATCTACATAATTTTTTAAAAGTGGGCGGTGCCACACCCACATATTTTGTGTTTTGTTTTTGCTCTTGAACTTTCATGATAGGTTGATAGTTCGCTGGGCACGACACAGTCTGCATATGACTTTTGGAAAAGCACCCTGGTTATATAAAGTTGCAGTTCGGTATAGCTAGGAGTTTATTTGGTTCAAGTTAATGACATTTTATATACAGATGTGTTTGCTTGTATATTATAAAATGGCAAAAGTAAACAACGATTTTCAGCATTCTTTTGCAAAACTGAGAGACTAGTTTGCGTTGAAATAGACAGATGGACAGACAGATAGACGAACGGAGAGACGGATATCGAAAGTTCAAATCAATCGAATAAATCGACTCCGCTCATCGTTCTGATAATTTTAGTGAACTTTTCCCTTCTTCTTCTAATATTTACATACATTTAATGTTTATGAAAAGTATGAAAATCAAAAAAGATATATGTTTTCGCTATTGCAATGGTCTATTAACTACGTGCCGGAATATTTTGCTTGTGCCGATTTGGCTAATTTTTGGCAAGAGTATAATACATACTACTCAGAAGTAGCTGACCAATTTTCATTCAAATATCAAAATTGCGTTATAAGCAGCTTATTATGTGTGCAAAATCTAATTGCTATAACTTGCTCAGTTGTAGAAATATCGCTTTTTAAATTTTCCAAACAAATTTTTCAGAACTATGTTAAAGAACTGGACATTATCACCAAATTTCGTTTCGACAAATCATTTTTGTTGGAGTTATGGTATAAAAAGTTTTCTGAAATAATCCACTATAAAAGGGGCGGGGCTGCACCCACTTTCGAAAATTTTTATTTTTTTGTTTCTTAGTTTACGGGAACTTTAAAAGTGAAATATAAATGATGTAAAACAATTGCCTTTTTAATATATCTACGATCCTCTTCAAAATCTTTCATATAAAAGTGAGCGTGGATATTAACCGATTTCGCCCATTTTTTCTTCTCAAACATTTTTTGAGCGCCTGGAAACCTGCGTGCTGAATTCCGTTTCGATATCGTGAACGGTGTTTGATTTGTGATTAACATTTCTAAATTTTACTTAATCAAAAGTGGGCGGTGTCACTCCCATTTTTAAAAATTTCTCGAAAAATTTATCAATGTACGATATACACCAAATTTTAACCTTATAAGTGTATGGTGTACTGAGTAATCACTTTTTTTGTGTTTTCGAAAATATTCTATACATAAAAAGTGGGCGGGGCTATCATCCGATTTCCCCCATTTTAAATAGCGCTCGGAGATGAGCGCCAAGGAGCCCGCATACCAAATATCATTAAGCTATTTCAAAATTTACTCAAGTTATCGTGTCCACAAACGGACGGACGGACGGACATGGCTTAATCAATTTCTCTTTTCGTCCTGAACATTTTGATATATATAAGTCAATATACGAGTATATCTCGATCGGTTTATGCCGCTACGTACTGCCGTTAGGCTACTAAAGTTAATATACCTTGTGTGCGTAGCACTACTAGGTATAAAAATTGCCATAACTCCTCCCAGACTATTAGCTGTCCGCACACTAAATTTCAACAAAATCGGTCCTGTCGTTCACATTTATAATATTACTAGCAACCGGCACCTTGTTTTACACATGTGTGTGCATGGGAAAGAAAATGAATAATAATAAAGTGCAATTCTCTGTTTTAAAAGTTATGAAAACAATATAAAACCCAATGAACGTAATTTAGTGGTACCACGGTATTTCCATGCAATGAATTAGTCTGTGCAAGTGTCCAAACTAAGAATTAAAATGAAGTAGACTCGATAAAGTGAACATACATACAAATGTATTCATATACGCATCAACGTAATTTGTAACATGTACGTATGCTAAAAACAAAAACTAAACAGCGAAATCGTCATTCAGTCGTAAGGAAACGGAGGCGTTAACACAAGCAATACATACATACGATCGTGGCAAAGAAGAGGAATAAAAAGAAGTAAAGCATAATATTGAACAAAAGCAGAAGAAGGAAAACTCGAAGAAGGAACAAAGGAGGTTAGAGAAAGAAATAAAGTAAACAAAATCGTCGTCAAGTGTATTAAGGAGATCAAAACGAAAGCAGAAAAGCAAAGCATTTGTGAAGCGGAAAAGGAAGAAAACCGAACAAAGAACCTGGAGAAGCTAGAGAAGAAGTTAGATAGCTAAACAAACGGGAAAAAATTTTATATTTTAATTGTAAAGAAAAATTTCCAAATTTCAGAAATGTAAAAATTTCAAGTAAAAGAAATTTGGTTTTTGAAGTTTGGATGTTGTCAAAGAATATAAAATTTGTATAATATATTAATTACGTATGAACTACTCACACACTTTTACGTATAAGACATCGAAATAATTTTTTTTGTTTTTGTGTGATCGTATACAATTAAAATGGATAGAAATACCATATTAGAAATGAATTGCGAATCACTTCGAAATACGCTTAGGGAACTTCATTTGGAAACAACTGGACTTAAAAAGACTTTGCAAGATAGGCTTATATTACATTATGGTGTTACTACTGTAGATCATGATATGGTCTCAAATACTTCCATATATGAAGATATTGCTGTCGGCGACCACCCCAACCTAGGAAGATCGGTATTCACTTTTAGGGACATTGAAGAAAGTTTATCAAGATTCAATGGCACAGATACAATTAATATTAGGCAGTGGGTTGAAGAATTTGAAGAAAATGCATCTGCGGTTGGATGGAATGAGGTGCAAAAGTTTATTTATGGTAAACAATTGCTGAAAGGTGCCGCAAAGTTATTTATAAGAAGTAAGAGGGGTTTGATAGATTGGGAATCTTTGGAAACGGCCCTATTTTTTGAGTTTGGGGAGCAAATTTGTGCTTCAGAAGTTCACAAAAAGTTGAGAAGCAAGAAAAAGAAATTTGGTGAAACTTTGCGAGAATACTTGTACACCTTGATGGAAATTGCAGAACCAATAGGTCTGGATGATGAAAGTATTCTCTATCTCTATGGCGCGATATACAACAGGTATATCATCATAAACCTCCTAAGAGATTTTTGCGCCAAGCTTCTCTTCCAATTTGTGGTGTGCCGATTGGAATTTTTCCCTACAAATTGGTGGGACCTACAGTTTTTTGCCGACTCCGAACGGCATCTACAAAGGAGATGGATTTTTGCTGAGAAGCCTGTCATGGCAGAAATACACTCGGAGAGTTTGCCAAACCACTGCCGAGGGGCGACCCCGTTTTGAAAAACTTTTTTCAAATCACTTTTGATGTTACCTGTACCAGGGCTCGAACCATGGACCTTCGGTGTGGTAGGCCGGCAACACTACCTTCACACCACGGCGGCCGAAAGTATTATTAACTACTTTATCGAGGGCATACCAGACTCGAAAATAAACAAGGTTACACTTTATCATTCCAAATCTATTGGTGAACTTAAAAATCAAACTAAAGTATATGAGAAAATAAGGGGTACAAACGGATCCGCGGGTACTTTTAACAAACAAAATATTCAGGTGGCTGGAAAACAAGAAGGAGGGGATCGGTTGGTAGCAAACAAAAATTTAAGAAACTGTTTTAAGTGTGGGCTAAATACTCATTTAGCTAAAGAGTGTACAAGTCGAGGATATAAGTGTCTCAAATGTAATGAAACAGGGCACCGATCGTTCGAATGTAAGAAGGAAGATAAATCAAGAAGAGAACTTAAATTTAAGAAAATAGGTATTGGAAATTTTAGCTAAATGCTTTAGTAGATACGGGGTCTAGTTTGTGTTTATTAAGGGATGATGTTCTAAAAAGATGAAGTTTGAAGAAAGTGTGAAAGAAGGGAAAATCATCCTTCGTGGCTTATGTCATAGCGAAGTTACTACAAAAGGGTTTATAATTGCAAAGGTCATGATTGATAAGATGGAGTTATTTTTGAAATTTTATATTTTGGATGAAGGGACAATCGACTACGAGGCTATCCTAGGAAACACGATACTACAGCACGTCGATATGAAGGTAAGCCAGGATGGGGTACAATTTTTTTTTAAAAACGATTTAAGTGTTAATTTAGATAGAGGAGAAGAAGATAGCAATGAAATGACCACTGAAGAAGTCCATGCGAATGAAAAGAATTTTAGTTATGACTTGTTTAATGAATTCGAATGTACTTGTTCTGAAGTCCTAATAGGAGACGTAGCTCATGTGTCTGTAGATCTAACTCATTTAAACGGTGATCATTCACGTATAGTTAAAGATCTAATTGATACATATAGACCACGGTTTGATGCTAAAAGTCCGACAGAAATGAAAATAGTTTTAAGTGATGAGGTTCCAGTTTTTCAGCGTCCTAGGAGAATATCTTATGACAGCCAACGTATAATTGATGAACAAGATTCGAAATGGTTAGACGAAGGTATCATACAGCCAAGTTCATCAAGCTATGCGTCTCCAGTAGTTCTAGTGAACAAAAAGGATGGAAGCAAACGCTTATGCTGCGATTATCGTAAGCTTAATCTAAAAATTGTTAAAGATAATTTTTCAATGACAATTATGGATGATGTTATCTATAGGTTGCAGGCGGCAAAGTTATTTTCGACCTTAGATCTGAAGGACGGGTTCTTTCATGTGCAGTATGAATTCTTGTTCGCGCCTTTTGGTATAAAGAACTCTCCTGCTGCATTTTGTAGGTTAATTTCAGTGATTTTTAGAGATCTAATCCGGGATGGGACGGTCTCAACTTATATGGACGATTTAGTTATTCCTTCGGTTAACAAAGAGGAAGGTATAGAAAAATTAAAAAGGGTTTTGAGTGTTGGGGAGAAGCATGGCATACGGTTTAAGTGAAAAAAATGTAATTTTTTAAAAAGGAGTGTAAATTTTTTGGAATATATTATAAATAATGGGACAACTCAACCGTCGGATGAGAAAACTAAAGCAATAAAAAATTATCCTATGCTTATTTTAGACGATTTGTTCCAAATTATGCGTTATTAGCTAAACCGTTGTCAGATTTATTAAGAAAAGATGCGGTTTTTAAAATCGGTGATGATCAAGTGGCAGCATTCCAGCAACTTAAGGAAGCATTAATCAAAAAGCCGGTGCTTAGGCTTTACAATCCCAATGCAGAAACAGAGGTACATACGGACGCGTCAAAATTTAGCTATGGCGCAGTAATGTTACAAAAGTGGTCTGAGGACCAAAACTTTCATCCAGTTCAGTTTTTAAGTCGTAAAACTAGCTCCGCAGAACAGAAGTATAGTTCATATGAGCTCGAGGTGTTGGCTATAGTTGGGGCACTAAAAAAGTGAGGAGTATATTTGTTGGGCCTAAATTTAAAATCATAACTGATTGTAACGCATTCGCAATGACAATGCGTAAAGACGATATTCCTCCTAGAGTCGCAAGGTGGGCAATGTTTCTACAAGAGTTTGGTCATCAAATCGAGCATCGATCGGGGTCACAAATGAGGCACGTAGATGCGCTCAGTCGGGTACATTGTTTGCTTGTTGAAGACACTTTGCGATACAGGTTGATCAAAGCGCAGAAAGAGGATGATTGGATAAAGGCAGTTTTAAAGATTTTAGAAAATAGTACGTATGAAGATTTTTACACATTTCGCGGTGTTCTATACAAGGATCCAAGTAGAGAGCTTATCGTTGTGCCAGAGCAAATGGAAGAGGAGATTATGAAGCTAGCACATAGGCAGGGCCATTTTTCAGCTCGTAGGACACAAGAGGTTATAGAAAAGTCGTATTTCATACCAAAATTTTTGTCAAAAGTAACAAAGATAGTACCAAGTTGTATTGACTGTATAATGGTTAATGCAAAAGCAGGTAAAAAAGAAGGATTTTTGTCACCAATAGACAAAGATCAGGAACAGCTATCTACATTACATGTCGACCACGTAGGTCCAATGACAACCACGAACAATCAATATAATTACATAATCACAAAACTCGTTTGGTTGTATCCCACCAAGGATACCGGAGCTTGTGCGGTCGTAGAAAAATTAAAGAAGCGAGCTTCCATATTTGGAAATCCTAGAAGAATTGTTTCGGATAGGGGTGCTGCTTTCACCTCTAATTTGTTTAGGGATTATTGCGAGGAGGAAAATATACAACATTACACTATAACTACAGGTGTGCCCCGAGGTAATGGGCAGGTCGAGCGGATGCATCGCGTTATTGTGCCTATGTTGGCAAAGCCGTTTAAAATTTTAACAGGATGTGAAATACGTTTAAGAGGTTTACCGGATTTAAAACAGTTTGTGGAGGAAGCAACTGAACGTAACGAAATCCGAGATACAGCTACGGAAATCATATTAAAAACTCAGCAAGAAAATCGGAAAAATTTTAATGCGAAACGTAAGGCGGCGGTTATTTATAAAGTAGATGAATTAGTTGCTATTAAGAGAACTCAGTTTGGCAGTGGTCTTAAACTTAAGGCAAAATATTTAGGCCCATACACAGTAGTCAGGAAACTTTCTCATGACCGTTATGAGGTAGACAAAATAGGTGATCATGAGGATCCAGGGTGTACGTCGACAGTGGTAGAATTCATGAAGCCATGGGAACCATCATTCGGGACGAATGCAGCGTCAGGACTGCCGAATGTAGGAACGGACAGTACTAACCTACCTGAACAAGGAAACACTGTAGGTACAAAAGTAACTCGCTCAGGGAAAAACTATTAAAATTAACAATATATTATTGAGAAGTGAGACAGCTCGAAAATGTAGAGAAAAAACTGGGTTGAAATAAATAAGATTGAAAATATAAAAAATATGTAACGCTAGCATATTGAAATACACACAAATATTAGTTTTAAAATATATATATAAACTTAACTTAAACTAACTAAATGTAATTAAATGTAAATGGATTTAAATAAACTGAACTAAATGCGAAACTGTAAAATAAAATATTATTTGTGTAAACCCACAAATAAATGGGGGCTCGATAAATATATCGATATAAGACCAAGTCGAAACGAAACCTATGTCTACATCGTTTAGTTTGATACCCATATTGTATGAAATTTCTATACCTGTATACGAAATATCATTAGTATAAGTGGATTATACTCAGAGTTTTAAGAATTAAAAAAAAAATTGAAAATTAACGGTCCCTAGCAAGCCCGGAACCGTCAAATAAAAAAAAAAACAAGTAGGGAAGTCTGAGTTCGGGTAGAACCGAACATTATATACCTAGTAGTGATCTATTATGGCATCCCAATTTACGCAGGTCAATTTTAATACTCTGAGTTCCTATTTGCGTTCAAATAGATAGACGTACCGAGAGACGGACATGGCTACAGCGACTCAGCTCATCCTCCTGATCATTTCAGTATACTTTTTGATGGGATTATCTCTTTTTCTTCTCATACGTACAAACATTTCATGTTCCTGAAAGGTATAAAATCAAAAAAGATATACAACTCCGCTTTTGCAGTGGGGTATTGTTTTTCATTTTTGTTATTTTCATCCTGAACGTTTTGATATACATCTTTACATATAATAAAATTGTAACAGGTCGATATCTGTACATTGAAGATATTTAAGAAAAACTGATAGGAGAGGTCGTTATTGGCCCAGCGGAACCCAAATCTACAATTTTTAGAATTTTTGTCGGTCTGTCTGTCCGTCTGTATGATTGTGCGCGTCTCACGCAAAACCTACTGAATAGAATTGCATGAAACTTTCACCATTCTATCACTTAACGTCTTACTTAAAATTTGGGACAACTTTCATTTGGATATCTCATCCAGTTCCCGAGTTATTGACCAAAATGTGGGGAAAATGTGACCAAAAATGTGGTTTTTTTACCATAACGCCCGCGTCACACAAAAACGACTGCATAGAAATGAATGAAACTTTCAATAATCATTCTCTAGACGTCTCTCCTAAAATTTAAGATATCTTTCACCTCGATATTTTACCCGGGTCCCAATTTATTGACCTAAATGTGGACCCAGGGTGACTGTATGATTTGTGCTTTTAAGGCGGAACAAAGTTCGGCGGGTCAGCTAGTCAATAAATATATATCTCGACTCGTTTATGCTGAATGAAGTAATATATTTTATTTTGTTTTGTTGTTTTTCCGACAGGGTGAATGATTGATGTATATTGGAACGATTTTTCGTCATCCCTTGTCAAATTTGGTTTTGAGACAAACCGGTTTCGGCGTTGTGCCATCATCAGTGTCGATTTTCGTTCTGCTCTGTTGTGGTCGTTTGTCTTATATTTATAGTAGGTAGCAGGTAACGTCAGCATGGGTGTCTGTTTGTGTACGTGTGTGCATGTGTTGTGTGTGTACATTCAGAAACGGGGGTGGTTTGCATCGAAGTAATATACCTTGTGTGCGTAACACAGATAGATATAAAAAGGGTGTGTCTTTTATAAGCGCCAAAGTACTGAACCGATCTTTATAAAATTTTCAAAATATCTACTTGGGTTCACTGGGTACAGCATAGACAATATATAGTTCTGGAAAAGTGGGTGGAGCCACACCCCAGGCTATATAAAGTTTCAATTCGTCATAACTCCGAACTTTTTTGGTCTAAATTAATGAAATTTGGATATATATGTCACTTAGTCAATATCTACATAATTTTTTAAAAGTGGGCGGTGCCACACCCACATATTTTGTGTTTTGTTTTTGCTCTTGAACTTTCATGATAGGTTGATAGTTCGCTGGGCACGACACAGTCTGCATATGACTTTTGGAAAAGCACCCTGGTTATATAAAGTTGCAGTTCGGTATAGCTAGGAGTTTATTTGGTTCAAGTTAATGACATTTTATATACAGATGTGTTTGCTTGTATATTATAAAATGGCAAAAGTAAACAACGATTTTCAGCATTCTTTTGCAAAACTGAGAGACTAGTTTGCGTTGAAATAGACAGATGGACAGACAGATAGACGAACGGAGAGACGGATATCGAAAGTTCAAATCAATCGAATAAATCGACTCCGCTCATCGTTCTGATAATTTTAGTGAACTTTTCCCTTCTTCTTCTAATATTTACATACATTTAATGTTTATGAAAAGTATGAAAATCAAAAAAGATATATGTTTTCGCTATTGCAATGGTCTATTAACTACGTGCCGGAATATTTTGCTTGTGCCGATTTGGCTAATTTTTGGCAAGAGTATAATACATACTACTCAGAAGTAGCTGACCAATTTTCATTCAAATATCAAAATTGCGTTATAAGCAGCTTATTATGTGTGCAAAATCTAATTGCTATAACTTGCTCAGTTGTAGAAATATCGCTTTTTAAATTTTCCAAACAAATTTTTCAGAACTATGTTAAAGAACTGGACATTATCACCAAATTTCGTTTCGACAAATCATTTTTGTTGGAGTTATGGTATAAAAAGTTTTCTGAAATAATCCACTATAAAAGGGGCGGGGCTGCACCCACTTTCGAAAATTTTTATTTTTTTGTTTCTTAGTTTACGGGAACTTTAAAAGTGAAATATAAATGATGTAAAACAATTGCCTTTTTAATATATCTACGATCCTCTTCAAAATCTTTCATATAAAAGTGAGCGTGGATATTAACCGATTTCGCCCATTTTTTCTTCTCAAACATTTTTTGAGCGCCTGGAAACCTGCGTGCTGAATTCCGTTTCGATATCGTGAACGGTGTTTGATTTGTGATTAACATTTCTAAATTTTACTTAATCAAAAGTGGGCGGTGTCACTCCCATTTTTAAAAATTTCTCGAAAAATTTATCAATGTACGATATACACCAAATTTTAACCTTATAAGTGTATGGTGTACTGAGTAATCACTTTTTTTGTGTTTTCGAAAATATTCTATACATAAAAAGTGGGCGGGGCTATCATCCGATTTCCCCCATTTTAAATAGCGCTCGGAGATGAGCGCCAAGGAGCCCGCATACCAAATATCATTAAGCTATTTCAAAATTTACTCAAGTTATCGTGTCCACAAACGGACGGACGGACGGACATGGCTTAATCAATTTCTCTTTTCGTCCTGAACATTTTGATATATATAAGTCAATATACGAGTATATCTCGATCGGTTTATGCCGCTACGTACTGCCGTTAGGCTACTAAAGTTAATATACCTTGTGTGCGTAGCACTACTAGGTATAAAAATTGCCATAACTCCTCCCAGACTATTAGCTGTCCGCACACTAAATTTCAACAAAATCGGTCCTGTCGTTCACATTTATAATATTACTAGCAACCGGCACCTTGTTTTACACATGTGTGTGCATGGGAAAGAAAATGAATAATAATAAAGTGCAATTCTCTGTTTTAAAAGTTATGAAAACAATATAAAACCCAATGAACGTAATTTAGTGGTACCACGGTATTTCCATGCAATGAATTAGTCTGTGCAAGTGTCCAAACTAAGAATTAAAATGAAGTAGACTCGATAAAGTGAACATACATACAAATGTATTCATATACGCATCAACGTAATTTGTAACATGTACGTATGCTAAAAACAAAAACTAAACAGCGAAATCGTCATTCAGTCGTAAGGAAACGGAGGCGTTAACACAAGCAATACATACATACGATCGTGGCAAAGAAGAGGAATAAAAAGAAGTAAAGCATAATATTGAACAAAAGCAGAAGAAGGAAAACTCGAAGAAGCAACAAAGGAGGTTAAAGAAAGAAATAAAGTAAACAAAATCGTCGTCAAGTGTATTAAGGAGATCAAAACGAAAGCAGAAAAGCAAAGCATTTGTGAAGCGGAAAAGGAAGAAAACCGAACAAAGAACCTGGAGAAGCTAGAGAAGAAGTTAGATAGCTAAACAAACGGGAAAAAATTTTATATTTTAATTGTAAAGAAAAATTTCCAAATTTCAGAAATGTAAAAATTTCAAGTAAAAGAAATTTGGTTTTTGAAGTTTGGATGTTGTCAAAGAATATAAAATTTGTATAATATATTAATTACGTATGAACTACTCACACACTTTTACGTATAAGACATCGAAATAATTTTTTTTGTTTTTGTGTGATCGTATACAATTAAAATGGATAGAAATACCATATTAGAAATGAATTGCGAATCACTTCGAAATACGCTTAGGGAACTTCATTTGGAAACAACTGGACTTAAAAAGACTTTGCAAGATAGGCTTATATTACATTATGGTGTTACTACTGTAGATCATGATATGGTCTCAAATACTTCCATATATGAAGATATTGCTGTCGGCGACCACCCCAACCTAGGAAGATCGGTATTCACTTTTAGGGACATTGAAGAAAGTTTATCAAGATTCAATGGCACAGATACAATTAATATTAGGCAGTGGGTTGAAGAATTTGAAGAAAATGCATCTGCGGTTGGATGGAATGAGGTGCAAAAGTTTATTTATGGTAAACAATTGCTAAAAGGTGCCGCAAAGTTATTTATAAGAAGTAAGAGGGGTTTGATAGATTGGGAATCTTTGGAAACGGCCCTATTTTTGGAGTTTGGGGAGCAAATTTGTGCTTCAGAAGTTCACAAAAAGTTGAGAAGCAAGAAAAAGAAATTTGGTGAAACTTTGCGAGAATACTTGTACACCTTGATGGAAATTGCAGAACCAATAGGTGTGGATGATGAAAGTATTATTAACTACTTTATCGAGGGCATACCAGACTCGAAAATAAACAAGGTTACACTTTATCATTCCAAATCTATTGGTGAACTTAAAAATCAAACTAAAGTATATGAGAAAATAAGGGGTACAAACGGATCCGCGGGTACTTTTAACAAACAAAATATTCAGGTGGCTGGAAAACAAGAAGGAGGGGATCGGTTGGTAGCAAACAAAAATTTAAGAAACTGTTTTAAGTGTGGGCTAAATACTCATTTAGCTAAAGAGTGTACAAGTCGAGGATATAAGTGTCTCAAATGTAATGAAACAGGGCACCGATCGTTCGAATGTAAGAAGGAAGATAAATCAAGAAGAGAACTTAAATTTAAGAAAATAGGTATTGGAAATTTTAGCTAAATGCTTTAGTAGATACGGGGTCTAGTTTGTGTTTATTAAGGGATGATGTTCTAAAAAGATGAAGTTTGAAGAAAGTGTGAAAGAAGGGAAAATCATCCTTCGTGGCTTATGTCATAGCGAAGTTACTACAAAAGGGTTTATAATTGCAAAGGTCATGATTGATAAGATGGAGTTATTTTTGAAATTTTATATTTTGGATGAAGGGACAATCGACTACGAGGCTATCCTAGGAAACACGATACTACAGCACGTCGATATGAAGGTAAGCCAGGATGGGGTACAATTTTTTTTTAAAAACGATTTAAGTGTTAATTTAGATAGAGGAGAAGAAGATAGCAATGAAATGACCACTGAAGAAGTCCATGCGAATGAAAAGAATTTTAGTTATGACTTGTTTAATGAATTCGAATGTACTTGTTCTGAAGTCCTAATAGGAGACGTAGCTCATGTGTCTGTAGATCTAACTCATTTGAACGGTGATCATTCACGTATAGTTAAAGATCTAATTGATACATATAGACCACGGTTTGATGCTAAAAGTCCGACAGAAATGAAAATAGTTTTAAGTGATGAGGTTCCAGTTTTTCAGCGTCCTAGGAGAATATCTTATGACAGCCAACGTATAATTGATGAACAAGATTCGAAATGGTTAGACGAAGGTATCATACAGCCAAGTTCATCAAGCTATGCGTCGCCAGTAGTTCTAGTGAACAAAAGGATGGAAGCAAACGCTTATGCTGCGATTATCGTAAGCTTAATCTAAAAATTGTTAAAGATAATTTTTCAATGACAATTATGGATGATGTTATCTATAGGTTGCAGGCGGCAAAGTTATTTTCGACCTTAGATCTGAAGGACGGGTTCTTTCATGTGCAGTATGAATTCTTGTTCGCGCCTTTTGGTATAAAGAACTCTCCTGATGCATTTTGTAGGTTAATTTCAGTGATTTTTAGAGATCTAATCCGGGATGGGACGGTCTCAACTTATATGGACGATTTAGTTATTCCTTCGGTTAACAAAGAGGAAGGTATAGAAAAATTAAAAAGGGTTTTGAGTGTTGGGGAGAAGCATGGCATACGGTTTAAGTGAAAAAAATGTAATTTTTTAAAAAGGAGTGTAAATTTTTTGGAATATATTATAAATAATGGGACAACTCAACCGTCGGATGAGAAAACTAAAGCAATAAAAAATTATCCTATGCTTATTTTAGACGATTTGTTCCAAATTATGCGTTATTAGCTAAACCGTTGTCAGATTTATTAAGAAAAGATGCGGTTTTTAAAATCGGTGATGATCAAGTGGCAGCATTCCAGCAACTTAAGGAAGCATTAATCAAAAAGCCGGTGCTTAGGCTTTACAATCCGAATGCAGAAACAGAGGTACATACGGACGCGTCAAAATATAGCTATGGCGCAGTAATGTTACAAAAGTGGTCTGAGGACCAAAACTTTCATCCAGTTCAGTTTTTAAGTCGTAAAACTAGCTCCGCAGAACAGAAGTATAGTTCATATGAGCTCGAGGTGTTGGCTATAGTTGGGGCACTAAAAAAGTGAGGAGTATATTTGTTGGGCCTAAATTTAAAATCATAACTGATTGTAACGCATTCGCAATGACAATGCGTAAAGACGATATTCCTCCTAGAGTCGCAAGGTGGGCAATGTTTCTACAAGAGTTTGGTCATCAAATCCAACATCGATCGGGGTCACAAATGAGGCACGTAGATGCGCTCAGTCGGGTACATTGTTTGCTTGTTGAAGACACTTTGCGATACAGGTTGATCAAAGCGCAGAAAGAGGATGATTGGATAAAGGCAGTTTTAAAGATTTTAGAAAATAGTACGTATGAAGATTTTTACACATTTCGCGGTGTTCTATACAAGGATCCAAGTAGAGAGCTTATCGTTGTGCCAGAGCAAATGGAAGAGGAGATTATGAAGCTAGCACATAGGCAGGGCCATTTTTCAGCTCGTAGGACACAAGAGGTTATAGAAAAGTGGTATTTCATACCAAAATTTTTGTCAAAAGTAACAAAGATAGTACCAAGTTGTATTGACTGTATAATGGTTAATGCAAAAGCAGGTAAAAAAGAAGGATTTTTGTCACCAATAGACAAAGATCAGGAACAGCTATCTACATTACATGTCGACCACGTAGGTCCAATGACAACCACGAACACTCAATATAATTACATAATCACAAAACTCGTTTGGTTGTATCCCACCAAGGATACCGGAGCTTGTGCGGTCGTAGAAAAATTAAAGAAGCGAGCTTCCATATTTGGAAATCCTAGAAGAATTGTTTCGGATAGGGGTGCTGCTTTCACCTCTAATTTGTTTAGGGATTATTGCGAGGAGGAAAATATACAACATTACACTATAACTACAGGTGTGCCCCGAGGTAATGGGCAGGTCGAGCGGATGCATCGCGTTATTGTGCCTATGTTGGCAAAGCCGTTTAAAATTTTAACAGGATGTGAAATACGTTTAAGAGGTTTACCGGATTTAAAACAGTTTGTGGAGGAAGCAACTGAACGTAACGAAATCCGAGATACAGCTACGGAAAACATATTAAAAACTCAGCAAGAAAATCGGAAAAATTTTAATGCGAAACGTAAGGCGGCGGTTATTTATAAAGTAGATGAATTAGTTGCTATTAAGAGAACTCAGTTTGGCAGTGGTCTTAAACTTAAGGCAAAATATTTAGGCCCATACACAGTAGTCAGGAAACTTTCTCATGACCGTTATGAGGTAGACAAAATAGGTGATCATGAGGATCCAGGGTGTACGTCGACAGTGGTAGAATTCATGAAGCCATGGGAACCATCATTCGGGACGAATGCAGCGTCAGGACTGCCGAATGTAGGAACGGACAGTACTAACCTACCTGAACAAGGAAACACTGTAGGTACAAAAGTAACTCGCTCAGGGAAAAACTATTAAAATTAACAATATATTATTGAGAAGTGAGACAGCTCGAAAATGTAGAGAAAAAACTGGGTTGAAATAAATAAGATTGAAAATATAAAAAATATGTAACGCTAGCATATTGAAATACACACAAATATTAGTTTTAAAATATATATATAAACTTAACTTAAACTAACTAAATGTAATTAAATGTAAATGGATTTAAATAAACTGAACTAAATGCGAAACTGTAAAATAAAATATTATTTGTGTAAACCCACAAATAAATGGGGGCTCGATAAATATATCGATATAAGACCAAGTCGAAACGAAACCTATGTCTACATCGTTTAGTTTGATACCCATATTGTATGAAATTTCTATACCTGTATACGAAATATCATTAGTATAAGTGGATTATACTCAGAGTTTTAAGAATTAAAAAAAAAATTGAAAATTAACGGTCCCTAGCAAGCCCGGAACCGTCAAATAAAAAAAAAAAACAAGTAGGGAAGTCTGAGTTCGGGTAGAACCGAACATTATATACCTAGTAGTGATCTATTATGGCATCCCAATTTACGCAGGTCAATTTTAATACTCTGAGTTCCTATTTGCGACGTACCGAGAGACGGACATGGCTACAGCGACTCAGCTCATCCTCCTGATCATTTCAGTATACTTTTTGATGGGATTATCTCTTTTTCTTCTCATACGTACAAACATTTCATGTTCCTGAAAGGTATAAAATCAAAAAAGATATACAACTCCGCTTTTGCAGTGGGGTATTGTTTTTCATTTTTGTTATTTTCATCCTGAACGTTTTGATATACATCTTTACATATAATAAAATTGTAACAGGTCGATATCTGTACATTGAAGATATTTAAGAAAAACTGATAGGAGAGGTCGTTATTGGCCCAGCGGAACCCAAATCTACAATTTTTAGAATTTTTGTCGGTCTGTCTGTCCGTCTGTATGATTGTGCGCGTCTCACGCAAAACCTACTGAATAGAATTGCATGAAACTTTCACCATTCTATCACTTAACGTCTTACTTAAAATTTGGGACAACTTTCATTTGGATATCTCATCCAGTTCCCGAGTTATTGACCAAAATGTGGGGAAAATGTGACCAAAAATGTGGGTTTTTTACCATAACGCCCGCGTCACACAAAAACGACTGCATAGAAATGAATGAAACTTTCAATTATTCTTCTCTAGACGTCTCTCCTAAAATTTAGGATATCTTTCACCTCGATATTTTACCCGGGTCCCAATTTATTGACCTAAATGTGGACCCAGGGTGACTGTATGATTTGTGCTTTTAAGGCGGAACAAAGTTCGGCGGGTCAGCTAGTCAATAAATATATATCTCGACTCGTTTATGCTGAATGAAGTAATATATTTTATTTTGTTTTGTTGTTTTTCCGACAGGGTGAATGATTGATGTATATTGGAACGATTTTTCGTCATCCCTTGTCAAATTTGGTTTTGAGACAAACCGGTTTCGGCGTTGTGCCATCATCAGTGTCGATTTTCGTTCTGCTCTGTTGTGGTCGTTTGTCTTATATTTATAGTAGGTAGCAGGTAACGTCAGCATGGGTGTCTGTTTGTGTACGTGTGTGCATGTGTTGTGTGTGTACATTCAGAAACGGGGGTGGCTTGCATCGAAGTAATATACCTTGTGTGCGTAACACAGATAGATATAAAAAGGGTGTGTCTTTTATAAGCGCCAAAGTACTGAACCGATCTTTATAAAATTTTCAAAATATCTACTTGGGTTCACTGGGTACAGCATAGACAATATATAGTTCTGGAAAAGTGGGTGGAGCCACACCCCCAGGCTATATAAAGTTTCAATTCGTCATAACTCTAAACTTTTTTGGCCTAATTAATGAAATTTGAATATATGTGTCCCTTGGTCAATATCTACATAATTTTTTAAAAGTGGGCGGTGCCACACCCACATATTTTGTGTTTTGTTTTTGCTCTTGAACTTTCATGATAGGTTCAGAGTTCGCTGGGCACGACACAGTCTGTATATGACTTTTGGAAAAGCACCCTGGTTATATAAAGTTGCACTTCGGTATAGCAAGGAGCTTATTTGGTTCAAGTTAATGACATTTTATATACAGATGTGTTCTATGTATAAAAATGTCAAAACAACGTCTACCGGGTTTGCTAGTATATTATAAAATGGCAAAAGCAAATAACGATTTTCAGCATTCTTTTGCAAAACTGAGAGACTAGTTTGCGTTGAAATAGACAAATGGACAGACAGACAAACGACGGAGGGACGGACATGGCTAAATCGACTCCGCTCATCGTTCTGATAATTTTAGTGAACTTTTCCCTTCTTCTTCTCATACTTACATACATTTAATGTTTATGAAAAGTATGAAAATCAAAAAGGTATATATTTTCGCTATTGCTGTGGTCTATTAACTACGTGCCCGAATATTTTGCTTGTGTGTTTTCCGCTTTGGCTAATTTTTGGCAAGAGCATAATACATACTACTGAGAAGTAGCTGACCAATTTTCATTCAAATATCAAAATTGCGGTATAAGCGATTGCCTTTGAAAATAGCAGAAATTTTATGCTGAAAAGTGGGCGGTGCCCAGCCTACTTCTTCAAAGTTTACAAAATTTTGCTGCAGTTGAGTTTTCCTTAAACAGCTTAATATGTGTGCAAAATATAATTGATATAACTTGCTCAGTTGTAGAAATATCGCTTTTTAAATTTTCCAAACAAATTTTTCAGAACTATGTTAAAAAACTGGACATTATCACCAAATTTCGTTTCGAGAAATCATTATTGTTGGAGTTATGGTATAAAAAGTTTTCTGGAATAATCCACTATAAAAGGGGCGGGGCTGCACCCATTTTCGAAAATTTTTATATTTTTTTTTCTTAGTTTACGGAAACTTTAAAAGTGAAATATAAATGATGTAAAGCAATTGCCTATTTAATATATCTTCGATCCTCTTCAAAATATTTCATATAAAAGTGCGCGTAGAACTTAACCGATTTTGCCCATTTTTTTTCTCAAACATTTCTAAATTTTACTTAATCAAAAGTGGGCGGTGCCACTCCCATTTTCAAAAATTTCTCGAAAAATTTATTTTATGCCTCACCCTCAATGTATACACCAAATTTTAACCTTATAGGTGTATTATGTACTGAGTAATAACTTTTTTTGTGTTTTCGAGAATATTCTATATATAAAAAGTGGGCGTGGCTATCATCCGATTTCCCCCATTTTAAATAGCGCTCGGAGATGAGTGCCAAAGAACCCGCATACCAAATATCATTAAGATATTTCAAAATTTACTCAAGTTATAGTGTCCACAGACGGACGGACGGACGGACATGGCTTGATCAATTTCTCTTTTCGTCCTGAACATTTTGATATACAGTGAAATTCCTCATAACCGGACACTCACGGTCGCAGTGTTTTTGTCCGGTTATGGGAGATGTCCGCTTATATTGGATGAGGTCAAAAAATATATACTACACATATAAAATTCATTGTAGTTTATTTAAGAAATTTTTCGAAGTAAAGAATATTTAAATACTTTAGTATTACATATAAATACATAAATATATTAATTAAATACATTGTACAAGTCTTTACATTTCAATATCGACTAGTTTGTTTGAAAAAATTGTGTGATGCTTGTTTGTTTTAACATTGATTCCTTTAATTTAAAATTTTCCTTTTCAAAGTGACTCTCGATATTTGTAACCTGCTGAAAAGCTACATAGTCATTTTTTGCATATTGTTTCAAGCGCGCAACAAGTTTTAAAGCCTCATCATATGATGTTATGGGGTCACTTATTTCTTCTGAAGGTTCATCTTCTGAATCACTTAAGTCCATAGTATCATCTGGTTGGTCAAATTGAATTTCTATATTGTTGTCCTCAGTGAAAACACTTTGATCTATTTGGAGAAAACCTTCGAAATCATTTGCCAAATCTAGTCCTTCCTGAAGCCTAGCATAGACTGCCAGTGGAATGTCATCTTCGGGATCAAAATCTAAAGTTTCCAAAAATCCTGCTTTACGGATTTCGGATTGTTAAGGCTTCCACTTTATCCCAAGATGCTTTGATGAAATACACAGCTTACAGTACATTAATCGATTTTGAGAGCTCTGAGGCTGAACTTGTATTGCCAATTTTAGTTATCAAGTGTTTTAAAACTATGCTTTTATACAAAGTTTTAAAATTTTGGATTATACCTTGATCAAGGGGTTGGCTAACTGCCGTTGTATTTGGTGGCAAGAAACAAATTTTTATGTTGGTCAAGTCTAATTCCTTTGGATGAGAAGCCGCGTTATCTAGAAACAAGATAATTTTTCGATTCTGGGCTTTCATTCTTCGATTGAACTGCTGCAGCCATTTGCTCATCACTTCTCGAGTCATCCATGCTTTTTTATTAGACTTCCAATCCACTGGAAGTTTTGCAATTGGAACATGTTTAAAGGATCGAGGACGGGCTGCTTCCCCTATAACCAAAAGCGGCTCCTTATCTCCAGCCATATTAGCACAGAACAAAATTGTGAGTCTTTCATTTGATAGCTTACCTCCCACACATTTTTCGGATTTAAGAGCGAGACTCCCATTTAGAACGAATTTTTTCTTAATCTTTATTAATTTCAGCAGCTTGCGTTTTGCCAATATTGAACCTTTTAAAGCAAAAGAAACGTGTACCTACAAGTTAAATTTTGGACTCACCATACTTTGCCTTTTTGCAACTCCACGTGCTGATAACTTTTCTTTTTCGAAAACATTAATAATTTCCATTTTCTCTTTAATAGAAAGTAGCTTCTTTTTCGGTGCCATATTATTACGAACTTTGAACGCAACCACTCGCATGCACTTGACAAACTGAATAGAAAACCACCTTTTACTTGACACGGACGGCTTGAATGTGTGCATACATGTTAAAAGGGGAGTCCCCTATTTCATTTTTATAATGAACAACAAAGCTTGCTTGCGATGTTTTTGAATTTTGTCCGTTTATGAGAAATTTTTTCATGGAAATGGGTTGAAATACAGTGTCCGCGTCCGGTTATTAGAGCGTCCGTTTATTAGAATGATATTTGTATGAAAAAATTATTGAAAAACCTGTGTACACAAAATTTGTCCGGTTATTGGAGCTGTCCGGTTATAAGGACTGTCCGTCTTGGGGAATTTCACTGTATATAAGTCAATATTTATCTCGATCGGGTTATGCCGCTACGAACTGCTGTTAGGCGACTAAAGTTAATATACCTTGTGTGCGTAGCACTACTAGGTATAAAAATTGCCATAACTCCTTCCAGACTATTAGCTGTCCGCACACTAAATTTCAACAAAATCGGTCTTGTCATTCCCACGTTATTGAGTAACAAAAGCAAACGTCTGGACATCCAAACAGCCAAACATTCACATTTATAATATTATTAAGTATTCATGAAACGAGCTCAAGGCCAAGAATAATAATTTTTCACTTTTTGGAATTTTTATGAAAATTATTATTGTTTTTATTTATTAATAATCATTTTAATTCTCACGAGCCTGCAACAAAAATAACCTGAATTTTGCAATTTCGCACTTTCGCCCATTGTTCAGTTTTTCTTTCAGTGAATCCCATTTGTTTATCAGATTGCATTTTGCCACTGGAAACTATCACTTTTCATTATACATAAACCATTAACAAAGAAAAGTTAGGCATATGTTATATATATATTGTGCTAAGCGTACATATTACTTTCATTAGGTAAGTAGTTTCTTCAGCTATCCTCCTCATTTATTAACTTCAGATTTCGTATGTGACACCGCACTCTGTTTATAAAAAAAGTTTAATATTTAGGTTATTTAAAGTTATTATTCTCATTTAAATTTTCTGATACTTGACTGTTTTTTTATTTTATTTTATAAAAGCTTATATAGTAATAATATTTATTGCGCAAATTAAACACCTGCGATTATTTCACTCATTTGTGACGCATATTAAATGTTTACATATTATGAATTATATAAAAATAATTAACGGATGTTATAACATATGGATATTGCATATGGATCAAGTTTTTTTCTGATATTATCATTTAGATATTCCATTATTTATATTAAGCTGATACATTTTTTTGGAAATCGACACAGGAAAAAACTAACAATTTTGCATGTTAAAACAATATATCTGTGCTGGAAATTTGAAATAGAATACCTCAATTCAGCTTTTTTCTGACAAAAGTTTATGACCCTAAACTTAAGTTGTAATCAACATGACAAAATCTTAGCATTACATTGCCTCTTTTTTCTTGAGTGTACAAAATGTCTATAGTAAACCAAATGTATTTAGAACTATTCTGAGTTGTACTAAGAAGGCGGGTATCAAGGTTAAGCTACAACATAACCAGGGAAAGCCACCGATTCAAAAAAAACATTTTGGTTTTGCAATTGTTTAGTGGCAGCATAAGTTAAGGCATAATCATCGAATTCTAAGATTTCATAAAACATATTTATCTTTTGACTGGTTGAAACAAAACAGTGCAGCAACCAAAGTTTTGTTTTAACAATATCGATTAGACCCGTTTCCTTTTAAACAAATGGTTAGAGGCTCGGTTTCAAAAATGAAAGTGTTACCATTACCATTATGGTGGCTTTCCTTGACAAAGCCTACTGCTTCTTTTACTTGTTGACTACTCTTACTTGTAAACATAATAACAAATTGGTAAAATAGTTATATTTTAATACAGGGTTATAAAATATAGAACTCAACTATTGTATTAAATATAGCAATAAACTTTTTAAATAATCGTTACAAAATAAATCGATTAAAAGACTGCTTCTTTACCAATTTGTGGTGTGCTCTTTCAAATTTTTTCCTACAAATTGGGAGGAGCTACAGTTTTTTGCCGATTTCGAACGGCATCTACAAAGCAGATGGATTTTTTGTTGAGAAGCCTTCCATGGCAGAAATACACTCGGAGGGCTTGCCAAACCACTTTTCATGTTTTCTGTCCCAGGACTCGAACCTTGGACCTTCGGTGTGATAGGCCAGCAACACAACCACCAAAACCTGTTGGCTTCAGAGCTCTTATGGTTATTTTTACAATACAAAATAGCTGTTGAAAATGTCTCCCATTTGGGGCTGCCACCATGGAGTAGCGGTAGTGTTGCTCGACTACCACACTAAAGGTTCAAGGTTCGAGTAGCTGGACAGGCAACATGAAAAGGTTTGGCAAGCTCTCCGAGTGCAATTCTGCTATGGAAGATGTCCCAGAAAAAATGCATCTTTGCAGATGCCGTTCGCAAAAAGCTGTATGTCCCGCCAATTTGTAAGAAAAAGTGCAAAGCTTTAGGCCAAGAGTAGCTTGACGCAAAGATCTCCTCCGATGATTTATGATGATATACCTGTTGTATATCGCCCCATATATTTTTTTTTTAAGTATCCACTTAAAACTATTAATAGGGTTTATATAAAATTTTAGTGTTTGGAAATTAATTAGAAGTATTGTACATATCTCACATAATTCGTAAAAACGTTTAAAGAACTTGAAAAATGAAATGGCTATCAATAAAATTAGCCAAAATTATGTAACTATAAATTTACTAACCACGCATCATGGAAGCAAGATATATAACTGTATTCAGTTTTGAGTCACCGTGCATATGTATAAATGTTATCTTAAGCAAAATATCAACACAAGTCTGTACATGAAGGCAATACAAGTTCAATGTTTTGTTGTGTTATGATTTTTTCAGGGCCTGAACAAAGGAAAACGTTGTACCTGAAATATATCGAGAATTTAGTAAGACTTATCTATTCAATATGTGTGAACTGAATTGAGTTTAGCATTAGCGCTTGATGAAAACTTGATTTTTTTTGCAATACTTGTGCATAGATGTATGCAAACAAATTCCTGGCTTCTAACACAATCAAAATACACATTCGACTTTGAGTTAAGGAGGATAATAACATAATAATGTACACTTCGCATTCAAAAAAGCGACAATCGAGGGGATTTGTTGTAGCTCAAGAACCATCCGTTAATACTTCTTTAGATGACGATCAACTTCAACAAAAGCGCAGCATTTGTTATCAACTTAGTGGTGAGTTGAAATAATATACAACAATAAATTGGTAAAGATCCAGGTGCGAAATAGAAAACTATCACCTAACGTTGTTTTTTTATTTATTTGTTTTATTAACCTGCCATGCCTCTAAAGCAGCCGTAGGTAAAAGGTGTGGCTTAAGGTTACACATAATGTTGGTGGCCAACAATCAAAAGAATCAGCTGTATCCACAGGATGACTAGAGTGCAGGGCAGATATACTGGGCAGATATACTGCATTGAAGATATCAATGTATTGCAAAAAGTCTTCACTGTGTCAATGGTGTACCAAGGAACTAACGAGTAAGCCAGTGAACTCTTACCACGTGCAGACACTGGCTTGTGTCGGTATTCACCAAAAAAGCTGAAGCAAATATACAAAAATTTTAAATATCTAAAGAAGGAATCGCTAAAGCTTAAGCCAGTGTTAAAAAAATGGGATACGGGGCCTAAGTGTACCTCTTTGCTGTGATGTCGATCAACCATCTTAACCTAACCTTACTTATTGTAATTTTGACATAAATAACGAAAAGGTTCATATAATTTAGATTTTGTACTTAATTACGAAAAGTGAATAGGTCTAATTGCGCCTAACAAAAATTTCCTACTCATTATTACTTTTTAAAATAGAGCCGTTTATAAGCTTCTTTGTGTCTCGAATGGCAAGTATCGTAAAGAAAAAGACAAGAACTATCTCTAAACCGATTAGTGCAGGTTTAGCTGAATCAGTTCGAAGTCAATTGCGTGAGCGGATACGCAAAGAAAACTCTTGTCAAAATTAAATCTTTTTACTACTGTGTGGGCAGCACCACGCTTATTATAATTATGCAGGAGTTCTCTTTCTGGACAACTTCCGTCAAATTGCGGAGTATGACATCAAGGATATGTTGGCCTTCCTCAGCTCTGCAAAAGGGTTGGAAGTGGAGTACGAACGGTGTTTTTACGTGGTAACACAGTCGGCTATCAAATTTTATAACTGGAACTGCATCAGCCAATGTTTTCCTCGTTTTATATGAATTTTGCAATGTTTGATATCGAAAATAGGGGAGAGGATATCATCCGATTTTTGTCAGTTTCTTTAACAACCTTTGTTAAAATTAAAAAGTGATAAATTTATATTCTTGGCCTTGAGATCGTTTCATGAATACTTGAATATTTTTATTGAAACGCGGGGTGAAACCCATGGGTATATGGTAGTAGAGGGACTGCAGGAATTGTGCTAAACCTTTTGGTTTTCGGATCATTTCGGACAAACGAAGAGTCCAATCTCAATACTTTCTGGTGGATTTTGTTAAATGAAATATCACGTCTGACATACTTAGACAAGAGTTGTATACTACTGATAGTTTATATTTTACGATTAGACGAAATTTGGATTAACCAGAAAAATCGCTTCCACAAAAGTTGGAGGGATATGGATACACTAAGGCTGATGATTTGATCTTAAGGCTAAGTTTTATATACGATAGAATATGTTTCAATATTTATATGTTATATTTTATGTTGATATTCATGATTAAATTATTAAACGAGTTAGTCTATCCCATTTCTTCTGAGCGAAGTCAACTTTAGCGTTCCTTTTCGGCCATCAAAACATTTTAAAAATCTTGTCCCGGAACAATGTAGAACGAATTAAATTTAATGCGCCTTTCCTATGTTAGTGTCATAATTACAACTCTAATTCACCGTTGGAAATTATTACTATTATTACACTGTGGAACAAATTCAGGTTAGCAAAAGTGAGGTCGATTCTGAGAGTGAGGGGTGAAAATAGAGGCTTAATTAGAAGACCCGTATCGCGACGTTTGCTTATGTTAGTTCGAATTTTTTTTTAATCGACCTTCGAACTTTGCAGTCAAATGCAATAAATTTCTCCCTCTTCTTCCCCTTTTTCCTCGCCTTCTTTTTTGTTTCCAACCACCGCACAGGTAGCCATTTTTTTATTTCGTACAAGCGAACTAATATCAAAAATAAAGATTCAGTTAAGACTCGAAACTCAGGCGAAGCTGATGTCTTTTAATTTTCGCTCGGTCGTGATAAAATTCGCTATTAATTTTTTGGAACTTATTTCATTGTCTGAGTGATTTAAGTTAAGTGCATCGGTTTCATAAAAATAACAAAAACAACATTGTATAATATATATTGTATTAAAAATGTCGGAACCAAAATGTAAAATGGACCATTTTCGTAATGTTTGTGGACGTTTCATAGCAAGCGATAAAAAATGTGGCAATGCAAGTGATTGTTTTTTGGAAGCCTATAAACAATATTTCTCGCAAGAGTTTATCACTGACGAAAACTATGCCCCTAAAAAAGTTTGCTTTAGTTGCTATTCAAGTGTTATGCAATGGAAAAATGAAAAGAAGAAGGATATGCCTTTTGGTATACCAATGATGTGGTTAGACAACAGCCCGCATCAACAAGAAATTTGCTATGAATGTATCAACTACCATAAACTTTGAATAGAAGGAAAGCAAAGAATGAAACTTATGTAGCAGTGCCAAGTGTCCAATTATCATTAGCGCACTCAGAATTCGTTCCAGTACCAACATTCCGAAGTATTGATCTTCAAACAGATATCACTACTACAACCGCCGCTGCTATATCCATGCATTTCTTCTCAGAATACGACCCTGGTGAAGGTACATCCTATGAAAGATCCAACGACGCAATCCTAGTCACACAAAAGCAATTGGATGCAATTGTTGCAATTTTGTGTTTGACTCAGAAGAAATCAGAAGAACTGGCTGCATTTTTGAAAGGAAATAATTTGCTGACGAAAGGTACCAAGTAACAGCATATCGAAAACACCAAAAAGAGTTAGAAAAGTTCTTCAATGTGAATGATGCAAAAAATTTCGCTTATTGCAACGACATCGAAAAGTTAATGGAGACGATAGGGTTAATATATAAGAAAGATGATTGGCGTTTATTCATTGATAGTTTACTAATCAGCTTAAAAGTAGTGCTTTTGCACAAGACAAATAGAATGCCTTCTGTTGCTGACTCTAGTGAAAATTTCGATAATTTGAAACACATTCTGGAAGTAGTCAAATATAACGAACACTGCATTTGCTGCGACCTCAAAATAGTTTCATTGATTACAGGCTTAACAGCATCTGGCAGTCCAAAATATCCGGGTTTTTTGTGTGATTGTGATTCACGATACGGAGAAGGTATTAGAGGAAGAAAGCAGAAACAGAATAACTGGAATAGTCGCATTGGACGGAAATGGCCCAAAGACAATAGGCTACACGAAAGTCTTGTTCCTCAAATGAAAATTTTGTTGCATTGCTAAAAATTGTTTGAAATGTATCGCAAAAAGACCAGCAGTATTCAACCGCTTAAAAGACATTTTCCCAAGACTAAGTAACGCCAAAATTCAGGAAGGGGTTGTTAATGGTCCCGACATACGGAAACTAATGAGTCGTCAAGATTTTGACCAAGTTATGACAGACTGAGAATTAAATGCATCGCTCGCATTGAAAGCAGTCATTAAAGGACTTTTGGGCAAAGAACGCAAAGACAACTACAGGGAATCTGTTGCAAACATGTTGGCCGCTTTTGATGAAATTGGGGTTAATATGTCGTACAAAATTCATCTCTTGCATCACCAACTGAATCTGATGAGAAAGGCGAACGTTACCACCAAACTGCGCTTCCATTTTAAATAAGGTAACTAGATTTTTCTAATGTCAGAGTGCACACTTTAAACATATTAACGATTGAAAACTATTTTCGTTTTAGGTACAGAGGAAAGAAATCTCCTGATGCGCTACACGCTGAAATTTGTTGGTGGTATAAAAACACCTTTGAAGAAGAGGAAGACTAGGAAAAAGGGGAAGACAAAGATGAAATTCCAAAATATCAGTTGGACGAATTTATCGACCTTTCTGATGATGATGACGATGACCAAGATATTAGAGAGAGCAGTGTAGTTTATTCACAGCCGCCTGCTAAATGACAACTGGCCAAATCATTAATTTTATTTATTTATTTTTTTTACTTAAAACTTTTCATAACTAACATTTCAAAATTATATTTTTTCCCGTATTTTTATAATTTCTTTTTAAATGTTTCTTCAAAACCAAAACTGAAAAAATTGAGAAGCATATTATAGATCAAACAGAAAGAAAAAAGACTTAGTTTTGTGGAAAATATGTTCAAAAAGCATGAAAAAAAAATGTCCAACATTTTTCTTCATAAGAAATACAAACATTTTATAAATAATTTTTTTTTTTTAATTTTAATTGTTGCACAGGTCTCTAGCAATAATTTGGTTTAACAGATTGAAAAAATATCAATTCGTCGACGAGTTATAGCTAAAAAACCATACAAACAATATGCTGAAAATCGGCATTTGACTGCAAAGTTCGAAGGTCGATTAAAAAAAATTCGAACTAACATAAACAAACGCCGCTATACGGGTCTTCTAATTTAGCCTGAATTTGTCCCACAGTGTAATAAAAGCTTCAGAATAGGAAACACCAATATGCCTCATAAACTTTTTTTTTTAAAAACGCAGTAGATTTTGGCAGTGGTCATTAAAGCTTCAGCGTGTGTTTCTATCATAAAAATCTTCTCAGAAAAGAGGTAACTAGTAAGTGGCACTCAGATGTAATGTTAATGTTTGTATAGCTATCGTATGGATGCATAGTTATTGTAGCAAAAAAATTTAATTTTACCCTTCACGATCTTCCATGGTTTCTTTGGGTGCACAAATAAGAAAGACCATACAGGTTCGGCGTACGACTTGTTCGTACCTCAACCTACGCGCGATGGTAAGTTATCATTTGCTGATGGTAACTTGTAGGTGAATTCTGTAAGGAGTATCTAGTCACTAATCGAGATATTTTGTGGTAAATTTCAATTTTGAAACAATGTGGTATTCAGTAAGATGTCTCACATCTCTGGTCCCAAAAAAAGGCACTAATTTGTCAGCTAGTTCTAGGCAGGTCACAAACAGTAAAATATTGGGTTACAAATTAAAGAAAATAAAAAAATTATAAATTTTAACTGTAGAAACATTTATATATTTAAACAAATAATATTCAATTAACAAGGAATAAAATAAAAATAATAAACTGTCCAAGATCCTGGATTCGAACATACGTCTCACACGTTGTACTCGTGACGTTATTACCTGGGTTATCGCGATATGTATATTTATCACCTCTTCTGTCTCTAAATACGATACAGTTGCTAATTTATCGCATTAAAAATTTTTAGGCTTAGAAGTATCTCCATATTTTTATGCCTTTCATGAACATAAAATGGTATTATAACTTTGTTCCGATGTTTGTAGGTATGAGAAGAAGAAGAGATAGACCCGGCTATAAGTATACCGAAATGATGAGGGCTATGAGCTAAGTCGATATCGCCATGCTCGTCTGTCTGTCTGTTTGAACGCAAACAAGTCCCTCAGTTTTAGAGTTTCCATGCTGAAATTTGGTATGGGGCCGCCCTTTTGTAATATATTAATTACTATATTAGTTCTCCAGAACCAACAAAAATGGCTACCACGGAGCTAGCAGGGAAAACTACTATAGTGACCAGGGCCGTCTTTAGCTATGCTGTGGCCCTTGGGCACATACGAATTTTGGGCCATTTTTAAGTCTAAAGTTAGCCAAGTCTAGAGAAAGTAATATTATTAGTAAGATATTCATTAATGATTGTTCATTCACAAATGAAAGTAAAATAGCGCAGGCACTAAATAACTATTTTATTGACAGTATCGTAGAAATCAGCCATAGTAATACATGCAGTAGAGGTGACAGGATGGCCATTAAAAATAGCAGTCTCGAATTAAATTTCAAAAAGTCACCACCGCCGCTATACTACATATTGCTTGCAAATGTAAAAACAAAATAGGAGGAGAAAAATTATATCTGAAGGAGTCATCAAAGACGATATTTTACACCGGATATTTTTACTCTCAACTTGTTAATGAAAGCTTTGATACAGGTGTAGTCCCAGACCCCTAGAAGACTTCCATAGTTGTACCTTTTGAGAAAATCAAAAACGTTACCATGTGATGAAAAGATACTTGAGACAGTGGTAAAGAACCAACTTCTACAGTTTTTAGATGATAATGAAATTGTAATACTGAAAAAAAACATTCCTGTGAAAGGGTTCTGAACTTAGTAATTGCGAACTGGAAGGAAGACTTAAACAGAAACAAACATATAATAATGGTTTGAAAATTACGTTAGGAATAGATATCAAAGAACGGTAATTGGGTCATCAAAATCTGAAAAAAGATATGTACCTGTTGGTCTGCCACAAGGCTCCGTACTGGCGCCAGTATTGTTTAATATCTATATTAACGATATTGTTAAAAGTATCCAGTATTCTGACATTAAAGTAAACATTAGAGTAAAAATCGATAACAAACTAAGCTTCAATTAACATATTGATTGTATTGTTGGAAAAATTGCTGAAAAGCTTTATTTTACACTAAGAACGTGTAAATATCTTAAGAAAACGCCAAAGAAGAACTCCATTTCAGAGTTCATGCTCAAACACAATAAAATATATATTTGTTTAAATTTTTAAAAATAGTTTTATTTAATAGTTCAAATTCACAATAATATTCTCAAGGATATTTATCTAATTAACAATTACAATCTTAAAGGTTTTTTATAGTCAAAATTATTTAAATACACAAAATCTACGTCAGCACGAATTTAATCTCGAATCATAAAACTAATTTTTTTATTTTACCCCAGCCTACTCTTTTCAAATATACAGTACCTGGGTGACCGAGCCTTGCTCGGTATTTTTCGAATTTGTCGCATAATCTTACTTACCAAGAGCAAAAATTTCCAAAATAGATTTCCAAAATATCGAACACTAACCACAAAAAGTCACTTAAGCCTGTTTGGCGGTTAGGGCTCGATGATTCGACGAAAATTTTCTGTTTTAAATTTATTTAGGTAATGCTATCCTTAGATTTAGGTAATGCTATTCTTAGAATGTGGTACACTATCTACATACCAAATTTAATCGAAATGGGTTGAGCGGTTTTCAAGATAGTTGTTAAGTAGTTACCCTAAAAAAAAAAATTTATATAAAAACCTCAATAAGTGGCAACCCCACTTAGAAATATTTTTGTTTTGAAATGCGAATGAAAATATCTTTCGTATGATATCCATATTGGCATATTTTATTCCATATAAAAAAAATTGAGATAGGTGGCTACCCCAAAAAAACCTAAGTGGCAACACCTACGTAAAAATACTTAGAATGTGGTACACTATCTACATACCAAATTTCATCCAAATTGGTAGAACCGTTTTCGAGATAGTCTGGATATACAAATATACAAATAAGAATTTTAAGTATTCTGACATTACGCGTTAAAAGCTGAGGCTACATCTAGCAGCAGTACACTACATGACAAAGTATTCCTTGCATGTATTCTTATGGAGCATATCACACCTAGCGACAGCAGCACCACACGACACGATATAAATGATCAAATAGGCAACAATTTTGTCGTGCCGTGTAGTGCTGCTATATGTAGATTCAGCTTAATTCATCATTTTAAGTTTTTGAGTGATGTTTGCCATGTTATGTTATATTTATTCAAGTACCTCGAGATGCCACGAAATTATGTCCACCTGAGCACTCCAAATTTCAACCAAATCGGTTAAACCGTTCCCGAGATAGTGGTCGATATAAGAAGGAATAATTAAAATGAAGTCAGGTGGCAACCCTAGGTGGCAGTCCTACTTAAAATATTCTGGTTGGTATACGGTCTCAAATACCTTCCGTTGGATACCCATATTGCCATATATTGCTTAATATTTAAAAAAAAAAATCGGAAAGGCAACCCTGTGAACCACCCCAAGTGGCTTCCTTTAGTGGCAACATCTAAGTAGAAAATCTTAGAAGTAAGGATACTATCCATCTACCAAATTTCATCGAAATCGGTTTAGCCGTTCCCGAGATACTGGTCGATATCTGAAGGAAGAAATAAAATGCGGTCAGGTGGCAACCCTACTCGAAAATACTTTGGTTGGTATACGGCCTAAAATACCTTTCATTTGATACCCATATTCCCATATATTGCTTAATATTTTAAAAAAAATTGATATAGGTGGCAACCCTGTGAACCACCCCAAGTGGCAACACCAAAGTAGAAAATCTTAAAACAAAGCATACTACCCATATACCAAATTTCATCCAAATCGGTTAAGTCGTTCCAGAGATAGTAGTGGATATACAAATATACAAATATACAACTATTCAAATATACAAGAATAACTCGTTTGAAGTTATAAGATTCAGTAGAAGGCAATTCGCCAGATTATATGAGGAATAACAACATTAAATATGTGATAAATGTGCATTCCGTACACTATAGAAACAAAAATGATTTTATCCTACCTACATACATAACAGAAACAGATAAAGGTAGTTTATATAACAAAGGTTTGAAATGCTGTAATTAACTCCCAAACAAAGTTAAATCATTTAATATGAATGAATTCAAACCCAATTGTATAACTATTGTAGAACTGTTCCAATTTGAGGGGTATATGGTTTGACTTTCAGAACACCTTTCACAGTGCATATGGTACGATATAGCGCTACACGTCACGCACAAAAACTTGCGGAAACTCATACTGGTACGCATCACTCTCATATGACACACGCGAAGACCGCGTGTACTATGCAGCCAAATGGGGCTGTCATTGTTTTGCTATGATCTGAAAACCTCAGACCAATGAGCCATACAATTGGCAATCTGTATAAATTTTTAGGTATATAATAAATGCAATGTAATTAGGAATAAGCTAAGCTTAATTAAGCTGTAACAAATAAATAAATAAATTAAAAAATTTGTATACCCTTCGTAAGTATGAAATGGTAATATAACTTTGGTCCGATGTTTGTAAGTATGAGAACAAGAAGTATAAAGAAATGATCAGGGCGTTGTAGCCCTGTCCGTCTGTCTGTCTGTTTTAACGCAACCTAGTCTACCAGTTTTAGAATTATCTGGTTGAAATTTGGTATAGAGCCGCTATTTTGTGATATATTAATCATTTGTCGGAACCAACAAGATCGGAGCAATACAGCGCATAGCTCCCATACAATCGATTGTTCCGATAAAGGGGTTTCGGCCTATAGGCTAGGTTAACTTAAGGGAGCGCATTGGATATCACAACCTTCCAATCGAAGACACCGATGTCCATTGTGAATGCTCTCATTGCGTGCCATTGAAAAGGAACAATCGATCCACTTGTCTCACATCTGTCAGACTGTAGAAAGAACAAAGAAAGTGATGGATCGACTCTTCTTCCTTAGTTAGTTCTTTCTCTGTCTAAAAATGGTCATATGGACCTTGAGACTTCGCAGTTATCTTGGTTGGTCCATAGTAAAATCGTTGTGTTAAAAGAATAATAATAATGTAACAAATAGCTAATTTGGCTGGCGGCCGCCGTGGTGTGGAGGTAGTGTTGCCGTCCTACCACACCGAAGGTCCATGGTTCGAGCCCTGGTACAGGTAACATCAAAAGTGATTTGAAAAAAGTTTTTCAAAAACGGGGTCGCCCCTCGGCAGTGGTTTGGCAAACTCTCCGAGTGTATTTCTGCCATGACAGGCTTCTCAGCAAAAATTCGTCTCCTTTGTAGATGCCGTTCGGAGTCGGCAAAAAACTGTAGGTCCCACCAATTTGTAGGGAAAATTCAAATCGGCACACCACAAATTGGAAGAGAAGCTTGGCGCAAAAATCTCTTAGGAGGTTTATGATGATATACCTGTTGTATATCGCGCCATAAAGAGAGAAAAAGAGAGAAATAGCTAATTTTATTTACAAGTAATGAACACAATACAATTTCACGAGTTTGGTAACTCCACAGTAAGTTTACTTGCTTGTATGCTGCCGTTTTTAGTCTGGCCGAGCGCCAGTTTCATCAACTACAAGCTTCACCACCGCTCTGGACTGGTCTTGCAGTTGCATTCTAGAACACGGTTGTTTATCAGCATCTACTCTTTGCCTCGTATTCGCAAGCACTCATGCTATGATCGTCCCTATCAGACACATTGCCCGAACCAAATGCTGCTAAACACTCAATATTCGATACTGCTTTATTAAACCTAATTTCCTCCATGGTTTGATACTCCGACATCAATCCTCTCTTGCAGAGATTCCCACAATGCTTTGATAACATCTGGAACTTTTGCCTGGGGAACGGCAATAAGTGGTCGATGATTCTGGCTATCCTCACTTTTAGATATCCGATGCAAACGACCAGATATTAGCTTTAAGTTACTCCATTATGTCCAGAATGCTTTTGCGATCCGACTCTCTCCAACAATTTCTCCTCTTCTTGGCTGTTTGTTCTACTTCAGTCCTTTCAACACACGTTCCAAATCTGGATCCTCCTCCTGGGCTCGCCAAATCTTCTTCAGGAGGCCCCTGTAAATGAAAGCCAATGGTCGACGAGCTACCTCTTCCTTACGAGGCTGCTGCTGCTTCATCTCCAATATCACTCCCTCGGTGCTATAGCCACTATTGTGTACAAAGGTAAGAGGTATTGGCCGTTGTAAGTCATAATCATGTTCCTTACGTTAAAGTGAATGTCTCTCTCAGCCAAGAAGTCGATGCCAGTGATGACTTCGTCGACAATATTCGCTACCAAGAAGTTGTGATACATAGCCACATTCCCAATCACAACTTTACATTTCAATTCTCTCATGGCTTACTTGCTATGGCTAGTTAGTGTCCACAACTTAGCTTCTTGCAGTAGTCTCACTTTCCCGCTGACCAAGCCACTCCGAATGATGGAATGTAATGCACCAGTATCCACAGTCAGCAAGCGCTTTTTCCCGTCCATGTACCCTTCAACAGCAGCATTACCCGCTTTCCCTTCGAGTTGTGACACCGAGATTATTGCGCATTCATCTTGCTCATTTTCTGTAGCTTTGCGCTTATGCCCACCTGCTTGGATTGCTGCAGCCAGTGGCGCAATAACGTACTATATGACCTGGTTTCCCACACTTCAAGCATTTGATGGGTACATCACTTTCCTTCTGTATTCCGTTCAATGCTTTCAAAACTTTGTCAATCCAATCCAATCAGAGCATGTTATACCGTGTTAGCGAATGATCTCTTTGGATTTGCATATGTGGCTAGCTTCGTCTCTTCACATCACGTATTCCATTCAGAAAGCATTAGATTTTTACCCTTCCGGTGTAATCTATCGGTGCGTCTGCGTTTGATAGATGAGCCAACCTCTCGATGTCTTATGCGAATTCCTGCATAGTCTTATTAACCTTCTGGAAGCGATTCTGTAGCTCTATTTGGTATATCTGTTTTCGATGCTCGCTACAATAGCGTATATCAACTGCACCCATCAAAACTTCATAATTGTTTCGCGCGCAATCAGTAATCGTCGGTAAGATTTCGGCTGCAGGTCCCTTCAACGCCACGAATAATGCAGAAACTTTGTCTTCAGTGCCCCAATTATTCACAGCTGCTATCTTCTCAAACTGTAGCTTAAATACCTGAAATGGAACATAACCATCAAAGGACGGGGATTGTACCTTAGGAGTATTCGGTAAGGCAGATGGACGGTATCAGTCCTGGATACGGCCATTCAAAGCATCAACTTCGGCCTCAATTTTGTCCTGCCGTTCTCTGAATACCTCTTGCACTCGCGTTATCTTTGCATCTTGCACTTTTAGTATCGATGACACCCTTGGCTCCTGCTCTTCCAACTCCGATGAGATATATGACTTCTGTTCTTCCATTTGTGATCTCATGTATGCCTTCGTTTCGTCTAGTTGAGCTGAAATCTGGGATGTCATTCAAAATGTAATACGCGCCTCTTGTTCTTCGATTTTAGTCGATATCTGAGTAACTTGTGAAGACATTGTGGATGAAATTGCAGCAGGTACAGCATTCATATCCAAACCAGTAGGTGATTCTAGAGCTAACTCCGCATTTGCTCTTTCCATATCAGGATGAAAAACATGTGCGCCTACGCTAGTGCCATAGCCGTGATTGTAACTCAAATTTATTACCGGTTGTGTTTAGACCCCGTTGTGGCAATTCCTTCTTCATTTGATGTATCTTAAATTTATTCAACTTAACCATGTCCTTGTTATCCTCGCATTCACTGTTATTTAATTAACAATACCACTTCTGTCACCAATTGTGACGAATTCGATGATTCCTCGATTATTAATCCTGTGTTCGACCACTATAAAGTCAAATAAACCCACGCACAAATATTGTAACAAATATCAATTTTTATTTACAAGAAATAAACGCAATACAATTTCACGAGTTTGGTACCTCCACAGTAAGTTCACTGTATAACACTTGAATATCAACTGATCAACTTTCTTTGCTTGTATGCTGCCTTTTATAGTCTGGCCGAGCACCAGTCACCTACAAGCGTCTCCACCGTTCTGCATTGCCCTTCCCCTTGCATTCTAGAACACGGTTGTTTATTAGCATTTACTCTTTGCCTCGTATTCGCGAACATTCATGCTATCATATTGTTATTGAGTTAGAGATGGTACATGCTTGAAAATATTCGCCAATATATTCTCCTGCATCAATCGAACTGACTTTTCCATGGCGTATATTTCTGCTTGGAAGACACTGAAAGAGATATAATCCGCTACGGCTATTAGCTCAGCTCTGACACCGTTTAGTCCTTTTGCCATGTCATCTTGTATTGTAACGTGTCCATAGTTGGATGGCTTCCAAATGTAAAACTTTGCACGTTTGGTACATATTATATACGTATTGTAGCTGGTCAAACTCAGCCAGATCGGAATAACATAACACATAGCTCCCATATTATCGATAGTTCCGGTAAATTTGTTTTGGGCTGTAAATTGTTCAATTAAAAGCTAGGGGCATACAATATTGCAGATTTCCTATATATTATACACGTAATGTGACAAATGAAAATCAGCCAGATTGGACCAACGCAACATATAGCTCCCATACAATCGATTGTTTCGATAAATGGCGTTTGCTCTATAAGTCTTCCATTTTAATAGAGAGGAACACAGAGTTTGGCAGTTACAGTACTTATTACATATTGTGACAAATTTGATGAGTCTTCGATTATTTCTTCCTGAGTTGGATGACAGTAAAATCAAATAAACGGACGCGCAAATACTGTTGCAAATAGCTAGTTTTGCGTACTAGTATAAACGCAATACTAATTCACGCATTTGGTAACTCCACACTATAAAACACTTGAATGTAAAATGATCAACCTGCCTTGCTTGGTCACTGCCTTTTATAGTCCAACAGGGTGCTACCTCAAGCACCCAGAAGTTTCTTGGTATGTTATATATTGATCTCTCTTTCTCGTGCTGGCATCCATGAGGGTAGCCATTTTTAACTGTGTTGTGTTTAACTAGTAGTGGGAGTGTTATTAAGTTAGGATTGGTACATTCTTGGGAATTTTCGCCACACTGCCCTCCACCTAAGTATGATCGTCCCGATCAGACACATTTCAGGAACTAAACGATGCTAGTCACTCAATGGTTGGAACTGCTTTAATAAACCTCATTTCCTCTAGGGGTTGAAACTCATACATCAATCCTCTCTTTGCAGAGATTTCCACAATGCAATACATAGTCACATATTACAACCATTTTGTCTGTCCTTAATTCCACATGGATTCGTGTTAAAGCGTATAAATAAATAAGAACATTGAAGTCTAGTGTGTGACCAAAGAATGTTCTTTATTAGAAAATACTTTCTCTTTTATACAAAATTTCCTACATTAATACTTACAAACTAAAAGTATTTACATTGCTAATGTTTGTATGCAAAGTCAGCATATTACTTCATTGATATTTTGGCAGTTCACATTGAGTAATAGGATTGACAAATGTAATCAGATATGTGCCTTATGGGAGGCCTCTTCTCTAACTAACACTAAATCTCCTATGTTTATTTCCTTACTGTAGCTACATTTATCTGTATTAGATTTTTGTTTTCCTTTAGCCTCTTGGACTAATTTCCTAGCTCTTTGCTGTGCTATCTGAAGTCTATATTTTACTTTTTTGTCGTAAGCTTCGAGGTTGTACAATGGGCTGATTTTATTTTCTGTTAGAAATTCGTAATTTGGTGGATTTTTCGCAAATATAAGTTCAAAAGGACAATATTTATGTGTGGTGCGAAATACATGAGGTATTCATCCCAATCTTCTTTGTCACTGGATATGTATGAACGTACATATTCATTGAATGTCCTGTGACTGCGTTCTACAGTACCCAAAGTTTGATGATGATACGGTGTTGAAGTTTTATGCTCAATTTTTAACAGTTTACACAGTTCTTTGAATAAGTTATTTTTGTACTCTGTACCCATGTCCGTTATGGTTGTTTTCATGCGTCCATAAATCAAAATGAAATGCTCGAACACAGCTTTAGCGACTGTTGTTGCATGTTTGCTTGGGACTGGAATCGCTACCAAGTATTTGGTTAGATCGCATATAATCGTAACCGCATATCCGTTTCCATTTATCGACTTCGGTAATGGTCCGACTGTGTCGATTTGTACAATATCGAATGCCTTCGCAGGTGTCTCCGTTATTGTCATTGGCTCCTTTATATGCTTATTAGTTTTATTTTTCTTACAGTGGATGCAGTTCTTTACGTATTTTCTTACGTCTTTTCTCATATTCAGCCAGCTATACTTCTGCTTAATTTTATCTGTCATGCGATTTATTCCTGGGTGGCCACCACTAATAGGATCGTCATGATATTTGCGCAGAATTTCTTTAATTGTCTCGGGATTTGTCACATATATAACCTCTGGGGTTAGAGCGATTGTTAGTTTTTTGAGAACTTTGTTACCCTTTTCTATAAATTTGCCTACTGCAGTATAATTTCTTTTAAACAATTTGTCCCCTAAGGACAACTGTATTTGTACAAGTCCTAAATTGCCGGCTTCTCTTTCAAGCCTGGTAAAGAATTGTCTAGGTCAATCTTATCCTCAACAATTAGGTTGCTTGTATCTAGATCGCTACAAATTTACTTTCATTTTTGAAATATAATTTCGGAGGATTGGAAACGAGCTCGACATGTCTTTTTACTTCAAATTTATTTAGCGCTTCGTAAATATTGGGGTTCTCTTTGTGACTTTCTTTATTTTCAACATTACTGCTGGTATGTTTTGCCGTTGATCTTGTTGTTATTTTTAATATTTTACTTGCTTCCACTGACATATGATTTTCTTTTCCGGCTATGTACTCCACTTCAAAATCGTACTCCTCTAAATCGAATCTTACCCGTGTCAGCTTAGATGAAGGACTCTTCATTGAGAATAAATATGTTAAAGGACGATGGTCGGATTTAACTAGAAATTTTCTGCCATAGACATATGTTCTGAAGAAGGTTATGGCCCAATGGATTGCGGCCAATTCTTTTTCTATTGTGGCTATGTTGGTTTCGCCTTTCGTGAAGGACCTAGGTTAGGTTAGGTGGTAGCAGCCCACTAGGTGGGCCGCTCACTTGGACACCGCATTCTGAACGGTGACACTAACTTAGGATTACTTGGCAAATCGCTGCGTAGCGACAGTAAAACTCCGGATTTGGGACACATCGATTTTCGACACGTCTTCCGGAGACCTAAGAACATCCGAACCAAGATACCTGCGCCTAGTCCTAGCAAACGCTGGACAACTGAGCATGAAATGACTTGATGATTCCACCTCGTCGTCCTCCATGCAGCTTACGCAGCTCGGGTCTTCAAGAATATTTAACCGCACCGCATGGACCCCCATCGGACAGTGCCCCGTCAACACTCCTATCATCATGGAAAGATGTAACTTGGGGAACCTAAGTAATTCCACTGACCGCCCGGAGTCAACTACTGGCCAGAAGGACTTCGACACCTGACATGAGGTGGTGTCAGCCCAGCGTTTGCTTAACTGTTCCGAAGCCCACCTGCCCAGAAGCAAACTACAGGTGGTAAGGGAAATACCCAGTGTACTGGAGTCAGCCACATCTGTGTCACGCGTGCCAGCTCTGGCCAAGAGATCCGCATGGCAATTGCCGGGAACATCACAGTGGCCAGGCACCCAAATGATTTTTATTTTGAAGTAGTTGGACGCAACCGCAAGCGATTCCAGACAGTCGCTCACTGTCCTCGATCGAACGTTGCCTGCACTCAGCGCCCTAATTGCCGCTTGACTGTCGGAGTAGATCTTGAACTCCTTGACAGTGAATGCGCTCGACAGCATCCCATCTACCGCATCCTTAATGGCGGCAACCTCCGCTTGGAAAACGCTACAATGATCAGGTAGCCTAAATTTCGTGCTAATCCCGAGTTCCTGACAGTATACACCCCCCCCAACACATCCATCCAGCTTTGACCCGTCCGTAAAGAGATTCGCCAAGGCCTCCCCCCAGATAGGTTCTCCGCCTGTCCACTCATCCCTTGCGGGAATGTAAGTCGAAAAACCCTTCGCCGGAGAAGAGGTCGGCGCACAGTAATCTGTTCTATTGGGAATAAAATCAAAGCCCGATAGTATATTGGAATGGCCATACTGAACAAGCCTATAACCAGTGTCTCGGAGCCTAATTGCAGCCCGAGCTGCGCCTATTTTTCCTACAAGGTCAACTGGGTGCAGATTGAGCATAACGTTCAATGCCAGGGTAGGAGTGGTGCGCATGGCCCCACTGATCCCAACCATGGCCATTCGCTGCACCGTGACCATCTTCTTCGTGGTGGAAGCCGTGTCTAGTGCGCCCCACCAGACCAATACCCCATAAAATAGGATAGGTTTCACTACCATCTCATATAACCAATAAACCACCCTAGGAGAGAGACCCCATCGTTTGCCGATGGCCCCTCTGCAGCAATACAGAGCGACCGAAGCTTTCCCAGCTCTATCCTCTACATTCAGCTTCCAGGACAGTTTCCTGTCCAGAATAACACCTAGGTACTTAACCTTTTCAGAAAGCACCAGCGGTACACCCCCAATAGAGGGTAGTACAAAATCATCAATCTTATACCTTCTCGTGAAGAGGACTAGTTCCGTTTTACCTGGGTTAACAGCCAGTCCACAAGATTCGGCCCACTCTGTTACAATACCCAGATACTCTTGCAGAACATCCCTTACGGTACTAAGAAACTTTCCCCTGACGAGGATTGCTAGGTCGTCCGCATAGGCTATCACTTGACAGCCGCTACGCTCGAGGTCCTGGAGCAAGCCATTGACTACAATGACCCAGAGAAGTGGAGAAAGAACACCTCCTTGCGGCGTGCCCCTTCTCACCCCTCTCTGAGCCCCAGCACCTCCCCACACCGCGCTCTGACAATCCTGCCACAGAGTAATCTGCTGATAAATTCTATCAAGCTTGGTTCAACTCCTAGGCTTGCTAAGCCCCGTACGATGGCAGAAGGCAAAACATTATTGAACGCTCCTTCGATATCCAGAAAGGCCCCCAGCACGAATTCTTTGTGCTGGAAAGACCCTTCTATTAGTTTTACAACGGAGTGAAGCGCCGTTTCAATTGATCTGCCTTTGCAGTAAGCATGTTGCGAAGCCGAAAAACGCTCCCTAGGGACCCTGCTGCGTATATGCAGGTCAATCAGCCGCTCCAACGTTTTTAAAAGGAACGAGGAGAGACTGATTGGCCTGAAGTCCTTGGGAGATACGTGAGAGCACCTCCCCGCCTTTGGAATAAAGGTAACCTTGACCATATTCCAAGAGGCGGGGATATAGCCCAACCTCAAGCAGTTGGCGTAGATGGGAGCCAGCCAGCTACAAGAAATCCCCAGCGATCTCTGTAGTTGCACAGGAGTTATGCCATCAGGCCCGGGTGACTTGTACGGCTTAAAAGAATTAATAGCCCAAACAAGCTGGCTTTCATCCAGGCAGATGGCTGGCCGAGCCCCCCCGCTCACACTAGTGGGCGATGGGGCATCGCGGTCCTGTGAAACCGGGACGTCAGGGAAGTGAGCATCCATGAGAAGTTTGAGGGATTCCTCGCTACTCATAGCCCAGCTGCCATCTACATTCCTCAAGTAACCCAAGGGAGCAGGATTCCCGGAGAGAATCTTCCGGAATCTCGCAGACTCATTACAGCTTTCCACGCTTTCGCAGAAAGTCTTCCAGGAGTCTCGTTTGGCTTTCCTGATCGCAGATTTGTAAATAGCCAACCCAACTTTGTAGAGCTCCCAGTCAGAAGGTAGTTTACTCTTCCTGGCCCTGTTGAACAGGCGCCTACTGGAAGCCCTAAGGTCGTCTACTTCCTTAGTCCACCAAGGTGGTTTACGCTTTCCACTTACGGTTTTCAGTGGGCATGCGATTTTATACGCTTTATTACAAGCATGGGTGAATCTCTCCACCAGAGCATCAATAGCGGTCTCAGATAGGACCTAGAAGCGTAAGCAATTGCAAACTGTTTGCCATCATGTTCCTGGCTAAGGACTGCCCGACAAGCGTACCCACTAGCGTCTGTTGTTATGCAGAATTCTTTATCGAAATCTGGGTATTGCAAAAGTTTTGGGCTAATTCATGCTTCCTTTAAGTATACAAAACATTCGACATTCTTCTGTCCATTCAAAGGGAACATTCTTTTTGCAAATCCTAGTTAATTTTCTTGAGTGTTCTGCAAAATTCGGTACAAATCTTCTGTAATAGTTGCGGAAAGCTACGAATCTCTTAACTTTATCTGCTGTTTTTGGTGTTGGGTAATTTTGGACCGTTTCGAATTTGCTTGGGTCGGGTAATATTCCCATGTCTGTACATTTATGTCCTAAATATGGTACTTCTTGGCTGAAAAATAGACATTTATCTGGATGTAATTTTAGGTTGTATTTTCTACAAGTGGAGAACACGTCTCTTAAGATTTTAGCATATGGTTTTCAGAATAACCTAATACGACTAAATCATCCATGTAGAGAGTATTCGAGAGAAAAGTTCTTCGAAAGATTTGTGGACCTCTACGCGTTGGCGACGGCGAGTACCGAAGAAGATTTAATGATGAGCTGTATGAACTTTACGCAGACGCCGACATAGTTCAGCGAATTAAAACACAGCGGCTTCGCTGGCTAGGCCACGTATTGCGAATGAGCGAAGATGCTCCAGCCCAGAAGGTATTCTTATCGGCACCCGCCGGTGGAAGCAGAGGAAGAGGGAGACCACCATTCCGATCGAAGGACCAAGTGGAGACCGATTTGCGATCCCGCGGTGTTTCCAATTGGCGCCAGTTGGCGCAACGAAGAAACGACTGGCGAGCTATGTTGGACGGTCAAAATCGCCCAGGCGGTTAGATGACCATTTAAAGAAGAAGAGAAATGCTTGAGATGGTTTGAGGCCTGCGAAGGCTAGTGTTATCATTCTTTGGAATGAATTCGGTGCTACTTTTAATCCGTAGCGTAGTCTTTTGAATCTATATGTGCCATTTTCGGCTGTGAATGAGGTTATATTCCTGGAGTCTGGGTGTAATTCGATTTGATGAAAACCTGACATAAGGTCTAGGCATGAAAAATATTTTGCTCTTCCTAGTTGATCTAAAATGTCGTCAATTCTTGGAAGTGGGAATTTGTCTGCTGCTAGCTTTTTATTTACCTGTCTGTAGTCCAGCACTAGTCTCCATCTTTTTTCTGTTTTCCCTGGGAGTGATTTTTTAGGGACTAGTAGGATTGGGCTATTATATTCTTTTATGTCATCTTCGATTAATTTATTTACCTGTTTGCTTATTTCTCCATTTTGTGTCTGAGGCAATCTATAGTTTTTTATGTAAACAGTGACACTCCTTCATGTGCAATTTTTGTTTGTAAAAATTATTAGAGAAACTGGTTCTGTTTCTAGTGCAAATATGGCTATGAATTCTGTGCATAATGTTGTTGGCTGAGAATTGACAAATTTTGGAAAGTTTTTGGTTAGTCCTTTTAATTTTTTCTTTCCAATTAGTGTATAGTGATCTAGATTTTCAGTATTAATCTTGTAATTCTGAATAGTTGTGCTTTTATGTGTTGTGTTGATAATTCTAATGAAAGTTTGCTCCTTATTTGTAATTGTGTTTGCTATGTAAATGCCTTCAGATAATTGTTGATGTGGTATGAAGATGTTTTTGCTATCGGTGTTTACTTTAACTTGTCTAATGGCTTCAGACCTAGCAGGGATTGAAATTTTATTATTTAATGATGCCCTTGTAGATATATAGCTGTTCAGATGTAGATTTAGTACATATATTTCCTATCTACTGATCTTGAAGTGGAGTTTCTTGGTTTTCCGGCTGGGTGCAGCTGCGTACGTTACGGGCTACGAGCTACCCGTTATTTCTGTACAGCTGTTGATAAATTTGGAGATTGCATCATTCATTGTTGTGAACGTTCCTGCTTGCATAATCATTTTGACCTTGTCATTGGAGCAGTTTTTACACATAACTTTGACTGCTGCTTGTGTTGAATATCTCGTTGCCAAGTCTGGATTAAGTCCATCCGAGATATAAGCACCTTCTAATGATGTGGTGATTTTTTCTATGTTAGCGGTGTATTGATTTGCAGTTTTGCTGCGTTGTTAAATGTTCAGGAACTTTGCCGTTAAAACTTCTACTGACTCGCCTTTAATTTTGCAGTTTTAGCTGATGGAGTCTGACTCAAAGAAGGTGATGGAGTCGGGCTCTGAGCACGTTCTGATAAAATTAAATTGAAATCAACCTGGAGTTTTTCCTCCACTGTGGTTGGTATTGTTACTTCTATATTGTGTCTAGCTATAGAAGATACCAATTTATCTCGTACGGCGGAAAAAAATTGGTAAGCTTCTTTTTGGTGTTCTTTGGTAAGTATATAATTTACCGTTTTGATCACCTGTCCTATACTATTAGAGCTTCTAAAATTATGTTCAAATGCTTCACTATTGTTTCTGTTGTTAAAGGGGTATTTTTATTTATGAATTTGTATGACTTATTAGCTTTTGTTTTTTCTTCAGATAATGTGTCGTATATTTCTTGCCATTGATTCATTTCTTGGCATATAGAATTTTTGTTTAGACGCGTTGTTGTGCATTATTCAATTGTCTTAATTTATTCTTTATACAATTTTTTATTAAAATTGCAATTGCGACAATTAAGAATGTAGTTACGCATGCAAAAATAGTTAACCATTTATCTGAAATTTCTTCTTTATTTTCTATACTAAGTTTTGGTTCGTATCTGACTAGTTTATTTTCAGAGTTTTTCTCTGCAGAATTTTTCTTATCGACTTCTTATCCTGATATTCCTAATAGGATACCGTTTAATACGGTTTTCCACCATACCATTTTCTAAATGAATGAACTCGTTATACCTTTTATTTTTATTTGCTTATTGAAAGGGAAAAAAATTTGTTTTTTTCATTAACTTTATTATAACTTAAATTTGCAATTTTATCCCATTTAAGGGGATTTTTCATAAATCCCTCGGTATTCCAATTTACTCAGTAATAAATAGATATTCCTTTTTCTATTTTCTATATTTTATTTTCTATTTCTTAATTCTTTTATTTTTTCCTTTAATTTTAGTCTATCTACAAGGTGGGGCAAAAGTAAGCTTCCGATGTTCAGCATATCGGTTGTGACACGTGCAGTGTGTGCCGTTGCACCGTCTTATTGGAACCACATGTTTTCCAATCCCAATTCATCAAGTTGCGGCAAAAAGAACTCGTTGATCATTGCTCTGTAGCGTTCACCATTCACAGTAACCGTTTGGCCCAGACCGATTATTGGTCAAATAAATAGTCAACAATATTCCGCGTTGTGGAGCAGTGTAGCGTAACATTGTTTATTAACGTGTATTTCGCATGTGTTTACTACACAAATGTCAAAACAGAACTGACTTTAGGGGCCAATCGCAAAATTTATAGCATTTTCTGATAGGAGGATTACTTTTGCGCCACCCTGTATTATATTTGTTGTTAAATTTAGTAGCCTAAAAGTTTCAGCTATTTCTTTCTTCTTCCTGAATTGTCTACCTCCCCTTTTCCTTTTGTGGATTTTTATAGGAGTAGGTATTTTAGGAATTTCTTCCTTTTTATTAAGCTTATTCCGTCGCCGATACCCTTCTATGGTAATCGGTGTCGGACCTTGCTTTACAGTGTTACGATTTTTAAGAATTTCTTCAGAGATTTTTTCGCACTTTTTAAAATACTATTAAATTCTTCGTGAGTCGTAATCTCCTGCATACTTATGTAAAATTTTTAATTCTTTTTTTTGTTTTGTTATTCCTATGAAAAAATTAAAACTTTTGCTTTTGGTTAAGCTGCCGTGAGGCTTTCTCAATTTATATTAAATTATATATATTCCAACCTTTTTATGCCTTGGAGATGTGTCTCATCGCCATAGAGTATGTCCAAGCGGCCATTTAATCGCTACCTTAAATTGATTTGAACTGATGATTCTATTTCACCCAGGCTTTCATTAAGTATTTCTTGAAACGTTATAGTTAATGGCTTATTGTGCGTGCGTTTAGAATCAGTTATTGGTGCGCCTCTTTCGAGTTTTTCAGCTGCATGTCCTTTCTCTAATACTAGAGTGTTCCCAGTTTTGTAAAGTGTAGGATTTTGATGTGTAAAAGTGAAAAAGAGTATTTTTTTCGCTAACTAATGACAAAACTGGCAGGATCGCCATGAAGCGTATAAATAAATAAGTTAACATTGAAGTCTAGTGTGTGACCAAAGAAGGTTCTTTATTAGAAAATACTTTCTCTTTTATACAAAATTTCCTACACTAATACTTACAAACTAAAAGTAATTAGTTATGGTGATTGTTGTTGGAGCAGTGCTCGAATTTTTATGTTTGTTTGTTAATTGATATTGGAGGAAAAAATGTATTTACATTGCTAATGTTTGTATGCAAAGTCAGCATATTACTTCATTGATATTTTGGCAGTTCACATTGAGTAATAGGGTTGACAAATGTAATCAGATACGTGCCTTGTGTGTCGGCGTGTATATATGATGTTGAACTCCCGCTGGGTTCAACATAAATTATTTGGGTCGTGATGGCTTGGCTGTGTGTGGTCAATATTTGTATATGCATAAAATGCATTGCAGGTGAAGCGTATTCAGTGTAATACTACAGTGTGTTCACCTTCGTGGTACCCGGCCAATAATCTTCAGGACTCGGTTCCATTGTCTCAGTGTACCGTTTTAATTCATCTACTAAGTTGAGCTGCTTCCTCGGATCATGACCACTAGATGTTCGTATCTTATCCTCAGTACACTTTGCACACTTAGTAATCCATTCCCTTACAGAGTGTTGAGGTCCAATCCAATAGAACGGCCAATTTACCTCCTGCAGCGGTTTCTTTATTCCAATGTGCCTTCCATCTTGGCAACCATGCGAAACTTTGATAACATCTGCAACTTTTTACTGAGGAACAACTATAAGTGCAATGATTGTAGCCATATTCACTTTCCCACATACGATGCAAACAACCAGATATTATTTTCAAACTGCTCCATTATGCCCAATATGCGTTTGCGATGCGACTCTCCGTGATCACCTCCCCTCTTCCTGGCTGTTCATTCCTCTTTAGGCCTTTCAACACGCGTGCCAAATCTGAATCTTTCTCCTGGCCTTGCCGAATCTTCCTTGAGAGGCACCTGTCCATGAAAGGCAATGGGCCAGGAGCTTCCTTACGAAGCTCCAGCTGCATCACACCCTTGGAGCTATAGCCACTATAGTGTCCAAAGATTAGAGGTACTTCTTGGCACTTGTAAGCCATCCTGTTCCTTACGTTGATGTGAATGTCTCTCTCAGCCAAGAAGTCGATGCCAATGATGACTTCGTAGACAATATTCGCTACCAAGAAGGTGTGATAATCGGCCACATTCCCAATCACAATTTTCCACGTCACTTCTCCCAGGAATTGCTTGCTTTCACCAGTTACTGCCCACAACTTAGCTTCTTGCCGTGGTCTCACTTTCCCGCGTTGCTGGAGTCTTTGTAGCTAATGCAACAATAACGAGCAAGATGACAGGAATTCAAGCATCTGAAGCATTTAATACCACCATCACTTTTCTTCTGTACTCAGTTCGATGCTTCCAAAATTTTGTCAACCCAAGCCTGCGTTTGTATGCAGGCTTGCTCAAAATCGAGGCTGTTTCTTGCGTTAAAGCATGTAACACCATCTCAGTGAATGATCTCTTTGGATTTTGCATATGTGGCTCGCTTCGTCTCCACATCCCGTATTCCATTTATAAAGCTTTGGATTTTTGCCCTCTCAGTGTACTCTACGGGTGCGTCCGCATTTGCTAGATAAGCTACCCTCGATGGCTGATGCAAATTCCTCTCAGTAGGTTTCTGGAAGCAATTCAGTAGCTCTGTTTGTTATTTCTGCTTTCGCCGTTTGCTACCGCAGCGTCTCTTAAATTCACCCGTCAATGCTTCATAATTGTTTCGTTCGCAATCAAGAATCGTCTGTAAGATTTCAGCTGCAGGTCTCAGCAATGCCACAAATAATACAGCAACTTTGTCTTTCATGCCCGAATTGTTCACAGCTGCCGTCTTCTCAAATTGTAGCTTAAAAGCAGTTTGACGATTTAGTTGCAACTCCTGGATCCGATCTGTCAGTGTGTCCACCTCAGCCACAATTTTGTCCTGCCATTCTCTGAATACCCCCCGCACTTCAGCTATTTTTGTCGATGCCTCTTCTACAAAACGAAACACATAATCGTCCACATTAATTCTTGGCGCTCGCATAGCTTCCCGCAATCGTGACTGTAGCTCCGATTTATTGCCTGTAGTGTTTAATCCGCGTTGTTCCAACTCAATTTTGACTTGCTGAATATTTAATTCATCCAACTTCGCCATGTCTTGCTATCCTTGAAAAGTCTCGGTATTTATTTAGCAATCCAACTTCTGACACCAATTGCGACGAATTCGATGAGTCTTCGATTATTTCTTAATGAGTTCAATCACTCTAAAGTCAAATAAACAGGCGCACAAATACTGTAGCAAATAGCTAGTTTTATATACTAGTATAAACGCAATACAAATTCACGCGTTTGGTAACTCCACAGCAAGTTCACTGTAATCATTTGAATATGAACTGTTAAACCCTTCGAGAGTACGAAGAGGGAACAACCAAGAAACTTTTGGGTGCGTAAGATAGCACCCTGTCAGACTATATTAGGCAGTGACCAATCAAGGCAAGTTGCTCAGTTGATATTCAAGTGTTATACAATGAATGTGCTATGAAGTTACCAAACTCGTGAAACTGTATTGCTTTGATTACTAATAAATAAAACTAGATATGTGTTAAATTTTTTTGCGTGTGTTTGTTTGATTTTATAGTGATCGAGTATTGTAAATCATCAAGATGGGACCAATGTATCGCATAGCCCCCATACAAACATTTTTCCGATAAACGGGGATGCGGCTATGTATCTTTAAATTAACAGAGTAAGACCGTAAAAGCTTTGCAGAGTTTGTACTTGCTGTAAGTAAGATTCGGCCACTTGAAACAATACTTTGAGAATTCGGGCAATATGTCTTTATTGGATATGGCTTTATTGTAACCCGCCTAATTACTCTCATATATACATTTCAAAATTGGCAAAATTCACAACAAAATTTATGATCTAATTAACAGGACTAGTAAAAAGCGTGAAAAATCTTTGATTTGGATCTCTGTTTCGAGCGAGGTTTTTAATTCATTAAGGACAAATTCGCACCTATCATATTGTTGAATCACTTTAATAAAGATGCAAAATTGCCAAAGGAGCCTCTGATCTTTGGACACATTAGTGGCTATACCACCAATGGAGTGATCTTGGAGATGAAGCAGCAGGAGCCTCGTATGGCAAAAGGTAGCTCCTCGACCATTGGCTTTCATGGACAGGTTCCTCCTAGGGAAGATTCGGCAATGCCAGGAGGAAGATCCAGATTTGTCACTTGTGTTGGAAGGGCTGAAGGAGAAAAAACCGCCAAGAAGGGAAGAGATGATTAGAGGGAGTCGCATCGGAAAAGCATATTCCGCACAATGAAGCAGTTTAAAGCTAATATCTGGTTGTTTTGAAATAAAGAGATATACGCTCCTTCCAATGATTTTGTGAGTTTTTCAATTTCGGCAGAATATTGATTAGCCGTTTTGCTGCGTTGCTGTATGTTCAGGAGTTTTGCTGTCAAAATTTCGACTGGTTCACCTTTAATTGCTGATTTCAAGTTTTGTTTTACTGCTGCAATCGAATTTTCGGTGCTTAAAAGGTTTCTAGCTGTTCCTTTAAGCTTTGTTTTTATCATAGAAACCGCTATAGCCTCATGGGTATCCTTAATTTGTTCTAGGATATCCGGAGCATCCAAGAAGCTATGAATCAATCAATTTTCGGACTGTCTTCTAAATTGGATTGAGATTCCAAGAGGGTACTAAAGTCTATTTCTATTGCCCGATTAAATGTAATTGGGACGGTTACCTCAACAATACGAGTATATCTTTGTAGTGAGGGCACTAATTTGTCTCTAACACTGGGAAATATTTGGTAAGCCTCCTTTTGGTGACTGTTAGTTAGTTTGCTATTCACCTCAAGTATAGTTTTACCTAAACTGTTTATTAAACTTAATATTATTGTGAGGTGTTTTACCACAGTCTCACCTTTTATGCTCCTATTTTGATTTATGCACTTGTAAGATTTTTCCGCTAATATTTTTTTTTCTACAAGTATTTTTAGGATATTTTCCCAGAAAAAGTTTTCAAATTTAGACTTTGACCAGACCGTCTGCTCGGCTCTGGTACCTCTACTTTAAAAATTTACTGTGTGTTGAATATAATTTGAGAAACAAATTTAGACAAGTGCAAATTGTCAAAATTATTAGTAGTATTTTGATGTCATCCAGTGACTAACTATAGTCAATTACCTGAATTGAATTAACCATTTTAGCCATTTTAGTTCTTCCTCTAAATCTCTTGTTTCTATCTTATTTTCAATCTCTTTAATTGGATTTTTAGTAGGCATTATAAACAATTTCCTTTTCTTTCAAAACCAAAAAAAAATTCCTTCCTATTTACATGTTTTCTCATTCTTTTATTTTTAACATAATTTTTTCCTCCAAATTGAACTTAAATTTATTTTTTCATATAATTAAGCTATAGATCTCCCAACGTTAAACTTTTTTCCTTCTCGTTTTCTCTTTAGTTTGACTGGCTTTGGAATTTTTGGTTCCTTAATTTTTTGAACCCTATTTCTTCTTTTGTATTCCTCGATTGTCAGCGGCTTAGGGCCTTGCCTGACCTGTTCGAGTGTTTCTGTTTTATTTTTCTTTTCTAGGTCCAAAACCAATCTAACCAAATTGGAGAAGCCTTGGTCAAATTGTTTCTGATTTAATATGTCCTCTTCTGGAAACATATCTTAAAAAAAAAAAAAATTATTAATAATACAGCAGAAATATTAGTTTCCGCTTGTCTACTATAGCCAGGCGTTAGGTTGCCAGAAGATTTTTCTTCATACTTAGATTATAATGCAAAGCCACTTTCATTTTATACACTTGATATTATATTAAATAATCACAGTTTGCATTTGACAAAATCGTCAAATCTTATAACTTTAAACGAGTTATTCTTGTATATTTATATATTTGTATATTTGTTTATTTGTATATTTGTATAGTTGTAGATTTGTATATCCACTACTATCTCAGGAACGACTTAACCGATTTAGATGAAGTTTGGTATATGGGTAGTATCCTTTGTTTTAAGATTTTCTACTTTGGTGTTGCCACTTGGGGTGGTTCACAGAGTTGCCACCTATATCAATTTTTTTTTTAAATACTAAGCAATATATGGGAATATGGGTATCAAATGAAAGGTATTTTAGGCCGTATACCAACCAAAGTATTTTCGAGTAGGGTTGCCACCTGACCGCATTTTATTTATTCCTTCAAATATCGACCACTATCTCGGGAACGGCTAAACCGATTTCGATGAAATTTGGTAGATGGATAGTATCCTTCCTTCTAAGATTTTCCACTTAGATGTTGCCACTAAAGGAAGCCGCTTGGGGTGGTTCACAGGGTTGCCACCTTTCTGATTTTTTTTTAAATATTGAGCAATATATAGCAGGCGGCCGCCGTGGTGTGAAGGTAGTGTTGCCGGCCTACCACACCGAAGGTCCATGGTTCGAGCCCTGGTACAGGTAACATCAAAGGTGATTTGAATAAAGTTTTTCAAAACGGGGTCGCCCCTCGGCAGTGGTTTGGCAAACTCCCCGAGTGTATTTCTGCCATGACAGGCTTCTCAGCAAAAAATTCGTCTCCTTTGTAGATGCCGTTCGGAGTCGACAAAAAAACTGTAGGTCCCACCAATTTGTGGGGTAAATTCAAATCGGCACACCACAAATTGGAAGAGAAGCTTGGCGCAAAAATCTCTTAGGAGGTTTATGATGATATACCTGTTGTATATCGCGCCATAGAGAGAATATATAGCAATATGGGTATCCAACGGAAGGTATTTGAAGCCGTATACCAACCAGAATATTTTAAGTAGGACTGCCACCTAGGGTTGCCGCCTGACTGCATTTTAATTATTCCTTCTTATATCGACCACTATCTCGGGAACGGTTTAACCGATTTGAATGAAATTTGGAGTGCTCATGTGGACATAATTTCGTGGCATCTCGAGGTACTTGAATAAATATAATATAACATGGCAAACATCACTCAAAAACTTAAAATGATGAATTAAGCTGAATCTACATATAGCAGCACTACACGGCACGACAAAATATTTCCCTATTTGATCATTTATATCGTGTCGTATGGTGCTGCTGTCGCTAGGTGTGATATGCTCCATAAGAATACATGCAAGGAATACTTTGTCATGTAGTGTAGTGCTGCTGGATGTAGCCTCAGCTTTTAACGCGTAATGTCAGAATACTTAAAATTCTTATTTGTATATTTGTATATCCAGACTATCTCGAAAACGGTTCTACCAATTTGGATGAAATTTGGTATGTAGATAGTGTACCACATTCTAAGTATTTTTACGTAGGTGTTGCCACTTAGGCTTTTTTGGGGTAGCCACCTATCTCAATTTTTTTTATATGGAATAAAATATGCCAATATGGATATCATACGAAAGATATTTTCATTCGCATTTCAAAACAAAAATATTTCTAAGTGGGGTTGCCACTTATTGAGGTTTTTATATAAATTCTTTTTCAGGGTAACTACTTAACAACTATCTCGAAAACCGCTCAACCGATTTCGATCAAATTTGGTATGTAGATAGTGTACCACATTCTAAGTATTTTTACGTAGGTGTTGGCATTAAGTTTTTTTTTGGGGTTGCCACCTATCTCAATTTGTTTTATGTAGAATGAGATATGCTAATATGGATATCATACGAAAGATATTTTCATTCGCATTTCAAAAAAAAATATTTCTAAGTAGGGTTGCCACTTATTGAGGTTCTTATATACATTTTTTTTTAGGGTAACTAGTTAACAACTATCTTGAAAACCGCTCAACCCATTTCGATTAAATTTGGTATGTAGATAGTGTACCACATTCTAAGTATTTTTACGTAGGTGTTGGCATTAAGTTTTTTTTGGGGTTGCCACCTATCTCAATTTGTTTTATGTAGAATGAGATATGCTAATATGGATATCATACGAAAGATATTTTCATTCGCATTTCAAAAAAAAAATATTTCTATGTAGGGTTGCCACTTATTGAGGTTTTTATATAAATTTTTTTTTTTAGGGTAACTACTTAACAACTATCTTGAAAACCGCTCAACCCATTTCGATTAAATTTGGTATGTAGATAGTGTACCACATTCTAAGAATAGCATTACCTAAATCTAAGGATAGCATTACCTAAATAAATTTAAAACAGAAAATTTTCGTCGAATCATCGAGCCCTAACCGCCAAACAGGCTTAAGTGACTTTTTGTGGTTAGTGTTCGATATTTTGGAAATCTATTTTGGAAATTTATGCTCTTGGTAAGTAAGATTATGCGACAAATTCGAAAAATACCGAGCAAGGCTCGGTCACCCAGGTACTGTATATTTGAAAAGAGTAGGCTGGGGTAAAATAAAAAAATTAGTTTTATGATTCGAGATTAAATTCGTGCTGACGTAGATTTTGTGTATTTAAATAATTTTGACTATAAAAAACCTTTAAGATTGTAATTGTTAATTAGATAAATATCCTTGAGAATATTATTGTGAATTTGAACTATTAAATAAAACTATTTTTAAAAATTTAAACAAATATATATTTTATTGTGTTTGAGCATGAACTCTGAAATGGAGTTCTTCTATGGCGTTTTCTTAAGATATTTACACGTTCTTAGTGTAAAATAAAGCTTTTCAGCAATTTTTCCAACAATACAATCAATATGTTAATTGAAGCTTAGTTTGTTATCGATTTTTACTCTAATGTTTACTTTAATGTCAGAATACTCGATACTTTTAACAATATCGTTAATATAGATATTAAACAATACTGGCGCCAGTACGGAGCCTTGTGGGAGACCAACAGGTACATATCTTTTTTCAGATTTTGATGACCCAATTACCGTTCTTTGATATATATTCCTAACGTAATTTTCAAACCATTATTATATGTTTGTTTCTGCTCAAGTCTTCCTTCCAGTTTGCAATTACTAAGTTCAGAGCCCTTTCACAGGAATGTTTTTTTCAGTATTACAATTTCATTATCATCTAGAAACTGTAGATGTTGGTTCTTTACCACTGTCCCAAGTATCTTTTCATCACTTGGTAACGTTTTTGATTTTCTCAAAAGGTACAACTATGGAAGTCTTCTAGGGGTCTGGGACTACACCTGTATCTAAGCTTTCATTAACAAGTTGAGAGTAAAAATATCCTGTGTAAAATATAAAAATATGGAGATACTTCTTAGCCTAAAAATGTTTAATGCGATAAATTAGCAACTGTATCGTATTTAGAGAAAGAAGAGGTGATAAATATACATATCGCGATAACCCAGGTAATAACGTCACGAGTACAACGTGTGAGCTTAATAAAAAGGAAGAAATTCCTAAAATACCTACTCCCATAAAAATCCGCAAAAGAGGAGGTAGACAATTCAGGAAAAAGAAAGAAATAGCTGAAACTTTTAGGCTACTAAATTTAACAACAAATATAATACAGGGTGGCGCAAAAGTAATCCTCCCATCAGAAAATGCTATAAATTTTGCGATTGGCCCCTAAAGTCAGCTCTGTTTTGACATTTGTGTAGTAAACACATGCGAAATACACGTTAATAAACAATGTTACGCTACACTGCTCCAGAACGCGGAATATTGTTGACTATTTATTTGACCAATAATCGGTCGGGGCCAAACGGTTACTGCCGGTTTTTGCCGCAACTTGATGAATTGGGATTGGAAAACATGTGGTTCCAATAAGACGGTGCAACAGCACACACTGCACGTGTCACAACCGATATGCTGAACATCGGAAGCTTACTTTTGCGCCACCTTGTAGATAGACTAAAATTAAAGGAAAAAATAAAAGAATTAAGAATAGAAAATAAAATATAGAAAATAGAAAAAGGAATATCTATTTATTACTGAGTAAATTGGAATACCGAGGGATTTCTGAAAAATCCCCTTAAATGGGATAAAATTGCAAATTTAAGTTATAATAAATTTAATGAAAAAAAAATTTTTTTTCCCTTTCAATAAGCAAATAAAAATAAAAGGTATAACGAGTTCATTCATTTAGAAAATGGTATGGTGGAAAACCGTATTAAACGGTATCCTATTAGGAATATCAGGATAAGAAGTCGGTAAGAAAAATTCTGCAGAGAAAAACTCTGAAAATAAACTGGTCAGATACGAACCAAAACTTAGTATAGAAAATAAAGAAGAAATTTCAGATAAATGGTTAACTATTTTTGCATGCGTAACTACATTCTTAATTGTCGCAATTGCAATTTTAATAAAAAATTGTATAAAGAATAATTTAAGACAATTGAATAATGCACAACAACGCGTCTAAACAAAAATTCTATATGCCAAGAAATGAATCAATGGCAAGAAATATACGACACATTATCTGAAGAAAAAACAAAAGCTAATAAGTCATACAAATTCATAAATAAAAATACCCCTATAACAACAGAAACAATAGTGAAGCATTTGAACATAATTTTAGAAGCTCTAATAGTATAGGACAGGTGATCAAAACGGTAAATTATATACTTACCAAAGAACACCAAAAAGAAGCTTATCAATTTTTTTCCGCCGTACGAGACAAATTGGTATCTTCTTTAGCTAGACACAATATAGAAGTAACAATACCAACCACAGTGGAGGAAAAACTCCAGGTTGATTTCAATTTAATTTTATCAGAACGTGCTCAGAGCCCGACTCCATCACCTTCTTTGAGTCAGACTCCATCAGTGGAAGAAAATAAGCCATTAGACTTCCCAATCGTAAACGTCACCACGAAGCCTTAGCAATAACAATGATAAAAACCAAACTAAAAGACACGGCAAGAAACTTCATAAGTAACGAGAGTACAATAGCACAAATAAAAGCAAAGCTAAAACTGCAAAATTAAAGGCGAGTCAGTAGAAGTTTTAACGGCAAAGTTCCTGAACATTTAACAACGCAGCAAAACTGCAAATCAATACACCGCTGAAATAGAAAAAATCACCACATCATTAGAAGGAGCTTATATCTCGGATGGACTTAATCCAGACTTGGCAACGAGATATTCAACACAAGCAGCAGTCAAAGTTATGTGTAAAAACTGCTCCAATGACAAGGTCAAAATGATTATGCAAGCAGGAACGTTCACAACAATGAACGATGCAATCTCCAAATTTATCAACAGCTGTACAGAAATAACGGGTAGCTCGTAGCCCGTAACGTACGCAGCTGCACCCAGCCGGAAAACCAAGAAACTCCACTTCAAGATCAGTAGATAGGAAATATATGTACTAAATCTACATCTGAACAGCTATATATCTACAAGGGCATCACTAAATAATTAAATTACAATCCCTGCTAGGTCTGAAGCCATTAGACAAGTTAAAGTAAACACCGATAGCAAAAACATCTTCATACCACATCAACAATTATCTGAAGCCATTTACATAGCAAACACAATTACAAATAAGGAGCAAACTTTCATTAGAATTATCAACACAACACATTCAGAATTACAAGATTAATACTGAAAATCTAGATCACTATACACTAATTGAAAAGAAAAAATTAAAAGGACTAACCAAAAACTTTCCAAAATTTGTCAATTCTCAGCCAACAACATTATGCACAGAATTCATAGCCATATTTGCACTAGAAACAGAACCAATTTCCTCTAATAATTTTTACAAACAAAAATTGCACATGAAGGATGACACTCCTGTTTACATAAAAAACTATAGATTGCCTCAGACACAAAAAGGAGAAATAAGCAAACAGGTAAATAAATTAATCGAAGATGACATAATAGAATATAATAGCCCAATCCTATTAGTCCCTAAAAAATCACTCCCAGGGAAAACAGAAAAAAGATGGATACTAGTGGTGGACTACAGACAGGTAAATAAAAAGCTAGCAGCAGACAAATTCCCACTTCCAAGAATTGACGACATTTTAGATCAACTAGGAAGAGCAAAATATTTTTCATGCCTAGACCTTATGTCAGGTTTTCATCAAATCGAATTACACCCAGACTCCAGGAGTATAACCTCATTCACAGCCGAAAATGGCACATATAGATTCAAAAGACTACGCTACGGATTAAAAGTAGCACCGAATTCATTCCAAAGAATGATAACACTAGCCTTCGCAGGCCTCAAACCATCTCAAGCATTTCTCTTCTTCTTTAAATGGTCATCTAACCGCCTGGGCGATTTTGACCGTCCAACATAGCTCGCCAGTCGTTTCTTCGTTGCGCCAACTGGCGCCAATTGGAAACACCGCGGGATCGCAAATCGGTCTCCACTTGGTCCTTCCATTGGAGTGGTGGTCTCCCTCTTCCTCTGCTTCCACCGGCGGGTGCCGATAAGAATACCTTCTGGGCTGGAGCATCTTCGCTCATTCGCACTACGTGGCCTAGCCAGCGAAGCCGCTGTGTTTTAATTCGCTGAACTATGTCGGCGTCTGCGTAAAGTTCATACAGCTCATCATTAAATCTTCTTCGGTACTCGCCGTCGCCAACGCGTAGAGGTCCACAAATCTTTCGAAGAACTTTTCTCTCGAATACTCTCTACATGGATGATTTAGTCGTATTAGGTTGTTCTGAAAACCATATGCTAAAAAACTTAAGAGACGTGTTCTCCACTTGTAGAAAATACAACCTAAAATTACATTCAGATAAATGTCTAGTTTTCAGCCAAGAAGTACCATATTTAGGACATAAACGTACAAACATGGGAATATTACCCGACCCAAGCAAATTCGAAACGGTCCAAAATTACCCAACACCAAAAACAGCAGATGAAGTTAAGAGATTCGTAGCTTTCCGCAACTATTACAGAAGATTTGTACCGAATTTTGCAGAACACTCAAGAAAATTAACTAGGACTTGCAAAAGGAATGTTCCCTTCGAATGGACAGAAGAATGTCGAATGTTTTGTATACTTAAAGGAAGCATGAATTAGCCCAAAACTTTTTCAATACCCAGATTTCGATAAAGAATTCTGCATAACAACAGACGCTAGTGGGTACGCTTGTCGGGCAATCCTTAGCCAGGAACATGATGGCAAACAGTTACCAATTGCTTACGCTTCTAGGTCCTTCACGAAAGGCGAAACCAACATAGCTACAATAGAAAAAGAATTGACCGCAATCCATTGGGCCATAACCTTCTTCAGACCATATGTCTATGGCAGAAAATTTCTAGTTAAATCCGACCATCGTCCTTTAACATATTTATTCTCAATGAAGAGTCCTTCATCTAAGCTGACACGAGCAAGATTCGATTTAGAGGAGTACGATTTTGAAGTGGAGTACACAGCCGGAAAAGAAAATCATATGTCAGTGGAAACAAGTAAAATATTAAAAATAACAACAAGATCAACGGCAAAACATACCAGCAGTAATGTTGAAAATAAAGAAAGTCACAAAGAGAACCCCAATATTTACGAAGCGCTAAATAAATTTGAAGTAAAAAGACATGTCGAGCTCGTTTCCAATCCTCCGAAATTATATTTCAAAAAAGGAAAGTAAATTTGTAGCGATCTAGATACAAGCAACCTAATTGTTGAGGATAAGATTGACCTAGACAATTCTTTACCAGGCTTGAAAGAGAAGCCGGCAATTTAGGACTTGTACAAATACAGTTGTCCTTAGGGGACAAATTGTTTAAAAGAAATTATACTGCAGTAGGCAAATTTATAGAAAAGGGTAACAAAGTTCTCAAAAAACTAACAATCGCTCTAACCCCAGAGGTTTTATATGTGACAAATCCCGAGAAAATTAAAGAAATTCTGCGCAAATATCATGACGATCCTATTAGTGGTGGCCACCCAGGAATAAATCGCATGACAGATAAAATTAAGCAGAAGTATAGCTGGCTGAATATGAGAAAAGACGTACGAAAATACGTAAAGAACTGCATCCACTGTAAGAAAAATAAAACTAATAAGCATATAAAGAAGCCAATGACAATAACGGAGACACCTGCGAAGGCATTCGATATTGTACAAATCGACACAGTCGGACCATTACCGAAGTCGATAAATGGAAACGGATATGCGGTTACGATTATATGCGATCTAACCAAATACTTGGTAGCGATTCCAGTCCCAAACAAACATGCAACAACAGTCGCTAAAGCTGTGTTCGAGCATTTCATTTTGATTTATGGACGCATGAAAACAACCATAACGGACATGGGTACAGAGTACAAAAATAACTTATACAAAGACCTGTGTAAACTGTTAAAAATTGAGCATAAAACTTCAACACCGTATCATCATCAAACTTTGGGTACTGTAGAACGCAGTCACAGGACATTCAATGAATATGTACGTTCATACATATCCAGTGACAAAGACGATTGGGATGAATACCTCATGTATTTCGCACCACACATAAATATTGTCCTTTTGAACTTATATTTGCGAAAAATCCACCAAATTACGAATTTCTAAAAGAAAAGAAAATCAGCCCATTGTACAACCACGAAGCTTACGACAAAAAAGTAAAATATAGACTTCAGATAGCACAGCAAAGAGCTAGGGAATTAGTCCAAGAGGCTAAAGGAAAACAAAAATCGAATACAGATAAATGTAGCTACAGTAAGGAAATAAACATAGGAGATTTAGTGTTAGTTAGAGAAGAGGCCTCCCATAAGGCACATATCTGATTACATTTGTCAATCCTATTACTCAATGTGAACTGCCAAAATATCAATGAAGTAATATGCTGACTTTGCATACAAACATTAGCAATGTAAATACTTTTAGTTTGTAAGTATTAGTGTAGGAAATTTTGTATAAAAGGGAAAGTATTTTCTAATAAAGAACATTCTTTGGTCACACACTAGACTTCAATGTTCTTATTTATTTATACGCTTTAACACGAATCCATGCGGAATTAAGGACAGACAAAATGGTTGTAATATGTGACTATGTATTGCATTGTGGAAATCTCTGCAAAGAGTGGATTGATGTATGAGTTTCAACCCCTAGAGGAAATGAGGTTTATTAAAGCAGTTCCAACCATTGAGTGACTAGCATCGTTTAGTTCCTGAAATGTGTCTGATCGGGACGATCATACTTAGGTGGAGGGCAGTGTGGCGAAAATTCCCAAGAATGTACCACTCCTAACTTAATAACACTCCCACTACTAGTTAAACACAACACAGTTAAAAATGGTTACCCTCATGGATGCCAGCACGAGAAAGAGAGATCAATATAAAACATACCAAGAAACTTCTGGGTGCTTGAGGTAGCACCCTGTTGGACTATAAAAGGCAGTGACCAAGCAAGGCAGGTTGATCATTTTACATTCAAGTGTTTTATAGTGTGGAGTTACCAAATGCGTGAATTAGTATTGCGTTTATACTAGTACGCAAAACTAGCTATTTGCAACAGTATTTGCGCGTCCGTTTATTTGATTTTACTGTCATCCAACTCAGGAAGAAATAATCGAAGACTCATCAAATTTGTCACAATATGTAATAAGTACTGTAACTGCCAAACTTTGTGTTCCTCTCTATTAAAATGGAAGACTTATAGAGCAAACGCCATTTATCGAAACAATCGATTGTATCGGAGCTATATGTTGCGTTGGTCCAATCTGGCTGAGTTTCATTTGTCACATTACGTGTATAATATATAGGAAATCTGCAATATTGTATGCCCCTAGCTTTTAATTGAACAATTTACAGCCCAAAACAAATTTATCGGAACTGTCGATAATGTGGGAGCTATGTGTTATGTTATTCCGATCTGGCTGAGTTTGACCAGCTACAATACGTATATAATATGTACCAAACGTGCAAAGTTTTACATTTGGAAGCCATCCAACTATGGACACGCTAGAATACAAGATGACATGGCAAAAGGACTAAACGGTGTCAGAGCTGAGCTAATAGCCGTAACGGATTATACCTCTTTCAGTGTCTTCCAAGCAGAAATATACGCCATGGAAAAGTCAGTTCGATTGATGCAGGAGAATATATTGGCGAATATTTTCAAGCATGTACCATCTCTAACTCAATAACAATATGATAGCATGAATGTTTGCGAATACGAGGCAAAGAGTAAATGCTAATCAACAACCGTGTTCTAGAATGCAAGTGGAAGGGCAATGCAGAACGGTGGAGACGCTTGTAGGTGACTTGTGCTCGGCCAGACTATAAAAGGCAGCATACAAGCAAAGAAAGTTGATCAGTTGATATTCAAGTGTTATACAGTGAACTTACTGTGGAGGTACCAAACTCGTGAAATTGTATTGCGTTTATTTCTTGTAAATAAAAATTGATATTTGTTACAATATTTGTGCGTGGGTTTATTTGACTTTATAGTGGTCGAACACAGGATTAATAATCGAGGAATCATCGAATTCGTAACAATTGGTGACAGAAGTGGTATTGTTAATTAAATAACAGTGAATGCGAGGATAACAAGGACATGGTTAAGTTGAATAAATTTAAGAAACATCAAATGAAGAAGGAATTGCCACAACGGGGTCTAAACACAACCGGTAATAAATTTGAGTTACAATCACGGCTATGGCACTAGCGTAGGCGCACATGTTTTTCATCCTGATATGGAAAGAGCAAATGCGGAGTTAGCTCTAGAATCACCTACTGGTCTGGATATGAATGCTGTACCTGCTGCAATTTCATCCACAATGTCTTCACAAGTTACTCAGATATCGACTAAAATCGAAGAACAAGAGGCGCGTATTACATTTCGAATGACATCCCAGATTTCAGCTCAACTAGACGAAACGAAGGCATACATGAGATCACAAATGGAAGAACAGAAGGCATATATCTCATCGGAGTTGGAAGAGCAGGAGCCAAGGGTGTCATCGATACTAAAAGTGCAAGATGCAAAGATAACGCGAGTGCAAGAGGTATTCAGAGAACGGCAGGACTTTGAGGCCGAAGTTGATGCTTTGAATGGCCGTATCCAGGACTGATACCGTCCATCTGCCTTACCGAATACTCCTAAGGTACAATCCCCGTCCTTTGATGGTTATGTTCCATTTCAGGTATTTAAGCTACAGTTTGAGAAGATAGCAGCTGTGAATAATTGGGGCACTGAAGACAAAGTTTCTGCATTATTCGTGGCGTTGAAGGGACCTGCAGCCGAAATCTTACCGACGATTCCTGATTGCGCGCGAAACAATTATGGAGTTTTGATGGGTGCAGTTGATATACGCTATTGTAGCGAGCATCGAAAACAGATATACCAAATAGAGCTACAGAATCGCTTCCAGAAGGTTAATAAGACTATGCAGGAATTCGCATAAGACATCGAGAGGTTGGCTCATCTATCAAACGCAGACGCACCGATAGATTACACCGGAAGGGTAAAAATCTAATGCTTTCTGAATGGAATACGTGATGTGAAGAGACGAAGCTACCCACATATGCAAATCCAAAGAGATCATTCGCTAACACGGTATAACATGCTCTGATTGGATTGGATTGACAAAGTTTTGAAAGCATTGAACGGAATACAGAAGGAAAGTGATGTACCCATCAAATGCTTGAAGTGTGGGAAACCAGGTCATATAGTACGTTATTGCGCCACTGGCTGCAGCAATCCAAGCAGGTGGGCATAAGCGCAAAGCTACAGAAAATGAGCAAGATGAATGCGCAATAATCTCGGTGTCACAACTCGAAGGGAAAGCGGGTAATGCTGCTGTTGAAGGGTACATGGACGGGAAAAAGCGCTTGCTGACTGTGGATACTGGTGCATTACATTCCATCATTCGGAGTGGCTTGGTCAGCGGGAAAGTGAGACTACTGCAAGAAGCTAAGTTGTAGACAGTGCTGTTAAATTTGGATTAAAATTAATAATCAATTAATTTTTTTTTTTTTTAAATTTAATCGATTAATTAAAATTGACTTTATTTTTGTAGATTAATAATCGATTAGGATTAAATTTTGGTCATGATTAATGAGGATTAATTTGGATTAATTTATTTTAAAAAAAAATCCTACGATTAATACATTTAATCTAAAATATTAATTCGATTCAAATTTTAGATTAATTTGGATTAAACAGGATTAATTGTTTCTTGGCAACTCTATATGTATAATAACTTGCATATTTGTTTACTTATAATAATTTGCACATGCTTGTTTACTTTTGCACATATGCTAAAGGTGCTCATATATTTTATTGTTGTTATATGCTTTCATATGTGATCAACGTGCTTTTAAGTGTAAAGTAAATTTAATATTTCATTTTTTATGAAGTAATTTATTTTTTATAGCATTAATTGGTAAGTATCGGTTTTACATATAAACCTATTTCATATGTACCTATATTTGTATATTTAAAGTAAAATTAAATTTCAATTAATCCTGTTTAATCCAATTTAATCTAAAATTTTAATCGAATTAATATTTTAGATTAAATGTATTAATCGTAGGATTTTTTTTTTAAATAAATTAATCCAAATTAATCCTCATTAATCATGACCAAAATTTAATCCTAATCGATTATTAATCCTAAATTTGAATAACTAATCTTAATTAATCAATTAAAACAAAAACAAAAATATTTTAATTCGATTACTAATCATTAAGATTAATAGTCATTAATTAACAGCTCTGGTTGTAGACACTAACTAGCCATAGCAAGTAAGCCATGAGAGAATTGAAATGTAAAGTTGTGATTGGGAATGTGGCTATGTATCACAACTTCTTGGTAGCGAATATTGTCGACGAAGTCATCACTGGCATCGACTTCTTGGCTGAGAGAGACATTCACTTTAACGTAAGGAACAGGATTATGACTTACAACGGCCAATACCTCTTACCTTTGTACACAATAGTGGTTATAGCACCGAGGGAGTGATATTGGAGATGAAGCAGCAGCAGCCTCGTAAGGAAGAGGTAGCTCGTCGACCATTGGCTTTCATTTACAGGGGCCTCCTGAAGAAGATTTGGCGAGCCCAGGAGGAGGATCCAGATTTGGCACGTGTGTTGAAAGGACTGAAGTAGAACAAACAGCCAAGAAGAGGAGAAATTGTTGGAGAGAGTCGGATCGCAAAAGCATTCTGGACATAATGGAGTAACTTAAAGCTAATATCTGGTCGTTTGCATCGGATATCTAAAAGTGAGGATAGCCAGAATCATCGACCACTTATTGCCGTTCCCCAGGCAAAAGTTCCAGATGTTATCAAAGCATTGTGGGAATCTCTGCAAGAGAGGATTGATGTCGGAGTATCAAACCATGGAGGAAATTAGGTTTAATAAAGCAGTATCGAATATTGAGTGTTTAGCAGCATTTGGTTCGGGCAATGTGTCTGATAGGGACGATCATAGCATGAGTGCTTGCGAATACGAGGCAAAGAGTAGATGCTGATAAACAACCGTGTTCTAGAATGCAACTGCAAGACCAGTCCAGAGCGGTGGTGAAGCTTGTAGTTGATGAAACTGGCGCTCGGCCAGACTAAAAACGGCAGCATACAAGCAAGTAAACTTACTGTGGAGTTACCAAACTCGTGAAATTGTATTGTGTTCATTACTTGTAAATAAAATTAGCTATTTCTCTCTTTTTCTCTCTTTATGGCGCGATATACAACAGGTATATCATCATAAACCTCCTAAGAGATTTTTGCGCCAAGCTTCTCTTCCAATTTGTGGTGTGCCGATTTGAATTTTCCCTACAAATTGGTGGGACCTACAGTTTTTTGCCGACTCCGAACGGCATCTACAAAGGAGACGAATTTTTGCTGAGAAGCCTGTCATGGCAGAAATACACTCGGAGAGTTTGCCAAACCACTGCCGAGGGGCGACCCCGTTTTTGAAAAACTTTTTTCAAATCACTTTTGATGTTACCTGTACCAGGGCTCGAACCATGGACCTTCGGTGTGGTAGGCCGGCAACACTACCTCCACACCACGGCGGCCGCCAGCCAAATTAGCTATTTGTTACATTATTATTATTCTTTTAACACAACGATTTTACTGTGGACCAACCAAGATAACTGCGAAGTCTCAAGGTCCATATGACCATTTTTAGACAGAGAAAGAACTAACTAAGGAAGAAGAGTCGATCCATCACTTTCTTTGTTCTTTCTACAGTCTGACAGATGTGAGACAAGTGGATCGATTGTTCCTTTTCAATGGCACGCAATGAGAGCATTCACAATGGACATCGGTGTCTTCGATTGGAAGGTTGTGATATCCAATGCGCTCCCTTAAGTTAACCTAGCCTATAGGCCGAAACCCCTTTATCGGAACAATCGATTGTATGGGAGCTATGCGCTGTATTGCTCCGATCTTGTTGGTTCCGACAAATGATTAATATATCACAAAATAGCGGCTCTATACCAAATTTCAACCAGATAATTCTAAAACTGGTAGACTAGGTTGCGTTAAAACAGACAGACAGACGGACAGGGCTACAACGCCCTGATCATTTCTTTATACTTCTTGTTCTCATACTTACAAACATCGGACCAAAGTTATATTACCATTTCATACTTACGAAGGGTATACAAATTTTTTAATTTATTTATTTATTTGTTACAGCTTAATTAAGCTTAGCTTATTCCTAATTACATTGCATTTATTATATACCTAAAAATTTATACAGATTGCCAATTGTATGGCTCATTGGTCTGAGGTTTTCAGATCATAGCAAAACAATGACAGCCCCATTTGGCTGCATAGTACACGCGGTCTTCGCGTGTGTCATATGAGAGTGATGCGTACCAGTATGAGTTTCCGCAAGTTTTTGTGCGTGACGTGTAGCGCTATATCGTACCATATGCACTGTGAAAGGTGTTCTGAAAGTCAAACCATATACCCCTCAAATTGCAACAGTTCTACAATAGTTATACAATTGGGTTTGAATTCATTCATATTAAATGATTTAACTTTGTTTGGGAGTTAATTACAGCATTTCAAACCTTTGTTATATAAACTACCTTTATCTGTTTCTGTTATGTATGTAGGTAGGATAAAATCATTTTTGTTTCTATAGTGTACGGAATGCACATTTATCACATATTTAATGTTGTTATTCCTCATATAATCTGGCGAATTGCCTTCTACTGAATCTTATAACTTCAAAAGAGTTATTCTTGTATATTTGTATAGTTGTATATTTGTATATTTGTATATCCACTACTATCTCTGGAACGACCTAACCGATTTGGATGAAATTTGGTATATGGGTAGTATCCTTTGTTTTAAGATTTTCTACTTTGGTGTTGCCACTTGGGGTGGTTCACAGGGTTGCCACCTATATCAATTTTTTTTAAAATATTAAGCAATATATGGGAATATGGGTATCAAATGAAAGGTATTTTAGGCCGTATACCAACCAAAGTATTTTCGAGTAGGGTTGCCACCTGACCGCATTTTATTTCTTCCTTCAGATATCGACCAGTATCTCGGGAACGGCTAAACCGATTTCGATGAAATTTGGTAGATGGATAGTATCCTTACTTCTAAGATTTTCTACTTAGATGTTGCCACTAAAGGAAGCCACTTGGGGTGGTTCACAGGGTTGCCTTTCCGATTTTTTTTTTAAATATTAAGCAATATATGGCAATATGGGTATCCAACGGAAGGTATTTGAGGCCGTATACCAACCAGATTATTTTAAGTAGGACTGCCACCTAGGGTTGCCGCCTGACTTCATTTTAATTATTCCTTCTTATATCGACTACTATCTCGGGAACGGTTTAACCGATTTGGTTGAAATTTGGAGTGCTCAGGTGGACATAATTTCGTGGCATCTCGAGGTACTTGAATAAATATAACATAACATGGCAAACATCCCTCAAAAACTTAAAATGATGAATTAAGCTGAATCTACATATAGCAGCACTACACGGCACGACAAAATTGTTGCCTATTTGATCAACTATATCGAGTCGTGTGGTGCTGCTGTCGCTAGGTGTGATATGCTCCATAAGAATACATGCAAAGAATACTTTGTCATGTAGTGTAGTGCTGCTAGATGTAGCCTCAGCTTTCAACGAGTAATGCTAGAATACTTAAAATTCTTATTTGTGTATCCAGACTATCTCGAAAACGGCTCCCGATTTGGATGCAATTTGGTATGTAGATAGTGTACCACATTCTAAGTATTTTTACGTATGTGTTGCCACTTAGGTTTTTTTTGGGGTTGCCACCTATCTCAATTTTTTTATATGGAATAAAATATGCCAATATGGATATCATACGAAAGATATTTTCATTCGCATTTCAAAACAAAAATATTTCTAAGTGGGGTTGCCACTTATTGAGGTTTTTATATAAATTCTTTTTTAGGGTAACTACTTAACAACTATCTCGAAAACCGCTCAACCGATTTCGATCAAATTTGGTATGTAGATAGTGTACCACATTCTAAGTATTTTTACGTGGGTGTTGGCATTTAGGTTTTTTTGGGGTTGCCACCTATCTCAATTTGTTTTATATAGAATGAAATATGCCAATATGGATATCATACGAAAGATATTTTCATTCGCATTTCAAAAAAAAATATTTCTAAGTAGGGTTGCCACTTATTGAGGTTTTTATATAAATTTTTTATTTAGGGTAACTACTTAACAACTATCTTGAAAACCGCTCAACCCATTTCGATTAAATTTGGTATGTAGATAGTGTACCACATTCTAAGAATAGCATTACCTAAATCTAAGGATAGCATTACCTAAATAAATTTAAAACAGAAAATTTTCGTCGAATCATCGAGCCCTAACCGCCAAACAGGCTTAAGTGACTTTTTGTGGTTAGTGTTCGATATTTTGGAAATCTATTTTGGAAATGTATGCTCTTGGTAAGTAAGATTATGCGACAAACTCGAAAAATACCGCGCAAGGCTCGGTCACCCAGGTACTGTATATTTGAAAAGAGTAGGCTGGGGTAAAATAAAAAAATTTGTTTTATGATTCGAGATTAAATTCGTGCTGACGTAGATTTTGTGAATTTAAATAATTTTGACTATAAAAAACCTTTAAGATTTTAATTGTTAATTAGATAAATATCCTTGAGAATATTATTGTGAATTTGAACTATTAAATAAAACTATTTTTAAAAATTTAAACAAATATATATTTTATTGTGTTTGAGCATGAACTCTGAAATGGAGTTCTTTTATGGCGACCGTGGGCCGAATCCCTGTAATGGAGGATACAAAGTCCTCAGGGAACAGACATTATATAAATAAAATGTTAGAAGAATAATTAAGTAAATTAAATATATTTAATCAAAAATATTTAAAAAATATAAAAACTATAAAAAATATTTTAAAATATATTGCAAAAAACTATTAGAAAAAAATAAAAATAAAAAAGTGGAGCTGTGGAAGAAACATATTGGAAAAATTGTGTTTTATATCAACATTGAATTGACCCAAGAAAGAGCGGTATGCGGTGCGGAATGAGAAAATAATGTAACAAAAATTTAGAGAATATGATTAAGCGGTATGTTGTTGATGCGCCAGCAGAGGCAGAGCAGACGGACGTTGTTAAAAAAATTTAATAGAGCGGTATATTGTTGGAGCGACAGAAGACGCAGAGCAGCAGTGAAAAGAAACATTTGAAATAAACGAAACATAAGCGGTAGCAACAATTTCAGAATTTGTTATGGTGCAGAGTGTGCGAAATAAGAACTTTATTTGTCTAATATAAAATAAATATTTTTGTTTTGTTTTTCTTCTTAAATTTACTTTTTCTTGAATTAACATTTTCTTTACTTACAATTTTACAGATATGGGAAGGTACAACCACACACATGTACATAAACATATGTACATACACACATGTACATTAGAGCGTCTCGCCTTACAGGCAAAAAAAAAAGTCGGCCGTACCATATAAAGTGTTTTTGAAAAACATTAAAAAGAATTCTTTTTTCCGGCAACCCTAGATGTCGCCCAATTGCATTTTTCTTCATATCTTCGGCATTTAGTGTGGGATTTTAAAGTGTGATATGTACACCAATTTTTTTATCTCAAGGAGTGCGTTTTTCCTAAAAAAAAGCTCATTGATCTCAGGCGCTCCGTTGTGGCACCTACCCCCCATATCTCAGTTGCTACCACTTTAATGTACCGATCTAATAACAGCAAATTAAAGACCGTAAAAAATCGTAAATCTTTTGCGAAAAAAGTACTTCAATTAATTCAGTAGAACTCGAAGTAAAACAAATTTTGTTTTCAGTTGAAAGCCATACATTAGATGCCTTATTTTCTTTATACATTTTTCTTTATGAGGACCGTTTTTTTATAAATTAACTGGACTATTGTTATCTACTTTTTTCTGATTTATGTTTTGCCCTTGACATCATAATCAATTGTCATTTTACTTGGTGCGTGTTGAAAACTGCAAAAACTTTAAAAAATGCGTTTTGTTGATTGTGATTTAAAAAACCAACTGCCAACTAAACGCGATATTATTAACTTCGGGTTATATCTTCGTCATAGAAGTGATAAGCAAGAAATTTTAAGGATCGTCTTTTGTGGCAACGTTCAGGTATTCCAATTTTATCTAACAGTGTTACGCGTAGAAAATTAGATAGTGCTGTGAATAAGTACTATAACGTAGTGAAACATCCATCTAAATACGATGAAAACGAGTGCAATACATTATTTGTGATATCGCGTTGCGTATGTAGAATTGAAAAAAATAATTTACTTTATTAATTTTATTTTTTTTTTTTTTTAATTTATATTTATTTAATTTTACTGCACAGCCTGCAATAAAATGCCAGATGATACTAAAACTTTTTTCATCGATCAGTGTGGTCCACGATTAATGACTCTTGATAATGTACAGGCGCGGATCCAGTTGGAGGATCTTGGGGGTCCGGACCGCTCCCGCCCCCCCCCCCCCCCAAATTTCCAAATTAGTGACATTTTTTTATATGTCTACATAATAAAAGTTAAAATAAAGGAATTTTAGGTCATGAAATTATATGGATTTTTAGTCAGGAATGGATAAATGGATAAGGGGGGTCCAAACTTCCTGAAGTGTCAAATAAGAGAAAAAATAACATTAATAAGTGTTAAAATAAAGGCATTTTAGGTCATGAAACTACATGGATTTTGCGTCAGGGGTGGATAAGGGAGGGTCCAAACTTTCTGGACTATCAGAGTAAAAAAAATCAACATAATAAAATTTAAAAACAGAAATAAGTGGCACGAATCATTTTTTTGTCCAATCAGACTAGAATGGCAACCGTGGTTACGTGATGCAGCGCCAATGCTTGTAATTGAAACAGTACATTTGTTTTTAGTTGAAAAAAATGCGGCGTCGTGCGTTTGCGTTTTGAAAACAAAACTTTGTCTCTGCAAACTTCAAGTCATAGTAACTATAGTGTGTTTGTGGTGTGTGCTGCAAAGTATTCTCATAATTGTGTTCTATATACGCATTTAAAGAATGCCTAGTAGATTTAAAGAAGTGATAAAAAGTGTAATAATATAAAAAAAATTAAGCCTGCAAAAATAACATCTTTTTTCAAACCGAAAACTTCGGTAGTGCAAGCTGAAAAGAATATAGAGTCACCGCCATCAAAAAGAACAAAGGATGATTAAACAGATGATGCTGAGCCGAACGTAAGTACCTATTTGCATGAAAGTAGCTCTCAAGAATTGTTTTCTTCCTCCTCTTAATCTGTTTTAAATTTACTCGGTTTAAGCAGTTGCCTCGGCATAATTTTAACCTTTAAGGCTGGTTTCGGCTTCACAAGAAAACGCTCAAGAAATGTTTGTATTTTTCGCCTGCAAGCCAAATTTGTAGTTATTTTTATTTGAAATTTTGCATATGACCTTCTCTAAGAGTTTTCTTCATAAAATGTCTATCAAGCAGCATCCTGCATGAGCACATTTGATCCAGGGATGTTTTCTTGACCCCCCAAAGGCTGTGCGGCTATTGTACAACAAACATGTTCTCAAGCACCTTACCTCCACTGTCGCAATCTTAATTTGGCGATTACCCATGCTTGCGATATTCCACCAATTCGGAACTGTATGGGAACAGTCAAGACAGTGGTCAAATTTTTCCGCCAATCCAACAAGGCAGCAAATTTATTAAAAGCACACATAGTAGCCTCGAACCCTGGTGCTGAGCAGACTGGACTTTTAAAGTTCTGCGAAGCGCGTTGGATCGAACATTTGGCTTCTCTTAGCTTGTTCCTAGATGTTTTGGTTTGCAGGAAATGGATGACCTCAAATTGCGGTTTGATGGTGTACAGCCAAATGAATTGATGGCTTCTGTCCGAGCGCCTCAATTTATAATTGCATTGACAATTTTGAATCCTATATTTAGGTTAACCAAAAGTTTGAGCGAAAATTTGCAAAAAGAAAACTGCGATTTAAGTCAATGCGTACTTTATGCGATGAATGTTCTTGATGAAATAAAGGACATTCGAGTAAGGCCGACGATAACTTCGTGGATATTTTTAGCTCCGCAACTCAAATTGCAGAATCGATAGGCATCGAAATAACTGTCCCTCGAAGAGTAGGACGCGAGACGAATCGCGACAACTACGATGGAAATCCCGAAGAATACTATAGTCGTTCCATATTTATACCATTTTTGGATAAATCTGTAGAAAAGCTTGGGTCGCGATTTCTGGAACACAGAGAGTTGTTGTCCAAGGTCCAAAACATAATTCCAGTAAAATGTGCTGTGCTCGAGGAATTGGAATTAAAGGACACTGTCCATGTATTTAAGGGAGAATGGCCAACTGCTACGGAAACCACCTGTGAGTTAGAGGTCGATATGAAGTTGTGGAAAAGGTTGTGATAATTAGGTTTCACTCTAAAATTAAGAGGAGGAAGTACCGATTTATTTACCGTTTTAGGTTCTGTTCAAATATCGCTGAAAAGGACCGGCCAAGAACTTTTGTTGAAGCTATGGACATTTGTAACAGGACTTTTTATAAGCAAATTTACAATATCCTTCTAATCGGGGCTGCATTACCCGTTACGGTGGCATCGAGCGAAAGATCGTTTTCAACTTTAAGGCGACTAAAAACCTATCTACGAAACAGGACTGGAGAGGAACGGCTAAATGGCTTAGCTCTGATGAACATTCACAGAGACGTGGAAGTTACTGCTTACTTTGTTACGAAATATTGGACGTTATGGCAAAATCAAAAAGGAGATGGGATATAACCTTATAAATTATTCTATCCCTATCCCTATCCCTACCCCTATCCCTATCCCTATCAATATTCCTTTTGATGTATCCAGAATACATTTTTTTTTAATCTAAGGATCCCCAACGCTTTTTACCTAAAATTTTAAATAAATGTGCAAAGGAAAAGCCTCTTATGTATATAATATTAAACTGTAACTTTGTCATTTCCATTTTATGCTTGGTATTGTGGTTTTCAGGTGAAAATGTCTCAAGTCGCCTAGAAACCATTTGAGACGACACTTTAACCCTCTTATAAATCAAAAATAAAATAGGTTTATTAAGCTCTTATAATTGAAAATTTGTATGGAAATCTCAATTAAAAAAGCTTTATAAACCTTTAGTATTTTTTATGAATAACGGGGTAAATGTTTTGAACATAGAATATCTTCCTGGCATCGTTTCCCATTAGATTCAGATCTTTTCATGCCTTGAACATGTTTTTAAACGACGATTTTCACTGCAAAATGTTGCCAGCGTCCATGACTGAATCTAATGGGAAACGATGCCAGGCACACTTCAAAACATTTAAATTTTTAAGTGAACAGCACAATACCTAGCTTTACTCTCAAAATCGTTTTTATGAAAAAAAAAGTTGGACCTGCCCCGAAATTATTTTCTGGATCCGCGCCTGATAATGTAGATGTGAGGTCGACGAACGACATACAACAAATGACGACAGTTTGTTCATCAAACGCTATACGTAGCGACTAAAATTTCCGTTACAAAACAAACAATTGACTGTTTCGCGAGCGAGGAAAATAAATAAAATTTACTTTTTCTTGTGAGGCTTTAGACTAAAAATAAATTGTGTTATATTTCTGGTTCTACTGATTGAATCGAAATACTTTTTTCGCAAAAGATTTTTGATTTTTTACGGTCTTCAATTAACTGACATTAGGTTGTTACATTAGGGTGGTAGAAACTGAGATATGATGGGTAAGTACCACAACGAAACGCATGAGCTCAATGAACTTTCTTGAGAAAACCCTCCTCTTTGAGACAAAAAAATTGGTGTGTCACACTTTAAAATCCGACAACAAATGCCAAAGATATGAAGAAAAATGTAATTGGGCGACATCTAGGGTTGCCAAAAAAAAAATTTTTTTTTAATGTTTTTAATGTTTCATATGAGGGGCGGTATGGGCGAATTTTTTTTTGGTGATACGCTCTAATGTAGTACATGCATACTACATAATTATATATTAACTATTACTAACATTTCTTTGGATAAATAATAATTTTGAGTTACAAAATTTTATTAACATTATGCAAATAATTATATTCTATACATAGTATAGTGGCAGTGGGCTGAGGTTGTGCAAAAACTTAAAATATTTTTATTTATTAAAATAAATAAATCGATATCAATAATTGAATTAATAAAAGCAGTGCATGCGTCAAATAAATATGATATTTTTAAAATAAAACGTCTACAAAATAATTTGAGAAATTTGATTAAAAGCGGTGCTTCCGTTATACGATAATTAATTGAGAAGTTTTCTATAAGCGGTGCGTTCGTGAAACATAGTTGTAAATCTGAAGGGTTTCAGAAATTTATTCGTAAACTTTGTTAGCTCAGCGGAAATTTAATTTTCTTACAATAAATTACACGGTAATTCTGTCATTATTACAGTTTTAGTTTCATATTGCAATATTCAATTTTGATATCACAGTTTGCCGTTGTGTTTTTGTTTACATGTGCGATTCTAATAGTCCACAAGAATCTTCAAATGCCACAATAGAATTTCGTGCTGCTGGAGATTCTTTGTTTAAAGACTCATTCTCTAGTTCGATTTTGAATTTTAACGTAACTTCAAATTCTAATTCTTATTTAACTTCTAATACAATTTCAAATCTTAACGATTTAAATATGGCAACTCATGAGCCAAAGAAATCATTCCTTAGTACTTGTGCCTTAATTTTGAGAGAAACTTACACTTGCTTCGCTCATTGATAAAATTGATTTAATTGAAGAATTATGTGATACATCTTTAATACAAACATTTATAGCATTTTTAAAGTCGAAACTTGAAGGCAAAGCTCGTGAAGCCAAGTATAAGATCTTTCTGATTCGGTAATACAAATACAATAATTTAAATTTTAGAAATACCAATTTTAATAGAGGCAATAATAGGTCTAATAGTTACAACAATTACAATAGGCCTGCAAATGACAGTTTTATTGTATAAATTTCAATTATTCTGACTTTATTGAAGTCAATCGTAGCGATTCTTCTAATTTGGAGTGCTCAGGTGGACATAATTTCGTGGCATCTCGAGGTACTTGAATAAATATAACATAACATGGCAAACATCACTCAAAAACTTAAAATGATGAATTAAGCTGAATCTACATATAGCAGCACTACACGGCACGACAAAATTGTTGCCTATTTGATCAACTATATCGAGTCGTGTGGTGCTGCTGTCGCTAGGTGTGATATGCTCCATAAGAATACATGCAAAGAATACTTTGTCATGTAGTGTAGTGCTGCTAGATGTAGCCTCAGCTTTCAACGAGTAATGCTAGAATACTTAAAATTCTTATTTGTGTATCCAGACTATCTCGAAAACGGCTCCCGATTTGGATGCAATTTGGTATGTAGATAGTGTACCACATTCTAAGTATTTTTACGTAGGTGTTGCCACTTAGGTTTTTTTGGGGTTGCCACCTTTCTCAATTATTTTATATGGAATAAAATATGCCAATATGGATATCATACGAAAGATATTTTCATTCGCATTTCAAAAAAAACTATTTCTAAGGGGGTTGCCAATTATTGAGGTTTTTATATACATTTTTTTTTAGGGTAACTACTTAACAACTATCTCGAAAACCGCTCAACCGATTTCGATTAAATTTGATATGTAGATAGTGTATCACATTCTAAGTATTTTAACTTAGGTGTTGCCACTTAGGGTTTTTTGGGGTTGCCACCTGACTCAATTTTTTTACATAGAATAAAATATGGATATCATGAGAAAGACATTTTCATTCGCATTTCAAAAAAAATATATATAAGTGGGGTTGCCACTTATTTTTATATAATTTTTTTTTAGGGTAACTACTTAACAACGATCTCGAAAACCACATTCTAAGTATTTTTACGTAGGTGTTGCCATTTTCATTCGCATTTCAAGCCAAACAGGCTTAAGTGACTTTTTGTGGTTAGTGTTCGATATTTTGGAAATCTATTTTGGAAATTTATGCTCTTGGTAAGTAAGATTATGCTACAAATTCGAAAAATACCGAGAAAGGCTCGGTCACACAGGTACTAAATATAAGAGGCGTAACAACAGATACAGTAACAACTTTAGACACAATTAGTACGGACATAGTAGTTTCAAATAAATTAAATAAAATGAAGTTTTCCGTGTTTTAAGTCCGAATAAATCGGAAAGTCAAGCTTTTGTCGATTCTCATGAACTTTGTAGGGGTGTTTTTACTGCAAAATGTGTCATTGATACGAAAAATCCCATTTTTATAACAATTAACACTTCTCTTCTTCTTTAAATGGTCATCTAACCGCCTGGGCGATTTTGACCGTCCAACATAGCTCGCCAGTCGTTTCTTCGTTGCGCTAACTGGCGCCAATTGGAAACACCGTGGGATCGCAAATCGGTCTCCACTTGGTCCTTCCATCGGGTGCCGATAAGAATACCTCCTGGGCTGGAGCATCTTCGCTCATTCGAACTACGTGGCCTAGCCAGCGAAGCCGCTGTGTTTTAATTCGCTGAACTATCTCGGCGTCTGCGTAAAGTTCATACAGCTCATCATTAAATCATCTTCGGTACTCGCCGTCGCCAACGCGTACAGTTCCACAAATCTTTCGAAGCACCTTTCTCTCGAATACTCCCAGAGCCGCCTCATCAGATGTTGTTAGTGTCCACGCTTCTGCCCCATATAGCAGGACGGGTGCGATGAGTGACTTGTAGTGTGTCATTTTCGTTCGTCGAGAGAGGACTTTACTTTTCAATTGCCTACTCAGTCCGAAGTAGCATTTGTTTGCAAGAGTAATTCTTCGTCGGATTTCTACGCTAACATTATTGTTGGTGTTAATGATATTAATATCGTCAGCATATGCCAACAATAAACACTACTGATGAAGTAAAGTACGTCAAAAACTTTAATATTCAAACTGCGGACATAGAAAATTTCGATATCTATCGTATAAATGGTACATCTGTTGATTTGAAAGGTATAGAAGAGCTTAAGTCAGATTTAGTGAAACAAATATGCAAAAAATAGATTACTTGCTAACAGACAAGACACCAGTTTACATACTAAATTATAGATTGCCATATTCACAGCGCGCTGAAACAAATTAACAGGTTGATAATTTGCTTAAAAATGATTTGATTGAGGGAAATTCCTCAAATTATAACAGCCCAGTGATTTAAGTACCAAAAAAATACCCATCTGGACAAAAAGCATATAGAATGTGTGTAGATTCTCGAGCAGTCAACGAAAAATTAATTGCAGATAAATTTCCTTTTGCACGAGTAGATGATATTTTAGATAATCTTGGTCGGGCTAAATATTTTTCAACTTTAGGTCTTTTTTCGGGTCTTCACCAAATTCCATTACATAAAGGTTCGAGAGATATAACATCATTTAGTACAGATCGTGGATCTTTCCGTTGGAAAGTTTTACCATTTGGACTAAATGTTGCTCCTAACTCTTTTTCAAGAATGATGCCAATAGCATTTTCTGGTATTGCATCTAACCAAGCCTTTATGTATATAGACGATATTATAGTTATTGACTGTAGTGAGACCCATCACTTAAAAAATTTAGAGAAAGTTTTTGAGACATGTAGGAAGTTTAATTTGCGGCTTAACCCTACCAAATGTAATTTTCTTAGATCTGACGTAACATTTTTGGGGCATAAATGTTCAGCAAAGGGTTTGTTACCTGGCGATTCTAAAATAGAAACAATTAAAAAGTATCTTAAACCACTTGATAAAGATGCAGTTAGAAGATTTGCTGCATTTGCCAATTATTATAGGAGACTTATACCAAATTTTGCTTCTTTGGCAGCACCTTTGAATCGTTTGGGTCGGAAAAATGTTGAATTTAACTGGCATACCTCGTGTGAGCTACCGTTTGAGAAATTAAGAGAAAGTTTGATGTCTCCAAAGCTTTTGCAATATCCAGATTTCACTAAAGAGTTTCTAATAACAGTAGATGCTTCGAAGATTGTTTGTGGTGCTATATTAAGTCAGGATCATAATGGTAACGATTTATCAATGTGTTTCGCTGCAAAAGCATTCAGCAAGGCTGAACAGGATAAATCAATTATTGAGTTAGAACTTTTGGCAATATATTTTGCAATTAAGCAGTTTCGACCATACGTTTATGGTACACACTTTACATTTAGATCAGATCATCGGCCGTTAGTTTATTTATTTAATGTGAAAAATTCTACGTCAAAACTTTCTAGAATACGTTTAGAGTTATCAGAGTATAATTTTACTATAGAGTATATAAAGGGTAAAAAAATGTAGGCGCAGATGCTCTTTCTCGTATAACTATAGATAAGTTAAAAAAGAAACATATTTTGGCAGTACAAACAAGATCTATGACAAAACAAAAAGAGGAAATATAGATATAAGATGACAACCGACAAATACAGACAGAAACATTACAAGTTTACGACAAATTTGCTTATAATTTCTCAAATAAAATCCCGAAAATAAAATCAAACATAAATTATGATAAGAATGGTGATATTTGTAGTATAAAAATATCTGCGAACTTAAAACATAAAGGGTTCGACTTTCTTAATTTTGAGATTGTTAACAAAATAGCGAATTTAGATGAGTTACTTTTGAGGGTGGAATATAATGCAGGCAATCACAATATTAAGGAATTGAATGGCAAAAAGATGATAAATTTTTTCTATATTTTACTATTGCAAGTTTTAAAGAAATCGGGAATAAAATTTTAAAACATTAAATAATTATATTGACAGACCCAGTAGAAACGGTAACTGACGAAGAAAAGAAATTAAAACTAATGACAATTTATCATATTGATCCAATATCAGGTGATCATTGCGGAAATAAAAAGTGATACGCGAACATACGTACAAAATATTTTTGGGAAAATATAACACGTGATGTAGCTAAATTTGTTAAAAATTGCGAAAAATGCCTACTGAACAAAGTTAAGCCCAAAACAAAAGAAAATTTGGTGCTTACGCCAACACCTTGCAAGCCTTTTGTTATTCAATCGAATGATGGAAACAAGTTCGCTGTTACCATTATGTGTGATTTAAGCAAATATTTAGTTACATTAGCTATTCCAGATAAGAGTGCAAAAACAGTTGCATCTGCAATTATTGAAAGTTTTATTCTAACTTATAGAATAATAAAATCTATTAAATTAGATTTAGGCACAGAATTTAAAAATGAAATTTTTACGGAATTGACTAAACTTTTGGAAATTGAGCACAATTTCTCAACACCTTGTCATCATGAAACTGTGGGTACTATTGAAAGGAATCATCGTGTATTAAACGAATATTTAAGAGCTTATCTCGACGATTCTTTTTCCGAGTGGGACGTTTATTTAAAGTATTTAACATTTTTGCATAATACGAGTACAACAACAAATACTGTTTTTGATAATCAATATTCACCTTTTGAAATAGTATTTGGTAGAATGTCAAATGAATTAAAAAAGTAAAATATAGATCCAATTTATAATGTTAAAAAGTCCTACGCACTCGCAAAAGAACTAATCAATAAATATAAAATTATAAATAAAAATGCTTACGATAAAACAGCAAAACCCTTAACTATTAATATGAATGATAGAGTTGTAATACAGTATAGTATTATTTTAGTATGTAATAATAGTATTTAGTGAATAAATTAGTTTGCAGTTGAATAAGCAAAAAGGACGTGACAAAACTGATCACTTTGTCACATCCTTCTTTTTCAAAGGAGGGTGATATAATGCAAAGCCACTTTCATTTTGTACACTTGATATTTTATTAAATAATCCCAGTTTGCATTTGACAAAATCGTCAGAGGTATATCTGAAAAGAGTAGGCTGGGCAAAATAAAAAAATTTGTTTTATGATTGAAAATTCAATTCGTGCTGACGTAGATTTTGTGAATTTAAATTATTTTGACTAAAAACCTTTAAGAGTGTAATTGTTAATTAGATAAATATCCTTGAGGATATTATTGTGAATTTAAATTATTAAATAACACTATTTTTAAAAATTTAAACAAATATATATTTTTTTTTTTTTTAATTTTTTTGGAGCTTTTTGGCCGGTGAAGGTTAAGCAAAAACAATGTTTTCCTTTATCCTCCTACGCGTTTCGGTACATTTTGCACCTTCTTCAGGGAGGTCTGAAATTTATTTACACAACATAAAACAAGTTTAATCAACACACAGTTTTACAGATTAACCAATATTGCACTTACATTAATATTAAACATTAATAAATATATATTTTATTGTGTTTGAGCATGAACTCTGAAATGGAGTTCTTTTAAGATCTTATTTCAATTTCTTGAAAAAGTGCTACCATGAAATGAATGATATATTCCACTTATTATGGGTGCCAGGAATCCTTGAAGCCTTGATATATAGATCCTAGATAGGTCATCAGAAGGTTGCGTGTTTGTTTCCACTTTATGCTGAGACAAACTCGTAAGGCCTTGAGGGGTAAATTCGTGAGACCTTGAGGTATATCAGTTTTGTGTGAATTTATAATTTTGGTTTTTAGAGGACCTCAGCAATTTTAGTTACTCCTTTTGCACCCTTTATTTGATTTTATAAAAGATATATCAAGTTGCCTTGCCGCTTTTTACAATTTAAAGCAGTTTGACACTAAAACTCACAAGGCAGGCTGCCGCAAAAAACAGTTTGCCACTTAGAATTTGTAAGGCAGGATAAAAGATCCTGCCGCATTGCCAGAAATCAAAAGTATTATGGTGCTATTGACAAGGCAGGATCGCCACCTAATAAAAACAATTATATTTGTTGTGGTGAGGGACCCTCGAGTACCGAATAATAATTCTGTTCTTTATTGTAAAAGTTCAGCCTATTTATATTTACAATTCTTATGTATTACTTATTCACTACAATACATATTTACTTTTACAAACTAACCCTAACAAATCGCATGCAGTCAAACGCACGCTCAAACATATGTACATAGACCCAAGCTACTTCAATGCTTTAGCCGAAATCGTGGGAAAGTGTCGCAGCAGAGAAATACATAGCGTCAGCAATTACTTGGTCGTGTTTTGTTTACGTTACTGGCCAAGTAATTTAGACGCCGCTCATGCTGCGTATTTTATAGTTATGTATTCATTTTGGATACACTACAGTTTGCATCGGATATGGGAAAGTGAGGATGGCCACAGTCATCGAGCATCTATTGTTGTTCTCCAGCCAAGAATTCCACATGTTGTTGCCCACATAGAGGTAAAGGATCGGTTGCCGACAATCTGTAAGGGAATGGATTACTAAGTGTGCAAAGTTTGCTGAGGATAAAAGACGAGCATCTGGTGGTCATGTTCCAACGAAGCAACGCAACTCGGGGGGTAAAGTGAAACAGTGCACTGGGCACTGAGAGAACGGAACGAAATTCTGAAGAAACGAGTTGCAGGAATGTTTGTCGGGTACGACTTGGAACGAAAGTGAAGACACAAATCCATGCAGGTTTAAGGACGGTCAAAAGGTTGGAACATTTGACAATGTAATGCATTTTGTGAATCTCTACAGGAAATGAGGTGTAATGAAACGGTGCCAACCATTGAGTGCCTAGGAGCATTTCGTTCAGGCAATGTGTTTGATCGGCAGGGCAGTGTGGTGAACACTCTCACCACTAGTTAAACATAACAGAGATAACGATGGTTACGCTTATGCATGCAAGCATGTATTAAACAAGGGTAGGAGAGATCGCGCGAGTGTTTGCGAATAGGGTGCAAAGAGGAGATGCCAATAAATAACGCCAACCCTTCGAGAACGCGAAGAGGAAACAACTAAGAAACTTATGGGTGTGTAAGGTAGCACCCTTTCTTCTTTAAATGGTCATCTAACCGCCTGGGCGATTTTGACCGTCCAACAAAGCTCGCCAGTCGTTTCTTCGTTTCGCCAACTGGCGCCAATTGGAAACACCGTGGGATCGCAAATTGGTCTCCACTTGGTCCTGCCATCGGGTGCCGATAAGAATACCTTCTGGGCTGGAGCATCTTCGCTCATTCGCACTACCTAGCCAGCGAAGCCGCTGTGTTTTAATTCGCTGAACTATGTCGGCGTCTGCGTAAAGTTCATACAGCTCATCATTAAATCTTCTTCGGTACTCGCCTTCGCCAACGCATAGAGGTCCACAAATCTTTCGAAGAACCTTTTTCTGGAATACTCCCAGAGCCGCCTCATCAGATGTTGTTAGTGTCCACGCTTCTGCCCCATATAGCAGGACGGGTGCGATGAGTGACTTTTAGAGTGTTATTTTCGTTCGTCGAGAGAGGACTTTGCTTTTCAATTGCCTACTCAGTCCGAAGTAGCATTTGTTTGCAAGAGTAATTCTTCGTCGGATTCCTAGGCTAACATTATTGTTGGTGTTAATGCTGGTTCCCAGGTAAACGAAGTCCTTTACTATTTCGAAATTATTGCTGCCAACAGTGGCTTGGTTGCCAAGGCGCGAATGCGCTGACTCTTTGCATGATGACAGAAGGTACTTCGTGTTGCCCTCGTTCACCACCAATCCCATTTTCTCCGCTTCTTTTTCTAATTTGAAGTAAGCAGAAGTTACGGCGCGGTTGTAAAGGCCAATGATATCAATATCGTCAGCATATGCCAACAGTTGCACGCTTTTATAAAATAAAAGATAGCACCCTGTTGGACTATAAAAGCCAGTGACCAAGCAGGCAGGTTGACCAGTTTATTGTCAAGTGCTTAACAGTTTACTACTGTCACCAAACTCTTTAATTTGTATTGCGTTTATTACTAGTAAATAAAACTAGCTATTTGTTACAGTAGTTTTGCTTGCATTTATTTGACTTTATAGTGATCGAATACAGGATTAATAATCGAGGAATCATCGTATTCGCCACAATTCCTGGCATTTCCTGATCAGCAAGCGTCGCTCTCGCTGCCCAAGTGATCATCGTCACCGTCATCATCTGTGGCTCTGAACTCATCGTCGCCCGGTTCAAGAACAGCCGTCTTATTTCTTATTATTGCAATCGCACAGGCAGCAGCTCTGTGACATCCACCCGCTTTCATCATCGACGGTACTAGCGCTCCGTAAACACATCGTATCGTCAACATAAACCTTCGGACGATGCAATCACTAGCAACCAGCCAGTACTTATTGCACTAAGTATCTCAAAAATTGGATACAACCACTAGCACGCGATGGGAGGAGGAAGTATCCTCAATCTGGGGTACCATTCAGTCAGCTTAATTACGCATGCCGACGTGGGAGACCTCGCTAAATTTCTAAAATCTCGTTGTCAGACCTTCAAGATGCTCGAAATAACCCCCACCATCTCTGCATCATCTACAAAAAATCAGTGTAGAAAGGGAACCAGCTCTCATTTTTTGTGGCTTAAACAGCAACAACGTGCGTATTTTCTAATGCCAGTCCACGTAATAGTTCATTCTGCTGTGACACTTTCATGAAGCTGAATCCAGCTAAGAGATATCTTAGAGTCAAACGGCTCAACTTATTCATAAACTGCCTAGGTAAGAATCATTGCTCTAATAATTGTCCATCTCATCGCAGGTGCCAACAGTATAAAGTTAGTCATCACACGTTGCTGCATAGAACTAGATAGTAGTGAAATCGATAGCTGCAACAACAACAAGCCAGCGGACAACAAACAAACAGTTCTGCAAGCTACCATATATAAAGGGGAAGTAATTCTTGCGACTGCCCTGGTTAATTTGTATAATTCATCGGGTTCCTCAATATTGTGCGCGTTTTACTAGACTCAGGCTCACAACTCAACTTCGTAACTGGGCGCATTGCTTGTTTTGTGCCTACCTCTTTTTAAAAGCGGCATTGAGGTAATTGGAAGAACCGCTACAAAAACTAAGCACATATGATCAGTGGAACTGAAGTCGCTTTATATCACATACGTCAGGAGTATCAGTGCAGTTAGAGTGCCAACAATAACCTACTAGCAAAATAACCATATGGACATGGAAGTGGCTAAATAACATAACGTTAGCTGATGGCAAAATTTCACGAACCAAGCGGTATTGAACGTCTGATTGGCGCAGGTATACTCTACGATCTGTTGCTTGTAGGCCAAATAAAACTCCCAAACAGCATCTCCGTGTTACAGAAAACCAAACTTGGATGGATTGTGTCAGGGATAGCACCATTGCCACACTCACCAACATCATTTCTATAATCGAATCTCGCTTCATTGCCAATATAGAAGGGATTCATCGCTACAAGCAATCAGGCGCAACTAGACCCCTTACCCGAGAAATTTTGGATGCTCGAGACTCACAACGAGTCCTCAAAACTTCTCAGCAGAAGAAAAGTCTTGTGAGGAGTTGTTCTAAACCACAACCACCAGATGTCCAATCAGCAAAAAAGTCATTGTTAGATTGCCATTCAAAGAAGATCCAGAGACGTTAGGCTATTCGCCAGGGACCGCAATGAAAAGGTTAGTTGGAATAGAATATAAATTCTCACGAAATTATTCTTTATTTAAGCAATATGCCGAATTCATGGATAAGTATAAAACCATGAACGACATGATCAAAGTTGAGAACGAACCACCTGGACGTTATTTTATATCACACGATTGTGTACAGAAGTCCGATTGTAGCCCAACGAAACTTCGTACAGTTTACGACGCCTTATGTCGAACAACTGCGGGTAAAAACCTCAACTACATTCTTCGTGTTGGTCCCAACCTACAGGACGACATCTTTACCATCCCAATCCGCTTTTGAAGGCACAGATACGTACTGAAGGCGGACATCACCAAGATGTACCGTCAGTTCCTGGTACACGAAACAGATCCGGCGTGGCAGAGCATTCTTTGGAGAGAGTCATCCGGAACTATGCCGCAAGCTTATCAACTTTAGACGGTGACGTATGGCACCAGCTCTGCTACGAAACGCTTACTCCAACTAGTCAAGGATGAGTCCACCCGCTTTCCGATATTATTTGCTGTCACCCTAAAAGACTTTTATGTTGACAATTTGATGACTGGTGCATCAACAGTCGAAGAAGTCATCATTATAAAAGAACAGGTTACATCGCTTTTGGCAAATGGTGGGTTTCTGTTGCGAAAATTAGCGTCGAATCATTTGAGCACTATCGAAAACGTTCCCCAAGAAGACAGGGAAGAAATTGTTAATTCAGGCAAATCCAAAACTCTTGGTCGCCAATACAAGACGTTTGCACTTCTAACTTTTTCGATCCTCTTCCAACTTTGAAGTGGAATGGAATGAAAGCGTTCCACAGGATGTCTACACGCAATGGAGAAACTTCCAGCTACAGTTACACCTCATGGATTACATACATATTCCAACGTAAGTCAATAGTAGTAAGACTACTGAAACCTATGCATTTTCAGATGCCAGGTCAAAGGCTTACGGGGCATGCATTTACATCGTTACACTCACAGAGTTAGAAGTGGTGTCATCGCTGGTGTGCTCCAAATCTCGTGTGGCTCCGAAAGAGGGGTTGAGCTTACCCCGCTTGGAATTGTGCCCTGCAATGCTACTCGCAGAACTACTCCAACATTTGGTAACCGTATTTCCAATCAATGCAGACCGAATATACTCTTGGACAGACCTTTTCACTGCTCTGTTTTGGAGCCGGGGTGAACCATCCAAATGGACAGTCTTCGTTGCAAACCGTGTTTAAAAAATTCACGTACCTTGGTCGCACAACTTTGCCGACCTTGTATATCGAGAGGTAAAAGTAGACGACATTAGAAATAATGAACAATGGTTTCAGGGCCCCTCGTTTTTCAAGACATCGCCTGCAAACTGGCCCGCTTCAGTCTACAACATTCTGCCAGATGTACCAGAACAACGCATACAGCGAGTAGTGTTCCTCACAGATCAACAACTGGATATATTATCCGAATACAAGCACATCAACAACTATGGCAAACTCCTTCGCATATTCACGTATGTAAGATGGTTTATTACATAACCCCATTTGCCTTCGATTACTTCTGAAAAAGTCTCTTCTACACTGATCATGATTTGCCGATAAAAAAAAATACAAATTTGAATTCGTTTTATGAATATTAAATATTAATAAAATTAAAATTAGTATTTTAAATAAAAATAAGCAACCCTACAGTACTCCCCCTTCCAGAGATTTTTTGTTAAATAAGTTAAAAGTAACTTTCTTTTTGGTGTTTGTTACTGGAAAATATGTTAAATCAACCATAGCTGGTTTTAAACGATCAATAGGAATGTTTTTAACTGCATTGTTTATTTCTACTCTAAAATTCCTATTATCTCTTTCAATAACTCTATACGTTCCCTCGTAGGGATGTTGTAAAGAATTTTTGTTTATAATTCGCACGAAACCATATTGATTATTTTGTAGATCTTTTGGAACGAAAGTACCAGTAGAATTTTGATGATGATTAAGATTTGATCTTCAGTTTCTAAAGTGCTCGCGCAATTCACTTAAAACATCCGATGCAGTTGTTGTTTAATTAGTTTGAACCACAAGCGTAAATTTTGACCATAAACTATTTCAGCAGGTGTAGCTGAAATATCTTCTTTAAATGTGGAGCGCAAACGAAGAAGGATTTTTGGCAACTCTTCGCACTCCTAGCCATTATTGAGAACTTTAGCTGCCTATGGATCGTTCTACCATTCCATTAGTTTGAGGATGATAAGGTGACGTTGTTATGTGGTGACTACCAAGAAGTTTGGCTAATTCCGAAAATAAATTTGAAGTGAACTGAGCTCCCTGATCTGTAGTAATTTCTAATGCAATTCCATACCGTGAAACGTATTCATTAAAAAAATTTCTTGCAATAGTTGCCGCAGATATATCTCTTAACGCAAGTGCCTCTGGCCAACGTGCTCTTTGAATTTTGACAACTGGTGATTTTGTATGACGGTAAACTTTCGACTTCTGGCAGCTTATACATTTTTGACTATGTATTAATTTGCTCATTCATATTTGGCCAATAATATTTTTTAACTATTAATCTACGATTAGTCTTTGTACCTGGATATGCGATTCCAAGCAACGTAGCAAAAGTTTTCCTTAAGCTGATGGTAACGAATGGTCTAGGCTTTCATCCGATAATTCGCACTAGATATTAAAATTTAATAGAGACATTTTTATTAATTTTGGGTTATGAAAATTTTGCTAGTTATTATCTCATTCAATTCACTATCTTTTTGTTGCTCATTTTGCAAAATTTTAAAATTTATATCGAAATTTTTAATTGCGTCTACCTCAAAAGCTCGTGACTATATTATCTTTACCTTTAATATATTATACATCGTTAGTGAATTGAGCAATGAATTCTAGATGCCTGGTTTGTCTCGGACTACGTTCCGTTTTTGAGTTTAACCCTAGAAACGTAACCTTCGTCGATTAGACGAATACGCTATTGAAAATTGTCTGTCTCTTTTTAAGACTGCCTTTCTAAAATTCCAAATTATTAAAAAAAAAGATTTTATTTCGAGGATAAAAAATTGGTACACATATGCGTACAATAAATAAAATTTAAAATTAAATAACTATATTAGAAATAAGTATTTTGAAGAATGTTCATCGATAATCAAATTGTTTATACTGTTTGTGTATTCAGCGAGATTCGAAATAAACCTATGATAATACCCTGCTAGACACGTGCCAGGCAATTGATTAATCAGCTAGCTTGGCTACCATTTACATCACGATTTACCATCATGTTCTTAAAGGCAATATTCAAAAGCTGACCGGTATGGTCAGTCATGCCTAGCAGGGTAGTATATCATTCCTATGAATTTTTGTGCCTGTTAAATCGATTTTGGACTTTCAAAACTACGTATTGCTAGTAGTTTCTCATCAGAAGGTCCAATTCCATTTCCAGAAATATTGTGTCCTAAAAAGTCAATATTGCTAATATTAAATATACATTTACTAGGCTTAACGTTTAAACCGTATTCTGACAATCGGTTAAAAAGTATTTGAAGATCCCTAAAATGCTCCTCTTCATAAATGAAGACTAATGCGCAAAGCAGATACAATACGGCGATACGTTGAAAAAACTGACAGCTAAGTAGAATGTGTGTGTTTGTGTGCCGTATCCGTCGAGGCAAAGTAGATTTTGCTCTAAATTTTCACGTATGACGGATACGTCGACGGTGAAGTACTGTATCTGCTTGGAGCATAAATTATCATATACGAGGTCTAGACCGACTACCTCATTTATAATCCTTTGAAAAGTTTGAGATGGGTTTCTCAATCCAAAGGGCATACGCAAAAACTCAAACATGCCGAAAGGTGTTGTTATAACCGCTTTGTATTTGTGTGTCTTCTTTGGCCATTGGTATTTGATGATATGCTTTCACTAAATAAACTTTTGAAAAAAAGTTTTGTTTGGAAGGTTCACATTGAAATCGTGGATATGAGGTAAGGGATAACGATTGGGTGCTGTTAAAACATTGAGTCTTCGGAAATCACCTTCCTTTTTAGGTACAAGATGTAGAGGAGATGCCACTGAGGAATTTGACGTTCTACAAATTCCAGTTTTCAACAAAAAATCGAGCTCAGTTTTGGTCACTGTGTATTTAGTCGGATCAAAGCGCCTTAGAAAATGGAAGATTTCCGTCTGTAACTAGTCTATGAACCGTAGTGTGCTTAACTGGCTTTGAATAATCTGGTTCAGCTATCAAAAATGGAAAAGCTTTTAATAATTGAGTATATTGATTATTCACTGAGAAAATTTTCGGAACAGACGCGTTGCAAAAGCATGAAATACTGTTGACTGAAAGATTTGTCAACGGGTCAACTAAACGTTTATTCTTAATATCAATCAGAAGGCCATGTTTAAACAAAAAGTCAGCTCCTATAATTGGCCTCGCGATTTCAGTTATTAAAAATTTAGTCCTAAATTTATATTTAAAACTTTTTTCCATACGTCGAAATTGTAGTTGCTGGCAAAATTATGTCTGATTTCTTCTGACGTACGAACTTAGAAACTGGCAGTACCGAAATCTCTACTCCGCTGTCAATAAGAAAATTAAGTTTATTATCTCGGTCAAATATAAACAAGCGACGAGTCGAAACTTCAAAATTTCCGTCATTTGCCGGATTTTAGTTTTCCTAGCATAATTACCGAATTTTTAATGATACCTACAGAGCCAATTCGGGTTGTGACGAGAATTTGACCTAAGCTTTGAAGGACTTCTAAAACGATTTCTGCTAATGGATCGTAACGTTAATTAGTTTTGGCTCATCTCTTTTTTAATTGAACTAGTCTCTAAACATTATTTTTCGAAATTATTACACATAAGATTCGTTGTTTGAACCAAATTTGAAATAAGTGGATTTCCATTTTTAGAATTTAGAAAATTGCTAACTGAAGCTATCTCGGTTTTATTTATGGCTTCCCAAATATTGTCAGCTAATTTAATTAGTTCACTTATCTCAGTTGAGTTTGATCTAGAAAGAATAACGCTAAAATTTTTCAGGGCACTTCCTCATCCAAAATTTTTTATAAAACTTCCTTGCTAAAATTGTTTCCAGAGTTAATTTTGTTGTATTTTTATGAGCACAAGGCCTTTTTTAAATAAAATACAATATTCACAAATGTATTTTCATATTTATTTCGGACTGGGAAACACAAACAGATTACAGGTACAATTAATTATAAAATAATATTTAACTTTTCATGCATAGGGTTATATAAATATGTAAATCAAAAACACAACTTACACATATGCTTCATCTACTGATCATATGTTCAAAAACAAAAAATAATACAAAGATTGAACATAAAAAGTAAACAATTTAAAATACTGCAAGTGTAAACAAAAATATGCTTAGAAACAGCCATTTGGACAATAAGACCGCCCTAGCAGCCCCTTGTAAAGACACGGGACAGCAACCTAACAGGATCGCCAATATGGTGTAACCATATTTCACATATGCGTATGTATTTAATACAATAAAAATCACATTTATTTTACAAAGAAAGTTAATTGTGTTCGTTATATTTTCTAAGTTTTTTCTGAATGAAAATTTTTGAACTCAACCGTTTCAAAATTGAAAAATAAAAAATACAAATTTGAATTCAAACAAAAATACAAAGTAAGGTTTCATGTGTATTAAATATTAATGCAATTAAAATTAGTATTTTAAATAAAAATAAACAACCCTACAATGGGTTCACTACCCGCCTCACGCGTCACATCATCTTATACGTTCGAGACAACGGGGATCGATTTCTGCGGACCGTTTTTAGTAATCCGGAAAATTAGATTGCGGACTCCAATCAAAACCAATATCGCTGTGTTCATATGCTTCACAACTAAGGCCGTGCATTTTGAGCTGGTGCCCGATCTATCAACAGGAGCTTTCATTGCATCACTCTCATTGCCAGCCACGAAAGGGACCGGGTCATCGTCTTCGATAACGCCACAAGCTTTGTAAGGGGCAAATCATTAGCTTCGAGAAATGTTGAAATCCTTCATTGCCGAAGAACATGTAGAACGCGTCAAATAATTATGCAGGAACTAGGGCATAAAATGGGAGTTTATTCCTCCAAGGTCCCCTCATTTCGGTAGATTATGAGAAAGTGCTGTGAAACTCGGAAATAATCACCTCCGTCGCGCTATAGATTCATATGCCCTCTCAAAGGACGAGCTACACACTATTGTCTGGCAAACAGAAGCCCATTGACTCCCATTTCGTCGGACCCCCATGATCTTCGTCCGTTGACACCTGGTCACTTCTTGGCACACAGAACGCTAACCACTTTGCCAGAACACAGTTCATCCACTGTAAGGATAAGCGCCTTCAAGCGGTACAAAATCGTCCAACACATACAACAGCAATTCTGGAAGGATGTCACCAAGAATACTTAAAGGAATTGCGGGAGCGTACAAACGACTTGGTATTGCTGAGGGAAGACACAGATGCTGCACTAAAATGGCATATTGTGAGAATCACCAAAATCATACCTAGAGACGATGGCATGATAAGAGTGGTAGAGGTCAAAACTTCAGATGGTACGTACAAACGGGCAATAGCTCGCATATGCAAGTTGCCCATAGATTCCCCGCCTAATGAAGAAGCTCATTGAAAGCACAGACTTTTAAGGGCGGAAGAATGTTAGCGAGCCCCTCTTGCAAACTAAATTATCGCTACCGCTGACTACGCAATCTTCGTCTTCACTATGTGCAGTCGCATTGGCATGCATTCTCTCAACATACATCCGTACATATGCATCTATACCTAACAAAAGAATAGCATTGCCTAATCAGCCACTGTCGCTCTCGCTGCCCAAATGCTCATCGTCATAGTCGTCGTCATCGTCATCATCATCGCGAGCATTGTTTTTTATCTTAGGAAGGGCTCTAATATTACGCACAGTTATTGCCTACTCCACCGTCTTCACAAATATTTTGCCACGTATTCAAGCAGGGGTAAATTTTTGCACTCGCATATCAGCCCAGCCAAATTTAAACTTGTATTTTTTAATTGGAATCTATAATTGCAGAAAAGGCTCTGCAATTCGCCAGCAACATTGCACCATCTTTATATCTGTGACAATAAGGGAGCAGACCCAAACTCAAGATTGGTCGAAAATGAGATAGTAACAGCATTGTGTTCTCTGCTCTTATATCTATATTCACACAAATTTTCATGGCCTTTGCTCAAACCGTACAAACAAAAAACCATAGCTCATTTCCAATACATTTACACTACAATTTAAACTTTCAAAGTGCTCTACTGAAAACTTAAAAAAAATGATTTCGTTTTTTCTCTTATTGCCACAGATACTAACTTACGTTACCTGCAAAAACCTTAAATATTCCGTTCCATCATCCAAAGAATACTCCTTAAGAAGTATCAGACTACTTCAACACTTATCCTCATTCATAAATAAAAGGTGGTCCAATTTACATTGCGATGTCCCCGATTGGATCACCTAATCCATCTCGGAGTACTCCATTTCTTTGCTTCAAGGCCTTTATTGCCGAAATTATTTAATTTTTGTAGGGGGCGCGCTGCGCGTTTAGTTTAACTGCCCTTCTTCGCCTACAGGATTATTTAATACTTTCTTGAAGTGTTCAACCCATACACTCATTTGTTGTTCACTGTCAGTAATAAGATTTCCACTTGGATCTTTTACTGATTTTGTTCACTCCTGTATTTTCCGGTAAGTTCCCTGCTGTTGTTGTTGTTGTTGTAACGACAGAAACACTCCCCGAAGGTTTTGGGGGGTGCTGTCGAACTGATAGTCCTTGGCCGGATATGAATCCGGTACGCTCCGGTACTCCCTTGCGGTACTGCCCGACTACCGTGGTAGCGATTTGGTATGACCAGTGGAACCTTCTAGGTCATGTCACCCCTCCTTTCGTAAGGAAGGAGAGATGGGTAATGAGAGGTGAGAGGCATCATATCCGTAATCAACCATCAAGTTGCACGTCATTACCTTTGTGCATATTAGTCGCCTCTTACGACTGGTATGCCTACCTCGGGCATATTCTAAACCCCTAACCCTAAGGGGTTCCCTGCTAACCTCATATAGCTCTTTCGTATTATTTAATCTAGCTGCCGCTTCGTCTCGGCTTGCTAATGTTTCAGCCCATTTCCTCTTGCTTTTTCCAGCTGACTTTTTAATTTGCTTGCATTTTTTCTTATACCATGCGGATATCTGCCTTGCTTCCTCTGTATCCCCGTCTGAGAAGCGATTTTTTTATTTCCCTGCGCTGTTCAATTAGTGTTCTCGTATCATTCGTTGGCCATACTTTTTTAGCTTTGTTTTTTTGTCCAAAGATACTGCTACCAAGTTCTTGGTAGATTTTATTAACGGAGTCTAGCCTGTCACCTGTACTGCCACTTGTGTTTACATGCTCAACACCTTCGCGTACTGCAGCATTAAAGGTATTGAGATATTCCACACGCTTAAGTTTTTCAATATCAATTTTCTTGCTCATTTTTTGACAGCTTTTCTGTACTGCTATTAACTCCCAGCTACGAGGTGGTGATCGCTACCAATGTCTGCTCGTCTTTTAACGCGTACATCTAGCACGGATGGTCTCTATCTGTTGTTTATTAGTTAGTACGTGATCAATTTGGTTATTGGTGCGTTGGTCCGGAGACGTCCATGTTGTTTTATAAACTAGTTTATGCGGGAATAAGCTTCCGCCGATCACCATACTGCTCTCACAACAAAAGTCGATAAGCCTCCTACCATTGTCATTTCGGATACCGGGGCTGTGTTTGCCCAGGTATATTTCCAGACCATCATTTTCAGAACCGACTTTAGCGCTGAAGTCGCCCCGATGCACATATGTGTTTACGCAGCTGTTAAGCGTATCAAAGAATTCATTTTTGGTTTCCTCGTTTTGGCTCTCTGTAGGTCCATAAACATTTAAAATGACCAGTTTCCTTGCTCTTGTGCGAAGTTTTAGAATCATAATTATGGGGCTTATGGGCACCCATTCAATAATATTTTTGTTAGTTGTTTTAGCTTGCCAGTCATATATAAAGTGCGTACATTCCATGTACATATTTGTGTTTTAAATTTCATGCCGATTCTGTGATTTTTGATACTTCGTCGAATACGATTTTGGTCGGACGTTCTGGTTACGTTCATCATAACATTTAAGCGTGAATTTGGCACCTCCACATCCGATGTGCCAGCTGTCGAAGCAGAGAGATTGTGCCGCAAATGCCGGTTACCCCGTGGAGAATCGTTTCCGTTAACGTTTTGATCCATGCTAGAATATTATTTAAGATTCAATCAGCTAGTGATGAGTTCACAGATTGCACGAAGCAGGCCGCTCCTTACATGGAGAACAGACGCCCACCCGCCGGCTGCTCGGCTCCCAAAGAGGCGACAGGATTTTTGGTACTTTGGTTTATTAACGAAGTGTCCTTCTTCGGCCTGTGTGGTCCACGGGAGATATTTGATTTTTCTCCCACCACCCATATCTGGGAGGCATTCCCCTATCCACCAACCAGGGGAAGCGCCCTCTAGGGATTTCAGGCTTCCCCCGAGAGGAATCTGCATCCGATGAAAAAGATGAATTTACGGCAGAAATAAACAATGATGAAGAAATTGATGAAATGGATGATATTGATATTCGACTTGAAAAGCATACGAAGATCATCAAGCGTTGAACTCCATGATGCACCATCAAATTTATGTGTCGAAAGATAATACTATTTGGTCAAAGAAGCCTTTGGTTAGTACTGGTCGTGCGCAAAGTCAAAACATCGTACACATCAAAGGTACAAACACATCAAAAAGGTAATGAAAGAATGCTAATCGGATATTTTAAATATTTTTAGGTGGTTCTATCAATACAAATCGTTTGTAAAAAGTTGAGCCTTTCAATTTGATATTCAGCGACAATATAAAAAATCGAATCGTACGCTACACAAATCAAAAAGGTGCCAGAATCGTTGCTGAATACAACAGAGTAATCTCAGATCGGCCACGACATGATTGGAAGCCGATTGATTCTATAGAACATTGCGGCGTTCATAATTCCAATAGAGATAGAGTGGTCGATTTTTGGAACCGGGAGGCGCATCTTCTATACCGTGCATCAATGTCTTTGTACCGATTTTAAACAATACTAAAAACAATTCTATTCGATGATTCGAGAACCCGGGAAACTAGAAGACAAGTCGATAAGGCAGCTCCAATTTCAGAAATTTTTTCTTTCGTAATTTTGGAAACAACTACCGGCCTTACGAGTCAATTACAATTAATGAGCAGCTGTTTGGATTCCGTGGGCGCTGTTCTTTTCGAAAATATATATCATCTAAGCCAAGCAAATACGGTATGAATATATTCTGGGCCGCCGACGACTCATTATCCGTTGCAAGGAGAGATATATGTACCTGGGCAAACAACCAGGCGAAGCAAGAAACATAAATCTTTGCGAAAAAGTTGTTTTACGACTAGTGAGATATTAGGAAAACTCTGGACGCAACATCACTATGGATAATTATTTTACAACTTTGGCATTAGCAGAAGAGCTAGTCTAAAAGAAGCTAAGCATGATCAGCACAATGCGTCCAAATAAAAGATGCATCCCTGCAAAGATAATGTGTAAACCAGGCGATCCGATTGCAAAAAGAGCGAACTACTATCGAACTATTTATGCAAACGTGCAACTAATCGCTGGCTTTGGCAATGTTTTACAATTTGGTGGACATCGCTGCCCTCGCCACTTACATCATATATATTGAAAAGAGGTCTGAATGTATACCAACTAGCTTGAAGCGCCGACAATTCCCTGTTCAAGTAGATCTATGTCATCAAAACATCTTGCGACGCTCAGACAATCAGCATATTATATGCAAGCCAAATCTTCCATCTGCTATTTGTGACATATTTGGCTATGAAGTATCACCTAATGCGTGACTAATAGCACAACCAAGGGGTAGAAATGAAATTTCGGCTAAACATGTATGAACAAGTTAGAAAAAAATTGTATATAAAACTTAAAATGATCTTAATGAAAATCGTAGTAAAGTCAAGAAGTCTCATCATCCTATCTTAGCTGGAGCAAAGTAAGAATAACGAGCTCAAGCCCAGTTGATAATAATTTTTAGTGAATTATTATTGTTTTTGATTAGAGGAAAAATTGAAAGCAACAAACATATACAGGCTATAGTTATAGTACTATTTCGAAAACAGCCACGATTGCTCGTCAGACTAATTCGTATAGTTTTGCTATTACACAATATTTTAGACATTCTGTCTATATGTAAATCATGCATGCTGGACTTTGTTTTTGTACATTCTTCTTTTCTATTTTTAGAAGATAGTTATTGTACATAACCGCGTTCTCCGGTATAAATTTATTTTGTTGTTGGTTTTACGGTCTGTTCATTTTACATATTTTTGTAAGTATAACAAGCTCAAGACCAGTTGATAATAATTCTTAGTTAATTATTATTGTTTTTGATTAGAGGAAAAATTGAAAGTAATTTTTTAAAATAAAAAGTAAAAAGTCACCCGGATGCCTAATACCACAACGGAGGGTTAAAATAGCAATTCGGCATGGATAGGAATCAATATATGGATAGGAATCAGATATGTGTTCTATATATCAAAAAACCTTGGAAGCAGAAAGCAGTACCAGGATCAAATAAAAGTAAATTCGACATATCTTCTAAACTATGTACATATCAGTCCCCGCAGAGGAAATGGGAGAAGAAGGGGAGTGGGAATAAACATTTGAGATATAGAGGTGGTGTAATGGTATATGGGTACGGGCAAAAGCAAAAGTTGAAAGAAAAAGGAGGAGCTAAGGTTAAATGTAGAAGACACGAAAAGTGGGGAGGGAAAAGAGTACAATTTGTTAAATATAGGCAAGCCAAATTTTAGGCAGAACAACGTCTGCCGGGTCTGCTAGTTTTAAATAAAACATAGTATTACACTGCTGAACAAAGTGAACAACCTAGTTCACTTTTGAAAAGAGAAGTACAGGGTGGCTGATGAAAGCCGCTACCAAAAAACAACTAAATAACTTTTTTTCTATTTAATGAATCTGGTTAATTTTTTTTTTATTTTGCAGATTGGCTTTTACATTTAACAAAAATGGATAACTGGGACACTGAAACAAGAATTTGGATTGTCCGCCGCTATTACGCACTGGAGTCCGTAGTTTCGGTTCAAAGAGAGTATAGGCGCACGTTTGGCGGCAATACTCCGAGCAGATGGACCATAATAAGACTTGTAAACAATTTTGCCGAGCATGGGACAGTCAACAGAAGACCTTACCATCGAAACCCTTCAGTTCGAACAGAGGAAACAATCGCTGCTGTAGCTGCTGCCATACAAAACAATCCACGTGTTTCGACAAGAAGCTTATCTGCTCAAATGGGTGTAAGCAGACAGTCATTACAGTCAATTATGCACAAAGATTTGGACTTATTCCCATATAAAATTCAAATGGCCAACAAACTGAACGCTGCAGACTTGCCGATTCGCTTGGAATTTTGCCAGAAGATGCTTCAAATGGTGGAAGAGGATGGAAACATGTTGAACTGTCTTTTCATGTCTGACGAGGCCCATTTCGATTTAAACGGCAACATAAACAAACAAAATTGTCGAATATGGAGTGCTTCCAACCCACAGATACTCCATGAGATGGAATTGCATCCACTTCGTGTCACAGTGTGGTGTGCAGTTTCATCACGCTGCATTGTCGGGCCCTACTTCTTGAAGAAAACGGTCACACCGTTACGGTTACTGGAGACCGTTACTTGAGCATGTTGAGAGAGTTTTTCTATCCAGAATTACGCCGAATGAGAATTTCTTTCAACTCTGTGTGGTTTCAGCAAGATGGTGCAGCTCCTCATATAGCCCAACCTGTTATGACAGAATTGCGACGAAAATTTCCCAATAAGCTGATATCCAGAAACTCCACATTCCGTTGGCCACCCAGGTCGCCTGACCTTACTGCACCTGACTTTTTCTTGTGGGGTTATTGCAAACAGGAAGTCTTCAAAGCAAAACCAACAAATTTGAATGAACTAAGGCAATCCATTCGAGGAACAATTGCGGCTATTCCTGTCTCAACTCTCCAAGCAGTAATGAACAACTTTTTGGTAAGATGCCGCACGTGCATCGACGAGTAGAGGGGGCATTTAAATTCCATTATTTTTAAAACTAATTAAGCTATATTTAATAAAATTTAATGAGCTTTAACATGAATAAAAGAAAACTGAATTGCATACACTGAAAAAAAAATTATTTGAGTTTCTTAATGTAGCAAAATTCATCAGCCACCCTGTAGCTCGTTCGATCTTTAAATTAACCGAAATCGCCTAACTCTACTTTGAATAGTTCCTCAACTGAAATTTTAAGCAGCCTACGTGAACATTTTTGGAATATTAAATCAAATTTTAGTCATAATTAAAATTGTGATATAGAAATTCATGTTCCAAAAGATTTTCAAACCACTTTTCCGATTAATTATTTAACCCTTTCATGCCGGTTGGAACACATATGTACCAGTAGCTATTTTTTCTGAGAAGCAGGAATTCCCTGGAAATCGCGTTGCATAAAACATGAAAATGGCTGCCTCTGCGTTCAAAGTCCCCTGATAATGTTTCCTTTAAGTTTTAACGAAATACAAATATATACATACATATGTTGACTTGTATTTGTACCATTTACAAATTTTAAAGCAACTGTATGGATCCGATTTTGTAAGTATTGTTACTTTGGATCTCATATTTTTTTCCTATATTCAAAAAATTCTTTAAATGCTATAAAAATTACCAAAAAAAATTATTTGTTTCGGCGGCACAACTGACAAAAGTTGCAAATGACAGCCAAAGCATTTTACGTCAAAGTGGAAAGATCTTTATTTTCTTGTATCATGGGTGAAATTTAAATAAATTTTTCCCAAGATTAATTTGTATATACATTTTTCTTTGGTGTATATACCCACCATACTTAATATTCCGCTCTATTCAGCGGAAATTTTCCTGCAGTCCTGCCAAAATATTTAGAAAACAGCCTAGTTTATTGCGCCCAATGTTTATTTCAAATAATGGTTGATACTTACAATAAAGGATATGTAGTAACGTCTGTGGTCAAAATTCGACAAAGAAAATAATTCCGCATATCTAGGAATGAAAATTTTAGCTAGTATGGCCGATGCGGTGTTATAAAGCCATAGGCAATAAAGCCATATGGCCTCATTTCTCAATGGAGTGTGAAATAAGGTCATATGGGTTTATTTCTATGTAAGGAGTGAAATAAGGCCATTATGGTGTTTCTTCAAATTACATTTTTTTTAATTAGTCTAAATTTATTTGATTTCTTTTATTTACAAAAAAAAATATAAAGTTAAGTTCAGTTTTAATAATTAACAATATATAAATGTGCCATTCTTGATAATGGCACGAAAAATTGGGCACAATGTTTGTGTTCCTTTTTTCTCAGCACTTTCTTTTAGTTGTTGGTAACATGGTTGACAAAGTTTGAAATGTTGGCATGGATCAAACAGTATTTGCCTTTCCCTTTCACAACAAATAATACACGAAAGGTAATGTAGTGCTTCTACTTTTGTGTTAGTGCTGTCTTCTGCACTGCTATTTGCATCTGATTCGTCGTCATTGCTGCCAATTGTATTAACCCATTCCCGCCGGTTGTACTTTATAGGGTACAGAAAATGTGGCTTCTTTCCGAAAATTTGTAAGGACACATTTTAAACGATTTCTATTAAGTTGGCAACCCTGTGTATAGTTGACAGTTCAATCTACCACATAGAATTTTTTTACCGTTATTGGACTGGCATTGTGTCATTTATGAAGTGTCAAAGTCAATCAGTTGTACAAATTTTTTATCTTTTAAGAGGTGTGCGTCTGTAAAGTAAAAAACAAAGGGTACTGTGTCGAATTAAATAAAGTTCTTTGACAAAAACGTGTTTAAGAAGGCATCAGTAACTACACCACATTCAGGATTTTTTTGGTAAGTTGAATTTTATACATTTCTTTACACTCAAAAATTTGGTGTACTTTTGAAAGTACAGCCGGCATATACGGCCTACGTTTTTATTTTTTTTCTATCGAATTTAGAAATGTCTGCAACGCAGGGGAAAAACACTTTCCGTGGGAAAAATAGCTTTAGAGGTCTCGAAGAAGCAGTTAATGCTCTATTGTGTGATGATGACGAAACTAATGATGTTACAAATACGGATTTGATAATCATTCCTCCGGAGCTAGACCCACTAACTGACACCGAAGAATTGGATGAAGATAATTTGGACAATAACATGCTGCCGGCAGATTTGCCTGGACGTATTGAACTGGATATTGAAGAGGATATAATTGATTTCAATAACTCAAAGCCCTCCGCCCCAGCTTCAACATTAGAAGAAGTAGATCAACCATCAACTTCTTCAGCAGCATCGCGACTGAATTCCATTTGAGAAAAATACCTATCTATTTTTATTAAGTTGGCAAACCTATACTCTTTATACAGTATAAACCATGTACATTATTTTTATCTTTTACAGACACCCGAAATTGTAAATGGCTCAAAATAGATCCGAGGTATAGCTTCGAATACAATGAGAGTATTTATGTTGAAACATTTGATACAACTAAGGACAGTTTTGATGAGTATACACCAAACATGATTTTCAAAGAATTTTTAACTGACGAACTAGTTCAATATATGTGTGACCAAAGCATGTTATATGCACACTCCGATAAAAATAATCACAACTTTACAATTGACGTAGAGGAAATGAGAATCTTTATAGCTACCTTGTTTTTAACTGGTTACCATAAGTTACCAACTGAACGCGCATACTGGTCACTTGACGAGGATCTTGGACTCAATTTAGTTTCAGAAGCCATGACAAGAGATCGTTTCCTCGAAATAAAAAAATACCTCCACCGTTCAGACAACACAGAAATAAATAATTCTACAGACAAAATGTTTAAAGTAAGGCCACTAATGACGATGTTGATTGCACGTTTCCAGCAATTTGGTTATTACCATTCGAATTTATCAATTGATGAATCTATGATAAAGTCCTTCGGCAGGAATTCTGCGAAACAATTTATAAGAGGTAAGCCAATACGTTTTGGTTACAAGGCATGGATGCTAGCTAGTTCTTCCGGCTATTGTTATGATTTGAATGTTTATTGTGGAAAAAATACTGTTGAAGCTAGAAATATTCCGCTAGGCGCGAGCGTTGTGTTGAACTTTGTCGACAAGATTCCCAATCCCCAGAGACATACAATTTTTTTCGACAACTATTTTACTACCAATTCTCTGATGATACAGCTAGCACACATGAAGTTCAAAGCAACTGGCACCGCGATAATAGAATTTCAAATTGCAACCTTGATAATAATAAGGTTTTCAAAAAGCGATCCCGCGGTAGTTACGATATTTGCAACGATATCCTTGCAGTTAAATGGGTAGACAATAGCGTTTGCTCGATTCTCAGCAACTTTGATAAAATAACACCTGTGCATTATGTAAATCGCTAAGGGGTAAGAAATGGTGGTTGGTAATTTTCACTTATCTTATTGATTTGACAATGACAAATGCTTGGAAGTTTTATATATCACTCAAACGTTACGATACATTCAATACCCAACTGCAGTTCAGGCGTGAAATCGTTTGGAAATATTTGATATATGGGAAAGCACGGGTCTCTAGAAACCGGCGTGGACCTGCTTCGTCTGTTGAAAGAAACCAATGGCCATATTCCACAAAACAATGCCTCACAGTTGCGTTGCGTCGTATGTCATCAACGCAGTATTTGGTCATGTGGCATGTGCAAAAAAACCCTTTGCATAATAAGAGATTGCTTCGCTCAATATCATACATAAGATTTAAAACTATTTCTTTTTCCCTATATTTATCACATTTTTAATGTTAATAAATACTGTTAATAAATAAAATTTGTTTTAATAAAAACAAATTCGTTTCTTTTGTATATACAAATGTATGTTTTTTAACGAAAGAAAATGTATGTATCAACGCCGGCTGTACTTTACAAAGTACACGCTGTAAAATGGGAGTAATAAAAAAAAAATTTTTTTTAATTATTTTTTGCATCTAGAGGTAGAAAATAACTGGTGAATGAAAAATCATGACAATCGGTCCACGGGTTATGTACCCCGGCGTTAATGGGTTAATGAAACTTTCCTCAATCATACAACTCTTCATTTTAGAGAACTGTCCAAGTAAAGTATTCGGAGTTATTTTCTTCTCCCTCAAAAGCTGATACCGCTTCTGTATAAATTTGTTTCGCTTTTCAAGATAACTGTTTTTCTTCGTGTATAAAGATGTGGATCCGGAAATGGATTTTAAAAAATCACTTGACTTAGCCGCATCTAAATCGCATAAACAATCAAGAAATCTGTAAAAATGTCCATGTTTTGGAAGCTTCATATTAAGCTGGCTATGAAAGCCTTCTGCTGCGTTGCTTGTTCGGATCGATTCTTTGTACACAGGGAAGTTCGTTATTTTTTCATTAAACAAAAAGAAAAGCAATATTTTTAAAATAAAATAAACTGTACAATTGTTAATATATATATCGCCGTACAAAGCTGCAAGTTTTTTTTGTTTATTCCTGGTGCTGCACGCGTTTTTTTTTTGCTGAGCTCGATATCTTTTTTGGCCATCACTGTACAAACCTCAACTACTCATTAAACAAAGCTATATCAAAAGCAGGTGATTTTGAACTGTATTATCGACATATGAGTCTGACACTAGGGTATTATGCCACTTCCTCGCCAATCTATCTTTCTTTTCCTGTGGATTTTCGGAGTGTCAACACCTTTAATAGTGTGAGGTTAATTTGAACCAAGGTATTTTAACCCCAAGCTATATACGCCTATATAGCTGTCGTCTAAGTTCTTTTTTTTATATAAAAATATAAAAAAATATATAAATAAAAATCGGTTCGCGGTAATTAAACGCCATTTAAGGCCATAGAAATTAAAATGTATAGTAAGTTTTCAGATATCCACTTAAATATTGAATAATAGATCTCCCTGTGAATTTTTTTTAAGTGAATTTAAGATTCTCTTTCTAAGACTGTGGTTTTTGTTATTTTCTTTTCGTAGATTTTTGCAAATTACCATCACCGATAGTGATTACCTTATGCATGTGGGTTGTTTGTGCATACCACAAGCAACCCTTTCTTACGTTTCCCTGTCTAACACAAACACGTGAGAACGTTCCACAATGCTTCATGGGTCGCTATAAGGCAACCAAAAACTCCCTCATCACCCAACAATCCGGATAGCTACGCTTCCTGAAGATTTCCCGCATCGAGTTCTACAAAAATTATAAATTTTAAGATCCATTTTTTCATACATAACCTAAAAAAAATATTTATACACATGTAATGTAGTAGTTTTTTTTGATATACCTAGTTGCTAATCGAACTTGAAGAAGACGAAGTAGGTTACAATTTTCGATAAAACAAAAGAAAAGGAAGGAAAAGAAAACAATGTAAATAAATGAATTTTTAGTTTCAAATAAGTTAGTACATACATAATTGTAATGAATAATTTTTAACTAAAGTAAATACAGTGGTACCCTCTATTTCCGTACCCACTGTATTTAGCTATACTATTTACAAAATATTCTTATTAGAATTTACTATTTTCTACAACTTATCCTGTTAGTTATACAACGTAACTAACCTACCTCAACAGCCGTTGATATTGTTGTTGTTATACATCGGTCTCCCAAACTCGCTCCAGTATAAAATGTTCCCTAGCGGAGAAGCAGTAGACGAGTTTGAAAGATCGGTTGCATCGAACAGCGAGCGCTGGTGTTGTTTTTTTTAGTAGCTGCGCGCTCCTTGCATTTACATACCTACATACATATATTACTTTTGATATAACCAAATATGGTTGCCATCATTTACGTTAGCAAGTCATTTCAAGATATTAACCAAATTTGATGTATTTTTAATTAGTGCTTGTTGGCTATGAAATAAAAGTGAAGTTAGGGAATCTTAACACCATCGTACATTGATAACCCAACAACACGCTAGGAGGCCTTCTACGCGACGCATATTATCATAAATAAAATGGTTATTAATTTTTTTTTGATTCCCTAATTTTTTTATCTATTTATACCCACATGCCTATTTACATATATTTATAAATCTTGCAGCATATGTATGTACGTATGTAAGTCTAACTTACACTACTTCTGTTCTCATTAATATCCAATTTGGATATACTTTTGGGTTATTTTTACAATTTTCTGTTCTTGCATTTGCTCCTTTTGCATATAGCCGCGGGCCTACATATTTACATACATATGGACATGCTTATATTTGTTTTGCACTAAATGCTGTGGTTATTAAAACCAATCAGCTGATAAGTTAGAGATTTAAGGGAGGAATTATTACTGTTCGCTAATTTTACTTTGAAGCTCAAGTAAATGTAATTTTTTTCTATATACTTACGAAGTCAAATAGACTAACTAAACAATAAATATTTGTAATGGATTGAATTTCTTTTGTGAATAATAATTAATATCATGGTAAATTAATTTTCTTTTGTTTGGTTTGACCATGGGAAGTTAGTGGTAAAATATTTGGGGCCTTGACAACTTCAAAAAGGCCAATGGTAGGGCGGGTATAGAGGCGGCCATCGAACCTCATGAAATGAGCTGCCAAGGCATACAGAAGGGTAAGTTGCAAATTATCATAGTGGTGAAGTGTGGCAAGTAAGTGTGGTGATGTTTACGATGGTCCTTTTTGTTTAATTTTTTATTATTCTGCTGAAGTTCCAGTGTGCAAAATATAAATTTATCGTGTGTGACCATTGACTGAGGAGGGTAGTGGCGTGCGATGAGCACGTTTACGAATACCGCCAGTGCACACACCGTGATCATTGCACATTGTCACAAGCTCTGTTCCTCTGTCGTCCGTGACTGTGACTTATCACACTGAGTCAATGAATATCATAACAGATAAAAAATGGCGCCCAACGTGGGGCCCGAATGAAACGAAAGATATATTTCCTTGAACTCGTGGTTTCACATCTATGATTCCCTCTTGGAATCGAATGTCTGTCCGTTTGAATATTTTTCTTTGGAATTTTCAAAAATTAGCAAATTAAATTTTCTTTGAATATAGTTTTGTTTAAATAATTTTTGAGTGGATGCGAACGATTTACGGTGGAACTGACGATCCTACATGCTAGATGCGTTAAGATGCGTACCGCGTTGAAACTTCGTATTCCATTAAAATTTTTTTAAGCATAACGTTCTTTTGCACTTATGCAAATTTTCGTAATTTCGCTTTTGGAAGTTTTTCATTAAGGCTTGATGCCAGGTGAATTACCAGTGGTTTACGTTAGATATAATGCAAAAGAAAAACATATAACCATTTCCAAGTAGATTAGTACATCTCAAACTCAAATTCGAGATGCCACCATTGTTTGATATTTTTTTTCACTTTTCGTTTTACAATTGAGAAAGATTTGGCGTTTTTTTTGGAAATTGTGGTTTAAATAAAACATATCATAACCGAGCATTCTTTATCAATATGCTGCATGCCACAGCAGACGATGACTCGTTTGCCAACCGAAACAGTATGCCACATTAGCACTACAGAGACTCCCATGGTCTCAAACCAAATAAATTATATGATTCTTGATTTTTTTTTTATTTTATTATGTTTTTTGCGCTAGTGAATTTGGTTCAAAGCGTTAAATGATAAACGTTTTTTTGTAATTTTTTTTTTGGAAACCAATTTATTGATTTTATTTGCGTAAAGAATTTACTTCAATGCATTAAAAATTTTGATTTTTACATTTTTGTAGGACAACAATTGGACTGTTGTTTAAAATTTTTCCTATGCCGATTCGTTTTTTTGAATGCGAGTATTAATATATTTTTTTATTAATTGCCACTAAATATGCCATTACGTCATAGTGACGAACACTTAAACTTACAGATTGGTTGTGCCGTTTGCAGAAAAGCTATTACCAGTAGGTTTAACGTACTAGTTACAGCTTGTGACCATCGATTCCACAGGAACTGCTTATTATCGTGGTTAAGAAAAAATTAATTTTGCCCCCAGTGTAGAGCCGTTTGTAGTAGTAGTGATTTTAATCAATACGAAGGTGTTAACACGAGATCTAGGACAACAATGTTTCCAGGAAACTTGGGAAGTACTAGCCAGAACGGTAACCCACCAAGAACCAGTGGTGAGTCACAGCGTGAGCTTCAACAAAGGCTAGAAAATGCCAGTAGTCTAGCAACTGAAGGAGCTCATGGTGGTGTACCACCTGAACCAAATAATGATGAGGCTCGTATTAGAAACCTGGTTTCCGCCATTGTATCCGCCAGATATGAAACTGTCTTAGAGGGGTTAGAAAATCGCGTTGCACAAATGGTAGAACACAGAATAGAAAGCTCTCTGTCAAGTTTTTTGGAGCGCTTGAATCTTAACCCTGTCCAACCAGCCCCCGTAGGTAATGATGTTAGCCAAACAGAAAATGTGTCGGCAGCTCAGCATCCTCCAAATAGGTCCACACCAGTGTGGCCAAGAGATGCACCTCCATTACCAAGCCATAGTAGTTCAAACTTTAATAACCGTATTGACCAATTGCGATTAAGTTCAATGTCAACTATTCCTTATACGGGTAGAATCGCGCAACTGATTTCAAGTTGGGATGTAAAGTTTGATGTCACTTCGCGTTTATCTGTAGATAGTTTTTTGTCCAGGATAGAACTGCTAGTGATCGATACTCTCAATGGCAATTTTAACATTTTATGCGAACACATACAAAGTTTGTTCGTGAATGAGGCCAAAGATTGGTACTGGCGTTATCGCAGATCAGTCGAACGCGTTACCTGGCCAGCTTTGTGCCAAGCATTAAGGACAAATTTTCAGCAACGTAAGAGTGATTTCGAGATAAAGGAATCTATTCGCGCTCGAAAACAGGGATTGAATGAATGTTTTGACGAATTCCGTAACGCCATTTTAAAAATTGCGGAACCTCTTGAGATTCCCTTATCCGAAATGGAACTTCTCGAAATAATGAAACATAATTTGCGACCACGCATTAGGCAACAACTTCTTTTTGTACCCATTCATTCTGTGGCAGAACTACGCAGACTTAGCTTAAAAGGTGAAAGTCGCAAGGCAACAACTCCCGACAATTACCGAGGCGACAGGTTAACGAAGCATACCTTGACTTAGATCTCCAAGATGAATCAATTACTCAAAACGAGTTTGCTGAAGTAGATGCTGTTTCTCATCCATCTACCAAACCAAAACCGGGTTGCTGGAATTGTAACAAAGAGGGGCATAGGTATTTTGACTGCCTCGAGGAGCGTACAGTATTTTGCTACGGTTGTGGCGCACCAAATACCTATCGTCCTAAATGTCCAAAGTGTAGTCCGGGAAACTGCAAAGCGAGCGAGGAATCGCGACAGATCTCTCGCAACGACAACAAACACTAGGCAGCGGTAGCATACATATACACACACAACACCAAACCGAACATGCAACATCGAGTATACGCACTGGCGACTCTCATATTTCCAATACTCCTTTAAGAAAAGAAATTATACCATATGATGAACGTTTAAAAAGGTATAATGAAGTTAGAAGTAGAATATTTAGTTCAGCTAGTGACACCTTTGTAAGCCCGAAGCGTTCGGCGATACGTATGAACGACCTTTGGGCAAAAGTAAAAGCAAACAGACGAAACTTGAAGAAAGTCATTTGCTCATTGCAGAAAAAAGAAACCGATTTGAGACCATACGCGAAGGTTAAACTTTTAGATAGCGATCACCTAGGCATACTCGATAGTGGAGCTCAAGTGTCCTGCTTAGGAGGCTTGTTGGCTAAGGATGTGGCTAAACATCAATTGCGAAAACACCACATTCCAATTTGTACCGCTGATGGCAAAACGCAAGTCGTTTTCGGTATCATAGACCTTAGCGTTCAATATAAAGATAGATCAGAGGTGATAACGTTTTTCGTTGTCCCCAGTATGTCCCAAGATTTGATACTAGGAGTCGACTTTTGGATTAAATTCCAGATCGCACCTAATATCATATCGGAAATTTCATTTGAACCGGGTTGCGCGCTTGACGAAAACTCGCTTTCGTTGAATGTTGAGCAACAACAGCAATTAAATTTGATTAAAAATAGATTCCCAAGTTTTGAAAAAGAAGGCTTCTTAAAAACGTCTTTATTGGAGTACGAGATTCAACTCGAACCCAATGTCCGTCCTATAAAGCAGCGATATTTTCCAATTTCACCAGCTGTCGAGAAACTCGTGCATGCCGAAATTGATGAAATGATTAAGTTAGGTGTAATCGAGGAAGCTCCAAACAGTCCATGGTCCAGTCCGGTTGTGCTAGTGAAAAAGCCAGGTAAAGTCCGTCTGTGTCTGGATTCAAGAAAAGTTAACAGCGTTACCGTCAAGGACGCATATCCCCTTCCTCATATCGATGGGATTCTAAGCAGAATACCCAAGGCTGAATTTATAAGTTCACTCGATTAACGGCGTGCCTTTTTGCAAATTCCCCTCGCTGAACAGTGCCGATATTACACCTGTTTCACCGTCCCTAATTGTCCGCTTTACCGATACCGTGTAATGCCTTTCGGTCTTTGTAATGCCCCGCAGGCACTTTGTCGCTTGATGGATCGCGTAATACCCCCCCAATCTACGAAACCAAGTATTCGTCTATCTTGACGATCTATTAATTGTGTCAGAAGATTTTGAGACACATATGTCCGTCCTAGCTGATGTTGCTTTGCATTTACGGAAAGCAGGGTTGACCATAAACGTCAACAAAAGCAAGTTTTGCATTAAAGAAGTTAAATATCTGGGATATATTGTGGGCGACGGAACTATACGTACCGACCCCGAGAAGATCTCTGCCGTAACACAATACCCCGTTCCATCAAATGTCAAGCAAATTAGACGGTTTTTGGGAATGGCGGGTTGGTATCGACGTTTTGTTGATAATTTTGCTGCTTTGACAAGTCCTCTGACAAATTTGCTAAGAAAAAGCAAAAGTTTTGAATGGAATGGCGATGCCCAACAAGCTTTCGATACCCTGAAGGAAAAACTTTGCACAGCACCAGTACTGTCTAGCCCAGATTATAACAAACCCTTCATAATACAATGCGACGCGAGTAAGTTAGGAGTTGGTGCGGTGCTAGTCCAGAAGAATTCCGATGATGTTGAGGTGCCTATAGCGTACTTTTCACAAAAGTTGAACAAGGCACAAAGCAACTATAGTGTAACTGAGCTCGAATGTCTAGCAGCCCTGCTTAGTTTAAAGAAATTCCGAGCCTACGTAGAAGGACAAGAGTCAGCATAGTTACTGACCACGCCAGCTTGCAGTGGCTTATGCGGCAAACTGACTTATACAGCCGACTAGCACGTTGGTCCTTAAAATTGCAAGGATTTAAGTTTAACATAGAGCATAGGAAAGGTTCACTCAATGTAGTACCTGATTGTCTGTCCCGTCAAAATTTCGAGGAAGTAGGTGAAGTCCGTGAAATTGAGGTCCGTCCGTTAGTTGATTTACAGTCGTCCGAGTTTTTGTCCGAAGATTATCAAAAATTGATAAGTCATGTCCGCGAAAATGATAGCAGATTGCCTGATCTACAGGTAATCGACAACCTCCTTTATAAAAGGACCGAACATCAAGACGGAAATCCGGAAAGGGAATAATTTAATTGGAAGCTTTGGATTCCCACATCTCTGGTCCCGGTTGTACTTGAAAATGCACATTGTCCGCCAAATAAATGTCATGGTGGGATTGCAAAAACATTGGAGCGATTACGAAATAATTTATATTGGCCAAATATGACAGTTGATGTCAAAAATTATGTCAGTCGATGTGAAATATGCAAACAAACTAAATCGCCCAATGTAACGTTAAGACCACCAATGTCCGCACAAAGACCGTTTCAGAAATTGTATGTAGACTTTCTTGGAACTTATCCTAGATCCAAGCAAGGAAACATAGGAATATTTATAGTACTAGACCATTTAACAAAGTTTCCATTATTAAAAACCGTAAAAAAGTTTAATACTTCCGTCATATGTGACTTCTTACGAGATAATGTCTTCAATATTTTCGGAACTCCCGAAATTGTTATGAGTGATAATGGAAAACAATTTAGGTCCTCACAACTTAACAGTTTGTTGTCGGCCCGGGGTATAAGACATGTCTATACAGCTTTATATAGTCCGCAAGCCAATGCAAGCGAACGTGTCAACCGGTCCATAATCGCTGGTATAAGAGCTTATCTCAAGAAAGACCAATCACACTGGGATAGAAACCTATCTGAAATTGCTGAAGCGCTGAGAAACTCGATTCACCAAACAATCGGAGTATCTCCTTACTTCGCATTGTTTGGCCAGCAAATGATTTCCCATGCAGGTGATTACGAATTACTGAGGAAGCTCAAGACGTTGGATGACACAGTTCTGGAACGAGCTGACACCCTAAAATTGATACGAAGTAACCTAACAGAAAACATTAACAAAGCGTTTGAAAATTCCTCAAAACGTTACAACCTGCGTAGCACTGATGAACGTTTTGAGATCGGTGATTTTGTTTTCCGGCGGAACTTTGTCCTAAGTGATGCATCGAAGAGGTTTTCGGCGAAACTTGCTCCAAAGTTTCTAAAATGTAGAGTGCTTGCTATAAAAGGGAATTGTATGTACGAGTTGGAAGACGTCGACACAGGCAGAAAAGAAATTGATCACAGGAAAGACATTCAAGCTTGCAATTAGGTTCCGGCGCACCAACTCTCTAGGTGGGGGGATGTGTACCGCCGTACAAAGCTGCAAGTTTTTTTTTTGTGTATTCCTGGTGCTGCAGGCGTTTTTTTTTTTGCTGAGCTCGATATGTTTTTTTGGCCATCACTGTACAAACCTCAACTACTCATTAAACAAAGCTATGTCAAAAGCAGGTGATTTTGAACTGTATTATCGACATATGAGTCTGACACTAGGGTATTATGCCACTTCCTCGGAAATCTATCTTTCTTTTCCTGTGGAGTTTCGGAGTGTCAACATCTTTAATAGTGTGAGGTTAATTTGAACCAAGGTATTTTAACCCCAAGCTATATACGCCTATATAGCTGTCGTCTAAGTTCATTTTTTTATATAAAAATATAAAAAAATATATAAATAAAAATCGGTTCGCGGTAATTAAACGCCATTTAAGGCCATCGGCCATTAATGCTGCGCCCACAAGCATCCATTTCACGGCTATTGAAATTAAAATGTATGGTAAGTGATCAGATATCCACTTAAATATTGAATAATAGATCTCCCTGTGAATTTTTCTTAAGTGAATTTAAGATTCTCTTTCTAAGACTGTGGTTTTTGTTATTTTCTTTTCGTAGATTTTTGCAAATTACCATCACCGATAGTGATTACCTTATGCATGTGGGTTGTTTGTGCATACCACAAGCAACCCTTTCTTACGTTTCCCTGTCTAACACAAACACGTGAGAACGTTCCACAATGCTTCATGGGTCGCTATAAGGCAACCGAAAACTCCCTCATCACCCAACAATCCGGATAGCTACGCTTCCTGAAGATTTCCCGCATCGAGTTCTACAAAAATTATGCATTTTAAGATCCATTTTTTCATACATAACCTAAAAAAAGTATTTATACACATGTAATGTAGTAGTTTTTTTTGATATACCTAGTTGCTAATCGAACTTGAAGAAGACGAAGTAGGTTACAATTTTCGATAAAACAAAAGAAAAAGAAAAGGAAGGAAAAGAAAACAATGTAAATAAATGAATTTTTAGTTTCAAATAAGTTAGTACATACATAATTGTAATGAATAATTTTTAACTAAAGTAAATACAGTGGTACCCTCTATTTCCGTACCCATTGTATTTAGCTATACTATTTACAAAATATTCTTATTAGAATTTACTATTTTCTACAACTTATCCTGTTAGTTATACAACGTAACTAACCTACCTCAACAGCCGTTGATATTGTTGTTGTTATACATCGGTCTCCCAAACTCGCTCCAGTATAAAATGTTCCCTAGCGGAGAAGCAGTGGACGAGTTTGAAAGATCGGTTGCTGCGCGCTCCTTGCATTTACATACCTACATACATATATTACTTTTGATATAACCAAATATGGTTGCCATCATTTACGTTAGCAAGTCATTTCAAGATATTAACCAAATTTGATGTATTTTTAATTAGTGCTTGTTGGCTATGAAATAAAAGTGAAGTTAGGGAATCTTAACACCATCGTACATTGATAACCCAACAACACGCTAGGAGGCCTTCTACGCGACGCATATTATCATAAATAAAATTTTTATTAATTTTTTTTTGATTCCCTAATTTTGTTATTTATTTATACCCACATGCCTATTTACATATATTTATTTATAAATCTTGCAGCATTTGTATGTACGTATGTAAGTCTAACTTACACTACTTCTGTTCTCATTAATATCCAATTTGGATATACTTTTGGGTTATTTTTACAATTTTCTGTTCTTGCATTTGCTCCTTTTGCATATAGCCGCGGGCCTACATATTTACATAAATATGTACATGCTTATATTTGTTTTGCACTAAATGCTGTGGTTATTAAAACCAATCAGCTGATAAGTTAGAGATTTAAGGGAGGAATTATTACTGTTCGATAATTTTACTTTGAAGCTCAAGTAAATGTAATTTTTTTCTATATACTTACGAAGTCAAATGGACTAACTAAACAATAAATATTTGTAATGGATTGAATTTCTTTTGTGAATAATAATTAATATCATGGTTAATTAATTTTCTTTTGTTTGGTTTGACCATGGGAAGTTAGTGGTAAAATATTTGGGGCCTTGACAACTTCAAAAAGGCCAATGGTAGGGCGGGTATAGAGGCGGCCATCGAACCTCATGAAATGAGCTGCCAAGGCATATAGAAGGGTAAGTTGCAAATTATCATAGTGGTGAAGTGTGGCAAGTAAGTGTGGTGATGTTTACGATGGTCCTTTTTGTTTAATTTTTTATTATTCTGCTGAAGTTCCAGTGTGCAAAATATAAATTTATCGTGTGTGACCATTGACTGCGGAGGGTAGTGGCGTGCGATGAGCACGTTTACGAATACCGCCAGTGCACACACCGTGATCATTGCACATTGTCACAAGCTCTGCTCCTCTGTCGTCCGTGACTGTGACTTATCACACTGAGTCAATGAATATCATAACAGATAAAAAATGGCGCCCAACGTGGGGCCCGAATGAAACGAAAGATATTTTTCCTTGAACTCGTGGTTTCACATCTATGATTCCCTCTTGGAATCGAATGTCTGTCCGTTTGAATATTTTTCTTTGGAATTTTCAATAATTAGCAAATTAAATTTTCTTTGAATATAGTTTTGTTTAAATAATTTTTGAGTGGATGCGAACGATTTACGGTGGAACTGACGATCCTACATGCTAGATGCGTTAAGATGCGTACCGCGTTGAAACTTCGTATTCCATTAAAATTTTTTTAAGCATAACGTTCTTTTGCACTTATGCAAATTTTCGTAATTTCGCTTTTGGAAGTATAAACAGTATGCCACATTAGCACTACAGAGACTCCCATGGTCTCAAACCAAATAATTTTTATGATTCTTGATTTTTTTTTTAATTTTATTATGTTTTTTGCGCTAGTGAATTTGGTTCAAAGCGTTAAATGATAAACGTTTTTTTGTAATTTTTTTTTGGAAACCAATTTATTGATTTTATTTGCGTAAAGAATTTACTTCAATGCATTAAAAATTTAATTTTTACATTTTTGTAGGACAACAATTGGACTGTTGTTTAAAATTTTTCCTATGCCGATTCGTTTTTTTTTATTAATTGCCACTAAATATGCCATTACGTCATAGTGACGAACACTTAAACTTACAGATTGGTTGTGCCGTTTGCAGAAAAGCTATTACCAGTAGGTTTAACGTACTAGTTACAGCTTGGGACCATCGATTCCACAGGAACTGCTTATTATCGTGGTTAAGAAAAAATTCGTTTTGCCCCCAGTGTAGAGCCGTTTGTAGTAGTAGTGATTTTAATCAATACGAAGGTGTTAACACGAGATCTAGGACAACAATGTTTCCAGGAAACTTGGGAAGTACTAGCCAGAACGGTAACCCACCAAGAACCAGTGGTGAGTCACAGCGTGAGCTTCAACAAAGGCTAGAAAATGCCAGTAGTCTAGCAACAGAAGGAGCTCATGGTGGTGTACCACCTGAACCAAATAATGATGAGGCTCGTATTAGAAACCTGGTTTCCGCCATTGTATCCGCCAGATATGAAACTGTCTTAGAGGGGTTAGAAAATCGCGTTGCACAAATGGTAGAACAGAGAATAGAAAGCTCTCTGTCAAGTTTTTTGGAGCGCTTGAATCTTAACCCTGTCCAACCAGCCCCCGTAGGTAATGATGTTAGCCAAACAGAAAATGTGTCGGCAGCTCAGCATCCTCCAAATAGGTCCACACCAGTGTGGCCAAGAGATGCACCTCCATTACCAAGCCATAGTAGTTCAAACTTTAATAACCGTATTGACCAATTGCGATTAAGTTCAATGTCAACTATTCCTTATACGGGTAGAATCGCGCAACTGATTTCAAGTTGGGATGTAAAGTTTGATGTCACTTCGCGTTTATCTGTAGATAGTTTTTTGTCCAGGATAGAACTGCTAGTGATCGATACTCTCAATGGCAATTTTAACATTTTATGCGAACACATACAAAGTTTGTTCGTGAATGAGGCCAAAGATTGGTACTGGCGTTATCGCAGATCAGTCGAACGCGTTACCTGGCCAGCTTTGTGCCAAGCATTAAGGACAAATTTTCAGCAACATAAGAGTGATTTCGAGATAAAGGAATCTATTCGCGCTCGAAAACAGGGATTGAATGAATGTTTTGACGAATTCCGTAACGCCATTTTAAAAATTGCGGAACCTCTTGAGATTCCCTTATCCGAAATGGAACTTCTCGAAATAATGAAACATAATTTGCGACCACGCATTAGGCAACAACTTCTTTTTGTACCCATTCATTCTGTGGCAGAACTACGCAGACTTAGCTTAAAAGGTGAAAGTCTGGCCAATGAAATTGCTAAAGCAACGCCATTCTCGCAAGGCAACAACTCCCGACAATTACCGAGGCGACAGGTTAACGAAGCATACCTAGACTTAGATCTCCAAGATGAATCAATTACTCAAAACGAGTTTGCTGAAGTAGATGCTGTTTCTCATCCATCTACCAAACCAAAACCGGGTTGCTGGAATTGTAACAAAGAGGGGCATAGGTATTTTGACTGCCTCGAGGAGCGTACAGTATTTTGCTACGGTTGTGGCGCACCAAATACCTATCGTCCTAAATGTCCAAAGTGTAGTCCGGGAAACTGCAAAGCGAGCGAGGAATCGCGACAGATCTCTCGCAACGACAACAAACACTAGGCAGCGGTAGCATACATATACACACACAACACCAAACCGAACATGCAACATCGAGTATACGCACTGGCGACTCTCATATTTCCAATACTCCTTTAAGAAAAGAAATTATACCATATGATGAACATTTAAAAAGGTATAATGAAGTTAGAAGTAGAATATTTAGTTCAGCTAGTGACACCTTTGTAAGCCCGAAGCGTTCGGCGATACGTATGAACGACCTTTGGGCAAAAGTAAAAGCATACAGACGAAACTTGAAGAAAGTCATTTGCTCATTGCAGAAAGAAGAAACCGATTTGAGACCATACGCGAAGGTTAAACTTTTTGCGAAAACACCACATTCCAATTTGTACCGCTGATGGCAAAACGCAAGTCGTTTTCGGTATCATAGACCTTAGCGTTCAATATAAAGATAGATCAGAGGTGATAACGTTTTTCGTTGTCCCCAGTATGTCCCAAGATTTGATACTAGGAGTCGACTTTTGGATTAAATTCCAGATCGCACCTAATATCATATCGGAAATTTCATTTGAACCGGGTTGCGCGCTTGACGAAAACTCGCTTTCGTTGAATGTTGAGCAACAACAGCAATTAAATTTGATTAAAAATAGATTCCCAAGTTTTGAAAAAGAAGGCTTGTTAAAAACGTCTTTATTGGAGTACGAGATTCAACTCGAGCCCAATGTCCGTCCTATAAAGCAGCGATATTTTCCAATTTCACCAGCTGTCGAGAAACTCGTGCATGCCGAAATTGATGAAATGATTAAGTTAGGTGTAATCGAGGAAGCTCCAAACAGTCCATGGTCCAGTCCGGTTGTGCTAGTGAAAAAGCCAGGTAAAGTCCGTCTGTGTCTGGATTCAAGAAAAGTTAACAGCGTTACCGTCAAGGACGCATATCCCCTTCCTCATATCGATGGGATTCTAAGCAGAATACCCAAGGCTGAATTTATAAGTTCACTCGATTAACGGCGTGCCTTTTGGCAAATTCCCCTCGCTGAACAGTGCCGATATTACACCTGTTTCACCGTCCCTAATCGTCCGCTTTACCGATACCGTGTAATGCCTTTCGGTCTTTGTAATGCCCCGCAGGCACTTTGTCGCTTGATGGATCGCGTAATACCCCCCCAATCTACGAAACCAAGTATTCGTCTATCTTGACGATCTATTAATTGTGTCAGAAGATTTTGAGACACATATGTCCGTCCTAGCTGATGTTGCTTTGCATTTACGGAAAGCAGGGTTGACCATAAACGTCAACAAAAGCAAGTTTTGCATTAAAGAAGTTAAATATCTGGGATATATTGTGGGCGACGGAACTATACGTACCGACCCCGAGAAGATCTCTGCCGTAACACAATACCCCGTTCCATCAAATGTCAAGCAAATTAGACGGTTTTTGGGAATGGCGGGTTGGTATCGACGTTTTGTTGATAATTTTGCTGCTTTGACAAGTCCTCTGACAAATTTGCTAAGAAAAAGCAAAAGTTTTGAATGGAACGGCGATGCCCAACAAGCTTTCGATACCCTGAAGGAAAAACTTTGCACAGCACCAGTACTGTCTAGCCCAGATTATAACAAACCCTTCATAATACAATGCGACGCGAGTAAGTTAGGAGTTGGTGCGGTGCGAGTCCAGAAGAATTCCGATGATGTTGAGGTGCCTATAGCGTACTTTTCACAAAAGTTGAACAAGGCACAAAGCAACTATAGTGTAACTGAGCTCGAATGTCTAGCAGCCCTGCTTAGTTTAAAGAAATTCCGAGCCTACGTAGAAGGACAAGAGTTCAGCATAGTTACTGACCACGCCAGCTTGCAGTGGCTTATGCGGCAAACTGACTTATACAGCCGACTAGCACGTTGGTCCTTAAAATTGCAAGGATTTAAGTTTAACATAGAGCATAGGAAAGGTTCACTCAATGTAGTACCTGATTCTCTGTCCCGTCAAAATTTCGAGGAAGTAGGTGAAGTCCGTGAGATTGAGGTCCGTCCGTTAGTTGATTTACAGTCGTCCGAGTTTTTGTCCGAAGATTATCAAAAATTGATAAGACATGTCCGCGAAAATGATAGCAGATTGCCTGATCTACAGGTAATCGACAACCTCCTTTATAAAAGGACCGAACATCAAGACGGAAATCCGGAAAGGGAAACATTTAATGGGAAGCTTTGGATTCCCACATCACTGGTCCCGGTTGTACTTGAAAATGCACATTGTCCGCCAAATAAATGTCATGGTGGGATTGCAAAAACATTGGAGCGATTACGAAATAATTTATATTGGCCAAATATGACAGTTGATGTCAAAAATTATGTCAGTCGATGTGAAATATGCAAACAAACTAAATCGCCCAATGTAACGTTAAGACCACCAATGCCCGCACAAAGACCGTTTCAGAAATTGTATGTAGACTTTCTTGGACCTTATCCTAGATCCAAGCAAGGAAACATAGGAATATTTATAGTACTAGACCATTTAACAAAGTTTCCATTATTAAAAACCGTAAAAAATTTAATACTTCCGTCATATGTGACTTCTTACGAGATAATGTCTTCAATATTTTCGGAACTCCCGAAATTGTTATGAGTGATAATGGAAAACAATTTAGGTCCTCACAACTTAACAGTTTGTTGTCGGCCCGGGGTATAAGACATGTCTATACAGCTTTATATAGTCCGCAAGCCAATGCAAGCGAACGTGTCAACCGGTCCATAATCGCTGGTATAAGAGCTTATCTCAAGAAAGACCAATCACACTGGGATAGAAACCTATCTGAAATTGCTGAAGCGCTGAGAAACTCGATTCACCAAACAATCGGAGTATCTCCTTACTTCGCATTGTTTGGCCAGCAAATGATTTCCCATGCAGGTGATTACGAATTACTGAGGAAGCTCAAGACGTTGGATGACACAGTTCTGGAACGAGCTGACACCCTAAAATTGATACGAAGTAACCTAACAGAAAACATTAACAAAGCGTTTGAAAATTCCTCAAAACGTTACAACCTGCGTAGCACTGATGAACGTTTTGAGATCGGTGATTTTTTTTCCGGCGGAACTTTGTCCTAAGTGATGCATCGAAGAGGTTTTCGGCGAAACTTGCTCCAAAGTTTGTAAAATGTAGAGTGCTTGCTATAAAAGGGAATTGTATGTACGAGTTGGAAGACGTCGACACAGGCAGAAGAGAAATTGATCACAGGAAAGACATTCAAGCTTGCAATTAGGTTCCGGCGCACCAACTCTCTAGGTGGGGGGATGTGTACCGCCGTACAAAGCTGCAAGTTTTTTTTGTTTATTCCAGGTGCTGCAGGCGTTTTTTTTTGCTGAGCTCGATATCTTTTTTTGGCCATCACTGTACAAACCTCAACTACTCATTAAACAAAGCTATGTCAAAAGCAGGTGATTTTGAACTGTATTATCGACATATGAGTCTGACACTAGGGTATTATGCCACTTCCTCGGCAATCTATCTTTCTTTTCCTGTGGAGTTTCGGAGTGTCAACATCTTTAATAGTGTGAGGTTAATTTGAACCAAGGTATTTTAACCCCCAGCTATATACGCCTATATTGCTGTCGTCTAAGTTCTTTTTTTTATATAAAAATATAAAAAAATATATAAATAAAAATCGGTTCGCGGTAATTAAACGCCATTTAAGGCCATCGGCAATTAATGCTGCGCCCACAAGCATCCATTTCACGGCTATTGAAATTAAAATGTATGGTAAGTGATCAGATATCCATTTAAATATTGAATAATAGATCTCCCTGTGAATTTTTCTTAAGTGAATTTCAGATACTCTTTCTAAGACTGTGGTTTTTGTTATTTTCTTTTCGTAGATTTTTGCAAATTACCATCACCGATAGTGATTACCTTATGCATGTGGGTTGTTTGTGCATACCACAAGCAACCCTTTCTTACGTTTCCCTGTCTAACACAAACACGTGAGAACGTTCCACAATGCTTCATGGGTCGCTATAAGGCAACCGAAAACTCCCTCATCACCCAACAATCCGGATAGCTACGCTTCCTGAAGATTTCCCGCATCGAGTTCTACAAAAATTATACATTTTAAGATCCATTTTTTCATACATAACCTAAAAAAAATATTTATACACATGTAATGTAGTAGTTTTTTTTGATATACCTAGTTGCTAATCGAACTTGAAGAAGCAGAAGTAGGTTACAATTTTCGATAAAACAAAAGAAAAAGAAAAGGAACGAAAAGAAAACAATGTAAATAAATGAATTTTTAGTTTCAAATAAGTTAGTACATACATAATTGTAATGAATAATTTTTAACTAAAGTAAATACAGTGGTACCCTCTATTTCCGTACCCATTGTATTTAGCTATACTATTTACAAAATATTCTTATTAGAATTTACTATTTTCTACAACTTATCCTGTTAGTTATACAACGTAACTAACCTACCTCAACAGCCGTTGATATTGTTGTTGTTATACATCGGTCTCCCAAACTCGCTCCAGTATAAAATATTCCCTAGCGGAGAAGCAGTGGACGAGTTTGAAAGATCGGTTGCATCGAACAGCGAGCGCTGGTGTTGTTTTTTTTAGTAGCTGCGCGCTCCTTGCATTTACATACCTACATACATATATTACTTTTGATATAACCAAATATGGTTGCCATCATTTACGTTAGCAAGTCATTTCAAGATATTAACCAAATTTGATGTATTTTTAATTAGTGCTTGTTGGCTATGAAATAAAAGTGAAGTTAGGGAATCTTAACACCATCGTACATTGATAACCCAACAACACGCTAGGAGGCCTTCTACGCGACGCATATTATCATAAATAAAATGGTTATTAATTTTTTTTTGATTCCCTAATTTTTTTATCTATTTATACCCACATGCCTATTTACATATATTTATAAATCTTGCAGCATATGTATGTAAGTATGTAAGTCTAACTTAGACTACTTCTGTTCTCATTAATATCCAATTTGGATATACTTTTGGGTTATTTTTACAATTTTCTGTTCTTGCATTTGCTCCTTTTGCATATAGCCGCGGGCCTACATATTTACATACATATGTACATGCTTATATTTGTTTTGCACTAAATGCTGTGGTTATTAAAACCAATCAGCTGATAAGTTAGAGATTTAAGGGAGGAATTATTACTGTTCGATAATTTTACTTTGAAGCTCAAGTAAATGTAATGTTTTTCTATATACTTACGAAGTCAAATAGACTAACTAAACAATAAATATTTGTAATGGATTGAATTTCTTTTGTGAATAATAATTAATATCATGGTTAATTAGTTTTCTTTTGTTTGGTTTGACCATGGGAAGTTAGTGGTAAAATATTTGGGGCCTTGACAACTTCAAAAAGGCCAATGGTAGGGCGGGTATAGAGGCGGCCATCGAACCTTATGAAATGAGCTGCCAAGGCATACAGAAGGGTAAGTTGCAAATTATCATAGTGGTGAAGTGTGGCAAGTAAGTGTGGTGATGTTTACGATGGTCCTTTTTGTTTAATTTTTTATTATTCTGCTGAAGTTCCAGTGTGCAAAATATAAATTTATCGTGTGTGACCATTGACTGAGGAGGGTAGTGCCGTGCGATGAGCACGTTTACGAATACCACGAAGCTGAAGCTCCGGGCCTAACCGCCAGTGCACACACCGTGATCATTGCACATTGTCACAAGCTCTGCTCCTCTGTCGTCCGTGACTGTGACTTATCACACTCAGTCAATGAATATCATAACATATATGTTTTTCATCCAGTAAGAATCAAAATATTTGATAAAAGGTCGAAAATAGCTTTCTGACATATTTCCTCTAATATATTTTACATCCATTGCATCTGCTTTCAAAATTTGGTATGCTGCTATTATATCGTTTGGTTTTAACAATGGCAAATATAAGAATTTATTAAAGAACACTTTAGACTGATTATTCTTATTTAAGTCATTTATGAATTTTCATAGCCTTTCGCCGCAATGCTTGTGTGTAATGAAACCAACAACCAACCAGTTTTACTATTGGGTATAACTTTTGAATGAAATTTCGAAACCCATTTTCATAATCAGTTTTAACTCTGTTTGGTTGCAAATCTAATATATTAGAATTTAAATAATGCAACATGTGCGTATATGCTTCTTCTGTTTTCTTGGACATCAACACATATATAAATGGAAACGCCTAAAAGCAGAAAAAAATTAATTTATTTTAATGAATTTGTTTCTAGTTATATTGATAAATATATTTAACAACATTAATATAACTTACATGTTCGCCGTGAATGAAATGAATAATGAGCAATTGCTTAAAATCCTTCGATATTAGAACTACCTTAAAAGTTGCATCCATTACGTAATTACGTGACTCAGACGAGCTGCTCATTGATGGTATAAGTTAAGTTTCTATATATTAAACTTTATTTTTTAAAAACATAAGCGCAAAACATATCCGCTGTTTTTCACTTTATTGATTGAAATCAAACCTGGTTTATGATGATATACCTGTTGTATATCGCGCCATAGAGATAGAGAGAGATTGAAATCAAGCTTAAGAATTATTACAACTAATTCCCTACTTCTACATTACACCTAGCTTAAGTTATTAACTTGCTGATTCAACAACCAATATTGCTGTTGTAGTAATAGTTGACGGTAGCTGATTGCTGACTGTTGTTTGTGCTGTTTATTGCTGACTGTTGTTTGTTCCCAATTTGACCGAAGGCATTTCGTTGCTTATCGGTTTTTGACTATTTTAATTGTGAAGCGCAGCGTTAACTCCTCCCCTCTTAAGTGTGATCGCCCTCGATCATCAATAAAATGGTAGGTTGTTGAAACTTACGTACGTTGGAATTTGGGTTGTTTTGTTTGTTGGTATACTTTCCTGGCATGTGCTAGGCTTCACTATTTCTTTTTCGACGTACTGGATTTTCACAGATCGTTTCTTTAGGAAAAAGAGAAGTATTATGATTATTAAGAATGCCGCCGTTGTTAGGCTTCCGACAGAGAATGTCGCCTTTTTGATTGAGTTTATTCGATGTGTGTTTTTGATATGTAAATCTTTCAGTGCCTCTAGGGAAAGCAGTTCTATGTAATCCTTCTCTAAGGAGTTTGGCTGTAGTATTGCGGGTATGGTTTCGATTGGCCTTACTTCAATGTTGCTAAATGTTTGAGTGTTGATTTTAATAGTTGAGTTATGGTACATTACCACATGCGTTCCATTTATTTCTGGAGATGTAGCGTTGATTTCTAATTTGCCGTTGAATTGGTTAAGCAATATTACCCCTGGTTTTATTTCTTCTAGTGTAGGGATGTGATGGCCATTGGTTGTTGAACATGTTGAATTTAGACTATTGATAATCCTAGTTATTCATAACTCCTTAGTTAAATCTACCAAATTAGTTTCTTTGCAAATTGTTACATCACTATCGTTTTCGCATTCATTTTTTATTCCATAAAGTGTATCTATTCCTTTCAATACTTCCTTATACTTAGTTCTAATTACAATATTGTTCATCCTTTTTACAGGTCGTATGATAATTCTTCTAAATGTTTCTTTTAATGTTCGAGGTATTTTTACCATGTATAAAATTTTAATTTCTTTGCTTAATACGTTTACTTTTGATAATTCTAATGCCTCTTCGGCATTTTTGAATGGTACTTTTTCCTTTTTTAATTTATTTATTGAAAATTCGATTTTACAGAGTGTACTTCATTAATTTTTGCCCATTTAATGGCAATTCTTCTTAATTCTTCTTTTATTAATCTGATTTTATTTTGCACATTAACTAAAATTTTCATTAAAACATTATTACGTTTTCTAATTGTGTTCAACATCTTACTAGCTATACTAGTGACGTTATTTAAACGTTTTTCGAATTGGTTGTTTATTATAACTTGATTGTCATTATTTTCATTCAAATTATTCAATTATTGTTTATTATGTTCAGATCTTCATGATCGGGAGATCCGGCTATGTACTTCCATGCCGTTCCCAATATGTCAATTGACCTTTTACTTTTCCTATAACTAATATTATTATGGTATTTAGGATATCAAAGGTTTGTATAGTTTCATGTTTAAGGATGGGATGCAGGAGGTTGGGGACTTTGTTTGTCATCTCGTCATAAGTCTCTGTCAAGAATTTTTCGTATTTCTCGATGATATGAATAAGTCTGAAGGTACCGTCTTGTATTTTCGCTTGTCCGTTGTCTATGGTTACTAGTTGGGCTTGACTGTAGTCTAGTACTTGTACGTCTGAGATGGAAGTTGTGACTGTAGTCCAGATAAGTAAAAGTCGTAAGTAGTTCATTTTTCCTAAAACGAAGGTTATAATAAAACTTTGGTTCAATCTAATTTGTTGTACAGTATATTGGGGTGATGGGGATAAATTTGATATTACTTGTATAGACTATTCGTCCTGATTGGGTTTTTACTGTATTTCCGTTATCTTCCGCAATTATTTCCTTTTTGTATCTCGCTGATAATTTTGATCCTAATCTTTTATTGACCTTAACAAATATTTGTTCACCTACAGAGTAGTTCCTGGCATTTTTCTATTTTTATTGTGGTATTCGAGATCCTTTTCTTGTTTCTTCTTAAGCAGTTCTATATTTTTTTGCCTATTTCTTTCTAACTCCTGTGGGTCAGTGATAGTTCTACTTACAAAGAATGCTTCTATGGGTTTTTTCTTAGTTGTTGTTTAGGCCACCAGCCTAAATATCACAGTCGCCCCTCGTATTTGTGCAGACTTGCGTATCTGTCATTCCACATTTATCTTTGTACCGATAACTGCTCTTACCTCTCCGAACCTAACGAAAGTAGGCATTCGGGGGCGGTACGGAACACAATTTAAAAAAGGATCTCTATCACTTGATTATCGAGTGTACACGAGTCACCAGCAGCCATCCCAGGTAATTATACGGTTTCCATAACCTTCCATATTGTTTTTCTTCACAACCCTATTGTATATTTAATTTCATTTCTACTTTAATAAAAACCACTTATCCATTGTAATTATTTACATTGGATTCCGGTGTATATTTACTTATTAACTCGTTGCCTTTTCCTTTCCTATCCCTATTACGTTCGAGCGCGCCCCGTCATTGGAACGACTCCGCCGTAAACATTGGTCCTTCGAGCCGGATCTGAACCAGCGAATTAACCCGACATCCTCCACAATAGTCATTGGTCCTATCGCGCCAGGAAAACACAACAATATTTAATCAACAAATTTGCAAATTCTAATCAGTATCCAAGCAATCACAATCAATCTATTGCAAACCAGCGCCGAAAATAACTAATTAATTCATCGGGAGTATTAAACGAAGTAGCGAGAAAATAAACAAACACCTAACTAGCGAAGGCTATACCAGCGAGTGACGGCAAAAACACACACAGACACATTACATCACATCATCACCTACTGTCACATCATCACATACAGTCAAATCATCACATACTGTCACATCATCACATACGAGGTGTGTTCAAAAAGTATCGCGAATTTTGTGTTTTTTCAAAAATTATTTATTTATTCATGAATATCTATTTTGCCCCCTTCAAAGTAATCCCCATGAGATATTATACACTTGTGCCAACGGTTTTTCCAATCTTCGAAGCACTTCAAAAAATCATTTTTTTGTATCTTGTTCAGCTCCTCCTTCGATGCCGTCTTTATCTCGTCAAGAGAAGCGTAACGTCGTCCTTTCATGGGCCTCTTCAGTTTAGGGAACAATAAAAAGTCACAGGGGGCCAGATCTGGGGAATACGGTGGCTGCGGCATCATTAGTATGTTGTTTATGGCCAAAAAGTCGCGCACAAGCAACGATGCGTGAGCAGGGGCGTTATCGTGGTGCAAAAGCCAATTTTTGTTCTTCCACAAATCCGGGCGTTTCTGGCGGATTGCTTCGCGCAAATTGCGCATAACTTGCAGGTAATATTCCTTATTGACCGTTCTTCCCTGTGGCAAGAACTCATGATGCACCACGCCCCTGCAATCGAAGAAAACTGTCAGCAAAACTTTCACATTCGACCGAACTTGGCGCGCTTTTTTCGGTCTTGGTTCGTGCGGCAGCTTCCATTGAGATGATTGAGCTTTGGTTTCCACGTCATAACCATAAACCCACGATTCGTCACCAGTTATGACCCTCTGGAGCAAATTTGGGTCGTCGCGGACAGAGTTTAACATCTCATTAGCAATGTTCATGCGATGCTGTTTTTGGTCACAATTGAGCAATTTTGGTACGAATTTCGCGTAAAAATCGAAGACGATCCAAAACACGCGCGATACTTTTTGAACACACCTCGTACAGGCTGTTGAGGACATGAGCAGCGAAAACCTCATTGAGTTCGAGGATTAAAAATGTTTTCTTAAATAAGTACGTAATTCAAGAACATATATGCTAAATACTTACCTCCTAAATACTTACCCTTTATAATACATGAATCCACGCTAAATACTTACCTCCTAAATACTTACCCTTTATAATACATGAATATATGCTAAATACTTACCTCCTGAATACTTACGCTTTATAAGACATGAATATATGCTAAATACTTACCTCTTAAATACTTATCCTTTAAAATGTATAAATTACTTACATTTTTCACGTATACTCTATATCCATGAATTTATATACAGTTATATTGGAATATTGATATATACAACCAAACGCATAGTGCATAAGAAAAGAAGTAAGCGGTCCAATGCTATGTAATGGGCCGCTACAAAAGTAGTAGTTCGCTAAAGCTCCAACCGCTCGTCCTGAATAAAGAAAATAATTGTTTAACTCGAAAGATTGTGAGTTTAATTTTTTGTGAAGTTCCCCCCTTAGTGCAAAGGTGAAAATTATACATGGTCCTTTGGTGCCAAAAACGAAAACAGTAACCTAGCTGGAAAAAGAATAAAAATATTTTAGAAAAAACATAAATATTAAAAATCAAAATAAGAAGTGAATAGTCGTGAAAAATTTTACGAAAAACTTTATAACATAAAAATTCGGCAACCACGGCGCGCTGAAAAAAAAAACCATTAAAAGAAAAATCTACATAATAGTGAAACATATAAAGTGAATTGAAATTACAAAATTAATAAAAATATTTTCAATATAAATGAAGTGAATTTCCAAAACCGAAAACAATTAACACCAAAAGAAGAAGAAGAAAATATACATACAGTGCTAACTAAAATCTTTGTGCGACAAAACTAAAGCACCAAAAAGTAAAAATTACATACATATATACATATATGTATAAGATAAGTACCCAAGTGCCGTTTGAGTAAATGAAAAGAAGATCTAAAGTGTATAAAAAAAAAAATTATACCATTGGACCGATCGAAAAAAAAAACTTACAATTTTTTATCAAATGCCACGAGCAGTATACCTGCACTAGTTGTCCATCCCCCCTTCAAAAAATTACACAATACAGCATAGTGCAGCATAGCAGAGCCAATTTAAAGCCGAAACAACAACATCAACTGGAGACCCCAGAAACACTCATTTAATAAAGTGGTACAGTAAAAAAAACATGTCCAAGTAAGTACACCCTGCTCAAAACATATGTAAATTGAAATACCGGAATAAATATCAAAATCTCAACTCACGTACGGTATATTGGGCGAGAACTTAGGAACAAGGCTGTAAAATATACATATACAACACCTTTAAATAGTTTATATAAAAGGTTTTTCTGCTCTTACATATTATTGATTCACCCTAATACACATATTTCTATAAGCTCTTTTAACTACCACTTTATTGAGAGGAATTGCAACTCACTGCAACTGTAGCTAGTCCCCTTTATTTATCTTTCTCCAATACTGCACACACACATACTTGTACTACTTAGAAGCGCTAAGACAAGTAGGTACATAATTTCCACTTTCCAAATTAAAATCGGTCACACTTGCCCAAGCAAATCCCGCTACCCCATATAACACAGTGGGCCTAAAGTGATAAAAAACAAAAAAAAACAAACTTTGTTAATTTACAGTGGGACTTAAACCCGCAAAATCTTACCAAAATTTATTGGCCAACCCCGTCAAACCCCACATAAACTCAAACTCAAGACTTATACAAACTCACAATGGGCGGCAAAGGCGATGATAAGCAGGAAAAGCCACAAACGCTCCAACCCCAAATAGGTGTGAAAACAAGGTCGAAATCCCAGAGTGACGAGGAAGACGCAGAACTTTTCTACAAAAAATTCATATTCGAAGCTTCTAGGCTGGAAAAATATTGCGAAAAGTGGTGGAATATAAGCGAAACTGATCACACAGTTGCTGGCCTCAAAACTTACCTGGATCAGCTTAATAGGCATATTGCTTTGGTGGACACCGCAAACGAGAATCTTCAGATGAGCAACGCGGAGAAAAATATCCGCGAAGCGACCGAAGCAAAGTACGAAGAAGTGAACGATTCCGGACTAAATACAAGGCTACAGATCAACGAACTTCTCAGCAGACTTCAGCCTATAATGCACGTCCCTATTCAGCAGGGTCCGCAACCCTCTTCAGAACACTAAAACAGGTTTCTGCCTGTGACACAGAGGTATTCTACAGGGTGGGTGATGAATTTTGCTACATTAAGAAACTCAAATAATTTTTTTTTTCAGTGTATGGAATTCATTTTTCTTTTATTCATGTTAAAGCTCATTAAATTTTATTAAATATAGCTTAATTAGTTTTAAAAATAATGGAATTTAAATGCCCCCCCTGCTCGTCTATGCATGTGCGGCATCTTACCAAAAAGTTGTTCATTACTGCTTGGAGAGTTGAGACAGGAATAGCCGCAATTGTTTCTCGAATGGATTACCTTAGTTCATTCAAATTTGTTGGTTTTGCTTTGAAGACTTCCTGTTTGCAATAACCCCACAAGAAAAAGTCAGGTGCAGTAAGGTCAGGCGACCTGGGTGGCCAACGGAAAGTGGAGTTTCTGGATATCAGCTTATTGGGAAATTTTCGTCGCAATTCTGTCATAACAGGTTGGGCTATATGAGGAGCTGCACCATCTTGCTGAAACCACACAGAGTTCAAAGAAATTCTCATTTGGCGTAATTCTGGATAGAAAAACTCTCTCAACATGCTCAAGTAACGGTCTCCAGTAACCGTAACGGTGTGACCGTTTTCTTTGAAGAAGTAGGGCCCGACAATGCAGCGTGATGAAACTGCACACCACACTGTGACACGAAGTGGATGCAATTCCGGCTCATGGAGTATCTGTGGGTTGGAAGCACTCCATATTCGACAATTTTGTTTGTTTATGTTGCCGTTTAAATCGAAATGGGCCTCGTCAGACATGAAAAGACAGTTCAACATGTTTCCATCCTCTTCCACCATTTGTAGCATCTTCTGGCAAAATTCCAAGCGAATCGGCAAGTCTGCAGAGTTCAGTTTGTTGGCCATTTGAATTTTATATGGGAATAAGTCCAAATCTTTGTGCATAATTGACTGTAATGACTGTCTGCTTACACCCATTTGAGCAGATAAGCTTCTTGTCGAAACACGTAGATTGTTTTGTATGGCAGCAGCTACAGCAGCGATTGTTTCCTCCGTTCGAACTGAAGGGTTTCGATGGTAAGGTCTTCTGTTGACTGTCCCATGCTCGGCAAAATTGTTTACAAGTCTTCTTATGGTCCATCTGCTCGGAGGATTGCCGCCAAACGTGCTCCTATACTCTCTTTGAACCGAAACTACGGACTCCAGTGCGTGATAGCGGCGGACAATCCAAATTCTTGTTTCAGTGTCCCAGTTATCCATTTTTGTTAAACGTAAAAGTCAATCTGCAAAATAAAAAAAAAATTAACCAGATTCATTAAATAGAAAAAAAGTTATTTAATTTTTTTTTGGTAGCGGCTTTCATTAGCCACCCTGTATGGAGGCTATGAAGACTGGCCGTCATTTAGAGACATGTTCACAGCAGTCTACATCAGTCACCCCAAGCTCTTCCCTGCCCAAAAACTATACCACTTAAGGCAAAAAACTCGGAGTAAGGCCGCTCTTCTCATAAAACATTACCCTTTGAATGACCAAAGTTTTGAACTCGCGTGGAGTGCATTAAAGTGTCGATACGAGAATCGAAGAATTCTCGTCGACAATCAACTCATACAAGATGTGCAAACAACGATAAATAACTCTAAAAGCAAATGGCGTATCTACAGATAATTGGGATCCGATGCTGGTATATCTGTGCTCCTCAAAGCTCCCAGACGAAACCCTAGCATTATGGGAGCAATCACTCAATTCTCGCAAGGAATTGCCCCTCTGGTCCGAACTAGACCAGTTCCTGACTACTCGGTATGAAGTGGTTGAACGCCTTACCACATACAGGCTTAACAAACAAAAACCCAATCAACCCAATTTCACCCCGCGTTCCTCAACTCCTATAAATAACTCGTTGCACTCAAGAAACAGTATGCCTTGCACACTGACCCTAAGAGGCAGGCCTCGTGCAAATTATGCAACAGCAACCACTCACTTATGAATTGCGTTAAATTTAAAGAACTCTCAGTTCAAGAGCGAAATAAATTCGTAAGGGAGAACAAGTATTGCCAGAACTGTTTGGCATACTCCCACTCAGAAAGGTAATGCGGAAGCAGTTTTACGCGCGTTTACTGCCAAAAGCGACAACATTCACTCCTCCACTACTCATCCAGCAGCCAAACCCAAAACAGCGCTAAGCCCAAGAAAAATCTCGTCACATCTCACATGACATTCGATGAAGAACGGCCCTGTACCTCACAACAGGCGGCATCGATGAACTCAGAGACCTGAGCCTAAAATAGTGCAGAGAATGTACTCTCACACTTCTCGAGTAGTAGAGAGCGAACCTTGCTACCAACGGCAAATATTTCCGTCTTCCATAAAGGAGAAACCTTTAACTTACGCGCCCTTTTAGACCAAGGATCCCAAAAAACGTTTGTAACCTCTCGTATACAAAAGTTACTTGGTCTACCCGTTCAAAAATCCAATTATGAAATATTGGGAATGGGCGGACGAACAGTCCAGAAAGCGGATAAGGTGTGCTCAATCACTATCTGTTCTCCAGATCTCAATATACAAATCGCAACTCACGCAATCATACTCCCACAACTGACGCAATTTTTGCCAACGTTTAAAGTAACGTACATAGATCTGAAAGAGTACTCAAACCTGTCTCTAGCAGACCCGAACTGCTTCGCACATGGTAATAGGTAGCGACATGCTATCTCAAATACTGATTCCGGGCCTCAAGACCAATGTAGCTGGAAGCTTAATAGCCCAGAACACAATATTTCGGTAGATATTAAGCGGGCCACTTAACGAACAGATCTCGACATTTTCAACTCAAGTATCAGAACCTCATACGGTTTCCCTGGACGACTTGTTTTGGGAACAAGAAGAAGTACCATCGGCTTCCTCTCTCAGAGGCGGCGACCTGATATGCGACGAACTCTACAAAAACACCACATTCCGGAGATTTCATGGTCGATACGTAGTAAAGCTCCCATTTAAGGATTCGTTTCCGAGCTCAATAGCGTTAGGGCACTCTCGACCCTCTGCTCAGCAGCAATACCTCAGCATAGAACGAAGCATTGAGAAAAAACCAGAGCTCCAACGTCTTAACAGAATACTTAACTCTAGACCATATGGAGCCCACGACACCACGGGAAATTATACGTGAAGGAAAGTATTTCTCGTTTTACTTGCCGCATCACGCCGTACTCAATCCCGATAGTAGAACTACTAAAGTCCGAGTAAATTTCAACGCATCAAAACAATCTCATTCCGGCATTTCACTCAACGACCTGCTTCATACAAGTCCCGTCTTACAAAACGATCTAATGATGGTCATACTGAAATGGCGACTATACAAATATGTATTTAACGGAGACATTGAAAAAATGTACCGCCAAATATATGTTCACAAATCAAGACTTTCAACGAATACTCTCTCTCGCTAGCAACGTCCTCCTGCAGGAAACCCACGTGGACAATATCCTCTCAGGCGGACACAACATATAGTCCACTCGCGATACCATGACTCAGCTGATTGAAGCACTAAAGTCAGCAGGCATCCCACTCAAAAAAATTACAGCGAACCACTCAAAAATATTGGAATCAATCCCAAAGTCTGACCTTCTCGATGCGGATTTTCTAAAATTCCAGGACTCTAGTTCCACAACCACTCTTGGTGTACGGTGGAACGCTCTCGATGACTCCTTCTCGTATTCGTACGACCCCATGCCGGACGCAACCTCAGCAACTAAGCGATATATTATGTCGTCTGTCGCGAAACTTTTCGACCCGGCAGGCTGGCTATCGCCTATAATGATAGTAGTGAAAAGTCTCCTTCAACAGCTCTGGATGGAAGGGACGGATTGGGATGAGCATGTCAAACCCGTTTTACTTCTCAAATGGAAATCCTTTATGGATAAGCTCTTTGCAATTCTTCTTCTTTAAATGGTCATCTAACCGCCTGGGCGATTTTGACCGTCCAACATAGCTCGCCAGTCGTTTCTTCGTTGCGCCAACTGGCGCCAATTGGAAACACCGCGGGATCGCAAATCGGTCTCCACTTGGTCCTTCCATCGGAGTGGTGGTCTCCCTCTTCCTCTGCTTCCACCGGCGGGTGCCGATAAGAATACCTTCTGGGCTGGAGCATCTTCGCTCATTCGCACTACGTGGCCTAGCCAGCGAAGCCGCTGTGTTTTAATTCGCTGAACTATGTCGGCGTCTGCGTAAAGTTCATACAGCTCATCATTAAATCTTCTTCGGTACTCGCCGTCGCCAACGCGTAGAGGTCCACAAATCTTTCGAAGAACCTTTCTCTCGAATACTCCCAGAGCCGCCTCATCAGATGTTGTTAGTGTCCACGCTTCTGCACCATATAGCAGGACGGGTGCGATGAGTGACTTGTAGAGTGTTATTTTCGTTCGTCGAGAGAGGACTTTACTTTTCAATTGCCTACTCAGTCCGAAGTAGCATTTGTTTGCAAGAGTGATTCTTCGTCGGATTTCTAGGCTAACATTATTGTTGGTATTAATGCTGGTTCCCAGGTAAACGAAGTCCTTTACTATTTCGAAATTATTGCTGCCAACAGTGGCTTGGTTGCCAAGGCGCGAATGCGCTGACTCTTTGCATGATGACAGAAGGTACTTCGTTTTGCCCTCGTTCACCACCAATCCCATTTTCTCCGCTTCTTTTTCTAATTTGGAGTAAGCAGAAGTTACGGCGCGGTTGTTAAGGCCAATGATATCAATATCGTCAGCATATGCCAACAGTTGGACGCTTTTATAAAATATTGTTCCAGCGCGGTTAAGTTCTGCAGCTTGTATTATTTTCTCCAGCATTAAATTAAAGAAATCGCACGATAGGGGGTCACCTAGCTCTTTACAATTGGAAAGATAAAAATCCCACGTTGGGTCCAATTCACTCTCAATAAACCCACCCAGTTGCATGGTTTCTCCGACGCCTCTGAAAAGGCATATTGTGCGTGCGTCTATTTAAGAGTTCAACACAGCAATAATTCAATTTCACATTTGCTCGTGGCAAAGAGTAAGGTCGCACCCTTACAAACAGTAAGTCTTCCCCGATTAGAGCTCTGCGGGGCAGTACTCCTCTCAAAATTGGTAAAACACATACGAACCTCACTGCAACTCACAGAGAGCAACTTAACTCTGTGGACAGACTCTTCCATAGTGTTGGCGTGGCTCGAAAAGCCACCACATACTTGGAAAACATATGTGGCAAACCGCTTAACCCAGATACTCGACAATGTCAGTTACACAACTTGGCGACATGTACCCAGCGCAGAAAATCCTGCTGATATGGGCACTCGTGGATGTCGGCCACAAGACTTAGTTGATTGCCCCCTCTGGTGGAACGGTCCCACGTGGCTTTCAAACTCTTCTACATATTGGCCGAAACGTAGTCCTTACAACAACTCACCACCGGAACAAAGGCGCATAGAAGCCCTCACACGCTCGAAAGCGAAGATTTCTTGGATCGTTTCTCCTCATTTTCTATAGCACTTAGAGTCCTCTCGTATATTCGTGGATTCATCTCGAACGCAAGGAAACTCCCTATCCCTTCCACTCGTACTCTCACCCACGAAGAGATGCACCAAGCGAAAGCACAACTCATTGCAGCTGCTCAGCGAAAATATTTCGGAGAAGAGATCGCAGCACTAGAAGCTTCAAACCCAATAGATAAAAGAAGCTCGTTACTCTTTATCAATCCCCTTTCTCTTTATGGCGCGATATACAACAGGTATATCATCATAAACCTCCTAAGAGATTTTTGCGCCTAGCTTCTCTTCCAATTTGTGGTGTGCCGATTTGAATTTTCCCTACAAATTGGTGGGACCTACAGTTTTTTGCCGACTCCGAACGGCATCTACAAAGGAGACGAATTTTTGCTGAGAAGCCTGTCATGGCAGAAATACACTCGGAGAGTTTGCCAAACCACTGCCGAGGGGCGACCCCGTTTTGAAAAACGTTTTTTCAAATCACTTTTGATGTTACCTGTACCAGGGGGCTCGAACCATGGACCTTCGGTGTGGTAGGCCGGCAACACTACCTCCGCACCAATCCGTCCTTGGATAAAATGGGTTTACTACGGGTTAATGAACGTCTCTATTACGCAACACTTAGCTACAATGAGCGTCACCCTTTCATCATCCCAGACGAATCCCGGTATTGTACTCTTATCTTGGATTTCCTCCACTCCACACTCTTACACGCTGAGAAGCAGCTGATGATCCGCATGGTACAGCAGGAATATTACATCCCCCGGCTTAAGCAAAAGGTGAAGAAATGCATATTCCACTGCAAGAAATGCACCGTCTACAAGCACCAAATGAGATCGCAATTGATGCCACCGCTTCCCCCCGAACGTGTAACTTACTCGCTACCCTTTCACACCACTGGAGTAGATTTTGCGGGACCTTTACTCGTAAAACATCCACTCTCCGACGCGCATCGTACGCCAAAGCATATGTGTGCGTTTTCGTTTGCTTTTCCACCGAAGCCATACATTTAGAAGTCTGCTCAGATCTTACCACGGAAGCATTTAAAGCAGCCTTTGCTCGTTTCGCAGGTCGCCGAGGCATACCCTCAAAATTTACGTCCGACAATGGAAAGACGTTCGTAGGGGCCCAACGAAGCCTTCAAAGATAATTTTCCATCTTTTTCAAGGAAACCGCAGAAGGCATCGCAAATAAATACGCCATCCACGGTCTCTCATGGCAGTTCATCCCTCCATATGCTCCGCATATGGGAGGTCTCTGGGAAGCAACAGTGAAGAGCTTCAAAATTCACTTCGCAAAAGTGGCCGGAACACAAAAATTCACCTTCGAGGAGTTCAACACTCTCCTTATTCGCATCGAAGCAGTCTTAAATTCCAGACCGCTTTCCCCAATGTCTCAAGACCCCGATGATTTGCCAGCTCTAACACCAGGTCATTTTCTTCGGGGGGGCTTCCTTCTCGCAACTCCCAAGCCGAACGCCGATGACCTGCCCCTCACGAATAACTGGCAACGACTAAGGGTCCTCCATCATCAGTTCAGCAAGCGTTGGAAAACTGAATATTTAAAGGAACTCCATAAACGCTACAAATGGAAAACCCCTGAACCCAACGTCCCAGTCGTCATCAAAGACGATCTCTTGCCGCCGAGCGAGTGGCGACTAAGGCGAGTCATAAAACTTCATCCCGCTCCAGACAACAACGTTCGCGTGGTGGATATCCGCACTCAAGCCGGTATCACCACACGCAACATAACAAAACTTTGTTTACTGACGCCTGCTTAGTCAAAATATCCCGACGTCCAAATCTCTCTTCATCTCGACTCCCAATATCCTCTCTATCGCTACCCATGCCTAATAATGGTTTCGTTTTCTCTCTTTTTCTTCTCTCTCTCGTTACAGTACTAACGGAGCCAGAACTTACCGCACATGCCGCTTGTGCTGCCAGATGCACTCACTGAGGTATTGCCGAGCGTTTTTGGTGATGACACCTGATGAAAGGTACGAGTCGGCACGGGCACATCGGTACTGCATCTACTGCCTCGCCACATCACACACTACGGGCAATTGCGATTCATCAGATTCTTTTCGGAAGTGTGGGTTAGCGCACCACACGCTATTGCATAGACCGTCGTTTGTAGTCTCACAACCTACCGTTTACCACACCGCGCGATCCGGCGGCCAACGCGAAACTCGCCAACTGCAGCGAAGTCAGTCAACTAACTTCCAGCGCCGAACGCAGAATCGACCAACTCATCATCGGGTTATTCACAGGAGGACACCGAACGATACCGGGCTACAACGCCGCATCCGAAACCTATATGATTAGGCGGCACTCAAAGGCTGCAAGACTTGATAGGAGTCTCGGCCCTGCAAGGCCGCCTGCATGTTGAGGACATGAGCAGCGAAAACCTCATTGAGTTCGAGGATTAAAAAGGTTGTCTTAAATAAGTACATAATTCAAGAACATATATGTTAAATACTTACCTCCTAAATACTTACCCTTTATAATACATGAATACATGCTAAATACTTACCTCCTAAATACTTACCCTTTATAATACATGAATATATGCTAAATACTTACCTGCTGAATACTTACCCTTTATAAGACATGAATATATGCGAAATACTTACCTCTTAAATACTTATCCTTAAAAATGTATAAATAACTTACATTTTTCACGTATACTCTATATCCATGAATTTATATACAGTTATATTGGAATATTGATATATACAACCAAACGCATAGTGCATAAGAAAAGAAGTAAGCGGTCCAATGCTATGTAATGGGCCGCTTCAAAAGTAGTAGTTCGCTAAAGCTCCAAACGGTCTCGTCTTGAATAAAGAAATTAATTGTTTAACTCGAACGGTCGTGCGTTTCATTTTTTGTGAAGTTCCTCCCTTAGTGCAAAGGTGAAAATTATACATAGTCCATTTTTCAAACACCATTTCCGAATCACAATATACAGTCCATCTCCACACGAATTACTCATCTATCAACTAATACTGAATATCACGCTCGGCAAATACACAAGGATTGTAAGGTACGTGGATAGTTTAGTTCTTGCACCACTTTTTGTTAACATACGTGCAAAACGTATAGCGCGAATTCTGTGATAGTATCGTTATAAACGAAGCAAGTGAGAATTTTGTGTTCTCGGGAGCACACTTTCGCCTTTTGACTATCGGTTAGGTCCCCCTCCAGTGGTAAAACTTATCCGACAAAGCTCAAGGCAGGCAGTCAGTGAATTTTTTTATGTTTTATGCACATCACTGCACTATATATCTTCTCATTTGCCACATCTAGTGGAAATCCTTCGATTTCATATACATCACTTTAAATCTCACTTGGTTGATGCTTTTGATCACAAAAATTCACAACAACTATAGTTTCACAAGACGATTAATTGCGGGTTTACAAGACTAGCATTGCGTGTGGTGGCTTGTGGTAATCAAATTGATTGCGTCTTTACTTATTATCACTACATTGGGAGGCTTGTTTTTTGATATTATTGCTTCCTAGACTTATTAATTGAATCGATATAAACTTCAATAAACAATTTTATACATTTCCACATACATCTGGAAAAACACAATTGCGTTTGTATAACACTTCAATATTTTTTTGGTTTGGCTATTCAGGGAATTTCATTCACTGTGGTTTATTTTCCCAAAGGCACATTAAATCTGTACCGAGATTTCTATCTGTGCCACTTTCAAATATCACTTTTTCACTTTTACATTTTTAGACACACTAAATCTGCATCCAGATTTCTATCTGTGTCACCCGCCGTCTACATTTCGAGCACGAAATTCCTGAGTCGTTACTTCTGTTCTCGTGCCTTTAAAGAGACAAAATATTCAAATTAATTAAAAAAATGGAGACCTACATCCGACTATCCGACTGCATAGTCGAGTTTCAGCAAGACTTTAGCTCTACACCTGTCGGAGAATTAGATAAACACACCCTTGCAATACAGCAAGAGGAGTTAAAATCGTTGTGGAAGAAGACCAAAACGACATATGAGAGACTACTCAGCTCGGCTGACTTATCCAAAGATGGCTTCAGTCTTTACGACAGAAAGACAAGACCTGTTTCGCATGCTACGCGAAATGCAGGGCCACAATTAATGCTGAGGTCGAAAAATTATCCATACCTGCCACACTTGCCCCTAAAGTCTCGGAATCTTCCATCTCTCTCTCTCTATGGCGCGATATACAACAGGTATATCATCATAAACCTCCTAAGAGATTTTTGCGCCAAGCTTCTCTTCCAATTTGTGGTGTGCCGATTTGAATTTTCCCTACAAATTGGTGGGACCTACAGTTTTCTTCCATCAGGAAGAATAATATTCGCCTCCCTCCGTGTGACACCGAGGTGTTCAAAGGCGACTACCTTTTTTGGCCAACATTTATGGACTTGTTCACAGCCATATATATATTACGCAAACGTCAAGCTGTGTAGTTCTGTTTATATTTTTCTCTGTGATTATATTTAATAAATTAATAATATCTTTTATATTCTAAAGTTATAATTAAAGTTAATAGAGATAAATACCTAATTGTGCTTCACTACTTGGTGTGAATAGTGTTAAAAAGTTTTGATAGTGATTCATTATTATAAATTCATTTTGTTGAATTTGTGTGTGCCGAGTTTTTTGCATATTTTATTTGTTGCTATTGAAAGGTTTTATTTCATATTGCAATTGTTGTTGTGCTCTGATTTGCTTTTCTTATTTCTTTTTCGTTACAGCTGTTTTGTGTGGTTTGTTGAACGTCAGATACAGTGTGTTGTTCGCTCAGTACTGTGTCATTTAAACTGTCAGGGTTGTTTTTCTTTAATCCGCAAAATTTTTTTTAACTTATAATTTTTCTTATAAATTTATATTAGTATTTATATGAAAATGTCGTGCATGATAGTAAACTGCCAGTTAAAAAGCGAGTCCGAACGCTTTGTAGCATGCTGGCTGTTTGATGGACTTGTCCACGCCAAGTGCACTGGGTTAGCCGGTAGAATAGCTGACCTATTTAACGAAGGAAAAGGCCTGTGCTGGTCTTGTTCCAAATGCCGGTCGACGGAAGTTGATCTCTGTAAAATCTTTAGGCATATCAGAAACGGTTTTTCTGAAATAAGCAAAGATTTTTCATTGCTGACGGAAAAATTCCAAAAATATGAAAATATTTTCAAAACCTTCGAAACTTTGGAAAATTCGCCTCATTTGGAATGCCCTGATAATCGCGAAAACAAGCGCAGACGTACGGATGATCGGGCTACTACCTCAACAGTCCCGAACTTGCCTCAACCCCTTGAACTTATAGATTTGGCTTCTCCAACTCCTAGTACGGTTGTCCGAGCAACGACGAAGAACGCCCCTTCAAAAATGTCCACTAGGAAAAACCGGAACCTCCAACTATTGCAATGGAGTCTCAACCAATCGTTGGTAAGCTGGTTGTGGTTCCTCGCAAAAAATCTATTTTTGTGTCTACGTTCCATCCAGACACTACCGAGGATGATTTGATGTCCCATATTTCTTCTAAAGTTAAAGATCAAAGCGTTATTGTTAGAAAATTTAATTTCACATATCAAAGAAGTATGTCTTCGTTAAAGATTGATGTATCTGGGAAAGATTTCGATACTCTTTTGGACAGCTCTTTTTGGCCTCCCGGGGCTCTTGTGCGGGAGTTTGAATACAGACCGAATAGGAATGTTCAAAATGTAGCAAAAATTTCTCGTAATAACGTTGAGTCAAAAAACTGAGCACTAAATCCGTGAATATCTTTTATCAAAATGTCAGAGGTCTACATACCAAATTAACTGATCTCTTTTTGAAATCTTTTCATTGCAAATATAACGTAATTGCTTTTACCGAAACTTGGCTAAAATCTCATGTTTTCAATTCAGAGTTTGTATGTAATGAATATCAAGTATATATAAATGATCGCTTGAACAGAGTCGGGGGTGGTGTTCTACTTGCCGTTCATTCATCCATCCCTTCAGAAGAGGTTAATATTCCTAACATCGATTTCATTGAGTTCAAATGCATCCGCCTTCAACTAGACAACGTCTCTATGTACATATATGTTTCCTACATCCCTCCAGCATCAGATTTTTCAGTCTACATGCAACATGTCTCTCTGCTCAAAACTGTTAACTTTATGACTAAAGCTTCAGATTCAATTATTGTTTTGGGTGAATTTAACTTACCTCATATATCGTGGAACATATCTGATGGTAACATTATTCCAAATCCGTCCAAACTGGGGTACAATGACTTTTTAGATGGAATTTCCGATCTTTGGCTTAATCAAATAAATGTTACCGCTAATAAGTTTGGGAAAGTCTTAGATTTAGTGTATGTTAATGATATAAACCAATTTTCTGTAAATCGTTGTGATCCGTTGGTTTTACCAGAAGACCTTTACCACCCTTCTATGGAAATAGTTTACGAAACCATAACTAATGGCCAAGGCGCTCAATGCTACTCATGTAGTAGCTTTGATTTTAACTTTTCCAAAGCAAACTACAAGAAATTAAATAAAGAACTATCTAAATTAACTTGGCCTGAATTTGGTTGTGATATCGATCTAAACGTCTCACATTTCAATCAAACTATTTACTGCCTATTTGAGAAGTTTATTCCTAAACGTAAAGTAACTTATGATCATCCTACGCAAGCTTGGTTTACTAAAGAGCTTAAGGCTTTTAAATATAGGAAAACGCGATCATTTAATTTATATAAGAAACCCTGATTAAATAAACATTACCTACTGTATTCCATTCTACGTCAGAAGTACATAGATTTAAATAAAAAGTGCTATAAAGCTTATATCGCTAAAACCAAAAGAGATATTATTCTCAATCCAAAGTCATTTTATGGTTTCGTAAATTCGAAAAGTAAAGTATCTGGGTTTCCCTCAGCCATGAAATATCAAGACATTATATCTAGCGATAATCAATATATCGCAAATTGTTTTGCTCAATTTTTCACTTGTAACTATTCTGCTGTCACCAATTCAAACTTTCAAAACTATCCCTATAAGCTACACGAGACAAATTCAATTAATTCACCAATTATATGCGCCAAAGATCTTTTAAATATGGTCCTGATAGGATTCCTACATGTTTCTTGAAAAAGTGTGCGAACCATATTTACCAACCCCTTACCAATTGGTTCACTATCACTAAAGAGTGGAGTTTTTCCAACTGCGTGGAAGGAATAGTTTCTTATACCGCTGCATAAAAGCGGGAGTAGGTCTTCTATAGAGAACTATCGTGGCATCGCAAAGCTTTCTGCCATCCCACAATTGTTTGAAGCTATTGTTACAAATCAACTTACGGGTCCGATCTCTACTTTGATAGCTGACTGCCAACACGGGTTCAGTAAGGGAAAGTCCACAATTACGAATCTACTTAAGTTTACCAGTCATGTCTCAAATGGCTTTAGAAAAAATCTGCACACCGACGTTATTTATACGGATTTCAACAAAGCTTTTCACAAAGTGTGTCACTCATTACTTATTCATAAACTCGATCAATCGCTGGATCTCTTCTTACCTTAGTGACAGGACACAAAGAGTAATGTTTAAAAATTTAGTATCCGATGTCATTTATGTCTTTTCGGGGGTTCCTCAGGGAAGCCATCTTGGCCCGATTCTGTTCTTGCTGTTTATAAATGATATTTCTACAATAATAAAATTTTCAAAAATGTTAATGTATGCCGACGACGTAAAGCTTTTCATGTCATTCGCGTCATTTGAAGATAGAAATAAGCTACAATCAGATCTAGATACACTTGTTACTTGGTGCGATTTAAGTCTTGAGCAAGTGTATGATTTTGTTGACCTGGGGGTTGCTATGGACTATAAACTCAGTTTCAACCGCCATATTAACACAACAGTCAATAAGGCTAGAGGTGGCCTAGCATTCGTTAAACGATGGTCTAAAGAATTTAGCGACCCTTATGTAACTAAAGCCCTCTTCACTACATTAGTCAGACCGATACTTGAATACGGTTCTATAATTTGGAACCCGCGTTACCAGGTTCATGTAGATCGCCTTGAATCAGTTCAAAAACCATTTTTACTAAAGGGTGTTTTTTTTAGGGGTATAGAACTTCGAATTGAAATAAAGCACAAGAAAATCGTTTTAAGGTCCATCAATTTGGCTTTATTGGAAGGATAATTTTATGCCATTAATGCTTAAATATGATTTCGGGCATGTGACCGCCGCGGCTGGCTATAATAAAGCCAATTCTACAAGTCCAATTTTCAACCAGTTTTTCGAGCATATGGGGCCGTATGTCGGCAATAACGCCACGAATGTTGGCTTCCAATTCCCCTAACGTTTCTGGTTTGTTGGTGTAGACGAGCGACTTCACATATCCCCAAAGAAAATAATCCAATGGTGTCAAATCACACGACCTTGGTGGCCAATTGACAGGTCCATTCCGCGAAATTATGCGCTCATCGAATGTTTCCTTCAATAAATCGATTGTGACGTGCGCTGTGTGGCATGTAGCGCCGTCTTGTTGGAACCACAACTCATCCACATTCATGCCATCCAATTCGGGAACAAAATAGTCGGTTATCATGGCTCTATACCGGTCTCCATTAACGGTAGCTGCCTCTCCAGCATTATTGCGGAATAAGTATGGCCCAATGACTCCACCAGCCCATAGAGCACACCAAACAGTCAGTTTTTGTGGATGTAATGGCGTTTCAAGGGTCTCATGTGGATTCTCTTCACTCCAAATGCGGCAATTTTGCTTGTTGACGTAGCCATTCAACCAAAAATGAGCCTCATCACTGAACAAAATTTTGCGATGAAAATCAGCATCGAAATCAATCTCATTTTCGGCCCATACACCAAAATCACGACGCATTGCATGGTCTCGCGGCTTTAATTCTTGCACAAGCTGGATCTTGTAAGGTCGCAAGCCAAGATCTTTGCGCAAAATCTTCCATAAAGTTGATGGACAAAGCTCCAATTGCTGTGCACGGTGGCGAATCGATTCATTCGGGTCCTCTTCAACACTTTGCTCTACAGCGCCAACTGTTTCTTCGGTGCGCACTGTTCGACGTCTCTGCGGATGCGTTAACCGAATTAATTGCTCTGATGGACGATTATGTCGACCATAAAATGGACGGAGCTCACGGTAAACTTCGCGAACTGAACCATTATTTTCGAAATAAATTTGCACGATTTGCAAATGTTCTTCTTTTGTCAACCTGTTCATGATGAAATGGCAAACCAAACTGAACATAAATGACATTAGAGTTGCCAGATTTGACCACAAAATGCCAGTTTTATCTCTATTCGAAAAACAAACCTGTAAAAAAAACACCTGTTATTTGCCTTAAGAGATTTTCATTGGGATCCCTTGTACAATCTGCCACCCTATACGAATCGTGTAAAACTCATTAATCTGCACACACTTTCTAGTCGGAGGGTAATGCTTGGAATTATTTTTATGATTAAATTGCTAAATGATTCACTATCCAGCCCATTTCTTCTAAGTGAAGTGAACTTCAATGTACCGTCTCGTCCTTCAAGGCATTTTAAACCTCTAGTCTTAAAACAGTGCCGAACCAATTTTCAGTTAAACGAGCCTTTTCGCTGTTTGTGTCAAGATTATAACTCTCTTTCTGGTAGATTTGATATTTCAGACTAGCTTTTCAGCATAAAAAAATCAATTCTTTCTATCCTAAATTCATAGCTACTAATTGTTTCTTATTCTTTGACTTCTATATTAACTTCTAACAATAATTTTATTCTGTTAACTAGTTATTTCTTAATGTCTAATCTATCCTATATATACTTTACTTAGCTGATGAGATTTTCTCTGTAGCTGAGCAGTTTTAGATCTCGATGATTAACAAACCAAAGCCTTTCAACGACTCGGCACGAACGAATAATCCGCGCGTTATGCGGATGCGACCCTCGCGCCGGTCGGGCGGGATATGGTGGGTAATCCGTTGGGAATTATTATTATTATTTTATTATTAAAAAAAAAACGCCTCACCCCGCTTGAAAAGTTATATCATCTCAACCAAAAAACTGAAGGGGAGGCAAAAGAAATTGTTCGCAGGTGTCCATTGACAAACGAAGGCTCCTGGTAAATACTCAATTAAAAACCTTGTTTAGTTTAACTGCTGTAGAAAGTTAATGCGGTACATCAATTAAGAAGTTGCAGTTAATAATTGCATTCCGTCGCTCCAATGTCATCAAATTGACACTTCCAATTGGAATGCGATAATAACCTACTTATGCTCCACCAAACTTCCGGAATGCACTCTGTCTCTATGGGAACAAGCCATAGAGAACAAAACAGAGATTCCAAAATGGGAGGACATGGATAAATTTTTATCCAATAAGTTCCAAACATTGGAAACCGTTTCTGACCTCAGGGGTAGCAAATCATCCAAGGCACCCAAGAGTCAAAATAATGCACGGGAAACACCGGCGAAACTTGGAGTATACCAAGCCAGCGTCCCTAAAACTTCGTGTAAGATGTGCAACAGTAGGGAGCACAAATTACGAAATTGTCAAAAATTCCGCGGACTAACCACTACAGACCGAATAGCCTACATCAAAAACAACAATTGTTGCTTAAACTGCCTGTCGGCTGGACACACAGTGACACGAACCGGTCTGCCACAGAAGTTGCAAATTTTAATTATTAAGAGTCTTACAAAATTCAACAAAATGGAAAATTTTGGCTCTTAATTACAGTGTTAGTCACTTAAGAGTCTTACAAAATTCAACAAAATGAAAAATTTTGGCTCTTAAATTAGGCCATTTTGGCTTCGAAATTGAAGATTGTTTCAATAAATTTTGATAAAATCAAGAAAATATGTCGTCGGAGCACACGGACACCCCAAGGGATGCTGCGAGATATGTTAGGAATGTCTATCAGGCTATCTCTTAAACACACGTAAAAGCCATTTACCTAGAAATATGAAACCAACATACACTATAAACTCTCTTTTCTCTTTATGGCGCGATATACAACAGGTATATCATCATAAACCTCCTAAGAGATTTTTGCGCCAAGCTTCTCTTCCAATTTGTGGTGTGCCGATTTGAATTTTCCCTACAAATTGGTGGGACCTACAGTTTTTTTGCCGACTCCGAACGGCATCTACAAAGGAGACGAATTTTTGCTGAGAAGCCTGTCATGGCAGAAATACACTCGGAGAGTTTGCCAAACCACTGCCGAGGGGCGACCCCGTTTTGAAAAACTTTTTTTTTTTCAAATCACTTTTGATGTTACCTGTACCAGGGCTCGAACCATGGACCTTCGGTGTGGTAGGCCGGCAACACTACCTCCACACCACGGCGGCCATACACTATAAACACAAATTAGAATTTCCCTCTGTACAAGTCAGAAAAGTGTACATACGAAATCGAAACGATTCTATTCTTGTATGCCACACAATCGCAGTCAGAGGTCCGTAATTTACTGAGTTAAATTTGGGATGTATTTATTTATTTTGTAGTAAGTCATATGAAAAGCATAAGGTGTAAAAGGGATGTAAATAAACCACTTAATATCGCTCTATACATACGATTTATAAACTCACCCGGACGATTCTCCTGAAGCGCAGTTGCAGCCTTGTGAGATTTGCACCGGTGTAAGACTACCCCTTTAAGATCATTTAAAGTATACGGCATTGTCTCTTCCAATTCTGATGTCCAAAATGTCTTGCCGATGTATGTACAGCAGCGGAAATCAATGGATGGAAGCTCCGATAGGGAGCAACATCAAAAATAGGTCCCACATATATTTAGCAACACTGCAAATTTATTAATAAACACAGAAACAGTTGAAGTACACAAGTCAAATACTCACATTTTCAAATAACTTACGTGTTCGTTCACCAACATCTGGAGAGTAGACTTCCTCAGATTTGATAGCATCGAACAACAAAAGCATCAGCACCTTGCTTACCTCCAGGTTTTGTTTCTTAATACTTCCCATGGTAAATCTGAAGAAACAAGCATGCAATCAAAATACTGACTTACATGTACCTTATTAATTTTCTCCCACTGTGCATTTGATGGGCCATTAGTAATAAGAGACAATAAAAACTTTGATTCGCGTGCACGACATAACATTTGAATGAAATCGGCAGAAAGCGCTAAATAACGATAACGAAGTTGCAGCCATTTTGGATAAATTTGTTCAGCTAAATGTTTGTAACGAGATGGTAGAGCTTCACGCCATAAATAGGTGCGCCATGAATCTAGAGATGTTTGTGAGGTGTCAGGGCACCGACGAAACATTTTTTACAAAAAGGGCTGAGTAGCGAGATTGGACTCCTCTTTTGATAGACCAAACTGATTTTCGAGCACTTCATGTAGCTTCTTGACTGCTTTCAAATCATCCGAGCGTGTAGGAATCAATGTGTTATCCAAGTCGAAGAAAAGTGCTGGAATCCTTTTTAATTTTTCACAATTGAATATAATTAGACGCGGCCGCACATATATTAGTATTTTTTGTGCCTTTTTTCGTAAAAAATTTTCACTTTCGGCCGTTTTTAAATACCACCTAGCAATAAATTCCCCCGGGGCATTGTTTATTATTATTATTCCCCGCCCATGCGCCCATACCTAACGTGGCATGAGGATAATTGTGAGTTATGGGGGATGTTTCACTAACCCATGGAAGGACCCTGCAAAGGAAAGAAAATTACTAGTACTGATTAAAATAAGTCTTCATACATATACAAGGTGGCGCAAAAGTAAGCTTCCGATGTTCAGCATATCGGTTGTGGCACGTGCAGTGTGTGCTGTTGCACCGTCTTGTTGGAACCACATGTTTTCCAGTCCCAATTCATCAAGTTGCGGCAAAAAGAACTCGTTGATCATTGCTCTGTAGCGCTCACCACAGTTACCGTTTGGCCCCGACCGATTATTGGTCAAATAAATAGTCAGCAATATTCCGCGTTCTGGAGCAGTGTAGCGTAACATTATTTATTAACGTGTATTTCGCATGTGTTTACTACACAAATGTCAAAACAGAACTGACTTTAGGGGCCAATCGCAAAATTTATAGCATTTTCTGATAGGAGGATTACTTTTGCGCAGTAACCGTTTTTCACCGACCGATTATTGGTCAAATAAATAGTCAGCAATATTCCGCGTTCTGGAGCAGTGTAGCGTAACATTGTTTATCAACGTGTATTTCGCATGTGTTTACTACACAAATGTCAAAACAGAACTGACTTTAGGGGCCAATCGCAAAATTTATAGCATTTTCTGATAGGAGGATTACTTTTGCGCAGTAACCGTTTTTCACCGACCGATTATTGGTCAAATAAATAGTCAGCAATATTCCGCGTTCTGGAGCAGTGTAGCGTAACATTGTTTATTAACGTGTATTTCGCATGTGTTTACTACACAAATGTCAAAACAGAACTGACTTTAGGGGCCAATCGCAAAATTTATAGCATTTTCTGATAGGAGGATTACTTTTGCGCAGTAACCGTTTTTCACCGACCGATTATTGGTCAAATAAATAGTCAGCAATATTCCGCGTTCTGGAGCAGTGTAGCGTAACATTGTTTATTAACGTGTATTTCGCATGTGTTTACTACACAAATGTCAAAACAGAACTGACTTTAGGGGCCAATCGCAAAATCTATAGCATTTTCTGATAGGAGGATTACTTTTGCGCCACCTTGTATATATGGCCGATTTTCTGGGAAAGCAAACAAAGTAGTTTTTTTTTTGGTCAAATATTGCAAACACTGGGGTCTTGCGGGGTTCATGACATATTATAGTAGCTGTTGAAAATAGTGTCATTCAATTTTAGTCGTTTTAAATTAAACTTTTCGCTCTTTTTATAAAACGTTCTGAATAAAAAAAAAATATGGTCGGAAGTAGTTCAACAAACAAAAAGGTAAATATAACGTGTTTGTTGCGACTAAATTTAGCCGTTCCAGTTTTATCTATTAGAAAATCAGCTATAATATCATAACACGTAAAGTTTTTAAAAAGTTATGTTCCAACTAGCAGCTATGTGAAAAATAAATGTGCCGCAAAAATCGTATGTAACGTTAGCAGTGCAAAACCAAAAAAAGTTTTTTTAAGATATGTTAAAATACAGTTTAATTTAATTTGTTTATATATTTTCTTAATACTATACGTATATCTCACGTTCCAATTAAAAAAAGTAAAATTTCCAAAGATTTGAAGACATTGTTAGCTTAAATAATATGTAACGTTAGCAGTGATTTTTTACTTCCGTTCTCTTACACAGGAGAGGAAAGCTCAACAAAATAAAAAATATAAAGAAAACCTGAAGAACTATCCTCAATATGGGGACTCCAAAAAAAACAAGCGGCATTAATGAAGAAATATAGGGGGAAAAATAGAGCAGATGTGAAAAAATTACCACTGAAAGCCATGAATGAAACTCAAAAAGCAAATCGAGAAGCTGTTCGTGAGAGGGTAAGAAAGTGTCGGGCAAGAATGAGATTGGCTAAAGTCAATCATGAAAATGTAGCTGTTAGCGACGATGATAAGAGTGAACGCCACAAGGCCTACAAATCTGTCCAGTCGCAAGGAAAGGCTGTCTCTAAAGCAGTTCAAGCCCTTCCACGTTCGCCAACGAAAAAAACAGAAGTTCTTTCGGGAATAATTTTAAGTTTGGAAAACTGGGAAAAAAATAAATTGTCAAGTGAACTGATTCCTCCAAAAAAGACCTATTCTCCAAACGTGGAAATCAATTCTGACATCACCAAGTTTTATGAAAGGGATGATATTTCACGCACTTCGCCAAAGATTCGGAGGTTAAAAAATACCAGTGCGCCAATACTGGGCATAAGGTTCTACTGCCAACAAGGCAAGCGAAGGTCTTCTTCAAATAAATTTCGCCAAAAATTATGTTTGTGAAGCACAGGACGAAGTACAAAACGCTCATTGGAATCAGCGTCAACTTACTTTATTCACAAGTGGTTTTTACTATAACAACGCCTTTCAGGCAAAAGTTTACGTTTCTGATAACCTAAGTCATACCAAAGATACTATAGTTACTTATCTATGGAAATTACTTTCAAGTCTACCATCATCGCTTAAAATTTTAAAAATTTGGAGTGATGGCCCGTCTTCTCAGTTCAAAAACAAGTTCATTGCTGCTTTAATTCCGTACTTGGAAATAATATTTGGAATTAAAATATTTTAGAATTATTTTGCTACCTCGCATTGCAAAGGCTGTTTGGATGGAATAGGGGATACAGTAAAAACCGTTGTAAAAAACATGTCATAGCCCGAAATATAATCGTTAACTGTGCAGTAGATTTTAAAAACGCTTTTTACTTGACGACATCCAAAATCGTGGTTGAAGCAGTAGAGAACGACGAATTTGTTAATATAAATAATGATATCGAAGAAGCTCAGTTATTTTCAAAACCCAAAAATGTACAAAATATTTCAAACGCCCACCAAATTCAAGCAATAAATGGCAATGTTAGTACTTTTTCTTCATCCAAACAAGGGTATATATAAAAAGAATTATAACTATTTCATACACTTTTGTTTGTAACCAAATAATACATATAATCAGCAATAAAAGTAAATTTCCAAAAGCTATAAAATTATTTATCGTTATTTTGTTTTCTCAATTTTCGTAACTGTAACGTTCCATGCTTTGTGTAATGCAATCACAACCAGCCTTGTCACACCCTTGCAATATATCATAAAGTAAAATTAGGATGAAGGTCTCAATGAATCTTCCAAACCTTATCCATTTCCCTCTAATATTTAAGGAGATATATCCGAAACCATTCGAGATATTGAATTTAATAGAATTACTTATTGCAGCACTCATCAGCACCTTTTATTTGATACCCATATTGAGCTAACACATTTTGGATCACCCTTGGTCCGCATATTGGTCGATAACTTAAAAACTGGTTGAGCTATCGAGATAAGGGATATCTTAAATCTTAAAGTAGACATCTAGTAATGCAATGGTGAATGACTTTCATTCAATTCCATCATTCCAATTTTTAGTGACCCGCGCACAAACATAAGGACAGACAGACAGTCAGACCGACAGAAATTTTAAAAACTGTTCATTTGGATTCCACTGGCTCCTTTTTATTTATTTTCTGTTTATTTGCCAGGTAATTATACGGTTTCCATAACCTTCCATATTGTTTTTCTTTACAATCCTATTCTATATTTAATTTCACTTCTACTTTAAAAAACCACATATCCATAGTAATTATTTACATTCAATTCCGGTGTTTATTTACTTATTAACTCGTTGCCTTTTTCTTTCCCATCCCGTACTCCGCCGTAAACAGTTGTTCAATGGATTGTTGAGTTATATATTTTAACGGATTTGAAAAGTAATTCTTCAAAGGATATATTATTGTTGTCGGCTTTAAGGCATCTCATTATCTACGAAAGGGTTGAATGGAATCTTTCGACTTGTCCATTCGTAGTGCTAGTGTAAGGGGATGTGACGTATACTTCTATGTTCAATTGATCTGTAAGCCATAATGATATTGATGCTGAATTTAATGCTTTCTCATTGTCAATAACAAAGAGTTTGGGGATTCCAAATGCAATCATTAGCTCGCGTATTGGATCCTTAATGTGCTCTACGGCTCTAGACGGGATTACTTTTACCTGTGCATATTCGGAGAATTTGTCGACGGAAGTAATAACAAGTTTTTTTCCCGTCGAGATAATGTCGATGTGAATGATTTCTCCGGGGGTTTGTGGAGTCGGTGTGGTTTGGATTTTTGGTTTTGGAGGATGCCTATCATATTTCTGCTGAAGGCAAGTAGAACACTGCTTGACTTTTTGTTCAATTTTGGAGTGCGTGCTGGGAAAATAATACCTTTTTAGAATTTGTGTTTTATTTTCGCGACTATTTCCATGAGCACGCTGATGCTCGCTTATAATTATTTCTTCTTGCTCAGTTTCATTTGCTATATCCTGGAGCAGAGTTTGCGTAAAGCGTATTTTGATATTTTGGAAGTGTAATGGATATATTTCCTGGATTTTTCCCATCAAGCTTTCTGTGGTATGCCGGCCGTTAATGAGTGCTGGGTATAGGTAGCGTTTGAATATATCTATAATATTTTGTTCGGAATAATTTCGTCTGTAATAGTGTGTCTATGGAAGCTGGGAAATGGTTTCTGGAATGAGTAGCTGTCCTCATTTCCAAACTTTAGGAATATTGGATCTTTGAAGGCATTTATTGGTGCTTCTGTGGCTGGGATGAGTTGGTGTGCGGAACTTTCGTCGCTGTGGTCACTGGTAGTTAGGACGTCAACGTCAGTCAGTGGAGGTCTAGAGAGTGCGTCTGCTAGTTTTTTCTGGCTTGTATCTCATTTCGTAGCGGTATTCCTCAAGGATACACTTCCATCTCTTCATTTTTCTATTGTGGTTTTTATTACTCATTGCAAATGTGAGAGGTTGGTGACCTGTGAAAATTGCAACTTTCGCCGATCCATACAAGTAGTTTCGAAGTGTCGTGAGAGCCCAGATGATTGCTAGCATTTCTCTCTCGTTTGTGGCATAGCTCTCTTCGGTTTTGTTTAGTGATCGGGGAATAAATGTCATTGGTTTGCCTGCTTGCTCAAGGAAGGCACCTAGAGCGTAGTTTGATGCATCGGTAGCAACTTGCTTTTTGTTTGAGGCGTTTTTGGACCCGCGTCCATCTTCCCCTCTCAAAAGCGAGGTCAGGGGTTTCGCTAATTTGGCGTAATCTCTGATGAAGTGTCGATAGTAGCCTCATAGGCCAAGAAAGGACCGCGAGTCCTTCAATATTTTTGGTCACGGAAAGTCTTGATTTGCCTTTATTTTAGAGGGATTTGTTTTTATGCCTGAGGGTGATATAATGAAACCTAGGAATTCGAATTCTCTACGGAGAAACTCGCTTTTGTCCAGTTGGACTTTCATGTTCGCCTTTTCTAGCGTATGGAAAATTTCTTCGACATTTTCAAGGTGGCTTTTCTCGTCTTTCCCAAATACTATTATGTCGTCTATGTAGACATAACATATTTTACCTATGTGTTATTTCAGGATGTCGTCTAGAGCTCATTGGAAGATAGCGAGTGCGTTTTTAAGTCCGAATGGAAGTCGGGTGAATTCATATTTGCCGTTACTAATTGAAAAAGCTCTCTTCTCAATGTCGGGTTCCTTCAAGGGAATCTGATGAAAGCCACTCTTCAAATCAAGAACAGAAAAATATGTGTTGTTGCGAGATTACCTCGTTGATTTCTGGGATTGGATATGTGTCGGCTATTGTCATTGGATATTTTCTTAAGGGCATGGCAGGGTTGGATGTAGTTCTTACTTGACCCTGTATCGATTAACATTTTGAGAATATTTCCGTTCTTCGTCCTGCACTCTATATAGGGCAACGAAGAACTGCTCATTTTAAAAAATGGGTATCGGTATGATCTTGGTTTTCGGGCGGTAAGTTTTCCTCGGCGTAGAACTGGACTGACTGCCCATTTTCTTCACTAGCCAAGGCGGCTTCATACTCCTGTGCAGTAGGAGTACAATCATATTGGTAGTATTGGTCCTGTTCGTACTGTTGGTGTGGGTTGCGTCGATAGTCACGTCTGTTATGTTAGCGAAGCTAGAATTTGGGTTCAGGGCTGCTTGTACGATGTTTCGTCCGTCCTGTCTTAATATGTCATTTATAAGTCCTATCACTAGGGTAGTTAATTGGTTCATGTTAAATGGGACGGAAGGGGAAGCACTCGGTTGTGCAGGTGTGTTTAGCACCGGTGGGCGGATTATGTTATTAAGGTTGGACATTGAAAAAAAAAAATTCTAATATTTGTGTTATATTTCTCTGGAGGGTCCCTTGGGTGGTGAATCGCAGAGAATTTTTTGTTATAAGCTGGAGGGTCCCCCCGAAGGTGGTGAATCGCAGCTTCGAATTATATTATGTTATTGGCTGTACAAGCCCGATATTATACTTTTTTTTTTTAAACTAAATTCTACTCAAATTCAAATTTTTAATCCTGGCTTTTAATTATAATTATGATTATAAGAATAATTATTTTTTGAAAGGGGGTGGAAAAAATGTTTGTTTCTTAATTCACTACTACTTTTCACTGCATATAAATGGTTTTACTTTTAACTTTCCCAATTCACAATTCACTTTCCCTTTTTGTTTATTCTTTAATGTTTTCTCAGATTAGATTTATTTCATATATTAATATATTATGTTAAATAAAAATTATTTTCTTAGCCTATTCTTCCTTTTCGACGTCTACTGGGGAAGCTGCAATCGCACGGGTGAAAACGTGCGTCCTTTTCCCACAGGATCTCGACGCTTTGGGTTCGTTTTGGGTACCAGTTTGTCCTTTACCACCTTTTTTTCTTATGCTGTAGTTTTCCGCTCCTGACTGTCGTTCCACAGGCGGCTTTATTGCGAATATTCCACTTTAATTATGCTGAAGGTTTCCGCTCCCGGCTGTCGTTCCACAGACGGCTTTATTGCGAATATTCCACTTAAAGGGGGCACGGTTTCGCTTACCTTTTTTAATGTGTATTTTTGCTCCCGGCTGTCATTCCGGCTTATTAGCGAATACTGATTTTAAAAGGGACACTACTTCCGCGGACTTAAACTGGTCCCTGCTCGGGCGCCAGCTAAGTTTCTATATATTAAACTTTATTTTTTAAAAACATAACCGGACTAATATCCGCTGTTTTTCACTTTATTGATTGAAATAAAGCTTAAGAATTATTAGAACTAATTCCCTACTTCTACATTATACTTAGCTTAAGTTATTAACTTGCTGATTCAACAACCAATATTGCTGTGGCAGTAATAGTTGACGGTAGCTGATTGCTGACTGTTGTTTGTGTTGTTTGTTGCTGACTGTTGTTTGTGTTGTTTATTGCTGACTGTTGTTTGTGTTGTTTATTGCTGACTGTTGTTTGTTCCCAATTTGACCGAAGGCATTTCGTTGCTTACGGGGTTATTGACTATTTTAATTGTGAAGCGCTGCGTTAACCTTTAGCTTTTGAAATTGTTGGCGAAACGAAAAGAGTGTATGAGAAATTCTCAGTAATTATTGTATCAGTATAACATTTTTGTTCACTGTCATATCTGGACATGGCAAATTTTTGAACAACTTCTTCATTTTTAAATACGTCAATGATGTCATTGGAAATTTTTGTTTTTTATATTGAATAGTTGTCCACGCATTCTTCCATACTCTATTGTATTGGAAGCTTCTTTAAATTTTTTACATTGTTCGTCAAAAATATCAAGCACACTTGATTTTTTAATTGACGCTTTTTTAACTTTACGTTTAATTGCATTGATGACTTCCAATTTTCCAAAAAGTTCACCTCGTGGTCCCTGATTATGAGTTTGGAATTTTCCTCTTTTTCGGCCATATATTGTGATATATAAGTCCACCAAACACCAACGTTACAGTTTTTTTCATAGCAGTAATAATATTTAATATTATTTCTGCTATATCTATCTTACTTATATTATAAATGCGTAAGTTTGTGAGTGAGTGTGTTTGAAATGTTTCCACGCCCAAACTACAAAACCTATCTGTACGAAATTTTGCACACTTATTTCCCGATGTCTCGGATAGGTAACAGGTATCATGAAATATCAATACCTCACATGGTTATGGAGTTATGGGCACTAATGTGACCCAACTAACCCAAAAATTTATTTTATCCAATAAATTTATGCAATTTGGTGCTCTAAAACCTTAAAATGTGCATACAGTATGGGTATCAAACGAAAGGGAAAGGCCAAAGTTTTATTTTGGACCCTGCAATATTTCGATAACTTTATCGATAACTGAGTTATCGGTCAGAATGTGGTTGCTCCAAAACCCCTGAATTTGCATACAATATGGGTATCAAACGAAAGGGAAAGGCCACAGTTTTATTTTGGACCCTGCAATATTTCAACAACTTTATCGATAACTGAGTTATCGGTGAGAATGAGGTTGCTCCAAAACCCCTGAATTTGCATACAATATGGATATCAAACGAAAGGGGAAGGCCACAGGATTCTTTTGGACTCTGCAACATTTCGATCAATTAATCGATAACTGATTTATCGGTCAGAATGTGGTTACCCTAAAACCCTTGAATTTGCATACAATATGGGTATCAAACGAAAGGGGAAGACCACAGGATTCTTATCTGTTTGATAAATAAAAATGTTTTCAAAAGAAACTTAGTTATTTTGCTTATTTCTTTGATGCGAGCAGAGCCGCGGGTAAATGCTAGTATTTAAATATTTGTCTTCATCTTTTATGTATAATAATTTGCTGGATGCCCTAAATCCAGTTATTAATTCATATTCGTATATTTGGTCCATTTATTTATTTGATTTAATTTATTTTAATATAATATTATAATTTTTATCATGTTTGCTTGTAACACGCGGATAGTATACTGAATTGACGATGTCCTGTAAAAAGAAATAAACGTGTTAATATAAACTAACATTTCTTCCTACATAATCAGTACCGTTATTTTCTCTTTTGATAATTTGTTAACTAAGTACAGTATAAGAGGCAAAAATGGAAAATTGGAGAACGGCGGTTAAAATGCAATATAGAGCGCACCTGCCGCGATCGTCCGCCGGACGCGCTCTCCCAATTTTCACCTCCTCTGCCATATTTTTTAACACTTGACAATGCCAACTCATTATTTTAGCAGTTTGTAACCGTAACAATTACACTCTTATGGCGTTATTTCCACTTTGGTTACTAAACGATTATGGTGATATTGCCCTTGGGTGTATGCAATAAAGCCATATGGTTTAATTTCTTATTTCATTGCCTATAGCTTTATAACACTACATCAGTATGGCCTATGTTCTCCTTTTCATCACCCAAATTCACCTTACATCGGTGCTATTTTTTTGATAAGGTCACCATGGTTAAGGTAGAGATTCGACCCACTATTAGGGACACGAATTTCGATACGATATGATACCATACCGATACTTTTTCCCTTCGATACCGATATTTTGTACTCGATACTTTTATAGCGATCCTTTTTTGGCATCGAGTATTTAGACCCCGGTATCGTATCGAATTTCTAGACAAATGTGGCAATGTACAATAGAAAGGACTAACAGATCAAAAACACCTCTCCAAATTTTTCGTATGTAATTTCAACCTATATATTTGCAGAAACATGGCAAAAAAAACTTATTCTCTCTAGTTTACGTAGATTCAAGCCATTATAAACAGAAACTTAAGTTACATATCTGTATGTATAATCTTATTCATTATAAATAAATTTGACATGTTTTAAATAAATATAAATGTACATATAAATTATTTTTAATCGTTAGGATATCTAGAATTCCAGAGTAAGCGTCAGCTTCCAATTGAAACATAACATATCTATTTTAAGGTAAAACTTTTGCATTTCGTTATTGAACTGCTTTTTATCAGTATATTCAAAATCAATACTTTGAGTATCGAGTTGTTTTGTGTCGTTACTATCGACTTGTACAGCGATACTTTAAATGGGTACAGCATCGGTACTTTGCATTCGATATCGTATCCCTACCCCCTATCGAAATGTTTTTATGAGTGGAAATTCGAGAAGTGGTCACTCGATTTTTCGCAATGCATTGAAAATGAATATTTTTTACTGCAATCAATAGCCTTAAGCATCAGAAAAAAGCTTTACGGAGTTTTTTTCTTAAAATTTGTTTATTCCATTTTTATTTGATAGTAGCATTTACCCGCGGCTCCGCTCGCATCAAAGAAATAAGCAAAATAACTAAGCTTCTTTTGAAAACAATTTATTTATCAAACAGATAAGTTTTAAAGTTCACATGTTCCTTAAAATAATGATAAAGTTTACATAAGAAAATAGCCCTTATATTTATCACAATTTAATGTTAAATGTATTTTTTACATACCTACATTAATTAAAATTTTTTGATAAGTTAGGCAGCTAGTTAGTTTATTTATTACATTACAAAAGTAAAAATAAAATTGAAGAGAAAATATCTTATAATGAATCTTAGACAGTAACATTAAATTTTGTGTGTCTACATAGCACACATAGAGTTTTTGCTAATGGCTCATAAAATAGAATTCAATTTATATTTTTTTAATATCGGGTTTTTAAGCAACATATCCCTTTAAATATAATCTTATTTCTTACTTGTATTATAAATACGTAAGGTTGTGAGTGAGTGTATTTGAAGTCTTTCTTAAAAAGATATAGACACAATTTTTAATTTTCATGCTATTATTTAAGAAGTTATTATTTTCCGAGTGAAAGGAAAAATGATTGTTATATTTAGAGTGGAATGAAAAAATCAAAAATAACTTAAACTTTCTGAGCGAAATAAAAAAATTTTAAAACAACTTTTCTTCAGAGCGAAGTGAAAAATTGAAAATTGAAAAAGAACATTTATTTTCCGAGTGAACTAAAAAATATCGAAAAATTACCTTTTTTCACAGAGATATTAAGAAAATTCTGTATTCTTCGTGAAATGAGAAAAATAACTTTTATATTCTGAGCGAAAGAAAAAAGTAGAAAATTTAAAGATACTTATCTTTTCTTCACAGCAAAATAAAAAAATCGAAAACAGCTTTTATTTTCCGAGCGAAAGTTAAAAGCACAAAATAACTTTTATATTTTAATTGAAATAAGAAAATCGAAAAATAACTATAACTACAATACGCGTGAACCATCCCTATGTTTCTTAATGCGGTTACGCAAAAGAACTGGGGACAGCGTCCAATTCCGCATTAAGCCTGTTGAATCTTCCGAATCAGGAATCATTGACCCACAGGATGTGCAAAGATAGTGTAATGGTACATAATGCAAATTATATGGTACATAATGCAAATTATAGACCTAAAATTCATAACCATAAATAGGAATAGGAAACAATTAATGCAACACATCTCTATAAACAATATTCTTTGATTTATTATTTTCCGCATGTACAAAAAGATTTCTGGCTCTCGATACTCGCGAGCATCCGACATAAATTTATCCGTGCGAAAAGCAAGGGGAACCTAGATGTATCCCTGCCACTTTGAGTGTTTGACCTTGACTCTTATTGATGGTTATCGAAAATGCGACTTTTACAGGAAAATGTAGACGTTTAAACTGGAATGGCACATTTGTTGGAATAATAGGTATTCTTGGGATTAATACGGATTCTCCCTTTGCCCCTCCAGTAATAATAGTGCCTTGTAAAATATTTTTTTTTAAGGGCTGTAATTTGCAATCTTGTTCCATTTCATAATCTTGGTGCGTCCAAGTTACGCATTAATATAACTGGTACCCCCACTTTTAACTCCAATTTGCGAGAAGGTACACCTGAAAGCTCTAGGGAGTTTAAAAAGTGACATATAGATAGTCGACTCACCCGGTATTTGTTTAACCATTTTTCTATTTATATCTCCGACAGTTTCATTTTTGGGAGCTAATATTGCCCTTTCACACAGCCAACCCTCCTTTTGAAGATTCTGTTGCAAATTCGGTAAAACTTCTGTTATAAGACCGTCTTCCGAGCTAAGAATATTGCAAAACCTATCCTCGAATTTCATTAGACCATCAGCATCCATTTTCTTGCGACCTTCCCCGATCTCGAGGAGGTATCGAGCAAAGCCCGCGGACTCCCCATCGTTATAAAGCTGAACCCGCATGTTTGTTGTAAGACGCAAAATTTGTACATATCGCCATAATGGTGAGGCTTTAAGACACGCATTCATTTCGTCCGCAGCAGTGCCTCGTTCGATGACTGGCAACGTCTGTCGGAAGTCTCCTGCGAGCAAGACAACAACCCCACCCATCAACATTTGGCAACCACGAATGTCTTGCAAGCTTCGATCAAGTGCCTCAACTGCACGCTTGTGCGACATTGTACATTCATCCCATACAATGAGTTTGCATTTTTGTAATATGGTGCCACTACCACTGCTTTTGCTGATGTTGCAAGTTGGTGATTCTTGATTGGCAAGGTTTATCGGGAGTTTAAATACAGAATGAGCCGTTCTCCCCCCGCTTAGCAGGGTCGCGGCTATTCCCGACGAAGCAACAGCTAGAGCAGCATTCTTATCCTTGCGCACTTCGCCAACAGCAAGTTCAAGAGAAATGTCTTACCAGTCCCACCTGGCGCATCTAGAAAATAGAGGCCACCTGCCCCACTATTCACCTGATCGACAATTTTATCAAACATATCCCTTTGTTTTGGCAACAATAAGGGCTCTGTTTGTATAACCTGAGCAGCCAAAACATCTGTATCCTAACTTAATTCTCTGTGCACATCATCACAGAGCTGCACTGTTCGCTGCGGGATGGGCATACCAAAATCCGACATTCGTTTGCCTGATATGGAAAAAATTTTATCTTCAATCAGCTTTAATGCTTCATTTAATATTTCGTTACTTGAATTTTGGTCAAAACTGTGTGCAAGATCTTCTGATAAGTCCATTTTGTATTTTTCCCAAAGTTGCAGGTGGTTAGAAATGTCGCAGGCACTTATCATTACAGCGAAAAGCTCTCGTAACTGCCGGGATGACCGACATAATACGGCTTCTTCCATTGTAGCGTCCCAACCAATGTCCATCATTTTCCAACAGACCCATCGCTTCCCATGCATCCCTAAATGTAGCTTTCTCTAGGCCATCAACGGTTTTTAAAACTTGACAACTGGTAGGTCCCCGTACTCTGGTCAATAATAATCATACACAGAAACACTCGAACTGTTTTGGGTTCACTGTGTACATTCTACCTAAGGCATCTGATGCCTTAATGCCATGCCAACCTTGGACGGGTGTACCTTTTTCGCGACGCTTCCACTCTTTTTGCGACATATTCCATGTATAATATATAGGAAGCTGAACGTACAGTAATGAGCGTGCAAATTCGTCGGCTTGACATACATGGAAAAAAGCGGTAAGAGTCGTTTTAGGTGGATTGGCTAATCCATCGCGCATGTTGTCTTCTGTAAAGTACACTCGTTCGCCGTTGTGGAGGTGAACTGCGAGATGTGATACTGTCGGGTGCCTTTCATGAAGGGGTAAGCCAAATATACGCCACGACGCCTCGTTGCCGCTGACATATCGACCAGCTCTGAACATTTGCACTTCGTCTCTTGTGTCGATATGTGCATTACCCTGCTGCTGTACTGTAAATATCGCTTGATCGGATCCCTTATTAATATACTTGCAAATGTATTTAATTGTCTGAACTGAGCTGCAGACCTCCACATTAATATGTGCGTTAAACATTTTGGACAGGAGTGGCGATTATGGGACCATGAATCTATTGTCCACTACGAAATTTTGGGCACTTCCCACTTTAACTATAGCCGTCCGACCACCATCATGTGGGGCCCTTCGTCTATACAACGGATACCCATTTTAATTCGTTTGGGTTTCTTTCAAAAATGCACGTGGATATTTTTTTACACACGGAGATTAGGGATTAATCACTCCACAAGGTCCGTGGATCATACTCTTAAGGACAGTTTCAAATAGTTCTTTGTCCACATTCAAATCGGGTAGTTCTGCTGATATCAGATCATCGATATGGCTTGGCCTTAACTTTTCCTTCAACCACAGTAGTAAATGCACATGGGGTAAGCCACGCTTTTGCCTGCATTTCTCCAAAAATGGCACCCTTCCTTAAAAGAGACAGTAGCTTTTGTACCTTTAATCTAAAAACTCGCGCAACGATATCGTGACGATCGGTCGGCGTCTGCCCCTGCATCAATTCCTCTTTGATCTCGGGTCAATTTGGGTTACACGTAAATGTAATAAATAAATCCGGCTTCCGAACGCAGGTGAACGCATCTTGGGTATACTCGTGTAGATACCGTGGGCTATTAATAAATGATGAAGGAAGCATTACCATCTGGCCTAGGTGATTTGCATTGACATTAGCGTCACGTGCTACTGCATCTTGTAAATTCACATAGTTCTCTGCACGTAATTTTTTTTGGTTTAACGTTATGTATCTCAGGCGCTCACTTTCTATCTTAACGTACATGTATACTAAAAATTGGGACAGAAGTACCTTATACCGCAATATCAAGTTGAAGTCGTTTTCGCGAAACATCAAAAGAAATGCATAGAAATCCTTGCACGAAACTTTTTTACTGGAGTTCGGTAGTCCATTCGCTAGATTTGTCTGGGGAATATTGATATGATATCCCTCTTACCCTTTCCAAAATATTAAAGGATATTGTAAGGCGTCATAGAATCCATGCGTGTCCGGAATCCTAGTAAGGTTGGCATCATTCTTTCTCTCACAGCTGGAGCGTTGTATCGACCTGGGTGTTGCCCGCTAGGTAAACGATCCGCGTGGATAACAATCTTGCGGTTCTCCTCCGGCATGTTCTGTAGAGCGTTCTTGAACTCACGAACCAACACATTGTGATCGTGGAAGAATTCTTGCAGCTTCAATATTGTTGCTCGCCCTACTCCTTGCATAATTTCGCATCGCCTATCAGCCTTTAAGTCGTTTTCGCCTATGAAATATACTTGCAAAATTGAGGGGCGCTATTCGATGAAGGCAAAAGTGATCCAATTCTGTGGTGTACTTTCCCCTGGACTGTGAATGTAGGGGAAAACCCAGGCATGGCGATGATCCGATCTGCTCCAAAGGATGTCATGTTGAAGCAAGAATTATATTGCTTTAAATGGTTTAAAAAATGCCGGGACTCACCAGTTACGCCAGAAAGTAACTCCTTTGAAGGGTGAGATGGTTTTTCTAATATAGGAAGACTAACCTTGCCTCCGGAGCAACACATTCCCGCTGTTTCGTCCTTCCATTTCAAAGCCCCACAAGATCTGCATACCATGGTCATTCTTTCCAACTTCATGAACTTATGCTCGCTGTGTTTTAGTGTGGGGTCATACTCGAAAGCACAATTTTTAAAGGTACCCCAGGAGCTCCTAATAAACGTTCGGCAACGATCAGCTTGACGTTGAGCAACAGCGAGCCGACGTGCGGTGCTTTCACCAATTGTTTCAGAAGCACGCTGGGTAGCCATTAAGGACGCATGCTGCTGTCGTCTAGAAGCTGCCACTTCTGGCAATTCTAATGCACGCTGTGATGCCACCAATGCCGCGTAATGTAGCTTCCTCCAGGGTCTCGGTGGAACGCTGTGATGCCACCAATGCCGCGTGCTGTTGACGTCTTGAAGCTGTCACCTCTGGCGTCTGATGTATGCGCTGAGACGCCATGCGTGCAGAATTTTGTTGGTGCCGGACTCCAGCCTACTCCGTGCTTTCAGATCTGCGAAGATTGACTTGACGTTCACCCTGTTCAGATCTTCGTCGTTCGGCATCGTCGGACGACTCTTGCTGTCTCGCTCTTTTTAGTCTTTGAGCAAGTGCCGAGCTGCGGGAAAAATTTGACTTACGTTTTCGAGGCATTATATTAGAATACAATTTTGAGGAAATTTAAAGTCAAATAAAAAATACAGGAGCTAATACAAACCGATTCAATATTACGATTTGTATGCCACAGCAAAACAAAGAAATCTCTTAGGGGAATAGAAGTTATTAAGCTATACAAAAAACCTTAAATAATCAGGTTACACACCAAATATTAGAAATTTCTTAGCAGCACTTGTAAACAATATAATTCACACAGAGCACCAACTTCTAATACAGGATTCTAAACAAAAGCCAAAGCTATTAATTATTTTTCAGATCAAATTGAAGAAGAGATACATACCGAACAAACCGTAAGAGCTTCATAAATTGTATTATTATATAAACACTCATAAAAGTTTAATTTTTACGAAACAGCGAAGCAACCAAAATATGAAGAATTGCTAAACTTACTAAAAGGATATTTTCCGCAGAAACGATATCTATATCTTTAAAATGCACAACTATTTTGCTCAAAGTTACTAAAAATTCATTCAAAATATTTGATTTTATGTTTGACAGGTGACGATTTACTCATATTGATTAACGACGACAATAGCCCGGGGAAAAACCAAAGCTTGACGATAATTGCCGCCAAGCACCGACGATATGATAATAATGAAAGCGGCAACGACAGTTCTGCATTAGCTCAAACAACAGCAAAAAAATTTTGAAGAAAGTATTGCACGTGTAAAAAAAACATAAAACTAATCAATTTCAACACATATTTAAAGCAATTTGCATATCTCGTATTTTCGATTTAATTCACAACATCAACATTCTGACCGATAACTCAGTTATCGATTAATTGATCGAAATATTGCAAAGTCCAAAAGAATCCTGTAACCTTCCCCTTTCGTTTGCTACCCATATTGTATGCAAATTCATGGGTTTTTGGGCGACCCCATTCTGACCCATAACTCAGTTATCGATAAAGTTATCGAAGTATTACAGGGTCCAAAAGAATCCTGTGACCTTCCCCTTTCCTTTGATACCCATATTATATGCAAATTCAGGGGTTTTGGAGCAACCACATTCTGACCGATAACTCAGTTATCGATTAATTGATCGTAATATTGCAAAGTCCCAAAGAATCCTGTGGCCTTCCCCCTACGTTTGATACCCGTATTGTATGTAACTTCGTAAATATTTAAGTTTTTGTCGGTTGGCGCATGTCACAACAGCGACAGCGCGTATACCTCGCGAGCCATAAAGTGTTTTTTTGCAAGTTTAATCTTGCTTGTTAGCATTCGTTTGTTGTTTGTAAACGCGCACAGGGGGACATTTCGTGATATTTACGCAACAACGGACAAAAACTGGTTGGAAAAGAGGCCCCTTAGTAACGCCTATATGTGAAAACAGGAAGTACTTAGATGCTAGCCGCTTTCCAAAACCTCATGACCCAAGGAGAAAAAAGCCAATAAGGATCCTGATATTTATGTAAGAAATAGCTATAGTTAAGTGAGAAACATTTTTTTTTTGAATCAACAAATCGAAAATATCTTTAGTTAAGTAAAGGAGATAGAATATTTCTTTGTGCAACTTAAAAATGAATCCGAACTAAAAATAAAAAAGGGTTGTACACCTAATCATAAAAAAAAATTTCAACGAGCCACGATTCACCACCTACGGAGGAAATTTCCGTATGTATATATATATATATATATATGTATCATCGACTTGCGTCCTAAACGTATAAACCAATCGTAACCAAATTTGAAACACGAACTGGATACCTTACAGGGATGGTCATGGGCTAAAAAATATTTTGATATATATAGGGGGCGTGGTACCTCCGATACAAATGGAATTTTTAACAGTCCGTATTTCTGGAAGTATTTACGTTAGACTACTGAAATTTGGTAAGGGGTTATATGACATAAATCCCTACGACATCCAGAAAAACTGCGGTTAACGAAAACGGGGGCGTGGCACCTCCCACACAACTGGACTTTTTTATAGGCCATATCTCCGGAAGTATTAAGGCTAGACCAATGAAATTTAGGAAGTGGTTATATGAGGTTAATTATGAGGTTATATTGCATATTTTTTATAGAAATGCGGGGTGAAACCCACGGGTATATAAGCTAGTATAAGCTAAAGTTCAGCTCTGCGATTCTCCACCCACTGGGCAACCCTCCAGAGCATAAGCGCATTATGCAACATAAGCTGTAGTCATTTATTTCATTTGCATATCATGCAATTCGCAATCAGCTTATGAAATATTCCAAAGATATAGTTAATATTTTGCAATCCCAATCAAAGATTTCCCCTTATGCAGCATGTGCTCCGCAACCCCCGTTCTATTCACTGAACAAATAATAAAATAATATACAAATAAAATAATTTAATATTCCCAAAATATCGCCTCTATGAGAAAGTCAATCTCTTGCAATGCCTCAGAGCCAACAGTGCTCGCCCCAATTAATAAATACAAGGTGTAACAGGGGCGCCGCACCCTGTTATATATAGAATAATTTAAATCATGTCTAAGCTTTATTTAGGGCGAGTAGTTTTATAAAGTTATTTTAGTATATTATTTTATTATTTGTTCAGAGAATAGGGGCAACCTTTGAGTAATATTTATTTCATTATTTTCTTTATTTAAATTATTTGTTCTTATTGAACGGGGGTGCGGGACACTTGTTACACCTTGTATTTATTGATTGAGGGCGAGCACTATTGGCTCTGAGGCAGTGCGCGGGATTGGCCTCCTCATTTTCGTTGTGAAAAACCTCCATTTGGGGTTAACTATATCTTTGGAATATTTCATAAGCTGATTGCGAATTACATGCAATGCAAATGAAATAAACGAAATAAATAACTATATCTTATGTTCGGTTAAACAGACCTTTAACCATAAAGGTTTCGGTAATGATTCGCCCTAGCGTATTAACCAATGCGCAAGGAGCTCAAACTAACCAAACACCCCAACCCCCCCTAACCTTCACCTTCAAACGTTATTCCTGAACTGAATACCTTACTGTCTTCAATGGTAAATAGAATACTTTAAGAAGACAGTCAGAGAGGCTCTTACTTCTTACTGAACGCTGACCTTAAAAACGTAACGTACGTTACATTTAGGCCGGAGTACAATGGACTGCTTGGGAATCTAGAAAAGATTCCAGACATAGTGCGAGGCCTACGGGAATTTAGCGTAAATCCAGGAGAGTATAGTTACTGGAAGGAAAGTGTAGATAGGGTTTTAAAGGTATATGAATCTTTAAAAGGCACTCCCAAATATTTCGGGATAATGTATGTCATTAGAAACAAAATAGGCTGCAATGCCGACTTAGCACTAGAATGGTAATGCACACCGCTTGATTAGAAAGCGATTTCAAGATGTCTATTTCTACACTACGCTGACAAGAGGGACATAACTACTCCCGGATGTCAGTTAATCTCTTTGGTCTAAGCAAATTCAACTGTCTTAACGGATTCTGAAAAACTGACTAGCCTTGAAATGAGTCAGGAACCTCTTTCACTGCTTACGCAGACATACCGAAATAAAGCCTTGGGCACCTTTATAAGGGGTATTAAGGGTGACCTACCCCTCCTTTTGGGCATGAAGGAGGCCGAACATCTTCCACAGGCGCTACGTTTGTGCCTTCAACTTGAAAATCAAGTTGTTCGAAGCAATTATGTTTTCACTCAAGGCTCCTCGCGAAAATCAATTGCACCGCCCTTGTCACCAAGGACACAGCAATATAGGCAACAACCATTTTATCCTCAACTTGCATATATCCCTGGAGCAAATATGCAGCCTCGTTATCAACAATTTCCACAAAACAACTTGCAAACTCCTCTGCCACACCAGCAATTTGTTCAACAAAGCCAATGTCTACAACAACCTTGGCAAAACTATCGCGAAGCTCAGCCACCAAGAACAATGGCAATGGAAACCGGCCGAAAAAACGACATCAAATTTATCAAACCAGGTTCCACTCAAACAACAACGAAATTTCCACATAAACACCAGTTCTCAGGACGAACAATTTAATCGGCACAACAAGGAAGATTTACATCTCCAGGAAGATCAACAGTACCAAGAAGGTTGGACTCTACCCGAACAAGAACACGAGGCATACGTTGCAAATGCAGTAAACGAAGAACCACTGGAGGAATACCCTGGAAATAACAAAGCAAAGTACATTGACGTGAATTTTTTTGGGATGAAGAGTTCTTCATTGCCATACGTTGAATTGAAAAAGAAAGACGGAAAATTTTTAAAAATTTGTAAAGACAACGGATCGAGTAAAAATTATATACCACCACAATTTGTATCAAACCCAATCCCAAAAGAAAAACCTTTCTTCGCAAAACTCAATACCAGGCCAAATAAAGATCACCCATCATACCATAATCAACCAATTTGAAATAGATAACGCAAACTTCAAATTTTTTATTTTACCAGCACATTAAAATCCTTTGACGGGATTATCGGCAACGATAGTCTCAAAGATGTTCATGCAACCATAAACGTTCGTGATGATATAATCTAGTTCGGTAATGGTAAGCAAGTTAACACTAAGCAAATGCTTTCCCCTAGGGTAAACAAAATTTAAGTTAGGACCGAACACATGACATCCTATCAAAAATTTTACATGCAGAATCTCGTAAAAAAGTACGATCAGTTATTTACTGACCCAAACGAAAAGTTTACTTACACTGCTACTGTAGTAGGTGAGATAAGGACGTATTCGGACACGTCCGGGTACACCAGATATTCCCCATACCCTGTTGGTATGAGAGAATTTTTCACTGAAGAAATGTAAAGCTTACTCAAAGATGGCATAATAAGGCGTTCCCCCTACAACTCACGTGTATGGGAAGTCCCAAAAAATTAGATACCTCCGGGAAAAGGAAATATAGACTCGTAATCGACTACAGGAAGTTGAGCACTGTAACTGTGGCCGATAAGTATCCAATTCCCGAGATCAACGAAATTATTGCGCAACTGAGAAAGAATAAATACTTGTCTCTACTGAATTGAAAAAACAGCATTTTTTGTCAATAAGGGCAAATACGAGTTTAAACGACTCCCATTCGGGTTGAAAAACGCGCCGTCCATATCGAAGTGCCTTAGACGATATTCTGAGCAACTACATAGGTAAAATCTGTTATGTCTATATCGACGACATAATCATTTTTGGCGACAGTGAAGAAAGCCATCTTCAGAATGTCGAACAAATATTTCGCACCCTCGAAAAGGCGAACATGAAAGTTCAGTTAGACAAGTGCGAATTATATCGGAAAGAAGTCGAATCCTTAGGATTCATTATTTCATCTGACGGCTTAAGAATCAATCGATCTTAAGTCGAAGCAATCCATAAATTCCCACGCCCAAAAACTTTGAAAGACCTGAGATCTTTTCTAGGACTTTCCGGCTGTTACCGCCCCTTCATAAAGGACTACGCCAAGTTAGCGAAACCTCTGACCTCGCTCTTAAGAGGGGAGGATGAACGCATTTCAAAAAACGCATCTAATAAAAAACAAAGAACCTTTGACAGCGCAGCATTAGAAGCCTTTGGCAAAATAAAAGCATCACTAATATCTAAAGAAGTAGTCTTGGAGCGGTTCTCGAACAGTCAGGTAAGCCCATAGCTTACATATCCTGCTCACTTATGAAAGCCGAAGAAGCTTACGCCGCCAACGAAAAAGAAATGCTGGCGATAATATGGGCCCTCAATAGTTTCAGAAATTATCTATATGGTTCACCTAGAGTAGTAATATTTACGGATCACCAACCTTTGACCTTCGCATTTAGTAATAAAAACTACAAGGGGAAACTCAAAATATGGAAGTGTATCCTGGAAGTGTACAATTACGAGTTAAAAGATAAACCAGGAAAACCCAATGTAGTCGCAGATGCATTTTCTAGGACCCCTCAAACAGAAAATAATAGCCTCCCAACTGCCACCTGTCATACCCAGCGTAGAAGCATCCATTAATGTGTTTAGAAATCAAATCCCCTTGAAAATATCCCCAACGTCAACATACAAGTTCAAAATTATTTTTCCGACCTCCCATAGACACATTATGGAGGAACCACATTACGATATTCCCAAGCTCATAAATCTGTTGAAGCAATATTTAAACCAATCAGTTATTAATTGTATAAAAACCGACGAATCAGTATTGGGAACAATCCAAGAAATGTATCCCATCCATTTTAGATCCTACAAAATAAGATTCACCCAAAACTAGGTACAGGAGATTATAAGCGAACCAGAGCAAGAGGAAATTATCATAAAAACCCACCGAAGAGCACACCGTAATCACTGCGAAAATAAAATTCAAATTTTAGAAAACTACTTTTTCCCAACCATGTCTACAAGAATAAAAAATACCATCAAGGACTGTTTAGTATGTAAAGAGAATAAATACGACCGCCATCCCAATAACCCCGAAATACTCCATTACCACAGTACCCCGGACACATTCGTCACATCGACATCTACATGACTGATAAAACCTAGTACTAACCGCCATCGATAAATTTTCAAAATATGTTCAATCTAAAATAATAAAATCTAGAGCAGTAGGACATGTGAAACAACCCTTCGCGAACTCTTATTCCAATTTGGCGTTCCAGAAGCCGTAGTCATCAACAATGAGACTAGCCTCAATCCCGAATCCATTAGCTTCATGATCGAAGATACCCTCGGCAGTCGAACATATAAAAGTTCTGTTAACAGACAGATCGAACGCTTTCATTCCACCCTTATAGAAATAATACGTTGCCTAAAGACTGAAGGAAATTTCTTATCATTCCCAGAACTACTAGACAGAGCAGTCTATGAATACAACTACAGGGTACATTCAACAACAGGACGAAAACCAATAGAAGTATTTTTCGGACGGAGCATTAGTACAGACCCTAGACAATTCGAACAAGCTAGGTAGGAAATCACAAACAAACTTAGGGAAAAACATAATATGGACCTCAGCCAACACAATAAAAAACGCACACCTATAAGGACATACATGCCAGGAGATATTGTATTTATAAAAATTAGCAAACGATTAGGATCAAAAATATCCCCGAAATATAAAAAGGAAATAGTTAGAGAGCATAAAGGTACAACAATTATAATATTAAGAGCAATATTAAAAATTAATTAATGTCCTCATTTACAGATTTTATCTCCTTCTACCTAGAAATTCTGGACTACACGAACTCATACTTGGTAACCATAAATAATGGAATTGCTAAAATTCAGTACGGTACTTTTAGACTTATCCACATAATTGACCTAGAGAAATACGAATCGCTTCTGACGGATATTCCCAACCAACAACCCAATTCTCAAGCACGAAATAAACCAAACCTTAGAAATCCTCGAAACCCTTAAACATATAAGCAAATTTCGCTCTAAAAGAGCAATAAATATTCTAGGTTCAATTGGCAGGATCACCTGACCACGATGACTTAGAAATCATCAACAGTAATTTCATGAATCTTAAGAGGTATCGAGTCGACCAACTTTTCGGATGATATCATTCTCATCGAGGAATGGATTAAGGGTAAGCATTTCACTCCTGGAGTCAATGGACTCTTCTGATTTTAGGTTCGAACATTTCTCCAAATAATGTTGCTTCTGATAGATATTGACAAAACTTGAGTCGTTATTTTGATTTTCTCTGGGGAGATCGAAAAGTTTTAGCTTGAAAGGTTTTCGGGTGAGTTCTTTGATGAAATTTCATCACGTAAGATAAGGTTCTCACAGCCCTAGGCAAATCTGAAAATATGTCCGAAATATTTGCAGCAATTAACTTTACTTGTCGCGTGAACTTGTACCTGATTTCCCTCTATTGTTGTATCATAACTTACCTCTTCTACAGGCCATTTTGTTTTGTCTTCTTGTAGGCAAGATGGTCCGTGCCATCACAACGAGTTTATCAATTCATATGCGGGTAATCGTCTGCTCGCTAAATCAGCTGAGGTGGAGGCTGCTTCCACATAGAACCAATTTGTTTTCTCTACCTTGTCTAAGATTTTTGTGATCCGATGTGCGACGAAAGTTGTTATGGAATACGCATCTAAAATGGAGCAGTAAGGGAGGCGGTCGGCATGATATCAATGTGGATAGTCATTGTCGGCGGGGGTGGGCTCTTGTCCACCTTATCCATAACCTGCGCCATAATCAGAGAAAAGGCGGGGAAAATGCACAAAACCGCGCAAACAACTATAAAAACAAGATCTGGTTAAAAGCCGGCTGCCACGGACGTCACGTTTAAAAATTCGAAAACTCAAATAAAAGCAGAAAAATCAAATCAAATTTCAAAAAAACTGACAACAAAATACTCAAAAATAGGACTTAAATTTCAAAAATAATCGAAAATGAAAACGAAATTGAAACTGAACTAAAACTGAGGGAAAAAAAGTCAAATTTAATTTAACGCAAAGGGGGAAAAAACCTGAAAATTTAAAACGAATCGGAAACTACAAGGGCTAAAAATTAAAAATACAAAGAAAAATGGCCAAACAATACAAAGGGCGCCGCTGGTGTTGTTGCGATGCCCGGTGCTTGGCTCAACCTCATCCATGGCCATCGATGCACGTGATTTCGATGGCCCCTTACCTAACAATCCTATGCCTTCTAAATAAAGAAGATGATCAGCATTCCCATTTTATAACAATTTATTAATTAAAAATTTCTTAAAATTAACATGTTTTAAGTAAATTGTATCCTATAAAAAAAAAATGTCAAAAACAATGCCAAAAACAAAATTTTTTTTTGTATGCATTTAATATATTATTATTGATTTATTTATTTGCTTATGTATTATTTGTATGTATTTAGTTATTGTAATTGATTATTTATTTTTTTTATTAAAATTTAATTGGCCATTTTATTTGTTATGTGCATTTATATTTCGTTTATTCATTTCATAAAAGTAATATTAATATGTTAGTTATCTATGGGCATATTTTTTTAAAGTTAAAAGTTTCATTGTACTTTGATCCATTGATTCGATTTTAGCTTCGTTCTTATTTTCAAACTCTTACCTTTTTTTTTGTAACAAATCCTAACTTAAATCAGTCGTTCAATGTTAATTAAATTTTGTTTCAAAGTTATTTTTATAAATTTTGGTTTTACCTATGTTGTAATTTTAAAGTTGGTGTTCCTTTAAGTTTCCCTTATTTCCGAAGTAATTTTCTTTAATTTATAACTAACCTTAGCCTAATTTAATAAGTTTTCTAATTTAATTTCTTTTTGGATCTAAGTACTAATTTTATTTCATTTAATTTTATATTACTTTCTTTTCCTTAGTTTTTGTTTTCAACTTCACTTCCGTGTGCTTTTTCTTTTTATTATTGGATACTATTAATTAAACTTAATTGGTTATTTAATCGGTTTTATCTCACCCGTAGTTGCGGTAGCCCGTTTGTGTGGGCGCTACTGTTGTGGTGGTTGTTGCAGTAGCTCTACTGGGGTGGCACTACTGTTTTTGTTATTTCTGATTGTGCAGCGGGCCTTCAAGAGGGCGGCCCGCACTATTGTCACTGCTGGTTTTTGTTGTTGTTGCAATTGCAGTAGCCCGTTTGTGAGGGCCCTATTGTTGTGGTGGAGCTACTGTTGTTGTTATTGCTGGTGTCTCTCCAGTGGTTGTAAAAGCTGGTGGTTGTAAGTTGCGCTATGTTGGCGCGATGTCGCTCGCTTTGGTGTACCTTGGTGGCAAGATGTTGCGCGCGATACTGGACTTTTATTTATGCGCGTAGAACTGGCGCGTTATTATAGCTGGTAGTTTGCGTAGCGCGCTGTGGTGGCGCTTCTGCTGTAGCGCGTTAATGATGTCATGCTGGTGGGGTAGTTACAGCTGGTAGTGGTTCTTATATCTGGTAATGGTTTTAACAGCAATGGCGTAAATAGCTACAGCAGATAATGGCAGCAATAAATGGCTGCACATATTTTAGGTGCCACCAACGATTGCCCTTTTCCCTAGTTTTTGGTTGTATATTTCCCACTTTATTTGTGCTGTGCTTGGCAGTATTCTGCACTGTCTAGATGAAACTCCATATATATTGGAACAGGTCGAACAAGCACAATAGCCATACACATTCGGGTCAGTCTAACCAGAATAGACATTTGATTTATTAAAATTTTATGTTGAAAGCATACCAAATAAGACTTATCTTATATAAAAAAAATATCCGAATTAGGTTATTTTAATAATGGAACGATTTTGCAACCACAGACAATTAGTTTATTTACAACAAACACTGGGCAATATTTGCTGTGCAATTTTGCCAAAACACTGTTTAGTGGTTGAAATAGTTTAGTCAGCTCCAACGAAAATTTGATAAATCACTACTACACGAATACTCCACACTTTGTTATGTTTTCAACACCAAGCAAGGTGTTGTGAAAGAAATGAGTTTTTAAACACTTCAAAGTTGTAAAATATACGCAGCATTCAATCCTATGATTTATATACGAATTTGAACTCCCTGACTCGACTGCGCAATGGAAAAGTTCCGTTATGTATTATGAAGTGACAGGATTGTTTCCAGGTCGCGCTCTGATTAGTGGTTGGCATCAAGGCTCGGACTTTTACCACTTCTTTTTTTACTACCAAATCTGGTAAAAGTATAGTATGAATGTCAAAAATAAAGAAATATGCCATAGAGCTGAAGTTAAAGCATGGGTTTGCTTTTTCGTCGCAAATTAAATTAGCATAGAATTTTAGAATTTACTTTAAAGCTTTTATTTTAAGGCTTAAGTAAAATATGAATTTAGTAAAGTTTACTTTTCTTTTACTACAATTTTCCTCAGCTGCTACTTTTAATAAGGGTAAATGTTTCGTATGGAACAAAAAAAAAGAAAAAGAAATATTAATAGTGATTGTTTACTTTATAGGAGAGTTTATAGTCAAGAAAAAATCATTCTATCAAAATAAATTGGCTTGTACCACTGTTCTATGAAAACACAAAGCGTAGTGGATTTGGGCTAAAGTGCAGTAGGTATTAGATTTACAGCAATTTTGGTCAAGTCCGACCCCTGAAGGCACGCTTCCGTTGGTGCGCAAAGAAGGAAGGTTCTAGCCCATGCATTTGGTGTTTTCCCTTGATGGCTCGCGGGACCACACGTTATTAGGTTTGCATAGGAGACACAAAGAACTCCTCATCCGACCTAGCTATTGACAATAATATTCCGATCTACAAGTTTCGTTAAAATAGATAATAAAAATAGTGGCGCCTTAAAACCCCATTTAATGTAAACTTTATAATTCTTTTAAGAAATGATTAGTAGCTAAACGCCATTTGCTGCTGAAATTTATTCTGGCAATATAGATAGTTTTTACTCGCGTTCGACCAAATCGGTCTAAACCGTGATGTGAGCCGTGTCGAAGTCAGGTATCAGTACAGGCTTCCATGTGTTTACTGCCCGTTTTAGGTTGGCATTTCGAAGGTGCTTCTTTCATTTTGGGGTTTTCCGCCACTTTTGACAATTTGCTCATTGAATTTTAGTGTACGCTCATATTCCGTAAATACATTTTCACATTTCAACGCTGGCCACACCGAGAACACACCAACCACTTGTTTTTCTGGAAAATAAAAGTTCCGTTATTGGTGCCTTTTCCACTCTATTGGAATATTTGGTGCTTCCACCTCAGCAAAATCATATCACTCTCCCGTAGCTATCGATTTAAAGTCAAACCGGAGAGTGAATCCAAACTGCTAAGTTACCTAACCAACCGCAGCGAGTCATGACCAATTGAACAAAATAAAAATGACTATCAATTGAAGGTAAACCATAACAACGTCGACCATGAGTAAGGAGGTTTTCGAATCCATGCCAACAGGATTGTTGAATCCGTCGATAAATTTCTCCCTGCTTGGCCTATGTTGAGGTTGCTGACGATTGATTCAATTGTTTCTGCTAGGAGTACGGCTCCGCAATGTTCTAATCGCGGTAGCGATATTGCTTTTACATGCGCCACTTTGTTTTTGCCAAAAGTAGGTTGATAAAAACTTCCCCATATTTCTTGACACGCAAATATACAGCGGCTGCGTATGCTTTTTCGGATGCATCGCAAAAGTCGTGCAGTTCGACGATGTCTCCAGGTTCTAAGTATACCCAACGGGGTACTTTAAGATTGCTTATTTTATAATAATGTTGCGTGAAATTATGCCATCGTTCCAAACTAGTAGACGAAACTGTTTCATGCCAATCCGTTTTTTGTAACCAAATACTTTGCATGAGTATTTTGGTCACGGTGCATTCCATTGTATACCCAGAGCCTTCACGGTGCTGGTGTCTTCGAATGCCGAAAAGTCTTCGCTGAGTAGATGCTATTCCTGAATTCCCCTTAAAATTTTTCCACAGTTCGAAGTCCACTTTCCCAATGGATATCCCGCTGGTTGTAAAACTTGTGAGATCTCATCTGTTGCTTTAATTGCTCCTACAATTGTGTGCCCTCCCACTGAAACATCATCTACATACATGCGTTTTCGTAGCATGTTAGATGCTACAGGGAAGGAGTTCTCTGCGTCGCCTGCTAAATGTAGAAGCGTTCGTATTGCGAGATAAGGAGCGCAATTTATCCCGAAAGTAACCGTCTTCAATTTATATAAACTTACAGGTTGTTTGAGTTTGTTCGAAAAACGAGTTGAAAATATCGGAAAATCAGTCTGGAGTACCGGACCTGGGAGTAATACATATATCGTTCAGGCTTTTGTTATTAGCCGTCGGCCTAGAGGCATTAAAGACGACTCGCACTTTCGTTGAAGTACTTTCTGCTTTTGACGGCGTGATAGGGTAGACAAAAAAATATCGCTTACATCTGCTGAGGTGTTGCTACCAATTTTTGACGTGTGTTCTAATGATCCATATTTAGTCAAAACCCTGGTATACTATTTCTGCAAGTTAAGATCTTTTGTAAGCCGTGTCTCATTCCGGAAGAATTGAGCGCATGCTCTTTTAAGGAAGGGCCCAGGCACATATTTTCTAAAAATTCCTGCCTAAAAGGCAGTGAAACTATACGTTTCCATTTTAAATTTAAAATTTGGCATACAATCGATAGTTCCAATAAATGGGCCTTGGGCAATACATTTTGCAATTAAAAAGCTACTACCGTTAACTTTTGCACATCATATATGTAACGTGACAAACAAAAATCAGGCAGATCGGACCTACATAACACAGTTCTCCAATGCATTCGATTGTTCCGATGAGTGAGGTTTGGGCTAGAACTATTGCAGTTTAATAGCGAGGAACGCAAAGTTTGGCAGCTCCAGTACACATTACATATGTAATGTGTGTGGTGAAAGTCCTCAAGATTGGACCAATATATCGTATAGCCCCCATACAATACATTTTACCGATAAACAGTGTTTGGGCTATGTATCTTTAAATTAACACGGTAAAACCATCGAATTTTGCAAAGTTTCTACTTATTGTAAGTAAGGATTGGACACTTAAACCCGTGATGCGTATTCATGAAAAGTATAAAGCCTTCGGCATAGCCGAAGACAGCGCTTTCCTTACTGGCTTCCCTTACCTTGTGCACTTCGCTATGGTGCTCCCTGGAGTTGGTGCATCTGAGTGGCTGGTTAATATCCAGCCGAACACCGTTCCTTGGGACTTAGTACATTTTTCTTCAGCTCGCGGATATACATCTCCACCAAGGACGAGATCTACGTCTTCATTAACATAGAGTCTCTTATCCGCCAGAGCCAGGTCTGGGAATGCCTGCATAGTCATTGCGTTGAGATGACAGGATGGAAGATTCCCAGTTAATTTTGCAAGTACTAGCACTGTGGAGTGCAGACTGAATAATGTGGCCACCGGGGAATGTAGTTCTATGCTACATGCCTCTTTGACCTGCGAAAAACTTGAATTTGGACGCCCGATACTTGGGCGAGCATCTTTCTAGCGGGTAGTTTGATTCTGCGCTTGAGCCACTCTGTAATAAATGAACACTCGGAGCCAGAATCAATAAGTGTTCTAGCGGAATAGTCCTATAGCCGACCCTAAGCAATTAGGACAGCTGTGGTTTTTTTTTCATGTTCCGTATTTTTCAGGTGAACTTGATCACGCTTGCTTGGAAAGAGGGAGTTTCACTTTCTTATCGTGACTGTTGCGACTCAGGCGATATCACGACTGTGATACCCTTCAAACCTGACAACGATTCAAGGGTATGAAACCTGCTGGATAGGAATGTCGTTTTTCTGTTGAATGGCTTGTTTCCAAAGAGACAGAGCATTTTCTGACAATTTCGTCGAGCAGAGATAAATTATAATTAATTTTTATAATTTAAGGGATGAAAGGCAATTATTTATGTCTCTTTGCAGCTTTTTTAACGAGCTACCACAGTCACTTTCTATTGCATTAAGGTTGAAAAGAATTTTAAGATTAATTTTTGAGAGCCCGTGTGTCTTCTTTTGTCAAATCCTATTGTTTTATCAACTCTTTATATGCCCTTTTTATATTTTGCCACATCGCTTCCAATTCTTCCTGTTGAATTGTGAGGCTGTGTTTATTTTGCTCTGCTATTTGCGAGCTGCTGAGATCTGACTCAAATTCTATAATTGCTTCTGCAAAGCGAATGTAACAGTCCATTTTGATAAATAAGTGATATCGGTTAAAGGACTACAATAATTATTTGGAGTCAGTCAGCTCAGCAAAGTGGCTAGTTTTAGTATTACTACTAAAAACCGTCAATACAGACGCTCCCAAGAGAAACTTTTTTCGCACAAAGGTCTCCAAATTTAAAATGAAATTACGTTTTATTTGGGCTAACAATTTTGAAGTATTTCAGAATTAGAACTTTATTATAAACCCGGCAGACGTTGTTCTGCCAAAAAATTTACTAGACTCTCCCTTCTCATTAGATCCATATTATTCTTCCTGCCTCCCTTCCTTCACTTCCTCTTCACCTGCTTCTCCTTTTTTCATATCGTTCTATCTCTTATTCATCTTACCCTATCTCTATCACTATTTCTATAACTATCGCTATCACTCTTCCTATCCGGCTCGCTTCCCCTATTCCTATTAACTCATTAAACGCTAGTGTTACATATATGTAAAGCTCCGATCTTTCACATAAATCTACGACTTTTTTGAAATGCAATTTTAAATGTTCCAAATTATAAATTAGAATTGACTGAACAAATCAAAGAATAAGTATGTGCTATATTTTGCCCTTTCCGTTTAGTGTAGCAAAATTAGTAGCGCAGTGAATACGAAGCCGATTTCATACACCTAAAAAAACTGTCGAAATGGGAACACGTTGTCGGTAAGTACGATTTTTAATAAAGTGCCAGCGATTTATGTGAAAAGTGTGTTTTGTATATTTTGATAGTGTTTGAAATTTTGTGCTAATAAAAAAAAAATTGAAAATGACTATATTTGTAGGTTTTTTTTTTCGTCTTGTGTACCTGTGACATATATGTCACGTTCGCGGGTTCACCTTATGAAGTGTATAACTATATATTTATAATAAACATATTTATGTGCGTGTTCTTCCTTTATTAGGGCAAAACTAACCGTTGAAGAAGTTTGCGCAGTTTTGGACGAGTTTATAAATAATGAAGAAGAAGAAGTGGAAGCTATATATATAGAGGCTCCTGACGCGGATGCTCTTTCAGGTGATGATTCCGGAGATGAAGACGGCGGTACTTTGGAAAACTTGTCACATACACAGCTTGTCGAGGATTGTGAAATTGTTACAAGAAAAAATACCGACGTCGAAGAGAACCCCGAGTTTGATATGGACGCTGAAATTTTAGACTGCTTGAATCATTCTATCTCAGAGTTAGAAGTAAACCTTTTGGAGGAATCATTTCTTTCTGAGCAAGCATCCGAAAAGCCGAGTACATCGCGTTCAACTCAAAAGCCTAGGGAACAATCCGATTCTCGTCGTCGTAAGATAACTGCAGGTCAGTCAGATAGTAAGGCAAAGAGAGCCAAACCATCCTTCACGTGGGTCGATGATAATATCGAACCGAGATCTCCAATTTTTCCTGAGGGTAATTACAGTGACTGCACCAACTTAGAGCCATATGAGCAATTCCAAAAGTTTTCTGATGATGAATTATTGCAAATGTTGTGTGACGAGTCAAACAGATATTCGCTCTTAAATAATAATGGGAACCCAAATATTACAGTTGGAGAAATGAAAGTATTTTTAGGAATTCTGATAATAAGTGGATATACATATTGTCCAAACAAAGAAGCATATTGGAGCGTTGACAAAGATATTCAAAATCTTGTGATTATTGATTCGATGAGGCGTGATCGTTTTCGAACTATTTTTAGAAATCTACACTTTATTGACCCCGGAAAGACAGACTTATCGGATAAAATATGGAAATTGAGACCCCTAACTGATGCTTTGAAAGTGAAGTTTGCAAACAATTTTCATCCAGAGCGGAATTTGTCCTACGACGAATCAATGGTGGAATACTACGGCAGGCACGGTTGTAAACAATTTATTAGAGGCAAACCGTTAAGATTTGGTTATAAAATGTGGTGTCTAAATACTCCTTCCGGTTATCTTCTAAACTTCGAGATGTATCAGGGAAAAAACCCTAGGATGAACGACGAGTACGCTGCAAACTATGGGAAGAACGCTGCACCTTTGTTTTCAATGATCGATGAATTCGATGAAACGTGGAAGCCACTTCCATTTCAATTTTTTTTCGATAATCTCTTCACCTCAATACGTGTTTTGGTTGGATTAAAAAACTGGGATATTAGGGAACTGGAACAATTCGGCAAAATTCTATACCAATTTCTTGTCCTTTGCCACTCAAGGATAAGTTGAAAAAAAAGGAACGTGGTTATATGGCTAGTTCTCGGATTTCTGAATGCGATATTACAGTCACGAAATGGGTGGACAATGCAGTAGTTTCCGTTGCATCAACTTTATTTGGGAAGGAACCGGTAGGGACAGTTGCAAGATACTCTAGGGCAGAACATGCTCGAATATCGTAATGTGTAACAAGAATATGGGCGGAACAGACCGTATGGACCAAAACGTTAACGCTTACAGGATTGGAGCTAGAGGAAAGAAGTGGTGGTTCTCAATTTTTACCTGGTTGGTTGATGTCTCCATTCAAAATGCTTGGCTCTTACATAGAAAAGGCGGACACGGGCTAACCCAGCTACAGTTTAGAAGAACCATTGCTAATCACTTTTTTCGTACTTATGGACAAGTCCGAGGACCATGGGGATTTAGACGTCCGGATTCGCAAATTGAGCTTGATGCTAGATATGACCTAATTGGCTATTTCATAGTTAGAAATCCCACCAGGAGACGCTGTGCTGGAAACAACTGCCAGCGATCAATAAACACCAAATGTGTAAAGTGTGACGTAGGTTTGTGTGTGGATTGTTTCTACAACTTTCACTTTAGGCCAGTATGAGTTTGCTTTCTCAACCAAAAATTCATGAATTTTCATACGTTTGTACTTGTTGCGTTTTCTTTTTGTAATACTTATAATTCTCTTTTCTCTTTATGGCGCGATATACAACAGGTATATCATCATAAACCTCCTAAGAGATTTTTGCGCCAAGCTTCTCTTCCAATTTGTGGTGTGCCGATTTGAATTTTCCCTACAAATTGGTGGGACCTACAGTTTTTTGCCGACTCCGAACGGCATCTACGAAGGAGACGAATTTTTGCTGAGAAGCCTGTCATGGCAGAAATACACTCGGAGAGTTTGCCAAACCACTGACGAGGGGCGACCCCGTTTTGAAAAACTTTTTTCAAATCACTTTTGATGTTACCTGTACCAGGGCTCGAACCATGGACCTTCGGTGTGGTAGGCCGGCAACACTACCTCCACACCACGGCGGCCGCAATTATAATTAAAATAATAAAATTGATGAATTAAATCCAATGGAAGTGTTTATTTACATGTTAGTATCAAACATTGTATTACATAACAGAAACCCGCGAGTGTTACATATATGTCACGGGTCGTACAGACCCCCCCGGATAGGGGTCGAAACTTTTGTTTGTAGTTTTGTGTACATATCAACCCTTGTAGTATCCACACAAAGTTTGGTTCCTCCATCTTTGCTATTTAGCTTTCGCGTTTAATGGGTTAATGTCCCCATCCTAGAATCATGCGCTTGCTAATACCCTAATCTTTACTTTAATCACTTTCAATTTCATACCCATATAGCACAAACACCCTCTAGGGCCACACCTGGTCCACATTTTGTACATAACTCGAAAACGGGTTCTTATGTGTGCCGAACAACTGCTTCTTTTTAAAACGCTCATTATTACCTTTTATTTGATACCCATATCGTAGCAACACCTTCTAGGGCCACACCTGGTCCACGTTTTGGTCAATAACTCGGAATGACTCCCGGTCCATCGAGTAAATTTTTGAATTTTTTAAATTTTGCAGATTTTGTACATATTCTATATGTAATGTAAAATCGGAAAGCCAAATCGGACCAACACAACATATAAGGCGAGTTCCAAACATGAGTGATCCAGATCCAGATAGAAATTTTACATGTAAATGCAACAACAATGTTGTGATCCCAATATTTATCTGGATCAATTTCGGACCCGTATAGAAGCTCTGTTCGTTTAGTTTTTTGTAGTAGATTTTTTGACAGCCAACCCTTCCTTGCCTGGTAGCACAGACAAACATATATAAACACATGTATTTACACAAACAACTCTCCTGCAACATCCTGTTAGATCTTGATAGTGATACGGATCTAATTGGAACACAACTATAGTTCCCATACAATCGATTGTTCCGATAAATGCAGGTTCTTCTTCTTCTTCTTAAAAGGGTGATTCCGGGATAGTTAGCACAGTTTGCAGGATCGCCCCTTATGCGACCATATTCTGCACAGAAGCTGATGCATGCGTCTTACCAGCCCCTCGTCTCCGTGTTTGAATAGCTCAGCAAGCAAACCATCACCGCGAGCTGCTTTATTGTTTTTCAGGAACCTCATTATAGTCGGGCTGTGGAACGTTAATTCTTCGATTTTTGGCTCGGGTTCGACATCTCCTCTGGTTTGTTGCTCAGTTTCTCCATTTAAAAGGGCAGAGAAGTGATTCCTCCATATTCTGAGTACTTTCTGAACATCGGCGACAAGGTCGCCGTTCTCTTTTTCTGGGAATTTGACCCGGGTTTAAAACCTTCCGTCAGTCGCCGAATTTTCTGGCGTTATTCCCGTTGGCCAGCATCTCAAGCTCCTAGATTTCACGCTTTTCTGCTTCTCTTTTTTGGTCCGGAAAAGCCGCCGCGTTTCGCTCTCCAACTCGCGGTAGTGTTCACACACACTCCTCGTTGCAATCGATTCCAGCGTTGCCTTGTAGGCTTCGTCCTTTCTCTTCGTTGCAGCGCGGCACTCTTCATCATTATTCCAGTTGTTTGCTTGCGTTCCCCGGAATCCAATTACTTTTTCGCCAGTGGTACGGAGTGCTCCTGAGATATTATCCCACTGCTCATGCATTCCACTAGGTGGAGTTGTGCTCTCGGAGAGCAGGTGTGAGAGGCGATCTGCGAAATAATTGGCGGTCGGTTGCGATTGCAGCTTTTCGACGCCCGTCTTTCCCTGCGAAGTGTGATCATCGAGACTGAACTTCCCAACAGTGGGGCCGAACACACCCTCTTTATTCACCCAGGCGTTAAAGTCGGCAAGCACGACTTTGATATCACGACGGGAGCAGCGCTCGTATGCTTCTTTCAGGCGGTCGTAGAATGCATCCTTTTCCATGTCGTCCTTCTCTTCCGTCGGTGCATGAGCGCAGATAAACGATATGGTCAAAACCGTACTTTTATGCAGATTGCGGCGAGACGCTTGTTCACGGGTCTGAACGACAGTACTCGGTGACGGAGTCTCTCACCCTAGCCCTGTCCATCGCATCTCTTGAATGGCGGTGATGTCAGCTTTTGCTTTCCTCAGGACCTCAACCAGCCGGGCAGCGGCACCTTCCCCATTAAGGGACCGGATATTCCAGGTGCATGCCCTTATCTCGTAACCCTTATTTCGTTTGCGTTGACGATCAGAAAATTTCCCCACTTATGTGGACTTTTACACCGGCCCCACCCTAACTACCGACTAAACCCGTTCGGAGCCAGTTAATACAAAATAAAAAAAAAAAAACAAATTTTTTAAATTTATGCCGAGTTTCTTTATTGAATGTCAAAATTATGTTACAAATTTATGATTATATTCGTCGCGTCACGAGTTTGATGTATTCTGGCATTCACGTTGCACTTGCAGGCTCGATGACCTCCATTATACAACTAACAAAACAAATTAACGAATTATCATAAAAAGGCGAAAATAGTGAAAATCGGGCTGCTGCTGTATGCAGAATCGACTAGAACAACGCTCTCTCGAGAGAAACATTGTTATTACCAATCTTGAAAGAGAAGAGAACGAAAATCTGCAGTCGATAGTTGAACATATTGCTAATATTTCTGAGACAAACCTTAACACATACGATATTGATGATGCCTATCGAATGAAAACAAAAAGTAACAACATAGTAATAAAGTTCTCGTCGGTACGTAAAAAAAGAGAACTGCTGCTGAAGCTGCGTGGCAAACAGATCAAAGCCAGCGATATAAAAAGTCAGAGAACAGATAAGAACGAAGGTGGAGATAAGAGAATCTACATCGGCAATCATCTCACTGGAGTGAAGCGACGACTAATATGAGCAGCTAAAAATAAAGCAAGGGCGGCGGGTTGGAAGTTTGTTTGGGAAAAGGAAGGTAAAATCATGACAAGGAAAGAGGAGAACAATAAATTTATTCACATTTGCAAGGAAACCGATATAGATTTAATTAATTAATTCATTCGCTATTTTACGCTTTATATTCTATTTTTTTTAAATTTATTTCTTATTTTAAACTTTTTAATTTTCCTTTTGCATTTCATATAAAAGTAATATTATAACTCTACTTTTAATCCTAATTTATAACTATGAACAGCATCACTGAAACCAGATGCTCTAGCTTTCATGAAATTAATACAATAAGCTTTAAAAAACATTCACTTCAGTGCATATATTTAAATATTAGATCTCTAAGGAAAAACTTCAATGCGTTCCTGGCAGACGTAACTGAATTGATCAACAGTATAGACGTTCTCATCTTAGTTGAAACGAACATAAAGACAGAAGAGCAAAACTTATTTTGCATAACCGGGTTTAATGCTGAGTACTTGAATCCAGACGAGCGACGGGGTGGCGGAATTGCAATGTACGTGAGAGAAAATTTGTCATATGAGTGCAATATTATTAATGCTATCTCTTTTGAAATACTCCAAATTAAAATATTAAGAAACAACAACAACAATTTTGAATGCACGCTATATGCTATTTATCGGCCTCCACATAGTAATACACGTACATTCGTAAGTGAACTTGAGAGTGTTTTGTAACTCTGTACTTAGATATGTTATCGTCATACGGCATGCAAAGAGTAATATCAGACTGTACAAGAGTAAACATTAAGAGAGGGACAAGGACCTGCATAGATCACATATTTATAAAATGTAAAAGTGCCGATATAGTATCTGCTACAGTAGAGTGCAATATTACAGACCACTTTTCATTGGTACTTGGGCTATCTGAAAATAATCATAAAACCAGCGTAAAGAGCGCTTTCCCTTACTCAAATGTTTTTGATGCTAAAAAAATAAGTGAACAGATATGCACCGAAAATGGGAATGATTCCCTTTCATTAAATAATGTAGATGATTTATATGAAAATGTGAATTCTAAGTTTAAAAAATCTATGAAAACTCACATCTTAAAATTAAAGACAAAAAGAGACGATTTAAAATCACAATGCGATAAACGAGATAAACTATACCGCAAATGGAAAGCCAGGCCTAATGATAAGCTAGCAGAAAAACAATATAAAAGCTGTAGGAACTATGTCAATAAACAGGTCAATAAAACAAGAAATACTTATTATCAAAATAAATCTTCTGAATGCAAACACTATATCAAAAAAACCTGGCAGATCCTTAATGAAATAATAGGGGAAAAACGCACTTCCTTAGATGACTCCATCATATGAATTTCAAATATATTGGCGTTAGAAACATCTGCGATAGTTTTGCAAAATCATTCGATGATGGGGGAAAAAATGCAATTCACACATGTGATATCAAGACAATTAATACAACAAACTGTAAAATGCCAAATTCGCTATATGTCGACGAGGTTAGCGAAGAGGAGATTTACTTGCTTATTAATAGACTCGATGACCGTAAAAGTGCTGGATTCAACGGTATCAGGCCCAAAGATCTCAAGCAAAATGCATCTGCATTAACTTCCGTGATAACCAAACTCATTAACCTCAGCGTAAAATATGCCACCGTACCCAAAGCGCTAAAAATCTCGGTAATAACACCTATATATAAGTCAGGACTGAAATCTGAACCAAAAAATTATCGTCCCATAGCAATATTACCTGTTACTGAAAAAATATTAGAGGAAGTTGTCGTCACAAGACTGACAACGTGTATAGAAAAGTATAAAATAATCGAACAAAGTCAATATGGATTCCAAAAACAAAAAAACATTAACCAACTCCTGGTTAATTTTGCTAACAAACTAAATGAAAGTCTTGGAAAAAATGTTCATAACCTCGCCATATTTATTGATTTTACCAAAGCGTTTGATACCCTGACGCATTCGAAGTTACTGGAAGCCTTAGAATGTTCAGGTATAAGAGGAAACTGCCTGGAGTGGTTCAAAAGCTATTTGGAGCTAAGAATCTTTAGGGTAAAAATCGCTAATCAGTATAGCGACGATATCTCAGTTTCGTATGGAGTTCCTCAAGCTTCAAAATTAGGACCAATTTTATACCTAATATATGCGGATAATTTGATAAAAGCCCTAAAAGACTGCGACGTCTTTGCATATGCGGACGATACTATGTACTATTGTAGTGTCACACAAGGACATAAAAGTTGCAACAAGTTTAATGCAAGAAAAACTTGACATCGTTGCCAAGTGGTCTCATGACAACGGACTATTAACTAACCAAGTTAAAACTAAAGTAATGCATATTAGACCACCTTATTTGCAAACCTCAGATATAAATTTAAAGTACCATAGCTATGATTGTTTACACAAAACCCAAACATCTTGTTCCTGTCATACTACCATCGAAGTCGTGCGGTCATACAAATACTTGGGAATGGTCATTGATGATAATTTTAAAAGGAACAAGCACGTTTCACACTTGCGAAATAAGCTCCGAAAAACTTCGTATTTCTTCTTTCAATCGAGTCAGAATTACATTTTGAAAATCTTGGCGAAGAAGAAAAATGTATATACACCAAATGCGCAACTGAACAAAGAGTTAGGAATACTTGATGATAAATCTATTTGTAAGATAACTATCCTTAACGAGTTTTACGACGAAAAGAAATTCCAAACACCAATTAACCATAATCTCGGAACAAGAATGCAAAACCAGAACAGACTGCGAATACCCAAGTTCCTCAATAACTACTCAAAAATACTCTATCTGTTTTAGTACCAACTTTCCTCAATGAACTACCTGTCAATTTGCTTAATCTGCCAAAGGGACCCCATAGGAAAAACCTAATCAAAAACCATATACAAAGCTTATTGTAAAAATTTCCGATCATTCCACTAGACTACTAGTTTTAAAGATAATAAAATCTTCTATCAATATTAAATATTTTTGTGAAACCTATTGTAAAAATATGTACCCGCAGACAAGCCCATGGCTTCGCGGGTTAAGTGTAATACTTTTGGAATTTAATATGAAGAACAATAAATATGAATATGGATGGCCTTGGTTGAATGTGTCTAATGTCCGGACACGTCGTCAGCAAGTTTGAGGATGCGCGTCTAGCTATGGGAATGGAGATGAACTGCTTTAGCGTGAGAAAGAATTGTTAGGAGTTCGAAAGTATGCTACATTACCTTATGCAAACAAGCACACAAGTAATTGCGTGACGGAAAGCAATGATTGTGGAGAATAGAGAAGACATACAGAACTATTCTTCTACCTGTAGTTGAACTCGTGCCTTCGGCTTACTAATCGGATTGCTTAATTGGCAGGTCTACTACCGTATGTTCCGTCCAGCGGCAAAATGAATTACATTGCACTGATTGTTTCTGGTACAGGAGCGGAAGTAATTGTAAAGACCGCACTTTTGCTAGTGAAATTATTGATAACAGGAGGTCGATTCTGTAACTTTTAACCACTCGCCGAGCTTTAAGCTTCTCGCCAGTTTTTGGCGTTTGTGCTTACCGAAAGTGCAATTCCCTTGCTTGCCTAAACACTGAGATATAGCTAATTTTAATATGTGGCATCTCAATCGAAGCAGACGTAAGCATTACGTAAAGCTTAACTTAACTGACAGCGCCGCCGTCCACGTCGCAGTAGCGCAGATGATGAGCGCCCGGATTACACCGCGTGTATCTCGAGCTCGATTTCAGGATCTCGTTTTTTTTTATTTAATTTTCTTATTTGATTTTCATTTGATAAAATTTTATTTTTAAAAATATGTTAACAATTCTAAGCTCAAACAAATTTTTCCAATTATTGGAACAGTGTTTCAACTGCATTAATAGAGACCACAGGATCTCGACGAACTTTTTATACCTTTCATGAACATGAAATGGTATTATACCTTTGCTCCGATGTTTATAAGTATGAGAAGAAGAAGAGATAGACCCACCAATAAGTATACCGAAATTATCAGGGCGATGAGTTAAGTCGACTTAGCCATGTCCATCTGTCTGTTTGTACGCAAACTAGTCCCTCAGTTTTCGAGATATCATGATAAAATTTGGTATGGAGCCGCCAATTTGCATGAGATTAATCATTCAATACAACGCATAGCTCCCATACAATCGGTAGTTTCGATAAATGGGTGTTGGGCTATAAATTTTGCAATTAAAAAGCTAGGAACGTAAACCTTTGGAGGTTTGGTACTTTTTAGATATGTTATGTGTGTAGTGACGCATAGCTTCCATACAATCGATAGTTTCGATAAATGGGGTTTGGGCTATAAATTTTGCAATTAAAAAGCTAGGAACGTAAAACTTTGCAAGTTTGATACTTATTATGTACGTAATGTGTGTCGTGAAAATCAGTCATATTGGACCAACATAACATATAGCTCCCATACAATCGATAGTTTCGATAAATGGGGTTTGGGCTATAAATTTTGCAATTAAAAAGCCAGGAATGTAAAACTTTGCAAGTTTGATACTTATTATGTACGTAATGTGTGTAGTGAAAATCAGCTAGATCGGACCTGCATAACATATATCTCCCATAAAATCGATTGTTCCGATAAATGGGGTTTGGGCTATATATCTTTAAACAGTTTTGCAGAGTTTGTACTAATTTTAAGTAAGGATCGGGCACTTAACACCGTGATGCGTATTCATGAAAGGTATAAAGTCTTTGGCACAGTCGAAGACAGCCCTTTCCTAACTTGTTTTCGTATATATTCTGTTAAAATTAATTTTGGAAAATATGCCAAAAGTTTTTTTTTACGATTTAAACACGAGAATTTCCATATCTATGTTAACACACTTCTAAACACAATCAAATCAATCCGCGACACCTAACCACATCTGTAACACTCTTCGTGGGGTTAAACCTTAGCGAATAGAAAAAAGGGTTACACATTTTGTTAAGTGAGATTAAAGCTAACACCTGGCGTTAAAGTAGTTGCAGAATCGACCTACAGGCCAACGTCAATATTTTAGTAAATACTCGTTTTGTACTGATCTGATGTTCATACGAAATAAGGTCGATGTTGGCGTTGACAACCATAGTAGGGGTGAATATCACTATACCCTTAGTCAATACCAAAAACGCATGAATGTCTGCCAATAGCTATCAATCGTTACAAAGCCGATACCAATTCGAGAACATCACGTAAATTTATTTATTATAATTGACAACCATAATAGGGGTGAATATCACTATTGTCTTGGGGCCGTTTACTCAATGTCTGATTAACAGCTTAATGAAACTTTATCACAGGTTGGCCTAAAAAGCATTTACTCAATGTCTGATTAGCAACAACTCGCTGATTATCTTCTGATAAAAGTTATCAAAGGATGGAAGTCTGATTATGTGCTTAGCATAACAAAAGTGACAGCTAAGAGCAAACATCTGATTTTGTGATAAATTGATTTGCTAACAAAATCTGCTATAGAATTTAGAAATGTGATAATATCCAAGTAAAGAAATATCACAATCGAAATTTGAACGCCAAAATTGGGTCATTAAAAATTGTAAACAAGAGCAGCTGTCTCTTTTCTTGCGATCACAATGCAACTTTTGTGAATTTTTTTCCAAAACGTTCGCAATGACCACCTTTATCATGATAACTTAATCAGACTTTTGTGTATCTAGGCAAGCCATGATTAGGTTATCATGTGATAAAGTTTATCATAACCAGAAATTGAGTAAGCGGCCCTTAGTCAATACCAAAAACGCATGAATGTCAGTCAACCCCTATTATGGTTGTCAATACTTGCATGACTTGATTTGATGTTATCGTTTGGTATCGGCGTTGACCTTCTCGCATTTTTGGTATTGATTAAGGCAATAGTGAGCTGTATGCAGACATTCAAGTAGGTACCTTACATCAAGACCACAGTGCACGGCTGCCGGTGTTGACGGACGCAATACCGTAACATGCGAGTAGGCTCGTAAGTACCGTACTTCTTTTTTATCATGGGCTGCCATAGTGGTGGGACACTGCTCATAACTTTCGCGAGGTGACTCTGTTTTACACATAACACTACGGATCTAGACCTGTGGGTGTCGATCTTACCCTTTCCTCAAACCCAAGGTGTACTGCCGGGTAAGCTTTAACGGCCAAAATCTACACTTAGGTCGTGTGCATAGTGTGGTCCGGCAAAACCTTTTGATGGAAAGCCACGCGAAACCGTACCAACCAAAAAACGAGGATAAAGGAAGTACGGCGATCATCGGGTAGGTGGCCAGTCTCCACAGGCCTCCATCGTCTAGCAACCCTCTTCAGGCGATGAAAATCCCAGAGGCAGCAGCTTGACTGAGCCTGCGGGGGGGAAGGGCTTTGGCCAATCGGTGTACTAATCCGAGAGCCCACGCTACTGGACTCCGAAGCGAGGTAGCACATGACCTTACTGTCGTAAACTTCAAGAGACAGGTTCAATCGACGAGGGCTCAGACGCCGACCTATAAATTTAATTATGCGGGTCCTACAGATCAACCTGCATCACTATAAAGCAGATTCGGCTGCCCTTGTCCAAGAGGTGAATGCTTTCACAGTTGATTATATCCGACAACTAACAAGTTGAAGTAACTCTGGAAATGAACCAAAATTTGTTACTCCAAACAGGAAGGAAGCCCTTGATACCACGATAGTCTCTGACCCGATATTAGGCCAAATCAAGGGACAACTCTCCTCTTGTAGCTTAGAGAAATAAAAGCGAACAGATTGGAATGTTTTAAAGAATGGTCTGTAGCATTAGCTTCAAAGGCACGCTTCTCGCGGTAGGCTTAGCCTGCCGCTAAAATCTGATAAAGCGCACATATATTCTGAACACAAGTCAGTTTTGATCGGTGAGCTTGACTCATAGTCTTAAATTACAACATAGAAATTTGCTCGAAATAGACTGCGTAAAGTTCTATCAAAAACTCCAACTGGTCCGAGTTTCATTCAGGAACCTGAAGAAATTGGACACCATCTAGCCCGAAATGGTCGCACTCCTAATGGACACGCACTTTCCGGGCTGTTCCAGGGAGCCGTCAACAGCCGACAACAAAGAAACATACACTCATTCTATGGGGAAGTTAATTAACCCTCAAAAGGTCGAATGGGCTATCAGAACCGTCGCCCTATTTAAATCTCCGGGACCCGATTACATCTTCCCCTCTGAATTAAAATGTCTAGTGACATTCTCCTCCCCGTTCTGTCTGAAATCTATACGGCATGTCTAAGGCTATGCCACTTTTTTCAGAGCTGGATCGAGGGGAAGGTAGACTTCATACCTAAAGGAGGTAGAGCTTTACACTCAAAGTCAGGGTATCAACTCTACGTCGAAGGTAGCATAACATGTCTTACAAATAGTAAAAAATCAGAAACCCTTGATTTTGACATATCTTGAAAAAATGCTAGTACGTCAAACTCGTAATTAAAACTATGCATTGTGTGAACGCACTGTAAACCCTGTAAAGAACTTGCGTTCCTATATTTGGTTACAAGGTAGCCCTTGGCATACACTAATTTTGAGTGCCGTTTTTTTTATTTTGTATTAGTCTTGTTTGCGTTTGAGTATACAAAGTAGATTAAAAATTAAATCTAAACAAGAAACTTGTAAAAAACCCATTAAAAAAGGAAAAGTTCTCAAAGCAGCCATGAACCGTGCAAGATATTTATTAAATTCAAACTCTCAAATTATTCATTACCTAGCAATTATACAGCAATTTCTACTTGCACTTTAATGCGCTAAGCAGATACAAGTGGAAAGTTATTGCAATAGCTTTGATTTAGACAGAACTTCGGCGGGATATCTCAAAAACTGAGGGAATAGTTTGCGTTAAAATATACGGACGAACAGACAGACAGAGCTAAATCGACTCAACTCATCGCCCTTATTATTTCGGTATACTTGTTGATGGATCTATCTCTTCGTCTTCTCCTACTAACAAACATCAGACCAAAGTTATAATAGCATTTCATGTTCATGAAAGGTATAAGAAGCAAGAGACACCAGAAAGGAATGGGTTGCATTCGACTGTCCCGAAGATGTTATGGTTTACCCTCAATTAATAGTAATCTTTTATATGGTTCAGTTGGTCATGACTCACTGCGGTTAGTTAGGTAACTTAACAGTTTGGATTCACTCTCCGGTTTGATAATAAATCGATAGCTACGGGAAAGTGATATAATTTTTCTGAAGTGGCAGCACCAAATATTCCCATAGAGTGGAAAACGCACCAATAACGGAACTTTTAATTTCCAGACAAACTAGTGTTAAATTTCGGGTAACTCAGGATGCCCGAAGGTGTCGGACAGAAAAATAAATGGGCAGTTGGCATCCAAAAGGTGTCTCCTTGTTATAACAAAGTATTTAGTTAGGTAGAAGGAGCACGAGTACACTAGAATTCAATGCTATTTCTTTGGCATGTAAACGCGTGCTAGTAAATATGTCAAACAAAGTTTTAAAAGTGGCGGAAACCACCAACATGAAAGAAGCACTTACAAGATGCCAACCTCAAAACGGAAGGAGACACATGGAATCCTGTACTGATCCCTGACTTTGACACGGCTGAGTTCACGGTTTCGCCCGATATGGTCGAAGGCGAGTAAAAACTATCTATATTGCCAGAATAAATTTTAGCAGCAAATGGCAACTAATTACTAGTCAATTTGTAAAAGCATTGTAAAGTTGGTCTTAAATGGGTTTTTAAGGCGCCAGTATTTTTATTACTTGATATGTTAACGATACCTGTAGATCAGAATATTTCCAATGGCTAGGTCGGATAAGGAGTGCCATGTGTCTCCTATCCCAAACCCAATAACGTGGGGTATCGCGAGCCACCAAGGGAACACACAAAACTCATAGTCTAGAGCCTTCCTTTTTTGCGCGACAACAGAAGCGTGCCTTCAGGGTTCGGACTTGACCAAAAATGCAGTAATTTTAAAACCTACTGCACTTTAGTCCAAATCTACTACGCTTTATGCTTCCATAGAAAAACACTGTGTAACAAATTCAGGTTGTGCACTCTGACAAAGATATTAGAAAAATCTAGTTACCTTATTTCTAATGGAAGCGCAGTTTGGTGATAACGTTCGCCTTGCTCATTAGATTCAGTTGGCAACTGTTGAGCGAGTTGATTTAAACATGTTAACTATTGAAAACTATTTTCGTTTTAAGTACAGAGGAAAGAAATCTTCAGATGCAATACTCGCTGAAATTTCTTGGTGGTCTAAAAACACATTTTAAGAAGAGGAAGACGAGGAAAAAGAGGAAGAAGGGGAAGACAAAGATGAAACTGAAGAATATCAGTTGGACGAATTTATCCACCTTTCTGATGATGACCAAGATATTAGAGAGAGCAGTGAGGTTGATCCACAGCCGCCTGCTAAACGGCATCTGGCCAAATCATTAATTTTATTTATTTAATTTTTTTACTTAAAACTTTTCACAACTAACATTTCAAAATTATATTTTTTCCCGTATTTTTATAATTTCTTTTTTAATGTTTCTTCAAAACCAACACTGAAAAAATTGAGAAGCATATTATAGATCAAACGGAAAGAAAAAAGACTTAGTTTTGTGGTAAATATGTTCAAAAAGCATGAAAAAAAAAATTTCCAACATTTTGCTTCATAAGCAATACAAAAATTTTTTAAATAAATTTTTTTTTAAATTTTAATTGTTGCACAGGTCTCTAGCAATAATGTGGCTATCACGGATTGAAAAAATATCAATTAGTCGACGAGTTATAGCCCAAAAACCATACAAACAATATGCTGAAAATCGGCATTTGACTGCAAAGTTCGAAGGTCGATTAAAAAAAAGTTTGAACTAACATAAACAAACGCCGCGATGCGGGTCTTCTAATTTAGCCTATATTTTGACCCCTCACTCTCAAAATCGACCTAACTTTTGCTAACCTGAATTTGTTTCACAGTTTAATGCCATAGTATGATTTTTTTTTAACTGTAAACTCCTACAAAGTCATTAATCACTATTAGTATTCTTGTGTTTTTTATTTGTGTTCCATACCGGAAAAATTACCTTTAATAAAAATAGCCGCTGAGCAATATAATTTTTTTTTAAATTACATTTTAAAGCTCAATGCTGATTTAATTTGCGAAACCTTCGTTCTATGGCATATTCATACTATACTTTTACCAGGTTTGGTAGTTATAAAGAAGTTGTAAAGATCCGAACCCTGATGACAACCGCGATAGGATCGCGCTGCACTGCAACCCCTATGGCATGCTATACCTCAATCAAATAGAACTGTTCCAATGCCGCAATGCCTGTTGTTTGGAAATAATGGAAATTCCTATCGCATAGGGAAGTCGCGCAAGTGCAATCGAGATCAAAAGTAAAAGTGATGGTTATGCGTTCGGTCTTGCAAATTCTTCATTTCCTCCTCTTGTGCGCAGAAAATTATAAAATTTCCTAATTAAAACTCAATAGAATTAAACAAATTGAATATAATAATAAAGTAGACATAATGAGCTATACGTGTGTATATGGATTGTTAGTTTTTTGCAATTTTTTTAATTGCGTGTGAAAAAACGAAAAATAATTTTTGGGTCGTTGCCGCAGTAGCGGTTTATACAGTGGTGAAGAAACGCGCATGCATATTAATTTAAACTATTAAGAAATAGCTTTTAAAGTAGTTTTTAAAGTATAATTAATTTGCACCTTTTGTGGAGGATGAAACGTTTTTATCAAAACTTCAACGTTCAGTAAACTGGGGGGCTACTCTGTATCGCGATGCGAAAGAAAAATGTTTCGCATTTGCTGTAATGACACTCTGTAACTCGGCTATCGCAACCTGAAATTGACATTTGCTTTTTCCCTTTTGCATACAATTTTTCCCTCTCGACTCCCTGCACTCTGTATCACGAAAGCAAATGTCAAATGATTTAAAAATTCGAATTTTGCTACAACGAAAAGCAGTCACGGCCAAAAAGTGTAAGGTTTTACAAAAATATGTGATTTTAATTAGGGTTTATGTTTATTTATGTACGTACTAAGAATAATTGTATAATTCTTGTTGAATTTATTAAAAGCTTTGCTGATACCGAGGTCAAAACGGGTCGGTTGATACCTCTCCCAACATTTTTAGACGCGTTTAAGAAGTTGTCTCCTGAAGGAAACAGCTACAGTTATCTTCGCACCTGAACCACAAAAGTTATGTTGAATAAGGGATCTGCCTTTTGAAAAGTGGTCTTTGAGAAAAGATGTTCAAAGTTCTCTGCAGGATTTCTAAAAAGTGTTAATAATCACGGCTCCAGGGGATATCCAGAGTCACCCATATTAATTTTGAATAATTAAAAAATTTCTATCAATTGTTGTTGCTTGCAAAAACTTGAAATTTCTAAATAAATGCAGACCCCAGATCTTAAAGTTTTTTGGAATAACCCACTATAAAAAGGGCGGGTCCACGCCCATTTTCGAAAATTTGTATTTTTTGGATTTCTTAGTTTACGGAAACTTTAAAAGTGAAATATAAATGATGTAAAGCTATTTTACGCAAAGTTATTGCTTATTTAATATATCTACGATCCTCTTCAAAATCTTTCATATAAAAGTGTCCGTGGACCTTAACCGATTTCGCCCATTGTTTCTTCGAACATTTCTTGCACACCTCGAAATCTGCGTGCAAAATTTCGTTTCGATATCTTGAATATTTCTAAATTTGACTTAATCAAAAGTGAGCGGTGCCACTCCCATTTAAGGCCTTAATCTTAATGTATACACCAAATTTTATCCTTATAGGTTTATTATGTATTGAGTACTCACTTTTTTTGTGTTTTGGAAAATATTCTATATACAAAAAGTGGGCGTGGCTATCATCCGATTTCCCCCATTTTAAATAGCGCTCGGAGATGAGTGCCAAGGAAAATGCATACCAAATTTCATTAAGATATCTTAAAATTTACTCAAGCTATCGTGTTCACAGACGGACGGACGGACATGGCTTAATCAAGTTCTCTTTTCGTCCTGAACATTTTGATATACATAAGTCAATATCTATCTCGATCCGTTTATGCCGTTACATACTGCCGTTAGGCGACTAAAGTTAATATACCTTGTGTGCGTAGCACTACTAGGTATAAAAATGTGTGTCTTTAATAGGCGCCAAAGTACTCAACCGCTCTTTATGAAATTTTCACAATGTATACTTGGGTCCACTGGGTACAGCATGGGCAATATATAGTTTTGGAAAAGTGGGCGAAGCCACGCCCACATATTTTGTATTTTCTTTCTGCTCTTGAACTTTCACGATAGGTTCAGGAGTTCGCTGGGCACGAAACAGTCTGTATAAAGCTTTTGGAAAAGCCCCTAGGTTATATAAAGCTGCAGTTCGGTATAGCTAGGAGTTTTTTTGATTCAATATAAAAATCGTGTAACTTTGCAAGACTTTTGATATTTTTTTTTTTTTATAAACGATTGAATCTAACTGGCTTGGCTAAGTTGTGCAGCAGTTTTGTTATTCAAAATCGCCAGAAAACGTTTTGATTGGTCTAATTTCTAAAGTCGTCTTAAGTTGTTATAATAAAACGCCACAGATATATAGATGTGTTCTAGTATATTATAAAATGGCGAAAGCAGACAATGAATTTCAGCATTCTTTTGTAAAACTGAGAGACTAGTTTGCGTTCAAATAGACAGACGGATGGAGAGACGAACATGGCTAAATGGACTCCGCACATCGTGCTGATCATTTTAGTGAACTTTTCTCTTCTTCTTCTCATACTTACATATATTTCATGTTTATGAAAATTTTAAATTAGCAGAAATTTTATGCCTACTTCTTCAAAATTGACAAAATTATTTTTAGGTCGAGTTTTTTTTAAAAAGCTTATTATGTGCAAAATCTGATTGATATAACTTGCTTAGTTGTAGAAATATCGCCTTTTAAATTTTACAAAAAAATTTTTAGAGCTATTTTAAAAAACTGGGCGTGGACATCAACCGATTTCGCCCAGTTTTACAACAAACAGTTGCCTTTATATATTGAACATTATCATCAAATTTCATTTCTGGCGGAGTTGTGGCATAAAAAATTTTGTGGAATAATCCACCATAAAAGGGGCGGTGCCACCCCCCTTTTCAAAAATTCCTTGACGAATTTATTTTGTGCTTCAATCTTAATGTATACACCAAATTTTATTCTTATAGGTGTATTATGTACTGAGTAATCACTTTTTTTGTGTTTTCGAAAATATTCTATATATAAAAAGTGGGCGTGGCTATCATCCGATTCCCCCCACTTTAAATAGCGCTCGAAGATGAATGCCTAAGAACTCGCATACCAAATTTCATTAAGATATCTCAAAATTTACTTAAGTATAATCTTATAACTTTAAACGAGTTATTCTTGTATATTTGTATAGTTGTATAGTTGTATATTTGTATATTTGTATAGTTGTATATTTGTGTATCCACTATTATCTCAGGAACGACTTAACCGATTTGGATGAAATTGGTATATGGGGAGTATCCTTTGTTCTAAGATTTTCTACTTTGGTGTTGCCACTTGGGGTGATTCACAGGGTTGCCACCTATATAATTTTTTTTTAAATATTAAGCAATATAGGGAAATATGGGTATCAAATGAATGGTATTTTAGGCCGTATACCAACAAAGTATTTTCGAGTAGGGCTGCCACCTAGGGTTGCCACCTGACCGCATTTTATTTATTACTTCAGATATCGACCACTAAAGGAAGCTTAGAGGGTTGCCACCTTTCCGAATTTTTTTTAAATATTAAGCAATGTATGGCAATATGGGTATCAAACGGAAGGTATTTGAGGCCGTATGCCAACCAGAATATTTTTAAGTAGGATTGCTACCTAGGGTTGCCACCGAGCAAGGCTCGGTCACCCAGGTATTATATATAAAATAATAGAGCGCCAGTCGTTTATTCTCTCTGCCAACTGTCGATTTGTAAAATCGTCAATAGAATGATCAATGAAATAAATCTACCAAATTTCATTATTTTATCTGTTTTTATTGTTGAATTGTCTGTTTTATCTGGTTTCAATTTAAACAAAGACACGGCGCTTATGAATTCTTATATTACACAAATTACTAAACTCTTTTGCATCGACTCCGGTCTTGAGACCAGATGTTGCTTGAGGCTCAATAGGTTCCACACCTAACACGCATAGCTTTTCTACTGGACAATTAATGCAGCGAATTGCCTGGATGTAACGCCGTGATTGGTCCCATCATCCACAAACTTGGTGGCGTAGCTTCGGTTTTTAGGACTACCAAGTCGATGTGACTACATTGTTTCGAAGCACTTTGTGTGATATGCTGTCGTGATCGTCAATAGTCGATTGGGTTCTCCGGCCATTCTACTGGTATATGCTCGCCTAGCGCTGGTACTTAACTATCGTCAATTAATAAATTTCCGGGTGTTAATGCTCCTAAATCTTGCAGATCGAAACTTTCAGCACATAGTGGACAAGAATTGAGGGCAGGCCCCACTTCGGCCATCAGTGTCTGGACAGCCTCTATGGTTAACAAGTGAGCTCCCATCACCCGCCGAAGGTGGTGCTTGGTTGCCTTAAAGTCAGATTCCCAGAGTCCCGCTTTGTGTGGGAAACGCAAAGTAATAAAGTGCCATTCGGTTGTGTTGCTCCCGCGAACACCAGTGCCAATTTCCCTTACCTGAATTTTGTAAACAAATATTTATTTGGAATACTCTATGTGTCTGGAAAGAAGGATGTGTGAACAGGCATTTTTAATAAATAAACACCAATATTTTAATTAAAACAAAAATATACGACTTTCCCTTTTTATCTATGACTCATTTCCACTAAATAAAATATTCAAATCTGGACTCTAATTCCCACCGCACTGGTAAAAGAAATAACAGCATTAAACTCAACTTTGGTTGTTAAACAAGGTACAGGTTGTATAGCAGCTAAACTTCTATTAGCTAAAATATTTTTAAGTATCCTTCCTTTTTTTGTTATAAATGAACACTAAGTGCTATAGAGCAAAATAAAGTAAAAATTACCGATATAAAAATATTATTCCATTGTGGTTTTGTCAAAAGTGAACCCTGAAGAAAATCGTTCACGGTGTTACTTGGTTTTAAACGCACTAACGCGTACAAATTCATTTTTATGTATAGATGTAAGCACAATTTAATTAAGACGAGTGTTTGAAATATCGTTCTCCAATTATTGCCACCTTTGTACCTTATCTAAACGATGTGTAGAGAAGAGTAGACTTAAATACTGCTCATTGTACTAATTTTCTGCTCCTCTCTCAACCATTTTAAATCGTCCCTATTTGCAAATAAACAAAGTTAGATTTGTCGGGGTCAAATAGCTTACCAGCTCGTTTCCAAAAAACACCGAACCGACCTTTAAGCAACCCAACAATTTGTTTGCAATTCCCGTCTGCTCTATGAGATCAGTCACCTAGCAGAACCAGATTGATAGCATCAAGAATTTTGCCCACCTACAGCCCATAAGTGCCTACCATTTATTTTTAAGGGAACTATATGCAAAGATTCTGATATTGCCTGCGATTGTCGACGGGAGAACTGCTAGAACTGGTTGCGGGCCAGGAACGCTTGTTCAGAACTCATCCTGACTAAAAGGTTACCCCACAACTTACATTGTCCTTTGCCAATAGTGGTTAAAAACACGTTGGGGATTCTACTTAAGAGTACTAATTTTATGTATTCAATAACTTTTTTTTAAATTCTAGATCGGATACCTGCCCGTTTGGTACTTTACTTTCTATCTTGGTCCGGTTTTTTGGTATCATTTATGATGCGAAATGATATAAACTTTGCTATGGTGGCAATGGTTCGTTCACCGGGGGACGATGGCTCAAAAAATGCCACTGACGATTCAGCGTTTTCAACAAATGGAATTGTTGGGCTTAATAACTCCTTGCAGCATAACTTCACAAATATGGTAAAAGCTTTGATATACAGCACTGTGTGATACCGATTAACTAAGCATTTAATCCCATACAATTGCAAGGCTAACTAAGTTATTTTTTTTTGACATCAGGTAATTAGTTAAAAAGATTAAATAAAAAAAAAAAAGAATATATGGCCTGGTATACGGCAGAGATGTAAAAGAATGCATTCTTTTGTGAATAATTATTCACTTGATTTATCGAAAAATGATTGCATTGCAATGATTTTTTGAATTCTTTGACTGGGACTTCAAAAATTAAGTCCCATTCAGACCTCATTTTGTGACTTCGAATTCTTTTTTCATTCATTTTTTGGTTATTCATGTATTGCATTTATTGAATAAATAGTCTCACTGAAGTCAATTGAAGTCAGTTGAAGTCATATGGAGTCATTTGAAGTCAATTTACCTGTGGCATACGAGACATGATCGCAAACTATTTTTACAAGAATTGAAGAACGCCCTGTCACAGAACGAGTTTGAAAAACTCCCTATCTCATTGAAAATTCAATACATTTTCAACTGAGATAGGGCGTTTTTCAATCAAACTTTGACATAGGGCATTATTGAAAGAAATTCTGAGATAGGTCGTTCTTTAACCTAATTTTTAAATAGAGGGTCGTATTAAAAAAAAGCAATTGCTTTTTCAAAACCTTTTCTCAAATTTTGAAAGCTTCTTCATACAAATTGATGTCCAATTTGTCAAAATTTCAGAAAAACGCAAACACTTTTTTTATTAATATGACCTATAGTGTTATTGAAGAAAATTCTGAAAAATATTTTGAAATAGGATCTTCCACTCAGCAGTCGATTTGTGATTTTACGTTCAGCATGACTACTATATTTATAAGTAGGCAGTTCTGCAACCAAAATATCCCTTTTTTATATGAGAGACTTAAAAATGTCCCTTTTTTCCCTTTTACAAAATTTTGTAGTGAAATACCGTCAAAAAGGGGAATTTCCCACGATCTGGCACCACTGGTTTGTATACATTTTGTTGCAAATAGTTAGAGACTTCACTCAAAAAATGAAGTCAGTAAGTGACTTCTCTAAATGACTTCAAAGTCGTGACTTCAAAAAGACTTCAGACTTCATTTTTTCATTCTTTAGTCAAAAAGTTAGTCAATGAATGCACTCGAAGTTGGAGTCATTGAATTCGACTTCAACTGATTGCATTCGCATATGAGTGCATTCTTTTACAACAGTCTTTTATATAGAAAGTCAGTTGAATTTTTAACATTAATTTATTTTATAATTTTATATTTGTAAAATAAATTACGCTTGGTTTTTAGACATTTTACTTTTATTATCTTTTTCTTTGATTTTCGTTGGAAAATCAGCTTACTATCCTGTCGGAATATCAACACAACAAAATATATCTTTTTCTTTCTTTACTTTTTCTTCCACTTGGCTCTCTAATATCTTGTTCTTTTAATACTTTTATTCCTTACTTTTTCTTTTATTTGGCATTTTGTAATATTAAAGCTTTAATTGTTTCTTTAAGTTAACTTTGATATATAAAGTTATTATTGTACTATGCTGTATTGACTTTGAGTGACAAGCACATTAAATATAATTTATCAAAATTTGCGTGTCAGGATGAAATAAATAAACGAATTGAATTGAATACCTCCGAAGATATTTTTGTTGAGCTTCTCTACCAATGCTGGTGGTAGTGGTTTTGGTGGTTTGTGTGGTTTGCCTACAAATTAGAGCGACCGACATGTTTTGCGCGTCTGCAATGCAGAAAATTTTTATAAAGATAATTGAACAAAGTTATAATTTGTTTTGATATTTATTAATATAGAAAATTAGAAAAGTAATGGAAGTATGGTCTATAGTGTAGCACAGGGTTGGGTCACTTTGAATAAAAAATTACTTAGATAAAAAATAACTTTTTATTCATTACGCAATAGAATTTGTGTGACGCGTGATATGTTAAAACTTTTTAAAACATATTTAAATTTCAAGTACTATCAAAGCTTTTGAAAATAAATAAAAAGAAGATAAAAAGATTTTGAACACTATCTTTACATTTATTTCGCCAAAAACCAGCAGCAAATTTGCACTTAAACAAAGGTATGAGTTTTAGTTTTAATATTTTAATCATACTAATTGTTATCAATTTATGACATTTGAAAATACAGAGCTGGAGTGCATCTAATAGACTTTGAATGTTTGGTCAATTTTCGAACTTCCATTTCGGCTTTGCCTTAGTTTGGAAACGTGCAAACGTTTCAAACCTCATAAACTTATTACAATTGGTATGATTAAAATTTCAAAACTAAAACTATCATATCTTTGTTTAAAGACAAATTTGTTGCTGATTTTTAGGCACATAAATATAAAGGTAGTCTTTAAAATTTTGTATCATCTTTTTTTATAGTGCTACCTACATAAATACAATTGCAATTAGTTTTAGGTGCATTTGTACATATTTTACAGCCTACTTCGCATTCAAAAGATTTGAATTCTCCAAAAATAGGAGGGACGAGTAAGACAGCATCACAGTTGGCACAAACTTGCCGGTTCAATTTACAGCGAGAAATCGACAAAAATCTGAAAGTGCCAATTTCAGGAGTTCACCATACTTTTTGAAAATACGTATTTATTCATTTAAGTATTTTGAGTATAAAAAGCGAATCTTTCGCACCATATAAGGAAGCGGAATAGGAAGAAAGGTCCTAAGATTATTCTTTCTAACAACAGGTGCAGCAACTAAACCAAACACACAATTTCATTCATGGACGGCAAGTGCACCAAAAACTTCGTCCATTCATAAATTGTCGAAAATCCTAAATTCACATTTCACATTTTTTCAAACATTGTGGACAAGTCAAACAAGGGGGCGCGTGCGAGGCAAGGAATTGCCGATGTTATAAATCTCATGCACTAGGGGACCATACAAATTAGCTCATGTCCAGTTGCCTTTAGGAAGAATTTCAACTTGCGACAAATAATTTAATATTTCTTGGTTTGCTGGAGTGACGCTTTGTCACAGCCAATAGACCGAACAAAAAAAAACATTTGGTTTGGTTTGTCATTTGATATGTATGACATATGTATGTTCTCTCTGCACAAAAGCTACTTCTAATGTTGTTGTTGTTGTTGTTAACAGTGCTTCGCCCTGCCCCAGATTGGACAGGGTTACACTGAAATAACAGCCCTTGGCCGGGTGAAAAAACCCGGGTCATTCCGGTGCGATAGAACCGGCTGTTGTGGGAATGAGCTACTTCTAATAATGTTGAACAACTCTGAGCTTAAAGTCAAAGTTCTATGTATTTCAGCTAATAGCTACTCACAACGAGAAAAGAATTGGATACTTATGATAAATTCAGTGATCTGCAAAACTGGGCATACCATGCGTATGAATTTTTAGTACTAAACTATTTTCAAATTCACCAACTTTTTTTACAGTGCTTTTGGTGATGGCTGTAAAATGAGTTCTTTGTGGACTGTACAGTAGATTGACTCATACAGTGTGGGGAAAAGCACATATTGTTAAGTTTCAATGTACATATTATGACTATGATATATTTTATTTGAAACTTTTGTACAGGGAACAATACAAAATATGGTACGGTCTACTTAATATGGACACAAGCGCATTCTTTGTATACAAATATGAACAGCATTATTTAAGTGAATTTTATTCTATTACGAAGTTTCAGATTATTCCTTGTATCTTATATACTAGAAGGCGTAAACCATCGAATGCACAAGAAATGTAGAAAACTATTGATATGGAATGATTCGTTATTTAATCGAATAATTTTCGAACTACTGATTAATATTAACGTTTTATATATAAAATACAATCTTTATTTTATCAATTATTCATTCGCTCTCTATTTAGTTTATTTCGAATTCACTAACAGTGGAAAGTTGACTTTCGTTTTTAATGTTCCAAGTGGACATCACTACTTATTTAGATACTTACTTAAATGTACAGATATTAGACTTAATTCTTCTTATTTTCAATGACGAATCGAACCGAACTTCGGATCGTTTGGGGCGATACCGAGCCGAATCCAAATTGAACTTTCGTGGCAGATTGAATAGTTCTTCAACTAATTGGCTTAGAATGGAATATTACTCTTAATAAATCGAATACCTTTATTGAGGATTAAATTCCGTCATAAGTACCAACCAAACATACTTCTTTTAAGAAAACAAACCACTTTCGTCTATAAAATATAATCTCTACAATGGTAAACCCAAAAATTACTGATGTTGGAAACGCCGTTTGGTTTAGGAAACAATTTTTATTTTTCGACAAATGCGAGGCCGTTTCGGCGTTGGGCAGGAAGTAAGTAGAATAATGGAAAAAACCATTCATACGTACTAATTGAATGCTTTCGTGATGGTGCTAAGCCGCAATTTTTCGGGAAACATACATACAGGGTGGCTGATGAAAGCCGGTACCAAAAAAAAATTAAATAACTTTTTTTCTATTTAATGAATCTGGTAAATTTTTTTTTTTTTTTGCAGATTGACTTTTACATTTAACAAAAATGGATAACTGGGACACTGAAACAAGAATTTGGATTGTCCGCCGCTATCACGCACTGGAGTCCGTAGTTTCGGTTCAAAGAGAGTATAGGCGCACGTTTGGCGGCAATCCTCCGAGCAGATGGACCATAATAAGACTTGTAAACAATTTTGCCGAGCATGGGACAGTCAACAGAAGACCTTACCATCGAAACTCTTCAGTTCGAACGGAGGAAACAATCGCTGCTGTAGCTGCTGCCATACAAAACAATCCACGTGTTTCGACAAGAAGCTTATCTGCTCAAATGGGTGTAAGCAGACAGTCATTACAGTCAATTATGCACAAAGATTTGGACTTATTCCCATATAAAATTCAAATGGCCAACAAACTGAACGCTGCAGACTTGCCGATTCGCTTGGAATTTTGCCAGAAGATGCTTCAAATGGTGGAAGAGGATGGAAACATGTTGAACTGTCTTTTCATGTCTGACGAGGCCCATTTCGATTTAAACGGCAACATAAACAAACAAAATTGTCGAATATGGAATACTTCCAACCCACAGATACTCCATGAGACGGAATTGCATCCACTTCGTGTCACAGTGTGGTGTGCAGTTTCATCACGCTGCATTGTCGGGCCCTACTTCTTCGAAGAAAACGGTCACACCGTTACGGTTACTGGAGACCGTTACTTGAGCATGTTAAGAGAGAGTTTTTCTATCCAGAATTACCCCGAATGAGAATTTCTTTTAACTCTGTGTGGTTTCAGCAAGATGGTGCAGCTCCTCATATAGCCCAACCTGTTATGACAGAATTGCGACGAAAATTTCCCAATAAGCTGATATCCAGAAACTCCACATTCCGTTGGCCACCCAGGTCGCCTGACCTTACTGCACCTGACTTTTTCTTGTGGGGTTATTGCAAACAGGAAGTCTTCAAAGCAAAACCAACAAATTTGAATGAACTAAGGCAATCCATTCGAGAAACAATTGCGGCTATTCCTGTCTCAACTCTCCAAGCAGTAATGAACAACTTTTTGGTAAGATGCCGCACATGCATCGACGAGCAGGGGGGGGCATTTAAATTCCATTATTTTTAAAACTAATTAAGCTATATTTAATAAAATTTAATGAGCTTTAACATGAATAAAAGAAAAATGAATTCCATACACTGAAAAAAAAATTATTTGAGTTTCTTAATGTAGCAAAATTCATCAGCCACCCTGTATTTTGTCTTTTCTTGAAAAGATAGAAACTATATATGTGATACGAGTGTTTAATTTTTGCTCCATTCGCAAAAGGGCGGCAAATTTTTCTGGGCGATGCTAAAAATCAATAAATTGACTTATTTTAGAAGAAATCTGACAAGTCCGACAACATTTTTGCTATTTTCAAATTATATCAACGACCGATGTCGCATTTCGGACCTTAAAATATACGCATACAGTTTTCATCTTCAGCTGAACTTTTAGACAAATTTACCTTTTGTCCCGCAGGCGCCATATATTTGTATGCATATTTTTTATAAATGTGTACATATGTCTGTAAAGTGTTTGTACGATTGATATTTTGTTAGCAAGAGGCATCCTAGAGGAATGCATTTATATTTTTTAGAGAATTTCAAGTGCGAACAAATTCGATGTTCATACACAATCATAGATTTGTAAATAGATATTGCTTTGATCTGCATTAGATTGGGTCGATTTATTAACCGATATCGCGCCATCGATTTTTCGATAGGTTTTGGGCTCAGGAAAAAAAGTTCCACTACGCATACTGTTGTGTGTGGCATAAAGCAAAAAAAAAAAATGCTATTTTAACTTGCTTAAAATTGCATCACTTAAATGTGGACTTTAGCTAAGTGGTAGTTTATTGTGAATAGTAACTTAATTTTGCTTGCCTACCAGTATTCTTTGCAGATATTAGAACTGTCAAAAAGCAACACAAAGAAAAAAAATCAAAGAAAGATCAGGCTATAAATAGGCGTTTCGAGTAGAAAACGGTCTCTTTTCCTTGGTTCCTGGCTCATCATTAAGACGGTATGTGACAAGTTCGGTCCTAAAATTGTATTAGCTTTTTGAAAGTACCGCGGACTTCTATATATATATATAGAACGCGGTAAATTACACGCATATAAAAACAATATAAAATACTCGCAGAATCGAGCAAATTTCATTGTTTCTAACCGTCGTGTAAAAGCCACCGTCCTATCAAACATATAACATTTGTGATTCATTGGAGCGATTAGGAGAAATATCCACCGCCGGAGCTGACCAGGAGTAAATACTAAAATTCATACGCTGTATCCATACGAGACACCCTGGCTCAAAATCTACTCGTAAAACGGCATCGGACTCCAGGCGCATCTAGAACTTAGTTTCCTTTAATTCCCTCTATTAGGTCAAGTGCTTAGGAAAGCGATACGAAAGTTTATAGGTATACCTCATACATATTACGAGAATTTAGATAAGATCAAAGTGTCTCAAAAAAAAAAAAAATATATATTAATGGAATTTGCAGAGAATTAGTGGTGTGAAGGTAGTGTTGCCGGCCTACCACACCGAAGGTCCATGGTTCGAGCCCTGGTACAGGTAACATCAAAAGTGATTTGAAAAAAGTTTTTCAAAACGGGGTCGCCCCTCGGCAGTGGTTTGGCAAACTCTCCGAGTGTATTTCTGCCATGACAGGTTTCTCAGCAAAAATTCGTCTCCTTTGTAGATGCCGTTCGGAGTCGGCAAGAAACTGTAGGTCCCACCAATTTGTAGGGAAAATTCAAATCGGCACACCACAAATTGGAAGAGAAGCTTGGCGCAAAAATCTCTTAGGAGGTTTATGATGATATACCTGTTGTATATCGCGCCATAGAGAGAGAGAGTGAGGAAAAGATGTTTGTTTGATCCATACAAATAGATGCTAGAATAAATAAGAAGTAGAGTAACTAGTTAAAGAGAATATGTAGGTACAGTTAGGCCCAAGCCAGACTTCGATGCAAGCTTAGCATAAAATATCACGTTAGTCCAGGCAGTACTGTGCGAAAGAACACTTAAATCTAGGTGAAATAAATATAACTAATGTTTGTGCTAAAAAAAAAGGAATGAAATGAATAATGTCTAAAAATGCTAAATTATTTAAATCTTGGTGAGTTAGGAGAATTAAAATTAAGTGTAAAATTTGAAAGAAGTATTTAGAAAAAAAACAACCACAACAAGAAAAATTAACAGATATAGGTGCCCGATATATACATATATCTTCATATACATATATATACATATACATATATATGGATATATACAAATATATAGTCAAGAATTTAATGAAACCAGCGCGGTTAAGTTATTTTCCTCGATATAAGTAAACCGCATATTTAATTTTGAGATTACATACTTAGGCTCAAAAGTTTACAAAAAAAAAAAACTTTAAGAAACATAAAAAAAAATAATAATAAAAATTACGTATATAAGTGCAAATGTTAAAAACAAAAGGTATATAAGCCTTACATGCCGTTCATCGATACTGCAACGAGGGAAGCGCTTCAACTCGAACCGGTACATGAAACGTGAGTATTTGGTATTTTGTTAGCACACCATTTCTTTGTTGTTTCTATTTCCTACATTAAATTAAAAATTTGAATACATAGTATAACCAAAAAAAAAAAAATATAAATATATGTATATATATGTACGCACACACATATGTACAAGAATGTATATACACATGTAAATTCAGGTATATTTATTTGCTTTTGTTCATACATATTTTCCTTGGCATTAATCGCTATGTAACTTTTGCAACCACCCTAGTACAAGGTACCTATACGAGTATATTTACATATCTCTCTCTATGGCGCGATATACAACAGGTATATCATCATAAACCTCCTAAGAGATTTTTGCGCCAAGCTTCTCTTCCAATTTGTGGTGTGCCGATTTGAATTTTCCCTACAAATTGGTGGGACCTACAGTTTTTTACCGACTCCGAACGGCATCTACAAAGGAGACGAATTTTTGCTGAGAAGCCTGTCATGGCAGAAATACACTCGGAGAGTTTGCCAAACCACTGCCGAGGTGCGACCCCGTTTTGAAAAACTTTTTTCAAATCACTTTTGATGTTACCTGTACCAGGGCTCGAACCATGGACCTTCGGTGTGGTAGGCCGGCAACACTACCTTCACACCACGGCGGCCGCCGTGCAATTGCCTTGTCCGCTACGTTGGAAGGCGTGAAATAGAGCGATCAGCATAGCAAATTTAATATTAGGAGAGAAACTTTTTTTTGTATTTTTTTTTATCTTGCTTTTTTTTGCTTTTGCACAAAAAAAAAAAAAAACGAAACTACCTTTATCTTCCTCTATCTAATCATCTTTCGGAAACTCTGATCTATTTTGTTTGCTTTGATTTATAGTTGTCGCTTCTTTCACATTAATTAGGATTAGCTTACATATAAGCAAATGATAATTAGCAACTACACGTACGCATGTACATACTGATGTACATATACCCTCTTAAGATTTTGAATAAAAAGATTGTGTAATTGAATTCAGAAAAAAAATATGATCGTGTAAAGTTCTATCCTTGTCTGAACCCAAAGGTGAGGTAAGTTTCAAGAAGGCTGGGCTGTCAGCCATGTTTTAAATTTCCCCAACAACAATGGAAGCCATGGTAAGGGCGTGCAAAGGGGCAGTTTCACCATCTAAAGCTGCCGGTATTGTATTTGGTAAGTTATGATAACGTGTCGTGTCACTTAACGTGATTTGTTTTTGTTGTTATGATAGGCTAACTCATTGGCTAGAGTAGTCGGCCCGTTAGTGTGCACATTTTTTATTTTGTGTATGGCCCGCTGGTGTAGAACTACCACTGTTACCCTTCTTCTTGAATCCCACGGCAATGGCTGAAACTCCGGGCTGTTTTTGAAAGTCACAGGAAAGCGAATAGTACCATATACTATCTTTTGAAGACCATCGGCGGTAGTTAAGGAAGTGGCATGAGTGGACAATTTATTTTGTTTGCAGATTTCTTTGGCAAAAGTTGCCTCCTATGCACGACACTTGTGCACCACTATCTAAAAGTCCAAGATATTTTTGGCTAGCAATAACTACCTCAGCATAAGGCCTCAAGTAATTTTCCTTATTAGTAATGGAGCAAATTAAAGTCTGAATTTGTTTTCGCTCATTCTTGACTTTTCTCCAAAAGTTTCTAATACGCCGAGTAGACCTAGTTGATTGTGGAGGATCTAAATTGTTGTTATTACTAAAAATTCGGTTTCGTATTTCGTAATAGAAGTTCAAACGTTGCTCATAAGGGATTATTGTGAGCGGAGATTTCGTATTTTCCTCGGCTTTGTCAGGTAAGATGGGGTTTTGCATTGATAAAGAGCTATAATCATTTAATCTTAAAGGTTCGATTTCGAGACTTCGCAAGTGTTGAAGTTTTTCGAACGGCAGTTGTTGCAGTTTGGCTTATAAATGCCTACTAGTCCACAACCGTAGCAGAATATGGTGCGAGCTGGCGTACAGTCGACATAGCGATGACCTTCTTGTCTGCAGTTCCAGCAGACGAGTTTGTTTTCAGACTTTTTGACTGCTGCCACTTCATCAGCGTCAACTGCGAAAGGTAGTGCCGCACTAGGCTGTTCCTCTACATCGAATTCTATTTCACTAATTTGCTTTTTGTTAGGATTGCTTCTAATACTTGTCCCAGGGAAGTTAAGCGGGTTATTTTTCGCAATTTCCGCTAACAGGGTTTCGCCTTTTAAGCAGAACTTACGTAATTGTGCTACTGAACTAATGGGTACATACAAAAGTTGTTGCCTTACTCGCGGGCGTAAACCTCTTTGCATAATTTAAACAAGTTCGCTTTCGGAAACGGGATTGTGCAAGTTTTCAGCAATTTTCAACAACGCGTTTCTGTATTCATCAAATGATTCCGCGCTACCTTGTTTTCTTGTTCTCAATGCTTCTTTAATATCCGTGTCAGTCCTATGTTCTTCAAAATTGGTTCGCAAAGCCTCGCATAAGGCGGGCCAAGTTACGCGTTGGACCGACCTGCGAAAACGCCAGTACCAGTCTTTTGCCTCGCTTGTGAAAAGACACTGAGCATGTTCACAGAGAATATTGCAATTTCCTGCAAGAGTATCTACTACTTGCGATTCTATACGATATATAAAATTTTCTACTGAAACCCGTTTCGACCTGTGGCGCACTCGGCCACAGATGTCCAGTAATATTGAGAATATAATCAGTACACAGAAAATACAACGCTGCAATATAATAATGGCTGGCTGCAACTGAGCACTGTTTCATGACATTTCTTTTGTCGTCTTTCTTTATTCTTTTCTTTCTTTTTTTACCGCGTCAAAGAGTTGCGCGCTAACCTGATCAATTTATAATTTTCATTGTATAAAAAGTTATATCATTAAATATTATATATCTAAGCACAAAACGTGTTACTTATTTCGTGCGAGGCAATAGACCCATCAAATTTTATGTCCCAGCTAGAAATTAAATGATAAATTTTTCCGGCATTTGTCACACTAGACATATCGCTTGGACGAAAGTTTTCATTTCTATAGGATGGTTGGTGGTTAGTGAAGCTGGGCATATCTTGTGGCCATGGTTGGTTATCTATATCACGTCCAGAGCTGCTAGCCTGGGCGTTATTAATTGGATTGTCATTTATTTGAAATCGGGTGAGAGCCGCGTTCAGCGTACTTTCAATTCTGCTCTCAATGAGCTGTGATACTCGGTTTTCTAGGTCTTCCAAAGTAGCCGCTTGTCTTGCGGATACTACGGCAGTAACGATGCTTCGTATTCGGCTTTCGTTCAGCTCGCTACTAGGTGAAGCCGCTTCAGCTGGCGCGGTGGAGGATTTCTTTTTGGCTGCTTGTGCGTCAGTTGTGGTTTATTGTGTCTGTGCTGTAGATTGCTGAGCCTCTGCTTGTGGCGGCTGCAGGGCGGCAGCCTGGGACGTAGTAGGAGGTTGAGTACGATTAGGAGTACCAGTTTGCGACATGGTATGAGAGCGAGTTTTGACTCCGCCAGGATAAGGATTTTCAATTTGCTTCGAGCTACAAGTAGATCGGCACTGCGGGCACGTTCTATTTTGTTTTAACCAAGTTAACAAGCAATTACGATGAAAGGTGTGATTGCAAGCCGTGCGTAGTATCTCGTGGTTTCTCACAAAAAACTCCTGACAAACAATGCAAATGTGGCTTGACTGCCTATGTGAATTTTCATTGCTATGTCTCAGTGACATAGTATCTGATTTTTCTATTTTTCCTATAACCTATTTTATAAATCTTCCTGTTGTCTTCAATTTGTCACTTAATCAAAAAAACTTAAAAAAATTGGTGGTGATATTTAGCGATAGTTAGATAAGTATGTATGTCTTAATTCCATAGGTTTTGGTATAGTTGTAAGAAAGCAAAAAAATGTAAAGGCAAGGATAACGTGTAAAATAAAATCGTAAGAAAAAAATTGCTTTGAAATATCTGATTTGCGGTCATACAGCTTGCTAACTTAGCAGAGATAAATCCACCAAATCTTGTATTTCGAAATTCGGCTTAAAGGAAAAAGCGTGTCTCTTTCTTGCATCGGTCAGTAAAAACCCACAGTAGCTTAAGTTTTTCAACTGCACTCCAGAATACAAGCAGGTGACATCCGCATAAATTCCGTGACGATATATGAGCATAAAGATATTTTACTGGGCAATTATAGCTGCGTTAAGCGCTTACAAATAGCTTCCAAGTAAGATATACATAAATAAAAAGAAAAAATATATAGTACGAAAATCGACAAAAGTCAGGAGCTCTCACGTTCAGTGGGGCCCACGTTGGGCGCCAATTTGTTATGGTACCCCTATAGTGTAGAGTAGAAAGCTCTCTTTAAGGTTGAAACTTTCCCCATGTTACCCCACCGTGTGCACCTTGCTCGGTTTACAGCCCGGAGTTTCAGCCATTGCCGTGGGATTCAAGAAGAAGGATAACAGTGGTAGTTCTACACCAGCGGGCCATACACAAAATAAAAAATGTGCACACTAACAAGCCGATTACTCTAGCCAATGAGTTAGCCTATCATAACAACAAAAACAAATCACGTTAAGTGACATACCTTACCAATTACAATACCGGCAGCTTTAGATGGTGAAACTGCCCCTTTGCACGCCCTTACCATGGCTTCCATTGTTGTTGGGGAAATTTAAAACATGGCTGACAGCCCCGCCTTCTTGCAACTTACCTCACCTTTGGGTTCAGACAAGGATACAACTTTACACGATCATATTTTTTTTCTGAATTCAACTACACAATCTTTTTATTCAAAATCTTAAGAGGGTATATGTACATCAGTATGTACATGCGTACGTGTAGTTGCTAATTATCATTTGCTTATACTCGTATGTAAGCTAATCCTAATTAATGTGAAAGAAGCGAAAACTATAAATCAAAGCAAACAAAATAGATCAGAGTTTCCGAAAGATGATTAGATAGAGGAAGATAAAGGTAGTTTTTTTTTGTTTTTTTTTTTTTGTGCAAAAGCAAAAAAAAAGCAAGATAAAAAAAATACAAAAAAAAAGTGTCTCTCCTAATATTAAATTTGATATGCTGATCGCTCTATCTCACGCCTTCCAACGTAGCGGACAAGGCAATTGCATAAATATGTATGTACATATGTAAATATATAGGTACCTTGTACTAGGGTGGTTGCAAAAGTTACATAGCGATTAATGCCAAGGAAACAAGGAAAATATGTATGAACAAAAGCAAATAAATATACCTGAATTTACATGTGTATATACATTCTTGTACATATGTGTGTGCGTACATATATATACATATATTTATATATTTTTTTTTTGGTTATACTATGTATTCAAATTTTTAATTTAATGTAGGAAATTCTATGTAGGAAATAGAAACAACAAAGAAATGGTGTGCTAACAAAATACCAAATACTCACGTTTCATGTACCGGTTCGAGTTGAAGCGCTTCCCTCGTTGCAGTATCGATGAACGGCATGTAAGGCTTATATACCTTTTGTTTTTAACATTTGCACTTATATACGTAATTTTTATTATTATTTTTTTTTTATGTTTCTTAAAGTATTTTTTTTTTGTAAACTTTTGAGCCTAAGTATGTAATCTCAAAATTAAATATGCGGTTTACTTATATCGAGGAAAATAACTTAACCGCGCTGGTTTCTTTAAATTCTTGCCTATATATTTGTATATATCCATATATATGTATATGTATATATATGTATATGAAGATATATCTATATATCTGTCACCTATATCTGTTAATTTTTCTTGTTGTGGTTGTTTTTTTTCTAAATACTTCTTTCAAATTTTACACTTAATTTTAATTCTCCTAACTCACCAAGATCTAAATAATTTAGCATTTTTAGACATTATTCATTTCATTCCTTTTTTTTTTTTAGCACAAACATTAGTTATATTTATTTTTATTTATTTCACCTAGATTTAAGTGCTCTTTCGCACAGAACTGCCTAGACTAACGTGATATTTTATGCTAAGCTTGCATCGAAGTCTGGCTTGAGCCTAACTGTACCTACATATTCTCTTTAACTAGTTACTCTACTTCTTATTTATTCTAGCATCTATTTGTATGAATCAAACAAACATCTTTTCCTCACTAATTCTCTGCAAATTCCATTAATATATACATATATTTTTTCTGAGACACTTTGATCTTATCTAAGTTCTCGTAATATGTATGAGGTATACCTATAAACTTTCGTATCGCTTTCCTAAGCACTTGACCTTATAGAGGGAATTAAAGGAACTAAGTTCTAGATGCGCCTCGAGTCCGATGCCGTTTTACGAGTAGATTTTGAGCCAGGGTGTCTCGTATGGATACAGCGTATGAATTTTAGTAGGCGGTGGATATTTCTCCTAATAGCTCCAATGAATCACAAATGTTGTATGTTTGATAGGACGGTGGCTTTTACACGACGGTTAGAAATAATGAAATTTGCTCGATTCTGCGAGTATTTTATATTGTTTTTATATGCGTGTAATTTAACGCGTTTTTACTTATATATATAGAAGTTCGCGGGACTTTCAAAAAGCTAATACAATTTTAGGACCGAACTTGTCACATACCGTCTTAATGATGAGCCAGGAACCAAGGAAAAGAGACTGTTTTCTACTCGAAACGCCTATTTATAGCCTGATCTGACCGAAACCTGCAATCATTTTTTTTCTTCTTTGTGATGCTTTTTGACAGTTCTAATATCTGCAAACTATACTGGTAGGCAAGCAAAATTAAGTTACTATTCACAATAAACTACCACTTAGCTAAAGTCCACATTTAAGTGATGCAATTTTAAGCAAGTTAAAATTGCATTTTTTTTGCTGTATGCAACCCAGAACAAGGTTTGAAAAAAAGTTGCGATTATGTTATTAGCTTCTTTATATCCTTTTTGTGATAATATTCTTTCTTATGGGTATCTACGTCTTCCAGGTGATATATGTTATTACCTTTTTTGCCTATAACTGTGCATTTTAAAAATTTGGGAGCGAATTTTGAGCAGAATTTCTTGGACGCGTCGCTCAATACGAAGTTACGACGATAGACTACGTCGCCAACATCAAACGTGTTCTGTGTGCTACGTAGATTGTATCGTTTTGCAGAATTTTCGAATGCTTTCGAAATGTTATTACCAATAGACTGTCTTATAAGCTTTAATTTGTCGGTCGTATTTAGAACCTCGCCATCGAAAGACTGCAAATTCCTTATTAGTGTATAGTCTTTTGCGTTGGTTACCATTTGTTGACCAAAAAGTGAATAATACGGACTAAACCCAATTGCCTGGTGGTAAGAGCTACGTAAAAATTCCGCAAATTCTGGTATATACTTATCCCAATTGGTTTGCGCTTTAGAAACGTAGGTGCGCATCGCTGATATTATTGAGCGATTTACTCGTTCACTAGCATTTGCTTGAGGACTATAAAGCGCTGTATATGTATATGTGATTTACACCTCTTTCTGTAAGGAAATTATTGAACTGGAAACGTTTGAATTGCTTCCCATTGTCACTTAAGACAGACTCTGGGGTGCCAAAGATAGTAAAAACTTGTTCTCGCAAGTAATTAATAATCGCAGCCGATGTTAACTTCTTTAATGGCTTTAGCAACGGAAATTTAGTCATGTGGTCAACGACAATCAGCAAACCAATATTTCCTTCCTTGGACCTTGGATAAGGACCTAATAAGTCAACGTATAATTGTTGAAATGGGCGATGAACTGTGAACTTGTTCGTCATCGGGGGACGAAGAGTGTTACATCTTTCATTTTCAACGTTTCCGTCAGGGTACTCGGTGCGTTTGTAAACTTTATTGCCTTCTATTTGCACATCGGTCAAACGTGACTGATGTTCTAGTATGTAAGCTCTAACCCTTTGGTAAGACTCCGACTCAAATTCTGAAGAGCATAAGTCAACTATTGGTAGAAATTCTATTTCGTTGCTTTCTTCAAAATTCTGTCTGGATAAGCAATCGGGAACCACATTTTGTGTTCCGCGGCGATGCATAATATTAAACTTATAGCCTTGTAACTTCAAGGACCATCTCGCGAGAGTTAACGACGTTAGTACAAAGGTGCATAAGTATGTATATAAATGTATACACCACATACATATATACACTGCATACATACATATATACATAATCATTGTCTATACCGACAAACAACCTTTAACCTTGTATGATAACATACTGACAAAGAAAATATTATAGAACACATAACCAAGCATATTATTTAAGTAACAAAGCATAACATTATACCCAAATTGTAAACAGCATCAAAACAATAAAACCTGTTTTGACATGCTTTATCATGAACATGCACTATCCCTAGAATAAGCAATAACAACCAAAATTGTTATCTATTAGTAAACAAGATAAGAACCGTCGCATCTCAATAGTATAAGTAGCACTAAGATTTATGTAAATTCAACAGTCTTAAGAATATCAATAAAGAGCACGCATTTCGGCGCAGCGATAAAGATATTTTGTTACTCAAATATCGACCACACGATATTAACTCGATTCTACCGCTAAGATCAGGCTGTCGCATAAGCCACTTGAGGCTAGCATGGTCAGTTATTACAGAAAACTCTTGACCCTCTACATATGCGCGAAGTTTTTTTATGGCCAAAATTGCTGCCAAGCATTCCAGCTCCGTAACGCTGTAATTGGATTGGGTTTTATTCAGTTTCTTTGAAAAATATGGTATGGGCATTTCTTCGCCGTTTTCATTGACTTGCGCTAACACTGCACCTACTCCTAGTTTGCTGGCATCGCATTGGATCAGGAAAGGCTTTTTATAATCTGGATTCACTAATACCGGGGCAGTTGCAAGTTTTTGCTTTAGGGTCTTAAAGGCGTAATGGGCCTCCGCGTTCCAATGGAATCTGTGACCTTTCTTTAAGCGGTTTGTTAGGGGTACACTTAGGGAAGCAAAATTGTCTACAAATCGTCTGTACCATCCAACCATTCCGAGCAACCTTCTCAACTGCTTCACTTTGTGGGTGGAGGAAGATATAGCATTGAAGAAACTTTGTCAGAATCTGAACAGAGAGTGCCGTTTCCTACAACAAATCCCAAATACTTTACTTCTGGTATACAAAACTTGCTCTTTGCTATATTTATTGTTAGGCTAGCTTTTCTTAATTGATAGGCAACATCCGAGAGTACAGACATATGTCTGTCGAACGAACTAGAAATAATCAAAAGATCGTCCAGATAAACGAATACCTCATCCTTTAAGTTAGCTGGAATTACATGATCCATGAGCCGACAAAGGGCCTGCAGAGCATTACATAACCCGAATTGCAGTACACCCTATCTGTAAAGTGGGCGGTTTGGCACGGTAAAGCACGTCAAGTCGCGAGAATTTTCCGATAGGGGAATTTGCCAAAACGCTTTGCGTAAATCAAGGAACAAAATGAACTCCGCTTTCGTCAGCCGACTTAATATTCCCTCTATATGTGGTTGAGGGTAGGCATCTTTTACTGTCACGCTATTAACCTTCCTCGCGTCTAGCCATAATCGCACTTTGTTTGGCTTACGAACTAATACTATAGGACTTGCCCATGGGCTGTTTCGCTTCCTCAATAGCTCCTTGCTTTATCATCTCGTCGATTTCCTTGTGTACCAGTTTTTCAATAGTTGGTGATATAGGGAAATACCTTTGCTTTATAGGCTTGACATTGGGCTCTAAGTCGATAACATGTTCAATGAGAGAAGTTTTACCGAGCCCTTCCTTTTCGTAAGACGGGAACGAGTTCTTTATTCGTTCTAATTTCGAATTTTGTAGGTCCGTAAGTATGTGTTTTTATCAACTTCGGGATCTTCTTTCGTGGCTTCTATATCTATTTGGAAAATCAAATTTGGGGAGATTTCAAATTTCTGCCAGAAGTCAATCCCTAGTATAAGATTTTGAGAAAGGCTCTGAACTACATACAAGTTAATGGGAAAGGTTTTGTTTTTGAAAGTCACAGGAAAGCGAATAGTACCATATACTATCTGTTAGTACCATATACTATGCTGAGGTAGTTATTGCTGGCCAAAAATATCTTGGACTTTTACTTGGACTTTGTGGCTTGATTTACGCAAAGCGTTTTGGCAAATTCCCCTATCGGAAAATTCTCGCGACTTGACGTGCTTTACCGTGCCAAACCGACCACTTTACAGATACGGTGTAATGCAAATTGGGGTTATGTAATGCTCTGCAGGCCCTTTGTCGGCTCATGGATCATGTAATTCCAGCTAACTTAAAGGATGAGGTATTCGTTTATCTGGACGATCTTTTGATTATTTCTAGTTCGTTCGACAGACATATGTCTGTACTCTCGGAGGTTGCCTATCAATTAAGAAAAGCTGGCCTAATAATAAATATAGCAAAGAGCAAGTTTTGTATACCAGAAGTAAAGTATTTGGGATTTGTTGTAGGAAATGGCACTCTCTGTACAAAGTTTCTCCAATGCTATATTTTCCTCCACCCACAACAGTGAAGCAGTTGAGAAGGTTTCTCGGAATGGTTGGATGGTACAGACGATTTGTAGACAATTTTGCTTCCCTAAGTGTACCCCTAACAAACCTCTTAAAGAAAGGTCACGGATTTCATTGGAACGCGGAGGCCCAGGACGCCTTTAAGACCCTAAAGCAAAAACTTGCAACTGCCCCGGTATTAGTGAATCCAGATTATAAAAAGCCTTTCCTGATCCAATGTGATGCCAGCAAACTAGGAGTAGGTGCAGTGTTAGCGCAAGTCAATGAAAACGGCGAAGAAATGCCCATACCATATTTTTCAAAGAAACTGAATAAAACCCAATCCAATTACAGCGTTACGGAGCTGGAATGCTTGGCAGCAATTTTGGCCATAAAAAAATTTCGCGCATATGTAGAGGGTCAAGAGTTTTCAGTAATAACTGACCATGCTAGCCTCAAGTGGCTTATGCGACAGCCTGATCTTAGCGGTAGACTCGAGTTAATATCGTGTGGTCGATATTTGAGTAAAAAACATCTTTATCGCTGCGCCGAAATGCGTGCTCTTTATTGATATTCTTAAGACTGTTGAATTTACATAAATCTTAGTGCTACTTATACTATTGAGATGCGACGGTTCTTATCTTGTTTACTAATAGATAACAATTTTGGTTGTTATTGCTTATTCTAGGGATAGTGCATGTTCATGATAAAGCATGTCAAAACAGGTTTTATTGTTTTGATGCTGTTTACAATTTGGGTATAATGTTATGCTTTGTTACTTAAATAATATGCTTGGTTATGTGTTCTATAATATTTTCTTTGTCAGTATGTTATTATACAAGGTTAAAGGTTGTTTGTCGGTATAGACAATGATTATGTATGTATGTATGTATGCAGTGTATATATGTATGTGGTGCATAAATTTATATACATACTTATGCACCTTTGTACTAAAGTCGTTAACTCTCGCGAGATGGTCCTTGAAGTTACAAGGCTATAAGTTTAATATTATGCATCGCCGCGGAACACAAAATGTGGTTCCCGATTGCTTATCCAGACAGAATTTTGAAGAAAGCAACGAAATAGAATTTCTACCAATAGTTGACTTATGCTCTTCAGAATTTGAGTCGGAGTCTTACCAAAGGGTTAGAGCTTACATACTAGAACATCAGTCACGTTTGCCCGATGTGCAAATAGAAGGCAATAAAGTTTACAAACGCACCGAGTACCCTGACGGAAACGTTGAAAATGAAAGATGTAACTGGAAGCTATGGATACCTCAAGGATTAGTTCAGGAAGTTGTTGAAAATGCTCACAGTCCCCCTAAAAAATGTCATGGTGGCATCGCCAAGACTTTGGAGCATACATATATATGGATATATACAAATATATAGTCAAGAATTTAATGAAACCAGCGCGGTTAAGTTATTTTCCTCGATATAAGTAAACCGCATATTTAATTTTGAGATTACATACTTAGGCTCAAAAGTTTCCAAAAAAAACTACTTTAAGAAACATAAAAAAAAAATAATAATAAAAATTACGTATATAAGTGCAAATGTTAAAAACAAAAGGTATATAAGCCTTACATGCCGTTCATCGATACTGCAACGAGGGAAGCGCTTCAACTCGAACCGGTACATGAAACGTGAGTATTTGTTTTTTTGTTAGCACACCATTTCTTTGTTGTTTCTATTTCCTACATAGAATTTCCTACATTAAATTAAAAATTTGAATACATAGTATAACCAAAAAAAAAATATATAAATATATGTATATATATGTACGCACATACATATGTACAAGAATGTATATACACATGTAAATTCAGGTATATTTATTTGCTTTTGTTCATACATATTTTCCTTGTTTCCTTGGCATTAATCGCTATGTAACTTTTGCAACCACCCTAGTACAAGGTACCTATATATTTACATATGTATTTACATACATATTTATGCAATTGCCTTGTCCGCTACGTTGGAAGGCGTGAGATAGAGCGATCAGCATAGCAAATTTAATATTAGGAGAGAAACTTTTTTTTGTATTTTGTTTATCTTTCTTTTTTTTGCTTTTGCACAAAAAAAAAACACAAAACACAACTACCTTTATCTTCCTCTATCTAATCATCTTTCGGAAACTCTGATCTATTTTGTTTGCTTTGATTTATAGTTTTCGCTTCTTTCACCTTAATTAGGATTAGCTTACACATAAGCAAATGATAATTAGCAACTACACGTACGCATGTACATACTGATGTACATATACCCTCTTAAGATTTTGAATAAAAAGATTGTGTAATTGAATTCAGAAAAAAAATATGATCGTGTAAAGTTCTATCCTTGTCTGAACCCAAAGGTGAGGTAAGTTGCAAGAAGGCGGGGCTGTCAGCCATGTTTTAAATTTCCCCAACAACAATGGAAGCCATGGTAAGGACGTGCAAAGGGGCAGTTTCACCATCTAAAGCTGCCGGTATTGTAATTGGTAAGGTATGATACCGTGTCGTGTCACTTAACGTGATTTGTTTTTGTTGTTATGATAGGCTAACTCATTGGCTGGAGTAGTCGGTCCGTTAGTGTGCACATTTTTTATTTTGTGTATGGCCCGCTGGTGTAGAACTACCACTGTTATCCTTCTTCTTGAATCCCACGGCAATGGCTGAAACTCCGGGCTGGAACCGAGCAAGGTGCACACGTTGGGGTAACATGGGGAAAGTTTCAACCTAAAAGAGAGCTTTCTACTCTACACTACAGGGGTACCATAACAATGCCCAAAAAAATAATTTTCGACCCTGCGAAATTTAATTTTTTTGACTTTTTTCGACTTTGATTTTTAAGGGCGAAAGAGTAAATTTTTTGACCAAAACACTCCCCAAAACCCAAAAAAATTTTTTTTTTTCAAAAAACTGTTATCGCCAACGTATAAGCGGACATTTTTGGGTCGGACAGGGTATACGTGAAAATTTTAAAATCAACCGAAATTTTTTTTAGTAGGTCAAGAAAAAAACCTTAAAAATCAAAGTCGAAAAAAATAAAAAAAATTTAATTTTGCAGGCTCGAAAATTATTTTGTTGGGTATGCGTAGTGGAACTTTTTTTTTTAGTTTTTGCCACGAAATCATATGCACGAAGCGAAATGAATAATATTTGGCGTGTTTTCCATTCTTATATATCTATGTTTTTATACCTAGTAGTGCTACGCACACAAGGTATATTAACTGTACGTAACGGCATAAACGGATCGAGATAGATATTGACTTATATATATCAAAGTGTTCAGGACGAAAAGAGAACTTGATTAAGCCATTTCCGTCCGTCCGTCTGTGAACACGGTAACTTGAGTACATTTTGAGATATCTTAATGAAATTTGGTATGCAGGTTTCGAACGCTATTTAAAACGGGGGAAATCGAATGATAGCCACGCCTACTTTTTATATATAGGATATTTTCGAAAACACAAAACAATTGATTACTCAGTACATTATACACCTATAAGAATAAAATTTGGTGTATACATTAAGATTGCGCCAGAAAATAAATTTGTCAAGAAACTTTGATTGAGTCAAATTCAGAAATATTATTAATCATAAATCAGACACCGTTCAAGATATCGAAACGAAATTCAGCACGCAGGTCTCCAGGTGTGCAAGAAATGCTTCAGGAAAAAATGGGCGAAGTCGGTTAATGTCCACAGCCACTTTTTGAACATAGTTCTGAAAAATTTTTTTCTATAACTAAGCCAGTTATATCAATCAGATTTTGCACACATAATAAGCTTTTTAAGGAAAACTCGACAGCAATTTTGCCAATTTTGAAGAAAATTTCTGCTACTTTCAAAGGCAAACGCTTATAATTCAATATTGATATTTCAATGAAAATTGGTCAGCTGCTTCTCAGTAGTATGTGTTATATATACTCCTACCAAAAATTAGCAAATCGGAAAACACACAAGCAAAATATTCCGGGACGTAGTTAATAGACCACTGCAATAGCAAAGGTATATATCTTTCCTGATTTATATACCTTTCATAAACATTAAATGTATATTGGTATAAGAAGAATAACAGAAAAGTTCACTAAAATGATCAGCACGATGAGCGGAGTCGATTTAGCCATGTCCGTCTCTCCGTCCGTCTGTCTATTTGAACGCAAACTAGTCTCTCAGTCTCACAAAATAATGCTGAAATTCGTTGTTTGCTTTCGCCCTTTTATAATATACTAGCAAACCTGGTAAACGTTTTTTTGACCTTTTGATACATAGAACACATCTGTATATAAAATGTCATTAACTTGAACCAAATAAACTCCTACCTATACCGAACTGCGGCTTTACATAATCTGGGGGCTGTTCCAAAAGCTATATACAGACTGTTTCGTGCCCAGCGAACTCCTGAACCTATCGTGAAAGTTCAAGAGCAAAACAAAACACAAAATATGTGGGCGTGGCTCTGCCCAATTTTCCAAAACTATATATTGTCTATGCTGTACCCAGTGAACCTAAGTATATATTGTGAAAATTTCATAAAGGTCGGTTGAGTTTTTTGGCGCCTATAAAAGGCACACATTTTTTATATCTATTTTTAATACGCACACAAGGTATCTTACTTCATTCGGCATAAACGGATCGAGATATATATTTATTAATGTATATCAAAACGTTCCGGATGAAAAGTAAAATATCCCGGCAAGTAGTTAATACCCCAATGCAAAAGCGAAGTTGTATATCTTTTTTGATATTCATACCCTTCATGAACATGAAATGTTTGTACGTATACTGAAATGATCAGGAGGATGAGCTGAGTCGATGTAACCATGTCCGCCTCTCGATGCGTCTATCTGTCTGTCCGAATTGAAAGTATTAAAATAGACCTGCGTAAATTGGGATGGCATAATAGATCACTACTAGGTATATAATGTTCGGTTCCACCCGAACTTAGACTTCCTTACTTGTTTGATGCTACTCTAATAGCAGTTATTAGTGTTTTGTAAGTTCTGTATATATGTGAAGTTTGAAGGTTTCAGCTCATCGTAAAATTAAACAAAAGTCGATCGCAAGATTGCTTAGCTGAATTTATTTTCAAACAAACCCTACTGTAATCGTGTCCTGACCTATGTGCTAAGTATAATGTCCCTTCGCAAGATTCCCAATTTCAAACGATAGATTGATCTAGCGCCATCTAGCGAGATTTTTTAAATTAAGTACGGCCCTTCCAAAAGGTTTTGAAGCATGTTTCAAGTTTAAAGTCTCTAGCTTAACGGAAAGTAACTCAAAAATCGATCTCATAATTCTAATATTTCATAGTCACGGATTCCCCCGTTTTTCAACAATGTTTGAAGGTTTAAGCCCTCCAGGTTCTCGAGTGGCTGCATAATCGTTAGCTGAGATCTTATGCAGAGATAACCATAGTTAACGGCGACTAAGCTTCCAGCGAAACCGAAATCTCATGGAATTGAATAAATTGCTAATCAGAAACTTTATTTTAGGCAACGTTAAAAATTTACATGTACATACGAGGTTATACAAAGGCAAATATATATACAAGGTGGCGCAAAAGTAAGCTTCCGATGCTCAGCATATCGGTTGTGGCACGTGCAGTTTGTGCTGTTGCACCGTCTTGTTGGAACCACATGTTTTCCAATCCCAATTCATCAAGTTGCGGCAAAAAGAACTCGTTGATCATTGCTCTGTAGCGCTCACCATTCACAGTAACCGTTTGGCCCCGACCGATTATTGGTCAAATAAATAGTCAGCAATATTCCGCGTTCTGGAGCAGTGTAGCGTAACATTGTTTATTAACGTGTATTTCGCATGTGTTTACTACACAAATGTCAAAACAGAACTGACTTTAGGGGCCAATCGCAAAATTTATAGCATTTTCTGATAGGAGGATTACTTTTGCGCAGTAACCGTTTTCCACCGACCAATTATTGGTCAAATAAATAGTCAGCAATATTCCGCGTTCTGGAGCAGTGTAGCGTAAAATCGCAACTTTTTTTCAAACCTTGTTCTGGGTTGCATACAGCAAAAAAAAATGCAATTTTAACTTGCTTAAAATTGCATCACTTAAATGTGGACTTTAGCTAAGTGGTAGTTTATTGTGAATAGTAACTTAATTTTGCTTGCCTACCAGTATAGTTTGCAGATATTAGAACTGTCAAAAAGCATCACAAAGAAGAAAAAAAAGGATTGCAGTTTTCGGTCAGATCAGGCTATAAATAGGCGTTTCGAGTAGAAAACAGTCTCTTTTCCTTGGTTCCTGGCTCATCATTAAGACGGTATGTGACAAGTTCGGTCCTAAAATTGTATTAGCTTTTTGAAAGTACCGCGAACTTCTATATATATAAGTAAAAACGCGTTAAATTACACGCATATAAAAACAATATAAAATACTCGCAGAATCGAGCAAATTTCATTATTTCTAACCGTCGTGTAAAAGCCACCGTCCTATCAAACATACAACATTTGTGATTCATTGGAGCTATTAGGAGAAATATCCACCGCCTACTAAAATTCATACGCTGTATCCATACGAGACACCCTGGCTCAAAATCTACTCGTAAAACGGCATCGGACTCCAGGCGCATCTAGAACTTAGTTTCCTTTAATTCCCTCTATTAGGTCAAGTGCTTAGGAAAGCGATACGAAAGTTTATAGGTACGAGTATACCTCATACATATTACGAGAACTTAGATAAGATCAAAGTGTCTCAGAAAAAATATATATATATATATTAATGGAATTTGCAGAGAATTAGTGAGGAAAAGATGTTTGTTTGATCCATACAAATTGATGCTAGAATAAATAAGAAGTAGAGTAACTAGTTAAAGAGAATATATGGGTACAGTTAGGCCCAAGCCAGACTTCGATGCAAGCTTAGCATAAAATATCACGTTAGTCCAGGCAGTACTGTACGAAAGAACACTTAAATCTAGGTGAAATAAATATAACTAATGTTTGTGCTAAAAAAAAGGAATGAAATGAATAATGCCTAAAAATGCTAAATTATTTAGATCTTGGTGAGTTAGGAGAATTAAAATTAAGTGTAAAATTTGAAAGAAGTATTTAGAAAAAAAACAACCACAACAAGAAAAATTAACAGATATAGGTGACCGATATATACATATACCTTCATATACAAATATATATATATATACATATATATGGATATATACAAATATATAGTCAAGAATTTAATGAAACCAGCGCGGTTAAGTTATTTTCCTCGATATAAGTAAACCGCATATTTAATTTTGAGATTACATACTTAGGCTCAAAAGTTTCCAAAAAAAATACTTTAAGAAACATAAAAAAAAATAATAATAAAAATTACGTATATAAGTGCAAATGTTAAAAACAAAAGGTATATAAGCCTTACATGCCGTTCATCGATACTGTAACGAGGGAAGCGCTTCAACTCGAACCGGTACATGAAACGTGAGTATTTGTTTTTTTGTTATCACACCATTTCTTTGTTGTTTCTATTTCCTACATAGAATTTCCTACATTAAATTAAAAATTTGAATACATAGTATAACCAAAAAAAAAATATATAAATATATGTATATATATGTACGCACACACATATGTACAAGAATGTATATACACATGTAAATTCAGGTATATTTATTTGCTTTTGTTCATACATATTTTCCTTGTTTCCTTGGCATTAATCGCTATGTAACTTTTGCAACCACCCTAGTACAAGGTACCTATATATTTACATATGTACATACATATTTATGCAATTGCCTTGTCCGCTACGTTGGAAGGCGTGAGATAGAGCGATCAGCATAGCAAATTTAATATTAGGAGAGAAACTTTTTTTTGTATTTTTTTTATCTTGCTTTTTTTTGCTTTTGCACAAAAAAAAAACACAAAACACAACTACCTTTATCTTCCTCTATCTAATCATCTTTCGGAAACTCTGATCTATTTTGTTTGCTTTGATTTATAGTTTTCGCTTCTTTCACCTTAATTAGGATTAGCTTACACATAAGCAAATGATAATTAGCAACTACACGTACGCATGTACATACTGATGTACATATACCCTCTTAAGATTTTGAATAAAAAGATTGTGTAATTGAATTCAGAAAAAAATATGATCGTGTAAAGTTCTATCCTTGTCTGAACCCAAAGGTGAGGTAAGTTGCAAGAAGGCGGGGCTGTCAGCCATGTTTTAAATTTCCCCAACAACAATGGAAGCCATGGTAAGGACGTGCAAAGGGGCAGTTTCACCATCTAAAGCTGCCGGTATTGTAATTGGTAAGGTATGATACCGTGTCGTGTCACTTAACGTGATTTGTTTTTGTTGTTATGATAGGCTAACTCATTGGCTGGAGTAGTCGGTCCGTTAGTGTGCACATTTTTTATTTTGTGTATGGCCCGTTGGTGTAGAACTACCACTGTTATCCTTCTTCTTGAATCCCACGGCAATGGCTGAAACTCCGGGCTGGAACCGAGCAAGGTGCACACGTTGGGGTAACATGGGGAAAGTTTCAACCTAAATGAGAGCTTTCTACTCTACACTACAGGGGTACCATAACAATGCCCAAAAAAATAATTTTCGACCCTGCGAAATTTAATTTTTTTGACTTTTTTCGACTTTGATTTTTAAGGGTTTTTTCATGTTTTCGATGAAAACGAATTTGTCTCATATTTCCTGTCCCACTTAAAAGTGTGCGCTAAAAACTTTGGTGATAACGGTTTCTTAAAAAAAATTTATTTTCGGGTTCTGGGACTTGTTTTGATCGAAAAATACACTTTTCCAAAACCCGAAAATAAAATTGTTTTTCAAAAAACCGTTATCGCTAACGTTTTTAGCGCATAATTATAAGCGGGACAGGAAATATGACACAAATTCATTTTCATCGGAAACCCCTTTAAAAAAATGGCGAAAGAGTAAATTTTTTGACCAAAACACTCCCCAAAACCCAAAAAAATTTTTTTTTTTTCAAAAAACTGTTATCGCCAACGTATAAGCGGACATTTTTGGGTCGGACAGGGTATACGTGAAAATTTTAAAATCAACCGAAATTTTTTTTAGTAGGTCAAGAAAAAAACCTTAAAAATCAAAGTCGAAAAAAATAAAAAAAATTTAATTTTGCAGGCTCGAAAATTATTTTGTTGGGTATGCGTAGTGGAACTTTTTTTTTTAGTTTTTGCCACGAAATCATATGCACGAAGCGAAATGAATAATATTTGGCGTGTTTTCCATTCTTATATATCTATGTTTTTATACCTAGTAGTGCTACGCACACAAGGTATATTAACTGTAGTCGCCTAACGGCAGTACGTAACGGCATAAACGGATCGAGATAGATATTGACTTATATACATATATCAAAGTGTTCAGGACGAAAAGAGAACTTGATTAAGCCATTTCCGTCCGTCCGTCTGTGAACACGGTAACTTGAGTACATTTTGAGATATCTTAATGAAATTTGGTATGCAGGTTTCGAACGCTATTTAAAACGGGGGAAATCGAATGATAGCCACGCCTACTTTTTATATATAGGATATTTTCGAAAACACAAAAAAAGTGATTACTCAGTACATTATACACCTATAAGAATAAAATTTGGTGTATACATTAAGATTGCGCCACAAAATAAATTTGTCAAGAAACTTTGATTGAGTCAAATTCAGAAATATTATTAATCATAAATCAAACACCGTTCAAGATATCGAAACGAAATTCAGCACGCAGGTCTCCAGGTGTGCAAGAAATGGTCCACGCCCACTTTTATATGGAAGATTTTGAAGAAAATCGTAGTTATATTAAATAGGCAATAACTTTATTAAATTTTCGAAAGTGGTCGTGGCCCCTTTTATAGTGGATTATTCCACAAAACTCTTTATGCCATAACTCCGTCAGAAATTGATTTGTCGAAACGAAATTTGGTGATGCTCAATATATAAAGGTAACAGTTTGTTGTAAACATGGGCGAAGTCGGTTAATGTCCACAGCCACTTTTTGAACATAGTTCTGAAAAATTTTTTTCTATAACTAAGCCAGTTATATCAATCAGATTTTGCACACATAATAAGCTTTTTAAGGAAAACTCGACAGCAATTTTGCCAATTTTGAAGAAAATTTCTGCTACTTTCAAAGGCAAACGCTTATAATTCAATATTGATATTTCAATGAAAATTGGCCAGCTGCTTCTCAGTAGTATGTATTATATATACTCCTACCAAAAATTAGCAAATCGGAAAACACACAAGCAAAATATTCCGGGACGTAGTTAATAGACCACTGCAATAGCAAAGGTATATATCTTTCCTGATTTATATACCTTTCATAAACATTAAATGTATATTGGTATAAGAAGAATAACAGAAAAGTTCACTAAAATGATCAGCACGATGAGCGGAGTCGATTTAGCCATGTCCGTCTCTCCGTCCGTCTGTCTATTTGAACGCAAACTAGTCTCTCAGTCTCACAAAATAATGCTGAAATTCGTTGTTTGCTTTCGCCATTTTATAATATACTAGCAAACCTGGTAAACGTTTTTTTGACCTTTTGATACATAGAACACATCTGTATATAAAATGTCATTAACTTGAACCAAATAAACTCCTACCTATACCGAACTGCGGCTTTACATAATCTGGGGGCTGTTCCAAAAGCTATATACAGACTGTTTCGTGCCCAGCGAACTCCTGAACCTATCGTGAAAGTTCAAGAGCAAAACAAAACACAAAATATGTGGGCGTGGCTCTGCCCAATTTTCCAAAACTATATATTGTCTATGCTGTACCCAGTGAACCTAAGTATATATTGTGAAAATTTCATAAAGGTCGGTTGAGTTTTTTGGCGCCTATAAAAGGCACACATTTTTTATATCTATTTTTAATACGCACACAAGGTATCTTACTTCATTCGGCATAAACGGATCGAGATATATATTTATTAATGTATATCAAAACGTTCCGGATGAAAAGTAAAATATCCCGGCAAGTAGTTAATACCCCAATGCAAAAGCGAAGTTGTATATCTTTTTTGATATTCATACCCTTCATGAACATGAAATGTTTGTACGTATACTGAAATGATCAGGAGGATGAGCTGAGTCGATGTAACCATGTCCGCCTCTCGATGCGTCTATCTGTCTGTCCGAATTGAAAGTATTAAAATAGACCTGCGTAAATTGGGATGGCATAATAGATCACTACTAGGTATATAATGTTCGGTTCCACCCGAACTTAGACTTCCTTACTTGTTTGATGCTACTCTAATAGCAGTTATTAGTGTTTTGTAAGTTCTGTATATATGTGAAGTTTGAAGGTTTCAGCTCATCGTAAAATTAAACAAAAGTCGATCGCAAGATTGCTTAGCTGAATTTATTTTCAAACAAACCCTACTGTAATCGTGTCCTGACCTATGTGCTAAGTATAATGTCCCTTCGCAAGATTCCCAATTTCAAACGATAGATTGATCTAGCGCCATCTAGCGAGATTTTTTAAATTAAGTACGGCCCTTCCAAAAGGTTTTGAAGCATGTTTCAAGTTTAAAGTCTCTAGCTTAACGGAAAGTAACTCAAAAATCGATCTCATAATTCTAATATTTCATAGTCACGGATTCCCCCGTTTTTCAACAATGTTTGAAGGTTTAAGCCCTCCAGGTTCTCGAGTGGCTGCATAATCGTTAGCTGAGATCTTATGCAGAGATAACCATAGTTAACGGCGACTAAGCTTCCAGCGAAACCGAAATCTCATGGAATTGAATAAATTGCTAATCAGAAACTTTATTTTAGGCAACGTTAAAAATTTACATGTACATACGAGGTTATACAAAGGCAAATATATATACAAGGTGGCGCAAAAGTAAGCTTCCGATGCTCAGCATATCGGTTGTGGCACGTGCAGTTTGTGCTGTTGCACCGTCTTGTTGGAACCACATGTTTTCCAATCCCAATTCATCAAGTTGCGGCAAAAAGAACTCGTTGATCATTGCTCTGTAGCGCTCACCATTCACAGTAACCGTTTGGCCCCGACCGATTATTGGTCAAATAAATAGTCAGCAATATTCCGCGTTCTGGAGCAGTGTAGCGTAACATTGTTTATTAACGTGTATTTCGCATGTGTTTACTACACAAATGTCAAAACAGAACTGACTTTAGGGGCCAATCGCAAAATTTATAGCATTTTCTGATAGGAGGATTACTTCTGCGCAGTAACCGTTTTTCACCGACCGATTATTGGTCAAATAAATAGTCAGCAACATTCCGCGTTCTGGAGCAGTGTAGCGTAAAATTGTTTATTAACGTGTATTTCGCATGTGTTTACTACACAAATGTCAAAACAGAACTAACTTTAGGGGCCAATCGCAAAATTTATAGCATTTTCTGATAGGAGGATTACTTTTGCGCCACCTTTTCAAAAAATCGCCGGTTTTGCACTTTACATGAAAAAATCAGCGAAATGCCTATGTTTTTTCTTTATTTTTATTTATTTATTTATAATAATATTTATTATTTATTTATAATAATATCTATTTTTTCTCTGAAGAAATTTATTTAGTCAGAACATATGTAAATGAAAAAATTAATTTAAGTGAGTTATAGAAAAGAAACTAAAAAAAATTTTGTTTGAAGTCTTTTTTACTTTCAAGTCTGGGCAATTTTGCACGGCTCTTCAATGTCGTCGCCATAAGAGCCTCTACATTTTCCGGTATAACGCGTTTTGAAACGCTTGCTAGCAATTCAACATGTCGTGCCGTTCCTTGTATGTGTGATGGAATTTTTGGATCATTAAACGGTGGATCATCTTGATTTAAATATTCTTTCAATGTATCGCACGGAATGCTTCGCGTGAATGGTGGTTCAAATACGATATTTATATCATTCAAATTGATAATTTCCCTATAACTTGTGCAATTAAAGTTTATATCTGGTTTTTTATAAACTATTAGTTCCATTGGCTCGTCAACATCGGTTCGATAGCGTAGAATTTTCTCGATGGCACAGTCGCGCTTTTCTTTCCTATCATCAAACAACATTGATAAAAAGATATTTTCCGAATGCGCATAATATGAATTATCTTCAATTACTTAATTGACAATTTTGCGTAAACGAGGTTGTAGAAATCGTGACCAACCAATGAACTTGAAAAATAATGCACTGCCGTACACGACAGAGCTGTAATACTTGATATTCAAGTACATTGGCACATAACATTTAATTATAAATTCAACCAGAATTCTTAAATTTGCATCTGGATTTTCCGTTGTCACATATAATCGCAATAATCTAGCGGCCTTGGTGAGCCACCGAGAATGTACAATTTTCCCTGCTAGCCCACGCCGCTAGAAATTGCATGGGCCATGTCGTATAAGTACTTCGAACCGGTGGAAAATTAAATTTTTTCTGGAGCAGGGGGCATATTTTGCAACTCAATTTTCTGTAAAAATGGTTGACAATTATAATAAATGAGTGATAGCAATAACTTGCCGAAAGAGTTTCACAAGTTTCGATTTGACGGCTCAGTTTTCCGGTTGCCGATCTTGGTCCAGTGCTGGTTGATTTATCCAAAGCTTCAAACAAATGCCGAAACGGAAGTTCGTTGTAGTGTAGAAGGCAAACGAACCAATGCAATGGTATTTTTAACAGCAATTCAAAACATTTAATTATAAATTCAACCAGAATTCTTAAATTTGCATCTGGATTTTCCGTTGTCACATATAATCGCAATAATCTAGCGGCCTTGGTGAGCCACCGAGAATGTACAATTTTCCCTGCTAGCCCACGCCGCTAGAAATTGCATGGGCCATGTCGTATAAGTACTTCGAACCGGTGGAAAATTAAATTTTTTCTGGAGCAGGGGGCATATTTTGCAACTCAATTTTCTGGAAAAATGGTTGACAATTATAATAAATGAGTGATAGCAATAACTTGCCGAAAGAGTTTCACAAGTTTCGATTTGACGGCTCAGTTTTCCGGTTGCCGATCTTGGTCCAGTGCTGGTTGATTTATCCAAAGCTTCAAACAAATGCCGAAACGGAAGTTCGTTGTAGTGTAGAAGGCAAACGAACCAATGCAATGGTATTTTTAACAGCAATTCAAATCGTCGTATAATTCCACCGTGTGGCCCAGTGTTTGTTACCTCACCGTCAGTGCATATTCCAATTAATGCATCCAGTGATATATTTTTATAGTTGAAAAAACCATTTAATTTGGTTGTTTTGTATTCAGCGGTTTCATGTTCCAGTCTTACGTAACCAATCAATTCAGAATTGGGTGCTTTTACCATCCTAGTATGATACTTCTCATCAATTATATCTATCGTTAAAGTATCATCTTTTCTGCCATCGAATGAAAACGCTAACAAATTGGTATCATCTAACCGTTTGCGAAGCACTTCTTGTCTGCATTTCTCTTTTTCTCTGCGAACTTTCGATTTATCCAGGATGAGAGGTTCCCCATGCTTATCTTTAATTTTAAAATCTTGCAAAAGAGCAAGTGCTGATGCTACTCTGTCAGGCACCCCAAATCTGTCGCATACCAAAGCAAAGTTAAAACAATCGTATCTCTCTGTGTATTGTGAACTTGTGCTTCTATCCATATCTTCTTGAACCGGTGGCGGTGCGTATGTTGTATCATCGGGATCTTGGTATGTTGGCATTGATGACATAGACGTTGCTCCTTGCTCTTCAGTTTCCATCATAAATGCATCCATTGTTAGTCTTCTCTGATTATGTTGATCGTGCTTGAACTCTTTGAGGCGTTCGGGAACCCAGCATGTTGCAATGTAAAAAATTGTTTCCAGAGACTTTACATACTCTGTTAATTGTTGGGTGTTGTTTCATCTCTTGATTTGCTCTTGATACTTGTCAAGCAATTTATTCAATTTATTAAATACACTTTTTTTCAGCATTATTTCCATACCAAGTTTTTCCCAAATTCCAATCAACTTATCTTGTACTTGAATAGTGAATGATTTATGGGAAAACTTTTTTTGTTTTGTTTTAGCACGTTCGCTTAAGTAAAAATAATATCTCAAGATATCCAGATGGGTTGGTAAATTAAGATCAGTTAAATCAGTAGACACACCAAAAACAGTAACATCATGGTTGGGTATGTGACTCATTTGGTTTTCGATAGTTGTTGATGTAGTTGCTTCATCTTGCGGTGTAGAGGATGGTGGACTCATTGTAAACTTTTTGATTTGGAATGGTCACTTCACTTATTATTTTTTTTGAAATATTTTTTTATCTGCAATTAGCACTTCACACTTTGAGTTCTTCACAACGACTTAATGCATTCACAAAAACTATTGCGTTATATATGGTCTACGAGACGAGGTAATAAGAATGAAATGGTAATTTCAATTCTACCTGCTGTGTCTTGTGGTGGCTTAAAAAAAACAACACAAGCAATTTTACGATCTACAATTGTGTCACAGTGATACCTTCATTTTTTAAAACGGTTGAATAAAAAACCCACACAACTATGTTTACGACATGCAAATGCATCACAGTGATGCCTTGGTTTTAAAAGGGTTGTAAAACGCTAATTTCTGATAATTTTTTTAAATTTATTTTCTATTACTAAGTTAAATTAATTTTTTCATTTACATAAGTTCTGACTAAATAAATTTCTAAAGAGAAAAATAAACTCCAAAAAGAAAAAACAGGAATTTCGCTGATTTTTTCATGTAAAGTGCAAAACCGGCGATTTTTTGAAATGTTTGTATGGTGAACCCCAGGGGGGTTCCAGGGGCTGTGCCACTGGCATCGGTGGGTCGGGCTTCCAAAGTTAGTGGGGGTCGGCCATACATTTGGACTCGATTGGAGTACTCTAAATGGGTCGAAGTGGGATTTTTCAAAATTTGCCATTAGCCAAAAGTTCGACCCAAATTGGGGGACATCAGAATTCATTTTAGAGGTATGGTTCCTTCGGCAAAGTTTCTTATTTTGATCCCTAGAATATGATTTTCACAGAGCAATGGGCGATTTTTTGCCTCCCCACAAATCGACCCGGCCTAATATATACGTATAATATAATAACACCTATCAAAAAATATTGTATGTAATCTTAACAAAAGGAAACATTCAAAGCGTTATTTGCTAACATAATCGATTAGCCTTTCTGGCCCACATATTTTGGTAGTTATTTAAATATGTAGTTGTTGCATGCTGAGCGATGTGAGAGAACTCGAACATTGCATCCCCCTCTTGGAACTAATTCCAATACATAAATAACAAGCACAGTGCATGAATACAAGTATATGTATTACAAATTAAGAGCGTTGAGAGGATTCGAGCAACTTAATGAGAATTTAAGAATATATGCAAATTGAAATTAGAAAATACACAAAGTTGCATTTGTACGTCAAGAATTTATTAATTAGGGTGCAATAATATTCCACTTCCAGTAGCGCGATTCACTAACTTTTAACGTTTCGGCAATCGAGATTTTTACCGTAAACGTATATTGCTTTCATTAACGATTGTGCGATTCACTATCTCAGATTTAACAACACTGAACAACACGAAAAGTTAAAAGAGGAATAGAACAAAAATAATTGTTCGCGCCGATTGTTTGTACCGATATTTCAGCATAGGAAAGTATTTTTGATATTTATTGGGTAATTGTTTCCTTTAGGAGACAACTGCTAAAACACGCCCAAAAATATCACGAGAGGTATCAAACAACGCGTTTTGACTTCGGTATCAACAATCCGAAAGCGGATTTAAAATTTTTTGTTTCAGTGAAAAGTTATTTGCGCTTCAAAAAAATAACCGGTAATTCTATACGACCGTACGTAACTGCTAATATACGTTCAAAAATGTCGGGAAAGGTATCAAACGACGGGCTTTAACCTCCGTATCAATAATCCGAAAGCGGAAATATTTATATTTTATGCAGAAATATTGTGGACCGCGTAGCCGGTGTTGGACCGGCAAAGGGTTATTTTTTTGAAGCGCGGCCTACGCAAAAAGGTGTTGTGCACATAAATACCTCGGATCAAGCCCCCTATTTGGGATCGGACCTAGGCCATTTTTTGGTTTTTTGCTAATAACTTTTCACTGAAACAAATTATTTAATTTCGGCTTTAGGATTATTGATACAGAGATCAAAACGCGACGTTTTATACCTTTCCCGAGATTTTTGGACGTATATTAGCAGTTACTTGCTGTCGTATAGAATTACCAAATAACCCTTAGCCGGTCCAACACCGGCTACGCGGTCCACAGTTTTTCTGCGCAGAACACACTTCTGCACTTTTCGGTACACCCTAATCTGTGATTACAACAACCACATGAAAATGACAGAAAATTTCCAACTTTAGTTGCAAATATCCCCTCACTGAAACCAAAACTTAAAAATCCGCTTCCGGATTATTGTTACCGAGGTCAAAACGCGTCTTTTGATACCTTTCCCGATAATTTCGGACGCGTTTTAGCAGTTGTCACCTAAAGGAAACAATTACCATTTATTGTATTTTAGTAAACAAAACTTTAACAGCGCAAAAAGAATCTGTGATAAAATAACAATTTACCAATTGACAACGATAAATTATCGAATTTAAAGTAGACAAAAAGTTAGTGAATAGCATAGCTTGTTAAAATTGTTGTTAAGTTAATTTATCGTTGACAAATTGTGTTAAAAAAGTTAGTGAATCGCGCTACAGGTGAATCGCTATGGGAATTTCACAAATGTTAAAACCGGCTAGCTTGCTGGCTGGTCGTCGTAGTACACCCTGACTGGTTAGAGTTAGAGCGGTTCTTACCTGGCCGTCTTTAGCTGTGATGACTTCTTTTATTATGCCTTTCATTAATTGACTACGGGGTAAACTGGGGTCGCATAAAATTACAACTTGACCTATATCAAAGGCTCCACTCTCTCTTTTTATTTTCGCCGAAGTAATAATGGTGGCAAATATTCTCTCTCTCTATGGCGCGATATACAACAGGTATATCATCATAAACCTCCTAAGAGATTTTTGCGCCAAGCTTCTCTTCCAATTTGTGGTGTGCCGATTTGAATTTTCCCTACAAATTGGTGGGACCTACAGTTTTTTGCCGACTCCGAACGGCATCTACAAAGGAGACGAATTTTTGCTGAGAAGCCTGTCATGGCAGAAATACACTCGGAGAGTTTGCCAAACCACTGCCGAGGGGCGACCCCGTTTTGAAAAACTTTTTTCAAATCACTTTTGATGTTACCTGTACCAGGGCTCGAACCATGGACCTTCGGTGTGGTAGGCCGGCAACACTACCTTCACACCACGGCGGCCGCCGTGGCAAATATTCTGGTCACTGAATAAACGATCTTTTTACGCTTGTGATATTGGCGGTTGTGTCGAGTTGAGCCAACCCAGTAAGAAATGGTTTGGCGTTAGTGGCGTTAGTTGGAGAAGCCGGAACATCTGTTAATAGGCCACTATTAATTATCCTCTCAGCTTCTATGAGTGTATTTCTAAAGGTTTCCAAACGCGGTGCTTCTTCTTTTAAGACATGATGAAGCAGACGTTTTACACACTGTACTAGTATTTCCCAGGACCTACCGGCTGATGGGCTGGCCGATCCGGGTAAAGTCAAACAGACTGGCTTTTGATTTCAAGATTTTCTGGGCAATTACGAAATTCGTCCCGTTGTCGCTGCGCATTCGGATCGGCTTGCCTCTTCTGTTGACGAAGTTTCGTAGACAAACCAAAAATGTCTCCGTCGACAAGTCTTTCGCCACCTCCAGATGTATGGCTCGCACAGTGAGACACGTAAATAAAGCGACCCAACGCTTTTTCCGTAGCCGGCCAATTGCGATTTGGCACGGAGCGCAATAGTCGACCCCCGTGTAACTGAACGGACGAGTATATGGCATCAAACGATCGACTGGCAATTGTCCCATCATAGGCTTTGCGAAGTTGATTTTACATTTGGTACACGACCTTTAATACAGAGCGGATATGCAGCACCCAGTAATTTTGTCTGACTTCGTTAATGGTCAAGTTGTCGTTTTGATGATGAAACCTTTTGTGAAAATGTGCGACTACCAAGCTCGTGAAATAATGGTTTTGCGGCAATATAACTTGGCGACATGTTGATATTATCAGGTAACATGCTGTATCCATTCGCCCGGAATAAGTGCTTATATGTGGCTCGACTTGGATACTGTCTGACTGGTTTGCAATTGGCTAAGTTCGGAGGCGAATTCTTCCTCCTACATACGGCGACATATACTATTTGCTGCTTCGGTAATTTTAAGAGGTTTCAGCTGTCGGGTCCGACGATGCAAATTTCTGGCATTGTGTATGAACCTGCGTACCCAACCTATGACTCTTATTACCTTGAAGAAGGATGAAAAATTAGTTATATTCAAGATATACTCATTATTTGGCAGCATGAGGAGTAGGACGTTCTTTTTCTCCTCTGTAGCGCAATCATTGGACGTAAAATCAGCTGGTTCTGCCGGTCATTCTCCTTTGTTGAGTTGCAAAAAGACTGACCCCTTTTTCCATGTACAATTTTGGTCAAAGTTGTACTCAGCTTTACCTCGTGTGGCCTCGTCAGCCACGTTTAGTGATGTTGATAACCACCTCCACTGAGACGGTTCGGTTGACTTAAGAATTTCCGAAATCCGGCAAGCGTCATATTGTTTGTACTCTGGTGTGGTGGACCTGGTCCACAGGAGAACTGTGAAAATATAAAATTTTGTCAAAAATTAAATCATGGCACTCTTGCATGGATTTGAACAAGCGACTCGCAAGACAGCTCCTTGCAGCTCCAACCGAGAAACCGTCAAACCTTTTGATGGCGCGCATCATGACTTTACTGCGACGAATACAAAACCGGCCATACTACCTTTGCTTATGCGCGAATAGGCAACAGCTGCGTATGTACTAGAGCTAGCATCGACGAAGACGTGCAACTGAATTTGATCGGCTGACATTAAAATTGTTGACTAACACCTCGGTACGGAAAACGACGAAACTTTCTGGAAACTTTTCCACCATGAAGTCCATTTGTGGTTAAGTCGTTGTGGTAGTGGCTCATCCCACTCCGTTTGACGTCCCCAGAGCGATTTTAACAAGAGCTTCGTGTAAATCGTGATATTGTCCAAAAATCCAAATGGATCGTAAATCGTCACTTCCAAAGTAAAGCCATTACCAAAAGTTCACGCTTTGTCGGTGGACGGTTGAAGGTCAACACGTCTCGAGCAATCTTGTGAAACGTTGTGTGGAATTCAAAGGAGGCATTAACAGTATTCCAAAACATGCCTAAGACCATATCTACCGTATGCTCGTGCTCCATATTCACGGCCGTGACTGGTGTTTCTTCTTCACCGCATTATAAAGCTTGCATGGGCTTGTCAGTGTATGAAAATTTTCTGAATTTAAAACCAGCGGCTGAACTTATAGTGGTAGCTTCTTTAACGACTTGCTGAGCTTAATTGAATCGCTGAAGCTAATTACTAAGTCGTCGACATACATGTTATAAACTACGGCTGTAGCACCTCGTGGCATGGTGGACACAGCGTTGATATTCTTCACATACTCCTGCAAATTGCTCCGAATTTCATCGAAGCTATCACGTAGGTTTGTATCGGCCTAGTTGGATCTCCATCCCGCCACAGAAAACGCTGCGAACTTTGATCTGAATTCCTTACTCTCACCTGTGGAAACATCTCTTGGATGCCAGCTGCGACTACCACAATACCCTGTCGGAATTTCTATACAGCGATGAGAGTTTGTCCGTGCTCAGGACACTTTAGTAAAACTGATTTTAATAATATGTTAGATGTTGCGGCAACGGCGGCGAGAGCTGCTCTCAATTTAATGGGCTTGTGGGGGTTAACTATACCAAAATGTGGCAAATACCTTGTAGCAGGGCTTGAATTTCCTCCTCTTCTGTTTACCACAACCAGACATAACCTTTGGTGATATATTTTTCCATTGCACGTCTATAGCTGGCTGCAAAACTAATATCCTTGCGATAAGACCTGTCAAAGCTAGGCTGAAGTGTGATTGCATTACTTCTCCATAGCAAACCCTCTTCGTATCTCTGGTAGTCGCTCGCAAAACGGCCCTGGCTCGGCGAACTTCATCTGACTCAAGCGTGACGTTTATGCTACATACACCAAGACTTTAGATTGAATAATGTTCGTGTACTAACCTGTTTAACCCTTGAAATTACTGCGACTGATGGATATGGCGAAATTTGACGCTGTTAACGAGGTACAAACGGTATACATCCCAACAGCGATTGGTTGATTCGGCCCTGCATTGACTGTTCCATTGGCGATGCTAGGACCAGACCTAACAACAATACTGGCTTAACGTTAGTATAACTTTCAATTGGCAGGGACTGTAATTGTGGAAACTGTTGTTTGTCGAATGACTGGCTTGGCGGTATGTATTTTCTTCAAATAAAACTCCGCATCACTACCTTTAATAGCTAACGAAAATTCTCTAGATTGTTCTTTGACTGGACATTCGCTTGCAAAGTAATTGTGATATTACCTTCGTCAAACATTGCGTAGACAGACAGGCTTCCATTTGGACCATACAATGTGATGGGCACGATTTTAAAAAGTGTCGATTGCCAATCAGATTTACAGTTCAAAACTTGTGCTACTTCTTTAGTTCAGATACGGACGACAGCGATGCGCTTTTATGGAGCGACTTGTGATGCATACGCTTACAACCTTCCACTGTGCAGTCTTTTCGTTGGCGAGAATTGCCTAAACTATGGCCTTTAGGAAGGCAACTAAAACATATCCTGTTATTTTTAACAAAACTCCATTTGGTGGGGAGATCTAACTACAGAAATTTACTACAGTCACCCAACTTGTGTGGTTACCATACTTTGTACACAATACTTTTGCTTCAGGCTGTACTTCGTTGCAATGCAAGACACGACGTGCAATATTTGTACTAGCGTGGGTTTGACGAGTACTGCTTTTAGGCTGCGCAGCCGATGCCGGCTGGACCACGTTGGCTTGGATGGAACGTAGTGACACGTCTGACACCCCTGGTAACAACGATACGGCCTTCGCAATTTCGCCAAGCCATTCAGCAAAATGTTCCACTGTAGGGAAGGGCACAATAGTTGCTGCGCTTTGACTCCACTCATATTGCAATTTCGCCAAGCCAATCGGCAAAATGTTTCACTGTAGGGAAGGGCACAATACCTGCTGCGCTTTGACTCCACTCACATTGTTTTGATGGCGGCAATTTTGCAACCAAACACTCCAACAACGTAGGATTCATGAGGTGATGAGCGCACCTTGCTGACTTAAAAATGCAACCATATTTCAAGCGCGGCTAGAAAAATCTAAAATCTGATCTAATTGACTTTCACTGATAAAAATTCTGAAATTTCTGTAATTGGGCTTTATTTAATAATTCAGGGTGACCGAAGTTAAACTCCAGCTCCTGAATAACCTTCGGAACATCTTCGGGATATATTAATAGTGACGTTACTGCTATTTTCGGAGCACCCTGAAGGGTCTTATGCAGTTGCATTCAATTCCGCCTGTTGCTGTATTGAAATTATTTGGTTGTGTCAAAAAAGCGGCCAGTCTTCCGGATCGCCGTCGAAATTTGGCAATGAAAAAGCTTGGCGGAAGAATTGTCCACGAAAGTCAACGCACATGTACAGGGTGTTTTTTTACAGGTTTGTTTTTCGAATAGAGATAAAACTGGCATTTTGTGGTCAAATCTGGCAACTCTAATGTCATTTATGTTCAGTTTGGTTTGCCATTTCATCATGAATAGGTTGACAAAAGAACAACGCTTGCAAATCGTGCAAATTTATTTCGAAAATAATGGTTCAGTTCGCGAAGTTTACCGTGAGCTCCGTCCATTTTATGGTCGACATAATCGTCCATCAGAGCAACTAATTCGGTTAACCATGGATCGTTTTCGCACTACGTTTACTCTATGTGATAATACGCATCCGCAGAGACGTCCAACAGTGCGCACCGAAGAAACAATTGCCGCTGTAGAGCAAAGTGTTGAAGAGGACCCGAATGAATCGATTCGCCACCGTGCACAGCAATTGGAGCTTTGTCCATCAACTTTATGGAAGATTTTGCGCAAAGATCTTGGCTTGCGACCTTACAAGATCCAGCTTGTGCAAGAATTAAAGCCGCGAGACCATGCAATGCGTCGTGATTTTGGTGTATGGGCCGAAAATGAGATTGATTTCGATGCTGATTTTCATCGCAAAATTTTGTTCAGTGATGAGGCTCATTTTTGGTTGAATGGCTACGTCAACAAGCAAAATTGCCGCATTTGGAGTGAAGAGAATCCACATGAGACCCTTGAAACGCCATTACATCCACAAAAACTGACTGTTTGGTGTGCTCTATGGGCTGGTGGAGTCATTGGGCCATACTTCTTCCGCAATAATGCTGGAGAGGCAGCTACCGTTAATGGAGACCGGTATAGAGCCATGATAACCGACTATTTTGTTCCCGAATTGGATGGCATGAATGTGGATGAGTTGTGGTTCCAACAAGACGGCGCTACATGCCACACAGCGCACGTCACAATCGATTTGTTGAAGAAAACATTCGATGAGCGCATAATTTCGCGGAATGGACCTGTCAATTGGCCACCAAGGTCGTGTGATTTGACACCATTGGATTATTTTCTTTGGGGATATGTGAAGTCGCTCGTCTACACCAACAAACCAGAAACGTTAGGGGAATTGGAAGCCAACATTCGTGGCGTTATTGCCGACATACGGCCCCATATGCTCGAAAAAGTGGTTGAAAATGGGACCTGTAGAATTGGCTTTATTCGAGCCAGCCGCGGCGGCCACATGCCCGAAATCATATTTAAACATTAATGGCATAAAATTATCCTTCCAATAAAGCCAAATTGATGGACCTTAAAACGATTTTCTTGTGTTTTATTTCAATTCGAAGTTCTATACCCCTAAAAAAAAACACCCTTTATTAAATGTTGGGGCTGGTAACATACGTGGTGGTAACTGCGTTGACGACAAAGGTTGGTGCGTGTGCGTTGGGGTAAAATCGGCTATTGAAGTCTTGATGACAATGGCTGTCGCATTTGCTGTGGGGGCTGAACATTCCATTGTTGCTCTGTTCACGATTGCTTTTGTAGCGGAGGCGGAGCGCTGGCAGCGTGAGCTGTCTCCGACTGCATACTTATTACGATCGGTGTCTCTTCGAAGCTCCTCGACACACTCACGCAGTGTCGTGATGCTGGACACCGAAAATGAAATTTGATTAACGGGTATGGTCACTGTATGACTTCCCCAGGCACCATGCCTCGTTGTTCATCCATACCTGGTTCTAACGTGACGTTGCTTGTAGATCCGTACTCTGAATTGTCGCTTATAGAGTCTGTACTACCGGCTGCTTTTCTTGCCAGACCTCTTGTTATTATCGGCATTTACTTCGAGCACTACGAGAAAACAAATTTTAAACCAATATCGGCGACTAAGCTTCCAGTAAACCGAAAACTCCTGAAATTTAATAAATTGCTAATCAGAAACTTTATTTTAGGCAACGTTAAAAATTGGCTGTTTTCTCAGCGTCTGTAGTTTTGCCAATGAAATCAAATTCAATGTAAATGCTTTTCGAAACAATCAAATTCAACGTTCGAAGTAACATGTACATACGAGTTTATACAAAGGCAAATATATATACGTATAATATAATAACACCTATCAAAAAATATTGTATGTAATCTTAGCAAAAGGAAACATTTAAAGCGTTATTTGCTAACACAAGCGATTAGCCTTTCTGGCCCACATATTTTGGTAGTTATTTACATATGTAGTTGTTGCATGCTGAGCGATGTGAGAGAACTCGAACATTGCATTCCCCTCTTGAAACTGATTCAAATACATAAATAACAAGCACAAATTCGGTATGCGGGCTTATTTAGACTCAGAATGGATTGGTAATGAGCGAAATCGGACGAATACCACGCCCCTTTTCCTATATCGAAAATATCGAAAAGTTCAAAAACGAATACCACTAAATTAATTAAATTTGGTAGATGGATTGATTTTATAACGCAAAACACAAGTTCAGTAAAATTTTGGAATATTTAGAAGAAGCAAATTCAGAAGTTTTACAAGCTGTAAATCAATAGTCATTGGAGATATAACATTGAAATTTGGCATAGACATTTTTTCGTAACGACAACTGTTTGCTGTGAAAATGAGCGAAATCGGCTGAAAGTCACACTTTCTTTTTTATAATAGCTTTGAAAAAATTTTCTGTAAAATTCGAAAAGTCTTACATAAATAAATTAAATATTTATTGGTAGTGGACGTGGCAGCGCCTTCTTTTTGGTAGACAGTTTCGGTTGTCTCCCGATAGCGATTGCTCCTAAGTTTGAAGAGAAATTGTATTTAAGAATGGTGAGCGTACTATTGTGACATTGGGGTATAATCGTGACAAAATATTAAGCAAATCGATTGAAAACAACACTCACTTTCACATATCTATCCCTTATGTTTTTGACTTAGTATGATATTTTGCTTTAAGCTTTGCAAATTATTATGGTAGCAAAATTGGCACGTAATCAGCAGGTATATAAGATTTTTAAAAATTATGAGCCCCATATTTGTATTGCATCATACATGCATCGGTATAACCAGTATTTCAGAATAATTTAAGGTAAAATTAAGTCAACATCCCCAAACCTAAATGGGTTTTTGAAATAATAACCCTCCCATATTGATACCGTTTGATTGCTGCTAACTTTATCACTGCGATGTTTATTAAATCTTATGTGGTGGTCCTAAGGGGTCAATGCTTTTACTTTTAAGGGAGCTCTCTGATTGTAAAGGCCGGAGAGATTCGGCCGATCAAATAGGCCATCGGGGAGACAGCCGGAATAAATTTGAGAAAATAATTTGGTGAGCGTATGGTTCACATCAAATCAAGTCTGAATCTTTATTGACAAATCTTATTCTATTTATACACAAATTTGTCACAGAAAGTGATTTGCTAGACTCCTCCTCTTTCTCGACTTCTATTAAGCTGAATTCAACTTCAGCTTGACAATTACTTGCATTAGCCAATAGAAGCGCTTAGCGTCAGACCAAGCAGAACTCTAGAATGAATGCTGGCTCAGCTAAAGTATTGACATACTTTAAGCAACGCTATTGGTCAAAGGTGTCAAATGCATTTTTCAAATGCGGCTATACAAACAGACATGCATGTAGGTCGTGGCTGTTGCACGCTATGTACATATGTTTGTATGAGTACACTACACCCTTACCGCAAAAGAGAAAAATTTATTTCGTTTGATAAAAATGAAATAAATTTTTGTGTGGAGTTATGCAAATACCTTTCATATGAATGTACATACTTACATCTATGGGTATGGTTTGCTTAAGGGTAATTGGCTTACATACAATTTTCTAGAATATTGAATATAATTATTTACAGATGTCGGTGGACTTGTTTTATCTTATCTCTAAGTGTTTCCTTACATGTAATTTCATCTATATCCATGTAATTTCTAACATATGTCGGCTTGTTTGCCTTAGGTTATTTCTAAGTATTTCTTTAAAATATTATTGTGCAGTTCTTTGTGTTTGCCATTTATGTCTATTATGGAGTTTACTCCGTTTCGTTTTACAATTCTATATGGGCCATGATATGGGCTTTGGCTTTTTTTCTTATTTTCTAGTCTTACATACACTAGGTCTCCTATTTCCAACTCAACCTTGTTTATTTTATTGTCAAATTTTGACTTTCGTTTTTCTTTAACAGTTTTGATAATGTTCCTGGCATTGAGTATTGACCTTTGGAGTCTCAATTTCAACTCATTGGCATAGTCATCAATGTCATACATTTTTGTTTGTTTATTTATATTGTCGTTTGGTAGCGCGGGTAATTTACCGAACATACGGTGAACACAATGTATCTACGTTTGGGGTCGTGTTGTAAGCGAAAGTGTAATATGGAACCCATTTATCCCATTCATAATCGTCTGCAAAGGAAAGTAAAAATTCGTTAAGTCTCCTATGGTTTTTCTCAAGTGAGCCCATAGTTTCGTGGTGGTATGGTGTGGAAAATACTTGTTTCGTGTTAAGTATGTTGCACACATGTTTCATTAACTCATTTACAAATTCCGTACCCCTATCTGATTTCAATGTTTTTATGAAACCGTCCTTGAGAATCAGTTGTTCAACCAGCGTGGTCGCAACTGTTTTTGCGTTTTTTGACTCAATGGGGTGTGCTATTACGAATTTGAATAGATCACATTGCATTGTCAATATGTATCTATAGCCGTTTGATATGCGAAGCGGACCGACCGTGTCAATCACGATAGTGTCAAATGTAGATGCCGGGGTGTCTGTCACCACAAGAGGCTCTTTTGTGTGTCTAACAATTTTGTTTTGAGTGCATTTTTTGCAATTGTTTACAAATTCTTTTACCATTTGTCTCATATTTTTCCAAATGTATCTTTGTTTTTGTTTTTAAAATAGTTTTTCGAATTCCTAAATGGCCTGCGATATTTGAGCAGTGAAATTCGTCTATCAGTTTGTATTTCGTTATCATGCTGTTTATTTCCCTTGGATCTTTGTATATTAGTATTTGTATCGGCGCGCGTTTATTCATTTCTAACTCATTGTATTTCCTCTTGAATACATTTATATCAATATTTTTATATATATAATCCTTTTCACAAAGGGCTAGCTCCTTTATATGTGAATTCCTTAGCAAACTATGTAGTTTCTCCAACATTGAATCTAGATTCAAAGGGTCATCGCTACAAGTTACGTGCACTTCATCATTAATTAATTCAATTGTGGTACCACTTTCTTTTTTAATATTAAATTTCAATTTCTTCATATTCTTTACGTCATTAAAGGATGTGCATGTGAAGTTGCGCAGGCTTCTTATGAGATGTGCTTTCCTTAATGCGTCTACCGGTTTCCTTATTACCGTTTTCTTTTAAATTCTTTTCTTTCATTTCTTTTAAATTCGCGGCCTTGCTCCTTGCTACTACGTTAATTTTCTTATCTTCTTTTTTAATTTTACTAGTGGGAATTATTGATTTAAGTACGTCACTACCTAACTTAATTCGTGATAGTGCGTCAACATTTGTGTTAATTTTACCTTGTTTGTATACAATTTCGAAATCATATTCTGATATATCTATTCTAATTCTCGTCATTTTCGATGACGGATTTCTATGTGAGAATAGTGATACTAGGGGTCTATGGTCAGTTACAACAATAAATTTTCTACCATACAGGTATGTTCTAAAATAGTTTATTCCCCAATGAATTGCCAACAGTTCCTTTTCGATAATTGGTTTGTTGATATCATGTTTTTGTAGAGATTTGCTTGCATAGGAAATTGGTAAATCGTGACCAATTTCTCCTTGTGATAGTATGGCTCCTAATGCAAAATCAGAAGCATCTGTTGTTAGTATAAAAGGTGCGGGTTAATTAGTTTGTCTTTTAAGTTGTTGAATGCTTTTTCGCATTGTTCTGACCAAATAAAAGGTTTTCCTTTCTTTAATAGTGAGTTGAGGCATTTTACTACTTTTGCGAAATCTGGTATAAAACGCCTGTAGTAATTGCAGAAAGCTATGAATCGTCTAGTCTCGTCTGGATTTGTCGGTTTGGGATAGTTGCGTACTACTTCGCATTTGGCTGGGTCTGTTTTTATGCCTTTATCTGTTATTAAATGTCCTAAATAAATTACTTCTGATTTAAGAAATTGACATTTGCTTGCATTAAGTTTGAGGTTGTAATATTTTAACCTGTCGAAAACTCTTATGAGGTTTCTGTTATGGTGCTTCAAGGAGCATCCGAAAACGATGATGTCGTCTACGTAGAGGAATGCTTCGGATTTTAAACCGCTTAGTGCAATCGTTAGCATTCTTTGGAAACTATTTGAGGATATTTTTAACCCGAATGGTAGACGTTTAAATTGGTAGTGACCATCTTGAGTCGAAAATGCTGTGGGTGGTCTCGAGTCGTTTTGCAAAGGTATTTGGTGAAAAGAGCTTGTCATGTCTAAAGTTGTAAAGTATTTGGCTCTGCCTAAGACATCTAATACGTCCTCAAGTCTTGTTAAAGGAAATTTGTCGTTTATTAGTCTTTTAGTTCATTTTCTGTGTTTTTATCTAGCTTTTCTAGTTTTAGTTCGTTTATTAATTTGTCAACGCGTTCGGGACTGTACAAGTTTTCTTCATTTTTCTTACTAAATATATCGTAATTGGATAGTCCCTCTGTCATGAATCTTAGTTCTTTTATATTGACTGCGTGACTGTTAGTGTTCATTATTTTTACGTGTACTGTTCCTTTTGCGGGTGCTATAGAATTTTCCAAAAATCCACCGTCTTGTATCTCTTGATTGAAAAATACGCTGTCCTCTTCTATCTTTAACTTGATTGGGAGAATGATTTCAGTTCTTGGCGGTATCGTTACGGTTTTGTTTTCAGGTAATCTTGTGTGGATTGGTAAAATAATTTCTTTGTCTTTTAGATTTATTGCTATAGTGAATGTTTCATAATCGATTTTGCATAGGTGTTTTATCAAGAAATCTCTACCAAGTATTCCATCTGTTGCTATTGGAAAATTCTCGTTTACTAATTGGAAATGTATACATGTTTTATTACTGTCTGTTATGAAATTTAGCTTAGACGTACCAATCGAGTAAATTTCTTCTTTTGTTATGCCCGTAAGTTTACATCTAGCTTCAGTATCGATGTCGAATACATCGTGAAATGGGTTTTTGCAAATTGAAATGTCTGCTCGTGTGTCAATCAGGAAGGACATCGGCTTGTTAAATTCAGAGTTATTTAGTGTTAGGTAATTTGTTAGATTTTCTGTGATGACAAAAATGTTTCTGGAATTATTTTTATCTACATGTCCCTGTCCCCCGGCAGATTGCCATCGTAGTCCTCCGGGTCTACCACGTTTCCCTGGAATTGGACGACGCTCATTCGGCGACTATTGTAATTGGAGTTTCCCTGTCTTTGGTAGTTGTTGTATTCTCGCCTTTGTTCGTTATTGTTTCCTTGCCTTGGGAAATTGTTGTGCGAGTTGGGTCTGGAAGTATTTACATACCTATTGGAATTGCCGTTCTGTGTTTGGTTGGGCACATTCCTTGGAACATTCTGTTGTTTAGCATTGTTATTACTGGAATACCTCGGCTGATAATGGTTTCTATTTCCATTGTTTTGCTGCCTATACGTATTCTGGTAATTGTTGTTCCAGTTGTGTCTTTGATTTCTGACGAACATTACATTTCGGCTGCTGTTTTGTGTTCCTTGCTCTAGCTCTAGAGCCAGGTTAACAGCGCTGTCAAAAGTTTTAGGTAGTGCTGCAAATACCGTCTGTTTTGAGCTTTCGTTTAGCCCATTTTTAAAGACCGTAAGACTGTATTGGTCATTTAGGTTGGTGATAAGTGCTTTCTGTTCAGGGGATGCACTCGCGCCTAGTTGCCCTATCTGTAGATTGTTTAGTTCCGATATTAGTTGTAAAATTTTATTTTTATAATTCAGGATACTCAAATTCCTTTGGTGGAGGTTAGATAATTGATTTTGAATTTGGGGTATTGTAGTTGTACTTTTGTATTTATTTTTAAGGGATGCACTTAACTCTTGAAAAGTTTTTGGGATCGATATTGCGGTGATATTTGTCTATACCGTTTGACTTAGCTTTACGTAAATTACAAAATCAATCAATGCCGGTTTTGCAGTGTTTTCCAAGTCATTGTAGATGATTTCAATAATTTTCAGAAATGCATCTAACTCTTTGTAATTTCCTGAAAAGTTAGGAATTGACTTTGAAGCTAATTGTAGATTAAATTGTGACATTGTGACTATATGAATTTCTGGGCTGTGGTTAAAAATTTCTGCTGGAAGTTCGATATTTTGTTCAATTGTATGAGTGATTTCTATCTCATATTCGTATTTTGATGTAATTCTTAATATTTTGTCTCTTTTGTGCCAGAATATGTCCAATACAATTCCTTTGTGCTCTTTGGTGAGCTTTTCAAAATGTGCATTGGAAATGCTTCTTATGGCTTCTAATTCAGTAAAAAGGATTTCAATGTGTTTACGGAATGTTTCTTCTCTAACTCTTACTGCTTTATTCAGGCATTTATAAGATTTATTGAACTTCTCTTCTGAAATTTTTATCTTTCCCTCCATTTTCCGCCAGGTACTCATTGTTTAAACTTGTTCATTCTTAATGTTTTGGTTTATTGCCTTCTTCAATTGGCTCCTATATATTTTATGGATTTTTAAAATTAAATTAAAAATCAAAACTGTTGTTATTATTATTAACAGTGTCTCTACAAGGCTGGTGGAGCCATTTTGTCTGTTTTCTAGTACAACTTCATTGACCACATTGGCCTTGGGGTCACTTATTTTCGATTTCTGATTTTTTTTTGTATTAATTTTTATTTATACTATTTTTTATACCTCAACATCTTAAGCTTCTTAATAATACATATTTTGTTATCTTTTCTATATTCTAGATTAAGTTGATTATATAGAATGGCTTTTGCCTGTCGTTCCTTGAATTGCCTTCCACTTCGGCGCTTCTTTTTTTGCTTTGGTTGTTCTGTTGTTTCTGTCGGCCTTTTGTATTCGGACTGCCTAGCCTTGTATTCTCTATGGTCAACCTTTTCGGACCTTCATTTATTGGAGTGGGTAGGTAGGTTTGGTATGCTTCTGATGGCTCATTTGTTGGTTCGGGCACATAAGGCTCCGTGTATTTTAGAAAAATTTCATCGAACTTAGCCTGGCTGATGATTTCTTCGCTATTCATCTGGACCTTGAATTAAAAGGGATTGTCACAGGATTGGTCTAATCAGAAATTCCACTGGTCGTGGGGCAGGATCGCCATGTGGTGGTCCTAAGGGGTCAATGCTTTTACTTTTAAGGGAGATCTCTCTGATTGTAAAGGCCGGAGAGATTCGGCCGATCAAATAGGCCATCGGGGAGACAGCCGGAATAAATTTGAGAAAATAATTTGGTGAGCGTATGGTTCACATCAAATCAAGTCTGAATTTATTGATAAATCTTATTCTATTTATACACAAATTTGTCACAGAAAGTGATTTGCTAGACTCCTCCTCTTTCTCGACTTCTATTAAGCTGAATTCAACTTCAGCTTGACAATTACTTGCATTAGCCAATAGAAGCGCTTAGCGTCAGACCAAGCAGAACTCTAGAATGAATGCTGGCTCAGCTAAAGTATTGACATACTTTAAGGAACGCTATTGGTCAAAGGTGTCAAATGCATTTTTCAAATGCGGCTATACGAGGTGTGTTCAAAACGTATCGCGAATTTTGAATTTTCGCTGGTTACGTATATTCGAATTTCGAATTTTTTGTGGCGTTATGTTGGTACTCATGTCTCTCACTTATGCCGACAAGCTCGGCCATTTTGAATGTTCAGTTAATTGTTGACAGCTGCTTTGCTTGCACGTGTTTTGGATCGTCTTCGAGTTTAACCTATTCAAAAAAATGGATCAAAGAACCTGTATCAAATTTTGTGTGAAAAACGAAATTAAGTGCGCGGATGCATTCCGAATGTTGACTGTGGCATACGGAGAACCTACCTTGGACCGAAGCAACGTTTATCGGTGGTACAAAATGTTCTCAGAAGGTAGAGAAGATGTGCAAAGAAGAACAAAAATTGGCTTTTGCACCACGATAACGCCCCTGCTCACGCATCGTTGCTTGTGCGCGACTTTTTGGCCAAAAACAACACACTAATGATGCCGCAGCCACCGTATTCCCCAGATCTGGCTCCCTGTGACTTTTTCTTGTTCCCTTAACTGAGGAGGCCCATGAAAGGACGACGTTACGCTTCTCTTGACGAGAGAAAGACGGCATCGAAGGAGGAGCTGAACAAGATACAAAAAAATTATTTTTTGAAGTGCTTCGAAGATTGGAAAAACCGTTGGCACAACTGTATAATATCTCATGGGGATTACTTTGAAGGGCACAAAATAGATATTCATGAATAAATAAATAATTTTTGAAAAAACACAAAATTCGCGATACTTTTTGAACACACCTCGTACAAACAGACATGCATGTAGGTCGTGGCTGTTGCACGCTATGTACATATGTTTGTATGAGTACACTACACTTATTATAAAAGTCAATTTTTAATATTTTATAATCAGTAGTACATAGTTTTTTCCCCAGTATATATCAATTTAAACTTTAATTTTGATTAATAAGCGTATATGTATTTACTTGCATAGATTAATAATGTTGATAATATAATACTTCTTAAGAATCAGATAAATATTTACTTAATTAGTTACAGTTCTGCGGCCGCCGTGGTGTGAAGGTAGTGTTGCCGGCCTACCACACCGAAGGTCCATGGTTCGAGCCCTGGTACAGGTAACATCAAAAGTGATTTGAAAAAAGTTTTTCAAAACGGGGTCGCCCCTCGGCAGTGGTTTGGCAAACTCTCCGAGTGTATTTCTGCCATGACAGGCTTCTCAGCAAAAATTCGTCTCCTTTGTAGATGCCGTTCGGAGTCGGCAAAAAACTGTAGGTCCCACCAATTTGTAGGGAAAATTCAAATCGGCACACCACAAATTGGAAGAAAAGCTTGGCGCAAAAATCTCTTAGGAGGTTTATGATGATATACCTGTTGTATATCGCGCCATAGATAGATAGTTACAGTTCATCAAATAGTATATAAATATCTTAATCTACTGCAGTTAGTTCCACTATTTTCATAAACAGAGGCACAAATGCTATCGTGGTAGCTATATACTGTTTCATAGGTTATAGCCTTAACATGGGTAGTGTTATGATTTGAAAATTTCCAGTCAATCTGGGTACCAGCAGGTGTGGTGAAATATTGGGGGTCTCACAGTGAATTCAAATTATAATCTCTAAGCAGATGTTCGATTCTATTATTCCTAGACTTAAGGCAAAGATTAAAGTCACCCAAAATTAAGACATTTTTTCACGCAAATTGTAGTAAGAATTTCTTGCAGCTCTGATTCAAAATGCCTGATGGGGAATGTGGAATTCCTAAAACCTTGCGACCAGAATACATTTTTTTCAACTTACATAATTCGCTTGCGGAAGCAAAGTTAGGTTTCGCATACACTAAAACGCCTCGCCTATTTCTGTTTTACGTTTTGGTGCGGTCTATCCCTAAGCATATAGTGAAATAAACCCAGGAATTTCAAAATGTTCATATGGATAACTTCATGTCTCGACAGTGCACAGGATAGCATCAAGATGTCATTATTTATATCATTTATGTGGGCATGAAGACTCTGAATATTATGAAATATAATTTGAAGGATCGATGTTCGAGAAAGCATAAAGTTAAATGTTGGAAACAAAGCTTTTGTTGTGATCAAATCATTCAACTGCCGAAATACAGAATCAGATTCACAAAAAGGATTCGGTGGAATGAAATTACCTAATATAAATAGAGCATCAGCACTAGTAGCTGGACTGCAGGCTACATATACAGCCCGATCCTAAATATCCGCTCGGATTTCTTTCCCTGCGGAAATTTATGTTCGCCAGGAAAATTTCCGCCAATTCTCTTTCGCTAGTGAACTGAAAAATTGGCGAAGAGGAGTTTCGAAAATTCGAAATCAGCTGTGCTGCCATTTGACGTTTGATTTTGGTACTACTTTTTGTGATCAGTGAATGGAAAATATTCAAATTTTTTATAAAAGGTGTTAAATTAAATAAATTAATAATAAAAATGCATAGTATTGCCTTTCGAATGGTAGCAGAAGAAGAAGCGGAAGATTCTGTAGCACAAGCACCTCAACAGAGGTCTATAAGAAGAAGGTTGCGCGATGATACAAACCCACTTGAATTGCCGGAATCATTGTAAGTGGTAACAAAATCATTTATATTGCATTTAATTGATTCAATTGTTTTGCAGATTTATTAAATACTGTAGAGTAAATAAGCCCGCATATAAATATTTCTTGGACACTTTAATAACGCACACACAACAGGCCAAAAAACAATTTGCAGTTTCGCCGGTTATAAAGCTTAGTGCATGCTTACGTTTTTTTGCTGAAGGCGGATTTCAAACGCGTGTTGGAAAGGATACAGACGTATGCCTTGCCCAATCCACCTTCAGCAAAGTTCTAGAAGAAGTTGTGGCAATTTTAGAGAGGGAATTACGCTCGAAATGGATAGTGACAACCATGAACAGCGATGAAAGAAGGAAAATTTCACGTTCGTTTTATGTTAAGCACGGCATTCCTAGTGTCCTTGGGTGTATCCATGGAACGCATGTCCGTATCATAGCTCCATCTCAAAATAAGCATCTTTACTATAACCGGAAAGGATACTATAGCTTAAATGTGATGTTGGTAAATTTTTTTTTATAGAATATTTACATAGATGCATGTGTATCTATATTCGTGCAATTTAGAAATGTATTATTCCCTATTGGTAGATGTGAGACCATGAGCTAAAGATACGGTATGTTGATGCCTCTCACCCTGGAGCTTCCCATGACTCCTTTATTTGGAATGTTGGAGACTTGCAAACTTTTTTTGAAAATCAATATTTGAGTGGGGAAACCAACAATTGGTTACTAGGTAAACATATTTGAACCTTTAGCCAACATGTATATCCAAACTATATTTCAGGCGACGCCGGTTATCCTTTGGAACCATGGCTTCTGACGCCACATCGAAACCCAGAAGAAGTCTCTACGCAAATAAAATTCTATGATGCCCATTCCAAATGCCGCAATGTAATAGAGCGAACTAATGGAGTGCTGAAAAACCGATGGAGGTGTCTCCTTGGTGCAAGAGAGCTACACTACACTCCCAAAAAAGCAGGCAAAATAATCAACGTGTGTTATGCTTTCAAATATGTATATTGGAAGTTTTATTTTTATGTATCAAAGCATATTTTGCTCCATTATTTCAGTTTGCCTTCTTAAAAGCTCTACCTTTTCTTTCCTATATTTAGCAATGGTTTTAAAGTGCATTTTCTTTATGGCATAGCTTTTTTTTCTTAACTTTAGTCTGCTTTGCCGCTTCCAAAACTTGTTTCCTCACCAAACCACACAACTCACGCTGGATTGACAGCTCTTCCTCGAGAACGTCTGAAAGAGTCTTTTTACTTTTTGACCTTCTCGAGGAAGTAGGCCGCTCCTCCTCAACATTCACACTGGCAGGCACATCTACATTCACACTAGCAGGTCCATTTACACTAAGACAGGCAGGCGCATCTACATTCACACTATCAGGTACATTTACATTGAGACAGGCAGGCGCATCTACATTTACACTGGCAGGTACATTTTCATTCACACAATCAGCCACAATCTCCACCTCATTCAGGAAGTCGCACTCAATTATTTCACAAAGGTGGGAAAAGTTTTGTTGGTCACCTGATTGGTTGCTCTCGGCCGTCCCAGAGGTACCAATACCCAAACTTTTCGCCGGCTGTGGCAGCCCAAACTTCCTCGCCACTCCTTCCAATCAGTTCATATATGGCAACCTCCGTCAACAAATTCGGTATGCGGGCTTATTTAGACTCAGAATGGATTGGTATTGAAAATGAGCGAAATCGGACGAATACTACGCCCCTTTTCCTATATCGAAAATATCGAAAAGTTCAGAAACGAATACCACTAAATTAGTTAAATTTGGTAGATGGATTGATTTTATAACGCAAAACACAAGTTCAGTAAAATTGTGGAATATTTAGAATAAGCAAATTCAGAAGTTTTACAAGCTGTAAATCAATAGCCGTTGGAGATATAACATTGAAATTTGGCATAGACATTTTTTCGTAACGACAACTGTTTGCTTGGAAAATGAGCGAAATCGGCTGAAAGTCACACTTTCTTTTTTATAATAGCTTTGAAAAAATTGTCTGTAAAATTCGAAAAGTCTTACATACGGGTGGCTAATGAAAGCCGGTACCAAAAAAAAATTAAATAACTTTTTTTCTATTTAATGAATCTGGTTAATTTTTTTTTATTTTGCAGATTGACTTTTACATTTAACAAAAATGGATAACTGGGACACTGAAACAAGAATTTGGATTGTCCGCCGCTATCACGCACTGGAGTCCGTAGTTTCGGTTCAAAGAGAGTATAGGCGCACGTTTGGCGGCAATCCTCCGAGCAGATGGACCATAATAAGACTTGTAAACAATTTTGCCGAGCATGGGACAGTCAACAGAAGACCTTACCATCGAAACCCTTCAGTTCGAAAGGAGGAAACAATCGCTGCTGTAGCTGCTGCCATACAAAACAATCCACGTGTTTCGACAAGAAGCTTATCTGCTCAAATGGGTGTAAGCAGACAGTCATTACAGTCAATTATGCACAAAGATTTGGACTTATTCCCAAATAAAATTCAAATGGCCAACAAAGTGAACGCTGCAGACTTGCCGATTCGCTTGGAATTTTGCCAGAAGATGCTTCAAATGGTGGAAGAGGATGGAAACATGTTGAACTGTCTTTTCATGTCTGACGAGGCCCATTTCGGTTTAAACGGCAACATAAACAAACAAAATTGTCGAATATGGAGTGCTTCCAACCCACAGATACTCCATGAGACGGAATTGCATCCACTTTGTGTCACAGTGTGGTGTGCAGTTTCACCACGCTGCATTGTCGGGCCCTACTTCTTCGAAGAAAACGGTCACACGGTTACGGTTACTGGAGACCGTTACTTGAGCATGTTGAGAGAGTTTTTCTATCCAGAATTACGCCGAATGAGAATTTCTTTCAACTCTGTGTGGTTTCAGCAAGATGGTGCAGCTCCTCATATAGCCCAACCTGTTATGACAGAATTGCGACGAAAATTTCCCAATAAGCTGATATCCAGAAACTCCACATTCCGTTGGCCACCCAGGTCGCCTGACCTTACTGCACCTGACTTTTTCTTGTGGGGTTATTGCAAACAGGAAGTCTTCAAAGCAAAACCAACAAATTTGAATGAACTAAGGCAATCCATTCGAGAAACAATTGCGGCTATTCCTGTCTCAACTCTCCAAGCAGTAATGAACAACTTTTTGGTAAGACGCCGCACATGCATCGACGAGCAGGGGGGGCATTTAAATTCCATTATTTTTAAAACTAATTAAGCTGTATTTAGTAAAATTTAATGAGCTTTAACATGAATAAAAGCAAAATGAATTCCATACACTGAAAAAAAAATTATTTGAGTTTCTTAATGTAGCAAAATTCATCAGCCACCCTGTAAATAAATTAAATATTTATTGGTAGTGGACGTGGCAGCGCCTTCTTTTTGGTAGACAGTTTCGGTTGTCTCCCGATAGCGATTGCTCCTAAGTTTGAAGAGAAATTGTATTTAAGAATGGTGAGCGTACTATTGTGACATTGGGGTATAATCGTGACAAAATATTAAGCAAATCGATTGAAAACCACACTCACTTTCACATATATATCCCTTATGTTGTTGACTTAGTATGATATTTTGCTTTAAGCTTTGCAAATTATTATACAGGGTGTTTTTTTTACAGGTTTGTTTTTCGAATAGAGATAAAACTGGCATTTTGTGGTCAAATCTGGCAACTCTAATGTCATTTATGTTCAGTTTGGTTTGCCATTTCATCATGAACAGGTTGACAAAAGAACAACGCTTGCAAATCGTGCAAATTTATTTCGAAAATAATGGTTCAGTTCGCGAAGGTTACCGTGAGCTCCGTCCATTTTATGGTCGACATAATCGTCCATCAGAGCAATTAATTCGGTTAACCATGGATCGTTTTCGCACTACGTTTACTCTATGTGATAATACGCATCCGCAGAGACGTCGAACAGTGCGCACCGAAGAAACAATTGCCGCTGTAGAGCAAAGTGTTGAAGAGGACCCGAATGAATCGATTCGCCACCGTGCACAGCAATTGGAGCTTTGTCCATCAACTCTATGGAAGATTTTGCGCAAAGATCTTGGCTTGCGACCTTACAAGATCCAGCTTGTGCAAGAATTAAAGCCGCGAGACCATGCAATGCGTCGTGATTTTGGTGTATGGGCCGAAAATGAGATTGATTTCGATGCTGATTTTCATCGCAAAATTTTGTTCAGTGATGAGGCTCATTTTTGGTTGAATGGCTACGTCAACAAGCAAAATTGCCGCATTTGGAGTGAAGAGAATCCACATGAGACCCTTGAAACGCCATTACATCCACAAAAACTGACTGTTTGGTGTGCTCTATGGGCTGGTGGAGTCATTGGGCCATACTTCTTCCGCAATAATGCTGGAGAGGCAGCTACCGTTAATGGAGACCGGTATAGAGCCATGATAACCGACTACTTTGTTCCCGAATTGGATGGCATGAATGTGGATGAGTTGTGGTTCCAACAAGACGGCGCTACATGCCACACAGCGCACGTCACAATCGATTTATTGAAGGAAACATTCGATGAGCGCATAATTTCGCGGAATGGACCTGTCAATTGGCCACCAAGGTCGTGTGATTTGACACCATTGGATTATTTTCTTTGGGGATATGTGAAGTCGCTCGTCTACACCAACAAACCAAAAACGTTAGGGGAATTGGAAGCCAACATTCGTGGCGTTATTGCCGACATACGGCCCCATATGCTCGAAAAAGTGGTTGAAAATTGGACCTGTAGAATTGGCTTTATTCGAGCCAGCCGCGGCGGCCACATGCCCGAAATCATATTTAAACATTAATGGCATAAAATTATCCTTCCAATAAAGCCAAACTGATGGACCTAAAAACGATTTTCTTGTGTTTTATTTCAATTCAAAGTTCTATACCCCTGAAAAAAACACCCTTTAGTAGTAAAATTGGCACGTAATCAGCAGGTATATAGGATTTTTAAAAATTATGAGCCACATATGTGTATTGCATCATACATGCATCGGTATAACCAGTATTTCAGAATAATTTAAGGTAAAATTAAAAACCATGGTATATTCCCTGCTCACACCTTTCATTTCATGACCGTATTTCACAAATATATAAATGGCTAGGTAGGACACACATTTAAGTCAATATCTCCGAAACAAAATGATTTCTTTAAATTAGTTAATAGCATCCTATAATTATGTCCTACTCAATGCAATAGGTGTCAAACGCCTATATAGTATAAACACATTCTAGGACCCAAATTTAGGTCAATATCCCCAAACCTAAATGGGTTTTTGAAATAATAACCCTCCCATATTGATACCGTTTGATTGCTGCTAACTTTATTAAATCTTATTATAAAAGTCAATTTTTAATATTTTGTAATCAGTAGTACATAGTTTTTTCCCCAGTATATATCAATTTAAACTTTAATTTTGATTAATAAGTGTATATGTATTTATTTGCATAGATTAATAATGTAGATAATATAATACTTCTTAAGAATCAGAGAAATATGTACTTAATTAGTTACAGTTCATCAAATAGTATATAAATATCTTAATCTACTGCAGTTAGTTCCACTATTTTCATAAACAGAGGCACAAATGCTATCGTGGTAGCTATATACTGTTTCATAGGTTATAGCCTTAACATGGGTAGTGTTATGATTTGAAAATGTCCAGTCAATCTGGGTACCAGCAGGTGTGGTGAAATATTGGGGGTCTCACAGTGAATTCAAATTATAATCTCTAAGCAGATGTTCGATTCTATTATTCCTAGACTTTAGGCAAAGATTAAAGTCACCCAAAATTAAGAAATTTTTCACGCAAATTGTAGTAAGAATTTCTTGCAGCTCTGATTCAAAATGCCTGATGGGGAATGTGGAATTCATAAAACCTTGCGACTAGAATACATTTTTTTCAACTTACATAATTCGCTTGCGGAAGCAAAGTTAGGTTTCGCATACACTAAAACGCCTCGCCTATTTCTGTTTTCGGTGCTATCTATCTCTAAGCATTTAGTGAAATAAACCCAGGAATTTCAAAATGTTCATATTTATAACTTCATGTCTCGACAATGCACAGGATAGCATCAGGATGTCATTATTTATATCATTTATGTGGGCATGAAGACTCTGAACATTATGAAATATAATTTGAAGGATCGATGTTCGAGAAAGCATAAAGGTAAATGTTGGAGACAAAGCTTTTGTTGTGGTCAAATCATTCAATTGCCTAAATACAGAATCAGATTCACAAAAAGGAGTCGGTGGAATGAAATTACCTAATATAAATAGACCATCAGCACAGACTGCAGGCTACATATACAGCCCGATCCTAAATATCCGCTCGGATTTCTTTCCCTGCGGAAATTTTTGTTCGCCAGGAAAATTTCCGCCAATTCTCTTTCGCTAGTGAACAGAAAAATTGGCGAAGAGGAGTTTCGAAAATTCGAAATCAGCTGTGCTGCCATTTGACGTTTGATTTTGGTACTACTTTTTGTGATCAGTGAATGGAAAATATTCAAATTTTTTATAAAAGGTGGTAAATTAAATAAATTAATAATAAAAATGCATAGTATTGCCTTTCGAATGGTAGCAGAAGAAGAAGCGGAAGATTCTTTAGCACAAGCACCTCAACAGAGGTCTATAATAAGAAGGTTGCGCGATGATACAAACCCACTTGAATTGCCGGAATCATTGTAAGTGGTAACAAAATCATTTATATTGCATTTAATTGATTCAATTGTTTTGCAGATTTATTAAATACTGTAGAGTAAATAAGCCCGCATATAAATATTTCTTGGACATTTTAATAACGCACACACAACAGGCCAAAAAACAATTTGCAGTTTCGCCGGTTATAAAGCTTAGTGCATGCTTACGTTTTTTTTTGCTGAAGGCGGATATCAAACGGGTGTTGGAAAGGATACAGACGTATGCCTTGCCCAATCCACCTTCAGCAAAGTTCTAGAAGAAGTTGTGGCAATTTTAGAGAGGGAATTACGCTCGAAATGGATAGTGACAACCATGAACAGCGATGAAAGAAGGAAAATTTCACGTTCGTTTTATGTTAAGCACGGCATTCCTAGTGTCCTTGGGTGTATCCATGGAACGCATGTCCGTATCATAGCTCCATCTCAAAATAAGCATCTGTACTATAACCGGAAAGGATACTATAGCTTAAATGTGATGTTGGTAAATTTTTTTTTATAGAATATTTACATAGATGCATGTGTATCTATATTCGTGCAATTTAGAAATGTATTATTCCCTATTGGTAGATGTGAGACCATGAGCTAAAGATACGGTATGTTGATGCCTCTCACCCTGGAGCTTCCCATGACTCCTTTATTTGGAATGTTGGAGACTTGCAAACTTTTTTTGAAAATCAATATTTGAGTGGGGAAACCAACAATTGGTTACTAGGTAAACATATTTGAACCTTTAGCCAACATGTATATCCAAACTATATTTCAGGCGACGCCGGTTATCCTTTGGAACCATGGCTTCTGACGCCACATCGAAACCCAGAAGAAGTCGCTACGCAAATAAAATTCAGTGATGCCCATTCCAAATGCCGCAATGTAATAGAGCGAACTAATGGAGTGCTGAAAAACCGATGGAGGTGTCTCCTTGGTGCAAGAGAGCTACACTATACTCCCAAAAAAGCAGGCAAAATAATCAACGTGTGTTATGCTTTCAAATATGTATATTGGAAGTTTTATTTTTATGTATCAAAGAATATTTTGCTCCATTATTTCAGTTTGCCTTCTTAAAAGCTCTAACTTTTCTTTCCTATATTTAGCAATGGTTTTAAAGTGCATTTTCTTTATGGCATAAGTTTTTCTCAAAACTTTAGTCTGCTTTGCCGCTTCCAAAACTTGTTTCCTCACCAAACCATACAACTCACGCTGGATTGACAGCTCTTCCTCGAGAACGTCTGAAAGAGTATTTTTACTTTTTGACCTTCTCGAGGAAGTGGGCCGCTCCTCCTCAACATTCACACTGGCAGGCACATCTACATTCACACTAGCAGGTCCATTTACACTAAGACAGGCAGGCGCATCTACATTCACACTATCAGGTACATTTACATTGAGACAGGCAGGCGCATCTACATTTACACTGGCAGGTACATTTTCATTCACACAATCAGCCACAATCTCCACCTCATTCAGGAAGTCGCACTCAATTATTTCACAAAGGTGGGAAAAGTTTTGTTGGTCACCTGATTGGTTGCTCTCGGCCGTCCCAGAGGTACCAATACCCAAACTTTTCGCCGGCTGTGGCAGCCCAAACTTCCTCGCCACTCCTTCCAATCAGTTCATATATGGCAACCTCCGTCAACAAATTCGGTATGCGGGCTTATTTAGACTCAGAATGGATTGGTATTGAAAATGAGCGAAATCGGACGAATACTACGCCCCTTTTCCTATATCGAAAATATCGAAAAGTTCAAAAACGAATACCACTAAATTAATTAAATTTGGTAGATGGATTGATTTTATAACGCAAAACACAAGTTCAGTAAAATTTTGGAATATTTAGAAGAAGCAAATTCAGAAGTTTTACAAGCTGTAAATCAATAGCCGTTGGAGATATAACATTGAAATTTGGCATAGACATTTTTTCGTAACGACAACTGTTTCCTGTGAAAATGAGCGAAATCGGCTGAAAGTCACACTTTCTTTTTTATAATAGCTTTGAAAAAATTGTCTGTAAAATTCGAAAAGTCTTACATAAATAAATTAAATATTTATTGGTAGTGGACGTGGCAGCGCCTTCTTTTTGGTAGACAGTTTCGGTTGTCTCCCGATAGCGATTGCTCCTAAGTTTGAAGAGAAATTGTATTTAAGAATGGTGAGCGTACTATTGTGACATTGGGGTATAATCGTGACAAAATATTAAGCAAATCGATTGAAAACCACACTCACTTTCACATATCTATCCCTTATGTTGTTGACTTAGTATGATATTTTGCTTTAAGCTTTGCAAATTATTATGGTAGTAAAATTGGCACGTAATCAGCAGGTATATAGGATTTTTAAAAATTATGAGCCACATATGTGTATTGCATCATACATGCATCGGTATAACCAGTATTTCAGAATAATTTGAGGTAAAATTAAAAACCATGGTATATTCCCTGCTCATACCTTTCATTTCATGACCGTATTTCACAAATATGTAAATGTCTACGTAGGACACACATTTAAGTCAATATCTCCGAAACAAAATGATTTCTTTAAATTAGTTAATAGCATCCTATAATTATGTCCTTCTCAATGCAATAGGTGTCAAACGCCTATATAGTATAAACACATTCTAGGACCCAAATTTAGGTCAATATCCCCAAACCTAAATGGGGTTTTGGAATAATAACCCTCCTATATTGATAACGTTTGATTGATGCTAACTTTATCACTGCGATGTTTATTAAATCTTATTATAAAAGTCAACTTTTGATATTTTGTAATCAGTAGTACATAGTTTTTTCCCCAGTATTTATCAATTTAAACTTTAATTTTGATTAATAAGCTTATATGTTTTTACTTAAAACTAAGGCTGCTCTTATTTGCATAAATTAATAAGGTTGGTTATATAATACATCTTAAGAATCAGATAAATATGTACTTAATTAGTTACAGTTCATCAAATAGTATATAAATATCTTAATATACTGCAGTTAGTTCCACTATTTTCATAAACAGAGGCACAAATGCTATCGTGGTAGCTATATACTGTTTCATAGGTTATAGCCTTAACATGGGTAGTGTTATGATTTGAAAATGGCCAGTCAATCTGGGTACCAGCAAGTGTGGTGAAATATTGGGGGTCTCACAGTGAATTCAAATTATAATCTCTAAGCAGATGTTCGATTCTATTATTCCTAGACTTAAGGTATAGATTAAAGTCACCCAAAATTAAGACATTCTTTTCACGCAGATCTGTAGTAAGAATTTCGCGCATCTCTGATTCAAAATGCCTGATGGGGAATGTGAAATTCCTATAAAGCACCAAAATGTAATAATCTTTGCATTTGAATACATCGATTTCTAAAACCTTGCGACCAGAAAAAATTTCCTTCAACTTACATAATTCGATTGCGGAAGCAAAGTTAGGTCTCGCATACACTAAAACGCTTCGCCTATTTCTGTTTTCGGTGCTATCTATCCGTAAAGCATTTAGTTAAATAAACCCAGGCATTTCAAAATGTTCATATGGATAACTCCATGTCTCGACAAAGCACAGGATATCTGAGCATAGCATCAGGATGTCATTATTTATATTATTTATGTGGGCATGAGGACTCTGAACATTATGAAATATAATTTGAAGGTTCGATGTTCGAGAAAGCATAAAGTTAAATGTTGGGACCAGAGCTTTTGTTGTGGTCAAATCATTCAACTGCCTAAATACAGGATCAGGTTCACAAAAAGGATAAGGTGGAATGAAATTACCTAATATAAATAGACCATCAGCACTAGTAGCTCGACTACATATAAAGATGATCTTGGCATTCTAGGTCGGGGGTGAACAACCACTTTGCTATACGTAGCACCCTGACTTTTGTGAATGGTTATTGCCGCAGCAGGAACAAGTGGAAACTGGTTTCTTTCAATTTTTATCTCTTTTTATATATATATTTATTTATTTCTCTTATATTGAAAGGCCCTAACACTCTTCCCAATAGGTGCCCACGAAGGTTCGTTAGGTTGTCACTTTTTCGATCTAGCCATTAAACCAACAGAAGGTACTAAAAATTTCATCCACAGTGTTATTTGAACCGATGAATCTGAATCTATCTGCATAAGCTGGCCAGCTATACGTAAGACCCTGAGTTCCCGAAGTTTTGAATAGTCTGACCCGTTCTAAGATATTAGCATTTTGGCCACTAATGGCAATTCCTTTATCCACGTCTTTCGCAATTGACAAAACTGTTGTAGAAGGTATTTGACTCAGTTTAAGGGCAGATTCCTTGTTTGACCAAAATAAGTGAATTGCTTCGTCGGGAACCTGGTCAGAGTTAACGACTCTATTTGCAATCAAAGATGTGTCTTCACTGGTCATAGCGCCGGAGGCCATATTATTCAAAGCAATAGCAAACGGTTGATCCCCACCGTGTCTCATTATTTTATTCAATTCATAATATTTAAAGAGCTCCCATAATGGCGAGCCGACTAAAACGCTATAAGCATCGCTTTGATTCGGTGAAAAAATCCATCTATCACCTACAGGAGACAATTGTTTCAAGTCGCCAAAAACAATAACAGGTATACTACCAAATGGAATACTATTCTTCACAGGTAGTGAAAATGTAGAATGCAGTGTCAAACCGCCTATCCCAAATGCTGTTTTTCCCGTAGGAGCACAAAGAAGTACTTTCAGAGAGGTTGGATTTGATCCAGGTATGCAATTAAAACGGTAATTGAGAGTTTGATACATTGATGATATTAGGCGGCTTTTCCAACGCCAGCCCCGCCACCTACAAAGTCATCAAAGGGCTGATCTCTTTTCAAATTGCGTAGCAGATGAGTTAATTATATTCTCCGCCTCATGTTTAGCGTCTGAATGGATGCAAGCAGTTCCTCAACGGGAACTAAGGGAGGAAGTTTAATGAGCCTAAGAGTGCCATTGGAGTCATTCTCATTGATTTCGGGATCACTATCATCAGTAAGGTTTATGAATATATGTCAGGGTTTATTTCGCGAAGCGCCAGTACCCTGAACTCATTGCCAACAATATCTGGTCTATCTATTTCAACTGGTATGAAAATTTCCTCATCCCTTAATCTGTTCAGAACATTTTCGAGCTCTGTTCAAACACGTAATTTTTTTTTAGATTTTCCTCTATAGCAATTACATTTTCTCCGCAGGTTTGCTCATTATTATTATCGTTGTTCATCCCGCCACGGTTCGTAGAGCATTACCATTTCTCTGAAATAATCGTCCATAGACGTGCTTGGACTAAACCTTCTTGAGCGAACTACACACCGTTTGGTACGTTTCTTTACATAACCACTACCATCCCACAATGGAATTGCTACTCCCCCAACTAAAGAATTTTCGCCTTCTATATCTTCTTCATTATCGGAGTTACCTTGTGCCGCTCTAGCTGATTTTACAAAACTTTCAGCTAAACAAACATTATCAAGAAGGATAGGCCTTTCAGTATAATGCTCTAACAAACCCGCCACAAAAATGTCGGTAGAATCTTCAACAAGATTCCGAAGTTGTGCTCTAGGTTTTACCATCCGCACTCGTTCTTCAGGACGAGAGGTATTAATGCATATTTCTGCATTGCTAGCTTCCGAAAGATGAAGACCAATGCAGCAATAAACTGCCTCTTGGGAGGAAATTTCTGTTCCGGAAATAAATTTAGGGCCTATATGCTGAAGTTTCTGCTTGACTGTGTAGATTCCAGTATTAACTTCTACCATTGCCTCATTTAAAAACCTAGAGATGCCCCTATTTGATTTATTAATATAATGTATTACATATGTAGGAACAGCAAGCATACGCATTCAATATGAATTGAATATCCATGTTGGCTCTATGTAGTTCTAAGATAACCGGGTTATAAGCATTAATTGAGCGGTCTTGGAACTTCCTTTTAAGAAAAACTTAAGATTTCATTAAACTTGATCTAAGAGCAAGTAAATAGACATCGAATGACAACTTTGTTCTCGTATCAGTCATACAGTCAGGATTATACAGGGTGGCTGATGAAAGCCGCTCCCAAAAAAAAATTAAATAACTTTTTTTCTATTTAATGAATCTGGTTAATTTTTTTTTTATTTTGCAGATCGACTTTTCTATCTCTCTCTATCTCTATGGCGCGATATACAACAGGTATATCATCATAAACCTCCTAAGAGATTTTTGCGCCAAGCTTCTCTTCCAATTTGTGGTGTGCCGATTTGAATTTTCCCTACAAATTGGTGGGACCTACAGTTTTTTGCCGACTCCGAACGGCATCTACAAAGGAGACGAATTTTTGCTGAGAAGCCTGTCATGGCAGAAATACACTCGGAGAGTTTGCCAAACCACTGCCGAGGGGCGACCCCGCTTTGAAAAACTTTTTTCAAATCACTTTTGATGTTACCTGTACCAGGGCTCGAACCATGGACCTTCGGTGTGGTAGGCCGGCAACACTACCTTCACACCACGGCGGCCGCAATCGATCGACTTTTACATTTAACAAAAATGGATAACTGGGACACTGAAACAAGAATTTGGATTGTCCGCCGCTATCACGCACTGGAGTCCGTAGTTTCGGTTCAAAGAGAGTATAGGCGCACGTTTGGCGGCAATCCTCCGAGCAGATGGACCATTATAAGACTTGTAAACAATTTTGCCGAGCATGGGACAGTCAACAGAAGACCCTGCCATCGAAACCCTTCAGTTCGAACGGAGGAAACAATCGCTGCTGTAGCTGCTGCCATACAAAAAAATCCACGTGTTTCGACAAGAAGCTTATCTGCTCAAATGGGTGTAAGCAGACAGTCATTACAGTCAATTATGCACAAAGATTTGGACTTATTCCCATATAAAATTCAAATGGCCAACAAACTGAACGCTGCAGACTTGCCGATTCGCTTGGAATTTTGCCAGAAGATGCTTCAAATGGTGGAAGAGGATGGAAACATGTTGAACTGTCTTTTCATGTCTGACGAGGCCCATTTCGATTTAAACGGCAACATAAACAAACAAAATTGTCGAATGTGGAGTGCTTCCAACCCACAGATACTCCATGAGACGGAATTGCATCCACTTCGTGTCACAGTGTGGTGTGCAGTTTCATCACGCTGCATTGTCGGGCCCTACTTCTTCGAAGAAAACGGTCACACCGTTACGGTTACTGGAGACCGTTACTTGAGCATGTTGAGAGAGTTTTTCTATCCAGAATTACGCCGAATGAGAATTTCTTTCAACTCTGTGTGGTTTCAGCAAGATGGTGCAGCTTCTCATATAGCCCAACCTGTTATGACAGAATTGCGACGAAAATTTCCCAATAAGCTGATATCCAAAAACTCCACATTCCGTTGGCCACCCAGGTCGCCTGACCTTACTGCACCTGACTTTTTCTTGTGGGGTTATTGCAAACAGGAAGTCTTCAAAGCAAAACCAACAAATTTGAATGAACTAAGGCAATCCATTCGAGAAACAATTGCGGCTATTCCTGTCTCAACTCTCCAAGCAGTAATGAACAACTTTTTGGTAAGATGCCGCACATGCATCGACGAGCAGGGGGGGCATTTAAATTCCATTATTTTTAAAACTAATTAAGCTATATTTAATAAAATTTAATGAGCTTTAACATGAATAAAGGAAAAATGAATTCCATACACTGAAAAAAAAATTATTTGAGTTTCTTAATGTAGCAAAATTCATCAGCCACCCTGTACTCCATGCGTATTCTTAAATGAACTTGAATCACATGCACTTGATCGAATGATCTTGGGAGGGAAGTAACACTTTCGTTAACTGAAATAGGAATGTTAACAACTTCCCCCCCCTTAATGAGCTCTGACGAATAGTAATAAAATGTAATCTTGGCATTATTAGGCGTTCCTCTAAATTCGTAAGATCTTTTAGGCACTTTCGGAGCTCAGGAAAATCTAAACCATTAGCCAAGCATATCTTTGGAAGGGTGCTTCTTTTAATTGCATTTAATAATAATAATTCCCAAACGGATTACCCACCATATCCCGCCCGACCGGCGCGAGGGGCGCATCCGCATAACGCGCGGATTATTCGTTCGTGCCGAGTCGTTGAAAGGCTTTGGTTTGCTAATCGTCGAGATCTAAAACTGCTCAGCTACAGAGAAAATCTCATCAGCTAAGTAAAGTAGATATAGGATAGAGTATACATTAAGAAATAACTTGTTAACAGAATAAAATTATAGTTAGAAGTTAATATAGAAGTCAAAGAATAAGAAACAATTAGTAGCTATGAATTTAGGATAGAAAGAATTGATTTTTTTATGCTGAAAAGCGAGTCTGAAATATCAAATCTACCAGAAAGAGAGTTATAATATTGACACAAATAGCGAAAAGGCTCATTTAACTGAAACTTGGTTCGGCACTGATTTAAGACTAGAGGTTAAAATGCCTTGAAGGACGAGACGGTACATTGAAGTTCACTTCACTTAGAAAAAACGGCTGGAGAGTGGACCATTTAGAAATTTAATCATAAAAACAATTCCAAGCATATCCCCTTCGACTAGAAAGTGTGTGCAGATTAATGATTATACAAGGGATCCCAATGAAAATCTCTTAAGGCAAATAGTAAAAATGTTTTGAACTGATTCTATGCGATCTACATAAACCTGGTAACGCGGGTTCCAAATTACAGAACCGTATTCAAGTATCGTTCTGACTAATTTAGTGAAGAGGGCTTTAGTTAGTTAAGGGTCGCTAAATTCTTTAGACCATCGTTTAACGAATGCTAGGACACATCTAGCCTTATTGACTGTTGTGTTAATATGGCGGTTGAAACTGAGTTTATAGTCCATAGTAACCTCCAGGTCAACAAAATCATAGACTTGCTCAAGACTCCAATTTTTAATTGTATAGGAAGCCGGCTGAGAAATTCCACGCGAAAAACCCATGCATTTACATTTTTTAAGGTTAAGTGGCATATAATTTAAATCGCACCAAGTAACTATCCAATTAGCAAAGAATTTATAGCTACCATCTGCAACGGGAAATTTATCGGATAAATAAAGAGCAGATGCAACATCTGGATGACTTTGGGAAATTATATTAAAATTTTACGGATGTACTTGGTAAGAAAACCATAGTCCATCGCAGCAAATGCTCTTTATTCTTCCTCTCCACGAAGTACGTGCATTCCTCTCCTAGCTGCGACGCGTCTAAGATTACCAGATTTTCTACTTAGCCTAGGCATGGTTTATGAACTATATGTATATATATGGCTAAAGTTAACTCAATGTGAAATGTATGTACAGGGTGTTTTTTTTACAGGTTTGTTTTTCGAATAGAGATAAAACTGGCATTTTGTGGTCAAATCTGGCAACTCTAATGTCATTTATGTTCACTTTGGTTTGCCATTTCATCATGAACAGGTTGACAAAAGAACAACGCTTGCAAATCGTGCAAATTTATTTCGGAAATAATGGTTCAGTTCGCGAAGTTTACCGTGAGCTCCGTCCATTTTATGGTCGACATAATCGTCCATCAGAGCAATTAATTCGGTTAACCATGGATCGTTTTCGCACTACGTTTACTCTATGTGAGAATACGCATCCGCAGAGACGTCGAACAGTGCGCACCGAAGAAACAATTGCCGCTGTAGAGCAAAGTGTTGAAGAGGACCCGAATGAATCGATTCGCCACCGTGCACAGCAATTGGAGCTTTGTCCATCAACTTTATGGAAGATTTTGCGCAAAGATCTTGGCTTGCGACCTTACAAGATCCAGCTTGTGCAAGAATTAAAGCCGCGAGACCATGCAATGCGTCGTGATTTTGGTGTATGGGCCGAAAATGAGATTGATTTCGATGCTGATTGTCATCGCAAAATTTTGTTCAGTGATGAGGCTCATTTTTGGTTGAATGGCTACGTCAACAAGCAAAATTGCCGCATTTGGAGTGAAGAGAATCCACATGAGACCCTTGAAACGCCATTACATCCACAAAAACTGACTGTTTGGTGTGCTCTATGGGCTGGTGGAGTCATTGGGCCATACTTCTTCCGCAATAATGCTGGAGAGGCAGCTACCCTTAATGGAGACCGGTATAGAGCCATGATAACCGACTATTTTGTTCCCGAATTGGATGGCATGAATGTGGATGAGTTGTGGTTCCAACAAGACGGCGCTACATGCCACACAGCGCACGTCACAATCGATTTATTGAAGGAAACATTCGATGAGCGCATAATTTCGCGGAATGGACCTGTCAATTGGCCACCAAGGTCGTGTGATTTGACACCATTGGATTATTTTCTTTGGGGATATGTGAAGTCGCTCGTCTACACCAACAAACCAGAAACGTTAGGGGAATTGGAAGCCAACATTCGTGGCGTTATTGCCGACATACGGCCCCATATGCTCGAAAAAGTGGTTGAAAATTGGACCTGTAGAATTGGCTTTATTCGAGCCAGCCGCGGCGGCCACATGCCCGAAATCATATTTAAACATTAATGGCATCCTTCCATTATCCTTCCAATAAAGCCAAATTCATGGACCTTGAAACGATTTTCTTGTGTTTTATTTCAATTCGAAGTTCTATACCCCTAAAAAAACACCCTTTATATAAAATATTTATCAATTTTGTTTTATTGTTTTTCCGACAGGGTGAATAATTGATGTATATTGGAACGATTTTCCGTCATCCCTTGTCAAATTTGGTTTTAAGACAAACCGGTTTCGGCGTGGTGCCATCATCAGTGTCGATTTTCGTTCTAATCTGTTGTTGTCGTTTGTCTTGTATTTATCGTAGGTAGCAGGTAATGTCAGCATGGGTGTCTGTTTGTGTACGTGTATGTATGTGTTGTGTGTGTACATCATTCAGAAACGGGGGTGGTTTGCACCAATCGGTTTTTGTGTGGTTGACTGAGGCAGGTAAAAGTTAGTGATTTTTGTTGTTTGACCTTTTTTGCTCATTTGTTGATTTTGATCGTTTGCTGATTTGTGTTTATTTGTAGGTGTCTTGTACCTGAGTGGTTGCTTTGCTTTTTGTAAACCAATTTTAAAGGTTCGAATATTGTGTCGGAAACAGTGTTTGTCTGTTCGTTTATTATTCAACCGTCGAATGTTTTTTGTTTGTAGATTTCCATGTTTTCGAGTACGTTCAGACGTCGGCCTTTTGCTTGTACATGTAGGACCTTGACTGTTTTTTTATGTTTCCGGGGGTTCATTTACTCTCCACCATTTGACTCGCAAAATTGGACTCTGGTATGATGGTTGAATTCCGTATCTTTTTGTTGTCATCTCTAATGTGTTCTCCGAACCTCGTTCTTACTTGTCGTCCTGTTTGTCCTATGTAACTGTGCTGGAATTCACAAGTGAGCTTTTATACACCATGGCTGCTTAACGGATCTTCTGAGTTAGTTTTGGCTCTTAGCTTGCGTCATAAATTGTTCGATGTTTTGAACGCTGTGTTGATGTTGTATTTTCTAAGGAAATTTGCTAATTTATGTGTTGCCCTTCCAGTATATGTCATTGTCGTCCAGGTTTGTGTACTTTCCTCTCCATTGTTTCTTTTTTGCTCTCTAAGGTTTCTCCTGACTTTATCTACTAGTGCTCTTTTATATCCGTTGTTTGTAGCGATGTTATATATTATTCCAAGCTCTCTTCTATATGCTTCTTGTGTAAGAGGTGTTCTTTCCAATCTTTGTACTAAGTGCCTTAGCGCTGCATTTTTATGTTGTTGTGGGTGGTTCGAGGTACTATGTATCATTGTGTCGGGGGCCGTTGGTTTCCTATATATGTCGTAGTTGAATTTATTGGTAGCTTTATCAATACTTATTGTGAGGTCCACATAATTTATTCCTCCGTCTCTTTCGGTTTCCATTGTGAATTTTATGTTCCCGTGCTGTTTGTTGAGGTACTCCAGTACTTGTTCTTCGTTGTTGGTAGTTAAAACGCTTATGATATCATCCACGTACCTAGCGTAAAATAACACGCCAAATTTGGAATTCAATTCCTGTTTATACTCTTTTTCCAGGTTTTGCATAAACGCTTCCATAAGAATAGCCGATGTTGGGTTTCCCATCGCAAGTCCGTTTGTTTGTCTATATATTTAAAATACGAGTTTAAATGTTTGTGGCGTTAACTCCTCCCGTGTTAAAGACGGTGTATGTTCTTATTATGTGTAGAGTTCTTAATTCGGGTATTAGAACTTGTCCGGTAGCCTCTTGGTCTGAACGGTTGCTCTGTGGGGTTTCTTGCTCTTCGTATCGAATAATTTTTGAAGCTGGCTATGATGAACAAAATTGTTATAATTAGAGTAAGCCCCGAAGAGGTTCGATTTTCGGGCTTCTCTGTTTGAAGGGATTTTATTTCAATCGTGTTATTGAAATGTAGCTCGTATAGCGCCTCGACGGATAAAATTCTAGTTAGGCTTTCTTCAATTTCTTCAATTGTTTCGTTTTTGAAACTTATGATGTAAGTATCGTTTACGGTTCTCATTTCGTTGCTTATCGTTACATTACCCTGGTACTCGTTGAGAAAAAGTATTCCTGCGGCGACTAGTTCAGCTCTTCGTATGTGATGTCAATTTATTGGCACGTGGAATTAAGGCTTCTAATCAAATAAGTTATGCAAGAATCGCTTCTTAAATCTACTAATTCATCTCGTTTACAAAGGCTTAGTGAATTATATTTCTTACATTTGTTTCTTATTCCAATTATTTTCCCTTATGTTTTAATACATTGTTGAAACTCAAATTTATCATAACATTTTTTTTAGTAAAGATTTTTTTATGTAGTTGTTACAAATTTCTTTTATAGCCTTGCTTAGCTTCGGTTTGTGATTTTCTGTTGTTATAGAAACAACCACAAAGATTATGAGGACCTCTGCTGCGAAAAGTAGCAGTGTGCTTACTGCTTGTATTGAGCGAGTATGGATGAGATACTGTAAGTGCGATATGTGCTTGGGAGTGTTTACGTAAATTTTTTGTAAGTAAGGTATTAACAACTGGGTCATGTGATCGGTAAAATTTATAGTTTGGACAGGAGTAGCCTCGGAACGAGAGTGGGCTATTTTGTTCAAATAAATATAGGTAGTTGTGTTAATAGTAACTTCTCCATCAAATGTCACCAGAAAGGTTCCCTTCTTCAATTTAGTTAAATTTCCATCATACAGCGATGCTGGTTGATTGATTACTAACACAATGCCATTATCAATTTCCTGGATGGCAGCAACTAGGTCAGCTGATGTCGTTTTGCAGGTTTATGAGTCCACGTTTAGCAGCTGCATTGCGCATAGGAATTCCCTCAAAGGTTGGAAAAAGTTTGACATAATAGTTTCTTTGTATGTAGTTTCCAGTGCATTCGGCTACATCTTCTATTTCCAGTGAAATAATCCTTTCGTTGTGTATCACAGGCAACAGCTTTAGGAAATCAAAAACACTACCTATCTTTGGATATTTTATGAAATATTTAACATTGGAAACTTGTAATAAATCGCTAACACTAACACTGGCAGAGTGTTCAGCATCCAGCATATCTTGTTTTTCTACACCGTTTAGTCTTTAGAAGGGGGACGGACTATATGATGTTTTCTAATTCCATCATCACTGCGCTATTCCTGGCAGTTGCCAAAGAAAAATGGTTTTAAGTATCTATTTGGGCCCGCTTAGGGCTCTTCAGCAGTTCGTTAACGGTATTCGCCAATTTATTTATTCTTTTCTGCATTTTTGATTTAATTAAAATTTGCTGTTCAACTGATTCTATTAAAGATTTAGTTTTCGTTTCGATCTTTATGAAGTTAGCAAAATCAGGCGTTTCAGCAATGTACTTCAAGGCGGTCCCTTAAACGCTTATGCTAAGTGTGTAAAAACGGCTGTGGTGATTCTTTAGGAGCGGCCGTGGCTCGAACGCACCGTGGTTGAATTTTATTATTACCGAAATAAAAAGAAAACCAACGAGAATTCTCGTTATAAAATATACCATGCATTTGGTATTAGAAAGTGAAAATTTACAATATTTGTGTTACCTTTCAATATTGACGTGGTAGAAAATCCTTGGTGGCCGAGATGTGGTGCTGTGAACGTTCGCTGAAAAAGTAGGCGGTTGTCAAATCGAGGACAACCGTTGAGCCCGAAAACCCATCCTCCGGTTTTAGTGGAGGTGAACCCACACATGCACACCCACATGCATTTATATGTGTGCTGACAAAACACGAATATGCATGCATGCACATACAGTTGGGGGGCTTGGTGTGGGTGATTGGAAGGGCGCTAAATGTGTCATTAGGGGCCTAAACAACGTGCCTGCCTATGGTGTATCCTCACTGCATCCAGTAGTAGTGTCTTCTGTTCCACGTCATTTTCCAGAAGTCGTTTTATATGTGTTTGTGGGAATTGCTCTAACAGTCTGACAGTATCGCCAACTATTGTCTAATATACGGATAAGTTAGTTTTATGCAATAAAACTCCGTGTTGTTCGTGTATGGTGACTTTTCCGGGAGTGAGGGGAATGTAGTTGGAACTGGTGCAATTAAATATCCTTGCTTCAACCGAGAGGCCAAGCAAAATGGTAGATCTATAATTATACGAAAAGGCATTTTTAGTACCTTTAATTACTTTTGTGATCTTTCCTGCCGTCTATTAGAACAGTGGACCCTAGGTCCTTCTAAACCGATTTTTCAACGTAGAGTTTTGTGAATTTATTACCTATTCTTTTGTTAGTCTTCACGAGGACTTTCTCTCCCTGGCTATAGATTTGCGATCTCTTTCCCATATTGTGTCCTTCTAAGTCTGACTGTTGGGTCTTTAACAGTTTGAGTCGCATTTCCTCTTTAAGTTCTTCAAGGATGGAATCTATTAGGTCTATAGGATTGTGCGATTGTATTTTGATGTTGCGACAAGAATTAGTTCAATTGTGTCGCATATTTCACCTTCTAGTTTCTGACAATGGGCGATTTCAGTCAGGGTGTTATGAAACCGTTCAACCTGACCCTTTGTAGTACTATGGGCAGGAGGTGTGGTATAAATTTCAACTCCGAAATGATTCTTCAGTATTGCCTTAATCGTTTCCGAATTCAGGGACATTTCTCTGTTGCAAACCAAAATTTTGGTATTTATGAAAGTTACGAAATTCATATATGGGTTCCTTTATGTCGGTTATATGCCTAGACTTTATTCGGAATACTACGGCAAATTTTGAAAATTTGTCTATGGGTGTGAGGAAGTGAGTTTTGTCCGTGGAATAAATATCGACATGTATAATTGTTCCTGGACACGAAGGGGCAGGAGTTTCACCTGTTCCTGGGTTTTGGGGGATGCCTTTGGTACTTAGCCTCGTAACAAAATCTGCAGCTAGAAATTATTTTCTTCATCATTTTTCTCATGCCAAGTAGGCAGTAGCATTCGAGGATTTGTTGCATATTTTCACGGAAAGATTGGTGGGCTCTATTATGTTATGGTTGCAGGATTTCCAGTTGGTCATCTCTATTGAAATCATCTATGACCTGCTTTTTGTGTGTGGTATCCTCTGAAGGAAATTCAGTAAGTCTTCTGTCCAGAATTTTAGCAAAAGTCGGTAAGTCACACACACTGTTCGATTACGCGTATAAGTTCGTCCGGGTTACTGAAAATGAAATTACTGGTACCCGGTAGAAATACCGTAATCCAATGCATTTATATGTTGCCGGGATCATGCGTCAGCAGCCAAGTTTTCTTTTCCCGGTTTGTAATGGAATTGTGGAAAAAACTCCCCTACAAAAGCGTGCCATCGCTTGAGCTTTGCATTCGGATTCTTGTCCGAAATCGCAAAAAGTCAGCGGTTGGTGGTCAGTAAAAATTTGAAGGTCCTCCACACCATATAAGTAGTTCGGAAACTTTTGGAGAGCCCATACTATTGCCAATAGCTCTCTTTCGTTGGTGGCGTAGTTTTCCTCGGTGTGCGAGGTGTTCTCGAGACCATTGTAAGAGGTCGCCCGCTCTGAGACAAGACAGCGCCCATGCCATGAGATGACGCTTCAGTGCTTAGCTCGAATGGTTTGTCGTAGATGCGAGAATTCTCTTCATTCTACTGAATGCGTGAAGTGCCTCATCGTCCATAGTTAATTCGTCCCTTCGCGATTAGCTTTAATGTTTTCATTTCCACTAAGCAAATATTTTGCTAGAGGCTTCACAATTGTGGCGAAGTCCTTTACAAAACGTCGGTAATAACTCGCAAGTCCCAGAAATGAGCGTAAAGCTCGAAGGGATTTTGGAACTTCAAAGTCAAGTATGTCCTTTACCTTTTCAGAGCAAGTTCTTATGTCGTCCTTGGACACCGTTAAACCGAGAAGTTCGACGCTCTGCCGAAAGAATTTAGACTTTTCGGCAGACCTGCGCATATTGGCATTAAACAGTTTCGAAGGATTCTATGTCGTTACCGTGTTTTTCTGCAGTTTTAGAAAGTATAATAACATCGTCAATGTAGACATGACAATTCTTTCCAATCTCGTCTCTCAGGAGGTCATCGATAGCCCTTTGAAAAATGTTTGGGCATTCTTCAACCGAAAGAAGTTCTACAAAATTCATACTTTCCATTGTTTACCCAGAACGCTGTTTTTTCTCGATCCCTTTCAGCCAATCTGATTTGATAGAAGCCTGACTTTAAATCTATTGTTGAAAAAAATGCAAAGCTTCCCATATTCGACAAAATTACAGAGGTATCCGTGATTGTATACCCGTCACTAATGGTTTTGCTATTAAGCTTTCTAAAAGCTATCACGAGACGTGACTTACTCTTGCCCTCTTCATAATATCCCTTTTTATCCACAACCCAATTTGGGTTGTTGTAGGGAGAACGGGATGGCCTTAAAATCCATTGGGCCTTGTACTGATGTTGTAAATCTGTTAACGTCTGGGCAGCGGTGACAAAAAAAATGTTTCTCGACCTTCATCATATCTTAAAAGTCCGTGCCTCAAATCAATAATACCGTTAACCTCCCCAAAGAGGTCAACACCAGTGATACCATTGAAGGGATCGAGGCAAGGGAGGATAAAAAACTGAAAAAACCTATTAAAATATGTATTGTGCAATGCTGTTTGACTTTGCCAAGAATGGATTTAACAGTAAAGGGTTTCAGTAAACTTTTGCTTCCCTTAATAGTGCTGAACATTTCAATATAACTTTTGGTGGCACCTGTATCTATCAGAAACTTTAGACCTCTTCCCCCAAGTATCCTGTTGACATAGAGCAAGAGGGAGGTTAGATTCAACCTCATTTCCTTCAAACCGTCTGTCATAATCATTATTGTAATAGTCATAACAATTTTCATTCACGCAAAAATCACTCTCCTCCTTGCTCATCTCATGTGCCAGGTAGTTAACACGTTAAATCTTTAGAGCAGTAAGGCAGTCACTTCCGTGTTGTGTCTTTTGGTCAGCCGGGGTCGGCTGCGAGTTACCTTGAGTGTATGCGAATCCTAAGATGTTGCCGATGTTCCTATTATTTTAATCGTTCTGATTTCGATACAAATGTTGTCCCCCTTGCCGTAAACCACTATATTGTGGCAATTGTAGCCCAGTTTGCCTAATTGTTCATTTGGGATCCTACGGTGTTATGGGGAATATTGATATGTATTGGAACCCTGAAGTGGGGGATTTGATTTTCCGATGGAATTCATTATGATAAGTTTTGCCATCCTTGTTCGGGTTGCCTTTAACTCGGCCAATGCCAGTACAGAGGGAAGATAGGATAATTGCGACGAGTAGAGAATGTCGCATAGTGACCGATTATGGTATTTTTTGCTAAGTGAATCTATTAGTGTTCTGTTTTCGCCATGAGTTATTGCTGTTTTATTGAATAATCTCGAAATTATGGCATGAAAATTCAGAACGGTCTTAAAAGAGGACAATGCCATATTAACAGATCCCACGACATTATTTCTTATGATACCTACAGCATGCTAAAGCTTTGGGCTTCCTATGTAGCCCTCGAAAACTTTATATGCGGTGTGCACGGCCTGCCTCCAGCACACGTAACGCGCCTGTTCATCGTTAAATTTCGGCAGGGTTTTTACTAAATCTAGTGACTCGTCACATGTAACACCAGGCTGGATCGTAACAGCCTGGTATTCATCCACATTTGCAGTGGTTTCCATTTCAATTAGTCTTCTACTTAATTCGTCCATTTTCATTTGGAACTCAAGCCTAGTCTGCTCAGTCGCCGTACACACAAACACGTTCTTCTAGACCAACCGTTTTCCTTTAAACTAGCACTGTTTTCACAAACCACAACAAATACTCCTTTTTTATTTTTATTTGTTAAAATATTCTGAACACTCTACTTACATGCAAGAGTTTATTTTTTTATATACGGGATCAACAGGATCGGTGTGGTGTCCTTCAGCAGATATGGTCGTTCAATGAAGAAAATTGTTAATAATAACAGAGTAGCTTGCAGGTAAAATTTTACGCATCACATTATTGGCTTAGCCGCTGTTGTGCTTGTGTTGTGGTTTTGATTATTGTTGGGTGATAACTTATATTCCGATTTTTTTTTTTATAATTATCAAGTTTACAACTCCTAACCTAGCCTATTGCATGGCATATTTTATATTAATAACTTCTTCCTTTATTAAGCGTATTTTGTTTTGTAAATATAAAGCAATTCCGTTTGCGATTACATTATCGCTTTGGATAGTACTTAAAATGTCATTTGTAATTCTGGTTAAATTACACTGGTCAACAACATTTTTGTACATGGGTCGTGCGTATATTTTTTTTATTACTTTTGCACCCAGAAATAAGAATATGAACATAAAAAGTTGTTGATTTCGTTTTGTTCAAAAAAATGAGAAAAACGAAAAACATGAAAATTCATCAAAATTTGACATAGATTTGATTTAGTCTAGTATAGTAAAAATCAATTTAAGATTTATTCTTATAAATTTAGTTTTAGAATACATTTTAAATGTTTAAAAATGCTTTTTCCTGCTTTTCCTGCCATATTCGGTAACATTTTCTCTTATTAACGTCCAAATATAGTCCCCCATCATGCTTTCCGTTTACTGGACTTGGTAGCGTTTCTCAAACTCCATTATATCTTGATGGAATCGCTCCCCGTGTTCTTCTGAATAAGCTCCCATATTATCTTTGAATTTATCCAGATGTGAATGTAACATGTGCATCTTTAGCGACATTCTACATCCGATGGCGGAAAAATTCGTAATCATGCCAGTTATCAGCTCTTCATAATTTTCATCCCTATGATTTCCAAGAAAGCCATGAACTACTGCCTTGAAACTGTTCCACGCTAGTTTCTCCTCATTGCTAAGTAGGTTCGGGAAAATATCGCAGTTCATAATTTTTTTTATTTGGAGGCCAACAAAGACTCCAGCTTTAATTTTCGCCTCTGACAGTTTTGGAAAAAAAGTCTGAAAATATTTGAAAGCTTTAGACTCAATATTAAGAGCGTTCACAAATTGTTTAATAAGGCCCAATTTAATATGCAATGGCGGCATCAAAAGGTTTTTAGGATCGACAATTGCTTCATGTTTAATATTTAATCTTCCCACTCCAGTACTCAGTACGTTCAGGCCAATGTTTTTGGGGGCATCATTTCTGCTATCCTATAGGCAAAGATAACAGGAGTGTTTGGTATATCCACCTTGCATTCCAGTAAAAAAAACAAACCATCTTGGAGTCTCCAATAGCTTCCCACTTGTATTCCGTATATTTGATTGCAGTTAGTAGCATTTTAATACTGTCACAATTTTCTTTGAGATGTATGGAATGTGCCAGTGGAAGAGATGGAAATTTGTTCCCATTGTGTAGTAGAACTGCTTTTAGACCTTTTGCTGAGCTGTCGATAAAGAGGCGCCATTCATTTGTATTACAGGGAATACCAATTGCTTCAAATCAACCTTTCACGTCATAGCAAAAACAGAGTTCATCTCCCATACTGTAGAAACAAGAAAATTCTTCATGACGCTTTCTTTGCCGAGATATTCGAACATCAGAAGTAAGTAAATTTCGTTGTTTAAGCCGCGATGCTAATAACTCTGCTTTGTCTTTTGATAGATTTAGGTCTCTTATTAAGTCATTGAGATCTTCAGAGTTGATGAGATGTGGTATTCCTGGTTCAAATTAAGGAACAAATTCGGAATGTACGGATGCAGATAAACTCGGTGTTTGAAAGCTGCCTTGAGGGAATAGTTGCTTTTCCAACACAGGTGGATCGGGTACAGGATTTTGTTCCGAATTTGGTACTGGAGCGGATGTCAATGGTAGTTCCGGATATATTGTTTTCCTTAAACGTTTCCCTTTCAGTGGTTTCACTACACAAAAATAGCAATCAGTGTTATGATTACTCGGTTCCCTCCAAATCCTCGGCACTGCGAACTTCATGGATCTTTTCTCACCCTGGTACCAAACTATAATAAAACGTAAAGCATTTCATAACAATTTCAGTCCTTATGCAATTATATATAGATATGTGTATATATATATGAAAAAGTTAGTACAATAGAAAAGAGAAAATAAACTTATGCTCCAGAATGCTTCTGCAAGAGTTACATGAAACATGTGGAGCCCACTTTTTGTCCTGGTTTTTAACAGGTAGACCGAAGTAGGCTAGGTAGGCAAATCCTTGTGTTTTTAGTTAAGTCAAACTTTTTTTGTCTTCTTTTAATGCATTCGCCACATATATAGCAAAACGAATTAGCCGCTCGTTTACAACTTCTCGAAGACATCATTCCTCTGTGATATGCAAAAACATAGTGTCGCCCACAACGAGTGACCCAAGAAACTACAGCTCCTTAAAAAAATTTTACTTACAAAAACGCTATCAGGTAGCTGGCATGCTCTATTGCTAGGCCTTCACAAAAACTTGTTTATTATTATTACTTATAAGTTTATCGTCGTGATCGGGGCTTCCTGCTAGGTATTTCCAAGCAGTGCTAAGGATATCTAGGGATCTTCTGCGTTGGAAATTGCGGATAGGGCCTCGTGCCCGTCCTTGATTTTGGAGATGCCATTATCAATGGTAATTTGGTGGCATGAGGAATAAACATGAATTTGGACTTCTGCGTAAGCCGTTTAATTATTTTAAATTTTATTTCTTAGCATATAAATTCGTACGCCTATGGCATGCTGCTCCATTTCTTGCATTTTTTCTTAGTCTAGTTTTACTTAATGTGATTCTTTTAGAGGAAGGTAAAAAGAAAAACGTTTGCTTGAAAAATAAATTTTTCTCCTTGTTTCTTCAATTTTTTTTTAATATTATTTTTTTTTAATATTAAGAAATTTTATCGAGCTATAGGCCATATATATACAAATTAAAACAACAAAAATTATTGTTTTACATATGTAATATATACGAGTATTTGTCGAATTAATATTGTCGATATTTCGACGTCATTCTAATGTCATCTTCAGACTGAAACACAAAGGTATGTTAAAACCTAAACACATACAACATAGACCCCATACGTTTAAGCTTACACTCCTGAGTGCACCTGGTCGACTAATTTAACAATTCTAACAATAAACAAGTTAAAACGAAAATGATGAACAAAAATATATAAACACCTAAAGTACCGTATTTGTAAAGAAATTTTTTTTATTTATTTTCTATTTTACCATAATTTTTTATTTTATTTTTTCTTGTTTTACTTTCAACTCCTTATGAGGCCCTGGTGCACCACCTTTCATGATTGGGTGATCACTATAGAATGCTTATCTTTTCTGCAGTCAATTTTAGTAGTTTTATACTAGTCAAATACTAGTTTTCCAAACCGGCTTAACTAGTTCGAGTTCCGTAATTTTTCCATATTAGCAACTCGTATTTTCAACACGGCGATGTCTTACGAGATGGCAATTGTCCGCTTCTATATATAACAGTATCATGCCAGATGACATACTAATCAGTATATACACCAGTATGACACCAGATGACATACTAGTCAGCCGTCGTACTAGTTAGGTTATGCATCAGTATCAGTATTGAATATTCAGTCTTCAGATATAAAATATGTGTCCATCAAAATAAATATTATTTGAGTACGAGTATATTGAACAATTGAAACATATTTCAATAAAAATGTAATCGCTATTCATAGCAATTTTAACCTTGGCAAACATTCATTAAAAGTAACTTTCATCTGCTCAAACAATAGTCCTTTTTTGAATGAATTTTATAATAGATTTCACAGGCAATTGTGGAAAAATTTAAATATTAATCTCAGATAGAATGTAATCCATACTTGTAAAAATATATTTCAAGGAAAAATTAGATTTTTATGGTGAAAATCGAAAGTTTCGGAGTTCAATGCAAATAACCATGCAGGTAACTCGCTTATTCTAGTACATAATGTGCAAATTTTTAGTAACTAAACTTTTTAAAAAATGCTATTTTTAACCACCTTGTTATCGTCTGCCCGCCATTTTCGTTGTTGCAGCTTCTACACGATTCCGTTGGAAATGTTGTTGTTTTATTTATGAAAACTGTATTTCACAATCACAATAAGTCCACTCTGAAAAAAACAAAAACAGCAGGGTCAATATTTATTTTAAGCATTTGTTGAAAACTTTTTAAATTATTCCAAAAGTAAATGTTATTTGCTCACACAATTGATTTGACAAATGATCGTTTCGTTTTCACTTTTCCTCGTGGTTTCATTTGAACATTTCTTATTCGTTGTTGCTTCGTTGCTCCACCGTTATTGCAGTTGCGACGTGGTAAAAATAAGGGCGATTTTTTTGATATGATCTGCAACCCAAATATACTATTTAAACCACGATATTCTCAAAGACTTGAAGCTGCGTCCGGTTATTGAGTTTCGGACGGATCTTGATGGTATTTTGATGGATAATCCTGGTATTGAGCTCTTCTTATAGGATTGTAGCTTTCAAGTGACCAGGCGCTATCTAAGTTTAGTTGGAGCGAAAAAGCTTTTGAAGTGGCGATTTGAGACTTGGAATGAACCAGACGTCGTTAATTACAATCGATTGGATTTGACAGTTGAAGGTTTCCTCAAATATGTAATCGCATTGCGCAAAGGTCTAACAACAGCTGGTCACAAGTCCAACAACTCATTGAATTTATGTTACGTGGCCCAGCAGGTTTGTGCAAATCGAAAAAAAGGAAACAAAACTCATCCATTATGTTGAGCGTTACTACAATTCTGTAACTCGAATGTTAATCAATGTCCAATAGAAGTTCTAAGTTATCACAGAAAGGGGCAAGGTCTCGCGACGCAAGTTTTAGAAACTCCAAGGCAGTTTTTAAAGAAAGCTTATGAGCAATATGCCAACATTAGATCAATCCCTATCTCTAACGATGAAGCAGATCCTATAGCCGGATGGTCTACACCCCAAGACTATCACGAGGATGTGCGATAGGCAGCAAAACTAATGTACATCATATTTTTGCACTGGCATGCCAAGTTAAAGAATTCAAAATGCGTTTATCAGTTATCATCCTTATGAATTTTCGCAACGAAATTCATTCAAGAACGGTATATACAGCGTTGGGCACGTTATCTAAGCTTGGTCCACTTGCAACCGATGTTGAGTCACTTTGTTTAAATGGCTCCGAAAATGTCATATGGATTCTGAAAAACATTATCAGCTGATGACAAACCCTTCTACTTAAGTTGGCTGATTTTACCAAAGGAAAGTACAAACTTTAATTGCATATTATCTTACAACAATAGAGGAGACACTGAAAAGGCATTATCACTGTTCACGCTGCATTGGTTCCTGAAACTGGTCGCCCATGTTGTTGGGACTGGTTCTTCTATGACGGCAGTATAGTGCTGTTTCAACTTAAATTGGGGATGCTAAAATTAAAGGAAAAAGATTTACAAAATCTTGAAAAGTCAGGCCAAATGTTCAATTCACTGTCAGACATACCAGGTGAAGTCGTCGACGTGGAGATACTATTCCGTTGCATTCGCGGTATTCCGGTACCATTACGATTGTTAAACCAGGCATTTGTTGGCAATGTACGTAACAGATCTTTTGCTATCATAAGTTGATCATTTCCGGAAGCTTTGACTACGTCGTGGTAACTTGATTCACTCTTCTGTTTTTTCGCCAGAGTTCCCGATACGCGCATCCACATTTGTGCCCGTAGCGACTGTGGTATACCCTCCCTTACCATATTTCTCAGCTTTTCAGTTCGTGGTAGCATTTTGTCTACATTCTCCCAAGTCAATTCAGTAGTCTCTGCTTCAGGTTGCCCTAATTCAATAACGCACAATTCTTCCACCACTGGGTGTCGTTCGTCGAGATTATCATCCTCTGAATTGTCGGCCTGCAACTTTTTAATATGTTCTTCCCGCCCCACGTATCCATCGTGCCGACTGCCGAACAAGCTTTCCATTGTTTTACTAAATTATTCCTATCGTTAGCAAAAACTTTTAATTAGAGTTAATAGTTTTCTTATCCATGCATTCAATTAAGTTCTGGATAAAGTGCAATTTCTCTTCTCTCGATAATAAATGGGAGAAGGTAAAATGGGCTGTGGACAGCGATTCTTCTTAAACTGCAACGAAAAGAAAGAAGGAAAACCATTAGAATTTGCATAGAACTATATGAACATATAGGTATATACAGACAAAATGTGTCTCAAAGCATGCGCCGGCCGCCACAGCGTGTGAGACACATTTTTTTTTTGCTTCCTAAGTAATTTGCGCTGCTACCGAATCGATACAATTTCGGGCAGCGCTAATATATACTTACCAGCTATGTTGCACTTATGCCCATGCGCCGGCCAGGCGATCTTCCACAGCCGCATCTCCATTTGTCCTTGGTACACCTGAAAAGAAAAGAAAAAATTAGGTTCAATACATTTTAACAATAAAAATCTGCAATTTTACTTACCTTGCAGAGCTGCTGACCAACGCGTGCCGGAAACAAGAAAATTATGAATTGTTCCAATTCAATGAATTTCTTTGTTTCTTTTTCACGATTTTGCAAGGCGTGAGTACGCACATATATGTATGTGTGCAAATCTTGAACCATCACGCCATGCGAGCTCATTTACTCGCAAAAAAAAATTTGCTAGCATATGTATATATGTATATATGCATAATTTTACCATCATGCTAGTGATGCTGTATTTTAGTGACCGGGTACCGAAATCCCGATCTGCCAAAATCGGTACCATTCACTGCGGGATCAATAGGGTAACGAAATCTACGTTCGTACCTGATCGGCGAAGATCCCGCTTCTAGTAAAATAGGAAATAATCTATAAATAATAAATTTTCAAACAAAAATTTGGAAAATTGCTTTTTTCGAACTACGAAAATTTTTTTTGTTTGTTTTTTTTGTTATTCATTTTTTCTCGGGGTTTTGTTTTTGTTTTGTTGTTTTCGGAGGGGGCAGGACTGTTTTGCCCACAAAACAACAAAAAATAAACCCTAACAGTCACCACATTCTCACTCTCTACCCAGTTCGGTGCCGAAACTAAGTACCGAAAAAAGCGAAAATGTCGCTGTGTGCACGGCACTGACGCCACTTATGACGGCGACCATGCAAGTAAGAATAAATCTCTGCATGAGGGCCAGTGGCGAATCGAAATACAAGGCGATCAACGTAATCAACTTGTCGCTACCGTGCCGTGCGGGAAAAAAATAACCAATTCCCATGTACGGGTAATATGCATTGTAATTCTAAAATTTCATCATAGATCAGAATCGTGCCACATTATATGGCATTGAGAAACCCCGAACGAGGTCGCTCGCCACCCACGTATATGGGCGTCCATACCAATATTCAAGGGGATTTTTCTGTTTTTTTTTTCTTTCTTTTTCGGTCATATGCAGTATGACTCGCTACGCATCCTTGCGCAAGAGGGCCGAACGCCTAGCCGCCCGGTACCCAAAGCCATGCCCGCTGTGTGGCGATAGCCACCCACTGCGTGCGTGCGCCCGATACCAGGGGATGGAACCTCTGCAGCGCCTCAAGGAGGTTATCCGGGCGGGCTACTGCGACAACTGTTTGTCGATGGTCCATATTGCCAGGGACTGCACAAGCGACGTCCGGTGCCGACGATGTGGTGGAAAACACCACACCACCCTCCATCTGCCCATGGACGATCAAGTACGCGCGCCTACGCCCTACAAGAGCTGGGCCCAACAAGTCGAAGAGGCCGAACTGGAAGCAGCTACCGTGGACGCGATGGAAGAGGAGATGCTGTCACTCCACGCATCAGAGACAGCCTGGTCGCCAGAAGAAGGCGAGATCACCGAGCCGGTACCGGAACCACGGCCGTTCCGACCGGTCGAAGGGGTACCGGACTCACTGCCGTTCCGGCCCCTTCTAGCTCACGAGCGGTCACCGCAACGCAACACCCACAACGCCAGCCATCACAACAACACATCCAACCGGACCCCACGACGCGCCCACCGAAATAGCGGCAAACGTCGACTGGCCACTCAGCCGCGCCAGCGACTGCCCATTAATCATCGCCGCACAAATACCGACGAGCGTAGACTGGCCTCCCAGCCGCGCCAGCTACGCATCAACCCGAATTTCGACGGTAGACTGGCCCTTCAGCCGCGCCAGCTACCACGGGTTTCCGGCTTCCGCGACGGTCTCAGCCGTGTCCTTTCCCAGGTGGGCCCTCCGTTGCGCCCCATGACCACTCTCTCGCCTACTGCGATTGTGAAGCTGGAAGTCGGTGGGGGATTGCTCCGCATCCGGGCGATCATTGATCCCTGCTCCCCCCGCACAGTGATCGATCGCAGCTTGGCGGAAGAGTTAGGGCTGCATACGACCCACTCGGGCGGAGAACGCGGCTGCTTCCTCCGAGTCCGCGGGAACCATGGAAACCCGAAAAATATAACGGCGCACGCGTTATGCGTGTCCAATCTACAGCGGATCAGCCCAGCCCAGAAAGTCGACGCCCGAGTCGCCGCTCCTTATGAGCATATTCGGCTGGCTGATCCGCAGTTTTTTATTTCAACGCCGATCCACCTCGTGCTAGGTGGGGACGTCTATGCCGACGTCATAACAGCGGGCACGCTTCCACCGTCGTTTGGGCCACTGCTTGCCCAAAGCACAATTTTTGGATTTGTGCTGTCGGGAGCCGTTAGTATGTAAGGTTAGATGTAAGCTACAATAACATTTCTTTTTTAAATTTTTATTTTTTTTCTTGTTTTTTATTTAAAATAAATAATACTAATTATTTCCTGGCAAGAAATATACAGCGTTCTTATTTTCTAAAGTTTCTTCCTCCTATCCCTTAGCTAGGTGCGATACGATGGAGCCGCCAAACTTCAAACGGCATTTCGGAGGCATACGACTGGGACAGCGCCAGCCGGCACTCACTAGGATAGTTTAAGTCCTTAGCTTAAGAGGATGCGCGGTGGGAAATCCTGGGGCGGGGTAAGATGTTGCGTATCGCAAGGGGGCCGGCATGTTTAGGCGAGATGCCTAAAGTCTTAAAAAATGGGCCACCCTAATGTAACTTTAGCGCCCTTCCAATCACTCACACCAACCCACCCACCTGTGTGGGCATGCATGCATATTCGTGTTTTGTCAGCACACATATACATGCATGGGGGTGCGCATGTGTGGGTTCACCTCCCCTTAAAACCGGAGGATGATTTTCAGGTTCAACGGTTGTCCTCGATTGAAAAACCGTCTACTTTTCCAGAGACAGTCGACACGACCACATCACGGCCTGCCCAGGATTTTTCGCCCGCACCAAGGTAAACTAATTGTTTATAAATTATATTTTTTATAAATATACGGCCACATTTTTTATAACGAGAATTCTCGTTTCTTTTTTCTTTTCTATTTCGAGCACAAATTCGACCGCCGTGCTTTTGAGCCACCGCCGCTCCCAGTTAGCACAGCGCTCGAATTTACAATTATAATTTTACTATCAGAACTATTATTTTTAAAAAAGTTTAATATATAAACTAATTAAATGAATATTTATTTTTATTTGTTATCGGCCTTTATTTGTAAAATATTAAGAAATTCACCGAGCTCTAGGCCATACATATATATAAATTAAAAACACGAAAAATTATTGTTTTTGTATATATAATATGTATATATTTGTCCATATGAAATGTCGATATTTTGACTACATTCTGTAGTCATCTTCAGGACTGAAATACAATGATAAATACATGTATTAAAACCTTAAAAACATAAAACATAAACTTCATACATTTAAACTTACACTCTTGAGTGCACCAGTTCGACTAAATTAGCATTTCTAACAATAAATAAGATGAAGCGAAAATAAAGAACAAAAAATGTATAAACAACTAAAGTACCGTATTTGTAAACAAATTTTAGCAATAACAACAATACTTAAACTAAAAACAGCAGGTAAGTGATACTAACATATTGACATTGGGACGATTCTCTTCTCACGAGCCACTATTGTTACAGATCAATTTCCTATAGGCTGATGCGCATTTGTCGGTATCTGCTTTAAAATTCATTGGGTGAATACGCCAAAAGATCAACGAATGAATTTTAAAGCAGATACCGAAAAATGCGCATCAGCCTATAGGAAATTGATCTGTAACAATAGTGGCTCGTGAGAAGAGAATCGTCCCAATGTCAATATGTTAGTATCACTTACCTGCTGTTTTTAGTTTAAGTATTGTTGTTATTGCTAAAATTTGTTTACAAATACGGTACTTTAGTTGTTTATACATTGTTTGTTCTTCATTTTCGCTTCAACTTATTTATTGTTAGAAATGCTAATTTAGTCGAACTGGTGCACTCAAGAGTGTAAGTTTAAATGTATGAAGTTTATGTTTTATGTTTTAAGGTTTTGCAACAACCACGCAAGGGGAGGTGGTAGTGCGGGGTTTGAAAAGCTTACTTACCGCCCTTGGTTATGATAAAGAGTAAGTCGTAGCTTGGGTATTAATCAACCACAAGCGCAGGGCAAAATCTTAGTAAAAAAAAATCAAAAGAGAGTGCGAAATAGGGTTTCGTGCATATATGTATATTATACAAAGTATTTGTATGAGTTGTACAGTAGGTACAGGAAAGTGTATAATTTATTATATATATAGTCGTAGGTGCGAACACAGAAACCTATGTATAAAGTACAAAGAATGTTCGTTGGGTATAACTATACATGGGTTCAAACATATTTACATACATAAGTACATATTTCACGGAGCGACCATCTTTTCGGTGTTCAACTCAGCAAATATATATACTCGATTATGTTCATAGGTACCAATGCACCTGCTAGCAACCAGCCATCGCTGTTCAACTAAGCATAGAATGCAAACGTACCTACAAACAACAATAGCTAAAAATATATGTGTGTACAATGCATTGCTAGCGGCCAACCTTCGTCGTCCAACTAAACAAAACACTGCACATGAAAGAAAACACTTACCTCTTGAGCAACGCCGTAATAAAGTGACGATTGCTCAGAGGATTGCCCTTTTATACCTTTTCGCTAGAGCTTTGTTTTCTCATATGATCCTAGCGGTAGTTTAGGCGTGGTGAATAACATAAGTAAACTAGAGAAGTCAATAGAGCTTTCAACTCTTTGTCCATATGATTAGCTAACTACCTAAACACACTAATGCATTAATCATAAGTACAAGTCAATGATCATAACAATAATTACGTATATACATGTAAGTGATACAATATATTTGTGTTGCGTGATATTCACGTTACAGCCTCCCCCTTGACGGATGATGAGTAGACGAGTCCTTCGTCATCAATTTTGGCTCTTCCTAGGTCTTCCTCTCTTCCTTATGGCTTGGACTGGTGTAGGTGAATCGTCGGTATTGGTGCCTCTATATATTGATAAGGCAGATGCATGATATGCCCCAAGTGGCACGTTGGGTTCGCTTTTGACGGCAATTTCATATGTGGATGTACCAATCTTACGCGTAACAACATATGGTCCATCTCGTTTGGGTACAAATTTGGAAGTCACCCCTTTTTGCCGCTTGGCTTAGCACGTGCGTCCTCACTAACAAATCTGTACCTACGTTGATGTCCTCTTGGCGTCGTCTATTTCTATCCACATACACTTTGTTTTTATCTTGCATCATTTGCTCCCTTTCTTTCGCACTCTTAAAATTGTCTACCATATTCTTCAGATACGGCGTTATTTGAAGTATAAAATTCTCACTCTCAGTTATGGGCCTAACATCATGATGAACATCGTCGAGAGTCCGCAACTCTCTTCCAAAGGTAAGGTAAGCGGCTGAAAAGCTAGTAGCTTGACAATTAGCAGTATTCATAACGAAGCGAATAGCGGGTAACCCTACATCCCACACATTGTGCTGATTTTGAACGAATATGGCTAATTGAGCTTTCAAGTCACGGTTTTTACGTTCAACCGGATTTGCTTCAGGGTGATATACGGGAGTGAATACTTGTTGTATTCCCATACAGTATGCAACTTGTTGCATGATAGCTGACACAAACTGTACCCCATTGTCAGACTTGAGTCGCCGCGGTACCCCATATCGTAAAAAAAATTCGTTTATTAGAATTTTCGCGCACATTTCGGCTGTAGCTTCTACCATTTGAAAAAGTTCCACCCATCTACTTGCAACATCTTCTGCTATTAATATCCACTGGTACCCTTCAGTAGTCTTTGGTAGCGGCCCAAATAAATCAGCAGCCACCACTTCAAACCTTTGTTTGCTTACGCTTGTTTGCAATAAGCCCATCGGCTTCATGTTAGTTGCTTTATAACGCTGACATTCGATACATTTTCTTACATGTTTGGTTATTTCCGAGCGCATTCCAGGCCAGAAATAACGATTCGCGATACGGGCAATGGTTTTGTCGACTCCATAATGGCCGGCAGTGCTTTCGTCATGGTACGCCTTTAAAATGTCCAACCGCTCTACCAGTTGAGCATCTTCTACGTCGTCGTTCGCGTAACAATATAACACACCATCATTTAGGAGGTAGCCCCGATTGCACCATAAAGTGGCATTCTCATCACCATCTTCAATTGATTTAATAACGTTTTTCAGATATGCATCTTTCAGCTGCTCCTCTCGCAGCTCTCTACTTTTTGCTCTTGGCAAATCTACATCAAAAGAACAAATACAATTTAGTACGCTATGCTGCTCTTCTGCACATGTTGGTCGTGACAGCATGTCCGCTAAACAATTAGTTTTCCCAGGGCTATAATCAATCTTAAAGTTGTACTGCTGTATTTGCAAAGCCCATCTTGCGAGGCGGCCAGATGGTGACTTGATGGTTAAAAGCCATTTTAACGGCTGGTGATCCGTCATTAGGCGTAATTCCGCACCGTCAATATACCCTCTGAACTTCGCACATGCCCATACAATCGCAAGTGCTTCGCGTTCTGTGGTCGAATAATTTCGTTCGGCTGGAGTTAAGAGTCGGCTCGCATATTCTATGGGATGCTCGAGATTCTTCTCCCCCTGGAGCAAAACTGCTCCCAACGCATATGAACTTGCGTCAGTTTTGATAACGAATGGCATCTTATCTTCTGCCTGTTTTAAAATAGGTGGATGCACGAGCGCATCTTTAAGTTTTGTAAAAGCTTCTGCTTGGGGTTCTTTCCATTGCCACACGGCATTTTTCTTGAGGAGATCAGTAAGTGGTTTAGCAATTGTTGCGAATTGGTCGATAAAACGGCGATACCACGAGCAAGTCTGGATGAACGATATAAGTTCTTTAAGATTACGCGGATCTTTTCGCTGAGTTATCGCTACAGTTTTGTCAGGGTCAACTTTAATGCCTTCAGCAGTAAGCACGTGACCAAGATACTTTACGCGCGCGCAACAAAATCTACATTTCTCCATATTTATCCTTAACTTGAACTTTTGAGGGTTTTCGAAAACAATACGTAAATCACGTATATGATCTTCAAACGAAGTAGAGCATATAATTATGTCATCTAGGTATGCGAGTATTTGTATATTTGGTACTGACATTTTGAATCGGTCAATTAAAAGCTGAAAGGTTGATGGTGCATTTCGAAGGCCGAACGGCATCCGTTTGAAGCGGTATGTGCCAAAAGGCGTAATAAGGCACGTTTTGTCACGATCTGCCTCTGCGACAGCAATTTGAAAATAGCCAGATTGCAGGTCCAGGGTTGTCATACATTGTGTGCTTTTTGCGGCATGCAACAAATCGTCCATTCGAGGAATCGGATACCTATCAGGTTTCGTAATCGCATTAATCTTGCGGTAATCAACACATACGCGTGTACTTCAATCTCGCTTTGGTACCATGACCACGGGTGATGCCCACGCAGAATCACATTCTTCAATGACGTCATATTCAATAATTTTTTGTATTTCGGATTTTAATTCACGCAGATTAGGGAAAGACATACGGTACGGTGGTAAAGCAATAGGCTTGTGGTCTCCTGTGTCAATAAAATGCTGAGCGTAAGGTGTCGGCTCATAAGATGCCCCAAAAACGGCTGAGTAATCGTTCAGCATATCGTCTAACTGCACCTTTTCAGATTGTGACAACTCAGCTCCATCTGACTCTTTTAAAAAACGAAAGTTTATAGAGAACAAGTCCGTAGACGGAGGCTTATAAACACGTCTGAACAGACCGTTACCATATTTCCTATCTGGTGTTACCGACTCTGGCGGAAGCGAATCCCTAAACAATTCTTGGGTCGAGTGTGGCGAATATTTCCACGGATCTTCTGGTCCATAATACTCGAATTCAGACATATATACTTTGGGTTTGTCTACTTCCCTTTTTACCACATCTTCTGGTTTACGTTTAGCGTTAACATTAGTTACTTCTACGCGCTCGATTATATTTAACTGGAGCGGCAAACAGTCAACAAAATCAAAATGCTTAGCTGGTTCGTCTTCAAAGTACCAATGTTTTTGGCCCATATTCAACACAATACCTGCCTTTTCCATGAAGTCGCGACCCAACAACGTCCTATTATTTTCAGCGTTTGGCAACACTATAAATTGCGTATCCAGGCAACGTCCACCAATCAACATTTTAGTTACGGTTGACAAACATTTTTGGGGTGATCTAACACCATCAGCAAGGGTTATTTCACAAAATATGCTTTTGAACACGCATTTCATACGGTCCAAGACCCTTTTAAGGTTTGCGCTTGCAACGCTTGTACGTGCGCCAGTGTCAAAGTAGGGCACCCAAAAAGTTGAATATTCGCAATCGGAATGTCTCCGCCTATCGTGACGTTTATTGTGTTGAAATTTACCGTACCTGAACTTTCTACTGGCTTTTTCATGCATCTTGGACAATTTGCGCGGGTAACTCCAGGCGCATTACAACCATAGCAAGAAAATTTCGGCTTTAACGACTGAGCTTGCGACAGCATTGCAGCATGTGTGTCTTTAGCCTCATCATTTTTCTTTTTATAACATGTTTCAGCACTATGGCCTTTCTTTCGGCAAAAACTACAACGGGCCGGACCGCTCGACTTTTGCGAGTCAGCGTTCACGACGTGATTTTTACGCTCATACAATGATAACTCTGCATCCCGTGCGTCCCTTAACAATCCATCAAAATCAGAAACTCGCTCACGACTTATCCTATCACGGATTTGAAAATGTATCAAACCAAACACAATGTCAATTTGGTCAGCTTCGGCTGGAAGATTGGCTAGTTGTAGAAAGAGTGCACGCTTTCTACGTATAAAGGTATCTATAGGTTCGGTTTTCTGTTGCTTTGATTCGATGATCTCTGAGTATATACGCCATGCTGGCTGAGGCGGTGAAAATGCTTCCCGTAGCATGCGGACAACGTCACCAAAAGCTTCGGCTTTGGTTTTAACACCCTGCCACCATTCTGCTGCATCTCCCTCTAAAACCATGGGTATAGCGCTAATCGCATCTGAGTCGCTAACTTTTTCTACTGCTTTGAATGTCAAAACAGCCGCTAAAAACTCTTCTACCTTTGTGGAGCTACGCTCACCTTTAAAACGGGCAGTGCAACTGCTAAAAGAGCCTGAACGTCGGTTGCTTTGGTTGACTGCTTGGAGCAATCTAGTGAATTGGTCATCAGAGAAGGTCGTCATTTTGTTGGTTTTATTGAAAATACGCTCGCTTCGGCGAACAGGCGTTTGAATCAAGAGGCTTGCGTTTGCCACTATGTTGGTCGCCAATTTTATAGCAATAACCACGCAAGGGGAGGTGGTAGGGCGGGGGTTGAAAAGCTTACTTACCGCCCTTGGTTATGATAAAGAGTAAGTCGTAGCTTGTGTATTAATCAACCACAAGCGCAGGGCAAAATCTTAGTAAAAAAAAATCAAAAGAGAGTGCGAAATAGGGTTTCGTGCATATATGTATATTTTACAAAGTATTTGTATGAGTTGTACAGTAGGTACAGGAAAGTGTATAATTTATTATATACATAGTCGTAGGTGCGAATACAGAAACCTATGTATAAAGTACAAAGAATGTTCGTTGGGTATAACTATACATGGGTTCAAACATATTTACATACATAAGTACATATTTCACGGAGCGACCATCTTTTCGGTGTTCAACTCAGCAAATATATATACTCGATTATGTTCATAGGTATGTACCAATGCACCTGCTAGCAACCAGCCATCGCTGTTCAACTAAGCATAGAATGCAAACGTACCTACAAACAACAATAGCTAAAAATATATGTGTGTACAATGCATTGCTAGCGGCCAACCTTCGTCGTCCAACTAAACAAAACACTGCACATGAAAGAAAACACTTACCTCTTGAGCAACGCCGTAATAAAGTGACGATTGCTCAGAGGATTGCCCTTTTATACCTTTTCGCTAGAGCTTTGTTTTCTCATATGATCCTAGCGGTAGTTTAGGCGTGGTGAATAACATAAGTAAACTAGAGAAGTCAATAGAGCTTTCAACTCTTTGTCCATATGATTAGCTAACTACCTAAACACACTAATGCATTAATCATAAGTACAAGTCAATGATCATAACAATAATTACGTATATACATGTAAGTGATACAATATATTTGTGTTGCGTGATATTCACGTTACAGCCTCCCCCTTGACGGATGATGAGTAGACGAGTCCTTCGTCATCAATTTTGGCTCTTCCTAGGTCTTCCTCTCTTCCTTATGGCTTGGACTGGTGTAGGTGAATCGTCGGTATTGGTGCCTCTATATATTGATAAGGCAGATGCATGATATGCCCCAAGTGGCACGTTGGGTTCGCTTTTGACGGCAATTTCATATGTGGATGTACCAATCTTACGCGTAACAACATATGGTCCATCTCGTTTGGGTACAAATTTGGAAGTCACCCCTTTTTGCCGCTTGGCTTAGCACGTGCGTCCTCACTAACAAATCTGTACCTACGTTGATGTCCTCTTGGCGTCGTCTATTTCTATCCACATACACTTTGTTTTTATCTTGCATCATTTGCTCCCTTTCTTTCGCACTCTTAAAATTGTCTACCATATTCTTCAGATACGGCGTTATTTGAAGTATAAAATTCTCACTCTCAGTTATGGGCCTAACATCATGATGAACATCGTCGAGAGTCCGCAACTCTCTTCCAAAGGTAAGGTAAGCGGCTGAAAAGCTAGTAGCTTGACAATTAGCAGTATTCATAACGAAGCGAATAGCGGGTAACCCTACATCCCACACATTGTGCTGATTTTGAACGAATATGGCTAATTGAGCTTTCAAGTCACGGTTTTTACGTTCAACCGGATTTGCTTCAGGGTGATATACGGGAGTGAATACTTGTTGTATTCCCATACAGTATGCAACTTGTTGCATGATAGCTGACACAAACTGTACCCCATTGTCAGACTTGAGTCGCCGCGGTACCCCATATCGTAAAAAAAATTCGTTTATTAGAATTTTCGCGCACATTTCGGCTGTAGCTTCTACCATTTGAAAAAGTTCCACCCATCTACTTGCAACATCTTCTGCTATTAATATCCACTGGTACCCTTCAGTAGTCTTTGGTAGCGGCCCAAATAAATCAGCAGCCACCACTTCAAACCTTTGTTTGCTTACGCTTGTTTGCAATAAGCCCATCGGCTTCATGTTAGTTGCTTTATAACGCTGACATTCGATACATTTTCTTACATGTTTGGTTATTTCCGAGCGCATTCCAGGCCAGAAATAACGATTCGCGATACGGGCAATGGTTTTGTCGACTCCATAATGGCCGGCAGTGCTTTCGTCATGGTACGCCTTTAAAATGTCCAACCGCTCTACCAGTTGAGCATCTTCTACGTCGTCGTTCGCGTAACAATATAACACACCATCATTTAGGAGGTAGCCCCGATTGCACCATAAAGTGGCATTCTCATCACCATCTTCAATTGATTTAATAACGTTTTTCAGATATGCATCTTTCAGCTGCTCCTCTCGCAGCTCTCTACTTTTTGCTCTTGGCAAATCTACATCAAAAGAACAAATACAATTTAGTACGCTATGCTGCTCTTCTGCACATGTTGGTCGTGACAGCATGTCCGCTAAACAATTAGTTTTCCCAGGGCTATAATCAATCTTAAAGTTGTACTGCTGTATTTGCAAAGCCCATCTTGCGAGGCGGCCAGATGGTGACTTGATGGTTAAAAGCCATTTTAACGGCTGGTGATCCGTCATTAGGCGTAATTCCGCACCGTCAATATACCCTCTGAACTTCGCACATGCCCATACAATCGCAAGTGCTTCGCGTTCTGTGGTCGAATAATTTCGTTCGGCTGGAGTTAAGAGTCGGCTCGCATATTCTATGGGATGCTCGAGATTCTTCTCCCCCTGGAGCAAAACTGCTCCCAACGCATATGAACTTGCGTCAGTTTTGATAACGAATGGCATCTTATCTTCTGCCTGTTTTAAAATAGGTGGATGCACGAGCGCATCTTTAAGTTTTGTAAAAGCTTCTGCTTGGGGTTCTTTCCATTGCCACACGGCATTTTTCTTGAGGAGATCAGTAAGTGGTTTAGCAATTGTTGCGAATTGGTCGATAAAACGGCGATACCACGAGCAAGTCTGGATGAACGATATAAGTTCTTTAAGATTACGCGGATCTTTTCGCTGAGTTATCGCTACAGTTTTGTCAGGGTCAACTTTAATGCCTTCAGCAGTAAGCACGTGACCAAGATACTTTACGCGCGCGCAACAAAATCTACATTTCTCCATATTTATCCTTAACTTGAACTTTTGAGGGTTTTCGAAAACAATACGTAAATCACGTATATGATCTTCAAACGAAGTAGAGCATATAATTATGTCATCTAGGTATGCGAGTATTTGTATATTTGGTACTGACATTTTGAATCGGTCAATTAAAAGCTGAAAGGTTGATGGTGCATTTCGAAGGCCGAACGGCATCCGTTTGAAGCGGTATGTGCCAAAAGGCGTAATAAGGCACGTTTTGTCACGATCTGCCTCTGCGACAGCAATTTGAAAATAGCCAGATTGCAGGTCCAGGGTTGTCATACATTGTGTGCTTTTTGCGGCATGCAACAAATCGTCCATTCGAGGAATCGGATACCTATCAGGTTTCGTAATCGCATTAATCTTGCGGTAATCAACACATACGCGTGTACTTCAATCTCGCTTTGGTACCATGACCACGGGTGATGCCCACGCAGAATCACATTCTTCAATGACGTCATATTCAATAATTTTTTGTATTTCGGATTTTAATTCACGCAGATTAGGGAAAGACATACGGTACGGTGGTAAAGCAATAGGCTTGTGGTCTCCTGTGTCAATAAAATGCTGAGCGTAAGGTGTCGGCTCATAAGATGCCCCAAAAACGGCTGAGTAATCGTTCAGCATATCGTCTAACTGCACCTTTTCAGATTGTGACAACTCAGCTCCATCTGACTCTTTTAAAAAACGAAAGTTTATAGAGAACAAGTCCGTAGACGGAGGCTTATAAACACGTCTGAACAGACCGTTACCATATTTCCTATCTGGTGTTACCGACTCTGGCGGAAGCGAATCCCTAAACAATTCTTGGGTCGAGTGTGGCGAATATTTCCACGGATCTTCTGGTCCATAATACTCGAATTCAGACATATATACTTTGGGTTTGTCTACTTCCCTTTTTACCACATCTTCTGGTTTACGTTTAGCGTTAACATTAGTTACTTCTACGCGCTCGATTATATTTAACTGGAGCGGCAAACAGTCAACAAAATCAAAATGCTTAGCTGGTTCGTCTTCAAAGTACCAATGTTTTTGGCCCATATTCAACACAATACCTGCCTTTTCCATGAAGTCGCGACCCAACAACGTCCTATTATTTTCAGCGTTTGGCAACACTATAAATTGCGTATCCAGGCAACGTCCACCAATCAACATTTTAGTTACGGTTGACAAACATTTTTGGGGTGATCTAACACCATCAGCAAGGGTTATTTCACAAAATATGCTTTTGAACACGCATTTCATACGGTCCAAGACCCTTTTAAGGTTTGCGCTTGCAACGCTTGTACGTGCGCCAGTGTCAAAGTAGGGCACCCAAAAAGTTGAATATTCGCAATCGGAATGTCTCCGCCTATCGTGACGTTTATTGTGTTGAAATTTACCGTACCTGAACTTTCTACTGGCTTTTTCATGCATCTTGGACAATTTGCGCGGGTAACTCCAGGCGCATTACAACCATAGCAAGAAAATTTCGGCTTTAACGACTGAGCTTGCGACAGCATTGCAGCATGTGTGTCTTTAGCCTCATCATTTTTCTTTTTATAACATGTTTCAGCACTATGGCCTTTCTTTCGGCAAAAACTACAACGGGCCGGACCGCTCGACTTTTGCGAGTCAGCGTTCACGACGTGATTTTTACGCTCATACAATGATAACTCTGCATCCCGTGCGTCCCTTAACAATCCATCAAAATCAGAAACTCGCTCACGACTTATCCTATCACGGATTTGAAAATGTATCAAACCAAACACAATGTCAATTTGGTCAGCTTCGGCTGGAAGATTGGCTAGTTGTAGAAAGAGTGCACGCTTTCTACGTATAAAGGTATCTATAGGTTCGGTTGCTTTGATTCGATGATCTCTGAGTATATACGCCATGCTGGCTGAGGCGGTGAAAATGCTTCCCGTAGCATGCGGACAACGTCACCAAAAGCTTCGGCTTTGGTTTTAACACCCTGCCACCATTCTGCTGCATCTCCCTCTAAAACCATGGGTATAGCGCTAATCGCATCTGAGTCGCTAACTTTTTCTACTGCTTTGAATGTCAAAACAGCCGCTAAAAACTCTTCTACCTTTGTGGAGCTACGCTCACCTTTAAAACGGGCAGTGCAACTGCTAAAAGAGCCTGAACGTCGGTTGCTTTGGTTGACTGCTTGGAGCAATCTAGTGAATTGGTCATCAGAGATGGTCGTCATTTTGTTGGTTTTATTGAAAATACGCTCGCTTCGGCGAACAGGCGTTTGAATCAAGAGGCTTGCGTTTGCCACTATGTTGGTCGCCAATTTTATAGCAATAACCACGCAAGGGGAGGTGGTAGGGCGGGGGTTGAAAAGCTTACTTACCGCCCTTGGTTATGATAAAGAGTAAGTCGTAGCTTGTGTATTAATCAACCACAAGCGCAGGGCAAAATCTTAGTAAAAAAAAATCAAAAGAGAGTGCGAAATAGGGTTTCGTGCATATATGTATATTTTACAAAGTATTTGTATGAGTTGTACAGTAGGTACAGGAAAGTGTATAATTTATTATATACATAGTCGTAGGTGCGAATACAGAAACCTATGTATAAAGTACAAAGAATGTTCGTTGGGTATAACTATACATGGGTTCAAACATATTTACATACATAAGTACATATTTCACGGAGCGACCATCTTTTCGGTGTTCAACTCAGCAAATATATATACTCGATTATGTTCATAGGTATGTACCAATGCACCTGCTAGCAACCAGCCATCGCTGTTCAACTAAGCAGAGAATGCAAACGTACCTACAAACAACAATAGCTAAAAATATATGTATGTACAATGCATTGCTAGCGGCCAACCTTCGTCGTCCAACTAAACAAAACACTGCACATAAAAGAAAACACTTACCTCTTGAGCAACGCCGTAATAAAGTGACGATTGCTCAGAGGATTGCCCTTTTATACCTTTTCGCTAGAGCTTTGTTTTCTCATATGATCCTAGCGGTAGTTTAGGCGTGGTGAATAACATAAGTAAACTAGAGAAGTCAATAGAGCTTTCAACTCTTTGTCCATATGATTAGCTAACTACCTAAACACACTAATGCATTAATCATAAGTACAAGTCAATGATCATAACAATAATTACGTATATACATGTAAGTGATATAATATATTTGTGTTGCGTGATATTCACGTTACAATGTATTTATCATTGTATTTCAGTCCTGAAGATGACTACAGAATGTAGTCGAAATATCGACAAATCATATGGACAAATATATACATATTATATATACAAAAACAATAATTTTTGGTGTTTTTAATTTATATATATGTATGGCCTAGAGCTCGGTGAATTTCTTAATATTAAATGAATATGTAAAAACTCAGAATATTAGTTGAATAGAAAATTAAAAAATGTAGGACGGCATTGTTAACTGAACGAGTAGTTAATGAACTAGAATGTTTACTAACCAGTTTGGCAGTTGACTGCAGGGTTACTTTACAATTTCCTTCCTATACCTGGGTGTGAGTTTATTACCTATCCTCTTGTTATTTTTTACATAAATAAGGGTTATCAATCGTAAAATTTGTTGTTTTCTTTTTGTGGTATTTTAAATCTTTTGTTTGCTTTTCAGATACATTTTTCATATTTTCCTGCCTGTAGTTATCAAATTGTTGGGGATCAGTGCTTATCTTAGTCGTCGAACGAAAAGAGTAATTGTATTTGCAGAGCGATCTGTTAAGCAGATCCTCCAAATCATCCTGTGTATTTTCGCTTTTCACACAAAGGGTGGAATGGAATCGTTCGACCTGGTCATTGACGATGCTGGTGTCTTTTATATCTTGTATATAAATGTAATAGCTGCTGAGTTTAAGAAGTTTTCGTTGTCGATGACAATTTTTTCGAGAATACCAAATGATGTTAGCAAGTCTTGGAGTGGGTGTTTTTTATCCTCCGAAGCTCTTGATCTAAATATCTTTGACTCGTCATATTTGCAAAATGTATCAATGGGTGTTATTGTTAGTGTGGTAGATGTCAATGGGGGCAATGTATTCTGGGTAGTTAGGAATTGGCGTAGCTTGCAGGATTTGGGCTGTTGAATGTCTTTCGTATTTATTTTCTTTGCATATCTTGCATTGTTTTGTGATTCTCTTTTTTTGCATTCATCTGTGGGCTTTATTTTCATTAGCATTTCCGTGGGCTTTATTGTGTTCCTTTATGATTTCTGCGTCCTGATCTGTTTCTCGTGTCAAGTCTTTAACTATTGCCCTGGAATATTTGGCTCTATATCGACTTATGTGGGCAGAATAAATTGCCTGAATTTTGAATAGAATTAATCATCAGCAATGATGCAATTTGTTAATAATGGGTTTAGGTAACGCTTTCAAATACCTATTAAGTTTTCTTCGTTGTACTCTGGTTCAACTATTTGGTGTCTATGGTAAGTTGTTGGTGTCTTGAATTGATAGGAGCTGGTTTCGTCTATTGAAAATATAAGTTGGTTCTTGAATGTGTTCACGGGGGCATCAGTGTATGGTACAGGGTGTTTTTTTTTACAGGTTTGTTTTTCGAATAGAGATAAAACTGGCATTTTGTGGTCAAATCTGGCAACTCTAATGTCATTTATGTTCAGTTTGGTTTGCCATTTCATCATGAACAGGTTGACAAAAGAACAACGCTTGCAAATCGTGCAAATTTATTTCGAAAATAATGGTTCAGTTCGCGAAGTTTACCGTGAGCTCCGTCCATTTTATGGTCGACATAATCGTCCATCAGAGCAATTAATTCGGTTAACCATGGATCGTTTTCGCACTACGTTTACTCTATGTGATAATACGCATCCGCAGAGACGTCGAACAGTGCGCACCGAAGAAACAATTGCCGCTGTAGAGCAAAGTGTTGAAGAGGACCCGAATGAATCGATTCGCCACCGTGCACAGCAATTGGAGCTTTGTCCATCAACTTTATGGAAGATTTTGCGCAAAGATCTTGGCTTGCGACCTTACAAGATCCAGCTTGTGCAAGAATTAAAGCCGCGAGACCATGCAATGCGTCGTGATTTTGGTGTATGGGCCGAAAATGAGATTGATTTCGATGCTGATTTTCATCGCAAAATTTTGTTCAGTGATGAGGCTCATTTTTGGTTGAATGGCTACGTCAACAAGCAAAATTGCCGCATTTGGAGTGAAGAGAATCCACATGAGACCCTTGAAACGCCATTACATCCACAAAAACTGACTGTTTGGTGTGCTCTATGGGCTGGTGGAGTCATTGGGCCATTCTTCTTCCGCAATAATGCTGGAGAGGCAGCTACCGTTAATGGAGACCGGTATAGAGCCATGATAACCGACTATTTTGTTCCCGATTGGATGGCATTAATGTGGATGAGTTGTGGTTCCAACAAGACGGCGCTACATGCCACACAGCGCACGTCACAATCGATTTATTGAAGGAAACATTCGATGAGCGCATAATTTCGCGGAATGGACCTGTCAATTGGCCACCAAGGTCGTGTGAATTGACACCATTGGATTATTTTCTTTGGGGATATGTGAAGTCGCTCATCTACACCAACAAACCAGAAACGTTAGGGGAATTGGAAGCCAACATTCGTGGCGTTATTGCCGACATACGGCCCCATATGCTCGAAAAAGTGGTTGAAAATTGTACCTGTAGAATTGGCTTTATTCGAGCCAGCCGCGGCGGCCACATGCCCGAAATCATATTTAAACATTAATGGCATAAAATTATCCTTCCAATAAAGCCAAAGTGATGGACCTTAAAACGATTTTCTTGTGTTTTATTTCAATTCGAAGTTCTATACCCCTAAAAAAAAACACCCTTTATAAATGTTTACGAGGAACTTTTTGCGTTGTGCTGTGTTGCGGTCAGGGAATTTACTGTGTATTTTGAGGCATTCTAGATAGTGTGTATTCCACAAAGTTCGTTTTTCCGAGCTTGTAGCTTAGCTCGTAATTGTGCTTTTCTTAGATGGATTTTCATCTCTTGAGCTTACTATTATCTATATACTAGCATTTACCCGCGGCTCCGCTCGCATCAAAGAAATAAGCAAAATAACTAAGCTTCTTTTGAAAACATTTTTATTTATCAAACAGATAAGTTTTAAAGTTCACATGTTCCTTAAAATAATGATAAAGTTTACATAAGAAAATATCCCTTATATTTATCACAATTTAATGTTAAATGTATCTTTTACATACGTACATTATTTTTCAGGCAAAAATGTCTGGAAATAGAATTTTTGATAAGTTAGGCAGCTAGGATAGGACCGATAACTCAGTTATCGAGGAATTGATCGAAATATTGCAGAGTCCCACAGAATCATGTGGCCTTCCCCTTTCGGTTGATACCCATATTGTGTGCAAATTCAGGGGTTTTAGGGCGACCCCATTCTGACCCATAGCTCAGTTATCGATAAAGTTATCGAAATATTGCAAAGTCCAAAATAATCCGGTGGCCTTCCCCTTTCGTTTGATACCCATATTATATGCAAATTCATGGGTTTCGGAGCAACCACATTCTGACCGATAACTCAGTTATCGATTAATTTATCGAAATATTGCAAAGTCCAAAAGAATACTGTGGCCTTCCCCTTTCCTTCAATACCCATATTGTATGCACATTTTAGGGTTTTAGAGCACCAAATTGCATAAATTTATTGGATAAAATAAATTTTTGGGTTAGTTGGGTCACATTACTGCCCATAACTCCATAACCATGTGAGGTATTGAGATTTAATGAAAGTTGTTACCTATCCGAGACATCGGAAAATAAGTGTACAAAATTTCGTACAGATCGGTGCTGTAGTTTGGGCGTGAAAACATTTCAAACACACTCACTCACTCACTCACAAACTTACGCATTTATAATATAGGTAAGATTAATAGGCTAACATTTTTATCATACAATCAATTGCCAGAGTATATCTATATCTAAACATGCATGCATAATTTCAATAAAAATGTATTTTGCTATATTCGTATGGGTAAGGAGCGGTGCATAGGTATATTATGTTTAACAAATAATGCTTCATTTATTTATAATAGTTCATTCAAGTTTTCTGCATAAAGCCAAATCTGTCAACTAAAGTATCTGACTGCGTTATTGTAAATACAGTAGTAGCGCAGGTGGTAAGCGCTTCGGCTACGACAATTACATTCCAAGGTTCGAGCTCAGGTTCCGGACTACTTTTTTTTGTAAAATTTAATTTGTTTTTAAATATGTATATGAAAACTTCTTATCATGATTTTTTTAAAGATTATTATATTTTTAACACAATATTTTTCTGTGTATGACCTCTATCTTGGACTGAAAAAATCTAATTTTTGCAAAAAAAACCCCAGAAAATATTTCCAGTTAGTCAAAACAAAATACTTAAAAAAATAGCTACATAGCTTCATGCATTTTTTAAGAAATTAAATTTTTCCTCAATAATATTTGACTTAAGGTAAACATATATGTATCCCATATGTACTTAATAATATTATAATAATTTTGTATATCACAACCCAGTTCCGTCGGAAACAAGAAACTCAGTAGAGAATTTTGATAATTTTCATTATTTCTATCGGGGTTTTCCGATGAGACAGAACGGCTAATAGATCCTATATTTAAAATATAAAACGGCGAGAACACAGTTTGTAGCTTCTTCAATTTTCTATTTACGAAGTGGTTAGAAATCGTGTAATTTTTCCTGAAGACATCAACTATTTTCTTCCTCAAATATTTTATTTTGTCAAAGGGCAGACATATAGCCCGAACTCTTACATATGTAGACAAAATTTAACCAGTTAAGATGATACTTCTTTCTTTAAATGGTCATCTAACCGCCTGGGCGATTTTGACCGTCCAACATAGCTCGCCAGTCGTTTCTTCGTTGCGCCAACTGGCGCCAATTGGAAACACCGCGGGATCGCAAATCGGTCTCCACTTGGTCCTTCCATCGGAGTGGTGGTCTCCCTCTTCCTCTGCTTCCACCGGCGGGTGCCGATAAGAATACCTTCTGGGCTGGAGCATCTTCGCTCATTCGCACTACGTGGCCTAGCCAGCGAAGCCGCTGTGTTTTAATTCGCTGAACTATGTCGGCGTCTGCGTAAAGTTCATACAGCTCATCATTAAATCTTCTTCGGTACTCGCCGTCGCCAACGCGTAGAGGTCCACAAATCTTTCGAAGAACCTTTCTCTCGAATACTCCCAGAGCCGCCTCATCAGATGTTGTTAGTGTCCACGCTTGTGCACCATATAGCAGGACGGGTGCGATGAGTGACTTGTAGAGTGTTATTTTCGTTCGTCGAGAGAGGACTTTACTTTTCAATTGCCTACTCAGTCCGAAGTAGCATTTGTTTGCAAGAGTGATTCTTCGTCGGATTTCTAGGCTAACATTATTGTTGGTATTAATGCTGGTTCCCAGGTAAACGAAGTCCTTTACTATTTCGAAATTATTGCTGCCAACAGTGGCTTGGTTGCCAAGGCGCGAATGCGCTGACTCTTTGCATGATGACAGAAGGTACTTCGTTTTGCCCTCGTTCACCACCAATCCCATTTTCTCCGCTTCTTTTTCTAATTTGGAGTAAGCAGAAGTTACGGCGCGGTTGTTAAGGCCAATGATACCAATATCGTCAGCATATGCCAACAGTTGGACGCTTTTATAAAATATTGTTCCAGCGCGGTTAAGTTCTGCAGCTTGTATTATTTTCTCCAGCATTAAATTAAAGAAATCGCACGATAGGGGGTCGCCCTGTCTGAAACCTCGTTTAGTTTCGAACGGCTCGGAGAGGTACTTCCCAATTCTGACCGAGCTGGCGGTGTTGCTCAAGGTCATTTTGCATAGCCGTATAAGTTTTGCGGGGAAACCAAATTCAGACATAGCGGCATATAGGCAGCTCCTTTTCGTGCTATCGAAAGCGGCTTTAAAATCAACAAAGAGATGATGCGTGTCGATTCTTTTTTCACGGGTTTTTTCCAAGATTTGGCGTATTGTAAAAATCTGGTCGATGGTAGATTTACCAGGTCTGAAGCCACACTGATAAGGTCCAATCAGTCTGTTCACATCAGGTTTCAGTCTTTCGCACAATACGCTTGATAGGACCTTATATGCGATATTCAAAAGGCTGATTCCGCGATAGTTGGCGCAGTTTGCAGGATCGCCCTTCTTGTGGATTGGGCAGAGAACACTTAGATTCCAATCTTCAGGCATGCATTCATCCGACCAAATTCTGCATAGAAGCTGATGCATGCGCCTTACCAGCTCCTCGCCTCCGTGTTTGAATAGCTCAGCAGGCAAACCATCAGCGCCAGCTGCTTTATTGTTTTTCAATCGGGATATTGCTATTCGCACCTCATTGTAGTCGGGTTGTGGAACGTCAATTCCATCATCTTCGATTGTGGGCTCGGGTTCGGCATCTTCTCTGGTTTCTTGCTCAGTTTCTCCATTTAAAAGGGCAGAGAAGTGATCCCTCCATATTCTGAGTGTTCTCTGAACATCGGTCACCAGGTCGCCGTTCTCATTCTTACAGGAGTTTGCCCCGGGTTTGAAACCTTCTGTCATTCGCCGAATTTTTTGATAGAATTTTCGGGCATTATTCCCGTTGGCCAGCATCTCAAGCTCCTTTATTTCACGCTTTTCTGCCTCTCTTTTTTTCGCCCGGAAAAGCCGCCTCGCTTCCCTCTTCAACTCGCGGTAGTGTTCACACACACTCCTCGTTGCATTCGATCTCAGCGTTGCCTTGTAGGCTTCGTCCTTTCTTTTCGTTGCAGCGCGGCACTCTTCATCATCATTCCAGTTGTTTTTTCGCGTTCGCCGGAATCCAATTACTTCTTCGGCTGCGGTACGGAGTGCTCCTGAGATATGATCCCACTGCTCATGCATTCCACTAGGTTGAATTGTGCTCTCGGAGAGCAGGTGTGAGAGGCGGTCTGCGAAATAATTGGCGGTCTGTTGCGATTGCAGCTTTTCGACGTCCAGCTTTCCCTGCGTTTTTTGTTGCACCTGTTTTGTCGTACAGAGGCGGGTACGAATCTTGGCTGCTACTAGGTAGTGATCAGAGTCGATGTTAGGTCCTCGTATTGTGCGAACATCTAAAACGCTGGAAGCATGCCGTCCGTCTATCACAACGTGGTCGATCTGGTTGCGTGTTTTTCGATCGGGGGACAGCCATGTAGCCTGATGGATCTTCTTGTGCATAAATCTAGTGCTGGATATGACCATGTTTCGGGCACCGGCGAAGTCGATCAGCCTGAATCCATTTGGCGAAGTCTGATCGTGGAGACTGAACTTCCCGACAGTGGGGCCAAATACACCCTCCTTACCCACCCTGGCGTTAAAATCGCCAAGCACGACTTTGATATCATGACGGGGGCAGCGCTCGTATGCTTCTTCCAGGCGCTCGTAGAATACATCCTTTTCCACGTCGTCCTTCTCTTCCGTCGGTGCATGAGCGCAGATAAACGATATGGTGAAAAATCGTACTTTTATGCGGATTGCAGCGAGACGCTCGTTCACGGGTGTGAACGACAGTACTCGGTGACGGAGTCTCTCTCCCACCACAAATCCCACGCCGAATCTGCGCTTGTCTTCATGCCCACTCCAGTAGATGTTGCAAGGTGTTTTGATCGTGTTTCCTCGCCCCGTCCATCGCATCTCTTGTATGGCGGTGATGTCAGCTTTTGCTTTCCTCAGGACCTCAACCAGCCGGGCAGCGGCACCTTCCCCATTAAGGGACCGGACATTCCAGGTACCAAAAATCAACAGAAAACCATCATTTCAGTATAATTTTCTCCCCTTAAATGGACTTCAAAATAGCCAGATCTAAAGGAAAGCTTAAAAAAAATTGCCTGCACATAAAAAAAACCAATATAGAAACCGGCGTCACGCTAATATTGAGAAATTTGTGGAGCTTTAAAATGAACGTTTCATGCATTTTCAAAAGCCATATGGATATATATTTATACTCCTAATGGTAGAAATATTTTCTGAAGCAGGCATAAGCGTCTCGGGTGAGACCAGCGCGTTCCATGGTTCGAGCCCAGGTTCCGGACAATAATTTTTTTTTTTATAAAATGGAATTTCTTACCTTGACTTGAATTTGTTAAGTTTTTTAAGCACTCTTTTCTTAAAATCAATTTTTTACAAAAAAACGCAAGAAAATTACTAAAAGTTTACCATAACAAAATATCTAAGATAAATACTTACATAGTTACATATTTTTACGAATTTCTTTTAATGAATTTACTTTTTTCTGACTGATATAGGACTTAAGGTAACTTATACGAACAGCCATAAGAAATAATAAGTTCAAGTCATATACATATACTCGTATATCACAAAATATTATTGAAATGCTATAAAAGTCAATATGAAACGTCTTTATACATGTCTAAGTTGTAATTTTCCCCAAGTAGGTGGATTTCAAAAAAGCCAGACCTAAAGAAAGATGGCTAAATTGACAGCACTGTCTGTATATCCAAAACAAAAAACCAAAATGGAAACCGGCGTCATGCTCATATTAAGAAATTTAAGGAACTTTAAAATACACATTAAATTCATTTTCAATCAAAAATGTATATGTGGACACACTCCTAACGATGAAATATTTTCATTCTCTCACTCATTGAGCAAATTGAGTTAAAGTATACACCGGCGTGGGCGAGTCTGTCCAATTTGATTTTGAGCGAGAGTTGACCTCCCCTATACTGAGCTGTACCAAAACCTTAAAAAAAGAAATTAAAGTTTTTAGGGAAAATACAATAAAAGCTTAATTTTTTTAGTAGAAATCTATTACAAAAATGAGATTCAAGATCATCCACAGTCGGGGCTTTTCACATAATTCAAAATTTAAATATTTTTGAAAACGCAATCAAACTTCTATTTTTTGTAAAATTCTATAATGAAAATGACATTCAAAGGTATTCACGGCCACTATTTTTGGTCGGTTTTTTAGATGTATCATAAAATATTTGTTTTCAACATATCTCGCACGTTTATTGCAAACAATAGTTCAAAAATAAAATTTTTAAGGAAAATACAATAAAAGCTTAATTTTTTTTAATAGAACTCTATTACAAAAATGAGATTCAAAATCATCCACAGTCGGTGCTTTTCACATAATTCAAAATTTAAACATTTTTGAAAACGCAATCAAACTTCTACTTTTTGTAAAATTCTATAATGAAAATGACATTCAAAGGTATTCACGGCCACTATTTTCGGTCGGTTTTTTAGATGTATCACAAAATATTTGTTTTCAACATATCTCGCACGTTATATTGCAAACAATAGTTTAAAATTAAAATGTTTACTCCATTATAAATAGAAGGTTCAAAAACACCCATAGTCACCCCCTGTTCATATAACTCAAAATATCTTTTCTTTATGCGCAATCAAACCTCTATTTTTTTTTTTTTGTAAAATTCCATGATTAAAATGAGATTCAAAGGTATTATGTCCTTTATTTTCGGTCAGGTATTTAAATGCCTCCTAAAATCCTGGAAAACACAAGTGTTTATAATAAAATGTAAATTTTTATTGTTCATAGAACTCCAATATTAAAACGTGGAACCCGGTGCCATGACCGCCTTATTCAAAATTTAAGATCAAAAAGAAAGCAGAATCAAAACAGGAAGGTGCGTCTTTGAGTCAGAATTGCTAAATTGAATTTGTAATTTTCTCCCGGTAAATGGATTACAAAAAAGCACTGCCTGTATACTAGTAACCAAAAAATTACAATACGGCATCCATGTCTAAACGGGGGATATATTATCTCTCACTGAGCTCGTTGAGTTAAAGTAACCATTATGTATATATTAACAGGCTAACATTTTTTTCATACAATCAATTGCCAGAGTGTATCAATATTTAAACATGCATAATTTCAATAAAAATGTATTTTGATATATTCGTATGGATCAAGAGCGGTGCATAGGTATATTATGTTTAACAAATAATGCTTCATTTATTTACAATAATTCATTAAATTTTTCTGCAATCTGTCAACTAAAGTAACTGACAGCGTTATTGTACAAACAGTGGTAGCGCAGATGGTAAGGGTTTCGGCTACGACGCTTGCATTCCAAGGTTCGAGCCCAGGTTCCGGACTACCTTTTTTTTTTGTAAAATTTTATTTGTTTTTAAATATGTATATGCAAACTTCTTATCATGATTTTTTTTAAAGTATATTATATTTTTAACACAATATTTTTCTGTGTATGACCTCTATCTTGCAGTGAAAAAATCAAATTTTTGCAAAAAAAAACCTCAGAAAATGTTTACAGTTTGTCAAAACAAAATACTTAAAAAGTACCTACATAGCTTCATGCATTTTTTAAGAAATTACATTTTTTTTGTTGACCTGTGTTATTTATCTTCTGCATTGTTCACAAAAACTTGTTTATTATTATTACTTATAAGTTTATCGTCGTGATCGGGGCTTCCTGCTAGGTATTTCCAAGCAGTGCTAAGGATATCTAGGCATCTTCTGCGTTGGAAATTGCGGATAGGTTCCACGATTTCCAACATTTCGATGGCGTGTTGGGCCTCGTGCTGTAGAGTAGGATTAATAGGATTTCCTGTGGTAGGCTTTTATCTACTATGCCCATAATATAATATTTTTCAACAAGTTTTGGGAGTCTTGGGTGTCAATGACGTGGATAAAATGAAGGGTACCGTCCTTGATTTTGGAGATGCCATTATCAATGGTAATTAGGTGGCATGAGGAATAAACATGAATTTAATATTAATTTAATTTAATTATTTTAAATTTTATTTCTTAGCATCTAAAATCGTACGCCTATGGCATGCTACTCCATCTTTGCATTTTTTCTTAGTCTAGTTTTACTTATTGTGATTCTTTTAGTGGAGGTTATTCAATTTCTATGAATTGATATTTATCTTATATAACTAACAACATGTGCATTTTGTTTTGTGCCATCTTACTTATAATTAAAAAAAAACTTTAAATTGGATAGAAAAAAAAGAAAAAAGTTTGTTTGAAAAATAAATTTCTCTCTCTAGCCTTATCTCTATCGATTTTTGAAATCGGAAGGTAAGGCGTTATACATATTCTTTTCTGCACGTTTTTTTTTATTTCGTATACTTAATACTTAATTTACAATAAGAAATTTCTTACACATCACTTATGTGTATAAAATATTTCAAAATTTCAAAATTGTTTCTAAACAATTTTGTTGTATGACTATTCTCGGTTCTACCTGTTGAGCAGGTATATGTAGCATGTTCATGTGTAGGTATGCCATCAGCTCTTTTTATACAGACCAAAATTTAGGGCAAAACAAAAAATATTGTATGCGAAAGAGCTCTTCAATAATAAGTTAAAACAAAATTAGAAAAGGTTCTAAAGTAGTTTCATTTATTTTCCATATTTTTATGGAAACGTGGGGTGAAACCCACGGGTATAAGCTAGTTTATTTATAATAATTCATAAAAATGTTCAGCATATAGCCAAATCTGTCAACTAAAGTATCTGATTGCGTTATTGTACATACAGTAGTAGCGCAGGTGGTAAGGGTTTCGGCTACGACGCTTACGTTCCAAGGTTCGAGCCCAGGTTCCGGACTACTTTTTTTTTTGTAAAATTTAATTTGTTTTTAAATATGTATATGAAAACTTCTTATCATGCTTTTTTTAAAGTTTATTATATTTTTACACAATATTTTTCTGTGTATGACCTCTATCCTGGAGTGAAAAAATCAAATTTTTGCAAAAAAAAACCCCAGAAAATGTTTCCAGTTTGTCAAAACAAAATACTTAAAAAAGTACCTACATAGCTTCATGCATTTTTTAAGAAATTACATTTTTTTTGTTGACCTGTGTTATTTATCTTCTGCATTGTACACAAAAACTTGTTTATTATTATTACTTATAAGTTTATCGTCGTGATCGGGGCTTCCTGCTAGGTATTTCCAAGCAGTGCTAAGGATATCTAGGGATCTTCTGCGTTGGAAATTGCGGATAGGTTCCACGATTTAAAACATTTCGATGGCGTGTTGGGCCTCGTGCTGTAGAGTAGGATTAATAGGATTTCCTGTGGTAGGCTTTTATCTACTATGCCCATAATATAATATTTTTCAACAAGTTTTGGGAGTCTTGGGTGTCAATGACGTGGATAAAATGAAGGGTACCGTCCTTGATTTTGGAGATGCCATTATCAATGGTAATTAGGTGGCATGAGGAATAAACATGAATTTGGACTTCTGCGTAAGCCGTGGAGACGATGATACTGAACAGAGATGTTTATTGTTTAATGACCACGAACGTTTAATTATTTTAAATTTTATTTCTTAGCATCTAAAATCGTACGCCTATGGCATGCTACTCCATCTTTGCATTTTTTCTTAGTCTAGTTTTACTTAATGTGTTTCTTTTAGTGGAAGTTATTCAATTTCTATGAATTGATATTTATCTTATATAACTAACAACATGTGCATTTTGTTCTGTGCCATCTTACTTATAATTAAAAAAAAAACTTTAAATTGGATAGAAAAAAAAGAAAAAAGTTTGTTTGAAAAATAAATTTCTCTCTTTGTTTCTTTAATTTTTTTTTAATATTAATAATTTATTTTAATATTAAGAAATTTTATCGAGCTCTAGGCCATATATATGTGGGATTGAGGAAAACCACTCCACAAATTAACACTGTAATACTACTGAACTACATAGCTTTGAAATGAAGGTTCGATCGTAAACTATGAAGATAGAGGGTTGATATATAGACGTGCAGCCAAGTAGAAGTAGTTTCGAACTCAGCAAACTTTGTTCGATATTTGAAGTCTTTCTTTGGAAAATCGTTTTAAAAAATAATCACCTTTAAAATAAATTTTTTAATATTCAATAAACTGTTTTATTTTATTGAATTAAGAGAGAAAAGCAACAGTGGATACAAATATCCCATTTATTTGGGGGCTCAACCAATAGCGCACGATTGAACAAAATTTTGCGGCAATGGCTAGTTTGGAAACATTTGAATTTGTACGAGAGAAGTTGCGTACAAGCAAAAAAGACAGTATATCCGCTCTTCATAAATTTGTATTCGAATCAGAAGGCGATAGATCAAATAGGCAACGTTTGCTCGAATTCAAAGGATTTCAATTCGGCGAGCATGACGATCGCTACAAGCAAAAGCTGACGTATATCGAGAACAATTTGACCGAGGACGATTTAATTTCAATTTGTAACGTATTGGGCTTAAATAGCAACGTAGTTGATGTGAAGCGCATATTTTGAGGAATTTGCAGATCGCAATATTGCTATCTACAGCAACAGAGGATAATCAGAATAGCGACGACGAAAATAGCGAAAATGATGATGATGAAGATATGCGTAGTTTCGATGAACCAAATACAAATAATACCAATTTTGAAGATAGAACGAATGCACGAAACAGGGAGAATGTGCGAATGGGAAGGAGAAATACTGAAAATTTCGAGGAAAACGGCGTGTTGAATGCAAGATTGGCTACAAGAACAACGACATGTTTAGAACCGACACAAATGTCGCGATTTTCAATCAACTTTAGAGACGTGGAAGTATTTCTATAGAGGTATGGTTAAATGATTTCGAGGAAATGGCAATTTTGATGGGTTGGGATGAGTTGCAAAAGTTCATATTTGCAAAAAAGTCATTACGAGGACTGGCTGTACTGTTTATTCAAAGCGAACGAGGATTAACGTAATGGCAAAAACTGAAAGTTGCGTTAGCAAATGAATTTAAAACTGTGGTAAACAGTGCAAATATACACAAACAACTGACCGAAAGGAACATGAAAACTGAAGAGAGTATACAAGAATATTTTTTGTGCATGAAAAAGCTCGCACTGCGTGGTAATATTGAGGAAAATGCCTTAATGCAGTATGTTATTGAAGGTATTCACGATGTAAGTATAAACAAAACTGTTTTATATGGCGCACACAACCTAAAAGAGTTCAAAGAAAAAATCAGAATCTATGAATCAATGCGAAAGAATAGTAAGAAAAGTAATGAGTTTAAAACAGATGAAAGGAAAGTCTTTAAAAATAAAAAAGATAGATTTACTTGTTTTATTTTGTTTTGTTGTTTTTCCGACAGGGTGAATGATTGATGTATATTGGAACGATTTTTCGTCATCCCTTGTCAAATTTGGTTTTGAGACAAACCGGCTTCGGCGTTGTGCCATCATCAGTGTCGATGATGGCACAACGCCGAAACCGGTTTGTCTCAAAACCAAATTTGACAAGGGATGACGAAAAATCGTTCCAATATACATCATAGATTTACTTATAATTGCGGTGTGAAATGGCACAAGAGTGTTGACTGCAAAGATAAAAATAAAGGTATGAAATGTTTTCATTGCAAAAAATTTGGACACATTTCAAGATTTTGTCCAGAATCTGAAGTACAAAATGTCGAAAGCAATGCGCGATACCTGTGTGCCAAAAACAATATTATGAATAAGGTTGTGAATATTGGAAATCAGAAATATATTGCTCTGTTTGACACAGGCAGTAAGTTTAACATAATGACCGATCGTGTTTATAATTCCTTGGGTAAACCAATGTTAGAGCAACCACACATTTGTTTGGTAGGTTTTGGCGAACGAAAATATGAAAACAAAATTAAACCTTTAGGGAAACTGAGAATTGATATTGAAATTCATAACGAAATATTTAGCGTAAATTGTAGAGGAATTTTGTTCACAAGCAGAAATACATATAAATAGTGGTGGACTTTTTTATAAAGAAAAACATCGGACATGATGAATGTAGAGCTAACAACTGAAGAGATCGATATTGATGAGAGTGCTAGTGTATTAGCGAAAGAAGAAGTACGTAATTTATTGTATAATTAAAAACCGGAGAAATGTAAGTCAACTAACGTTGAAATGAAAATTGTACTACGGGATGAAACACCCATATCGTTTAGACCGCGGCGACTTTCATTAACTCAAAGATTAGTAGTAGATGATCAAATGGAACAGTGGTTGAAAGATGGTGTAATCGAAAGTTCGGAGTCTGAGTTTTGTAGTTCTGGTTGGAAAAAGAGACGGCGGTCATCGGTTGTGCATAGACTATAGGCAGATTAATAAAGCTATCATCAAAGATCGTTTTCCGTTGCCTTTGATTGAGGACCAATTAGATCGTTTGCAAAAGGCGAAGATATTCAGTACTATTGACCTAAAAAATGGGTTCTTGCATGTTCCTGTGTCTAAATCTAGTCGAAAATATACCTCTTTTGTTACGCATGGTAGCCAATATCAATTCTTCAAGTACCACTTGGTTTATCTAACTCTCCGGGTGTTTTTAAAAGACACGTTAACGCAGTTTTTCTTGATCTTACTCGACGTGGGATTGCTCTGCCGTATATAGACGATATAATTATACCAGCCGAAAATGAACACGAAGCTTTGTGCAATTTAAAAATAGTGTTGAAGCAATGTCAAGATTATGGACTTGTATTAAATTTGAAGAAATGTCATTTCTTGAAAAAGCGAGTAGAATTTCTTGGCCATGTTATTGAAAGTCAAAAGATTTCTCCGTCTCCATCCAAAGTTGAAGCTTTGATTAAGTTTTCATTGCCGAAAAATGTAAAGCAGTTGCAAAGTTTCTTGGGTCTCGCGGGGTATTTTAGAAAATGTGTACCTTCACTTTCTTTAATCGCGAAACCATTGACTGATTTGACTAAGCAAGGTAAGAAGTTTGAAATTGGCGCTGAACAAATTTTAGCATACCATTAAGAAAATACTAAGCGAAAAACCAGTGTTGGGTATTTTCAATCAGCAATATGAAACTGAAATTCATACTGATGCCTCTATTAACGGTTATGGTACAGTAGTTTTTCAAAAATTTCCTGATGACAACCAGTTACACCCTATATACTATATGAGCAAAAAGACTTCCGATGCGGAACGAAAGAATTCAAGTTACGAGTTAGAAATTTTAGCCGTTATAGAAGCGCTGAAAAAGTTCCGGGTGTACTTGCTGGGTTTGCATTTTAAATTAGTTACTGACTGTAACGCTTTCACTAAGACGTTACAGAAAAAAGATTTGAGTACTAGGGTAGCTCGTTGGATATTATTTCTTGAAGAATATGATTATCAAGTAGAACATCGAAGTGGTCTTCAAATGAGGCACGTAGATGCCTTAAGTCGTTATCCAATCATGATGGTAACAGATACTGATTTCTTAGTTTCTATACGTAGAGCGCAACAGCAATATGAGGACCTAAGAACTATTTCTGAAATTATAAAAGAAAAGCAAACATATTATGATTACTCTGAGAAAGGGGGTATTATTCATAAGCTTGGTGACGATATCGAGTTAGTTGTGGTACCGAAATGCATGCAGCGAGACGTAATCGGGCGTGCACATGAAAAAGGTCACTTTGCTGTAAAAAAGATGAAAGAGTCAATTTGCCGAGAATTTTTCATTTCGAAACTTGAAGAAAAGATTCGGGCACACATTACCAATTGTGTTTCATGTATTGTTTTGAATCGGAAATTAGGTAAGCAAGAAGGAAAATTTCACCCCATTCAAAAAGAAGCAGTACCACTACAAACATACCACATCGATTTTCTTGGTCCTTTGGAATCTACAAATAAATCTTATAAGTACATATTCGCCGTAATCGATTCATTTACGAAATTTTTGTGGTTGTATCCAACCAAAAGCACATCAGCACAGGAAGCAATTACTCGTTTGAGATTACAAAGTACAACGTTTGGTAGTCCTGTTCGGATTATCTCGGACCGTGGCTCCGCGTTTACATCCGATGATTTTCGGTGCTACTGTGAAGAAGAAAATATTCAGCATTCGACAATAATCACTGGTCTACCTCGTGTCAATGGTCAGGTAGAGCGGTTAATGGGTGTTATCACTAGCATTTTAGCGAAGCTGAGCCAAAGCGACTCTACAAAATGGTATAAGTTTGTAGACAGGGTACAGCAAGTAATTGACTCTACATTTAATCGAAGTATTGACATGACACCGTTTGAGCTGTTAATAGGCCTGAAGATGCCAACAATCGACGACTTTAATATTAAGAACCTTATAGAAGAAGAAATACGACTAAAATATCAAGAGCAAAGAGATGAGTTAAGACAACATGCAAAAAATCAAATTTTGAAGATACAAGATGAAAACAGAAAAACTTACAACCTTAGACGCAAAGAAGCTTGCAAATATGCACGTGACGAATTAGTTGCCATAAAGCGAACGCAGTTGGGTGGAGGACTTAAATTAAGACCAAAATATTTCGGCCCTTACCGTATTGTGAAGATAAAGCCGAATGATTCTTACGACGTTGTTAAAGCCGGAGAGTGCGAAGGTCCAAATCGAACTTCCACTTGTGCCGAATTCATGAAGCCATGGGTAAACTATGGTAAAGATGATGACGAGGCATTCGAGGTGGAATGCTTAGCAGGATGGCCGAATTGTGGGATTGAGGAAAACCACTCCACAAATTAATACTGTATTACTACTGAACTACATAGCTTTGAAATGAAGGTTCGATCGTAAACTATGAAGAGAGAGGGTTGATATATAGACGTGCAGCCAAGTAGACGTAGTTTCGAACTCAGCAAACTTTGTTTGATATTTGAAGTCCTTCTTTGGAAAATCGTTTTAAAAAATATTCACTTTGAAAATAAATTTTTTATATTCAATAAACTGTTTTAATTTATTGAATTAAGAGAGAAAAGCAATAGTGGATACAAATATCCCACATATATATAAATTAAAACAACAATAATTATTAGTTATGGTGATTGTTGTTGGAGCAAAGCTCGAGTTTTTATGTTTGTTTGTTAATTGATATTAGAGGAAAATTTACAACGTTATGCACAGCGATGGTATAGGATGACATGTTTCGAAGTGCCCAGCTTCTCATCAGACCCCTTCTCGGACACTGAGATACGAACCCAAGTGTCTGCACCAAAGCCGCTGTTAGAGTACTCTAACAACTAAGCTATGATGCCCTGTAGCGTCACGATGCATTTTTCCTCTAATGTGCCATTTGGTTATTCCTTTTATACATTCTTTGGTACATATATTTTATATGTCAACTCAAGGAAAGTGGAATATTTTTAGGCGCGTTCATAGAACAGTTTTAGATACAGAAGGGCTTTTTTGCATATTAACACTTCCGTGTTATTTGTTATGCACCCGCACTGTACCTGTAACAATTATAGTTATGGTGATTGTTGTTGGAGCAAAGCTCGAATTTTTATGTTTGTTTGTTTATTGATATTAGAGGAAAATTTACAACGTTATGCACAGCGATGGTATGGGATGACATGTTTCGAAGTGCCCAGCTTCTCATCAGACCCCTTCTCGGACACTGAGATACGAACCCAAGTGTCTGCACCAAAGCCGCTGTTAGAGTACTCTAACAACTAAGCTATGATGCCCTGTAGCGTCACGATGCTATCTGTTGACGACCATAGGCGGTAGTTAAGGAAGTGGCATGAGTGGACAATTTATTTTGTTTGCAGATTTCTTTGGCAAAAGTTGCCTCCTATGCACGACACTTGTGCACTACTATCTAAAAGTCCAAGATATTTTTGGCCAGCAATAACTACCTCAGCATAGTATATGGTACTAACAGATAGTATATGGTACTATTCGCTTTCCTGTGACTTTCAAAAACAAAACCTTTCCCATTAACTTGTATGTAGTTCAGAGCCTTTCTCAAAATCTTATACTAGGGATTGACTTCTGGCAGAAATTTGAAATCTCCCCAAATTTGATTTTCCAAATAGATATAGAAGCCACGAAAGAAGATCCCGAAGTTGATAAAAAACACATACTTACGGACCTACAAAATTCGAAATTAGAACGAATAAAGAACTCGTTCCCGTCTTACGAAAAGGAAGGGCTCGGTAAAACTTCTCTCATTGAACATGTTATCGACTTAGAGCCCAATGTCAAGCCTATAAAGCAAAGGAATTTCCCTATATCACCAACTATTGAAAAACTGGTACACAAGGGAATCGACGAGATGATAAAGCTAGGAGCTATTGAGGAAGCACCAAACAGCCCATGGGCAAGTCCTATAGTATTAGTTCGTAAGCCAAACAAAGTGCGATTATGGCTAGACGCGAGGAAGGTTAATAGCGTGACAGTAAAAGATGCCTACCCTCTACCACATATAGAGGGAATATTAAGTCGGCTGACGAAAGCGGAGTTCATTTTGTCCCTTGATTTACGCAAAGCGTTTTGGCAAATTCCCCTATCGGAAAATTCTCGCGACTTGACGTGCTTTACCGTGCCAAACCGACCACTTTACAGATACGGTGTAATGCAATTCGGGTTATGTAATGCTCCGCAGGCCCTTTGTCGGCGCATGGATCATGTAATTCCAGCTAACTTAAAGGATGAGGTATTCGTTTATCTGGACGATCTTTTGATTATTTCTAGTTCGTTCGACAGACATATGTCTGTACTCTCGGAGGTTGCCTATCAATTAAGAAAAGCTGGCCTAACAATAAATATAGCAAAGAGCAAGTTTTGTATACCAGAAGTAAAGTATTTGGGATTTGTTGTAGGAAACGGCACTCTCTGTACAGATTCTGACAAAGTTTCTCCAATGCTATATTTTCCTCCACCCACAACAGTGAAGCAGTTGAGAAGGTTTCTCGGAATGGTTGGATGGTACAGACGATTTGTAGACAATTTTGCTTCCCTAAGTGTACCCCTAACAAACCTCTTAAAGAAAGGTCACGGATTTCATTGGAACGCGGAGGCCCAGGACGCCTTTAAGACCCTAAAGCAAAAACTTGCAACTGCCCCGGTATTAGTGAATCCAGATTATAAAAAGCCTTTCCTGATCCAATGTGATGCCAGCAAACTAAGAGTAGGTGCAGTGTTAGCGCAAGTCAATGAAAACGGCGAAGAAATGCCCATACCATATTTTTCAAAGAAACTGAATAAAACCCAATCCAATTACAGCGTTACGGAGCTGGAATGCTTGGCAGCAATTTTGGCCATAAAAAAATTTCGCGCATATGTAGAGGGTCAAGAGTTTTCTGTAATAACTGACCATGCTAGCCTCAAGTGGCTTATGCGACAGCCTGATCTTAGCGGTAGACTCGAGTTAATATCGTGTGGTCGATATTTGAGTAAAAAATATCTTTATCGCTGCGCCGAAATGCGTGCTCTTTATTGATATTCTTAAGACTGTTGAATTTACATAAATCTTAGTGCTACTTATACTATTGAGATGCGACGGTTCTTATCTTGTTTACTAATAGATAACAATTTTGGTTGTTATTGCTTATTCTAGGGATAGTGCATGTTCATGATAAAGCATGTCAAAACAGGTTTTATTGTTTTGATGCTGTTTACAATTTGGGTATAATGTTATGCTTTGTTACTTAAATAATATGCTTGGTTATGTGTTCTATAATATTTTCTTTGTCAGTATGTTATCATACAAGGTTAAAGGTTGTTTGTCGGTATAGACAATGATTATGTATGTATGTATGTATGCAGTGTATATATGTATGTGGTGTATAAATTTATATACATACTTATGCACCTTTGTACTAACGTCGTTAACTCTCGCGAGATGGTCCTTGAAGTTACAAGGCTATAAGTTTAATATTATGCATCGCCGCGGAACACAAAATGTGGTTCCCGATTGCTTATCCAGACAGAATTTTGAAGAAAGCAACGAAATAGAATTTCTACCAATAGTTGACTTATGCTCTTCAGAATTTGAGTCGGAGTCTTACCAAAGGGTTAGAGCTTACATACTAGAACATCAGTCACGTTTGCCCGATGTGCAAATAGAAGGCAATAAAGTTTACAAACGCACCGAGTACCCTGACGGAAACGTTGAAAATGAAAGATGTAACTGGAAGCTATGGATACCTCAAGGATTAGTTCAGGAAGTTGTTGAAAATGCTCACAGTCCCCCTAACAAATGTCATGGTGGCATCGCCAAGACTTTGGAGCGGCTCAGCTTAAATTTGTATTGGCCAGAAATGTCCACGGATGTTAAGAGATTAGTTTCTAGCTGCGAGATGTGCCAACGAACTAAGTCTACCAATAACACTCTTCGTCCCCCGATGACGAACAAGTTCACAGTTCATAGCCCATTTCAACAATTATACGTTGACTTATTAGGTCCTTATCCAAGGTCCAAGGAAGGAAATATTGGTTTGCTGATTGTCGTTGACCACATGATTAAATTTCCGTTGCTAAAGCCATTAAAGAAGTTAACATCGGCTGCGATTATTAATTACTTGCGAGAACAAGTTTTTACTATCTTTGGCACCCCAGAGTCTGTCTTAAGTGACAATGGGAAGCAATTCAAATGTTTCCAGTTCAATAATTTCCTTACAGAAAGAAGTGTAAATCACATATATACAGCGCTTTATAGTCCTCAAGCAAATAATAATAAGGAATTTGCAGTCTTTCGATGGCGAGGTTCTAAATACGACCGACAAATTAAAGCTTATAAGACAGTCTATTGGTAATAACATTTCGAAAGCATTCGAAAATTCTGCAAAACGATACAATCTACGTAGCACACAGAACACGTTTGATGTTGGCGACGTAGTCTATCGTCGTAACTTCGTATTGAGCGACGCGCCCAAGAAATTCTGCTCAAAATTCGCTCCCAAATTTTTAAAATGCACAGGTATAGGGAAAAAAGGTAATAACATATATCACCTGGAAGACGTAGATACCCATAAGAAAGAATATTATCACAAAAAGGCTATAAAGAAGCTAATAACATAATCGCAACTTTTTTTCAAACCTTGTTACTGAGCAGCACTGTTTGTGTTGTTCTGGGTTGAATACAGCAAAAAAAAAATGCAATTTTAACTAGCTTAAAATTGCATCACTTAAATGTGGACTTTAGCTAAGTGGTAGTTTATTGTGAATAGTAACTTAATTTTGCTTGCCTACCAGTATTCTTTGCAGATATTAGAACTGTCAAAAAGCATCACAAAGAAGAAAAAAAAAGAAAAAAAATGATTGCAGTTTTCGGTCAGATCAGGCTATAAATAGGCGTTTCGAGTAGAAAACAGTCTCTTTTCCTTGGTTCCTGGCTCATCATTAAGACGGTATGTGACAAGTTCGGTCCTAAAATTGTATTAGCTTTTTGAAGGTACCGCGAACTTCTATAGATATAAGTAAAAACGCGTTAAATTACACGCATATAAAAACAATATAACATACTCGCAGAATCGAGCAAATTTCATTATTTCTAACCGTCGTGTAAAAGCCACCGTCCTATCAAACATACAACATTTGTGATTCATTGGAGCTATTAGGAGAAATATCCACCGCCTACTAAAATTCATACGCTGTATCCATACGAGACACCCTGGCTCAAAATCTACTCGTAAAACGGCATCGGACTCCAGGCGCATCTAGAACTTAGTTTCCTTTAATTCCCTCTATTAGGTCAAGTGCTTAGGAAAGCGATACGAAAGTTTATAGGTACGAGTATACCTCATACATATTACGAGAACTTAGATAAGATCAAAGTGTCTTAGAAAAACTATATATGTATATATATTAATGGAATTTGCAGAGAATTAGTGAGGAAAAGATGTTTGTTTGATCCATACAAATTGATGCTAGAATAAATAAGAAGTAGAGTAACTAGTTAAAGAGAATATGTAGGTACAGTTAGGCCCTAGCCAGGCTTCGATGCAAGCTTAGCATAAAATATCACGTTAGTCCAGGCAGTACTGTGCGAAAGAACACTTAAATCTAGGTGAAATAAATATAACTAATGTTTGTGCTAAAAAAAGGAATGAAATGAATAATGTCTAAAAATGCTAAATTATTTAGATCTTGGTGAGTTAGGAGAATTAAAATTAAGTGTAAAATTTGAAAGAAGTATTTAGAAAAAAAACACCCACAACAAGAAAAATTAACAGATATAGGTGCCCGATATATACATATATCTTCATATACATATATATATATATACATATATATGGATATATACAAATATATAGTCAAGAATTTAATGAAACCAGCGCGGTTAAGTTATTTTCCTCGATATAAGTAAACCGCATATTTAATTTTGAGATTACATACGTAGGCTCAAAAGTTTCCAAAAAAAAAAATACTTTAAGAAACATAAAAAAAAAATAATAATAAAAATTACGTATATAAGTGCAAATGTTAAAAACAAAAGGTATATAAGCCTTACATGCCGTTCATCGATACTGCAACGAGGGAAGCGCTTCAACTCGAACCGGTACATGAAACGTGAGTATTTGTTTTTTTGTTAGCACACCATTTCTTTGTTGTTTCTATTTCCTACATAGAATTTCCTACATTAAATTAAAAATTTGAATACATAGTATAACCAAAAAAAAAATATATAAATATATATATATATATGTACGCACACACATATGTACAAGAATGTATATACACATGTAAATTCAGGTATATTTATTTGCTTTTGTTCATACATATTTTCCTTGTTTCCTTGGCATTAATCGCTATGTAACTTTTGCAACCACCCTAGTACAAGGTACCTATATATTTACATTTGTACATACATACATATTTATGCAATTGCCTTGTCCGCTACGTTGGAAGGCGTGAGATAGAGCGATCAGCATAGCAAATTTAATATTAGGAGAGAAACTTTTTTTTGTATTTTTTTTATCTTTCTTTTTTTTGCTTTTGCACAAAAAAAAAACACAAAACACAACTACCTTTATCTTCCTCTATCTAATCATCTTTCGGAAACTCTGATCTATTTTGTTTGCTTTGATTTATAGTTTTCGCTTCTTTCACCTTAATTAGGATTAGCTTACATATAAGCAAATGATAATTAGCAACTACACGTACGCATGTACATACTGATGTACATATACCCTCTTAAGATTTTGAATAAAAAGATTGTGTAATTGAATTTAGAAAAAAAATATGATCGTGTAAAGTTCTATCCTTGTCTGAACCCAAAGGTGAGGTAAGTTGCAAGAAGGCGGGGCTGTCAGCCATGTTTTAAATTCCCCCAACAACAATGGAAGCCATGGTAAGGGCGTGCAAAGGGGCAGTTTCACCATCTAAAGCTGCCGGTATTGTAATTGGTAAGGTATGATACCGTGTCGTGTCACTTAACGTGATTTGTTTTTGTTGTTATGATAGGCTAACTCATTGGCTGGAGTAGTCGGTCCGTTAGTGTGCACATTTTTTATTTTGTGTATGGCCCGCTGGTGTAGAACTACCACTGTTATCCTTCTTCTTGAATCCCACGACAATGGCTGAAACTCCGGGCTGGAACCGAGCAAGGTGCACACGGTGGGGTAACATGGGGAAAGTTTCAACCTAAAAGAAAGCTTTCTACTCTACACTACAGGGGTACCATAACAATGCCCAAAAAAATAATTTTCGACCCTGCGAAATTAAATTTTTTTGACTTTTTTCGACTTTGATTTTTAAGGGTTTTTTCATGTTTTCGATGTAAACGAATTTGTCTCATATTTCCTGTCCCACATAAAAGTGTGCGCTAAAAACGTTATGGGACTTGTTTTGATCGAAAAATACACTTTTCCAAAACCCGAAAATAAAATTGTTTTTCAAAAAACCGTTATCGCTAACGTTTTTAGCGCATAATTATAAGCGGGACAGGAAATATGACACAAATTCATTTTCATCGGAAACCCCTTTAAAAAAATGGCGAAAGAGTAAATTTTTTGACAAAAACACTCCCCAAAACCCAAAAAAATTTTTTTTTTTCAAAAAACTGTTATCGCCAACGTATAAGCGGACATTTTTGGGTCGGACAGGGTATACGTGAAAATTTTAAAATCAACCGAAATTTTTTTTAGTAGGTCAAGAAAAAAACCTTAAAAATCAAAGTCGAAAAAAATAAAAAAAATTTAATTTTGCAGGTTTGAAAATTATTTTGTTGGGTATGCGTAGTGGAACTTTTTTTTTTTAGTTTTTGCTACGAAATCATATGCACGAAGCGAAATGAATAATATTTGGCGTGTTTTCCATTCTTATATATCTATGTTTTTATACCTAGTAGTGCTACGCACACAAAGTATATTAACTGTAGTCGCCTAACGGCAGTACGTAACGGCATAAACGGATCGAGATAGATATTGACTTATATATATCAAAGTGTTCAGACGAAAAGAGAACTTGATTAAGCCATTTCCGTCCGTCCGTCTGTGAACACGGTAACTTGAGTACATTTTGAGATATCTTAATGAAATTTGGTATGCAGTTTCCGAACGCTATTTAAAACGGGTTAAATCGAATGATAGCCACGCCTACTTTTTATATATAGGATATTTTCGAAAACACAAAAAAAGTTATTACTCAGTACATTATACACCTATAAGAATAAAATTTGGTGTATACATTAAGATTGCGCCACAAAATAAATTTGTCAAGAAATTTTTGGAAATAGACGGGGCACCGCCCACTTTTGATTGAGTCAAATTCAGAAATATTATTAATCATAAATCAAACACCGTTCAAGATATCGAAACGAAATTCAGCACGCAGGTCTCCAGGTGTGCAAGAAATGCTTCAGGAAAAAATGGGCGAAATCGGTTAAGGTCCACGCCCACTTTTATATGGAAGATTTTGAAGAAAATCGTAGTTATATTAAATAGGCAATAACTTTATTAAATTTTCGAAAGTGGTCGTGGCCCCTTTTATAGTGGATTATTCCACAAAACTCTTTATGCCATAACTCCGTCAAAAATTGATTTGTCGAAACGAAATTTGGTGATGCTCAATATATAAAGGTAACAGTTTGTTGTAAACATGGGCGAAGTCGGTTAATGTCCACAGCCACTTTTTGAACATAGTTCTGAAAAATTTTTTTCTATAACTAAGCCAGTTATATCAATCAGATTTTGCACATATAATAAGCTTTTTAAGGAAAACTCGACAGCAATTTTGCCAATTTTGAAGAAAATTTCTGCTACTTTCAAAGGCAAACGCTTATAATTCAATATTGATATTTCAATGAAAATTGGTCAGCTGCTTCTCAGTAGTATGTATTATATATACTCCTACCAAAAATTAGCAAATCGGAAAACACACAAGCAAAATATTCCGGGACGTAGTTAATAGACCACTGCAATAGCAAAGGTATATATCTTTCCTGATTTATATACCTTCCATAAACATTAAATGTATATTGGTATAAGAAGAAGAACAGAAAAGTTCACTAAAATGATCAGCACGATGAGCGGAGTCGATTTAGCCATGTCCGTCTCTCCGTCCGTCTGTCTATTTGAACGCAAACTAGTCTCTCAGTCTCACAAAATAATGCTGAAATTCGTTGTTTGCTTTCGCCATTTTATAATATACTAGCAAACCTGGTAAACGTTTTTTTGACCTTTTGATACATAGAACACATCTGTATATAAAATGACATTAACTTGAACCAAATAAGCTCCTACCTATACCGAACTGCGGCTTTACATAATCTGGGGGCTGTTCCAAAAGCTATATACAGACTGTTTCGTGCCCAGCGAACTCCTGAACCTATCGTGAAAGTTCAAGAGCAAAACAAAACACAAAATATGTGGGCGTGGCTCTGCCCAATTTTCCAAAACGATATATTGTCTATGCTGTACCCAGTGAACCTAAGTATATATTGTGAAAATTTCATAAAGGTCGGTTGAGTTTTTTGGCGCCTATAAAAGGCACACATTTTTTATATCTATTTTTAATACGCACACAAGGTATCTTACTTCATTCGGCATAAACGGATCGAGATATATATTTATTAATGTATATCAAAACGTTCCGGATGAAAAGTAAAATATCCCGGCAAGTAGTTAATACCCCACTGCAAAAGCGAAGTTGTATATCTCTTTTGATATTCATACCGTTCATGAACATGAAATGTTTGTACGTATACTGAAATGATCAGGAGGATGAGCTGAGTCGATGTAACCATGTCCGTCTCTCGATGCGTCTATCTGTCTGTCCGAACTGAAAGTATTAAAATAGACCTGCGTAAATTGGGATGGCATAATAGATCACTACTAGGTATATAATGTTCGGTTCTACCCGAACTTAGACTTCCTTACTTGTTTGATGCTACTCTAATAGCAGTTATTAGTGTTTTGTAAGTTCTGTATATATGTGAAGTTTGAAGGTTTCAGCTCATCGTAAAATTAAACAAAAGTCGATCGCAAGATTGCTTAGCTGAATTTATTTTCAAACAAACCCTACTGTAATCGTGTCCTGACTTATGTCCTAAGTATAAAGTCCCTTCGCAAGATTCCCAATTTCAAACGAATTTTCCAAAATAGATTGATCTAGCGCCATCTAGCGAGATTTTTTAAATTAAGTACGGCCCTTCCAAAAGGTTTTGAAGCATGTTTCAAGTTTAAAGTCTCTAGCTTAACGGAAAGTAACTCAAAAATCGATCTCATAGTTCTAATATTTCATAGTCACGGATTCCCCCGTTTTTCAACAATGTTTGAAGGTTTAAGCCCTCCAGGTTCTCGAGTGGCTGCATAATCGTTAGCTGAGATCTTATGCAGAGATAACCATAGTTAACGGCGACTAAGCTTCCAGCGAAACCGAAATCTCATGGAATTGAATAAATTGCTAATCAGAAACTTTATTTTAGGCAACGTTAAAAATTTACATGTACATACGAGGTTATACAAAGGCAAATATATATACAAGGTGGCGCAAAAGTAAGCTTCCGATGCTCAGCATATCGGTTGTGGCACGTGCAGTTTGTGCTGTTGCACCGTCTTGTTGGAACCATATGTTTTCCAATCCCAATTCATCAAGTTGCGGCAAAAAGAACTCGTTGATCATTGCTCTGTAGCGCTCACCATTCACAGTAACCGTTTGGCCCCGACCGATTATTGGTCAAATAAATAGTCAGCAATATTCCGCGTTCTGGAGCAGTGTAGCGTAACATTGTTTATTAACGTGTATTTCGCATGTGTTTACTACACAAATGTCAAAACAGAACTGACTTTAGGGGCCAATCGCAAAATTTATAGCATTTTCTGATAGGAGGATTACTTCTGCGCAGTAACCGTTTTTCACCGACCGATTATTGGTCAAATAAATAGTCAGCAACATTCCGCGTTCTGGAGCAGTGTAGCGTAACATTGTTTATTAACGTGTATTTCGCATGTGTTTACTACACAAATGTCAAAACAGAACTAACTTTAGGGGCCAATCGCAAAATTTATAGCATTTTCTGATAGGAGGATTACTTTTGCGCCACCTTTTCAAAAAATCGCCGGTTTTGCACTTTACATGAAAAAATCAGCGAAATGCCTATGTTTTTTCTTTATTTTTATTTATTTATTTATAATAATATTTATTATTTATTTATAATAATATCTATTTTTTCTCTGAAGAAATTTATTTAGTCAGAACATATGTAAATGAAAAAATTAATTTAAGTGAGTTATAGAAAAGAAACTAAAAAAAATTTTGTTTGAAGTCTTTTTTACTTTCAAGTCTGGGCAATTTTGCACGGCTCTTCAATGTCGTCGCCATAAGAGCCTCTACATTTTCCGGTATAACGCGTTTTGAAACGCTTGCTAGCAATTCAACATGTCGTGCCGTTCCTTGTATGTGTGATGGAATTTTTGGATCATTAAACGGTGGATCATCTTGATTTAAATATTCTTTCAATGTATCGCACGGAATGCTTCGCGTGAATGGTGGTTCAAATACGATATTTATATCATTCAAATTGATAATTTCCCTATAACTTGTGCAATTAAAGTTTATATCTGGTTTTTTATAAACTATTAGTTCCATTGGCTCGTCAACATCGGTTCGATAGCGTAGAATTTTCTCGATGGCACAGTCGCGCTTTTCTTTCCTATCATCAAACAACATTGATAAAAAGATATTTTCCGAATGCGCATAATATGAATTATCTTCAATTACTTAATTGACAATTTTGCGTAAACGAGGTTGTAGAAATCGTGACCAACCAATGAACTTGAAAAATAATGCACTGCCGTACACGACAGAGCTGTAATACTTGATATTCAAGTACATTGGCACATAACATTTAATTATAAATTCAACCAGAATTCTTAAATTTGCATCTGGATTTTCCGTTGTCACATATAATCGCAATAATCTAGCGGCCTTGGTGAGCCACCGAGAATGTACAATTTTCCCTGCTAGCCCACGCCGCTAGAAATTGCATGGGCCATGTCGTATAAGTACTTCGAACCGGTGGAAAATTAAATTTTTTCTGGAGCAGGGGGCATATTTTGCAACTCAATTTTCTGTAAAAATGGTTGACAATTATAATAAATGAGTGATAGCAATAACTTGCCGAAAGAGTTTCACAAGTTTCGATTTGACGGCTCAGTTTTCCGGTTGCCGATCTTGGTCCAGTGCTGGTTGATTTATCCAAAGCTTCAAACAAATGCCGAAACGGAAGTTCGTTGTAGTGTAGAAGGCAAACGAACCAATGCAATGGTATTTTTAACAGCAATTCAAAACATTTAATTATAAATTCAACCAGAATTCTTAAATTTGCATCTGGATTTTCCGTTGTCACATATAATCGCAATAATCTAGCGGCCTTGGTGAGCCACCGAGAATGTACAATTTTCCCTGCTAGCCCACGCCGCTAGAAATTGCATGGGCCATGTCGTATAAGTACTTCGAACCGGTGGAAAATTAAATTTTTTCTGGAGCAGGGGGCATATTTTGCAACTCAATTTTCTGGAAAAATGGTTGACAATTATAATAAATGAGTGATAGCAATAACTTGCCGAAAGAGTTTCACAAGTTTCGATTTGACGGCTCAGTTTTCCGGTTGCCGATCTTGGTCCAGTGCTGGTTGATTTATCCAAAGCTTCAAACAAATGCCGAAACGGAAGTTCGTTGTAGTGTAGAAGGCAAACGAACCAATGCAATGGTATTTTTAACAGCAATTCAAATCGTCGTATAATTCCACCGTGTGGCCCAGTGTTTGTTACCTCACCGTCAGTGCATATTCCAATTAATGCATCCAGTGATATATTTTTATAGTTGAAAAAACCATTTAATTTGGTTGTTTTGTATTCAGCGGTTTCATGTTCCAGTCTTACGTAACCAATCAATTCAGAATTGGGTTCTTTTACCATCCTAGTATGATACTTCTCATCAATTATATCTATCGTTAAAGTATCATCTTTTCTGCCATCGAATGAAAACGCTAACAAATTGGTATCATCTAACCGTTTGCGAAGCACTTCTTGTCTGCATTTCTCTTTTTCTCTGCGAACTTTCGATTTATCCAGGATGAGAGGTTCCCCATGCTTATCTTTAATTTTAAAATCTTGCAAAAGAGCAAGTGCTGATGCTACTCTGTCAGGCACGCCAAATCTGTCGCATACCAAGGCAAAGTTAAAACAATCGTATCTCTCTGTGTATTGTGAACTTGTGCTTCTATCCATATCTTCTTGAACCGGTGGCGGTGCGTATGTTGTATCATCGGGATCTTGGTATGTTGGCATTGATGACATAGACGTTGCTCCTTGCTCTTCAGTTTCCATCATAAATGCATCCATTGTTAGTCTTCTCTGATTATGTTGATCGTGCTTGAACTCTTTGAGGCGTTCGGGAACCCAGCATGTTGCAATGTAAAAAATTGTTTCCAGAGACTTTACATACTCTGTTAATTGTTGGGTGTTGTTTCATCTCTTGATTTGCTCTTGATACTTGTCAAGCAATTTATTCAATTTATTAAATACACTTTTTTTCAGCATTATTTCCATACCAAGTTTTTCCCAAATTCCAATCAACTTATCTTGTACTTGAATAGTGAATGATTTATGGGAAAACTTTTTTTGTTTTGTTTTAGCACGTTCGCTTAGGTAAAAATAATATCTCAAGATATCCAGATGGGTTGGTAAATTAAGATCAGTTAAATCAGTAGACACACCAAAAACAGTAACATCATGGTTGGGTATGTGACTCATTTGGTTTTCGATAGTTGTTGATGTAGTTGCTTCATCTTGCGGTGTAGAGGATGGTGGACTCATTGTAAACTTTTTGATTTGGAATGGTCACTTCACTTATTATTTTTTTTGAAATATTTTTGTATCTGAAATTAGCACTTCACACTTTGAGTTCTTCACAACGACTTAATGCATTCACAAAAACTGTTGCGTTATATATGGTCTACGAGACGAGGTAATAAGAATGAAATGGTAATTTCAATTCTACCTGCTGTGTCTTGTGGTGGCTTAAAAAAAAACAACACAAGCAATTTTACGATCTGCAATTGTGTAACAGTGATACCTTCATTTTTTAAAACAGTTGAATAAAAAACCCACACAACTATGTTTACGACATGCAAATGCATCACAGTGATGCCCTGGTTTTAAAAGGGTTGTAAAACGCTAATTTCTAATAATTTTTTTAAATTTATTTTCTATTACTAAGTTAAATTCATTTTTTCATTTACATAAGTTCTGACTAAATAAATTTCTAAAGAGAAAAATAAACTCCAAAAAGAAAAAACAGGAATTTCGCTGATTTTTTCATGTAAAGTGCAAAACCGGCGATTTTTTGAAATGTTTGTATAGTGAACCCCAGGGGGGTTCCAGGGGCTGTGCCACTGGCATCGGTGGGTCGGGCTTCCAAAGTTAGTGGGGGTCGGTCATACATTTGGACTCGATTGGAGCACTCTAAATGGGTCGAAGTGGGATTTTTCCAAATTTGCCATTACCCAAAAGTTCGACCCAAATTGGGGGACATCAGAATTCGTTTTAGAGGTATGGTTCCTTCGGCAAAGTTTCTTATTTTGATCCCTAGAATATGATTTTCACAGAGCAATGGGCGATTTTTTGCCTCCCCACAAATCGACCCGGCCTAATATATACGTATAATATAATTACACCTATCAGAAAATATTGTATGTAATCTTAACAAAAGGAAACATTCAAAGCGTTATTTGCTAACATAAGCGATTAGCCTTTCTGGCCCACATATTTTGGTAGTTATTTAAATATGTAGTTGTTGCATGCTGAGCGATGTGAGAGAACTCGAACATTGCATCCCCCTCTTGGAACTAATTCCAATACATAAATAACAAGCACAGTGGATGAATACAAGTAAATATATGTATTACAAATTAAGAGCGTTGAGAGGATTCGAGCAACTTAATGAGAATTTAAGAATATATGCAAATTGAAATTAGAAAATACACAAAGTTGCATTTGTACGTCAAGAATTTATTAATTAGGGTGCAATAACATTCCACTTCCAGTAGCGCGATTCACTATCTTTTAACGTTTCGGCAATCGAGATTTTTACCGTAAACGTATATTGCTTTCATTAACGATTGTGCGATTCACTATCTCAGATTTAACAACACTTGTTATCAATGTTTTCAATTTGAGAAAAAGTGGCAGCACTGATACTGAAATGTCAAAATTTACGAAAAGTTCAAAGAGGAATAGAACGAAAATAACTGTTCGCGTCGATTGTTTGTGGAGATATTTTAGTGAAGGAAAGTATTTTTGATATTTATTGTATTTTTAGCCATTTACTGCCCTTTATTTTTAATTGTAGGATGGCATCAACAAGTGCTGCAGCAGCCAGAAGAAGTAGGGCATCTGGGAGATTCCAAAGCATGCACGGCAAGTTGGAGCACCAAAAAAAGTGGAAGAAAATGACGGAGAAGCTGAACGCCATTGGAGGAGCATTTAAAAGTGTGGAGCAATGGATTACGGTAAGTACTAAGTGAACGAAATGTTGCTAACCAATTCGGTAATTGTTTCCTTTAGGAGACAACTGCTAAAACACTTCCGAAATTATCGGGTAAGGTATCAAAAGACGCGTTTTGCCCTCAGTAACAATAATCCGGGAGCGGAAACGAAATATTTCGTTTCAGTGAAAAGCTATTGGCAAAATTGTCTACAACAACCACATAAAAATTATAGATAATTTTCAACTTTAATTGCAAATATCTCTTCACAGATATATAAAATCGAGTTTGCGCTTTCGGATTGTTGATACCGAGGTCAAAACCCGTTTTTTGATACCTCTCCCGATAATTTCGGACGTGTTTTAGAAGTTGTCTCCTGAAGGTAACAATTACCACCAATTCTATGGAATGGTGTATCGTGTGTAACTTTGTCAGTGCTTTTTAAAAGTTTATTAGTTGCATGAATATATGCATTTCACACTGCATAGATGGTGTAATGTGAAGAGTACTTGCAATGTTATATTTGACACGCTTTTCCGCAGAAGTGCCAATAAGTATGCATATTAGTGGGGTTGGCTTTCCATTATGTCTAGCTACCTTTGCAAAACATGAAAAATCAGGGCCCCATAATAGAAAGTCTGCCCACTTTGATTCAGTGAACTTCAGAAATATATTTACAGTTAATATTACAGGTCTGGCGTGATTTAAAAAGCCGTACAAGCAACCGTGTACCTGCAGTTTTTAATAAATGTTTTAATGATTGAAATATGTGCCTTACTTCTAAATTCCACAATAAAATAAGAAAAATTTAATTTTTCAATCTACAGAAGTAGTACATTTTATTTTGTTTGACAAGCGTAGGACAAAAAACACCCGGTACAACTTTCTAAACTCCGATGGAGCTAGGTCAAAGGGATCATCTATGTCCCCAAGTAACCTTCGATCTACTGTTGCGCTCCTTGCAGCTGCACTCCGTGTCATATTAGACTCTACAAACTCGAATACCATGACAATATAAATATAACAATAAATTGCCCACACAAAACAAAAGTAAACAAAACTTTAACAGCACAAAAATAATCTGTGATAAAATAACAATTTACCAATCGACAACGATAAATTGTGGAATTTAGAGTAGACAAAAAGTTAGTGAATAGCATAGTTTGTTAAAATTCTTGTTAAGTTAATTTATCGTTAACAAATTCTGTTAAAAAAGTTAGTGAATCGCAAAATTGTTAAAATTGTTGTTAAGTTAATTTATCGTTAACCTCTTGAGTATCGTACCTAAATTACAGCAATAACCATGGCCCACTCAAATACAACCAACGAAAGCTCAATTCCAACGTTCCACCTTTCAATGGGCGAAGTTATGAAAGACGCACACAGAATACGTCAGTTCAGGGGCGATCGCCAATATGCACTTTCCTCGTTTTTAAGAGAAGTCGATACAGTATACACATTGGTGTCCACAAGTCAGTCGGCATGGGAGTACGTTTTCCGAAGGGTCATAATAAACAAAATTCAAGGTAATGCATTACATACAATTAGAACATTGCCATCAGATGCTGGCTGGGCTTCACTCAAAGCTATTCTTATTCAAAACTTTGGCATTAAGGAATCGTGTCACCAACTTTATCAGGAGGCATTTGCAGGCCGCAATACTAATGTACGAGTGTATTACGCATATTTGCTAGATATTTTATCCAAATTAAATGAAAAATATGAATATGATAATACAAAGCCTTTAGAATTTAGTCCATTATACACTGAAAAGATAATATTACGAACATTTTTAAATAATATTGACTCAAATTTACCTTCTGTTATAATTAGCAGAAATGTTACAAGCTTATACGCTTCTCGTATAATTTGCTAGAAAGAGAAGGCCTGATTCGTAACAATGTTGATTTTGGTAATGGTATGAATAAAAGTGATAAATATCAGCAAAATTCAAATAGACAGCAGGAAAAATTTAACTTAAATACACAAAATTTTAGAAATAATTTCTTTCCCAGGCAGCCAAATAATCAATATTCTGGACAATGAAATCAGTTTAGATTTCAAAACTTTAGTCAGTATCAACACAATAATAATAATAGTCGTAGTACCAATTCTAGAAGAAGTTATATGGAAACCATGGACACAGACCATGTTCATTTCGAAGAAGAAGAAAGAAACGAGGCATTGAATTTTCATTTATCAGCCTCACGGGAGCATTACCGATAGTAGAACTTAACATAGGAAAAGATAATAGACACAGGCTCATACACTTCCATTTTAAATGAAAAATGTTTAACTCATTACACAAGATTTAAGCTTGAAAGCCCTTTGAAGTTCAAGTCTCTTAATGGTGTTACGAGTATAAATTATGAAATAATTACAGATTTACCTAGAGAATTTAATAAAGACGCTACCATGTCATGGAAATTGACTTGTTTTGATGGAAAAAATTTTGACGCAATATTAGGTCAGAATATATTAAAACCACTTAAAGCAATTATTAATATGGAAAAAGAAATTGTTATTATAAATAATCGCGAAATAGAATTTAAATTGATGAAATTTATCAATTAGACGCCATTAATTTTAATGAAAAAGTTACCAGACATTTGTTTGAAAACTTAAATTTGGAAGAACAAAATGCGTTAAAAAGTATAATACATAAATATCGATATTTAATTTACACTGAGGGTCAACAGCTTACTAATACTAACATTATAAAACACGAAAATAAAACAACGACTGATAGACCGATTTATTGTAAATCATATAGATATCAGCATATACATGAAAGGGAGGTAAGTGAGCAAATAAGTGATATGCTCAAACAAGGTATTATTAAAGAAAGTACCTCGCCCTATAATAGCCCTCTTTTGGTTGTACCGAAAAAGATGGATATCTTAACTGGCGCAAAAAAGTGGAGAGCTGTTATAGATTACAGGAAATTAAACGAGCTCACGACGGACGACTAATTCCCTATTCCAAACATTGACAGCTTACTAGACAAACTTGGACGAGCACAATACTTTTCTACGTTGGACTTGGCAAAGGGTTTTCACCAAATTCTTGTTAAAGAAGAAGACCGGTCGAAGACAGCGTTTTCCACACCACATGGACACTACGAATACGTTCGGATGCCTTTTGGCCTAAAAAATGCACCAGCAACGTTCCAGAGACTAATTAATAGGGTTTTAAAAGACTTTATCAACAAAATATGTGTAGTATATTTGGATGATATACTTATTTTCTCCACAAGTTTTGATCAACATGTTGAAAGCATTAAAAAAGTTATGTCTAAACTACAAAAAGCTGAACTAAAAATACAGATAAGTAAGTGCAAATTTTTTTCTAAAGAAACCGTTTATTTGGGCCATGTTTTGACTCCAGAAGGTGTTAAGCCTAACCCAGAAAAGGTTAAACATATATAGGATCTAGAGATTCCTAAAACCGTTAAACAAATACAGTCATGTTACGATGACTTGATACTTGGTATGGCGATACCAAGTTTTAAGTGCTCGTAATAAGGTGCAAGAAAGAAGGAAATAAAGAACTCGTTAGTTCAGATATATAATAACAATGTTTATTGTAATGAAAGTGCCGGAATTAAACAATTAGGGAAATTATTTAAAAATTGGCATAGAATTAAAACGCAAATTAATGTATCGGAAAAGGGCTTACCTTCGGTGACTTGGCTGCTGGCTGTTTCTTCGGCGGTCGAAAAAGAAGTGAGAAAGCAAAAATTAATAAATTAGGTCGTACCCACCGCCGAATCCTGGCTCTCGCTATTATCCGGCGGGTAAACGGTTATCGGTTTTAACCGAGATAAATTATAAGAAAAGCTTTGGACATTAGGGTGTGCTTTAATATTTAGGCCTGTGGCCTAAACATGCCGGCCCCCTTGCGGCAAGCAATCTCCAAAACGCTCTCAGCGGCCAAGTCCCATATAGGCAAGAACTTATAACTAGGACTTAAAACTACGTGGATTCCTATTTCCGATCGTCACCCCTGCGCAGCTCTCCTGTATGTGGTCCTGTGGGTGAAAAGAAACGGTTAGTAGTTATGAACGTGGGTTAATTTTAGTGCACTTTACTTATTTTAGCTTATGTAAAAGTTTATTGCTGGTGGGCTCCAGAGACCACCAAGCCAAATATGGTTGCCTGGGTCAGCAGCCCCCCCACAGTCGATGGCGGTGCGCCGCTGACCATAATGTTGGCGTAGACATCGGCACCCAATGTGAGCCGGACTGGTGAGGCCCGGTGGAAAGTAGGATCCGCCAGCTTCATGAATTGAAACGGCGTTGCTACTGACGGATCAAGTGAGGTGGTCGGACTGAGCCGCGAATAATGAGTCACTACTGTAGCCTGGGTCGTCACTTCTCCGACTGCCCCATATTTCCCGCGAAGGACGAGAGTGCACTTAGTATGATAGTGCGTGCCAGTACGTTCTAAATGTAGGTCCTTGGCTAGGTTAGCGTCGATAATGGAATTTGCAGCGCACGGATCGATAAGGGCGCGCACTATGTGGAGCTCATGTTGGAGCGATGGCTGCGAAGGCTCGTGTGATGGTTAAAGGCGCCTCCCCTAGGCGCCCTGTTCTAAAGCCGGATGGAGTCCTCTCGGGTAGTGCGAGATCTGCGCCTTGACTACGTGCTGGATACGTGGCCGCCCTGCCAGCGGAACGTCGTGACGAGCGGGGCAGACGTGGTTCCGCGTCACCACGGCGCCCTCCGGTAGGACGGTGCGATGGGCGGAAAGGACGTGTCTCCGCGCCATCCCCGCGTGGAGAGTTTGAGGTCTTCTCGTGGTTTAGGAGTGGTCGAAAACGGCGAGGTCCCGACGCAACCTGTTGAACCTTTGACGGTAGTGCGGTAATGTCCTCCCTTCTATTCACTTCTTCGTCAGCTACTTCTTCTGCCCATGTCATCGTCTTCTCCGCAATGTGGATGGATAGTGCTCCATCCGAGCTTGCTTCATCGTCATCGTCCTCGTGGATGGTTGGGGGTGCCTCGTCGGTATGTGTTGAAGTATGGTGCTGTTCGTGGCACCGATGGCAACGATCTTCGCTGGGACATGACCTCCTCTGATGAAAGGGCGACAAGCAGTTCGTGCAGTACCGCGCGTCGATGACCACCCTTAGTCGCTCTATGTTCGACATGCCTTGGAAAATTGGGCACAGCCGAATGCTGTGCGACTTCTGACACAGGCGACACGGAATGGTGAACGTGGTGCCCCGTGTCTCCGTTTTGTTGCGTTTGACGCTGAAACCAGTCATTCTAGAATATTAAGTTGTGGATTGTTAACTTGTTACGGATGGAGATTTCCGTATGTCGGGTGGCTTATGGGTCATTCCCATATATATACATTTGGTTTTGGCTTATTCGTGCATAAATTCAGTTCACACAGCGACTGCTGTGTATTTTTTCGGTATTTACGCCATTCATCTTAGTCCCTGCACGCATATTCGTTAATCAACATGCTCAATCGAACATCTTTGTCGCCAATCTAACGTGGCATACGGCACAGCAGTGTGGCCGGGTATCTGCTCATAGCATTATACCTATGTTCACATACAACCCTGTTTCGTCGCGGACGACTACTAGCGCTGTACAAAACTTTGTTTTTTCTGAAAGTACTCATATCACAGTATTCGGATCTCAACACCGAGTAGAACTCGTCGCAACAGGTGTTAGTACTGTACAAAAAAACTGAATTTTCGAGAGAGTGCTCAAAGCTCTGTATTCGGATTCTTGGATTTAATTTGTCTTTACTGAGAAAATGAGACTTTGATATGCTTGTTGTTGTTGAAAAACCAACTATTCACTTTATTTTTAATTTATTAATTTTTGCTTTCTCACTTCTTTTTCGACCGCCGAAGAAACAGCCAGCAGCCAAGTCACCGAAGGTAAGCCCTTTTCCGATACATATATTTGCGTTTTAATTCTATGCCAATTTTTAAATAATTTCCCTAATTGTTTAATTCCAGCACTTTCATTACAATAAACATTGTTATTATATATCTGAACTAACGAGTTCTTTATTTCCTTATTTCTTGCACCTTATTACGAGCACTTAAAACTTGGTATCGCCATACCAAGTATCAAGTCATCGTAACATTTGGTCCATCTCGCCAAGAAAACCAATATCGGAGAGTTCTCTAGAAATATTTTCCATTAAAATACTAGCGCCAACTTATTTTAATTTAACATCAACAAGAAAATAACGAAATCAGCCAATATTCACAAAAAGCCATAATAGCGAGTGACAGCAACAAGCAGACAGAGACAGTCATATCACACATCACATCTTCAGCAACACTTCGCATACATCACATCATACAGTCCATTGACATCATCACACATCACATCATCAGCAACACATCGCATACATCACATCATACAGTCCATTCAAATAATCGCACATTAATCATCACATTATTCGCACATATTAAACCTCTAAATTTCATCAAGGTAAGTGGTTGATTTTATTGCACAATTTTTTTTTAAGTACGCATTAACGTACCACGAGTGAAAGTGTGATATAGATTTGTAGATCAGAGCAAGTGGAGGTTCGTTGTGTTTGAAAAACACATTTAGCGCCTTTTGACTATCGAGAAGTTCCCCCCTCCAGTGGTAAGGGCTCCTCGACACAGCTCAAGGCAGACAGGCAGTGGCTCAACGTCTTTTGTTTTTTTTATTTTTTAACACATTACCACAGCACTGTACAGTCTCTATTCTTTATAATATAAATTTCCTTTGTTTGTTGATTTTCAACAACAATTTACACTTCCACTTGGTTGATGCATTTGCAAATAGATACCACAATATTCACTCAGTAAAATACTGTCGTAAACCGTACATAATACGTGCCACTACAAAATTATCACTTGCGTTGGGTGGCTAGTGGTCATTAATTTACTTAGTTTGAAAGATATATCTACATACTTTGTTTATCAGTATATCATTTTAATAAATAATCCACTTAAACGTATTTACACTGTATTTATTGCGTTCATTTGATTTTAAACACCTTGGTTTTGGCTATTCGGCGTTTGATACTTTCATTTTCACTTTAATAAAAGACACATTAAATCCCTGACCAGATTTCTATCTGTGTCACACATACCATTCCACGACACATTAAATCTTCAGAAGAATTTCTATCTGTGTCACTTTTCGGTAATTACGCTTATTTTCAAAGCATTTTACATCCCCGAGTCATTACAGTCGGCTATTGTTCCACTGTAAAGAATCAAAATTTTTAAAATCATAAAAAAAAATGGAAACATATATACGACTTTCAGATTGTATAATAGAGTTTGATCAAGACTTCGGCCCTCAAGACCAAGATAAGCACACCCTTGCGATACAGCAAGAGGAGCTAAAATCATTGTGGAAGAAGACAAAAGCTGCCTATGAAAGTCTTCTGAAATCTGCTGTCCTTGAGACAGAAAAATAAGACTTGCTTCGCATGTTACGCTAAAGGCATGGCTGCAATTAATGCTGAAATTGAAAAGCTAACAGTGCAAGCAACACCAACAGCTACAGTCTCTGAAACTTCCAGCCGTGAACAAAACATTCGACTTCCACCTTGTGACACCGATGTGTTTAAGGGCGACTACCTATCCTGGCCAACCTTTAGGGACATGTTCACGGCCATATACATATTAAATAAACGCCTTACTCCGGTTGAAAAACTATACCACCTCAATCAGAAGACACAAGGGGAAGCCAACGAAGGTTTTACCACAGCCTGGAAAAATTTAAGCGACAGGTATGAGAATAAGCGTATCCTTGTTAATACGCAATTGAAATCCCTATTTAGTTTGACGTCAGTCGAACATGAATGCGGAACAGCAATCAAAAAGCTTCAACGCGACATAAATAATTGCATCTCGGCACTTCAGTGTCATCAAATTGACATATCCAACTGGGATGCAATTATCACGTATCTATGTTCTACAAAACTTCCTGAATGTACTCTGGCCTTATGGGAGCAAACCATAGAAAACAAAACAGAAATACTGAAATGGGAAGACATGGACAAGTTCCTTTCCAACCGTTTCCAAACGTTGGAAACTGTTTCTGACCTCAGGGGTAGCAAAGCATTTAAGGCACCCAAGAATCAAAACAACACAAGGGAAACGCCTGCGAAACTTGGAGTATACCAAGCCAGCGTCCCAAAAGCATCGTGTAAAATGTGCAGCAGTAAAGAGCACAAACTACGAAATTGCCAAAAATTCCGAGGGCTAACCATTGCAGATAGAATAGCCTTCATCAAGAACAACAGTAGTTGCTTGAACTGCCTGTCGGCTGGACATACTGTGACACGATGCACTAGTTCATTTAACTGTAGCTCATGTCACGCAAGGCACAACACCTTGCTCCACCTGGCAACAGCTCAGCCAAAAGCAACGACCCAGAGGTGGCGTCAAAACACCACCGATGACCGACCTTCAACCTCACAGCAGGCTAGGGAAAGGCTGGAATCTGCAAACAGAAAGGAAGATGTAAGTAATGTTTCATCTTGTCACGCAAATACAACTAAGGGGGTATTATTGGGAACGGCACGGGTCAACATTAACCATAATGGAGTCAATTTCTCGGCCAGAGCTCTGATTGACTCCGGCTCGGAGTGCTCTTTCATAACAGAAAGGCTAAAGAAAAGAATAAACCTGCAATCGAAACGCATACATGTCCAAGTTTCGGGCATCAATAATACGCCATCAGCGCAGGTGAAAGAGTCGTGTCACATCCAATTAGGTTCCCTCACAGACCCCTTAGTGCGCATTGACACAGTTGTCCTGGTCCTACCACAACTTACAGGGGACCTTCCGACTTGTCAGGTAAGAGCAATGACGCGTCAAGCATTCCCTGACTTAATCCTGGCGGATAAAAGGTTCTTCATTAATGAACCAGTTGACCTCAGCCTAGGAGGCGACATTTACCCTCAAATTATACTGGGCGGTTTACGGAAGAATGTTCTAAATACGCTTCTCGCCCAAGAAACCATCTTCGGTTGGATTATAACCGGTCGTGCGGACGCACATCACCCTACCAATACGCGGGTATCATTTTTCAATGAGATAGCCCTTAACAAACAGTTAACTTCCTTCTGGGAATTGGAAAATGTACCAAAGAAAAGGGCCTTTAACGAAGATAATGCCTGTTGCGAGGCACTCTTCAAGGCCACAACGACCAGAAACTCCGACGGAAAATATACAGTCGCCCTCCCCTTCAAACAGGATTTTCCTAACAATGTCTGCTTAGGGGCGTCTCTTAAGGGCGTTTGCTCTCAATTCTACCGGAATGAGACGCGCTTATCAAAGACACCGGCCCTACAGAGAGAGTACAATAGGGTAGTATCGGAATATGAGACATTAGGATACATGTCAAAAGCTGCTACGCTCATACCACCTCAATCTACTGAGTGCTACTTCTTGCCCCATCACGCAGTTATAAAGGAAGAAAGTACCACCACCAAAGTCCGAGTGGTATTTAATGCGTCATGTCCTACATCCAATGGCACAAGCTTGAACGACGTGTTACATACAGGCCCCGTTCTCCAGGCCGATTTAACAATTCTACTACTGCGCTGGCGTTTCTACAAATATGTTTTCAACAGCGACATAGAAAAGATGTACCGACAGATATGGGTAGAGTCCAATCATACAAGATACCAAAGAATCGTCTTTCGTACTAATACGAAGGATCCGATCAGCGTCTACGAGCTGAAGACGGTAACCTTTGGTGTGAATTGTGCCCCATATCTGGCGATAAGGACACTGCACCAACTAGCAGATGACGTGGAGCCTTCGTTATCCATAGCTGCAAACATTCTGCGGACCAGTATGTACGTCGACGACGTCTTGGCAGGAGGTCACAGCATCGATTCTACGATTAAAGCCCGAGATGAAATCACGCAAGCACTGCAGTCAGCAGGATTTCCCCTTCGAAAATGGACTTCGAATTGCAGTAAACTACTCAAGGGGTTGCCCAAACAACATCTGCTAAATGAAGATTTTCTGGAGTTCGAAGACTCCAGTACCGTAAAAACCCTAGGCATGCGCTGGAACGCCCATTCTGACTGTTTCTACTTCATAGCGAAACCAATCGAGAATCAAAATATTTTAACAAAAAGGGCAATACTTTCAGCTATCGCCAAACTTTTCGAACCCCTTGGTTGGCTGGCCCCAATCATCATCGTGGCAAAAATCATAATGCAAAACATATGGCTGGAGGGGACAGACTGGGACGAGCCAGTGTCGGCAACTACCTTGGAACGATGGCAAACCTTTATGCGGGATTACCCCGCAATTGATCACATACGAATACCACGATGGGTATATTTTACACCAGCTAACGACGTGGAAAAACATGGGTTTTGCGACGCTTCGGAGAAGGCTTATGGAGCTACAGTCTACCTACGAGCAAAGGTAAAGGATCAGATACACGTCAATCTTTTAATGGCGAAAACAAGAGTAGCGCCCGTGAAAAAAATTTCATTACCACGACTTGAGCTATGCGGGGCTGTCTTGTTGGCCGAAACAATAGAATCCGTGCGCGAAAATCTGAACTTAGGAAATTTCAACACAAATCTATGGACAGACTCAACGATTGTTCTAGCATGGATCAAAAAACCCCCCTGCGCCTGGTCGACCTTCGTCGCTCACCGAGTAACGAAAATCGTAGAGAAAGTTGGAAACAAAGCTTGGCATCATGTCGAGTCCGCCTACAATCCAGCAGATTTGGCCAGCAGAGGACTTTCAGCGAAGGATTTAGTCGACAATGCTCTGTGGTGGCAGGGACCTTCTTGGTTACAAGAAGACAAGACAAAATGGCCTACCCAAGAAAAGGAATATGGGACAAACATCGAAGGAAAAAGGATACACATTCACGCAACTACGCAAGTAAACGATACAGAGGACATCCTCGATAGATTTTCCGATTTTGCAAGGGCTTTGAGAGTTATATCGTATGTTATGAGGTTCTCTCAAAGAACTAATCCCAGAACCAAATCTTCGTTCAAAGCGCAGTCGTACCCCATTTCGCCAGACGAAATTAAGGCAACGACTCGACGTCTAATAGAAATTTATCAAAGGAAACATTACCCTGAAGAATTGGTAAACATAAAATCCGGGAAATCCATCGGGACAAAAAGTGACGTCCTTACCCTCAACCCCTTTGTCGACAACCATAACATTTTGAGGGTGGGCGGCCGTCTTGCCGCATCCCATGACCTCGCTTACAACGAACGCCACCCGATCATCCTCCCCTACGCTTGTCGGTTCACTCGTCTTTTCGTCCAGTTTGTCCACCAGATAGCCCTTCACGGCGAAAACCAGCTCATGTTGCGTCTCATACGCACGCAGTACTGGATACCGAGGGTAAAAAATCTTATCCGTTCCATCATCCACAATTGCAAGGTGTGCACTATTTACCGGAAGCGCTCCCAAACCCAACTTATGGGGAACCTTCCGCCGGAACGGACCACTTTTTCCCGAGCATTTACGAATGCCGGCGTGGATTTTGCTGGTCCTTTCGACATCAAATCCTACAGCGGTAGAGGATGTCAACTTTCAAAGGGCTACGTTTGCCTCTTTGTGTGTTTTTCTACCAAGGCTATTCATTTAGAGGCCACTAGCGACCTGAGTACCGCCTCGTTTCTGGCAGCCTTCGATAGGTTCGTTGCTAGACGGGGATGTCCGAAGAACATCAACTCCGACAACGGAACTAACTTTGTCGGAGCATCCAGGGCGCTCCGTTCAGAGTTTAAAACCTTTCTAGCGGACACCCGCAACCAAACCCTATCCAAATACAGCCAGCAAACCCTGGCATGGCATTTCATCCCAGCAGGCGCTCCTCACATGGGCGGATTATGGGAAGCAGGGGTCAAAAGTTTCAAGCATCACTTCAAAAGGATCGCGTTGGATCACAAATTTACTCTTGAAGAGTTCAGCACCCTACTTTGTCGAATTGAGTCGTGCCTCAACTCTCGACCATTAAGCCCCTCCTCCAATGATCCGTCTAACTTGGAGCCACTCACTCCAGGACATTTCCTCATTGGCGGGCATTTATTCGCCCCACCAGAGATCGACGTCAGCGAGAATCGTGCCTCACTCGTCAACCGCTGGGAAAAGTTGAAAGCCTTGCATCAGGCGTTTTGCAAGCGGTGGAAATCCGAATATCTCACCGAACTTCAGAAACGTGCCAAGTGGAAACATCCACAGTCGAACTTGAAGCAAGGGGACCTAGCCGTCATCAAGGAAGACAACTTGCCTCCCAACGAATGGAGATTGGGAAGAATCGCCAAACTACATCCTGGTACCGATAATCGAGTTCGAGTCGTCGAACTCAACACAGCCAGAGGCCGAACGACCAGACCAATTACGAAATTGGTTCTGTTGCCCCCCAGCGGGGAAGACGGAGCGAAGTAGTAGTATTCCACTTCTCCCTCTCCCTACTTCCACGTCCAACTCACTCGAGTGTTACCTTAAAGTAGGGAGTTCCGCAAACCCTGGACCCAAAATGAGTTCTCACCAGAGTTCACTCGTTAGCCCATAACGAGGACAACTAGAAAGACCTAACGAAGATGGGCGAACCGATCCGCCCTACCAAACATATCAAAACCTGGGTAAAATGTACGGCAAATCAGACAGCTATCTGACACATCAAGTCGAGAAATTAGCCAAACTATCTAGACATAGAATTCATTAAAAAAGAGGCATTCACGCGACTAGGCATCGTAGGCAGAACGAAAGATAAAAATAGTATGAGACACATGAATAAAAAACCCAGTATCTTCGTTCATTTAAATTAAAGGATAATGCATTAGACATAACTGACCAACACAGTCCAATCAGTTCAATTTTTATTTCAGTGAAATGTTATTCGCAAAAACCCCAAAATGATGCTGTCCAATCCCAAATGGAGGGCGTGATCCAAGGTATTTATGCGCAGAACATACCTTTTTGCACTTTTCGGTACACCCTAATCTGTGCTTATAATAACCACAAAAAAATGACAGACACTTTTCAACTTTAATTGCAAATATTTCTGAACTGAAGCGAGATCTCGACGGTCCGCTTCCGCATTATTGTTGCCGAGGTCGAGACGCGTCTTTTGATGCCTCTCCCGATAGTCTCGGGCGTGTTTCGGCAGTTGTCTCCTGAGGGAGCCAATTACCGAATTAATAAAGTTGGTGCAACGAAGAAACGACTGCAGAGCTATGTTGGACGGCAAAAATCGCCTAGGCGGTTAGATGACCATTTAAAAGGGAAAAGAGTAGACCTCACGAATTCTATACAAGTTTAGGACGTCTACACAGTTGCAAAGTAACAGATCGTCTTGGCCATCAATGACTACTACATTTCGAATAATGGCGTACATCAAATATCAGCAGCAGATATGTATTTAACTTAAAAAAAAAAAAAATTTTTAATACCTACTAATCTCCACCGCCAAACACATCCATAAAAAATAAAATCAATCAATACTAATCAAAGTCAAATCTTCATCAATATTGCACGTACATATTTGATTTAGCTGACTTTTAATATAAACTACAAGCACTTGTCCTTTTAAAAACCAAATAGTACATCGGTTACTTTACAACGTTTACATACATATTACCTTCCATGGATGTGTTTGGTTACTCTTGCACCTTTAGCTGTATAACGTGATGTATCCACATGTATACGAAATTTATATAGACCTGTAAGGCGTTCTTCGAAAGCAATTGGTTTTGATGTAATTAGTTTTGGTACTTGTAATGAAGATATCCAACGATCATCATAGCTAAACAGATTATAATTGAAATATGGAGAACAGCAGACACCTTGTGTATTAAATGGTAACACAGCATTCATAATCATTGCAGCTCTCGCTCTACTTCGTATTTTTAAAATTGCTCTTGTGAATACTAAACTAAAACATGGATTATTACTTGGTGATGATATTGGCATACCGGAATACCATGAACGATCAGGTCGAAAATAATCGTAAAAATTTCGTTGCAAATTAAGTAACTCAATGGAATCATATTGATAGATTTTCATAATCTTTTGATCGGACATTGAATAGAATACAAACAATTTGTATGTACTAGTTTCATCGCCATCTTCATATGAATTAGTACCATCATACGCCTTATTCGGACATCGAAAGCTTATAAATATTGTGTCTTCAGTAATAAGCTGTATCCTATACATTCTCATCAGTTCAAGGTTGGGTACAGATTTATAGAATTCCAGTATACGTTTGCGTCTCGAACGTGCATGTGATGCGAGCGCTTCTCTATACAAGTAAGCAAATACTTGTTGCTTTATTGGCGATAGTACACCCAGCATAGGCGGCTCTTGAACACCATTTGTATGTAAAGGGTCCGTAAGTAGGAATCTTCTCACCGTTTCTTCTTCAATATTAATTTCATGTAGACAGTTCAATTTTCCATTTACAATATCAAATACTTGAATAACTTGACGGCTTAGTGATAATATCGCAATTATATTACCATACACCGACATACCGTAATTACTTGATAAATTAGCTGAATAATTTACTTCGTATTCAACAGTAAGACAACGTTCTTCCAAATCCATTAAATAAAATACCAATTCAAACATATCTCTGTTATCATGTACATCCGGAAAGAACATATAGGTATCGCGGTCAAAACTCCCATTTAACATTTTACCTTTGGCACATAATATCACATAACGATTGCCAACAAACCTACTGAAATCTCTGTTTAACGACAGACCTTGTGTATTTTCGGGTATAATTTGTAAATCCCAATAACGTGGAAATAAATTGCACGTAATCGCTAAACCACTTTGACCCACAGCTCTAGCACACTCCTATTCGACATGATTTAGCAACTCTTGCACAGATGCGACGCTAGAATATTCGGATACACGTATACCACCTGGTATGAAACTCAACAAGTGTTTGCCATCAGGTGTAAATCTACGAACAGAACCTAAATTGTTTGCTACACCCAATATTGTTAATCGTGGTGTTATAGATTTGTAAAATTCATTATTATGGATTTGCAAAGGTATAGAACCACGTCTATTATAGCGATTAAGACCATTCTCACGATCCCATATGTGGTGTTGTATATTTTGTGTAAGCTCACGTTCCGCAAACCATGATGATTGCGTTTCCCTGTAAGTGATTTTCTCGGAGGGAGTGCCAGCGTATGTTGGTAGCTTCCGGCGTTTACTCTTCATAGCTTCCAACGCGTATATTGAAAATAATTGCAAATATGGCGACATTATTTAATAATAATCACTTTTCAACCAAGCTTGCACCACATAATTTCCTTTATTGTCACCAATTTGTATTTGGCACGCGGTAAAAAAAAAAGAAACCGAATGAACTTCCTAAAAATAGCGTGATTTTGAGTATTGATAACATAAAAATACTAGTGATGGCGAATTTGACACAAACGAGTACCGAAGACCCGATCTGTCAAAATCGGTATGGGCTACCCATTAGAAGTCACACTAGCATAATTAGGCGGCTCCCATGCGTAACCGAGTTAGCACGGACGACACGACTTACAAATGCTATGCGCGGCAACTTCCGCTTGATGAGAGCAATGATGGGTTTACACGTCTACCATCAGAACGCCGTATTGAACGTTTATTAACTTTCAGCAAGCCCCTGAACATGTACAACTTTTCGAAGTTGCTTGTACCACCATGTAATATGGTGTTAGATTTATATCATTCTTCGGTATACTAAATCTATGCCGACGTCAAGGCTCCATGCTTTTTTATAAGTACATTGGCAGCCTTCATATCAAGGGGCAGAATCTTGTTCCTATGGATGCAATAGAGGCCAACTAGCAACTGCTGCATAACCGTCTTGATTTCACCAAGGTTAATTTTCCCACTTAAAGATAATGCCAAAATTCCCGAACTGAAAACTTTATGTTCAATTAAATTTTTTTTTTGGGTGGCAGGCCTAGTTGGTTTTTCAACAACAACAAGCATATCAAAGTCTCATTTTCTCAGTAAAGACAAATTAAATCCAAGAATCCGAATACAGAGCTTTGAGCACTCTCTCGAAAATTCAGTTTTTTTGTACAGTACTAACACCTGTTGCGACGAGTTCTACTCGGTGTTGAGATCCGAATACTGTGATATGAGTACTTTCAGAAAAAACAAAGTTTTGTACAGCGCTAGTAGTCGTCCGCGACGAAACAGGGTTGTATGTGAACATAGGTATAATGCTATGAGCAGATACCCGGCCACACTGCTGTGCCGTATGCCACGTTAGATTGGCGACAAAGATGTTCGATTGAGCATGTTGATTAACGAATATGCGTGCAGGGACTAAGATGAATGGCGTAAATACCGAAAAAATACACAGCAGTCGCTGTGTGAACTGAATTTATGCACGAATAAGCCAAAACCAAATGTATATATATGGGAATGACCCATAAGCCACCCGACATACGGAAATCTCCATCCGTAACAAGTTAACAATCCACAACTTAATATTCTAGAATGACTGGTTTCAGCGTCAAACGCAACAAAACGGAGACACGGGGCACCACGTTCACCATTCCGTGTCGCCTGTGTCAGAAGTCGCACAGCATTCGGCTGTGCCCAATTTTCCAAGGCATGTCGAACATAGAGCGACTAAGGGTGGTCATCGACGCGCGGTACTGCACGAACTGCTTGTCGCCCTTTCATCAGAGGAGGTCATGTCCCAGCGAAGATCGTTGCCATCGGTGCCACGAACAGCACCATACTTCAACACATACCGACGAGGCACCCCCAACCATCCACGAGGACGATGACGATGAAGCAAGCTCGGATGGAGCACTATCCATCCACATTGCGGAGAAGACGATGACATGGGCAGAAGAAGTAGCTGACGAAGAAGTGAATAGAAGGGAGGACATTACCGCACTACCGTCAAAGGTTCAACAGGTTGCGTCGGGACCTCGCCGTTTTCGACCACTCCTAAACCACGAGAAGACCTCAAACTCTCCACGCGGGGATGGCGCGGAGACACGTCCTTTCCGCCCATCGCACCGTCCTACCGGAGGGCGCCGTGGTGACGCGGAACCACGTCTGCCCCGCTCGTCACGACGTTCCGCTGGCAGGGCGGCCACGTATCCAGCACGTAGTCAAGGCGCAGATCTCGCACTACCCGAGAGGACTCCATCCGGCTTTAGAACAGGGCGCCTAGGGGAGGCGCCTTTAACCATCACACGAGCCTTCGCAGCCATCGCTCCAACATGAGCTCCACATAGTGCGCGCCCTTATCGATCCGTGCGCTGCAAATTCCATTATCGACGCTAACCTAGCCAAGGACCTACATTTAGAACGTACTGGCACGCACTATCATACTAAGTGCACTCTCGTCCTTCGCGGGAAATATGGGGCAGTCGGAGAAGTGACGACCCAGGCTACAGTAGTGACTCATTATTCGCGGCTCAGTCCGACCACCTCACTTGATCCGTCAGTAGCAACGCCGTTTCAATTCATGAAGCTGGCGGATCCTACTTTCCACCGGGCCTCACCAGTCCGGCTCACATTGGGCGCCGATGTCTACGCCAACATTATGCTCAGCGGCGCACCGCCATCGACTGGGGGGGGGGGGGCTGCTGACCCAGGCAACCATATTTGGCTTGGTGGTCTCTGGAGCCTGCCAGCAATAAACTTTTACATAAGCTAAAATAAGTAAAGTGCACTAAAATTAACCCACGTTCATAACTACTAACCGTTTCTTTTCACCCACAGGACCACATACAGGAGAGCTGCGCAGGGGTGACGATCGGAAATAGGAATCCACGTAGTTTTAAGTCCTAGTTATAAGTTCTTGCCTATATGGGACTTGGCCGCTGAGAGCGTTTTGGAGATTGCTTGCCGCAAGGGGGCCGGCATGTTTAGGTCACAGGCCTAAATATTAAAGCACACCCTAATGTCCAAAGCTTTTCTTATAATTTATCTCGGTTAAAACCGATAACCGTTTACCCCGCTGGATAATAGCGAGAGCCAGGATTCGGCGGTGGGTACGACCTAATTTATTAATTTTTGCTTTCTCACTTTTTCGACAGCCAGCAGCCAAGTCACCGAAGGTAAGCCCTTTTCCGATACATATATTTGCGTTTTCATTCTATGCCAATTTTTAAATAATTTCCCTAATTGTTTAATTCCGGCACTTTCATTACAATAAACATTGTTATTATATATCTGAACTAACGAGTTCTTTATTTCCTTCTTTCTTGCACCTTATTACGAGCACTTAAAACTTGGTATCGCCATACCAAGTATCAAGTCATCGTAACAGTCATTTTTGAGTATATGCGGTTATTATCGAAAATTTATTAGAGACTTTGCGAATGTAGCATATCCAATGGTAAAATTTCTTAAGAAAGATGCCAAAATTAATATTAATGACTCAAATTATATTAACTCATTCCAAAACTCAAACGAATAATAACGGAAGTCCCAGTACTTAAATATCCTGACTTCAGTAAACGATTTGAGCTGTCCACTGATGCCAGCTCGTTTGCAATAGGGGCAGTCCTGCAACAAGATAAGCAGCCTATATGTTTTGCTAGTCGAACTTTGAGCGATCACGAACGCAACTACTCAGTTACAGAAAATGAGCTTCTGGCCATAGTTTGGGCCGTTGGTTATTTTCGCCCATATTTGTATGGCGTTAAATTTACCATTTCCTCTGATCACCAACCGCTCAAGTGGCTGTACACAAAGACACAAGGGAAAGTCGAAAATCCAAGACTTTACCGGTGGTTGATCAAGCTTAGTGATTATAATATTAATATCGAGTATATAAAGGGCAGAGATAATCATGTCGCAGACTTTTTGAGTAGAATGAATTCTGATACTCATGAAATAAACCTAGGAAGTTTTGCAAGTTCAGATTCTTTATATAATAATGTTAATAATGACGCAGCGACAGTGCACTCTTAAGAGGAAAACTTGAATAATCACATCGGAATTTTGGATACAGTAGTTAACAGATTTCCGTTACAAATAATATTAACAAAGAGAAAAACAAACGAGTTTGAAGTAATCAATAACAAAAAGAAGATATATATTAATGCCAACGACCTTAGGAATAATTTAGGAGAAATATTACGACGGCATATAATAAAAGGAAAAGTAGGTATATACAGTGACCTTGGTGATTAAAACTATGCAATTTTACAGCAAAAAATAATAGAAATATTCGAACATGAGCCAGGAATAAAATTTTTCAAGTGTTCCTATAATGCAAAAGATATGAATTCAGAAGAGGAAGCATTTAAACAAATCCATATGTACCACAGAAAAGAGACAGGGCACACTGGTATTAATGAAAATTATCTGGGATTGAAAAGATATATTTTCTATCTAAATTTAAGGACTTTGATACAAAAGTACATAAATAATGGTGACACTTGTAATAGAAAAAATACGATCGTAACCCAAAAAAACCAAAATTTGTCTTATCCGAAACACCCTAAGATATAAATCAGATTATACATATGGATATCTACACTAATACGCAATCCAATTTTCTAACTTTTATAGATCGTTTTTCGAAATTTTCCACAGCTTATTATCTTGTGGATAGAAACAACCAAACTATAATTGAGAAAATTAGAGAATATAAATCACATAAGGGATATTTTAGAACACTAATCACAGGTAATGAATTTAGAAGTGTGAATATTAGAGATTATTTTAGGAAAGAAAACATATCCTTGCATTTAAGAAAACCCAATAATCATACGGGAAATGCCGATATCGAGAGGTTACATAACACTTTAACTGAAAAAATTAGGATGTTGAATATTGAAAATAGTCTGCTAACAATTAAGGAAAAAATTTGTAAATCATTAGAATATTACAACAATTCATATCATTCCACGACAAAAGAAAAGCGAATCAACATAGAATCAGGAAAATGTAATAAATCAAATATACACAAAAATATAATTAACGAAAAGAAGAGATACTTAAATAAAAGAAATATACAAAGAGAAAATTATGAAGAGATAAGAAAAGAATGCTATATTGAAAATTATAAAAACGTACGTCATAAGGAACAGACAAAATTTATAAAATCTGAATTAGATAATGTTCATGTTAAAAATATCAAAAGAAAGAATAAGTATGCTGACAAGTTTAATATTGAAAATATTAGTTAGAAACATAAAACGTTCAGCATTCATACATATATTCACAAATACAAATTTATTTTTACCATACTTATATAAATACATATATAAACACATAAATGCAGATTTTTAGTACCTACACATATATATTTCCATATATAATTTAAATACTATCTACTATCAAACAATTTAATTTAAGTATATATTTTTTATTACACTTCGTTACTCTTCAATTTAACGAGGGGGAAGTTACATTTGCAACAACAACAAATCATACTTCTCTCACTGTATTTTCGTTAAGCTTCGTTATATTTAATAATAATTTACGTTATATTACAACAACATCATATTTCTCTATTTACACTTTACCACTTAAGCTTTCCTTTACTTTTAAGCAATACCTGTAATTTAGTCTTAAGATTGACATTGAAATAAACACACTTAAACCGGTGTTATAGTTTTCTTATTTACATAAGTGGCATTCCATGGTTCGAGCCCAGGTTCCGGACAATACTTTTTTTTTTATAAAATGGAATTTCTTACCTTTACTTGAATTTGTTAAGTTTTTAAGCAATCTTTTCTTAAAACCAATTTTTTACAAAAAAAACCGCAAGAAAATTACTAAAAGTTTACCGTAACAAAATATGTAAGGAAAATACTTACATAGTTACATAGTTTTATGAATTTTTTTTAAAGAATTTACTTTTTTTCTGAATGATGGACTTAAGGTAAACTTATACGAACAGCCATAAGAAATAATAAGTTAAAGTCATATACATATATATCACAAAATATTATGGAAATGCTATAAAAGTCAACATGAAATGTCTTTATACATGTCTAAATTGTTGTTAAGGGAAACAACCAGGAAACCATATACTGAAGTTGTAATTTTCCCCCGCTAAATGGGTTTCAAAAAAGCCAGACCTAAAGGAAAATGGCTAAACTGACAGCACTGTCTGTATATCCAAAACAAGAAAACCAAAATGGAACCCGCGTCATGCTCATATTGAGAAATTTAAGGAACTTTAAAATACCCGCTAAATTCATTTTCAATCAAAAATGTATGTGTGGACACACTCCTTACTGTGAAATATTTTCATTCTCTCACTCATTGAGCAAATTGAGTTAAAGTGTACACCGGCGTGGGCGAGTCTGTCCAATTTGATTTTGAGCGAGAGTTGACCTCCCCTATACTGAGCTGTACCAAAACCTTAAAAAAAGAAATTAAAGTTTTTAAGGAAAATACAATAAAAACTAAATTTTTTTAGTAGAAATCTATTACAAAAATGAGATTCAAGATCATCCACAGTCGCTGCTGTTCACATAATTCAAAATTTAAATATTTTTGAAAACGCAATTCAACTTCTATTTTTTGTAAAATTCTATAATGAAAATGACATTCAAAGGTATTCACGGCCACTATTTTCGGTCCGTTTTTAGATGTATAATAAAATATTTGTTTTCAACATACCTCGCACGGTTTATTGCAAACAATAGTTTAAAATTAAAATTTTTACTCCATTTTAAATAGAAGGTTCAAAAACACCCATAGTCGCCCCCTGTTCATATAATTCAAAATATTTTTTTTTATGCGCAATCAAACCTCTATTTTTTTTTTGTAAAATTCCATGATTAAAATGAGATTCAAAGGTATTATGGCCTTTATTTTCGGTCAGGTATTTAGATGCCTCCTAAAATCCTGGAAAACACAAGTGTTTATAATAAAATGTAAATTTTTATTGTTCATTAAACTCTAATATTAAACCGTGGAACCCCGTGCCATGACCGCCTTATAATTCAAAATTTAAGATCAAAAAGAAAGCAGAGTCAAAACAGGAAGGTGCGTCTTTGAGTCGGAATTGCTAAATTGAATTTGTAATTTTCTCCCGGTAAATGGATTACAAAAAAGCACTGCCTGTATACTAATAACCAAAAAATTAGAATACGGCATCCATGTCTAAACGGGGGATATATTATCCCTCACTGAGCTCGTTGAGTTAAAGTAACCATTATCTATATATTAACAGGCTAACATTTTTTTCATACAATCAATTGCCAGAGTATATCTATATCTAAACATGCATAATTTCAGTAAAAATGTATTTTGATATATTCGTATGGGTCAAGAGCGGTGCATAGGTATATTATGTTTAACAAATAATGCTTCATCTATACATATTATAAAAAGTAAACACTTTTTTTCGTGTCTCCACTTGATGCTCAAACGCGTGGGCGGATTTTAACCAAACTTACACACAGGTCAGGTACATAGCCCGGCATGGTTCTTACGTACTTTTTTTGAAATCGGAAAAGGGGGCGTGTCGACGAAGTGAACAAAACGGAGATTTGTATGCTGTGGTACATGTATATTTATTATATGTACTTTTCCTTTTAATTTAAATATGATAACTTGTTCAGAAATTGTGTGTTTCCTCGCGCTTGTTACAATGGAATGAATTCAGTTTCCACGAAAAACGAATATAATGCAAAGTTCGAAAATGTATACTTATTTACAAACCAAGCTACATATAAAGAGAATATAAAATAGGCAACTGATCCAATTCAAACGTTTGAACACACGTACACGTTATGTAATTACAAACACATACATAAATTTGAGCGCATTGAGAGGATTCGAAATTAATGTTATAAATGAGAGAATTCGAATTCAGATACATATATAAATTTCATAGACATATGTTTTTACTTATTTGCTAGGAGGGTTGTATTTAATGTTATAAATCGTTTAATAAGGTATGTTTCCTAAAATCACGGCGACATTCTACCTCCAGGTGAATCCTTTGCAGATTCACAAATATTTAAAGCGGCTAGCTTTGCGGCTGGTCTTCGTAAATCTCCAGAGCTGGTTTGTATTAAGGCTGATCGTACTTGCCCATCCTTTGCAGTATAAACTTCCTTTATTCTCCCCTTTATCCACTTATTTCTTGGCAAATTTGGTTCGCAAACAATTACCAGTTGACCTTTCTGTAACGGCTTGACTTGTTCCCTCCATTTTGAGCGACATATTAAGGACGGTAAATACTCAGTGGTCCATCTTTTCCATAAGCGATCTTTCAAGGCTTGTGAAATTCTCCACTGCTTCCTCATACACAACTTCTCCTCGTCTAGACTAGGCGTCTGCGTTGAATTCACACAACCGATCAAAAAATGGTTCGGAGTTAATGGTTCTTCATCATGAGGTGACACTGGAATATCGGTAAGCGGACGACTATTTATAATATTTTCGGCTTCTATTAAGGTACTTCGGAAAGTTTCAACTCGAGGAGCTTCTTCTTTTAACACTCGATCCAAAAGACGTTTCACGCATTGAACTAATCGTTCCCAACATCCACCAGATGCTGGATTAGCAGGGCAGTTGAAGACCCATTCTATTCCGCGTTTAGCACAGTGTTGTTCAATGCGATCCAAATCGAAAAGTCTGTCTTCAACACGCAAATGTTTTTGAGCACCTACAAAATTAGTCCCGTTGTCACTACGGATTCGTACGGGAGTTCCTCTACGGTTTATGAAATTTCTCAAACAGATTATAAAAGCATCCGTAGTTAAGTCTTCAGCTACCTCCAGGTGGATTGCTCTAACGGTCAAGCAGGTAAATAACGCAATCCAGCGTTTTTCTCGACGACGGCCAATAGTAATAAAAAATGGACCACAGTAATCAACCCCTGTGTAGCTGAATGGACGAACAAATGGCGTGAGACGGTCGTCTGGTAACTGCCCCATCATTGGCGTGCTTGGTTTGGCTGAGTTGATGATACATACTGGACAACCTTTTTTTACTGTTGAAAGAACTGTACGGCTGTGCGGTACCCAGAACCTTTGACGGATTTCGTTTATCGTAAGAGAGTCATTCTGATGATGAAGCTTTCTGTGCCAGTACAAAACTAAAAGACGGGTTACGTGATGATGTTGAGGCATAATTATTGGACGACGGGCAGACAGAGGGAGACAATATGCTGCGTCAATACGACCATTAATTTTCATAACACCATCGTTGTCTAAAAACGGCGTTAGTGGGTAAAGCGAGCTCGACTTCTGTACCCTTTGGTTAATGCGTAGCTGTTCTAACTCGTTAATAAATACCTCTTTCTGTACACAACGACATATGTATGCTTCTGAATCTGTGATCTCGAACGCTTTTAGTTCTCCTGAGCGACGATTACGGTTTTTCACATTAAAGATGAATCGCAAAACCCAGCCCGTTACCCTAAGTAACTTTAAAAAAGACGAAAAATTTGTAAAGTTAATGATATACTTATCTGTCGTTGGGGAGAGAAGTAAACATTTATTTTCTTCGGCAGCGCATTCTGAAGACTGAAGTGGGGCTACCTCTTGTGGCCACTCGCATTCTGGTAGTAGCAGAAACTTAGGACCTTTAAACCATCGGCTTTGTGAGTCGCATTTTGTCATTGGCTGGCCTCGAGTGGCGTCATCGGCGACATTTAACGATGTTGGCAACCACCTCCACTGTGATGGTTTAGTGACAGATATTATTTCGGCGATTCTACCACCTACGAACTGCTTGTATTCTCTGGTCGTAGATCGAATCCACAGCAAAACTGTTGTTGAATCACTCCACAATACTATGCGATCTATGTTAAAGTCATGGTTTCCCACTACTGACCCTTGTAGACGGCTTCCTAAAACCGCGGCTTGTAGCTCAAGGCGAGGAATTGTCATGCCCTTTAGAGGAGCGCATCGTGATTTAGCGGCGACAAATGCGGTATCAACTGATTCTCCTTTGCATATACGAAGATAAGCAACTGCTGCATATGCATTGGAGCTAGCATCCACGAACACGTGTAACTGCACTTCGTCGGCCACTAGCAGTATAGGCGAATAGCATCGGGGAATCGAAAGACTGGTTACAGTTTGAAAGTGTGTCCACCATGAACTCCATTGTGCCACTAGTTGGATGGGAACTAGCTCATCCCAATCCGTCTGCCGTCTCCACAAGGACTGCAGCAAAATTTTCATGCATATTGTCACATTTGCCAAAAACCCGAAGGGATCATATATAGCCATCACGATCCCTAACAGTTCACGTTTTGTTGGCGGACGTAAGCAATCAAGGACTTCAGATTTGATTTTGTGAAACCTTACGTGAAACTCGAAGCAGTCAGTGTTGGTATTCCAACACATTCCTAGCACTTTATCGATAGTTGAGTTTTTCTCTAGGTTCACTATTTTGTTTGCAATATTGTTTACACCATTCAACCTGGCTTGAAGGTTTTCATTATTTGATACGAAGTTACGCAGTGTGAATCCTGCAGCGGAGTTGATTACAATGGCTTCTTTGACTACTTCTTCGGCTTCTTTAATGCTCGTAAAACTGATGACTAAATCATCAACATACATGTTATTTCTGATGGCGGACGACCCACGTGGCATTTGGGTTTCGAACTTCAAAGCATTAATATTTTTTACATACTCCGTGCAGCAAGGTGAGCAGACGGCTCCGAAAATCATTGAAGACATTACGTAGATTTGCATTGACTTATTCGGATCCCCATCCCTCCATAAGAACAGTTGTGCATTTTGGTCCTCAAGTCTGATGGCTACCTGGGAGAACATTTCTTGGACATCTGCAGCGGCGGCTACAATTCCTTGGCGAAATTTAAATATGATTGTCAGCAAAGACTGTGTATGCTCAGGCCCTTTAAGTAAGGCTGAGTTTAGTGAAATATTCGATGTGGTAGCGGCTGCGTCGAACACAATACGTAGCTTTCCCGGCTTATGGGGGTTGACTACACCGAAACGTGTCAGATACCACGTTGTACAATTAATTATCGTGGCCTCCTCTGGATCCATTAATCTGGCGTAGCCTTTATCTATATATTTTTGTATTTAACGTTTATAATCGGCGGCGTAGTTGACATCTTTGGCCATGCGTACCTCAAGCTTTTCTAACCGATGAAGTGCCATATCATAACTTTGGGGAAGCACAGTATTGTCTTGCTTCCACAACAGACCAACTTCATATTTATTTCCAAGAAACTTTGTAGTTTTCTCCAAAATCTCTCTTGCACGACGGGTTTCGGTCGATTGCAAAACCAGATCTGTACTTCGAACGCCAAAATTTTCTACTGAAAAATATTCATTGACCAACCTATGTAAAGCATTTAGCGACTGCGATTGTGATTCGCGAATACACTGGACGTATGGATGACGGACTGTATTACAAGAAGTCGGGCCGTAGACTACCCACCCAAAACGCGTTTCAATAGCTATTGGCTGTTCTGGTCCTGTATCAACTACTTTCTGCGCAATACCCAGGTAGCTGTTGTCTATACCTAGTAAAATAACTGGCTTAGCGCTTACGTAACTCTTTATTGGCAATGATAAGAAATGGGTAAATTTATTTTTATCAAAAGTTTGTTGCGGCAAATTTAATGACTTGACGGTGTGAACTTTCTTGAGGTTGTATTCGGCAAAATCACCCTTAATATTTACAGCAACCTTACGTGATTTTTCTTTACTTTGGCTCTCACCATACCATTGTAATGTTAATGGCACATTAGGACCACGTAGACCTAACTGAACGGCTATATCTTCTTCAAGGAGTGTTATGGACGACCCTTCATCGAACATGGCATAGGCAGACAAACTTCCATTGGGCCCTGACAAGGTTATCGGTAAGATTTTAAAAAGGCTTGCTTGATTTTCCAATACACAATTTAACACACGTTCTACATTTTCCATGTTTGCTTGGTTTGTATCCTGGTGTAACGATGGATGGTGCATACGTTTGCACCCGTTAACTGCGCATACCTTACCTACCCGGCAATTTGCCAAACCATGCCCTTTGTGCAGACATCCAAAACATAAATGGTTGCCTTTAACAAGACTCCACTTTGACTGAATATCGCGTGTAGAAAACTTGGGACATTCAACAAGCTTATGTGTCTGTCCGCACTCTAAGCAATTATTATTTTGTGCAGGCAGTAGCACCGCTGCTTTGACGAATAGGATTACGTGATTGCGCAGCTGACGACGACGACGACGACGACAATTGCAAAACGCTAGCTTGTATGTTACGCAACGATAAATCAGAAACCCCCGGTAATAAAGAAACAAATCTGGCTATATTGCTTAACCATTCACTAAAATGCTCAATGGTTGGGAATGGCAATATGGTGACGGCACGTTGGCTCCATTCGTATTGTTTGGATGGAGGCAACTTTCCCACCAAACTCTCTAATAATGTAGGATTCATTAAATGATGTCCGCATCTAGCAGACTTAAAAAAGGCAACGATATTTCTTACCCTGTTGGCAAAGTCAAGAATTTGCTCCAATTGGCTCTCATTTATTGATGGAAAACGTTGCACCTTTTGCAATTGTGACTTAATAAGCAACTCAGGTCGCCCAAAGTTGAACTCCAGCTCCTTAATAACATTTGGTACGTCTTCCGGATAAATTAAAAGTGATGTTACGGCCACTTTAGCAGCACCTTGCAAGGCTTTATGTAGACGCATCAGATTTTGTCTATGACTGTACTGGAATTCAAGGGTCGTGTCATTATAATTGGCCAAAAAGAGGGGCCAATCTTCAGGATTCCCATCGAAAAGAGGCAACGGAAATAATTTTGCGGCGGAATTGTCCATGAATGTCAAAGATGTTGAATTATTGATCGGAGTTTGCATACTACGAGACGGTATTTGCGCAGATGTAAGTTGAGGCTGAGATTGTGTTGGCTCAGACATATGAGTCATACGGGGCTGTATTTGAGTTGATACGAATTGAGGCTGAGATTCGACTGGCGCAGGCGTTTGCGTCATATAAGGTGTAATTTGCGTTGACGAAAATTGAGGTTGATACTCGGTGTGTGCGGTAGTTTGCGTTGACGTTGGCATATCAGGCGCGGCGTTGTCGGATGCGGCAGCGTTGGCAGAGCTGTCACCGATTTGTGGCCTTACACGCAAAGTATCATTTCGCAATTCTTCAACACACTCCCGAAGTGAAGTTATACATGAAACCAGTGAAGGAATTTGGTCGCATGGTACGGCAATTTGTGGTGCTGCTGGTTCCTCTGAATTTTCCATTTCGTGAAAACTGCAGTCTGAATTGGACTCCGAACTGCTTTCGCTGTCTTCTGCTTCAGTCGTAAGTGAACACTCCGTAGAATTTTCAATTCTTTTTGCTTTTGCTCTAGTCAGCATTGAACGCAGTAAACTTACGCTGGAAACAATTTCTGAAACTTTGTCGACGAAGTGAACAAAACGGAGATTTGTATGCTGTGGTACATGTATATTTATTATATGTACTTTTCCTTTTAATTTAAATATGATAACTTGTTCAGAAATTGTGTGTTTCCTCGCGCTTGTTACAATGGAATGAATTCAGTTTCCACGAAAAACGAATATAATGCAAAGTTCGAAAATGTATACTTATTTACAAACCAAGCTACATATAAAGAGAATATAAAATAGGCAACTGATCCAATTCAAACGTTTGAACACACGTACACGTTATGTAATTACAAACACATACATAAATTTGAGCGCATTGAGAGGATTCGAAATTAATGTTATAAATGAGAGAATTCGAATTCAGATACATATATAAATTTCATAGACATATGTTTTTACTTATTTGCTAGGAGGGTTGTATTTAATGTTATAAATCGTTTAATAAGGTATGTTTCCTAAAATCACGGCGACAGGGCGTGTCACCTCCCATACAAATGGGAACTTTCATACTTAATATCTTTGGAGGCATTAATGCTAGAATACTAAATTTTGGTAAGGCGTTGTTAAAGTACGTCCCTTTCCTAATACCTATCCCTTTTTGAAATCGGAAAAATGAGCGTGGCACCTCCCATACATATGCGAACTTTCATACTCAATTTATTTGGAGGTATTAATGCTAGACTAATACATTTTAGTAAGGCGTTGTATAAAGTAAGTCCCTTTCCTAATACCTATCCCTTTTTGGAATCGGAAAAGAGGGCATGGCACCTTCCATACAAATGGGAACTTTCATCTATACATGTGGTGTTCTTATTTCACAAAAAGTTTATTTATTATTTAAAGTATGTTTATTGGCGGCCGCCGTGGTGTGAAGGTAGTGTTGCCGGCCTACCACACCGAAGGTCCATGGTTCGAGCCCTGGTACAGGTAACATCAAAAGTGATTTGAAAAAAGTTTTTCAAAACGGGGTCGCCCCTCGGCAGTGGTTTGGCAAACTCTCCGAGTGTATTTCTGCCATGACAGGCTTCTCAGCAAAAATTCGTCTCCTTTGTAGATGCCGTTCGGAGTCGGCAAAAAACTGTAGGTCCCACCAATTTGTAGGGAAAATTCAAATCGGCACACCACAAATTGGAAGAGAAGCTTGGCGCAAAAATCTCTTAGGAGGTTTATGATGATATACCTGTTGTATATCGCGCCATAGAGAGAGAGATGTTTATTGATTAAATATGAGTAATTGAGTGATTTAAATTAATGAATGTTAAAAATGTAAAAGTAAAGTACAGTGTGTAATAATATTTCATTCGTTTCGCACACAGAGGTCACGGCACAACTTTACGTCTCGGCGTCTATTTCACAACTCTAATGGCTGTTGCATTTCAAACTTGGCATTTACTTAGGGTTGACTCTCATCAAAATGATGAGACTTGCAAGGTTGTATTTAAATAGGAATAGCTTGACGTTCGTGATTTAATAAGGGCTTGTTTATGTAATTGGATGATTTAGTACTCTCGACCACTTCTGGTCTTGATACCCAATCCCACAATCGGCCGTCCTGACCTTCGTTCGTCCCTGAACGATGGGCTCCACATTTTTATGTACTCCGCCACCGTTGTCGTTCGGTTTGGCCCCTCGTGTTCACCTATCTTTTCCACCTCGTACCGCCCATGGTTTAATACGCGGATAATCTTGTAAGGACCTAGATATTTCCCTTTTAGCTTTAGGTTGGGACCAAATTGGGTACGCTTTATGGCTACCATATCGTTTTCTTTATATACTTTCTCTGCCTTCTTTTTCGCGTTATAATTTTTTCTATTCTCTTCCTGGATTTCTTTGATATTATCCCTAGCCATTTCTCTGATTTCCTCACGTTCTTTATCTAGCTCTTTGATTGCATCACCCTCAATAATTTCAATCAGATCTGCTTTGCTACTAAGTCGCATATTTAATCCTGTTAAGAGATTAAAAGGAGCTGCTTTTGTACTTCTACTTGGGAAATTGTTCAAAAATTGCTGGACTGCTGCTACGTGTTGATACCACTTGTCAGGATTGTCTAAAGAAAGTTTTGTAAGCATTGGCACAACTATGCGATGTATTCGCTCAACTTGACCATTACCCCTTGGTACACCTGTCGCTATCAGGAGATGCTGCACACCCCGTTCGCTGCAATAGTTACTGAAAGCCTGTTGAAAGCTGCAGCCCTGTCAGTGATTACTCTCATCGGGTTTCCGAATATGGCTGCTTGCCTCTCTAACCTATCAATAACACCTGCCGCGCTTGTATCCTTCGTCGGATACAACCAAACAAATTTCGAGAAGCGTCCACTACTGTTAATATATAGTTATACTGTTTCGATGTAGCTGTCAATGGCCCTAAGTCATCTAAATGGTATGTACTTAATGGTTTCTCGCCCTTTGGAATTGGATTAAGGAATCCCTCTTTTTTGCCTGCTTTAGCGTTTGCTATTATGCACGCAACACAACCATTTATCACTCTAGCAACCTTTTGACTGACCTCCGGTATTTAGTATGATTTTTCAACGCACTCCTGTGTCTTGCGCGCTGCAAAATGACTCTGCTCGTGAACGTACTTAATGATATCATCTCTATCTGTTTCGGAACAACCAAAAGTCTTTTGAAGGATCTTTATAGAAAATGCCGTGGACTAAATAAAAGTCTTCGTATGACCCTTTCTCTAAAATCGTTCTAACCTCTTTCGTCCATTCGTCCTCTAACTGCGCTTTCATTAACCTATGTCGTATAGAGTCATCTATTTGTAAACAATACATCCTGCTCAGCGCATCAACGTGGCGCATCTGAGTCCCTGACCTATGCTGAATCTGGTAATCAAACTCCTGAAGTAAAAGTGCCCACCTGGCTACCCTAGGTGGTATATCATCTTTTCGCATGGTACACGCGAATGCATTACAATCTGTAATTATGGTAAACTTAATACCCTTCAAATATATTCGCCACTTCTTTAAGGCTGCGATAATTGCGAGAACTTCCCATTCATATGAAGTATAGTTTTCTTCTGCCTTCGTTGTCTTTCTACTCAAAAATTGTACTGGGTGGAATTTTTGGTCTTCACCCCCTTTTTGCATAAATATCGCCCCATATCCGAACTTGGATGCATCTGTATGGATTTCCGTATCCGCGTTAACATTATACAAACGTAGTACTGGTGACGTAGTGAGAGCTGTTTTCAATTCATTAAAGGCTTTTAACTGTTCTTTACCAATTTCGAAATCGCGTTCCTTCTTTAACAAGTCAGATAAAGGCTTTGCTATTAAGGCATAATTATTTATAAACCGCCTAAAGTACGACGTTAAGCCTAAAAATCGTTCGAGTCCTTTTTTATCGCGCGGTAATGGATAGTCCCTAATAGCTTCAATCTTTTCTGTTGATGGCCTTATCTTTCCGTTTTCTATCTCATATCCCAGAAAATAAATTTTTCGTTCTAAGAACTGATATTTTTTCCATTTAAAACGTAGTCCGTACCTTGAACCTATCTCTAAAACACGTTTAGCTGCACTTTTTAATGTCAGTCAATCCCGGTTGAGCCCCCAATTTTGTGGTGTTTTTATTTCACAAAAAGTTTATTTATTAATTTAAGTATGTTTATTGATTAAATATGAGTAATTGAGTGATTTAAATTAATGAATGTTAAAAATGTAAAAGTAAAGTACAGTGTGTAATAATATTTCATTCGTTTCGCACACAGAGGTCACGGCACAACTTTACGTCTCGGCGCCTATTTCACAACTCTAATGGCTGTTGCATTTCAAACTTGGCATTTACTTAGGGTTGACTCTTATCAAAATGATGAGACTTGCAAGGTTGTATTTAAATAGGAATAGCTTGACGTTCATGATTTAATAAGGGCTTGTTTATGTAATTGGATGATTTAGTACTCTCGACCACTTCTGGTCTTGATACCCAATCCCACATACATATTATAAAAAGTAAACACTTTTTTCGTGTCGCCACTCGACGCTCAAACGCCTGGGCGGATTTTAACCAAACTTACGCACAGGTCAGGTACATAGCCCGGCATGGTTCTTACGTACTTTTTTTGAAATCGGAAAAGGGGGCGTGGCACCTTCCATACAAATGGCAACTTTCATACTCAATATCTTTGGAGGTATTAATGCTAGACTACTAAATTTTGGTAAGGTATTGTATAAAGTAAGTCCCTTTCCTAATACCTATCCCTTTTTGAAATCGGAAAAATGGGCGTGGCACCTCCCATACAAATGGGAACTTTCATACTCAATATCTTTGGAGGTATATATTTCTAGGGGCACTTCACTTCACTTTCACTCGCACTCACCTCGGCTCGGAACTTGCCCGGATAAATAAATAATATAAACAGATTTAATGTTTAAAAAATGGTATATATTTCGCTAGGCTCAGGTGCTACGTGACCGTATTGCTCAGGATTTTTACGAATTGTGTTTTGTTTACAAAGTGTGTGTGTGTTCGGTGTTGACAATTTATACGTGCGTGACTGTGTAAGTGTGGGTGTGTGATGTGGTGAATGTTGGCGGTAGGGTTGCACCCGCCAGTGTTGGGGCTAATCTAGCCATCCCGGCCCCCCTAGGCGAGTCATGAGCCTAGCAAACGTTGCAGCTGCTGCAGGGTCTCCACCACGTTGCTAAGCCCGGTTGGGCGACGTCGGCCTAGACTTGCTGGCGGTCGCTGGTATGGTGACGCTGCTGGAGGGCGATAACGGGTCCCAGACTGGTTCCAGGTGTGTAGACGTTGTTGCTGTATCCAGGTCGCTCGATGAGCGTATGTGACGCGAGGAGCTTGCGATCTGGGTCGCATGTTGTTGCGTGAAGGCGGGGCCAATGGGGCGCTAGGCCTGGAGGTCCGGGGCAGAAGAGTGTGGTGTGGCCTGTCGCACAGGTGACAAATGACGGACGAGGTGCACTCTGCAGTGGCATGCCATAGTGCCAAACAATTAAGGCAGTACCCGTGGGCCTGCGCTACTTGCTGACGTTGCTGCTACTGCATGCCTTTAAAAATAGCGCATAGGCGTAGTGCATCCGGGCGACAGCAGAGAGGGCAACGCACGCCATGCGCTACTACGGGGTCCCTTGGTGGTGTTTCCGACTATTCCTCGGCCCTGGTGGCCTGTGGTCGTTGAGGCGGTACGGTGGGCGCCGTTGTTGCCATGGGAGTAGCAGTGCGCGGTGCTGCAGTACGAATAGCTGGTGTTGGGGCGACTTCCTCAATTTCAATGTTCATGATTCTGTATCGAAAGAAATTATAGACTTTAGTGTCTTATAAAGTATAGGGGTGCTTGATTTAAGCACTTTATAGACATATGTTTTTCAAATGTGATTTCGTTATTGGATATTTTATGCGGGTTTTTATTTGCGGTATAATTTTCCGTTTAGTTCGAGGAGAGGAGAGTTCTTCGAGCTACCTCTTTAGGGGTGGTAGTTATTTCGAATAGCAACATCGCTTCAGTGGATGAATTGCTTCATATTTGATTTTATATTGATTTTAAGTATTTGCGCGATCGGTATTAGCGGTATTAGACTCGGTTGGTAGAAAACAAAGTTTTACGAGCGGTCGAGTTAGTTTGCCGTTTTGCGTACGTAGGTCAACTACTCGGATGTGACCGTCGGAACCATAATGTACCTTTTCGATGCGGGCTAGCCGCCTTTCGGTAGGAGGGAGACATTCGTCGTGAATTAAGACGCGTGCTCCTATTTTTGGTGCTTCTTGAGTGTTTTTCCACCGATATCGTTTGTGAAGGTCTTTTAGATATTCTTCCTTCCATCGGCGACTAAATTCATGATGGAGAATTTTGATTCGTTCCCATCAATTTATGAGGGAGAGTGAGTCCACGTTTGGTTCTGGTATAGCCAGAAGTGGAGCTTCTCTAAGAAAATGCCCAGGGGTGAGGGCTGTAAAGTCGGAGGGATCTTGCGAGAGTGCTGATAGCTGCCGTGAGTTCAAAACGGCTTCAAATCGAATGAGTAGCGTAGTGAACTTTTCAAATGTAAATTTATTGTTGCCAGCGGTTTTCTTGAAATGTGATTTAAAGCTTTTCACAGCTGATTCCCATAGGCCACCCATGTGTGAGGCGCTTGGGGGGATAAATTGCCAATTAATGCCTTGAGGTGCGTATTTTTCAATGATATGCGGCGAGACTTCTTTGGCGAACTGTGTGAACTCCTTCTCGGTAGCCCGTTGGGCCCCGATGAAGGTTTTGCCATTGTCGCTCATGATTTTAGAGGGAAAACCTCGCCGTCCGACAAAGCGTGCAAATGCCGCGAGAAAAGCTGCTGTGGTCAGATCTGAACATAATTCCATGTGTACGGCTTTTGTCGTAAAGCATACAAAAACAGCCACGTAACCCTTCATTGTGGTAGAAGACCTTAACATCGAGGCCTTTAGCTGGAAAGGTCCGGCAAAATCTACACCAGTGATGGTGAAAGGCATAGAAAAATTGCAGCGTTCGGGTGGTAGAGCTGCCATGATCTACGTGCGCATCTTTTGTTTGTGTAGCGTACAAACTTTACACATAAGGATGGATTTTTTTATCAGAGGCTTAAGTCGAGGAATATAAAACTCTTGTCGGATCATTTGTTGCATTAGCCTGTGCTCGGCGTGTAGCACTAAGACGTGGAGATAACTAATAAAGATTGTGGCAAATGCGGATTTTTCCAGTATTATTATAGGGTGCCGCTCATTGTAGCTCAGAGTGGAGTTCGCTAGCCTTCCATTGGCACGAAGCAGTCCCTTAGAGTCAACAAAGGGGTTTAGTACTAAGAGTGTGCTCTTTTTGTCAATGGGGATTGATGCCATTAAAAGTGTTCGTTCACTACTATAATAGCGAGTCTGCGTAGACTCGATTAGGGCTATTTTCGCCCGCTGCAAGTCCTGATGCGTCAGTGCATAGCTTGCCGTATTGGGTATTCCTTTCACCTTATTCTTTAAGCGATTTACAAATTGAAACATATACGCTATTACTCTTAAGGCTCGGGGGAACGACGAAAATCGCTCGAGGATGTCTGTGTCCTCCAGTGTTGTATGAAAGCCTTCGATTCTTCGACTTTCTGGGGCTATGATATTGCTTGCAGGCGACTTTGGCCATGCGTCTGGTGATTCTACCAGCCAGTTGGGGCCATTCCACCATAGTGTGGTGGTTGTAAGGTGCAGGGGTTTGCAGCCACTTGTGCCAAGATCCGCAGGGTTATCAGCACTGGCAACGTCTCGCCAAGTTGCTGGCCCAACTAGGTCAATGATTTGAGCTGTGCGGTTTGACACGTATGTTTTCCACGTATGTGGTGGTTTTTCTAGCCAAGCTAGCACGATTTCTGAATCGGACCATAGGTACAATTTCCGATTGCTCAGGTTCAAGTGTGTTTGTACGGTCGAGGCTAGTTTTGCGAGCAGGAGGGCACCGCATAGCTCGAGCCGTGGGAGGCTTACGGTCTTGAGAGGTGCGACCTTGCCTTTTGCCACTAATAGGTGACTTGTAATCTTGCCATTATGCTGGGTTCGCACATAAATAGCTGCGCAGTATGCTTTTTCAGAAGCATCACAGAAGCCGTGGATTTCGACTTGATGGTCGGGTGAGAAATTCACTCACCGGGGTATCTGTATCTCGGATATAGTGTGCAAGTTGTTTGCAAATTGGGACCATTTTATTAAGCGGAGTGGTTTAACCACTTCGTCCCAATCAGTTCCATCTAGCCATAATTCTTGAATTAGGATTTTTGCTTGTATCATGATTGGTGCAAGCCATCCTGCGGGGTCGAAAAGTTTTGCCACAGATGACAAGATTTGTCTTTTCGTTTTTGCGGATTTTGCAGATATCGACTCAAGAGTGTATGAAAATTGGTCTGATATTGTGTTCCATTGTATGCCCAGAGTTTTGGTGGTGCTCTCCTTTTCAAACTTTAGAAAATTGGTATCTAGCAAGTTTTCTTTATTTATATTTGCCAGTATTCCTGGGTGGTTAGAAGTTATCTTTTTTAATGGGAACCCTGCTGAGTCGAGGGCTTCGATAACTTGAGCTAGTGACTCGCACGCTAGAGGAAGGCTGTGGCTTCCAGACAGTACATCGTCTACGTATGTTTGAGAGCTTAGCACCGGGGCGGCTAGTGGTAGTTTTGCTTTAGTGTCTTTTGCCAGTTCGTGTAATGTTCGAATGGCTAGAAACGGAGCGCAGTTCACGCCAAATGTCACCGTTTTTAGTTTGTAGTCGCGGATTTGACTACTAGGTGAGTTGCGGAATATAATGCGCTGATAGTCTTGGTCGTCTTCATGTACTAGGATTTGCCTGTACATTTTTTCGACGTCACCATTGAATACGTATTTATACATACGCCACTGTACGATAAGTAGCATTAAATCGGGTTGTACTGTTGGACCCGTGTATAACACGTCATTTAAAGAGTTACCTGAGCTCGTGCATTTAGATGCATTGAATACCACTCGTACTTTTGTTGTAAGTTTTTCCGGTTTGATAACCGCGTGGTGTGGTAGATAAAAGGATGAGTGTTTGCCTTTTGTTATTTTCTCATTGGAATTTACTGGTTCCATATGATCCAATTTTATGTATTCCTCAAGGACGTTGTCGTATGAGGTTTTAAGTTCGCCTTTTTTAAGTAAGTTTCGTTCCATACTTAAAAACTGCTGTAGCGCTGAGGTTCGGGAGTGACCTAAGGCGAGTGCGTTGGGAAATTGTTGTTTGAATGGTAGTCGAACGACGTACCGCCCGTTGTCTGATCTTGTAGTTGTGGCTTGATAGGAGTCTTCACAATACTTGTCGTCAGGTGTAGTAACGGGGATTGGGGGTAATTCTTCTACCTCCCAGAATTTTCTCAATTGTGAGTTAAGATAGTCATTTGAAATATCTTCCACTTGCGTTGTGAATCTGGAGATTTTCTCTTTGACTTGCCCACTTAAAATCCATCCAAAGATGGTATTTTGGGCTAGTAGGTTGTTGGAGATTTTCTCAACACCTTGAAGTACTATTTGGGGGATTATATCGCTTCCCAATAATATGTCGATTTGATCGGGTGTATGGCAGTTGGGATCGGCTAGTTTCAGATGTGAAAACTTTTGCCAGTGTTTGCTATTTATGTTATAGCTTGGAAGCATGTTGGTAAGTCTCGGCAAAACGATAGCTTGTGCTTCTATTCTTTGATCCGCGCTTGTTGAAACCAGGGTAATGGAGCAGATTTTATTTGAGTTTTGAACAACTCTTCCGCCCGTTCCTGAAATTTCGAAATTGGCTTGTTTGGTTGGCAGATTTAAACTTTTTTGGACCTTAGATGCTATAAATGATCGCTGTGATCCTTGGTCTATTAAGGCCCTTAGCTTAAATAGTTCTCCTCGGTGTTCGATGGAGACTATTGCTGTCGGTAATAGTGTTTTGCTTTCATTTTCTGAATGTAGCGTTTGTATTCTGGCTGCGTTTGAGCAGCATGGTTGTTCTTGGCAACTTTCGGGATTGTCTTTTTCGGGATTATCCGATCTAACTGTTGCAGCTAGTCCTGTGGTTCTTCTGGCATTTGGATTATTTTGGGGAGTATTATAGTGATTATTATGGAGCATCGAATGATGTCTCCTACGGCAATATAAGCAATTGTATTTACTTGGACATGCCTGTACCGTGTGGCTAGGTGACAGACAGTTGTTGCAAAGTTTCTTAGTTCTGACTATGTTATTTCTTTCGTTTATTGATAAATTTTTAAATCTCTCGCAAGATCGTAATTGATGACCTCCGCTGCACAGTTCGCATGACATATGTCTGAGTTGTTCAGAGGTGAACGATTGATACTTATTGAAGCTCTTATTATTTGAGTTATTTTTAGTGGCTTGGGGTTTAAAGAAGCCTCTATTATGGTCTTCGTGTATATTTTTCGGCTTTGATACTTTATTATCTACCCGTTCTGCGATTTCGAACTGGGTAGTGAGGAAATCTTTCATTTGTTGCCACGTTGGGCATTTTTTACGGGATGAGAGCGATTGCTCCCATAAAATTAAAGATTTTTCTCGTAATGTGGCAGCGCATATATTGACCAGAATGGGGTCCCAGTTTTCAGTGGGGACATTTTGGGTTGCTAGAACCGACAAACAGTTTGTAACTGTTGACTGTAATTTTAGAAATTCCTCACTTGTTTCTTTTTGAATTTTTGGTAAATTCATTAAAGTCGTTATTTGTTTATCGACCAAGACTCTTTCATTTTCATACCTAGCTTTTAATGCTTCCCAAGCCAGATTAAAATTGTCATCGTTAAGTGCGAACTGTTTGACTATTGCCGCTGCTTGACCTCTTGTTTTATTTCGCAAGTGATATAGTTTTTGGCTGAGAACATATTCAGGAAGGACGGCTATTGTTCATAACCCCCATGAAATACTTCAGTATCACAGGCTGGCACTTTGAGATATATGCCGGAACTTGCTTCGTTTATTTTTGCTTGGGGCAGCTCTACTCGCTGGGGTGGAGTAGGTGCAGTTACAGGCTTTAGAAGTTTTAATTGATCCGCGATCAAAGCCTTAGTTTCTTCATATTTGTCTAAGCAGTTTTCATATTTTGCATATGCCGAGTTTTTAAAATTTTCGGGCAATTCTGAATCATCTGTTTCGATGATTGCGTCATATGCCGATTGGAGCCGTGTCCAAAATCTATCAAGTGATTTTTCTTTCACTTCCAGAACCGATTCTGTATTTTCCTCTATAGGGATTGAGGAAAATCTTGTGCAGTATCTTATAATACTGTCACTATCTGCAATGAATTTTGCAGCTGAGAAATCTTTGCTCCTTTTTTGCTTTGCACCCTGTTTTGAACGGGTGCTTTCAGCAGGGCTGCCTTGAGGCTTTAGGGTCCGTTGACATTATAAGTCGGAAAGTGAACCTCTTTTATAAATAAAATTATGGGTATATTTATATATGTCGATATATATTTGGTTTTTAATTTACCGAGCTCTTAAATTTACCGGTGCTTATTTTTTGCGCGCGACTGTTTGTCAGTCTTTAACGATTTGATGTTTTAAAATAAAAATATCAATGTATATTGAATTTATTATTAGTATATGGTTTTTAGTGAATCGTGCTTTTATGCGTAACACTGCTTTAATTTTAATCACGACTGTAATTTCCAAGTCGCGTTAGATTATACTTATTAAGTTAAAGATAAAAAAATATATATATATATATTTGTAATTTATTTTATGCTTTCGTGCACCAAAAGTTTGTTGGGTTACCCTGTTGACTAAGGTTAGTTATTAAATTTTTCGTATATATATGAACGTTTGTATGTAAGTTTTTTTTGTGAGGGTGCTAAACACAAGTTTGTGTGTTTGTATAAATGTATAGCAGCGGTGGACAAAAGCAATGCAGGTAACCAATATGAGAAATTGTGTTCTGCTTTTCTTATGCCAATGCAATTTTAAGTTCAATGCAATTGAGTGCAAGGAACTTTGTTGTTTGTGTACAATGTTTTGGGTGCTTTTTCGCTTAACACACGTTTGTGTGTTTGTCTATATTTTTCCCGTGAATATAATAAGAATACATATACAATATTTTAATGTTTTACTTTCTTTTGCTTGTTATTGTTACAATCCTGCCTTTACTTGACTTATATGTGTAGGGGAATGCAAGCAGAGGGGGTATTGCCGGGTAAATTTGCAAGTGAAAACTTGAATATATTTTGTTGTTAGAAAAATAAGCAGAAAAGCCGCGGTTTGAAATTTAGATAAGTATTTTTGTATATACTTTTTGTGCGGGACTTAAAATGGAAAATGATTTATATAAATATATGTATATATATAAGTGGTGATCGGAACTTTGATACAACCGGGAAGACGGTATATATGTATAACTTTCTGTGGCTTTTTTACCGACTACAGTTTATTCTAAAATATTCCGTTTTTGATGGAATTTTTGTTTGTTTTTTTTTTTGTAAATGTGTACTTATGTATGTACAACAATTAGGGTTATTGGGTGGGAAATATTTTTTGCATATGCTAAATAGGCTTGCAAATTTAAATTTTAAATAATTTGGTAAGATACAACTTACTGTGGTACCGCTTCTAAGGGGTTAGGGGTACTTATCCTTTTAGTTGAACTTTTTTTTTTTTTTTTTGTTGTGCAGTTGTGTTGGTTTAGTTTGTTATTTAATTGTTCGCGCCCGCATTTGGTTATATTTAGTGGACTGTATAGTTATTTATTTATTAGTTTTGTATGCTTGTGTCTATATTTTGTTTGTTTATTTTCCACTTATTTACACTTTGAAAGTTATTTTAATTTGGGTAAATGTACCTCTTTATGTTGTTGTTTTCCAATATTTTGTTTTTTGATTTTTCGCTACTTCCATAGGTGCCTGTCTTTTAGGCGAAGTAGGACCATATATATTTCTAGGGGCACTTCACTTCACTTTCACTCGCACTCACCTCGGCTCGGAACTTGCTCGGATAAATAAACAATATAAACAGATTTAATGTTTAAAAAATGGTATATATTTCGCTAGGCTCAGGTGTTACGTGACCGTATTGCTCAGGATTTTTACGAATTGTGTTTTGTTTACAAAGTGTGTGTGTGTTCGGTGTTGACAATTTATACGTGCGTGACTGTGTAAGTGTGGGTGTGTGATGTGGTGAATGTTGGCGGTAGGGTTGCACCCGCCAGTGTTGGGGCTAATCTAGCCAGGAGGTATTAATGCTAGACTACTAGATTTTGGTAAGGCATTGTATGAAGTAAGTCCCTTTCTTAATACCTATCCCTTTTTGAGATCGGAAAAGGGGCCGGGACACCTCCCATACAAATGGGATCTTTCATACCCCTATCTATGCAATTATTATCGCCAGACTACTGAAATTTGGTAAGGCGTTGTATAAAGTAAGTCCCTTTCCTATTACCTATCACTTTTTGAAATCGGAAGAGGGAACGGTGCACCTCCGATGCAAATGAGATTTTTCATCTATACGTAATCTATACATATTATAAAAAGTAAACACCTGACACTCAAACGGGTGGACGGCTTTTAACCAAACTTACACACAGGTCGCCGTGGTGTGAAGGTAGTGTTGCCGGCCTACCACACCGAAGGTCCATGGTTCGAGCCCTGGTACAGGTAACATCAAAAGTGATTTGAAAAAAAGTTTTTCAAAAACGGGGTCGCCCCTCGGCAGTGGTTTGGCAAACTCTCCGAGTGTATTTCTGCCATGACAGGCTTCTCAGCAAAAATTCGTCTCCTTTGTAGATGCCGTTCGGAGTCGGCAAAAAACTGTAGGTCCCACCAATTTGTAGGGAAAAATTCAAATCGGCACACCACAAATTGGAAGAGAAGCTTGGCGCAAAAATCTCTTAGGAGGTTTATGATGATATACCTGTTGTATATCGCGCCATAGAGAGAGACACACAGGTCAGGTACATAGCACTACTGAAATTTGGTAAGACGTTGTATAAAGTAAGTCCCTTTCCTATTACCTATCACTTTTTGAAATCGGAAAAGGGAACGGTGCAACTCCCATACAAATGAGATTTTTCATCTATACATAATCTATACATATTATAAAAAGTAAACACTTGACACTCAAACGCGTGGACGGATTTTAACCAAACTTACACACAGGTCAGGTACATAGCCCGACATGGTTCTAACGTCCTTTTTTTTAAATCGGAAAAGGGGGCGTGGCACCTCCCATACAAATGGGAACTTTCATACTCAATATCTTTGGAGGTATTAATGCTAGACTAATAAATTTTGGTAAGGTGTTGTATAAACTAAGTCTCTTTCCTTATACCTATCCCTTTTTGAAATCGGAGAAGGGGGCGTGGCACCTCCCATACAAATGGGAACTTCATACTCAATATCTTTGGAGGTATTAATGCTAGACTTCTAAATTTTGGTAAGGCGTTGTATAAATTTAGTCCCTTTCCTAATACTTATCCCTTTTTGAAATCGAAGAAGGGGGCGTGGCACCTCTCATACAAATGGGAACTTCATACTCAATATCTTTGGGGGTATTAATGCTAGACTACTAAATTTTGGTAAGGCGTTGTATGAAGTAAGTCCCTTTCCTACTACCTATCACTTTTTGAAATCGGAAAAGGGAATGGTGCACCTCCCATACAAATAAGATTTTTCATCTATACATAATCTATACATATTATAAAAAGTAAACACCTGACACTCAAACGGGTGGACGGATTTTAACCAAACTTACACACAGGTCAGGTACATAGCCCGACATGGTTCTAACGTCCTTTTTTTAAATCGGAAAAGGGGGCGTGGCACCTCCCATACAAATGGGAACTTTCATACTCAATATCTTTGGAGGTATTAATGCTAGACTAATAAATTTTGGTAAGGTGTTGTATAAAGTAAGTCCCTTTCTTAATACCTATCCCTTTTTGAAATCGGAAAAGGGGGCATGGCACCTCCCATACAAATGGGATCTTTCATACCAATATTATCGCTAGACTACTGAAATTTGGCAAGACGTTGTATAAAGTAAGTCCCTTTCCTCATACCTATCCCTTTTTGAAATCGGAAAAGGGGGCATGGCACCTCCCATACAAATGGGATTTTTCATACCACTATTATCGCTAGACTACTGACATTTGGAAAGACGTTGTATAAAGTAAGTCCCTTTCCTATTACCTATCACTTTTTGAAATCAGAAAAGGGAGCGGTGCACCTCCCATACAAATGAGATTTTTCGTCTATACATACTGAAATTTGGTAAGGCGTTGTATAAAGTAAGTCCCTTTCCTAATACCTATCCCTTTTTGAAATCGGAAAAGGGGGCGGGACACCTGCCATACAAATGGGATCTTCCATACCCCCTATCTATGCAACTATTATCGCTAGACTACTGAAACTTGGTAAGACGTTGTATAAAGTAAGCCCCTTTCCTATTACCTATCACTTTTTAAAATCAGAAAAGGGAGCGGTGCACCTCCCATACAAATGAGATTTTTCGTCTATACATACTGAAATTTGGTAAGGCGTTGTATAAAGTAAGTCCCTTTCCTAATACCTATCCCTTTTTGAAATCGGAAAAGGGGCCGGGACACTTCCCATACAAATGGGATTTTTCATACCCCCTATCTATGCAACTATTATCGCTAAACTACTGAAACTTGGTAAGACGTTGTATAAAGTAACTCCCTTTCCTACTACCTATCACTTTTTGAAATCAGAAAAGGGAATGGTGCACCTCCCATACAAATGAGATTTTTCATCTATACATAATCTACACATATTATAAAAAGTAAACACTTTTTTTCTTGTCGCCACTTGACGCTCAAACGCGTTGATGGATTTTAACCAACCTTACACACATGTCAGGTACATATCCCGACATGGTTCTAACATACTTTTTTTTGAAATCGGAAAAGGGGGCGTGGCACCTCCTATACAAATAGGAACTTTCATACTCAATATCTTTGGAGGTGTTAATGCTAGACTACTAAATTTTGGAAAGGCGTTGTATAAAGTAAGTCCCTTTCCTCATACCTATCCCTTTTTGAAATGGGAAAAGGGGCCGGGACACTTCCCATACAAATGGGATTTTTCATACCCCCTATCTATGCAACTATTATCGCTAGACTACTGAAACTTGGTAAGACGTTGTATAAAGTAACTCCCTTTCCTACTACCTATCACTTTTTGAAATCAGAAAAGGGAATGGTGCACCTCCCATACAAATGAGATTTTTCATCTATACATAATCTACACATATTATAAAAAGTAAACACTTTTTTTCCTGTCGCCACTTGACGCTCAAACGCGTTGATGGATTTTAACCAACCTTACACACATGTCAGGTACATATCCCGACATGGTTCTAACATACTTTTTTTTGAAATCGGAAAAGGGGGCGTGGCACCTCCCATACAAATAGGAACTTTCATACTCAATATCTTTGGAGGTGTTAATGCTAGACTACTAAATTTTGGAAAGGCGTTGTATAAAGTAAGTCCCTTTCCTCATACCTATCCCTTTTTGAAATCGGAAAAGGGGGCATGGCACCTCCCATACAAATGGGATTTTTCATACCACTATTATCGCTAGACTACTGACATTTGGTAAGACGTTGTATAAAGTGAGTCCGTTTCCTATTACCTATCACTTTTTGAAATCAGAAAAGGGAGCGGTGCAACTCCCATACAAATGAGATTTTTCGTCTATACATACTGAAATTTGGTAAGGCGTTGTATAAACTAAGTCGCTTTCCTAATATCTATCCCTTTTTGAAATCGGAAAAGGGGCCGGGACACTTCCCATACAAATGGGATTTTTCATACCCCCTATCTATGCAACTATTATCGCTAAACTACTGAAACTTGGTAAGACGTTGTATAAAGTAACTCCCTTTCCTATTACCTATCACTTTTTGAAATCGAAAAAGGGAACGGTGCACCTCCCATACAAATGAGTTTTTTCATCTATACATAATCTACACATATTATAAAAAGTAAACACTTTTTTTCCTGTCGCCACTTGACGCTCAAACGCGTTGATGGATTTTAACCAACCTTACACACATGTCAGGTACATATCCCGAAATGGTTCTAACATACTTTTTTTTGAAATCGGAAAAGGGGGCGTGGCACCTCCCATACAAATAGGAACTTTCATACTCAATATCTTTGGAGGTGTTAATGCTAGACTACTAAATTTTGGAAAGGCGTTGTATAAAGTAAGTCCCTTTCCTCATACCTATCCCTTTTTGAAATCGGAAAAGGGGGCATGGCACCTCCCATACAAATGGGATTTTTCATACCACTATTATCGCTATACTACTGACATTTGGTAAGACGTTGTATAAAGTGAGTCCGTTTCCTATTACCTATCACTTTTTGAAATCAGAAAAGGGAGCGGTGCACCTCCCATACAAATGAGATTTTTCGTCTATACATACTGAAATTTGGTAAGGCGTTGTATAAAGTAAGTCCCTTTCCTATTACCTATCACTTTTTGAAATCAGAAAAGGGAGCGGTGCACCTCCCATACAAATGAGATTTTTCGTCTATACATACTGAAATTTGGTAAGGCGTTGTATAAAGTAAGTCCCTTTCCTAATACCTATCCCTTTTTGAAATCGGAAAAGGGGGTGGGACACCTGCCATACAAATGGGATCTTCCATGCCCCCTATCTATGCAACTATTATCGCTAGACTACTGAAACTTGGTAAGACGTTGTATAAAGTAACTCCCTTTCCTATTACCTATCACTTTTTAAAATCGGAAAAGGGAACGGTGCACCTCCCATACAAATGAGTTTTTTCATCTATACATAATCTACACATATTATAAAAATTAAACACTTTTTTTCCTGTCGCCACTTGACGCTTAAACGCGTTGATGGATTTTAACCAACCTTACACACATGTCAGGTACATATCCCGACATGGTTCTAACATACTTTTTTTTGAAATCGAAAAGGGGGCGTGGCACCTCCCATACAAATAGGAACTTTCATACTCAATATCTTTGGAGGTGTTAATGCTAGACTACTAAATTTTGGAAAGGCGTTGTATAAAGTAAGTCCCTTTCATCATACCTATCCCTTTTTGAAATCGGAAAAGGGGGCATGGCACCTCCCATACAAATGGGATTTTTCATACCACTATTATCGCTAGACTACTGTCATTTGGTAAGACGTTGTATAAAGTAAGTCCGTTTCCTATTACCTATCACTTTTTGAAATCAGAAAAGGGAGCGGTGCACCTCCCATACAAATGAGATTTTTCGTCTATACATGCTGAAATTTGGTAAGGCGTTGTATAAAGTAAGTCCCTTTCCTAACACCGATCCCTTTTTGAAATCGTAATAGGGGGCGGGACACCTCCCATACAAATGGGATCTTCCATAGCCCCTATCATGCAACTATTATCGCCAGACTACTGAAATTTGGTAAGGCGTTGTATAAAGTAAGTCCGTTTCCTACTACCTATCACCTTTTGAAATCAGAAAAGGGAATGGTGCACCTCCCATACAAATGAGATTTTTCATCTATACATAATCTATACATATTATAAAAAGTAAACACTTGACACTCAAACGCGTGGACGGATTTTAACCAAACTGACACACAGGTCAGGTACATAGCCCGACATGGTTCTAACGTCCTTTTTTTTAAATCGGAAAAGGGGGCGTGGCAACTCCCATACAAACGGGAACTTTCATACTCAATATCTTTGGAGATATTAATTCTAGACTACTACATTTTGGAAAGACGTTGTATAAAGTAAGTCCCTTTCCTCATACCTATCCCTTTTTGAAATCGGAAAAGGGGCATGGCACCTCCCATACAAATGGGATCTTTCATGCACCCTATCTGTGCAACTATTATCGCTAGACTACTGAAACTTGGTAAGACGTTGTCTAAAGCAAGTCCCTTTCCTATTACCTATCACTTTTTGAAATCGGAAAAGGGAACGGTGCACCTCCCATACAAATGAGATTTTTCATCTATACATAATCTATTCATATTATAAAAAGTAAGCACTTTTTTTCGTGTCGCCACTCGACGCTCAAACGCCTGGGCGGATTTTAACCAAACTTACACACAGGTCAGGTACATAACCCGGCATGGTTCTTACGTACTTTTTTTAAATCGGAAAAGGGGGCGGGACACCTGCCATACAAATGGGATCTTCCATACCCCCTATCTATGCAACTTTTATCGCTAGACTACTGAAACTTGGTAAGACGTTGTCTAAAGCAAGTCCCTTTCCTATTACCTATCACTTTTTGAAATCGGAAAAGGGAACGGTGCACCTCCCATACAAATGAGATTTTTCATCTATACATAATCTATTCATATTATAAAAAGTAAACACTTTTTTTCCTGTCGCCACTTGACGCTCAAACGCGTTGATGGATTTTAACCAACCTTACACACATGTCAGGTACATATCCCGACATGGTTCTAACATACTTTTTTTGAAATCGGAAAAGGGGGCGTGGCACCTCCCATACAAATAGGAACTTTCATACTCAATATCTTTGGAGGTATTAATGCTAGACTACTAGATTTTGGTAAGCCATTGTATGAAGTAAGTCCCTTTCCTAATACCTATCCCTTTTTGAAATCGGAAAAGGGGGCGGGACACCTGCCATACAAATGGGATCTTCCATACCCCCTATCTATGCAACTATTATCGCCAGACTACTGAAACTTGGTAAGGTGTTGTATAAAGTAAGTCCCTTTCCTATTACCTATCACTTTTTGAAATCAGAAAAGGGAGCGCTGCACCTCCCATACAAATGAGATTTTTCGTCTATACATACTGAAATTTGGTAAGGCGTTGTATAAAGTAAGTCCCTTTCCTAATACCTATCCCTTTTTGAAATCGGAGAAGGGGCGGGACACCTCCCATACAAATGGGATCTTTCATACCCCCTATCTATGCAACTTTTATCACCAGACTACTGAAATTTGGTAAGGCGTTGTATAAAGTAAGTCCCTTTTCTATTACCTATCACTTTTTGAGATCGGAAAAGGGAACGGTGCACCTCCCATACAAATGAGATTTTTCATCTATACATAATCTATTCATATTATAAAAAGTAAACACTTTTTTTCATGTCGCCACTCGACGCTCAAACGCCTGGGCGGATTTTAACCAAACTTACACACAGGTAAGGTACATAACCCGGCATGGTTCTTACGTACTTTTCTTAAATCGGAAAAGGGGGCGTAACACCTTCCATACAAATGGGAACTTTCATACTCAATATCTTTGGAGGTATTAATGCTATACTACTAGATTTTGGTAAGCCATTGTATGAAGTAAGCCCCTTTCCTAATACCTATCCCTTTTTGAAATCGGAAAAGGGCCGGGACACCTCCCATACAAATGGAATCTTTCATACCCCCTATCTGTGCAACTATTATCGCCAGACTACTGAAACTTGGTAAGGTGTTGTATAAAGTAAGTCCCTTTCCTATTACCTTTCACTTTTTGAAATCAGAAAAGGGAGCGCTGCACATCCCATACAAATGAGATTTTTCGTCTATACATACTGAAATTTGGTAAGGCGTTGTCTAAAGTAAGTCCCTTTCCTAATACCTATCCCTTTTTGAAATCGGAAAAGGGGCGGGACACCTCCCATACAAATGGGATTTTTCATACCCCCTATCTATGCAACTATTATCACCAGACTACTGAAATTTGGTAAGGCGTTGTATAAAGTAAGTCCCTTTCCTATTACCTATCACTTTTTGAGATCGGAAAAGGGAACGGTGCACCTCCCATACAAATGAGATTTTTCATCTATACATAATCTATACATATTATAAAAAGTAAACACTTTTTTTCGTGTGGCCACTCGACGCTCAAACGCCTGGGCGGATTTTAACCAAACTTACACACAGGTCAGGTACATATCCCGGTATGGTTCTTACGTACTTTTTTTTAAATCGGAAAAGGGGGCGTGGCACCTTCCATACAAATGGGAACTTTCATACTCAATATCTTTGGAGGTATTAATGCTAGACTACTAGATTTTGGTAAGGCATTGTATGAAGTAAGTCCCTTTCCTAATACCTATCCCTTTTTGAAATCGGAAAAACACACAGGTCAGGTACATAGCCCGGCATGGTTCTTACGTACTTTTTTTGAAATCGGAAAAGGGCCGTGGCACCTCCCGTACAAATGGGAACTTTCATACTCAATATCTTTGGAGGTATTAATGCTAGACTATTAAATTTTGGTAAGGTGTTGTATGAAGTAAGTCCCTTTTCTCATACCTATCCCTTTTTGAAATCGGAAAAGGGGGCGTGGCACCTCCCATACAAATGGGATATTTCATACCCCCTATCTATGCAACTATTATCGATAGACTACTGAAATTCGGTTAGACGTTGTATAGAGTAAATCCCTTTCCTATTACCTATCACTTTTTAAAATCGGAAAAGGGAGCGTGGCACCTCCCATACAAATGAGATTTTTCATCTATACATATTATAAGAGTAAACTCTTTTTTCCTGTCGCGGTTTGATGCTGAAGCGCGTAGGGGAATTTTAACGAAACTTACACACAGGTCAAGTACATGGCCCCGCATGGTTCTGACGTCTTTTTTTTTTTGAAATCGGGAATGGGGTTGGGGCACCTCGCATGCAACTACTATCGCTAGACTACTGAAATTTGGTAAGGCGGTAAATCTCTAGCCTTATCTCTATCCATTTTTGAAATCGGAAGGTAAGGCGTTATACATATTCTTTTCTGCACGTTTTTTTTTATTTCGTATACTTAATACTTAATTTACAATAAGAAATTTCTTAGACATCACTTATGTGTATAAAATATTTCAAAATTTCAAAATTGTTTCCAAACAATTTTGTTGTATGACTATTCTCGGTTCTACCTGTTGAGCAGGTATATGTAGCATGTTCATGTGTAGGTATGCCATCAGCTCTTTTTATACAGACCAAAATTCAGGGCAAAACAAAAAATATTGTATACGAAAGAGCTCTTCAATAATAAGTTAAAACAAAATTAGAAAAGGTTCTCAAGTAGTTTCATTTATTTTCCATATTTTTATGGAAACGTGGGGTGAAACCCACGGGTATAAGCTAGTTTATTTATAATAATTCATAAAAATTTTCAGCATATAGCCAAATCTGTCAACTAAAGTATCTGATTGCGTTATTGTACATACAGTAGTAGCGCAGGTGGTAAGGGTTTCGGCTACGATGCTTACGTTCCAAGGTTCGAGCCCAGGTTCCGGACTACTTTTTTTTTTGTAAAATTTAATTTGTTTTTAAATATGTATATGAAAACTTCTTCTCATGCTTTTTTTAAAGTTTATTATATTTTTACACAATATTTTTCTGTGTATGACCTCTATCCTGGAGTGAAAAAATCAAATTTTTGCAAAAAAAAACCCCAGAAAATGTTTCCAGTTTGTCAAAACAAAATACTTAAAAAAGTACCTACATAGCTTCATGCATTTTTTAAGAAATTACATTTTTTTTGTTGACCTGTGTTATTTATCTTCTGCATTGTTCACAAAAACTTGTTTATTATTATTACTTATAAGTTTATCGTCGTGATCGGGGCTTCCTGCTAGGTATTTCCAAGCAGTGCTAAGGATATCTAGGGATCTTCTGCGTTGGAAATTGCGGATAGGTTCCACGATTTCCAACATTTCGATGGCGTGTTGGGCCTCGTCCTGTAGAGTAGGATTAATAGGATTTCCTGTGGTAGGCTTTTATCTACTATGCCCATAAAATAATATTTTTCAACAAGTTTTGGGAGTCTTGGGTGTCAATGACGTGGATAAAATGAAGGGTACCGTCCTTGATTTTGGAGATGCCATTATCAATGGTAATTAGGTGGCATGAGGAATAAACATGAATTTGGACTTCTGCGAAAGCCGTGGAGGCGATGATACTGAACAGAGATGTTTATTGTTTAATGACCACGAACATTTAATTATTTTAAATTTTATTTCTTAGCATCTAAAATCGTACGCCTATGGCATGCTACTCCATCTTTGCATTTTTTCTTAGTCTAGTTTTACTTAATGTGTTTCTTTTAGTGGAAGTTATTCAATTTCTATGAATTGATATTTATCTTATAAAACTAACAACATGTGCATTTTGTTCTGTGCCATCTTACTTATAATTAAAAAAAAAACTTTAAATTGGATAGAAAAAAAGAAAAAAGTTTGTTTGAAAAATAAATTTCTCTCTTTGTTTCTTAAATTTTTTTTTTAATATTAATAATTTATTTTAATATTAAGAAATTTTATCGAGCTCTAGGTCATATATATGTGGGATTGAGGAAAACCACTCCACAAATTAATACTGTAATACTACTGAACTACATAGCTTTGAAATGAAGGTTCGATCGTAAACTATGAAGATAGAAGGTTGATATATAGACGTGCAGCCAAGTAGACGTAGTTTCGAACTCAGCAAACTTTGTTCGATATTTGAAGTCTTTCTTTGGAAAATCGGTTTAAAAAATAATCACCTTTAAAATAAATTTTTTAATATTCAATAAACTGTTTTATTTTATTAAATTAAGAGAGAAAAGCAACAGTGGACACAACTATCCCATATACTTGGGGGCTCAACCAATAGCGCACGATTGAAAAAAATTTTGCGGCAATGGCTAGTTTGGAAACATTTGAATTTGTACGAGAAAAGTTGCGTACAAGCAAAAAAGACAGTATATCCGCTCTTCATAAATTTGTATTCGAATCAGAAGGCGATAGATCAAATAGGCAACGTTTGCTCGAATTCAAAGGATTTCAATTCGGCGAGCATGACGATCGCTACAAGCAAAAGCTGACGTATATCGAGAACAATTTGACCGAGGACGATTTAATTTCAACTTGTGACGTATTGGGCTTAAATAGCAACGTAGTTGATGTGAAGCTCCATATTTTGAGGAATTTGCAGATCGCAACATTGCTATCTACAGCAGCAGAGGATAATCAGAATAGCGACGACGAAAATAGCGAAAATGATGATGATGAAGATATGCGTAGTTTCGATGAACCAAATACAAATAATACCAATTTTGAAGATAGAACGAAGCAGGGAGAATGTGCGAATGGGAAGGAGGAATACTGAAAATTTCGAGGAAAACGGCGTGTTGAATGCAAGATTGGCTACAAGAACAACCACATGTTTAGAACCGACACAAATGTCGCGATTTTCAATCAACTTAAGAGACGTGGAAGTATTTCTATAGAGGTATGGTTAAATGATTTCGAGGAAATGGCAATTTTGATGGGTTGGGATGAGTTGCAAAAGTTCATATTTGCAAAAAAGTCATTACGAGGACTGGCTGTACTGTTTATTCAAAGCGAACGAGGATTAACGTAATGGCAAAAACTGAAAGTTGCGTTAGCAAATGAATTTAAAACTGTGGTAAACAGTGCAAATATACACAAACAACTGACCGAAAGGAACATGAAAACTGAAGAGAGTATACAAGAATATTTTTTGTGCATGAAAAAGCTCGCACTGCGTGGTAATATTGAGGAAAATGCCTTGATGCAGTATGTTATTGAAGGTATTCACGATGTATGTATAAACAAAACTGTTTTATATAGTGCACACAACCTAAAAGAGTTCAAAAAATGCGAAATAGTAAGAAAAGTTATGAGTTTAAAACAGATAAGAGGAAAGTCTTTAAAAATGAATAAGATAGATTTACTTGTTATAATTGCGGTGTGAAAGGGCACAAGAGTGTTGACTGAAAAGATAAAAATAAAGGTATGAAATGTTTTCATTGCAAAAAATTTGGACACATTTCAAGAAAGTGTCCAGAATCTGAAGTATAAAATGTCAAAAGCAATGCCCGATACCTGTGTGCCAAAAACAATATTATGAATAAGGTTGTGAATATTGGAAATCAGAAATATGCTGCTCTGTTTGACACAGGCAGTAAGTTTAACATAATGACCGATCGTGTGATTATTCCTTGGGTAAACCAATGTTAGAGCAAACACGCATTTGTTTGGTAGGTTTTGGCGAACGAAAAGAAAACAAAATTAAACCTTTAGGGAAACTGAGTATTGATAATGAAATTGATAACGAAATATTTAGCGTAAATTTTTTGGTAGTATCTGACAGGTGTATGGACGTCGACGCAGTAATTGGAGAAGAGTTTTGTTCACAAACAGAAATACATATAAATAGTGGTGGACTTTTTATAAAGAAAAACTTCGTTGAAAATGAATTGGTATTTCCTATGATGAATGTAGAGCTAACAACTGATGAGATCGATATTGATGAGAGTGCTAGTATATTAGCGAAAGAAGAAGTACGTAATTTAGTGTATAATTACAAACCGGAGAAATGTAAGTCAACTAACGTTGATTTGAAAATTATACTACGGGATGAAACACCCATATCGTTTAGACCGCGGCGACTTTCATTAACACAAAGATTAGTAGTAGATGATCAAATAGAATAATTGTGGTTGAGGAAAAAACCCAGAGAACCATCATTTCAGTATAATTTTCTCCCCTTAAATGGACTTCAAAATAGCCAGATCTAAAGGAAAGCTTCAGAAAACTGCCTGCACATAAAAAAAAAACAATATAGAAACCGGCGTCACGCTAATATTGAGAAATTTGTGGAGCTTCAAAATGAACGTTTCATGCATTTTCAAAAGCCATATGGATATCTATGTATGCTCCTAATGGTAGAAATATTTCCTGAAGCAGGCATAAGCGTCTCGGGTGAGACGAGCGCGTTCCATGGTTCGAGCCCAGGTTCCGGACAATCATTTTTTTTTTATAAAATGGAATTTCTTGAATTTGTTAAGCTTTTTAAGCAATCTTTTCTTAAAACCGATTTTTTACAAAAAAACCGCAAAAAAATTACTAAAAGTTTACCGTAACAAAATATGTAAGGCAAATACTTACATAGTTACATAGTTTTATGAATTTTTTTTAAAGAATTTACTTTTTTTCTGATTGATATAGGACTTAAGGGAAACTTAAACGAACAGAAATAATAAGTTCAAGTCATATAAATATACGAGGTGTGTTCAAAAAGTATCGCGAATTTTGTGTTTTTCCAAAAATTATTTATTTATTCATGAATATCTATTTTGTCCCCTTCAAAGTTATCCCCATGAGATATTATACACTTGTGCCAACGGTTTTTCCAATCTTCGAAGCACTTCAAAAAATCATTTTTTTGTATCTTGTTCAGCTCCTCCTTCGATGCCGTCTTTATCTCGTCAAGAGAAGCGTAACGTCGTCCTTTCATGGGCCTCTTCAGTTTAGGGAACAAGAAAAAGTCACAGGGGGCCAGATCTGGGGAATACGGTGGCTGCGGCATCATTAGTGTGTTGTTTTTGGCCAAAAAGTCTCGCACAAGCAACGATGCGTGAGCAGGGGCGTTATCGTGGTGCAAAAGAAAAATTTTGTTCTTCCACAAATCCGGGCGTTTCTGGCGGATTGCTTCGCGCAAATTGCGCATAACTTGCAGGCAATATTCCTTATTGACCGTTCTTCCCTGTGGCAAGAACTCATAAAACTTTCACATTCGACCGAACTTGGCGCGCTTCTTTCGGTATTGGTTCGTGCGGCAGCTTCCATTGCGATGATTGAGCTTTGGTTTCCACGTCATAACCATAAACCCACGATTCGTCACCAGTTATGACCCTCTGGAGCAAATTTGGGTCGTCGCGGACAGAGTTTAACATCTCATTAGAAATGTTCATGCGATGCTGTTTTTGGTCACAATTGAGCAATTTTGGTAAACAAATAGGTAAAAATCGTAGACGATCCAAAACACGTGCAAGCAAAGCAGCTGTCAACAATTAACTGAACCTTCAAAATGGCCGAGCTTGTCGGCATAAGTGAGAGACATGTATCAACATAACGCCATTCGAAATTCGAATATACGTAACCAGCGAAAATTCAAAATTCGCGATACGTTTTGAACACACCTCGTATATCACAAAATATTATTAAAATGCTACAAAAGTCAACATGAAATGTCTTTATACATGTCTAAATTGTTGTTAAGTGAAAAAACCAGGAAACCATATACTGAAGTTATAATCTTCCCCCGCTAAATGGGTTTCAAAAAAGCTAGACCTCAAGGAAAATGGCTAAATTGACAGCACTGTCTGTATATCCAAAACAAGAAAACCAAAATGGAAAACCGCGCTATGCTCATATTGAGAAATTTAAGGAACTTTAAAACACCCGCTAAATTCATTTTCAATCAAAAATGTATATGTGGACACACTCCTAACTGTGAAATATTTTCATTCTCTCACTCATTAAGAAAATTGAGTTAAAGTATACACCGGCGTGGGCGAGTCTGTCCAATTTGATTTTGAGCGATAGTTGACCTCCCCTATACTGAGCTGTACCAAAACCTTAAAAAAAGAATACGAATTTGTTTTCAACATATCTCGCACGTTTTATTGCAAACAATAGTTCAAAATTAAAATTACTCCATTATAAAAATGAGGTTCAAAAACACCCATAGTCGCCCCTGTTCATATAACTCAAAATATTTTTTGTTTATGCGCAATCAAACCTCCTTTCTTGTTTTTTTTGATTCAAAGATTCAAAGGTATTCATGGCCTTTATTTTCGATCCGGTATTTAGATGCCTCCTAAAATCCTAAAAAACACAAGTGTTTATAATGAAATGTAAACTTTTATTGTTCATAAAACTCCAATATTAAAACGGGTTTCCAAACCAATCATGGCCGCCTTATAATTCAAAACTTAAGATCAAGTCAAAATAGGAAGGTGCGTTGTTGAGTCAGAATTGCTAAATTGAATTTGTAATTTTCTCCCGGTAAATGGATTACAAAAAAGCACTGCCTGTATACTAATAACCAAAAAATTACAATACGGCAACCATGTCTAAACGGTGGATATATTTTGCCTCACTGAGCTCCTTACGTTAAAGTAACCATTATCTATATATTAATTGGCTAACATTTTTTTCATACAATCAATTGCCAGAGTATATCTATATCTAAACATGCATAATTTCAGTAAAAATGTATTTTGATATATTCGTATTAGTCAGAAGCGGTGCATAGGTGTATTATGTTTAACAAATAATGCTTCATTTATTTATAATAATTCACTAAATTTTTCTGCATAAAGCCAAATCTGTCAACTAAAGTATCTGACTGCGTTATCGTACATACAGTAGTAGCGCAGGTGGTAAGGGTTTCGCCTACGACGCTTGCATTGCAGGGTTCGAGCCCAGGTTCCGGACTACTTTTCTTTTTGTAAAATTTAATTTGTTTTTAAATATGTATATGACAACTTCTTATCATGATTTTTTTTAAAGTTTATTATATTTTTAACACAATACTTTTCTGTGTATGACCTCTATCTTGGAGTGAAAAAATCAAATTTTTGCAAAAAAAAACCCCCAGAAAATGTTTCCAGCTTGTCAAAACAAAATACTTAAAAAAATACCTACATAGCTTCATGCATTTTTTAAGAAATTAAATTTTTTCTCAATAATATTTGACTTAAGGTAAATATATATGTAGGCCGTATGAAATAATATTATAATAATTTTGTATATCACAACCCAATTCCGTCGGAACGAGAAACTCAGTAGAGAATTTTGATAATTTTCATTATTTCTATCGGGGTTTCCCGATGAGACAGAACGGCTGATATACCCTATATTTAAAATAAAAAAAAAAGAAAACACAGTTTGTAGCTTCTTCAATTTTCTATTGACGAAGTGGTTAGAAATCGTGTAATTTTTCCTGAAGACATCAACTATTTTCTTCCTCAAATATTTTAATTTGTCAAAGGGCAGACATATAGCCCGAACCCTTACATATGTAGACAAAGTTTGACCAGTTAAGATGATAACCTTACTTAAAAACCAACATGAAATGTGTTTAAGTATGTCTAAGTTGTGGTTGAGAAAAAAAGCCAGAAAACCATCATTTCATTGAAATTTTCCCCTTTTAAATGGACTTCAAAAAAGCCAGATGTAAAGGAAAAATTCAGAAAACTACCTGCACATAGAAAAAACCAATATAGAAACCGGTGTCACGCTAATATTGAAAAATTTGTGGAACTTCAAAATAACCGTTTCATGCGTTATGGATGTGTATGTACACTCCTAATGGTGGAAATATTATCTGAAGCAGTCATAAGCGTCTCGGGTGAGACGCGCGTGTTCCACGGGTCGAGCCCAGGTTCCGGACAATAATTTTTTTTTTATAAAATGGAATTTCTTACCTTGACTTGAATTTGTTAAGTTTTTAAAGAAATCTTTTCTTAAAATCAAGTTTTTACAAAAAACGCAAGAAAATTACTAAAAGTTTACCATAACAAAATATCTAAGATAAATACTTACATAGTTACATATTTTTATGAATTTCTTTTAATGAATTTACTTTTTTCTGATTGATATAGGACTTAAGGTAAACTTATACGAAAAGCCATAAAAAATAATAAGGTCAAGTCATATACATATATATCACAAAATATTATTGAAATGCTATAAAAGTCAATATGAAACGTCTTTATACATGTCTAAATTGTTGTTAAGGGAAAAACCAGGAAACCATATACTGAAGTTGTAATTTTCCCCAAGTAGGTGGATTTCAAAAAAGCCAGACCTAAAGAAAAATGGCTAAATTGACAGCACTGTCTGTATATCCAAAACAAAAAAACCAAAATGGAAACCGGCGTCATGCTCATATTAAGAAATTTAAGGAACTTTAAAATACACATTAAATTCATTTTCAATCAAAAATGTATATGTGGACACACTCCTAACGATGAAATATTTTCATTCTCTCACTTATTGAACATATTGAGTTAAAGTAGTGGCGTCGGTGCGTCCAACTCATATTTAATTCTCTTACTCATGTAATGAAATGAAAAAATAAAAGGTTCGCTGAATTTAAGCGTATGAATAGAATTTATGCTTTATTGGAAATTCTTTTCGTTTCATACAAAATTAAATAGGATTTCCTGTGGTAGGCTTTTATCTACTATGCCCATAATATAATATTCTTCAACAAGTTTTGGGAGTCTTGGGTGTCAATGACGTGGATAAAATGAAGGGTACCGTCCTTGATTTTGGAGATGCCATTATCAATGGTAATTAGGTGGCATGAGGAATAAACATGAATTTGGACTTCTGCGAAAGCCGTGGAGGCGATGATACTGAACAGAGATGTTTATTGTTTAATGACCACGAACATTTAATTATTTTAAATTTTATTTCTTAGCATCTAAAATCGTACGCCTATGGCATGCTACTCCATCTTTACATTTTTTCTTAGTCTAGTTTTACTTAATGTGTTTCTTTTAGTGGAAGTTATTCAATTTCTATGAATTGATATTTATCTTATATAACTAAAAACATGTGCATTTTGTTCTGTGCCATCTTACTTATAATTAAAAAAAAAAACTTTAAATTGGAAAGAAAAAAAGAAAAAAGTTTGTTTGAAAAATAAATTTCTCTCTTTGTTTCTTTAATTTTTTTTTTAATATTAATAATTTATTTTAATATTAAGGAATTTTATCGAGCTCTAGGTCATATATATGTGGGATTGAGGAAAACCACTCCACAAATTAATACTGTAATACTACTGAACTACATAGCTTTGAAATGAAGGTTCGATCGTAAACTATGAAGATAGAAGGTTGATATATAGACGTGCAGCCAAGTAGACGTAGTTTCGAACTCAGCAAACTTTGTTCGATATTTGAAGTCTTTCTTTGGAAAATCGGTTTAAAAAATAATCACCTTTAAAATAAATTTTTTAATATTCAATAAACTGTTTTATTTTATTAAATTAAGAGAGAAAAGCAACAGTGGACACAACTATCCCATATACTTGGGGGCTCAACCAATAGCGCACGATTGAAAAAAATTTTGCGGCAATGGCTAGTTTGGAAACATTTGAATTCGTACGAGAAAAGTTGCGTACAAGCAAAAAAGACAGTATATCCGCTCTTCATAAATTTGTATTCGAATCAGAAGGCGATAGATCAAATAGGCAACGTTTGCTCGAATTCAAAGGATTTCAATTCGGCGAGCATGACGATCGCTACAAGCAAAAGCTGACGTATATCGAGAACAATTTGACCGAGGACGATTTAATTTCAACTTGTGACGTATTGGGCTTAAATAGCAACGTAGTTGATGTGAAGCTCCATATTTTGAGGAATTTGCAGATCGCAACATTGCTATCTACAGCAGCAGAGGATAATCAGAATAGCGACGACGAAAATAGCGAAAATGATGATGATGAAGATATGCGTAGTTTCGATGAACCAAATACAAATAATACCAATTTTGAAGATAGAACGAAGCAGGGAGAATGTGCGAATGGGAAGGAGGAATACTGAAAATTTCGAGGAAAACGGCGTGTTGAATGCAAGATTGGCTACAAGAACAACCACATGTTTAGAACCGACACAAATGTCGCGATTTTCAATCAACTTAAGAGACGTGGAAGTATTTCTATAGAGGTATGGTTAAATGATTTCGAGGAAATGGCAATTTTGATGGGTTGGGATGAGTTGCAAAAGTTCATATTTGCAAAAAGTTTTTGTTTAAAACTGTGGTAAACAGTGCAAATATACACAAACAACTGACCGAAAGGAACATGAAAACTGAAGAGAGTGTACAAGAACATTTTTTGTGCATGAAAGAGCTCGCACTGCGTGGTAATATTGAGGAAAATGCCTTGATGCAGTATGTTATTGAAGGTATTCACGATGTAAGTGTGTATAAACAAAACTGTTTTATATAGTGCACACAACCTAAAAGAGTTCAAAGAAATGCGAAATAGTAAGAAAAGTAATGAGTTTAAAACAGATGAAAGGAAAGTCTTTAAAAATGAATAAGATAGATTTACTTGTTATAATTGCGGTGTGAAAGGGCACAAGAGTGTTGACTGAAAAGATAAAAATAAAGGTATGAAATGTTTTCATTGCAAAAAATTTGGACACATTTCAAGAAAGTGTCCAGAATCTGAAGTATAAAATGTCAAAAGCAATGCCCGATACCTGTGTGCCAAAAACAATATTATGAATAAGGTTGTGAATATTGGAAATCAGAAATATGCTGCTCTGTTTGACACAGGCAGTAAGTTTAACATAATGACCGATCGTGTGATTATTCCTTGGGTAAACCAATGTTAGAGCAAACACGCATTTGTTTGGTAGGTTTTGGCGAACGAAAAGAAAACAAAATTAAACCTTTAGGGAAACTGAGTATTGATAATGAAATTGATAACGAAATATTTAGCGTAAATTTTTTGGTAGTATCTGACAGGTGTATGGACGTCGACGCAGTAATTGGAGAAGAGTTTTGTTCACAAACAGAAATACATATAAATAGTGGTGGACTTTTTATAAAGAAAAACTTCGTTGAAAATGAATTGGTATTTCCTATGATGAATGTAGAGCTAACAACTGATGAGATCGATATTGATGAGAGTGCTAGTATATTAGCGAAAGAAGAAGTACGTAATTTAGTGTATAATTACAAACCGGAGAAATGTAAGTCAACTAACGTTGATTTGAAAATTATACTACGGGATGAAACACCCATATCGTTTAGACCGCGGCGACTTTCATTAACACAAAGATTAGTAGTAGATGATCAAATAGAATAATTGTGGTTGAGGAAAAAACCCAGAGAACCATCATTTCAGTATAATTTTCTCCCCTTAAATGGACTTCAAAATAGCCAGATCTAAAGGAAAGCTTCAGAAAACTGCCTGCACATAAAAAAAAAACAATATAGAAACCGGCGTCACGCTAATATTGAGAAATTTGTGGAGCTTCAAAATGAACGTTTCATGCATTTTCAAAAGCCATATGGATATCTATGTATGCTCCTAATGGTAGAAATATTTCCTGAAGCAGGCATAAGCGTCTCGGGTGAGACGAGCGCGTTCCATGGTTCGAGCCCAGGTTCCGGACAATCATTTTTTTTTTATAAAATGGAATTTCTTGAATTTGTTAAGCTTTTTAAGCAATCTTTTCTTAAAACCGATTTTTTACAAAAAAACCGCAAAAAAATTACTAAAAGTTTACCGTAACAAAATATGTAAGGCAAATACTTACATAGTTACATAGTTTTATGAATTTTTTTTAAAGAATTTACTTTTTTTCTGATTGATATAGGACTTAAGGGAAACTTAAACGAACAGAAATAATAAGTTCAAGTCATATACATATACGAGGTGTGTTCAAAAAGTATCGCGAATTTTGTGTTTTTCCAAAAATTATTTATTTATTCATGAATATCTATTTTGTCCCTTCAAAGTAATCCCCATGAGATATTATACACTTGTGCCAACGGTTTTTCCAATCTTCGAAGCACTTCAAAAAATCATTTTTTTGTATCTTGTTCAGCTCCTCCTTCGATGCCGTCTTTATCTCGTCAAGAGAAGCGTAACGTCGTCCTTTCATGGGCCTCTTCAGTTTAGGGAACAAGAAAAAGTCACAGGGGGCCAGATCTGGGGAATACGGTGGCTGCGGCATCATTAGTGTGTTGTTTTTGGCCAAAAAGTCTCGCACAAGCAACGATGCGTGAGCAGGGGCGTTATCGTGGTGCAAAAGAAAAATTTTGTTCTTCCACAAATCCGGGCGTTTCTGGCGGATTGCTTCGCGCAAATTGCGCATAACTTGCAGGCAATATTCCTTATTGACCGTTCTTCCCTGTGGCAAGAACTCATAAAACTTTCACATTCGACCGAACTTGGCGCGCTTCTTTCGGTCTTGGTTCGTGCGGCAGCTTCCATTGCGATGATTGAGCTTTGGTTTCCACGTCATAACCATAAACCCACGATTCGTCACCAGTTATGACCCTCTGGAGCAAATTTGGGTCGTCGCGGACAGAGTTTAACATCTCATTAGCAATGTTCATGCGATGCTGTTTTTGGTCACAATTGAGCAATTTTGGTAAACAAATAGGTAAAAATCGTAGACGATCCAAAACACGTGCAAGCAAAGCAGCTGTCAACAATTAACTGAACCTTCAAAATGGCCGAGCTTGTCGGCATAAGTGAGAGACATGAGTATCAACATAACGCCATTCGAAATTCGAATATACGTAACCAGCGAAAATTCAAAATTCGCGATACGTTTTGAACACACCTCGTATATCACAAAATATTATTAAAATGCTACAAAAGTCAACATGAAATGTCTTTATACATGTCTAAATTGTTGTTAAGTGAAAAAACCAGGAAACCATATACTGAAGTTATAATCTTCCCCCGCTAAATGGGTTTCAAAAAAGCTAGACCTCAAGGAAAATGGCTAAATTGACAGCACTGTCTGTATATCCAAAACAAGAAAACCAAAATGGAAACCCGCGCTATGCTCATATTGAGAAATTTAAGGAACTTTAAAACACCCGCTAAATTCATTTTCAATCAAAAATGTATATGTGGACACACTCCTAACTGTGAAATATTTTCATTCTCTCACTCATTAAGAAAATTGTCTGTCCAATTTGATTTTGAGCGATAGTTGACCTCCCCTATACTGAGCTGTACCAAAACCTTAAAAAAAGAATACCAATTTGTTTTCAACATATCTCGCACGTTTTATTGCAAACAATAGTTCAAAATTAAAATTACTCCATTATAAAAATGAGGTTCAAAAACACCCATAGTCGCCCCCTGTTCATATAACTCAAAATATTTTTTGTTTATGCGCAATCAAACCTCCTTTCTTGTTTTTTTTGATTCAAAGATTCAAAGGTATTCATGGCCTTTATTTTCGATCCGGTATTTAGATGCCTCCTAAAATCCTAAAAAACACAAGTGTTTATAATGAAATGTAAACTTTTATTGTTCATAAAACTCCAATATTAAAACGGGTTTCCAAACCAATCATGGCCGCCTTATAATTCAAAACTTAAGATCAAGTCAAAATAGGAAGGTGCGTTGTTGAGTCAGAATTGCTAAATTGAATTTGTAATTTTCTCCCGGTAAATGGATTACAAAAAAGCACTGCCTGTATACTAATAACCAAAAAATTACAATACGGCAACCATGTCTAAACGGTGGATATATTTTGCCTCACTGAGCTCCTTACGTTAAAGTAACCATTATCTATATATTAATTGGCTAACATTTTTTTCATACAATCAATTGCCAGAGTATATCTATATCTAAACATGCATAATTTCAGTAAAAATGTATTTTGATATATTCGTATTAGTCAGAAGCGGTGCATAGGTGTATTATGTTTAACAAATAATGCTTCATTTATTTATAATAATTCACTAAATTTTTCTGCATAAAGCCAAATCTGTCAACTAAAGTATCTGACTGCGTTATCGTACATACAGTAGTAGCGCAGGTGGTAAGGGTTTCGCCTACGACGCTTGCATTGCAGGGTTCGAGCCCAGGTTCCGGACTACTTTTCTTTTTGTAAAATTTAATTTGTTTTTAAATATGTATATGACAACTTCTTATCATGATTTTTTTTAAAGTTTATTATATTTTTAACACAATACTTTTCTGTGTATGACCTCTATCTTGGAGTGAAAAAATCAAATTTTTGCAAAAAAAAACCCCCAGAAAATGTTTCCAGTTTGTCAAACCAAAATACTTAAAAAAATACCTACATAGCTTCATGCATTTTTTAAGAAATTAAATTTTTTCTCAATAATATTTGACTTAAGGTAAATATATATGTAGGCCGTATGAAATAATATTATAATAATTTTGTATATAACAACCCAATTCCGTCGGAACGAGAAACTCAGTAGAGAATTTTGATAATTTTCATTATTTCTATCGGGGTTTCCCGATGAGACAGAACGGCTGATATACCCTATATTTAAAATAAAAAAAAAAGAAAACACAGTTTGTAGCTTCTTCAATTTTCTATTGACGAAGTGGTTAGAAATCGTGTAATTTTTCCTGAAGACATCAACTATTTTCTTCCTCAAATATTTTAATTTGTCAAAGGGCAGACATATAGCCCGAACCCTTACATATGTAGACAAAGTTTGACCAGTTAAGATGATAACCTTACTTAAAAACCAACATGAAATGTGTTTAAGTATGTCTAAGTTGTGGTTGAGAAAAAAAGCCAGAAAACCATCATTTCATTGAAATTTTCCCCTTTTAAATGGACTTCAAAAAAGCCAGATGTAAAGGAAAAATTCAGAAAACTACCTGCACATAGAAAAAACCAATATAGAAACCGGTGTCACGCTAATATTGAAAAATTTGTGGAACTTCAAAATAACCGTTTCATGCGTTATGGATGTGTATGTACACTCCTAATGGTGGAAATATTATCTGAAGCAGTCATAAGCGTCTCGGGTGAGACGCGCGTGTTCCACGGGTCGAGCCCAGGTTCCGGACAATAATTTTTTTTTTATAAAATGGAATTTCTTACCTTGACTTGAATTTGTTAAGTTTTTAAAGAAATCTTTTCTTAAAATCAAGTTTTTACAAAAAACGCAAGAAAATTACTAAAAGTTTACCATAACAAAATATCTAAGATAAATACTTACATAGTTACATATTTTTATGAATTTCTTTTAATGAATTTACTTTTTTCTGATTGATATAGGACTTAAGGTAAACTTATACGAAAAGCCATAAAAAATAATAAGGTCAAGTCATATACATATATATCACAAAATATTATTGAAATGCTATAAAAGTCAATATGAAACGTCTTTATACATGTCTAAATTGTTGTTAAGGGAAAAACCAGGAAACCATATACTGAAGTTGTAATTTTCCCCAAGTAGGGGGATTTCAAAAAAGCCAGACCTAAAGAAAAATGGCTAAATTGACAGCACTGTCTGTATATCCAAAACAAAAAAACCAAAATGGAAACCGGCGTCATGCTCATATTAAGAAATTTAAGGAACTTTAAAATACACATTAAATTCATTTTCAATCAAAAATGTATATGTGGACACACTCCTAACGATGAAATATTTTCATTCTCTCACTTATTGAACATATTGAGTTAAAGTAGTGGCGTCGGTGCGTCCAACTCATATTTAATTCTCTTACTCATGTAATGAAATGAAAAAATAAAAGGTTCGCTGAATTTAAGCGTATGAATAGAATTTATGCTTTATTGGAAATTCTTTTCGTTTCATACAAAATTAAATAGGATTTCCTGTGGTAGGCTTTTATCTACTATGCCCATAATATAATATTTTTCAACAAGTTTTGGGAGTCTTGGGTGTCAATGACGTGGATAAAATGAAGGGTACCGTCCTTGATTTTGGAGATGCCATTATCAATGGTAATTAGGTGGCATGAGGAATAAACATGAATTTGGACTTCTGCGAAAGCCGTGGAGGCGATGATACTGAACAGAGATGTTTATTGTTTAATGACCACGAACATTTAATTATTTTAAATTTTATTTCTTAGCATCTAAAATCGTACGCCTATGGCATGCTACTCCATCTTTACATTTTTTCTTAGTCTAGTTTTACTTAATGTGTTTCTTTTAGTGGAAGTTATTCAATTTCTATGAATTGATATTTATCTTATATAACTAACAACATGTGCATTTTGTTCTGTGCCATCTTACTTATAATTAAAAAAAAAAAACTTTAAATTGGAAAGAAAAAAAGAAAAAAGTTTGTTTGAAAAATAAATTTCTCTCTTTGTTTCTTAAATTTTTTTTTTAATATTAATAATTTATTTTAATATTAAGGAATTTTATCGAGCTCTAGGTCATATATATGTGGGATTGAGGAAAACCACTCCACAAATTAATACTGTAATACTACTGAACTACATAGCTTTGAAATGAAGGTTCGATCGTAAACTATGAAGATAGAAGGTTGATATATAGACGTGCAGCCAAGTAGACGTAGTTTCGAACTCAGCAAACTTTGTTCGATATTTGAAGTCTTTCTTTGGAAAATCGGTTTAAAAAATAATCACCTTTAAAATAAATTTTTTAATATTCAATAAACTGTTTTATTTTATTAAATTAAGAGAGAAAAGCAACAGTGGACACAACTATCCCATATACTTGGGGGCTCAACCAATAGCGCACGATTGAAAAAAATTTTGCGGCAATGGCTAGTTTGGAAACATTTGAATTTGTACGAGAAAAGTTGCGTACAAGCAAAAAAGACAGTATATCCGCTCTTCATAAATTTGTATTCGAATCAGAAGGCGATAGATCAAATAGGCAACTTTTGCTCGAATTCAAAGGATTTCAATTCGGCGAGCATGACGATCGCTACAAGCAAAAGCTGACGTATATCGAGAACAATTTGACCGAGGACGATTTAATTTCAACTTGTGACGTATTGGGCTTAAATAGCAACGTAGTTGATGTGAAGCTCCATATTTTGAGGAATTTGCAGATCGCAACATTGCTATCTACAGCAGCAGAGGATAATCAGAATAGCGACGACGAAAATAGCGAAAATGATGATGATGAAGATATGCGTAGTTTCGATGAACCAAATACAAATAATACCAATTTTGAAGATAGAACGAAGCAGGGAGAATGTGCGAATGGGAAGGAGGAATACTGAAAATTTCGAGGAAAACGGCGTGTTGAATGCAAGATTGGCTACAAGAACAACCACATGTTTAGAACCGACACAAATGTCGCGATTTTCAATCAACTTAAGAGACGTGGAAGTATTTCTATAGAGGTATGGTTAAATGATTTCGAGGAAATGGCAATTTTGATGGGTTGGGATGAGTTGCAAAAGTTCATATTTGCAAAAAGTTTTTGTTTAAAACTGTGGTAAACAGTGCAAATATACACAAACAACTGACCGAAAGGAACATGAAAACTGAAGAGAGTGTACAAGAACATTTTTTGTGCATGAAAGAGCTCGCACTGCGTGGTAATATTGAGGAAAATGCCTTGATGCAGTATGTTATTGAAGGTATTCACGATGTAAGTGTGTATAAACAAAACTGTTTTATATAGTGCACACAACCTAAAAGAGTTCAAAGAAATTCGAAATAGTAAGAAAAGTAATGAGTTTAAAACAGATGAAAGGAAAGTCTTTAAAAATGAATAAGATAGATTTACTTGTTATAATTGCGGTGTGAAAGGGCACAAGAGTGTTGACTGAAAAGATAAAAATAAAGGTATGAAATGTTTTCATTGCAAAAAATTTGGACACATTTCAAGAAAGTGTCCAGAATCTGAAGTATAAAATGTCAAAAGCAATGCCCGATACCTGTGTGCCAAAAACAATATTATGAATAAGGTTGTGAATATTGGAAATCAGAAATATGCTGCTCTGTTTGACACAGGCAGTAAGTTTAACATAATGACCGATCGTGTGATTATTCCTTGGGTAAACCAATGTTAGAGCAAACACGCATTTGTTTGGTAGGTTTTGGCGAACGAAAAGAAAACAAAATTAAACCTTTAGGGAAACTGAGTATTGATAATGAAATTGATAACGAAATATTTAGCGTAAATTTTTTGGTAGTATCTGACAGGTGTATGGACGTCGACGCAGTAATTGGAGAAGAGTTTTGTTCACAAACAGAAATACATATAAATAGTGGTGGACTTTTTATAAAGAAAAACTTCGTTGAAAATGAATTGGTATTTCCTATGATGAATGTAGAGCTAACAACTGATGAGATCGATATTGATGAGAGTGCTAGTATATTAGCGAAAGAAGAAGTACGTAATTTAGTGTATAATTACAAACCGGAGAAATGTAAGTCAACTAACGTTGATTTGAAAATTATACTACGGGATGAAACACCCATATCGTTTAGACCGCGGCGACTTTCATTAACACAAAGATTAGTAGTAGATGATCAAATAGAATAATTGTGGTTGAGGAAAAAACCCAGAGAACCATCATTTCAGTATAATTTTCTCCCCTTAAATGGACTTCAAAATAGCCAGATCTAAAGGAAAGCTTCAGAAAACTGCCTGCACATAAAAAAAAAACAATATAGAAACCGGCGTCACGCTAATATTGAGAAATTTGTGGAGCTTCAAAATGAACGTTTCATGCATTTTCAAAAGCCATATGGATATCTATGTATGCTCCTAATGGTAGAAATATTTCCTGAAGCAGGCATAAGCGTCTCGGGTGAGACGAGCGCGTTCCATGGTTCGAGCCCAGGTTCCGGACAATAACTTTTTTTTTATAAAATGGAATTTCTTGAATTTGTTAAGCTTTTTAAGCAATCTTTTCTTAAAACCGATTTTTTACAAAAAAACCGCAAAAAAATTACTAAAAGTTTACCGTAACAAAATATGTAAGGCAAATACTTACATAGTTACATAGTTTTATGAATTTTTTTTAAAGAATTTACTTTTTTTCTGATTGATATAGGACTTAAGGGAAACTTAAACAAACAGAAATAATAAGTTCAAGTCATATACATATACGAGGTGTGTTCAAAAAGTATCGCGAATTTTGTGTTTTTCCAAAAATTATTTATTTATTCATGAATATCTATTTTGTCCCCTTCAAAGTAATCCCCATGAGATATTATACACTTGTGCCAACGGTTTTTCCAATCTTCGAAGCACTTCAAAAAATCATTTTTTTGTATCTTGTTCAGCTCCTCCTTCGATGCCGTCTTTATCTCGTCAAGAGAAGCGTAACGTCGTCCTTTCATGGGCCTCTTCAGTTTAGGGAACAAGAAAAAGTCACAGGGGGCCAGATCTGGGGAATACGGTGGCTGCGGCATCATTAGTGTGTTGTTTTTGGCCAAAAAGTCTCGCACAAGCAACGATGCGTGAGCAGGGGCGTTATCGTGGTGCAAAAGAAAAATTTTGTTCTTCCACAAATCCGGGCGTTTCTGGCGGATTGCTTCGCGCAAATTGCGCATAACTTGCAGGCAATATTCCTTATTGACCGTTCTTCCCTGTGGCAAGAACTCATAAAACTTTCACATTCGACCGAACTTGGCGCGCTTCTTTCGGTCTTGGTTCGTGCGGCAGCTTCCATTGCGATGATTGAGCTTTGGTTTCCACGTCATAACCATAAACCCACGATTCGTCACCAGTTATGACCCTCTGGAGCAAATTTGGGTCGTCGCGGACAGAGTTTAACATCTCATTAGCAATGTTCATGCGATGCTGTTTTTGGTCACAATTGAGCAATTTTGGTAAACAAATAGGTAAAAATCGTAGACGATCCAAAACACGTGCAAGCAAAGCAGCTGTCAACAATTAACTGAACCTTCAAAATGGCCGAGCTTGTCGGCATAAGTGAGAGACATGAGTATCAACATAACGCCATTCGAAATTCGAATATACGTAACCAGCGAAAATTCAAAATTCGCGATACGTTTTGAACACACCTCGTATATCACAAAATATTATTAAAATGCTACAAAAGTCAACATGAAATGTCTTTATACATGTCTAAATTGTTGTTAAGTGAAAAAACCAGGAAACCATATACTAAAGTTATAATCTTCCCCCGCTAAATGGGTTTCAAAAAAGCTAGACCTCAAGGAAAATGGCTAAATTGACAGCACTGTCTGTATATCCAAAACAAGAAAACCAAAATGGAAACCCGCGCTATGCTCATATTGAGAAATTTAAGGAACTTTAAAACACCCGCTAAATTCATTTTCAATCAAAAATGTATATGTGGACACACTCCTAACTGTGAAATATTTTCATTCTCTCACTCATTAAGAAAATTGTCTGTCCAATTTGATTTTGAGCGATAGTTGACCTCCCCTATACTGAGCTGTACCAAAACCTTAAAAAAAGAATACCAATTTGTTTTCAACATATCTCGCACGTTTTATTGCAAACAATAGTTCAAAATTAAAATTACTCCATTATAAAAATGAGGTTCAAAAACACCCATAGTCGCCCCCTGTTCATATAACTCAAAATATTTTTTGTTTATGCGCAATCAAACCTCCTTTCTTGTTTTTTTTGATTCAAAGATTCAAAGGTATTCATGGCCTTTATTTTCGATCCGGTATTTAGATGCCTCCTAAAATCCTAAAAAACACAAGTGTTTATAATGAAATGTAAACTTTTATTGTTCATAAAACTCCAATATTAAAACGGGTTTCCAAACCAATCATGGCCGCCTTATAATTCAAAACTTAAGATCAAGTCAAAATAGGAAGGTGCGTTGTTGAGTCAGAATTGCTAAATTGAATTTGTAATTTTCTCCCGGTAAATGGATTACAAAAAAGCACTGCCTGTATACTAATAACCAAAAAATTACAATACGGCAACCATGTCTAAACGGTGGATATATTTTGCCTCACTGAGCTCCTTACGTTAAAGTAACCATTATCTATATATTAATTGGCTAACATTTTTTTCATACAATCAATTGCCAGAGTATATCTATATCTAAACATGCATAATTTCAGTAAAAATGTATTTTGATATATTCGTATTAGTCAGAAGCGGTGCATAGGTGTATTATGTTTAACAAATAATGCTTCATTTATTTATAATAATTCACTAAATTTTTCTGCATAAAGCCAAATCTGTCAACTAAAGTATCTGACTGCGTTATCGTACATACAGTAGTAGCGCAGGTGGTAAGGGTTTCGCCTACGACGCTTGCATTGCAGGGTTCGAGCCCAGGTTCCGGACTACTTTTCTTTTTGTAAAATTTAATTTGTTTTTAAATATGTATATGACAACTTCTTATCATGATTTTTTTTAAAGTTTATTATATTTTTAAGACAATACTTTTCTGTGTATGACCTCTATCTTGGAGTGAAAAAATCAAATTTTTGCAAAAAAAAACCCCCAGAAAATGTTTCCAGTTTGTCAAAACAAAATACTTAAAAAAATACCTACATAGCTTCATGCATTTTTTAAGAAATTAAATTTTTTCTCAATAATATTTGACTTAAGGTAAATATATATGTAGGCCGTATGAAATAATATTATAATAATTTTGTATATCACAACCCAATTCCGTCGGAACGAGAAACTCAGTAGAGAATTTTGATAATTTTCATTATTTCTATCGGGGTTTCCCGATGAGACAGAACGGCTGATATACCCTATATTTAAAATAAAAAAAAAAGAAAACACAGTTTGTAGCTTCTTCAATTTTCTATTGACGAAGTGGTTAGAAATCGTGTAATTTTTCCTGAAGACATCAACTATTTTCTTCCTCAAATATTTTAATTTGTCAAAGGGCAGACATATAGCCCGAACCCTTACATATGTAGACAAAATTTGACCAGTTAAGATGATAACCTTACTTAAAAACCAACATGAAATGTGTTTAAGTATGTCTAAGTTGTGGTTGAGAAAAAAAGCCAGAAAACCATCATTTCATTGAAATTTTCCCCTTTTAAATGGACTTCAAAAAAGCCAGATGTAAAGGAAAAATTAAGAAAACTACCTGCACATAGAAAAAACCAATATAGAAACCGGTGTCACGCTAATATTGAAAAATTTGTGGAACTTCAAAATAACCGTTTCATGCGTTATGGATGTGTATGTACACTCCTAATGGTGGAAATATTATCTGAAGCAGTCATAAGCGTCTCGGGTGAGACGCGCGTGTTCCACGGGTCGAGCCCAGGTTCCGGACAATAATTTTTTTTTTATAAAATGGAATTTCTTACCTTGACTTGAATTTGTTAAGTTTTTAAAGAAATCTTTTCTTAAAATCAAGTTTTTACAAAAAACGCAAGAAAATTACTAAAAGTTTACCATAACAAAATATCTAAGATAAATACTTACATAGTTACATATTTTTATGAATTTCTTTTAATGAATTTACTTTTTTCTGATTGATATAGGACTTAAGGTAAACTTATACGAAAAGCCATAAAAAATAATAAGGTCAAGTCATATACATATATATCACAAAATATTATTGAAATGCTATAAAAGTCAATATGAAACGCCTTTATACATGTCTAAATTGTTGTTAAGGGAAAAACCAGGAAACCATATACTGAAGTTGTAATTTTCCCCAAGTAGGTGGATTTCAAAAAAGCCAGACCTAAAGAAAAATGGCTAAATTGACAGCACTGTCTGTATATCCAAAACAAAAAAACCAAAATGGAAACCGGCGTCATGCTCATATTAAGAAATTTAAGGAACTTTAAAATACACATTAAATTCATTTTCAATCAAAAATGTATATGTGGACACACTCCTAACGATGAAATATTTTCATTCTCTCACTTATTGAACATATTGAGTTAAAGTAGTGGCGTCGGTGCGTCCAACTCATATTTAATTCTCTTACTCATGTAATGAAATGAAAAAATAAAAGGTTCGCTGAATTTAAGCGTATGAATAGAATTTATGCTTTATTGGAAATTCTTTTCGTTTCATACAAAATTTCTTACACTAATACTTACAAGCTACAAGTGTTTACATGTTATGCAAAGTCAGCAATAAGTTGGTAGTTCACATTGACAAACCGATACTGTCGATCAGTCATGCTGATCGGTACGTGTGTTGGTCGGTGTGACGGGTTGAGTAATTGGGTGACAAATGTAAGCAGATACGTGGCGTGTATATATGTTGTTGAACTTCCGTTGGGTTGAACATAGTTTATTTGGGTCAATATTTGTATATGCATATAAATGCATTGAAAGTGACACGCATTCTGAGTAATGCTACACCATTCGCCTTAGGAATAGTCGTATACAATTGAGAACAATTGTGTACGGCTATTAAAAAGACTTAATTCCCAACTTAAGGTTTGCTTGCGTTTACAAGATTTTAATTGCTCTTCGTGTGCCTTTGCAATTTATTGCATAACGGTAACTTGATATCGAAAGTGAAAAGTTTGTTTATGAGGTTTTTTATCTGTTTACATTTGTTTCACATGTGTCTTTATTGTGCTGACTTTTTTTGTATTTTGAACATGATATGTTGTATTTTGTTTTCTTTGGCTCGTGTGCCTGTTTATCAAAATGAGTAAACTGAGGTGCTTATGGTTTGGTTGTTTTTTTTTGTTATTACTAGTGGTGTTATATTGTTTTAAGTCTATTCTTATGAATTATAATTTCTCTCTTGTTGTTGTTTTTATTGCTATTTTCTATGCTATGTGGTATTAAAGTAAAATTATTATTTTTATCAATATTTTTAACTTTATAGTGTCCGTTATATCTATTTTCTAACTTATGGGAGGCCTCTTCTCTAACTAACACTAAATCTCCTATGTTTATTTCCTTACTATAGCTACTTTTATCATAATTTGTTTTTTGTTTTTCTTTAGCCTTTTAACCAATTTTCTAGCTCTTTGCTGTGCTACTTGAAGTCTACGTATATTTTACTTCTTTGTCGTGAGCTTCGTGATTGTACAATGGGCTGATTTTCTTTTCTTTTAGGAATTCGTAATTCGGTGGATTTTTTGCAAAGATTAGTTCAAAGGGACAATTATTATGTGTGGTTGGCGGCGTCGTATTGTAACAATACGCGAAATACCTGACGTATTCATCCCAATCGTCTTTGTCACTGGATTTGTATGAACGTATATATTCATTGAATGTCCGGTGACTGCGTTCTACAGTACCCAAAGTTTGATGATGGTACGGTGTTGAAGATTTATGTTCAATTTTCAACAATTTACACAGTTCTTTGAATAAGCTATTTTTGTATTCTGTACCCATGTCCGTTATGATTGTTTTCATGCGTCCATAAATCAAAATGAAATGCTCGAACACAGCTTTAGCGACTGTTGTTGCATGTTTGCTTGGGACTGGAATCGCTGCCAAGTATTTGGTTGGATCGCATATAATCGTAACCGCATATCCGTTTCCATTTATCGACTTCGGTAATGGTCGGACTGTGTCGATTTGTACAATATCGAATGCCTTCGCAGGTGTCTCCGTTATTGTCATTGGCTCCTTTATATGCTTATTAGTTTTATTTTTCTTACAGTGGATGCAGTTCTTTACGTATTTTCTTACGTCTTTTCTCATATTCAGCCAGCTATACTTCTGCTTAATTTTATCTGTCATGCGATTTATTCATGGGTGGCCACCACAAATAGGATCGTCATGATATTTGCGCAGAATTTCTTTAATTTTCTCGGGATTTGTCACATATATAACCTCTGGGGTTAGAGCGATTGTTAGGTTTTTGAGAACTTAGGTCAATCTTATACTCAACAATTAGGTTGCTTGTTTCTAGATCGCTAACAATTTTCTTTCCTTTTTTGAAATATAATTTCGGAGGATTGAAAACGAGCTCGACATGTCTTTTTACTTAAAATTTATTTAGCGCTTCGTAAATATTAGGGTTCTCTTTGTGACTTTCTTTATTTTCAACATTGCTGCTGGTATGTTTTGTCGATGATTTTTAATAATTTACTTGCTTCCACTTACATATCTTTTAAGTTTGTGATTGTTATGCGGGATAATGCGTCCGCAATATGATTTTCTTTTCCGGCTATGTACTCCACTTCAAAATCGTACTCCTCTAAATCGAGTCTTACTTCATTGAGAATAGGTATGTTAAAGGACGATGGTCGGTTTTAACTAAACATTTTCTGCCATAGACATATGGTCTGAAGAAAGTTATGGCCCAATGGATTGCGTCCAATTCTTGTTCTATTGTGGCTTTGTTGGTTTTGCCTTTCGTGAAGGACCTAGAAGCGTAAGCAATTGGTAACTCTTTGCCATCATGTTCCTGCCCCACAAGCGTACCCACTAGCGTCTGTTGTTATGCAGAATTCTTTATCGAAATCTGGGTATTGCAAAAGTTTTGGGCTAATTAATGCTTCCTTTAAGTAGACAAAAGCTTTTTGACATTCTTCTTGCAAAGCTAGTTAATTTTCTTGAGTGTTTTGCAAAATTCGGTACAAATCTTCTGTAATAGTTGCAGAAAGGTACGAATCTCTTAACTTTATCGGCTGTTTTTGGTGTTGGGTAATTTTGGACCATTTCGAATTTGCTTGGGTAGGGTAATATTCGCTTGTTTGTACATTTATGTCCTAAATATGTTACTTCTTGGCTGCAAAATAGACATTTATCTGGATGTAATTTTAGGTTGTATTTTCTACAAGTGGAGAACACGTCTCTTAAGTTTTTTAGCATATGGTTTTCAGAACAACCTAATACGACTAAATCATCCATGTAGAGAAATGCTTGAGATGGTTTGAGGCCTGCGAAGGCTAGTGTCATCATTCTTTGGAATGAATTCTATGCTACTTTTAGTCCGTAGGGTAGTCTTTTTAATCTATATGTGCCATTTTTGGCTGTGAATGAGGTTATATCCCTGGAGTCTGGGTGTAATTTGATTTGATGAAAACCTGACATAAGGTATATGCATGCAAATATTTTGCTTTTCCTAGTTGATCTGAAATGTCGTCAATTCTTGGAAGTGGGAATTTGTCTGCTGCTAGCTTTTTATTTACCTGTCTGTAGTCAACCACTAGTTTCCATCTTTGTTCTGTTTTCACTGGGAGTGATTTTTTAGGGACTAGTAGGATTGGGCTATTATATTCTGATATGGAGGGTTCTATTATGCCCTCTTCAATTAACTTATTTACTTGTTTGCTAATTCCTCCTTTTTGTGTTTGAGGCAATCTATAATTTTTTATGTAAACGGGAGTGTCATCCTTCATGTATAATTTTTGTTTATAAAAATTATTAGAGAAAATTGGTTCAGTTTCTAGTGCAAATATGTCTATGAATTCTGTGCATAGTGTTGTTAACTGAGGGTTGACAAATTTTGGAAACTTTTTGTTAATCTTTTTAATTTCTCTGTGTCGTTGCACTTTTAACGTGTGTGGTTGTTTTAATTAGTGTGTAATCATCTAAATTTTCGGTATTGATCTTGTGATTTAGAATGGTTGTGTTTTTATTTGTTGTGTTGATAATTCTAACGAAAGTTTGATCTTAATTTGTAATGGTGTTGGTATTAAAATGCCTTCAGATAATTGCTGGTGTGGGATAAAGATGTTTTTGTTATCAGTGTTTACTTTGACTTGTCTAATGACTTCAGATCTAGCAGGGATCGTAATTGTATTTACAGACAGACAATTTGTTAGGTGCATCGTTATTGTTTGGGGGAAATCATATGGTCTTAGGATTAGTTTATCCTCTGTTTTTCCATAGTCTAAAATACAATTGTACTTCTTTATGAAATCTAGTCCTATTATTCCATCGCAAGGGATTGGAAAGTCGTCTTCTATGACGTGGAATTTATGGTAAATTAGAAGGTCACCACCTTTTAAATCTGCTTTAACTGTGCCTAATGTGCTGGTTATATCCTGACCAATGCCCTTTAGATCCGAATTTGCTCTGTATTTATTTTGTGATTATGACCAATTTGATGCTTTTTAATAATCGAGATGTCTGCTCCTGTATCAATTAAGGAATTTGAAATCGAATTATTTAGGGACGTCCTTGTTGATATATAGCTGTTTAGATGTAAGTTGAGTACGCATATTTTTCTCTCTGTTAATCTTGAAGTGGAGCTTCCTGGTTTTCCGTCTGGGTGCAGCTGCGCACGTTACGGGTCTGATTGTAAGGTCTGTTGCCGTTGTGGTCCTCTTTGGTTATTATTATTATTATTGTTATTATTGGATCTCGAGTTATTGTTGTACTTCGGTTGCGGTCTAAATCTCCTACCTTGGTAATTCCCATAGTTGTTACTTCAGTAACCTCCACGGAAATTACTCCAGTACTGACTCTGCTGTCGTACGTTCAAAATTGTATTCGAGCTGCCTGTCATTTCGGTACAGCTGTTGGTGAACTTAGAGATTGCATCGTTCATTGTTGTGAATGTTCCCGCTTGCATTATCATTTTGACTTTATCATTGGAGCAGTTTTTACACATAGCTTTGACTGCTGCTTGTGTTGAATATCTCGTTGCTAAGTCTGGATTGAGTCCGTCCGAGATATACCCTCCTTCTAATGACCTTGTAATTTTTTCTATTTCTGCTGTGTATTGGTTAGCAGTTTTGCTACGCTGTTGGATGTTCAGGAGTTTAGCAGTTAAAACTTTCACTGATTCACCCTTTATTGCGGCTTTCAATTTTGTTTTTATTTTTCCTATTGTATTTTCGATACTGATAAAATTTCTTACCGTGTCTTTTAGCTTTGTTTTAATTATTGTGATCACTAACGCTTCGTGCTCATCTTTGATTTGTTCAAGTAGATCAAGGGAATCTAGGAAACTGTGCAAGTTTTCCGGCTTACCATCAAACTCTGGTAGAACTGATGAAGCAGTTTAAATAAATTCAACTACTGTTTGTACCATTGTGAAGTTTATGGTTGGGATGTTTAGAGGTTTATTTTCTTCCGCTAATGGAGTCGGGCTCTGAGCACGTTCTGATAAAAGTGAATTGAAATCTATCTGAATTTTTTCCTCTATTGTGGTTGGTATTGTTAATTCTATATTGTATCTAGCTAATGACGATACTAGTTTATCTCGTACGGCGGAGAAAAATTGGTAAGCTTCTTTTTGGTGTTCTTTGGTAAGTATGTTATTTACCGATTTAATCGTTTGTCCTATGCTATTCAGAGCTTCTAAAATTATGTTCAAATGCTTTACTATTGTCTCTGTTGTAATAGGAGTACTTTTATTTATGCATTTGTACGACTTACTGGCTTTTGCTTTTTCTTCATATAACATGTCGTATATTTCCTGGTATATTCAGTTTTTGATTAGACGCGGTGTTGTACATTATTTAATTGTCTAAATTTTTTCTTTATATAGTTTTTTATTAAAATTGCAATTGCGACAGTTAAAAGTGTAATTACGCCTGCAAAGATAGTTAACCATTTGTCTGAAAGTTCTTCCTTATTTTCTATGTTGGGGTGTGGTTCGTATCTAACCAGTTTATTTTCATAATTTTTCTCTGCAGAATTTTCCTTCCCTACTTCGTATCCTGCTCTTCCTATTAGGATACCGTTTAATGCAATTTTTCACCATGCCATTTTCATAAAAAGAATTTTGAATTTATTTGTATTTTTACTTTATTTGCATTCCAATTTACTCAGTTTACTTAGTAACAAGATTTCTTATTTTCCGAAAACTTTTAGTATTATTATTTATTTCTTAACATGTTTATTTTTTCTTTTAATTTTAGCCTATCAACCGTATTAGTTGTAAGGTTAAGTAAAAGTTTCGGCTATTTCTTCTTAAATTCTTTCTGGGTCGTAACTTCCTGCTTATTATTTACCTATTCTTATATCTAATAGGCCCTTTTTTGTTTTTTAAATATTTTCCCTAAGCAAAATGAAAATTTTACTCTTGGTTTAGCGGCCGTGAGGCGTGCTCAAATTATTCTTTCTTTTCTCCTTTAAATGGTCATCTAACCGCCTGGGCGATTTTAAACAATTTATTCTAAATATACTTAAATCGCCGACAGTCTTGCTGCCAGTCCCATTGTCTTCGGCACTAGCTTGTAAAATTCCATTAACATCAATTTCAAATGACACTTCAAAAGGTTTTGATCATTTGCAATAACAATCTTTTCCTTGTGAGGACCGCCATGTAATGTATTGGTTCCTATGTCCTACTGCTGCCGGTCAGGTTGCTGCCAATTTTCATTGAACTCTCACAAAGAATGCATGTGCATGTGCACATTTTAGTTCCTTAATAGTTTAAATTTAATTGTAATTGGCCAAAATGGCAGGATCGGCAGGATCGCCATGTAATGAAATGAAAAAATTAAAGGGTCGCTGAATTTAAGCGTATGAATAGAATTGATTCCTTATTGGAAATTCTTTTCTTTTTATACAAAATTTCTTACACTAATTTACACTAATACTTACAAGCTACAGCAATAAGTTGCTAGTTCACATTGACAAACCGATACTGTCGATCAGTCATGCTGATCGGTACGTGTGTTGGTCGGTGTGACGGGTTGAGTAATTGGGTGACAAATGTAAGCAGATACGTGGCGTGTATATATGTTGTTGAACTTCCGTTGGGTTGAACATAGTTTATTTGGGTCAATATTTGTATATGCATATAAATGCATTGAAAGTGACACGCATTCTGAGTAATGCTACACTCATTAAGCAAATTGAGTTAAAGTATACACCAGCGTCGGCGCGTCTGTCCAATTTGATTTTGAGCGAGAGTTGCCTCGCCTATACTGAACTGTACCAAAATCTTAAAAAAATACCAATTTGTTTTCAATATATCTAGCGAGTTTTATTGCACGCAATAGTTTAAATTTAAAATTTTTAGGGAAACACAATAAAAGCAAAATTTTTTTTTATAGAATTCTATTACAAAATGAGATTCAAGATCATCCAAAGTCGCTGCCGTTCACATAATTCAACATTAAAATTTTTTTTAAAAAAGCAATAACGCTTATGTTTTTTGTAAAAGTCTATAATGAAAATGAGATTCGAAGGTATGGATGGCCACTATTTACGGTCGGTTATTTAGATGCATCGTAAAATATTTGTTTTCAATATATCTCGCACGTTTTATTGCAAACAATAGTTCAAAATTAAAATTACTCCATTATAAAAATGAGGTTCAAAAACACCCATAGTCGCCCCCTGTTCATATAACTCAAAATATTTTTTGTTTATGCGCAATCAAACCTCTATTTTTTTTTTTTTTGATTCAAAGATTCAAAGGTATTCATGGCCTTTATTTTCGATCCAGTATTTAGATGCCTCCTAAAATCCTGAAAAACACAAGTGTTTATAATGAAATGTAAACTTTTATTGTTCATAAAACTAAAATATTAAAACGGGTTTCCAAACCAGTCATGGCCGCCTTATAATTCAAAACTTAAGATCAAGTCAAAATAGGAAGGTGCGTTGTTGAGCCGGAATTGCTAAATTGAATTTGTAATTTTCTCCCGGTAAATGGATTACAAAAAGCACTGCCTGTATACTAATAACCAAAAAATTACAATACGGCAACCATGTCTAAACGGTGGATATATTTTGCCTCACTGAGCTCCTTACGTTAAAGTAACCATTATCTATATATTAATAGGCTTACATTTTTTTCATACAATCAATTGCCAGAGTATATCTACATATATCTTAACATGCATAATTTCAATAAAAATGTATTTTGATATATTCGTATCGGTCAGGAGCGGTGCATAGGTATATTATGTTTAACAATTAATGCGGTAAGGCAGTTCTGCTGATAAAACAGATCTGGCAAAAACTCCATCATGATCACACTACTAACTTTCAAATGGCGGAAGTGGTTCATGCATATGGTAAAGAAGAATAGAACTAGGAGTTTAAATGACATCAAAACCAGCGTATTGTTAGCTTAATGGTTAGCAATGCGTGCCAAAATTTCTCTGATGAAGAAGCTTAGCAGCTTCCGAAATGGATCTATAAGAAAATCTATGGCGGTTGTCTCTAAACATTTTTCCTACTCTATTCAATTAAAACAACTTTTAATAATTAACTAAAAAATAGAAAAAAATAATAATTTTCATAAATTCAAAAAGTGAAAAATTATTATTTTTTGGCCTTGAGCTCGTTTCATGAATACTTAAATAATGCTACATTTATTTATAATAATTCATTAAAGTTTTCTGCATAAATATCTGACTGCGTTATCTTACATACAGTAGTAGCGCAGGTGGTAAGCGCTTCGGCTACGACGCTTACATTCCAAGGTTCGAGTCCTTTTTTTTTTGTTAAATTTAATTTGTTTTTAAATATGGATATGACAACTTCTTATCACGATTTTTTTTAAAGTATATTATATTTTTAACACAATATTTTTCTGTGTATGACCTCTATCTTGGAGTGAAAAAGTCAAATTTTTGCAAAAAAAAAACGGAGAATGTTTCCAGTTTGTCAAAACAAAATACTTAAAAAAATACCTACATAGCTTAATGAATTCTTTAAGAAATACAATTTTTTCTCAATAATATTTGACTTAAGGTAAACATATATGAAGCCCATATGTAATAATATTATAATAATTTTGTATATCACAACCCAATTCCGTCGGAACGAGAAACTCAGTAGAGAATTTTGATAATTTTCATTATTTCTATCGGGGTTTTCCGATGAGACAGAACGGCTAATAGAAACTATATTTAAAATATAAAAAGGCGAAAACACAGTTTGTAGCTTCTTCAATTTTCTATTTACGAAGTGGTTAGAAATCGTGGTGTTTTTCCTGAAGACATCAACTATTTTCTTCTTTAAATATTTTAATTTGTCAAAGGGCAGACATATAGCCCGAACCCTTACATATGTAGACAAAATTTGACCAGTTAAAATATAACCTTCCTTAAAAATCAACATGCAATGTGCTTAAGTATGTCTAAGTTGTGGTTGAGGAAAAAATGGAGAAAACCATCATTTCAGTGTAATTTTCCCCCCTTAAATGGACTTCAAAAAAGCCAGATGAAAAGAAAAAATTAGAAAACTGCCTGCACATAAAAAAAAACCAATATAGAAACCACCGTCACGCTAATATTGAAAAATTTGTGGAACTTCAAAATGAACGTTTCATGCGTTTTCAAAAGCCTTATGGATTTGTATGTACTAGAGTTCGCCCGGTGGTTGAAATTCAACCAATAAACTTTATTTTATTTTATTTTTTTGCTGTAGGTTTGTTTTATCCGCCTTTTTTTCTTCCTTTCTATGTCGTTCTTTCCTCTAACATATTTTTATTTTCCTTGATTTCTTTTTTTACTCTCTTATTTTATTTTTTACTTTCCTCAAACTTCTTTTCCTTTCCCTTCCCTTCCTTTTATTTTCTTTCTTTCCCCTTCGTTTTCTTACCTTTCCTTTAATTCCCTTTCCCTTCCCTTCCTTTCATTTCCTTACCATTCCTTTCTTTCCTTTAATTTTCCTTCCTTTCCTATCCTTTCCGTTCACTTCCCTTTCCTTTTCCTTTTCTTTCCTTTAATTTTCCTTCCTTTTAATTCTTTTCCTTTCCTCTATTTTCCTTTAATTTTCTTCGGTGTTTAATACTCTTTATGAGTAATCATTTATTTTATTTTTGTAAACCCTGTTTGTAGGTATCAGCAATGAATTTTACATATTTGCTCATATTTTACATTGCTTGTTTAATGTATCCAACAAAGCAACTTTTCGTGCTCTCAGGAGAGCAGCTGACACTGGGCATCGTAGCCAGTAATCAATACAATAACAACAACTAAAGCAAAAATGCATGACACAACAGAGTATCTATAGTGCGAATACTTATTTTTCATTGGTCCACTACCTACTCTTCGCACTCACAGTGAGAACCGACCACACGAATAACACAAAAACATGCATGGCAAGTCTACTCACACTACTACAGCTCTTAATTTTTTCCTACAAAGCAACTCCTCGGCCATGATCACGATTCAGCATAGTACACAAAAAGCAAGTACACACACACACAGAGTGTCTATAGTGTGAATAAGTAAATGTGTAGTGGTGTAACTTTTATGTTAAATTTTTTTTATTAAAATGATTTTTTTAATTTTTTTTATTTACGGATAAAAGTACACCTCAAAATTTCCTATATATACATATATAATTTGTATACCTTAGAATTATAGTTTAGCAGAAAACGGTCCTACATTGCATTCATCTTGTCTATTTATATGTAAGATACTCCTAATGGTGGAAATATTATCTGAAGCAAGCATAAGCGTCTCTGGTGAGACGCGCGTATTCCATTGTTCGAGCCCAGGTTCCGGACAATACTTTTTTTTTGTTTTTTTATAAAATGGAATTTCTTACCTTGAATTGAATTTGTTAAGTTTTTAAAGAAAGTTTTCTTGAAACCAATTTTTTACAAATAAACGCAAGAAAATTACTGAAAGTTTACCGTAACAAAATATGTAAGGCAAATACTTACATATTTACATAGTTTTATGAATTTATGTATGTATGTTAGATTTGGTTAGATTAAAAAGAGTTTCAATTAAGAACAGGCAGAGGTAAATAAAACCCTAGGTATAGGAGTAAGAATAAGTTGGAATTGAGAGTACTCTTAAAATAAAAACAAACTTGATTATTATGGAACTGCATTAAGACGTACGATAAACACCACTAATATGATTGCTTGAATCTGATAACTTAATTTAATTACAGGCCAAACGAATCTTCGATGAATATGAGGCAGAGGAAACGAAAAGTTTAAACTTTCAACAATTGCAAAGACTTGTTTTGTTGAAGCAAAATAAAGTTCTTTCATTAAAATTAAGAAGATCGGATTGCAGAAAAGGAGCTAAATTTGGACGAATATTAAAATATAAAATTCATTATACTTATTTTTACTGAGTTTCTGTTTTTTTTATATAACACTAAACCTTAGAAGTAACATAACAACTACGATCTCGAAAATATATTTAAAACTAAGTTATTTATTAATTTTTCTTGTTTTTCACAGAGTTTATAGTTATAGCTTTTATATTTTATGATGACTTAAAACAACTGTTTTGCAGAACTGCGACGCGCGGTTTTGCACTTTTGCCAAATCAGATAATTTTTCCAAAAAGTTAAATAAAATGAAATCAAATTCTTTAGTTTTAAGTTAACTGTTAAAAATAAAAGGAATTACAAATACATATATGTATGTATTTACATCTGTAAACATTTAGTTTAATAAATTCGAAGTGAACTGTCTTTTTCTTTTTCCCGCTTCCAAAACTCTAGAATTGGTTCGCACATATTCGTCGCTTTCCGAATGGGAGGAGTCATTTGGCATATCACTTCCATCAAAAATAAAATCGTCTTTTAAAAACTTTGCAACATTGTGCAAAATAAAACAGCTCGCTATAACCATTGGCACCAATTCTGTTGCTACTCGCACCTTGTACTGCAAACCGCTGTTTTACCCGACCGAAACACCGCTCGATGATGCATCTTTCTTTCTTAAATATTCTATTATAGTTTAGTTCTGCTCTGTTTGTGGGTTTCGAAATGGAGTCATTAGCCAAGGAGAGAGCGCATAACCCTCATCTCCAAGGAGTAAGGCATTATTTGAGCATTCCCCATGATGGTGTAAATGCTGCTATTCCTTAGCACCCGAGAGTCATAAACCGAACCTGGCCAGGATACATCCAAGCTGGTGAACCATTTATCGAATGCAAGCCCTTTCTACATATGTACTCATCACTTTGCGAGGACGGTTTTTTTATTCTAACGTGCGTGCAGTCAATAGCGCCAATCGCAAACGGAAAACGATTTTTTGCTTCCCATTGGTTTTGCGCAGCTCTGATTTATTCATCTGTGGATGGAAATTGTATCCATTCATGAGCCCTCCCTGATATAATCTGTGCCATTTCGCCAATCATTCTTGGCACGGTGGTTTGGTGTACTCCTACATCTTCCCCAATTCCACTTTGGAAGCCCGGATCGGCAGAAAACCTTAAAAATATACACATCTTTTCCCTGTTGGAAATCGCGCCACCCTTTCATTCACTTCTTTCACGAAGGAAATAGTTCGTCAGCCAGTCTACGTGCTCAAAATCAAACCGGTAAATTTTTTTATATTCGCTTTGAATAGCGGTTTTTCTTGATTTATAAGTATTTTTTTGTCTAAGAGGAACAAAATATTCGGCCATCTTTGTACTTGTAAACACGCGAGTCAACTAAAAGGCAGTCTCACCTTTTTGTGAGATCGATCTCAAAAAAGTGCGTAACTTCTTGCTTTTATGCATACCAAAGTGAGCTCTAACTCACGAACATTTCATGACTTTAGTTCAAACCCGACATGTGAGATCTATCTCACGCGCCGAGTAAAAGCAAGCGAGCTCAACAATTTTTATGCTTACGAAACCTACCTTTTACTCGAAAACTCGAGTCTGAGCAAATGCTCGCTTATTATGCATAAGGCCCAATGTTTCATTGCATTTTTTATACCGATTATCCAGTATTGTCCCCTGATGACTGCTTCTGTTAATCGATTTCCACCATGTATTGTCGTATGATGAACATCTTTAATAATTAATGCCGCCAAGTTTGATTATTGGATGCTTTTCTTTATATGGTAGCTCTGAATTTGTAAGCCTGCCTCCAACCATTATTATTATATTTTTATCCAAGAAGGGGTTGAGGTTTTCTATTTTACTTTAAATATTGACTGCTTTTTCTTCAAAAAGTTTGTTTAATTCTTCTTCATAAATTTTCTTCTGCGTTTGTCGGATGATCGTCAATGTATCTGTCTGAAGCTCCTCAGCCGATAGATGTTAAAATTGGGCTTTTCCTTCTTTTTACGAAAACGTAATATAGATGCTACCACTCCTTGTAGTTTAAGCCAACTTGCATATTTTTTAACTAAATTGTCCAGACAAAATTTTGATCTCTAAAACTTTATTACTTTATTGCATTTGTTTATTGTTGTTGGCTCTTGGTCTTCTGTTTTATTTGAAGGATGTTCCCGCCACAAAATTTGGTGATACATTTGATCTTTTTCTGAAATTTAAATTTGCCTTAACATTTTTTTCAACATCAGCTGTGATTACCACTTTCCATAGTCTACAGTTGATAATGATATCAAACACATCCCTTTGACGTTTGGGTCCTGTCAGCATGATATCGTTTAGGCACTTTCCATTTGAAGTTTTCGCTGACGCATCAAAAACAACAAGAAGTTTTGTAGTTAATTTATCTTCGCGTATAACAGCCTTGTGTGGCAAATAGTATTTTCCATTTAATCATTGCAAAGCTTTTCACTCTTTTTTGGATAGCACACGAGCAACTGCCTGTTCTACACCCATCTGTATATTGTTTGGTTGTTTCCTCGAATTTTTTCAAACATATTTCGTCTTCCACCTTAGCTTCTTCATATGGTTAATCCTCTAGCTCCCAAAATCTGTCAAGGTTGGTTGCTGCCGATGTGACTTTGCTTGGTTTTTTTTGCTTAATTATTCCAGACCAAATCCGGCCAAACTTCGTGGCTTGTGCAAAAACTCCATGGTATTTTTTTAATGCCTTTTTCTATTACTCTGCCAAATATGTCACCACCAATCACCATGTCAATTCTATCAGCTTGGTTTAATAATGGGTCAGTAAGAGTGTAGTTTTCCAATTTTTTTTAGTTGAACCTGAAGGATTGATCAGGTTTCGCAGTTGTAAGGGTTAATAAAACTATGGCATCAACTTCTTCGACGTGCTGTCTCAAACAACGTGGTGTAATTTGCACTTTAATTTTAAATTTCGATTCACCAACCACAACATCTCCTAGGTCACTAAGCTTTGCCATCACTTTTTTCTTAGGTACGCCTAATATCTGTGCTACCTCTTCAGAAATTGATGTTATTTGTGATCCTTGATCAATAAGAGCCCTTAATAATGTGCTCACCATTCGCAGCTTTTGCTCTCACTTGGGCTGTGGCCAGAATTACCGTTGTTACACCTGCTTTTGTGGACATTGCCGCCTTTGAACGTTATCGAAATGCAAGAGCTCACGATGACTGCTGATGTTGCATATTTTACCCTTTATATTGCTCGTACAATTTTCTCCTAATTTGCGAGGCAGGCACCTGTAGCAGATTTTATTGTCTTTGGCATCATGTTTTTCAACCGTTGATATGTCCTTGAAACTACTGCAATATGATTTGGTATTTTGCAGTAAGTGCACTGCCTGAATGGTTTTCTCGCGTTGATCGACCTGTGATTCGCTTTAAATATGTGCTGCTTTCGGATTTTGTAATCTTGCTCCTTTCGGTTACAGCTTTCAACATCTGGAAGTGTTGATCCAGAAAATCTCTAATACCAAATAATGTCTGCACCTCTCGAGTCTTTTCAACCGTTTGCTAATATAAGTTGAGTCCATATTTGTGCAACTTGCGAACTATGACTCGAGCAATAAATGGGTCTGCGTTTTAAATTTGTATTCCTAGTGACTGTATTGCGTTAAGGCACTCATTTGTAGTATCGAGCAATTGCCTTACGCTTTCAGCATTGTCACTATTTATCGGTGGCTGATCCATGATCCTGCCCCACTGTGATGTGAATAAAATACGTTTATTATCGTATCTTTATTTTAGTAGACTCCACGATGCCTCATAACTTTCAGTTGATATTTGCAGATGTTGTATTAACCTTGCAGCTTCGCCCTTTAAATAAAGGCGAAGAAGTAGCATTTTTTCTGAGCTTGATAAAAGCTCATTTTTATGAATCATATCCTGGAACCCATTGTAGAAATTTGGCCATTTTTTTATCTCGTCATAAAATTTTAGAGTTTTTAATTTTTCTGATTCCAAATTAGGGCGATAATTTATTTTTGGCTCTTCTTTCACTAAAAATCTTTTCAAATGAAGTAGATTTTCAACTATTCCGCCTCTACCTTTTCATAAGCATCTTCAATTTCAGCATTGTGCTATTTTGAAAAATCATTCGCGTACGCATTTTTGATGTCATTATACAAACTCTCCAAATATTTATATGGTTATCACCGATCGTGTTCTCAAAGCGCATATCAGTCATTTTGTTTGTTAATGTTTGAATTTTCTTCAAGAAAATTAAAATTTTTGGGTAATTTTTATCCTGCTTGCTGTTTGTGCTGCTGTTGTTGGTGTTTGCGGCATGCGGTTAACTGTTAAGGGAGTGTTTCAACCCTTGAATAACTTCGTCAATTTGCATTCTTATGGCACTGTATTTATCTTGCGTGAAATAATCCTCATTGCCACCGCCATCAACCAAAACTTTTCTACTGTTTTTACCACCTCCTGGGCCTTCGCACTACTTACAATTTTTGCTACTTTTCGAATAAACGAATAAATAATTCGAATAAATACTATTCAAATAAACGAATAGACGTATTCGTTTCGAAAAATTATTCGAAATAATCCCATGCCTGATTCTAATCTTATTTAGGCGATCAGTTGGTCCCTTTTATTTTATTGCATTTTTATCACTTTTGCATATTCGATGCACTTGCTTAAGTGCATACGAGTATATGAGCATTTCTATTTTGGAGATAAAAAGTACTCCCTTTGAATTTGAATGTTAGCTTTGTCAATAAATGTCTAGCATGCTATTGATTATGTGTGTGCGTTTGTACATTAGAAAGGGTGTGTGTGTGTGTGTGGATATCTTTACGCAACGTATCCTATTTATGTGTATAAAAATATGAATATCAGCATGTTGAAAATATTTATTTGTTTACAATATTTTATACAATTTTAGTGGACTCTATTTACTTATGTGTAAAATGTTCAAAGGTATTTGAACAGAAATAAGGTTTTATTTCATTCATCTTAGGGGAAACTATGAACACTATTATTTTAGTATAATAAATGAATGGCTAATATAAACGAAATAAGCCTTTGGAATAAGTTATGTGGATTATCTGCAGTTATCGAGTTAATTCCGAACAACCTACGCTACCAACCATGACTAACCGTAGTGAAACTCTGACTCCAAACAATCACACATTTTGTATGGTAAAGGCTATAAGGCATCTCACCTATACGAAGATGCAATTTCAACATCCCAGCTAACCAAAAGTGCGAAAAAAGACTTCCTTTCGGAGCCATAAAACGCACATTTCTCGGAGCTTTACTCTCCGAAATGAACTCCTTTCGGAGGCCAAATGGAGCGAAAAATCGTTCTACGCGGGCACCCCAAAAGGAGTCATAAAAATGAGTCCGAAATGAGTCCGAATCCGATGAATTTGGAGCGTTTTCTGGTTCTATTTTAATGAACTTCGAAGCCTTTTTGGATCCTTTTATTGAGGCTTTTCTGAAGCTTTTTCGGAGCCTTTTTCGCCACTTTTTAGGCACATTTTGTCCGTTTTTTACTCTTTTGTTAAGATTTTTATAGGGTTTAAGACACATATCTTTATTTAATTAATCAGAAGAAAATTGTCTTTTTATTGTTTTATACAGTATTATTTATTTAATATTAAAAATGTATGAAATTCAATTAGTTCTTTATTGAAAACAAGTTTTATGTAAAAATCTTTGTATAACTAAATATATAGGTACAACTAAGCGTATACATTTTTCATTTGGAACTTATCACTTCATTCAATCAAAAACTATATTCGATTCATTAAAATGATATATAGAATCTACATACATACAGTAGTGGCAGGAATAATAGAAACAAAATTGGAAGTAGTTTTACTCGTAAAATATATTAATTTGTGTTTTTAATAATTTTCATTTAAAATAAAGGAAAATCTTTTATAGAAACCACATAAATAAAATTTTCAAAGTTTTACTATGTGGTTTCTATAACAGACTTTGTTTTATTTTAGGTGCCCTTTAGTTGGCTTCCAACTTTTGTCTATTGATAAACAGGAGAAAAAGGCCCTTTACGTTCCATTAGGTAAAATAAAAAAACCTCAGAAAATGCTCTAAAACATACATATAATTGCACGTTGCTGCTTATCCGCTCTCCAACGTTTATTTTCTCACAATTCTCTTTACGCGTACAACAAAAAGGATCAGATAATGCTCTAAATCGTTCAATATTCATTTCTTCTTCAAAAGCTCCGTGAATCTTCATAAAAAAGTAGTTTTTTGATGTTTACTAAATAACACTCCAAAAAAGCTCAAATTATGGACTCTTTTTGGATCATTATTTCGGAGCGCTCCGACTTTGGTAAGCTGGGATGGTGAAAAAGTAAACCTTTCCGAGCAAGGTTGCCCACGATTTTGGTACGCGTAACTCACTGCATATCTAAATGTTTGGCAGGGTTGTTGATTGCGGAATATCTAACGTATGACCAGCGGTGGACAAGACTACATAGCCAAACTTACAAAATTAAAAATGTCTCAGTATACATGATCGCGTAACGAGCGCTACAGAAAAATCAATTGTTTATTTAGTTTGGTTTCAAAGATCGTACAGTGTCATAGTGGATGGTCGTACAGTACGTGCATATAAATGCAAAATGCATATACGTAATATTGGCAGTAAAGTATCTTCTCTGTGTGTAATAATTACGAAATCAAATCGAGGCAGTCTAGTACCGTTTTTGTGAATGCATATGTGTGTTTTTACAAGAAATCCAGTAGCGGATTCCATTGATGAGGGCCCAAATGTATTTCAACAAAATTTAAGAAATATTTGAAAAAGAATATATTTGTGGCAACATGTAATAACAGCCAAAGGACTTCCGGCCTGTCTGAGGTTTGGTTCTTTATTGAAACCATTATAATGGTAATTCATAAATAGTTTTTCGTCTTAATTATGTTTTTAGCTAATTATTTTAAAGGAGTTATCGTGTATTGGAATACCTGCGATCTTGAAATAGATAACGTGCCTTATCTGTTATAATAAGCCATGTTGTTTATCAAACAAAAGGTATGTTTTAATAAAGTTGGCATCTTAGCTCAATTTCGAGAAGTGCCCTTTTCGAAGTTGCCGATATAATTATATATTTTAGTAGTTAGGCCAAGAATACTCATACCGAGCTAGGCTCTCTCACACAGGGACCTTTTATTAAATTGCGCTAAATCATTTATGCAATATTGCATTCGTTCCTGTTCCGTAAGGAAGAAGAAGGTTGCTAAAGAGAGCTAAGAGACATCATATCCGGGGATTAACCATCAAGTTGCACGTTTGTGGATTTTAGTAGCCTCTTTCGCCCGGAGCACCTACCTCTGGCACATTGTAGTCCCCTAATCTGCAGGGACTCCCCTAATTTAGTAAAACACTCGTTTCTTTTCTGTTGGAGCACGCAACATACCCTGGACATAGTTTGTTTTCTCACTTATATGAATTATTAACTTGCGTACAAAATCAAAAAAACATTAAAATTTAATTTTGTGACGCTCGTGACTTGTTAACTTATTTTTGTAAATAAAAAATATATGTATATCTCTCTCATAAATGATACATCTGTACTGTAATGTTTTCAAACGGTATTAGCTCTTACTGCCTAAATAGAAAGAAGTATTAAATATATGGCAAAATGTTTAAGTTTAATTGGAAAGGTTATTTGTTTGATTTTTGGAAAATTATTAAATTATGTTTTCAAGCAAAAAATAAACCGAGGCAAGCTTCGCTATTTTAAGGACCTTTTCTTCAGCTTGTTTCACGTTGAAAATTTTAGCAACTAATTGCTGTTGATGCCAAATGCAATTACAGGTGAATACGGTTTTTGTTGCAATAATCCTCGCAAACAACAGATTCCTCTGCTATGTTCAAATTACCGTCAACAGTCCTTGCGCTTAACAAAAGTAGACAAGTAACGGTAATGTCAATGCTTTCACTCAAATCTGTGGCATAGGACTTGGTGTTTAAAATATTTATTTCCAATTGTTTTATTTTGTTTTGTTGTTTTTCCGACGACCACAACAGATCAGAACGAAAATCGACACTGATGATGGCACAACGCCGAAACCGGTTTGTCTCAAAACCAAATTTGACAAGGGATGACGAAAAATCGTTCCAATATACATCATTTATTTCCAACCTTAAATATATAAATTTTGAAATATCTGTTCGACATTCCACCCCTTTTTCCGAAAAATACCAGACGATATTTTCTTCAACAAGAAAGGACATCAAATGACCTAAATTTGTTTGCAAAAATGCAGATAACCACTAAGAAAGTCCTAACTTTTTCTGGAATACAGTTTTCAGGCACTTTGCTAATTTTTGGCTTTCGCAAAAACCAAGCTTACCTTCAAATAAGTCCATAATTTTTTTTACTCGCTTTTCGGTGCTTACGCTGCAGCCAATTAGAGCGAAATTCCGGAGTTATCGCTGCTGGAAAACGTATTTTATTATTTTTCTGGAAGTTACGCTTTTTGCCTTATGGATAAAACAAGTAAAAATGAATTTCCCATCCAAACTAAACCGTTTTGCCTTCATATGTATGTTCAACCATCCTCTCTACTACGCAAGAGTGTGTGCGTCACTCGTTTACCGTACGACTGTTGACATCAAACGAATGGCGTTTTCATTTCTAGAAAAAGTATAACCCTGTTGGTTTTTCTCAGCTTTTAGTCTATTAGGTCTACTTGCTCCGTTCGGAAAATAGTTCCGTATGAGTGAACAGAACAACACTATTTACAAAATCAGCCATCTTGCTGAGCGACAGGGTAGGTAGGTCAAGAACTACAATTTGAGAGGGTAACGTTAGGGTAACCTTTTTTCTGGAAAAGAAAACGTCACAAATGTTTTTGTAGTTGCTTTTATCGAAGTAGTCGCTGTGTTCTCGAGAGTCATATACATATATATGGCCGCTTAGTAGTTGCCAAGCTCACGCCCACCGCTGGTTATGGCCTAGTTATACTTGCATAGCAGTGCAACGCATGGAAAACAAAGAACTGATTATAATTCACATAATGGACATAATCTATAGCAAGCGAAACATTTTCTAGAAACAATTCATGTTTCTCTGATAGTTTTGCTATTTTTTCTACTTTTGCACTAACTATGACAACGCAATCGAAAAATTTATTTCTTATAAGTTCTTGCAGTTCGCTGCGATGGATTATCGGTTAAACGCAATACCCATTGAACAGTTATTTTCAGAGAGAGTTTGCATGCTTTGCCAATATAACTAGCGCTTTCGCTTCTTATTCTTTACTCGATTTAAGCTGTATAACTCTCTTATTTTATTTCAGAGTGGCAGCCTTTTCGATTGGTCTCCGGCAGTGAGGTCAGTAATCCTTAGTTCGTTTTATTGGTGCTATGTGCTGTCACAGGTTGTCGGAGGGATAGCCACACAATATTTTGGAACGAAACAAGTGTTCGGGTGGTCCCAATTTGCTACTGCGTTATGTAGCCTTTGTATTCCCGTCGGAGCAAACATACATTTTACTGCTGTGATTTTATTACGATCAATTCAAGGATTTGCATCTGGTTTAACATGGCCGGCTATGTATGCAATAGTTGGCTTCTGGATACCACTAGCTGAACGGTCAAGATTTATGTCCAGCTTTCAGGGGTTTAGCATAGGAATCGGTTTAACTTACCCATTATGTGGTTTTATAACGAACAAGTTTGGTTGGTGGTATGTGTTTTACACCACTGGGTCACTAGGCATGATTTGGTGTATGCTATGGTACTATTTAGCATTCAATACACCTAAGGAACACCCACGTATTACTACTAAAGAATTCGAGTATATTGAAGTTAGTGTTAGCTCGGAAGCAAAGGAGGCGTTAGGCATGAAAGTGCCTTGGAAATCGATTTTATCTTCTTTGCCAGCATGGGCTGTTGCAGTTACGACGTTTGGTAGGATTTGGATTCATTATATTTTCATTGTGTGCGGCCCAAACTTTATGAAGAACGTACTTAAATTCAATTACCAGGCAAATGGATTTCTATCCGGTATGCCATTTATATGCTCCTACGTGTCTTCAGTTTTGTTTTGTTATATTGCCGATAAAATTATGCTTAAGAAATGGTTGGGTCTCACAAATGTGCGTAAACTATTTACTGCTTTATCACAAGTCATTCCGGCCATTCTGATTTACTGGATTGGTTATATTGATACAAATATTGTGTTGTTGCTGGTTATTTGGTTTATTGCTGTCACATTCATAACTGCTTCATATGCGGGCGCTATGGCAATGATTGTAGACATGGCGCCGAACTTAGCTGGACCAGTTCTTGCATTTTGCCAAACTATTCATATGTCGGCATCATTTCTTTCCCCTCTGGTATCGGGGTTAATTGTCACAAATGAGGTAAGTTTTATTAATTATAGGTACTGCTTTTAAAATAGCAAAAACTCTATATCCAAAAAAAAAGTATAGGGGGTCTCTCAGCTATTCCGGCGGAGCTGCCGGCGGGGAGCAACTGTAACAGAGTTTTGTGTTCTCTATCGACTTCATCGAAATTCACAGGCAAATTCCGATTTAATCGATTGGTTTCTCGCATGATCTATTACATTTCTCCCGTCGGCAGCTCCGTCGGAATAGCTGATAGACCCCTAGTATTTTTATTACGCGACGTGTATTCCCCTATATCTAACAATGCCCCTTTCTTCGTTAAAATGGGAAAAATTCAGTAAAGGTTGAAATAAACGCGCGTTTTGAAAATAAAAAGAACTACGTTTTGATAGGGCTATTCACATTTGGAAGAATTTTGTTGTAGTTCTTGTCAAAAAATATTACGCTTGTTTTATTCTCAGCAAGAGTGAAAATAATGCTCAACTCGAAGACATTTCCCTGAATGCACTCAACAACACTAGAGACGTTTCACTTGTCGAAATAATATTTTGTTAGCTATTAATATGTCTAAAATTGGCAGACGGCCACCGGTAACAGAACAGAAACAGGTACATTTGAAGCAAAAGCAAAATTTTTTAAAACAGGTAGTGCTTTATTTGTGTAACTAAGGAACCTTTTTGTCTAGGTAAGCTTCGATTTTTACTTGATAAATAGGAGTAAATGCGAATTATTCCTTCATAATATTTGCAAGGCTCACCGGATACTGTTCAAACTACCGTACCGACCCCGAATACTGCGTGCACCACATGTCGAATCGAATTGATTCATTCGGAAAAAGGTGCGTAGTAAAATATAGGAATTTGCTACTTTTTAATGCATATCTGACTAATTTCTGAAACCATTTACTTAGCCATTAAATGAAATTTAGTACACCAATGAAGTGGAGGCAACCAACTTGCCGTTCGACGGACTGCTATATTTGTAGTACAGAAGTATTTGAGGTTGGAAAGTCAAGAAAAGTAACGCATGCAAGCGTCATTGCCAGTACCAAATTCAACGGAAGTTGCTCATCTAACTACATTGCCACATTCAACTTTAGTTCCGGGTTCAGTTTCATTGTCAACAGCAGCATCTGATTACGCGGCATCAAGTCTGAACTTTACCGGAAAACGAAAGAAACTCTTTGTCACAAGCGCAACTCAATGATTGGATAAGAGATTTGGAATTGTCCAAGGTAAAGGCCGAGCTCCACACCTCTCATATGCAACAATTTAAATTCCTTTCATCCGATGTTAAGGTAACATATTATAGAAATAACTCGGCCGGTTGTCGTTTTCTTGTATAGCAATTAAAGATAATTTAATTTAGGATCGAAACAAAAAAAAAATTTTTTTTTGTTAAAAGTTGGCGGATATACCTGTTTTTCGAAATACCTATTTTTAGGCCCTTTTTAAAACTTTGATGGAAAAAAAATGTTAAAATATGTGCTCCGTCAAATTAACAGTAGTTATTTGTGAAATATTCAGTTACCTAAATTCATAAAGTCTACCTGCATCCAGCTGCAACTTTACTTTTTACATCAAATAAAGTTAAACAACCTTGGGCATAAATACGCGCCTGAGCACGTATATATAATTCAGTACGGCCGTAAGGTCGTTTTTGTTATTGGAACTTGTTAACAACATACATTTTTTTAGTTACGAATTGTATACCTGAAATTCATTTAAATAATTTGAGTAGGTATATAAAGCTATCCATCAGCACATTATCGTTCGTCTTTTGGAGATTAAGGAACTTAGTATTTTGTTTACTTAAATAAAGTGAATAGTATTTTTAAATATAGTTCACAGTTTAATATTTAGTCAGATACACTCGAAGCCAATTCTAATATGTATCTAGAAAACTCGAAACTATTCTCTCTATCTCTATGGCGCGATATACAACAGGTATATCATCATAAACCTCCTAAGAGATTTTTGCGCCAAGCTTCTCTTCCAATTTGTGGTGTGCCGATTTGAATTTTTCCCTACAAATTGGTGGGACCTACAGTTTTTTGCCGACTCCGAACGGCATCTACAAAGGAGACGAATTTTTGCTGAGAAGCCTGTCATGGCAGAAATACACTCGGAGAGTTTGCCAAACCACTGCCGAGGGGCGACCCCGTTTTGAAAAACTTTTTTCAAATCACTTTTGACGTTACCTGTACCAGGGCTCGAACCATGGACCTTCGGTGTGGTAGGCCGGCAACACTACCTTCACACCACGGCGGCCGCCGAAACTATTTGCGGTGTTTAAATCTAAAGTCAAGACGGGACTTCGTTGAGGCTATTATGAGAGAATTAGCGAGTGAAACAAGCATTAAAGAAAAGGAAGGCCTGGAAGAACAAATTGATTTACAATACTTTATGATAGAAAAAAAATGGAATGACGTCTATCGTAACAATTTAAAATTTCTAAGCAAGCATGAAAAGTGGCTAGCTGACAAAACTTTTTTGGACGAAGAAACGCCTAGCACGTCAACCAATCCAACTAAAGGCAGACCAACAAAACCCATAAAGAGTGTTCCACCTACACAAGGAAAAGGAAGCTGTCTGATACCACAAAAGCTATGGCCACGACTCATCTTTCAGAAGCACTGGCTATTAAATATAAAAAAGACGAGGAAAACGTGAAGTCTCATATAACAGAAGCAGTTGTGGTAGCAAGTCCAGTGCGACTGATGAGGATCAAAAACAGCATTCCCACACCACCAAATGCGCTACCTAGGAAATACCCTCCCGAAGAAGCTTTGGCGCTGTTTATAGATCTCGGTTTAACGAAGAAAAAATATATTATATTGCGTAAGTCATTATTGCAACGTAATGCCGTAATTTTACCTGGATACAAAAAAATTACTCAAACCAAGAAAGAAGCAGTTCCTCTAAGTCCCAAAATAACCGAAGTATCAGCTGAAATTGAGCTACAAAACCTAATGGATCATACGTCTACACGACTCCTTCAAAGATTTACTGAAGAAAAGTTTAAATCACTGCCAAAGGAGCTAGCATTAATAACTAAGTGGGGCTGTGATGGATCATCAGGACAAAGCGCATATAAACAAAGAATAAATTTAGACGATGAAACAATTACAGATAGTAATATGTTTATGGCTTCTTTGTTCCATTACGACTAGAAGATGAAGCTTCAGAATATTGGAAAAATCCACGTCCGTCATCAACTATATTCTCCTCAAGAAGATTTTTTGAAAACGATGAAGTGACTGCTCGCATAACAGGAGTTGATAGAGATATTGTGAAAAGATTGGGAGTAATTTTAAATATTTTAAACTGCCATGAACCAGTTAATGGACCCAAATTTGAAGAATATGCATCTAAACCTACAGAGAAGAAACTTACACCAACGGTACATAAAATTTTAGCACATGGAAAAGATTTAATAGAGTACCAGTGCTTACCATTAGGAGAATTGTCTGAAGAAGCTCAAGAATCTAAGAACAAGGACTACAAAAGATATAGATGCATGAACACCTGCAAAGTATCACGAGTTAGACAAAACGAAGACCTTTTCAACATGTTAGCTATCTCTTCTGATCCAGTCATGTCATCTATGAGGTATCTAAGAACACAAAAAGATCTTACAGATGCGTATAGCTCAGAAATCGTTGCTTTGTTAGATACATGTTCCAGTGACGATGACTATGTTAAGATAAAATAAGTTTCTCACTTCTTATCACAACAATGAAAAAGAGATTTATTAATCAATTTTGTTACTTTATTGAAAAATAAGATATCTACGTACAAATAAATTTTGTATTTCAAATAAAAGAATTAATTAATTTAGTAATTTATAAATACATACTTTTCGTTATTGCATTTCTCTAAAGTTTATCAATTTTATTTTAAAGCTTAGGCATTTCGCCTTCAAACGAGTAATTAATTTTTATACGTCTATCGAGTTTGGTACAAATTGGTAAATCGGTTACTAAGATCAAACTTTTTAGCATAAATGGGCAGTGCCACTCCCCTTTTCCAAAATTCGTTGGCTGTTTAATCTTTAGGTCAAATAAAATTTCGTTGAACCACTTTAAATAACTTGTAAATTAAAAAAAGAAAACATGTAAAATTTTACGATGAATTTTGAAGCATCTTGTTATTGTGTCACCAAAAACGGACATTTGAGTTTTATAAGAGTATTGCCATTTAAAAGAAACAATACGTCTATCGATTTTGGTAGTTATTGATCACGTGACTACTTAGATACAACTTTTTGTCATTAGTGGGCAGTGCCACGCTATCTTATTAAAATCATTAGTTTATCTTATTTAATGCTTAAATACGTCATTATAAGACAAATCTCATTTTATTTTTTTATTTTTTACTAAAAACATTTTGTTTTTGCATTTTTCTAAAAATTTTCGACTTTGACGAATTTTTCAGAAGCACGCTGTATCTGTGACACTCTGAGCTTTCATACAATAAAACTTCAAATAATTATCTTTCATTTGCATTTTAAATTTTCAAAATATCTTCATTGGTTCAAAAGTTATGATTTTTGCAAAGAAAAAACTCAAAAGGCGCCACTGTGCGACGTAGAGTTTGGAAAAGCGGCTGCATCAAAAGCGATACGCAGTTTATTCGGTTTCGACGGATTGACAACACCAAAGTGAGGCAGATACCATGTTCTGGGACCTTTATTTGCGGCTTCAACTTCTATCAGCTTTCCGGTACCCCTTGTCAATATATTTCGCTATTTCCCCCTTATAGCGTTTTGCATAATTATATCTCTATACATACGAGTACGGTGTTCAATTGCCGCCATTGAATAGCTCGTCGGTAGTTCGGTGGAATCTTGTCGCCCCAGTAGTCCTACCTCATACCTCTGGCCGATATCCTTTGTTGTGCTTGACAAAATGATTCGAGCGGGTAGACTTTCATCCGAATCCAACGCAATTTCGGTACTCCGGACCCCAAAGCTCTAATTTGAAAAATATTCCACCATCAACTTATTTAGCTGTTTCGACAACTTTGTTGGACTATTTTCTAAGCCCAGCAGCAAAACAGGTTCGACATCTTTCTAGCCCTGCAACGGCAATGATTTCAAATGATTAAATTTACCTTTTTCAAATGATTGCTTCCGCAAATGGAGACCCTTGTGTGGATGTTATTAATTGAAAATTGTTGACTGTTTAAACCTCGAATTTCAAGTGATACCTTCCTTGAGTTTTCTGTCGTTTGCTTGACACCGTACCACTGCAGTGTAAGTGGCATGACACGACCTCTTGGACCTAATTTAGTGGCGACATCTTCCTCAACAAATGACACTGACGACTCTTCGCCAAACATTGCATAAGCTGACATCTAACCGCGGGGACCTGACAAAGTAGTTTGGACGACTATAAATAGGCTGGTTACCAGCTCTTCTCGACAATTGAGGATCCGTTCCCGGTTGGCTGATGACGCGGACGACAACGCTACATCTTTATGTAGTAATTTATGATGCATAGGTTTGCAGCCGTTGATTGCACATGTTTTGCGGCGACGACAATTTAAAAGGCTGTGACCTTTTATCAAGCATCCAAAGCAGAGACGATGTTGTTTGACTAGCGACTTGTCGGCAAAGTCTTGCGACTGAAATTTTCGGAAGCCCGTCAGTGCATGACTTTGGTCATTGCTATGTGAAACTCTGCGAGCTGATGTTAATTTGGATCAGATTGACGGTTGGCTTGTTTACTATATCTCGCCGGCGGTACTGTTGGTTGATTGTGGCGCACAGATATGTTGCTAACACCGGGCATACTCGCAATTACTTCGACTAAATTACTTAACCATTCTGCAAAGACGTTCCCACTGTTGACATTAGAGAACATTAGAGGCATGCTTACTCCATTCAAATTGTTTGGATGTTGTCAGCTTAGAAATTAGCTGTTCCAGTAGCATGGGGTTCATAAGGTGGTGCTCACACTTGGCTGACTTAAAAACACACAGAAATATTAGAGACATGGTAATTGTAAAATGTGATCCAAATGGTTGTCGTTAATAGCTTGAAATTGCTGCACTTTCCGCAACTCGCATCGTATCACAAGTCCTGGCATCCAAAGTTAAACTCGAGTTCCTTTATAACCTTTGGCACGCCCTCGGCGTAAATTAGCATTGACGTTACTGACATGTTTGCATTGGCTTGTAGTGCTTTCTGAAGTCGCATAAAGTTCGGTCTGTTAGCAAAATTAGCTAGGAACAAAGGCCAGTCCTCTGGACTCCCATCGAAAGTAGGTAACGGATGCAATTTTACAGCTGAACTTTCCACCAACCATGTTGCATTTGACGGTGCTTGTGACTGTACTGTACTGGCAACGTTATTTGTGGTGCTGTTCCCGGCGGCTGTGCACAATGGGTATGTGTGGCCGATGTTGGTACGACGTTATGGATGTCAGCCTCGAATCTTCCACGAAGTTCCTGAACCTCAGCTTGCCTGGTTTTGTTGCGAGGTTCCTGGACACTATACCTTAGCGATGCAATGCTTGCTACCAAGAAGGCTAACGAATCACTTGCGGCGTTGGCTTGAGATTGGGCTGTGGCACTCACACCTATATTTCCCGCAGTGGGTTGTTGGGCTGCGGCACTCTCGCCTATGCTTACAGCCGCGGGTTGCTGGGCTGCGGCCCTTTCGACTATGGTTACCACCGTAGTATCTCCGTCCGACTCTGAATGGCTTGCCCACGAGTGTACATTTTGACTAACGAGATATTACAACTATCAAGCACCGACGACTTGGACACTTTGACACACACCACCTGTAAAGTTAATTCAAATTTCCTGCAACTCAAATGTGGGCAAAAAGTGGCAATCGCACTAAACCTTAATACAATATAAAACACCTTGTTTTTTGCTAATTTACACCAACATGTAAATATAAATAATAGTAAGACAGAATAACTTACAAATTTAATTCTGTTGTATGGGCAATTTACACATACGCATTCAAACCAGATCTTTGATACAAATACAGATTTTGCATTCATGGACTTATTTGAATGCAATGGCGGATGCTTGTACGACTCCTCATAAATTGCAATGCTCTAAACGATGTAAGGTTGAATGACTGAATACTGGACGGAATACTGCGACGATTTTGATTATGACAAAATAGGTGACGGCAAATTTGGATACTGATATAGCACTGACGATTTGACCAAGACAAGTAGTTTGTTCCGCCTATGAAATGAAATCATAAAGGGATTCGTCTTTTGCATCTTTGGCATACTCGATTTATTATAAATAACTTTATTCAGTGTTTCAAATACACAGATGTCCCACCGGTTACCGTTGCTTGACTAATTTTCGGATTATAGCAATAAAAATATTTCAGAGAAATAAATTATGTTTGTATCAACATATTCCATATTTGCACGTATAACCATATTTAAATAAAATAAGCTACTAAACCGGAAATTGTTAGTTAGTTTTATTGAAATCCTTTAGCAAAAGTAAAATTTCATGTAAAACTCTCCCACACGTAGTAGTGTGACTGGCCTAGCACACCGAAGGTCCAAGGTTCCATTCCTTGGACAGGTCCCTCCAATTTGTAGGAAAACTTAAAAGCAGTGCACTACATAATCGTAATCTTTATTTATTTAACCAATAAACTTCAACAGAAAACTTGGCTACTTTATAAGTTTTATCGGTTTCCTTATTCACATATTTTGTTTTAGTGCTTACAACCACCACTATATTTATGTTTCAAAACTATGATTAAATACGAAGCATTTAGACTAAAATTTGTTTTTGTAAAAGTTGAATTTTTGCGTGATTTAAATAGATATATTAATTGAAATGTCGCCTTATGGGTAAGTTTTATCTGTACCCCTATTGTCATGCCACAGCGACACAGCGCAAAGTCCAGCACTTAAATTTACAGCTGGGAAACTGAAACACTTAAATCTACAACTGGGAAAACTGAAATACCTAAATCTTATACTGGGGTTCTTACTGGCCACCTTCCAACATGGAAAATATACGGCTTCAAAGCCTAACGGAAACGAAATCGCCTAATTTCTTTTATGCGAAGATTTTCTGCTTAAATAACAGGTGACAAGCCAATTGGGAATCAGTTGCTAAAATTAACTGAGCCAAAAAAGGGCACCAATTTTTTAACGCGTGTAAATAAATTGTTAAAATGTAATATATTTTATTAAAATATAAGCAAATAAGCAACAAGTGTTTGTCTTCATTTATGTTTGGTCGTCGTTTGCGCTAGAGTATTCGTAAATCTATTTTGTCCTGGTGAAATTGTCAGTGTTAGTCATCAGTTTCGTCGCCGTCGTCTATTTGGTTAGATTTCATCTTCAACTATTTATCTTGGTCAAATCGTTAGTGCTATATCAGTCATTCAGTTTCATAGTCAACTATTTGTCCTGGTCAAATCGTCAGTGCTATTAAGAAATTTCGTCGCCGCCATCTATTTGGTCAAATCGTCACAATTTTTCGTCAGTGTCAGTCATCAAATTTCATCGTCTTGGTCAAATCTGCAGTATAAGTAACAAGTTTCGTCAGCATCAGTCATCATTGACAACTATTTGTCTTGGTCAAATCGTCAGTGATATATCAGTCATTCAATTTCATGGTCAACTATTTTTCTTGGTCAAATCGTCAGTGCTATTAAGAAGTTTCGTCGCCGTCATCTATTTGGTCAAATCGTCACAATTTCTCGTCAGTGTCGGTCATCAAATCTCATCGATAGACCCACTAATAAGTGTACCGAAATGCTCAGGGCGATGAGTTGAGTCGATTTAGCCATGTCCGTCTGTCCGCCCTCAGTTTTTGAGTATCTCGATGGAATTTGATATGGGGCCGACATTTCGTAACATATTAATCATTTGTCAGAACCAACATGATCATACTAATACAACACATAGCTCCCATACAATCGACTGTTATAAATCTTGCAATTAATAAATCTTGCAATTAAAGCGCTAGGAACTTAAAATTTTGTAGATTTAGTCCGTGTTATATACGTAATGTGACTTGTGAAAATCAGCAAGATCGGACCAACATAACATAGAGCTCCCATACAATCGATTGTTACGATAAACGGGGTTTGGCCTATAACTCTTGTCAGTGGCGTAGCCAGGATTTTGGAAAGGGGGGATTGAAAAAAAAATGTGCATCGATAACTGAAATTTGAGACACACAATGGCTAGCGGCTTCGCCTGTGCCCATTTCTTCATATGATCATAGCCGTTTATACCGTCATTTTCTTGTCTACTTATTTATTTCATGGAGTATTCATGATTTATTAAAATTTAAAACATAAATTAGCTGTATTTTTTTAAATTAATTAGTGTGTAATCGAGTTTTGTTGTGAAAGGTTGTAATGAATGAAGATGTTTGGGCCCAGAAGGTAGTCGAAGGGGGACAGCCGCCTGGTAGCAGAGGAAAAAGAACAAGTGGCGAGTTATGTTGGACTGCCAAATTCGTTAAGACAGTTAAGCGCAATTTAAAGAAGAAAAAAGAGTTGTAGAGGTTTTTGGCGGAAGATTATGTCGCTCGAAGAACCTTCTCCATAAATTGGTTTCGGCCAATATATTTTGGCGTTGAACAAGTCCTTTATAAAATTTAGGAAGGTTAAAATAATGTGTAATTTTCTTCAGTGTGGTTTGTTGAACAAATCGAAACCTCTGAAGATCGTTTTATGTTGAGTGAATCGAGTATCTATTTCCATTATTATATGATCAATAAATGGATAGAAAACAGAAATCTTGCAATAAACCTTTAGGTTACATGCTTGCAGACTTTAACTACATTTGTATAGGCTCTTTTTGATATTAATATTCACTTGCATATTCGTTTGCATCTTTTTCACAAGTTCTAAACAATGTTTCAAAGTAATGTTTGCCGGAATGAATACGTTAGTTAGTTAGTTTTGTGTTGACCTATGAATTTTATAATACTAAACAATAAAGAAAATGTTGAAATTTTATAAATTTTGCGCCTTTCGCAAAACAAAACTAACACCATAAATTTATCTTTAAATGCCCGTGATTGGCATTATTTTTTTTTTGAGAACTTCACACTGGTACTGTATTATAAATACTAAAATTGAATGGGTCATAAAAATGCATATCCAAATTTTTTTATAAAAATTCTTACTAAACAGTGGAATTTTGATGAAACTAGATACAATTTTCCTAGGTTTTGTACGAAACTTTAAAATTGTTCTTGCATGTTTTTTATTAGATAACGAGCTATACTTTTATACGAAACGTGTAAAAATTTTTCCGCCATTGTGTGTTCTGTAGCCCGTTTCTGTAACTTTTCGTTATAATAACTAATGATTATGTATGGCATGGCTTGTAACGATTTCGTTATGAAAAGCGTTTCTGTATGAAAAAAATTCACCTTGGGATATGTTCGTGGTGTGTTATGTAAAAATGAGAAAATTATAGGCAAAAAGGCCTAGGTGACAAATAAGACAATTGACGCACAATAGCCTAGTAGATAAGATTTTGCTCTAACTAGCGGGAGAATCGTGACAAAATTTTTATTTTTTTTCAACTTTTTCTTACATTTTATTTATGTTTTTATTTTTTTAAACCAATTAATTTTTAATAAATATTTTTAACATTAAAAATTTGCACATAATGCAATTAGTTTGGATTTTACACTTGTTATCACTGCCATTATAGGCATCGTTATTTTTATCGAAATCCATAAAGAAAATACATTTTTACCACACTTATAGGAACACTATTCAGCGATAGCTACAATTTGCGTTAAAATTCTTATCGAAAGGTTGCAGAAACGGGCTACTGATTAAATTAGCCTGCCTACTCTAGTATTTTCAGACCGCCTGATTTCTGATTTTTTTAGAAGTGAGAGATAAGGGAGTAGAGTTTTAGCTCAGCAATTTCAGAACGCGAAAATTATAGTATTATTTCGAACTATTATTTGATTACGAAACGAATGTGTACTCATACCTCGGAACCGGTTTTAGCGTCCTGAAAGCCTAGTGTATTTCGTAGAAAGTCTGACCCTAGTGTATGTACGAGTATATAGACTTAATATTCAAACCCATAACCTACTAACCAATAACTTAAAGAATGTACTTTGTATTAGTCTTATATAAGAAAATTATAAATCAGAACCATAAAATAGTATTGTGTTATTAAATCAAAAGTAAAAAATAGTATTTCATTGTCGAGGAGGGGATCTATCCCCTATCTAAATTAATATATCGTATAGTCCCCTTACAAATTAACAGGGTAAGACCAACAAATTTTGCAGAGTTTGTACTTATTGTAAGTGTACTTTATATTAGTCTTACATAAGAAAATTATAAATCAGAACCATAAAATCGTATTGTGTTATTAAATCAAAAGTAAAAAATAGTATTTCATTGACGAGGAGGGGATCTATCCCCTATCTAAATTAATATATCGTATAGTCCCCATACAAATTAACAGCGAAACCGTGATGCGTGTTAATGGAAGGTATAAAGGCTGCGGAACAGCGGAAGACAGCGCTTTCCTTACTTGTTTTTTCTTCTTTCTTCTTTAAATGGTCATCTAACCGCTCGGGCGATTTTGTTTTTTACTACTACTTGTTTTTTACTACCTTTATTTAAGTCCTTTTCGGTCTCTTTTTTTAGGGAATTTCCCGTTGAGCTAGACACTTGAAACTTGTAATATAGTTCCGAGCTCCGTGACAATGAAATATGGACGAAAAAAGTATCCGACAGGCGCCGTACTGATTAAGATATACGGAAAATTGATTTAAAATTTGGTATTTTGTAGGTGGCGCACGGATCTACATGTTTTGAAATTGGGAATTTGGCGATCGATTTTTAACTAACTTCTTCTTGACCTAGGAACTTGGGACTTTGCACATGGTTCCTGAGTTTTAGTTTTGGAATTTTAATCATACCAATTATAATAAATTTATGAGATTTGAAAATATAATATAATTATGGGGTGTACGTTTCCAACCTAGGCCGATTAATTTTTTGGCTAAGTGGAAGCTCGGCAATTGACAACATATAATGTCTATTAACTGCACTCCGCATTTATATTTTCAAATTTCAGAAATTTATTATAATTAGTATGATTCAAATTTCAAAACTAAAGCTCACGGATACTATGTTTCTGCTTAAAGACAAATTTGCTCTTACTTTTTGGCGACATAAATATAAAGATAGTCTTTAAATTTTTTTTATCATCTTTTTATTGGTTTATAAAATGTTTGAAAATAATAGTTTTATAATTAAAACGACACGTTGCTAAACAGCTTATTAATGTAAGACCATTCAAAATTTTTTTATAACTGTTTTTTTTTTTGAAACTTTATTCAATTGATATTTTTTATATTATTTAGCTACTGGAATAACATAAGTAAATAAGTTGTAATCATATATACATTGAATGCTGCAACTTAAACCAATTATTAGCAGATTGCGGAAGTGGAATGATATATAATAGTTTGTTCTTGCAGTTTATAAAAAGTGTATTTTTAACTTTCAAACAAATTAAAACTGAAAAAGCTTATATGTATATCGGTTATTGTAGCAAGTTTACTTTAAATTACTTTTAAAAACATTTACAGAAATACTTGTTAGATAGTAAACCCAACTTTAGTAATAGTAGCAATAAGGTCTCGTATACAGTAACGAGAAGTAATAACAAAGGTAAATGTAGATTTTGCCATACCAACAGCCATTCAATTTGGATTCGTTAAAAAAGAAGAAAGTTCCATTAATTGTGTTCGGGACGGGTTCAGATGGGTCATGCGTTTCGAAGTTGCTGGAAGTCGCACTATAGAGTTCGTCAACGCCCCCATCACAGCTAATGCGTAGGTATGAAGCGAGCGCTCAGAAAGGTTTTTCTGCTGCGCTCAATAGTAACGTTTCAGTGCAATCGTTGTTGTTGTTGTTGTTGTAACGACAAAAACATTCCCCGAAGGTTTTGGGGGTTGCTGTCGAACTGACAGTCCTTGGCCGGATATGAATCCGGTACGCTCCGGTACTCCCATGCGGTACTGCCCGACTGTCGTGGTAGCGATTTGGTATGACCAGTGGAACCTTCTAGGTCATGTCACCCCTCCTTCCGTAAGGAAGGTGAGATGGGTAATGAGAGGTGAGAGGCATCATATCCGTAGATCAACCATCGAGTTGCACGTCATTACCTTTGTGCATATAAGTCGCCTCTTACGACCGGTATACCTACCTCGGGCATATTCTAAACCCCTAACCCGCAGGGGGGGCAGTGCAATCGTCGTTATCCTCAGCATACACTACAGCAGGAAACCATCGCTCCTGATATCACGCATCGAATAATATTGCAGTCTTAGCCACGGCCTTGGTAATAATCAAAGATTGCAGAGGAAAGGATCCCGTCTAGAGTTAGGTTCGCAGTTGAACTTCATAAGTGAAGAATGTGCAGCCAATCTGCAGTTAAAGAGAGAATTTACAGATCTCAAATTATCAGGCATGGGGAACTTAACACAAATTTGAGTCACCAGTAAATGCCACAGTCAAATCAAAACTCAATAGCTACCAATTCCACACTGAATTGGGTGATTAAATCAATTTCAAGCTACCAAACCGAAGTCAATCTTCAATTTAGTAGTTGAATTATAATCTGTGGGCCAAATAAAATTAAACAAGTCATTACCCACAATGCAAAAAAAGCTTCTTGGTTAGATAGTTTCTGGATGGTACAACCAAAGGCATTGAAACTGGAGTATGCAATATAGCAAATTAAAGTACCGACGCATATTGGTATCTTTCGATCGACTGTGAGGAAATTTGGAAATACCAAAAAAAGCCCAGAAGCTAAAAAAAATTGCGTGCAAGGAATTTCTTGATTGCGGAAAATTCACTGTTTCTTCCAAGTACGTCTACCACTCATCCTATTATGAAGCAAACGTAGATACCTAACTATATCATGAACGTAGACTTGCAAAGATGCCGGATACACAAAAAGTGTATAACGATTTTATGTTAGAGTATTTGTCTCTAGGCCATATGTCGGAAGTAAAGAACATTATTACCAAAACTCCTCATTGCCAAACATCCTCTACTCTTTGGAAATATCGATTTGTATACTTGTACGCTACCAACATTTAACAAACTGCGTACGAAATTGAACACATTGTTTTAAACATAAACCCAAGTTGTTGACGCAAGTCATGGGAAATCTACCGATTGATCGTTTACTGTCAGTTAGATCATTCTGAATAACCGGTGTTGACTTTTGCGGTCCAATGCTGTTTCTCTTTTAAAAGGTTTATGAGAAGGCGAAGTCGTCTGCGACAACATAACGAATTTCGTAGGAGCCAACGCCAAGATGAAGGAATTTCACGATTTGTTTTTCAACGAGGAAAGGAGAGGAAAGGAAAGGAAAGGATAGGAAATGAAAGGAAAGGAAAAGAAAGGAAAGGAAACGAAAGGAAAGGAAATGAAAAGAAAGTTAATGAAATGCCCCTGCGGGTTAGGGGTTTAGAATATGCCGTGCACCTCGATCGTTGATCTACGGATATGATGCCTCTCATCTCTCATTACCCACCTTATCCTTCTTTAGGGAAGCAGGGGTGACACGACCTAGAAGGTTTCACTGGTCATAAATCGCTACCACGACAGTCGGGCAGTACCGCAAGGGACTACCGGAGCGTACCGGGTTCAATTCCGGTCAAGGACTGTTAATTCGACAACACTCCCCAAAACCTTCGGGGAGTGTTTTTGTCGCTAAAAACAACCACAACAAAGGAAATGAAAAGGGAGGAAAGGAAAAGAAACGAAAGGGAAGGAATGGAAAAGAAAGGAAAGGAAAGTAAACAAAAGAAATGGAAGGGAAAGTCAAGGAAAGGAAAGGAAAAGAAAGGAAAGGAAGGGAAGGAAAGTAAGGGAAAGGAAAGGAAAGCAAGGGAAAGGAAAGGGAAGGAAAGAAAAGGAAAAGAAACGAAAGGAAAGGAAAGGTAAAGGAAGGAAAGGATAGGAAAGAAAGGAAAGGAAAGGATAGGAAAGGAAAGGAAAGGTACAGAAAGGAAGGGAAAGGTAAGGAAAGGGAAGGAAAGGAAAGAAAAGGAAAGGATAGGAAATGAAAGGAAAGGAAAGGAAAGGAAAGGAAAGGAAAGGAAAGGAAAGGAAAGACAAAAATGGAAAGGAAAGGGAAGGAAAGGAATTGAAAGGAAAGGAAAGGAAATAAAGAGAAAGGATAGTAAAGGAAAGGAAAGGAAAGGTAAAGGAAGGAAAGGAAACGAAAGGAAAGGAAAGGACATAAAGAGAAAGGTAAAGGAGGGAAAGGAAAGGAGAGGAAAGGAAAGGATAGGAAATGAAAGGAAAGGAAAAGAGAGGAAAGGAAGGAAAGGAAAGGAAAGGAAAGGAAAGGATAGGCAATGAAAGGAAAGGAAAGAAAAAAAGGAAAGGAATGGAAAGGAAATGAAGCGAAAGGATAGTAAAGGAAAGGAAAGGTAAAGGAAGGGAAAAGCAAGGAAAGGAAAGGAAAGGGGATGAAGGGAAAGGAAAGGAAAGAAAGGAAAGGAAAGGAAAGCAAGCGAAAGGAAAGAAAAGAAAGGAAAGGAAAGGAGATGAAAGGAAAGGAAAGGAAACGAAAGAAAGGAAAGGAAAGGAAATAAAAGGAAAGCAAAGGGAAGGAAAGAAAAGGGAAGGAAAGGAAAGGAAGGGAAGGCAAGGAAAGGAAAGGAAAGGAAAGGAAAGGAAAGGAAAGGAAAGGAAAGGAAAGGAAAGGAAAGGAAAGGAAATGAAGAGAAAGGAAATGAAGAGAAAGGAAAGAAAAGGAAATGAAAGGAATGGAAAGGAAAGGAAAGGAAATGAGGGGAAAGGAAAGGACAGGTGAAGAAAGGAAAGGAAAGGAAAGGAGAGGAAAGTAAAGGAAATGAAAGGAAAGAAAAAGAAAGGAGAGGAAAGCAAAGGGAAGGAAAGGAAAGAAAAGTAAGGAAAGGAAGGGATATTAAGAGGAAGGGAAGGAAAGGAAAGGAAATGAAGAGAAAGGAAATGAAAGGAATGGAAAGGAAAGGAAATGAAAGGAATGGAAAGGAAAGGCAAGGAAAGGAAAGGAAAGGAAAGGAAAGGAAATGAAAGGAAAGGAAGGGAAAGGAAATAAAGGGAAAGGAAAGGAAAGGTGTAGAAAAGAAAGGAAAGCAAAGGAGAGGAAAGTAAAGGAAATGAAAGGAAAGAAAAGGAAAGGAAACAAAGGGAAGGACAGGAAACGAAAGAAAGGAAAGGAAAGGAAAGCAAGGGAAAGGAAAGGAAAGGAAAGGAAAGAAAAGCAGAGGAATTGAAAGGAAGGAAAGAAAAGAAAGGAAAGGAAGGAAAGGAAAGCAAATGAAGAGAAAGGATAGGAAAGGAAAGGAAAGGTACAGAAAGGAAAGGAAAGAAAAAAATGGAAAGGAAATGAAAGGAAAGGAAATAAAGAGGAAGGATAGTAAAGGAAACGAAAGGAAAGGAAAGGTAAAGGAAGGAAAGTAAACGAAAGGAAAGGAAAGAAAAGGAAAGGTAAAAAAGGGAACGGAAAGGAGAGGAAAGGAAAGGAAAGGACAGGATAGGAGATGAAAGGAAAGGAAAGAAAAAAGGAGAGGAAAGAAAGGAAATGAAGAGAAAGGATAGTAAAGGAAAGGAAAGAAAGGTAAAGGAAAGAAAAGCAGGGAAAGAAAAGGAAAGGAGATGAAGGGAAAGGAAAGGAAAGAAAAGGAAAGAAAAGAAAAGAAAAGGAAATCAAACAAAAAGGAGATGAAAGGAAAGGAAAGGAAAGGAAAGGAAAGAAAGGAAAGGAAAGGAGATTAAAGGAAAGGAAAGGAAAGGAAAGTAAAGGAAACGAAAGAAAGGAAATGAAAGGAAATGAAGAGAAAGGAAATGAAGAGAAAGGAAAGGAAAGGAAAGGAAAGGAAATGGAGGGAAAGGAGAGGAAAGGAAAGGAAAGGAAAGGAAAGGAAAGGAAAGGAAAGAAAAGGAATGGAAAGGAAAGCAAAGGGAAAGAAAGGAAAGGAAAGGAAAGGAAAGGAAAGAAAAGGAAAGAAAGGAAGGAAAGGAAAAGAAGCGAAGGGAAATTAAGGGATAGGAAAGGAAAGAAAGAAAAGGAAGGAAAGGAAAGGAAAGGAAAGGAAAGGAAGAAAAGGAAAGGAAAGGAAAGGAAAGGAAAGGAAGAGAAATGAAAGGAAAGGATAGCAAAGGTAAGGAAAGGAAAGGAAAGGGAAGGAAAGGAAAGTAAGGAAAAGGAAAGGAAAGGATAGGCAAGGAAAGGAAAGGAAGGGAAGGGAAGGGAAAGGACAGTAAAGGACAGGGAAGGAGAGGAAAGGAAGGGAAAGGAAACGAAAGGAAAGGAAAGGAAAGGAAAGGAAAGGAAAGGAAAGGAAAGGTAAGGAAAGGAAAGGAAAGGAAAGGAAAGGAAAGGAAAGGAAAGGAAAGGAAAGGAATAGTAAGGAACGGAAAGAAAAGGAAAGGAAAGGAGAGGAAAGGAAAGGAAAGGAAAGGAAAGGAATGGAAAGGAAAGGAAAGGAAAGGAAATTAAAGGAAAGGAAAGGATAGGAAATGAAAGGAAAGTAAAAAGAAGGAAAGGAAAGGATAGGACAGGAAAGGAAAGGAAAGGAAAGGAAAAAAATGAAAGGAAAGAAAAGGAAAGGAAGGGAAGGGAAGCGAAGGGAAGGAAAGGGAAAGGACAGTAAAGGACAGAAAAGGAAAGGAAATGAAAGGAAAGGAAAGGAAAGGAGAAGAAGAGAAAGGAAAGGAAAGAAAACGAAAGGAAAGGAAAGGAAAGGAAAGGAAAGGAAAGGAAAGGAAAGGTTACTAAAGGAAAGTAAAGGAAAGGAATGGAAAGGAAAAGAAACGAAAGGGAAGGAATGGAAAAGAAAGGAAAGGAAAGTAAACAAAAGAAAAGGAAGGGAATGTCAAGGAAAGGAAAGGAAACGAAAGGAAGCGAAAGAAAAGGAAAGGAAAGGAAAAGAAAGGAAAGGAAAGGAGAGGAAAGTAAAGGAAATGAAAGGAAAGAAAAGGAAAGGAAAGCACAGGGAAAGAAAGGAAAGGAAAGAAAAGGAAAGGAAAGTAAAGAAAAGGAACGAAAGGAAACGAAACGAAGAGAAATTAAGAGAAAGGAAGGGAAAGGAAAGGAAAGGAAAGGAAAGGAAAGGAAAGGAAAGGAAAGGAAATTAAGAAAAAGGAAAGGAAAGAAAAGGATAGGCAAGGAAAGGAAGAGAAAGGAAAGGAAAGGAAAGGTTAGCAAAGGAAAGTAAAGGAAAGAAAAGGAAAGGAAAGTAAAGGAAAGGAATGGAAAGGAAGGGAAAGGAAATGAAAGGGAAGGAAAGGAAAGGTTAGGAAAGGAAAGTAAAGTAAAGGAAAGGAAAGGAAAGGAAAGGAAAGGAAAGGAAATTAAGGAAAAGGAAAGAAAAGGATAGGCAAGGAAAGGAAGAGAAAGGAAAGGAAAGGAAAGGTTAGGAAAGGAAAGTAAAGGAAAGGAAAGGAAAGTAAAGGAAAGGAAAGGAAAGGAAAGGAAAGGAAGGGAAAGGAAATGAAAGGGAAGGAAAGGAAAGGAAAGGAAAGGAAAGGAAAGGAAAGGAGAGGAAAGGAAAGGAAAGGAAAGGATAGGAAATTAAAGCAAAGTAAAGAAAAGGAAAGGAAAGGAAAGGATAGGAAAAGAAAGGAAAGGAAAGGAAAGGAAAGGAAAGAAAGGAAAGAAAGGAAAGAAAAGGAAAGGAAGGGAAGCTAATGAAAAGGAAGGGAAAGGACAGTAAAGGGCCGAAAAGGAAAGGAAATGAAAGGAAAGGAAGAAAAGGAAAGTAAAGGAAAGGAAAGCAAGAGAAGGGAAAGGAAAGGAAAGGAAGCGAAAGGAAAGGAAAGGATAGGAAAGGAAAGGAAGGGAAAGGAAAGGAAAGGAAAGGAAAGGAAAGGAAAGGAAAGGAAAGGAAAGGAAAGGAAAGGAAATTAAGGAAAAGGAAAGAAAAGGATAGGCAAGGAAAGGAAATGAAAGGGAAGGAAAGGAAAGGTTAGGAAAGGAAAGTAAAGTATAGGAAAGGAAAGGAAAGGAAAGGAAATTAAGGAAAAGGAAAGAAAAGGATAGGCAAGGAAAGGAAGAGAAAGGAAAGGAAATTAAAGGTTAGGAAAGGAAAGTAAAGGAAAGGAAAGTAAAGGAAAGGAAAGAAAAGGAAAGGAAAGGAAAGGAAGGGAAAGGAAATGAAAGGGAAGGAAAGGAAAGGAAAGGAAAGGAAAGGAGAGGAAAGGAAAGGAAAGGATAGGAAATTAAAGCAAAGTAAAGAAAAGGAAAGGAAAGGATAGGAAAAGAAAGGAAAGGAAAGGAAAGGAAAGGAAAGGAAAGGAAAGAAAGGAAAGAAAAGGAAAGGAAGGGAAGGGAAGCTAATGAAAGGGAAGGGAAAGGACAGTAAAGGGCCGAAAAGGAAAGGAACTGAAAGGAAAGGAAGAAAAGGAAAGGAAAGCAAGAGAAGGGAAAGGAAAGGAAAGGAAGAGAAAGCAAAGGAAAGGATAGGAAAGGAAAGGAAAGGAAGGGAAAGGACAGGAAAGGAAAGGAAAAAAATGAAAGGAAAGAAAAGGAAAGGAAGGGAAAGGAAAGGAAAGGTTAGGAAAGGAAAGTAAAGGAAAGGAATGGAAAGGAAAAGAAACGAAAGGGAAGGAATGGAAAAGAAAGGAAAGGAAAGTAAACAAAAGAAAAGGAAGGGAAAGTCAAGGAAAGGAAAGGAAACGAAAGGAAGCGAAAGAAAAGGAAAGGAAAGGTAAAGAAAGGAAAGGAAAGGAAAGGAGAGGAAAGTAAAGGAAATGAAAGAAAAGAAAAGGAACGGAAAGCACAGGGAAAGAAAGGAAAGGAAAGAAAAGGAAAGGAAAGTAAAGAAAAGGAACGAAAGGAAACGAAACGAAGGGAAATTAAGAGAAAGGAAGGGAAAGGAAAGGAAAGGAAAGGAAAGGAAAGGAAAGGAAAGGAAAGGAAATTAAGGAAAAGGAAAGAAAAGGATAGGCAAGGAAAGGAAGAGAAAGGAAAGGAAAGGAAAAGTTAGGAAAGGAAAGTAAAGGAAAGGAAAGGAAAGTAAAGGAAAGGAAAGGAAGGAAAGGAAAGTAAAGGAAAGGAAAGGAAGAGAAAGGAAAGGAAAGGTTAGGAAAGGAAAGTAAAGTAAAGGAAAGGAAGGGAAAGGAAAGGAAAGGAAAGGAAAGAAAGGAAAGGAAAAGTTAGGAAAGGAAAGTAAAGGAAAGGAAAGGAAAGTAAAGGAAAGGAAAGGAAGGAAAGGAAAGTAAAGGAAAGGAAGAGAAAGGAAAGGAAAGGTTAGGAAAGGAAAGTAAAGTAAAGGAAAGGAAGGGAAAGGAAAGGAAAGGAAAGGAAGAAAAGGAAAGTAAAGGAAAGGAAAGCAAGAGAAGGGAAAGGAAAGGAAAGGAAGAGAAAGGAAAGGAAAGGATAGGAAAGGAAAGGAAAGGAAGGGAGAGGAAAGGAAAGGAAAGGAAAGGAAATTAAGGAAAAGGAAAGAAAAAGATAGGCAAGGAAAGGAAAGAAAGGGAAGGGAAGGGAAGGG